>OX596029.1:104872118-107763931 GCA_951394125.1 Epistrophe eligans | reverse complement strand
CAGTGCTGTCAAACTGTTCTTTTTTTATGGTTGCCAAAACTTTACTAGATAAATAGCTACATACAAATTTAAATCTTGTGTTACTTTTGGGATAATCCTTATAATATTATTGAAGCCATTTTGGATGGAATTTGAAAGAAATAAGAACCGTTACTCCAAATTTTCACGGCTCCTGCTAGGTGCGTTATAGGTGAGCTATCATCACCAAAAATGTTTACCTAGTATATATGGCCTTTACTTCTCTAATACTTCAACACCATAATTTTGAAGAAAATCACTCTGATTCCGGGAGTTGAACACATGTACCATATCGGCTAACTCACGCACAGCTAAATTATACCTGCTCTATTTGACGGTTTGGCCTTTAAGGTATTGTGACCACTAGATTCGCCTAGCTGCTGAGTTCTTGACTTCGTCGTAAGCTTCCCCAACTTTCTTACCTCATCCCTCAATTCAATTACTGCACCAGAATGAAAATCCCTCCCATCTTCTTCTTCAGACTCATTAACGTCTGCCAAATCCAGACTTCCCTCCTTATAGCTAAGCCCCCGAGTACAAGCAATTGCTTCTTAACCTTTCGCCCAGATTTTGTAAATATTTGACTTCGTTTCATTTGCAAATATCTCGAAAATTCTTTAAACGTATAATTTCAGTGGCATATTATTTTTATTGAAAAATTGAAGAATTTTGTAAATTAAATCATGACATTTTCCAAAAATTGCTAGAAGATGATGATAAAGCTGTCTTAATAAGTTCTCATTAGACATTTTACTGAAGTACCTATATAAAAATTTAAAATGTGTAATATTATAATAAGTTTATTTAAGTTTTTAGTCTGGTTAATATGGATTCGTTTTATTACGTTTCTAAATGAATCTTTGCTATTTTTTCTCTATAACCGAAATTCGAAACCTATAGTGAGTATACACCAAAGTATATATAGGTATATGGCGAAATAACCAATATTCTCATTCATAAAATTTTAACTACATTTCAAGGCATTATTATATATAAAATGGCCATCAAACAGAACATAAAACGTCGATTTACTTAATAAACATTTATGTCCATTTATGATGGCCATTTTTGTATTCAAGCGACCTACTGCTTCATCAGTGCAACTTTATGTTTTCATTAAGATCGTAAAAAAAAGTCTTGAAATTCCATCTCTTGCCATCTGCATTAGGCTGGGGCCAGACGAAATAAAAGACTGACGGACGGACGCATGATAATATGGCATTGGGGTGATTCGCATTTGCAAATAAATGAGCAATGATGGGGGGACCACCACGATCAGCGCCTGATGCGAACGAACGACCCAAATTGAAATTCTTGCTAGCTAATGATGTTCGCAATTACACATTGCGACAGCGAGAGTTCTTGAACCCCATAAAGTAATTCCGAGGCAGAAAATTGCCATAATTTCCATCATCATCTCCATCTCCATCATAATCACCATCAGCTGCATCATCGGCAGGAGTTTATATTGCCATCGTGAATTATAATAATTCCATATGCCCCGCATGACTTTGGCAGACCGAACCCTCAGCACTTGGCGGCGCATGGCGACCGGCGACTATGCCGCCGACCGACGACGACGGAGCAGCGCTTACGCACGTAGCCAACGCGAAGGCCGAATGAAATTAATAACAACGAAGAATCTGAATCTGAATTCAGGAATGGCCTAGTGAGATGAAAAAACCCACAGATGCTCGCATCCAAAGCAGAGCATTTTCAGTTCTATGTTGCTATTTATACGAGTGTATGATGTGCTTCCCATGATCACTGCTGGGATTGGGTTGGGGATCGACCGAGATCGGGTATTCCTCTTCCAGCCCTCCATATGAGAGCCTCTTCACTTTATATGGGACGCGAACAAATTATGATTGGAATCAAAGGCAGTGCGCGTGCATATACTCGTACATATACGATCTGCGAGATGGAGTTGCGCATGCGCATCATGCAACAACTAATCTCTCCCGCCGCCACGCCGCGCCGCAGTCTGATAATAAATTATAGATAGATTCTAGTTTTTTTTGCATTCACTAATTTGATAGATTGAATCTTCTTTCGGGGGAATCTATTTGCTTCATTGATTGCTTGATGGCGTTTTTGTGCGGCGGCGGCGCACAGTGGGGCCGAGGTGGAAAAAAACTAGTTTTTAAGGTGCTTAATTTGATGTTGTGGTATATTTTTCTAACAGTATTTTAAATAAGAAATTTGGCTGTGTTGAAGATTTTGGGGTGAACAAATTTTTTGGGGAATAAATAACGACTTAAACCGAAACTTTGAAATAATGAGCTTTAAAGGTCATGTTTTGTATAGTTTTTGCACCGAGTGCTTTAATATTTTGAGGTATCTCATATAAAAATAATTGACCCTGTTCAAAAATTTACACGGAAAAATTGAGCCAAAATTGTGGGTCCGTTTTTTAGCTATACAAAAAAAGCTCCACCTTCCTAGGGGGTATGATCATAAATTAATAATTTAAATTTCATCACCGGTGCCTATGTTTATTCTGTAACTCTCGCATCGCTAAAATTAGTCGAGAAACGATGAAAATTGAAACAAATCGTATAAGTTGTGTTCCATTTCTTACCGCGAGAGTTGCAGAACGTAGGCACAGGTTGTGCCAGTTTTAAGCTTAGATTTTTCGTATCGTCTTGATTTTTGATTTCATTACGTTTAGTATTAAAAATTATCCTAAATTCATGTATCTTATGCTAAAATTGCTGAAAAATGGGCTTAATATCCAATTTCACATTTTTATACTCAACATTTATGCAGCTCCAATTTATTCCCTTTGACTCTAGTCAAAAAACTAACAGTACCATTCGATTCAGCGTGCAACAATACATATAAAATGATACCATTTACAGGTTATTTCCCAAAATTGTATGTTTGGCCACACTGTGCGGCGGCGGCGGAGCGAGAGTAGGTTGCTTGACTCTTGAGTTGCGATTGCGAGTCGGTCGATGACGATGTCGTGCGAGCTTGCTCTGTAGGTGGATGCAATTAGTGAGCAAGGAGTCTTTTGTATTTGAGCTCGTACACCTACTTTTTTTTGTATACATAATTAATAAGATTATTGAGATTGAACTAAAAACTTTTTTCAAATTTCGACATAATTATTTTTTTTTACTTTCAAAGTAAAATATTTGCAAAGTTGCAAAATAATTGGTAGCCGCCTTTATTTATTTATTTATATTATAATGTTACATAAGAATAAATGAAAATCATTTTAACGCTGAATTCAAATTACTTCGCAAAAAAAAAAGTTTCTTTTTTTTTTACCTGCAACCGAGTTGCAAAAATAATTTAATAAAAGCTCTAATGAAAGCTCAAACTTGGTAAATTAAATGAGCTGTCAAACAAAGTTCATTCACTTTCCAGATATTGGTGATTTAAACCCAGAACCGAAAGAATTTCCCTATAGGTACTTGTTTTCGGGACGGCTCATTAGTAGAAGCCAAATTGACGTATCTATCAAGTCTATCATAATAATCAAAGGAAAACTTAATAGCGTATGATTTGTCTTTCTATAAATACCTTGTGGTTTGCGCTTTTAATATTACGACTTTACTTTTTTGATTTTTCCTTCAACCCTAACTTAACATCCAAACATACCCAAATGAGTCAAAAGTAAAGAAGTTATTTGTTTTTGTGCTTTCCTTGAATCCTAATTATAATCTCACCGAAAGAAAAAAGACTTTAGAGCTGGTAAAAACCTAATGAAGCGTAACATCAATTATGCATTTTTATATAGAATGAAAAAATGTTTCTTCTATTTCTATTTGATGAATTGTGATTTTCTTATTGAACGAATATTAACAATAGAAATTATTTATCTTTGATTTAAAGTAATATCAGAGTTTTTTCCCATTTCAACCACAATTTATAAAAAAAAGTTTTATACGAAAGAAGAAGCATCTAAACTCACCCATAACATTTAAAAAAAAAATATTTTATCCAACAAAGGGTATTTTATAAAAAAAAAACGTTCAATTCAAACACAAAGAAAGAACCATCACTTATGCTGCTGATGCTTTGCCAACCAACCAACTAGCCAACCAAAGTAGGCAATCAATTTCAATTTTAAACTGACCCAGCTGACCATTTTGCCAATCATCGATTATTATCATCCAATGTGCTTTAACGTCTCTTGCAGCTACATACCTACATACAGGCATATATCTATCCTATAGCTCCTAGTCCTAGTTCCTTATATTTCGATTACCAACTCTCTCTCTCTCTCTATAATATATCTATCTCTTTGTGCCACAAAGACACTTTATCTGTGCGAGTATGTGATGGGCCGCAAAATGCTTCCGCCACATTTCGACATATCAGTCCGGTCATCCGGAAAATCACAAACGTATTACGAAAGTCTAATTTTGTATCTATTCTATTTATGTATGTAGTGTAGGTATGTGTATAAGTTTGTTTTTTGGACAAAAGCCGAATAGCTTCTGAGGACATGAGCTATTTAAGATACATAAATCAACGCTATGTACCTATTGGAGTTCTTACAACACCCCGAAAGCCCCCCAAAAGAATAGCTTTCAAATCAATATAATGTATCTAGCTATCGATAATGCATTCCAGCCAGGGCCCATATAGCAGCACACAGGAATTATAGGGGACGACATTCCTGTATGCTAACAATTTATTTTAATGTCATCGAGAACTCAAACGTGCAGCTAGATACACATGCTGGGTGTAGCATGTTGCATGAATTATTATGTAGGTCACAGCTGCTGCTAAAGAGCAGAGTAACGTTCGATTAATGTCAAATATTTATGTAGGTATATGATGGAGAAAAAGTTATTGAGGCATAATATGGAGGGAGTTGACAAAAACTGCTGCTTTTTTATCGGTTTGTCTATATTTGTTAAATGTTCACATTTAGGTATAGATACCTACTCTACAGATTTTTTGGATAACAAAGCCATTTATTGAAGGTTATAATAATTCGGGATGGGACATAAACCCAATTCGTCTATTCGTATAATTGAGTGCAATTAAAGCAGTTAAATATTTATGGTGCTCCACGTAAAAGTTATCAAAATTTTCGTATTATTATTTTACTTTGGTTGCTGTAGCTCTTTCTTCGTAAGTCATATAAATAATGGCAAATGAGTTCTTTGAAATGTTACAAATTAACTTAGTATAGATATTATATTAGTTAACGCTCTTAATTAACAAAATACAAATATGGTGAGCAATAACAAAATATAAAAAAATTCCAAGTCCAAGACAGATACTCATCTCTCCTTTCATTATTATACAAACCTAGTGTGCCAGATTCGATTGTGAGAGCTATATTCTATAAATAAATAGGAACACCTATGAAAATCTCTTCCTCCTACCTACTTCCTTCCTTCCTACTTATCTTAAAGACTTTCTAATCTCCAAATAGTAGAAATTGTGATATTTTTTTCTACAACATAAAATTAATTATAAGAGTGAAGATTAACAAAACATTTTACTAATGAGTTTACTGAAACATATTGGAATACCTAAATGAAGCCATTTAAATCTTAAATTGAATAAAGTTTGGTACAAGTTCTATAATAAGTGACCTCCATACACATACATATGTATATACATAATTTAGAAAACATGATGAATCCGAGGAAATAATAAAGTTTTGCTTATTTTGAAGGTTGAATTTTCTTTTGATTTTTACAGTTCACAATTAACACAGTGCTTTTAATTTTAACGTTTTAATTGGTACAAAAACCTTTTAAAAATTTCTAATCAAACTTGTTTCAATTATGTCCTATGCAGTTTTATGTCGCTTTTTAATTTAACTTTATTTTATATTTTATTTAATTTTGTGTATTTATTTAATTTTATTTTTAATTATACTATTGTTTTATATCTTTCCGGTATTTATTTTTATTTTTATTAAACTTTAATACTTTATCTTATTTTTCTTATTTTATTTTACTTTATAATTCTTATTTTTATTTTTATTTTTACTTTACTTTTTTCTATTATTTAATTTTATTTTTATTTAACTTAGGTATTTCATTTTTTTTATTTTTATCTAATGCAGTTTTTTATTTGATTGTTATTTAATTATTCGTATGTTTAGGATTTTTATATTATAAATTAAAATCTTAATATATTTAAATCCTATTTTTGTGGGCTTCAGGTCTTTCTTTCTTTAATTATATTTTGACAGATACTCTGACAGATATCTAAAAAGTTTAAAAGTTAATATTTAATTTTGCTAAATATATAAATATATAACACTTACATTCTGAATTATTTGAAAGAAGAATTGTGTTTTTATCTCTTTTTCAGATTTTTGAAATTATATTTATCTTTTAAATTTGAAAGTCTTGAAAAAGACGTTTCAAATTATTAAAATATAAATAATAATATTTCATTCTGAATGTAATTTTTTAACATTTCAGAGACCTGAGGAAATACGTACGAAACATCGTCTATCAAAATATAATTTAAGAAGGAAAGACCTGAAACCCACAAAAATAGGAGTCAAATACATTCGATCATAATTATCATACTTAGTTATGACTATGTTTACCAATAACTATTAATACGAGTTATAAATTTTTTACTCTTGTTACATTGTTTGTACAAACAAATTGTCAGCTATGTTTACTACAGCTTGTAAATATAATGCATACACGAAACGGATTTCAGGTTCAGATTTTAATAATTTTTATACTTTTTTTTAAAATAATTATTGTTTCCTAATTAATCAATTGTGACATGCATGTACGCGACGAAAGCATCGTCCGGTGATGTTAAGTTAATGTTATAGTTCAAGAGGTTAAGTTATATTTTGTGAAGTAATTTGACAGCATTGCCAAATTTTAATGTATAATCATCAAATTTGTTTTGAAAAAGAGTTTTAAAAGAATCATTTGGATCCTAATTTGTTTATCTATTTCGCTATTTTACAAATTTGGTTTTCATCCTAGGTATGTACCTTAAAAATAGTTCCTAGACTTTTTGTGGGACACATATTGGAAACCAAAATGATACACATTTTTTTCTGAATTCGTCATTTGTATTCCTCCGTCATCGTCCCACCATTCCGTAACTGTTCTTGTATTTTTAAGCTAACTTTGCGGTGTCAGATTATAGGTGCATAATATTTATTCAATTTTTACTTAAAAATCTTTATAAAAAATTCTTTCTCTGAGAGTTAAAAGATAAAAAAAAAAAATTATAAATTCTAAATTACCCTCAAAATTATTTGACTTTCAAAAATTTAGCTTAAAAAGATGAAGTAAAAAATACGTCAACATTTGCAGCATCATTTCGCAAACTATTATCCTGAGGATAATTATCAAGAGCAGGATTGTGTGCATACATATATAGTTAAGTCCAAAGTGAATCGAAGGAAGCGAGCCAACGCAACGCGTGATAGCGTCGAGTTGAGAGTCTCCATCAGTTTGTCTTGTTGACATTGGACGACTTAAACGATGCGATAATTTGTCATTTCTGGTTATTTAATTAATAATTGCAACTGACATATTATGTATATATACATATATAATATGTGTCCATGGTAAACTATGACAGAATGAAAAAAAAATAATAAAACAGGAAGAATATACAGAGTTGATATAAATGCATTCCAAAGGATTCATATGTAGTGAGCGTGTATGACAAAACGATGAATTTACCTATACGAGATGTCAATTTTGAATTAAATACCCAAGAATTATTTTTAATTAATTAAATTTTTTGTACAGTAGAGTTTTTGATAGTAGAGTCTTAAATATTATGCCAATTAATTACATATATATTAAATATGCATGTGGAAGGCATACAGGTATTTTAATATAATTATGGCATTTGAGTTTAGATCCAAATCCAAATCCAAAACTCAGAAACCTGAAGGCAAATTCCTCATTTTTGCTGTCAGAAAAGCTAAGGCTTTTTTTTCTGATTTTACTTGGTTATTTTTTTGTCGCAGTTAATCAACTAATAAAAAAGATGCATTTTTTTTGGGGGTTTTTTGTCTCCAAGTTGTGTGTTATATTAGAAAAAATAATAATAATAAAATTAAAAACAATTTATTTTTTATTTATTTATTTTAATTTGGCAAACACTTATTTTCACAACTTTAATAATTTTAACTGAAATTTGCCACACGAACTAGATAAAGTGATGAGGGAGAAAATTTAATTATTAAAATTAATTATTAAATTAAAAACAAAAATAATTAAATTTCTTATACGCTCATCTAGTCATCATTTGTTGGGGTTCAAAATGGCTGAGCAAAACTATCTGAGATCTCAGAAACGTGAACTGACTAGGAATTTGATGAATTTATTGATTTATATGTGTTGTGTACCATACATATATAATATACAATAATATACATGTTTGTACATAGTAGGTATATATTTAAAGCCATGTGAAACATTTTTTACAAAAAGTTCTTTTCATAATCACCTTTTGGTCATTCCAGGAAGGACAAAGGTTTGCAACTATAAATTTTAAGTCGACTTTAATAAATTCTCCAACTGCCCGTCAACACGGCAAAATGAAGTCCTTAGACAGACATCACAAAAGGCAAAATAATAACAACAAAAAAAAAAAATATTTAAAAAAAATCAAAAGCCATTAATCGTTCAGAAAATGTTTTTTGTTGGTCTACATATAAGTAGACAGACATACATTGCCCTTTTCAGACGAGAGGATTCCTTGGCGTACTACCTTCTACATAACGATAACGTATAAATTTATATAGGTATATCCACGAATATTTATATTGCCACAAAACCTGGTGTGAAAGGATTTTATACAAAATACACACTCCACCTCTATAGTTATATTGATTCACCGATTCGAGTGTTACATAGGTGTCTCTACGCTTTGGTGTTACGTCTGTGCGATAAAAATCGACAAAAAAAGGATAAAAATTTTATGTCTCATTTCCGAAAGGCTTACACAATTGCTGATGGTGTCAGGAACGAACAGAACAAAAAAGAACAATAAGAAATATATAGAATTCAAAAAAGGATTACGTTACTCTATTTTTTTTTTTAATTTAAGAAAGAACAGAGATAAACAGACGAAATTGTAAAGAAATAAATGTAAGTGTATGTATATTTTCCTTTCTATATTATACCTACAGATGTCCTTTTTTAATTCACTAACTCAAAGAAAGCTTTTGTGGAAGATTCAATATCAGTCCAATATATACATATAGCCACCCAATCTCAACCTTTTTTTTGTTGACTAAAATTAAAATAATAGAAAACAATCCCGTTCCCAATTTCAACGTTAAGCTTCTTAGACATCCTTGAGCAGACAGAAAATGTATAGACGAGTATTAAGCGCACAGGACACCCAGCATCATTGACAACAAAAAATGTTATATGAATTTCACAGGTCAGAAAGAAATTAAAAAATGGTTTATTGAAATAATATGATGAATTATTAATTTTTTTTTGATTTTAGAAAATTCATATTTCCTTGTATATACTTTTCAACTTCTTAACATTTTTTTCCAATGAATGCACCACAAAACCTCTACCATTGTTCGAAATCACAAGGTTATAAACCGTGTTGGGATTGGGAAGTGCTCCATAATTATGACCATCTGTCAGTCAGTGAGTATAATGAGTCAGTCAGTTACGGTTCTAGCGATTTTTGAAGTGCAACATCTCACGGGTACTGCCTCTTTCGAGGACTTGAAAAATCCTTCAGGAGTATCTCTTGTCATAAAAAGTGCTTCTCAACTTAGACGTTTTGATTAAAAAGAAAATTGTAGGTCAACTCCATTCCTGCCAATAACACGCACCCAGAAATTGTTGAGAGCTGTAAGTAACTAGGCCCAGGTTTTAAACGAGCTGTTACGTCACTAAATTTATTTATTTATATCTCAGGAACCACACATCTTGAGAATATTTTAAAGTTTTCTCCACCTTGAAAAGTAAAAATATTCTCGGTGAAATTCTCCTGAAATATATTTTCTATTTGAATGTGTCGTGTGATTTAGCCATTTTTTGAGACTTAAGGAAAAAGTGACAGCATTTTATCGAAGCATACATACACATATACATATATACCAGATATCACATAGTATTGGTGTAACCAACTCTCCATCAAGCAATACAGCAGGACAAGAAATCCTTTCATCAGTTCAAAATGATGCTCCAGAAACACTCGACTTTGGTTGGACGATCCGATTAAATCCGGTTAAATTGCGTCCTTCGGACAAAGGTATATATTGAAGGAATATATAAGAAATAAAAGGAACAGGAGCAAGCTTGCTTTACTCAGGCAGAGAATCCTTAGCTACAAAAAAAAAAAGAAAAGAACATTACAACAACTCTGAAAGAAGACAAAACCTAAAGCAAAGTATAGAAGAAGCATCAGCATCTGAATTGTACAAAAGACTTCGTCTACAACTCTATCTCTGCAACTTGGCAAGCACCAACGACAGCCAACTAAACGTGGAACAATAATCTGATCCTGGAGAAGATATTCTTGCAAAATGCAAAAAATAGAAGAGGAAATATGAATAATAAAAAAAAAAAAAAAAAATCAAACAAGACAAAACGCAAGCCCGAAAGGAATTATCCTTCACATAGAATGGAGCGAAGCAACAGCAACAGCAGCGCAATTATTTATGGTCTGCTGCCCTTGAAGGAGACATAAATTGACAAATAATTGGAGGTCTATTCCAAAGGATGATTTATTCGGTTCGGTAATGGTCGTCGTAACTATGCACAAAGTGGGTACCAATTCCGCCCGCAGCACATCTTTCCAATAAACATGGGAGGAAGGAGTCGCTGTCGCTGTCGCTGCGAAACGGAACCAGAACCAAAACCAGGATACATGCAATAACAATAATCATAATCAACGCCCGGGGGCGGCAAACTGGATCTGGATGTTGCTGTTCTGCTGCTACGTCGCCACTATATACATATATACAAATACATATAACCCAAGAATCCAGAACCACCCCACCGCTTTTCCCGACTAGCACTTGGACACATCTATCGATAACTGGAAATCTTATCACAAACCGTTCCATCTCTGCGTAACAATCGACCAGGCCATAAAATTACCACATAATAATTTTCCTGCAATGCACAGAGGTTGGTTGATTACTGGCAATGGGAGAAATCGCAGATTGCTGTGGTGATGGTATGGTGGGGTGGTGTTGTTGGAGCGGTCGATGTTTTTGGGGAGCCAGTGTGGAGTCACATTGGTATTTGCTTCTGCGAGTGTAATTACAGATGTGGCGCTCATATCCAGTTTAATGTTAATGTCGACGGAATTCGATTGATGAGCAATTAGCACAATTGCGAGAAATTGATATTTTTGAGGATTATGTATATTGTTCCAAAGGATAATGGGTTGGGTGTGGGTATAGGTTTGAACATGCTCATGCATACACCGTGTAATAGATCTCTGATAATGGCCTGTTATTTGAGATTTATTGGACTGCAAATGATTCTGCGTATGAGAATAAAACGTTTGACGGTTAACAAATTAAATATTTCAGGTGTGTTGATTGATTCCAGTATCAGATTTAATAAAATCGAATATATAGTTGGTAGTTTTATGTACATTATACATGGTGCTAGGAATAAATTGGTAGTGTCTGCATTTTTGAAGTTTTCAATTTCATTGTTTAACACCAACTTTATAAATTACGAATCCATGAAACATTTTCAAGAAATTCCCTTCTCGTGCTTTTGATGAAAGCTTTACACGTTGCCCAAATGTTGACATGGAATTCGGAGAAATTGTTGAAACAAAATGTCGTAGAGATTACTAAACCTTAAATTTTAGGCAATAAACAGTCCGTTATTATGGTGATGGTATTTTAGGTTAATTTTTTTTTCTTATAACCAAAAATAACGGTAAGTACCTCCCATACGAATGTTTAAAAACCGGTATTAAAAATCTCATTTTTCTCAAAAACGGCTACTTCGATTTTGATTAAAATTTTTGCGTGAACTAATATTAGAACGACCTACCATATTATTGGTAAAAAAAATGTATCTATCGTTTAAAAATGGTACCTGTCATTGAACCATTTATTTGGTTTTCGACTATATCATTATCTGTTGAACTAATTTGAATCAAACTTTTTACGTAAAAGCTTCTAATAAGTTTGAATTATATTGCATATCAAAATTTAAAAAAAAAAAATCATATTTTGGATTTTTATAAAAAATTTTCAAAATTATTTTTTTTAAATTCGATATTTCGAAAATGGGTGCAAGATTTTTTTTTTGAAAATTAATTTTGAACTCCGCATAAATAAGTATGTACTAAAAATTGGCGTTCCAATTTTTTTTTCTTAAAAATATATATTCAAAATTGTATATATAAAAAAATTATTTTTTAAAAAACCACTCAAACGATTTTTAAAATTTTTTTCTCATAAATTGAGATTTGTGTAAGAAATCACTTGGTACATTGCGTTGGTGTCAAATCAATTCAGATATATTTAATCAATATATTTCTAATTTTAGTGATTTTTTAACATATTTTCAATCTAAATTGCGAAGTGCAAGACTGTACTGAAAAGTTTTTAAAATTATTAGGACTTTAAAACCACAGTGTAATCGTACGTACCAGTAAGTTCGTGCGAGCCAGTCGTGCATTTTATTTATTATTCTTCTTAATTACATTTTCTCCTATACCACAATAAGGCTCCAGCCCATTAAGGGGGTCCTTGCACCTATTTTTGCCAAAATGCTTTTTTTTTTTTTTTTAAGCGAGTGATTTGAGATGGAATATTTTAACTGAATTTAATTGTGCATAATGAGAGACAATTAAAAAAAAATAATAATTTTTAATTTTGATCATTTTTGGCTTTAGAAAAAAAAATCAGATTTTATTCGGTTTCTCAATTTAGTAGCAAATACAGTAGGTATAATTTGTTTGTAAATCTTGTTCAAATACCAATATCTCTACAAAATGTTTTGAAAGAAGTGCTGTTAAGAATTTTAATACCAAAAAACCTTCATTGTTTTAAAATCCAAATATTTTTGTTTGCGAACCTTAAGCTGTAAAATGAATAAAAAAAAAGAGACTAATTAAGAATTTACAATATTATTATTTTTCGAAGAAATATATAATCCTCTTAGCTTAAGTTGCTCACATTCGAATTGTTTTATTTTAACTTTGAATTAAATCATTACGTCTTTGAAAAGCAGAAGTACGAATAACTTGAAAAACACTTGAAAGAATTAAAGTATTTAATATTAGCGAAAACAAAAAAAAAAAAACTTTTCTAAAAGGTTGTTAATGCATCTTTTCACTTACAAAAATTTTCTCCTCCATATGTCCTTGTCAAGTTTTGTAAAAATCTCATTGTTTTCACAGATCCATTTTTTTCCCATCTTACTATGTAACAAAAATGAGACACAAAAATATGCTTTGTTTCTATAAATGACTATACCTTGCGATAGGTCCTCATTTTTTCTGTGTACGAGTGGGAGATACCTAAATTTTAAGAGAATGTGCTGGTTTTTTATACAGATTTTTATTTTACCATTTTTAATACCTACTTGTTTCCCATAGTTGTTCATTTCTTTTTTTGCACAAACACCCAAGTTTGTTTTTATTGTCTGAATTCGTCCAAGGACATCG
Source organism: Epistrophe eligans (assembly GCA_951394125.1). NCBI lineage: Eukaryota > Metazoa > Arthropoda > Insecta > Diptera > Syrphidae > Epistrophe > Epistrophe eligans. The sequence goes on along the minus strand of OX596029.1, from coordinate 107,750,320 downwards.
TCACTAAAAACGCAAACCTATACGTTAGAATATTTCTTGCTTCCATTTTGAAAATCCACAAAAAGTACAGTCAAACCTAGTTAATTCCACTATTGTCACAAAGCACACAGCATATAAGTGTCCTATAGCCAACAAAAACCTAGACGGCGAATCTGAGAGGATACAATGCAAAAATAAAAAAATAAAATTCAGGTGAACAAAATGTTCTCATATAATAAAAGAGAATTTAAAATTCATTGCAAATGTCCTTCCGAGAATGAAAGAATACCAGAATACTTCATTATAAAATCGGATTTCTGTTGCCACTTCTTGTCGTTGCACCCACACCCGCATTATGTTGTTTTTTTTTTTTTTTTTGCATTTTAGCACATCACGCGACACAACAATGACGACACGTTGTGATTGTGCAACAGGATATATATAAAATGGATGCACACAGAAAAGAAAAGTGCATACGAGTGGTGCGGCAGCCCCAAGCTCCAAAGGATCTCAACGATGAGAGGCTGTTGCTGCAAAACAGCTAAATATAGGTGCATTATACGTAGCGAGCTTCATACAATTTCAACGCATAAATGGTGTCGTCTGCCTTGAATGGCTTCAAACTGAGACTTGTGTGGATATGGTGTGAAAAAGCTCCTTAAAAAAATCCTTTTCAAAGTCATTTCACCGCCGCTCCATGCGCCACCATGCTGTTCAGCGACAGGATATTCTTTCTTTTCCTCAGAGAGGATGCTAACAAAAAAGACGCAAAAAGAGGTGCTTAAAGCAAAGCACCACGCAAAAACAAACAGAAAAAGGAAATTAAACTGCATTTACAACCGAAGGTCCTTAGAATACTTACAAGGAAATTATCTCGTTGCTTATATGCTTGTGTCCTCAATGTTCATTCAAGATAACGTAAGAAGAAAAAAAGACCTACAGAAACTGGGTTTTGTCGCAGTGTTAATAATTTATTTTATACGAAAATAAATTAATGATTTATGATAAAGTAAGTTTGTTTATTTTTGAAAATTTTGAACTACAAATTGTAAAAAATTATATATTAAGTAGGTACATCAATTCTGTCTGTATATGTATATTAGTCTTGGGCCTTATAGTCCAGGCATATTATCGTAAATATTTTTGAAAGTTAACAAAAGTAAAAGTAGTTTTAATTTTTCCATATATTATACGTTAGGATTTGAGACAGTTTTTGAAAAATTCAAGAAAATTCCTAGTGCGTTCGTAACTCTGTTTAAAATCAGTTATTTTTTTGACTTTTCAAAGTGTCACATAATTAAGTAATAATATAAACAATAGCTTTTGAGAATATAATTTGGTGTATGGTGGCGTATACGTAACATTTTTTTTTCTTAATTCGCACTGCAAAAAATGTCGAGGTTTTAAACAAAACTATACATTATTTTTGAGATATACCTACCGTAGGTCTGTACTTCTTCGTTTCCTCAGGTTGGAAGGAGACGAACAATTTTCTCTTTCACGTTATCATTAATTTTCAATGTTCCCCTATTTTTTAAGCACTGGTCTTCCCCTATGTATGAATTTTTCTATTTATTTATTAATATTATTGAGTCGTATTTGTATACGCAGTATAATTGCAGTTGTAAAATAAATGTTCTTTTGAAGAATTTGTAATTAGTCAAGCGATGCAGGGCATCTACATTTTTGGTCCTTAATTATATTTAATAAAACAGACTATATCTACATAATGTACTATAAACTAGGGCGATACAACGTTCGACAGGATCCCTTAAAGTTTTTAATATTTAATTAAAATTAACCTTTGCATTGCTTTATTATACTTAATGTCTGCTTCACATTTCGACAGTTTAATTATTTTTCAGCGATTTGTTGTTTATTTAATTGACATTTCCATCCCTCATATAAATTTAACTGCGTATGATGCTCTATTTGAGTGATGTGCGAAGTGTTTATAAAGTCTTTTTTGTTTTTATGAACTCAAATTAAAACGAAATACACCATCAGGATTCATATGTTGGTATATAAACGAGAATAAATTAATGCCTTTGTATTATTTGGGTAACATTCACATAAATAACATACAACAATAACAAAAACACTCAAGTCGGGAGGCGAATATTTTAACATATACATTTATAGAACTCGGGCTAAGGACGAAATTCCTAATCTGACATGGAAAGACTAAGAACTAAGAACAATAATCAGATTGTGGTATGTTGTGGTCATCAGATGTGGATGTGGGTATCCTTTTGTGCCTTAATGAGTAATTTCTAAGCTTTACGAGTATATGCTCCAGAATGGCATGGACAAATAAATATGTAAAGAGAAGAGAAAAAAAATCGATTTTTTGAAAAAAACATTAGACACGTTCCTTGAGGGGGACTTTCAATACCAAAACCACCACCAATATACATACATATACACCAAAACCATGACTTAGACCGACGACGACGCAACCCGGTTCGGGTTCTTGATAGGAAGTCATTTGTCCTGGGTCGTCGAAGTGTCCGAAGTTTATTAGAAAAATTAATTAGTTTGCCCTTGGAGATAAGGCAAATGTCATGGCAGGGGACAAATTTCATTAACCATAGAGAAACTCAGTTATAGAGTACTTTTCTTTATATACAATATACATACATATACAAAAATAGAATTTTCTTTGAAATAATAAAAACAACAACAAGAACAAGAACAAGAATGATGACAACAGGATGAGCTGAGCATCCTTACAAAATTTGTTCGAATAGCAGCCAGCGGCAACTTTAACGGCAATGGCAGCGGCGGCGGCGGCGACCGTATACTCGTCGGTTGGCGGGTGGCGGCGGCAGCCATATGTAAACATCTAATATGTAATTTACTTCCGTCTCTTATCATAGAAAATGAATCTTCTCCACTTATATGAAGATTGTCATCCTTCAATATGGGGACTTTATGTTTTCGTCCTTGAGAAGTGCTCTGCGGTCGCTGACGCCGACAACCGACCGACAATGAGTACGTTGCTGTCATCGTCAAACATTCTCATCTCAGAGAGATGTCCTTCGTGGTGGTATAGGACCCAGTGTGATGGTGGTTCGTCTTTGATATTATAATTGGATACGTTATGTGAGGCGATGAGTGTGTCAGTGTGGTTGTGGTTTATCTAATTACTATACTACATACATATACTTGTTGAGTCTATTCTTTAAACGTTTTGTTTTTGGTTTTATAGGAAAACGAAAACTCGTAAGTGAAAATCTTCTTAAAGAGTCTGGTGTTGTGGTTTTTGTGGTGGGGATGTAACTCAGCGAAAGTGGGGTAATTTCTTTTAATTGTTTAAATTAACAACTCTCAGTGCTCATAACCTCAGACTTTCAATCTGAAAGATTGTCATAAAAAAATATGGTTAAGCTTAATTTTTGATATAATATAGATTTATTTTGTTGTTGCTGCTGGGCATTTGATAAATAAACTTCTGTAAAAAATATAAGAAACACGTTTTTTATCTATAAATAGTTCAATAATTTTTGGGGCCTGGAAAGATCGAAAGATGCTTCCTAACGCACTGTGAGATGGTTAAGTTATCTTGGAAAATATCGACATGCTAAACCATTGTTCCAACAGATAAGCTCCAAACCCTTGCTCATTACTGTAAAATAAGAACCAAGGATGGCGTTAGCGTTTAGACCACTCCATTAATGGCAGTTTCATTTACGTTCATTAACCTTTATTGAGCTGAAAGTATAAATCGTCACATAGCAATATTTTTCGATAAAAATGGTTGAAAAAATACATTTTTGCACCAAAGAAAGCTAGCGATAAATGAAATGAAAAAAAAAAGTATTTAATTCGAGTCGTGTATCTATTCATACTAAGGGTTATTTATATACATAGGTAAGGAATAGTTAGTTACTTTTATTTTAGTGTGTGCAATTTTGACAGGATTTAAACTTGAAGAAGCGTCATTACCAAAATTAATTCATTGGAAAGTTTATAAAATTCATTTTAATATTTACGGATAATGTTTACAATTAGTTTAAGTTTTAGTTTGAATTTTAAAATTGAATATATGAGAAAGAATTAAACAATGGTGATTGTCTTCTACCGAGTTCTGATGGAAGCAATGGTGGCTTGTTGCTTGATAGTTCTTGCACCATCTGCTAAATATTAAAATGATTATAATGGATCGATTTATTTCGCAAATTTTGGTCAAAACAAACGATAACAAATGAAAACTTCCGAATTTCTCGTCATTCTTTTGCTCTTAGTCTCACTTGCCTTCTTTTCTGAACACAAAGAAATAGCGATTGACAATAAATATTCTTTGCTTGGTAACTGCACTAGGGTTATTGTAAGACGTAATATTACAGCCGATGGTAGACAAAGTCCCTTTCTACCTTGGAGTCATCTGTGTCTACCTTTGTCAGCTAGGGTGATTTCAAAAGGCAGAAATCAATCTTGGCTTAACTATGAACCAAAGATCGACCATAGAACAAATCATTATAAAACTGGGACTCACAATTTTTTAACGATTTCAACGACTTAAGTTTACAAAGTTACTAAAAATTAAAATTGAAAATTTCAAAGTTTTACATAAATTTATTATCGTAATAATTAAGTTTAAAGAGCTTTAAGGGCTTATTTTCTCTTCCTGTATTTACCTTGGATATGTTGGGATTCTATCTAAGAATTGAAAGATGTTATAAGTGGACTCTAAAAAAGGTTAGTATTTGTACCCTGGATTGCATTCTTCCGCTATCTAAGAGGCTCTTTGGTTAAAACAGCAATTATGAAAAGCTACATGCATTTAAGACTTGTTTTAATTAACTTACAAAATAGCCAGTTACTCAACTTACACATTTCTTAAGATTTATCTTTTAAAATGTCAATTATAACTAACGACCACATAGCATAAGCATTCTTTACCATCATCGACCTCAATTCTAAAAGTATTCTCAATGCAAGAAGTGCTTGTGTTTAAAAAAAAAAAAAAAGCTCGCCTTCCAAATTAGTCCTTGACTATTTTTAAGCTCTATTCCGTAGTTTGTTCCTTGAATATATACATATACATAAGTCCTTAAGTTGAACTCGCCACAAAATCACTCGACACAAGTAGAAATAATGTGGAAAACAGCAGCAGGATAGTGAAGAAGCACGGAGAGCTCTCCCTCTCTGCACTTTAAACATAACTTTTCTCCCGTGTCTTCATTGAAGATGTTCTTGTTTCATAGTAGTTTTAATATTTTTGTATAAAGTAAAAAAAAAATATGAAAATACTCAATGTGGTATAGAGCCTCCCGCAGGGCCTATGGATGCCAATGCTTGTTTTTTTTTTTGTATTCTATATACAGCTATCATTTCCTAGACACTTATATGCTTGCACCCCTGTGACTTTTTGGCAGGAAAGATTTTCTTTGTTTTCCACCTGGAACTCCCGTTTTGTATCTTTTAACCCCTTCGTATCGTAAGTTTTAACGACTTACCAGTAAACATAGCAGACACAATGACGACGTCAAAAGTCGGCAGTGCTGGTTTTCTGGAATTCACCTTAAGGATATTGTACCTACGTATTGGCTTGAAGTTATCCTGTCGATTAAGTCAGGAATATTTCGCCAAAATTTTATTTTTTAAAATTGTTACATTTTTCACCGTGGTTAAAAAAGTTATCGTGTATTTGTAAAGATTTATAAAGTCTTTTGTTTATATTTTTATTTGTAACTATTTTACTTTCAATCTTTAGGTTGAAAGTGTATTGACCAAAATTGTAGAGAATTCAGTTTTCTACAAAAATATTGTCGAGTTTGTTTGTGAGACACATGATTTCCTTAATATGATACAAAAGATTTTGCACACTTATTTCCAAGATGGTATTTAATTGGAAGCCCTTTAAAATGCAAGTTAAGAGCAAAACTTTCTTTCGTTTCACTTCATTTCAATGGACTGAATACCTATATCATTTCTATTTATTCCCACTTGTAAAATAAGTTTAAATTAATGTAGAAAATGTCAAAAATATACAAAACTGAAGTAGAAAATCGTAAAAAATTTCTAACGACTACTCTGCTGGCACGATTCTCCAATTTTTCTCCATTATATCTTTGAAAATGATGACGATTTCATGTTTTTTGTGCGTCGTCGCTTCGTTGTCTGAATGTAACATGTATGAATCTTAAAAGCATATGGAACTAAAACTTATATATAGATGGTGGCTGTTTCTTCTTTTTGTGAAGTTATATTGATATCGCATCTTGCTGTGACAGAAACCCTCTTTTTCACCCTCCTACCCCAACTTCTCTTCTTTGAATGCCAAAGTACTTTTAACGAACGCCAAAGGAAGGAGCTAAATATGATTTCTTTTTTCTTTAAGTTTCTTATATTCCTTCATCTTCCAGGTCCTTGTGGAACCGTCAAACGAACCTCTTTATCGTCGTCGTCGTGTTGTCGCACTGAATTATCTCTCTTTTCCTTTTCCTTTTAATTACAATTTCATTTTCAATGCCTAATTAACCTAATTCGTTCTAGTAGCTGAAAAGTCAGGACGTTGTTTTTTTTTATCTTGTTTATACTTCTTTTTGTGCTGCTCCCGCTGCTGGAGCGGGTGGCAGTTTTCATCTTCGGGTATATGTGAATGTGACAGAAAAAGTATTCAGTTTTGTATATAAGCTTTCTCGTTCCCAATAAAAAAACCAAATACCACACATATACATAAGGGTTGAATTCTTGTTTCCTGAATCCTAAGGGTTACTTTGTGACATAAAGTTGGAAAATCTTTGTTCTTTTGTTTCGAGTCTTTATGATAAAACGGGGAAGAGATAAATATAAAAAGCACATTAATGCCTTGGTTGAGGTTTTTTTTTTATTTTTTTATTGATTGGTTGGAGTTTATGAGTTGAGTTTATGTGTATTTTAAACTACATTTGCGGTAAATATTTATTGTTTTTTTTTTATAACAAAATATATACATATATGCCCTAAATTTTGAATTTTTGAGAGAAAAAGACTGCATATTTTTTAAAATTAAATTTTCAATAGGAAAAAAAGATAATTTCGTTGAAAATTTCCAAATTTAATTCCAAAAATCATCTCTCATCATCTCTCTCACATACAAATTCACAATTCGATATTATGTAATTTTTACCAATTGTTAATGAAATTTGGTAGGAAATTGCGTGCAAACTCTACGAACACATCCAAGTGGAATCCATTTAAAGTGGAAACCATTGAAAATATCAGAACTCGATGTACCTACAAAAACTAGAAACCGAAAGAGAAAATAACAAAAATACGAGATTAATGACCAGCTCATGATGACAAGAATAAATAAGATACACGACATGGATCGTAAGAACTTTGTTTTTTTTTTCGCATATTGTAAACCTATACCTATATTTATCTATTTTTAAAAGAAATTAATTAGCTATGGGAATCTAAATTGTATGCACAAAATACAAAAAAAAAAAATATTTTACAGGGTGTTTTGAGTGAGATGCGTAAGAATGGCGGCCACGAGGACCTACGTGACGCAATTAGCGCTAGATTGCACCGTTTTAATAACACAAGTGAATTTGAATTTTTGTAGCAGATCTTTATTTTAATCTCCCAACAACAATATGATATCAAGATAGGTAAGGTAAATTGCTTTTCTGGTTGATAAACGTGTATAATTTTATTTCTCAGGAGCTTTGGCCATTTTAAATGTTTAAATAATAAATTCCACTGTCCCTAAGTCAGCTTACTCCGCATGACATCAGGTCCGAAATGGATTGGTTACTATCTGCCAGTGGTTACTGGACCAGAGCTTTTCCTAGGAATTTATTTAAACTTCAGAAAATCATCGTAGTCATTTCTTGATGTTAAGAAAAGAGATCAGGTCTGTGATCTTCAGTTCGGGAAGTTCTTTAAGGTTGTAAAAAATGTTTTTTACAAATGACTGCACGTACTCTCATTCTGGTCAGATTGGGGAAATTGGAGAGGAATGTGTCAAACTTCACCGCTTCTCCTAAAAGACCAGTGACCGGAGCAGGTTGTATCAATCTACCTTTGATTTTGACTATTTATAAGAATAATTTTTGTTGACAAAGTTTGGTACAAAGTTTTATAAAGTTATTTCTGAATTTTTTGAATTTAAAAAAAATTAAAACTATTTTTAACAAATCTAAAAAAATTTTTAGTACCCGCACAAAATAAACTATTTATACTTCATCAAACAGTCTACATAAAAAATGTATTAAAATCAGTTGAACCAAAAACAAGAAAATGGTTCTATGGTAGGTGCCATTAGTTACCATTTTCGGAAATTATTTTTACAAATTTATTAAAATGAGATTTTTCAAAAATTCTAAAAATATTTAAACATAGCATGTACAGTTATTTTTAATCCTAATTAAATAAAAAAGAAGTTTTGGAAGAATGTCTCAAACACAGGTATCAAGTTTAAGGTTTAACCGAAAAAAAAAACAGACAAACAGAATTGTGAGAACCACATATCGATCTTTAAACAGTGGCTGTTTATTTTTCTCTCATAATACAGTTTAGTTTTTTTACAATTTATCAATTACCTAATTACAATAAAAAAGATACAAATGCAAAAATAAAAACATGACATTAAGTACTTTAAAATAAAGTATTAAATGTCCATTAAAAAAAAATTAAATTTACAAAATTAATTTACTAATAATTGTTTTCCCAAAAAACCAGTATTCCGACAAAATCAATTTATTTTTTTTGTTTTAAACTTGCATCAATCCACTTAAAATGCAAATTTCAACTGTTTTTCTAAAGGAAATATAATTTGGTAAAATTTTTGGCTTAGGTCTTTTCCCTCAAAACCATAACGCCAAAATCGAAAAATGTCGTAGTGGGCATATAACCCAAAAAGTCAACAAAATATCCCAAAAAAACTAAAACGAACGCCGCGTGCACCGCTACCACCCCCCTTGCTCCTTGGTGTTTTATAAAATGGAATTTTTTTTGGCGATATTACCTTTTTATACTTATGATGAATAAGTTTGGACTGAATAATTAAATGCCCAAATTAGATATGATATTTGACAATTTTTTTGGGCACTATAATATAGATTTTGGGCTTTGTGGTATTTTTTGGATAAGTTTTTGGGCGATGTGTTGATTTTTTAATCGCTATGAAATATTTCTTATAAATATAATCGTTTTTCGATTTGTTATTTCAGGTAGGTACATATAATATCTTAAATAATGAAATTTTGATTTTATACTTTTATTTATAGAACTCAAAATACATATTACTTAAATTTTGTTTTATCAAAGTTGAAATTTCCTTAAGCGTCCTAATAATATTGTAGCTTGTGTATTATTGCATGTAAAAAAATAAATACAGACCTTGAAAAGCAATTATTATGACTTTGAAAAAAACACCAGCTCATCGTTTTATTATACAAACATTATCGCTACAAAACGACTAGCTTGAGTAGAATGTTGTTATTTTATTTTCCTGCTGTTTTCTGTTGGTGTAAAAATCATTTGCAATGTCCATTCTCACACCCACCCAAAAAATGTCCCAACCACCCAATTCTGGAGGCATGATTATTGCTGTATAGTTATGTTGAGATGGCAGTATTGTTTGCTGAGGATGAGGATGGCTATCTGTAACGTTTGCAATTTCAATTTAAGGGCCGCGGCATGTGTCTTGCCTTTATCCGCCTGTATACGATATAGTGTATGACATTCATGCAACTGGAATTGCATGTTGCACAGAAACAGAAACAGAACTCAGAACTGAAACAACTGCCTACTCGCTTGGAACTTTTGTTATGGGCTTCCTTTCACTCTGTTACTCCGTTTGTCATTGCTGTCGACTTTTGCTGGTGATAAATTCATCTTTGCCTTGTGACACTTTGCCTTCATTCCCCAACCCCGATGTACTTGGATTCTGATTCTGCAGAAGTCGAGTCGTTTCTCTTCACTTCCATACCGTTAAATTCAGTTATATATGTATCTCCAACTGTGATGTATGTACTCATGGTTGCCACTGTTTTAAATTCAATTTTTTAATAATTCCAATTTTTTAAATAAAATTTATTATACACATGAGTGATGTTCTAATGATTTTATAGCTAATTGTAACATTGGACCAGGAGTCTGTAACGATTGATAACATTTTCGGTACTCTCAGACAATCCTCAAAAGAAACATCACAACAAACTCACCACAGCAAGGTGAATTTTTTATTTTATTGTTAAAGTATGAATTTTTGTTGAACGGACCCATTGAATACTATATTTTGTCGTGAGTTTAAAATGTAAAACTTGTGAGTTGTGAGTTACCCAAACGGAGATCATAATTCGGATAGTTCTTGTGACTCAGAATTACAATTTTTGACGGTACTACCAGAATACGAAAACCTCACAAAATCAATTTACTCACCTCGTGAGGTTGCTGTGACATGTTAAGGTATCAGTGAGGTTTGCCAAAATAGGGCTGTAAGGTTCGTTCAAAAATGGCTTCAATGGGTTTCTGTAAATAAGAATGTAGGTATATAGTGCAAAAGATGGTAGTATTGAACTAAGCCCTTAATTCTTTAAGTTTGAAAGGAAGATTGCAATAATTTTTTTCAAATCAACTCAGAAAGTGGCAACCGTTTTTTTCGTGGTAGTGATGGAAATAAAAATTATTTCTCCGGCTTTTATAGTCCCCAAATGTATGTATGTACTTACATATATCACAGGGCTTGGACTCACTCGCTCTCTTTCAATTTGTTTTGCACAGGAATTGAAAATACGAAAATTCTTGTCTTTTTCTTGCAATTTTTCCGCATTTTTTTATGTTTGCTTGTGTATGCGTCTGTGTGTGTTTTTTTTTTTTGTAGCAATTTGTATGCTTTTTGGATTTTTAAACTAACAAGAGGGTTGTATACCATCATCAGGCGAGGGATTGCTTCATTGTCGTCGTTTTGTTGGAGGAGTCTCTAAAAAGCATTGCAACGGGAAATGATCTAGTCAGAGAATCTAGCATTCAACACCAGCCCAGAGTAGGAGTGTATAGTGTATATGTAGTATGTAGTGGCACTCAAGTGAGCAATAATAATTAGCGCATCGGAATCATTAGGAGGCAAGTTGGCTGGCTGATGGTTGGCTTAATATGGTGAGTGTGAGCCCGAGCCATGCTACGCAACTACTATACACGCTATGCTCTATACACCATGCCACAATGTGTGTCTTCACAAAGTGCCTTGTTAAATTCGTGTGATTAATAGGGAACATGTGAAGCTGGAGAGTTATGAGTGTTTTTCACTTAATTTATGGTGCACAACACGTCGCCATGGGAATAATTATTAGTTTCGGAAAGGAGGCGAGTTCTCCGCCTTTTATGTCCTGGATTTTGTGTAGGTATATGTATATGGAAAATATATATATGCTCCAAGTATCACATAAGGCACTCTCTAGATAGAGACCACCGCGCACTAAATGTGGAGAATGGTTCTTAATTTTTGTTTTCTTCTTTAAATTTTTTTTCTTGTTTTGTTCTGTCGGTAGATAAATTTTAAGATTTAATTCAACTTGTCATTTGAGTTTTATTTTTGGATACAAAGAAAAAGAAACGAATTATTTGGACAATCAGACGAATTTAATTGAGTGACCCCGATCATTTAATTGAGAGACACAAAATGTATAATAAATATATTCGTTGCAGTTAATGCACAATACACAAAGAACATTGTTTATTATTGTGATATTTTTATTGATGACAAAGAAATGATTTATGTTGTGAGTTTATTATTAAAGAACAGTTATTTGTATTCCCGGTTATTTTAAAGAAAAAATTAAAAAAATACATTTTAAAAATTGGTATGGCTTAAGCTCGTATTTTAAGCTAAAACAAATTCAAATCGATGCAAATTGTTGCGCAGCATAGCAAAAGTCAAGTGTAGGGGTACTGGATCCGCCATTTTCTTGATTTTGACAGATAGATAAGCGGATTATAAGCGGATACTATTTGTTGGTATTAAGTAATTATTGTTATATTTTGAAAAGCTGTATCTTGGAAACTATATTAAAACGGAAACTAGTCATTTATAGGGTTAATATCTTCAATGATTCGATCGGCGCTCGAGGTCGAAAATTTGGTTTATTCATTAGGTCAACATCCTAAAAAATTGGAAATACTGGATTTGACGCAAGGTCTGATGTATATAGTTACTGGGTTAGTGCATATTATATAAAATTAATTGAGTTTTTGTTTGTACCTAAGCGCTTAACTCATCTGATTATCATCTGATTTGCTTTGGGAATCATTTTTTGGATTTTTATTGAACCAAGTTAAGGTACTACGGAGCCGAAAATTTAAAATTTCCGCCGGAAATTGCCAAAAATATTCAACACCTTCATCTCAACATGCGCCGCCGTAGTAGCCCATGATGTGATGATTAGTGCGTTGAGTTGAAGAGTTATACCAAAGGTTTTGGATTCAATTCCCAGCAAATATGATTAAAAATAAAAACAGATATTTTTAATGAGTTACAGACAAATCCTCCCATAGTCTTCATGTGATGGAAAAGTGCCTCTCACTTAATCCCTTCATATTCGGCAGAAAAATTATAGGTCTCCTTGATTCCCGCCAATGACACGCACATACAAATAGTTGAGACTGAGAGTTGTAAGTCACTAGGCCCTAGTTCTACACGAACTTTCAAGCCACCAAATATATTTATTTTTCATTTCAACGCGAGAGTTAACGCAACAGCCAAACAACGCTATGACAGCGTTTTCGGTTAATGAACCAAACGACTTTATAACTTTACGTCGCATTTTGATTTTCAATACATAATTATTGTAGCTTATCTTAGTCCCATAGAGCTAAGGCATATAATAAAGAAATAAAATTACACATTCCAAAAAGTTATGAAATTGCGTCAATGAATTTATCAACTCCTACTGTTTTATAAATAACTGGGAGTTAGATGTGGGACCTATTTCACCAAACACTTTTCACTTTGCAACTTTGCAATTTTACTTTGTAAATTACAATTCACCAAATGCAAATTTGCAAAGCAAAAAAAAATACAATATAGTTTTTAGTTTTTTTTTTCATAATGAAGTAATTTCCAAACCCATATGAACTTGGACACATTGAAAAGTTGGATAAGAGTTAGTTTATTTTGGGAGTTTGGATTTTAAATTCGAAACACTGTTTCTAGTGATATCAAATTTGACAGCTGACAGATGAATTATGCTCAGTATATACTTTTCCATTTCACCATATGAATAAACTTAAGCTTTTCAACGTACATATGTTAATTTTAAATGTCGATATGTCGTTTCCCGATAATTTCTCCAGATAGCTGTGCCCGAAATCTAATAAAAAAAAAATGTCTCTTCAACAAACTTCGCAAATAATGAATACTTTGATGGTTTTTTTAATTATAAAACTCCAAGAATTACCAAAGAACAAAATTTTAAGAATAACAAACATATTATAATAAATTAACTCCTGAAATGTCACTGACCACCTAAATTAACCTTGTCAATTTCCATTTGGCAAAATTTGCAAATTGACCTCAAGTATCTCTTATATAGCACATGCAATCCATTATAAAAATTATATATACTTTCTCGCATTCTCTCGAAAAGAAATAAATAAAATTCTATTAACCTACCCCAGAGCAGTTTATCCCCAATAAAAGATACAATCCCCTTCTTCAGCAACACACATGACATGAGGATGATGACATTGTTGGTCAGCATCATCACCATTATCAGCGTCATCGTTCCCAATTCTTTTTTAAATCCAACGCATCTCTTTATTTATCTTTGCCTTGGACTTGCTCAAATCATCTATGTATCTATACATCATCCCCCACTTTCTGCATCATACAACCATAATTTTTTGATTCGTACATGGAATTAAATTGTATTCCAGACGCCATCGTCTTTGTGCGTCTGCTTATACGAGTTGGTATATATTTGTATATCCAGTTCAGAGCTTGACTTGCTGATGGGAGAGGGCACAACATTAGGTATATAAGAGCGTAAGTGATTGAATGAGTAAGAGAAGTCTCTATCTTTTGTGGCATTTTCATTCAAATTCCTCAAACAAAATAATGGTACAGCGATAGATTGAAGTATTTACCCGCAAGCCGCAACCTAATACAGAGACTTTAAAGTCCAACTTCTATACTTCCCATAGGTTAGGTACATATACCTATAGAGACAGAACTGAGGAGAATATACCTTCCGTCTTTACAAAAGTGCTTGGGATTGTGCTTATAAATGTGCTACAGCATATCGGCATTGCAGTCTTCTATATACGAAACATGAACGAGCTGTCGAACTGCATTAGTTGGCTATTGAGTCGGAATTACATCTCATTTATCTGCTGATGACGATGACGACTCTATGACGATAAAATGTCGAAGAAGATGGATACAACAAAGTCCAATGATGATAGTTAAGTTAGTCGGCTACCCAGGTACAGATTTAGGGAGGTGATAGTAAATATGAATGAAAATTGGCAACATTTTGTATAAAAATCTTTCGACATATATTATGCAACAAAATCTATTTCTGAAAGTAGATACCTCCCAAAAATTTTAATTAATTAAGAAAAGTGTGCAAAATCGCATGCGCTTTGCGACAGCAGATATCTTGTTGGATGTAATAGATTTTCCAAAATAGCTTTTAACGGCCTTTAGTCAACGAAAATTTGGCGTTTCTTCACAGCGATCGCACTTCGACTCATCAGTTGACTATATAGTGAGGGCCTGTATAGTAGTAGATTTTCGTAGAGATTTTACTTAACGCCAATTAGCAGTTAACTAACTGCTGTTTTTAATAAAATGTTATTAAAAAAATATTTTAATTTCGAAATTAATTCTAGTTGAATTCTGAATCAGAAAATAAAACGAATGAAGCATTTTTTATTAAAGTAGTAATAAATGTTGATTTGAAAGTTGAAACTTGACAAATACTCAGTAGGTGGCGCTGCGAAGTGTGGCAGTCAATTTTGCTTTAATTTTTTTAACGTTTTTCATTAAACTTGCACCCTTTCCCCTCCTTACCTAAATTATAGTTACGTTCCTGTTTTTCCATGAAAGGGTGATTTGTTTATTTACTCTAAGAAGACCACTTCTCCTTTTGATCGAATCAACTTCACTGTTGTTATTCTCGGTGGCAAAGGTCAGAAGCAATTGTATTGAAAGAATCCCAGAACCAAACTACTTATAAAGGACACTTTGAGAGGGTTAACGTGCATATAGATTCAAGAGCTCTCTGTCTACATATATCGATGGAATCCTGAGTCCTCCTTCATCGTATCCTTTCACCGACCTTTCAAACATTTTTCATTTTTCAAGTTGTTTATAGTTTGTTTTAAGGATGATTGAAGAATTTTGTAACATTTTAGTTGTTGCCTCAATAAAATGTAAATAAAGCACGCACGCAGCATTAGACCCTAATCCTGTATTAATTGAGTATCTACCACGCTGCGCTGCTGCCGTTATATTGATGCTTCTGAGCTCCTACCGATGATGATGATGATTGTGGCACCGAATAGCTTTGCCATCATTATAGAGAGGGAGACACAATTAATTCTAAATAATCCATCATAATTACGAAACAGGAAGCAGAACGGAGCAATCAATATTGATTCTGTTTTGGTCGATTAATCCTTCGCTAATTACATGCAGCAGTATAAACTAGGATTTCAAGTTTCCAGGCGAATGATGGGTGGCGTTATATACGAGCAAGGTTTGCTGCGAGGTGGGAGGGTGCAATTACTGCTTTTATACCCTGATGACATTTATAATCTAGACTAGCAACAGGAGAGGAGGGAAAAGGGGACAAAACGGGACGAGTTTGGGTAAAAGTGTTGTAGGAGACAGTTAATGATTTGGTGATTTATTTGTGTTTTGTTTACCAAGTGTAATTAAACGTAATACAAATAGAATGTGAATAATGAAATAAATGAGTTGATATATACAGTGGTGGACATAAAAATAGCACACTTTTTTTTATTTTGATCTTTTATTTAAATGTATATATGGAATAGTTAATGATTAATTACACATATGTTTTTGCTATTTTTATAAAATTTGTATATGTATGTACATATATGTACTTAGATTGCAATCTTTTATAAGCCAGGCTGAATGACATGTTAATGAAAAATAAAAATTACTAATCGAAACATGGGGGGTTTGATTTTATTTGTCGAGCTAAATACATTCAATTGTTTTGAATTCGAATTTGCATTCGATTTTCAATTAGAAAAAATCAAATTGAATATTAAAATATAAACCGATGCTCTAATTGTAAAGCTATAAGAGCCATAACTGGACAAATTTCATCCACCCTTAAAGCCGAATTTTCTATTTATTTTTAATTAAATCCATTTCACAGCTCTCAAAACGCGAAAAATAAATACATTTCACGTATATTGGTGTTGGTGGTCATAAGGCCTTCCACATCCTTCACAATTTGAGAATAAATAAAATGTCATCTATTTCTCGGCTTTTCTTCTTCAATTCGATAAGTTTAATTTGAATAAAATTATCTTCACAAATTTATGCATACAATAGGTCTGTTTCCTTACTGTTTGGGAACATTTTGGGAAAAAATTCGGGAAAAGGTTTGGGCTTAAGCTTTTTGAGGTTGTTGTTGTAATTTTTGACCAGAAATGAAAAGTAAAGAAACGCATTTGGGATGTTTCCGATTTGTTTCTGGGTAAAAGCCAAATTTGACAGCAAAAATCATCAGTAGTTTGACAAGCCAGAAAAAGCAGTAGGTAAAATGTTCGGATAAATTCTTTCTTGATGGGAAATGAAATAAATGAAAAAAAAAGTCAAAAGCTCTGGTGTTTTTGTGCAAGAAAAAAAGTAAAGAAACACATTGTGGGTAAATTGGGGATACCACGGGATCCCGCGGGTGAGTAAAGAAACACACCTGTTATTAATACACTATCTTCATATTTAAAAAAAAAAAATGATTTCTTCAAGCTTTTATCACTTTTGTGGGGGTATGATATGTTTCGCAAGAATTGTGTGACAAAATAACTTTTCGCAAAGGTTCATTTTGCCGCTTTTTGTTTCGCATTTTTTTGTTTAGCATTTTGTTGTTTCGCATTCTGCGTTTTGCAAATTACGTTTTAACATTTTTAAATGGTATGAAAAATTATCATTCCCCCTTTTTACATTTCGCAAATTTCATTTAGTTTTTTGTTGGATTGAATTTTTGAAGTTCAGCATTTTTTTTTATTTTTTATTTAACATTTTGTTGTTGTCCTTGTTTTATTTGGGATTTTATTATTTTGCTTTTTTAATTTGGCATTCAATTTTTTACAATTTCTTGGCTTCCATATAAATTGTAGGTCTTAAACATTCAGCATAGAGAACACATGTACAAAATGAATAAACCTAAAATATAAATAAATGCCCATTTGTTGTTAACAATTATTTCATAAAACTAAACGGCTAAATGATATATGTATCATACAAATAATTGAACGAAACGTTATTTCACGAAAATAAACAGTTGGAGAAAAAAAATTTAACAAAAAAAAACTAAACAACAAATTGTCATATAATTTTTGCAAAATGATTGAAAATATTAAAAAAAAAGCGAAATATGGAAACACCAAATGTTAATTGCTTAACGATTCAAAAACATAATGAATAAACAAGAAAACATAAATTGCCAATTGAGGATTGTGAATTAAATGAAATATTTAACGACTAAAGCGAAGCAAAGAAATGCTTGCCAAACAATGGTGACCGCTTTTTTGTGTAATCCGATAAACACTTTATAAAGTTAAATGTGTAAAATAAAATTGAGAATCAAAACACACTTCTATCAGAACATCACTCCAAACAGCGACTGTTGGGAGTATAAAGAGCACTGAGAAAAATCAAAAAGGAGTGCTAGAAGTGATCAACGAAAACAATAGGTATAAGTTTATTTACAAAAGACAAATTTGTCAACTTTATTTAAACATGAGCTATAGTTTATACCAGCTGAACACTGTCATTCTTCACATAGCTCCATCTATTGTCTATTGTCAAACTAAAGGGGGTGGGGCAGTAGGTGGACTTAAAAAAAAAAAAACTTGTATCTTGTTTTGGGTCAAGGAAGATGAAAGATGATAAAAGTGGGCGTGGTAGTGGGCGAATTTTCCTTTAATCATTTCTAAACTATCTTACTGCTAATAGAAACAATTTTTCAAATTTCAGCAATATTGGTTTATTAATTTTCGAACATTTATACGCCCCTAACAGAGTTACATTCATTTGTATAAACAATCTCATATATTAGATAAAAAATTGCTACCTTGAGGTAATTTTAGAATATTGTTTTTTTAATTTCCCTGTCGATGTAGTTTTTAAACTATTAATTTCTATTCATAGTATGTACATCTATGTTCTTCTTTGTTTGCGTTAAAAAAAAAATCAATTAGAAACATCAAATTAAACTTTCTAACCGAGACACGTTGAAGAAAAAAAATTTACCCGATTTGCCATTCCAGCATAGTTGAGGAACATTAGAAATGAAAAAAGTTTTATGTATGTACATTGAATGTCAAATTTAAATGTTGAGCAACTTTTCTGAACATAGGTACCAACATCATAACTTTCCTAAAAAGGGTCAAATACATGTGGTTTAAAAAATTATTGTTTTGTATTAAATTTTTGTTTCTATTTAATACGCAATTTAATAAGGTTTTTCATATATAGTTTTATGTGACTGTGCAATGATATAAAACAAAAAATGTAGTCCGATATTCTAGCTAAATTTTAAGACCTTAATGAAAGGATTATTAGAACCGAAGTTATAAGCAAGCCAAACCAAACACAATGTATCTTTACAATTATTATACCGACTACAAATTTAGGTAGGTACATATGAACATTTAGCATTTTTTTTCCGACGCGAAGCAAATTTGCCACGATTGTGGTTTTTTATTGCACAAACTCCGCCGCCGCCGGCTTTAGAATACTATATTCCTCTCGCCAATTGGTGGTTGAAAGTATTTTAATGCTTTTTTTTAATCAACTTCCTCGTTGAATTAAATTATTTGTCCGATATTTATTTTCATGTTTTTAGTATAAAATTTTGAATGATTTTGAAAATATTTGGCTCTAACACGCCAGTCATTTTTCCTTTAATTATATACCTTAATAATGAAAATCGGATAATTGGATCGAAAGATATAAGCATTTAAGTAAACGCAAATCGGATATTTTTCGGATTTCGCAAAAATCATCATCAAAAACATACCCATTTTTTTCCTACGAACATTTCTCCTTTTTTTCTGTCCGTTTTATCATCTTCTTCGTTTTCTGTTTCCTCAAACTAGTAACAACAAAGCATGAACGAAATAATTTTGTTTATTTTGTTTAGTTTGTTTATTTTTTTTTATTTTGTTGATTTTGTTGATTTTGTTGATTTTGTTTATTCCCCTCACGTTTCGCCCCCTTTGTCTACTAGGCGTTTCATATTTTTTTGATTTTTTTATATTGTATGCCTCCGTTTAAACATTTCTAATGTTAAAAATACTTGTGTTCTTAAAATATGTATAGTTAGATCGTTATTAAGTTTAAAACTAAAACAAATATACAAATAATTAAATATTTAACCAAGCAAGTTGGCATAAAATGTTTTTAAAGAAATGCTTAAAATTCTTTACAAAAGCACTTAATAAAAACATACAATTTAGTATTCACTTCATTATGAAATCCATTCGCATCCATTTTTAACTTTCTCACTTAGTTTGCATGCAAACTTTGACTTATAAGTCTAAAGACTTCATTGAAATCTTAACAGAAATCCTTATTCTCTTAACCATCATTATACAACACCAACCTTCTTTAAAAACCCTTAAAAATAACTAAGTATGTATATAGATATATTCAAAGTCAGTAGACACAATTAACTTAACCCATAACATTGACAAAGAAAAAAAAAAAAAAAAAGAAGAAACATCCTAATTTACTTCGTAGACCGACCGCAAAAGCAAATCCCCTTGAAAAACCCACCTCTCAATATTCCATCATCATAAATACCCTCATCTAATTTTCATGAGGCACCACGTATTTATATTTCTTATACTGCTTCATCCCCGCACCCAATATACAAAATTGAACCCCAATTAACAAACACAAAGGATGAGTTCTGGTGATGGAGAGCGATGGCGGATTCCCACATCGAGGAGGAAAGATTGTGAATGCGAATGCGAATGCCAAAGCAATATTTGCTCGCATAGTATAATCACGTTAAACCAGACACAAAGTCACGGTACAGCCTGGCCTATAGCATCAGGCAGAGTATCAAGTCGTTCAACTAAATTACATTGCGTATTCCAGATACGTATATATTTTAGCATCCTTTCAAACAGCCAAAAGGCATCACAGAAGAATTCTATAGATTCCCTCCACTAAACTTCTGGGTATAAAAATATAATGTAAACTCTTTCGAAAAGTTCATCACAAGAACGCACATACTTAATTTTTAGCTACAAAGTTTTTCTCTCTCTTATACTCGTATACCTCATTCAGAATGTGAAACATAGGATGGGAGATTTTTGTATTCACTATGGTCCTAGGAGAACATTCGATTCAATTGTTTGCTAGCCATGCCAAAGTCTCTGTGTTGAAGAGAGTAGATACTTATTTGCTAAAACGGGTTAAATAACAATTAAACCCTTAAAATTCGGCTAAATTTACCAAATGACAAATAGGGGCGCATCATCCGATACAAAGCTTTAAAAATATTTTTAAACAGAAGAATTTACATTTGCCTGCTCATAGAAGTTTTTACATCTTAGAACAAACCCGCCTTACAGTTCAATTCTACTGAGCTCAATTTTATTTCAAAAATCTACTTTCTTAAGTGTTTAATAAAAACAACAAATGTTGGCCTCAGAAAGACACAAAAGCTGGAAGTCTCGAACCCTATTCGGTGGGCATCTTTAAGTAAAGCATAGAAAAAGTCGAAAAAGCAATCTTCAATCAAATGTTATGATTGGAATTGGTGCAGATATAAACCACAATTAAAAAGTTTAAAGCTACAAAACTTGTTTACTGAAAAAAACACAAATATTGTCAATTTTTATAAATTTGTTTGGTATATTTTTTCGTAGGATGTGCTGGTACTCGAAATATTTGCTCAAATGGAAACTGAGCGCCCATTAAAATCCGCACAGCATAGATACGCCCATGACCCTTGTCTCAGGTATCGCATAATAAACAAAACAGGTCCTATTCTTCTAGAATCCTAGTCTACTTCGTGAAGTAATTAAAATATATATATTCATCGCATCAACATCATCAAGAGGGAGTAGAAACAGGATCACCCTATGAAAAGAGTACTCGCGCAGTTAATCGACTCAACATATCGCAGAGGAGAGTTCAGCCAAATCAAAAAAAAAAAAAAAAAAAAATAAGAGGTCCAAAATGCCTTCAAGCTAAAGGCCACCCATAAGTTCAATCAAACTCCGCACTCCATCCCGACATTAAACACTCAAGACTACACAAGTCCAGTGCCAGTCTAGTTCGTAGGCAAAACTGAGTGTTCCATCACGACTTTTCCCCCATCATCATCTCTCATCCCAATGCGATGAGCGTAATGTATATATATATCTTTTTTTTGCATCCAAAGAGTCTGGTCTGGAGATTTCCTAGGCTTGGCCATTTTTATTTCATAAGCAAATGCATCATTGACTTTGGGAGAGTTAAGATGTTTGTGGGCGATTAGGACGATGCAGAGTAATAATGCTATGGGGATTCACACCTCCTCCTTGGAGCCATAAACGATGCCCAAATATTTATTGTGTGGGGGCCGTCAAATTTAGTGCGACTTGGAGCCGAATAAGACAAAGAGAGAGAGAACAAGTCCATTGATTGATCTTACACCATCAAGTCGCTTTATAGGCACATCACTGCAGGTGAATTGGATTATATGTATGTACACTGTACAGGCCACGAGGATCGCATTGCACATTCTTTTATGCAATTTTAATTGCAGCAGCATGCTCCATCAATAACAGCGTCCACAAAGGAGCATTGGACTTCATTTTGGATCTTGGGGCTCGTGAGTCGTACATATGTATGTCTGTATACATGCCTAAATATATACAAATGTTGCGCGAATAATTTCGCCACATTTATCTCGACATTTTTATCCCATCCTATATAGACGGAAGAAGAAGAAGTAAGCACAGAGTTCGATGAGCCTTTGGTTTTGCATCATGTTGCAATTCTGCACAAGGGTTATACTGATGGGTGCAAGATGGTGGAGCAGCGGAAAATCCATGAGTAATAGCAGCTTGCCGCGAAACACCATGTTGCGAATTAATCAAATCACAGTTGGAAATGAATTTGATTGCAGGTTTTTTTTTTATTATTTATTTGCAGTAAAAATCTTATAGGCTTTCTGACTGTTAACAATTTAATTACATTTCAAAAACATCGCCAGCTTGGCATTTAATGGATTTGCACGTGGAGAATTCCATTTTGCAGGAAGCCGAAAGTACGACTGAGAAGACGCAGAATATGGCTAGACATTTTTGTTTCTGGGTATATCTATACGCATAATCTCGGGGGCTCCTGATGAACAGCAAATCCCATCGATGTTTGTATTAATCAAATGAATTAAGGAGGAGATGATGTGAAAGCCATTTTAAAATGGAAACCTGTAAAAACCAACAGGGGGTGATAAAGTAAGAGTGGGAAGATACTGTACCCTCATATATTGGTATATACTACAGTATGATAGCTTTATTCTATACCTCTGGACTCGACGCGTTGACTCAGCCACAAGGTTTCAGGAGGAATTTTTAAATAAATCATAAGAACTTTTAAGCAAATATCATTTTAATGAGTATTTTTTTTTTTTAATTCAAATTGAAAGAAAATTTTGGAGCAAACCTTATATAAAAACATAAACTTTCCAATCCAATGATAAATAAACAAACTACAAATAAATCATTTAGTTCCATTTGCTGATATACAGCAATTTTTACAGCATAAATTTACACTCACATAAATTCTTATGTTGAACTTAAATGTTTAAGATTCGTTTCAGAAAATTAGACTTGAAAACTTTTATTAAATAGAAAAATGATTATTGACATATTTATCTATCTATAAGAAATATAACGCACTCAAAGCACACTTTTTTGCTTACCACTTTTATTTTTGTTGGAAAAAATTCGGGCCTACTTTTACATTCCCAAAAAATTGCTGCGGTATCTTAATAAAATGATTTATATTTATATTTAACATACCAAGAGAATCGCTATACCGATTAACGAAGCGTTCCATTCTAAATTACCTTTTTCATTTATGATAGTCGAAAAAATAAATTCCATTAGCCAGCGTGAATTGTATTACTGAATTATTACAATTTACATTTACCATAGGCACTTGATGTGATCAGAAAGATATTACCTACCATTTATTTTGTTTGTTCATCCTAAAATAATTCACATTCACCTTTTACCAAATATATCTGAAGGAGCTGCTAGGATGAACGAAAAACATTCAATCATACTCAAACTGGTACAAGTACATCTTCGGTTTGGTCAATTATCTTGTTTACTTTTCTGAAGATTCCGGTCCCACCAGTAGTAAGTGGTTTACTTGAAAATCAAACTTAAGTAGGCGATAGTGTCCAGCAATCCCTTAAGAAGGCTTTAACCATAAACCCACCAAGTGCGTGGGAACGGACCTTAGTTCGACGCCAACCTACCAAAATCCAAATTGCCACCGGGAGCTTCGGTACCTACTGATCTACCATACTGAAAGCTTATTGTGCCGAGTTCAGCCAGGAGGTTAGTATAATACCTGCTGAATATTGCCATCAGGGGCGTAGAACTTGGTAATCTACTAGAGCAAAAACCTGGTATGTCGAGTGGCGCCAAGGGCGTACGTGGTGATCTATCAGAGCAAAAGTCTACAGTATTGAGTGTCGCTTAGTACCTGATGAATAGTGCCACCAGAAAATTTTATTTCTGGTTCTAAATTTAAATTGCAAGTACACTGGAATACCAGCACCAGAACCTCAACTTCAACCTATAGAGACTCGAATTGCTTGGAACCAGAAAAAACGCAGACCATGTGAAGCCAGATACGCTTTATCTGGGTTAACCGAGCCAGAAAATCAGCCGATCATCAGAAACCAGCATACCAGTTACCATTGATATTTTTGATGATAAGATTAAAGCTCACATTGTTTAAGCTTGATATGTAGATCAAAATTTTAAAAATATACGACAGATCAGTCTGGTTTGCCATGTAAATCTAATACTACCTGTCAAGTACCGAGTGTAAACGTCACTTTCTAATAAGAACATTAATGAATTATAATCATAGCTCATAGCCGTAAGCCATATTGTATTAGTTTTAAGAAAGAAAGAAATAAAAGTTCAGTTCACTTCCAACTTACATTCTGAGTACATCACATAAATTGGCGAAGAGGACACGAACTGATATCAACGCAAAATTGTATTTAGTTGAGTGGCATTCCACGTGTCTGAAAAGCAAAGGAAGATTACCTCAGAGAAGCATCGAAATTTCGATTTATTTGGTTTTTTTTACCAGAAAAGTTTAATTTAAACAAAATAAGTGGTGAACTCAAAATAAATAGTCAAAATGACCGAAACAAACGACAGTATATTAACCACAACCACATCAAGCAGCTTACGGGAATTCCGACCGCATGTCGACAACTGGGAAAATTGGTGTGAACTACTAGATTCACATTTTCTGGAAATTGCATGCACAGAAGACAACATCAAAGTTGCGATTTTAATTAAATCGATTGGGTTGGAAGCATATGGCTTACTTAAAGATGTATGCGACCCAGTCCTACCTTCCAAAAAGAAATTCGCAGAATTGAAAGACTTGCTGGACATACAATATTCAATTCCTGTAATTGTATTTAGGGAAAGACGAAATTTCTTAGAAGCTAGGAAGACGGAATCAGAAACAGCGTCACAGTGGTTCGCACGTCTTAAGAAATTAGCTAAAAACTGTAAATTTGGGCAACAATTGGACGATTTCGTGCTTAATAAGTTTGTGGCCGGCTTTAAAGGGAAAATTTTCGAACGTTTATGCGAAGAAAACGAAAAATTAAAATTAAGCGAGGCATTAAAAAAGGCGATGGCAGCAGAAGTAAAAGGGAGTTCACGTCGGCGGTGTTCACATTGTGGCTGGAAAAACCACACCAGTGAAAAATGCAAGTACAAATCAAGCACCTGCAACAAGTGCGGCAAAGTGGGACATTTGGCGAGCGTATGCAGCAACAACAAACAAGTTAATTTAGTAGAAGTATCAAATAGGTTTAGTAATGAATTTTATTCAAATAAAGATGTTAATACAACTTCCGATTATATATCGAACTTTTCAAATTTTTCTATTTTCAGTGTTACTGGAGAAGCGGTGGCTACACCATTTACAGAATCAGTTAAAGTTAATCAAATCTGTCTTGAGTTTGTGTTGGATACGGGCGCTGCTTGTTCCCTGGTTTCCTTGTCAACTTTTGATAAGTTTTTTGACCGCAAGAGTTTGAAGCCCTGTGTTGATCGGTTTTGTGCATATAACGGGGAAACGATAAAAATTGTGGGTGAGTTCAAAGCAACTGTTCAATATCGTGAGCGAACACGTGTTTTACGCCTAATCGTTAGTGATACAAATAGTCCGCCCATTTTGGGTAGAGATTTTATGCATCTTTTTAATATGACATTATCACAAGTTAATTCAATTCAGTATGAACACAATCAAAATTATTTAATTTCTCGTATTAAAAGTAAATTTTGCAATGTTTTTAAGAACGAACTTGGCACATATAATGTGAATAAAATTAAATTGAATGTTAGCGAAAATGCAAAGCCTGTTTTTTGCAAGCCACGTCCGGTGCCTTTAGCTTGGCGTAGTAATATCGAAAATCAATTAAATAACTTAGTTAAAACTGGAGTTTTATTACCAGTGGAAAATGCTGAATGGGGTACACCTTTAGTCCCAATTGTTAAACCAAATGGTGATCTCCGAATTTGTGGTGATTATAAAACCACTATTAATAAGTTTTTGATGGATGTAAAATATCCATTACCTCTTATAAATGAATTATTTGCATCACTTCAAGGTAATCATTTTACAAAATTAGATTTATCGAACGCATACAACCAATTAGTGCTAGACGAAGAGTCACAACTGTTATGTGCTTGGAGCACACATGTTGGAGTGTTCAAAATGACACGTTTGCCATTTGTAGTAAAGCCAGCTGCGGCTATTTTTCAGAAAACAATTGAAACTCTTTTACGAGGTATTCCAAATGCAATAAATTATTTAGATGATATTTTGGTAACAGGTGCAAACACTGAAGATCATGTGAGAACACTGGAACTCGTGTTAGAAAAATTGGATTCAGTTGGGTTACGTTTGAACGAAAGTAAATGCGAGTTTTTCAAGGAACAAATTTCGTATTTGGGTTTTAATATCGATCGTTTTGGATTAAGCAAAAATAAAGATCGAATCGTGTCAGTATTACGAGCCCCGATACCACAGTGTGTTTCAGAAGTAAGAGCTTTCGTAGGAATGATAAATTATTACTCAAAGTTTATTCCAAATTTTGCTCATAAAATGGCACCTTTATATAATTTACTAAAAAAAGATGTGAAATTTCAATGGTCTAAAGTGTGCCAAGAAGCTTACGATTTATTGAAGCGTGAAGTAACGTCAGATCAGGTTTTGACACACTTTAATCCAAAAATTCCAATAGTGTTGTCAACTGATGCTTCTAATTCAGCGGTTGCGGGAGTGTTATCACATGTTTTTGCAAATAATGTTCGAAAACCAATCGCGTTTGTGTCTCGAGCGCTTTCACAAGCTGAAAAAGGCTATAGTACTATTCAAAAGGAAGCTTTGGCTATTGTTTACAGCGTCACTAAATTAAAACAATATTTATTGGGTGTCCATTTTACATTGGAATCTGACCACAAACCACTTTTGACTATCTTTGGTGAGAATAAAGGATTGCTAGTTATGGCAGCAGCAAGGGTTCAGAGATGGGCCTTTATTTTGTCTGGTTTTGATTACTCTATTAAATATATCAAAGGCGAACTTAACCAAGCCGACCACTTATCGCGGATTCCACAAGAAGAGGTAGGCAACATAAGTTGTGATTTTTCATATGTAAATTTAGTAGAAACCGACAACCAGTTAAAGTTGAATTTCAAGAATATAGCAAAAGAAACAAGACGTGACCCAATCCTTTCAAAGGTTATAGATGCAATTAACAACGGTAGTATTAATGCCTTAATGGGTGAAGAATTTGCTCCTTTTCGTATAAAGAAAAATGAATTAAGTAGGAATGGGGCCCCTTGGGCATGGGAATTTTTTGGCTGTAATTTGATACCTACTTCGTCGGCGGCGGCGCGTGCCAAAGGCGGCAGGTTTTGTGATGGTTCGTTGGGAGGTCGTCATTAGCTTGGCTTGACAGTATGGTGTTTTATATTTATACTTAGATAGGTATATATTTTTGCTTAGTTGAGTATTTGAAATGTGAAACATTTGTGTGATATGGTTTCTAAGTTTTATGACTCGTTGTAGTTTGTTGTTTTTTTTTTTTTTTTTGTATTTTGTTGATGATTCGTTTAGGTTGGAGTACTTTAAAGCAGAGTAAAAAAAAAACATTGATATATGAGATATATGGTTCAATTTGAATGATAGCTGTGGCGATGATTGTTGCATTTGATTGTATATAAAAAAAAAATGCAACTGTGGCAAAATAATTTGATGATGTACCTACGTTTTTTTTTTTTATTGGAATTGTATTTTATGAATGAATTTATTTATTCCCAGGTTTATCATGTTTTTTTTTTTTTTAATGACTCGTGTTAGTTTGTTGTTTTTATTTTGTTGATGCTTTGTTTAGGTTGAAATACAGAGCAAACAAAAATTGATATACGAGATTCATGGTTTAGGGTGAATGATATCCGTATTGTATTGGATTGTATACAACAACAAAAAATACAACTGTAGGTAAATAACTGGATGGTGTGCTTTAATCTAATAGGTATCTTAAGAAAATCTTAAGAAAATGTATGTAAACATTTTTGTTATTAGCAAAAAATAAAGCTTCTTATTTAAAAAAAAACAATAGGTATATATTTTTTTATTTATTTATTTTCCGGAATAGCTATCCAAGAATTGTGATCTGATGCAAAGCCAAGCCATTTTACAAATATTCGATCCTTTTTCCTTTGTATAACTTTTTCGATTAGATATGTATCGGGAAATTTTGTTTTTTGTAGTTCTAACTCATAGAATCCACCTTTAATGGGGTGTCCTTGATAATCTTCTAGTAGATATGTAACTGGATTTGTATGTTGCACTTTTATTATTTTAAAGATTTCTGTGGTCCAATTCGGTGTGTATCCTTTTTCAAATACATGTTTATATTTGCTAATTCTAACAAAATCCCCAACCTTGAACTTAGGAGTAATATGAATTTTAATGTGATCGTAAATTTTGAAGAGTATTTTTTTTTCGTTTGTAGTATTGACTTCGGATGGCTTTATTTTTATCGTACGATGTTTGGAATTATTGTATGTTTCTAATAGTCGCTCTATAATATCTATCCATTGATATGAACCATTGAGACTGAATTCTTTCCACATAAGAGTTTTCAACGTGCGATTAAATCGTTCTACAATGGATGCTTTGAGTGGTGTAAAAGTCGAATAATGATTGATTTGATATTTTTGCATTAGATTTTGAAAGAAATTGTTAAAAAATTCTTTTCCATTGTCTGTTTGTAAATTCTTTGGTTGTCGACCTTTATTGAATATATCCTGCATAGCGCCAGTGACACTCGTTGCTGTTTTATTTTTAATAGGAACCACCCAAGCGAATTTGGAAAATGTGTCAATAACTGTAAGTAGATATCTATAATTTCGGTTTTCTGATAAATACGGACCCATTTCTACAAGATCAGCTAGACCTAGACCTTTGATAAT
Organism: Epistrophe eligans; assembly: GCA_951394125.1. NCBI lineage: Eukaryota > Metazoa > Arthropoda > Insecta > Diptera > Syrphidae > Epistrophe > Epistrophe eligans. The sequence goes on along the minus strand of OX596029.1, from coordinate 107,721,382 downwards.
CACCTTCCTCTTAGGAAAATTCCTACGAGTAGGCTTATGTAGCTCTTCGACAACATCTCTTTTACTCATTTTTGTATATAATGATAAAAACAAGAAAGTGTTTAGTATTTTATATGTATGTTTTTATTATATTATTTATAAGTTTAAAATCTACAATATTCACACAAAATTATATTATATCAATTTTTTATATAATAACAACAATTTTTGTATTCTTTTCAATTTATTGTCAAGCATGAAGCATGCACACGTATCAGGTCCTTCTTTACATAAATTTAATGATCTGGGGCAGTTTATAAAGTGACGACCATAATTAGAATTTCTGCAGGATACATTATCAAATTTTTTCAGGAACATTAAATGGTTCACAAACTCCTCATAATGTTCATCAAGAATTATATCTCTATGTTCTTTAAGAATATTAGAGATTTCATCCATTATTTATTTATTATTATTAGACATAGTAAATAACCTTTCAGTTGTACATTCCAATATTGACTAATTGTGAGTTAAAATGAAGTAGGTGCATATGTTTTTTGTATAATATTTGTTTCTTTTGTGGGATATTTTATAATTTTATCAATTTCCATTTCAATATGATTCCTTATTTCCCCAATTTGTTGATCAATATAGTTTTTGGTAGCAGCGTCTCCCTGTTCTTGAGGTTCCTGGATGTTTTTTAACCGTTTCCAATTAATATTGTAGTCACCGCTTTTTGTTTTGAGAAACCCTTCACCAGGTGGTCCGGGCAAGCCTCGCTCTCCCTGTACACCAGATGGACCCTGCTCTCCTTGTTTTCCCCGTGGCCCTCTTAATGGGGCTCGGTTTGAAAAACGACCAAATTTATCAACAGTCATTTTGTTTTATTTAATAATGTTAGCCTCTTTAAGTTCTTCAATAATAGAAACAATTTCGTTAGAGTGATTGTTATGTCCAGCTTGGTGTGAAGCAATAAGAAGTCTCATTCGATCTATGAGCTCATTAGGATCATCCCAAATTTTATAGTCTTTTTTCATTTTTGATAAATGCATTAATCCACTACCTGATGATGGTGTTGGTATTGATGGTGATTGTGATGAATCATTAGAAGTATTTACAGTAAGTCCTAATAATTTACTTATTATTTTTTTATACTTATAACCTCGATTGCCACGTACTTGTTTCTGTGAATCATGAGAGATCCTATATGCATTTGTATGCAAAATGGATTTGTAATTTTTTAAATCTTCATTAGTGTAAATAGTTTTATCTGGGTTTTTCTTAAATATAAGTTCATATAAACCATTTGTCCCTTCAAAAGTTTTATTTTTGATTTGTATATCTTTTCTGAGTATGTTGAACTCTCCATTGCCGATAAACAATTTCCCATCTTTGGAATATATACCATATGTTTTATCAAGACTGTTGGAATTATTTATAAATAAATCTATATATTTTTTGGGTATTTCTTCGAATGGTTCTTCTGATAATCGTTCTGCAAATTTACGTTGACTAAAGCCTGTTTCCTTTGTTTTTTCTTGACCATTTCTACCTGTAAAATTGAGTGGATTGTCAGTAGAAGAGTTGGGAGTACAGAATTTATCTTTGAAATATTTTTTATTCATCGGGGTTTCAAAGTTATTTTCTTCAAGTTCATGTTCATGTTGCTGTTGTTCAAAGTTGGGTTTTGTTTTCTTTATAGGAGTTTCAGCAAAGTAACTTTGGTCTTGTTTTTCTTGTCTGATATTTGATTTTTTCACCAATTCGTTTAGTGGCTTGGTAATAGGTTTCAGAGTTTCCTCTATTTGAGTTTCGTAAGCTTCTCTACTGCTCTTAAGAGCTTTGTATTTCTTTCGTAGAGCATCGCTGGTTTTAATAAGCTCTTCTGTTAGTTTAACATCTATATTCATCATATTTTAAGATTTAATTTTGTAATTTAAGGCAGAACTTGTTCAAAAAAAACTTTCAATAGACTTTAAATAGAATTCAATATTTATGTAACTGGTCTTAACTGATATCTCAAACTGGTATGAACCGCTATTTATCGCTATTTACAGCTATAATCTTCTCGCTGAACTGCTCAGTACTGCTCTCATAGAACATTACTATTCAAATGTTGTAAAATTAAAAAGCTAACTGTTTTATAACTTAAGAAAACAGTCGAAGCCTTTTCTGTAACGACCTTCATTCAAAGGGCTGTCTTTGTCAATTACTATAAATCCGTAATTTGTGTTCCAGCATTCTGCACATACATTTTTAAATGTATTAAAAGTCATATCGGAGTTGACATGGTCATTGTAAATGTGTTTTAAATTCATATCGTCCTGTTTGAAGATTATTAGAAAATTCGCATTGTCTCGAATTAAGTGTTTTGGTATTTTTGTATACGTTTGACACAAATAAAAACTATCTATATGATGATGTCGCCCCATACTAAAGTAGACTCGTATGGTGTCTTGCTTTTCACAAGCAATGTCATCAAAAATTAAATATAGAATTTCGTTTAGCCTCCTCGAGAGGAATAATATCACTATTATTGGAAAAGGTAAAAAAGCCCATACTTTTTATTGGTTTTATGGCTTTCCTTAAAAACTCATACTTTGGCTGATGTAGAGATTTAGAATATATGTATATATTTTCAAATTTCAATCCATTTAGATGTTGTAGCAAACTCATCATGACATTTGTTTTCCCACAGTTTGAAGGACCAGTAATTAATCCTCTTATACTATTTGGAAAAAGTATTCCATGCTTTTTTATTTCGGCATTTGTAGACACTTCAACATTTTTGACTGGCAATTGATATTGTTGTTTAATGAATCGCATAATGATAAATACTAAATAATGTCCTCTAAATGCGGAGTTTATATTAAAAAAAGTGTCATATCATATCTAGCCATCCTATTGCAAAGATGATCATATAAAATGATTGATTATTCAAAACAATCTTACAGTCAGCGAAAATATGTGAAAGGAGAAGGTTTATTAAACTCTGTGATAAACAAATTACCTGTTGAATTACATCTACCTGGTTATCAATACTGTGGACCTGGAACAAAACTCCATGAACGTTTATCTCGAGGGGATTCAGGAATTAATTTGCTTGATAGCGCCTGCAAAGAGCATGATATATTTTATTCTAAATTTAAAAATACATCTGATCGACATATATCTGATAAGATTTTATCTGAAAAAGCCTGGCAGCGCGTTAAATCTAAAGACGCCAGCATAGTTGAGCGAGCAAATGCACTTCTGGTTGCTAATCTTATGAAAGCAAAAATAAAATTCGGGATGGGGTGCACAAAGGATACAAAATCTAAGAACATAGAACAAAAACTAAATTGTTCAAAAAATAAAAAAACAATGAAAAAGTCTAAAACAGATAACAAGACTAAACCACTCTCTTTTAGAAGAGTAATTAAAATTATTGGAAATTATATCAAACGTAAAAAACCCTTCAACTTAGAAAAGGCAATTAAAATAGCACTATCATCTGCTAAGAAAACAGTAGGGGAAAACAGTGGAAACATTAAGACACCCCGAGTTATTTCAGTACCAAAAATTGGTGGAGTAATCCCATTCCTTGTTCCTCTATTTGCTGGACTTTCAGCTCTGGGAGCTCTTACAGGAGGTGCTGCAGGTGTAGCCAAAGCTGTCAGCGATATTAGTATTGCGAAAAAAGATCTTGATGAGAAAAAACGTCATAATGAAAAAATGGAATCAATTGCAGTTGGGCATGGATTAAACCTTAAACCTTATAGAAATGGACTTGGACTTTATTTAAATCCTCAGACAAAAAACTTCTAAAATCGCTACCCAATCATGCATTGAACGAAATAGACTTGAGAAATTTTGCAAAAGAAATAATTCCTCATTTTCGAGGCGTTTTCATGCGTGATAATTTACCAAAGAAAAAACCTTTGAAAAATGAGTGTGGAATTGTAAATCTGGATTCCTCATCTGGTCCTGGAACACACTGGGTAGCGTATTATAAAAAAGGCAGTTATATTGAATATTTTGATAGCTTCGGAAATCTTCAACCTCCTATTGAAATGATTAATTATTTAGGTGAAAAAATTCATTATAATTATACCAAGCATCAAGATTATGGCTCTTTTAATTGTGGTCATTTATGTTTAAGATTTCTATATGATTGTTATTTTCAATAAATAAAAGGTTTCATGAAAAAATCATTTTATTGTGTTTTAATCATCATGGCGATGACACTTACCTTAAGTGGGAAAAGTTCACATCTATCAGCTGAATATTTTCCGCCTCTGAACCTAGATCAAGACTATGTTTGTGGATTGATTGATTTCCAAACATACAATTCTATACCGAATGTTGATGAACGTAATAATATGTTCCACGTAGGAGAATATGAAATCGAAATCCCCACAGGATCGTACGAAATTGAAGACATTGCAACATTTATTTCCGAAGAATTGTTATTACGAAAATCTACTGTTGTTGTTAGAATAGAAGCAAACAATAACACAATGGTATCTACAATCCGAAGTAATAAGACAATATATTTCAATAAGGATAGAACTATTGGAAAATTACTGGGTTTCAGTAAATGTGTTCTCTCTCCCGATAAGTTACACTTGTCAGATTTACCAGTTGATATAAATAAGGTTAATGTAATACGAATTGAGTGTAATATAATTGCTGGCTCTTATTTAAATAATACCCGTGTGCATACTATACATGAATTTTCACCAGAAACTGGGGCAGGGTATAAAATTATAGAAGTTCCCAAAAATGTTATCTATTTACCGGTGAATGTCAAACGAATAAGTACTCTCACATTAAAACTCGTAGACCAAGACGGAGACTTGATAAATTTTAGAGGAGAACGAATAACTGTGCGCTTGCATTTAACCCCAAATCGGAATAATGTTAATCTATAATTATATAGTAGATACCAGAGTTAACCATTTGGTTAGTTCTCCTACAACAGTAAAACTGTCAAGACCAAAACTTTCTCCTGAAAATAAAAACTATCTTCTAACATTAGGATTTAAATTAAAATAATAAAAAAAAAAAATATGAACGAAATATTAAATATTACACATGGACCTAGCCATGATAATAGTATAACCAAGTTTGAGTATCATAGTTATTCACCATTTCTTCAGTCATTCAATCCGAGTGATGAAATACGTATCCCTATACAACAACAGGATTTGTGTATTTTACCTAGTGAAAGCTACATTTATATAGAAGGAGGCCTAACAAAACCTGATGGAACGTTGTCTTCAACAGCAAAACTAACTAATAATGCTATAGCATTTCTTTTTGAAGAAATACATTACGAACTCAATGGGGTGGAAATTGAGAACAATAAAAACGTAGGCATTACATCATCATTGAAAAATTATATATCATTAACCGAGAATGAAGGCAAAAGATTAGAAAATGCTTCATGGACTGGAAACGATACCATTTCACTTCTATCGGGTACTTTTAATTTTTGCATACCTCTGAAATTTCTTTTGGGGTTTGCAGAAGACTACAAAAAGATCATAACAAATGCAAGACATGAATTGATTCTAATTCGAACTCGATCTAATGAGAATGCCTATTATTCAAAAGAAAAAGAAGAATTAAAACTTTCAATTTTTAAATTACATTGGAGAGTTCCACATATTACTTTAGCCGATTCAAATAAGCTTACATTATTAAAACAAATCCAATCAAAACCAATTCAAATAAACTTTCGAAATTGGGAAATGTATGAATATCCAACACTACCCACCAACACTGACCATGTATGGACAGTTAAAACATCAAGCCAACTTGAGAAGCCGAGATATGTTATTATCGCTCTACAAACTGATAGAAAAAACCAACGAAATAAAGATGTTAGCAAATTTGACCACTGTGAAGTGAGCGATGTAAAGGTGCATTTAAACTCTGAATCTTATCCTCGTGAAGATTTAAATCTCAGTTATAAACTAGACCGATATGCTGTTCTCTATGAAATGTATAGTAAATTTCAAGAATCATACTATCAGAAACAATCACAGCCGCTTTTATCACGACAAAACTTTAAGGATATCGCTCCAATTATAGTAATTGATTGCTCCCGCCAAAATGAATCAATTAAAACAGGCCCAGTAGATGTAAAAATTGAACTTAAAACATCAGTTGCAGTTCCATCTTCAACAATTATGTACTGCCTGATACTTCATGACCGTATAATTGAATATAACCCAATAACTGGAGAAGTTAACAAACTTACATAAATTAAATGTCATGATATTTAAACTTACCAGTACAAAAAGTGAATTTGTCAACAACATATCTTAAACATGAATACTTATGTTGTAGATTTTCAAGGATTTGGAGGATTTAATAATGGCTTCATTGTGAAAGAAATAGCTGTATTTCGTGATGGATATCATCATCATTTCATTGTTACTCCCCCGAATCACTCACCTCTTCTCCCCATTTCACTTAGAAAGCAAGCTCACTGGCTGTATCAAAATTATCATGGATTAACCTGGAGTGGTGGATTTACAAATTTTTCTGAAGTAAAGACATTTCTTCGGGAACAAATCAAAATTGGTTTTGTTTACGTTAAAGGAACTGAAAAGGCACAATGGCTTAGAGAATTACTAAATTATGAAAATGTAGAGGTCATTAACCTTGAAGATGTTTTTAGCTGCCCTAATTTAAAGGAACTCAGAAAAATATATCCTAATCAAATAAAATGTGAGAATCATGGGAAATGTTGCGCCCTTCAAAATGTTTACCTTTTAAACAAGTTTATGACTGAAGCAAAACCTATGTAATATTTTTTTTAAATAAAACTAAATCTGTTATACTTTTAAATAATTTTTATTGTCTTTTATTTCATAAATTGGAAGAAGAATCACAATTTTTTTTTCTTTTAAACCCATAGGGTAAGGAACTATGATCTTCGAGAAATTGACGTTTTTCCGCTCTTGGTTTATAAGTCTTGAATTCTTCTACGGTAACCACTTGATGTTCTTTAGTTCGGTGTATAGTAACGGGTGATTTTTAAGCTGGTTTGGTTTTGGCAACACTGGTTTTGACAGCTGACGTGTGTTTAGTACCTTGTGTCACTGTCAAACAGCTTCAGTTTGGTTTGCAATTTAACCATGGATCGTCTTACAAATGAACAACGCTTGCAAATTATTGAATTTTACTATCAAAATTCGTGCTCGGTTCGAAATGTTGTTTATCGAAAAATTGTGTTCAGCGATGAGGCTCATTTTTGGTTGAATGGGTACGTAAATAAGCAAAATTGCCGCATTTGGAGTGAAGATCAGCCAGAAGCATTGCAACAGCTACCAATGCATCCCGAAAAAGCCACTGTTTGGTGCGGTTTATGGGCCGGCGGCATTATTGGGCCATATTTCTTCAAAGATGATGCGAATCGCAGCGTTACTGTCAATGGTGAACGCTACCGAGCGATGATAACAAACTTTTTTTTGCCCGAAATGGAAGTTCTTGACTTGCATGATATGTGGTTTCAACAAGACGGTGCCACATGCCACACAGCACGCGAAACAATGGCGCAATTGCGAAGCGAGTTTGGTGAACAGTTAATTTCACGTTTCGGGCCGCCTAGATCGTGCGATTTGACACCATTAGATTATTTTTTGTGGGGGTATGTCAAGGCTAATGTCTATAGGGACAAGCCCGCTTCGATTGACGCACTGGAAGCCAACATCCATGCATTCATTCGTGAGATACCGGCCGATATGTGTGAAAGAGTATGCCAAAATTGGACTCAGCGGATGGGCTACCTGAGACGCAGCCACGGTCAACATTTGCATGAAATTATCTTTAAACATTAAATTGCAAGGTTCAAACTATCGATTCAAATAAATATTTCATTCATTTTTTCGAATTTTTTGTGTTTTTTTTTTTTTTAAAGTTCTAAACCTCTTAAAAAATCACCCATTATTAGACTTTATAACTATACTTTCATCATCATCTTCTACAGAAGAATTTAAAACCGCCTCTTTTATTGACTCAAAATTAATTTTTTGAGAAGATTCATAATTGAGGAAGATGCCTTTTACTTTGCACACAATGTGTTCACTATTGTCTTTTGTGCTAAAAACTTTGTAGGAATTGTTTTTCGGGCCACCACTAACAAATTCAGTTATGAAACTTCCTTGGCCATAGCTATCTAGTTCGTCGGTCATATCACCGATAAATTCCCCCGTAGGTGGTTCGAATTCTCCTTGACGACAAACGTAAATAACCGAATCTGTATCGTAGTATAAAACTCTTTCCTTAAGTTTTTCCAAGTAACTATACAGTTTAAGACGAGCTTGAGTTGTTGTATAAGCTGCAACACAAACATTAACAGTGGATAAAATCTCAGCTGCTTCTTCTTTCAATTCAAAGCTTATCACAATATTGTTCTCATTAATTGGTAAAATTTGTAAAACTTCTATAGAAGGATGCGTAAGAAGATGAAACAAATCTGAAGGTTTATTTAAAATACAGGTTTTTTGCTGATTTTCCCTTTGGCCAAATTTACCCCAAAAAGAATTCAGAATCAGTTTGGCAAGTGATCTTTTTCCAGGATTGTCCATTATTTCAGAAAATTCTAATTCAATATTTTCCTTCTCAAGAAAATCAGCAACATATTTCTTTTTATCTTCTTCAGATATACATGCACTTGGCCATCCTGATGCTTCTTGTTTTATTTTAAGATAGGTATTCATCATAGAAGTAAATAACCCGTCAGAACATGTATTTGGATTATATTGGACCACGTCGTATTCCCAAATTTCCAAAACGCTAAGTAGCTTATAATCCATTGAGATAGCTTTCACGACTTCATCAATTACCCAGGTTCCTAACAATGCCCTTTGCTCATCAAAATGGGTGCAGATTTTCTCTTTAGTTTTTTCATTACTACAAGTTCTACACAATGAAAACATTAGTTTATTATTTTGCTTCAGAGGTAGGACCGGGTGAAATAAGTTTTCTGGTGGAAGAATTTTGCATTTGATAAGTCCATTAACGCCATTAAGTTTCATACCAGAGCAAATATCATCATCACTAGTGTGGACTCTTGGATTACCAAGTGGAAATTTTCCGTTTTTGCATACCCATGGGTACAATGAACATACATCTATGTATTTGATTTGTTCACCTGCCTTACATTTGTAATAATTAAATGTATTTCCTGTTCGACCACCAAAGAAAGCATCTCGAGGATTTAATGGCATATTTTGTATTAATGGATGGGTATTTAAGAAATTTAATTCTTCAATATTCAAAAAACTTAGCTGGGTTTGAAATTCACAGTTCCATTTTTCAATAACTTCATAATTAAATGATTTTAAACGTGCTGTTTTGGCCAAAGTTCTCTCATATCTATAATTAAGGGTGTCGTGTTTTTCTTTTTCAGATAGAGGATCGTCTCTTTTATGTTTCAAGCAGATAGGGTGACCGTGATAGTAACAACCATGGAATTCAAAGATCTGTTTGGTTTCTTCACAGAAACCATCGACTTTAATTCCATTAATTACCGCTTCTCGTCTTTTAGCAGCATGCTTTATATGAATTTTTCGATTTTTTTCCTCCAAAATCAACCACTTAATAGCTTCTGCTGATTATACAAAGGAAAAAGGATCGAATATTTGTAAAATGGCTTGGCTTTGCATCAGATCACAATTCTTGGATAGCTATTCCAAAAAATATATACCTATTGTACTTTTTTTTTTAAATAAGAAGCTTTATTTTATGCTAATAAAAAAAATGTTTACATAAATATGTATGTATATTTTCTTAAGATATCTATTAGATTAAAGTACACCATCCAATTATTTACCCACAGTTGTATTTTTTTTTTTGTAAACAATCCAATACAAAAATCATTACTACTGCTATCATTCACCCTAAAACATGTATCTCGTATATGAATTTTTTGTTTGCTTTGTATTTCAACCTAAACAAAGCATCAATAAAATAAAAACAATAAACTAACACTAGTCATTAAAAAAAAAACATGATAAACCTCGGAATAAATAAATTTATTCATAAAATACAATTCCAATTTAAAAAAAAAACGTAGGTACATCATGAAATTATTTTGCCACAGTTGCATTTTCTTATATACAATCAAATGCAACAATCATCGCCACAGCTATCATGCACCTTGAATCATATATCTCAAATATCAATTTTTTTTGTTTGCTCTGCTTTAAAGTACTCCAACCTAAACGAATCATAAACAAAAAAAAAAAAAAACTAAAAAGAGTCGAAAAACTTATAAACTTATAAAATAATAAAACTTATAAAATATCACACAAATGTTTCACATTTCAAATATTCAACTAAGCATTATTAAAAAAAATATATATCTAAGCATAAATATAAAACACCATACTGTCAAGCCAAGCTAATGACGACCTCCCAACGAACCATCACAAAACCTGCCGCCTTTGGCACGCGCCGCCGCCGACGAAGTAGGTATCAAATTACAGCCAAAAAATTCCCATGCCCAAGGGGCCCCATTCCTACTGAATTATCGGTTGAATACAATTGTATTCTATGGGGCTATCGAACGGTTGTTCCGTTTAAATTACGCAAAGAAGTGTTGAAAGAATTACACCTATCTCATTTAGGTATTGTAAAAACCAAGGCTTTAGCCAGATCATATGTATGGTGGCCTAAAATCGACCATAACATTGAACAAATGATTTCGAATTGTGTTTCTTGCAAGCTAACTCAGTCAAGTCCAGAAAAATGTCCTTTAATCCCATGGACACCAACTGAATCAGCTTGGTCTCGAATTCATATAGATTTTGCAGGGCCTTTAAATGGATTTTATTTTTTTATTATAATCGATTCGTATTCAAAATGGGTCGAAGTGTATAAAACTCACGATATTACATCGTCATTCACAATCAATAAATTGCGGGAGGTATTTTGCCGTTTTGGTTTACCTGACACTTTAGTAAGTGATAATGGTAGGCAATTTACTTCGTTGGACTTCCAAAATTTTTTGTCAAATAACGGCATTAGACACATTTTGACTGCTCCAGGTTATCCGGCGACCAACGGCCAAGCAGAGAACTTTGTAAAAACGCTTAAAAAATCATTGCAAGCCAACTTAAATGACGCCGAGGGTGGCAGTAAAAACATGGACTTAATATTAAATCGGTTTTTATTCGATTATAGATGCGCAAAACACTGTACTACAGGTGAATCACCAGCAAAGTTGTTGCTTGGTAAAGAGCTAAAAAACCGTTTTAGTTTGATGAAACCACCTTTGGTGAGAGAAAAGATTTGTGATAGTCAATTATCGAACACTAAAAATTTCAAGGGGTCAAGAACCGTTAGATTTAAAGAAGGTGAAAATGTCTTCGTGCGCGATTATTCAAATCCAAATAAGGACGGTTGGCAACCAGCCACCATAAAAAAACGTATTGGCTCACGATCGTACAGTTGTGTTCTTAGTCACAGTAAGAGAACAATTAAGAGACATTTAAATCAATTGATACCTGGCACATCAAATGGGGCACAAGAATCGATCGGCGGCAGTGCAGATGACTCTGCGGGGCATAAAACTGGGGTGACGGCAGGGCCAGTGTCCAATGCAGAGGCTGAAGCGCTTACCGTAGATTATGGTGCTGAGCCATCGATTCCTGTAACGCGTTCTAATAGAGGTTTACGACCAATTGAAAGAACAAATTATAAATCATTCTTTTAATTCATTTATCAGTAGATATATCTTGTATTTTATTATTATTATTTTTTTTGTATTATTATTATTTAGTTTTATAAGATCATAAGATAATTTAAAAGAAATTCAGTATCATGAATCCATCTTGTAAAAATAGAAGATAATTAATAATGAATATATACATTTTTTGTTTGCCATTATATACTTTTATTTACAATTTGAAATTTCATTTTTTATATTAGTTTTCAACTTAAGACGGGAGGTGTCAAGTACCGAGTGTAAACGTCACTTTCTAATAAGAACATTAATGAATTATAATCATAGCTCATAGCCGTAAGCCATATTGTATTAGTTTTAAGAAAGAAAGAAATAAAAGTTCAGTTCACTTCCAACTTACATTCTGAGTACATCACACTACCAACGCTTTAGATGAAAGACTAGTTCCTAACTTCTTCCCAACTTAGTGATTTAGTTAAGAATCTATATAGAATGTTGTGGAACTATGCCTTAACCAACAAACTTCCTCTTCTTCTTCAAGCTCATTCCTTATAGCTGTAGCTGCCTCCAGTCTCTAAAGCTAAGTTGGTTATGGCTTTTTTGAAATCTTCATTGATCTTGAGCGCTTCTTCAGATTCAGTAAAACCATAATTCTTTTTTTTCAACTTTCTCTATTTTATATTTTTAATTGCTCATCATTAATAATCAGTGCAAAGTGTATAGTGCTTATTAATCAAACCTAACTCAAACAATTCACATTGTTAAGAGTCCTGTGACATAATGGTTGCCAGAAACACAAACCAAAATATTCAATGAACAAAATTTCCAATTAACCTCTTTCGCCATTGAAATTCTATTGCAGAGCATATTTCAATTAACGAAACACAAAAACGAACCAAAACCACTTTTTTAGCCTACGGAATTTGACAAACAATGCAAATATGTAATGTAGTCTCTTCTGGACCTGGACTAACTTCGCTGATGATGTTAGCAAGTTGGCATTCCTGGAAAATCCTTTAAACGCACTGAGGGTCTCCAAATATTTACATCAATCACCATGGGGAAATATAATCACTCCAAAGAACTATACTGATGCCCAACACAACTCATATATGTACATATGTATATTTCAACGAAAGGAATACCCTTAACAAAATGGGACCAGACCAACCGATCCAGAAAGCTCCTATGACAGTATAGTTGTTCTAGTTCTGCACCACCACTGAATATTGAAATAAATATTTAGAGAGGATACGATTAGCAGGCTTCGCTTTCCCATCGCGAATAGGTATATGCGTGGCAAACAACACCGCGCTGAATGGTTTCAGGCTGGAGATGCTGAATGTTCCGATTGTGCCCTCAGTTCGTCCCCCTAGTAGTTACACCAAATGCAAGAGATGATGTAAGCTGCAAATGAAATTGTTCCAACACATTCTAACCCTTTATCGAACTGGGTCATTGTGGCCAATTACGAATCCGATTTCCACTGTGCTATGCGAAAAGTGTTTTGAACCGATTTCTGTGCTCGACCCCCCACTTTGTTCGTGTTTATATTTTCCTCCTGCGGCGAAGAGCCCGAAGTGGATTAAGGAAATATTCGAACAAGCCTTTCGTTTTCCTTTGCACGCGCTACGTAATCGCATAACTTCTGGGTAATCAGGTGCCTACGCACGAACCTCACACATGAATATGTAAGTACGCACTTAAGCGCTTACAAGTGTCACCTTTTCCATGGTTAAATGTAAAGACAAGTACAGTCTATGCAAGCCAATCGATGGGGGAATAAAGGTCTATCTCTATATAGAAAACCCACATTTATAGAGGGAAGGAAAACGATGGGGGAAAAAAAGGTAAAAAGCCAGAAGCTATAGTGTCGCGTGGAAATTCTATCGTTCAAGCAACACAAATCGAATTATGGAGTCATTAAGTTGGCTTCTGCGGCACTGAAAGTTCCAAGAGCAGTGCATTCTGTTATACATAAGTCGAGTCTCTCGAGAGCGAAAGAAATAGGTCTTTACGCATTAAACCGAACGTAATTCAAGTTGTCATTCAAATGGGTTCAATTCCGGTCGGTTGCGGTATACACAAGCCCGATTGTCATGGCAAGTAATATAGGTACTATTGGCACAAGGAGTAATATAACCTCTATGTAGGTATGCATTTTGCATGGGGAGACAACACAGGACGAATTCGTATAATCCGTGGAAATTTCTATTTTGTTTTGCTTTTTTTCTACACAGGTGTAGGTAAACTGCCCTGTCCCTTAAGTGTGGTGAGGTGATGGTATTTGCTTCAAGTGAAATATTGTGCTTCTTTCCAAGTGGCTGAAGGAAGGATCAAATGATGCGAAAGATTTTCGATATGGATTTATACACAAATTTGATTCTTTAATTTTATATGAAACTGGAGGGTAACTGATGTGAAGAGCAACTTTGAGGGTAAGTCGAATATTAAATTAGAATTTATATGTAGGTATTTCTATTAATTGGTAATTTCACGGACCATTTTTTTCAAGAAAAAACTAAGATTTTCTGAAATCGAAACTAACTATTATCCAAAAAATACAATGGAAGCATTTTGGAGTCCCGGTTTTTAAAATCCCGTTATTAAAAAATCCCGAAAGGAGTTTTAAAATCCTGTCTATTAAAATACGTTTTTTTTAAATGTTTGTTTTCTAAAATCGCGATGTATTATAATTCCACTTTTTAAAACCCCGTCTCATTTACATTTAATGCAGTTTAAAAGTTGAGGTTAGAATCATTATTTATTTAATTTGTTCTAACGGGTGTTTATTTTTAGTTTGGTTCGGAATTTCAACATGAATAGACTGACGCCTTAACAACGCATGCAAAATGTTGTAAATGGGCTTGGAACGAGATTGCTGTTGATCCCCATTTTTACAAGAAAATTTTATTCAGCGATGAAGGTCATTTTTGGTTAAATGTATACGTCAGTAAACAAAACTGCCAGATTTAGAGAGCAGATAATCCTCAAGCCATTGTTGAGACGCCGCTGTTACATCCAGAAAAACTGACAGTTTGGTGTACTTTATGGGCTGGTGGAAAAATTGCTCCGTACTTCTTTAAAAACGATGCTGGCCAGAACGTCACAGTCAATGGTGACCGCTATAGAGCCATGATTACTGACTTTTTCGTTTATCAATTGAACTGATGTGCAGGAGCTGTGGTTTCAACAAGAAGGCGGCGCGGCGCAACATGTCACACAGCTCGTGCCACAATTGATTTATTGAAGGTAAACGTTTGGTAACCGCATAGTTTCACGTTACGGACCCGTTAATTGACCTCAAGATCGTGCGATTAAATGCCGCTTGACTATTGGTTTTGATTAGCTAAAGCGAAATAATAAGAAACGGGAACGGGGTTATAAAACGAGGGATTTTAAACAGAATTTTAAAAAGCGGGATATCGAACATGTGAACCTGACATGTGTATGGTTCATATAGGTAGATGTAGTGACCTGTTCATAAAGATTTGGCATAGATATACTTATAGACCCAGTGTTACCGCAGGCCAAATTATTTGTGCAAAATTCTTCGTTTTTTTTATTTATATATCGCTTCCAAATTCCAACCGCATTATAACCATCATGACCATTGGACCAATCCTGTTTTTCCATTTTGGTAACGAATACTAATCCTACACCATCTGAAATGCCATAATTCTCTAAGAGACATTTCGAAATAAAAACAAAAAGAAATATATATAAAAAGTTATACCTACCAGCACCATCTTTAATCCGGCGGACACGGAATATAATCGTAGTCACATACAAAGAAAATCCCTATCGGACAAGGTATGGTAAAAAAACAATCAAGCAGCCGAACATGAAGATCCCATTAAAACTTACAACTTAAACAATTTTTTGTTTGGCTAGAGGCTGCCCTGGCAGAGCCACATAGACTCCTGAATCGACCATCATGAAAACAAAAGCCTCCATTCAACTGGGCAGCAGCAGTAGCGCCGAGACCGACATACACCACCGCGCCGCGCCGCCTCGCTACAACTTCTCCTTCAAATGTTTATTCTCTGTCAGATTTCAAGATTCCCGCGATGGCCAGTCGCAGAGTTGCAGTTGCAGTTGTTGCACAGCAAAACCTGCTTTTAAATTCTTTGATTTCATCTGATGATGGGCTCAAACGTAATTGCCTGTTAAGACTGACTGTTTGACATCCCTGTCATCCATTTCGGTCCTCTCTCATGGTCGTCCGTTTGGGAAAATGTAAAGAAAATCCTTTCCACGCATCCATATCATTGTTTCTACAACGAACCACGACCGACTATGACTACGACGGACGCGACGGAGTGAATCTTCGCGATGCCGAGCATTTCCCATTCCCGGCGCTCTGTTCTGTCACACTTGTGTAACATTTGCGTCGAATGGACTCCAACTGATTGACAGTTGCGAAGAATATGTTAATGCAGCATCCTTGCCTTGTCCTCTTACCGTTCCGTTGCCGATTGATACGTTTCAGCATTAAAATTTGAGCACTTTTCTCGCTATACGTACTCGTATGTATATATTTTCACATCCTTTGCCGGAGTCGCCATCGCCATCATAGCCAGTGTTTGCTTAGTCCTTGAAGGAAAGTTGTATGCGCGCCAGGAAAAGTTTGTCTGCCAGTGGAGCAGGAGCAGATTGTGTCTGGTTTTGGTTCGTCTTCGTTCGTGAAGTGCGGTGGTTTTTGTTTTTCTGCTCCTGCTGCTGCGGTAGGAGATTGTATCTGCTTGGCAAGCAAAATTGTATTATGGAAACATCATTTCGTAAATTGTGTTTGCTTTTCCAGCCACGAGAGGAAAGAAAGTTTTTAAAAAATGAAAAAAAAAAAAAAAAATGATGGAAAATGAAAGGACACACGGTCTTACAAGGATCTTTGTTCGGTTATCTTGTTTGTAAAAGTATTGTTTTGATTGCGGAGGAGGACGGACAGAGAGGAACAGCAAATTGGTGGTTATCTTATATCGTTTTGCAAGTACAAGTTTATTGTCTCGTTTTTATGATGATGTTTTGAAGCATTTTTTTTTTTATTTTTTTTTTTTGTCCACGCACCAGCTTCATAGATATTCCTAGAATATGTTGTTCTTTGAAACTTTGCAACTTAAGAGGGTACTTATACTTTCTTGAATGATATTACGCTGCGAAATGACAGATGTCACAATGGAATAATAAATGTATTGTTTTCATTTTTTTTTAGGGGAAGAAAGTTCTTTGGGGTGGTCCTGTGGTCACTACAGTCTGAGTTAGGGTGTAATTATTTTAATATAAGAGGTACCATAAAAATCCCAATTTCTAGGTGGATTTCTTAGTAAAAAGTTGGTTTTAATACACAACTCATAGTCCGAGATATAAAAATAATTTTCTTTTACCGCAATAGATCTCATCATTCATCTATTTAAGTAAAATCACATCTATTTATTAATTTTGAAATCATACTAGTTAATAGTAATTTTGGTATTCTAGGCTTCAGAGATTGGATTTCTAGCAATAAACGAATCACGAATTACAAGCAGGCATTTTGAAATTCCAACGGAAGGCATTCCTGTCAAGCATTTTTGAATATGTACTCCAATTCGGAGGAAATGAAAAGCATTAGAAAGCTAACTCTGTTTCACTTTTGTGTTACAAGAAAATATGAAGTGGGATGATTTTCTTCAAAAATAACATATAGTTTGATACTTGGGTTTGTTAAACATTTTATTATATTGACAAAGAAGACTAATTACCTAAATCATGAGTTTTATAATAACTGAGGAACTGTTTAAGGTTATTAGAATAAACATTAAACACTTATAGCAACGGAAAAGTTCAAGAATTTAAATTTATTAATTTCAAAAAAGAAGCGGTCCTAACTAACTTCCTTGAGGGACACCAGAATTAACTACCAATAGATCATAAATATATTATATAATATAATATATATATTTATTAGAAAATTTCAAGTTCTACCATTAAGGTAAGGACAAAATCATTTTATAGTAGGTATGGCAGTAAAATCCTAAGTTTGCGAATTTGGCTAGTAAGTTGTATCCCTCCCATACATACAACATACACCGATTTTGTTTAGATTTTTTTTCCAAAATTTCTACAAAACAAAAATTGTAAGAAAATTTAATTTCAGGTTTTTGGCAAAAAATTTTCACAACGGAATTGGTTTCTGACTTTTCTTAAGAAAATTCGCGGTAGTAGGCCATCACAGGCCTCGTTGCTGTTTAATAGATTTCTAGGTAGTCCTATATAAAAGCGAAAAAAAAGTATCATAACTACCGTCGTCGTAAGAAAAACTATTGCCATAAAATTGGGGGCCATCGATATCACTTTTCACGAAATCGGAATTTGCTTGGCAATGCATTTTTCTATTACGATGGCGGCTATTATACTTTCTTTCGGGAACCAAAGTAGGAATTGCATTAGAATAAAAGCCGTTCAATATTTTTCAATGCTTGCGAGTTTTTTTTTAATATAAAATCTTTTGAATTTTTAAAAAATTAGTTTCTTTAGGAACCCGTCTCCATATTTTCATCCCAATATTTTTCGCTAATAGCTTTATTAATTTTAGTTTGCGAAGTTTAACGAAGTTTTCATTTCTTCGCGTTAAAACCGTAGATCTAAGTTAAAAAAAAAAGAAGATGAACCTTCCCAAAGAAAACACTAATGGCAGATTTAGAAGACTGACCACTTTTCATAATTTATTCTATTTTTCTTAACATTTATAACTTCATCGTTTTGATGGTTTGAAATCTGCCATTTTTTCGTCATAAGAAGTAACAAGTGTAACTAAAACAAAAGCTCCCAAATTTCTGCAGTGTCTTTCAAGCGGAAGTGCTTGTAGTTTGCGAGGCAGCAAAAACTCTGTCCACTTTGAAACTGGTAAATAGAAACATCGATATCTTCATCGACAGTCAGGCGGCAATCAAAGAAATCTTATCAATTGTCACAAAGTCCAAGTTAGTTAACCGTTGTCGCAACGAGTTAAAAATACTTAGTGCAACAAACACAGTTACTCTTAGATGGGTCCTAGGACATCGTGATATGTTATGGGAATGAAATTGCAGATGAACTGGCCAAAAACGGGTCATCCCTTGATGCGAGCCAAACCTTATCCTATATATTTATGCCACTGATGCAAGTAAAAAGAAAAATCCACTAGAATTTTCTTAAAGCCGCAAACGACGGGTGGTCAAGAATTGACACATGTTGGGTCTCGAGAAACCTATGGACAGATCTTACTAAGAAAAAAACATACAAGTAACCATTCTCTCTGAATTAACTTCACATAAAAAAGACAATATTTTTCAACACATCCCTTAATTTTTTAAAAACTGAATTACTTATAAGTAGGTATTTTGTATTTGTTAAAAAAAAAAAAACACCCACTGATGATGAAAAGATATATTCAAAGATTAGGTATAGGTATTACTAATTATGTTAATATATAATGCGGAGCAATGCTAGTCCAAATAAATGGCGATTTTAACCTCTTTTAATTACTATTTTTTCCAAATAAATTTTGCATTTCGGTAACAGCTCATTTTGACACGCATACCAACTTCGCGAAAAAGTGGATAGTAATAGTGATTATAACTTTTACTCGGACTTGCATTGTTGTGTTTGCTAAAGGTTCCCAATAAAAACGCCTAAATCAGGCGTTTTTTTCTTCTTAACCCTAATACGCTGCTGATGCGAAACGAAAAATCCCATACAAAAACGACACAACGAAATCATAAACGAAAAATTTCGTTCTAATTTTCGTTTTGCAGTAGGTACGTAGTTCGATGCGCAAAATTGATTATTGTAGCAGATTATTTGGGGAGGTCTCCGTCCATTTTTCGCACAGAATTAATTGTCCAGTTGACGGAAAAGTGACATTTGAGTTGCATTCGTGTTTGTATATATGTTGTTTCGTTCATATCAGCGTGCCTCTCTGTGATTTTTATTCTTTGTATTTTTGTATTTTATTTTTGCAATTGATGTCTTGGTGACACTTTGAGTGGATAATTTTTCATTGTCGTTTTCGTAAGCATTTCGCTGTCGTGTTGGAGACCAACGAAAAATTTCGTTTCGCATCAGCAGCGTACTAAGCTTTAAAAATAATTACTCCCCTAGAGTGTTTATAGCGGTCAGATTTTTTTCGTGCAATTCTCATGTTTTCAAAACAATAATTAAAAAAATTCCAAAATCTATTTATGCTACTCCTATACATAAACATAGACCCAGCTTGGAGCCTCAGCTTAACATAATATCTCCTGCACGCTGCACTGGCAACAATTTTCCGCCTCCTTACACCTTCGGAGATAAATCAAATTTTCCAAGCAGAAGAAATTAAATTCCCGGCATGTGTTCTGCAAGTGTTATTAGCTTGTAACTCGGCCGGCACATGTTATTATGTAAATGTCTGCACTAATCTGCATGCGGTATTCCGCAAGGCTGGCATATGAATTTTATATTTACAATCCAAGCAGAAAATTGCTGGGACGTCCACAAAGAAAAAAAAATCTGTTACTTGTCTTGTCTGGTATAATGTAGATTGTAGGCACTAGCCAGTATAGGAATACTCTTTCAGCAGAACTAAGTAGTTTTTATAGGTTATTAGACATCGGGAATATACCATCATGCAAGACAATTAAAATGTTTTTAATTGTGAGAAACAAAAATCTGCATAAATTGTTTATGCACTGATTTCCGCCCTCCAACATGGCATCCGGAAAAGACAATATTCCACTTCTGACTTCTTGAAAAAGGGGTCAATGCAGCTTTTTACTTTTACTTTTGTCTCATTCATCGTTCCTGACCGCATAAATTGTCCGCTAACGAGCCGTGAAATTTATCGCGAAGTATCTAACTGACTGGTGGTTTTGAGTTGGAGTCATCAGGAAGGGGCTACAAAAAAATATTACACAAAACAGAGGCATCCAGCCAGAGTCCCAGTTGCAGTGAAAATGTTGCGCTCCATTAGTTTGCTTAAGCTGTGCGCTTCATCACAAAATTCAGTGGCGGTGTGGCACACGGCACAGCAGCACCACCTCACCAGAGGTATGATTGTTTAGCTGTTCGAATGCGTTTTGTATTTCACCTCATTGTGCAGTGAAGCCAATAAATTAATGGGCTGGGTTGGCAGTCGATTCCAATTCAATTTTTGAGGTGAAGACACACATCGACATCAAAAGGAAAGTACCTACTCGTTCCTTCTGAGAGTCAGGAGGGAGGAAGGACTTTAAAGGGGTTTTTATATATCTGCTTAGTATAACACGGTTGAACTTTCAAAGCGAAAAAGTTATTTTTCGATTGTTGGCTTATAGGAATAACCATGTGTTGGAAAGTGCATCTGTTGCAGAGGCAAGTAAACTCGCATAAGCAGCGCTTTTATTTCGAAGAAAGAAACTGTCCAAGGAAAGGCTCAGGAACAGGGCACTACGAGTATAAAACATATACCGAATGTGTGGATTTGTGAAAGGGCAATCAGATGATATCTTTAAATTAAATGAATGGGCAACTAGCGAGATAAGTGAGTGATTAACGAGGCCATTGATGCAGTTGATTATACATTAATACGAGTAGTTGAAGTGCGAATTAATGATTCAAGTGAATTATATGTGTTTTCTTGAAAATTGGATTCTGTTCTGTGTTACGCAAATTTAAAGCAGAATAATTCAAGCTGTGTTTCTTAATTTGAATACCGCCTCATAATATTGCACTGCAATCTTGAAAGAGGCTTTGTTATATAAATAGCATGTAAAGAAGTAAATTGACAAGATGATTGTTCAGAAATGCATTCTATTCATTGGATTTGTAAAGAAGATTATTTTTATATCATGAATTGTGGAGAGCAGAAAGGGACTGTTGAATTCTTTCTTGAATTGATCTTTATAAGTAGGTCTTTTGCGTAGCTGTCCCTTTTTCCCTTTTCCCTTCTAAGCTCGAAAAACATCGATTGCCAGGAGTTATTCTTCAATTGATCTCTCTAAACTGATGTCATTTTGGTAGAACAGTTATGTAAAGCCCTCAACCGATTCGACGGTTTGCCATCATCGTTAATGTATTAACGGAATGCTGGATATCTTCGCCGTTTAGAAATGTTGTGTTTCCGAATTCTATAGCACTGATTGTATACATTATATACTTACTACCGTATTTCCCTTCTCATCTTGGAGTTTTGTTCTGGCTTTATAGCCTTATGGGTAGATCGTTTTACCATTTGCAAGAACTTTCGAACTTTCTCTGTCCGAACAACTCTACATTTAGACACGGTGCCAATTCTCTTGCTTTCTCTTGATGATAACTCTTTTTCATCCTGATGATACGGTATTTGTCCCCTCTTCTTTTCCAAAATAGAGCTCTAACACTGATTTCTCAGTAGCTCTGGATCTAGTCTGCATCATGAATTGGTCAACTTTGTTATTCGTTGGAAGCACCAGCTGGCACCCTTCATAGAATGAGGAATTTCACTGTGGTTGTGAAATCAAGCACATTAGTGGTAGAACTTCTGATGTTGGCAGAATTTGCAGTGTTCATTTTATGCTGGTGGCCGGTGGTCGGTGGCAGGCTTGCTGAAAGATAATAAAAAATTGCGTTCAGTAAACGTTCTGGCAGTCTCTTGCGGGCTTCTTTTCCTTTTTTAAATGGAAACAAAAGCTTTGGGCTTTAATTCCTTCTTCTTTTACATTCTTTACAATTCCCAGAACTTATTCATTCACTAAAAAACAAAAACAAATTTTGAACTTTGTCAACAGTTTTCATGGACAACAATATCTTTGGTGGCCCGCTTGGCGGTTTCCAAAGATTCTAACTCCTTCTTTGGGTCATCTGCCCTGCTCACGCAACTCCGTTGCTCCACTTAAGGTATTTTTATTCGTCAAGCAGGCGCAAATTTCAACAGTTTCCTTGGCCAACAGTATATAGTTAAAGTAAAGTACCTACACCTAATATGAATTATCGAATCACACCTTAAGTCTGGGTCTTAATGCCAATTCAGAAAGGCAATATCTTCCGCGGGTCTTAATGCTTTTTTGTGGTGGGTCTTATTGCCACTCCAAAAAGAAAAAAAAAAAACCACAGGTGTTATTTTATTTTATTTTTTTTTGGAAATAGCACCCCACGGGCTTTATTTCTGTGTGTTTTATTACCCTGCACCGTTCTTAATGGTTTTTATGGTATGTCAAAAAGGAAAAAAGGCCCGCTTTATTTATTAATAGGTATTTTTATATTAGGTATAGTACATGCTCGTCAATTTATTCGCTTAAGCGTAAGTAAATATTCATATATCAGCCCTTATATTAATGCTATTATATGGAGAGTTAAATACCTATTTTTAATAGAGCCCTACAGAAAATTAGAAATCCCACTTAATCAATGCCAAATGAAACGATAACTTTTACCGTACTTTAAACCCTTTCATCCTCTCGTTATTTTCGAGAAAACAAAATTAACTCTCGAAAAACACTTTCGTAAGCTATTACTTGCTAAAATCCATATACTTACCTATACAGAAACATCGAAAAGACTGTCATTGCCATTGTTGTTTGTACCTTAAGTTGGAATCTAACTCACACACGTACACCTATCTATAGTCTATATATACGAAAACCCTTCTAGCATACTATAGCATAGTTTTCCATAAAAACAAAGAAAATAAAAAAAAAAATAGAAAATAACCAAGTGTATATACGAATAGGTACGAAGGATGAAATTCAATTTTCTCAGCAATTCCAAAACTCATTTTCTTCGTCCTTTTTGTCCGCATCTGTGTTCACGTTCAGTTCCCTGTGCTGATGTGCGTGGGTGTTTGTCTGTTTGTCCCATTGAAAAACACCATCCTCACCTATATATAGGTACTATATTCCCAACCATCAGCTTCGGACATGAGCTGAACACTTGTACCTACTAGCACAACGATTCGTTTGTAACAATTTCTGCAAGAAATCCACCTTAACCCAATGTTTTTTTTTTTTTTTTTGACCAACTCTCTCTAAGGCTCTGTTATAGATGTACACTAACACTCCTTCTTCCCCCTCACTCTCTACTATTTTTGCATGGGGCAATAATAATTTTAAAAAAGAACCCCTTTAATACCCCATTTAGATAAAAAAAAAAGGAAATAAGTTTTATCTCTTTAAATTTTGTTACAATCTCGAGCTTAAGCAAAAATAAGAATAAGAGGATGAAAAAATTGGAAATTATGGGATACCTGTTGCGGTGTATTTAGCAATAATATGGCTGCACCACCTCCCGATGTGATTTTAATCACCAGTTGACCGTAAATTATCGGTTAATAAAGTTGCGATATTAAAGCCAATAAACGAATTAATAAAATCGATTGGCATGAATGATAAATTAATGTCGATCGTTATTTTAATATGAAAATGTTGGCGTAGTCATAAGTAGGTACATGCGTGGATGTAGATGTAGAGATTGCAAACAAATGGAAACGAAATAATAATATTTTGTAATAATCTTTTCATCCAAATTTGGATATTGTAAAACTAACAAACATTTTTGTTTCAAATATAACTTTTAAACAAGAATTCTTTCTACACTCGATTCAACAAAAATATTATCAGTACAAGGAATATAGGAAGTTTGTCTCTCACTCTGGTTGTATTGGCTTGCATAAACCTGTCCATAAACCGAAAGCAGGATTTTGGTATAAAGCTTTCTCATCGTGTTCTTAAAAAACTGTACAAATTCCATATCGATATGAGCGCCGCTAACGATTTTCCGGGGTATTGAAGGTTTGAATGAAAAAACAACAATTTAGTGGGCTACCACCAAGTTTTGTATAGGCTGGAGTTATAGCTATTTCACGACTGCCAGGCTGATCATCGGACTCCTTTTTAGTGGTGCTTGGTCTTTGTTCAATTTTAATTTGAAAAACTTTTTGCCCCAGCATGGGGATTGAACCTGGACCAAGCTCTCTCAGAGCCAATGCTCTACGCATTGCGCTACCGAGGCCACCTGATCAAGTCCATCCCAATTAAGGATTTTCCGCGGTGTTAAAGGCTCCACAAAATGTTTTTTTTCAGGAATTTCCCCAAGAAAAGTAAAAACCTTAGCTCTTCCGATTGGTTTATTTCGAAAACGGTAATTTTTATAAAAAAAGGAAGGTATATGTCAATGTTTTTTGTAGAAATTTTCTAAGCTATAAATTAGTCTTTGACCTTTTTTTGTAAAACTAACTATTTAGGGGATATTTCTGAAAAACCATTTTGCGGGGCCCTTAACCCCGCGTAAAATCGTTAGCGGCGCACAGTGGGCATAAATCGTCGTTTAAGTGGTCAAAAATATTTTTTTTTTGTTTTCAAATCACATAAATTTTATTTTAATTAAGTAAAGAAATATCTGTAAGTAAAATATATGACGTTTTTTTTATTTAAATATGCTGAGGTTTTAAGAAAAATAAATTCAAACTTAGAAAAACTTACAAATCGATGTGTAAAGCATTTTTTGGCATAATTTTTTATTCTCGATTTTCCTAAAAATCCTTTCGGAAAGTAATTCAATTCATTATAGCTAGTTATTCCACATATTTGTCTTTTATAATACGCCAAAAAAAAACAAAAAGAAACCTTAAGTAGATTAGTACTGTTTGATTTTGAAAAACGCATCTCAATTATACCCAATTTATCAAGTTTATAAAGGCGATACAAAAATTCACTACTTTTCACAACTTTAATTTATTTACGAATTGAAAATAGAATATGTGCTCTATCGAAACTAGAAAAATTCATATCCGCATTTACAAGTTAGAGCGAAAAAACATTGTACAAAGCGACTTTTCTGTATGCAAGATTTTACCTTGAGTATCGCCCAACAAAACAAACCGTATGCTCTCTTTATGTTATTTTCATAAATTGTTCCGTTACATTTAAAAATTGAATGATGGAAATGTTAAAATTGATTTAAAGTTTTGGTATAACTACTCTTAAACAAAGTGTTGGCTTAAAGGGACAAAATGTGGAGCTACAAATTTCTTTTTGAGTGTTTTTGTGAAGACTCAAAGGGCAAGCCCAAGGATTTAAAAAAAATAGTGACCAGTAAGTTGAATCTTCAAGAAACTTCTTTTAATATAAGTTTAGATGGGATATTTAACCAAATAAAGAAAAAATACACATTGTGTTCGAATGATGTTGGTATCATCAGACCCCTTAATATCGTCACTGAAAAAATTTCAACAAAAAAACGAAATTCAAGATAAATGGCCTACAGAAATTCAAGATATTTTTGATATTTGTTTTTATTTACTTTTTATACATATCTACTTAGACCAATAACAATTTGTATAGTTTTCAATTTTCTGAAAAACTGAAAGACCTTAAACTTTAGATTTTAAACACTCGACTTAAAATTAATATCGCATTAAATATAATAACTAGTACTCAAAAACAATTAATTTTGTAATTTTTTTATTTTTTTTAAGTCAAAAACGATGTTTTGAAAAATTTGTTTTTGAAGTAATTTTTTTTTTTTATAAAATAAAGCTATAACTAATTAAATATTCTAATTTTTTTCCGTTTGGAAATTATTTTGTATCCATTTTAAGTTTTTAAGTTAATGTTTTGAAAAATTTGTCCTCCCACATTAACAGGGAGAAAAACAACAAAATAACTTTTTTTATATCATCAGAATCATTTTACAAGATTTTTTGGTCATTAACTTCGAAAGAACTTGTAGGTATATTCTTTATTAAAAAAAAAATTAACAGACATTTATTGTTATTTATTTTTAAAATTAAAAAACACATATTTGAAAAATTAAACGTTGTTTATTAATAGGTAATTAAATAAAGTTACAAATAAAAAAAAATTATAAAAAAATCTGAACTGCTTCAAAAGTTATGGATTTTTGACCACTAAATTAGCGATATTTGCCCACTGTGCGGCGCTCATATCGATGGGGACTTTTTAGAGTTTCTTAGGAACAGCATGAGGAAGCTATATACTAAAATTTTCCAGCAAAAATCGCATTACGGAAATACGGTTATAACATGTTTTGAAAAAAGCCTTATATTTTAGTTATTCACATATATCTTCACAATGGATGCACAGATTTTGATATAATTTTGCGATTTTGCTCCTTAATAGTTCAAAAGCGTTCTTTTCTACGTATATACTTTCAATCTTCAACTGCAAACTAGCCATAGAAGTTCATGAGTTTAAAAAACATCTTATTCTGAACCGACGACGCTCAGTAAACTAAATAGAGTGCTTTCTTTTACATTCCGCAAAGCCTGAACAAATTGTCATTGCAATTAAAGAAATTAAAAGAAACTAAACTAAAAGAACTTAGCTGTAAATCTCCAATTAATAAATACACTTGCATAGAACAAATGTCCGCCATTATTGAACAAGTTGTTGTTAGCACGAATATCTTGAAAAAAAAAAAAAAAATATTCTTCATATTAACGACTTCTATAAACACCCACTTGCAGTCAAGTCAAGTGAACTACTTCAACTAGTTCAAAATAATTCCAAGTCGGACTTGGTTTAATTGAGCTGCAAGTTCGAAGCAATTTAAGTTAAATTCTATTCGGCCCATAAAACTCATATCTTTACACACCTCTGCCCATAAAAATCGATTCAGAATTTCCAAGAACAACAACAACTGGGTTATTATATATATATATATAAGCCGCAATCCACAACTGGGTTATTATATATATATATATAAGCCGCAATCCGCAATGGTATACAATTGGCAAAAAGTAATTATGATTAAAATTGGAATTTATTGAATGACTGAACAAACGCGGATTAAAACATCCTTCGGGTCGGCCCCCTTCGAACAATTTCGATTTGTAATAAAATAATTTCCCGTCATCATCGGTCGAAGCGATCTTTAAAAAGGCGGACAGAATGGACAAAATTGGCACTGTATCAGGTGGAGAAGAGAGAACGCGGAGTATATTCCTTGTCTTGCACGAGGTAAGTCGTCCTGTGAAACTCCTCCAAGCCACATCGAGAAATGAAGTCACGACCAAAGTTAAGCAATCGATTTTTTTTTGGAATTGAGAATGGAAATGCAACGAATACACCATCCAAATTCATCTATAGCTGGCCAACGCCACCGTCGCCATCGCCATGTATTCTTCCTGATGGCTGACCCTTTTTTATCTTGACGGGTAATTAAAGGCGGACTTGGAGCTCGCCTTGCAGTTCATTTGGCTCGCACTTGGGAGATCCGGTGCTGATTGCTGCTGATTCAGGTGTTTTGAAGGCTCTGTGTTTTTTTTTCTCCATGTAAGTAGATGCGTGTCAGTTACGTATATATATGCAAGAAAATTAACACCCCAAAAGTTTAAGTTGGAAATTAAGGCGCGAAATGAGGATATTAGGAAGGCCATTTTTATGATGGAGCGCCTCGCTCATGTGTATAGGCAACGAAACGTTCCATGATGTGGATTTTCTTAACGCGACGGTAATTTCTTGGATCTTGATAAGAAAACCCAAGCGAAACAATCATTCCAGAATCAGAATGAAGGAATAAACGAAATCCTTTATTTTATGACCAACGCCAAGCTGAGTGGAAGGATAATAATTTCATTTGTGATTATTTGCATTCTTACTGCGGATAAACACGGATATATGTTGGTGTGGCTAAGGAAGGAACAAGTTGGTTATTAGTTTTTTTTTTTTTTTTTTTTTTTTTTTAAACCGGGATTTGTATAAAAGGAGACCGCTCAGTCGCCGCCGCCGAAACATTCTTAAATTTAATTAGATTGTCGGCTTCGATTGTGGAATGTAATGTTCAAAGTTGAAATGGAATGCAATTAATCGAAAAGATTGAATAAAAATTGAGTTTTAAATTTGCGGGAGTAACAGTTAATAACTGTTGTTGCGGCAATTTTGTTTATTGATCTTTTCTTTATATATAAAAAAAAAACAAATTTTAATTTCATTGCTTTGGGGCATAAGATTTTCCGTCTCACATAAATTTTAATATTTTATGTTTGATTATTAATTTGAATGAAATAAAGTTTCCAAATCTTTTATCTTAACGTCGAGCAAAATAACGGCAGAATAAGGATGATTTTTTATATTTATTTGTTTTTTTTTTTACATGTTACACTATTTTTTAAGCTGGTTACACTATTTTAATTGGCGGTCATTTTGTTAGCTGTCAAGTGATTTATTTTTAGTTTGGTTTGGCATTTCAACATGAATAGACTGACGCCTGAATGGGCCCAAAACAATATTGCCGTTGATCCCAATTTTCACAAGCGACTTTTTGTTTAGCGATGAAGCTCACTTTTGGTTGAATGTATACTACGTCAATAAACAAAACTGCCGTACTTGGAGTGATGATAATCCTCAAGTATATGTTGAGACATCGTTACATTCACAAAAACTGACTGTTTGGTGTGCTTTATGGGTTGGTGGAATAATTGGTCGGTACTTCTTTAAAAACGATGCTGGCCAGAACACTACAGTCAATGGTGACCGCTATAGAGCCATGATTACTGACTTTTTCGTTTATCAATTGAACAACCATGATGTGCAGGAGCTGTGGTTTCAACAAGAAGGCGCAACATGTCACACAGCTCGTGCCACAATTGATTTATTGAAGGTAAACGTTTGGTAACCGCATTAGTTACACGTTACGGACCCGTGAATTGGCCTCCCAGATCGTGCGATTTAACGCCGCTTGACTATTTTCTGTGGGGATATGTGAAGTCGCTAGTCTACGCCGATAAGCCCGAAACGATTGACCACTTGGAGGACAACATTCGCCACGTTATTGCCGATATACGGCCACAAATGATGGAAAAAGTCATCGAAAATTGGTTTCAAGATTAGACTACGTCCGAGCCGTGGCGGTCATATGCCAGAAATCATATTTAAATTATAATGCCAGAAGATTATCTTTCGAATAAAGTAAATTTCATGTCAATTAAAAAAAAATCGTCTTTGTTTTATTCCATTTCAAAAATCTATACCTCTAAAAAAATACCCTTTATTTACGCGCAAATGAATTGGAAAAACATTAAATATGCAGATAAATTAACGAAAAACTGATAATGAGATTATCAAAAACCAAAAAAAAGTTCTATGAGCGATGCATATAATTGAGGAAGTAAAGCAAACATTTTTAACACACTTACACCACAATTTATTCTCAAAATAATTTGCTTTAGTTTAGATCTTTATATATTTTCTCTTACCTTAATATGTATAGCGAAGCATTTCTAAAGTGTTTTCTAAATATTCTCCAAAAATTTCCTTCTTCAATTATATTATTTCTTCAAAAATGTGGTCTAAAGAACCGATACAGCATTATGCAATTATTTGAGAAAATTTTAATTACCTTAATTGAAAATAATTATTTTCAATAACTCATTGCGGTAAAGGTATGTTCTGCTGGATGGAGCCAACAAAGAAGTCTCGTATATTGACTTACTGTTCTGCTGCTGCTTGTTCCACCTTCATCTTCATCTATACAGACAATTAATTCTTTAAGCCTTATTGTGAATCCTTGAACATAGTATTTGGCATAACATTTTGTTTCTTCGTCTGGTTTTGGTCGAGATTTTGATAAATTGGGTTAAAACAAGATGTTACATATTATATGTTCAACCTTTCTGTGAGTTTGATATGAGTAAGACGAACATTTTCGGCCACAATGACCTCATGATTGATGGGCTTTAAGGTGGGCTCTCCCATTTGGCTGCCTCCACAGCTCCAAGCTCTTTCTCCACTTTCGTTATATGTCGAGAAAAGACGGATGAAATCTTGCTACAGTAAACAACACACAACCGCATCGATTTTAAAGGCAACTGGTTTACTTGCTTTAGCGTCAATGGCCGTCGCGTCGCGGCCTCAGTCTATATAATATATGTATATATATAGAATGCGTGTTCCCCGAAATGAGATGTTGTGTTTTACACGTCTCCCAATTACTTTTGACAAGGATAATTCGGGAGGCCCGACCCCCATCGACTTTGAAGTCGAACAACCTCATTTTTGTTTGTTGGTTTTGGAGAAATAATTTTGTAGAAATGTTTATACTTAACGGCAAATTAATAAAATCGCGTAAAACAAACGGTATACTTATACCCATGCATTTAATGTTTTGCGAGATTTATTGCCATAACATCGATGATTTGATTGCTATACTTATACTCGATGATTAAAGGGAAATTATTTCGTCTTGTTCGAAAATGAATGAAGTAGCTCTTGGAAACCTACCTCGTATGTATATAAACTTAGTCATAAATTTGAAATCCCTTTCATTCAGAGAAGAGTGCATTCCAGTGTGACAAACAGGGTGCTAATTAAAACTTGTGTTTTGTTCGTGTCCGTATCGCGTATACCTATACCTACAGAAATTTTAGTATTGCCTTGCTGCCTAGTCGCTGCCATCGTCGCGTCGTCATGCAAGTTCCTTTTATGTCAAGGACTTTTGAAATTGCCAACTCGATAATTGCATTAAATTTAATGACCAAAGGAGAATGATATTGGGGGCGTGTGGCGTAATGATGACGATGTGGAAGCAAACTCGTGCAAGTCTTTTGAATTTTTTTTTTTAAAGTGTTTGTCGTTGTGGGTGGGTTCGGTGAAGTGGACGGGGGGAAGGGTGAACGCTGGTGGTCACGTAGTTTTGTGAATTTTCGCGGAAAATAAGCACTTGGCAAGCAAATTAAATAAATGTTTCATGTTAGCGTATAAAGTCTTCAACACTTGAATCACATCATTTAGAAAAATGAATGTTTAATAACCTTTAGAGGGAGGTTTTGTATACAATTTCAAATAACAATTTAAAATTAGAACTACTATAGTAGGTATCTATTGTTAGGACAGTTTATATTTACCGGCGAATAAAAATATTTAATATAAATATATTTAATTATTTCGTTAACTACTTATGAGTATATTTTAAATTTATCAATTACTTATATAGGGATGTTATAAGCAGTGACAGTGAGGTCACATGTATTGACACTGATACTACATAATTGGTCTAATCCACGAAATCGATTTTTTTGTCGTTTAATTACTACACACTAACTCATTACTGATATCAGAACCATTTTTTGGTTATGAAAATGATGATTTTTTTAAATTGACATGAAATTTACTTTATTCGAAAGATAATCTTCTGGCATTATAATTTAAATATAATTTCTGGCATATGACCGCCACGGCTCGGACGTAGTCTAATCTTGAGGTCCAATTTTCGATGACTTTTTCCAACATTTGTGGCCGTATATCGGCAATAACGTGGCGAATGTTGTCCTCCAAGTGGTCAATCGTTTCGGGCTTATCGGCGTAGACTAGCGACTTCACATATCCCCACAGAAAATAGTCAAGCGGGGTTAAATCGCACGATCTTGGAGGCCAATTCACGGGTCCGTAACGTGAAACTATGCGGTTACCAAACGTTTACCTTCAATAAATCAATTGTGGCACGAGCTGTGTGACATGTTGCGCCTTCTTGTTGAAACCACAGCTCCTGCACATCATTTTTCTTTAATTGATGTACGAAAAAGTCAGTAATCATGGCTCTATAGCGGTCACCATTGACTGTAACGTTCTGGCCAGCATCGTTTTTAAAGAAGTACGGACCAATTACTCCACCAACCCATAAAGCACACCAAACAGTCAGTTTTTGTGGATGTAACGGTGTCTCAACATACACTTGAGGATTATCATCACTCCAAATACGGCAGTTTTGTTTATATACGTATCCATTCAACCAAAAGTGAGCTTCATCGCTAAACAAACTTCGCTTATGAAAATTTGTATCAACGGCAATCTTGTTTTAGGCCCATTCAGGCGGCAGTCTATTCATGTTGAAATGCCAAACCAAACTAAAACTTGAACTTGACTGGTATAATAAAAAAAACTTATGGTCTACTTTACAATTGATGCCGTTTGCAAATGTTGTTTGATTGTTTTCATCAGCATTCTTTCGGAAATCAGAAGACAAATTAAAGATTTGGCAATCATTATTATATATTTATATGTTCTTATTGTTAGAAACTGGTCTAATACATGATCTGATACATGAAAATTCAATAAATTTTATTTTTGTTTAATAGCTTTGAATAATATTCATTTTTTTCTCTGACTTTGCACCTAACTGGTATATTTGTATTGTTCTATTGCGATTACGTATTATTAATGTTATTATTTTTGTCATTTTATACCAATTGTCTATCATGATGTTGTTTTATAACAAACAAATGGTATAAAATAACCGTTTATCATTCTCACTCATGTAAATGAGGCATTATACAAATAGACGATATGACTGAAAGTATGTTTCTAAGAGAATCCATATTTAAATCCTTCTCTTTTCTATCGACGCAAAATCCTTTGTCTCGCATAAAAAGACGTTCATTTAAACACCTATCCATGAACTTAAGATAAAACAACTAAACAATGACGCGGTTAATCGTTTCTTGTGTCCATTACCTTTCATTTTAGGCCAACAATGCAGAAACTCATTATCTAAACGGTTTGTTGTGTGCTTACAAAAGCCATTCTATTCGATTAAGCCTTTGATATCTCATTTTGTTTCCATTCAAATTGTTATGAAGTCCTTGCGAACACTTTTTCCTGTCACCATCATCGTAGGTATAGGTATAAGTTTAGGTATATAATCCTACCGCAACCTGATTACCACAAAAACGCACACAAATCGACCGCTTAACCCGCTGAGTCGTCTTTGTCAATGTTTCCCCTTTTTCAGTCGCATGTTTTTATTTCAAGGTCAAACTAATTATTCCTAACCCTCATTTGCAAAAATTAACTTAAATCCTTTGTCTTCGTTCATAAGTCCCAGTACGGAATGCCTGCACAATATACTCTCTCTCTCTCTCTCTGTATAAATATTGGCAGCAGCGTAGTAGCTTAGCTACTTGAGCTAATTAAAAAAAAAAAAGTTCAAATGCTACCGACAACAATGGCGACATCGTAATTCGATACCATCCAAAAATAAAAAAAAAAAACTGACGAACTCGAGGACAACTGTAGGTAGGTAAGTAGGTAGGTAGGTAGGTTATACGCATTTCATAAATGCGGCAGTTTGAAGTCTTTGTGCGTGGTGATGGCGCTGCCTGGTACCAAAAAACCATGAATTTATAAACAACCCTCAGAAGAATGAGCAGTGTGCGGTTTTCCGCTTTTGACATATCGTCCGAATTACATTCATTAAACAATATTCAAGGACCTCTTGATTTGAATTCCTTTCTCTTATGAATAGAGAGTCCTTTTATTTATGTAAATTCAATATTGTGCTCGTTAAGAGTCCCGCAGCTTTGTTTAAAATTTTAAAAAACATATACCTACAAATCTGAATAAATAAAGGACATGCGATTGCGTTGTGCGACAGCGGCGACGGCGGCGGCGGCTGTTCTTAGATTATCGGATTTGTTGGAAACTATTTTTTGTATTTTTTTTGCCAGCCCAATTCATAATATCCTTATATCCATGACTAATCCACATCAATTTGCAAAGAAACAATCATCGTTTGGACATTATAAATTTTGAAAACAAAAGCCCATCCAGCAAAAGAATTTAATCAAATGAAAATGATATCCTTTTGTTTGGCCATGTCCGTGCCGGCAAAGCTTCTATAGATTCTAATCGGAGTAGGTACATATATAGTCGTCGTAGTTGTCTACCACCATTTTTGTATCCTTGCTTCATATCCTTATGCCATACGGCATATATAGAAAAGCATCACAATGGGTAATTGAAGTTAGTCTACTATACAATAGAACATAGAGAAAATTGGAAGATGTTATCATGGTATTCTTCTCTCTGGCTTTCTGGTGCGTCTCATCTCAGCTTCTATCATATAGGGATGAGCATGAGCATTTTCATTTCGATTGTCATCCTTTTAATCTGCAAGGATAAAAAATGTGACTGTCTGGATTTTGGGAGAAGCGAAATTGCCTTGTCAGCCAGGTTAACTTTGATTTGAACAGAAAATATTTTTGTATCAACTGTGATATTAAATTCCTTTTATAATCGTATAATATGATGGGTATAGGGAAGCCAACAGTATTGGTTAAGTAAATATGTAAACGTTGAAGTTGATAAGAATTTAAGCTGCTTATATATAAAATCCTATGAAAATTTTGTAGGTACCTAATTTTATTTTTAGATAAATTCCATTTAACCAGAGAATGAGTTGTAGTAAGTGAATTTTTTTTCATGGTTTTTCAACGTTGGGGCAGGCCTATTGTAAAAATCTCAAAAAGGAAAAAAAAAAAACAAACGCATAAATTCAGTTAGAAGTTGTTGTTGCCTAAGCTATACTCTCCTATTTGTTGTGAAGATTATTTCACATGAATCAATATTTTTTCATGTGTAATGTGTATTGTGTAAACATCTATGCCGGCGGTAGGTTAAACTAAAAACGTGGACATTTCTGTAGCACATTACGTTATGCTGCTACACGTTACGATACGTTGATGTATATTGGATACTTCAATATTGGGTAAGGTCATTCGTAGCTCAAACTAAATGGAGAGGTCGAGTTGAGTTTGGATTGAAATTTGGTTGACAGTTCGAACTTTCCGCGTCCTGTGATGTAAAACCAGCACTTCAGTATTTAATTTGATGTTTGCACATCTTAACCGTGAGTCCCGGCACATATTTTATTTATTTTCCGTTATTATTCGAATTTAGGAATATTAGTTTAGGAACACGTTATTAAATAATCTGTCGGTTAAATGACTTTTTCCGAAATCTTCGTACATTCTTTCGAGCATTGTGACTGGAATTTGAAAATTTGTTGTCCCAATTTTATCATTTATAAAGACTCCAGTTCCAGGGCTTTGGAATGATTATTAAAAAAAATGGAGATCAGGTAGCCTCACTGCTAAAAATCAGCATTGAGATAGTTTTTTTGAGAAAGAAGAATGAGACCCGTGAAATGTTTGTCCAAAAAGCGAAAGGTCCATGCATAAGCATATTCTCGATGTATGGCCTGTCTTGGACATCTTGGAATTAAATTACTGATATTTGAACACAAAAGAGTTCGACTAGGGATCGTGAAAATCTTTATGATCAAGGTACAGAAGACTTCTTTGAAACTATGAGTTTTATTCCAACCTAAAATGTTTACACAAAACATATTCGATTTTCGACACTCTCCGATAGTGGTTTAATTCGACTTGTTTCAAAACTGCTGTAGTAGTCTGTTGCGTAATGACTATAGTTCGTACGTCGGAGGCCTTGCGTTTGATTAGCAGCCTATGATACCTAAAAACAAAAAACAAATGTTTCTCACGGGTTTCCGCCTCTTAACTAATCCTCCAAGAGTATCTCTTGACATGACAAAATGCTTCTCACCTTAGCCGTTCAAATTCAGCAGAAAATAGTAAGACCCCTTTATTCCCCTGCCAATAAAATGCACAAAGGAATGGTTGAGAGTCTTAAGTCACTAAGCCCTGGTTCTACATGACCTGTCACCCAATTTATTTATTTTAAAATGATTCATTCACAGGATAGATCAACAGCAAACCTTCAGCAAAAATGCTTTAAGAGATGTTGTTTATTAAAGAAAAATCCAATTTTTTATGTTTTCAACTTTGATAAAAATTATCATTAAAACAAAGCTTGAATGGGTCCATCTAGTTACTGTCCCGTTTTTTTTTTTTGTTTATTTTATTTTCCGTATCCTAAAACAAGACCGAAATTTTTTTTTGTCTCGTGGGCCAGCCCTAATAATTGGTATCTCGATTTTATTTCAAAATGATTCAAATCTTTAAACTAATTTAAAACAAACCACTTTAGGTATTAAGTACTTTTGTTATTAAGGTTTCCATGTAAGTCTAACTTCTATAGATTTAATTTTCCCGAAATTGGATTTTTTAATTATATTGCCTTTCTTTTTTTTCAAATTTACTTTAATTTGATTTTCATCCAATATTCAGTTTAATTTCTTAATCGGATCCTTTTCTTCCTCCTTTGCAGTAAACTAAGTACGATACTTCTGATGGCCAAAAAAAAAAACAATTTTGTTCAATAAATTTCTTTATAATTCTTTAAGTAATTTACACGTCTCATATTAAATAATAGGTAGGTACTTACAAATATTTAATTTTAAAAACATGATTAAGTCCATTAAATCAGCCATATTAAACAATATTTAAACTTAAACTGCACATCATCTCATATTATTATGAAGATCTCATTTTCTCATCACAAAACATCATGTCTCACGAACCTTAAATTAAGATATCAACACAGCTTTAAATCTGTCCAGGGCTTATAAAGCCTGATGATGGTAACGGCAACATGAAATGTTACCAAATTGATTTTAAGACGTGGACCACACAGTGCACACATTAACACACATGCAATTACATATACCTACATTATTCCTTTAACCATCATCATCATCTGAAAGTCCAATAAGTGGATTAAGTATGTAAGTTTGCTGTCTCTTTTTTGCTCTGAAATTCTCTTCCTTGTTTGAAGATAAACAATTAAAGTGAACATATTAATTTTTTTTGTTATTTTAGGTTGAATACCTACCCCTTCATTTTTCTTTTTATACTTATTTTTTTAATGAATCCTCAAAGCCCTCTTCTAAGCGCTTCTTCACGTGTTTGACATGCTAATTGGAATAGAAATTTAATGCACTTAAACTCCTCCAAGTATTACTTTTCAATTTCGAGAAACGCCCCACAGCCAAACCGTCGAACAATACCACTTGGATTACTTAAAATAGCTTATATGTTGTATACATATTCCTCATAGTCTGGAAGTTAGTGCTGGCTTTATGGGAACCTATATACATTTTTATAAATAATCCATTTGTGCTCTTAACACTTAAATGAAAATCTAAAATGAACATTTGTTTGTGTTATCATCAGTTGCCCTTCGCTCCAACCTTTGTCTATTAGAAGTAATCCGAAAAACTGTTCTAAAAATCATCTATAAAGCTCATATAAAACGATTTAGGTTTTTCAAACCGTATCGAAAACGGGTCTAACCATTTTATTAATCTTGGACCTTGGTATATATCTACCTTTAATTTTTTTTGAGGTTGCTGAAGAAAAATTCCCATGGCGGAAATAGGATACTGCTGTTTTAGTACGAGCTACAGGAGTTAACTCAGCCCAGAAGATTCGCTTAAAAGAAGTGAACTAGAAAAAATGGTGTGAATTTGAGTCCAGTTCAAATCTATCGTAACGGTAAATCAAATCGTAACGGTAAGTCTGATCTGATTCCAGCTTAAGGAGGGTAAAAGTGAGACCGCTGGTTACTCCAAAGTAAAAAAAGTAGTAACGGTAGGAATTTAATTTCTCCCTGCAACACAACAAAAAGAACAGACAGCAACGGCAAGGGTTATTTTAAGGTACACGAATTCTCAAGAAAGGAAACCTAAAGCTAGTTATAATAGTTGCTACAAACTTAAATTAGCTGCTTAAGTGCTAACTTGTTCTCTGCTCTTTTAGCTTTTACATAATTCAAAAACAAGAAAACCATGAGTCGATAATTTTTAATTATTATTTGTTGAAATTTCTTACGTCCTCTTGTTAATTTTTTTGTTACGACAGAGTGTAAACTATAAAAAAGGCAACGAAATTAATATAATTATTTTATCTAGAATGACTTTTAGACAGTTCCTATTATAGGAACTAAAACTTAGGAATAGAAATTTAATTTAATTTTATTATTCTCGATGACGAAAAGTTTTTGTCATTTGCAACATCACTTTCCATATTATTACACAATATATGCTGATCCCTTTACTATTGGCAGACACATGTTGTGTCGATTGTGGGTGGCTAAGTGGCAAAAAGGGGCGGCCTATGAGTTTTCTAACGTAAATTATTTAAATCAATCCAACAGTCGCATTTTTTTTTTAAGAAACAACACAAAAGAAAAAAACAAAAACAGCAACAAAAAAAACACCTTCCTATCGTTGTTTTTAGAATAAGAGGGCACACATCATCATGTCGTCTATAGATACATAGGTACACATCCTTTGAAAAGCTCGGGACTATTTTCATAGGAAAATCGATTTTATGGGAAAAATCACACATGTCTTTGTCTATTCTGGGGGATTTTTTATTTATATTTATATACCCAAGAGTCGGCTGTTCTGTAGGGATTTGCAAAAGGTTTTAGCTTTTGTTTTTAGTGTAAAACGTGTTTGAATATAAGTTTTGATGTTTTTATTTTATGATATAACCTAAATACAATGCCCGGTACGCTTTGGATCCAAAAACAAAAAGGTACAAAGGTTTAAGAAGAGAAAAGCATGGACAAACGTATTTAACTCAGTGGTTAATATGAATGGTAAAGATTTTGTAAAAAGGACAAAGCTGATTTTAAACGAACTTACAGTTGCTAGTTATACTTACGTAGAACGTAAAGGTAAACCATCGAAAAGATATGACAGCTGGATTGAGTAGATACTAGGGCCATGGTCTAAAGTTCAGAGTTTCTTACATAGTTTTGGATTTTTTTGTTTGTATCCGCATATTTCGGCTGAACTTTATTCGATTATTTAACAGATTTGTTATTGAATCGAGTAAAGACACTACAGAGCAGAAAATTTGAAACTGTGACAAATCGTAAAAACCCAAAATTGCATATTCTCAGGCTATAATCCACGCCTGAAAGTATGCAATTTCGGGTTTTTACGATTTTTACTACTTCTCCAATATCTGAAAATTCTATTTTATTGGGAAGTATAAAATATTGATTCAAAAGAATTGATTAAATCAGCGGATTTTGTCCCTCATGAAAATGGGATCGCTAACTGATGGCGTTACTATCTCACACTGCTACATTTGTGCCTTAAAATTATCGGATAGTGCTTAGAAATTCATTGTAAATCCCCCATACATTTTTGTTTTCATTTTGTAAAATTCTAAAATTGATAAAAAAAAATTTAGATAAAACCGGGTGGACCAGATAGTTAGATACAATTACAAACATATTCCAAAAGTCTGATGAAGCAAATTGGATCAAATTTTAATAAAACGTAAATAAGATTTGTGGTTGTCTTGTAAAATGTAGAGATCATAACTCCCATGTCGAAAACGCAATATCTCAACTAAAGGCCTAAAAACACCTGGTACAAAAAAAAAAACAAAGAGAATATCAGCTGACTTTTAAGCCTTTTCAATGGTTGCGTTCGGTGATCCATACAAAGCTATCCGGATTATAGGTTTGTGTTGTTGTAATCCCTCTACTGACAAAACAGCTGATGCAACAACAACTCAACTTATCTAATTTTTTTTTGAATAGTTGGATTGCAACGCAAGAAATACATAATGTGGGCGTCTTTGCTGTGCAGAAATATTAAAGCTTTAAAACGTTTTGGATTTATCTGGTACATTCCAAGAAAATTTAAAGTTCTTATTTTGAAACAGTTTTATTGGAGTTATCACATGAATAAAGCTTCCCTACTTCTAAGGACAAAAAACACCTTTCCGAATCCCCACAATCACAACAATACAAAACTATTCTTAAAAAACGCTTTTCTAAAGCATGATTCATCATCTTTCAATATGGCTATATGCTCAATTATTGCTCCTGATGGGACTCTTGGCATCCATATGTACCTCAAGATACTTTCGTACTTGTAAGTCCTTGAATTGACTTGAATATGTACCTACATAAAATCCAGGCGGCAAAATGTCGATCTATTGGTGTCATTAAATTTGACAGAAATTCAATACAGATTTGTATGTGGAAATCGAATGGGAGGACTTTAAATATCGGTCAGTCACTGTGCCACCTCTTAAGCTTTGTCCTCATCCCGACCGTTTGATAAATGGCGAAACACATAAAATATTTTTTTTTTTTTTTTATACATATAAATATGTATGTATATGAGTATAGTATATATATTTTTTTTTTTTTGTGTTGCAGAACAATTCATCGTCTCGGATTGCAGTCGTCGTTGTCGGTCGTTGGACGTATTGGAGCAACGTCCCGCAAATCGATAACGCATTCCACGCTCCACAACATCTATTCTCATCCAAAATTCCTCGAAAATAAAAATGGGAACCCTTTATATATACATACATTATATGCACCACCACCGTTCACATGTGCATCGATCTATGGGGTGTGGGAAAGGGTTTTTTTTTTTTGAATGAGGCAAAACAAGGATGCCTTCAAGGCTTTGGAGTTGGGATGACTTTTCTTTCCAAACTAGCTGCTCCGACCAGGACGAATATTGTGTAAAAGCAGAGAAAGAGCGTTATAAAGTTTAACGATTTATTGCAGCTCCCATGGTTTTTTTTCCTCATTTTTTTTTTTACTTATTTTATTTCAACCTCAATACCCCTTTCAAATATTGTAGTATTGTTGGTAACACCACTGCCATACTGGCAGCAGACACAGTGGAGGCATTGGAGCAGCTAAGACGCTTTCTCTACATTGAATTCGTTCATTCTCGCTATATGCTGCCACTTCTGCTGGTGCATATAGTATACCCTCCCCCGCCCCCGCGCCCCCAATACATTGCACTCATGAAGAAGTTGACGTCTCAGAAAATAAATTACATTTTTTTTTGTGTTGCAGTTTCGTTCGCTTACCTAACGCTTTGTATTATACATATTCGGGGGTGGTTGGGGGCGGAAAAAAGTACACTCGTATATATTCTGGCTCTTGGAGCGAAAACTTTGCATAATTCATTCGGCTGCACACCGGAGGAAAAAATTAGGTTCTAGCTAGGGTTGCACGATTTCACTCTGATTTTATAATTATGGATTTTTTTTTGATTTTTTGGGAAAACTATTTAATAGGGATATGAGGCACTAACTGCGTGCTGGTTTTCCGGAATATGGAAGCCTGACTGACAAGAAAAGAACAGTTCCAAACATTTCTTGGATAAGTTGTTAAAGGTATCAGAGCTTCTTCAAAACTTATTGACCAAGGATTTTTAATGATCGATACTTGAACTTATTTCCTATGTTGAACATACATAGCTAATGATAGGAGTTGTAGTCATCAAAAACAAATTAGAATTAGATTAACCTGAGTCAGATAGGCTATATAGTTAAAACTTTTGAATATGATTTCAAATCCAATAATTTGCCTTTATGACATATGTATGTATAAACTTAAAGTTGTCGATAGCTTATCTTGTACAAAAGTTATGGGGTTGTACTTCACACAACTGCTGACAACTGGGGGATGTGTGAAGGTTAATCAAAGCTTACCATTGGTGTTTTCTTTTTTCTACAAAAAAATAAACTAAGAAGCTTTATATACCTAATACAATGAATTATATTATCATTCTGATATTTATATCAAAGAGAAAATAAAGTTAAGTATTTTTTTAGAGATGATATCTAAGATCCACCATAAAATTTTTTTATTACACACAAAAATTACAAAAAAATTATAACTAAGGTTATTACTGCATTTTTCTGATATTGTATATATATTTCGGTAATATTACAGTCAAATACAAGTCAAAACTAAGGATCAAATTAAGTTCGATGGACAGAATCGGGAGTTTCGAATCAAGATTTCGTTCAGGGCAGGGCAATACATTTTTATGTAATTTTAGTTTAGCACTTATGGGAAGCTCATTTTGTTGCTGCTTTTCGTTTAGCTATTTTTCTCGCTACCACCAATGACCGAAGACAACCAATTCGTCCATTAGCAGGAAAAAAGCAAGGTATGTATTTTATTTATGTCTGAGAGGAGTCAAAAGCGATCGAGGAGAGACTTCAAAATTGAATCAACATTATGGAAATAAAATAAGTTAGCTGAAATCCAAGATCTATAAGGTTTCAGTTTGGAATCGTTCTCACAGATTGGTGGAAGCAAAGTCACGTAAGAATCCACATTATGTTGATGCCCTGCCCTGTTATAGTAATTCTTAGCTTAATTCTTTTTATGACTTACACGATAAATTTTTGTTCGATTCGAATATCATATCAATATCCAGTTGATTATCTAAATTTTTGCACATTGTCGGACATTGTTAAAACTAGTATCCATATTCTTCCGTTGACTAGCAGAAATTATGTGCTTTAGCTCCATAATACTTCCATCTAAATCGGGCGCTGTAGTTTGTAGCCATTTGTCCAAAAAAATCGCAGACAACGGTAAATATAAATGGCAATTCAATTTTATTTCCAATCAATGAAAACCTTATTTTTCACAAAAACTTACGCACAGTTTTAAAAATAATAAATAATTTCTAATAAGCAATCTTTTGATAATTTTTTCCAAGAAATTGTTATTAATGGCACCCTTTTTAGAACCATTTTTTTATTTTGATCAAATTTTGTATGGAGTGCCTATATGTTTTAAAACAATAATACAATTTAATTTTTTTTTTTTTTTGAAAACTTGATTTTTCGAAAACGACAAAGGAGATTCTTATTAAACTTGACGCTAATCAATTTCTTAAATTATCTAACACATTTTAGATAAATATCACAAATAACATAAATAAAAAATCTATTATTTTTTCTCGAAAATGAATTCTGTGGTTTTGTTTGAAATGTTTCTCTGAGCTAATATAAGTACGATCTGCCATATAACTGGAACAAAATTTTACAATCAGCAATTATCACCAATATCTCTCATACCACCTTTTTTTAATTTTTGACTATCATTGTATATTTAAACGATTTAAAATGTAAAAGCTTCTCATAAGTTTTTATAATTTAGCTTGGTCACAAATTTTAAAATAAACTTAAAAAAAAAATAAACATTTTTTGAAAATTCGATATTTCAAAATCGGCATAATGTTTTTTATCGAAAAAACTTTTCATATTGATTTTGTTTTATCATACTTGGCTTCAAATTTTGTATGCTCTTAGCAAAGTTGCGAATTTTTGAATTAAAAAATCATTAAGTCATAAATCTTTAGATGACTTGTGAATTAAAAAAATTTAATTCATAAGTTAGTTGGTAGATTGGAAATTCTTAAGCTTGTTTTGACTACATAATTATTTTGAATCAATTTTTAACTTTCAAATCTGGTTTAGAAATCATAAAATCATCATGCTAGCTTATAAATTTTCCAATTCATAATTTTTCTTATCAGAATTCACCCATTAGCTTATGAATTAAATTTGTTTTAATTCATAAGTCACTAACTAACTTATGATTTAAATATTTTTAATTCATAAGTCACTAACTAGCTTGTGAATTAAAGTCAAGCTTAAGCTAGAAAGTGACTTAAGCTTTTGCAACTCTGGCTGTTAGTAATATTTGATTAAAAGTTTTAAAACCAGTTATTATGTCATCTATTTTGGGAGAACATCAAAGCTGATTAGGAATCCTAACCTTGTTTGATAAAGTTTACATATTTGATCATGGTCATGAAATCTATATGTAAAATGAACTGAAATTAACAAAAATTGCATATTGCCCTCACTAGTCAAGTAATTCTAATTCGAAAGTAAAATTTATTTGCTTAAAATGTATGCAGCAATTCTAAAACCTCAAGTGGTTAAATTTTGCTGTGTCGTGTTGGAAGTTGACGCAAATCCTTGATTTAAGGATCAGAGGAAATCAGCAAATTGTGAGGCAAATTAGTATTTGTAGCAATGCAGGACATTTTCCTGGAAAATCCGGTCCTAAAAGTTTATAATCTTTTTGACGGGCTTCTAGAACATCTTCTGACAGCTGTCCTATAGAAATTAGAAATTTATTCATTTCGCCCTGAATAGGCTTTATTAATACATTTAAAAAAAAATGTTGCGGTTGGTTTCAGGATTTAAATTTAGGTACTACTTAAAAATAACAGTTATTTCACGATGGCACATTGCGGCACTTTTTTT
This sequence comes from Epistrophe eligans, assembly GCA_951394125.1. NCBI lineage: Eukaryota > Metazoa > Arthropoda > Insecta > Diptera > Syrphidae > Epistrophe > Epistrophe eligans. The sequence continues at coordinate 107,676,980 of OX596029.1, read as the reverse complement.
TATCTTCCAAGAAAGAAAACAAGTTCCTACGCTACTGCCATAAAAACGCACTTTTAAAAAAACCAGAATGCGTTTTAAATAACAATATTAACCATTGGAATTCTTAAAATTTTTTTTTTATTAAAATATGTTACTTTCAACTCACAGAATCACCTTTTAAACTCTTTGTTAACCTGCGACTGACTAAATAGAGAATGAGAAAAGTTCAAGTGGTGCCTTAAGAAGCTGCCACATGTAAGAATTAAAAGATTTGAGATTTTTTGTTGCGGTACTTCAATAACAATAACATACCTATATTTCTTTTCATTTTTGACCAGTGTGCGACGAGACAAAGCGCCAATTTTTTTTTACTAAAGAACGTTTAAAGCTATTTTGAATCTTAAAATAGAAAATTTCCAATGGAGAAATATCAGACAGGCTTAACCAAAATTAAAGAAAAAAAACCCTAGTTTCAATAATGAATATACGTGCAAATTTTAACCTCCAATATGAACTTGAACAAACTCTTAACCAAGCCAATCCTAAATCACTTTCAAGTGTTCTATATTTTTCATAGAATTAACGGAATATTTTTTCTCGTAATTAATATCTTTTGTGTATGAAGACAATAATTGTTCGCTTTTTATCCATTCAATTTTTTACTAACGATTCAATAAGGCTATATAATACCACAAAAAGATGCAATTTCCATTCATCGACAACCAAAGCGAATTCGTTTGAAATCAAGGCGTGTCGAAGAGAATTGAAAAAAATAAATAAATTATAAACTATATCTTTTATATACGGAGTAATCCTCCAAAGTAGAATTTGAACAAAACACTAAGAGTGTCCACACCTGAAAAAACGTCAAAGCGATACAAGCCATTCACGTTCTGTCATCCGATTCGATTTCGAAGGGAGTGCGCCACGCCACGATCTTTTCTTTCCAAAGCAAAAGAAAGTACTCATAATTTTTTAAGAACTATATAAAACCAAGCCAAGGCATTTACACTCTCCTTAGATTTCCCCCTTTTGAACATGAACACCATTGCGGATCCTAGAATCGATTGGGCGCGAGGTGATCGTAATTACAAAGCCTCAAATCAAATTAACTTGTGCCCTTTAATGGAATCACGAACAAGACAACGGTGGCGGCAAGCGCATCGGGTGGTGTGCGGTCCAGCATTATTATAGCTGTGTGGCAAATGGGAACGCGAATGCGCGCAAGAGGTGCGGCTGCGGCATGCCACATCAAGCGATGATGATTGTCAACAACAATGCATGACATACGCGATCACAATGTTATGATTGTCACAATTATGTTCCACAACTAATCTCAGCGTTCAGAGAAGAACCCTGCGCCTGCTGCCTTTTGCTTGATGATGTGGGTGCGCAAGCGTACCGCGGCGTACACATCAAGTGTTATGTGAGCAATGGGCCTACAATACAAAAGGCTTGGCTTGGAACTTTTCAAGCCTAAAAAAGAAGAAGACTATATGGCACGTATTTACATTGGATCGTGTCGTCGTCGTCATCCAGCCTCATCGTTTTCGGCACCAACAACAACAACAACACTATACAAACACTCCTTCAACAAAATAATAGGGCAAAATTATCGTGAATCGAGATTTTGGCCTCTGATGCGATGCAGAGGAATTAGCGCTACAATTAATCGAGGAGAAATTAATAATTGCGTTGTTGTGAGGCGTGCTCTTCGATGGCTGACGAGCAATTTGTCATTTTGAAGCGTTGCGGCTGATATGTCATTTATGACAGGCCAAGATCAATTTACATTTTGCTTTATCGCGTTGTGGGTGTCACGTTTATGTAGTTAACAACCGGATGCTTGATTTCTTCATAAAAATAATGTGGATAGGAATAAAATTACTTTTAAATGGAGGTACAAAGTTCATTGATTTCAGTTATGTTATAGCTGTATTTACAGTATATTAATTGAAGATGTCGAAAATCTGATTGCTTTTTCGTTTATTTTTTTTTTAAATTTTTTTTAATGAGATTGAATTATCTTTGTCCCATTTTAACCCGAATAACGTTTTAAAGAACACAGTATGATTTAACTTAAAAGCCCAACGCAACGGACAATTTAATGCGGAAACTTGTTGTTATTTTAGACTTTGTTATATGTTTTTAAACTACCAGAAGCACGTGAAATGGAGAAAATTTTTGAAGGAATCTTTGGACAATAATTTGGCAAACTTCTTTTTTTTTACGATGCCAAAAACTTCTTCGAGTTAATGGTTTATTTATTAGCCCAGGAAATTTCTACAAAGAAGGAAAAAATCAAAGTAATAATTTTTAATTATTTTTAATTATCTTTATTGTGACATGAGGAATACTGGTTAAAAAGCCCATTGCTTGGATAAAAAGTAATTAAGCGTTACTCATGTCGAAAATATTCTTGTTTCGGACATGTATGAAGTTTTAACGGTGGATATTAGATTAGATATTCAAATATACTTCATGCAAAGCTTGTTAATCATGTGGTTATAAAACATTTGTTTTCCTCCGTTTGAAAGATAAGGCCATTTCAAAAAACGTCTAATGACTAAAATGTTGGTTTTCGCATATATAGCTCCTAAACGACAAGTGTTTTCGAAAACATATATTTGAAAAATTTCTGCAGTATATGATGAATGATACTCTATAATAAAAAATTAACATATCTTTCTTACCATGGTTCCTTTTAGAGTAATGATTATTTAAAAAAAAATGTTCAAAAGTCAAAATTACTGGTTTTTCGATGCTTACTCTTAAATGGCGAAGTTATCGCTCCAACGAAAAATGGAAACTGATAGAGGTAGTAAAGGAGTTCAAATACCTAGGCGTTGTCATCACAAAGAACTTAAGTATGGAGAAACATCTGAATGAAAAGCTCAACAAAGCAAAAATGGCGATAAACCTTACTTGGGGGAGATGCTTTAACAAAAAATATTCGAATCGGTAGCTGAATCCATTATGTTTTATGCTGCCCATACTTGGAGAAGTAAGAGATACGATATGGTTGAAATGCTTCTTCGATTTTACATAAAGAGATCATTCCATTTACCTGCTAATGCTCCAAATTATTTAATAATGTTTGAAACAGGACTTTCTCCACATTTTGTTAAAACTTTGAAACTGCAAGTGGATTACATATTAGAATTCTAAACCTCGAAGACAATCGTCTGCCAGAAAAGGCGGCCCTAAAAGCAATCAATACGAAAAGTCGGTGGTTCAGCGAATGGCTTGATTTGGCATTGGATTATGAGATGGATCTCAACTGTAACGTTTCAAATAGCAGAAAATTAAAAACTGATATGTACCAACTAATTGCCAAGGTTAATGAAAAAGCTAGAATCAGGTTCATGGAAGGAGCCTCGAACTCCTTGCATCGAATGATATATGGCCAGCTTAACCACAATTTGGAACAGGCAAATGACTTCCGTGATGATCTTAGTGTTGACGAGACATCCTTGATGGTTCGACTGCGTGGTGAGATCCTCAACCTAAATTATATAACGCATAAAGGAGACCTTCCAGTGAGCTGTAGTATATGTAATACGAGGGAGAGAGAAGACGTGGTGCATTTCTTAGGAAAGTGCCCTACTTTAAAGGAAACAAGAAGATGCGTTTTTGGGAAAGACATTTTAGCTGTGGATGAAGTAATATTCCAACTGAATGAGATGAATGTTTCAAAACTTTTCCAGTTCTGCAAAGTTGCCTTAAGATTTTGCAACAGAATAATTCAAGGACTTTTTTGATGCAGTTTAGTTTGGGTTAAAAAAAATAAATAAATAAATAAAAAAGAAAAACAGCTTGTTAATTTAATAAATGTAAGAAAATTTTATTTTAAAAAATTGTCAATCTGGCAGACGGCAAATTTTATGTCAAAATGATTTTTGTATTCTTTTATATACTATGTATGTAATATTTATAAGGAAATGAATAAAATCAATTCTAATTCTAAGTTATGAAAAAAATATTTACCCTCACTTTATAGATTAGAATATTCTCAATAAAAAATGTTAAAACACTTTTTTCCATTCGAGCGATCAGTTACAAGATATTGCCCCCTGAAAAAAGCGGAGTGTCGAAAATAAAGGTTTGTCAACATATATTCATACAATAATATGAGTAAATTTCATCAAATTTTAGGTTATAAAAATTGTAGATTATTTGAATTTTAGAATATTTCGTTCAGGCTGGGTATTGACAAAAGACGAGAAAAATCTCGGGTCCTATAGACCGAGACGGTGCCTACTGCTTCCACAGCATACCAGAAGAGCATGTTATCCGTAAACTTTTGAGCGAAAATTAACTAAGAATCTCGTTGGTCCACAGTGCAGTCAGTGCAGTATCTAGCCTCGGCAGGAAAGATTAAAATATTTATATATAAAATGTTTTTATAAAATTATAAACTCAGTAAAATTCAATAACTTACACTTTAAGCTTTCACTAAAAATCTGAGACGAGAGTCTTTGTATTGCATCTACAGCCCTAATAAAAACACTCTGTTAGCTCCTTTTTTATTCAAAATTGATACCGATAAGTTCCACTGTGTTGTTTTTTTTTTTAACAAATTCAAAATCCCAAAACCTAATCGAGCTCACAAATTGCATTTTATGACCCACAATAGAAAATCAACCATCTGATGTAAAACTTCAACCATTCAATTTCACCCCATGTTTAGGATGCGGTCATAACTAATGTTGACATGTCCAAACTCCTTCACACGCTAACAAATCAAATCACAAAAAAAAAAAATCCGTCCGGCTGTCCAGTGTCCAGTCGAATATCCACAGTTATTATTGGTGCAGGGTTGACCGAGAGTCATAATCGAATAAAAATAATCATAAAACAAAACGGCTTAGTCCGTTGGAATCATATTGTCATATTGGCTATCGGTGGTCGTGAGAGTCGTGCAAGTCCTGACCACAACAGTTCGACTGACTTTGGAAGAAGTTTATTCTGCGAACTCTGTGCGATGACAACGGAGGGTGGCTACTTAAAGAAAAGACGACGGCCAAATTCATTGTCATTCGATTGAACGGTTCTCGATATACTCGATGATACAACAACGGATAAAAAGCGACCAGGGCGGCATCGGCGGCGCACATGCAAGAAGTGAAATATGACATTCGGCGTGGACGACACAAAGTTCGAGCTTAGAGATATCTACACTACATTTATATGTACAGCGTAATATACAGCCTTTTATTCTCCATCTTGATTCAAGCCAATCGTTTACGTTCCGCTATTCTTGCTGAAGCTGATGGACTTTATGACTCCTTGCGGTCTGAGTCATAATTTTAGAACTCATCGAATAGATGTCAGTGGTTTATTGTCACAGTGACTTTAATCGCACATTGATTCGCGGTCGGTCGGTATTCTAAAGAGGAAGGGGGGAATTTCTTTGTCCGATGCATGCAAGCAGGCCACGAGGCCAAAAAACGAAACGTGCATGCAAGCAAATGGAATGGCAATGTGTGTCTCTATGTCGTCAGCATCATCGCATGGATGGAACCATCATCATAGAACCATGTCGTCCAGCCTTCGGGAAGAAATTTATTGAGCGCTTAATTATGAATGCCAACTATATCGGATGGACTCTGCGCGCCCATTCCAGAGCGAGTGAGCTTTGTGCTCAGTCCTCAGTGCAAAGTCGTGATTTCCACGAAAGCAATAATCGGCGAAATAAATTTCAATTCCACATCCATTATTGTTGGGGGGAACTCTATAGAGCAAGGACAACGGCATAAATCCTAAGCAGCCAACAGCCCAAACAGCCACCACCAGCAGCAGCACTCGCTTAAGCCTTGAAAGTGGACAGATATTTGCCGCTGTGATTAATTATACTCGAATTGTATAGTTGTATAGAGAATGGAGAAGCAACCATCAAGGGAATGGAATGTATGTTGTATATCCTCGTTCCACATTTCATTTATATATGTATGTGTTGTGTATGTATGTGCGTACCTACTTTGGGGTAAGTTTAGTCCCTGGAATAAGGATTTATGGGGTTAAGGAAGCCTTTTGACCGTATGGTAATGAATGGCGGTCATGGAGAAATTCGGTCATTTAAATGCATTCGGCACGACGATGTATTCTTTGCAATACGACTTGGGATGGAGTTTATTTTTAAGCCTCATATGCCCTTAACGCGTGAAAAATGTGTTCTGCTCTGAATTTTATTGCTTTGGTTATATTGTACCTATGTTGGCATTGAAGAATATCCTTTTTTTAAATTAAAAGTTTTTTTTTTTAAATCACAACTTATTGTGACCTATTCGTTATGTGTAGTATACCTACTCAAGTATATAGTCTGTATCTGTATAATGTTTTTTCCTACTAGCCCAAAATGACAATTGACATGGCGGGTGTGTGAAAATGTTTGACGCTTTGATATATCAGGGGCACGCAGTCATAGTTTCTTGTTTATAAATACTTTTGGGTGCAATATACATTTGTGCTTAAATTAAGTAAGAATTTTGAAGTTGTGCTTATAGGGCTATGAGATCTAATGTGTGGGATATTCGAAAAAAGTCACTAAAGGTTGGACCAGCTTTTTTAAATGAATTGTTAAAGTATTTTGAAGATTTAGGAGATTGATGGTTGGCAACTTATTTTTAATATATTCGAAAAGAAAGTGCCCCATCCGAAAAAGATCAGTATAGTTAATTGGTTCATCAAAAGTATGTTTTAATAGTTGGTTAGCAATAGGTGTTTTTTATGCATTTTCAAATCCCTTTCAAGGACTTTATGATTATTTGCATCATATTTGTGGGATATTCGAAAAGCTATGTGACCCTCTTTTAAAAAAACATATCTTTTACATATTAAAGGTCATATAGTTTTTGTTTGGTCATCAGCAACGTTTTTATTTTTTATAGATTTTCAAGTTTTCAACCATTAAAAGATCTTAGCACGTCATTTGTGGGATATTTAAAAAAGAATTATGACATACCTGTAAGAGGGCACTAAAAGGTCAGTCAGTTTTATTTATCGGTCAGCTATATTTCTTGTTTTAGAATTTTTAAATGTTTTTCAAGGTATAGAGATCGTAAACACCTATCTCATTTGTGGGATATTCAAAGAGATCTCTGAATAGAAAATTATTGATCATTAAAGGTTAATTAGTTTTAGTAATTGGTTAGCAATAGTTGTTTTTTTAGGAATTTTTAAAGCTTCTCAAAGGAATTTTAGATAATAAGCGTCATATTTGTGGGATATTTGAAAAAGGCATACCATTTGTCAGGTAATTTATTGGTCATAAAATGTCATTAAATTTCAGTATTTAGCTAGCCATAGTTTTCTTTTCTATCATCGGTCATAGTTTTCTTTTATAAATTCCTAAGTTTTTTTTTCCAAGAGCAACCATTAGAAGAGGTCCTAGCACGCTATTTGTGAGATATTCAAAAAAACAATTATGCTATTTAAAAGAAAACTAAATGGATAAAAGGTCAGTCAGTTTCATTAATTTTTTTAAATTTGTTCAAGGCCGTAGAGATTGTAAATACCTAGCTCATTTGTGGGATATTCGAAAGAAAATATGTCATCTGAAAGAACGGTAACTGTTCATAAAATTTAAGTTAGTTTCAGTAATTGTTTAGCAATATGTGTTATTTATAAATTTTTAAATTTTTTTTAGTGTCTTCTCATTTGTGGGATATTCAAAAAAAACTATGACATTTGAATGGGTTAGTGCCCATGGTCATATATTTTTATAAATTGCTCAATCACAATCGTTTTAATTAATTTATAATGTTTTTTATGGTTAGTAGAGATTGTTTAGTCTATACGGATTTTTAGGATAGACGGAAAGAAGTATGCCACCTTATTCCTTAAAGCTCAGTAATTCGTCATTAAAGGACATCCAGTTTCAGTAGTTGGTCAGCGATCGGTGATTTTTTATGAATTTTTTAATTTATTTTCAAAGTAACATTTGAATATCCCACAAATAGATTTGGTTACAATCTTTGTGACCTTAAAAAAATTAAAAATCTATGGCTGGCAAATAAATTAACTAACGTTGAGTGACCAATTAATTATTGATTTTTTTTAGATAGTACCTATACTTTTTTCGAATATCCCACATTTCGTTTGCTTATATCCCACAGCTTTTATTTGAATGTACATGTTTTATTTATTAAATTTCATTAGCTTCTGTCAAAACAAATTTAATTTCTTCCTTACCGATATAGATACACATTCAAAGTCCAATCAAAGCTTTAGCAAGGCCAATCCTGAGGTCCGAATTTAAATTAATTCATAAACTAACAATAGCAGAGCAATATCCTCGTATATATAATCAACTTCCTTAAGGCCTTTCATTATTTTTTTTAATTCCACAAGACCAACTGCACGATGTCCAATTAAATTGCCAAACAAATCGAAAAATATATAATCCCAAGCCTAGGTTAGGAACTATGACGAAGCTATGTACATAAAGTTACATATATTTCTTCCAGCGAAACATCAAGTTACGTATTGCACCTGAACTATATAAGTTGATAGCAGACAGACGTAGAAGTCATCATTCCAGTCGAGTGAGTGCCAAAGTGGTTCGTTCATTTGTTCGTTCTTCCCGGGCGACTCTCAACTCGACTCAACTCAAGGCACGTAATGATCATGAATAAACATTTGGCATCATAAAATTTGATATTGCCCGGCAGCGTTCCATCAGAAAGAAAGAAAGACAACAAACCACGTGGAGGTATGAGATGCAACAAATAAACAAAACAAACCCAACCCAAGGTGGCCAAGATGATGTAAAGGAGATGCGAATGAAGTGGTCGTCTTTTGTCTTCGCTATCGCTCTGATACATCAAACAACAATTCGAGATGCCAGCAGCCGCAGTCAGATCCTGGACCAACAGCAACAAGACTCAATATGCAATCTGCAATCTTTTTGTAATTATTTATTGGAACCCCTTAATTGGAAATTAAGTATTAATTTGCTTTGGGATAAGGCAAACATCAGAGTGTACTTAATCGACGGGTAAATATATGCACAATGCACATTGCGCATGGGCAACTTTGTTGCAGTAAGTCCGTTTGCTGAAGAAGATGCCATAACTCAAGTAATTTCTTTTGAGTAAAGGTATCAGGCAGGAGTTTTGTTATTGAAAAAAATAAGAGAAGTCGTCATAAAAACATATGATGTGAAAAATATAATTCTAAAAATTAGGTACAGTTGAACTCGGATATATTCAAAAGTAAGTGTTTGATAAGTTTTCTTTGAAATATTAGTATCAAATTACCGGTCTTGCCATACAACCGTTATGAAAGAGGGTTCTGTATCTCGGAAACTGCTGTAACGATTTTAATAAAAACGTGTGTGTGTATTATTGTAGCTTTGAGGGTCAATCTTTATTCAAAAGAATCTACATTTCACATTTGGATTTAAGATGGCAATTTTTTATTAATAGGCATACTAATTTCTTGAATATCCCACTAATAAGTGTCCTTTTGAAGGTTCAAGCATAAAAATTTTTTGAATATACCACAAATGATGTGTTTACATTCTTTAAAGGGGGATCTTAAAAAATCTTTACCGACTTAACTATAACTAAAACTAACTGTGGTGCCCCACAATTGATCTTTTAGATCACATACTTTTTTCGAATATCCCACATAATATTTTTACAAAACAGAGCTTACCTTATTAACAAAAATGGCGGTCCAGTTACAAATAGCTCCCTTTTCTATAAACTTTTCCAAAATTGCTTGGACACAACACAAATAATGCCACTTTTTGCCAAAAACACAATGATGGTCCAATTCGAGCGTCTGACCTATTCTGAGTTATGTCTTTGTTCCCCATTCTCCATTGATCAATTGGAACAGAGTAAGAGTTGGAACACTATCCGTTTCTCGGGATTCTGAAGGGTTAGAGATTTTATAAAGAAATAATAGACATTTTTTTTGTAGCCGATTGACATCATTGCGACGATATGGGGATTTCTAAAATCCGGGAACCCTCTTCATGGTGTGGTCTGGGCATCGTCACTTTTTATTTGTTTTTTTTTTTTTTATATATAAGAAATATCGAAGTATAGGCGTTGAATCAAGACCACCACCGCTTTGACACTTTGTATATTTCAGTCAAAAAATGCTTTGGAGGTCTTGATGGTTGCATGATACTTAACCAAAGGTTTTTACCGAAATTTTAATACGAAGAAAAACCTAATTCTTAATTTCGACGAATTAACCACAACCTAAAATCTTAAACTTTTCTTGCACAATATTTGAGTGTAGCTGTCGAATTTTCTCAAAACATTGCCAGCTGAATCACATATAAAAAAGAAATATAAAAACTAACTATAATCTTCTTGTGAAAGTCTTTCTTATTTGTTTATAATAGAAAGTAGTAAATGAAGTAATGGAATACTTTCGTAAACCTACAAACATAAAAACCTAGTAAGTTATTTAACTAATAGATCTTAAGTTAGACATTATATAGGTACTTAAATAAATGTACATATAATTTTTTTCATAGTAACGATCCAATCATTCTTAAAAAGTTATTTTTATCTTAAACACATTTCTTATGCCAAATAAAAAAATATCACTTCAATTATGAGTCTCAATTTTGTCCCGATTTGAATGCCTCCAACCATCAAACAAGTCAAACGTTATAATAATATACAAAGTGTCAAAATCTCACGTAGCTATCATAAAGTTCACATATAACAAAGGTCAATATATCTATCTATGGGATATCCTTGTGTTTGTATATAAGATGCATGGCATTTCTCATGTTATATTTTTCTCTTTTAGGACCATCGTTCTCCATCGTATAGATTAAAAAAAAAGAAGCCAATAAACCCCACGCACATATAAACATAATATGAACTTAGCAGAACCAACAGCCCCATAAGTCTCGTTTGCTGCTTTGGTTAATTTCGTATTAAAGGGACACAACCGTTTTTTTTATGTGTTTGGTCTGAAATTTATGTCGCAGAACCACAAACTTAAATGAGCAGGAAAGTTATGACGTTGACACTTTTTTTTTGGGATAGAATAAGTTCATGGGAGGGGGGGTAAGTTATATATTTGTACTCTTGTTGAAGTTGTTTTGTATCAGAGCTTATATGCGTTATTCTCTCTCAGTGATGACAGTATAACATTATGACAAAAGGATGTGGGTAATAAAGTTGCTTCAACAGCGAAATTATATTAAAATTTCGGAACCACCAAGGGGGGATAAAATTGGTTTTTCACTTGGGAGTCTTGGGACTGATGTAGATATACCTACACCGGAAGTCTAAACTAGGTATAGGAACATTTGAACGACCCCAGTTGGTTTTTCATTTTTGCATTAAACTAGAACCAATTTCGTTTTATTATATACCCTCCCCAAACTCTCTTCTGCACGAGAATATGGGGCTTTTCTATTATACGAGTATATAGGAGGCAAGAAATAAAGAAAGGGTTGAATTTTATATTTTTTAAACTCCACAAAGCTTCTCATACCTTCACCTAGTACCTATTGTTGATCCAACTGCGCTGGCAACTACCAACACCACTCCTATACCTTACCAAACCTATACCTTCGTGTTTATTTTCTTTACAATTGGGGATGGAATAATAATAGGGTGCTACGTATGCAGAAATGGATGTCAATCGAATGAGAAATGCGAAGTAGCACCATGTAACACAACATAGAGAACGGTAAATCGGTTTGGTGCCATCATATAACAGAAAAGGGGTGGTTGATGATATGATGTGCGTTCTGGTGCTGGAAAGATACATTCATGTGGGGGAGGTGGTGGGGTTGTATTAAAAAAAGTGTACCTATTCTATTTGCAGATATGTTTTAGAGTTCTTTTCTAACGTTTGGTGATGATGATGTCGTTGTTTCTTGCATCCTGTTCCTGTCTCTGTGTTAGCTAGAGGCAGGTTGGTACCAACATATCAAGGGTAAAAACCTTCGATTGGAGTTTACTTATTCAAATGGGAATATACATAAATTTGCTTCCATTGTGTCTGTCTATTGTTGCTTTAGCTAATTTTGAAAAGCAGCATGAAGTCGTGCATAGCGGAAGTCCTTCGAGTGGAATTTGTCTAAAAAAAAGAGAGTTCGTTATCGCGGGATATGATGACTTGCGAATGAAATAGGTATGTAGAGTGTGGTTTTTTTAACAAAACTTTTTATTACTGTCGCAAAATGTGCTAGATATATATGGGGGACTGGCGAGCAGTAGTTTGAAAAATTGAAAAATCTGTATATCAGTTTCAGTATCAGTTTCTTTACCCTCCTAAAGATACCTAGCCATCTAATGTTGGTTTACGAACATAAATACAGCCCCTATTTCTGTCGTAATTACTAAGCCTTTCAACAGAATTAGCAAGCTTTTTGAGTTTGAAATATTTAATCCATTTAATCTTGGTCGTCGGTCGTTCCCCCAAGATTCTATTACCACGCACCCCAAATTTTATCATCGCATCATTTTTAATCATCAACGATTTTGTTCTACATTCTATGAGACCATCAACTATATCTATATCTAGTAATACCGACCAACCCTTTCATCACTTCATTAGCGTAACACGTGCGAACAGTTTTTGAGAATTATATAAGAATTGAGTCTCCCGCTCTTTCGTTCGCCGCCGGTGCTAAAAGCCGCATAAAAAGAGAAGCATAGACATAGAAGTTTTTGTTTAAGTATAAAAGAAGGCAAACAAATATTCCTTCGTAATTAAGGTGGTTCGTGAGAGGATTATAGGAAAAGAGTAAAGTTTTCTTTTAGGAATATTATTAACACATTCTATACTCGATGAATATTAAAATTCTTAGTCACAATAAGGAAATTAGATTTAGGTCTTCTAAACACAGATAGATATTTAAAAATAAATTCACGACTGGATCGCAAGAACTTGCTCTTATGTGCAATCGGAATCACACTGTGATTTTAAAGTCTCAAGAGTTTAGATCTATTCATCTGATTTTAAAAGAAATAAGTTAGTTATGGGAGCTTAATTTATGCCTATATTTTATGCTTTCACTTTAGACTGAATTTTTTTTGAAATCAATAAAATTAAAAATAAATTGATTCAACAACTTCTGACACCAACGCTATGCACACCATCTGATTTCTTACAAAAATTTCAATTTATGAAAAAAACAAATTTTAAAAATCGTTGGACCGATTTAAAAAAAATAAAAAAATATTTTTTATGTATATCTAGGTATACAATTTTGAACATATTTTTAAGAAAAAAATTGATATGCAATTTGTTAGTATTTATTGATGCGGAGTTTAAAAATTAATTAAAAAAAAATCATTTAGCTATTTTCGAAATATCGAATTTTCCAAAAAAAAATTTTATTTTTTTTTTTAATCCAAAATATGTTTTTTTTTCGAAAATTTTGATATGCTAATTAGAAGCTCTTGTGTAAAAAAAATAATTAACATCGGTTTAACAGATAATATCATTTTTAATCGAAAGTTAGATTTTTTCCCAATAATATGAATCGTACTAAGATAAGCTCACATAAAAATTTTAATCAAAATCGTAGGAGCCGTTTTTGAAAATAATATTTTCAATACCGGCTTTTAAACATCTGTATGAGAGGTACCGTTATTTTTGGTCATAAGACTATAACTTTTATTTTAAATCTGCTAGAAAACTAGTTAGTTAAAAAACTGCTAAATGAAAATTTAATGAAAATCGACCAAATCGGTTCCGAATTATTAAGTTCTCAAAAAAAATTTGAAACTTTTTTTAAAGGTCCTGGAAAAAAATTTTGGAAAATTTTGGTATACAATACTTTAAAAACTTTTTTAAAAATTTTTTATAAAAAAATTGGTCAAAATCAAATGAGCAGTTTTTTTGAGAAAATCGAAAATAAAAAAATGGTTCTATGGGCGGTACCATTTATAACCCTTTTCTCTAAATTTTTTTTTTTTTAAATGCTAGCCTTCTTGTAAAATGAAATATTAATTTTTGTTGGTTCCAAAAAAATAAATAAAAAAAGGTGTGTTGGGAATGTAAAAAAAAACACCAGGCACCTTATTTAAAGAAAATCGACCCATTTAGGCTACAGCTGAAGGGACAGACAGACAGAATCGCGAGACCCACTTTTTCGACTATACACCGTAATGTCAACTTTGATCAAAATCTCGACGAATAACATGCCATATATTTTTTTTTGAATTTTCCTTAAATTCTGTCTTAATTTGTGTATTTTTTCTGAGCTACATATGGATTTTGTTTTCAACAATTTTACATTTCAATTTTACTTCTTCAACAAAAGTAGCTACAAATAATAAGTTCATTTTTTTTACTTGGGGTATTAAGGCAAGTATTGGTTTCAATGCTTTAAGCAAACAACAAAATTCGTTTTCGAGCCTTACCTATATCCGTTGGTCCACTGCACATCGAGATAAACCTTTAACCTCGCTTGAATTTTATAAAACATCAGTTTTTTTTTCAAATTTGCTCGAAAACGACTTTAACAAATTTTATTAAAATTTGTATTAAATTTTCTAGCTGTCAATTTTGTATACCTAGTGTTATCGTAGGCAATTTAGCAATTTATTATACGAATTCCTTAGAATCCTAGTTTTGGGCATTCTTTTAAGTTTTCAAAAAAAAAAAAAAAAGTAAATGAATGATGACTTTGGAACATATAGCGAATTTCAAATAAAGAACCATTTTCTGTATTTTAAGTTAGAAATAGGAAAGTTATGCCTGTCGACTATATTTGTAAAAAAAAATCCTCTCACTATTTGAAAATTCTCATCACTTGGTTTATCTTAGCACATTAAATGTGTTTGGAACACTTTGATTTCCTAAGTGCATTATGTTTGACACTTCCCTGAAAGCATTATTCAATTAAGCACAACACACTCATGTGAGCATGTAATTCGATCTATGATAACCTTCTAACACGTTCCGCCGAACCGTGCTATTTGCTAAGTCTAACACCTTTTTTGTGCACAGCAGGTGAACAACGAATCCAATCCCCAATGATGGTGATGTCGTCTGACCCCGTATATATGAGCGTGAGGCTTCCAATGATTCCGGGAATACTTTAGCAAAGCACTATTATGCCATCACCACTGCAACGCCGCGCCGCGCCGCCGCCGCACACGTAACCCCAAAATGACGGATTAAGATATCTCGCCTCATGGAGGGAAAGTCTATACGACTAGATATAAATGAAATTCCCCAAATCGAACATGACAACACACTCTCACATATAGGTTGTCGTCGTGTTTGCCCGTATTGGGACATAGTATTCACCTTACAGATATACCTTCGAACTAAACCGCGCTGCAAATATCCAAAATACCTAGTTTTGAACACAGAATCTCCATCAGCCGGGAGCAGAAGAGCCGAGACATGAAGAAGCTTCTTATAACTCTCACAACACATTGCATCTCTGTGATCTGTCTTTTGCGTGTGCTGTGCGCTGATGTTAAAATTAAAAGACTATGTCAGATCATAGCTTCAGATTGTCCACAGATAATGGTCAATCGATGTATATTCTCCTCGATCCATTCCTATTTCTATCCGAGGTGTCTCCAGTGCACTCGTATAGTTTTGGACTTGGAGGAGCGAAGTGTCACCTCAGGGTGTCGTCGTGGCACCTCAGGGTGTCGTCGTGGCATGGCAGAACACAATTCCGCGTTTTCGATGCTATTATTAAGTGTCCCCTGAACGCCACGACTACGACCACGACAACACCTTCAACAACACTTATTTTACCACAAATTCATATAACTATACCTAGGTATGTATTTATAGCGGTGCAGAAATTTTTTTTTGAAAGCGTGATTTCTTCGCAGATATTTAAGGATGGCATTTTCACACTCGAACATACGGTTTTCCTTTTCCACTAAACCACATCATATGGAAAAATGACTCTTATAGCCAACAAAAGACCGATCCTAAGCGAGTTAAAGTTAAAGATGGTGAGCTCTAGATTAGATTCACGATATAGCTGGCAATAACTTTTGTATAAATATTATGAAGTCGTTGATGCACAACATATAGAGATTCCGCGCTTGGCGATGGCATCATGATGGCATGGCAGGCCGTATACCGAAGTGGAGTGCGAGCGAGTGCCGCGACAGCTCATTGGAGAGCTTTTGTGTTACCGGGAAAATGATGTAGTGACGATAAAATGGAATAGCCCCAGCCGATGAAATATTATATAAGGAAATACCTTCCATTTATTGTGTGCTAGATGGTAACACATATTTTATATGTACTATACTCATTGTGTCCAAATGAAAGTAGGTTATGAAAGAAAGGATTCATTTCTGGTAGACAACATTTTTAAAAAGTTTAAATTAAAAAAAAAAGAGGGAATTAGGTTGGTGGAACTGATTTTAAAATATTATACAGGGTCTTTCATTGAGCGCTTCTTATATTTTAATTCTAATGAAACAAAGTGTGTGTGAGATATCATCGAAATTTTGTATTCGTTTGAAAGGCCTATCGATGCCATCATTATGTATGGAATATAACATCGTTCAAATGTCCGTCGCAGCTTCGCTGGTGACGCGCATCCGAGATGTTCACCTTCAGCTCCTGGGTAAGTCGGATTTTCTGTGGGTGCTGGCCCAAGTTACGACGCAAAATTCTCCAAGTTGTGGTCTGCGAAAGGCCGAGTTCTTGCAAGCGACGCGAGATCGACTGCCTTACTCTCACGAACAGCAGCGATGTTTTCGGCAGATCTTGCGTCTCGTCGAAGTACAGGTGTTGGTTGATTGTTCGCTTTACTGAACCAGTGGACTCAAATTTATCCATAACACTGCGAATAGTCATCTCGGTAACACGATTATGGCGACCGTAAAATGAGCGTAGCGTGCGGTACGTTTTCCCGAACAGAACACCCATTTTGATAAAACAATTTTAACATTTGAACACATATACATATATCTGTACATTGGTGATATGGCAAAACAGACTTAATACATAACAGCTAATTTGACAGTGATGTAGTCAACAATAAGGTCGCTATCAACTGTCAAAGTTCGGAAGTTCCTATTGGAAGACCCTTTAAAACTTTACAGAAGAAATTGCATCCCTATTTATTTATTTAAGAATAATTCAAACATATAACACCTAATGTATCTTAAAACTAAACCATATGTTTTCTGACCTTTCAGATGGCATATCTACTCGTTTTGTTTTTTCATCCCCCACTCTATAGGTACTTTAGATCTCGAATTCCGACTATCAACTTGTTAGTGTGATTTCATAGTCATATGATTCCGTTGGCTAGAATTCTGATGACCATCAGGCCAACCACAGAAATGAACCATGAAACAAAATGTTAGGTACTTTACCTGACTTATATCAAACCAAACTTCTCGCTGAAGTAAAACTGCTGCACATACTGTAACCACCCGTTCTCTTATCCATAACACCCACAATGTCGCTTGTCTCTAGCTATATCATTGTGTCGTGTTCAAGCGACAATTTTTTTTGTTATATGTGCGATCGCTGTTCACGCTAAAACTGATGGTTGCCACATATTACAACATTCTGTGTGCCATACAAGCATTGTGTTGGCATTAACACTCCATTACGGTTGAATGAAATATTTAATTGGATGAAACAGCACCCCTGTCACCTTTAGACCCCCTTCGCAGCAAAAAACCAAAACGAAGATGAATGTCAACAGAGGGCTCTCCGTGCAACCTTAAATTCCGCCATTTCACCATCGCATCGACTATATATTTATATAACCCTTCTTCATCCACTTGAAATTGTATAGGTATATAGGTAGTGTATACCTATACTGCAACACCTGTTTGACGAAACCGCCATCAGAAGTTTTCTTTCTTATACTTGGGGAAACTTTGTGGCTAAGCTTGGAACAGTATAGATACTTTCGACGATGCGACGACTGTGAAGGCGGCAAAAGTTTGCCGTCAAATGCCTTCGCATGTTGACAGCTACAACGGCAGCTGTGGAAAGACACACGGCTTCGTCGTAGTCATCGTCGTCGTCGTCGTCTTCGTCGACATCGTCACATACATACACTCTGCTACTCCTTGAGTCAGATTTTCTTCACTCAACTCTACTTCTGGGCCTAGAAGCTTAAGTAGCAATTTGAAAGTTTTAAGCAGATTTCAAGAACATCTCAGAAAAGCCACCCCCATGGGAGACTGGGTTATTATTTGCATAGAGCAGGAAAGTGTGCTCTCGGGCTTAACATTTAATCAAAGACTTTTGCTTGTAATTTTAATATTTAATTACTATTTAAATTAAGGGATTCGAGGCAGCAGCGGCAGCATCATCACATCCCTTTGCGTAGATAAGATATAGATATTAAATTTTGAGAATGGGCTATGGTTCGTTTCGGACGGAGGTTATATACAAAATAATATATATAACATAGGGTACAGGGCTGTGGTATGGATGCTATATAACTTTTCCCTATTTTTTTCAGACAACCCCCCAAAAATGTAGTTTTGATATTTTGGGTAAATATATGCAGACGAACACAAATTTCGGTCGTGTGGTTGTGTCAGGTGCGGTCGTGGAATGTCTGATGATTTTGAATTGACAGACAGAAAATAGTTGGAGGTTTTCAAAATGACAAATTACGTGGTTTGTATACTCGTGTAGGTATAGTGAAAGTGGTGGATTCGAGTGATGGTTGATTTTGTTTGTTGGGGATTGATTGGATTTAATCTGTAGAATGTCCTTTTTTGATGGGTTGTGGCTTAAAGATATTTAGTATTTTTTTTTATTTAGATTAGATAAGATTTTTATTGGTTCATATGTCAATCTGGCAGACGGCAAATGCCATGCTCAAACGATTTAATGTATCATAAATATTGTATTCAATCTCTTAAACATATGAACCAATAAAAATCTTATCTAATCTAATCTAATCTATTTTATTTAGATACAGCACGAGTAATTTTACGTTTTGGGTTATTAAAGTCAGAACTAATGGGAATTATTTTCCTTTAATGTTGCACTAGAGTCTTTCAACATGTTTATTGTTTTTCATATCAAGTTTAAGACTTTCTAACTGAACTCGAATATTTTTTACAATATTCCAAGTGTAGCCTTTGGAAACTAGATTTAAGAACAATAACACTTTGAAAAGCTAATTTTAAAAATTCTCTTGAAGCAAGACCAAGCCACTCTCCTACACCATTGGATGAAACATTGGTGATTTTTTAAGAGGTTTAGAACTTTAAAAAAAAAAAACACAAAAAATTCGAAAAAATGAATGAAATATTTATTTGAATCGATAGTTTGAACCTTTCAATTTAATGTTTAAAGATAATTTCATGCAAATGTTGACCGCGGCTGCGTCTCAGGTAGCCCATCCGCTGAGTCCAATTTTGGCATACTCTTTCACACATATCGGCCGGTATCTCACGAATGAATGCATGGATGTTGGCTTCCAGTGCGTCAATCGAAGCGGAATTGTCCCTATAGACATTAGCCTTGACATACCCCCACAAAAAATAATCTAATGGTGTCAAATCGCACGATCTAGGCGGCCAATTGACCGGCCCGAAACGTGAAATTAACTGTTCACCAAACTCGCCTCGCAATTGCGCCATTGTTTCGCGTGCTGTGTGGCATGTGGCACCGTCTTGTTGAAACCACATATCATGCAAGTCAAGAACTTCCATTTCGGGCAAAAAAAAGTTTGTTATCATCGCTCGGTAGCGTTCACCATTGACAGTAACGCTGCGATTCGCATCATCTTTGAAGAAATATGGCCCAATAATGCCGCCGGCCCATAAACCGCACCAAACAGTGGCTTTTTCGGGATGCATTGGTAGCTGTTGCAATGCTTCTGGATGATCTTCACTCCAAATGCGGCAATTTTGCTTATTTACGTACCCATTCAACCAAAAATGAGCCTCATCGCTGAACACAATTTTTCGATAAAAAAGCGGATCCTCGGCCAGCTTTCCAAGAGCCCATTCACCAAAAATTCGGCGTTGTGGTAGGTCGGCTGGCTTTAGTTCTTGCACCAGCTGTATCTTAAAAGGCTTTACGCCCAAATCCTTCCGCAAAATTTTCCACGTAGTGCCGTAACAAAGGCCTAACTGCTGGGAACGGCGCCGAATCGACATTTCGCGGTCTTCTGTCACACTAGCTGATACGGCTGCAATATTTTCTTCACTACGCACAGTACGTAAACGTGTTGGTGGTTTAATGTCCAACAAAGTAAATTTGGTGGGAAATTTGGTCACAATCTTCCGAATAGACTGCTCAGAAGGTCGAGAATGCCAACCATAAAATGGAAGCAGCGCGCGATGAACATTTCGAACCGAGCACGAATTTTGATAGTAAAATTCAATAATTTGCAAGCGTTGTTCATTTGTAAGACGATCCATGGTTAAATTGCAAACCAAACTGAAGCTGTTTGACAGTGACACAAGGTACTAAACACACGTCAGCTGTCAAAACCAGTGTTGCCAAAACCAAACCAGCTAAAAAATCACCCGTTATAATATGCGAAAAGATACTTCAACCAACTTCATACATAGTTATATTATTTATATGATTCACAACAATATAAAATACCTAAATTAAAATAAAAGAGAGGCTTGGTGCTACCCACTTTGGTAACTTCCCATTGCTGCCCTTGGTAACTTCACATCCGTCATTGTGTGTAGAATAAAATTACCCCGGCTTTGAAATCAGTGTTTGTTCTCAAGATATTCGAGCCAATGAAAACGTTTTTTAACTACTTCAATTATTTTCTTGTAGTTTTTTTTGCTTTTTAACTAAACTGTCAATTGAATTTTTTATAAAATCACATATCAGTAAACAAGTATGGCATTGTGTATAGAATAAAATTTGCCCTAAGACAGTGACAGTTCATGCAAAACAGGAAGCAAACATACCATTTTCACATTTAAGATCTGTTTCTTTATTGTTTGGGAAAAGTTTGTGAAAAAGTTCGGCAAAAAGTCTGGACTTAAGCTTTTTTATGTTGTTGTGGTAATGTTTGACTAGAAATGAAAAGTAAGTAAACGCATTTGGGATGTTTCTCATTTGTTTCTGGTTAAACGTCAGTTTTAACAACAGAAATTATCAGTTAGTTTGACAAGCAAAAGAAAAGGCAGTTGGTAAAATGTTCGGTTACATTCTTGCTGGTGGAGGGGAAATTAAATAAATTTAAAAAAGTCAAAAGCCATGGCATTTTCGTACCATAAAAAGTATAAAGAAACACATTTTGGGTAGATTTGGGAAACCACGGGATTCCGCGGGCGAGTAAGGAAATAGACATTTGTTGTTGTCAAAGTGACATTTGGAGTAACAAAAAAAAAGATCCTATAACTCGTTTAAAATTTGTAAAATTCTATTTTTAACCTAGCATCATACTAAAAATGTTAGAATATCATTTTAAATTGTCTGAACTTTATGCGACATTGATTTTTGTCCATCTTTATGAAACTAGTCTAAGTGTATAGTTTAAGCCCCTAAACCCGCTTAATCCTTACCTCTGTACTGATATAGAGTTTCCGGAGAATATCATCAATATTTTCATGCTTTTCCTCTTTCATAACTTATACATATAAAATGTTTTCAAAACCATAACAAAACATTTTGTCATTACAAATTAATCTTTTATTCAGATTATTATACCTGCTACATACATATATAGCCCACCAACGAATACGACAAAATTATAAAATCTGAAAACAAATTGGGTACAAAACTTTTAACAATCAAGTGCCATCCTACACATGTTATGATGTGATCTTATATTTTTACCCATAACTTTAAACCTCTTAACTCGATCGATTTGAATAATCCGAATTATATGAGTGAGTTCGTCAAAGAAAACAAAATAATAATCCATAATCAAGATCATTTCAATAGCAAATGCTATAAGCACATCCATGCACACCTTCGCTTCACAAATTAATCAGTGTTCGGCGGCTACGGCCGGCGGTGGTGGTGGTCTACCTGGGTCTTTCTTGTCACCAAGCCACCCAATAACAAAAGACCATAAATCATGGATTATGGCCAAACAACATTATTCAAGATTGATAAGATCAAAAATGTAATAGGTATTGTTTTTTTTTTATGAAAAAGAAAAGCATTATAATGTAGGTACACCTACATGAATTTGGATCACATGTATAAGTAAGTAAGTAATATTGGAAATTTTAAAATAATTATAAAGAAGGCCAGACACTCGAAATTCTAGTGTCATTTAAAGTAATTGAAGGAGAGCTCATTGTAAAAGGTTTTATTTGACATATTGTAGCTAGTCCCTCATTAGAGTGCAACAATTTTTGTTTATTTACTTTTTTTTGAATAGTGGGATGGGAATGTATGAGGTTAGGATTTAAAAAGTGTATCTAATAAAAATTTCAATTCGATCAAAGATAAGTTGATGGTTTACAACGGTCTTGAAAACTAATAATGGTGGTTGAGTTTAGATGATCCAGACCATAACCATACCCAAATAAATGCGTCTCTTGTTGTATTTACAAGGTGTAGGTACTTTCGCATTTAAAGTTATCGAGAACTTCAACGATTTCACTAACATGATATCTACTAAAATTTACGTGGAAGTATCTTTGATGCTTAATTTTATGCTTTATTTTACGATAAGTCATTTAAAATACTCAAGTCGTGATTATTAAAATCACACTGTGCCATGTTAATTGTTCTTGGTTCACTTGCAGGCATAATAACGATTAAACGATTAATAATAAATATTGAGGAATGCTGATTAAATAGTTGCTTTATTTATAGATTGCCATGTTTATAGTTTAAAAGAATTACTTTTTTTATAATTTACAAACCCTCCTAAACCGACATGACCGAAGTAATGTTCAACGATTCCCATCTAGCCAATTGTAATTCAAATCACTTTGCAAATAAAGTTAGACAGACTCAAGTTTGAGTTTCGTTGTCGTTCCGAAGTAATGGCTTTGGATGGCAAGAGATTCAAATGTTCAAAGGCTTCAAGTAATTTACCTTGATTTAACATGACTTTAGAATCTTAAATCTTATTAAACGTCTATATTAAAAAAAAATAACCCAATGACTGTTTAATTTCTCTTTAGTTTTATATTATGGTTCCCCTAAGTGTAACTTTTGTTTCATTTCATAGCTTTAATTAATTAATTAATTGAGTAATTAATTTTTTTTTTTCAATAAAATAATTTAGTTTTACATTCAACAATTTTTTCTTGTAAATACGATTCCAGCTCTAAAAAATGTATTATTCACTAGCGATCAGCGCCATCTATATCGAAAGACTTTTTAATTTTTTTATTTAAATGCAAACCAAATATATTGTGTAAGTTTCAGCTCAATCGGATGGTTAGTTTTTGATTTTAAAGCAAATTGTGTTCAACGCCATCTATTGGAAAAATTTAAAACTTGTTTTTTTATACTTTTTTCTTTATAGGGAACAAATTGTATGGAATATATTAGTTAAGCCTCAGTTAAATAATCATATAGTTAATAAGTTTTAGATAATTTTGTTAGTTTTGTGTTCAGTGCCATCTATCGAAAAAACCTTTATACATGAACTTCACAATTTTATAACAAATCAATCTTGATGGTTGGTTTTTGAAAGCTTCCAAGAGTTATCTTTTCACAACTTTTTGATTTTTGAATGACGATCAAATGTTTGAAAAAGATGACAAATAATAATCTCTAAACAATTAAGCAATTAAAAAATTTCTATTAATTAGGGTTTCCGAAAGAAAATTCCTTGCTTTGAACATAGAGTACCTATATTATCTAGAGAACCGACTCGTACCCCCCTTGCCTAAAACACCCGCAAATTTTATTTGAGCACAGTAAGAGAACACTCTCCTAAATTCCCTGTCCGTGAATTCGTGTGAATTTTAGATATAGCGCATCTCTCTTCAAATTTCTCTCCCCATCTTTTTAATTCTGAAAGATACACACAAAAATACGAACATTGCTGAAAAAAAGAAAAGAAAGACGTGCACGCAGGCGTTGTTTCCACCATCGCAGCTCCGATGTGACTGAGGGTCGGTGGGTTGGTTTTTGTGTTTTGTTTTCATCTCAGTAAAAGAGAGATCAAATTCCAGCGATGGACTTTTTTTACAAGAAGTATGAACATGGTTTATAATGCAGTTTTAAAAAAAGTATTTCATATCTGGTGGGAGAACTGAGCACTGAGCAAAACTGAGCCAATATCCATTAAATTATCACTATGTTAGTGCGATTCCATTAAAAATGCATTCGGCAACTAACACATATTCAGCCTTGTGGAGGAAATCCTCTCAGTGCAGCTTGTAGGGTGAAAGAGAAAAAGCGCTGAAGTCGGTTCTCTAGATAATATAGGTACTCTATGGCTTTGAACCTGCAGTTGTAATAAATAATTCCACTCTTTCTCCAAGTACTTTTTGATTTCACATCGCTATGGAAAACATATTCTTGATAGCTTGAACTACATCAGGGTCTTGAATAGCATGATTTTTACGTATCACCTACGTGTGATGTTTTTCGAGAAAAAATTTTCCTTGACTCAAGATCTAGGGTGTCATATTGCTGATTGGCCAATAACCAAACAGAGTGTTTCCGACTTAAACTTCAATACTTTGGGAGACGATTTTTAAACATTTGCTATGTAAAGAAAACTGGAAGAGTGCTCAGAGATATCTCCTACAAAACAATTAGAAAAAAAATGGTAGATGAACCTAAAACAAATAGGTATAAGAATAAGACCAAGTGTTAGTGATTATTTTAAAGCTTTTATGATGATTTAAATAAAAGGCGATTAAAATGAATCTTTAAGTTGTCATTGCCGTGATAGCCAAAACGAGCCAGTAATTTATTATAAACTATATAATAATATAGTTATAAGATAGAAACAAGATTGAAGGCAATATATAACTAGACTATTAGGTGTTGCCAGAAGGGCTTACTAAATTCTAGATAGGTTGTGGTCAGAACAGAATTATGAATATTGAAATTTATTTATGATTAATGAATGTACTTGAGAAATCTTCAAACACTGGAAGTGTGAAAAATTGAAAAAAAAATATGTTTTAATAAGCACCCGAAAATATAAGAATTCAGAATGTCTCACAACCATACTCCGCACATACAAAATGAAAGAAACAATAAAGCCTTATGATATAATTAAATAAATGGTCATATCTCCAAAGATATGTTGATAAAATTGGTAAAACAACTCTTGAAACTATTAATAAAAAAATTGTGTACTAATGTTAAAAAATTAATTCACAAAATAAAATATCTTATTCATAAACAAGTAATAGATAATTCAATTAATTTATTTAAGCAGTAATCTATTACATTGAACAAAACTCTTTTATTGGCAAAGAGTACCTACTATTTAATTTGCACACTAAAGGGAGGCAAAACTTAATGATCGATGTAAATTCAGTGCCCTTATGAGTGTAATTGTAAAATCTTTACCAAACCTTTAGAGCTTGTTGCAGCTCCGAAATTAAAACAATCCAATATCAAAAGGATTATAAATATTGTAATCTCAAAATACAATTTTATTTTCTAAAAGAAAAAATAATTATTCAATACCTATAGAATATAGAAAAAGAGAACAAAAGGAATTAAAAGTTTAGCTCGATAACAGAGCTTAATCCCTTTAATGCAATATTCGTATTCCATTGGCTATTGATGAATCAATTCTTTACTTCCTCAACTATTTTCAGAATTTGTAAAAATAACGTAAATCTTCCTACTGACACTTATTTTTCTATAATATGGATAATGCCCAATAGAAATTTAAAACAAAAGTCATCGTTCTATTTGCAATAGAACCACCAACGCATTCACGCAATGGAGTGGGTTGCCCAGTAGTTGCGTCTTGAAGCCCGCAATTTAAAACAAAAGTTCTGCTTCAAAGGACAATTCAAATGCCACAGAAGGAGCACCATAGGTACACCTCCACGACAAGTCAACAACGAGCACCTACGCTGCTACTGCTGCTGCAAACCCACCGCTATTTACGCTGCGCTGGTATAGTAAAATGCAAATTCCGAACAATCAACTTGACCAAACAATTCCGCCATGTCCAAATGTCTTAATTAGTTCACCTGAAAGTACACATTTATATAAATAGAGAGAGAGAGAAAAAAACAGAGCAGAAAATACAATGAGCCACAGAGAATGGCAACACAAATGGACAGAACCAGGTGCGTTGCATTCCATACTAGGAGACATTGCAGACGGCAAATGCAATTTCTATGAAGACATCAACCATTCATTCCTCCCACTGTTGCAGTTCCCTATATGTCCGGAGTCCGGTTCGGATTTGTAGCAAATGGTCAGACGATATCCACCATGTAAGGGGCTCTATGTGTTTGTTGCAAGAATATACCAACCAGTACCATTGTATTGTCTTCTCATTCGTGAAATGTCCGTTTTAATTGAATACGCCGACCGGTCACTCGGTCGGAATACCAAAAACACAAAACCAAACACGTTATAGGTTTATGCTGCTATTTTAAATTTTTTATTACAACGTCTCATCGAATTTCTTCAGGTAGTCAACCACCCAAGGCAACAATTCGGATACCCTTGTGTAAACACCTGGTTTGTTTGGAAGAGCACAGCTAATGCCCCACGACACAATACCCACAAGTTTTGAATTCACTACCAGAGGGCCTCCAGAATCCATTTGGCATGCGTCAACTCCACCCTTTAGCTCTCCGGCACACACCATCCGATCTGTGATGAAGTTCTGAAGCAGTCGGTTACAAGTTGCCTGATTGATTATTGGTACCTCGGCATACTGTAGATATTCCGCTACGGGTCCGAAAGGAGTGTAGTAACCCCAACCGCTCACCATTGCCGTAGTTCCTTCGTCAACATCTTCACCTGCAGCGGGCAGAGAAATGGGCTGGACAGACTCAGAGAATTCCAAATCATTAGCCAGCCGTATCGCACCAATATCATAATCCATGGTGGAGGATTGAAAGTTCGTATTATAGCTTACGCTTTCAACAGCCACCAGTTTACCCCCTGAAGACTTGGTCTTCGAACCAACTCGAATTTTCATCACCTTCCAATCACTGTATTTCAAGCAATGGGCGGCTGTCAGAATTGTCCGCTTGTTGATGATGGACCCGCCACAAATGTGTTGTCCTGAGCTTGTTATTGATACCATCCATGGTAGTTTTAAATTGTTGGCACTTTTTCCACCAACAATTCGTCCGGATAAATTGCCACACGTAACGAAGGGCGCCCATAGGCCACAAAGAACCACAACGAAAACCACTGCTTGTCGAAACATCTCTGAAGGTGTTACAAGAATCTAATTGGCCTTTTATCAGCTCCATCTGAAATCGATAAGGTTAAATTGATAAGGTTTCGATGTTCGTATGGTTGTTTAAAAATTATATAGATATACTCAACCAAATTGATAAGAATGATTGTATAGGTATAGTCTGTATATGATTTTTGAGGTTAAGAGGGCGTCAGCTTCCTCCAAGGCCACTTGAGGTAAAAGATGTTGACTAACATTGAAGTGTGTATAATGTACAAATAAGTCACATTGCCACACTTTGTCTTTTATGACGTATAGCAAAGTAAAGTGCCAGTTCATTAAGAGTTAGATAAAAACTATTTCAAACTTTGAACGTATAGGTAAGCTAAATAACCAAACGGTACAATTTACCTAAGAGAAGAAACTAGTTTTAGTTTTGTTTTGTTGAATATTCATTGATAAAATAGAAAAAATACTTAAAAATGTACATAGATAAGTGAACGTAAGGAGTGAAAAGGAAATAAGTCAGCACGAAACCTTTTGTTTTTTTGTTATTTTGCTATAAAATTGTTAAAGATGCGTATTGAAACACCTGATGCGTGTGAACGTGAAGCTTTATCCGATAAAATATATCAAGATAGTTATAAGAGCCTTTACAAATTCAATGTTAAATCAATCTTTGCAGGTCTCGTGATAAAAAAAAAATAACACTGTGCCAGACATTTTTTGTCACGACCAACTTTTTCAGCTCATTTCAGTTAATTTAGAGATAACTCAACTTATTATATTTAGTTCCGAGTTAAACTTTTATTTAACAGAATAAAATTTTTCAGAACTTAACTCGAGTTAAATTACCGACACTCGGCAAATTTTCTCCTCAATTGACTTAATATGGGTTAAAAAAATTGGGCAAAATATCTACCAGACGAATTTAGGTATAGGTAAAACATTTATATGCAATTGAAAAGTTTTAAAATATTTCGACTCACATGTTTGGTTTCTTGAAAAATGTCATCATAATTTCAATTGCGATTGCAAATTGCAATGTATTGATGCTAACGGGCAAGTTATGCATTTGTAAAAAATCAAAGTCGTCATACTTGGTACTAGTTACGGTGATGAAAAACGAAAAGTGTGGTCCTCTCAATTCTGCCTGTTTAAAAATATTAAATAACGGTACCTTCTATACCAAATTGCGACCTTTAGAGAACTAAATTACTCTGGCAGGCCGTTCCAATAAATTTGATCCGGTAATCGTGTGCCTTCTACCTATTGGTAATTTTTTTTCCACAAAATTGAATCTTTGTTCTGTTTAAAAATTATTCAAAAATGATTTAAGTAATTTCGATGAAATCTTTTTTACAAAATCTGAATGCATTCGCAAACGAATTACTGTCTGAGCATAATATGGAGGCGGAGCTGGAACTAGAATAGCTGTCAAAGTTTTTATTACATATACACAATCAATATAGGTCTGTTTCTTTACTATTTGTATATATTTATAATTATTTGGGAAAAAGTTTGGGCTCGAGCTTTTTGATGTTGCTGTTGTAATTTTTGACCAGAAATGAAAACTAATGAAAAGCATTTCGGATGTTTCTGATATTTTAGTGGGGAAACTTAACATTTGACAACAGAAATTATAAGTTGTTTGACAAGCATGAGACAAGCTGCAAGACGTCCCCAACTTTACACGTTTTACAAAAAGAGCGGGAAGAAATGTTGAAACTTTTTGAGGTTATTTTCGTTTATTCGCGAACAAAATTATTAATTAAAAGAAAAATATCGAAAATAAAAAAAGTGAAAAATAAGCTATTGGTTGTTTTGTTTGTCTTCTTTAAAATAAAAAAAAAACTGTACTGCTGCATTTTGGACACGTAAAAAATTCGACGTATACGACACAGCTGTTCCAGCTCCAGTTGCAGTTGCAGTTCCAGTTGTGTTCAGTTGTGTAAGCCTGCATAAAAGCAACAGCTTGTATGCACGATCTTATTAATTTAAAGACTTACTCAGCGCACAGATAGTTTGAACAGCAGACATAATAATACATGTGTGCCTATTACAAACATTTACCTCTTTCTCGCCTGATCAAGATTATATTATGGTAATTTGGTAAAATCCAATAAGTTCCAGATTCAGGAGTGGCAAACATTGTACGTACCATATTCTACTAACGATCATTAATTCCCACCCACGATCATTATTTTTCGAAACAACCATATGAACCGTTAAGAAAAGTGATCTTTCTCCAACGATCGTCAATACTGAATTTTCCCATGACGAGGGAGTTTTTTTTTTTTTTTAATTCACATGATTAGCCTGACTGTGAGTCAAGTTATGTGAGGTTAATCACACAGATTTTGATTTTTTGAAATTGAATTTCATATTAAGCTTATGCGCTATTTTATGGTACTCGCCATAAAAAGTTATGAGATTTTTATGGCAAGACTTAAATTTTCTTTGATTTGTTTAAGATCATTGAGATCTGCTTTTTTTTTATTGATGCTTGTTTGTGTTGCTAATAATCTATAGATATTGTTCGGTATAGACGCTGACTCGACGTGAGTTAAGTTTATTATTATATTTTTTATTGATCTATGAATAATGTATGCAAAATAGATAAAACAATTATTGTTAAAGTTAAGTTGTGTTACCAATTGGAAAGTAAATTAACTTACTAATGGTCTTATGTTATGACACAACGAACATTTGTTTTTCTGGCGTTCTCATAAGCGATACGTGATGGGAAGAGCAATTATTATGAACCTTAGTAGTGGTGTAGTGTAGAAAGTAGTTGAGTAAAGACAGACCAGTGCCACGCTTAATTTGACTATTCGGGCTGTAGCTCACGGATTGCTTGGATAATATTGGCCTTAAGTGCTTGAATTTTTCCTGAATTGTTGGCATAACATCGGTCCTTCACAAAAAAAAGTCCAAAGGGGTCAAATCACAGCTCCGAGGCAGCCAATTGACATCGCCAAGACGGTTGATAACACGATTTGGGAGTTTGGTGCACAAAAGATCGATTGTGGCACGGGCTGTGTAGCATGGCGCGCCATTCTGCATGAACCAAAGGTCGTTCAAATCTATGTCTTCAATTTCAGTAAAAAAAAAGTCGGTTAACATGGCTCTGTAACACCCACCGTTGACCGAAACCTTGTTCCCAGCCTCATTTTCGAGTCCCACACTATCGGCTACAGAAGCCACATTCTCGTCTGTGCGGTACCGTACGATTTTGAGGACCATGAGTGTTGTCCACTAGCATACCAGTCTCACGAACTTTTTGCACAAACTCGCGTACAACAGGCGGGGTGGGTGCTTTATTTCGGCTAAAACTTCTTTTCAAAAAAACTACTGTTTGGGCTACACAGCACTCGCTTTGGAAACAAGTTTTCAATATTTCCCAACGTTGTTCAAGGGAAAAGCTTCTCATTTCGTTCCACGGAGGTATGATATACTGACTTTCTATCAAGATTTCGAGCGGGAAATAGCTGTCAGTGTCAAAAAACCTATGATTTTAAAAGAAACCACTAGATGGCCCACCCGTTACAGGTGGGTACTAAATTCATTAATTATTGTATTTAGATATTCTTTTTTTTTATGTTTTAATAGGTATATTTTAAGGAAAAACAACAGCGTCATCTATTGGACTTTGTACTGTATTTACTATTATACTAATGTATTTGAATTGATCTTTATATATACTACTACAATGTATTTACTTATGTATTTGTTTACTGCTGCAACACTGTTGAAGAAACGTGAAATAAAGGACAGTTGATTGTCAGCCTTCTAATCGATTTGGTCGTTCTTACTTACGAGTCTCTTTCAGGTCAGACTTAAAAAGAACACCCATTTTACTGAGATCTCATTCACATAAACAGCATTCCCGAGTAATATTTCTTAGTTTTGCTATCAAAATACTAAGGTACAAAATTTGAATTGACTTGCTCAATTTATTGCTGAATAAAACCAATACTTCCAGTTATCTCCTTTATATGCTCAACCAACCAACCTTTTCACGCTAAAAATAACGTTACAAATTGATCCAAATTAAACTTGAACTAAAACACGCGACTAAATGTCCTTACAAATTGTTGCCACCAGATTTTTGTTTTACCAACCCTTCAAGGTGACAAAAAATTTGAATCAAACAAACTAACTCGCCACAACTATATTGGTAGGTATATATCTATATAGAAACATCCTCAATTCCCAACTATTCTAGCGTCAGTTCTAGCCTTTTGCACTATCTACCCTCAAACATCCTGTGCCATTTCAATTGACAAACAACAAAAGGAAGTTAATGGAGTCAGACATGGGTCCTGTATATATATATTGTGGCACGTATCGTCCTATTCTGTCCTGGTACGATTGAATCTGAATGAAGGAAAAATCACATTCTCTTTGTCCCGAAGAGGAACACACATAGAAAATGCTGAAATTGCAATAAAATTGACAAAAACATTCGAGACAACGAATGAACGAACGGCTGAACGACTAAGTGTTTTCCAAATGTGCTTTTGGAATTGTTTTGGAACACACAAGCGCGATTCGAAATTATTCACGAGCAATTTTTGCACACCCCATTGGTTTGCTATACTATACGATACGAGTGGATGGTTTCCATTGCTGGGGTATATTTTAGTATGGGGACTATGTACCCTTTCTCCAATATTTGTGGAACCTTCTCATATGCATTATGCTAAACAGCACACAAGGCTTTTTGGGTGGAGGGAGCCACTCAACTTTGCTTGCCAATGAGGAAATTGGAGTTATCATTTACCATGCACTTCCGAAATGAATGAATGAGCCTCAAATAATGCGAACGAGAATATATGTAGTTAATATATACCAACAATAACAAGGATGCAGAACTCAGTCTATATATAGGTACTATATTGCAATTGTATTGAAGCTATAAATTTTGGTAAGTGCGGATGCCATAATAGCGAAGCACTATACTTGCTCACTTTACTTTTATTACATTTATTATTGTTTTGGGACTCAATTTATGGGCCAGTGGTTTTTTAAGGTTGAATGAATGGAATGATAGTAATGAGCTCGGAAAAAAGCCGATGCCTACTTATACATACCTATACTAAATAAATAGCATTTTGGGGCTTTTTATTGAATGTAAATGTGAAAACATATACATATGTACATACATATATGAGTTCATAATTCACATGATATTTTCGTTGTTGTAAAAATCGAGGGACCTATTATTATGGGTTGGGGTCGAAATTCTTAATTTTGTATTAACACAGACATTTAAGGTAGGTATACAGAATTCTGATTGAACAGAATTTTGAAGAACATAATATTGACTAACTATGCCTACAGAATTTAGTACAAACAAAATTTCGAAAACAAGGCTAAATTTTTGTTTGGGTATGTTGGGTATACAGCATTTTGAAAACCTGAATTTCGACCCACTCCAAAATGTTGTACCTTCCTCAATCCATTGAGACTTATGCCACATAGAAGAAGGAAGACAACTTGAGGTGATCCATCTTTGAAGAAAACTACATAGTCCGGTCAGAATACAAAACAAAGCACCAAATTGGTACATACCTTTCTTTCAATATATAGAAAAAAGTCAAAACTAACAGTTTTCCGGATATAACTTACAAAACGGTGAATTTTCTCGAAAAATAGTTTCATCAAAAATTGAAGATAAAACTATTTTGTAAATAAAAGAGAATTTTTTGCGTACGACTAATCATTTTGAAATTATCGATGTTTAAAAAAAAAAGTAAAATAATGACAAAAATATAGGTCTTTCACGTATAATTCTTAACATGAAAATCATTATCATGTAAAGTTTATAGATCAATTAGTGACCCTTTAAAATAAAATATTAACAATTTATCAAAAGATTCTAATAATTATTTTCAGAATTCGTTAAAAAGTTTAACATTCAGCCTTATTCTGTAAGGCGTTGAACACCAAAAAAAAAACGACAGTGTGAATTTGGTATTACGTAAGGCGTTCAACGCCAAATAAACGTCAATTTGTCGATTCTCTCTTGTGGAACGCGTTCACTATATTTTTTTTATTCCGTTAGTCGTTTCCATACAAAAAACGTCGGTAAAAACGTCGAAATCTGTCGTCGAGAAATTTGTTGACGACAGGAGTAAAAATGTAAGATTTTTTAAACTTATTTTAGTTTTTATAATTTAAAAT
The DNA here is from genome assembly GCA_951394125.1 of Epistrophe eligans. Lineage (NCBI taxonomy): Eukaryota > Metazoa > Arthropoda > Insecta > Diptera > Syrphidae > Epistrophe > Epistrophe eligans. Next base: position 107,643,613 of record OX596029.1, on the reverse strand, counting down.
TCTTTGTTTACGGTGAAAATAACAACCCAAATTCAAATGCGACGACTGATCGAGCTCATGGAGGAGAATCGCCAAAAACTTTAAAAGAGGTTCTGTGAAAAATTTTGGGTGGGAGGATGTTGCTAAGTGTCTAAACAGTCTTGGGCCACCAATGAGAAATGGCAGAAAGTGAGTGAAATTCAAATTTTAAAAGATGAAATTAATTTTTTCCTTTAGGTCTGGTTTGACGCCAAGTTTAAAGTCAAACAAAAAAAAAAGAAGATGAAGCAACAGGAGGAGGATCTTTCAAGAAAAAATTTTTAAATGACTTGGAAGAAGCCATAGTAAGGCTTCTGTCGTTGGACCAGGTGGTGAATCCAACAGGATACGCCGCAGGTGGCTCATTCCATTTTGCGTGTCGGAAACCTACAGCCATTGCGTCATCTACCCCGCTTAAGTCTGGAAATTTGCCATCATGTCCATTTGCCACAATTGCGATAAAATAAAGAGTCAGAACCATTGTTAGAATAACCTAATGCATATATTTTTTTCATTTAATTACAAACTTTGTGTCAGGCAAATCAAAAGGATTTGCTTTAGATCGAATGCACCTCCTCTGCAGTATCAAATCTTTCTTTTTTCTTTCTTCCTCTTCGTCGTCACTACTGCTCCAAGAAAAATAACTTGCTACACTATACATTTATACGTTTTATTCTTATATTTAAAACAAATTTATACAAATATAAATTTCAAAAACCAATTTGAAATTATTCAATTTGTTATTTTGTTAACAATTTGATATGTCAAATGTCAGCTGTTTTGGTGGATCGTATTGTGGAATGTAAGAGCGAGAAAAACGCTGGCGTTTAAGTTACGGAATACCAATAAAAAAACGACACGACTCAGAAAACGACAGTTGGCGTTTTAGAAAAACGCCTAACGGAATAAGGGTGATTTTGAATAGCCTGAAATTAAGATATTAGCATGATACTACACTTATTAATTTACTAACTGTCACCTTCTTCACTTAAATGTTTTTAGTTTTAAATTTTTTAAACTAGTATCGTACTAAACCTATTTTCTTAATAAACTTCAGTTAACACGCCTTTTAAAAAGTGACAGTTCGTGCAAACAAGTAAGCAAACATACCTACTATTTTGACATTTTCAATTGTCAAAGTGACATTTGGAGTTAGTTTAATACTTAAATGTTTAAATAGGTATTTATTGATTTATAAAAATGGGAAAAAGATAGTACGATGCTAATTATTTTAAAATTTGGAATATCTTGTTTTTAACCTAGCATCATACTGAAAATGCTTTAACATTGTACTAAATTTTAGACCATAATTTTGCGCTACTGTTTTTTGCTCTTAAATGGCGAAGTTACCCAAAATTAGTACATTCTCGGTTTGTAAATGATTAAATTATCTACAGAAACCTTTTTCTTTTTTTTTCGCAAGTGGTTTTGTCACGCAAGAGGACTGGGGATCGAATCCTACCTATGTATGTTCTTCGACTTGAAAAAGAAATGTTTTTTCAGCCCTATTGCCTTTTTGCGAGGAAGTGACAAATACCACAAGAGTATTTCTTGTTATTAAAAATGGCCTCTGATCTATATAGCCGTTCGGTTTTGGTAGCAAATTGTTGGTCCCCTCCATTCTATAGGTACAAGAACGGTTGAGATTTGGTCTTCACTATAGGCCTTTATTTTTTACGAGCTGTATTAGTCCAGCGCAACAGTTCAAAGTGGACTTAGGTCTCACCTCAACCCAGAAGCGTATGTAGAAATGTTGGTCTTTTGTTCTAGCTGCCTCTAGGTCAAACGCTTAGTTTGTTCAGTTCCCCTTCCATTTGCGTGATTCAACACAGCTTCGGTCTTCCTCCAATGCAACCATTGGGGTGGATTTGAGGATATTTCAGGCTGTAGGATTAGGGTTCATCCACACTACAAGATCCACCCACGACTGTCAGTGAACCTTACTTTGGTTATAGGCAAAACTGTATGCTCTAAGTACTCAACTTTGTTGTCATTGATTAAGACTACTACGAAGTACCTAACACGCTCAAACAACTTGACAAAAAAGATCTTGCTTGCGAATTAATAAGGACAAACGCGTCAGTATTTGGTGAAATTTCAGGATGGTATATAAATAAAGCTGAGGTTCTATTAATCGAACATCTACATATATCTTTTACTCCTTACCTACCGACGTCAACCTGTCCCGGCGGCTATAACAATTTTTTAAATCTCCCAAATCAATATCCTGAGCTATTTTTGGATCAAAGACAAACCCCTTTATAGGTTTTCTAATTCCTTAAACGCACATACTTGCAATGGCAAGTCTTTGCATGTTTGAATACAAATTTACAAAATTTAAACAAAATCGTCGACCAGCCCTGATATCAACATCTACCAATTTTTTTTTTTTTTTTTTTTAACAACACAAAGATCCTTTATTGCCCTCTAGACAAACAAAATCCAATCATCATTCCGCACTTAATTACCAAGCAAAACGTTCCGGAGTAGTATCAACATCCGTGGCTCTTAAAAATCCGTTTTTCCAACAAAAGACAATAAAAGTACCTTTTACAATGATGATGGACTTTATCCATTACATCCCTTTCGGCCAAGCCACCAGGACTCAGTGAAACTGTTAACTCCCCCTTGTTCTAGCAGTTGTGCGTCCAATACAAAACATCATGTCCTTACAGCTCCAGCAATGCCATCATTAACCCGAACATGCCTTTTCTGCAAACGCCCGCCGCCGCCGCCGGCCGTCGCGTCGCGTCAGCCGATTAAAGTGCCATTCACTTCGTCGTCGTCGTCGCAAAATGTTACTGCTGATGTTTGGCTTGCCTTTGCTGAATATATTCCTGCCCCCATGGCCGCACTGCCTCCCGACACTATATAGTCCAGTAGTCTGCATTCCTGCGGGCTATATTCAGGACCTTTTTCGTCCTCGCATAAATAGCTTTTTGCCGTTCTCGTTGTTATAGTATTGTGTTCCAGCAACAGCAGTTTTACACTTTACTCCTGTCCGTTCGGACGGACACTCTGATGTACGTGTGTGTGTGTGTGTGTGTGTATGTGTGTAATTAACTCTCCATTCAATCGGCAAGGTGTAGGGTACAATCACCCCCTATGATTAATGACCACCCCTATAAATCATATTCGCACGTAGCAGCAGCAGTACACGGAGATGAGGGTAGGTTTTCGCTTGTTCGCCGGTAAGCTGCGCGTTTCGTTCTCTATTTTTTGACACTTTTAATGCTCCCGCTAACACAATGGGATTTTTATGCCAGCAATTCAGTCAATCCCTGAGCGTTTAAGTGGGCAATGGGTGGGGATCAAGGTGGCTATACTGCTGCCAGACTGCCAGAGTAACACAGGGAGAACTATCTCGTAGCACAATGGGTGGTGCAAGAAAACACTTTTACAGGTGTTAAGTAGGATTCCAAACGAAGCTTTTCTCTATTTATGGGGTTTTTGCACTGCTTCAGCTAAAATGTCTGATCCAACAAAATGTGAGATTGGGTGAAGAAGAGGGACGATGTAAGCGGTGCGGTGGTGGTGGGAGTGTTTTCGGGATGATGGCTATGAAATTCGGATTGTGTACCCAGTTGCATGGGGCTCACTTGGAGGATTAAGGTTTAACTGGGAGTCACATAAATATTATTATTTTAACGTCCAACTTCCGGGTGCAATATATGAAAATATTCCCTGCGACAGCCGGTGGAGATTGTTGGAGTAGCAACTCCAGCTCCAGCTCCAGCACCCAGTACTAGCAGCACAAGCAGCAAGAGCCATTTCCAGGATGGAATTATGATTATCGTAATGAATGCAAAGTTGTGTGTGCTATTTGCATGCATTTTTGGATAGCATCCATTTTTTTATTTTTGCATATTTTTTTTTTTGTTCCCTCTCAACAAGGATGTTGGTACCTAGATAGAGTTTATTTTGTATAAATATTAATGCTGATGCAAGTGTGTATTTATTTTATGTCCTGAACTCTGTTGTTTCCTTTTTTTCCGGTGTTAATGCACTGTAGTTCCGTCAAGGCAGGATGTTAGGATTTTGAAATTAAAACCCGACAAAAAATCATACCAAAACGTGTAGATGTAGCTTCATTTGCAATAATTAGTATAGTATGCATACAAAAAAGGATATTGTGACGTGTTCGACGAACTGTCTGAACGCATCCTGATGCATGAGTGCTTCCTTTCTTTTGATCTTTGGATTTATCTACTCGTATGTAAATGCAGGTGAATTTTATAATTTTATATTTATTTTTTTTATTTGAAAAAGAACAGGACTTCGATATCAGACAGACATTTATACTCCTATACATAAATTCAAATTCCAATTACGCTAATCGAAACGTGTCCTGTTTGCCAGATTTTGTAGATTTTGAATTTACGTGACTGCCAGACCGCATAATGAGCTAGGTTTATGTAGTTAATACTGATGATGTCTTTTCATTTTCATCAACATGACTCAGATATTTGTATATGTAGTGGTTAGTTCATTTAACAAAATTCAATAATTAACAAACAAAAACGAACAAAAAAATGCAGTTAATTGGAAATATGTTTAACCGTGATTGTTTAATTGACAGGTTGAATAAACGGAGCGTGTGTGGTTAACAAGTTTGGATTTATGGTTGTTCAGGATGATGAATCCTTTGAGGCGGGACATTATTCAATTGATTTTATAATGAAGTTTTGTGCTTGTATTTGTACCTTACCTATATATAATAGATGCGTTTCAATTAAATTGTATGGAAACAAAACATTGTTTATTGAATAATACTATATCAAGACGCGTTGATATAAAGTTAGCGTTATTAAAAAATTCAATATCGATTAATAGTCGTGTTTTGTGCATGCAACGATGACATTGGTGGAGATAAACATCCCTGCTTGTCAGTTGAGTAGATAATTATGCAAAAAAAAATGTTCCCAAAATCTTATTTTCATGAAATGTTAAAAATCTTCAAAAATACATTTCGTTTAACACGAACTTTGACTCATTGAAACTAATTATTAAAAGTTTCAACTTCTTATTATTGTTGAGAAGTTCATTAGCCATTATTTTTGAATCAAATCAAAATATATACCTAGTTATGGTCAAACATTGATGTTTTAACTGGTCATTGAAATATCAAAAATCAGTTTATGTGAACGCTTTTTATATAACTAAGGGTCTTTCAATAGGGAGTCCCAAACTTTGACAGTTGATAGCGGCCATATTGTTGAAGCTACATCTGTCAAATTGGCTGTCATTTATTCAGTCTGTTTTACCAAATCACCATGGATTGATATAGCGTTCAACAACACGTTCAGTGACGCTCAAAGCCAACATAACCCATAATTGGACATTTCGGATGCGCGCTATCTAGAGAAGCCACGGCGGACATTTGAACGATGTTATATTTCATATGTAATGGCGTTGATAGGCCTTTCAAACAAAATAAAAATTTATCTGAAATCTCACACACACTTTGTTTTATTTCAATTTAAAAATATAAGCGCTTAATGAAAGACACTGTAGAACCAGGGACTAGTGAAATAACTCTCAACCATTCCTGTGTGCATGTTATTGGCTGGAATGAAGGAACCTACATTTTTCTACCGAACACGAAAATCCAAAAAAAAAATTGAAAATTTTCGTAAACAAAACTTTTAAAACATTCTCTATTGTACAAAAATGATCAAAATCTGTTGAATTTTTTTTTGAGAAAACAAAAAATAAATAAAGGGTTGCCATTTATTCCCATTTTTCAGAAATTCGTTTTTGTACAAAATGGAAGCCTTCATATATGTTTAGAAATTTACTGTTTTTTTTTTTGTTTAAACGAGCTATTCTTGTAAATTTATATGTATTATATGTATGTATATATTTGGTTTTTCGAAAACGGCTATAACGCTTTGGATGAAATTTTTACAGTTGATTTCTTTAAATGAAAAAATTTTAAAAATTAAATTAAGTAAAATCCGCCCACTAACACGTCCTCTTTTCTTATTTCTTAGTTTCGCGGAATCGGTCCGAAACATCTCTATTTCTCGAAAACGGCTTTGAATGAAATTTTCAGAGTTTGTTCTGATGAATGATGCAAAATTAAAAGAAATTATTTAGTAGGTACAATTTTTTTAAAAGTTATTTTTTTGTAAATATATAAAAATTTTCTAGACAATTTTAAGTAGGTACATAGTTTTTATTGCAAAGCTAAAAAATTTAAATTGTACTATTATTCCGAAACGACGTAATATAATTTATTTAATTTATTACAATGTTCATTTTCTGGTAATTATTTGATGACCAGAAACCGACCCAATAATTAATAATAATAATTAACCCGTAATTTTCACTGATAAATATCTATAATGTTCATAAAGTTTGGGGAAACTTTAAGCTTGCAGTTAAGAGAATAAATCCAAAAACCCATCCCCCGCACATGTAACTGTGTATAAATCCTAACTTAATTATCCCTTGTAAGACCATTACCATTAAAATGTAAAATAGTTTTATGATTTTTAAAATTATGCCAATTAGATTTGCAATAAATTTTAACGACTTAAGTATAAAATTCTTTTGACAAAGAAAAAACTAACGGGTGATTTTTTGGCTGGTTTGGTTTTGGCAACACTGGTTTTGACAGCTGACGTGTGTTTAGTACCTTGTGTCACTGTCAAACAGCTTCAGTTTGATTTGCAATTTAACCATGGATCGTCTTACAAATGAACAACGCTTGCAAATTATTGAATTTTACTATCAAAATTCGTGCTCGGTTCAAAATGTTCATCGCGCGCTGCTTCCATTCAGCGATGAGGCTCATTTTTGGTTGAATGGGTACGTAAATAAGCAAAATTGCCGCATTTGGAGTGAAGATCAGCCAGAAGCATTGCAACAGCTACCAATGCATCCCGAAAAAGCCACTGTTTGGTGCGGTTTATGGGCCGGCGGCATTATTGGGCCATATTTCTTCAAAGATGATGCGAATCGCAGCGTTACTGTCAATGGTGAACGCTACCGAGCGATGATAACAAACTTTTTTTTGCCCGAAATGGAAGTTCTTGACTTGCATGATATGTGGTTTCAACAAGACGGTGCCACATGCCACACAGCACGCGAAACAATGGCGCAATTGCGAGGCGAGTTTGGTGAACAGTTAATTTCACGTTTCGGGCCGGTCAATTGGCCGCCTAGATCGTGCGATTTGACACCATTAGATTATTTTTTGTGGGGGTATGTCAAGGCTAATGTCTATAGGGACAAGCCCGCTTCGATTGACGCACTGGAAGCCAACATCCATGCATTCATTCGTGAGATACCGGCCGATATGTGTGAAAGAGTATGCCAAAATTGGACTCAGCGGATGGGCTACCTGAGACGCAGCCGCGGTCAACATTTGCATAAAATTATCTTTAAACATTAAATTGCAAGGTTCAAACTATCGATTCAAATAAATATTTCATTCATTTTTTCGAATTTTTTGTGTTTTTTTTTTTTTTTTTAAAGTTCTAAACCTCTTTAAAAATCACCCATTATAAACCAAAATTATTCTGAAATCTCATATAAACCTCAAATAAATTTCGATATATGTATATGGGGGTCATTTTTTTAGTTTGACATAACTTTTTCTTTATAAAGATCATCCCCATTTTATAGTACTCAAACCAACCCCATCATTATCATCGTTCATGTTGCAAAAAGGATATTAAAATCCCTGTGCTAAGTCAGTCTTGATGATGGGTTCCTTGCTTTAATATAATAAGCCATGAAAATGGTTATCATTCCAGGAATAGGGAATATTATTAAAATAACTAACGGTAGATACCTATTTAGATGTAGACAAGAAGTCAAAGCCATGATGATGATTATGGATATTACGGGGATGTTCAACAACGATCATTAAGCACGCGCTTCTAAAGTAGAAGTAATCTCCCGCACTCTGGTTGGGAGTTTTTTTTTTTAATTGACTCATTTGAAAGTCAATTAAAAGCAAAAAAGCGGAATGGAAAATGAAATGACATTGTTATGTTTAGTATAGAAGTGGACAAGGATGAGAACGAGAATGTATAGGTACTGATGGACAGGGGCACGAATGCTACACCCAAGCCCAAGCCTGGTCGTAATGAGCCCGATATAGAAGGAAAAAAACGCCACGCTGCTGTATAATTATCGCACCATTCGTTCTTATCACTCGATTCGATACTTCGCTTATTCCACCATCATACCCTCCTTGCGGATTGTTATGAGTGGCAAGTGGCTGTGGCAAGAGCAGTGGCAGTGGTAGTGGTATAGTGGCAGTGGCACGTTGTATATATTGTAGGGGTTGCTTCCATTTTTTTTTTACTATCCCCACACTTTCTTCCTGCTCGATATAATGTAATTAAAAGAAATATCTTCAGGACACTATATAAAGAAGATATCACGAGTAACGGTTTCCAATCGATCGGCAGTAATTAACGAAATGAAATACTTTCTCGAGTGTAAATTGTAGTTAGGGTGAATGTTTCTTATTATTTCTTTCAATCCAACGACATCTCATCCCCCTGATGATGGTGAGGGATGGATGACTTGGTTTCACTTCAACCGGCCATGGTGCCACTCCAGACGATTGACTCTGTCATTATAAGTGTGTGCGAGTGTTTGTGAACTGCAATTAAATTAAATTAAAATGTTTTCTTTTTATTTTTCGTTTTTTTTTTTAAATATATTTTGTGCTAAATGGTTTTCTGTGTCTCTCTTTCTCTCTCTCTCTCTCTCTCACCCTTGAGAATATAAAATCCAAACTTGAGTTTTGTTTGCCATCGGAAATAATTAATTTTTTATCAGTTATGGCGAAGAGTTTGAAAATATTTTTTTTACACCACCCTCATTTCTAAAAGTTCAAAGATAAGTTTAGGTAGGTTGGTATATACCATCCTATCTTTAGTACATTTCCCTTGGCGTTATTCTCTTTCGACATAATTATAGTGTATATGAAACTATGACGCAGATTGGAAGTTCGATTGACATAAATTAATCAACTAAATGTTTACCCACCTTCGTTAGATGTTAGATGTCTTTGAAGTAGATTTTTAGGGGGCATTTTATTCATTAATATTAAGAAATTTTTTCGGCTTTGATGGCTGTAGCCTAGATATTTAGAATGCAAAAAAAAAAAACTTGAGCACCTATAATTTGCTTATATCAGCTTACGTTGTATTTTCACAATAGGTACATTTTAGGAATCTCTTCCATTTTCGTGGAATATTTATCTGCAGTTTGTTAAAGGGTCCGTATACAGTCTTCATATATAGGCTTAAAGTTTCTTGGACTGAACTTCGTAAAAATAGAAAAGATTCTACTTTTTCCTAAGCATTCTCTTCTTCAAAAAGCTAAACATTTTGAAAAGTTATTTTTATAAATATAAACAATAAACATTCTTCATAAATATAGATACAAGCTATTTCTGGTAACAACTCATAAATGTTCGTTTAATAATTAAATTATCCTACCCAATGGTGCTTAAATCACAAAGGTAAATGTCACGTCACAGTCATACAAAACGAACATTTGAATAAACTCCAATTAATAAAACACCAGACTGAGAAAACATGAATCAACATTTTGTTTCTCATTATACTCGTCAAATTAAACATTTCGATTGCCAATGCTATGTTATTTTTTTTTTTTTTTTATATAATTTATAACACCAAAGTGAATTATTATGGCCACAAAGTCGTTACTTGGTTTGCATCCAGGGGCGGATTTATCCATAAAGCATAAAGTATTTAAAATATTCGTTATAGGAAAACATGTTTCATGGGGCGCCGTATTTTATAAATGTTTTGTTATTTTAAAATTTTGGTCCTCAAAAATAATTTTTAATGATTTTTACCTTTGGCATATTTTATAGATAAAGTTGTATTGGCTGTTTCATTCTCATCTCATCTAAAAATTAAGAGAGTTTTGTCTCTTACTTAGTTTGACAGTGTTTCAGATGGGTTGAGTAAAGAGTTCACAAACACAGAATCCAGAAAACCAAAATCCAATCCGGAAAACTAAACATTCAGAAAACTTCCCATTAGAAGTTATTGTAATTGGTCCGATTTGTCGAATTGAAAATTTTGACATTTTTCGATGGTTGGTAGTCCAAGGAATCCGAATCCATCATTTTTAGAAAGATGTCTGTATGTGTGTGTGTATGTACGTTCGTACGTTCGTGAGCCTTTCTATCGTTCACTGTAACTCGAGAACGAATAGAGATAACGGCCTCGTGTAAATTTTATTTTACAAATAATAACATCACGAAGTGCAGAAAAAAAATACAATTAGTGGTTTTTTTACTACAGCAATTTAAAAAAAAAAGTTGTAAAAAATGTTTCTACATAGTGACGTGGTCAATAACTGATAAGGTTTGTAAAACTATTCAATTGACAGTTTTTTTTTTTTTTAAGCAAAAAATTTTCAAACTCAAACCACAAAAATAAAAAAATTGTTTTTCGACTCGAATATCTCAAAACCAAACAAATCTATCGACTCTGGAATAATTTTATTTTACACACAATGCTGTAACTATGAATTGGTGGGGTTTTAAAAAAAAATTAAATTGATAAAGCAAAAACATTTGCCAAAAATATAAAATAAAATAGTTGAAAAATATAATACGCCCCACCTTTGGTTTTCACTTGATCGCATATTCAATATTTGATAAGGTTTTTTAAGATTTTGAATAAGGAATTATCTTATAGCAAAATAAAATTGGGTGGAATTTTTATTTTTATTTATTACTTATTATTAGGCTTGGGTCGCACCCAGCCTCTTTTTTATTATTTATTTAAACTTTATTTCATTCTTAAAATACTTTTTTTTGGAAAATTTAGGATGAGATTCGAAATTATTACAGAAAATAAAACGCAAAAAATCTTCTTCGATTCAACACGTGGTCTTTACGATTTTTTACAGTTTCTGCGTTGCTGTTGGGAGACGTTGCTCTTTTTCTTGTTGACCACATTCAGCTATGCATTGTCGACGATTACATTCAACCAACGCAATATTTGTAACAATTTATACAATTTATAAACATATAGGTATTTTCAGCTCAATAAGTTCGACAGAGGGCGCTAAGTATGTCCATATGAATTTTAATTTAAGAAAATAGCCCCACAGTTTAACTAAGTCCACCAATGGCTTCCACATGAGACAGACAGTCCATACGTATCGCCTTATATTTCGTGTATGTTCCTATACTCATCATCATATTTAATTAGTTTTGGATTTCTCTTTGATCTTCTCATATCCAACAGTAATCAAAACATTCTAACACCCACTCCACCGCATGTTTTAAGGAAATATTGAACAAGTATATTCATCCGCACTGTAACAAGAGCCCTAATACCCTTTTGAGCTATTTGTTCCCTAAGTTATGAGATTAAGGCACAAATCACGTTTCGAATGTTACAAAAGTTTTGTGTATTAAAGTGTTGCATTTCAGGAAGTCTAAAAAAGGGAAAGGAGTATTACGGAGAGGTAGCTATGGAAAATTTAATAGTTTTATGTAAAGGTATAGCATGAGTAATTAAATTTTGTGGGATTTCCCGTCCCCCCTGTCGATAATTGGAGTACCCCCAATTGTTATTTATATTGTCAAGTTATTGAAGGGAATGATTAATAGTCGCGATGATGTGATATGTCCTTGTAACAGTAATTTTATAGTGAGTTGAAAATAGAAACAACTCGACTGGAAAACAACTCATCGACCATTTATCATTTTTGTCTGAAGAAATATATAGCAAGTAATTCGATTTCAATAGATATGACGTCATATGTGTATGAAATATCCGCGTGTCAGGCCAACACAACACAAGCACACACACACACAATAGAACAGTGAATCAATGTTGTGACCCAAAAAAACAAAGCACACGTCACGTCAGCCAGCAGCACAGAGGGGAAGCAAAAGAACAAGTGGTGGAAAAAACAATAACATGTGTCCCAGGGTGTGGTCATCAATCATTTCTCACATACATACTACATCGCACAGCTCTCATCTCAGACTCCTGCTACCTCGCGTCGAGAGTTCTTTTTTGGATTTCCAAGATTAATTTATTGTTTTTTTTTTTGTTTTTGTTTTTATCAAAGAGATCAATGAAATTTTTATTGGAACTTGATGGTTTACTTGGAGTCATGATGAGCTGAACATTCATATACCCATCTACTGAGCATTGCCAGAGCTCCCACACAAGCCAAAAACAATAGAACAACAACAAACAAGAATCCCTGCCTGACTGACATAGCCAGACAAAAGGAAATCGGAAATTGAAACTTTTTCAACAATTTCAGCAGTAAATGCGAAACAAATTCGATTTCATCGATTTGATGAATCTGTTGTCAGAAATTCTCAACCATATCCAACCATCACAGGGAAGCACGCACAACGACATTATCAGATTAAAGCTGTATATAGTGCCTGTTCTTGGAAAAACATCATTGCATTGTGTTGTTTATATTTCTTCATTATTTAAAATTCCTTTTCGTTGGATAACGAAATTAGAGCTTATAGGATTTACGATACTTCAAGGTCAAAGTTGAATCATCAAAAACAAAGCAGAATTGTCAAACACTTCCATAAATTCATCGTGAAGCCTAGACCAACCTGCACATTAGTTTTTGGCAAGGTTCGAAGAACGATAAAATATGATTCGTTCTCTCGCGAACAATTCGTAAGGGAATTTTATTTTTGATTCGATCGCGAATCTTATTTTTTGGTTCCTTTAAAATAAAATTCGTGTTCGCGAACGAATCATATCTGTTGCGATCTGTAAAATATGGTTCGTTCGCGAATTTATCACGTACGAACTATTGAAGATCTATTCGCGAACCGTTCGAATAAGAAAAAAATTTCATTTTAGATTTTATATAAATATCATATTTTACAGTAAATAGGGATATTTTTTATCGTAACTAATCCCACACAAGATTTAAAAATCACTCTTCATGTAAATTAAGACCGATTTACTTTTTCCTTCTCGAACTGACACACTTCCAGTTCCTGATGGTTGTTCCAAACCCCCGAATCATTAATATTAACACTATGTATTGTTGTATAGTGCCTTTCTATGTTTCCTGTCACTATTTCTTTCAATTTTATTTTCATAAATTAAACAAGTTGATTCGTCACCTACTTCTTCATTACAAGAAACATATTTATCTAACTCAAATGTTTTTACTTTCCCCATTTCAACAAAAATCATTTAAAAAATAACTTACTTCACATCCGCACTGAATGGATACTTGATGACGAATGATTCTTTTTACGGATCTTTTCGGATCCTTATCGCGAGCGAACCATATTCTACCTGAATTTTATTTTTCCGATCTCTCACGAACGAGAGATACAGAAAAACAATGGATATAGTTCGTTCGTGAGCGAACTATAAATTTTTATAGATCGAGAATTTTATCGTTCGCGAACTATATTTTGTATGGTTCGTGAGAAGATCGATAAAGAATGATAAAGATCCGTATTTTATGATTCGCGAGCGATATTTTACGAACCCTGGCTTTTTGGTACGTTTAACTGCCTGAAAACAATGGATGTGGAGCTGCAACTGGAGCTGCTGCTAGAATAGCTGTCAAAATATTCAATACACACAAATTCAATGTTACAAACACAACGCAACTGTAGTCGGTGCTGCAGACAGTGCTGCAAGAGTTGACCAACTTTTTATTTTTCACGCACTTTTGACGTTTCAATTTGTATGAAGAAAAAAAGAGCCGAAGTATGCTCGGCCGTTGTCGGCCGAACTCGTCGCACCTCTCTGGAGCAAATTTTCTATAAATTATAACAATAGAGAAAATTATCACTTTCACATCACAGTGACTCCAGACCGTCACCATCCGAGATTGGAAGGAGTGTATGCAAACGAACGTCCGAGACAGTCGTCCGAATACCTCCGGCCCGATATCGGCCGATGATTCGGTTTTAGTATACGCGAACCGTAAAAACTAGCACGTACGACACTCTGGCACAGCTGTTGCAGCTCCAGTTCTAGTTGCAGCATTCTATAGAGTGCACTGTGCACTGTGCAGGCAGGAAATGGTGGACTTAAATACCAATACGATAAAAATTAAAAAAGATCAGAGATCAGCTTTGAGGGAAGCCTTAGTTCTACTCTTACTAAATACTATCTATCCAATACTAGATTTTATTCCTTCCAAGACACATACTTCTGTTAGACGTCTTTGGATTTAAAAGGTACTTCGAGAGCAAAATTTTAATGGCGAAGTCCCAGCATGGCTTCTGGGTCAGAAACGATCGACAGTAAAGTAAATCTTCGCACTGGAAAATGGACCTGGAGAGGACCAACAAATTTCAAGTCGAGATTAAGCATATATTCATCGACATAATGTATAGCATTTATGATCAGGACTCAAAAAGAAAAGCCCTATATAGCGATGACTAAACTTGTAATCACGGGAAATCAATGTCATATGGAGGGCTCACAGCTGAACCGAACCATTAAAAAAATCCAAAAGTAGTGTTAACTTGTGCGCAAAGTTAAACTCTGTTGAAATCGGTAATGAACTATTTGTAAGTGAAAAAGTGTTTCGTTCATTAGAAAATGCCAATATCCAAAATAAGAAATAGTATCCCCGAACTTATTCCATGTGCTATCAAATAAAATTGCAGGACAGGTGTTCACATGGAAGACACTATCGGCAACAAATATATCCAACGATGCGGATTTAGTCGAAAAAGTGAAAAAACGTTGACTACACTGGCTTGCCACTTCGAGCAAATAGATAAAAATGCTCTAGCCAATATAGGTTCTTCAAATCCCAGCCACTAGGTTCGAAGCGACAATAAGGAAGATCGTGCTCTGAAATCAACATGCTTTCATGATATTAAGCAAAAACCTTTGAACTCAATGCTAGTAGTAAAAATATGAAACCATCCTACGCAATGAAGATAAATTGTAGTGTATTCACATATGCGCCGCCATTGCCCAATTAACAAATCAGTAACAAATCATGTTAAGTGCAATCTAGTATGTTAGTCATAGCTTAACAGCACCATTCTACTCGATTACATTGATTGTCAAGATCCTATTGTAGCCAATAAGAAAATAGAATAATTCTGAATGTAAAATATGATGGGTAGAAGTAAGATAGAAAATAAGTATAACAGTTAAGACTAAGACAATAGTATTTAAGGAATTGATTTAGGAAAAATAAAACTGAGTCATTAGAATACTCAACTGCTTGTTTTATATTTTACTCTCAACCTAACGGTGAGCAATGGCAACAATATAGCGCGGTGCGCATACACCAACAATAAGACCCCAGTTAGACCACCACAAAATATTTGTAAATTAATTAAAGAAATCACTATTTCCGTTTAGAAGGAGGTTCAGCAAATTTTAACATTTTCCAAGAGCTTTAAACTTTTTATAGGTACATACATTGCCAAAACTTTCTCAGATAAAAAAAAGGGAATGAGTTAAATGTCCCCCTTCCAAAAAAAAACAATTCATGAAACACTAAAGTGGCAGAAATCCTTAACTTAGGCGATGGTTATCTACATATACACTTGTGTATAGTTCCAAAATTGACAATATTGTGTGATGTATACCTTTTCGCAGACAATCGTTGCCTGTTTTCCTAATCCAAAAACTTTGTCTTGTTGCGCATTTTGTGCAGACAGAAAGACACCAGTACGTTCTTCGCCGAAGATAAAAAATAAAAATAATAGCAAATACACTAAACAACTAGATTCGTTGTACATTCACGTCTCACAACATGAACAACTTCTAACGGACAAAACAACAATTCGATAGTGCCAGAACATTAGTTCGTCTGGAAATTCCGTATACCAAAGGTGAAGCCTCCGGAATGGGATGGCAATTTCTCCAAAAAGTTATGAAAGTCAACGGGTGAACAATTCGAATTCCTATACATCGCCTCTTTTGTGCTGCTCTCATCGTCATCATCCCAGTTAGGGCATCGGGAGGTGGTCGTTGAGTTGAAAGCATGTGTCTGTCCTATGCAAATATACACTCGAAGACTGGATATATATTATATATGGTTGTCAAGGAAAGGAAGAGAGGCAAGCTACATTCAGTATATATGTATATACACATGGCCCGAAACTATATTCGTAGACTGCTAACGGGAACTGACCAAGTGGAGATGGCGGACAACTGATGTGTGGACAAAATTATCTGGTTCTGTTTGATTATTTACCATTATTGCAAGAATCCTACGACCGGTTTCAGTTTGGTTCAGTTCAGTCAGGTCCGTTCATCCATCCTGATTCCTGAATTCAGGATGCGGTCTAGGGACCAGACAAACAATTTAAATGTAACTACTGTCGAAAAATGCGGTTCTCAGGAGTGAGAGCCTCATCAACAGCTGCGGGCTCTATCGCATATCTACACAGATGTTTTTTTTTCCACTCTGTCTTCTCGGTTTCCACATGTGGCACCCCCTTCAGAACAGAAGTAGCAGCTATATGAGCTAGTGATAGGAAACGTGGTCATGAAGTTGGTATAGATAGGTATATGAGTTTATAGTGCTCTCCAGTTGCACTCTCCACTTGGCTAAGGAAGTGGTTGGATGAGCTCTTGTCCTGTTTGCAGTCTTTCCTCGGGCTTAATGAGCTCGTTGCTACTTTTGAATCTCTTCCACAGACGCAGTCCTGTTAGAGAATGGCGCCCAAAACCTGCCATATATTCCAAAATGAAAGGGTGTTCGTTTTCAGTTCTAGCTGGATATGGATGGAATGTGTGTTCAATTAAGGGTAAGCAAGCGTAATGTTGCAAATATGGTTTTAATATGTGCAAATGGTCGAAAGGGTCAAACAGCCCGTGCATCTGCGGTTTGAGTGTTCTGGTCTGGTCATGGTCTGTGTGGTCATCGGAATCAAGATGACCTCTGGATTCTAAAAACAGATATTATGGAATTCTGTAAGTTTTCAGCGTAGGTATGTGTCAGTATCAGTGTATGCCTGAGTGTGTGTGTTGATATGAAATGAGAACTAATTGCTTGCATGTGTGAATAATTATTTTTAGACAACGTTATTATGTGTTGCCCGAAGGTGCAATCGCTTGCTACTGGGGTGGTGTTACAAAGTGTTCCATATCCATAAGCTTGTGCTTCTACATACTTCTACTACTGAATTCAAATTGTTTTAGGAAAAACAAAATGAAAATATTCCACTCGAAAAGGTGATGATGCTGGCTTGTCGGTTGTTGGGGGTCAGCCGGGATAGATCAAGGACTTTTAAATGGACGTTTAAAAGTTTTCAGATCCTTAATGTGGTGTTAATAAGGCGGAAGCATAGTTATTTAATTGAATACGAAAAACTTACGGACAAAGTTGCAGCATTGAGAGTGAGAGATTTTCTGTTTTCGTTTGAACAAATTTTTGTTATGCCATTATTGCTGTAATGAAGAAATTATAGGATTAAGTTGTATAAGTTAAAGGTTTTCTATGGAAGTTTATTGAAGGTAAAGGAGTAAAATTTAAATACCTACCTGAACTTGTTTTAATGATATTTTTGAAATTTTGAATTTATGTTTAAAACGATAAGATGCTAGATACCAGGCTTGTAAAAGAATGCAATCTTTTGTGAATGCAGTCTTTAAAAATCATTTATTGAATTCAATTAAAAGATTGCATTCATTGGTTTTACTTTGGGACTTCAAATTATGCAATCACCATTCACTCGTAGCAAAAAGATTGCAATCATTTTTTCCTCCCATTCATTTTACAGCAATCAATTGAATGCAATCTTTTGAGAATCCATGCATTCTTTGCATTCTTTGCATTCTTTTGCATTCTTTGCATTCTTTTGCATTCTTTGCATTCTTTTGCATTCTTTGAATTCTTTTGTAATTATTGCATTCTTTTACATTGTATTGCAGTCGTTTTAAATCACATTAAACTTTTTCCATTTACGTGATTTGTTATGATTTGAGATGAGTAAGTTTTAAGTTAAAATATCAACATACAAGTAGTAGTAGTAGTAGTAATGTATTCTTTTTAATTTAATTTAATTATAATGATTTTTTTTTGGTGAAAACATTAGTATTATGTATTTTCTTATGTTTGATGTCAGCCACAACACTTTGTTTAATTTGTGATTTGAACGATCTGATATTTTAACTTAAAACTTACTCATCTCAAATCCTAACAAATCACGTAAATGGAAAAAGTTTAATGTGATTTAAAACGACTGCAATACAATGTAAAAGAATGCAATAATTACAAAAGAATTCAAAGAATGCAAAAGAATGCAAAGAATGCAAAAGAATGAAAAGAATGCAAAAGAATGCAAAGAATGCAAAAGAATGCAAAGAATGCAAAAGAATGCAAAGAATGCAAAAGAATGCAAAAGAATGCAAAAGAATGCAAAGAATGCAAAAGAATGCAAAGAATGCAAAAGAATGCAAAATAATGCAAAAGAATGCAAAAGAATGCAAAGAATGCAAAAGAATGCAAAAGAATGCAAAGAATGCAAAAGAATGCAAAAGAATGCAAAGAATGCAAAAGAATGCAAAGAATGCAAAAGAATGCAAAGAATGCAAAAGAATGCAAAGAATGCAAAAGAATGCAAAAAATGCATGAATTCTCAAAAGATTGCATTCAATTAATTGCTGTAAAATGAATGGGGGGAAAAAATGATTGCAATCTTTTTGCTATGAGTGAATGGTGATTGCATAATTTGAAATCTGAAGTCCCATAGTGAAATCAATGAATGCAATCTTATTATTGAAGTTATTATAGATTGCATTCAAAAAAGATTGCATTCTTTTACAAGCCTGCTAGATACTTAGTTTAACAAAAATATTGACTCTGTTTAGCGGAACAGAAAAACATCAGACAGAGGGAAAGAATTGCGAGACCCACTCTTATTCTTTTCATCTTCCCTATTAAATAGAAATGTCAAGTTTGCTTACCTTATATTTATAATCGAAAAACTGCGAAATAAATTAATGGAATTTCCTCAACCAAAAGCGAAAATTTTATTTTATTAAGTTCAGAAATTTTTGAGTTGATCTAGGTACCTAGATTTCAACGTTTATATCGTGTAAGAAAAATTTCATTTAGATTGAATTTATTAAAACAAGTGATGCTATACCAATATTGTAATATACCCACCTTTGTTCCCACAGGTTTTATATCCACTCTATTCCGCACTTCAAATTAGTTTCAAATTTCCATATCCATCCAAGTTTTCAGTGACCCAGAAAACAAAGCACTCATTTCCATACCTATGTTATATTCAAACATTGTTCTGAAGCTATTTTGCGGTCCACCAAATTCCTATAGAAAATTTTATGAAAAAAAATCCATCAGTTGGTTATATGTATATATGATATTATTTAGTATCGGGACTGCATCCTTCCATTGATGCTGACATTATTTCCCCACAGAACTTCAACCGAAAGCCCAACGAATTTTATATTAAATAAAGAATAAAAAAAAATAAATAAAATTATTTTTCCCGACAAAGGAAAATACCTACATATATATAACTACATATTCGGTGGATAAAAAAAATATCTGTATATGTAGGTACCTATGTTGAAAAATATCAATTTTCATTTTTCCACTCTGGCAGGCATAAATTTCAGTCTTTTTTGGTCGAACATTTTTGCTGCTCGCACTAGCATTCATGAATATAATTTCAAAACCCAAAGGACGAAACTAAAAAACGACCTGTGAGAGAAAGAGAGATAGAATGTGAATATAAAAGTTAATGTTAACGCATCGATCAGTGGCGCGCGATATCCTTTCAGTGAAATGAATTATTTTCCATGCACATTGCATATATTTTATATGCACACATCAGGGCAAGAAACCAATAAATACACCCACCACCACTCACCAGCCTATATAACTGGCCGACCGATGACGCGTAACGACCAACACTCTATTGTCCTTGTGCTTTTTTTAGTTAAGATGACCATATATTTTTTTTACTTGCGATGTTGACATTACGATGATAGTGAAGTCTGCCTCATCTCATTTCTCTCAAAAACGGCTTCTTAGATTTTGATTAAAATTTTTAGCACGACCGGATTTAAAATCACAGCCCGCTTGCCCGCTTTTATGAGTGATGTGCTAGTAATGTCCGATTATTTACGTGCTGAGTTAACTCTGATATATAAACTAGCGTTATTTAACCCTGCAAATAAATTAAATCCGAGTTTTTGAGTGTATGATTAACTTTAACTTTCAGGATCAGTTTCGCAGTGCCTGGGGTTTAATCTTAGTTAAACCTGAGTTAGTTAATCCTGAAAATAAATTAAAACCGAGTTATCTCAGATACCATTTCAGTATACGATTTTCATAAACTTTTAGTTTTAATAAGTCGAAATCTATGTACCGTAAATGGTGCCACTATATAAAAAATAAAATTTGTTTTAATAGTTAATTTGGTTTTATCCCCAAATCTCGCACCAAAAAACTGGACCTATATGATTTTAACTACTTCTGTTTTTGTTTAATCCACCAAGAAAAAGGTAAGCCCCTTCTTCATTTGGAGGCCCTTTAGAACTTTCCAAGTACCAATACTAAGGAAAAGTTGTTCATTGCGAGATCAAGCTAGTTTCATAGTTAAACCCAAAGTTAATCTTGAATAATGTTTTTCAGTCAATTAAGATTATATGAAGTAATTTAAACAAATTTGGTGTGTTTAGTCTGGATTGACTATACATGCGATTTCCATAATGGCCCCACCTTGATTTCGAAAGCGAAAGGGCCGAGTTAACTCTTAAAACAAGTTTTTCAATGAATTAACATCCCGAGTTAATTTTAAGTTAACTCAACAAATTAGTTGGATTAACTCTGGATTAAATCAAAAGATAATTCTGACGATGCGTGTTAAAAACCCTTTTCATCGTGCTACATATTGTCTGTCTCTCTGTGTGGATAGGCAAAGCACATTACCATAGTGTCGCAATTTGATTTTTATAGATTTTTGACAATTTAAATGTAAAGTTAACTAAATCTGGTTTAATTCTCAGTTAACTCAGCACAAGGGACCCTCTGTCAAGAGTAAAATGTAAAACATGCTTAATTCTTTGTTTTCGGTTTTTTAAGCGTATTTATGTATAAACATTTTGTAACTTAATAAATCAAAGGTCAAAGTTCAAAAAGTTATAAATGTCTAATTATTATTATTATTTAAATCTATTGTTGCATTCAAGTTGTCTTTTCGAATCAGTTGTCTAAACATTTACTAAACTGTCGATTTATTTAGGTAATTGAATAAATACTTATTTAAATTCTGTCCTGTCTTATTAAATAATCGTCTAAGGAAATAACAAAACCATTGTAATCCGTATTCAATGAATTTTCTTAGATGTTTGTCTAATTAGACAGTGTCTTAATAACTTATGTATCGTTTTAAATAGAGTGTAAACGCAATATAAAAATTAAGAAAATAGATTTCGGTGTCTAACTTAAACAGATCTTGGACAACATTGATTAATATTCAAGTAGATGCATATTTTTAACATTTGCAATAGATTAGCTATCTAAAAAGGCATGGTTTGAATATGGCTATTTATTTTATTTTCTATTTTTAATAAATAAAGGAAGAATGGTCACCATATTCATACACAAGTCCGTCTTCTCATATAAATATGCTGTTGTAGCTGCCGGTATAGTGGTCAGTTCATGAGTCTCAACACAAAGGCTGAATTAAAGCTGTTCGCTACCAAATAAGCGCTGTGATCATCGAAGCGAGTTGGCAACACACAAAAGCTATGTAACTTGTAACTACTTTGCGCCTGAATTCTTGTGCGAATATCCTTTTCAGTTTTATTTTATTTTCGTTTTCTTTTTTTCTGCAAAACCATCCATGACATTTATGATGCCCTCTTCGAATTCGATAATTTTTTAATGAGTTTTTATTTAATTTAATTTGAGAAAGGAAAAGGAATGTACATATTCGTTGTCCTTACTCGTACAGGATATGCAGAGTATATTTGCACCCGCATTTTCGGACTTGTGCAATTAAAATTAAATTAAAAATAAGCGAATTTTTAAAGTACTCTAAAGTCGCCACGCCACGCCACGCCATGCCAAGCAGCCGTGCGCTGGCCGCTTCCGCTCATCGTTGAGTTTTAAAGGTACTCTGGGAGCACGACGACGACGGCGGCGGCGGGGCCACAGGAAGTGAACTAAGCATTTTTGTAAATGGGAGGCGCGCGCGTTTATACTGAATAAATTTCCGGTCGAAAGATTCAATGAAATCTTAATTTATGTAAATCAGCGACAGTTGACTAAATGAGGGAATGGGGTTGGGGGGAAAAAAGTGAAGAAATGTTGATTTCCTTAGTGGGTGGTATGTAGGTTTATATGTATATTATGATCACAATGATATAAAGAATAAAAAGGAAGAACACCAGGATAACGAGTAGAAAATCATTTAAATTCATTAGAAATACTTTTTTTTTGTATAAGACAGCAGTGGTGGTTTTTATATTCATTTGCAGAAGAAAACCTTGTAAATGATGATTATTATTATTTCATGTTTCTTTTCTTATTCGACGGATTCAAGTCGGTTTGGTCTAGTTGCCTCAGCCCGGAGGTGGTTCGTCTTAATTAAGACATATATTTTTTTTACTACAAAGAGTAATCTCTATGGGATTTCTTTTTATTTTAGTTTTTTTTTTCATATTCGACGAGTTATTATTTTCGTTTTTTTTTTTTCTTTAAATATAAT
This sequence comes from Epistrophe eligans, assembly GCA_951394125.1. Lineage (NCBI taxonomy): Eukaryota > Metazoa > Arthropoda > Insecta > Diptera > Syrphidae > Epistrophe > Epistrophe eligans. The sequence goes on along the minus strand of OX596029.1, from coordinate 107,620,902 downwards.
ATTTTTATGATTATATCGTGTAATTGCATTATTAATTTAAAAACCCCTTAGGATATTTTTGTTTGTGGTGAATTTTGTTATGCATGTTTGTGAATTCGTTTTTACTTTTTTTATATTTTTTTTTACAATTTTTACAATATACCCCTGGGTGATTGGGAGTTTTTTTTATGTTTGTGACATGTTGGTGTACACAAATTATACATTGTTGATATAAAATCTGTTTTTGAAAGAAAAAATGAAAAAAATAAGGTATGCAAATAGATAAAAGTGGTTTTTAAATACAGAGAAAAAACTCTCTAAATTACGTAGATATTTACAAATTGGGATGATATTCGTATATCTTTATAAGACTCGATTTGAAATAGAATTTTTTTTTACAAACATTCGTGTAAGGTTAAAATAAAAATTAAAATAGGTGCACATGCTAAGTTAAAAGTTAATTTCACGGGAAAAGATTAAACTAATTTTCTAGGAAAGATTTTAATTTTTCAGAGTTGGCAACCCTTTAAAAAGAAAAAAATTGATAACTGACAGTTAAAGGTTAGCGAATATGGAGCATTACATTGAGAAACAACGTGTTTTCATTATTCAAAAATATTTAACAAATAATGAAAGTTTAGTGACCACAGTTCGATATTTTCGATATTTTTGGACTTTCACCTGCACTATCACGCAGTCCTTCGATATTTACATTTGAACAGCTTATTTTTGAATGACCAGTGACTTTAGCATCACCAAATGATCCAATCTTAATTTTCCTTTTCTTTTTTCGGGTTGCCAACACTTTGGCATACAAAATGGCGGAAAATTGAAATCTTGCGTATATTTCGTGACACCCGTTAGAAGTAATTCCGTTAAAAGCTAATCCAAATGGCTATAGGGTGAGAAGCACTTTATCATGACAAGAGATACTCTTGGAGGATTTGTCAATTCCTCGCAAGAGGCAGTCCACACATGTATCCCCACATAATGTGGAAGTATCTTTACTTGTAACTTCAAAAGTGTGGAGGTATTTCCATATGCATCTCCACAAATTACAAGGTATTCCACATTTATTTCCACATATGTCAAGGTATCTCCATGTGTATCTTCACATATGTGGTTATATATATGAACATATAAGTAAACATATCTGAACATGTGCGGAGGTAGACCCGACTAAAGATATTCAAAAGATATAAAGATATTCAAAATGTTATCCATACCCTACGAGTAATTTGGAAGAAACAAAGAAACAAGAAAAGTGGGAGCAGCGGTGGGCAGGTTTCAATAAAATCATTTTCTTAATTTTATCCTCAGTCATCAGAACAAACCCTGACAATTTCATCCAAATCATTAGAACCATTCCCGAAAATCTAGAAACAATAAAAGTGGGCGTGGGCGGATTTACCAAAACTATTTTCTGAAATTTTGTCTCTTTCATCATAACACTAGCTGTTAATTTCATTAAAATCGTTAGAACTATTTCTGAAAACCAAGAAACAATAAAAATGGGCGTAGGTGGATTTTCCTAAAAATATTTTTTTAATTTTTTTCTTGTTCATCAGAACACTGCCAATTTCAATAAATAGTAAAAGCTATTATCGAGAACCCAATTTCTAAGAAAAGTGGGAGTGATAGTGAGCGGATTTAATTTAAATTTTTTTTCTCGTTGATTTGAACAAACTCTATAAATTTCATCCAAATCGTTAGAGCCGTTTCCACAAAACTAAGCAACAATAAATGTGGGCGTGGAAGTGGGCGGATTTTACAAAACTCAGAAAATTGCATTCAAATAATTTTAGGCGTTTCCGATAAATAGAGATGTTTCCGACGATTCCGAGACACTAATAAATAAGGAAAGAGGCCGTGGCAGTGGGCGAATTTTATTTAATATAATTTTTAATTTTTTTTTCTCATTTATAGAAATAAACAGTGAAAAAATAACACCCACTGGTTTTTTCCTTAAAATTTGTTGCTAATAAATTTTAGTGAAAATAGAAGTCGTCTTCGAGAAATGTAAGAATATCTTTAAAGGTCTTTAACAGATGTCCCAAAGATGTTTTAAAATTACTAAATAATGTTAACAACCGCTTTGTGCAAAGTTTCATAAAAATCAGCAAGGGATTTTCGTAAGAAAAAAATAAAGCTTTATTAAAATTAAAAAAAAATTGACAATTTTGTTACAAGAAATTATTCAATTTTTTTAAAACATTCTCCATATTAAAATTTATTGAAATCTGTTAAACTGTTTTTGAAAAAAGGCAAAAATAAAAAAATGATCTATGGGACGTCGCATTCTTTTGAACGAAAGGATAAGTAAATCCACTTTACTACTTGTTGAATTTTTGCAATTATCTTTTTTTTAAAGATGTGGAAACATTAAATTTGTAAAAACTCCAAGGCCTTAATTCCAAAATTCCTTGAACTTAGATAAGTTTTTAAAGATTATTTCTTTCTCGATTCACCTCGTATAACAAAAGAAATTTCTCATTTAAAATTGCTCTTTGACCCGAAACTGCTATCCTCTCAAATAATATATTCCTTTTAACAATAAAAACCAGATGATGGATCTGAAACATAGGTACTGATTTTTTGTTCAAGCCATATGCAAGTAGGTATGATGTGTATTATTCACATACGCCTAACCTTCGTCAAAGCCTTTTTTAAACAAACATGCCCAACTCTATATACATTATACATTTTCTAGAAAATACCATAGAAATCAAAAGTAGACACAGGATTTTCATGGGATTTAAATTGAATGACTGATTGCGTAGCTTTAAATTCGGCTAAAGGTCAAAAGGATGTCTCACTTAATCCTCTAGCTCCTTTAAGCTTCGTCTCTGTGAAACTTATTAACATCCTATTCAGATAGACAGATAGAAGAGAAAAAAAAAATACCAAGAACGATAATGGCAGCTCCAGAAACCGTGGACCGTGATACTGGTGGCAGTAGCGGTGCACCTCATCGTGGTATGAATAATTTATAAGAACAATTTTTTGAAGGAATTTGTTCTTCGCATATAGCCCGGCCCGGTAAAGAACGGTTGAGAAGCAAAGCTATATACAGGGGAGGCAAGGCAGAAAAATAAAACCAAAATGACTAGGAAGGAACTGATAATAAAGTCACCCTAAAGGAATTCGGATTGTTCGTCATCTTTCTTTTTCTCTTTCAATTTTGGTTTATTTTTTTTTTGTTCGTTCCCTTTTCGTCCTTGGTTATTATTATATGAATGTGCATGAAAAAGTATTCAGCATCAGAATTCCACCATTTTACCCCCAGTTCTCGAAATGTGAAAAAGAAAAATCATCGAAACGAAATGAAATGAAGACCCTAAACTGGAAGGTAGGTATGGTGTACCATCATCATCTACATAGGAATACTCGTACAGCGTCTTTTCCACCCTCTTTATGGTAATGAACAATCATATTTTGTGAGTACAAAGGAATACCTGTCATATTTATTTTTTTTTGTTCGTTGGAGTTTTGGCCGTTGGCTAAAATCAAAAAAAAAAAAACTGAGGGTCCCTATCTGGTGAAGTGTACGAGAGAATAGGGAGATGCGAATTCTGCCTTAAGCCGTTTCAGCTATTGTCCCCCCAAGGATGCTTTCAGAGAGTTGTAATTTGTTTTCGGTTTGTTAAAGTTTTGGTAATGTTTTTTTTTTTTTTTTTGCATAAAAAAAAATATAATATAGAAGATTAAGAAAAAGTATTTACTTACTTGAAATCTTATTTTAAGTTTGAAAATTTGATACAAAATTTCTGTTTGTACTTCGAAACTAAATAAAGCTTCTTTAAGGACTTAGAAAAAAAATTACAAAATTCGAGAATTCTTAACTTAATTACTTAATTATTTGTTTTAAACACGACCTTTATGATTGGAAAAAAAATTATAAATGGGACTAGGTCAAGGCAGGTGTTCAGACAGGTAAAACAAACAATACGTCAAAATCACGCCAGTAGCATGCAGCATTTGATATGTCGTGTACTCGTAGCTTAAAGCTAGACGCGCTCATGCAACTCTTAATTTAAATACAGACACTCACGTTCGTTGAAGGAGCAGCTTCTTAATACGTGAAGGTTGAGAATGTAAATAAAAATTGTACTCCAAAGATGGACTTCAGATCTTGTTTGTAACCTATTATTTCTGATTTGAAAAAATCATTATAATTAAAAATAAATCGATTAAAAAACTTCTGAAATTGTTTTGACACCAACGCGATGGACAGCTTCTGATTTCTCATACAAATCTCAATTTATGGGGAAAAAAAATCTGAAAATCGTTGGAGCGGTTTTTAAATAAATAATTTCGTATACCTATAAATATTTTAAAATGTCTAAGTATTTTTAAGAAAAAAAATTGGTACACTGCACAATTTTTTAGTACAGTAAAACCCGCTTAAGAGAAACCCGCTTAAGAGAAAAACCCGCTTAGCTGAAACAAATCTTTCATCCCCGAGCATTTTTCGACCAATCACCTATAAAACACTCCGCTTAAGCGAAACTCGCTTAAGTGAAAAACCCGCTTACCTAAAAAATATTTTCAGTTAAATTTTATATATCTCATTAAAAAAAACTCTCTTAAGTGAAAAAAAAATTGAATCGAACAGAACAAAAAATTTGTTAAACGCTTTCATTTCTTTTTTATTTTTCACCTCCACCATTTTCACCACAAAAATGACATTTAAATTTCTGTATGTCACAACCATTTATTCTCGTTTTGTAAACAAATTGCTTTTTGGTTTGGCTTTCAAAAATCCAAAACAACATTTCCAGTGTCTCAAAAGGTACGTATTTTAACATTTCTTAAAAAGAAGATTACACATTCAATAAATTATTTTTGTGTTACATATTAAATCGTTGTTGGATTTTATTTAATTTTTTTTAGGCAACTCCAAAAGATAAATTCAATTTTTTTCCAGCTTTAAATTTCCGCTGAATGGAATTTTTAAATCCGCTTAAGTGAAATTTTTTTTCACTTATCCGGACTCCGCTTAAGTGAAATTTTTTTTCACTTAAGCGGGGTTCGGTGAAAGAAATACTGTGACATTTTGCCGTTTCTCTTAAGCGGGTTTAACTGTATTTATTAATGCGGAGTTTAAAAATTATTTAAAAACAAAAAACAAATCTTATGTCTATTTTCGACATAGATACATTTTTTTTTCAATAATATGGTAGATGGTACTAATATTAGTTCACATAAAAAATGTATTCAAAATCGTTGGACCCGTTTTTGATACAAATGAGATTGTCCTTACTGGTTTTAAAAACACTTGTGCGAAAGTCATACCTACCGTTATTTTTGGTCTCAAGAATAATTTTTTTATTAAATCTGCTAGATAATGTTAAGAAACTTACTGTTGATTGCCAAGTTTAATAAAAATCGATTGAGTCGTTTTAGAATTATTAAGTTCTCAAAAAAATTTTGAAACTTTTTTTAAAAATAAAAAAAAAGAAAATTTGAAAATTTCGGTTTACAATATTTTTAAAAGATTTTTGAAAAGATTTCTATCAAAAAAATTGGTCAAAATCAGTTGAACCATTTTTGAGAAAATTTCAGATAAAAAATATGGGAGGTTACATTTATATCTAACCAATTTTCGAAAAAAAAAATTATAATATTTTAGCCTTCTTGTAAAAAAAATACTGATGTTTTATTTAAGTTGTGGGCACGTCAAAAAGTTGTGGGCACGACAAAAAAGTGTCGGGAGAATACAGACAGAATAATTGCGAGACCCACTTTTTTCGACTTCGCTATATCATAGTAATGTCAACTTTGAACAAAATCTCAAGTTTGATTTTTTTTTACGAATCCATAACTTGCCATGCAATACCTACATATGTATACGAATATCGCAAGTAAAAAAGAAAATGAACTCATGAAAAATAAACAAACTTAAGGAAGGAGGAGGAGAAAAAACAACGCTGTTGTCATTAGGATCATGCGGCTAATCCCATGCAAAAAAATCGTAAACGAAAAATTTCGTTCTTATTTTCCCTAAAACCAGTATATGTTTGTATATGTTTTTGATAAAATTCATAACATTTGTTTAAATTTCTACAAAGTTGTGCAATTTTTGTAGGCTGGTGTTGGATAACTCTAGATGAATATTGTGGCAGAAACGTCAAATTTATTGGGAAATAACAACCACATTTCTGCTGTGGTAGCTCATTAGCTATCAAATGTGATATCATTTTTCACAGACTCAATTGGTTGATTGTGACTTTCACTTATCGCACCATACACTATTTCACCCCTGATTTAACATAATACTTGAAGATTTAAGTATCTTATGATTAACAAAAATATATACATACATTTCCCCCTAAACCTATGATTTCCTTCTTCTTTTTTAAACCATACTTATTATATTGCCTTAAAATTGTTATTAACATACAACTGAAACCCCTTTGATTCGTCCAAAATTCAATTAAACTTTTCCTTCACCAGAAAAAACATCTGAAATAATTTAAATTTCAGTGTCAATGAATTACTAGACTGCAAAGCCAACTCAAGTCTACCACCTCTATGTGGCTCTATAAATAAACTTTGGATTGCATGCTAATTTCAGTGATAAAGTTCCTCAAAAGTAGAATTATTGCATAAATTCTAAATGCACCGCCATCTCGTCATTAATCATACAAAAATATATAGATATGAAAAAAAACGGAATAATTCCCCCAAGCTCAGGGTTGACTTCAAAAGAAGCTGAATAAACACAGACAATAACATTGGCTTAGTTGTGATGTGGTGGGAAAAGACGGAAGATCGCCGCAGTCAGACTCAGGGCGCAGAACCGAAATTACTATTCCAGTCACTCGTCTAGCCTGGCAATTCCAACAACTTCGTTGTCGATTATTATCCGCTGCATTGGACCAGAAAAATACTCCCCACCTAAACCACCACCACCCACTCACATAATCTTCTCAATGGTTAATGTATTTATATACGAGTATATACCATACCAGTGTATATTTATATACTAAGCCCCCGGGACTCAATGCCAAGGAACAGAAGAACTTCCATAGGATTGATTCCCGGACTCATAATGCAATAATCCTCGCTATATACTTTATAGTACAAGGAGACGAATAAAATTTTAGATTTTTTGTTTTTGAACAATTTCAAGTCCAACTTTATTCTGTTCCTGGTTTTTGGTGTGCGTCAGTATTTGTGTATAGTTTTCGACTCAAGAGCATCCTAGTGGTGCCCTTGAGTCGTGGGTTGGATAAAAGTTTTTCTTTTTCTTGCACTTTCATCGCGTATATAGTTGCTTTGTGTCTGGATGGATGTTAGATAGGATTTTGACTCTCTTATTTCAATTCCTGCAGATGAAGATGCGCATTTCAATTCAATGTTATGTCGTCTGGAAGCATCGTACTATTTTTTCGCATATTGTATTTTAAGCTCCTCGTGAATTTTAGCTTGAAATTAAGTTTTCAAATTTAAACAGGGTGATTCGAATTTAGTAAAATGATATTTTGATATTGATATTTTGATATTGATATTATGATATATGATATTAATATTGATATTGATATTGATATTGATATTGATATTGATATTGATATTGATATTGATATTGATATTGATATTGATATTGATATTGATATTGATATTGATATTGATATTGATATTGATATTGATATTGATATTGATATTGATATTGATATTGATATTGATATTGATATTGATATTGATATTGATATTGATATTGATATTGATATTGATATTGATATTGATATTGATATTGATATTGATATTGATATTGATATTGATATTGATATTGATATTGATATTGATATTGATATTGATATTGACATTGATATTGATATTGATATTGATATTGATATTGATATTGATATTGATATTGATATTGATATTGATATTGATATTGATATTGATATTGATATTGATATTGATATTGATATTGATATTGATATTGATATTGATATTGATATTGATATTGATATTGATATTGATATTGATATTGATATTGATATTGATATTGATATTGATATTGATATTGATATTGATATTGATATTGATATTGATATTGATATTGATATTGATATTGATATTGATATTGATATTGATATTGATATTGATATTGATATTGATATTGATATTGATATTGATATTGATATTGATATTGATATTGATATTGATATTGATATTGATATTGATATTGATATTGATATTGATATTGATATTGATATTGATATTGATATTGATATTGATATTGATATTGATATTGATATTGATATTGATATTGATATTGATATTGATATTGATATTGATATTGATATTGATATTGATATTGATATTGATATTGATATTGATATTGATATTGATATTGATATTGATATTGATATTGATATTGATATTGATATTGATATTGATATTGATATTGATATTGATATTGATATTGATATTGATATTGATATTGATATTGATATTGATATTGATATTGATATTGATATTGATATTGATATTGATATTGATATTGATATTGATATTGATATTGATATTGATATTGATATTGATATTGATATTGATATTGATATTGATATTGATATTGATATTGATATTGATATTGATATTGATATTGATATTGATATTGATATTGATATTGATATTGATATTGATATTGATATTGATATTGATATTGATATTGATATTGATATTGATATTGATATTGATATTGATATTGATATTGATATTGATATTGATATTGATATTGATATTGATATTGATATTGATATTGATATTGATATTGATATTGATATTGATATTGATATTGATATTGATATTGATATTGATATTGATATTGATATTGATATTGATATTGATATTGATATTGATATTGATATTGATATTGATATTGATATTGATATTGATATTGATATTGATATTGATATTGATATTGATATTGATATTGATATTGATATTGATATTGATATTGATATTGATATTGATATTGATATTGATATTGATATTGATATTGATATTGATATTGATATTGATATTGATATTGATATTGATATTGATATTGATATTGATATTGATATTGATATTGATATTGATATTGATATTGATATTGATATTGATATTGATATTGATATTGATATTGATATTGATATTGATATTGATATTGATATTGATATTGATATTGATATTGATATTGATATTGATATTGATATTGATATTGATATTGATATTGATATTGATATTGATATTGATATTGATATTGATATTGATATTGATATTGATATTGATATTGATATTGATATTGATATTGATATTGATATTGATATTGATATTGATATTGATATTGATATTGATATTGATATTGATATTGATATTGATATTGATATTGATATTGATATTGATATTGATATTGATATTGATATTGATATTGATATTGATATTGATATTGATATTGAGTGCGTTTAGCGAAATATATTATTAGGTATATATAAGATTTGCTAGGATTTATTTCAAATTTAATAGATTACAAAATAGAATTTTTTTGATAACTATACAAAATTTGAGGAAATTTAAGGGAAATCGAGTAAAATCCGGGGTAAATGGTCAGATGAAACGTAGTTTAGGAATATGCGACAGGGGTTACTGAGCCATTTCTGAAGCCATAACTCCTTATCTCGAGGAATAAAACTGATCTAAATAAATCGGATCACCCTGTACATCTGTACATAATACATATAGAATATCGAAATGCTCGCTTAAGAAAAATTCCTTCAAAATTCAAATGTCATTTTTCAATTAAATTCCAATAAATCTTCACTCAATGTATTTAGATCACTGAATCGACGATGTCGTTTCATCGTAAAATAAATATAAATACAACAATTAAAAGTGTGACTTGTGCGCCCTCTTAAATTCTATAAACACCCACTCGCTAGCTGTCACTTTGCCTAATGAGACCTGTCACTTGGCGCTGGCACTGCTCTTAGGCAATTTTATATGATGGTCGCCAAAATTAGAATTTCAAGTTTTATTTTTTCAAAAAGAAATTGACAAATCCATTAAAATCCTACCCTCATCCACCTTCAAAAGTTCTGCTTTCTTTTATAAGCGTGTATTTCATCGTAAATTTGTCGTTGTCATTAATTCTTTTCGTGGTGTCAGCTATTTTTAGGCGAATTTTGTTATTCAGAGTGTGAAGGTATAGTGCAATCGAATGAGAATATAAAAATTCATTTAATTAATTGGACATTCTCGTTTGTTTATTAGAGATGACTTGTGTGCCATAAAGATTCATTTTATGAATTTCTATTTTCAATATGGAAAATAGAAATTCCTTAGCTCTATACATATATTTCTACACAAAGTCCAACATCACAAAACTTTTAGCTATTTCATAAGATACCAATTTGTTTACTTACGACGTTGGATGCATAAAGGTACCTAACCTACACAACAGCAGCCCCTAGAGTGTCACAAAAACAGAAAACAAAATATCGACTTCGGTCACCTGGGTATCTTACACGAAGTTATAGTGAGGATGGATCTTGCTTCTTTATTCAGTAAGAGTAACCTCTCCGCCATTTATCCATCTCCAATGATGTCTGATGTGCCGGTGCCGTACTTCCCATACTTCGATAAAGACAGATAGCCCCACCATAGTACGAGCACTATAGGACTAGGATCGAAGACCAAGAAAGAAATCCAACAAAACAACAAGCGTATATAGTATAAGCTTTGCAAATGGACAAATTTATTGCCTGGGCGGCGACATATAGTCCAAACTGTGTTAATAGCCCATAAAAGGATAATGTCAGCGGCAATGAAAGACGAATGACTTGCTGCACTCGATTGTAGTATGGTATCTTCTTGGAGTCGCTTTGGTATAGGTAAACAAAACCACTCTACGCTCTGTTGAAATAAAAATAATAACAACTATTTTACCTAAAGTTGAAGATAACAAACAGTATACCGAGCTTTAGTGTTGCCACTTTTTTAAGTTGTAAATTTTTTTTACATGTAATTGAAAATTAACAAGCATGGATGTTGTTAAATGTGGATGGGAATGCTTTGGTCTATTTTTAGAATTCTTTGGGCAATGTTTTGGACACAAAATTTCCCAGTTTTCTTTTTCGGAAACTATGCTGCCCTCTAATTTTGTGTGCACTAGCAATATAAATCTACAAAAAATTGGACGTGATACAAAAAATGTTCACTTTTTCTTTCCAACAAAATAAATCAGTTTTTACATATCCTTCTACAATGTTCCTACCGCTACCATTTGCCTCTTTTATAAAAACCGATTTATTTGATTAGCAATAAAACATTTCTAGATCACGACGAACTTTCAGTCATTGGATAAGTCATTTAGTAATCATTGAAAAAACATACTAAATCCAGACTGTAACAAATAATCTTTATCTTAAATCATTCTTTCACTACTTACTAAATTTGTTTTCATTTGAAGTGGGAACACTAATTGAAATTCGAACAAAACAAATGACATTATACGGAAAAGTCTAAGAAATGCCACTATAAAGTTGGGAAGAGTATAGGAGAAGATGCTGAATTCATCCATTGGATTCGCTCACATCATGCGGTCATTTATCACTGAACAATGAACCGGACAAAGCGACTCGCTATATAACATATTGACCACAACTAAAAACCTGTGAATCCATTAGGGTCAGAGTTGTCTTGTCTCATATATTTGTCGAGTTTGGCAGTGGTGCCATCAACGCTATCCCAAACCTATATCTTAAAGCTAGAGAGCTCTGAACTGATATCATAATTGCCATTTTATTGGGCGGTGTCATTGTCAGATTCTTATAAAAAAAGGAAACATTTTAAAAGTGTTCATCTCCTCTCTTCGGTCTTCGCTTGTGGACATCAAGACCAGAGATTAATGTTGTTCGAAGAGCTTGCAGTCTGGGTCTCCTCTAGGTGCGATTCAATTATTTACTGCTGAGTGATGTCACTGCAGGTTATCAGTTGCAAAAATTGATTTATCCTATGAAGTCGTCGAAGGTTATACTGATACCAGACGAAAGGATTTCATTATACCCTACTTTGGGTTTTCTTCGTTGTCGTTTTCAATGATGATGATGATGGTTGTTTGTATGTGTGGTCCCTCTGGCTAACTGTGTTGAACCTTGAGCATTGCTGACACATGAAGGTGGACAACGTTAATCGCAATATGTCAAAACTAAGTGCATGACTCTCTCTATTGATGTCCTACATGGAGTAGAGATCTAGAAAGCATATCTATACATTTGTACCTACATTAAATTGGATTTAGCTTTGAGGTAATGGACTGTAATGATGGCTTTTACGACTTTTATGTTAAGAAGATGACCATTGGATAGAAGCAATGGAATGCTAATGTTTGATAAGAAAAAACCTATAAACCATCAATATTTTCAAAAACATTAAACAAAGTTACAAGATTATTGCTAATTTGAGGTCACTTCAACGAAAAAAGAGATAATAAATAATAACAACAATGAGACCGACAAAGACAAAGTAACACGTACTGCAAGAAATACATTAAGATTATGGCTTAATGATGCCAAAAGACTGTCAAAAAGGTACAAGGTATATAATATGCCAGTCATTTAATTTATTGTTACGTGTAGTTTCTATTAAAATTTTAAAATATATTTAACAAAAACCGAGTCTCAGTAAATATTTTTTTTCTTCGTATCATTTCCTCATTACTACCAACATCATCAAAAATTGTATGGATAGCACCGATAACTCCGAATCCAAAACAATTCCCGGGCGATGTAGATTGTAGGTAGAATATTTATGAAGTGAAAACCCATTTTAATTAATGTCAGTCAACCGATTTTTATTCAAGAAATATATTCTTTGTAAAATTCCGAAACTGTTGCAATTACACCAACACGGGGGCAATACACATTTATGAATTCCTTAAAATATTAATTAAATCATAAATTCATACCACCGCAGTTGTAAAAAAATAATAAATATTTATACTTACGACTGGGACACCAAAAAACGACAAGTCCCCCGCAGCTAACAAAACGCGACACAAACATCAGAAGACATCATTACAGCTCTTTAAAATAGGGTTCGGAACTACTTCTATTTTGGAGTGGATTAAGTATTATTTTTGGTTTGTATACCTATTGATTGGATTCGATCAGGGCATAATTATTTTAAAATTAATTCTGAGCAAAAAACCATGACCATACATTTAAAAAATAGATATATGAGGCATGGTAATTTATTTTAAAAAATTAAGCGGTTTTACTTCCTTATTGTATGGGTTGTTAGTGTGGGAAAATACAATTTATTTAACTTATCGTATACGAAATTACATTTTCAACTTAGATTTTTATATTAGAGTACCTACGTCACGCAAAATTTTAATTTTGCGCCATTTAAGATACAGATACAGATAGATACAGTGTTGCCAACGGAAAAAAAGATAACAATGTGAAAGCTGACAGTTCGGGGTTTAGTAAAAATGGAGCGCTATACGAAAGAACAACGCATTTTCATTGTTGGGCAATATTTTAGAAATAATGAAGTTTTATCATCTACAGTCCGAAATTTTCGTACAAAATATGGCCGTCATAGTGATTTAAAACGCATTTGGGGTTCATAAAACCCACGAGTAATTGTTGAGAAACAAATGCATCCACAACGCGTGACTGTTTGGTGCGGATTTTAGGCTGGAGGCATTATCGGAGCATTCTTCTTCGAAAATCTGGATGGTAAGGCAGTAACAATTAATGGTGTTCGTTATCTTGAACCCAGTTTTTAGTGCCTAAATTACAAGATATGGATGTGACTAACATGTGGTTTCAATAAGACGATGTCACATATGCCATGGAGCCAGAGAAACAATTCAATTACTGCATGAGTTATTTCCTAATCATGTATAATCGGCCATTTCTGCGATCAGAATTGGCCATCCAGATCTTGCGATTTAACGCTGTTGAACTTTTATCTTTGGGGTCTATGCAGTCAAGCTAACGACCACCAACACCATGAAATTCATCCACATTTATGCGAAACGGTCATAGAAAATTTCAATAAAAGGGTAGGTACGTACTTGCTAGCAACGACGTGCCGGCCATTTATCCGATGTGCTATTCCATACATAACCATATTTTCTATCAAAATTAAATTTTACGTGAATTATGGGACCGCTTTACATAACATATACCTAATTTACACTTAAAATAAATTTTTTCCGGACCCTGCCTTAAACTCACCCATCAGAAAGCAAAACAAACGCTAATATAAGTAGGTACGCGCATCTATTTTTGTCACCGCGCGCCGCACGGATTACGTGCAACGATCCTAGTTCGTTGCGAATTAAAATGATCGCAATAAATTCATCATTAAAATTCCATCAACCGGAGCAGTGTTGGCACAATGACTTTTTGCCATCATGCTCGGGGCCAACCATTTTATATAAGCTCCCAAAAATAGAACGCATTCGCATTCATAAGTTGTTCGGCGTCACAATAAAAGACGTTGTCGTTGGCGGCACAAGTCTGTGTATAATTTACAGTGGCATTATACCTACCTAGTTCTTCTTTTTAAAAGGCGCAAATTCGTGCATTAGATTAGAGGCATCACGCATGCAAATGCTGAATATTATACTGCTGCACACATATGACACATCATGATGCACCAAAACTAAAGGCTTAAAAATAGAGTTTCATTCATATAATGAACGATTGTGGCAGGTTGTTGGCTTCTGGATTAAAATGTCGCCGTGTCACACAAGATGATCATTTGTTATGCCGGATCCAGAAATTATTTTATTTAGCGTGCATTAACTTGTTTGAGTATATACACGAAGGAGCTTATATTTTTATACACAACATTTCACTTCAAGAACATGCCTCACTGCCTCACAGATGTATCTTGTATCTAATTAAGTATTATTATACAGCTATATTATATTAAGTTCTTAGAAATAAGAAAAGTAGAACCCACAAATAATTCCTTATACATAAGTAATTATAACCTTAAAAAATATTAAGAGAAAGAGTAACCCTTAAAAAATAATTTTTTTCTTTTTGATTATTTAAAAGATATCATCATAAAATAAAATGTATCAGCACTCAAAAATAATGTTGTTTTTTTCCAAATTACCTGTAAAATGTTGATTTTTCTAAAAATAATTAAAGGTTTCTTAATAGATTTTTTTTACATAGAAACATTTTTTTTTATATTGTGTCATATTCTCTCGGTGGAGAAACTTGTGCAATGGACTTCTTAAGTCAATCTCCAAAGGAACTGGCCGAGAATGTCAATGGAAACTCTTGTCCCTAGCAAGCAACTCAGGGAAACGGCCGGAACCCTCGGAGGAGAACCTTGTCCAATGAGCTACTCAAAGAAGGAACTCAGAGGAAAGAAACGGGCGAGAATTTGTGTTATGTATGGATGGAAGACCCTTATACATAACAAATAATAGTAATAATGATAAGCGTAAATACCAATATTAATATTATAATTATATTAATTAAACTGTTCGCCCTACTCTATGTAATGCCTCTAACAACATTTTCTCAAGCAGAGTAAATTCCGCTAAATAATGCTATTCTGTCACCGAACACCTAATTAGCATTTAACGTCATGTCATGGCCCGATCTTGAATTCTCTATACTCTTGATTGATATCCACCACTGGCCAAGAAAAAAAGACAATTTATCCAACCATTTCCTTCACTTCGTCTTGTAAATCTCGGGGGTAAAAGAGAGTATGAACTGCAAAAAGATGAAGTGTAAAATCATATAGGATTTCTAAGAATTCCGATTCTGTTGACTAAGTGCCTATATAATTATAGTTGTGCAGTGGTCGTGCACAATATACCAGGTTGTGAAAAAGGTACCTATACATACAGGTGTCGCACGCTTTTGCTCAGACTTTCGAATAATTATATTAAGAAAATTAATTAAAAAATTTACACAAACGAAAAAGTGAAAATTTTATTTTTTTATTTTGTCATAATTTTAGAAATACCTACTGTCTTAAAATTCCATTGGCAAATCTGGGGTCCACAAAAAATTATGTGTATTTATGTCGAAAATACCGGGTATTCGCACTTGACCATATTATATCTATTTATAGTAATATAGAAGGGAACAACTTAGCAGACGCACTGGCAAAGAAAGGGTCAATGTCAAATGGGTACAGTACTCAAGACATGGGACCAAACGTCCCGATTGGCGTGATTAAAAGGAAGATAAACCTAATAATGAAAGAGCAAATCAATAATTCCTGGATATCCAGGAACGATTGCATCATCTCTAGAAGTTTATGGCCTAGAATTAATGAAAAAGAAACTCGATATATTTTATCATTGAGTAAAAAGAACATTAGAACCCTGATAGGTGTACTAACGGGACATTGTGCCATTGGTGCAATGGCCAATAGATTGGGTATTTACGCACCCGATTTCTGTAGGAGCTGTCAGGATGTTGAGGAAACTGAAACCATTAAACACCTGCTCTGCGACTGCCCAAACCTCCAAACAAATCGCCTCCGATACCTTGGAAACAGATTTATTGGGGAAATGGACGATCTAGCGCAGGTCTCAATGGCAAACATGAAGAAATTTATAGATAGCACGGGGTGGTTCGAAAATGAACCAGCCTATGTAAACCATTAGTTTAGGTATTATCTCTGTTTCAGGGGATCACAATGGACCATTAGGCCCCCGTGTACGCAGCAGCATCAGAGCTGAGCATGCCCCTTCTAACCTAACCTAACCTATCTATTTATAAAAAAATACTTCTCTTTTCGCTCAAAATTTTATAAAGACATGTAATTTAATAGGAGGCAAATAAATAGCATAACAACTGAATGCCAAATAAAAAAAAAAAGTAAAACAACAAATTGCCAAATAAAAAATTAACGATTTTAAAAAATCCAACCAAAAAATAAATTAATGAAAAATACGACAGGATTAAAAATGAAACGTAAATTTCCAACGAAATGAGCTTCCACGAAACGTTAGTTTGCCCAGACAATTCCTGCGAAACATACCATACAATTTTTCAAAATCACCTGTAGGAATTTAAGGAAAAAACCCGCTAAAATTTAGTCTTGATATTTATAAGAAAAAAATTAATGTGTAATTTCAAAACATTAGAAATAAATAAACATCGTTTAGCCGTTATCAATCGCCATTTTAAATCTTACAAAACAAATATAAATATATAGGTACCTACACTTACCTAGAGGTATAATATTTTTAATTAAGAAAATAATACCCAAAACATTGAATCACGTCTACCTATACTTAAAACAAAAAAAAATATATTTTCACCAAAATTGCATTCCAAACCTCCCCTTACGGAACCATCAAAGTGTTTATTCAAGGACTTAAGCTATTTTCCATAATCCTGTAGTCGGATAAGGAGTTTCAGTTGAAACAAGAAACAAAAAAAAAAAAACTTTATAATCGAAAAACATCCGAACAATGTTTTATAAACAAAAAGGAAATTCTTTGAAAAACTCTTATAGTGGATAGCTATAGCTATATAGCTCTATGTATATTGCACCCCTGCTGTATTGCCTTTTGGTATAGATACATATATAAAAAGTCTCAAGAGTTTTTTCAAGCAAGTATTTTCCCCCCCAAAACTAATTTTGTAATTTCCTCTTCTTTAAACCCGTGTATTTTTTTTATGATGGCAACAATATTATACAATCCTATTGGAGCAAGGAATTGTCTTATATTAAACCGAGAAGGGATACATAAAACTGTCCAGAATGTAGGATCAGCTCATCGTTTGGTTTCGGCCTTTTATCTTTTGCGTTATAGACCAAATCCCTAGCTGTTTCGCTTATGAGGTGATGGGTATACGGATATATAGAGTGCAAGAAAAAGTTTCGCTCATAAATGCAAATAACCAAATCAAAACTTTTTAATTGGAATCTCGTTATAAATCCTTTTGAGAGTGCATACGGTTCTTATATATATTATATAAATATATATAAAAGAAGAGAACCATTATGGAAAAGTAAGCATGATGACGCAGTCCAAGTTGTTTTTATTTTTTTTTACAACCAATCTCCTGGCAAGCTTTTGAAGGTTTAAAACGGTCTTATAGTTAGGATACCAGGCAGATTTTTTCGGATAAAAAAGTTTAACTATAATAAACGGAAAAGGATTTAGGTATTCATATACATTTATTTATCTATACAAAAATTGCTATTGTCATTTAATTGCATATTTTAAATATATGTATTGTTGAAACCGCTGAGTCGGGATGAGTCTTTTGATGTTGATGACGCAGAGACATAAGGCTCTTATACGTGGGTTAGTTTAGATATACACGTAGATTTTGTTGTAAGTTTGAAATGCCATGCCATATTTTCTAGAATCTACTTAAAAAAAAAATAAAACCCCTTGTTTCGATAAATTAAATCACTAAAAAATTAATCTTAAAGGTGGATAATTTTGAAAGCTTTTTTAGTGTTTCGATTCCCATAATATTCGAAATTGCCATTTTAATTCGCACCAAAAATAAGAGCATCTTACCTGCCATACAAGCGGTTTGAAAGAGGTTACTTATTTCGAGAAACGTTCTGAAAATTTTGATTTAAAAAATCTGTTACTAAAGGTATGTATAGCTGACATATAAGTGTTTCTTTGATTTCCGACTTTATCGTTAACAACTTAACCAATTTTTATCAAAATACAGAAAGTCCTTTTAAGTTGAAATAATATGATTTCTGCAATATGGAATGGATATGGAAATGGATATGGAAAAGTCCATGTTTTATTTCAAATAACAATGAGGCCAGAGAAAAAAACTTTTTTTCTATCGATAAAGTAGGTAAGTCAGTATCAGGGTTTAAACGTTGAACTTTTTTTCTTAGAAATCAAGCGAAGCCAGGCAAGCACGGGTCTATTATAAAACATAATATGATACATATAGCAAATAATTCATTCTTCATCTCCCTATATATAGAAAGTCAAAAAATATCTTAGATATTATCAAAAATAAATATCCGTTAACCTTTCATTCTTGTGTAACAAAAAAGGCCATATTCGGTTGTCCTTTAAATCCCCCTTTCGCAAATCAGTGCGAATGCACACGAAATAGTCCTCGATAAAAAAAAAAAAACTTATATACAAATACAATTTATAGCTATTACCCCTAAGACGCTCTATGTCGGTTGCCTTTATATGCGTATATGTACGTCTTAATCCGATTCAAAGAAAGTTATCGAAACGAAGCCACCACATGGTCTGATGCTGATGCCTAGCCAACCATCACCGACACCTTTTATTCTTTACGGGATAATCAAGAAAAATGGTTGAAGTAATCTTTCGCATCAATTGCACGAGGGTTGTTGTATCTTTAAGAATGCCAAAATCTCATGGCCCATGTTATTTTTCATGTTTTAGTTCCGCCATTAAAATGAAAAGGAAAAAAGAAATAAGAAATAACACACCAAAAATCAACACACAACCAAAAATGCTTCAGCTAGCATGACAAATGCGTTAGATTAAAGTGTTTCAAGCTTCGTAATTGCATTTTCACCCCTCTTCTTATGCACCGGAAGGAAAGATGAAAAAGAGAAAAAATAAGGCAGAAATAACGGCAAAGCTAAAGCTGCGACAGCACTGTTATGCACCCTGTTCTTTAATTTTGGATTCCATTGAATTCCATCAACCTTCGGATTTGGTATTCCCTTTTTTTTCAAGTCGATTGCTGATTTTCAGCAATTGGGGGAAGAGTATTTTAGACTTTAATCGAATTCCAGAAATAAGCCGCTTCATGTAGCTACGCCCAAAGTCAGTGGAATACCTTCTCATACGCCTCTTCTACTGTGAATATGACAGAAAGAAATTTTAATTACAATATGAGCCAACCGTTGCACAGTGTGGTGGATCACAAATCTAGCTGGACAAAATTAATAACTCGCGTTGGATTAACTTTCTGCTAATTTTTTTGATACAAAATGATTTCAATTATATTAATGATTCAAAACAACCAGTATTTTTTTTTTAAACTTTATTTTTTAATAAAAACAGACCAAAACTTAAAAGTCTCACTGGCAGGAAAACAGACATTTTTAAGACAAAAATTTGGTTTCTTAAATTCATCATTCTGAGATTATTTATAGCTTTATATACTTGTATTTAGGTTAAATATTACAAAGATTCATGATAAATACAATTATTAAGTGAATTTTTACGAAAGAAGTCGGAGTTCATCATTGCTATTGTTACAGTAGAGCCTCCATTAAAAATTTTATAATAATTGTTTTTATTTATTTGTTTTTACTTTATTACATTAATAACACAGATAATAATACATAAATACACTTATAAATTTTGTCATTCACTTTCATATTCGTCGTAAAAAGATTCTTCCTCCTCAAGAGCATCAACAGTTAATAGTGAAAGAACTTCTTTTGTTATTATAGCTCGATTGTTAACTCAGTTGGATAACAGTTTTTCTTAGCTTTTTGAATGTTTGTATATGAGGGAAAAAGATCTTTACATTTTGCGTTGACTTTTTGCCGAATAACATCATATTGATGTTTCGACAAATTAGCATCAACCATTAAAGATAATGCTTCATCAACAAAAAAGCCCACTGAAGGTACATACTCAGAACTATATCTTTTACAAAGTTTTTTCAATTCCGTACCCTTACTGGACGAAGCTTCCGACAAATCTTTCAAAAGCTTGGCTGAATCTCGCTTTCCCATTTTTCAAAGCACTATCTCACTAGCCATAACAATTTCTTGAGGGTCAGTTGAATCTAAAAGACTTTGAATCTTCCTTTTTTTTATTTTTCAGAACAGTCATTAAAGGTTTTTGGTTTTCTTCCAGCTTTATCAAGATTTTGAGGTTTTACGCTTTCAGGTAAAACATAAGGTTCATCAAGCCAAACTGCATTTGATGTCAAAAAACGGTTGCGATGCCATCCACTTTTTTCACATTTTTCGCTTAGCTTAAAGCAAACAATATTAATATTTGCCTTAAGATTTGTTTCAACTTTTTCTGATATGTCTTGAAGACCATATCTTTCCATTATTAATGACAATACGACGTCTTTTCGATGTATTTTGGGAGTTTTTTTCCATTCTTCAAAAATTTCCTTGCGCGATAGAGTGGAGGTCATACTGGAAAAGTGAAAAAAAATTTATGGCGGTCGCAAAAACGCGCAAGATATTTTTTATTTACCTTAAAGTGAACACTTAAAAAATTAATTTAAGTATAGTCTTGCAGCGGAATTATGCGGAATAATTAACTTTAACTCTACTTAAAAAAAGAAAATATTTTATTTTTTCCTCTTTCTCACCCTCTCACCAAAATATTTTTTTTTTAATATTTCCAATGGAAATAAATAAATAAAAATTATTATATTTTACCTTGAAATATAGTTTAATAATAGCAAAAAAAAATTATAACAATAAAATCACCGTAGCCTTTTTAATCGTAAACCAAAGTTATACCAAAAAAAACACTTTTCTCTGTTATGTGAATGCACCTGTTGACAACAACTGACTTTGAAGCTTAATTTTTCCTAATCAGTGTAAAAAATAAAAAACCAAAACATGAATAACAGTTACCTATTGTATTGAGAAGCTAAACAAATGATCAGAAGTCATGTGGCTTAACTTTTTTTTTTTCATTTTGTCCAGCTAGATTTGCGATCTACCACACTGTGCGTTGGCATTAAAATAATCAACTATGTATTTTCACACCGCTAAGTTTCACCCTTGATTGCTGGCAATTATTATTATTATACAGACTTAAACAAAAACAACAAATCCCATGAGTCTCTCTTGGTCTGACATTGTTTATCTCTCACTCTCACTCTCACTTTGTCCTTCCTTTTTCCAGACAGAGTTTTGAGGTCAAATTTCGTTGCGACATGTCATTCATAATTTCCACGCAATTTTCATATTTAATGAATACCTACCAATGCCAATGTTGAAATGGAATATCCGATAGGAGTTCCGTAACGGTAAACAGTCTGTCCTCTGCTAATTTGTCAAAAATATCAACAAAAATGAGCAATGAGCATCCAATTGTGAATATTGTACCTATAAAAAAAGCCATTCACAGAAACAGAGCACAGGTTGTCAAACAAGCCGTATATATATCTACATGTACATAATACACAAAACGGATCCGGATATAGTTGTCACCTGTCAGTCCATAGGGGCATTATTGTGATGGTGTGGCTCTTTCTGCTGTTGTCGCAATTACATATTTTGATTGAATTTTTGGATATAAGTACATACCTATATAGAAGTACACAGTAGGTACCTACTGACTACTGAGTACACATAAAAGGTTGGCGCTGTATGACTTCGAATGCACGGAATTTCATCATTAATTATGAAGGCACATTAAACAAATACCAAAGGATTTACCGTTTTCACTAATTGCATGACTTGACGTTAAATAGAATGTTGATGGAAAATCGTTTCTGACAACAAATACATACAATAAATGGCATACATTACATATGTGGGTTCACATCAAAAGAACCGTTTAACATTAACAGTGTGATTTGTTTTTTAAAAGCACATTACAGTACATAGGTACCTATATTGTATTTCCTGCTGCGCTACTGAAATAATAAATATAAAACTAGCCTATTTGTGCGAGAATTCTCGCAACTACATAAAAATAATATTTAATATCAAAAATTTTGTGAACGGACTTAATAAATTGAACCGAACTAATGTCACATGCCAAAATATAACCAATTGGAAAAAGGAAGTGCTAATTTTTATTGGAATAATAAGGGTATTCATGCAACGTCGTAAGTTTACAAATTGTGTAAAATGATAAGTTTACACAAAAGTTCGCATGGGATTTTTAAAGCCCGACGGGATTTCGATTTCGGGGCTAAATAAGAACTGTAATGGCCGTAAACTCATGGCAGTGATCGAACGAAAATGAGCGAATACAAGAAAAATCATATGGCCCGCCGCATACTGGTGGAATATCTACTTTTCTTTCAGTTAAGTTCACTTTTGTTTTTATTAGTAAAAGTTGTCCCGAGCTCAACTCAACTGAAATTTGGTTAAAGAGGAATCATTAAAATAATGGTTCCTTTTACTTCGATAAGAATTCGGAAATCATAACAAATACAAGTAAAATCATTTACTTTTGTTTATTCATATGGCCCATTTTATAGATTTGTGCGAATAAACAATGCAGACCAATGACAGTCAGAAAACGAAGGGGTCCTAATTATTTTGTTTGTAAATATAAACTACGTTTTTATTCACAACTTTTACCGCGAACTAATCTCAATGCGAAAGCTACAGAACACGGACAGAGTTAATTATTATTATTATTATTTTATTTTAGTTCTCTAAGATACTTAATAATATCATATTTCTGAACACGCCTAATTCTAAAAGTCACAATGACGTTTGGTTAAGTTTACCAAAAACATTTGATTAATTTTCCGCAGCAAAATCCTTGGGGAATTTTAACCAAATTGTGCAAATCATTTCTCATACAAAATTTGAAAGTTCATTAACAAAATATGGTAAACTTATCTAGTGTTTTACATCACTGCATGAATACCCTTAATAAAAAGAAACAAGTCTTATGTGCTCTGATTTGTCTGAGGTAAAAAAGAAAAACACCAAATAACTATTCTCCATTTCATAAGCAAGTACATATACCTGAACATAATGGGAAAGTGTCGCTGCATTGTAATGGGTGATTTTTTAAGAGGTTTAGAACTTTAAAAAAAAAAACACAAAAAATTCGAAAAAATGAATGAAATATTTATTTGAATCGATAGTTTGAACCTTGCAATTTAATGTTTAAAGATAATTTCATGCAAATGTTGACCGCGGCTGCGTCTCAGGTAGCCCATCCGCTGAGTCCAATTTTGGCATACTCTTTCACACATATCGGCCGGTATCTCACGAATGAATGCATGGATGTTGGCTTCCAGTGCGTCAATCGAAGCGGGCTTGTCCCTATAGACATTAGCCTTGACATACCCCCACAAAAAATAATCTAATGGTGTCAAATCGCACGATCTAGGCGGCCAATTGACCAATTGGTCACAATCTTCCGAATAGACTGCTCAGAAGGTCGAGAATGCCGACCATAAAATGGAAGCAGCGCGCGATGAACATTTCGAACCGAGCACGAATTTTGATAGTAAAATTCAATAATTTGCAAGCGTTGTTCATTTGTAAGACGATCCATGGTTAAATTGCAAACCAAACTGAAGCTGTTTGACAGTGACACAAGGTACTAAACACACGTCAGCTGTCAAAACCAGTGTTGCCAAAACCAAACCAGCTAAAAAATCACCCGTTACTTTGTACATAGATGCTGTCATTTAAGTCGCTCATATCTAAGTTATTATGTAGCAAATCAATGGTTTAGTTCATATTTTATTTTTTTAATATTATTTTTGTCTTTTGTTTTATTTTTCAAAAATTGGAAAGTAACAATATCAATGCATTCAAGTGATTTAAAACTTTTAACTTTGTTCATCAGGCCTAGATTGGCTCATATTTCATATCAATACCTATCTGATGAATTTACGGAATTTATCTTTGAAATCTATTTCAAACTCTTGAGCAGCATATATGTACATATGTAGTATTTAGGTAGGTGATATATATAGGAGTAGAAGTTGAATCTACTCTTTGTTGCAGCTGCAACTTCAAATTCCGGTAATCTATGTAAAATACACAGTCTTGTGCTATTTTACTTTTATTTTTACAGTGCCCAGAATTGCATTTGCAATGCAGCTTGCAGCTATTCACCATTGTAATCATGAAATTAGACTTTTTTGTAACAATGCATACGTACAGGGTAGTCCAAATGTCACTTAAGATTTGGAAATTGAAATAAAAGCTTTTGATATTATGTCTTAACAAAACGTTTATACAATTTTCATTAAAATTATCGCAAAACTGGTATATCCGTTTCAAAATCAGCTTACACAGAAAAGAATAATTATTTGAAAAAAAGTATGTAATTCAAACTCAAAACGAAACGATTAACGCCCAAACTAAATTGAAAATGAAATGGCCTGTCAAACGATATAAGCAAATTTGAGATGAAAACACATTTTCTGTAATTTGCGAAACTCTACCATTTTAGTTGGAAAATGTAGTATTAAATTAGTTATCGAATGACAGCCCACCTTCTGAACATTTCACACGTTGACACAGATAGTATATATAAATGTTTCTTAAAGGTCAACATTATGTGTGTGTCAACGCTTTCAAATCAGGCCAACAATGTGGAAATGAAACTATCTATCTCTGATTACGAATCTAAAAAAATTTTAACTTAAATCCTTTCAACGATTCTTTGGGAGGGAATAATTCCTCTATTAATATTTCAGACCGCTCACTTGAGCAATTAAATCGAAATATTTTTTTCCTCAGTATTTTACAGAAAAACTCTGCAAATTTTTCTAATTCTCTGAAGCCTCAGAAGTAAACTGACTAAAAAGTTCATCTGCAGCGAAATCGAGATGTATCAATTACTTAAATATGTCAAACTCTTTCGCAAAATTTAAATTATAAAAATGGCGCTCATTATCATGACATAAAAACTCTGCCCAGCTTAGACGTCCTATAGAGCAGCTTTAAATCCATAAGATTTATTGACTCTTTTCGCTGCCATTCATCACGCTTTTTTTGTTGCACGCATATATGTATGTATGTATGTACATTTTATTATATGTGATGTTGTTGAAAAAAAATAATAATAATAAAAATAAAATGTGCACCCTTTACAACGAGAATCGAAAGCTCATCTATCCCGAGCTTGCCTCTCGCATCATCATGCTCGTTTAGTCGACTTCATAAATGCGAAGGCATCTGGCAGTTTAAAAACCATTTCGAATGGTTTACTGTCGGCTTCGATTATTTGTTGACTCAAATTTGCATCCCCCTAAAACAAAGCGAAAAAAAAAACAGACAACAACATCGCTACCCCCACCCTGTATATTTGATGACAATATGTCGTTGGAAAAAAAAAAAAAAAAAAAAACATCCTGAAGGGGATGCTGGGCTGAATTAGTTTTAGGTGTCAACTTGATATACAGTCACCGTGTATTTATTGGGATGGCAACAGCTTGACGTTTCGAGTCCACATAAATAGCATAGCTAGAACTTGCAGAGTGGGGGCCCATATAATGTATAACCGAATGTGAGGGCATCACAGCAAAAGACACAAGTTGCAGAGTTGCAATAAATCACCCCATCGTTGCAACTCAGCCCCGCCACGCAATGATGTGAATGAAATTGTTGGGGGTCGGTTGTTACGTACATATATATATATATATGTAGCTTTGGTTTGGGGTAGAGTGTGGGTGCACTGATGCTGTCGCACTGGCCATTTTGAAAATTCAGCAATAACAACGATTTCCTCGTTTGCTGCAAAACTAAGGGAAATAAATTACACACATGGAAATGGTGATGGTAACTTTGGGAGCCATATCGCACACAACCAAGGAGGCTGTTTCGAGATAAAACGGCAGCGTTTCGCATTTCGCATTTCGTGTTCATTTCATTTCATTTCTTTTTTTTTCATTTTTATTTCGTGTTGAATTTATGATAGGGTGGGGTTGTCATTTGGACACTGTTATACTGTTTTGTTCAACACTACGAGGGGCTGATTTGGGCTGATTCGACTGAATCTAAATGATCTGGATATACATATGTATATGTGGTTGCGTATGGAACGTAGGTACATATAATATAATATACAGATTCATATTGGACATTGCATTATATACCTACATAGATATTATGCTATGCATGAGTATTATAAGATGATATGGGGTGATAAAGTGAACACAAATTTAAACAGCAATTTAACTGATAAAACGACTTAAATTTGAATTATAAAAAAGGGGAAAAGACAACAAAATCAACCACCCGCTGCCAATACATTATGTTATTGTTATATTGTACTTTTTTTTAATAAAATTTTGTCGTTGTAGACACATTTAGCACTTTTGTTCAGAGTCGTTTTATTTTTTGTTAAATAGGTTTTTGATCAAATCATACGCATTTATGAGATGTTGAGAGAATTGTTTCTAGTATAGATACCTTTTTTTAACTGGTTGCATGGGGGTCGATAAATCCCTGTCTACACAACTAAATGCATTTAATTTTTTGTAAAATAATCCACCATAACTGTTTTAGCTGAAAAGCTTAGTAATTATTTTTTACGAATAATTAAGAAACTTTAATAAAAAAAATGAAAGTTTAGTTTATAGTTTATTTTATTGTCTTATTAAAATAATGAATATTAGTTTACAATTTTGTTTTTTTTTTTGGTTTGGCCGAGGGCCGTCTACCAGACTGACAAAATAACATTTTGCAAAAAGTTTCGTTTACAATACAAGATCGATAGTTATAAAGTAAGTCCTAACCCAACCACGTGCAAATGAATTAAAAACCACGACACACTTTTAACTTTATGAAAACACACTTTTATTACTTATAAGTTACAGAACAAGAATGATATTATTGACTTTGAAGTCTTGACGTAGAAAATTAATGGGCTGTTTTGGTGGTTGGTTTCTTCTGGTTGCGTTCATGAGTTGAATTTGTCTTTGCATTCAACATGGAATACATTTTATAATATACAAGAGTTGATGAAAAATTTCAAAGTTTTGAAAAACAATTTATTTATTTATTTGTTTATTTATTTATTTACTTATTTATTTATTTATTTATTTATTTATTTATTTATTTATTTATTTATTTATTTATTTATTTATTTATTTATCTATTTATTTATTTAATTTATTTATTTATTTATTTATTCATTCATTTATCTATTTACTTATGCGTATATTTATTTATTTGTTTGTTTGTTTATTTGTATATTTATTTTTTTTATTTATTTATTTATTTATTTTTTTTTTTTGCTTATTTATTTATTTTTCTGTTCACTTATTTATTTATTTATTTATTCAAACATTTTTTTTTTCACTTACTAACTTATTTATTAAATTACTAACAATTACTGATTATTCATGTGTATGCTTTCTAGTCACTTTATCTTTTATTTCTTTTCATTACATTAATTCAAATTGAAGGTTTTTAAATGCATTTTCCTTCAGGAAAACAATATTACCAAAATGTATAATTTTTAATAGTATTATGATAATGTTTCAGATGTAAGATAAGTAAAATCGTATCTCTGAATTGTAAAATGTGCGGTTACATTACCTTTGAAATTGTTTTGCAAAATAAAATACATCTACATCTGATGCATCTCTCCCATATACTTAAAGGCAAGAAGTCAACGCAACAGGAGAGGCGGTAGGGATTTTTGAGAGAAAAAACGGGTCTAACAAAAAAAAAATTCATGACTGGGTCGAACGAACTTGCTCAGATGTGCGATCACACTGTGGTTTTAAAGTCTGAATAGTTTGGATCTATTCATTTGATTTTAAAAGAAATAAATTAGCCACATGCATGTATATATAATAGGTATATATTTATTTCTAAGAAAAAAAATAGGTTCACAGTTTTTTGAAATTTATTAATGTGGAGTTTAAAAATTAATTTAAAAAAAATATTCTACCCGTTTTCGAAATATCGAATTCGAAATCTAATTTTGATTTTTTTTTTGATCCAAAACGTGTTTTTTTTTAAATTATTATATGCAATATTATTCAATGTTATCAGCTGCTCTTGTGTAAGAAATTTCGTTGTATGGGAGAGGTACCGATATTTTTGGTCATAAGAATAATTTGTATTTAAAATCTGCTAGATAGTGTTAAAAAACTGCTAAATAGCAAGTATAATAAAAGTCGATAGAGTCGTTAATTTTTTTTATTAAAAATCAAAACAAAATTTTTGTGTTACAATGTACCTACATTTAAAATTTTTTGAAAGATTTTCTATAAACAAAATATTCAGTATCAGTTGAGCCATTTTTGGAAATCAAAAAAATGGTGGAGGTCCTATAACCATTTTTCCGAAATTACCTACTGAATTAAAAAAAAATGTGGCACGTTTTTGAGAAAAATAAGATTTTCATAATTTTGGTAAAAAAATTTGTACAACAGGTACCGTTATTTTTGGTCTTAAAAAAAATAAAAAAAAAACGTGTCAGGGAATGCCCAAAAACGCTAGGTACCAAGTTTAAAGGAAATCGACCCACTCAACTAGGCTGCAGACGAACGGAGAGCCCAGACAGACAGAATTGCGAGATAAACTTTTTTCGACCATCATCGTAATGTCAAGTTTGATCAAAATCTCGAGTTTTTTTAAAGAATAGATAACTTGCCATATAGTACCTATCTATATATCGTAAGTAAAAAATGCGAAAAAAGATCGATATAGTGCCAGTAAGAAGCTTATATAGCTTCTAGTTTTAAAGGCTAATTTAAATCAAATACATTTTGTTTTCATAATTGCTTTAATATTATCCACTCGATACATCCAAATTAAAACTTAAATCCGGATATATTTACATTGAATTTGTATAATTTACATCTGGATCAAAGTTTTAATCTGGATGAATCGAGTGAATAATATGGCCGTAATAGTTGTTACACATAAAATGTTTGTATATGGTACCTATAAGCAAAGATTTTTTTATATTTCCAAACCTACAGTAAGCTAAATAAAATTTCTTATTGACAAAATTTGTATTTAATCAAACTAATACTTTAGCAAAATTATTAATACTTCACATATAGGTACACTGTCTGGGAACAAAAAACAAAAACTCAATTGATTGTTTGAATGCATGATATTAAAAATAAAAAAGACTAAACATTATAATATTGTTATATGTACAATGGTCACGCCATAGGTATAATAGATAGTTAGGTGGTAAAGAATTAAGTTATACACCTAATGATTATGATTATCGTAAAGCTTTAAACTTCACGTAAAAGGTGATATTACCTACATAGTTGAATTCAAAGTCCACTTCAATTAATTTCAATTTATTTATAGGTATTTAAAAAAAAAGTTTATTATATAGAAATGGCAAAAAATTAAACCCACTATTCCCATAGACATCAACCACTATCATTTGCCACAATTTGTCATTCCCCATATTATACGATCCAATGGAAGGCGACTATATTATGATATAAAAGGTCCCCAATGTAGAAAAAAGATGATTAATCACCACGATAAAAGTTTTTGTTTTTTGTGCATGAAAATATAAAACTTATTATCTCTGTGACACGAAAACGACTATTTTTAAACGCATCTAGAATATACATACATATTATCTATAGTTTGTCCTTCGCTGCCAAATTATTGATTTTCTAAGGCTTTCCCTTAAGATGTTTCTCAAAAAAGGTCTTTAAATATAGCATATCTATCCAATAGTCTCCAAGGCAACCGTAAAAGGTAGAATCAGTTATCTAAAATCAACAAAGTTAACTTCATTGCTGCAGCTCTTCCTGACTTGGCATGAAGGATATCTAAACAAACCCAACCAACAATAGCAATGAGGGCTTCGTGTAGATTTTAGAATCAGAGTTTCAGTTTGTTTAGACTTTGACATTGATGACGCGCACCATTTTTGTCTGTTCAAGCTTTCTTGTTTATTTGTTTTTGACAATTCATTTGGTTGTATATAGAATAAGAAGCAGACACAAATGTTTGTGACTGACGACGACGACGACGAGGACGACGTTCCTATAAAAATCGCAGAAAAATGTCATCATCATCATCATCATCATCATCATCATCACAGTTGCTGCCTCATTATTGCAATCAGCTGAAAGTGGCACCTTAGGAAAACAAAGCCATCAATGGCAGCATAGCAAATAATATTATATAGATATACCCATAAACCTATGTAGGTATATATTGTATACCCAGTGCCAAGCCAACAAAATAAGACATGGAGAGGCTTTTGCCTCGTCCTAAGGACTATACAAAAAAAAAACCATTTATTCAATATAAATAAAAGAAATGAAACTCAAAGCAACAATAACAAAACTATTGTCCATGGTTGAAGAGGAGCCCCAATGGCACCTCTGAAAACGTTTCTTTTTATTAAGGTTTAGATATTTTCTCCACCGCCACACAGTGGATCACAATAATTTTTTTATTACTAAAATCAAAACTGTTTTAAAAATAATTTAATTTTTTGTTTGTTTTATTTCAAATTCTTGTTGGTTCTAATGTAAAAAAACATTTTTAGAAGTACAGCAAATAAGAAATAAAAAGTATGTTCTTATCGAAAACATTAAGCGCAAAACGATAATAACTTTGGAAATTCTCTTGACATATTAATAACTATCTACACTGCCCAAGATTTCTAGCACGACTGTTGGTAGGTCATCATAGACCAAAATAGACTACCTATATAACTTCATTGATAATAATTTGTTTTTCTTCTTCTTTTGTTTATATATTGATGGTATAAATGCCCCACTGTATACATCATCGGTCGTCGTCATCGTTGTTCTGTATAGCTGTGGTGGATCTATTTGTTTTTACGTTTTTATTTTTATTTTTTTTTTTGTATACCAAAACAAATCCGTTGACAGATGACAGTATTGCTCTGAAGCCGTTGCGGTCTTATTAAAAGCGCTTTGATGGGCATCCGAAGTTGGCAGGTTCCTTGAGTTGTCTGCTACGTGCTGTGGCATTGATGGTATATAGCATTCAACTTACAGAAAAGTTTATTATTTTTGTTTTGTTTATATTATGAGCAGTTTTCCTTTCACTTCAATAAGTTATAGCTACATATAACATTTTTAAACTTAAGATATTTCTTCTATCATCATCAGTATAGATTTTTTTTTTTGATTTTTGTTTAAGATAGATCTGTATATGTATTTTATTTCCTAAACAAAGTTAGCTATAGTGAAAAGTGGTACGACATCAGCACGTTTTTAAATGCATAAATAGGTATTTGGTTATTATCATCAATCAATTGAAATATGTTTATTCATTCGAGTTTAGATTGGTTCACTAAAACCATCACGACTTTGAAAAATCAAAAAGTTTTATCAAGCAGAATTGAAAAATGGCCTTTTCTATTGGTACCGATTTGAAGATCTTCATTAAAAAGTAATGGTCATCAGTTTAAGAAAGACCCCCTTGGAACCTAGAACCCCCTCATGGAACTTTGTCCAAAGCTTATCTTTCAAAGACCCGCTAAGGAAGTATTTGTCCGAAGTGGATCCCTCTTTTTCCAGGGACACTTCATTGAAGCTCAGCTGAAGTTCAGCTAGAAAGAGCTTCATAAGGAGGTATTGCTGGGGATTGGAATTTTTGGTCCCCAGCAAGACCAGAGGAGCACCGTTTGTATTTGCATCACCTTCCGTTATTTTCAGCATACAGAAAGATGAAAGCATGAATCATGAGGGAGTATATAAGGTCTGTTTCTTTACCCGCCTGTGGGATCCCGTGGGTATCCCAAATCTTCTTGCATGAAAATGCCAGAGTTTTTGACTTTTTGACTTTTTTTTAATTTATTTCATTTCCCCTCCAGCAAGAATCTACCTGAACATTTTACCTACTCTCTTTTCTTGCTTGTCAAATTACTGATTAATTATGCTGTCAAATGTGACGTTTGCCTAGAAACAAATTAAATCAGAAACATTCGAAATGCGTTTCTTTAATTTTCATTTCTGGTCAAAAATTACAACAACAACATCGAAAAGCTCGAGCCACAACTTTTTCCAAACTTTTCCCAAAGACACCATACGATAGAATTGATAAAGTATGCGTGAGAAACAAATTTAAAAAAAGTTTTGTATTGGCGTTTTTAATATTGAATTTAAAAAAAAATGTGTACAAAATTTATTTTTTAAGCTGGGTAAGTGACAAAACCAAACTAATTTAAGCTTTTTGCAAATTTCATATTCCAATCGAAAACTCTTATGTCATCATAAAGTTACTATATCAAGCTGTGAGCATTAATTCCCTAATTCAAAGTTCACTGTGATCAAAACATCACAGCTGGAGTAAATCACACCCTGATGGAAAAAATAAATAAAAATGAAGACTCTTCGTACCTACATGATGTTTATGAATTTGCATTTGTCAAAAAGTTATCAAAGTTTGCACATAAAAAACTTACTCATACACTTTCTCCTCACATCAGCAAAGCCCCTTGCAATATGCAATGTTTTTTTTTCTTTCTGTTTTTCACTGTAATTCGAGATGAAGCTGGGACACTGTTGAAAATTTAATTTTCAACCTCATTTCCGCGAAATTGGCTGAAGAAAAATGTGTGTTGTGGAACAACACCGCATATATTCATGAATGCAGTTAATAGATGTCAGCAGCACATACGAATATGTATATGTGCAAGTCAGAATCCACACCAGAAGTGTCACTGTTTATCTAGCTGAACGTAACATTACCTACTTTCTCAACAGTATATATAAATTTCCATAACGCACGTCAGAACAAAACAAAAACAAATAAAGCAATATGTGGATGCGAGGAAAAAATGATTGAATGGAGTTTGAGGGCGGACCAAGGCTGGGGTGTTCATTTAATAAATTGATCCTCTGGAAGGATGTGTAGGGAATATTTTTCACTTCAGTGGTTGCATTTGTATACCTTCATTTTCTCGTATATATGCGTTTCCTTATATTTTTTTTAGCTTCCATTTTGTCATTCCCTTTAAGAGCAATCACTCGCTATTCTTTTTCATTGTCCTTCATTAGGCACACCACACAAAGCCACCCACACATATGTTTAATAATAAAAAAAAAATGAGCACCATGATGACGAGTGTCCTTTTTCCTGCTTTTTCTGATGTATTATTTGTTTAAACTCTTTATTTTGTTCATCCTAAATCATTTCCAGTTGGATGACTCTCTCTCTCTCCATCTCTCTTTTCATTGCCATCAGTACCATTTTAAAACATCAACACTTGAGTGACTTTCTATTCCATTCCAGCACCAGTTGTTGTGTTGCCTAAGTCCCGAGAAACAGGAAGACAAAGGGAAAAACCCTTTTCATTCAAATTTTTTGTGTCTATATCTTTTCTTTAATTTGTCACAATGTTGTTATATAAGGATTCTTAAATGTCTTTCCAAGTAACATCAGCATAACCAGCACCAGCAACATCACCAACACCAATAGCAGCACCAGACCAGCACCCGCACAATAAACACCATCCTGGAATTATTTCCATTCACTTGATTATTTCCTCGCATTTGTTAAAGGAAACGGTTACAATGAGTTCTGTCGCTTTTCGCACATATCCGCCACCGCCGACGCTGCCTGCTGTGTTCATTATCCTTAGAGTATGTCTTCGATGAGGGCGCGACAATGAAGATGATAATCGTCCTCACCAACATCATCCCACCGCATTCAGCGCTATATACCCGTTCTATTGTGCTTCACGGTATGATTTTCTTTTCTCTTTACTATGACATGTCATCATTTTGGGAAAGAAAAAAGCAGGAACGGATTTAATGGAATTTTCAAGGCCAAAGATCTGAATTGCATTTTAATGACTGATTTACGATGATGACGAATTTTAATATTTTCTTCAATTTTCTTACCAATTATGACTTCATCGTGTAAATGGTCTAAAATCTCTTAATTTTTTTTGTCATAAAAAAACTGTCAAGTCTAACTGACGTCCAATTCTGACATTATACTGAACTGACAACGTGTAAATATTCTTCTAACACTATTTTGTAAAATTGATCTCCCCTATTCTTTTCTGAAACATTGCCAATATCTCCAGAGCGGTATTGTTTGCAGAGTTCTTTTAAATCTTTGTCATTAAGAATTGACTTATTATTCTGCCAGTCTTCTGACAGAAATTCCGGGAATACGTCGACATTGAACCGGATGTTTCATTCAGCGGCTCAGCCACATTAGTTCATAATAGAAGTTGAGACGTTCAACGATTATAATGTATTAAAAATGGGCCGGGGTTCAGAACCGTCATTTCTATACTTCTTTCGCTTCAAAAAGTTTAAAAAGTCAGTAATGTAGTATAGGTCTTAGCTTAGGTTCTAGGTATCTGAATGCGTTTCCAACAAACGTCCATCAAAAAAGCTCACAATCAAACTTGACGCCTAGTTTTATTTTTAAATATACCAAAACCGCTCTTGACTTTATAACTCACCCCCCATATAAATGAGTTATTTAATAGGTGCGTAGAGAGTTCTTGAGATAATGGCGCTAGTATAAGAAATTTAGTTCTTTGTTTTGCTTTCCCTCTTCCGCTTTTATGTATCTTTGTATTTGCAAACTTTCAACAGCAACTGTATGACTATCTTCCCAACCTAACCTTTGCCATTGTGTTCGGATTGAGAGAAAGTGAAGTGCTCGACATAAATAAAGTGTTTGTGAAACACTCAAGTTTTCTCATTCTTTTTCTAATGAAAAATTATGTCCTTGCCATATGCTTATTGCATAGAAATCCTATATGCACATACGTCATCTCGCCGTCCGTCATCGTAGTAGCTTATAGATGGATGTTGATAATCTGATGGACTTGAAAATCGCATTTGAATGCGTAACTTTGCGGTTTGTGTGGTCATCTTGTGTGACGAAGATATAAGTCTTCTGTGGTGTCGAAGCGAAACCGGGTCAGTGTTTGTGGTCAACATCTCGCATGGCAAATGAGGCATTTATATTATACCTACTGTTGGGTTCTGGTCTTCCGCTCTATCTATATATACATAGGGTGTTGTGCTGGCTAGGGCTTTCTATAAATCGATTTATATTTATGTGAGTGAGGTGATGGAGCCTGGATGGAGGATGATAGAGGGATTTCTTCGAGAGGGATGAATGTACATACATATATAAGAGGCAAGGAGCATAATATCGACTTCAAACTCCCATTGAACTGTGTGCAACAACTGTGTAATCGTTGCAAAGTTGATCAACTTTTAAAGTGGTTGGTGCTGATGATGGGCTGCACAAACGTAGCTCATCCGTTGCGATGATGACCGAGTTGGAGATGACAGCTCGGATCATTGGATGCTTTAAGTTTTAATTGTGTTTGGCTACTTAGGGCTGCCGGAAGTAGGTATGTGATGGGCTAATGATGATGACATTAAAGTTAAGGAAAGTTAACTTTTAGAGAGCCCATCATGCAATGAGCTCTAGGATTAAAGGGTCAAAGAAGTTTTTAATGGTTTTTTGGTTTGAAATTCAAAAGTGATTAAATATAGTTTCGGAGCTTGAAGATAAAAATTATAGTTTGCTTACGATCTTTCATAGGTCTTATAAAAATGGGTAATGTTTTTAATACTTATCCACAATTTACATACCTCCTTTATTAACCACACTGGGAGGAGAAAAAAATAAAATATATCGAATTTTTCAACAGTTTCTGAATTTTGTATTTATTTGTTCGGTTCAAATTTTGCAGAACTTTAAATTTAAACTTTCAACTACTATC
The DNA here is from genome assembly GCA_951394125.1 of Epistrophe eligans. Classification (NCBI taxonomy): domain Eukaryota; kingdom Metazoa; phylum Arthropoda; class Insecta; order Diptera; family Syrphidae; genus Epistrophe; species Epistrophe eligans. The sequence goes on along the minus strand of OX596029.1, from coordinate 107,584,577 downwards.
CACCCACAACCCACCCATATCACAATGTATCACATAAATAATATAAACATAAACGAATTTGTCGTTTTTCCTCAAAACAAATATATTTATTTCGTCACCTCTTTATAGTTCACAGCAGGAAATACAACAAGATGACGTATGTAAGAAATTTCAACAACTCGTATTTATATTCTTTAGCAATCAAAGGCTCTACGAAGAATCAGGAATTACTCCTCTGGATAAATTCCTGACAATCGATGCAAAAAAAAGTACGAGTACAAACACGAGGCAATCCAATTTTACCAGGACGCAGCGTCAACCTAATTCGAACAACCCGAGAATAGTAATTGTCATTTATGTATATTATTATAACCTAACCAATGACAATTTTTCAAATAATTTTTATTAAAAGAAAAAGCTAAAATATATACATAGTTAGGCCCCTTATGTGCCAACAAAACTTAAAAAATACCAAAATGTAATATTATAATGTAACATAGAATTAAGAACTAATTGTAAATATATCTGTTCAATAAAAAAGTTAAACAGTAAACAACAATTCGTATATTGTTGAAGTTTCTTACCAATTGTGATGTACCTTTGGTTCTAAGGCTGAGGTGTGCTCATCGGATCCAGGGTCTAACTAAACGAGGTACAGTAAACTTTAGTATAAAAGATCTTTCTTTATTAAGACTCCAAATTAAACAGTAAATTCACAAAATCTTATATTAAGTTGTTACAGTAAAGTTTGCTTTTGATGAATATCGGTCGGTTGCTGGAACGTCGTCGGTAGTACTAGTAATCTTCGGGCTGCTGTCTCCTTTAGAGAGTCTTCTTCTGCGGCTTGTACTTCACTTCGGGTTCTTTGCTAGGTTATCTTATTACGGTCGTAATGGAATATTAGCGGCTATCAACGGCTTTAACCGGCTTTTCAACGGCTTTTAACCGGCTTACGCTCGAGAATCAGCTGAAATTCCTTCAGGGGGTTGCAGGACACCCCATGGAGTCCAATGAAGGTGTACCCCCTCCGAAACAGCAGAAGCAATCGCGATGTGCAATTTGTCCAAGGAAACAAGACAAGAAAAACCAAAATTGCGTGTCTTAAATGCCAATGTCCTGTATGCCCTGAACACAGGAAAGAGATATGTTTAAATTGTATTTAAGTTTATTATTTTTTTGTAAATATACATACATACATATTTATTATTTTATGAATAAAGTTTTCTTTCTGTTTTTGATAAAGTATATGATTTGTTATGTTTTAATAAAAATTCTATGTCGTCCTTGAAAGTATTTTTTTTTATTATTCCTGGCTGGGGTGTTCTGCCACTCCTGTTGTGGTGTATGTATATTTTAATTGATTCACAACAGAATAGAATTTCAGATTTAAACACACAGCGTCGGAGTTGGTTAGAAAATTGAATAACACAGTGCTGTCATTTCCTTTCATCTGATTTGGCTAAAGATTTTTTTGAATTTTTCAGTGATAAAAAGTAGTAGATCTAAAAAAAAGGGAGTGGTGGACTAGATTTGTTTTCTTTATTAAGATTGGAGTAAATTTACTTCGATTGAAGTAAGGTTCTAACGCTGCGGACTGGATTCAGACTTCTACTTATTTCAAGTATTTGCTTCTTCTCAATGAATCACGTGGGATGAATTAATACATACATATGTAAGCTCATATTTAAAATAGGATTATATCAAATAACTTGTTATATAGAGAATAAGTTCTTTGTATGAAATTGTAAATCCTTATTTGTTTAAAATATACAAATATATAAATTCTTTAAATAGTTAGAATTCTTAACCCGAGTTTTTTGCTTTCTTTTAGATCTCCTTTGACTACGACGAGCTTAGCTCAGTTTCCAGAAAAAATCATCACACTCAATTAAAGTTTGTTAGGCAACAGGAAATATTTTGCCTTAAGAAAAACATTAAAGCAACATCCTCTAAATGACAATAAAAATGTAGTTGTTATAAATTAAATGACTCAAAGTACCTACATTATTTTTTTAAGAACACCCTTTAAACGTTTAAACTACTCTTCAAATCAAAAATCACCTAAAGCTTCTGTTATTCCGTTATTTTGTAACTTTACCATACAATTCTTATACAGAAGAATTTACACATAATATGGAGTAGGTATAGGTACGATTCACTTTAAAATACCATAGATTACCGCTTATAAATTCGCGTCACTACAATTCAAATCCGAAAATGCCATCATTCATCGTCATCGCCACACTCATCTATATGTAGCTGTCAAATGGTCCTTTCGCCAACGCAACGACAAAATGCTATGCAACGACCAAAACAAAAGCTTTATCGTGCACCAATGGGCTCAAAAATTACACATTGTCCATAAATTGAAAGTTTAATCGGTTGGCAGTGAAGTTTCGCTATTGTAATCGCAAATTGTGCGTTCAAATGGTGCGAGCACACTTTTGTTGTCTTTGTTGTTGTTTATTTTCCTACAATTTTAACAATTGCAGAATAAACTAAATATGATGTACACTCACAAAAAAATTGTCCTAACTTGAAAGGAAATAATCGCCTAAAGCTTTTGATTGTTTTGTAATGCAATTTTCGAATTTTTATTAAATGCGAAAATACTTAGAAGTCGATTTTGCAAAAGATTAATGTTTTCTTCGTTTCCACACAAAATCAGCTTTAGCAGATTGATCGAGATTCCACTATTATGATACGGTCTTCCAAACGGTTTTTTTTTTCAACAAATCGTTAAAAACTAAGTTATTTATTGCAAAATAGTAGACGCCTATGCGAAGGGCTTTAAAATCATTTTTTGAATATTTTGGTCTTCGCTCATTTTCTTACAAAATTTTAACAAATATATTGAAAATTTGAGTGGGATATAAGTCCCGAATCTATTTCGTGACCGTTGTCCCAGCTACAAGGGCCATAAACCCTTTTTTTATCGCAGATAGGACGTCAGTCCCAAAAGTAAAAGTCAGAAATGTTTTTTTTTAATATGAATATTACTACCATACATTTGGCAAGCTGCTGACCCACACCCAATGAAGTGGTGTCCAAAATAAAGCTGTTGACAATAGTTCGGTAAGTCTTAGGATTTTAGGCGGCGCATGAGTGGATACACTAGACAATTTTTTAATTTTGCAGTAACATGTTACATACAAAAATGTCCTATAGTCCTAACGTTCAGCACTTATTTCCCGTGCGGATGGGACAAATGTCCCAAAATAGATTTGGGACTTATGTCCAACTCAAATGGGACAAAAATACCTTCCGGACTTATGCCAGTTCGCCTTTTCTTAGAAGGCTTCTGAACATTGCAGAAAGGTTGTTTACTCAAAATTATTAGCATTAATTGTTTTTGAGACAATTTGAAAAACAATTTTGGGACACAAACCCAAATTACGCACAGAATGTACCAACATTTAAAAAATAATAATCAAAATTGATGTTACAATTTTAAAAATTCATGACGACAGTTTTATCCAAGATCCCATGCGTCTTTCTTTGTTTCAAGTGGATGATGTGTTAGTTTCTCTAAGTGTTATTGGCTGCGTTGGAACGCTGCTCTCTTTCCAGAAATTGTGTACTATTTAACTATTTTGAAAACAACTGTCGACTTTAAATCACATGTTGACTCCCACTCGCCCCTGGTGATGCTCGCTGATTGTGTAATTATGAACGGAATCTTTCTAAAGCTTAGGCCTTTTACCACACGATGCATGTTGATAGTAAAATTGGGACAAATTCTGTGCATCCTTCCTTAAACCGGAAGTGCAGCACTGTGTGGCGCTTTTTAACATTTTGCTACATCCTATATATGCACTGTGATTGATTTCATTGTTCGCCCCCGACCTCCACCCCTCGCTAACCCTTTATTGCTGCTAGGGTGTGATTTAATGCATAAAATATCAATTTTGTAAATACAACACCTGAACACATTAATGTGGCCTATGGCTGTTGGCCAGAACCAGGAACCATACTTTCGTAACAGCCAATGGCTTCATGGTCTTAGGTCGATATGTGAAGCTGTGGACTAGGTATTCTAGAGGCTACGGCCATCGCCAACGCCATAGCCCGCCGCGCCGCCAATATCAATAAATTTCAGATACGTAGGTACCTGTTTTGTGTTCGTTTGTTATGGTTTGCAAATGTGAGTAGAGTATGGGCAAGTTCGCATCCACCTACCCCACTCAGTCTGGCAGAGGAGTGGATTATTTAAATCGAACCATTAAATGTTTGCCCAAAACCTAGAATCCTTTATTCAATTATTGACAATAGAGGGATCCAAAGAGAGGGAGGACTAACATACAAAACTATATCCTTATAAATGTGAACCTAAATATGGGGTGGATGTGGTGAGTTCGAGGTGAATGTAACTCAAGTATTTACCGCCTCGAATCTGTTGTGTATTCTAATGTGGTTTTAAAATGTTCATTGTTCCATTAATTTAGTTGCATAAATTTATGCGCCTACCTACATATAGATATCTATGTATATTTGGGCGGAATAAGCCCTCGTCGTCGGGCGGAGGGACGAAAGGATGATTGTTCGACCTATCGCTATTGGCATCATATCCATATGCAATTATTTCGGTGGTTTTATATATTTGGGCCATATCCAGCAATCTCGTTGTGCACACTTTTCAACCTTTCAGTAGGTTGAAAAGGAAGGTATGATATAACTACATATGAGTTCTCCTACTCATTGGATATTACAGGGATGGCACTTGAGTACACAATTTAAAATATTTATGCGATCGAACGGAACGTGGGGCTATATCAAGAGAAAGAGAGGACCAGTACTTTTGATGTATCGGTGTAGGTGTATCTACTTAAACAAACCCAGAACCCAAAATTAGTATTTAAGTTATGTTTCGGAGAACAAATTGAATTTGGCCAAATATTTGCCAAGTAGTCAATAAATTATTATGTTCCGTTTATTGGTCGGAGCAAACAAACTCTTCTCATTCCAACAATAGCAAAAAGGATTCAATTGAGTTTCTGGAAATGTATATGGGAGTTGGTAGGAAGGTTGTTAATTTTGATGAGTTTAAAGATGCTTTTGGAAAAGGGGAGATGAAGGTATGAGTTGGAAATATTCACTGAAAATTGGAATTCAGTAATATAGGATATACATAATATATGCATATTTATACAATCAAAAATCAAAAATTGATAAAAATGAATAAAGTATAGGTCTTGCCATTTTGTAACAAGAGCAATTGCTTTCTCTTACTACACCTATTAAAGGTTAAACTATTAAGGTTAAATGGACTTAACATACCTATACATATATTTGGAAACGTACACTCTTTATTTCTAATTGAATGGTTCTCTGTATGTACTTACATTTTTTTTATTTTTTATTAACAGCATAGATTTTACAATCTGGTTTTAACCGCACAATTTACATATAGAGTTATGATATTATACATATCTTGCTTCTGAAAAAGTGTAAAAGTGTATGTACTTAAATATAACAAATATTTTCAATTTTGTTAAAAATCAAACATTGGAAGGGCACACGACTTTAACAAAAATAACTGGGTAAAGATCCTGTCCATCGCGATGAACTTTGAATTGGTTGGTTAACATTTCTTTCGCGGAAAATTAAATCAGAATTGTATTGGAAATAAATCATCATTATCATTATCATCTGCATCTCTTTTTTTACTCTCTTAGTACGCCGATTTTGACAAATGAGCTGTCAAACGAAGCGGAGTTACCTGAGGAGTTATAGTTTTATTTTAAAAATATTAATAAATTGTTCAATAACTACATTTTTTTTTGTTAAATATTATTCCAATAAAAATGAACACTTCCACTTTCAAGTTGGTAATATTTTACCATTTTGCGTTTTGCAAAATATTGGTGCAGATAATGATCTTGAATTTTAAGTATCAAAAAGTATTGTTGTGGTTTCCATGTTGTTTACCTCAAAAATTTATTTTGTCAGTAATTATGAGTTTCAATTTTGAATCAATCGGCGATATTTTTTAAAATGACAATTTCAACTCAGAAAGTAACAGAAATAGCGTTTTACTTGTGCTCTCAACTGCACAGTAGTGGCCTGACAATACGTAGGGTCAAAATATACGATTTTGTTGCATACTTTCGATAGACGAAGTTGGCTTTAAATTGGAATGAATTTTAGTATATGTACGTACGTCTTTTAATTATTACCCGCACTGTACAAAATTGTGAATTTAATTTTAGATGGTTTTAAGGAACGACTTGGTCAAGTGGCAGTGTGGCACTTTCCATGAATCCATTCACTGCCAACGCCTTTTTTCGAACTTTTTCAGAAATCTTTCTATCATTGTGATTATAGGTGCTTTCAGTCGGTTTGTTTTTTTTTTAAGGGATTCTACGTTCCATGGGACAGTGAATTTCAAGTACCTCCACAGAAGAATAATCACACGTTCGTAAATCAGAACAACGTTTGAGTTTTCCTCAGGGCAAGCATGTTTTTACTAGCAAGTTTGGCTTCATAATCACACTGTCATTCATTTAGCAGAGATGCGTATGAAGAAATATGCAAGAACGCATGAAGCCTGTCTGATCGAATAGAGCGCTTTGTAAATTCTTCGCAATTTCCCACGAAATAATGCAATTTGGATCAGGAATTCAACCGCAGTGCCAAATTTTAAGCCGCGAAAATTCGCATAGTAGGTTTCTACACAAAGCCGATTTGCAACTCAGGTGTTTATTTTTAACCCCGTACACTGTCTAGAGCGGGGTTAAAACCAACACATCTTAGGCCCAGCACTTCAGGTCAAAACCATTTTAGTCTCAGGGTTAAACATGAGTCCTTAAAATATATTTTCAGTCAATTTAGATCCAAAATTATTCACGCACAGCTGGATTTTAGCTTCAAAATTTTTCGTACATGTATTTTGTCAAAAACCTTTTATTGTTATTAAATAAAATGTTAATGTTGTAGTTATTTTATTTTTTTTTTATTAGAGGCAGCAAAATACCAATTTGCCTAGAGTGGCAAAATTTCCAGATTTGGCACCGAACATTATGTCAAAATATCTAAATCCTAATTTTTGAGCTATTTTGAGCGATTTTGATCATTTTGTTTAGTTTGAGATGAATCTTTCAATTAGGAGAAATGACAGACCACTCTGCCTGAGAAATCGAATTTAAGAAAAAGGTTGTACCAGTAACTTCCCCGATCCCGATGCTTTGTACCAAATCTGAAGCAAATCGGTCCACCCGTTTTAGTTCTACCTCAATTTAAGGTGGAAGTACGAACAGCCGAATTAAATGATTGAAATGAAACCCTCAATTTTTTTTTAAAACGAATAAATGGAAATAATGCCTTACGAAGCAAGTTAAGAGTGGATAGAGAGATACTGAGAGGAGAATAAAATCTTTTGTTCAGATTTTTGTTTTTTCGATTCATATCTGAATTGCGTTTCAACGGAACAAATGAAAATTTAAAAAAAGAGAACTGAACTGCTTAATATCAAACTTACAAACCAACTTTTTACATATTCATATCAACATCTTGATACATTGATGGATTTCCTACGATATTGAAAAGCAATGGCCCAAGCTTGTACCCTTCAGGTACTTCAGTATAGTTTTTCTTTAATTATCATGCTCGAAAAGATTAATAATTTTTGAATCCAACGCTTTCGGAAGACATCAGGACCAGAAAAGGATGTCAATTACCGATCTGTGAAGATGTGAAGTGATAAATTTTCCAAAACTTCACACATACCAATGTAATTCGATTCTGGATGGGTGTAAAAAAGTAGTTAGTAATTTTTTTTTTTATTAATTTTGACATTTGATTTCACTTTTTGACACCCATCTAGAATTGAATTAGTTACATATATGTGTGAAGTTTTGATAAATTTATCACTTCAGAGCTTCATAGATGGGAAATCGACCCTCGGGAGTATATGAACAGTGTTGATTTACATCTATGTTGATTTTTACTTTGAAAACCAGTTAGTTAGCTATATCTGTTTCTCCATTATTTCAGAAACCAAACCTGCTTTATGATAAAAGTGACTTTTAAATATTGGCATTTTTCACGACTTGAAATCAGCCTTTTAAGTCGTTATGGTAACCGCATTTAAACCATAACATACAAATAGACGGAAATAGAAGATCTTGATATATAGTTACAAAAAATACCCAAACTTTGGTAAGCAAAGTTTAGGTTTTGTCAAAACATTATAGGTCCCCTCTATTCCTACCGATAATATCCACACATGAATTATTGAGATTTTTAAGTCACATAAGCGCCAATTCCCGACAAGCTGTCGTGCCACCTAATTTATTTATTTATATGCCAATGTATTGATACAAACCTCTTTCAAAGAAGAAACCGTTTTATCAACTTCGTTACGATTTGACCTTGACTTCACATTCGAAAGTATGTCGTCCCCCTTTATTGTTGAGTTCTGATCCCCCATTTTCCCACCCCCTTGCACCGGTATAAGTAAAGTACCTACAACATCCATTTGCCAACATCCATCATGGCTTTATATAACCAGACTCTCTTAGATGGAATAAATATGTTGAACCAATAAAATTGTGTCACTCATAATTTATTAACGATAAAAAAAAAGTATAAATAAGTGGGATGGGACAAAAAAAATCCAAAATCTGATAATAGGTTTTGCCGCGAACACCATTCACCGTATCACGCATATCAAACAGCCCCCCGTACTTTCAAAAAAACATGCAATCAAAAACAGCACCGCGACAATTTAGATAGGTACTCCAACGACATCATAAAAGCCACCATATTACTCCTTGTACCGCATTGTAATTGACGGTAAGTACGTTCGCCAAGGTCTCCTTTCGTCCCCGACCGTTTCTGATGCGATGGAATACTGAGATCCTTTCAGAAAATTTATCCGGAATGGGTGAAGTACCCAGGGCCACCATCTCCACCGCACCGAGCACTATACTCGTACATTCCTCATTATTTCGAGGGCGCTGCCAAAAATGTATATGTTCTCTGCTCTGCTCTGCTCTTCCTCCCACCACAACATCCTACTATAGATTGCTTACCAATATTGAACTCTCTAGCATATCAGGACCTCCTTTGCATATTTACATTTCACTCGAACAGCAGCAATGGAGGATTTTGCAATAAACGAGGGCGGATGATGCTGATGATGATGACGATGACGACGACGACGCAGGGTGATGGCGGCGACGAGGAAAACGACGACTACGACGCCTATGACGGTGATGGTTTTTGGTGATGGTGGTTAATGTTCGTTTTGGTTCGGTTCGGATATAGGGTTGGGGCTCGCTGACGATGACGCCTCAGCTTCAAGTGAAATTGTGCTCCTTTGTGATTCTAATGCAAAGCTACCCAGCATATATACAGAGGCATTATTGTTGAAGAATAAGATTGAAAAACGGAATAAAATAGAAGCCAACGAAAGTAAAAAAAAAAAAATATACATACATATATTTCACTATAGGAAGAAATTCAATTTTAAGCACCTCACTGGCTCTGTATACACACCCATTACTTATTCCATTAAGGATCGCGAAGTAAGAATTGAAGGACGTTTTACATACGTTTTAGTCAGGTTTTCTTTTTTTTTTTTTAATATACAAGTATGTACCTACACTTTTAGAAATAAAATTAAGCAACTAAACATAGAAATTTGGCAGCAATCCTTATAAATGTGATGTGGGACAAGTTTATTAAACGTTATCAAAATAAACAATATAGATTGTGTGTACCCTAATTTGGTTTGAATTGTGTTGCGGGAAGGAACACAATCATGCAAAGATGAAAAAAGACTTAAAAACGACAAATTGTTCCAAACATCCAGAGGTATACAAAATTTATGACTATATAGAAAAACAAGAGAAAACTTTTGTGTTCATAACATGGCGTTAAATAAATTACGGATTCAGTTTTTTTTTTTCACATAGGTTTGTAGAGAGATTATATGTAGGCTCGTTGTAATTATACTTTATTTGGGACTAAGTCAAGTAAGAAAATCAAAGTCTTGCAAGTTTTCCAAGGGTGCAAGATGACATCCACAATTCACATATCTTTAAAACACAAAAATAAAGGTCAAAGCTTACTGTATTCAGTCACGCATTATTCATATCAGATGGATTTAGCAGGTGCAAGGGGTTGTCAGACGAGATTAAAGATTTTTCTGTAAATCCACGATTGCCACCTTTTTTTTTTCATAACTTAGTTGTCAAATTAAACCTTATATTATAAAGCTGACTTTTAAATATTATGTTTAAATTTTTAAATTCTCATAGGTAGATGAAAAATATCAGATGTATTTGACTGGTGCAAGTGGTTGCCAGACGACTTCACGATTTGATGGTATATGAACTGGCATATCATATAATTTGAGTAACTTGTTAGCTACAAGACTAAAACTTCGTACATATAGGTACTTCATTGCCGAATTGTTGAGTTAAAAAAGTATTATTTAGTAGTGATTCTTAAGTTCCAGGGTTGCCAAATAGTTTTTATTCTCAAAAACTTTAATAAAAAAAAATTGCGTATACGTAAGAAGAGATGTGAAAAATACTTTTGTAAGTAAGAGATAAACATTTTCAGTCAAATCATAGGCGACAAAAAAATCTTTGCAAATAGGTATTAAATATATTAACTTGCTCTATATGGCTACTACATGACGAGTTGGTATGAATGAATGTATTGGTTTCGTAAAATAAAAATCTCGAGATTGTAAATTGTAAATTGTAATTAAAATTAACACTATAATGATATAGAAGTCCGAAAAAGTGGATTTAATCCTACCGCTCCATCCGTCACGGTCTGTGCCTTTGTTCGTCCGTGCGGCTTAACGTCTGTGCGTCTTTGGGCCTGTGTGTGTGTATAAGTGAGAGTATGCGTCTGTAAGCACGTACGTCACCTGTAATCTGAGTAAGTCGTGTCTAATAGGGTAAACCAATTTGCTTTAAATTTGGTAAAGAGCATTTTTTGTGATTTTATAGAGAAAATCGAATTTTTGTTCGAGTCCATCTAAAACGGGTAGATGTCATGGAAAACGGCAGTAATGATTTTGATAAACTTCGTACCTGTAATGACCAAAGCAATTTTAAGACAATTGCCTTTCAAGTTTTTTGTCAAGACATTTTATCGTTTTTTGAGAAAATTGTATTATTTTTGAGTTATTTACCTATAGACATTTAATGGCTTGACCGGATCAGTTATAATTTTGAAAAACTGATGCTAAAAATTTATATGTTGTTCAAAAAATATCACATTTAAAATTTTTTTAAATACATATATTTTTTTAATCAAAAAAAACCTATTTTTTAGTACTTCTGTCTTTTTTTATTTCGTTTAAATGTTGCCCCATTATACAGAAAGAGAAAGTTCGTGTGACTCTTTTTTTTACCATTTTGACTCATTTAAGCCGTTGTAGCTTATATACATAGATGAATTCAAGAAAAATAATAAGGAAGAATTCAAGTGTATTTCTTTAAGTGTATTCCAATCAAGCTGTTTAACTCCTCAAAATTGATTCCAGCTGAGTGACGATGCGTCAACGCTGATGACGATAAAGGCGACATACGAAAAATGAATGGTTAGCTCCTTAAAGTCGCTATTGTCCTCTATGTAATTGAATCCTTGTGCGAAACTGCTGCTGTGCAATTGACAGGTTCATAGAGCCTGTGGATGTTAAGTTAAATGGTGAATATACGCAGTTTTGTACGTTGGGTGGTAATATCAGTTAAATGGCCCGCATGAGGTTAAGGGAGGCCAATTAATTACAATCTATTTTCTTCGCATATATATGTTTTTGTATATCCCTTAAGAACAAGGGGTCAGTAATTCAGTTTATGCAATCAGTGGTGGACAAAAGGATCAATAAAATTAAACGCAAGAAAGTGTCGCATCTTTATATGTATATATAGAGCAGAATTTGGTGAGGGGTGCCCTAAAACATCATGTACCAATGTACCGTAAGTATGAAATACAAAACATTGGGTCAATTAAATGCCAAAACGTGGTCATGGAGAAAATTAAATTTGTCCATATAAGAGTAGGTATATGTGTGTATTTTGTATATTATGTCCTTCCACTGCATGATGTTCTTTATTCTTTGGGATTTGTTAAAATATACATGTATAGCAGATTGCATTCAATTACGAAATGGAATTCAGGCAGGGTGACACGGATTATATCCCCACCCTTCAAGTAAGTCATGCATGCGGGTTATTTTATTAGACTAGCACACGTCTTTTGTTCTGAATATAGTTACTTAGTCTTTGGATACATTTCTGAGTTGGAATAAAGTTGATGTTGATGCAGATGCTTTCTTATTTTATTACTTTTATTAATTGCATATGCGAAATGTCTGGAAAAAATTACAACGCAGGAGTGTCCTTGTAGGATATAATAGCTCAAGATGCTCACCCCGGATTTTTTTTCCGAAAGTCTATCAATTTGAGAGAAGAGAGTGAACGATTTTTTTAGTGATTACTGGTGAAAAAAGCTTTAATTAATATTTCTTCTATTATACGGCCATATTATTCACTCTAAATTTATCTATGTAAGTGAATTTTGAATCAAACCATTCATTCAAAAATACAGATCTACATATATCCATATATTAATCACTGCAAAACTTGCATTTCATCCAATGGATTTAGATGTTCTTAGTTGCAGATGTAAAATGCTTTTAATTTTGTGAAATGTCAAAAATGAAATGAAAATAAAATGAAGAATAATAACTCTAAATTTATTCGATATTTTTGAATTCATGGCTTGAAATTGGTAGCACTGGCATTTGACAATTGACAAACTCAGCTGTCATTTGAAGTGTCATAATATTAGTTGTGTTTAGGAATAATTTATTTGATTGAAATTATAAGTATTTCTAATTTTCTTCATCTTCGTTAATAATTAATTTACTTAACTATTTTCATCTATTTAATAAAACTATTTGTGTTTATAAAATTTCGTTTGTCAAATAATGTCAATTTACCTTATGTTATTATTTCCTTATGTTTTTTTTTTTTTTGTGTTCATATTTGATTATACTTTTTGCTGTAAATTCTCTCTCACTATTTACCACTTTGTATTTAATATAATTTCAAGTTCAATTACCCGTTAAGAGAGGGGAAAAATAATGTTATAATCTGAATACATATTTGTCTTGTATTAACTTTCCTATTCAATTCGTTTTTCGACCTCAAGCATTAAAGACGTTACCAAAATTATATATACTGTGTTTCTTTTTTTATTCGAATTAACTTATTCTAGAACAAGTTGAATGTTTGCCATTAACGATAATATATGTTATTTTGTATTTAGATGAACTATATTGAATGATTACGATAATAAATCGCTTAACAATCGAAGAACGCGTTAAAATTATTAAAACTTAGGTACTACAAAAGTGGTGATTCAAACGTAACCACTTTTAATGCGTTCGTTACGCGATGGTTATAGTCGTCATAATCGACCGACTATACGCAAGCAATCGGTAAAATTGTGAAGAAATTTGAAGAGAGTGGGGAAGCGTTACTGATGTCGTAAGGCCTGTGCATCATCAACAATGCACGCTCAGTCGCAAATATTGCTGCTACAAGTGCAAGTGTTGCTGCAATTAACCGATTTCTTTGGCCGGCGGCGATTGAATATCATGACTTGGACGATATGTGGTTCTAACAAGACGGGGCAACAAGCCACACCACATGACCAATTATGGCTCTATTGCGTCAGAAGATTCCTGGTTCACGTTTTGGCGACGTCAATTGGCCACCAAGATCATGCTATTTGATACCTTTAGATTTTTTTTCTGTGCAAAAGACCGTGTTTACGCGAATAACCCCCGAACTCTAGACGCATTAAAAGCCAACATTTCTTATGTTATGGCCGAGAAACCGCCCGAAATGTGCGAAAAAGTGATTAAAAATTACATCAAAAGAATCGAATGCTGCGAATCTTCCCGAGGCGGCCATTTGAATGATTTTGTTTTTTACACTCAATGGCAAAGTCCAAACTTTATAATGAAATAAAATGTTCATCAAAAATGTATCGCTAATGTATTTTATTAAGCTTTACTTTCGAAACCGAAAAATTAAAGACCCATACTTTACTAGTTGCTTTTAGTTAAATAATGAAATTAATAGGCTTCCATGCATCCAGTTTACATCGATTTTTGTCACGAGTGTTGTTTTATAAATTGCCATTACCTCTTCAATCATTTACTTAGACAAAGCCTAAAGGCTTTTAAAACCTTTCTTCGTGTTTTTTGCATATTGCATTTTAAAACTCAGTATAGTCCAATCACAATTAATTCTTATGACTGGTGTATAGGTATTCTTACCTACCGAACAAATCTCCTACCATAATATGATCATTTTGCTCAAGACCCGATATGCAACGAAGCAGAATAGGTATACCCTTCCAGGATTTTTCTTTTAACCGTCTTCATAATATAAGTAGGTACATACATATACTTATCTCATGAATAGTAAATTATAACAATCTACTTTTTTTTCTCCCGTCTTTGTCTGCAAGGGAATGAGATGAAATATTGAAGTTAACCTTCGTCTTTGCAGCAGACAATATACGTACCCACCAGCAAAATAACCCCACTTGGAATTTATTCATTGTTTTAATACACACACAAAATAGCGAAGAAGCTGACTCGCCTTATGCACTCTTTTTCTCGAGAGGATTTTTAGGACAGAACAGAACCCGCCCTTACAGTTTGACTGGTGTAACGGTGCTCGCGATATTTATACCAACGACCATCATCAATTCCAATATTTATCTCAGACAATGGAGACGCACGTTCGTCTTGTTACATATCTTCTTTATCTTTTTATTTTTTTTTTATCGACCATTCTTGATGTTCAAAAACAAAAAAAAATAACTGCAGAAATAAAAACTCCTTGGGGGTTGAATTTATAAAATTTTTTTGAATCTATGCACAGGGAGAGAAATCAACCATCAGTAACGACCATTTGTCTCAAATGGAAAAAATAAAAAAAAAATCTAAACATTTGCTCCAGACGACCTTCTTTGGAAAGCACCCCGAAAAAGTTAAATATCTAGGATGTTTAAAAAAAAAGAGAAACAAAAAGGAATTAAATCCCATTCAGCGAGTTTTAATGGAAATTAATTGAACTTCATCCTTCCAAATAGAGAACATGTCGGCAAGTGCGTGCTTGAGTTGAACTGAACTTCTTGTGTCTAAAAAGCTACAATATCGTATCCTAAATGAATTTACAAAAAAAGGTATAAATTCAAATTGTTCAAATGACGATTTTTTTGCTCGTGATATCGTAAATCAGTTAATAAATCTTTCATTTGCAGCATTATAAAATATATGTAGTAGCAGGTGCAATAGGCAAGAGAACTCGTTTTAAGAAAAAAGTCATAAATTTTAATAAAATCCTTGATAAAATCTTGTTAGTTGAATTAAAGATTTCGAACAACATTTTCAAAGCCTGATTTATTAGATTTATACAAATATATTTTAGCATCCCCGGCCTAATTCGTAAGTTCTATGCAGAATGAAGATAGAGAAAGGGCGCTGTTCCACCAAAGTCAGCAAAGACCTCAACTATATTCTTTTGATGCTCATTTTCGACAAGGTGATTCGCTGTCATGCTTGTTCTTTAACGTCGTTCTTGAAAGAAAAGTGATGCAGAACCATCGCGCTAACACGTTGTCTTTCAAGGGTCTGTGAACATACTCCTGATGTAAAATTTGACATAATTGGAAGAAGACTGAAGACTGCGTGATGCCAGAGAAGAGAAGAAGAATAAAGTATTGTGACGAAATCGTCAATGATATATCAACACCGAAAGCAAGTACATATGGTGTTGCACCAAGAAAGAGACACTAAGCATTTTAACTTTTTGGCATAACGTCATGTCACTTTAAATACCTTTAACTTTGTGGCAGTCCCTCTTAAGAATTCAGCTACTTATTATACTCCGTTGTTAAATAAGCGCTGAGACCAAAAGAAGAAAAGCACTCATCATCATATTTCTGCTGAATTGTTCAAAGGCATGGATCTTGTCATGAGGACGCTTCACGTTCACGTTATGTTGAGAGGAAAATTTTCAGGAAGAATGGAGAAAAGGGATAAAAGAACAAACCATACAGTACAACACTGCGACAGCGACATTTAACCAATCTAAAAATTAAAAGTTATTCAACAGCTGTAATGGTGGGTGAGAGCAGATTAGGTTAGGTGAGGAGGGGGGGCGTGCCCAGCTCTGAGGCTGCTGCGTACACGGGGCCTATTGGTCCGTTGTGATCCCCTGAAACAAAGATAACTCCTAAACTAATGGTTGATATAGGCTTGCTCGTTTACGAACCAACCCGTACTTTCTATAAATTTCCCCATGTTTGTCATTGAGTAGGTACTGCGCTAGATCGTCCAGTTCCCCAACAAATCTATTTCCAAGGTAGCGGAGGCGATTTGTTTGGAGGTTTGGACAGTCGCAGAGCAGGTGTTTAGTGGTTTCTATTTCCACAACATCCTGACAGCTCCTACAGAAATCTAGTGCGTAAATACCCAATCTAGTGGCCATTGTACCAATGGCACATTGTCCCGTTAGTAGGTACACCTATCAGGGTTCTAATATTCTTTTTACTCAGTGATAAAATATATCGAGTTTCTTTTTCATTAATTCTAGTCCATAAACTTCTAGAAGGGAACTTAACCAACTTTGCGAGCGAAACTGGATATAAAGCTAGATGGAAAAGCTTAGTGGTTGATGTCCCGATCAATCTACTAGACTGTAGCGCCACCTGTAGTAAGAAAGTAAAGTGCGTATAAATATATATGAATATTTGAAGGTCACTAAATTTCATTTAAACGATTTGCACTTATCTTCTTCGAATGGTCCACATATATTTAATTACACAATACCAGGTTATCAACTAGGTGGCAATTGAGACTACAGATGTCGCGTCAATCGCAGAAAGTGCCATAGGCGTTCTTGGTTTTGATTTGCTTCATGTTTGAGGACAAGCTATGTATCAATGCGTATTATTTGAAGCTTTACCAAACGGTTTGGCCTTCCATATTAGATACTTCCTCACCATTTGAGGTAATTTTATAAAAATCAGGCCTTTCTCATTTTATATTTTCGGTTAGCAGTTTGTAGACTATAAAAGGAAAAGGATTATTTTGGATTGCCATTCTAAATTCAATACGTAGTAGGTAGTAGATACTAACTAATATAAGATACCACCCAATTTTTCAATACATATTCCTTTCTTCCAATGCATTTATTTTAATTATTAGCCAATAATGCACATTTAGAACCCGTTTTACTAGTTTAAAACAGCGGTCCAGCAATTTTAAGCTACCGATTTCAGCGGATTAACTAAGGTTCAACGGTGTTCAAGTATATGATAACAGCTTATCACAATACGCTTGAAACAGCTTTTTAGCTCAGTAAATCTACCGAAATCAGTGAGTAAAAATCTTGAACCAAGGGTTAACCACTCTTGTATACAATTGAATTGGCCCGTAAAGGATTTTACAAAGTATCAAAATTGTTTTATCTTTATAATGGCAGCGTCCTTAAGCTCTAAGCTAAGAATTATTTGAAATATTAATCACTTCATAAAGAATATTCAATGGAAAAAGACTTAATATTGAACTCTTCTCAGAATCAGGTCAACTCTGTCTGTGTGTCTTTCTTTCTTTCGCCAAAAGGAAATTTAATACCTACTTACAATTTATAAGGTACAACAATTTTTTATTTAAAAACGAAGCTCTTTCATTTTTATCTAATTGTCTTGCTTTTAACTTAAGAAGACATCTTTTAGTGAAACAATTATGCGAATTCACAGAAATTTAAAAGTTATTATTTTAAACGGAAGATGACATTAAAAGCAACACAACGAGTTTGAAGAGTTTTTTTTTTTTTTGAAAAGCATCAAATTACTGTTTTTACATTAAAAGTTGCTCTTTCAAAAAGTAAGTAGTTTATTGAGCATACAAATTGCGTGTTTTATTTATTCCTCTGAACTCTTAGCTTAACCTTAGTCATTCAAAAGCCCCTTACAATTCGTATATAAGCGCAACTTTTTGCCTTTAAAGGCTCCAACTATAAGGCATGCGGATAAATACCTATTATAATTGTTGTTTATTCGCAGGAAAGTAGGTACTCATATACGAAACGAAGTCACTGTAAACTTTCAATGTGGGTAAATGGAGCAAAATATAGGTGCACACAACGAAGTAGCTACTTCTAAACTATAACGTGCAATTCACATTGACGTCTACTGTCTGAAGAACTTCCTTATACCTGCCACATCAAGAAAGTGTTATTTTTTTTTTTTTTGCTGCAAACTTTGATTGGCCACTTGAGTGAGTGATTTGTTAATAAAGTCATTACCTGTATAATGTGTATATAGTGTTGGTGAGCATGGGATTCTGAACTATGCTCAACTGCACAGTGTACAGTGCACATTCGAGAAGACCATATCATGGAACAGTTATGAAGCAATAGCGGAAGGTGAGACCGGAAGCTTGCTGAAAGAAATCACTTTGAGTAACGTAACTTCCGCGACTTGTAATGATATAATATTTGGTATTAATCGCGTGACGATGATTACAGCTTTAGAGCGAAATCCATAACTTTATATATGAAATGGCTTAATTTTCCAAAAGGATATTTTAATTCTTCAAAGTTTTTTTTTTTTTTTTTTGCGAAAATTGAGACTTCATTAGGTTCAATTTAGTGTATATAAACACTTACACATGATCACAAGTCACGAATCTAGGTAATATACGAAATGAGGTCGAAGGATTTAATTAGGAGTCTTAAAAATTTCAATGGGAACACCATAAATGAAAAAGTTTTTGACTAAAAGTTGAACGTAAAAATTTAGTTTTATAGTTTGAAGTAAAATGTATATAATTTTATTTAGTAAAAGATTGAAGTTTTTGATTAGCAATTCAAGCTTAAAAGCAATAAGAAGATAACTGATCACGCAATTAAGTGAAAAATTGAAGTTCAAGTTTCATTATAATTTTTTAATTTATTAACAGGCTCTTGAGTCCCGACTCCTGAAGGTCGCAGAAGAGACATTAACTTCATATACTAAAATAATAATTTCCCAGGTTTGAATTTATACAAAAGACAAAAACTTCTGCATACATGTTTTAATATCTTTTACAATCAACTATCTCAAGTTCAATGAACTTTAAACATCGAAATTATTTTCTAAAGAAACAAACTTCGAAAGTTCAAATACATCATCGATTCATGCTTAATAATTCATGTTCCCAGAAAGGATGGTTGACTTTTTAAAATATCTTTGGCCCGAAACAAGCGTTCAGTTTAGGTTTATTGATTCCTTCGAATCTTTGGCCTTTTTTAACTACTCTATACTTACTAAACTCTTCTTGGCGATATGAACCTTATACCTACGCACTTTTGGAGTAAACTTCGGGAAACTTTTGCTTTTCTTCAAGATTTCTGCTATATTTTATTTATATATGTAATTATTACACAAACTTTTCAATATTGATTTGAATATACTGTTTACCAATCATAGTCACGTCGTCGTTGTCGTCGTCATCGTTGGTGGGTGGACAGGGACACAAACTTACTTTCATTTTAGAAACCTGTGCAGACACGATATTCCTGTTTAAGGATACCTACATACTTACACAAATTAAGCACTTAACCTTTACATTTTGACTCGAATGGTTCACCGAACTTTTTTTTGTTTGTGATGAATTTCCCATGGGGAACCATTCGAAGGCGAATCGTAAAGGAATGCTTCTTATTTCTTTAAATCTCTATTTGTGGTTGGAAATAAGTAGCATCAGGAAAATACTCAACTCAGTGGTCAAAGAATGTGGCAAATGCAATAGATTTATGTAGCTTTCTTTCTCGGCACTTTACATCTGAATTCATCTAGAAATCGGTTAGTGGACGTTTGAAGGCATTATACCAACTATTTCACCATCAATTAAGGATACCCTTGTTCTTGGAATAGGTATATTCTCTCGTTTTGAAAGTAAACGTTGAGAAAAGACAGAAAAAAATGAAAGAATAAAGTAACCACAGGCAAAGCGAAAGTTTAAGTAGCCTCTTCAGTTATTATTTCCTTCGAGTAGATGGTTGCCAATTTGTTTACCTTTTATATTCCCCATTATAACTTATCAATCCATTTCTTTATCAGTTACAAAAATTTGTTTCAAATTATGTGACTTATAAGTTTTGATTATACCTAATCCTACCTATACCTTATACCTGTCGCTCAGCTTATATAGGTTAACCTGTCCAAAAATGTTTATGAATATGTTATAATATGTTAATATTGTGAAACTAGATTATATTTCTCGGCGAATGGATTATGATTTTATATTAGATTTTTTATAATGCCATTGTTTAATATTCGCATCCGTGGTAGCGATTGACAGTTGTCAATTGTACTGGTAGTTTTAAAGAAAAAAGTGGTTAATCTGCCAGAAAACCCAAATCTTCAAATATTTGTGGAAGGAATGAAAAAATTTTCAATATAAGTCTTTTGACAGATCAGGATCAAATAGAAAGTAATTTTGTTTACCAATGGAAACACCTATTACATAAAAAAGAATCTACAAATCAGGCTAATTTGGCAACCATCATATTTATGATGACGATGGACTAGTAGAAGTAATAGTGAATAGTCAAAGACGACCACGAAAAACAAGAAGACGAAGCCGAGAAGAAGAAGAAGAAGTCAGCTTCAGCGAGCAATCTACTTCAACGTTCATATTGCAATTATTATAGGAGCAACCCAGGCTCATCCTCTCACAGTTCAAATTGTGGGCCTACTGGATAGTGGCATGGTGGTTAGAACTAGAAGAGGTTCATAAATTTTTCGATTTCCATTCGTCGCTAGTCGAGGAGAAAATTTGTGTGCCTTTCAAGACGCCATAAAGAGCTGAATTTATATGACAAAATTTATTCCAAATTCTAGAGGATGAGCAATTTCGTTTATGAATTTCAATGAGCTTGTGTGGTTACCACACACATACACATACACAACCCATAGATAAATGCTATAGTACCGGCCCAGTACTAGGTCAGATTATATGAAGTAGAAGCAAAGACATTTTTTTCGTCCATAATGCTACTGAATATGACGTTTTTATATCTTGATCATTTAAACAAAGTAAGTTTTCCCGAAAGAACTAAGATAAAAAAAATGACATAAATTGTCTTGGTAGCCGCAATCTAGTGGATTGTGGAATAAAGTTAAAATAACCAAAAAAAAGGCAGTTATTGTTAATTCACGAAGGATTTTCTTTGTTAAACGTATTCTCAGTCATTAGGTCAGAAGTTATGTTCTTGGTTTAGATTAAATAATGTACATAGTTTTTGGGTTGTTTTAGTTTTATAGCGATGTAGTAAGTTAAACGAGAATTTCCGGATAAATTGTGTTTTTCTCTTTGCATACCGCATTCAGTAATATGGATATAATAGTTTTATCGAATATTTACATACACAGCCATAGACATTTTTTGAAAAAAAAACGTATAAAGTGAAATGAAATAAGTCGTATAGATTTTTTTATGACTTTATATATCTTTTGTGTATCTTTCCGACTAGGACTATGGTGTCCTTCAATCGCCTATCCAGGGTTATTATATAAGCAGTACATCACGCAATATTCCGTATTTCATTTGTCCCAAAAAATCCGTAATACTTGTAAAGTTGGTTATTTAAATAAAGGCACCTATTAAAATAAAATTAAATTTGTATACAAAAGTTTAGAAAAAAATACATATAAAAATCGCAATTGTGTAACTTAAATTTTTTTTAAATACATATGTGTATCTGTACGTTCAGTGTTAAGTGTTAATTGACTTAGGGATCGGTAGGACCGATTTACAATTTAGTACCTACACATAATTTTTATGTTATTCCCTAGAGGAGAAATTTTTATTTCAGCTCATTGGTTAGCATCCATGCAATATAAAAAATTTAGATTGGCCTCTTAGAAAACACCATATAAAAGGCACTTAACCGAATTCTTCTTCTTAATTCTAACTTTTTTTTATTTACAATTGGTTCTTAATTCCATGTTAGGCGTCAGTTATAGCGATCAGGAAAACGAAACAGGAAAAACTTTCAAATAGATTATTTACTAGGTTTTCATTCGATTTGAAACGCAAATGTTATACTAATCGATGACAAATAACTCAATGAATTTTTTATGCAAATAAAATTTTAAAATCAACAATTAATTTATTGGTAAAAATGCATTAATGTGTTTTCCTGATGCATTCATTTTTCATTCATTTTTCGTGCCAGCTGATTGTCACTTCACACAAAATGGAACAAATCGTTCCAATTATTTGCGTTCCAGCTTTTACTTGTTCCACTGACAGATTTGTGAAAGGAAAAAAAATCGTATTCATTTCAATCAGGAAAACTTGGCGGCTTATCACATGTCTGAAAATGTCTTTTTGCAATTGTGAGTAAATATAATTGTTTTTTAAATAAAATTATAATATTATTATTGTTTTTTTAGTGAACAATATGAATAAACAAGAATTTAAAAGAATTCAAAAAGCGGGGGTCAAGGATTTCGAAACCAAACTCATCATCGAAGTGAAAAGCCATATATGCTTATACGCCAAGAACGACCCGTCGCCACGTACAGCAACAAAACCAAACGGCAGGATGCGTGGGAAGACATTTCTTCAATTCTACACAAAACAGGCAAGCTGAACATTTTTGTTTTTAATGTAGATACTTACCTTTTAGAATTTTCTTCTGCAGTCGAAGAATGCCAAAAAAAATGGACTTCGTTGAGGGACTCCTTCAGAACCTATTTCAAAATAGATAGTAACATCCCCAGCGGCTCTGGTGCACCTTCATCCATAAAGTGGGTGCATTTTCAGAGTTTAGGGTTCCTCGTTCCTTATGTGAAAGTTGCAGCAGAGTAATTTGTTTTATTCTTTAAATGAAAAACTTCTTATTTTGCATTTTTATTTCAAGTGACTGTGGGAACTTCAGCGATGTGTTCAACCCCATATTGGAATCGAGTCCCTCAATGGACATATCCCAGGCTGAAGAAAGTTTGGATGACACCTTTGATGAGGATATTCCTTCATCAATTCAATCTACAACTACAAGCAGACCGAAGAGGGTTAAAAAGAGAAAGACAAACGAAGATGAGCCGTTTGAAAGAGTGCTCACAGCAATTGAAAATTGCGGGAAAAGAAAGCCAATGGAAGCATTTTTCGACAGCATCGCCCAGCAAGTGGAGCATTTCAGCGCAGGGCGATAAATAAAATTACAAAGAAAAATTTTGGACATATTGGCAGAAGGAGAAGAGCTCATGGACGCTTGAAGAAATTGGACTGTTTTTTTTTTATTCATGTCGAATATGGAATCCGCAATACTGGATCCACAGTGATTCTCAATGCAGTGCTCTCTTTATTGTGAAAAGAAAAAAAGAACACTATACTGAGAATCACTGCGGATCCAGTATTGCGGATTTCATAATCGACGTGATTTTTATTTTAGTGCTACATAGTTACATACATATGTATGTATGTACCTACATTGCAACGAACTGTGAATTATTTTTATTTTTATTTATTTATTTTAGTTTTATTTATACTGTTTTTGTTATGGTTTGAAATAAATTCATTTAGAAAGTGAAGTTTGAAATTTGAACTACTTTTTACTTGCGATATATACATAAGTACTATATAAGAGCAAGTTAGTGCGACCCAGTCGTACATTATATTTATATTAACCAGTTTTTTTTTGTTAACAAACAAAGCGATGAATTAAAACATCAAAAGTAAATTTTTTGTTTGTTTTATTTATCCCATTGAAAATCAACGTTTCCTTCATTGACAAACCAGTCAGCGAAGTTGTTCCGGATGTTAATAACGTTAGACGCTGGTTCATTTGTTCTAGCATTGTGGTCCACTAAATTGTTTGTTGAGGAATCAGTGGCATTATTAGCTGTTACCAATATATTTTCTTTTGTGCTTTGTAGAAAATAGCTCAAAATACAGCAACATAGAATTAAAGGCTTAGCTAATTCAATTTGGACTTCTAGAGGCTTTAACAAGGCCCTCCAAGTATGCACGAGGATTCCAAATGAGCTTTCCACTATTCGTCTTGCTCTCGAAAGTCTAAAAATGTTAAATGTATATGACTTTATTTTTATATTACAAATGTGAATAATTTACCTGTAGTTGTATATTCTCTGCTTGACGTTGACTGTCAAGTGAGCACCTGGGAATGGGGTCATGAGGTTGTATTTTAGACCAAATGCTTCGTCTCCAACTAGAACGTAGGGCAGAAGAGTGACAGTATCAAGCAATGGCACATAAGCTGGTACAAATAGCATTTGAGGGTTGTTTAGCCAAGCTTTTCCAAAGTTGGAGGATGACAAGACGGTCGGGTCTGCGTTTGAGCCATGTGCTCCTATGCTAACCATAACGAATTTGTATTCTGCATCCACAACAGCCATTAGCACCGTTGCAAAACATTTTTTTGTAATTGAAATTAAAATTGCCAGATTTGCGAGGGGCAAACATTCGAACATGTTTCCAATCAACTGCTCCAAGGCAGTTAGGAAAATTCCAATGTGTGAGGAAAGAACGTGAAATGTTTTCCCAATCTTCTGGAGTTTTGGGGACTGGCATTACCAAATTTTGTAAGTGTTTATTGATGGCTCTAATGGTTTCGATTATACACTTCCGTACTGTCGTTTTGCCCATTAAAAATCGGAAAGATAAGTCAGCGAAACTTGCTCCAGTAGCAAGAAAACTAAAATAGAAACAAAATGTAATTACTTGAAACAAAGGTGTCTTTAATTTTCTTACCGTAGGGTCAACACCAACGTTTCTTTGGCGCTTATAATATCACGTCGATACAAGTTAAATTTTGAACTAATATCCTCACTTATTTTTGATAAAATAAAATAAAATTGATCACTACTCATTCTAAAATATTCAAAAAACTTAATGGGGTAGTGTTCAAGGCAATGAAAAAGCGAAAAGTACTCTCCATGGTGTCTTCGGATTCGATTTATTGGATGAACTTGGTATCTTCTATTTTTTCTTTGATGTTTTTTTAAAAAAAAGTAACATTGTTACGAAGTATATTAACTTGTTTTTAGCACGCGTCATTTTTATTATTTTTCCGAATATTTTTCCATTAAACCAAATTTTTGAGAAATGTCAAATAGAAACTTCAAATATTTAGTTGACAGCCTACTGACTGACGTAATTTTCCTGTTTGCTATAAACGCTCAAAAGGAAAAAAAACATGTTTCCATCTGTTTCAACTTTTCCTGATGGTTTTTCCTGATCGCTATAACTGACGCCTTACATTTTACATAATAATATTTTATTTCGAAATTTTTAATATGTGTTGGCAAAAATAAGGGGCCTTTATTTATACATTGTTAATTTTCCTAAGGGTCTTCTGAAACAACCCATTCTGAATCGGCTGAGGTGATTTTGATACCTACCCCATCTTTCGTAGTATTCCCAATAACGTCTCACGTGCTCTTCTACTCTTCGGGCCGCAATGATCGGGGATAATGATTTCACGTAGGTATGTTAATGAGTCTTCAGCATAGAGCAAATTCATTACAGTGTTGGGTTGAGGTTGGTCGTATGTACGTACGTGTATATGTATGTCATAGGATGTGGTTTAAGCATTGATCCTTGACCAACTCCCGCTCTGATGGTTTTGGTTGTCGAATGTCTGTTTTAAATCTGGAACAAAAAGTACCCAAAATTGAGAAAACTGGAAATAATTTTAATCTAATTTGTATTGGACAGGCTTACAGATCAGTAATTTCTGAATGCAAATAAAACTATTTCAGTCTTTCCCGACGTCTGAAAAAGTTGGAAAAAAAAACAACGAAACGTCGGGAAAGAATTAAATAATTGTATTTGCATTCGGAAACTACTGATCTTTAAGCCTGTCCAATACAAATAAGATTACACTTAATATATCAGATCACCAATAATTAGTAATGAAAATAATTTTAATAAGTGAAGCTGGAAAGTTAAAAACGGTTAGTTTGTGTATCAGTCCCCGTTTCCAAATGCTGTCAAATACTTTATCTATATCGATGAAGCATCCAACAAAAACTAAGGAGCGGACGAAGCATAGAATGGTTCTCTCGAAATCCGAACTGCATATTGGGGATGGTGTTGCAAACGTCTTGAGCCATCGAAGTATAAGTCCTTTCAGGATTTTGCTGATGTTGCCTTCAGGGAGATGCGGCGATATCCAAAAATCGGGCTTTGATCAAACTTTGTTAGTAAAGGCGCAATCTTACCTGTCTTTCATTTCTTCGGGAAATAGCAATTGTTGACGCAGCTGTTCGGAAGGATCGTAAGGAATATCATCATGACTTGGGGAAACTTTCTTAAGATGTAATTAGAAATTGTGTCCGGTCCGGATGATTTTTTATATCGTCCACTATGTATTAGCTCAGCTGCTACTTCGAGGTTTGTGAAACTTCCAGTCACTTAAACGAAAAAGTAAACAATTTTCTTATTAAATCTTGGGCTTTAAGTCAGTGTGAACTGGGAAGATAAAGTTTAAAATTGTGTGGAATTTTATAAATTTCAATTTCGTTTCAGTTTAATGACTATAAAGTTGGCTACATAGTGAATATTATACAATATGCTTTGTATGAAATCGTGCGGATATATTATTATGGTATATGGTGTATGGTGTATGTTGTACATTGTGTGTATAGGTGTTGTAGCGATTCGTTACAAACTTTTTCTTTAATTTAATTGCATATATCGATAAGAATCGAATGGATCAATTTTACTTCTAATAGAATAACCTCCTTCCTCAACAAAAAATAAATTAAAACAAACCCAAACATTGACGCGACCGACGACGTTATCAATTCACAAATTGAATTGCTAGTCGGAATATTCGAGCCAAAAATGAAGATGAAGACGGCGACGAAGACAATGAACTCTAGCGGCCTCTTTTGTGGTTTTGTGTGGACTTTAGGGATGCAGCAAAAGCAGCTATTTGAATGTTGAAAAGGCTTTGCCGGCTATAAGGTTTACTTAATGTTAATAACTATATTAAGTGAGGATGGTATAACGAGAGAGAGCGATGGGGCATGAGGCTCCTGATGGAACCTGGGAACACTGTGTTATATAACTGTGGTAACAATGGTTAATCTATGTTGTGTGTTGTTCGTTTGCTTGTCCTTTGTACTCCTTCGCTTTGTTGCCAGGTTCTGATTTATGGCAAAGAAATGTTCAAGAGTATCTATACATTTGAAACTATGAAGGGATTTCACTATAGCTCCAGTTTTTCCAGCTCATGCAATTCAATGCGGCACTCAATCGCATCGTCGCGTTCGTCGGTTGGTCGGTCGCTTACATTCGCAGTTTTATTTTATTTTATATTATTGTTATGTAAAAATGATTCAGTGGTAGATTTTCTATTGTGTCCCCAAGATAGTTCAGTAGATGTGACTCTGTTGGTTTTTAGGTCTTGTTAGAGTTAGGGAGTCATAAATTGTTCTATCTCCACCGATCATGTAAATGTTTCGTGTTGATAGGATTTTGTATGGCGTGGCTGCGGTTATGTGAGAAGAGAGAACTTCATTTTTCTGGAATCTAGAACTGCAAAATATAGTAGATCGAAATTAGGAGGTAGAATGAAATATGTAAGTAGTTTCAATGTTTGAAAATGTTGTCAATTTTTGGTTTAAGGACTTTGAATTTTAGAAATTATTTTGAATGAAATCCGCCCACTGCCACTTTCATCATATATGTACATACATACATATGTATTTTAGTTTTCTCCTTGGTGAATGTCATTATAGAACTTAAAAAATTTGTGTTTAAGTTCTTTTCAACCTTAAGCATGACATGGAATATTTATTCCGCCGATTTTGATTTTGTTGGATGACGTGTCACGTTGGAAAACTTATTCGTTACTAAGAAACCAAAACAATAGAAATATTGAATGAAATTCAACTGGAATTTTGTTGCCACCTAAGTGTCCAATATATATATGCGTTTTTCCCAGGCACGGCCAGTTGGACTTGGGCTCATCAGTTAGAAGCTGTCGTACCTTTCTAAGACGCATGATATTAGTCGATGTTTACCGACACAAATACATTTTGCAGCAATGATATAGGCTGTAAATTGTTTTTTTTTTTTTTTTTTTTATTCGTTACTTTTAATGGCAAATTCACAATAATAATTAATAATTATCTGTGTATTTTTTAATTCTCTTATATAATAATAATATTATTATAAATAATTCTGCGGTCTAAACATTCTCCGCTTTCGTGATCATTCATAATAAAATTTCATTAAAGCCATTGTATACTGAAGCCGTTAGCTACCTTCTACTCTGCGGCGCTTCTGAAATGGTTTTGTAGCATACTTTTCTCGGGAACATGTAAAGAAAAAAAAACTATAATAACAGACTACAGAACTGATAAGAGCAAAACAATTTTTGTTTTTAAGTTCATTATTATTGATGCCAATATAAAGCTGATGACTCAAATATTAATTCTTACCAAAAAAATTGTAAAAATTTTAGCCCAACCTTTGACATAAAATGATCATTGAAAAGTTCTAAGTCGTTTTACGTGGAAAGTTGGGCCAAAATGAAAAAAAAATTTCATTAGAAATAATAAATGAGTCAAATGGCATCAGTGATTTTGCCTTTAAAATATCTCAAAATAAGAAATTCAAATTTTCAATGATGAGTTTCAATGAAAGCTATAAACTGGCCCCTTAATCGGTTCGGTTTTGAATTTTTTTATATTACGTATCGGTTTGCCGGTATAAATTGTATGTGTAGTGTATGTATTAGTGGAATTGATTTTTGTTTCTTTCGTTGTGTTGAAAATAATTTGCAAATGGCCGCCTTATATAGCCATCAGGTTTTCGTTTTTATTAATTCGAATTTTATTAAATTATATGATTTAATAAAATAATTATTCTATTTTAAATTGCTCAAATTGAAAACTAAAAGTTGTAGATTATAGAATTCTAAAAGAAATCTAATAAAGAACCTCTTCGTTCGCTATAGCATCAATAGATTCTTAGAAAAACGTATACTAAACACCGATTATGTCAAAAAAGGACATAATACCACATTACTTATATTGAAACGTCCTACACCTACTGTTGCCAAACCTGGCAGCACTTAGTTTTTCGATAATTCGATAATGAAAATGGCGGCTGTCCATCATTTTGCTGTCACAATGAGAAAGTCGTAGCGGCCATTTTCCGGCTAACATTGCAGCAGACAACACCACAGCAAAAGTCTTTTTTGTAGAAGAAAAAAAAACTTATTGTATGTATAAGTTAAAAAGGAATGTATTATATTATAATTACTTATTATTATAGCTACCTATTATTATAATGTAGGAATACAAGTTTTTTCTAAGACAAAGGAAGGCTTATTCATTTAATCTTCTTGCAAATAAGACAGCCGCAATACCTACGGTTTTAGCAAAATATATTTTAAAAGTGCCTCTTATAGGCTAAAATTTTGCCTTGACTTTTTTTTCGAAAAAAACAACAAATTTAAAGTTTTCAGTTTTCACCGAAAAAATAAATAAATTGCGTATTTTTCACATTTCAAATTTTGGGTACATTTTAGGAAATTCTTAGAAAATATAAAACAAAATAAAGTCCTCAACCAAAATTCAGCTTTTTGGAATTTTTTAAAACTTAGATTTTATTTTACTCAGCTGCTAATTTTTTATTTATGTTTGAACCTTAAATTCATTGCTCTGATTTGGGAGCCAAGCTAAACAGCTTCTAACAAATACTATTCAAATTGATTAGAAGTAACGCTAACGATTGAATGGAAACATACTTCCTAAAGCACAACGTATCCGTGTTATAGTTTTTTCGTATAAACTATGCTCCTAAGTGATTTAATATTTATGCTTCTTTCCACAAAATTAAAAGAATATACATATTGAAAAAAATATCTCCTGAAACATACATTAAGCATTGACAGTATCAATGTTTTGTGCATTTGGTCGATTGCTTTCTATTGGTGAAAATTAATTAAGTAAGTAAAATATCCTTACCTTACCCCTGCATATTTATAATCCTCAGTCCTTTTCTTTTGCAGTTATTATTATAATGGTGGTAAAGGCAGGTCGCTACCGATTGAACAACATTATAATTTTCAAAATTATGTACTACTACGGGCAGTTTTTTGGAATGGTTTTCTTTAATATCAACAAAAGTTTTCGAGTTGAATTCTGCAAAAGAAAGCTAATCTTTTCAATCATTTACCGGATGTTATGTCTTTCTGGGTACATCGTACGTCTACCGCATCTTTTAACTGTTCTTCAACACAAAAGAAATGTTCATTACATATTAATAACAGTTATAATATCTGTAACTATTGTTTCGTCTACAATTATATTTCTATCATTGCAAACTCTACGACGCAAAGAACTCATTAATTTGATAAATCACACAAAAGAAACTTTTACAAGTCTTTCGAATATCTCTGGTAATCGAAATGTTTTTGGTCCAGAATTTTCGTTCCTAGTTTTGAATAGGGTCTTGAGTAATTTATTTGCCCTGATATCAAGTTTCTTTAGTTTGAGCACTCATCACTATTACGTGATGATGATCGAAGGAAAATTAAATCTATTAATTGCACATTCAATTGGTTACTTATCATGGTTTGGAGTCCGTGTTACCTTAGATTTCCTGATTTTTGGTTATATCATAATTTCTGGAATGTATTATAATATTGGCAACCATATAATTGACTTCGTGAAACGCATTGAGAATATGGAAGAAAAAAAATTGTCGAAATTTCATCGGATGCAAGTGCTGTGTGTATTTTCCGAACAGTTAGACGAATGTGCAGTTCTTTATTCAAAAATCTTTAAAATGACTAAAAAATTTCACGCAATATTTAAGTCTCATATGTTTTTCATGTTCTGCTTTCAAATAATCGTAATTATTTCGTATATCCAATTTATGTTTGTGACGTATATGACAGTGGGAGACATTTCCTTGAATTCGGTCGTCTTAGTTGGATTCTATATTTTAGATTATGTGGTTTTAATTATGATGATTGATTCATTAATACAGCGTTCGAAAATTCCACAGAAGTTAAGTTGGGAATGTCTTTTTTCTGACACCGATAGTCGATGGGATGGAAGTGTAAGTTGATCTTAATCTTTATTGTTTTCAAATGCTTATGCCATAAAAAATGTTTTTTTTTTTTTGCAGGTCGAACTTTTTTTGAATCAACTAAGACTTGAAGCCTTAACTTTTGATGTTTTTGGATTATTTGAAATCAATAATAAACTCTGCTTGACGGTTTTTTCTATTGTAACGGCGTATTTGACTATCATCGTTCAGTATAGCTTGCAAGGGGTGCAGTTTAATTAAAGAATTTAAGAATAAGAATTATGTAACAATAAGTTATTTTTATAGCAGAACTACAAAAATAATTGTGTTAATAAATAAAGTGCACTGTGGAGTCGCAAGAACTTGCACTTTTGTACGATCGCACTGTGGTCTAAAAGTCTGAATATTGTTAACCTATTCATCTGCTTTTAAAACAAACTAGTTAGTTAAGGAAGCCTTTCAAAAACGTAGTTTAGTTTAAGGTAGTTTTACTTGAGTACCTATATACAATATGCATTGGAAAATTGTTTAAAATCAACATAATTCGAAATACATTGATTAAGCCTCCTTTAAAAATTATTTTTACAAAATCAAAACGATGTTAAAACTATCTGATTTCTGTAACAATTCTTGATTTATGAAAGAAAAAAATTAAATATTATTGAAACTGTTTTTTTTTTTATTAATTTAATACAGACAGTGTATATGCAATAATTTTTGAAAACGTAAAATCATTGCTATGATTTTGATGTATTTATCTAATGAAAAAATGAACATTTTTGTTAGCTAAGGTTGAATGCCTTTAAAAAATGTTATCTCAACTGATTCAAAATGACGTTGGAAACATTATTCTAATAGAAAAAAGTAGTCGCGGTATTTGTGTGCATACCACCCTGCATGGTTATTTATTCAAGACAATTTTTCAGCAAACTTTTTTCCACAAAATTAAAATTAAATTAAAATTGAAAAAAATATCTCCTCAATGATACATTAAACACTGACAGTATCAATGTTTTGTGCATTTGCTCGATTGCATTCTATAGGCGAAAATTAATTAAGTAAGTACTCTCAACTTCTGCACATTTACAATCCCCAGTCCTTTTCTTTTGCAGTTATTATTATAATGAAGTTAAAAGCAGGTCACTACCGTTTGAACAACATTTTAATTTTCAAAATCATGTACTACTACGGGCAGACTTTTGGAATGGTCTTTTTACAAAATCAACAAAACCAATAATCGGATTGAATTCTGCAAAAGAAAGCTATTCTTCTCAATAATTTACCGGATGTTATGTCTTTCTGGGCATATCATAGGTCTACCACGTCTTTTAACAATTCTTCAACAAAAGAAAAATAATCATTACATTTTAATAACAGTTATAGTATCTGTAACTATTGTTTCGTTCACAGTTATATTTCTTTCTTTTCAAACTCTACGACGTAAAGAACTTATCAATTTGATTAATCACACAAAAGAGACCTTCACAAGTCTTTCGAAAATCTCTGGAAATCGAAATATCTTTGGTGCAGAATATTCTTTCTTAGTTTTGAATCGAATCTTTAGCAATTTGCATGTGGTTATAACAACTTATTTTAGTTTTTTCAACCATCCTTATTACGTGATGATGTTCGAAGGAAAATTAAGACTAATAATTGCATATTCAATTGGTTACTTTGCATGGTTTGGAGTCCGTGTTACCTTGGATTTCCTGACTTTTGGTTATATCATAATTTCTGGAATGTATTATAATATTGGCAACCATATAATTGACTTCGTGAAACGCATTGAGAATATGGAAGAAAAAAAATTGTCGAAATTTCATCGGATGCAAGTGCTGTGTGTATTTTCTGAACAGTTAGACGAATGTGCAGTTCTTTATTCAAAAATCTTTAAAATGACTAAAAAATTTCACGCAATATTTAAGTCTCATATGTTTTTCATGTTCTGCTTTCAAATAATCGTAATTATTTCGTATATCCAATTTATGTTTGTGACGTATATGACAGTGGGAGACATTTCCTTGAATTATGTCGTCTTAGTTGGATTCTATATTTTAGATTATGTGGTTTTTATTATGATAATTGATTCATGTATAAAGCGTTCGAAAATGCCACAGAAGTTAAGTTGGGAATGTCTTTTTTCTGACACCGATAGTCGATGGGATGAAAGTGTTAGTATTTATACCTAAGCCTTAGATTTTTATTGTTTTTAAATACTTTTGAAATACCAATAAATGTTTTTTTATTGCAGGTCGAACTTTTTTTAAATCAACTAAGACTTGAAGCCTTAACTTTTGATGTTATTGGTTTATTTGAAATCAATAATAAACTCTGCTTGACGATTTTTTCTATAGTGACAGCCTATTTAACTATCATCGTTCAGTATAGCTTACAAGGAGTGCAGTTTAATTAAAGTTATTAAAGATTAAAATTAGATATTTACCTATGTATACGTTAATTTAATTTCTTATTTCTTTAAAAGCTCCTAATCTATGGGAACAAAAATTATTTGTAGCAGTTTAAATAAAATTTGTAAGCATACATACATACATATATAAAATTTTGTTAACATTTTAAAAACACAAAATCTAATCTGTTTTTTTTTTTCATTTTGATATATAGATAATGGGATAGTTGAAAACCAAAAAATGGTTCTATGAAATGTTGCTGTTAAATGGTAGATCTTAATAAACTTAGTGTATAGAGAAATTGTAATTAAAATTTTAAGTCATTTTTTAAAATAAAAAGATTTTCTTTGACTGTTTTTTTAACACTTGTATGGAAGGTCAGAATATATATATACATATTTCGAAAAAAAAATTGAATCCAAAGTAATTCTTTTCCAAAATTTCAGTACAATACTATTTCATCTTCTTAAAATATTCTCCATATTAATCAATTGATCAAAATCAGATAAACTTCTTCGAGAAAAGCGAAACCTAGAAAAAACTGTTCTAAAAAATAATAAACAGTTCTTAAGTTTTTTTTTATTAACTGAACTTAAAACAATATTTTTAAAAATGGTTGATATTGCAGGTATCTTTAGTTTTGGTCCTAAAAAAATTTAAAAAGTGTGAGAGTGTCCAAAAAATTGCTGCTTTCAAGTTTAGTGTGCAAATTGATCATTTTAGGCTGAATAAAGAAAAAAGATGTTTTTTTTTAGACAAAACAGAGCATCGTAATCCCGACTCTGCTAGTCAATAAATAAAATCAAACTCTGAATCTCTAACTCTACCTCTGAAATGCAAATATTTTTTTTTTCAAAAATGCAAAGTATTAAAGTCTTAATGTGGAGCTATACATTTCTTAACCCCTTTCAGGCTTAAAGTCTGCCTTGGTTTCAAGGAATCAATTCCATCAACTTTTGATCTTAGAACTTTATAAAATTCCCTTTCTCTCTAAAAAGGCTTTCTCTTTATATGTATATACCAACGATGAAAAATATAATTTTTATATGGGTCACCCAAAATAACAAAAATCCATGGTGTTAATGTATCAACACAATTTTCAAGGACATCCTTTAAACTAGATGAAAACAGCTTGGTAATGTTGTTTGCCTTTACATCAAGTTATATTTTATATTCTCTCTTCTATATAATGTCTAGCCCTCATCCCATTATAATAAAACATCAAAATAATCTCCCCAGCCTGCCTATGTCATCCAACTCCGGGTGTAAATCCCGGTCATTTGTCACATTTCAGAGTATAGAACGACACAAGGTTTAAAATTTACGTCCTTGATGCTTCTTTTTGTAAGGGAATCATTTTTAATGAGCATCCTCATCGTCGTCGTATAGTGTCGGTCGTTGTCGTTGTCGGTTGTCTGTAGTCGGTAGTTGTTGTCGTCCCCCATGTTTGATGCCATATAGGTACATAGTACCTAACCTACTTGTATACGCTACGCATCCAGAAATCATGGGCTCAACCTTTGGAAGGAATTTTATTAAATTATGAGGACAAAAATCCCCAAGAGTCAACTGTTGTTTTTACTTTCTGTAGTAGCGAAAGCAAATGATGGAATTAGTTGTTCTCAGAATTTGTTATGCTGCCTTGACATTAGGCCTATGATATTTTTTTTGTTAACTTAAGAGAGCGGCTTTCACTAAGAGTGACCATTCGTACAGTTTTATTAAATATTTATATTATTAATATATTTGAAGTCAAAATTTGTTGGATCTAAGATAACAAGATAACAAGAATTTAATTTTATTCTGCAATTAGCGTACAACATGTTATAACTTTTTACATTTATAGGTAAACTGTAGAAGTGTATAGATATTAACAAAATTGTTGAAATGAATTAAACTCGTATAGGAGAAGGTAATTTTTTGAATTTGAAAAATCTATAGAAATCGGTCCTTTGATTTGTTGTAACTGTCACCTATTTTTTTATATTTAAACTTAAAGCTATCCCCGCAGATGGTATTTTTTGTCAATTACCTTTTCCTTTTCTTAAATTGCTTGAAACAAGTTGATCAAATTCACTTCGTTTTAGTGCGAATAAATTCTTTACTCTCAGGGATGGGAGTAATATATTACTGAAATTACTGAAATCAGCAGCAACAAATTTCCCCTGGTCTGAGGGCTTATCGTGACTCGTAAAACCCCGAAGACATTAAATTTTTGAGTTTTCTACTTTAAAGTTTTTCCTGTTCAGCAATTTATTTTAAAGAATATGGTAACCTTTACTTTACGACAATGAGAATGGTAAAGAAAATTACATGCGCCGCATAAATGTCAATTAGCTAATGACAATTAATGGCCTCCCCTCTGCCAGGACCATATTATAACAAAATATTGTGCAGGGATGTTTTTATTCGATTTTCTGATGTACGCTCATAAATTATAAACACACAAACCCATACTAGGCAGCTACACTTCACAGCTAGGATAGATGATTGGAAGTTCCAATTAATTGGAGAGCTTCGATAAAGAAATCACGTCTACAAAACGAGCAAGGAATTTGACTTTAATTGGAAATCATTCAGTGGTGTGTAAATTATTGGACGTGAACAACTTGACATGCAAGTGTAGAGTATGTATAGAGGTTATTTATGCTGTTGTGTCAATCACAGACACCCTAGGTGTAAACGAAATTACCACTTAGCTTTACTAAATGGAGCATGCAATTTGCTCGACTTCTGGCATAAAATGATGATATGAGCTGAATTGTAATAATTGGACAGTCATTTTGTACAAAAATTATTTCACTATACATAAGCTAACCGCGCAGATCTGACACTTTTTCCTCTACTTTTTGTTGTTCCTGCGGTTCGAGAATGAATGCCTACATGGTATATGCGGGAGTGCGTTTTGAAGGAAATTTGATTGAAAGCATTTTCAACATTGTGTTGTATTGTATTGTATATTGAACAGGCTACCCACTAGTCAAGCCAGGTCGATGAAGAGTTTTTCAAATTATAATTCAGGGTAACAAACCTTTCTGAAAGTAAAATCTGGTTTTAAAGGTAAAAGCAATAATACCATGTGGGCTCCCATCGAGTTGTGACCCAGAAAAACTCCAATGAGGGCGTTGCTTGTTAACTTCATATGAATTAAGAAAAAAAAAAAGGTCGTAAAAATGTGGGATATTCGAAAAAAATAAAAATTGTTGGCAAAAGGTCAGCTAATTTTAAGCAATTCGTCAGCCATACTCGATATTTAATTATATTGTAATTGTTTTGTTCGCAGTCAGTTATTAGAGGACGTTAGCACTTTTATTGTGGGATTTTCAAAAACATGTGCCACATCAAAGTTCAGTAATTTACCATACAAATTAAGCAGCTATCAGTATAAAGTCAGCTTTTGGCAAGGCCATTGTTGTAGGACGCTAGCCCCTCATTTAGGGATATTAGAGAAAAAAGGAGTAACTCCGTCTTAAAAATCAATAATAAGTCATAAATGGTCAATTTAGTATTGGTGATGTTTTTTTTTTTGGTATTTTTAAATCTTTGTTCAAAGTCACCCATTGAAAAATGTTAGCTCCTCATTTGTGGGATATTCAAAAAATTAGTAAGCCATCTGAGTTCAGTCACTTTCTTACAAGATTTCATATTCGAATATCCCACATATGGATTGGTAACAATGCCTTGGCAAATTTTTAAAATTCAATATTCAACGCTTATGGTTGACGAATTACTAAACTAACCAATTAGTAATCCAATCCAATTAGTAATATTTTAGATATCATACTTTTTTTCGAATATCCCTTATATGGAATGCTTAGATTCCGGAACCGAATTTTTCATCAACATTAGAGGTTATTTCGAATTTAATATCATTAATCATTCTTATGCTTTCAGGTTTTTTGGCTTTTTCTGACATAATTCCAGAGAAAACCAAACAAAACAAACTAATCGCATGCTACCAGTTGGGGTCAATCTTCAATGCTTTTGGCACCATCACATAAATATTGAAGGTTTGAAAAAAATTACAACAAATTGTGTCTGCATTTGGAAAAAGGTGGTCATCAGAATATTGACCCATTTGTGTTATGTTACCCAATACTCATCGATTAAGAGAAGACGTTTTCTAATTATATAAAACATACTCACTAAAAATCAGTCGAAACATGATTTCACCGAATGCCAAATTAAATACAAAAAAGTGGCCCAGATTTTGCATTCGATTAAATTTAACGTAAAACTGATATCTAACAACCCTTTTGTCAAAATTATGCACTACACTTATTTATATTCAAAATAATAGGATTTTTTCGTTGAAACTATTCAAGCTGACTTTTCCCATGTGAATAGCTGAACAAAATTATTATCAAAAATAGAGAATTTCCAATAAAGCTAACCCAATCCAATCCAATGACTTTTCCACCTAAAAAGGTTCATCAGTAGAGCTTTTCATATACAAACAATAACATAAAAAGAGGATGAAAACCACACGCTAAAAAAAAACCTCGTGAGTCTTAAATCCCTTGGGGATACCGATGTCAGAACAAATTAAAATTCCCAAAATGCGCAACGCCCCGGGATTTCCGTCGCTTTCGCTTCAGGCTTCCTCATCGCCAGACTCAACAAACCGAACCGAACCATCATCAGCCTCGTTTTCATTTTCCTATACAAAATATCCACTTTTAGTCCTTCTCATATGTATATACGGACAGGTCAGGCTCTTGGTTGTATAGAAAATTTGAATTTATAATCGCAAAGGCATTTCTTTTTCTTCTTTTTTTTTGGGGTTGCCCAGGATGTTTCTGCCTACTTCCTTATAAATGAAACATATGCCAGCGCTTTCGCCTTCGAATGTTGTTGCAACAGACGAGAGACACATATATACCATAACACATGGCCAAGTCAGAGGAAATTCCCTGCGGAGCTTAGCAAACATTTTATGCAAATGTCAAAGCATTCCTGTCGTTCTCGTGTTGATGCTGATGGGATGCGACGACGACGATGACGATGAAGATGATGACAACGGCAGTAGCATCGGTGGCAGGGCGGCAAAGTCTGACAGACTGGCAGGCGACAATACGACTTCATGTCAAACATCCATCCACCCACTCACTCAATGATGGGCTTCACCCGCTCACACCAAGGAACACATATAACCTCTCGGGCGACTACTGTCAGTATATGCAAATGTTTTTTTGTTTTCGGAGGAAGCCTTCCGTTTCGGTTCCTCCTTTCGGGACCTTCTCGATGTATTTTTTTTTTGTTTTGTTTTTTTCATTTCGAATCCTTCCTTACTATCTGGCTATAATGTTTTTGTTTCTTGGGTACCAGACGAAATTGTCCATGTTTTCCCATATGGTGCCAGTCCCAGCAGAATCAACTGCCAAAAGGGAAATATCTGGTGTTCGAAGTTTTTCCTTCGGATGAATGTGGATCCCTCAATTACCATAGCAAGGACTCGTCGAACTGGATGCTTCAGTATAGCCAGCAATTTTTTTTTTTTTCTAAATGATAATTTGGAATCGAAAAAGGAAACATGGTAAAGCGGTGAACGTGCCATCCTCTAGAGAACCCAACATAATGGAACAAACTCATGTCCACTTGATGGAAGTTTAAAGACGGTCTTTCTATGAAAGGATGGGTGGAGTGTTGAATTCGGGAAGGTAGACATTTGAGTTAGGA
The DNA here is from genome assembly GCA_951394125.1 of Epistrophe eligans. NCBI lineage: Eukaryota > Metazoa > Arthropoda > Insecta > Diptera > Syrphidae > Epistrophe > Epistrophe eligans. The sequence goes on along the minus strand of OX596029.1, from coordinate 107,545,391 downwards.
ATAGGGAGAATAGGATTTTGTGTGTTCACCAGAAGCACACCAAGAAAAATAAATTAAATTAGGATTACTAACCCAGGAGCCATATATACCATCATCATCGTAGTCGGAATCCTGAAGCTGGATTTCAACCTCTGCAAAGACCATATAGGACTAGGATAGGACTAGGAAGTTTTTGTTTTTTTTTTCTTTTCGCATAAGGAACAACAACTTTTGTCAAACCATCAGGGGGTTTTAAACTAATTACATTCGAAAAAGGGTGGATGTGCCATGTTGGTGGACAGGACACAACATAAACGACATGACCAAAATAGGTGGGTTTTCATTTAAACCCATTTATACCTTGGTATAGTCGTATATTGCTAGAATACAATCCGCCCGGGAAGTGAGTAAATTTGGTTAGTAGCTCTGTTGGGATCCACAAATTTGCCCTTGGAGCTGAAAAAGAGAGGTGTTACAATTTTATTATAGAGGTATAAAACTTCTATATGTGATTTTGTTATACTGAGGCTTTATTATTAAAGAACTGGATGTAGATACACATTGTTAAAATACATCAGACGAACACAACAATCCCACGTTGCTAATGGGTGTATGTATATCGTAAAGCCACAGCAAACAAAAGGAATGTGCTGAGCTGAGTTACAAACTTTATACCTTTAATAATAATATTTGTCTTTATAGCCTATTACAAGGTTGGAGTGAGAATTAAATTTTCATAAAAAAGTTTTCAGCGTTAAGTAAAAAATTTAATGTTCTTCAACATATATTTGACATTGAAACGTCAAACTTCTGCGTTTATGACTATTGTTAAAATGTTATTTGTTAACACAGTACATTTATCTTGAATGTCTGGACATTGAAATGGGAAAGAAAAACAGAGTTGGACAAGGAATTTCACAGACGTGTAGTACGGCTAAAAAAAGAATCTCTGTACTCGTCCGAAGTTAGGCTTAAGGGTATACTGATGAAGTGCTGAGCATTGCTGGCGGAGCGGGTATCAGATGAAAATGTTTAAGGGAAGGAATCAGCGTTGCCGAAGTGGCACGATCAAGCTTTTTTGACACGAAAATTTCATCGTGGCACGGTGACACGTAAAAATTCAATATGGAACGTTCTTCTTATTTCCAGTTTTTAGTTCAAACAAAGCTAATTTTGAAGACATTTTAGGAAAATTGCTCCAAATGGCGTAAAAACCGGCAAAAACATTTTATTTTTTGACAATATATATACATACCTAAATACGAATAGAGCAAATTATTTCTTATAATTTTTTTTTTTGTATTTCACCCCACGATTGAATTATATTTATATATATAAAATTAATATAAAAATTTGCATTGAAATGCCAAGTGTTTTGAAAAAATGTGGCACGGATATTTTTTTGGGCGGTAACGCTGGAAGGGAAGGAATGCCACTTGCTATTTCACTAGAGCACTGTAGAAAGAAGCAAATAAACAGTGATAGGCAAGAGACATTTCGACATTTCGAAAATTTCAGTTACATTGCCTTCCGATTGAGGCACGAAAATGATGGTAATCACTTTACTGCTCACTGTTGACTGTAGCGTTCGGACCATATTTATTTTTATAGACTTATGGACCAATGATTCCACAAGCCTATTAAAGCGCACCAAACAGTGATTTATTCTGAATGTAATGTTGTTTTGCCAATGGCTTGCTGATTATCATCGATCCAAACGCAGCAATTCTATTTATTGATACATAACTATTTAATCAAAATTGTAATTCAATATAAGCACCAAAGGACGTAATACCCGATGAGTTCAAATATGTTTTTCAAAATAAATTTGAAAAAATTGGATGAGCCTATTCCTAATGAATTGCTAAACCAAACTTAACTCAAAACAACCAAGAACTGTCAAATTGGTTGTCACAGAAAAAAAGTGTTCCAAATTTAAAGTTGTCCCCCTTAAAACAACACACTTTAGGTTTTAGGTATATTAAAATTTCAAATATTTAATATTGACGGCAATGAAATTGTTTTGGCTCTTTCTACTTCCTCGAATGATTGTAGGCCTATTTTTCCAGAAGGTCATTCTTTAAGTGATATACTTTTAAATCAGGTAACCGTAACTGTCCAGTACCCTAATTCCGTCGTCGATGACTTTATTATTTGTAACAAATTCTTAAACAAGTTCAAATGTTCATCCAATGCCACTAAACATCTGTTTTTCTATCTTTCTGTTCGGGAACAAACTGTTTTTTTTTTTTAAATTATGTTTTGCTTGATTTTGTAGCTCTACCTTCTGGAGTACTACAGGGTTCTACCTTAGGACTCATATTGTTTCCCTTAATATCAGCGAACTGTCATCTATTATTAATAGCTCTTCTAATCAACCTTATGCTGATGACTCTCAATTTAACATTAGTTGCCCTCTCGGACATATGGAAGACTGTAAAAGTTGCATCACTTCTGATCGTATTTAACTACCTAATTCAAAACTTTTTTAACTAATTCAAAAAATTCAAGTGTACCTATTGCGATTTAAAAAAAAAATATATCGATTTCTTATTTCCCTTCAGCCTTCCGGCAACAAATCTGGTAAATACAGGGTGGCACATAATTAACTTTATGATTATTGAATAATTATTTTGTTTACGTTTTTTTTCAGAACTTTGTAATGGAAAGACTCAGCTGGTTTTTGAACCAAAGTTGTTAAATTTTATTTTAAAAGTCGATATTCAATTATTCAAACACAAAACAAGGTTCATATCGAAATGCGCTCAGTGCTCCAAAAATGTACCGATTGGTCCAGCGTTTTCACTAACAATGGGTCTCTGATCTTCCGCGTGCTGAAAGACCTCGCGCAGTTCGAAATGAAGTGAAAATTGCTCAGGTGCAGACATAAGTATTGAAGAAAATCCCGAAACTTCCACCAGCGTTCTCACCAGTTGGTAATCTACGAGTATAGACGGTCTTTGCAAAGAATTTTACTGCAGTTACACGTTTTTCCATATTAGATTAAACTGTTTCACGAGTTAAAAGCTAATGATCCACAAGTACGCATTCAGTATGCTTGGCGCGGCGCTTTCAAGAATCGGATAATATAGCATTTTTCTGATTTTAATTGCCTGATTTAACGGCTTCAGTTTTTTTTTTCTTTGGGACTACCTTATAGTAAGGTGTGTGCCAATAGACCAAGAACCATGCAATAGCTAAAGGCTAATATCCGAGAAGAAGTGAGAGCGCTGGGATCTGAAATTCTAATAAAACTAATGGAAAATGCTCTATAAAGAGCACGTCAGATCGAAGCAAACAATGCGCACCATTTGAGAAATATCATTTTTCATATTTCTAAACCATAAACTTTATTTTATCAAATCAAATAAAAAAAAAACGTTATTCATCATAACATTAGGTAGGTACTTATGTATAGGTACCGCAGAATCCTAAAATTTGCCACCTATTATATCGCCTTTTAGGAAAATCTATACTACGCCACCGACGACGTTTCATTATTTTTTGTTTCACTTCCTTAAAATCCAAAGGAAATTTAAGTCTTATACATATAACCATATAGATACTTTTTATTAAAAAATATTACTGTTTTTGGCATAGAGCTAAGATAATAAAATGAAAGTGTTTTCTTTTTGTGATCTTAAAAGAGACAAATCGTATTAACAAACGCTCATACACAACTTGAAGCTTATTTGTATTTAGTATTATAATTCTGAAATATACAATATATACATATAAATGTATAATATTGAATACTTTCGCTATGCAAATCAAGGCCGCATGTTATCGTAAAAGTAATAACCTCCGCATGTACGAGCAATTTTGATCTTTTACCATTTCGCATTACAATTTCAGGCAACAACAACAAGAACAAACCTCCCTAAAGGCTTCTCTTTTTATTACCCAATTCCGCATATGGACTTTAAATAGCCTGATTTTAACATCCGCTTCGACTTGTGGAGCACACACAGAGTATTATGTAGGTATACGCATTCCAGCTTTTATATTCCGCCAAGTTGGTTTTGCAAGCAAATTTGTATTTAAATGATTAAATTTTATCGAACGTAGTTCTACACGATATGAGTGTGTGTATTTATGTATATTAAGGGTGGAGTTGGGTAAGAGTTCAACTTCAGAAGTCGTCCTTTGCTGCATAGTTATACCTATGTATGTAGGTATTGTATACATGTCGCTTTCAAAGGAACGAACAGCAAGAATTCAGCAATCGAATGGAAACAATGAATAATTCCACATAATCCCGCAACCACAATACTTTACACACACACATATTCACAACGAAAATCCCATGTCTAATCCTTTTTTCAGGGATTAAATTCTTTTCAACGAAAGCATTGGATGTTTTCCGACGCCTTAACCGCTGCCAGCAGAGCTATTGCTCTCGAATCGACTCGACTCGACTTGCTTCAGCAGTGATGGAGGGTTGGTGGTGATGGCGGCGGGGCGCGACGTCAACGGTGGCGGCGGCGTCTTCTCTTGTGTATGTTGTCCAATATTTACTTTTACGATTGCGTGCAACCCTCGTTTGTACCGCTATTGTACAGACCATCATCGACCAGACCACCATACTGCAACAGCCCCCAGCTTAACACCATTCCATGACATGTAGCATTGTTGCTACATACCACTTTGCACTTCTGTTTGCAGTCCTCAAACAGACACAAACACTCCATGTCCACTGTTGATGACAAATTTAATTTCCTCGCCTCCCCGTCAATAGGGGTTGATTATTATTATGCACTATAGGTAAGGTAGTGTATGTCTCTTGGACGACATCAGTTATAGGTATGTAGCTGAAAAGAACTCATCTTCAATCCGTTGGGCGCAGCGTTCCCACTTTTAACAAATTCAATCTTAAAATTTTTAGTAGTTTTCATCCAAAGCTCAAGCAATTCCAATGGGAAATCGGAAATTAAAAATGGCTGTTCGATTGCCAACAAAACCATACCGCATGATTTTAGAAACAAAGTATTGATATTATACACATGTGAAGGAAAGGGGCACTGGATCTGCCATCTTCTTCCATTTCGAGATATAAATAAGTTTTTTTTTATAAATACCGCTTAACAGCTTATAATTCTTTAAATAAAACACATACAATACAATAATTAATGTTAATGGTGATGGTTATGTTATGGCAACTTAGAAGTTAAATTTAAGACCAATTAATCGGCCAGATGCAGCAGTAGATATAATTTTCAATTTAATTTAAAAGCGTTGATCAGTTAAATTTATTCATACTGAATTCGTAAACTATATCTACTGAGAACAAATCATCTGTCAAATGTCAAATTTACTGTCAATTGAAACAGTGTTGCCAATTAAAAAAATGTATAAACATCAAATTAAATATTCAAGTGCTGGTTTACATCACAGAACGCGGCGAGTTCGAACTGTCAACCAAATTTCAACCCAAATTCAACTGGACGTACTCAAGGAACGTAGCCAATATACATCAACGTATCGTAACGTGTAACAGCACAATGTAATGTGGTACACGTTTCTAGTTTACCCTACCGCCGGCATTGCATCAAAAAAACAGTAGAAAGGAAAAATTTCAACTGATATAAATTTGTATATACGAACTCGTTTCTAGATTCGTATGGATGTATTTATAAAGCAAAATAGCTATGTGAATACTAACAAAACAAAAAATTGGCAACACTGTCTAAATTAAACATTTGCTTCATCACTGGTCGTGGGTCAGTCACAGTCAGTCTCGGTCTCGGTTATCCCTTGTCGCACCTTACCTGTGTGAGGACTGAGGAGTCAGACAACTCAAACCCTAAGCACGACAAAGTATAAGGAAGAGAGTACTCCTGGTTGGTCATAACATAACTGAAAAACAGGATAAATATTAAAATTAAACATCAACGGGAATATTTGCAATGCTAACAGAGGGCTATTTGCATTCTGCATCCTTTATTTTGTTTGGGTGTTTGAGTGTTTGTACTGGTTTTTGAAATCATTGAGAGAGAGCGAGTATAGTGTATACTGTATAGTGAGTACACACAAAGCCAGAACCAACGGTATCTATAGGAGCTTGAGGTGTGTGCTATTGCTAGATGTGTGTAACAAAGCAGAGCCAGTCAAGCGTTGAGATCCTGCGTTGTGCAAATATCCGTTTTTTTTTTTCTGTCCACTCCGTCTGCCGACTCGTCCTTCGTCGTTATCCTAACTTGCACCAAGGATGGTTAATTCAATCCGGCTGGATGCCTTTGTACGAATGCGGTGCAGCAGAGAAGGATTTTCCAGGGGTTATGGGTAAATAAATGGTTAGGGGAGATGCGTTGTTGCCATTGCCTTCGCCATTGCCATTGCCCGAGACAAAGCAGAGGCTGGGGTTGGAGTTTGGAGTGTAACAAACGAAGTGCATACGGAACGGACATACACTTTGTGGCAAGGAGAGCTCTTTGAACGCGAAACGCTATGTTAACATCCAATAATTGGAATACCTGGTTGGGCAAGGGTTGCAGGGTGATGAAATGGCAGCATACGTAGATATGTGCATTGCGTGTTCTTTGTTCTTCTATAGGATGGGTGGGCGGTTGGTTTCTGGTTTGTCCCTCAAGTAGGGCTTGTTTTTATTCTTACTCCCGCATTGAGGTCTAATTTCTCCGGGTTGTGCATATAGCCCCATATATATGATTCAGAACAGTTTCCCGAACATATACTACTTCTCATCATTATATATGCGATTGCGAATTCAGCTCGACGTCGTCGTCGTCATCATCGTTAAGGGTGGCCGTGGCGGACGGAAATGAAAATCACTTTGTAGTGGATTTACTTTGTATGCAACAAAAAGGATACTGAAGCAAAAAAAAATCAAATCAACATCAACGAGCTTCGTTACAAGAGAAACTGCTATCTATACAATTTGTTAATGGCATAAGTGGAAATTTTTTCTAAAATGGCGGCAGTCAGATTTCTATACCTGTATGCATCCGCCGTGTGCCGCCTTTGGTGAATTGAAGACCTTGTTTGATTTAGCGATGAGCTTAGATTGGTTAAAAAAATAACTGGCCGCTTGCCTTTGATATGGACTGACTTTTAAGCAACTTTATATCCATTTGGATTGGGTAGGTCCTCACAAATGGACCAGACTGGATTAGTCATAAATATCTAAAGTAAAACAAAAAAAAAGTATTTCTTTGAGGTAAACATGCAAAATTTAAAATAAATTGGTAGACACTTTTAGGCAGATTATTTGAAACTTAAAAACTTGCGTTTCTATAGAAATTATTTTTCCCCAAAAGTATGCAATGTTTTTTTTACTTTGCAGATAATTTAATTTAATTTAGTAGAGAAAGGAATTGCAAAATGTCATCAAGTCAAAGAACACGTTACGATGGATAGATATAATTCTTAGTAAATATTTAAAGACTTGGTTCAAATCAATATCTCTTAAATTAAGTTTTAAAAGGACAATATTGTAGAATCAACATTTTAGTTATCACTTTTTTTTAGCTAAGTAATATAACACTGGTCCTTAAGAGAACCTACAAAACAGTTATAGATATTCCAGACCTTTTGTAGTTGAACTACGTCAAGATCTGATGAAATCCTGCTTTGAAAGTAAGATTTAACGATTCAATGGGCTATACCTACCTATACGCATATAATGGGTGATTTTTTAAGAGGTTTAGAACTTTAAAAAAAAAAAAACACAAAAAATTCGAAAAAATGAATGAAATATTTATTTGAATCGATAGTTTGAACCTTGCAATTTAATGTTTAAAGATAATTTCATGCAAATGTTGACCGCGGCTGCGTCTCAGGTAGCCCATCCGCTGAGTCCAATTTTGGCATACTCTTTCACACATATCGGCCGGTATCTCACGAATGAATGCATGGATGTTGGCTTCCAGTGCGTCAATCGAAGCGGGCTTGTCCCTATAGACATTAGCCTTGACATACTCCCACAAAAAATAATCTAATGGTGTCAAATCGCACGATCTAGGCGGCCAATTGACCGGCCCGAAACGTGAAATTAACTGTTCACCAAACTCGCCTCGCAATTGCGCCATTGTTTCGCGTGCTGTGTGGCATGTGGCACCGTCTTGTTGAAAGCACATATCATGCAAGTCAAGAACTTCCATTTCGGGCAAAAAAAAGTTTGTTATCATCGCTCGGTAGCGTTCACCATTGACAGTAACGCTGCGATTCGCATCATCTTTGAAGAAATATGGCCCAATAATGCCGCCGGCCCATAAACCGCACCAAACAGTGGCTTTTTCGGGATGCATTGGTAGCTGTTGCAATGCTTCTGGCTGATCTTCACTCCAAATGCGGCAATTTTGCTTATTTACGTACCCATTCAACCAAAAATGAGCCTCATCGCTGAACACAATTTTTCGATAAACAACATTTCGAACCGAGCACGAATTTTGATAGTAAAATTCAATAATTTGCAAGCGTTGTTCATTTGTAAGACGATCCATGGTTAAATTGCAAACCAAACTGAAGCTGTTTGACAGTGACACAAGGTACTAAACACACGTCAGCTGTCAAAACCAGTGTTGCCAAAACCAAACCAGCTTAAAAAATCACCCGTTATAAAACAAAAATACTTAAAATACATCTAGGCAGAAACGCAAGATCCCAAAGAGTTTTCAGGTCTACCAAAATCGCCTCCTAGTTTATAATTTAGCTATCTGTGGTATCAAAAAGCCCAGAAATATGCAATGTTACACCATAGACATGCATGCACTTAATGCATGTCTATATGGTGTAACATTGCATATTTTTGGATACTAAAGTCACTGTTTTTATATTTAATAATATTATCCCCCGACTCAGTCTCTTAGGTCTCTTAGAGACTTAGACAGCTTTGGTTAAATATTAAAGTGTAATTGAAAATAAATATATATAAATAAATAATAACTTATTGATTATAATATTTAAGCCATTAATTCATGAGGCTTGAGCTATACGTAATTTAACTTTTTTCAACAATTTCCTTAGACAATTAAATCTTGGTATTTTGCGGGTTCCAAGAATTTTAACTCCCGCTTTGGGTTCTCTGTTCCACTCAAGCAACTCCGTTGCACCGTTTAGGATGTGTTCAGTCACCAAAAAATCAACAGTTTTATTGGACAACAGTACCTACTTTATGTAGTTCTCTTACTAAATGCCATGGTAGCAAAAGTCCCAAATGAATTATAAAAACCTTTTTTATTTCGTCTTGTCGTATCAAACTTTTGATTTTCTTTTAAAATTATTTTCCAATGCAGAACCTTTTTCATTTACATTTATGTATGTATCTAAAATACAAGAAAGTACCTCTACTGTATCAAATTTACATTTTTATGACGCTACATAGATACATACATCTAAGTATATCTAGTGACTGTACATACAATCTTATCTCACATTTTACCATTATTCATTCATTATCTTCAACGTCTTGTGCAACCTTTTACCATTTTTATAGCAATAAGAAACTTTGTATCCCCAAACATTTCTCAAAATGTGGAAAACTAATTAAGAAATTTAACGAACCTTTAATTCCACATAAAAAAGCAGCACCCCAAGCACATGAACTGCAGAAACTCTTCACCACTAAACTGTTAGAGCCCCGTACTCCTGTATGAAAATATACCATAGGTATAGGTATAGGTATAAGCTGTGAGAGTATACACTTATACAATATACACCGTTACCATCAACGCATAAACTCAGCCACAATTTTATACATTTCAACCAAAACTATACAAGTCTATATAGAATCCCTCAAACACAGCAAAATGGCGCCCAACTACGGCCCACCTTACACACTTGAATTTTTTGGCAGAAAAGTTAACAAACTTAACATTTCTGGGTGGCGGCAATAAAACCGAAATTAAAATTCCCATAGTTAACCGCAGGCATTAAAATTTTCTCCTCCATATGAGTTTTTAACTTTCCGCGGTTTCTATAAAACATATAGCAACTACAGCAGTGTGTATGTGTGTGTTTCAGTATATATGTATATATATATGTGTGTGTGTATGCTGGGAAAAGTTCTATAGGCAAAAACGTTGGTTGGGGTAGCGCTTTCAACCTCCAATATATATATGTGTTGAAATTGAGAGTAATAACATTTTCGAAAATTCCATCGCATCGTTCCTTCTGCCGCTTCAAAATCTGCCACATACAATCAGACGCACTTACAAAAGGATTTTATATCCTTTTTACTCCTCGTCGTTGTTCTCCAAACAATTTCCGAGATCATAAAAACTTGTCATTATCTGCAATGTAGACGAAACTACGACAAAAGTGGTTGTGGGATAAGGTTATGGGGTTTGGGTTAATGCCAGAGGGTTGAATACCACCATATATGGATTTTATATAGGTTCACATCAAAGGGTTGTTAACATACATACATATATATAGGGTGGGGGGTTGTAATTCACTTGCATTGGTTGAACAACGATGTTTGTGTGCATTATCATCGTTTACTAAAACACATTGTTATCCTGGTGGAAATGCACACAAAATGTGTGTGGCGCACGGTTAAATGAAGAATAATCTTAAAATTGTAAAAATAAAAACTGTATAGATGGTGATAGTTGTAGAAATCAGGAGCACCCTCAGTCTCATTTAAATCACCTCGCAAAAGGGGTTTCATTTTATCGTCCTTCTTTTTCTAGCAGATATAACCGTAGGAATGCGTTTTGTTTCCTTCATGATGGAATCCTCATATTTGGAGTACGCAGGCTAATCTTGGATTATTTGTAAATATGATAAAGCTACTATTTCGCCTATAGCTCAAAGTAAGATGAAAATATTAATTGCAAAAAATATGTAATTTTTTAAGGCTTAGGAGGATTTCAACATCTTAGAAGTGACTTAACCACTTTTGTTTTCCTAAAGCTGGCTGTGTTTAAAAATTTAATTTTTTAATATATAGTGCCCCTTCCAACATGTCGCCCACATATGATTCAAGTTTTGTCCACTTAGTTCCGACTCTCCTGAACTTGAAGGTTGAAAATACCATCACTAATCTCAGATGAGAAAATGACGTTCCAAGAACTAAGAAAACTGAGAGACTATAAAATTAAATATAAATATTGTTTGTCTTCCAGAAGGGTTTTTTCAAGGATCTCGTACATATTGTTCCGTAACATTGTTTTTTACCGAAGACGATGAAGTTCGTCCGAATGCAGCAACAATAAACACACGACCGTTTTCATTTTTGCTTCTAAAATGGTTTGGCTATTAAAATGAACCTTAGATATCCTGGCCAAGATATAAAATTTCTTATAATAAACTTTGATATAACCTGGTTCAAAATAGATAAAAAAAAAACCCTCACTGATGCCGAGAGGGGTAGATTCAACTCTCGATATACGTATATTTCGGTTTTATTACAGCAGGTATACGCAAAACATAAAATGAGGAAATAAGTTGACATATATACCTACATTTTTTTTAACCCAACTGGGGTGAATCCTGTTGACAAAAAAAAGAAAACCCTTTCCCAAGGGAGAAGTAAACATAAATAGGTTTACATGAAGAGTGTATGTGAATAACAATTCAAGACAATTCCGACGGGATTAAAAGATTCGCAAAGGGTTTTTTATTTATATTCGCTCTTACCAACCATTTTGCAGTAGATCCAAGAGAATGAATGACTTATCCTTCTCTTATTTTATTTTATTTTTTTTTTTGTTTAAGACGAAGAACTTAAATTGCTTCCGAGTCTTCGTACTCAGAAAATGGAAAAGGAGTGGGAGAATGGATGACAGCGAAATCTTCAATTGTTTTGATTTTCCAGAAGAGTAACGCTTAAGGATCCTGTTTTTTTTGTGTTAGGATTTGATAAGTGTTTCATGTGCACTTTACAAAGTGAAAAAGGATTTACTGCACTTAAACAGAAATTTCTAGTGAATTTAATTTATCTAACTTTTATAAGGTATGTATTTATTGATTTCATAAGAGATTTATCATCATTTCTATGAGTTATCTTGTTCATATAATCTTAAAAATATTGGAGTTAAATTAACATACCTACCTGGAGTTTTACAAAAATTATATAAAACTAAGAATTATACTAAGGGATAGGAAATATCATTTAGCTTCTACGTTCAATATATCTGAAGATTCGGCAAGATATTGGTGCCAAGGAAGAACTTTTGTTACCACAGCTGTATATACCTGACTGTATATGTATATTTACATACCTACGTGCATCCATATTTTACTTTAGAATGAAAATTATATTATTTTATAAAACTGACAAAAAAAAAAAACAAATTTACTATTTTTTTTAATGCGGTAGTGCCTAGTAGAATAATCATGAAAAATCTGCCAGTTGTCTCACGCTGCTGTTTGTCTGTCTGTCAGTTCGGATGGCTAAACTTTAAAACTTTAAACTTTCAACTGAAAAAAATTTGAATACTTTACTGATTGTGTAACCAAATCAAAAATTTAATGACTAAATAAATATCAATACAATATTTTGTAAGCATATTGACATTGCTTTTAAAACTTCAAACTGTTCAAACATTGTACAAAATTGCTTGATACTTTTATACAAACAAGTCATTTTCTCGGCAGACCAGCCATGCTTAAATGTACTAAATGCCAAACACTTAATAAATGTTCTAACTAAATTAATAAAATTTTAACAAAGTTTTTAATTTAAGTGGTGATTTGAAACACAAAATTTTTAACAATTTGAATTATTTGCTTAGTTGATTAACTATTATTAACAAAATTGTCAATTTTAAAAACAAAAGAAAAAGCATCAATTTTGTTAGATTAGCAACAAAACATTTTTTTTTTACTCAATTTGGCATGATTTTAACCAGAAAACGGATGATCTAGCTTAAAATTGCAGTAAAAGCGAAATCGATCGCATATGTTTTAAAGGAAACTATTACTGTAGGTAAGAGCATGTTGGCAATATTTAGAGAGGCTTAGCCAGCCGGTTGCTCCGTTTAAAATTTCATAAAGTCTTTGTATACCGTTATAAAACTTTCCTGAAAATATTTATAACCGAAGAGTTTCTTGCAAAATTGGACAAGCAGCCACGAAATGGTAGATATTTTCATTCTCTCTTCTGTTACATAGAATACGTCGACATTTGTATTATTAATAGACCAGTATTCTTCTGGTCGTCTTCTCGTATTCTCTTTTCAATTATGACAATCTTAGCTTCTTGAGTATGAATTTGAAGACCCTAAGATTCGCAAAATGAGTTTAGTCGGTTTAATTGCACTTGTACTCTTGTAGTGTGAACGGATTGTTACCGAATATAACTAAATCGTCAGCGGATAACAGGACTTTTATTTTAATGTTGGCAAAATAAACTCCTCCAGGAAGAACATCATAAACATCATCAATAAATAGGGCAAACAGTAAAGGACTTAGTATTAAAAAAAAATATCCCGACAACATCTAAAAATATATTTTAAAAAATGAGAGAAACCATCTCTTTCAGAAGCCAGAGCTTTTTCAAAAACAGGAATTATTAAAATAAGATTTCATTAGAATTTTAATATTTTACACGTCAATATGCCAACAGTTGAGAAGTTTGTTTCACAAAATTACGTCAATTATTAAAAGAATCCTATAACTTCTTTAATTCCTCTATAAAATTCCTTAACCAAAACCACTCAAGTGCATTCCAAATAACTTCATATGCATTCATTTAAACTTTATATAGTTGAACAATGCTGAAACATAGTTCACAAAACTAACAGCTAACAAGAAGTCAAACCCTGACCGAGTTAAAATTAATAACCAAAGTTAACCCAAAAAACTTATAACTGTAGCTCTAGAACATAACTACGAGTAGGCAAGGTATATAGCTAGCATCTGAAATTGCAAATATTTGTCAGAATCACCTTTTCCAAAGAGAATTGCAAATGCTCGGTATTTCAGCTGCCATCAAACAAATAATGCAGAGTAGGTGCATTTATACACACCTATTCGCTTTACCTCTACAACTTTTACCTTCTTTATGGATTTTTTGGCCAAAACTTCACTCACAAAGGATGAGAGAGAGAGAGAGAGAGAGAGAAACTTTTTGTTGTGAAAAGTGCATCGAAAAGTTTTGTTCATTTAAAGTTTAACCCGTTTTGTGCGATTGTCGTAAATACAAAGTGGTGCCAACTAACCCCATCTGATGGTGGTGGTGGAAGTAGTATAGCAGGTTTATATGTAGATAGGAATATTGTGATAGTTCCAGCAGGTGGAGATAGTGCTTGTTTTATTTACCAAATCGCAACCTCTACGTAACGCCCACTTTTGGTGAAAAGAGCACTTAAGTCTAACCCCAACTTCACTCTTCAAATCCAAGGGAAAGGCACTTAATAGTTCGACACTCGAAGTGCAATGAAATGAGCACTTTATTGGTGCACAACACTACGAGTGGCAGCATTCAGCAACGAAGCACAAGCAAAAGAAGCAGAAATTTACCTCTGATTGCATTAAAAAGTTCTTGGTGGCAGGCAAGAGAAGCCCATTGGAGTCATGTTTATTTAGCGTTATTTTCAGTTTTTCACTGCACTGTCAGTTTTGGAATTCAGAAGTCTCGACTCTCGAGTTTTCATCTTCAACCTCAGTGAAAAAACAACAACAACAACAAAGTATACTGAAATAATAGCAGCAACGTCAATATAGATTGCCAAAAAGATCTTACTTAGGATTTCAACCAACTTGGGGGAATACTATCAGGAATAAGAAAAGTTCTACTACTTGTCGTGGTGTTTGTTGAAAAAGTTATGACAATCACGAAAATGTGTTGCACATTTAACAGAATTTAAGAGGAGAATGCACTTAAGTCCCTCTGCTAGACGTCTGCAAGGAACTAATTTGGACTGAAGAAATTTCCTAATTATGTATTCAATTGGGAGCAGGAAGAACGAGGATGGTGGTGAAATTAATTATTCTCCTTTTTGGCAATCAAAAGTTTCTATTAGTGCTGACTGTAGAACAAAAATATACATAGCTTAAAATTTTGCTGAAATGGAATATTAAAACAAAATGCCGGCACTTGTATCCTTTTGGGTAGTGAAGTTTTGGTATTTTAAATTGTTATTTAGAATGGTCATTTGCTGGAAGTCACTTAAATTCTGCAAAGTATAGAAAAAAGCCTTTTGTTTCTGGTAAGTATGGATTGCGAAGTAGAGTGAATTGGCATTGTTATGCTGACCAAACGAAATAAATAAGTTGAACATACCCGATCCGTTATTTCAAATCAGATGAAGGCAACTAATTTGGTAAAGTAGCAAAGAAGTTTGGAATTTCGACGAGTGACTTAAAACACTTTGTTGCCAATATATAGAAGAGACAGACCAACCCCAATGCGTTGGAGTCCTGTGGCTACGTTCTGCAATTCTCGTTCGATAAAATTAGTCGACAAACGATGAAAAATGGAAGAAATCATACATGAATTTTGGTTCATTTTTCAATGTTTTTCGACCAATTTTATCAATGCGAAAGTTACAGAATGCATAGGACCAGGGCCGGACCAACCATATGTGCAAGATGTGCAAATGCACAGGGCGAAAAATTCTGGGGGCACATTACCAGGAGCAAGAAAATGTAATCTGATCTTGCGCAAACAAATATGTACTGCCATAAAACTTGTCCAAATTATGCAAAAATAAAATCCATCACAACTGTGCTAAGGTTTTTCTTGCACACTAACTAACATCACCTACCGTGGTTACCTCAATAAAAAAAAAACGCATTGAAAGTCTACCTCCTGGGTTATGTGGAAAAGTTTTATGCATGTGTATCAGTGTATGCTGCCGGCCCTGCACACAACTCAACTGCATCGGGTTAGTGGCAAACTGTCAAAAAATTTTTCTCTTCTTTCGAAATTTACTTACTGGCGCCACAGTCCGTTGAGTCTTAACCAAAAAGCTCTTCCACGCAGTTCGAGTTCGATCCCTAGATAACTGTTTTCAGACGCCAAGAGTTGATAAGCGTAAGTCTTCGAAATTTACTTACTGGCGCCACAGTCCGTTGAGTCTTAACCAAAAAGCTCTTCCACGCAGTTCGAGTTCGTGTCTTGGTGACAAATAATCTGCTACAATATAATCAGTTTCGCTCATCGAACTGCGTATTGCAAAACGAAAACCAGAACGAAATTTTTCGTTTATGATTTCTGTGTCGTTTTTGTATGGGATGTTTCGTTTCGCATCAGCAGCGTATTAGGCTTATGGTACAGTACAGACATATGTAAGTACTTTCGTATTCGTAGTTTCCTCTTCATGCATCGGTCGCAACTACCGCTATTTGATATAGTGCGATTTGGTGATGTTAAAAAAAAACAAGTGAATTTGTAGGGTGATGTTTGGTTGTTTTGCAATAAACAGCCAATTAGGTATTATGATTTGCGAGCAGCAACAGGTGTTTTGTATTCTTTTTCAAAAAAAGGTATAATACTTCTTCCATTTTAACTTCAAATCCAGTCATTTCAAGCAATTTGGTGGTATGAGCGTAAGGCACAACTTGATTTTCAATAATTAATGTCGGATCAATATTCAAATTAAATAAATAAATTTGGTGACGCAACAGCTCGGGGAAAACCATGAGCGTTCCAACTTACATCCATTCATTTGCATATAAATGTTATCGACAAGAATGGAGGGGACTTATAATTTTCTCCTTATACCGTGAAGGAGCAAAAGATACTCTCGTCTCGGTGAATTTATTAATTCCTTATAAGAGACAGTACCTACATACATGTGTAAAAAATATTCACTTTCCCTTCTCAATCTCCAGCGCCTTTTCCACGACTCTTGGAATGCTTTTATGTACTAAATCCATATTGATCATTTGGGATTAGTATTCTTTCTTTCCAGATTTAAGCTGAAATTGTCCAGGACCAGTTTTTGGAGGACTTGTTTCATAATAAGTACAATTAATTCCTATTGCTCCGTACTTACATATTTTAAACACTTATCTTCTAGATTATATGTATGTAGGCGATGACTTAGTTTTTTGAAGAATTGTTTATTAGTTTAAATTTGCAATTTCTCTTGCTCAAAATTCCTTTCGCCGTAATTTTAGTCTCAGTCACATTAAAAAAATTGTTTTTCATTTTATATGCATTTATGTCACAATGTGAACTTTTTAAGGTCTATAAATTTATTAAATATACTGATGTACCAATTATTATATCAACTGATATTTGCCACAGTTATGACCGATAACAAGCCACAAACTACATAAAAACACCCTTTCAAGCTAATTGCAAAAAGAGAAAGTGAATGAAACAAATTTTTTTCTAAATAAAATCACGGAAGGCTAAAACAACAAAGCCATAACAACCATCATCATCATCGTCCTATGCACACTGCCCAGTCAATTTATTAATAACTCCTTATTAAAGAATAAAGATTGTTAGTGAGGCACAGTGGAGGGCAATGATGACGGCAAGGGGCGTTACTTTTTTTTTTACTATATATACGAGCAGAAGGACTATGAAAACATTAATTATAAATTTTTCATATTTAATCACTACAGACTTTTATGAGTAAAATGGATTCATGCAGTGAACACACTTTCCTCGGCTCGACATGGTCGTCGTACCGAACCGATAGCAATGTATGACTTCATTCAAAAGTTTGTCCTTTTTAACGTTGAAAACAGGATTATATGGTATAGGCATATATGGAACCGTCCACCATGTGATATAGTGGCTAGGTTCATTTTTTGTTATGATTATGAACTTATCCGATTTGTAAAAAAAAACATTCTATCATCCTGCTTTAGTACTTTACCTCTCTATATGCAACAGCAAAGCTTAAGAGTCCTTTCCCGCTTGGTGCAAGTGCAGGTGCAGGACACAGGCTATATCTAGAACTGCAGCGATTGCATGCAATCTTCGGTTGTGCAATTATTATAATGGCAAGAGTTGAAACGACATCAGCCCTACACAAATATAATAGGCACTAACGGGACACCGAGTTTTGTGTCCTCGTTACGGTTATTTTGCGTTCGTATCTACATCGACATTTTGCCTCCATGTTGCAGAATATTTACACTTTTTTCAGTTCTTGTTGAATATTTGTATTCCTACGTTGAATGCAATTTAGATTGACATGCAAAATGAATCTAAAATGGTCAATGTTTTTATGAAGTAATTTACGCTGTGATTTATGGGCGGACAGTTAGCAATATGTGCAATTCAGCTTACCTTTTCTGTTAGAAAATGTGACATACATATATTTATGTTCATTTATATAATATACAATGGAGGACTAATGAAAAAATACAATGGACTGTAATGCAGTTGGTATGTTGCCTGCTATTAAGTTGGCCCTTTAAATAAGAGTTCAAATTAAATGATGATAACTGAAATAATAACGCCACCGTACCGTAACATAAAATGTATGAACGCTTTTAATAATAAAAAAAAAGTTCTATTCACATTTCCCCTTTTAAAACTTTGATTTAACCAGATAGGTTAAAATAATTAATAATTTACAATTATTTATTTTTTGGTCTTATCGATATTTTTTAAGCCTAGTACGCTGCTGATGCGAATGATGAATTTAGGTATATGCTTTGAACTCTAAAAATATTTCACCATCAACTCCTATATGATGAGATTCTGTGTCTATGAATTTTCCACGCGGAGTTTTCTTGCAGCAATTTAGTTGAAAATTTTTTATGATTTCGAAAACGCCAGCTTTACACTCCAAAAGTCCAAGTCGCATTCCTTCAATAAAACATTATATAACAATTATAATAAAATAAACTCACAATCTTATATCAATTCTTAATAATTAGGTATGCTAATATAAATAATAAAATTCCTTACCAGCACAAATTCGTGGCCCATCGCCAAATGGCAAGAAGCATCCCCTTTGAGTCAATACTTTTGCCATTCCGCCGTCAAAACGTTCTGGTATATAATTTTCTGGATCGGAATAAATTTCTGGATCATGATGTATGGCAAAAGATGATATGTGAACAATCATTCCACGCTCGATTTTCGTAAATTTGTTTTCGCAATTTTCAAAATATGTTGTTTCGGTACATATTTTTGAGAAATCAGCAATGGGGCTGATTAGACGTATTGCCTCTGAAAATATTTGGTTTGTTTTGTGTTAACAAAAAATTGCTTTTATGGAATTAAAATTCCAGTTCTCAAAAGAACTGAAACAGAAGAACCATACAAACTTATGCAACTGAACAGCAGAAGAGTATGCAATGAATTATATAATATTATAGTTTTCTCACCATTAACACATTGATCCAGATATTCAAGATTATTTAAAGTCTTGAAGCTGATTCCGCGTTCTTCATCCAAATTGGCCAAGATCTCTTGCCTTAACTTATGTTGTGCCTTTTGATTAATGGCTAACTGAATATAAAAATGAACAACTATCACACAATTTGTTAAAAAAACAAAGAAAATAATAACCTACAAAATATAACGCATGATATATCACAATAGCAGCTGTATCAAAAGCATCTAGCAACACTGTCAAACTATGTCCCACCATATCAACATGACTTATATTTTTCTTCCTCTTTAGCTCTAGCATGTAATTCAAGAAATCAGATCTATTATCTTTGTTGCGAAGTCGCATTTCAATAGCATAATTTTGAAGTTGGGTGAAGAAATTATCAGTTTCTTCAGCATAAAATCTGTTTTTGAGTATTTTTTTTAAGCCTGGCATCAAGTTCGATATATTAATTAGACCAATTTTGAGAAATGATAAATCCATGAATAAAGACGACATATTTAAAACAACATTGTGTTTATCATCAAACTTAAAAGCATTAGTATCGATGCCCCATACAAAATTCGCATAGATTTCCACGGTATATTTGAAGGAAAGCTAAAGGAGAACTTCTGTAAAATAATCTCATTTTATAGATAGAGCGATTTAATACCACTCACAGACTTCACATCGATTATATGGTTTTGTTTTGTAATATGAGCTTTTATAAATTCCGTCATGTTATTTCCAGTTTGAGTAACAATCGGATAGGCTTGTTTAAGCTGCAAAAAAAAAAACTTTATATTAAGGAAGTTCAAAAGGAAATTGTTTAGATACACCCACCCTACTGGGGCTTATACCGCCCATAAAGTCATTTCGTGTTTCCTTCCAACCATCTTTAAAAAAGGCTAAAAATGGATTTCGGCAAGCAATTTCTTCATTATTCCTATTGACCTGTTAATGTTAATTTATGATCGAATTAATTATCATTGAGAATAATGTTTTTTTATTTTCAAATATCATACCCACAGTGCACCTTCATTGTCACGGAAAGATTTGAAGTTATAGATTAAAATTTCCCGAACCAGCTTTGGATCCAATACAAGGACCATTGGATTTCGCGTCATGAAAATTCCAATGAAACTTTCTCCACATTTTTTGTATTTTCTGAAAGAAGAATGTTTATTCTTTGAATACGCGTTTATTTTGTTTAAGTATTGATAATATTTTTGCACTGTTTGCTAGGGACATTATTTGCAGCCACATTGACAGTCCAAAATTGCTGTCGTTATTTAATATGTATGCTCCTGTGCGTTCCTTACGTCTTAGAGAGAACGACTTCTTTTATATTCGTAGATATAATACTAATTATGGCGGCTTCCTGTTTTCATCGATTTGAAGATATGTATATTAGAATTCCATTTAAGTCGGAATGATTGTAGAGTTTTACTTTTAAATAATATTTAATTAATTAGATTTAAGTTTAGTCCGTAAGATATTCTAAGAAAGTCTAATGTACTTGTCGGAGTTAAATAAATAAATAAATAAATATTAGGGTTAAACGTAATTATTTAGCACTCTGCCCTAAAACTCTAGGAAAAAGTAGGTATATATCCAAAAAAAAATATTTTCTTTTTCTTTTTCATACATTTCCATCAAAAAACCAAACTAATTCAGTTTGAGTGATCTTTATATCCCTAAGTCAACCGTTTCTATGAACAGTTTTTTACTTAATATAAAATTGATCAATTCCAAAGCTGAAAGTATACATCCCAAAAATAGTGAACACTCTTACCTTGTGAACAAATTGAAATGCGTACTCTTTCCTTAGACCCATACATTTTATTCAAATAATTATAATAATATTAGCTTAAAGCCTGTAAAACCCAAAGTCTTTTAAATGCAACCTCTACTAAGCCATGATGATGAATTTCTTATTTCGTTAGACCCAACTAGCAACCGAAATTCATCTTTTAAAATAACTTTATTTTATGTTCGCATTTTCGCAATAAAATGGAAAATTTTTAAGTAAGAGCATAATAGTCGGAATTGCACCATCTTTGGCTATTTCAAAATATTATTATTTTTAAAACCTTGATTTGAGTTTTGAACACAAAAAGTTCTACTGGCGAATTTAAGGGTTAAACCCAATATGGGATACATTTTTAATACTAGATTTTGAATTTCTGAATTTTTAAAATTGTAGTGTTTTACAAATATTTTGCAATTATAGGTAGTGACTTGTTTGGGAAAAAATTGTAGCACAAACGTTACAATTGTAGTTGTAGGGCAACGATGCAACTCATTGCCGTACGCAGGGGGGGCGGCTAAGGGGGCTCGAGTCCCTCCCAAGCGAAATGACATTCTTTTTCTAAGATATCCAATAATATCGAAGAGTATTTTGTATTATTTTTTCGGTTAAATTTCAGTTTTGTTACATTTTAGCTTTAACAATATTCTCGAATTTGAATTTTGAAAAATCTATCAGTCGAATTTATTAGATTTTTGTCTACTTAGCCACTCTCTAACAATTTTCAAATTGGTGGAAATATGCTTTATTTAATAAAAATAAATATCACATTATTCACGGTTAAGACAATCTACTCTTGTGTCTAAGGTAGGCAGCTATATGTATAACACAACAATACACAAGGTTTTTGAATACATTTTCCAAAGTTGTACAGTTGTCTAAAGTTGGACAGTTGTCTAAAGTTAGACAACGTTTATAAATAAGACCATAATTATAAATGTATATCGTAATGAAATCACTATAGTTCATACCACACGTAATCTAGATTTCGTCTCACATTTCAAACGAATCTCAGTACCTACGCAAAGAAACTCAAACTCGGATTTGTATCCTAATTTAAGAAACTTAATTGAAGTTCTGCAGAGCTAGAACGTTTATTTTCCACTTTGAGACGGTTAAAAACCCGGCTGATGGCCAGGACAACTGGCTTAACGAATTACCTTTTGTCGAATATTCACAAAGAAATCCCTGATATATGGTGAATAAATTTGCAAAAAAAAGGAAAAGAAAAATGGAATTTATCTTCTCATCAAATTCTGTTGCCTAAATTTATTATTTCAAACTAAAAATAACAAAAAATGTTTAAAAAAAGATATCTATTTATAAAGAAAAACATTCATTTCATAACAGAGAGTGTTTTTTATTTTGTTTATGTTTTTCTCTTTTTTGTTTTCTTATTGAAATTTTACTTCTTATTCATATAAGGTGGGTAAAAATAAGAAAGACAGTGACACCTTAAAAAAATACACTAAAATAAGGTCTGATCCTCCCTCAAAAAAAATTCTGCGTATGCTACTGCTGCCACTGACCAGTGTAATCATTCTCTCTCAGAAATTCACACTGGTTATAAATTTAGCAGAATTAATTAAGTAGAATTTTGCTTAAATGCTTTGGTCCCATACTTTTAATAATATGTAATTGTTAATTTGTTCCCTTCATATTTCGGTAATGAAAGTAAATATCTACTAAAAAAATTATTTATTTTATTATTATATATATTGTTTTTTTTTTTTTTAATCAAGTACAATACAATGCTCACCAAATAAACAAACCGAACCCTCTTGTTTTAAGTAGTTATTATTTTTAGGGAGATTATTCTAAATAAATAATAAATAATATAAATATTTGAGTTCTGTTTTGATAAAGATTATCAATCAACAATAAAATAGCAACTTTATACCACGGGTCTTAGGTAAAGTATTTTTGTATGCATTGTATGTTTTTCTAGGAAATTAAGCAGAATTTATAAGTGATTGGCTATGGCATAGTTAATCAATGACACACATGTAGGTATCCGCCCTTGAGCACTCCCAAACTATTTAACAATTAAACAAATAAATTCTGACAGAAAAGACAAGTTTTTTTTATAAATAAAACTAAATATTTGGATTGTATTTTAATTTTGAGCTGGAATTTTCGAAGCATATTATAAATTAGTATTACCAAAAAATATTTGTTTAGCTTAAATGATACAAAGAAAAATCTAAAATATCTTACGCAAATGTTTCTTAGCAAACAACTTAATCAAACAAAACGAAATGAAAAAAACAGTTTTCTAATTTTTTTTCCATGAAATCGATGTAGGTACCTTGAATCTTCTTCTTCTTCTTTCTTCTATATATATAAAATAAAGTTTTGTTTTGTGTACGTTCGCTAACCAGCCAAACCGGTTGACCGATTTTCTTAATTTTTTTTTAAATTAAAGAGGAATAAGGGTAGAAGGTTTAGGACAAAAAAAATATATAAAAAATTAAAGAAAATCTGTTAAAAAAAGAAATGAAATTTCAATTGGTCACATGAGTTACTGATTTGAACAATATTTAGTAATTTGCGCAATTCAGAAATAATAGAATTCGTGGTGCAGTGGGAAGATCTCCGCTTTAGACGTGAGGGATCTCAGGTTCAATTCCTGTCACTCACCGGTAAGATTTTTTTTTTTAATTTTTAATAATTTTCTCTTCAACACATTCGCTGCATAACAAATAAAAAAAAACTATTTTTTTAACGCCCTGCGAAGCGGGCGGGGGTTTTGCTAGTAAATATATGTATAAAATAATACATATAGATAACATCAAAATATTTGAATGGCCTTTTAATCTAATATGCGAGATCCGAGTTATTTCAAGCTTCGAAGTATTGTGGAGGAAACATACGAACGGACGGACGTATTTTCGATACTTCACCTTTTAAAAAAATATTGTAAAATATTATATTTTACTGAGTAAAACCATTTTTTACACAAAAACTTGTAATTAATTAAAAAAATATTGCATACCAAAATTTTCAAAGAAAACACAACTTATTTTGGATTTAAAAAAAAAAAACAAAATTATTTTATTGAAAATTCGATGTTTTAAAATGAAATTTTAACTCCACATTAATCAATACTAAAAAGTGATGCGGTATTTTTATTTTAAATGTTTAAAACGTTGTATATATATAATTGTATACATATGTAGATATTTAAAAAAAAAAAACCGTTCCAACGATTTTAAAAATTATTTTTATCTTTATTTTTATTTTTATCATAAATAAATAAAAATTTATTAAAGAAATCAGGTAGTTTAATCGAGTTGGTGTCAAAACAATTTCAGAAGTCGTTTAATAATTTTTTTTTTCTAATTATATTGATTTATTTTTTAGTACAATTTTGTTTGCAACACGCGGTGCAACACATAGGGGCTACCATATCTAATTTATTTCTTTTAAAATCAGAATAATAAATTAAAATTACATTGTGATCGTATATAAGAGCAGCTCGAGAGCCCAGTTGCGCATTTTATTTTAGATAAATATCTATATGTATATACTTATCATTCATTTATTAACTTGGTTCCAATGAGCGAAAATTAGAGATACCTATAATTAGGTGGGTTTTTGTTGATTGAATACCCGGTCAGAAAAATAAGACAAAAAATAGATGCAATCCGTTTAGGACAATATTGTAAAGGTATAGGAATACCGCCCTCAATTCTTCATGACAAAAACTTTTGTAAACACGTTAATTTAAAATTAATTTCATATACCTATCTAATATTATAGATATTTAATTTTATGTAATTATAAGTTGTGCCACAAGCTAAAGGGCAATATATGTAATTTATTAAAATTGCTTTTCTTTTTCATTGCTACATTTCATGTAAGGTCGAACATTTATTATAATTACAATTTTCATTCGTATTGTAGGCAAATATTTCACTACCATATAAAACGAAGCGAATTGGGGAAATGGCTAGATTGCTAGCCATTTGACAAGAACCATGATCCGAAAGGCTTAGATGGTAGCAGAGTTGGGAAAAAATGATGTAAAAAAATTTCAATTACAATTACTTGTAATTGAAATCTCCAAACATTTTTTCAATTACTTTTAAATTTAATTGAACAATTTCAATTTACTAATTACCTATATGTAATTGAAAATCAAATCGTAAATTATGTGTAATTCAATTACATTAATGTAATTGAAAACACAAGTAATCATTAAATAAACAGTAATAGTTCCTTTTTCAGTAATCATTACACAAAAATTTAATTAAAGTATTTTTTTGTCAATTACATTTTACGCGATATTGCACAAATAGTTGTTTTTAATTATTAAACATATATTTTATTCCTTTTTATCAAGTTTTTAAATTTACATTTCGTTATTTTAATAAGCCCTGTTAGAAAACAATAATATTTAATTGGGGACCACCAGGACAAAACGCCAATTTTTGTGGACTAAAGGCCGTTAAAACCTATTCTGAATCGAATATTGGTTTAGTTTTTTACTTAAAATATCTTTTATTTACTTTTATTATCACTTTTAAATAATAAAAACTTGTAATGAATTACATTCAATGAAATTAATTACCTTCAATGTAATTAACACAGTGTTTTCCTTCAAGAACTTACAAAAACCCATTACTATTTTCAATTACATGTAATTTTTAATTGAATTTTTTCAATTATAATTACAAGTAATGGAAATGTATGTTTTTTTTTTCAATTACAATTAAGTAGGTATAATTATAATGGAAAAATTTCTATAACTAATTACTTTTATTTGAAATGAAAGTTGAAATAAATTACAAAAAGTAATCATTATTTCCCAACTCTGGATGGTAGGCAATTTTTCATGACAAGTGATTATCTTGCAGGATTTGCCAATTCTTCACAAGAGACGGTAGGTAACTACCCGTGATTTTTTTTTTGTGTTAAGACAACAAAGAATGGGAATTTGCTCCCAAGACCTCCAGTCGCCCCAGATTAGATATAACAAATAAATTGACTTAACCAAGGAATTATCACACTTATATATGTACATATAGAACTCCTTATTCAATTATTGATTATCTATTATTTTTATGATTGCACTTTAAACAATCCTTATACGTAGATACATATATTTAAAATTAACTTACTCATACAAGTCCACCATGTCAAAAACAAAATGACGATTTTGTTTAATTACACTTGGCAAAGTTCCGAACAAAATTGATGGCTCAGGACCTTTGACACCTCTCTTCTTCCAATAGTTGAAGTTCCATGTTAAATAAACGTATGCCAAAACACCAATATTGAAAATGATAATGAATACTACCAAAATTGGTTCCATTTTATTAAGGAGATGCGAAGAAAACTATGATTTGTATAGTATTGTATTCTGATTCTGAAATAATAACAATTGAAATATATTTAAAATTTTAGAAAATTTATATAAAAAAAAACTAAAATTTTAATCGCCTTCAAGTACGTAGATAAAATGAAAAATAAAGTTATGATAAGAGCCGTTGACATTTCCTTTTCTCTGGATTATCTCTCTGATGGCTTTGTTTTAGAATCTTTGCGTTGTTATACAGTTTTCCGGTCTTGATAAGAATCATCTTTCTTGTTACAATATTACCATGTGTGTTTGGTATTGAAGAGAGGAAGACGTTAGGCCTAAATTTTGCCATGCAAGAATGTTTGTCCTAAATTTTGCTATGCAAGAATTTTTTGAAAAATTGTAATAAAGTGGGGGCGACCGCACAAAACAAAACTGTTATATCTAAATAGGCATTTCTTTAGTCAATTTCATTTATGTACATATTTTAGTGACTTCAAATATATAACTATAAATGATTTTATATTGTTTGATATTTTTTTGACCAATTTTTTCCGGTATATCTTTTCGGTTGTATTTTAGACTGTTTTGGTCTTATTTCATAAAATGCGAATAAAAACAATTTTTATTCCATTATTTTTCCCAACGTTTCGTAAGTTTCCCTTTCTTCATCAGGGGTATATTTATTCAACTTGATTTTTTTATAAAATTACATAGGTAATTATTTCTTATCACTCCTATTGCATCCTTCCCGGAGACGGCACTGGACATAAAATTGAACATAAAAAAAAAAACAATTATATATAATAAATAAAGAAAAACCAAGCTAAAAGAAAAACAAACATTCAAATTCAAAATTGACAATATCTAACACTTACATATATCACAGTTGGGCATCGGGAAGGATGCAATAGGAGTGATAAGAAATAATTATGTAATTTTATAAAAAAATCAAATTGAATAAATATACCCCTGATGAAGTAAGGGAAACTTACCAAACGTTGGGAAAAATAATGGAATATAAATTGTTTTCATTCGCATTTTATTATATAAATGATTTTTCCATCAAATTTTTATATAAAATTGATTGTTGATAGATGAATTTTTGACTTAGACCAATTTCAAATAGGCGACTTACATAAAACCTTTTAGAAAATTAAAATAATAATATTGTGTATAAACTTTTTCAGAAAAAAAAATATTTTTTTGGATTTTTAATTCGAATTAACGAATTTTTTTAAAATTTTAATCTGATTAATCGGTGAGGAAGAACTCCAAAGAACAACGCGACCACTGGTCTCATAAAGATGTTAGTTTCTTAGCTTCAATTTGATACCCCATTTATAGAATTTCCTTATAGGATAGGTGTACATATTATATGTATACCTACTTAGCCCAAAATTAGGCCATGAAAAAGGCTGTCCGACCAGCCAGCCGTTTTGTTAAGCCTCGATCTAAAGCTATCGGCTTGACTGATATTCTCAATTTCAACAGCCGCAATAAGATAAGTTATCTTTCAAATGATCCATAAGTATACGCATTCGGTATGTTCGCCATTCTCAAGAATCGGATAATATCGAATAAAGCAAAAAAATAAAAAAAAAAAACTCCAAAACCATTTCACTGACTCATCTCCCGTGAATTGAAAAATAAAAAAAAGTTTAAAAATACAAGTCAAAAATCAATAAGAAAACATAATTAATTCTTCACATAAATTGTTGATAGTCCATTTGGAATTTTTAATATTCTTATTTTGGTATACTTAATTCTGGTTGTGAACTTCATTCCTAAAACTATAGTTAATTGGCGTCACTATTACATATGAAAATTTCATTTTCACTTAAATTGACTACTAGGCTTTATAATAATTGAGAAGAAATAAATAATACAAAATAATGGATTTTCACATACAAAATCATGACTCCAACCCATTTTTTTTACAATTGAATTGATTTCATTTACAAGACCACTTTTTTAAGAAGAAAGACTTCTTCATGGACTTCATTTATAAGAGAAGCCAAAGAGCAGTCACACTTGGGAAAGACCATGAAGAAGTCTTACTTTTATTATAACATAACCATAAGCTGAACGTAACGTATGGTCCTGGTCACACTTTTTTTTAAAGAAAAATTAATAATAATAAAAATTCACTCTTACTTACTTTTAGTTGTCTATTTAAGTTGATAATTAGGTGTTTACATAAATATTCAACTTGCTTTTATTGCCATTTAGAAATTTTGTAAATATTTCTTATACTAGGCGAGATCTATTAAAAATTATATTCAAACCTTTAACACTTGCGTTCACCGGCTTTCACGGTTTGACATTAACTTTATGACTGCTTTAAAAATATAAATATTGTTGGGAAGTAGCTAAACCTGAATTCGTAAAAACAGAATTTGATTTTATTACCGATACTTCGTTGATTAAATGCACGACAATAATATTATTTTGGTTATTCAAAGTATGGCTGTCAGAGAGTATAGAACAGTAGTCTCCGGCTAGTTGATGTCTTCTATATTCAACAATGTTTGAATACTAAATTGCTAATTTATTTTAAGAAAGAATTTAAAATATTCATGGAATGATTTATAAACCAGACTTTTGGGGGTGCTCTTTTTTTAATATTTGAATTGCTGTCGTGCTCTTGCACTGTAAAAAATAATTTTTTTTAATTTTTAAGTGTTTTTTTTTCATTGTCTCAATAAATTTTTTGTTGATATTACGAACATTTTTTGTTATAAGAATATCTACCCAATAAAATGATTTGATATGATTTGATGATCTTTTTTTTACTTTTATAAATGCGTTCATTGGAGCAATAAACATAAGTAATTAAATATGAATAAACATTTTAATATTGATTTAAACATTTATTGTCCTAATGAAATGCTTTTAAGGGTAATCACAAGCCTTTTTTTCAAATTATATTCGACCAAAATTTGCGTCTTAGAAGGGTACGACAGCATCTTGCACATTGCAAAGTACCTACTACTACTTTCAAGGCCAATTTAAATATTCGAGCAAATATATTTTCAGGTAACTAAATTATTGAAGAAACTAATTATTGAAGAAATAGAATTTAGTTACCTGAAAATATATTCCTGGGTTCTTGGAAGAAAGTATGTTTCTATATAAATTTGTAAAGCCGTCTTTTATGTCACAATCATTAATATTCTATACAACTAGCAGACCCGCGCTGGCGCTGCTTTACCTAATTTTCAATTCAAATTACTGATTTTTCTAGTCCGGACTAACTTTAAAGTGAAACAGAAAGTGTTTTCCCTTTCGATCTCCTGATCATATTTATGTTTGATTTTCTTCGCATTAGAATAATAAATAAATTTAACTTTTCCTCCTGTAAATATAATGACCGCGCTAAAATATTACAAAGAAATTACAAAAAAAAAAAAATGCATCAAACACAAACGGCCCAGTCACTAATGGGTTATCTTATAATTGTAATTTTATTTATATAAATACATTGTTAGAAGATTAACATTTTTTTAATGCCAGGCATAAAATTAACAAATTTTATTTCTTTTTTATACTTTCAAATTCAACAAATAAA
Organism: Epistrophe eligans; assembly: GCA_951394125.1. Classification (NCBI taxonomy): domain Eukaryota; kingdom Metazoa; phylum Arthropoda; class Insecta; order Diptera; family Syrphidae; genus Epistrophe; species Epistrophe eligans. Next base: position 107,515,533 of record OX596029.1, on the reverse strand, counting down.
TCACCGGCCAATCCGATTATAAATGCTTTTGGATCAATGTGCTGCTTATAGTTATCTTCCTTATTAAGGTTAAGTTTGAAATTTTTGATAATTTCAAAAATACCAGCCTTGCATTCTAATTGTCCAAGCCTCATTCCTGAACAAAAAAATATAAAATCGAAATTTTAATAAACAATACATTTTTCTTAAGTATTTAATATTTATTTAGGTTTACCTACCTGCACAAATTCTCGGACCATCGCCAAATGGTAAAAAACATCCTTTTTGAATTAAATCCTTAGCTAAGTTATCATTGAATCGTTCAGGTATATATTCCTTGGGATTTGGATATATTTCTGGATCATGATGAATTGCATATATTGGAATATTTAATATCATTCCAGGATCAATTTGTATCAGATTGTTATTGGAATTTTCCAAAAATGTTTGTTCGCTACATCTTCTTGAGAAAACCGGAATAGGCGACACCAAACGAATAGCTTCTGTAAGTGCAAAAAGAATTAATTAAAAGTGTAGGTACACAAATTCATTCCCGAACTTTTTCGATTAAAATTCCACAAATATAAAATAAAAAAAAAAAAATAGTTTTAGCTTTGAAAAATACGAGAACACGTTGTACAACAGACTTCGACACATTTTAAACGCCAAAATTTATAAGTCTCACTTTTTCCTTAAGAATAAATTAATCCAACGAAAATACAAAGAATTTATTTATAAATCGAATGGCAAATTGGGGACTGAATAACATTTTATTTAAACTATCAAAATTACCACAACACAAGAGAGATTTCAAAGGATAATTATGCATCTAATTTTTTTTCTTATGAATTTAATACGAACCATTCATGCACTGATCCAGATATGGAAGTTCCATCAAAGCTTCGTATGTTATTCCATTACTTTCATCCAAGTTTTCCATAATTTCTTTTCTCAACTTCTTTTGGGCATTTTGGTTGCCAGCTAACTAAATAATATAAAAAAATTATACAAAAAATCTTTTTTTAATAAACCAAATTTCATTTAAATAGACATCTTACATAATAAAGTGCATGGAACATCACAGCTCCCGATGTCTCAAATCCATCTAATAATACAGTCATACTATGACCGACCATGTCAATATGACTGACATTTTTCTTTTCTCCCAATTGAATTAAATAGTTCAAAAAATCTGGACGATCAGATTTATTTCGCATTCTCAATTCTAGAGCGTCTTTTTGTATTTGTATAAAGAAATTATCACTTCGTTCTGGGAAAAATCGCATTTTGGACAGATTTCTTATAAATGGTGCCAATCCGGTTGAATAATAGAAATTAAGTCTTTTAAATGAATGTTCTAGTAAATTTCGTGACATGTCGAGCATGATATTTGCAGTTTTATCCGATTTAAAGGCACCTGCATTTAGTCCCCATATAAAATCAGCAACTACTTCTATGGTGTAGTTATAGCAGATCTGTAAGTTTTATATAATTCCTCAATTCTAATCAAAATAAATATAAAATAATAAAATTCATAAAAACTAATAAAATATATAGCTAGGTATACCTAATGTACCATGTTTATTGTTTACATAACATAGAATTTAATAGTCTCAGATGGTACAAATAATTGAATTGTTCAGAAGCTGTTTACTCGCTGAGTTGTTGTTTTAATATGCAAAAGAAAGGAGAAAACAATTGACCACATGAGATCAGTCTTACAAATATCTTAATGATATTTTTCTAAATCAATTTATCATTAAGTTTTATGGGAGTTGAGCCGGTATCTAAATATCCCATATTATGGGATATTCGAAAAAATGGAAAATATAAAATAATCACAAAAGGTTACTTAGTATCAATAATTGGTCAGCCATAGGCGATTGCTAATGAATCCTTAAAGTTTAAAGTTTCTTTAAAGTTTTCGGTGTCTTAATATCCCATATATGAGATATTCGAAAAAAGGAATACTTTAAATTTTTATTTGGAAAATCAGAACGCTGACCTAATTTCTTATTTTTAAGTAAAATTGATACATACAACTTTTCAATACTCACAGACTTAAGATCAATAACATTCCTGGACTGAACGATTTCCTCATTTACAAAGGTTGTCAGTTTGCTGCAGGCTCCCATTATAATGGGAAGAGCTGATTTCAGCTGGAAAAGAAGTATCAAAAATTTAATTTATTCGAAAAACTTATATTAACTCACTCTATTGGCACTTAGTCCTCCAACCACATCAGTTCGCTTCTCCTTCCAATCTTCACTGAAGCTAAAAAATGGATTTCTTTTCGAAACTTCTTCAAAATGTCGATTGATCTAATCAGAATAAAAATATATTTGTTTTGCAATAACATAGCAAACGAAATTTATCATCCAATCTGTCTTACCCATAATGAAGCTTCATTATCACGAAAAGCCTTAAAGTTCGATACCATTATTTCTCGAAACGATTTTGGGTCAATCATTAAAATTTGAGGATTAATAAGTTTTAAAGTATTTTTATTTTTTTTTTGAAAAATGAAAAACACTCACTCATATATTTCTTGCATGTCAAATGCCATGTGATGATTGTGTTTTATAAGGCTGGGCACATTTCCAAAGACAAGAGCTGGACGAGGACCTTTTACATTTCGTTTTCTCCAATAATTGAAATTCCATGATAAATAAATATAAATCAAACCACCAAGGGCACAGATTAAGGACACTATTATAAGTAATAGATCCATTTAATAGAAAAAAAAAAAAAACAAAGTTTTCCAATACTTCGACTAGAAAAATAAAAACTTCATTTGATGATGTTATTATTGTTATTAAACTGATACAACAACTTGCTTTATCGCAGTGCGATTATATTTTGTGTAGGTGCTCTTCACTGATAAAAGTGCTTAAGATAAAGTATTTTATAAAGCGAAGATATGAGTTCTTCCAAGAAATCAAATTCGAGATATCAATCGCAATCCAATATAGAAAACACAATATTTAAAAAAAAAATGATTTAAAATTGTTAAATAAAAATGCAACCGATCAGTTGGAAGTATAATTCAAGAGTGAGTATTTATTAAGATTAACAGTTTTACATAATACATAATGGAAAGTAACATGGAAAGCAAAGAGAGCAGAGAAAAGTATTAACTTTAATGGGCTGTATAAGAGTTCTTTACTTTAATATTAATGAATTCGTTCAACAAAAATTCAGTGTATAATTAAGAACTTTCGCTAGATAAGACTTCATAAATAATTTGTATCTTCCTCACCCCAATAAACATGTCTAGATACATTTTTCATATATACATAATATATCAATCGAAGCCCACCCTGTCAAAAGACCACTTTGAGTTTTTTTCAACTCCCTTATGTAACAAAATACATATTAAAAATACCGGCACATTAAGGAACTAAAGCTATTTGAGATAAGAAATCGTCTAAAACACAAGAAAAAGTTTTTGGTGCTTTATTTTCGTTCTAAAAACTATGAATTTTATAAGACAAAAGAAACAACAAAAATGCAGTCCCTTTATCGGACCAAACTATATTGAGTCTAAGTTGCAGTTGTTTCATTCAAAAAGATCTTCAAAACGGTCTTAACAATAGGTCGGCGTAAACAATTGTGAGGCACTTGCATCTAATCATAAATCTAATCAATTTATATTACTGATCGAATATAAAGTACGTCCTCTTATCTCCACCATTTCCGTTCAGATAAGATTCCTCAAAATAGAAGTCTAACACACGGAGAAAAAAGACATGCTAAGAAAAATGTAATCTGATGTGTAAAATTAAGTGAATTTCTGCATGTTTTTTTTCCAAGCGGACTTCCCAAATTAACTTAATTTTGTTATGTGTACCAAGTATTTTTTTAAAAGAACCTGCTTAATTTTATAAGAATATCATTTCTTTTTTAAATAAAAATAAAGTGTCCCACACTTTATCAAAGTGATTTTACTAAAATCTTCTTTTTTTTGAGATTTCTGAAACTTTAATATTAAGTGAAGCATAATTTAATTTCAAGTACGTGCCTATACAAATAAAATGTCAGGCAGTTTAATACTACATGTCAATGAAAAACTTTCAATAGAAAATCATTTCCTTTTCAGACTTCAAAGAGGTAGGTACTTGGGACAATTCGATATTTTGATTTTTTGTTTAATAATTACTTTCAACTGGCCACCCCATTTATACCTATATGTCATTGACGTATTATAATATATGGATTGCTATAGTTGATTGTCACTTCCATACATTTTCTTCGCAGGAAATAACTTCCAAGAAATCACAGCACAAGGTACCTTTAATTGGCTTTCTTACATTTTTTTAAATAAATGTTTTAACAAATTCGCGTTGATATCGAAAAAAAATATTTGAGATGAATAGGTTTTCAATCAGGACTTAATATTATTGTTTGATCGACTAAGTACGAACGAACTAGTCGTTCATTTTATTTTATTTTTTATTTAAAAAAATTAAAAGTAAGTTCCATCAAAATTTACTAAAAATGTTCAATTCAAATTCAATTTACATAAAAAACGAACTCTTTCGAGTTAGTTGTAAGTTGTTCTTAAATATTTAAATTTTATTGTTTTTTAAGCATTTGGCGTCTATAATGAATTTAGCCACTCAATCTCAAAAATGCTGTGATTTCTTGGAAGTTATTTCCTGCGAAGAAAATGTATGGAACTGACAATCAACTATAGCAATCCATATATTACCTATAATACGTCAATGACATAAAAGTTTTAAATATATAAAATTAAGTACGAGCGACTCAGTCTCGTATTTTTTTTGTTTTTGTGATTGAATTTTTTTTTTAAACTTGATAAATAATAGAAAATAAAATTTAAACAAACAAATTGAGATAACACTGACCTGACTAACACAAATCTTCACGAAAATACAAATTTCTTAATACAAATTTGTACTTGCACTACTTACATATGTAAGTTCACAGATTATGAAGCTTTAAACTAATCGCAAACATTTTAAAAACTTTTGAATAATAATTAACTTGATTTGTTATCAAAATAAAATGCACAACTCGATCGCACGATCTTGTTCTTGTTGTTCAAAGATATATAATACGGCTCAAGCATTAATGATGTTTGTATGGTAGGTAATTGTTAATAAATATTATTAATAAATTCATTAGAGGAAGTATACAAAAGACCACAAAATTGATTTCTTCTGTTTAATTTTTGGAATGCAATATTATTCGAACCATACAATTTTAACAGTATCTGTCTGCTGATTTGAATAATTCAAAAATAAATTATATTCTCTTAAAAACGGTCGGATTATTCCCCAAAAACTAATTTTTGGTTAAATCCAAGATGGCGGCTAAAGCTCCAGCCCGTTTTTACCGTTTTTACTAACGAATAATGAAAGAAAAGTGCACAGTTAAATTTTTTCCAGTGAAATGATTAATCCGACTGGCTATGAGGCTCTAGCTCGATGCATCGGATGGACGCATATACCAATACTCCGACGCAGGTATAGATAGAAAATAACTTTTTTGGACTTCCATCATCGTAACGTTAGATTTGATTACAACCACATTTTTTTTCACGAAAGAAATACTTGGCATATAGACAATTTGAAATTGATTGACTATCAGTAGGTATAGATATTTCATAGCTAGAAACTTACACAGCTCATCACAACAATTTTTTCAGGGGGTGTTATAATCTTGAAGTTTGGACAAACAATTGTATTTATTAAATTTATACTTCAAATATGTCCCGAAGATTGGCCAGAGATGGTCATAAAAAGCCAATTACTTAGCTGAAGTTTTTTCCAAAACCATTCTGAAATTCATAATTCTTATTTCTAAAAAGATTTTAAACATGTGTAAACATCAAATTAAATATTCAAGTGCTGGTTTTATATCACAGAACGCGGCGAGTTCGAACTGTCAACCAAAGTTCAACCCAAACTCAACTCGACCTTTCGATTTAGTTTGAGCTACGAAAGAAAGTACCCAATAATGAACGTACCCAATATACATACATCAACGTATCGTAACGTGTAACAGCACAACGTAATGTGCTACAGAAATTTTCACGTTTTTAGATTACCCTACCGCCGCCGGCATAGATGTTTACACATCTCATTTTAGGAAAAGTATCTAAGAGTTAAGCATCCTCGCTTTAAAATGCAAGATGCAAAGTTACTGGTAAAATGTGTACCTCTAAAGCGGCCTCTAGACGATACGATCGATCGTACAACTATGAGTTAAGCCGATATCAGTATATAACCGTTGTATGTACACAATACACACTATATAATCCACTGACAATTAGCTGCCGCCGCACAATCATAGCATGCAATCGCAGGTTGGCGGTGAAACTCGTTCGACAAAGCAATATCGGCACAACCGTCGCGTCGCAAACTTGCCTACACACCATACAACAGTTGTACGATGATTGTATCGTCTAGAGTAGAATATTGTAAGGGCCAGATGAAAGAGAAACTAAGAACCTCCTTGATCCCCCTATGTGTACGCCCATGAAACTATAAATTTATTTAATCAAAACATAAAGTCTGAAATTCAAAACCCAGACAGTCTTCTATTTCACCTTCAATCGGATACTCACATAATTCATAACAATGCTCGAACTTATTAGTGGGCTTTTTGCCATTTTATCGGTACTAATTTACGTATATTTGAGGTGGAATTTCAATTACTGGCAAAAAAGGGGTATTCGCGGACCAAGGCCTACTATTTTAAATGGAAATTTTAACAAATCTGCCCGAGGCGAATGTAACTTTATCGATGAACTTAATGACATTTATTTGTAGGTTAATATACAAATATTTTTCGTAAACAAATAGATTTATGTAAGGTTTTTGTTTATTTTTTTCAGAAATTATAAAAATAGTGAAAAATTTGTTGGTATTTTTATATCTCGAGATCCAAAACTTTTTATCTTAGATCCAGAAATATCTCGACAAATTTTGATGACAAATTTCAAGAGTTTCTACGATAATGAGTCTTCGAGATGGGTAAGTGTGTGTGTTTGTTGAATTGACTGTAAGATTAAAAAAAAACATAAAATAACTGATACCTATTGTTAATATTTTTTCAGTCGGTACCAAAAATTGAGCTTCTTCGAAAACAAAGCCCTTTTGTTTGCATTGGAGAAACTTGGAAGGAGAAACGTTCAGAAATTGTACCAGCTCTGACAGGTAGTAGGGTAAGTGTGTTCAGTACTATTGTGGTCGAAATACATATGTACCCCAACACAACTTTACTATTTAATAGTTACGGTCATATTATCCAGCGATGCAGGAGATTGCAAGAAAATTAACAGACTTTATCAGAGCCAGTGATGGAAATGAACTTGATGCAAAAGAGGTAAAAATTCTAGAAGAACTAATGCGCTATGTGCAACTGGTTGTTATAAAGAAAAAACAGTTCCTAACTGCTCTACAATAATAGTTATGTCATTTTATACCAATAGTTTGTCATTACTATCCAGTTTGCAAAACAATTGGTATAAAATTACAGAAATAATGACATTTTGAACTGATGTTTTTATTTTGCACCCAAATGGTATAAAGAAAATGTACTGCTTTCCCACGTTTTATATATGTACATATGAGTGTATATGCATTTATTTACAAAATTTAAAAAAATAAAGTTTGATTGTTTTTTGCAGCTTTCTTGCAGATTCACATCGGAAACAGTGTCAGGTTTCATTTGGGGCATCAAAGCGAATGCTTTCGATACACAAAAGCTTTGTCAAATTCATGAATTAGGCAACAGAATTATAAGCCAGTCTAAAAAATGTGTTCAATACTATCAAAAAACAGCAGCTTGGCCATGGTTAAGGAAATTACGACCGCAGCGTTTTTTCCCTGAATCCTGCGATAATTTTTTTACACATCTTACAAAAAGCTTAACTGAACATAGATTGAAAAATCCGAATGATCGTTTAGATGTTCTTAATCATCTTATAAATCTTTCTAATAAAAAGTCACTTACTGAAGCTGAATTAGCAGGACACTCAACGACAATTCTGATCGATGGTTTTGAAACTTCAGCTATTGTAATAAGTCATTGCCTTTTGTTGGTAAGATTTTAGCTGTTTTAGCTTTTAAATTATTACATTAGATAGTAAAAGTTGGTTTTAATAGCTTGCTCGCAAAAAATCTGCTCAAGAAAAACTTCGAAATGAAATTCTAAAAAATTTGGATAATGAAGATGGTATTTGTTTTGATAAATTAAATGATCTTCCATACCTTGATCAGTGTATTTACGGTAAACTTAATCTTCTTTAAATCGGTTTTTGCAATGTTAAATAATATTTATTTATTTTTTTTTAGAAACACTTCGTATATTTCCACCTTTACCAATTCTAATGAAAATCTGCACCTTTACAACAACACTGGAAAATTCTGATGGGAGAAAAATTCAGCTGAAACCAGGAGATAGCGTTTATATATCAGCTTATTCTTTCCAAAAAGATGAAGAAATATTTGAAAACCCTGAAGAATTTGTACCGGAAAGATTTGATCCAGAAAATGGAGGCTACAGAAAGTATCGTGAGCGAGGAGTATTTCTTCCATTTGGTGATGGTCCAAGGATGTGTTTAGGTTCAATAATTGTTTGCTACATATGTATGTGCTCGTTATAACTCCTTTTTTTTCCAGGAATGAAATTTGGTCTTTTGGAAACAAAGACAGCTGTTGCTGAAATTGTAAGAAACTTTTTTATCAGCTTAAGCAGTTCGACTAGATTGGATAATTTGATTGACCCAAAAAGTTTTCTTTTATCTGTAGCTGGTGGTATAACGCTTCATTTTACACCATTAAAATAGTTGTTGACAATAAATTTGATTAAAGAATATTTTTGATCGACAAAAAATGTTTATCGTTTATAAAGTACGTAACAAGGCGGTGCTGCCCAAAACTGACAATTTAAGTCTAAAGTTACAAAGTTAAACACGATAGAAAAATGCACGATTCAGGAACAGTTTCAATTATTTATATTTCAAAACACTTTTTCATATTTTTAATAATTTTTTTAAATTTTTGTTTTTGTTAAAAAATTATATAGAACTATTAATTAACTTTTCGCACTCGTGGTATTTTGTTTTTGTTTCTTCAGCGCCACAAGTTCAGCTTTTAATTTTAATTTAGCTTTCCTATCGACGCGTTGGCTTTTCATATTTTCCTTGTATGCCTTCAATTTTTGTCTCTTCAATTCGAGAAGTTCATCTTTTTGTTCTACACCCTTTTTTATATGATCCTCAATATTGTTGATGCTTCTCTTTATATCCCTCATGAGATCTGTCATATTTTCGTAGAACTGTTTTTGGGCGGGACTTTGATCTCCCAAATTTGTTTTGCATTCATCAGTTTGAGATGATTGATCGGTTTTAGTTATTAGATAACTTTTTTCTTGGATTTCTCCAACCTTTGAGTGATTACTTTTCATTATATCATGGCTAAAGTCCTCTGGATCAAACTTCATATCTTCCAAGCTGACTAAACTTTCATTTGCAGACATTAAAGAATCTTCACACTGAGCTTCTGGTTCGATTCGAAACGCCTCTGTGTTTAACTCAAGCATTTCAATGACGGCCTCTTCCATGTCACTAAAATGGTGGAAACGATTTGGGCGATTTCCCGTTGCACTTATTTCATAATCGTTTTCAGTTTTTTTCTTCTTTATTTTGCACTTCAAATCCGCCCATACCTATAAAGTAACAAAGTTTTTATCAACATGTACGTAGACGTTAGTAACATACATAATAAGCATTTGAAAAAGAAATGTCTCACCCTCTGCCATTTATGCCATTCACGTTGTGGTGGACCCAAACTATTTAGTTCTAAAGCAAATTCTTCCCATTTTTTTTGGCCAGCGGTTTTTGAACAAATGCCTCTGGCAATATTCTGGTTTTTTTGTAATAATTCCACCAATCGCCTCAGCTGTCTTTTGTTGCTCACTACTTTCGACCTACAAATCAATAATAAATACAAAATATTTAATTCATTTTAAATATACATATATGTACATATTTATATCATGTACAAAAGCCAGAACTTACATATTTTATAAAATCAAAAACAGCGACTCGTCGCTTTGCTGCCTCAATCACGTTTGATGATGTCAATTGGTAATGGAAAAATATCGTGTTGCTTGAAAAATTCACAATGAGTCAATTTATACATTCACAACGACACACATATACATTTCACTCAATTCCAATGCAAGAAGCTTATCGTTTGTCGTTTTATTTCTATTGCCTGCTGCAACAAGGTTATTGATTGATAAATTAATCAAAAATCATTCCTTTGATAATAATTGACAGTCGCAGTTGGGTTGGTTGAATAATGATGATTATGTATATCTATAAAAAAAAAACAACATTTTGTTAGAAATTATAGATTTATCAAAGATATATACATACTTCAATTGAATATCTACTGAATTTTAAACAACTTTGCTTGCATAGCATAATTTTAAATAATAAACCATTGAGCTTTTATATGTAAGTTAAGTACCTACATCAACTATGTATAAATAAAACTCATCTCTCACGAAATAAAAAATTAAAGCATTCCACTGAATTTTGTTGCCAAATAATATCTACTAAGTAAAGTAAACAGAAAACGTAATAAAATATTTTAATTTTTTTTCTGTATCCATGAATGTATGTATACAATTTTCTTGGTTGAGCTTTCTTGGCTTTGTGCTTTAGAGTAAAGCGCTTTAGTTTAGTTATTTCATTGTATAGGTAACCATCGTGAAGCTTTATTAGTTAGATAAGACTGGTTTAGGGTATGTGTTCATATAAAAATAATTCTCAAAAAGAGGTATGAAATTTGTGACAAATGGGAGCTTTTTCTGCACATCATCAAAGACTATTGTGATTATGTCAATTTTGTATTTGGTGTGGTGTGTCGAAGAGAGTACATTGAAAAATTAAGTAGGTATAATGCATGTATGTAAAAATAACGTTGGAATGGAAACTGTTGGTATTGTTTGCATTCTTTAACATTCTTTGAATTACAAAAAATTTGATATTTAATCAATGAGTAGTTGATAAATTTTTTTATATGATTTTTTAAATGCAAAATTTCAGTATTTATCAATCATTAATTTAAAATCATAAGTAATGTTAAGTATTTTTTTGGATGGAATAAGTTTTGAATGGAGCTTCCCAAAACTGCAAACAAAATAAAAACTCAAAAAATCACATAAACCCGTGATGATAGAATCAAGCATGTATCAACAAACACGAACAAAAATCAAATCTTATGGTCTGGTCAGCACAACAACTAGGTATAACTATAACGATTGTTAAAATAAATTTGTTCAATTATTTTATATTATTACTATCAAATTTCTTCTAGTTATACCGTTGTCAACTAACCATTCAAAATTATCAAAACTTTTAATAATTGGGTAGTTAAATATCAAATTTTAATATGAACTTACATATGTATGAATATGAATAAAAGGTATTGTTTTAATATGAACTTACATATGTATGAATATGAATAAAAGGTATTGAGCAGTTCACGTTAACTGCTTTAAACAAAGGAGAAAAAAAGACTTAGCAACTGAGTTGCCGCAACTTGAAATAAAAAGTTGCTAGACCAACATCAACAACATTTTTTGAAATTCTTATTACAAGAAGTCACCAAAAAATACTAGCCGCGTTTTATTATCCACGAAAATCCATATGGATCGTGTTTGCTAATTTTTCATGTATGTGTTGTTCCAAGTTATTGTTGTATTCCTTTTGAAAAAAAATCCAGATCCGTGGATAATAAATTGCAGCTATTGCCTTTGAACAAATAATAAAAAAAAACTTCTCCCTAAATCCTTATTCATATACAGTACAACACGCTTATAAGAAAGTCTGAAAATCCCGGACATTTCTTTCTTATATCCGAGTTTTTCTTATATGCAAACAACGGATATAAGAAAGAAAATTTCTTATATAAGCAACACGGATATAAGAAAAAAAATTTCTTATAAAGAACAACGGATTTAAGAAAAAAAAAACAATGCAAAAAGTTTTTTATTTCTTCTAAAATTTTTAGTTTTGTTTTTACGGATACCGTGTTTCTTTTTCTAAGCATTTTAAACACACAACATAAAAACAAAACAGGAAAGTTAAATAAAAACGAAAACGAAAACAAAAACAATCAAATATAAAATCAAAATGTTACAATTTATAGACCACGGAATATTCACGCTCTTGTCAATGTGACGTTGTCATTTTTATTGGAAAACTGGAAGTTGTTATTAAAGGTGGAAACATATTGGTGCGTATGTGTAAACAAATTTTTATTTCAATCAAAGTAAAGCTGAAGTTAGTTTCTTATATGCGTACTTTTTTGTTCTTGAAAATTTGTATTGTGCATTAAAAGGTATTTCTAATAAACGTGTTTTTCTTATATGCGAGTTTCTTATATACGTTCAATTTCAGAGAGAAATTTAAGAAAAAGACATGGTGTTTTAGGTTGCGTTTCTTATAAGCGAGTTTTTCTTATATCAGTGTTTCTTATATCCGTAAAATACTGTACTAATATAAAGCTTAGCTTTTTCCAGTGAAAAAATTATAATAATAAAGAGTTCTGTATTTGAAGATACAAAAACACATAAATGTTTTGTATATCAGAAGTTGTTCATTATTAATTTATTCTGTATTTCTTGCAAATTCTTAAAAACAATAACATAAATATTAAAACAAAATTCAATGACATACAAAAAATAGTAGTGCTAACGTGCCCTTAACGATTGAACGAACGACATCTAGTACAATTTTATTTTGTTTTGTTGAACTTAGTGAAGGAAAAATATCAAAATCCCTAAAAATGAACTGTGTTAATTTAAATTTTGTTTGTAAGACTTTTGTTTTAGAATTATTTTGTTTTAGTTTCATGCAAACGAAGACTGAATTTGATACTTTATACTTAAGTCTGTAGATATTTTTGAATTTTTTTTGTTCATTTGTTCATTATTTGCAATTTGAAAATATGGTCACCGTAGCTATAGCTAAGTGAAAATATCTCTAGATATTAGTGACAAAATCAACAAGACGGCAACCCTTTCTACCGAACTGACGCTCTGGCTGTGATAAAAGTGAAAAAAACATGGACCCTCGTAGTCTCTTATGTATGTACATACTTGTGCGTGCACATAGTCTCACACATACTACCTACTTGACGGTTCTAACAAAATATTTTATCTTTCTTTTTCACAAATAGAAATATATAAGAATAACGGAAATCATACTCGTTTTAAAAAATAGCACAACTGCGTATATAAATAATAATAACAACAATTATACCTAATGTACAAAAGACATGCAAGTGGTAAATAAATAATAATAACTCACATTGTTTCCTTTTTTATATGCCTCACTTTCTGTATATCACCTTTCAGTTTGAACATCCGCACATCAACATCACTAAAAGTGAACAAAAATCAACTGATACTGAATGAGATTCGTTTTTCGGTTCTCTCTCTGTTCTTGCATTTATAATGAATAAATTTCATGGGTACCTAAACTTGTATCTTGCCTTGTCCCTCTCAAAACAACCCTACAGCTAACTCGCTCACTCCACTCTTCGTTTTTACCACAAACACAAACATAATGACAAAAAGGGAAATACAAATTGTAAAAATGTGCAGAGCAAACAAAGAAAAATGTCTGCATCTGTGTCTGTACACTATCCTACCTCCTCTATCAACTAAAAGACGATCGGCGAGAAGTTGACGCTGAGCAGAGGGTCAAGTCAACATAAATACCAAACGAAACATACAAATACAACGCGCAGACAAATGACGTTTTGGACTATCAATTGTCAATTCAATTCAGTGATTCATTCGTTTCGTTTTCCTCATTTTCATTTTGTTGATTTTAAATTTGGTTTTTGAAAGAAGAGAAAAAAAAAACTTAAAAGAAGACATTTTTGGTGAGAGATAGAAGACAACAGTCAATTGATTTTATTTTAATTTACTATGAAATGAAGTGTGGATTGTACATATATATATATATATATATATGTATATAAATTTCGAGTGTCGTTTGTTTATCGATAAACGACTTTTGTCGAAACGAAAGTCAGTCAGATGTCTTCACTTGTAATATCATAAGGGAATACATTAACATAAAGATATTCTTGTTTCATAATACATTGAGAAAGTGAGGTAATAGCTATAGACGAGTTCTCTTCGTACACATATATGCAAACTGGAAGGTGCCTTACCTATGCCCATCATGGTTGCCAGAGTCGATACAATTGTACTCTTTTCGATACATTCAACTTGACTTAAGTACATAAATACATTTTTATAAATTTTTTATAATTTTTAAAATTTTATAAATCAACACAATACAGTTTAAATTATTAACAGGTTATACTTATTTATTTTAACCTACATATGTATATTATTTTTATAATAATCTTGACGATGTTTTAGTTTTTTGCTTTATTTATCGTTAGTGTTTGTTATGCTATGTTTCCACCGAAAATTAAACTCGTTAAGTGCCTGTTTACACAGTCGTTTTACTGAAAGGTGCATTTAGTGAGGTAGATATTAAGTGATTAGAAACGAGAAGGATTTTGGGAAACTACGCTTTTTATTTCTACAGGCTACACACACACAAATCAACCTGTCTGACTGGATGCGCCTCTCAGTAAAACGACTTGGTAAACAGGTACTTAGATTTAAACAGTGTTTTCATCGCACAAAGAGATTAACAAGAGATAAATTTCGACACTGCCTTTCAAAGGTCAAATACTGTTTCATTTTTTTTTTATGAAGTAAAGTGAGATAGAAACTGAATTCCTCGCAACTTTCAGTTTTTAGGTGAAAAGGGCACCAAGAAGGAGTAAACGAAATCTCCACGGTGAACGATTTGAGGAGATTTTTCGATTGTGTGTTCACCAAGCAACTTAAAAAAAAAAAAAAAATGCAGACAATTTCTAATATTTTTTCCTTCCTTGATACATTGTTGAAAGACGAAAGAAAATCGTTTTTTGTTATTTTTTCTTTAGTTTTAGAGTTCTTGTGCACCTAAAAATAGTGGCGCAAAATTTTAAATAGCCTGATTTTAAAATATTAGCATGATACAGCTTAACAATTTACTAAATTTAAAGCTCTTTAATAATTTATTCTTAGTTTTAAACATTTTTTAACTAGTATCATAGGTACTTAACATATTTTCTTAATAAACTTCAGGTGAACACGCATAAAAAGTATCAATTCGTGCAAACCATTAAGTAAACATACCATTTTTAATTGTCAAAGTGACATTATTGGAGTAAGTATGATGCTAAAAAGTTTAAATAGGCATTTGGTGATTTAAATTTAAATAAAATGATAAAAATTCTGTTTTTAACCTAGCATCAAAGTACGATGTTATAATGCGTTGAACCTTATCATATAACAGTAAATGATCTCGCAGATTGTGTTTATGACTCACATCTGTTAGCATTATGTTATGAACAAGGGATGCGTTAGACATCATCGTCGTTATGCACTTTACAACCCTATTGTTAGTTTAGTTTTATAGAAAACTAGAGATAAGATAAGTTAAGAAATTGTAAATGTATTTGTAAGCTAGGTATAAGATTTATAAATAACCAAGTAAAATAAACGAGTTCAATTTTAGTTTCTAAAGAAGAAGGATGTATTTTTCTTGCCTTTCTTCGGCTCGTGCATTTTTTAAATCGTGATTAAAGGTTGTTTAATAATGATTGTGACGTCACAGATCGCTTACGATTGTTCTCACCATCAGCAGATTCGGATGATTGCTAAGGATGGTCTTCAGTGCACATCCCTAGGATTTTTCCTTTTCCGCATTGGGGTTGGTGGCTGCGGTGGAAAGTGAAATTCAATGCACTTTCTTCAGAGTTCAGAGTAAATGTTACGTGAAGGTTGACACGTAACCTTTCCTCTTAGTTGATACTCATATACATACTTAGGTACTTCACCAATGCGATGGTTTTTCGGTCACGACTCACGATCCGTCGCGTTGGGCAGATTCATTCCTACTTAATTTAAATTTAAAATTTTTTTAAAGATCATCATATTACGAACACACATACCTATGTAGGTATTTAGAACTACTAAAATTGATTTGATCCAACGCGATGCATGTATCTGATTTCGTTAAAGAAATCTTTATTTATTATTTGTGAGAGCAAAAATCGAGTGGCTTTAAAAAAAATTATACAATCTGAACATTGTGAATTTATGAGCAAAACTTATTTTTATTTATGTAAAGTTAAAATTAAATGTTTCCTTTTTCGTGACCCTTTCATTTTAATAATTGTATGCTGTTCCTAAAGACCCATTCAACCAATTTCAATTCAATTCAATTTATTTGTGTATAAAGGAAAGTACAAATAAGACGTAGTCTTTTATAGTACATGTTTTTGGTAGACTTAATATGGCAATAATAGTGAATAAAATGTATACAAACTAAAAAAATAAACAATAATATATGTAATATCAAAAACTAAAAAAAAAACTAAGTTTTTTTTTAAATTTAAATAACGAATTTTTC
The DNA here is from genome assembly GCA_951394125.1 of Epistrophe eligans. Lineage (NCBI taxonomy): Eukaryota > Metazoa > Arthropoda > Insecta > Diptera > Syrphidae > Epistrophe > Epistrophe eligans. Next base: position 107,499,017 of record OX596029.1, on the reverse strand, counting down.
TGAAATGAATTGCTACTAGAATTAATTTCAGCACACACGATCATTATTTATGAAAATAGTGGGAGCTGTTTTTTAGATTTTGTAATGCTATATATATATATAAGTCGATAAAATCTCGTTTTTGTGATACCTACCTAGAGAATTAAAAATAACAAAATTATCATTTTAAGAAAAATTAAACAACCGAACAAATCTCATTTTTAAAAATATAAAAATCTTGTTTATATTTTTAAATACGAGTAATAGAAACTCACAACAGCTCTGCAAGTATTGAAGTAGAGCCTGGTATTTTCCAATAGATAGTTTTTTTTTTGCTGTCATCTTCAAAAATTAATTTTTTCAGATGTAAGAACCGACTATATATTAAAAACTTCATTTTTATTTAAGGTGTGTTACAGCAACACAACTTTTGCAAACGGTCCACCTATACGACCTACCAATACCAATTCACAAATTTCATATGAATAGTTTTGCTAGGAATAAACCTCTGAAATTCGAACTGTTTTACATAATATGGAAATGACTTACTGAAGCCATATCTATCTGTCTATATTTTTCTTTTAAGTATTATCTTAGATTTCAAACGAGCAAATTTTTTCCGGAATAAATTTGTGAATAAAAGTTAAACCAGCGATTTCCCAAAAGGCATGTATGTACATAGATACTTAAACAAATTTATGGATACACCTAAAGTCTACCATTTCCATCTAAAGTCTGCCAGCATCACCGCGCTTCATAAAAGCCAAGTTTAATTTAAAAAAAAAAGTCATAAAAAACCCACGAACATAATTTATCGCTCTAATTTACCGTTCATTAAATTTTGATCATAATTTACGACTCAATACCATCAGCGTATAAACAACTACGTGGGGTCAGACCTACGACGATAAAGTCGCGACTCGACGTCCAGACCAGTCTGTACTGTATCGGTTAAACAAAATCGCGACTTTTTTTTAACCCATCATCCCCTTTATTGGGTTGAGTCTGTGTGGCAGGCAACTGGCAAGGGCAACCCTTTGTTGTATTTACTGAAATTGGATGCTGTCCTGTCACTCATCCAAAAGTTATTAACACGAACAAACAAAAACAAAAAAAAAAGTGTGAAGCTGTGTTAGCAAATCCATGGCACGTGCGTTTTTTGTTGCAAAAGGATGATATGGAAAAGACTCGACTACATTATGAAGCAAGTGCGCTAATTTTGCTTATTTATTTGTTTTCTAACATAATTCTGACAATGGGGTTGAACAACGGAATGCAGTTGTGTCATAATTCTTCCAGATGGTGCCACGTATTCATTTTGGTGAACACATTCATATCGGAGAGGGGGTGGTATTTTATTGCTACTTATAGTATTCTACTACTCTATCCTCTTTCCTTCTTACGAACGTAGCTTGGTAAATAGGTATATTGGAAGGGGATAAAATGCATATTTATTCAAAAAAGTTTATAAAATTTAATACAAATTTAAAATTCGGAAAATCTATACGTTACCCACAGCTCCATATTTTCCAATTTGAATATAAGGGACTAGGAAGTCAATTTTAAACTTTTGAATTGGGAAACTTGTGGAATAGTTTTGAGCTTTATATTTTTTTTTCTACACCAAATATTTTTCAATTTAAATTTGAAAAAAGGCTTGAAACTAATTTTTCATATACCTACCAAATTTAACGCAAACTTTTAGGTAAGTACCTTGAAATCTTGTAAACATATGTTTGAATATATTTTTATATTCACATTGTTAAAAAAAAAGAACAGTGGTGCATAATAATTAAAAAGCCATGTAAGAGTAGGTATGTATGGGTGGTTAAAGGGCTCCCAAAACGGTTTCATGTTTATAATTAACCAAATGTTATTTTTATGAGAAAAAAACACAACGTTTTTTTCTAAATTTCTGTATCTATAGATTTATATCAGGCATATTTTCTGTTGAATTGAGATATTAACAAAAAAAATAGAATTTAAAAGAATAAGGCTACAATCCATGATGTGCCCTTTAAGACGAGTCAAATGAACATATTCGAACCCATTGACTCCCACCCTGTCTACGTACTTGCTCTTCCTTGACACCTTATTACTGCACGTACACAAGAATTATGATAGAATATATTTCTCACTTCAGCTCTAAACCCCCAACTTTCTAACGCCCGAGGAACCATACAGACACAATTGAATAAGGAACGTTGCTCATTTCTTTGCATTATTATTATTTTTTGTTTCGTAATAATGTTTTGCTGGGTGTCCTTATAGAATGAATAGGGGAATAAAAATTGTGGATTCTACGTGTTGGTCGGAAGATGGGCTGGGTCTGGGACTGATGCTGGGATGTATGATGGAACACAAAGCATTCTGATACTGATGCGATGCGTATACCAACCTACTTACCTACAGCTAAGACTTGGGTGGAAGGAAACAATAACGTGTTGTAACTTCTTATTAGATACGAAACACACAAATAAAATGATAAAAGTGATGATGTTGAGAGAAAATTGTAACAAAATTGTATCACCACCTCTATATATGTACAGTATACATACTTCTCCAAGGCCATGTCATCCCGGCCGGAATTGGGAGTGAGACTTTATGGGTCGTCAGTTGGTCGTGTCGGTGCAAAAAGGTTATGGTTCGTTGTGCCACAACAATGAACTCTGGAAAAAGAATACAAAAATAATGATAAAACTTCATCTAATGCACGATTCTAAGAGCAACGTTGGCAAATATTTTTCCTTCAACACGACGGATGAGCTAAAAGTATAGAACTTTTTATATATTAATAGGTGTAAGGGTGGGTTGTATTTGTGTGATGATGTATAGGTAAGCCAAGTCAAAACAAATTCGTATCAAGACAGGATACGAGCACTAAAACTGGCATAAGAGGTGTGCCAAAGATAAGCAGGACGACGACCTTATATTCGTTCCTAAAAAAAAAATGATATTTTTTCGTGTGGAAAATTGCATTAACATAAAATGTAGATATTTTAAGGCCGAACAAGAGGGGGGCATTTCGTACCAGTTTTCTCTCAAATCTTGTAATGGAACACGTTTTTTTTTAATTATATCTACATATCTGAAAATATTAGAACTCTTTCTGAATTCAATATAGTCAAACCCGCTTATACGCAAGTAGAACCCAATTAGTTTAAAAACTTGTGTACCTACTTAAATATAGTGCGTTGATTTAACTTAATTGTACAATTGTTGAACGAGGCATAAACGCATAATAGTTAAAAAAGAACTGCTACACTGCAGGTTTCATCCATTACTGTTGACACACAAGCCTTGGTTCTTCACGAGCTGTCACGCCACAAAAATAATTCTGAATTTTTGTTCAAAGCATCAGCAAGATTAAGGTTAAGTTAATTTTTCGGCATTTTGTTGGACAAAAAACGTACAGCAATTAAAGTTATTCACTGTTTAATTGCGGTGCTTATAATGTCATTTAACCGAGGTAAGAATAATTAATTTACTTCCTTAGGCCTAGGGCTGTGGTACTCTATATTTTTTTTTCTAAGATTAAGTTATTATATTAGTTGAATTGAGTGCTTATGCCAATTACCCAAACCAAAACTTAAAGTAAAAATCCTTGAATGAGCTCGTTATATTTCCTCATTTTATTTATTTGAGCCTTATTTTCAGTCTGATACGAGAGTGAGACCAACAGACATCACACCTCCACCCTCCCCCCCACATATGCATACATACATATATGATATAATATGTGTGAAAAGGTCATTTGCATATCACATCACATCATGATGTATTGGATTCCGTTAGAGAGGATTAGCTTGCAGTGTGAATTCACTTCAAATGACCTGTGAACGATTTGAATATCCGATTAGGGAGGACTTATATAGGTGAAATAAACAAAACCTTAGACAACCAGGAATCACACTATATTCGAACTAAAGGATAAATTCGTCACAGGATACAAGAACATGCATAAATTAAACAATCGAGATATGAATTACTTATTTTACGCTTTCTAAGCAAATACCTTTCAAGATCCATGAACTTACTTAGGTATTGGTAGGATATAAATATAAACAAAATGCTTTAAGTTCTGTTAAAACTAGGGCTTTATCTTTATCTATACTTCTTGTCGTCTGCATAAATTCTTGACTACAAAAAAGGGACAGGGGGTATCTCTCGCGTCTAGGTCATGATTTATTGCGACTTCTTTTCAAAACGTACCTGCATACCTAACCTAGGTATATGCAAGTTGCTATTTGAATTTTCTGCAATGAGGTAGGATGGCGCTTATACTTTTCCTTTTTTAATTTTTTTTTTTTTTACACAAACACACATCTGCACCAACTTGGTCTTGCATCTAGAAGACAAGTGGCACTTTGTCCGGGGCACAAAGTGAATATAATGAATTGGTCATGCTTTTTTTTGTTGTCTTTTATTTTGCTCCTACCGCTTCCAAGCAGTTTGAACCAAGGTGTGGGCTTAACCGTAATTAATTGGAGCGTCGGTATACTAAATTTAACAAATTTATATCTTTAACTTGGTAGCTGGACTAATATCGATGAAGATGCCTTGGCGACTGTGATTCCGCGATTTTTGTGCCACTGTGGGATATCGGCGCGGCGTGAAATAAATGATGGATGCTGCGAAAACGGACTGGCATCATATAATAACTTTGACAAATTAAGATATCTGCGGCTGTTATAAGTTTTGAATATTTCCATTTGACTAATCCGTGGTGCTGCTGATCGATGGAAGAGATAAATAAAATTTTATTATGAAGGAGAATTTCATCAGAACCTAATACAATTTGATTTTAATTTTATATATTTTTGTGTATATACTTGATCTTAACTCAAGCATTTGCTTCTTTTCTTTCACTTAAAATTATTTTTGGAAATATGGATACATAATTAATTTACGGAATCTAAAAGCGTCCAAGGGAATGTATGTATTTAGTTAAAACTTACGCCATATATAAATTAATTAATTATCCTAAGATATCTTCGAATTCATGAATCAACTAAAAGGTTGATAAGAAATTAATTCTCGAAATATAATATCTTATATGAGTAAAAAGTGCTAACTCACGTTAAGTAGCAAATCTTAACGAAAGTCCATTACATTCAAGGCCCCCAAAGGCTATTGTTTTATTAGTAATATTTTGTATATATGTATTGTAATTATTTTATTGATTAAACATAATTTATGTTTGTTTAGAGTTTATTAATATGGCTGTTGGTGTTTTATGTGAGGAACTCAGATTAAGCACAGTATACATATACATATTACATATTTGAGGTAATATCATTAGCGTTTTAATTTTTGCTCAGTTTTATTCTGTTCATCTGTCAAAATCAAAGAAAATTGCGGATCTAGCGCGTCTTCACTTATGCAATAACATTTTTTTTTTTTTGTAATAATCCATCCATTTTTAATTTCTGACACTTTCAACCTCAACATTCTGCTATATAATGTGGGATTTTCCAGCCTAGAACCTAGGATTATCATTCCATACGAGAATCATGATCAATGATCTCGTCAAAAAACTGGAAGCTATATAAGCTGCTTCAACTGAGCAAAACACAAGAAGACCTGGATCACATGGAAGCAGCCAAAAGCAACTGCAGGTGTAGCCAGTTAGGTTCCTACATCACCCACAGCGAAGCCATCTACCACAACTATACCAAATTAAACCGCCAAGAAATTAGAAATGCCGTCGATTACTTGTATTTTTTTTCAATGTAGGCATTCTTACTGCAAAAATTCACCTTTATCTATCCAAAATCCGATTTTCACCTATCTATTTATATAATTGACAGTATAACTGCAAAGGCAGAATTATTATTATTGACAAGTGACAACTTGTTATAGATGAAATTCTAGGTTGGGTTTTTTTTTGTTAGATTTTTTTTATTCATATGAGCATGTTATCCTGTCCACGGTTCTCAAATTCCACGACAAAAACATCGGCAATAAGAGAGAAACGGGCCAAGCCCAAGATTAATAGAGACAGGTGAACAGCATCGTTTTGTCAGATAAATCACAGCGAATGTAAATGTAACACAGAGGCAATATATCTCTCATAAATAATTCAAGTCCTTGTAGACAGTTACAAGCTGAGGCAAAATAAAAGAAGCAACAGAGCGGTGCATGAAGGAGAAACTTTTATATATGTATATATATTTTTTTAATTCCATTCCTTGCCGTTGTCGTCATTGTCGTCATCTTCGTCGCAGTAGTATAGTTGCTGGATCTGGATCCTTGTTTATTTTGGTTTGTTCTATTCGATGGGGCCAAACAAGAACAAAAAAAAAAGAAAACAAGAACTCTGAAAACGAAAGGAAAAAGAAAGTGAGACACATGAACAAAGAATATTTGTGGCAAGAGAGAAACTAAGTAAAAATTAAGTTCTGCTGTTGCATGTAAATGGTGTTGAAGTTGTTGCTTTGTGTCAAAGTGTAGAAAATTCTTTGTGAGCCCACATCTTTTCGCATTTCTTCTTATCGCTCTTAAGCTCCCTTTTAACTTTTCTTCGTCTCCTATAAATAAGCTTTATAATATAAGGACCTCTTTTCTTCGTGGGTAATTTGGACAAAAAAAAAATAAAAACTGTAACCGCGACAAACATTTCTGTAACCACTCAAGTTGGACACTTCATTTCAATGCGACTCTTTTTACATTTTCTTTGCTTCTGCTGCTGTTGGTTGGTTTGCCTGTTTTAAATTAGGACATTTCAGCTGCTCTGATGGGTGGGTTTAATAAGCTGCTCATTATTATTGTTCTTGAGAGGATATACCTAACTATAGTCAAAGTAAGAGGAATTGGCAACGAAAGGCAGCATTTTAAATGAAATAAAGTATATACATAATAACTTGGAATACGACTATGTAGCTACCTATATTTCTTGCAGGTTTTTTTTCCAAGGAGGTTTTTTAATTAATTTTTGTTTTAATTTGTTTAATTTATTTTATTAATAAGAATTTCAAGTTTGAATAAAAGGAGAAGCCTGGGAAGTGTTGTAAATAAATGCACTTGATTGTAACCCACAATACATTAGTTATAAGTTAGTTGTGAATAAAATACCTTCAGCCAAATTAATAATTGTGGAATACCGAAGATTACAAATTATCCCAATTTGCTGTCAAAACCAATACGAAAAAAAAAACAAGTTAGCGGAACTTGGTGAAAATTTCAAGTAACCATCTAACTTATTGTAGTAGATTTTTTAAAAGGATTTTTGGTAAACGTCACTTTACTATTCCACGAACATTTTTTTTTATTAATGTAAAATTTTAACCCGTAGCTTAATTGCCTGAACATAATGGTTACGGAGCTGCAACTGGTATAGCTGTCAAACTATTCAATACACGCAAATTCAATGTTACGAACACAACACAACGCAACTACGGTCGGTGCTGCAAAAGTTGAGCAACTTTTAACTTTTCACGTGCAGCACTTTTGACGTTTCAATTTGTATGAAGAAAAAAAGAGCCGGAAAAAATTCCGAAGCTTTTTGTGGTTATTTGATTCTCGAAAAATTTTATTAATTAAAAGAAAAATATTAGAGTTACAAAAAGGGAAAAATAACCTCATGGCTGTTTTTTTTTTTTTCTTTAAAATATACAAAAAGATGCATTGTGGGCACTTAAGAAATAGCACGTAGGTACGAGACTTTTTCACAGCTGTTGCAGCTTCAGTTCCAGTTGCAGCATTCTTTTGCGTTCAGGCATAAACTATTATTCCATGGTTAAGTAAACTCGTGTAATAAAGGTGGAATGAGCGTGTTTTATTACGGTCGCCAAGTGCTTAAGTGACCCATGATAGGACACTTTTTCGGGAAATTGAGATAGTGCAGTTATACTAAATAGAAATTTTCTCACGTTGTCCTATCTTCATAATTAAGCAAGTTTCAGAAGTAACGTTTGCTCTATAGACCACAATTTTTTCCGTCCTTTTGTGGCTTATTTGACGTACACATATCTAAAATTTGTACTACGTAGGGCAATCTTTGTGGAAGAGTTCAATAGTTTAATGCTTATTTGCCCTATGGCTAAGGGCTATGGATATAGATTTCAAAAAATACAACGCGGCTAACCTAAATTTTAATTTTTATAGGGTGAAGTATTCTTTGCCAAAAGGAATCAACTGTTTAGAAAATGATTTATCCATTATTAAAAAGAGATGATTATGGCGAGAATGGTCAAAAATAAAAAAAAATATATCTTCTTGAATAAAGTGACATTACGTGGTATGGCGCAAGCGAGTACTTCAACTCCTTAAAATTGGTGTTCTTTTTATTCCTATTGGCATTATAGATTTACACCCATCACAAGAAAACATAAAGGACATCGGTTCAATGTTTCCCTACATGCCTCAAGAGGATGTCAACTTTTATAAAATCATAGTCAATCTTACATACAAAGTTTTTAAAGTCAATTAATTTAAACCTTCCATTTTATAACGAACATCAAACAAAAAGCTGGAAATATTTAGTGTACATATTACTAAAATTAAGTTAGCTTAATAATGTATTAACCTATACAAAGTTTTTGGACAAATTCCTTTTCTTGTTCATAAAATTATTTATTTAATTTTTTTAACTTTATTTTAGCCTAGCTTAACAATTTTGTATGCACAAATAATAAGAAAATAATTTTTGTTTTGTGTATAAGCAAGAACAAAGTAGTATTTATTGTTATTCTTTGCGTTGGTTATTCACTTTCTCAAAAAACACGCTTTATAATACTTCAAAAAAAAGATGGGCTTTTCGATCATCGCAGTGTGAGTTTTACAACCTCGAAATATTTTTAAACAAACCAAAAGCGAGCAAAATTGTATTTAGACGATTTGAAAATTCAAAAAATTTAAGGCAGTTTAGGCTTGATAAGGTAAGGAAGTTCTAAAAACGATATACTCGAAAGATGACGATAAATGTACCTTTGTCTCACTAAATTCACTTATTTCTAAAGATGAGTAGGTACAAAATGTAATTAAAGTAACATTATGTTTTTTCAAAAAGCCCTGAAATCGAAGCCCTGTTTCGAAAAGCCTTCTTTAAAAAAAAGGTTTACTTGAAACAGATCAAACAATGCTGAAGTATGTCCTATCGGTTGAATAGTAAAATATTTGTCGGACAGAAAAAAAAAAATGGCATAGGTACGAATTTTGTTTGTCCTTTAACGAAATTCATTTTTTAGTTCCCGCACATTTTTATTGCACACTATGTTGTTGCAATTTTTAGTAGGATTATTTTTACGACCACTGTCTGGCTCTCAAAAATGTTTATCGTCAATTTTTATGGAAGGTTAAATGGCATCCTTTAAAAATTGAGTCCATTATTTATTTTTATTTGATATTTGATCCACCCATTCATAATAATGCAAGTCGAGGCTTTATAGGCAGGCAGACCAAGTATAGCAATAGCAACCCTCACCGCACGTAATCGATTAACTCTGCCAAAATGAAGTTAATACCGGCACATCAGCATTCAGCACCCCTTATAGTGTCACATGTCTATATATTCCAATCCCAGTATCTGCATCCTGCAACAAATTCCTGTCACCCGATGCGTGAAATGAAAATGAAATCGAATTCGTTTCGGATGTCCTGTCAAATGGCGAGGAAGAACAACTACTATACTATGTACCTACTACCACTGATGTGAACGCATTCGTCGCTGTTATGAATGCTTATGATCGCCATTATGATTTCAAATGATGGACCATAACGGAGCGGCGAACGTCGCCTTTGGCAGTTGTTGGTGTTGGTGGTGTCGGAGATTGCGACCAACCTGCAGGCTGATGTATACCACATCCTTGGCGCAGTTATTTTAATTCTGGTGCCATTGCTGGTGGTTGGATGAATGGTTATAGGTGAGACTACTTAACAAACCGTGTCACATTCCGAGTAGCTAAATAATAATAATGAGCCAGCAGCCAGAGACTATATGTTCACCCTTCGAGCGTCTAAGGCTGAAATTCATTCTATAAGTTGGTCGGGGAGTCTATTTTGATGGCAGAGAAGCAAGTTAATATCAGAACGCATAAAAAAAAGTTTCTTGTGTTGGCAAACAAACGCTGTACGTGGCAGCCATACTTCCGACGAACTCACCTCAGCCGAACTTCTTCGTCGTCCTTGTCTTCGTCGTCATCTTAATCCCTTTGAAATGTCGACTAATATAACACACGGAACTGCCAAATTTAAAAGGTTCGTCACCTGAACGTGACCGGAATCGTACATCGCCAGAGATTCTTGGAAAAATTAGTTTCGATGCGATGGATGGAGAATGTGTAGGTTTTTATGAAAGTTTATTAGAAAGGAATTAAATATGTTCGGCCTGGAAATTTTGGGGCCCTAATAAGTTTACCATTTATTTGGGCTAGATTTTTTGTAAGACTTACCTGCATACGTCTTATAGTACAGTCATTTTGTTGAAAATAGAGGTTACTTGGAAAGTTTTCCGGGAGTTTTAAAAATTGGCAATTTTATAGATTTCGATGTAGGTACTCTTTCAGAAATTTAACTTTGCCACCTCGTATCTTTGCCACTCGCGCCGCCATATTGGAAAAATGGGGGGTTGAAGGCCCCCCAAAATGGTTTTTCAGGAATAACTCCCGAATAGTTAGTCGTAGAAAAAAAATGTCAAGGGCTAATTTGTAGCTTAGAAAATTTCCTGCAAAAACATCCACGAACTTTTTTTTCATAAAAACAACCATTTTCGAAATAAAACAATCGGAAGAGTTAAGGGTTTTACATTTCAATGTAGTGGGGCGGTTTAATTAAAAAATTGTGCATTTTTTGATAAAAGCATAATTTTTTAAATTAATGATTCATTATATAAACGTGATTTTAAGGTATTGGCCCAATCTATATGTCCGCCAGTTTGGGTGGCAAATTAAAAAAAAATATAAAATAGAAAATGAATATAATAACACAACGGCAACACTTAAAATATTATGTTATAGGTTTTTTTTAAAGCTAGTAGCTCACTCTTTAATTGTTTTTTTTTTAAATGAAGTTATTTTAGTGCTCAGTTTTTGAATAAATCATTTTCAAACTCAAAGTTAATAAAATAAAATTAAAAAAAAAATTATTTGAAAATGATTTATTCAAAAACTGAGCAATAAAATAACACAAAATTTAATTTATTTTGCCTGAAAATATTTCAATAATCAAAGCTCGTTTAATCAATTTAAAAAATCCTCTTTTTCATGTAACTTTTCTTATGACTTCAAAAAAAAAACAAACAAACGAAAACTCCATCAATTTGTTTGATCTTTTTCTGCCTCACCCGTATTGATTAGCCATTAAAAATTTAAAAACTTTTAATCCATCTTCCCATGTTAGGAAATTAGCGATTTTAGAGGCTAAAGTCTGATTAACTTTTTCCTTGTTAATCATTCTTCACCCAAAAGTTTCACCCCTATTAAGAAACAAACAAAAAAGTTTTTCCTTTTTGAGTGCTGTTCTTAATAACAGAGGGTTTATTTTTTTTGTAATATACAAAATGGAATCCTGAAGATGAATATATTTTGGTGTTTGCGTTTAAAAATTTGTAAAGTCTTTTTTTAGAAAAAAAAATTAAGGTAACAAAAATTAAGTTACATATGAGAACCTAAGTAGGAAAGGTATAAAGATTGTATCTACGTAATTTTGTTTAATTAATATCTTCCAAAATAATTTTAACTTGGTCAAGGGGGCCTGGGAGATATAAAGATTCAGATTCTATTAACTAATCCTAGTCGAATTCTTCAAGATAGGAAGAATACAATTTCAAACAAAAAAACAATTAGCATTGTTATTTTCAAGAATGTCTAATCCTTCCCTGACATATGGATTGACATTCATGCTTAACTCCCTCTGGACGCCGATGCCGGAATAAAGTTATCAAAGCAGGGTTGATTTTTCGTCATTTTATATATTAGAGTCTCCGTCGTAGTTGTCGGCCTTGTCCTGATATAAGGAGCGATTCCAATTCCGTGCTTGCATTTAATATGTAAGCCACGCGTTATGACAAAGAAGACGAAAACGAAACGCGTTAGGAATAAAATTATTCATCCAAACGCGTATATGTTTTTATTCAGTGGTAACTGGTTATATATGGAATAAGGATGTATGGCGAGTTTACTTTCGATTTCATTCACAGTACGCTTGTATATCCTAATCTTGAACCGCTGCTGATGGTGTTTGGGGGGTTTTTATTATAGTATTCGAGATTATTTCGTTTATTTGCTGATTTGTTTTATTTTTTTTTTTTTTTGCTGAAGAAAATTACGTCGCCAGTCTCGATGACATTCATGGATCTTGACAATCAAAAGAAAAGGGTTCCACCACCCGCACCTTTTTATACCAAAAAAGTAAATTTAACTTTGTCATCGAAATGGCAGATATTCTGAAGAATTTGCAATTTTCATCTCATTCTTTGATTGAGTCCCTTTCTTATTCGAGTACTGTGTGTACAATGCTCATACATATATATTTATCTAGATACAGCATACACTACACACCCACCCAATAATTCTAACTTTTGTTTGCAAATTGGGTATCCCAAAAGCGTTGTATTGTTGGTGATTTGGGCAAAAAAGGCATTCTTAGCCGCAGGATATCCTCACACATACATACATAATCACCTATATACCCTGTACCTAACCTTAACCTATTCTTGCCAAATTCTAATGAATCAGTCATTTGATGGGCTGGGCATGGTGTATATAATAGTGTGTAGTGCTCCGACCAGACATTTATTTTGAAGGCATTCTGACTGCTTTCAATAAGGAATCCATTGGTATGCTGTGGTCTATGTCGATACGTGCCAAATTTGATATTATCAAGATCTTATGAACTCACATTCCCTATAACTGTGTATCTAGGCTTCATCTTGTGGACTTGTGGTTTCTTTATGGATTTGGCAGTTTATTGAACATGTATCATGTCTCAGAGTGTATTGAAGGAAAATTCGGTAGCTATATCCTTAAAACCAAACCAAACACGGTAAGTTCCTCGTATCCGGTATTTAAGTTCAGTTTTAAAAGCTCATATTCAAGGATTTTGTAAAAAAATTTATAAAAAAATAGTTTGAAAAAAAAAATAGTTACAAAATCGTTTCTTTTGTGGATTTTTGATTTGAAAATTTTGTTTTAGCGATTTTGTATTCGGGACTTGTTGTAAAGCATTTTGGTTTTTGCGGTATTGGGCTTAGGTGGGAAGCTATAGCCCAAAATTTAGGTACATTTAACCCAAAAAATGCACTTTTGTGACCAGCAATATAAAAAAAAAACTACCGAATTGTGTAGCCCCTTGAATCATTCACTAACTCACTCTTTTACGGCTTCGCGGTTATGTAGCTAGGTACACTTCAATTCCCAAAGAATTATGTTGGCTTTTAATTTATTGATAGGTACAAGAGAAAATTTTCAGCTTGGATTAAAGTTATTTTTAGTTGCAAAACATTGTAATCTAAAATTTGACTTCAACTCAATATAATTTGTATTTTGTTAAAGATAAACATAGATGCTTCTTTTGAATTCTTTTCTCCTTGGAATCATTTATAAATAAAGTAAAGAATTAAACTTTTAATTGGAAAGCACAACTTTCGTCAGACTCCGACTCTGGTATCTAAAATATATAAACCTATATTATTATACATAAAATAAAAGATGGTAGCTTCTGAATCAACTGTAACTTTATCTTCATTAAAGTTATAACAAAAGTCCAAAAATAACGGTAATAAAACTACAAAAGCGGAATGCATTCAATGAGCTAATAAAAGTCACTTCTCGTTCGCTTGGTGTCCTTTTGCCACACCAAGCCAAAGTCGGCAAGCCCACCCATCATCCTCCATCCCCTGCAAATTAGGTGTAATAAAATCTACTCCTGGTCTTGGTGTTGGTGTTGGTCCTGTTTCTGGTCTTCTTTTGTTGGAAAAGCTTCTTTCCCCGTCCGCCACAGACCAGGAGAGCAATATAGCATTACAATACTATATACAACAGCAACAGCATCCCTTTGCGTCCAAATTGGCATCATTATCATTAAAAAGCAGAGAAATTCCTTATCTTGAAACACTGAAGTCGCTTCTCTCCCTTTCCGTTATAACATTCAGCGGGTGTGACTTTGATAAATTTTATGGACGGCTTTAATTCCGGGAAGAATGCAAGTGGTATGAATTCCATCCTGGGCCACCCTTGCTTTACTTGCGCCCATGTGGAAGACTGTCATTGATGCATGATGGTTTAGGTTCAGTAACTGGCGTTTGCGTTGGCGTTGGCGTTTTGTGCGGCGGGAAAAGGAAATAACTTTCAGCAGCAGCCACCGACCACCGTCTCGCCTGCCGCACAGCTATTACACATAGATGAGAGTGGAAATCGTTGTTTAAAATTAAATTTATGTTATTTTGCTCGTAATAAATTGAAACAATAAAGGAGATGTTGTGAAGGGTGTGATGGGGATCTCACCTCCGAAGTTGGACAGCTTAAGTGATGAAATCCATGGAAGGAACTTTGGAATTAAAATTGAATTAAAAAAGAGGAAGCCAGGTAATGTTTTCCTTAGTGCCATTATAATGGCGGAATTCTAAATTTATTTGGCTTCGGAAACTTGAAGAAATGTTGTTTTTTCTTTTATTTATTGTTTTTTTTCAATTGAGAAAGTGCTATTAGTTTTTATTTCTGGAGGATACGATAGATAAGATTTGTCGATCAAGAGTTTCTTGAACAGAAATAAGGAAGGAAATTGATCAAACAAATTAAACAAGTGGGACGCAGCTTCAATAACGTGACGTATTTTTAAGCTTCTAATTCGATCCAGACTAAATATTGTCAACATTGTCGGATTCTCGCCTTGATGCTTAACATTATTGCATAAATTTTGTATATACGTATTTATAAATATCAATTAAATTTAGTCGAGTTCACTTAAGGTAAACCAAACTTTAAGAAATCCATATGAAATATTTGTATCATGGAAGAAAACTAATTTCATTAGTTGAGTTAAATAAAAGATGTTGCCTACTTAGAGGCGTTTACTTTAAGTTAAAATCAGCAAACCTTTATTTGTTATGATTCCGTAAACAAAATTGTTTAACAACATAGATAATATAGAAAACAGCTTCCGCAATTTTTTGATAATTTGGAGGATCCACACTCACCCAATGTTGCATGTTCAAAAAATTTTCCCCTCTAGGGAATCACATACCATATGTACAAATGTTCTGTACTAAATTTAAAGAATATCGGTCCACCCGTTTAATCTCTAACTCACATAACAGTGGACGCACGGACGCACGGTATGACGAAACCCACTTTTTCGGAGTTCTCCATCATCGTATACTGTTAATTTTAATTACAACATCGTAATTTTTTTACACGGAACTGATACTTGTCCTAATGAGCCAGTAAAAATTACAGGATGAAACGATACCTCAAAAGTACTTGTACTCGATACCTACTTGGATCGAATCAAAATGCAAGTTAAAAACGAAAGTTAATTTTTTATGTTTTTATTTTTAATTTGAGGAATCGAAAAAAACATTTTGTGGGATATTTCTTAAAAATATAAGTTTTTCTAAATGTTTTACACTTAAGCGATTCCTGATTTGGCTGATTGTTGCTTCCGTTTTAGAAAACATTAAACAATCTTTCACAAGATACAGAGGTAGCATGCCCTCAAATCGCTCGTGCAGAGTTTCCAATGTGGCGTCAGCTATGTGGCACGTAGTGCCGTCCTGTTGAAACCACATATCGTTGCTGTTCATATCATCTAATTCAAGCAAATTCAAGTTGGTTATCATCGACCCAAAGCCTTTGACGGTGATGGCCTGACCAACCTAGTTCTCAAAGAAATCAAAATCACTTTTCATTCTCCTGTGTGTGAGCGTTTTAGTCTTTTTAGTTGCAATTGCTTGATAAAAAATTCCCATTTGACTTTTAACTCCAATGCCATGTGTAATAGTACCTGCTTTAATATTGAAATGTTTAAAGATTACAAGTATCTTGGTGTTACTATTGATCAGCATTTAAAATGGACCGAACACATTTTGAAATTGAAGAATTTATTCCTCTCAACTGTTCGATGGTTTTACCGCCTGAGAAAAATATGTTCTAACAAATTATTAAAAACTATTTATTATGGAATATTTCACTCACGGCTTCAATATGGAAAATGCTGTTGGGGAGGTGCTTATCTCAACCAACTAAAACAATTAACTATCTTTCAAAAGTGCATCATAAGGAAAATATGCAATTCTTCTCGCTTAGCTCATACTATGGAACTATTTAGATTAACAGGAATTTTACCAGTAAGACACTTATTTTACTTTAAAGTTCTAAAAATGTTTTTTAATCGAGGTGGTTATATGCAAAGTCCTATAAGCGACTTACATAACCTAAGAAGTAACTATCGTTTTGTTCCTACTCTACCTTTTCGGACTACACTTTTTAGAAACTCATACACCATTGTATCTCACAGGTTGTTCAACAAACTCCCTGAGAATATACGAAGCATTACAAATAGCTCTTTGTTTTTAAAATGTATTAAATCGTGGCTCCTCCAATGTAACATTCTTGAAATCGAAACTTTGCTAAACTACACTGTCTGATTCATTTTTATTGTGCTTTATTATTTTTTATCTTATTGTAATCACTGTTTTTGCATCGAATGTTGCTTTATATAATTTGTATCTTAATTAGTTCTTCATAATGTTATCTATGTATAATATGTAAATTAAATGTAAACTCTTTTCTAAAACGTCAATTTAACTGTACACCCCACATTGTAAATTTGTTTAATAAAATGTAGCATTATCTCTATTTAAATTTTAATACAAATGCTACTCACTATTATCTTGTATAAAATTATTAATTTATTTAGTTTATAAGCAAATATTTAATTTGTAAGCAAGATTATAAGTAATAAATACAATACAATACAATACAATATGGACCGATGACGCAGCCAGCCACAAAATCCACACCAAACAGTGACTTTATCGGGATGAATTGGACGCTCTTGGATCTCATGTGGATTGGTATCGTTCCATATTATGTCTGTTGACGTACCCAGCATTCATCAAGAAATGGAAATGAACATGATCTTTGGAAATATATAAATTTGGTTCAGTTTCCAATTGTTCCAGAGCCCACTCAGCAAACACACGTCGTTCTGTTGTCGTTTACCTTCAGCTCCTGGTTCATTTTTTACGGGTGCAGGCCCCAGTCACGACGAAAAACTCTGCGAAAGGCTGAGTTCTTGTAAGCGACGTGAAATCAGAGACTTCTGTCCGTGAGACAGCGGTGATGTGTTCAGCAGATCTTGCAGCACCGACTGCAGTTGCGTTGTGTTGTGTTCGTTACATTGAATTTGTATGCATTGAATATTTTGAAAGCTATTCCAGCTGTAGCTCTAGTTGCAGCTCCGAATCCATTGTGTTCAGGCAGTAAATGAGTAATGACAGTCGATTTGTCAGCTTCAACAATATGGCCGCTTTTAACTGTATAGGGGAAGTACCACCTGATTTTATATTAAAATGGAGCGCGCTATCGAAATTACCTGATCAACTTAATCCAAATGCAATGTTAAACGTTTAATATTCGAAAAGCTTTCTAACCTTTACTGCAATGTTATACAAAAGCCCCCTTTCAGTTTAAATTTCTTATTTTTCAAGATTTTTTCTACATACATATTTTTCTTTGAAATGAATTTTTAGATAATGTTTACTTTAAAATTTCAATGCTAACTAAACTTCTTACCACATGCAATATGTCGCAGTGTTATCCTAAAGCCATATAAAGCTTTCTGAATGAAGACAAACTTTTTTTTGTTCAGTTCGGATTCTGCAACATCAGGAACACCACCAGAGCACCGCCACACTTCAACAAATGAGTTACGATTCAATTGTGTATTAAAGGAGACAATATCGGAGAATAGCCAAAACTTGTGCCGTGGACACTGTTCATTTGGAAATCGTGCTTCGTTTGCATAAAAGTCGTTCGTACACTTTTCTCTCCTCACATGGTAGTCCGTCGATGTTATTGCCGGCTCTGATGCTCATCGTATAGTCGTTGTCTTGTTTTGTATTTGTTCGGGGCACCGAAAAATCTTCTTCATCCTATCCATTCCAATTCCATGCCACAAGAGTGTGGGATGTGGTTGTCTCTTCATTGTACATACCGAGTTGCGATTCATGTCGTCCTTTTGGCTGTTATTGCCATCAGGGCTCGAAAAGAGCTCTCATTCTTTTGTTCAAACATGCATTAAGTAGTCACCGTCACCAGCTTTGTAAGGTCTATAAGGGAGCAGCGGCGCGGCGTATCAAGCTGGTTTGGACTTCTACATAAAGCCTGAATGTGTGTAGGATTACTTATCTACCTACCTACCTATATCTAGCTATGTTTCCTTTTTGTAGCACTTATCGGTCCGACGAAATAAAAGAGGAGCTCAGAGGTAAATAGAGAAATTTCATCCAGAGCCAAAGGTACAATAAGAGGGATATATACATATAGTCGAGAAGCTCTGGGTTCGTAATTCTCTGGCGATGTCAAATGTCTAAAGGTGATTACATGGTGCTCGAACATGAATGGGCCAAGTTTCATTGAAAATTCAACTCTTTGTTTATTGTGTGTGTTCAAAGGAAGAGGAGAGGATGATGCATTTCGTAGTTTTAATTAACTATGGAGGAATCGATCGCATTTAAGGGTGTTAAAAGACACAAGGAAAGTTGTGGTCGATTTAATGGATGTAATTGGTTTTTTTATTGATGATTTAATTTAATTTTTTATACGATTGTATATAAACTTTACAATATTCGGATAGTAGATATAGTTGTATGTAAATAAGCTATTTAAACCTTTTTTTTTGGGGATTGGAGAATGTGTGTTTATTTCTTTATTTTGGCTCATTAAACAACAATGCGCCATTTCTTAGTCCATAATTGTGATGTTTTTTTAAAATCTTTCGGGACTTTTCAACGAGGTAAGGATATACAAACTTTAGTTCAAACTTTAGTTCAAACTTTATTCAAAGCGATTCAGGGTGACTTGACATGGAAATATATCAAGTTATCTTTAAAATTAAACTCGATTAATTAAACTCCGGCAAAGTAAAACGCATCCACAACACAAGGTTGAATCTATGAAAGATGGAAGAGAAGATTCAACCACGAGATCAAGGGCTATCATCATTGACTCTGGGTCCACAACTGGGGTCCTGTTTATATTTTATCTTTAACAAATCCAGTTAGACAGTACACTTCTACTTCAAGGAGCCTTCGAATCTATCCATGAAGGACAACACAGGCAGAGAAGATTCCACCTTATACATAAGTGTTAAAAGACTTACGGCTAGTGCGCTGAGTCGCTCGAAATAGGTAATTTTGCAATTTTTTTACAATTAAGCCACAGTTAAAATATTAAACTATCATTTTTTGTTGAGCATGAACATAAAAAAAAACTAATTTTTGGGAACTTTGTCAGCCTCTATATTTTTAGCTTCACTTTTCCTATATACGAATAATTCGACAACATAGTCTGATTAGCCAATATACGAAAATCGTGACAAAATCTTAGTAAAAAAATTCACCATATAAATTATCATATAAGCATATGATGAGGAGTAGCGTAGGTAATAAAAATTGCAATAGCTCAAAAGTTATATTTTTTATAAATAATTTCCCAAATGTTCCTGAATAATTAACATTTCCTAATATTCCATTTGGCTTCAATTTTAACTCCACATCATGATGAATTTCAAAACAAAAAACACACTGACCAATTCTAACGATCTATCTTAACTTTTGATTAAGAAAACTCATCCCCTATGACTTCAATATTCAGCCATTACAATCACATGAAGCACATTTCACACATCAACCTTTTTCTTTTCTCCTCTTTCTCACACAATCCAATTTCAAAAAACAAAAAGTTACAGTCAATCAAGAAGCATTTGCATTTCTTAATTAATTAAGAAAACTTTCACCAATATTATATACCAAGTACATATATATATAGACGGACTAACTTTTTGGGAAGAAAAACTTTGAAATTATAGTAATTTTTCACCCTCAAACTCATAAAGAAGACGACCATCAGAACTCTCATAACAAACAGGAAGTTTGCAGATTATCTCACCCCCACCCCCATCATCCCCACCTCTCTTAAGGCACACAAACGAAATTAAGAATCAAAAATCCAAGACAACAATAAATTTGTGTCCACGTTAATTGAAAGCCATTCTTTTTATTCTTAGCTCCGCATACAGCCAGATTGTTGATGAATCCACAACTCCCTTTGCTCTATACTACTGGATGGAGTTCCCTTTGGTATTACGCCGGCAATCTAGCCTTGATTGATGCCAAGAGCATCTAAATTCATCTCAGTTCATATATAAAGAACAAGCCAAAGCATCGAAGAAACAATAAATTCTAGAAGATAGGTATCATTAGGCGATAGGATGACGATGACCAGGTTCATTGATAGATATCTTGGAAAGTCCAACAACCGCACTATCTTTGCGCCGCCAAAGACCGGCATCTCAAGAGAACTCAGTCAAGACGTTGACAAATAATCCCTGGTTATGAATAATCAGAGATGTCACTCAATGGCGGATCGGTAGCTCTTGAATAAAATTTCCATAATATTGTATTTGTGTCCGTCGAGCTTCAGAAGCTGAAAATTCAGAGAGAGAGGAGAGAGAGAGGGAGCCAATACCACTTGGGTTGGGGCCGACAAAGGTGGGTGGTGTCAAGAAAGTCAACCCCCAGTGATGTTTTCATCCTTATATCTGAAGACGACAATGAAAGGTATACTCACTAGTGATGTAGCCGAAACTGGATCAAAGAAAGACTTGTGTCCTGGGCCATGGCGAATGCCATCACCATCGTCTACACACAAGAAACATAATAGAGCATAAAGTAGCCTCCTCGCTCGCATAGTCGGACACTGGCACAACCTGGAAGGGTCATAAATTTCCACCAACAAAGAGACACAACCTCAGCCTAAACATATATCTTAAAACTGTCCGTCCGATTGTCGACTTTAGCCACCTTGAATGCAGGGAGCGCAAACTGTCGGAAGGTATAAGGCTTATATCCATGCAGTAGACCAACTCTAATGCAAGTAGCCCCAAAGGAAGTGTGACCAGCTCTGTGTTAATTAAAGAAGTTCATGTCGTTCAATAAATTTTTTATTGTTGACGTTTGAATTGAAATTCAGTCACTTTTCCACGACGGTATTTTTGGACCTCTTAGCTCAAATTTTAAAACACTGGGCTACGAACGAGCCTTGTTATTATAGTTTTTGAATTCAAATGTATTTTTCTAGTTTAAACAGTTTTGAACATTCTTATTTTTTTTATTTCGATCTTTATCGAAGCTACAAGCTTCGAAGGTAACACCATCGAATACGAATGCATTTGAAACAGAAATATCTACAATCCATAGTGGGGGTTGTCAAGCTGAAATTTCATAAGAGACGAGGAATCCTATGGAATCCTTTATCATTCTTTTGGGCGAATATAGAACAGACAACCGGAGACGGCTTATAAGCCTCCGTATATGACTATTTATGTGTCTATTTATATATGTGTGTGTGTTGTTTTAGTGCGACAAACCGACCAAGAAAACGATATCTTTTAATAATTTTTACCCGCAACGTTTTGAGGTCGCCTCTTCCTTTATAAAATTGTTTCTGCCGTAGGTACGTCTCCGTCGTCGGTTGTCGCGTTGTTAGTTTTTCGTTCGGGCGGTCATCTTCATCCTTTTGGATATAAAGGGAACCAAAATAAGCAACAGCACCAGCGCCCGCCACCCATTCGAACCGCCACCATTGCCATTGCTAAGGCAGTAAATTTAAAATTGTTGAAAGGTATTTAATGGACATGGAGAGAATAAGTGACATTTGGTTTACATTGGCGACACAGAAGATACATATAGATTAATATATGAGAATACGGCGAAGGGATCACAAATCATTGGACAAACGGACCAAGGTAAAAAGGTTTTTTTTTTCTCTTTTTTTCTTTGTTACTCCTGTTAAGGTTGCCGCAGACTTTCATATTGGACTCTACTTTTATTTTTCTGAAACAAAAGATAGGTATACTATCGTTGTTTAATAGTTTTGGTTAATGATGGATTAACCGCAGCGGAAATAGCGAAAGGCGGACGAAAATCAATTGGGTCTATTATACCTATAGTCAGTTAATGCGAATATTTCTGTCAAAATAAGAGTTTTTGAGTCTGTCAGGAGAAAAAAGCAAGAATTAGTGGGAAAGGAGGATAATATTTTATCGGAATTTATTCTAAGCAAAGCTTTAAGAAGCTGCAAGTTCTTTTTCGAAGTTATCTAAATGAAAATTAAAAACACAAATGTATCATTAATATCAGTTGAAAATCGAAGAGCACGAAAAATCTTAACCCAAGAAAACATCTCTTATTTCTAAACGTTTTGAATGAAACAACAAGCACTTGGGTACTATGATATTTTCTCGAGGATGAGAGAAGCTTGTCGTAGTCATGAGTAATCGCAAAGTAAGCCAAGAAAATTCGAGTTATAAAGGAAGGGATTCTAAACATTTATCAGTTTTATTAATCAATTTTTATCTCAGTAAAAAGAAGGGTTAACAATCTTATAATTTCTTTCAAAAATTAGACCAAATAAGTTAAAGCTGCAGTTGTGGTGATCTACAGGAGTAGACTCGACACCGCTAGAAATGTATGATTTCTGCCCAAGTCTAATCCGAAGGCAAATTACAAAATATTCAAGATCTCACGTAGAAAGAGCAACCATGGAGAAATTAAATTACTGAAAAGAATTTTTATTTCCAAAAAGGTTGACTTTAAATAGGACACGCATGAACAAACAAAGCAACCTGAAGCGCTCAAAAGTCGCTATCAAGAGAGATCAACTGGAACCTTATTCTTCTGTAAATCAGAAATTACAGTGAAGTTGATAATCTTTGAATTTTTCTTTTGTAACTTATTTATTGAACATATATAAGTATACATACAATTGATTTATTGGAAAAGCTATCCGGTGTATAGTATCTACGATTTTACTGGCATCCTACTGTGGACGGATTTTGTTTTATTTTCAAATTATTGTGACGGATGATCAATAATACCAATTGTGAAATATAAAAACCATAGTAATGGCGGTGCGTTTTTTGGGAAATTTCTTACTTGTTCTTCTTCTTACTTACCAAAAAAAACTGGTTTAGTATTACATTTGGTATTTCTAAGTTGTGTTGGTTAAAAAGAAGCCCAACTTTATACACTGTATTTTTTTTTTTCTTCTGTCCGGCCCTTTTGTGATATTTACTACTAAGAGAAAGTGTGAACTGTAAAGGTCATAAAAGAAATGTATTTAAATTGAATGATGACGTCCCTTTTTCTGTATTTGTGAATTGTTTTTGGTTATTTGGTTGGAAATTAATGGTCAGCAAAATAAAGTATTTTTTTAATTCGGTCGTTGGCTTAATCGATTTTGTAGGTGAAGGGAAAGTCGAATCAACAACCAATCCGATTACATCCAGTTGCCCAACTCTATAGGCTTATGATGTCTTGTACGATCCTATATTTCCATCGAAAGCAAGGTCTGTCTCAACACTGTCATTCAACAGAAATTGAAATATAGTCTGTATTCCAAGATGAATTCCATCCACTACGTTCACAGAAAACTAGATTCTACCAGAGTTTTTTTATATTTGCGATGTAAACAAAATGATACAGTTCATGATTTCTGCAAATTGTCTTTTCTCACATTAGGTGGATCTTGGATGGATAGATTAGAAATTAAATGAAATAAGACCGCATTTTCTTATTTCATTTTCGATCATGCTCACCATTTCAATGAATTAAAGCCCGGTTTAGTTCAATTTTTCAGAACATGAATCTTTAAGTCCAGTGCCTATGACCTACGTTCTGTAACCATCACATCGACAAACAAAGAAACACAATTTTCGTTCTGTTTTTCAACGATTCTAGACTAATTTTTTCGGTACGAGAGAATAACAGAACGTATAGATTATAGACACAGTTTTAAGAAAGTCAAGTTGGTTTGCTCGTTGCTGTCAACAAAAGCCCTACATTTTGTAAATTTTCCATCAACAAATTATTTCCAGATTCATGGACTGATTAGTTACAGTTCTTATTGTCCATGTGTCCTCTTGTTCATAGTAAATCTAAAATTTTAGACTTTTACAATTTTCGCAAAGTTAAAAAATGGTTTGTTCCCAAAACGTATGCCAAAGAAACTTTAACAGCTTTGCAACACGCCTGAATGAATCAAAGAAACAATTCGTCAATTCAAAAAAAAAAACAATTTCCTTCACAATATCTATACGAACACTTCTCTGTTAAGGAACGTTAAATACAACAAAACTTTCTAATATGCTTTTACTATACCTATAAGCATACGAAACAGACTCAATACAAGAATGTTGCGAAATCCATCAATGATAAATGCAGGATGCTTCCGAGTGATTGCATCCGTGTAAATCCAAAATAATGAATTCTTGGTGCCATTCGTTATATAGAGGGTGTATGTTTTTCCACCCAAAAATATTCCAACTGAGCGAACGCGCCAAAGTAGGAATTTCCGATGTAAAATCACAAATCACATACGGCTAGATGCAGTATTACATGAGATATGGACGGTCCATATATAGTCTGTTCTGTTCTGTTCTACTATTGGCTTGGTCCATCCTATCAACGCACCATCAAAATTTCAGACGAATCCTGCATTTTTAGTTCTATCGTTTCATCGTAATGTTTATAGTATACATAACCTACACCAAATATCAAGCAAGGACGAAAATGCTGGCTGTTTGAAACCCCGGCCGAACTGATTCTGCCCATCTGTGGACTATAGTGATGATGATGACTTTGATGGTTGTTTTGGTCTATTTGCTTTTCACAGGAGCGACGAATACAACACATATACACATGCATACATATTATATTGTGGATGCATGCATTTTTCCCGGATGGAATGCGTCATGGCTGCTACTGCTGACTGCCCGTGAGATAAAACATGACGACGACCATGTGGTGCATCAGAATATCACAAAATGGATTTTCCATTCGCGGCCGACAGGACTTCTCTATATGTGGAATGGAGTGTGCTCCTATCTTTTTTGTTTATAGCCACTATTTGGTCTATTTGAATAGTTTTGGCCGTTTTGGAAGATTTCAACTCATCGTTGATTGTTGGAGTGGAACACGTATTTTTGTCTGCCTGCATTTATGATGGTTGAAAGAGGAACAAAGGATTGATGCAGAAACTCCTTCCGGCATACGAGATGTGCCTTGCGTAGATTTCCCAGCACAACATAATGGGCGTGAATACTTAACACACAGTGCATCAGCATCAGCATCAGCACAATCCAGGTGCTTATAATCTACCTACCTGCATTTGAGGTGTGCTACAACACAAATCATTTCTGAGGCTCTTTTAAAACCGCTTAAAACGCGAATTACACTTCTGAATTTGCATTCGCAGACTATTAATGAGATTTAATCGCATGTGCCATAAAAGTTCGAGTTTGATTTAATTGTGCACCATTGCAATGGCAATGGCCACCCCACCGCCGCCGCCGCCACCGCTGTCAATTGTTGCTCATTTCCAAGGCAGCTATAAACATGATTGATGATCGGTTGTTAAAATTGGGCTTCAATTTCTTTTTTGAATGCATCATCATCATATGGACAAGGAAGACTCATGTGCAGAATTTTATCATGTGAAATACTGTGAGTAGTGTAATGTGTTTTTTATTATTTTTTAAAGGAGCGCATTGCTATTTGGAGTTCTAGGTATATTTTATGTGAAAAGAATGTGATCGTAACTCAAGTGTGTAGGTAATAAAGCAGCGCTAATTTATGCTGTCAGAAGGAATCAACCTTCAGAAGATGTTGTCTGAATTCTGGAAAGACAGACACAAGTCCAAGTGATGTAATTATTTTTGGAAAAAAAAAAGTAAGAAATGTGCAATTAAGTGACAGAAAAAAATTTATGAGGGAGAATCTCATACATAGGTCAAACGTCAAAGTGCTCAATTTAATTTATTCGACAGGATTAGTGTCAAAAACTTTTTAAATTACAGAAACATGATACCTAGTAGTTGAGGCGTTAGCAGACTAACAAAATGGGAGTGTACCTAATTTTTAACTGCGTAGTACGTCTTCATTGTGCAGATAAGTTAAGTTAGGTAGGTATAGCCTTTTTAAAGGTTTTATTCCAATATTTTGCTACCAGTTCTCTCACAGGTAGGTAGGTATACCTAGCTATTTGCATAATTTCTAGAGATAGATATGTTCAAGTTTTCTTAATATTTCGAGACTGTGAACCTTTCATTAATAATTCGGTCGCTCCATCTCGAGCAGCGTTGCCCAAGTGGCACTATTTGGCTTTTTTGAAACGAAAATTTCATCGTGGCACGAAAAGGCAGCAGACCAACGGACATCCTCAAAATTTGCACGTGCGCACAATAAATCAAAAAGGATGAAAGAGAAAGACTATATTATCATCGACACTAACAATGAGCTAAACCATAGTGTAGATCTCGGTCCAAATAGTGGTAACTGGGAGCGGACCGAGATCTACAAACTAAATCAACAACCAGCTGCAGCTGGGACCGAGCTATCATCATCGTTAATGTGCTTCACCATCTCGGTCCCGAAAATCGGACCGCGAAATAAAAACCACATAAAAATACGAAAATACGGGAGCTACGATGATGAATATGATCGTAGATATCAATACATTAGAGCTTCACCATTCTCGGTCCCAAATAGCGGTAACTTGCAGTGGCGGGAGCAAATACAAGTCATCAACCAAACCAAACCACCAGCTGGATTTCGGACAGACCGAACGAGAGTAACAGGAATAACAAAACAACAACAAACACACGAACAACCCTTGGCCTTTACTGAAGGCAAAGGGAAGGGATACTTTAACATTTCATCATAAATCGTTTTTTGGACCAGTGCGGTTTTCATATCTTTTATACAGTCCACTTTATAAAATGTAGGTATTTTAAGTTATAAATTTTCAATAAAATATTCAAAATTCAAAATGCGTTTCTAACAAATAGAGCAACTTCTTCTAATTTGTATTGTATTTTACTTCACAATGGAACTACAGTTTTTTTTAATGATAGAATTTGCGTTTTTTTTATATGGCATGGTTTTTTTTTTACAAAATGTGGCATGGTCGTTTTTTTGGGTTGCAACGATGATCTCGAGAGCTAAGTTGGCAACATATGAAGAAGCTTTAAAAATTAAAACTACATAACGTCGTCGTTCTATGAAAACTCACTAAGTTAATTTCACTAGAAACTGAAGTACGGCATAGTAGAATATCAAGATTTAAGTTTTGTAAAAGGTACCCAACTCTTTTGTTACATTTATTCTAAATACAAAATTTCTCAAACTCAGTTCTTACAATTTTTTATAGGCGTGGATTTTATGTTCTACTGGTTCACACTGTTTTATAGGCTTGGATTTCATAAGAAGAAGTTAACCGCGTTCTTTTTTATTTGATTGAGATCTATACAGTTCCCGATTTTGTGTCATACAGGGAATATCGTGGAAGTACCGTGTTAGTTATTTAAGCCGCTGAATATTATATTATACCAAATACCGTGTCAGTTAGTTTTAGAAAAAAAAAGTATTGTAGTATATGGAATACCATGTTAATTATCTAAAGAAGTAAACAACAATCATGAAATATCTTGTTAGAAATTCGAACAAATAAGATAAAATAATGAAGATTATAAGAATAATTTATAGAAAAAGAACTATTATGTTTTGTTGTTCGACACTTTCAACCGTACCTCAACCACGAAAGCATCACGATATAAACTGCATATTTCCCATAATCTGGAATTTAGTTAGAAAATTTGTTGACTCCGTTCAATTTTGTCTGTCAAAGTACTCAACGTTCTGGGGAAAACACTGTGCCTGGCCAAAGAAGTCAAAACAGAAAATGTGGGCCACTTCCTTTACATCAACCATCAAGCTTTCAGAAATCTTTAAAGTTTAATTTATTCTCCTCACGCTTTTCAGTCTTTGCCCATATAACACTGCCGATAAACATTTCTAATAACTAATCATTTCGAGGACGTGTGTGGGATTCGTTACTTATTATATTATTGTTAAATGTCAAGTTCCAAGTAATATTGAAATTCCGCATTATTCCTGCAGGACATTAAATCGTTTTCAATAAGTTCACTATGGCGTATTCTTCAAATTCTATATCACTATCACCACAAATTTTCTATAGATGAACATGATGTGATGGTGCCTTGCCTTGTTAAACCGCAATTGAATTTACCCCCGAGACTTGATTCAGTTGAAGTTGGTTTTTGGCCAAAAGAGAAGATGGTGGTGTACGAACAAGGATTTATCCTCTTTGAAGACGACTAAAATTGCGTTGACTCATAATTTCTACATATGTTGTGTTGTGTGGAGTGGAGATGCGGTCGTAAAGCTTGTTGGGGAAGAAGAAGAGAAGGAGTCTCCAATCTCTACCATTTACCTATACGATGACAACGATAACTAAGCTGTGTTGTGTGTGTGTCATTTTGTATTTATATGTATACTGATTCTTAATTGATTTTCTTCCTTTTCCTCAGCCGGAAGTCAATTGACAGGCTATTATTACACACAAAATGGATGACAACACGGCCAAAAGAGGTCGACAACGACAACAATGACTACGACTACGACGACGATAACGACAACGACAACGAAAACGCACGATGAGAACAAGTAAACATGTGCACACATGTGTAATAAACATATAGAAATGGCTGCCGGCTGCTCCTGATGCTTTATATTATATGCTCGAAGCGTTCGTTAGTAGCAGCATCAGAAAAGTCATGTTTCTGTAGAATCCCAATTTAATAGGTTGCTTGAAATTTAATATAAGCACAGTTATTAGTTGCATCCACAAAGTTAAAGGTTACTCTCTTATAATCCTGTAATGCAATGCAAACAGGAAGGCTCAAATTTGAGGTTACAATCGAAGCATGTAATGTGTGGCAAAATTAGAAATGGTTATGCTGCTTGTTCGGTAGGTAGGTAAGGTATATGGTTTGGTTAAATTGGTAAGTTATGGACAAGGCGAATATTGGAAATATCTATGTGTAAGCTGGCCCCTTTTGATTTGAGAACCAATGAATTTCTCTATCCTCACAGCTACACAGCCCAACAGATGACATTAGATGGTTATTTGATTTAATTATTTATTATAGGTTACTTAATTTATTGAAGGAGTTTTAACAGGTTTTTCCTTATTGAAGCTTACGAATTAATTGTGTTTTCTATAGCGGCATGTTGTGTATTCTCTAAGAAATTGAAACTGGTAATTTTGATTAAACATTTAGATACTATTAGCTTTATCTATTGTCTTGTTCATAGATAGGTAGAGTTTAGAGGGTAGGACGACTTTTATCAAAAGATTTAAATTTGTTGAATTAAAAGGTTGGAGAATAACTGACTCAAGCGAGGTCAAGATGTAGACATGCGTCTGCCAAAATTAATCTTCTAGTAGCCGATCATTCAGCAATAGCAAGAAGATTTGTAGAAGGGAAGTTTTTCTAGAAATGTTAGTACCTTTTTTAGAGGAAAATAGAAAAAATTGCATTGCCATAAAATAAATGGCTAAACTACTCAGTTGATTCCTTTAGGTTTATATCATTCATAACATCAGTATGGAAGGCGACACCCAATGACCCAATGCCAAAAAAGATCCAATCTATATTTAAGAAGTATGATCTTCTCAGTGAACAGATTTCAATTCATTCAACAATCTGTGGATCGATAAAGATTCAAGGAAAATACCGAAAAACCCAGGTGAAGTTGCGAAGACCATAATATTTCATTTTCATTATCGACTTAAAACAAAAAAAAACTGTCCTTGTAATTTCTTTAGAAAACTAGATACCAACCAAACCCAAGTTTTCTTTTAACTTCGAAGACATAAATTTGTTTTTTTTTTTTTTTTTTTTATGTTGTGTCGAATCAGATAACTTTGTAGATATCCTGTTTTTATAAACTGCCAAGAAAAGCATTTCTTCCAGCTCCCAATACAGTCCTTCCATTTATCCAACTTAAATTCCTCTTTGGCTTTCCATTTCCTTCTATCAAAAGAATAATGATCAAATGATAATCTACTAAATTTATTAGCTTATTATCGACACCACCTTTCCACGTGTGTCACATCAGTGGTGGGAATCCTAATCGCTTATTTTCCATTCATCAATGTCATCCCTTATCGTATACATCACAAGGTCTACATCATCCACACACACGGCAAAGTTCCCCTTCA
Source organism: Epistrophe eligans (assembly GCA_951394125.1). Classification (NCBI taxonomy): domain Eukaryota; kingdom Metazoa; phylum Arthropoda; class Insecta; order Diptera; family Syrphidae; genus Epistrophe; species Epistrophe eligans. Next base: position 107,468,733 of record OX596029.1, on the reverse strand, counting down.
CTTCATTTAGTTGTTTCTCAAAAAAAAAAAAAAAACAACTTCCAACTGCTGACTCAGTGCGAGAGTAGCCTGGGAACTCAAGACAAATGTTTTCAATTATTAATAGAAGCTTTGTCTGATTCCGGGTGATTAGTTAAAGGATGCTTCGTTTCGTTTTTATTTTTTTTTCCTTCGATGTCGAAGAGTATAAATTCACTCATCGCGTCTCAGCAAATATCAGCTTCATATTCGTCAATGTCCTTGCAAACAATCTGAGGCATTTGTTTGAATTCGTGTTTGCGTATTCGCAATTTCAAATGAAGGTATGTACCCTAACCTACCTATGTAGAAGTGAAAGAACCCAATCGTAATTTTTTATCCACATACACCCAAGTCAGAAGGAAGCTAGGTTAAGCAGGTATAAAAAGGGAGTGAAAATATAAAAGTAACAATGATTCAACAACAATGTGTTCGCTCCTTGCAAAAATTTCAAATTCTCGAGCTTACACACAACACTCTTACGACGACAACAACGACGAGGTTTTCTTCAGCGACAAGGACATGCCTTCTTCCATTGCAATCCACTTAAGCTAATCCGATTTTGTGTGCGCCATTATTGTATTTGCGCGACATATCAAGGATGTGAGTCCTTGTTGTGCTGTGATTGCGTTCTTTCGTCGTATAGTCTTCTTTCTTTCCAAAGGTATGCCATATCAGGGCAACAACGAGAACGACGACGACGACGACTTCTAGCAACGGAATGCAATTGTGATTTTGGTTTGGGGGCTTTAATGCGTTTAGTTTTTGGGATGCAGAGGAGGGTGCTGACACGACACAAAAGGACCTCAATCGTGCACAACAAACATATGACTTCCTTGCACTCTCCTTCTGGCAGTGACAGCCACCGGCACACCGAGCGGTAAGATTCAAAGTCGCATTGTTGTGCACTACATATATATCTCTGTATATTAGTTGTGGTAGTGTCATGTTCCCAAAGGAGAAGGATTTCGTTAAATTGATTGTACAGTACAGTTCAGCTCACAGTCACAGTCGTAGAAGAAAAAAAAAAGTAAAAATGAACAAAAAAATATATGCGAGTATATCTCTCCAAGGATGTTTTTCACTCGGGATTTTATGCCCGCGTACCCCCAAGTGACGTATGTCATTCGTCGACTGACATTTAATTCAGTTTCACCAGCTGAGAATGGCGAAATAAATAGGCTTTCGCGGAATTTCCAAAATTGCGGGCGCCGCCGTTTCTCACTGCCATGTCAGTTTTTTTTTTTAAATTTATTTTGCTACTTGTTCTGGAGGGTGAATCCTTGTGCTATCTCTTAGGTCTCGCGATTCCATATCCGAGTCAAAACCCACCCGCCCACCTATCAGCAATGGAATTTAAATGGAAATCGTGTTGCTTGGAACGTTATCGACTGCTTCACATCACTCACAACCTGCTGTTCCACCTTCTTTAAACGAAAATCGCATTCAACTATGTGAGTATATGGTTGTGGAGGAGGCGGGCAAATCCCTTCTGACTTATGCACGGACATTTGTATATATTCGAACAGGAGCTATCGCCCAAAACTGAAATTCCTACTATATCCAAACGAACCGAACCGAAAGCAGGTGTATTCGCGATGTAATAAATCGAGACATCGAAAACGTTTCGCAATAAGCACCGCTCGTTGTTGAACGCCAACATCACTTAATGGCACAGCAGACAGGAGGTGAGGTGTGTTAACCGCCCCCCCCCCCCCCCCCCTTGGCATTCGGTGTTTTGCTTTAGCTTGAAGTGGAACGTATATCCGGTGTAAATATGGTATATATATATATCGTTAAGACATACAGAGAGACAGAATTATATTCAACCTGAGGGTTTATAGCGGAAAATAAATCACACCCTTCAGGTGCTTCTGTTTTAATTTTGCCGCCATGGAATTAGGTTAATATCTTCTTGAATAATGAAAATCACTTGCAATGCTAATATTGTAAATATTATATAGGTACCTATTCAATACACATACCTGATGATGTTACAGTGAAATAATTGGTTTTTGAATAGAACTAAATGGAATCAATAGTTAAACATGTCGATCGATTTTGATTAAATTTGAAGATAAGCTTGGCGAACTAGAAGAGCTCATTGTCGGTCTGTCTATGTACACTTTGAAGAACAACTTAAATCATTTTCTTCAGACTTGTGAATTGAGATTGTCTACAGGTCTTACCCCAAGAAAAATAAATAAAATAATTCTGAAGATTTCAGTCTTTTGAAAGTTCAAGAACCAAGAACCATGCGTGAGGAAGGTTTGAATCTGTTTTATTTGAAGGAAATGGGGATTAAAAGACCTCAAGACATCAAGGGTTTATTTAAATCATAATTCGTACAATGAAAGTCTAGATGGAAAATTAAAGAGTTCCGAGAACTGTGACTTCTGACTTTAAAACGAATTTGGTCCAAAAGAACCGGTGAATCAATAGAACCATCCAGCAACTGGTGTAAAAATATAACATCGGCTACTTTTCGACGTTTCTCAAGAGAAGTCATATTTAAAAGAAGTAGGTATATAGCAAATATACAGGGAGGTGATTTGGGTCATTCCAGTTCAAGTGATTTAAAGCGAAGCGCATATATTTCCATTCGATGCGATCAATATGTATAGAGTAATGTGGTGACCATACTTTACTCGCATACTTTAAGTGGGGACAAACAAAAGTATAAATCAATCTGTACCTTACTAAGTAAGGTTTTTTTTCTTCTAAAGAAGAAGATTGACTGGCATTTAGATACATTCAAAAAAAGATTGTTATGTAGACACCAATTAGAAAAAAGATTTAAGTCATCTTGAACGATTACAGTATCAGTCTGGTCCCTGATGACCCTAAATAACTTCATATCATATCATCGGTGTAGATCAGCACCCTACAGGATTTTGATTTTATTATCGAAACTAAATCATTGATAGCTACTATAAAAAATAATGATCCTATAGGTGGCTTCTTGTAGTACGCCAGAATCAGGGTTTACTGAGTCAGAAAGTATCCTTCTATAAAGAATTTAATAAGTCCATAACATAATATGAGGTATGAGCCAAGTGCATTATTCAGGGTTAAGACAAATTCTCACTTTCTTTTATCAGAAGTCTCCAGAAGCAGAAGAAAATCTCCTAGAAAGAATGTTGACTTCCTTCGTACAAGTATAGATCGCAAACAACACGCAGCCAGCTTAATGGACAATCCCGATAATAAAACTGATGAGGCATGGACCGACAATTTCCAGTCATAATATATGCCCACCAGTCTAAATCCAAAAAAAAAAAACAAACACAAACATATATATGCCAGTAAGACCTAGGTTCTTATAAATTATGCAATGTTAAAAGGAATAGAAGGATAGGATAGATTTTTGTTGGCACAGTGGATTGAGAAATTAGGTTTTGATTTTCTCATTAAACCCCAGGGGTGGCAGGTGGCGTGTAGTTGAGGGAATATAGAAAAGAATGCTGCCTAGACTGAGGATCGAACCCACACATCCAAGTTAGCAGTCAAGCACTACTTCTATTGCGCCGGGGCTACCCCAAAGACTTATTGTTACTTACTGTCGCTCTAAGAACGGAGTGGGCCTATAATTTTCTGTCAAACTGAACAGTTAATAGTTGTTTTTGGTAGATATTTCACTTCCTCGCAAGAGGCAATACCCCTAAAAATATTTTTGTTTTCAGGTGGAATTGGTGGATATAATACAAATATTCTTTAACAGTCCAATACATAAGATAAGTTTTTCTACATCCTTAACTAGTTCTATAGATTCGGGAATGTTGAATTAATTTAAGAAGGCTTTCTCCCGAAGAAAAAGGATTTAAAATCTGAACAACGCTTAGCAAAAGACATTCACTATTAATTATTTTAAGTATTTAATTACATAGAATAATGTAAAATTCTCGATAGTGATGTCCTGTGGCGTCGAGTATTATGAAGTTAACTGAGAGTTGGTTATCAAATATTTTTTTTATTTTAATATCTGGTAATTTCGATGAACGTTGAACAAGTCAGCTCGTAAATTATATTTGTTTCCGGTATGGTGAAATTCCACTCTTCTAACTGTTGTCAGTTGAAATTTCATTCTATTCAACTTTTGGTGTTATTAGGATCTTTTTAAACGGTAGAACCTTAAGCTCAGCTGGTGTAAGTATAAGCCTCTCACTCTAAAGAATCCCTAAAATAAATGCCAAAGGCCAGAAAAGTAGCGATGATGGTATGGCAGAAGCAGTAGAAGGGTGCAACAATGTGTGAGATAGAAGACCTCTTCAAAAAAAAAAGAGAAATCCTTTTGAAACTTGTAATGATTGTTTGCTTGTTTGAGTTTTGGTAAAATCCTGCGGAAGGACCTGTGAGCTAAGGATCAAACAACATTATTTATTGTTCTGCTATGTGTGTAGTCTATATATACTTATATATTTTTTTGGGTCAAGTGGTTGAGGTGAATCCTTCTTAAGTCCTCTTCCTTCCTGTTCCTCCATGTTTTGTAACACACCCAAGGGTTATAATTGCCAATTTATGTGGATGACTTTTTCAAATCTACCTACATATATATCTACCTATACATATATACTATACATATACAAATATACCCACAAATACACGCATAAACATAAAAGAAAACACATTCTGATGAATTCTGATAGGTATAGAAAGGAAAAGAGAAAGGGCCTTTCGATGGGCGATACGATGATACCTAAACGTAATATCCCGAAGAGAAATCAAGGATCGATAAAAGTTTTCTCAGATTGTTTTGGATTTTAATCCATTACTGATGGGAAAATATTATGAAAAGAGTCCCTTATATTACTTTAATTCATATAAGGACTCTTGTTTACAACAATAACCCTTGGCATAAAAGGATATAATTCTTTAGAAAAGTGAAGGCTGAGTGGGCAGGTAATTGAAGGAGATTACCCAAAGATTGAGATTTTGATTTTAAATAGATTTTAGCAATATAAGGGTCGGTGTGATGAGTAAGATGGTTATATAATATATATACTATATTATAGTATAGCTATAGGTATATTGTACCTTTAAGCTTTTAATGGGAGTGTGTTTATGAGGTTTCTTTGTTGTTTGTTTACAATAAAGGTGATATTCAGTTTACTATGTAAAAAGCAAAAGGCAATTACTTGAAAATAATAGCTTAAATGACTTAAAGAAATTGTTTTTCAATGCAAATAGATTGAGTGATTTTAATTTAATTAAAGAAATTAATGTGTTAATTTTAAAACAAAAAATATCCCAAAGGTTGAAAATTAATGTTAAAAGTAAATATTGGAACGAAGCCCTGTAATGCAATTTGTGATGTTTTTTTTTTTTATATGGCTGGTCGCCGCTGCTATCCAGCATTCTTCTCATATAAAGGATGTATATGGATAACTTTAAATTGGTAACACTGTTATCTGTGACAGCCGATTTGAAAGTTCTCGCTTGTTTTGGTGTTAGATTTGTTTGGTAATGCATTCAATAGATAATAATGTCGATTATGGAATCCGCAGCGATTAGCAATGAAGTGCTCTCCTTTCTCTTTACCCGTTTCTCGCGAAAAGAAAAGAGAACACTGTACTGAGAATCACTGCGGATCCAGTATTGCGTATTCCATAATCGACATGTTAAACTGACGCCAGAACAACGTTTGCAAATTGTTCAAATTTATTTTTGAAAATCTTGGTATAATTCCAGAATCTTGCATCGGTTTCCTCGTGTAGAACCAGGGGCCTATAATTGACTTACAACTTTCATGCATTCCTGGTGTGCGTAGTTTTCACAGGAATGGATGGGACCTACAATATTTTACCGAATGCGAATAGATAAGGTGAGAAGCATTTTTTTCCTGACAAGAGATACTCTTGGAGAATTTGTTGATTCCTTGTAAGAGATAGTAATCCGTGAAAAACATTTCTGTTCTTTTTTAGGTGGAATAGGCTGGGAATCGAACCCAAGACCTTTGGCACGCACTAACCATTCGGCCACGGACTACTATAGTTTGAATCGTATACGTTTTCAAAAAAAATTATGGTCAGAACGTTACAGTCAACGGAAAGTGGTACAGAGTCAGGTTTACTAACTTTTTCGAGCCTCAATTAAAAAACATTAATGTTGCAGACATGTAGTTTCACCAGGATGACGTGACGACTCATGCAATATAAAGCTCGTGAAACAATTAATTTACTGACAGAAACATTTGACCACCTCGTTCTCATGAATTGACACCATTAGATTGTTTTCTTCGGGGATACTTTAAGTCACATATCCACGCCGATAAAACAGAAACATTCGACGCCTTATTGCCGAAATACAGGCTGATATACTGCAAGGAGTAAAATGAAAATTGGACATTGTTATACTTACAAGTAAGAGTGAACTGAGAAGCGCATAAGTGCAAAGTCGCATGAGATATTTTTTCAAAACGAAATTTATTAGATGTGAACAATATGATTGATATATGATTGTAATCTGTGAAAGTGCCTAGTTGTAAAGAGCGTTAAAAGTTCTGTATGTGAAAAGTTAAAAGTTGGTGAACTCTTTTAGCATCGTTTGCAACTCTATTTGCAGCTTCGTCTTCATTGTGTTCAGGCAGTAATGCGAAACATGGGAACTCCGTTGGTTTTACTCAGGGATCTAATGGAACAGTGCTTATTGTTTATGCTGCAAGATTTCTTATTGAAGAATTTTTTCTTAAGATACGCAAAGAAGGAAACTCAAATCTTTCTTTTTTTTCTGAGAAATCGTTAGAAAATATGTTTCTAATAGTTAATTTGCTTCTAATACTTAATTTAATTAACTGCTTTCTTGGGTTTATGTTCTTCAAGCAAAACATTGAACAAGGTTAGCGCGAGAGTGTCTTGACCAATACTTCTCCAGTTTGTGTCAATTTTGATTAATTTTTCTCGATATGTACCTATTATTTTTTTTTCTTTTTCTTCCTCTACACTTTCGAGAACAAGTCTTGTGATAAACTAGATAGCAGAAACACGCATGTCATCCCATATAAAATAAAATTAAAATAAAAATAAAACTTGAACGCATCGATTATATATCCTATACCTTAACTCACCGATCCGGATGACAAACGACGACTTAACGGATTCGTTTATGCAGCAAATCATTCAATTTGTGTTTAATTGCAACCGTTCGTTGCACATTAAAAAAAAAAAAAGTCGACCGCAAGCAACTACCAGACAGACAGACGATGCGAGAACTTTAAGAGGAGAGCTCCGAATTGCAATGTCCCAATGATAACCAATAGGACTTTTACTTATAACTACTATACGTATGTGACAGCAACCGGTGCAGGTGCCTCGTGTTTAAGGTGAATGCGATTATCTTACTTATCTCTGGCACTAGAACCAGCTTAACATGCACGCTTGTTGTTGGCATACTTGTCGTGTATATTATGGACTCAAAGACTATGGAGGACGCAGGCACTAAAGGCGCATGCTATTGCTATGGCTTAAGTTGATTTGTCATGAATGCGCATTGCTCTGGTTTCTATAGACTTGGACCGTATTTTTTTGTTCCTCTCATACTCTCATTTACATTTCCGAACAAGCTCGAATGCACCGACCGAACGACTTAATCGAAATGAATAGAAATATCTTTGATAACCCAGAGGACATGTATGTATGAAAAAAAAAAGTCTTAAAGAATAATAAACAGCTCGAATTCAGAGCGAAATCAGGCCATGTTATAGTTAGTCTTAGCAGGCAAAGGTAGGTATGATATAACCAAAGCAATATATCACTTTGCCGTTTGGACGGACAACCAGACAGAAGCACAGTCTGATTTATTGCAAGTAATCTATACGTGATAATTACGCAATTAACGAAATATGAAACACAACAAGGATACTGCTATTGGAAGTTGGAGTATGGAATTCGGGTACAGATATAAATATACGTAGGTGCCTTGTACAATGTATATCTGTGCAGGTGATTGTTTTATTAAAGGCAAACCAATTCGTCTCATTCTTTTAATTTTGCAAAACATACACATTTTCTACAATGTACATACATATCTACACATTTGAAATTCAAACAAGGTTTATTATTTGTAGTTTATTTGGCTTTATCGGCAATAAAATCAAATGCTCATGACAGCTTTTAGTTTAATATTTGGACAAGTAGCAGGAGTTATAATTTACTGTCTTGATTTATTGGTAATACATTATTTGTGTCTGATCGCAATATGAAGTCTCGTTTTTAAACGCGTCTTGTTTGTGTAAAATTTAAGTTTAAGTTATGGATATACCTTACCTAACATGAATTATGACCATAAACTATCTTACTTATAGACAAATCGGTAATTAGAAGAAAAAAACTTTATTTAAAGAAACCACTTTTGAATTTAAAAAATACGTATATCAAGTAAGGCTTCAGATAAGTACAAATTTAACCTTTTGAAATATCAACTATCATCGAATTCTTCTAATACATTTTGCCTGATGGAGTATGTTCATAGTAAATTTGTTGAAAGCCAGTGTTTGAAAAAATCTTTTGATATACAAACCGACCTTCATATTTTGTAAAGATTTTAGAGTCAATTTTTTAATCATCAGTTAAACATTAGTTAGAATAATGTAGGAATAAAAACAAACTTTAGCTTTGTCTAAAGAATAAATACAAGCGGATGTTTAACACTGACCATTGAAAAATTGTCTCTTAATATTTTATTTCCAAGTTTGAACAACTAATCAATTTATTGATCATGAAGTAATTTTTTGTACTATTTTTATGAAAATACTGGCGCATACTTGTAACAGTTAAAAATAGGATTTTTCAAATTATTAATTTTATCTTTTTAACGTTTTACTAACTTTACAATCACCAAATGCCTATTCCAACTTTTTAGTATCATTCTAACTCAAAATGTCACTTTGACAGTTAAAAATGTGTAAATGCTATGTTTGCTTACCTGGTTGCACGAACTGTCATTTTGTAGTCATGTTCAGCTAAAGTTTGTTAAGGAAATATGTTAAATATGATACTAAAGTTAACAAATGTTTAAAACTAAGATATTCGTCATGAAATCTATGTTAGATGGACTGAACTTAACAAAAATTGCGTATTGACAAGGTCCTCACTAGTCAACTGATGAGTCCAAGTGAGATCGCTGGGATGAAACGCCTAAAAATGTTTGTGGACTAAAGGCCGTAAAAAGCTATTTTAAAACTAAGAACATTTCAGTAAAGAACTTTAAAGTTAGAAAATTTTAGGTAATATCCTGCTGTAATACCTTAACGTCAGGCTATTTAAAATTGTGTGCGTTATATTTAAACTCAGATTAAGATCTACCCTCAGAAAAAAATTAATTTTTTTTTTGTAACTTCTGGGTCAGAATTTTTAGTTAAAGTGTTCTGTCAGAACCCTGCTAAGCTTTAATTTATATTTTAAAGTTTAGGCAATCGTTCTATTTTTAACTTATTTTGTATTTGGTATTAGTAGTGCAAAAAGGGCGGCAACAACCTTTTTGACCAAGAGCCGAGGCCTGCAACAGAGATCACCTTATAAAGATATACAAAATATTTATTTCGACGTGTTGAAAGCAAACCACATGTTTTTCTATACCATTAATATAGAACATTTTGAATTGCGTTCGTATTACAAAGGCAAACTCTTAATTTTAATTCAATATAGTTATATACATTATCTCAAATTAATATTTTTTTTTACTAAAACACAAAATTTCTTAGTGGTTTTCGAAAGAAATTATTCGAATATTTTTTTTATATGTAAACATCTATGCCGGCGGTAGGGTAATAAACTAGAAACGTGGAAATTTCTGTAGCACATTACGTTGTGCTGTTACACGTTACGATACGTTGATGTATATTGGATACGTTCAATAGTGGGTACCTTCTTTCAAACTAAATTGAAAGGTCGAGTTGAGTTTGGGTTGAAATTTTGTTGACAGCTCGAACTCGCCACGTTCTTTAATGTAAAATCAGCACTTGCATATGTTTAATTTTATGTTTACACATCTTAACCCGTAAGTCCCGGCACTCACATTTTTTTTTCATTTAGGTTGAAGTTTTATTGAAAAGAGGAGAACTGTGGAAAATTGGATACATATTCAAAACAAAATATACTAAATACAAGCTTCTAAGATCTGAAGCCACATTTTACTGGTCTATTAAACAATCCACTCTACTAAACAACAAAAATCCCCATGAAAGAAATAATCTCATGTCCTTATCCAAGGAATCTCATTTTCAGCCATAAACAGAGATGTAGATCAAAAAGAATCTCTAAATTGATACGATTTCATTTGAGAGGTATTCTTCGGCAGCGCGACGACCGGCGACGCGACGCACGGTGGCGACGCGGCAGTTCGGTGATTGCTTGACCAATTTCGAACTAAATTACATTCCAGGCTGACCATCGCGTCTCTCATTTGAGCAAACTTGCATATACCTTACCTACTAACCAGCAGTAGCAACATCATCACCACATTCGTTGTACCGAACCGACAGAGACAGACAGCCGCACCAGAAGATGCAAACACGACATCGATTCCAATGCAAAATTACTTAAAAGATACATATTCATCTGATGTGCAAGAACACATCCATCCATCTCGAATGACATTAGAGGGCCCAAGTCCCAATTCCAATGACCAAAAAGAAAAACAAAAAAAAAATAATAAACAAAAACGAAAACACTCTCAAATAAACATTTCGGACAATGAAACTGACTGACAGACGATGTCCGCTAATTGAAGGATTCTGTCAGAATGGAAGTGGTCCGACCGAAAACAAAGCCCCGACAACATCAGAAGAAGAAAAATAAAACTTTGCACTGCACTGGCTGACCTCGTCACAGGTCGACAGAGATACAGTGTACAGACTTCTTCGCTGATCCAAGATGCTACTGCGTTTGTCGGCATAACAGCTCTGTCCAGCACATCACTCGAGTGTCCAGTGTGCGTCCTGCGTCCTTCTGCACTACCATCCCCTCAGTCGTCGCCTTCGCCGCTCAGTCGTCTTCTATCCCAACGCCATTGTGACGTGATCGCTGCTCTCTGTGTTACCTGTTATCTACTTGGCCATTGTTGTGTGCCGCCAATGGCCCTTTTCGAGCCTTTTGTAGTTGGCCGCCAAGGAGTCAAGTTGCTCCTGCTCCTTCGTATCTCTGCAGATGATGATGCTGGCTGGGCTTGACTCCAAGTTCGACTCTGTGGCCATTTTTAGAGCGAATTCAATTTGACCGAATGCAATTTATATGCGATTTTCAATTTTCCCAAATTGCTGATGGTTGCTTCTGCTTCTGTTCCCAGCGAGACTCCTCCTTCTGAAAACCAAGTGCAACAAGGGCAACCGACCGACGCGACGATGATGACGACGACGGTGATGGTAGTGGAGGTAGCGGTATAGTGATGGAGACTGGTGACCAACAACAAGTGAACGTAGAACGTAAATTATTGTGGAAATTTTATTTTTATATTTCATTACGTTCGACGTTTTTGGTTGGGATGAGTGCGCGGGTCTGGATTTTTGATTCTGGATGTCTGCACGTCCGTCGTCGTCCGTCGGATTGCGGCCAATCTTATAGAGCCGATTGCCAAGCTGCTTGACTACTCCTTGGAGATTTATCGATTATCCGAGTTGATAAAAACAAATCCGGGCATTTTTCGGGATCATAAATAATGAAAATCGTTCGATGATTTATGGGTTACCAAAAGCTGCTGTAGCACGCAGTAGTTGCCGCTTACATATTATGTCCATGTTCTCCGGCTCGGCTCCCTGTTCCGCTCAGAATTCTTCAAAAACAGTGACTATATATACAAGAAGCATTTTCGGTAATGATGAAGCTCTTGATTTAATTTTTTTCGGCGACCGTAAGAAGAATGTGCTTCTGATTTTGAGAAGAATTCATAGTACTCTTCTCGTATATTACACCGAATGATGGCAAAACAACAGAACTTCTCTTGTACTTGAAACTTGACATTACTCAAACCTCAAAGGCATAAATTACCATCAAAGACTTTTGTAGGTTGGTACGTTAAAGTAAGTAAATACAGGTAGACATATGTAGGTATTCTACTCGTATAGTTTAGAGACGCGATTTGTGATTATAAGATTACAACTCAATTATAATTGGTAACAATGACGTATATATATAAATGGTTGATTTATATGCATACATAGCTGCTAAGGTGGCCTATCTATCTCGGGTATTGAACTGGAAGGAATTATTTCTTTCCTGCATAGTTAAAAAAAAAAAAATTGTGCCACTAAATCCCTGAAAATTAAGGTTTTTGAGTTTTTTTATAAAACCTTTTCTCTTAATGAGAAAGCCCTCAGATATGATAGCATTCATCTGCTAGGAAAATCGCCTGTCTAGCGGATGGTTGGTCCTTAGTTTCCCATTCTTTCCGATAGTGTTCTGGTATCGTTTTCACACAAAACTCTACCACTTTCATGCTTCAAACTACAGACTCGTCTATTGAGTTTACCGGGGTGAACGCACAGAAAACGTTGGAATGTTATATTCCCGAGGCGTACTGAATGCTGGTATAGTTGAATTTGTTTGTTCCACAGGACGTGCTTCTCTTTTTCATGATTGTTTCGGAGTTTTACGTCGTATGTTATCATCTTTATAGACGAAACTCTCAAGGTCTCTCATTTGGACATAATTATACCAACTATAAGCCAGTCATGGCTTATTTTTTTCAAGATATTTTTGAAGTAAGTTTTCCACGGGTCTTCTTTCTTTTGATTCGATAATCAACCAATTTGTCAATCCTGTCAGATGTAGCATCTTTATCTCAGCTTCTAACAATTTGTACGTTCTAACATTTTCTTGTTTATTGTCAAACATTGTTGTTATACGAACAACTGAAATGTGTAAAGGTGCGTGTCCATTTGAGAGTAAAACCATTGAGAGTAGCTCTCAGGCCAATCTCGAGAACAAACAGACCCAGTAGCTCGCGAAGAGTTGAATTTTTGTTCTCGACATTCCAACTTTTTGATAGTTTCTCGCAAATGGACACATGTTTTGATAGCTATCGGAGTTAATGTTTAAAAAATTTAATGATAACGTCTTAAGCTTTGAAATTTAACTTCAACGAAAATATCATAAATTGAGAAAACAGGTAAGATAATAATTTCTAGGGCAGACCACGTACCGAATTTGCTTCTAATATGTACCCGTTGTGTAACCCATCAATGTTAAGCTTATTTATTTATTTAAGAACAGAGCCAAAAAAGATTCTACAATTTTTGTGCTTGTAGTTGTAAAAAGAATAAATGCCACCTTTACTACTTTCAACTAGCAGGAAAAATATATCTAGTGGACATGGTTATGAAAGTACTCTCAGGAAACTAACTATCAAAACTTTACAAATGAACTCGCGATATTAAAATTTCGAAAAAAATACTCTCAAATGGACACGCACCTTAAGGGGATCACAGAAGACCCCACGCTTTTAGAGCACAAATCGCTGCAATATCGGTAATAAATCCAAGATGTTTCGGAAGGACCGTTCCATTGAAAAAAAATGTTGCGAATAGAGCTATGTATGGACTGTCCGGGTTCGTAATTCATCAAAATGTGTGCTAAAAAAACCCGTTCGTTTCTTTTAAAGGCACATTCGCAAACGAGCTATAACAAATGTCGCACGAAGTAAGGTGCCCTCCTTAAGTATAGTTGGCTAATTTCTTTTCCTTTTTCCCAAATCATATTGCCAACTCTACAATACCAAAAAGCAACTTTATTAGCTGTCAAGCTGTCATCAATTTGCCAAAGGTAATAACGAAAAACTCAATAAAATTTCAATTTATCAAATCTTAAGCAAACGACCGACGCACGACGCGCAACGACACGATGTGATGCTAAGTCTTCTTGCTGGTAATTTCCAGTGACGTAGACAGATGTAGATATATCAATAGCCGCACTCTCGCCTTCATTCAACGATCACACCCCTAGCCGAATCGTTTCGCGAAGTATAATTCCCTTGTGTTTGCCACCCTCGCTCAAACAAAACATGAATCCTTAAAAAAATTAATTCAACACTGAGCCACCCCCCAATTGATGTTATGTTACATTATTATTGTTATTACGATTTACCACCCCCTCTTTTCGTCAAAAAAACAAAAAAAAAAAATCACTTGCTTAGCTGCAGCAGCACGGGAATTCGCCTTCGCATCGATTCAATGGAATCAATGTCAGCATTTGTATACAATACACGAAACGAAGGTGGTTTTGGCGGGCTTGAAGAAGTCTTACTCCCGCTAAAAGGCTGACTAACAAATACTTACGACACGACGCGAGACGGACAGTGTTGGTTAAGGGGGTCGGGGCTGAAAGAACGAATATATCTATACTGATTCGTTATTCGGTTTTATTGCCGATTCATTCATGAATAAACATTGAAGGGTGTCAATAAGCTTCGAATTAGGGGATGAAAGTTATTGGTTTTTCGTTTGCCGCAGCACTCTTTAGCAGAGCCAAGCAGCACACGTTTTGCACTGAAAATCAACCGGTCCTGGATTGATTAGGATGCGGTATATTGGCATTGAGTATACGCTAGAATGAAATTCAATTCGAATTATTGTCCTTAAGATTGTTATTTTTCTTTTTCTTCTTCTTATATATTCCTCTGATTTAATTTCGGCTTTTTCGGAGCGAAAATAAAGAAGCAATAGAGCGGAATACCACAGTTGTCGATGATTGATTTTTGTTTTTCTATGAAATTGAATGAGGAATCCCCACACCTACCTACATTACTCTTTGTATTCAGCTGTTTTCGGGGTGAAAGCTGAAAGTTTTACTTTGGAATGAGAGAAGTGCGTGCTTTTAGTATATATACCAATACCACACCCAAGATCCCATTCCCAGTTGTTGAATAGAAGAGAAAAAAAGTTCCATCTCCATCCGGACATGACCAAATTAATATCTTCTTTTATTTTCGGAATTTGATTTGCCCTTCGGGGATCAGCATCATTTATAAATATAGACTGCAGGCAGAGATATTTATGGTTCGATAAGTTAGGAACCACCTTCAAAGTTAAGTCTACAAAAATGACGAATTTGTATCCGAAGTTCCTATATCGTTCTTATACAGAAGTATCTCTTGTAGAAATTTGTTACTATTGTAAATATTGTATATTCCATTGAAATGAATAGGATGTTTGTGATGTAGAATTTAATGGATATTATTTTCGGAGTACCTATTGTATTATAATTTGTAGGTAGGGAGCAAATTTGAGTCTATCAATAATTCTAAGAAGGAGAAAGTTTTAGTATGGGAATGATATTGGGGGTCAGAAACCTGTAGATACTAATAGAAATACATATATTTTTTAGCTTGAAAAACTGGAAGATATCTAAAGCATCTTAATTCCTAGAAGCAAATAACAATGTCAGTAAAGTTTTTTTTTATTTATAAAATTCATACCTATACCTACCTAGATATTTATTTCAAAAACATAAAAGTTTTTGTTGAATTAATAGAGTAGAAGCTAAAATAAGAGAATTTTATTTAATACAAACACATTTATATAGTGAAACGAAAAAGAATATATTTATGTATGTATTTCTCATTGAAAAACAATTTTAGATGATTTTGTATAAATATCAATTATTTCGGCAGAATTCTATAAATTATTGTTCATTATTCAAATAAATTTCTTTGTGCTGGAATTGGGGTAGGTAAGCTACAACCTATTGAGTAGCCACAATATATTTGATTTCAATAAATAGTTAGAAATAGCTAGAAACATGTGTTGTGAAAGAAATAAGCCATGGAAAACCATGTACCACAAGTTCAAATTTATAATTTTAAAATTTAAATTGAAAATACGGAATTAAACTTAACATAATATAAAAAAGTGTGATATGTGAATTGATATAAAATTCAATTCGAAATCATCGCAAACTAATTATAACTAAACGACTCTAATATTCTGCACCAAAATTTTGACAGACTCAATTATTATTGAATTTGTTTTTTTGAAAATAAAAATCGAAATGGAGGAATATTTGGGAATAAATGATTTTTTTAAGCCAAAGAATAGAATTCATTTCAACTGATAAAATTCACTTGAAATATATTTTCCTCTCAAAAGAAGAGCTGCTTTCTGCGACATCACCAAAACGCTTATATGCCTGGTTTAATAAAAACCAGAGCAAAAGAGGAACACTTTGTGCAATAATTTCTTGTGTTTCTCTAGATGTTCTTTTCCTGAACTCTTTTTATTCCGGATATGCTCTATGTCAAAAATAAAAAAAAAAAATAATTACAAATCAAGAACTTAATTTGAAGTTCGGAAACCATTTCAAATGAACATCAATTTGCATTATTGTTCAAATGCACTTATAAATTCCAAAACTTCTGATTCCACTTACTTAAGCAAACTATATATGAAGCCTATTTGTGAGTGAGGCAAACTATACTTGCTCTCTATATGTTTTGGTTGTGAACCTTCATTTCCGTTTCGGAAACGGAATTCTTAATATTGTCCAAAAATACAACCGCACGTATTTTTGACGTTTGAATATACATCTACCTATGTGCACTTGGGTAAACATTCCCTTTTTGGCAGATCGAATGCAAATTTGTATTATTCGTACAACGATAAAACGACTTTGTC
Organism: Epistrophe eligans; assembly: GCA_951394125.1. Lineage (NCBI taxonomy): Eukaryota > Metazoa > Arthropoda > Insecta > Diptera > Syrphidae > Epistrophe > Epistrophe eligans. The sequence goes on along the minus strand of OX596029.1, from coordinate 107,452,118 downwards.
TTTCTTTCTAGTTCTATATCACTCTCCCCCTCTCTCTCTCTCAGTATATTTCCCATGTCAGGATATATAAAATCCATATAAACACCGGACATGATGGTCGCTTGGGTAAGATAAGGAACCAGCCCAGCACAGACTCTCTGGATTTGTCTTTTAATTAATGCAATGGCAATGCGAAAAAGCAAACGGAAGCATTTATTTCTTTGTCAATCTTGTGCTGCTGAAATGTTAGTTAAAGGGCCGGGGATGAATATAAGAAGACATTTTGCGTTAGAGTAATCCTAAACAGTTTTGTTATACAGGCTCATTTTTATTTTCAATTTTTAAAATGACTATACGGGAAAAGTAGACATGGAATTATCAACTGGGCTTTTTTACGTTCATGATTCTATAAGATCACTTCAAATGTATCTCGAATAGTAGCCCCTTAAAATATATACTAATCGAGATGTCTTGACTACCAGATTAGCCCTAAGTTTAGGCAAACAAGCTGTTAGAAGGCACGATCAAATCTGAGATTTATTAAATGTTATTTTTTTTTATGGACTTTTAGAGGTTACCTTTTCTAATGGAACTCAATTAAAAAGTTTTCAATTACATTAACTTTATAATTAGATATTGTCAAAAATAGAGAGTTATATACCCCGTGCCATAATAATTATTGCGTTAGATTGTCACACCCAAAGTTATGGGAAATGAATTCAAGACAAGATATAGGGACACTGGTAAATTTACGAGCTTAAAGCAAAGCAGAGCACTTTTAAAAATATATTCATTTTCCTATCTGTAGAAAAAGCATGAAAAGGGCACAGTTTTTTAACGACACAAAATTCTTATAACATCACTGTGCTTTATCCATATCAGACGATGACAATGTTCAGACATTCTCCTCGCCATCATCATCGTCATCACACATGCAATCAAAGTGATTTGTAAATACATATTTCCATGTCCAATGTCCATATCGTTTTCATTTTAAGCTGCATCACTATCTCCCTGTAGGACTATAAGTTCTAGGACTCGTCCTCGTTGGTAAGCTTTTCATTTCCAAGTTTCAAAATTTTAAATTCCTTGACGTAGACGTTGCATTGACTAACTACAACTACTACAGTGTTGTTGTAGCACAGAACTGGAGCATTATCTTTCAACATGCGTCCGGTTGAATGTATACGTATTGATGCGTTTCCAGCTGCTGTCCGTCGCGTGCGTCCTGGGACAGATTCTTTATATACGTACATAACACACATACATACATATATATGGATTCGATAATACTCATCTCATCTGGTTGTTGTTTCGATTGCACTTGTCTGTTCTAATGGAATTCCTAATCGGGTGCCTATAGAGATACCTATGAAGAAGTGATGGAGTTGAATCTATTGGGAAGTGAGGACTATACCCGATTCTCGTTCCAACATTAATTGCGTCAATAACCGTTTTCCGGTGAAATTCAAAATTTTGTATTCCGAAATTCCATAGGGCGAATCAATACCATTATAGCAATGGAAGAGCACTTAACTAGCATTAAACAGGACGACAAAACAACGCGATTCAACACTATACTGAGCGCAGAAATAGTTGCAACCAAATTGGCATCCGCGCGGCTGAATTTGCATATCGCCCGATCGCACGAATACATCATCTTAATGGGATAGCATGGGAGTTGCAACACGGATTAAAAATAATGGTTCAGGTTGGGTAATAGAGCCAATAAATCCAAAACTCCACCAAATCAGTCTGCATAATCTGACATAACAATTCCGATGATTTTATTCTTATCGCAGGCACAGGAATTGTTTTGTTTTTATTTTTTTTGTTATAAATATAGTCTCCTGCTGGTGCTTCCCTGTCCCGATGGAAATTACTCACAATTCATGGGCAAATTAACTATGCGATGTTTTGCATAATTATCCACAAAGCCAAGCATAGGAAACATCAGGCAATGTTGTAGTCTCGTCTCGTCAAGTGGTTCACAGGTGGATGAGCCTGGAAGGGAATAGATAGATAGTGTTTAGGTTTAAGATTTGCAATGATAAATTGAATAGGAACTTGAAAAAAAAATTAATTCAGTTTTGGAGATTTATGTTTGTGATATCAAATTTTTAGCTAAGCATTATTTTATACGATGGTTATATATAATATAACTTCTATGGGTGGTGGTAAAAAAAAAAATTATAGTATAGCTGAAAAAATGTTCTCAAAATTTTAGGGAATTTTGTTTTTGCTACAATTTTAAGCAGCCTAGTAACACAAGGTGTTATCATAATACATTAACAGTAGTTCTCGACCCCAAACTAAACTGAAAATTGAATATTTAAAATCGGGCAAGGAAGGCATGCATAGCCTTTTATGCCTTTCAGTAAAAAGAAGATGATATATGGACGTACACAGCCATAATACCTATACGACTACCGATCCTCACGTACGCACAGTGGCGGAAATCACGAAAAACGTGGCCAAAACTATAAAAAACAAAAATTAGAATTGTTGTTGTTTTTATATGCCAACTTGTTTACAAATAAGTAAAGAACATGATCTGATTAATCCCGCTATTTTTTTTGCAACCATTTAGTCAGGTGATGCGATTGAAGTGGAATCTTTTTTATAAGCCGCAGTTGAAGATTTTGTTAACGCAAGAAGGTTGGTTTTTGATAGTAATTTCTTTTGGCTGTGTGAATATTTTTTTCATGAAATAATGTGGAATCTATTGCTAGTGGTATGTTTAATGAAATTAATAAAAAACAGTTAAATAATTTCGTGTTTTATGTTGGTTTATAATATGTGCATATGTGCCCTTTTGGGACTAAGAAAACAAGTGTTGATTTTTGTGTAGTAAGTGAAAAGTTTATGTTTCCTGTTAAATCCCGTGATGAAATGTAGCTCTAAATTTTCCTTGATTTGTCCTCTATAAGTTTTTGCCAAAAAAAGTTGCGACATTTTGCGATGTTGAGAGATATAGTAGATGAAATCTGTTGAAAACACTTAAAATGCAAGTTCGACCCAATAAATATTTTTCGCTTTTCTTGTTTTTCGATATAGACTCACAATCAAACTTAATTTTCCTATCAAGAAATCAATTATGTGAGGTCTTAAGAGCTTTCCCATCACATGACTCAAAAGAAAAAATTGAGTTTTTGTCAGAAAAAGTCGAAAACATGACTCATACTGCTAGTTCTGAAGAGACAAAGAAAATACTGGCTAAATTTGTAAATAGATATAAGGATCGATGGATAGCTTCATCTAGAAATTATCGGGCTTTCCAAAATAAATTCAAAACCTGGTTGGAGATCGAAATACCCGAACCGATGGAGTAGCAGGACTGCCACAAATCGAATTTGTTAATCTTAGTGAAAGGGCAAAAAGGAGAAAAACGGAAGGGATATGCTCTGAATTTAGTCTGGAAGAACTAACCTATGCAGCACAAATACAACTTCGGCAAAAAGGAAAAATTGATTCTTCTAGTTTTATAAAAGATGTAGTCTTTTCAGCTCCATCACGCGCTGAAAAATACAAAAACGCTTATAAAAATTGGATTGCGAAATAATCACCCCTATTGCGATTGTCAATTTTAAATTGAATATTGACTTTTATCAACAATTTTCTTTAATCTGTATTGTGATTGTCAAACTTTTCAATATTTTTGAAAAACCTATTGTGAATGGTTCATTTTGAATTTAAATCTATATTGCGAGTGTCAATCGTTGACAATCATTTTTCGATTTGTGAGAAAATTCTAACAATCAAGAAATTTTAGTTGATGCTGATTAAAAATGTAAGGTTCTTATTATTTACATAAATAAATAAATTAGTAAATTTAAATTTGTTTTATTTCCCAAAAAAAAGGTCTAAAATAGTGAGCAACAAAGCGCAAATCTCCAAACTAGTTAGTCTAATGGAGGAAAATTTGGACGTAGCCAAGGGACTGTGTTCTAAATTGAACATGCAAAGAAAGTGGGAGCAGTTTGGTATAATTTTAAATGGCCTAGGTCCACCTGCAAGAGAGTGGAATAAATGGCAACGCGTAAGTACTTCAATGAATTTCTTTAATTTTTTTTTATAACTTTGGTCAATTAAAGGTCTGGATTGATCTGAAATGTAAAACCAAAAAGAAGAAAACCGAAAATAAGAGTGAAATTTCTGCTACCGGAGGTGGGCCAAATCGAATTCACCACTTCACTGACATCGAAGAAACAATAATCAGAATCTTAAAATTGGATACCTGCGTGGATCCACCCGGTCAAGAATTTGGTTTGGTTGACATTGTTGTGCAAAATACTAATGAGAAATCTGAAGAAGTTGGTTTTGAAAATAGTTTTTTAAGTGAAGAAATTCCGTGCGCTTCACAAAAACGTGGTTCCTCAAACAAAGAAAATCTTAATAAGAGTTCAAAAGCTGAAAAACTTCAAGAAGAAAGAAGTGCATTGTTACAGGAACAGACTTCTTCTCAAAACAATTTTTACGAGAATATGACAGGATTCATAAAGGAAATCAAAAGTAGTATGAAAAATATAGAATACTACTCCAAGAAAAATGCACGAAATGTAGAAGAAATACTAAAATTAAAGAAGGAAAAGCTGAAGGTCTATAAAGAAGTGGAAAAAAATAAAGCCCACTGCAACAAGGAAAAATTGAAACTAAAAGTTAAATTGCTGGAACGTGAAAAACAAAAGGAAAATTATATGGATTTTTGAAATACATTTTTACTCAGCCTTGTCACGAGTTCCATCGTAATCGGAAATTAGTTACATAATCCATCGTAATGAAAAAATCTCATCAAAATAGTCATTCCACAAGGATTTTGTAATCGTTTTTGTAGGGACTCGTAAAAGTTTCCGATTACGATGGAATTCATGATAGGGCTAACTAAAATATGTTTTATTATTGTGTTTGGTTTAACATTATTCATGTGCTTTGATTATTTTTATTAAAAATCCTGCTGTGAGTTTGTAAATATTATGTTACGTTATGTTATTAAAAAAAATGATTTTGAATTTCTTTGTTTTATTTTTGTTTTCAATGATTATTGATTACAACGTTCTTAAAATACGGTTTCGAATTTCTTCTGCTGCTTGATTCCCTGAAGTTACGTTCAAATTTTCAGCTCCTTCATTGTTTTCATTGCCGCCGTTGGCATTTCCATCTTCAATTAACTCTTCAGGTTCAGGGATATTGAACTCAATGCAAATATTATGCAAAGCGGCGCAGATATTTGCAATTTGAGTAGCCTTTCTAGGGCTGTAGTGTAATTCTCGTGCTCTTAACACACACCTAAACCTATTTTTTAGAACCCCTATTGTTCGTTCAACAATATTTCTTGCTTTTGCATGTTTTTTGTTGAATAAACTTTGCATGGATTCTGGTTCTGGGTTACGAAATGGTGTCATCAAATATGGCTTAAGAGCATAACCACCGTCACCTAAAATTAAAAAGAAGTACAAACAAACATTCCAAACTAATGCTTCGTAATTGTACCTAATAACCAGGTGTTTGTTTCTCCACTTTGGTATTGTTGTTCTAACTTCAATTTCAAGCTTGACATATTGAACACATTTGAATCATGAGATGAACCTGGATATTTTGCGTTAAAAAAGCGAATTTTCATTTTGTCATCACATACCTGAAAAATTTGTCGTGCTATTATGTATGTGATGTATTTTCACAAAAAAAAACTACCAAATTTTGCTATCCAATGCGCGAAAGATCAAAAACTGAACTTGACGCATTAAATCAAGTTAATCAAAAGTTTCGATCAAATAAAATAGCAGAATAGGGACTTAAATCCGTCTTTTTTTTAATTCATTTAACTTACCAGCATAGCATTGAGACTGTAAAAGCCTTTCCTGTTATAATAGGCGTGTTGAAGTTCTTTTTTGGGGGATGCTATTTTAATGTGCGTACCGTCAACGCAACCTATTATGCCAGGAATACCACTTCTCTCAAAGAAAAACGCCTTTGAACGAACCTTTTCAGCGTCAGAGTAGTGGTACCTTATCCATTTAGGACAAATGAAAGTTTCAAGAATGTTCAATGTATCTTTCATTATTAAGGACACAGTAGATTGTGCAAGACCAATTGAATGCTCATTTCCGATGGCAATCTGGTATGAACCATGCGCACATAATCTCAGAGCTGTCGCAAGCCGAATTATGTTTGGAACTGATGTGGACCTTTTCGCTGGTTTAAATTTACCCTCTATCTCGCTCAAAATGTATACAAATGCAGGCTTTGATAGGCGAAAGTTTTTAAGAAATCTGGAATTGGCCAGTTGTTATTAGAGATTATTGTGATTTTATGAAGTTCTGAACTTACATGATTTCTTCTAATTCTAATGGATTCGAAGCATCCCTTAATTGTCTTCGTCTTCTCAAAATTTCCAAAAAACTTGATTGTTCATCGTTGTCATCGCCGTCGTCAAACCAGAACTCTACCGAACCCATTTTGTATTTATTTTAATTTATTTTCAATTAATTATATTTTTTCCAACTTAATTTCAGCTTAGGTAAATTCATAGATGTCAAAAATTGGACCCATTCACATTTATCAATTTCAACAACAATTCAAAATGCCTTCATCAATTGATTTACGCAATACCGAATTTTAAATTGATTGATAGATTTTTCAATGTTCAATCAGTTGATAATTGACAATCGCAATAGGGGTGAATTCCTTTTACTGCAGATGAAGCTTTGTCAGTATTTGTTGAGGCAAAATTAATAAAGTTTCATATAATATTATTCGAGATGCAGCAAAAAAAACATGGTGTCAATTTATACCCTAGGTATGAAGCAATTACGGAAGCGAAAAAAAAATGTATCCAGAAAATTTAAACATTACAGAGTCATTTGCGGAGTCACCGCTTCAAAGTTTACTCGATTATACCACGAAAAGTATGTAAGTCATATCCTCCTGAAGTCTTACAATTCTTACAAGAACCAGAAATCGGAGAAACTGAAGAAAATTTGTAAAAACCATACATTTTTATTTATTTTTAATCATATTTAAAAAGTTTTGTTAAAATTTGTTTATTTATTAATAATTTTTTGTTAAAAAATTGTTGTAACTGTCATCATTATATATCTAATTTTTGTTAATATACGTTTTTTGTTTATTTAAAATGTTTTTTTAAATTTTTTGCCTTACAAATAATTGTCATTATTTTTTCTATAACTAAATATAATGCAAAAATCTTTTTTTTACATTCGTTATGGTTTAATATGATAAATATAAGCATTTATTACAGTTAAAACACAAAAAATAATTTTGGCCACGTTTTTCGGATTTTCCGCCACTGTGGTACGGCTCGATTGTCTGGTGGTCCAAGAACAGCTAGCGTTCGAACTAAGGAGGCCTTAGGAGGGATGCCTTAAGCATTTTTCTGCATCTTCTAACACTTGATCTAAATATTAAATATTAAATATTAAATATCTGGCAGTGAAATTAGAACAAAAGAAACAAGTACTTGATTGGTCATAGTAATATCACAAATCTGATTACCACTGATATGTTTTTAACAATACTACTGCGCTCCTGATTTGTGTCTCAGTAGGGATCTTAAAGTTGTGCTTGTAACCAAAAAGGTGGTAGCTTACCTAAGTGTGTTCCCCGCCAATCTCAGATTTCCAGGCTTTTTAATTCCCACAATTTTTTTTTTTTACTGAAAACCAATTATTTCTTAGTTCCTGCGAGTAAGAGAGGATTCTTTCTTCTATAAACTTATAACTCAGTAATGTTAAAATATTTTTTTTAAAGATTTTTTTTCTGTAAAAAGTTTTCAAATTCAAAAACCAAAACATTCGCTTCTATAACATTTTTCTTAGATTCAACTCATATAATAAACGGTCATCTAATCCTAACCCTTATGAAACACAACACTCAAAAGGATAAGGTTTTTTTTTTTGTTTCGTTCTTGATGGGTTTGAAACTTTGGGGTGAATTATATAGGTACAAGGAAAATGTTCATCATGTCTTTGGCCTAAAATCGCTAATTTTCCTACATGGGAAGATGGATTAAAAGTTTTTAAATTTTTAATGGCTAATCAATATGCAGCGGGTGGAGTAGATAAAGATCAAAGAAAATTAATGGAATTTTTGTTTTATTTATTGAAAATTTTAAATAATAATTAAATAAAATTTGAATTCTTAACAAGGATTTTTTTTAAATTAACTTTAGATATTTTCGGGTTTTATTTCACATCAGAGCTTTTGTAAAATTCAAAGGTTAAACAATTAGGTTTTTTTATGAGTCCTAAGTTAGATCGCCAAATTTCCGTGGACTTTAAGCCGTTAAAAGCTATTTTTAATCAGAAATTAAAAATATCTAAATAATATTGCTTAGTTGCATTTATTTTAGACCACATAAATTTCTTTTCGCAACTACATTCTTAAGATTAAATTGACTTGCCGTAATAAAAGTCATTTACAATTTTGCCCCACTCCATTTCTGGAAACAATTAACAATACAAACGAGAACATATCCTGGAATGTACGTAGGTGTGCACATGCTCAGAGCCTCTTATATATTAAAGTTCCAACTGTCAGTCGCCCACAATCGATTATACTATATACCTAATCCTTTTCCGCTTCTGGATGGTATAAAACTGCACAAAAGATGCATCACAAACTTAGCTTATTTGCAACGTTAGACGGATATCGTACCGAAACGACTCTATAATGATGCGACAAAAATACATATCAACTAACGCCAGCCCAGCAGTCGCAGCCTACACACGAATGGTTGCGCGCCGCAACAGATAATCGGCACTTAGCTTAGGATATTACCATGAATTATGTCTCAATCGGTTGCTCTCGGACAGCCAGCGCGGCCAAACATGACAAACTGAGCTGAGCATCGATAGCGATGTGATGGCGACGGGCGGCCGACGACGCGAAGCTGCATCCGTCTGGTCGAGCATAACCGATTGAAGGAGCTGTGCAACTTTGAGCATTATGCCTTCTCTACCTGTCTGTCTGTGGCTCTGGCGCTGCTGGTGTAAAAGGCTTTTAAGTCATTTGCACGTAGATGCATTTATTTACGATTAGCCGGGTACTCAAAGTTTCGTTGTTGAATGTGGACAACGCGACAATCATGAGATGACGAGGACACGACGACCACGACGACGTCAGCGATGAACAAAAAAGTGAATAGATTAGGGATATGCTCGTGAGGATATGGAACTTTACATTCGTCTCCGTATAACGATGCAACAACAATGAAACGAAGTAGGTTTTGTGAGGAATTTAGAAGGAAAGCCATCAGAGTCTGAATTAACTTAACTATTTTTGCAGATTTGCAACTTCGTCAAATGATTTCAAAGATTTCATACAAATGGCAGGAAGGAAACATCTTTTGTAAAATCAATCTAAACTATAAAATCGTGGTTTACTATCATCTATAGATACAAATTAGATCTCAAAGATTTTATTTTTGAACGTAATTCCTGCTTAAAAAAATAGAAAATTAATTCCAACTAAATCGAACCTAATGTGATATATTGATGATTTGTCGTATTCGATTTTATTTCTATATATATGTATGTCCCCTTGGTTACACGACTTCGAACAAATAAACCCTCTCTTGATAAAATTCCCCAAAACTTGACCCTCATCTTGAAATCCAATAAAAGTCATCCGTTAACTTATATTAATCAATTTTGTTTGTTCAATGCCAACGCTCCTTTTCTTTTTTCTAAAAAAAAAAAAAAATATATATACGAAGGAAGAAAAATATCTTTCCTCAACTTTCATTCTGTATCATCAGATACAAACAAACAACTCTCATTCAGGATTCAGCAACCAAACCAACTGCCAAACTAAACGCCACGCCTCGCCTCGCCTCTCATATCACCCATCCCAATGGAATTCCGAAAAATTTTCCGCTCAATTAAACAACAAAACAACTTCAAGATGTTCCATCTCAGTTCGACGCAGTAGAATTCTATTCGAAAATAATCACTTTTGCAATTAATCACATGACAGTGCTCCAAGGCGATAAGTTAGTTTATGGAAAGGGTGGAGGGGTGCGGGTTAAGGTTATATCCACCATTTCCTATTTTTCATTATCCTCTGACCCAAACCTTGGCAACGTCGTCGTCGCCACTGCTCCAATTTGCGAAGCTATAGCTTGCTATATGAAAAATATTATCATTTTCTCATCGAACCCCGATTTCAAAAACAACAATCCTTTCTTCGTCCTCATCGTCTTCGTCGTCGTCATTGGTAGTGAAAGTTTGTTCTTCGTTTTGTTTTTTTTCCTCTGCCAAAAGAGGAAAAATCATTTTATGGGGGACGCTATGCATATTCATGAGCAAAGCTCCAACCAGCGTCGCCGTGGCCGTAGGATCCATAGCATCGGTTAAAAAATTGAGGACGAAAAAATGCACATGCACAATAACTACTACCTACATTGTATATAGGTACACCAATGTTGACCTTCAATAGGGAAGGATACCTAAAACTTTATGGGAACGGGAGAGGATACATTATAATTTTCTATGTCTAACGGGTCCCAGTTGGGAATTTCGATTATATACCGATACACGAGCAAACATCTGTTTTACCCTGAGGCTGGGTGGATATAAAAAAAAGAATAGATACCTACCATACTTGTGTTCGGAAGATATCGATCGGTATTGTGTGAGGATGTGGGTGGAACAACCTATTAAATCTGAATTTCTCCACTTGAAGTACTTTACCTTCTAACCCCTGTGCCCTCTTAACTCTCAAGATCCAAAATTCGCGATAATTTTCTTTTAATTAATAATATTTTTGGTGAAACAAATATCCACAAAAGCTTCAATATTTTTTTCCGGCTCTTTTTTTCTTCATACAAATTGAAACGACAAGAGTACTGCACGTGAAAAGTTAAAAGTTGGTGAACTCTTGCAGCACCGACTGCAGTTGCGTTGTATTGTGTTCGTTTCGTAACATTGAATATGTGTGTATTGAATATTTTGACAGCTATTCCAGGTGTAACTCCAGTTGCAGCTCCGTATCCATTGTGTTCAGCCAGTGAATTAGTAAATACAGCAATGTTTTTAAATTTTATGATAAAATATTTGATTGTTTTCTACTATCTGTACCCCTTATTTCTATAAAAGCTCAATTATTTTCACCGAGTTGGTATGATAGTGAAGTTCGAAAATTGAAAAACCGGAGAAACAAGTTATGGCTATATTACAAAAAAAACTAATTTACAATCTGACTTCAATAATTATTGTGTTGCCAGAGATATTTTAAATAGAGTATCTAGTTTAAAATATCTCAATTATATAGAAAAGGTTCAAAGCAATTTAAAAATGAATCCCAAATCCTTTTGGGGTTTTATAAATAGTAAAAGAAAATCTAGTCCGTATCCGTCCGTTTTCAAGTATAATAATATCTCTGACCATGATCTTCATATAATAACGCAACTTTTTTCTGACTTTTTTCAAAGTGCATACATCTGTGATAACTACTCCAACTGTGATAACTTTTCGAACTGTGATAACCTAATCTGTGATAATACTGACGAAAATGATCAATTATTTGGTCATTTGAAATCATATTCTCACTTGACTGATATAAATTTTGGCATAAGTACTGACGATATTAAAAAATTTATATCTAATTTAGACGATAATGACACATCTGGTCCAGATGGAATACCATCTTCTGTTTTAAAAAAGTGTGTGAGTCATATGTCTATGCCACTGGGTGTTCTTTTTAATTGTTCATTGTCTTCGGGAAAGTTTCCTTATGCATGGAAAAAATCTTTCATAATTCCCCTTCATAAGAAAGGAAGAAAAGACAAAATTGATAACTATCGTCCCATAGCTAAACTGTCAGCTATTCCAAAATTGTTCGAAGAAATTATTTGCAAAACTTTAAGCTTTTACACCAAATCTTTCATTGTTCCTCACCAACATGGTTTCTCGAAAGGTCGTTCGACTGTCACTTTTCTTGTGGAGCTAGTAGAGACTTGTATAGAGTCCTTCAAAAGTAAAAAACAAATTGATTGCGTACTTACAGATTTTAGTAAGGCATTTGATAAACTTTCTCATCATGTTTTGCTTCAAAAAATGAATAAACTTGGCTTTAACATTAAATTCATCGCTTGGCTCAAATCGTACTTGCTTGACAGATCATACACTGTAAATTTTAATGGACATTATTCAAAAAGTTTCATTGTAAACTCGGGAGTTCCGCAAGGAAGCCATTTGGGCCCAATTCTATTTATATTATTCATAAATGATCTTCCATCAGTTTTAAAATATTCGAAATGTCTTATCTATGCAGATGATGTAAACTTATTTAAAAACATTTCTAATAATCTTGACTGTGAAAAGCTTCAAATTGATCTAAATTCTTTCTATAACTGGTGTGCACGCAATTGTTTGTATTTAAACATAGATAATAAATTTTACACGTAAAATGTCTGTTCTGTCTTTTGAGTACAAATTTAATGGCGTTAATTTGTTAAATGTGAATGAAGTGTCTATTCTTGGTGTTTTGTTTGACAAAAAACTTGAATTCACGCAACATATTAATATGATTTGCAATAAGGCTAATTCAATATTAGGATGGATTAAAAGAGAATCACGTCAGTTTTCCGACCCCTACGTTATCAAACAACTGTTTATTTCATTTGTTAGACCCATCATAGAATATGCTTGCCAGGTGTGGTCTCCCTACTATACTTGCCATAAAATCAGAATCGAACAGATTCAAAAAAGATTTCTGAAATTTGCTCTCAGAGGTTTAGGATGGCAGAATCCATTGAATCTTCCTTCATATGATAACAGGCTCAAACTTATTGACCTACCTAGTCTAGATAGTAGACGTTCTTATTTATGTTTTGTTTTTATTGTTAAACTTATTGATGGTCAAATCGATGCTTTGAACCTTTTGTCTCGAGTTCATTTTAATGTTCCAAAGCGGAATCTAAGAGGTCTACCTGACCCTATTTATATAACGCACTATCGTACCAACTACGAAGAAAGTTCACCACTAAATAATATGTTGAAATTATATAACGTCAACCATAAATTATTAATTAATACTTCTGATGTATCAAATACCAGTTTTAAAAAGATTTTTAATAATGTATAGTTTTAGGAAAATATTGTTCGCTAGATATTAATTAGCTTGTTTCAAATAAATAAATAAATAAATGAATATAAATCAATATGACTGTTAAGTCTTCAATTGCGTCGGAAACTTGACACAAACCTGTTTTCACCGCACGTCCCATACTCCCCTCTTCATTTTTGCGAACGCCAAAATGGTTTCCCACCAGTTTTGCTTATTTAGTAAAACTTATTTTCTTTAAGATTTACCTACAAATAAAAATGTACGTCAAAAATAAAAAATAAATATGTAATTAAAAGAAAAAAAAAAAATATTTTTTTTTATAACTTTGACCGCAAGGTCTACATCGCAATTTCACTTACGAACGCATTAAGAGAAAATAATTAATAGGCTCAATTTGTATTTTCTAACCAGTTCAAAAATTTAAGAATATGGATGCAAAAGCTCAAAAGACATTAGGACATTGTTTTTTCAACTATTAGACCATTTTTTATGAAAATAAGTCACACATTTAAATGGCAAAGTTATAGAGGATAAAATTCTCTACAACTTTTGTAGGAACGAGTTTTTTGTAGGGCGAGTAGGTCACGGCTGGGAACACACTCAACACAGAGGTCGTTGAAAAAACTGGGCCAATGTCCTAATTTTTCACACTTATTCATTATTATTAGCAATAAAAAGGTATTTTATAACAAACAGAAAACTAAACTGCTGATATTATGATAAAAACAAATATTTTCTTGTGCAGTTTTCTGGTCTTGCTAAACGAAATGTCCACCCGCTGGTTGCTATCCAACTTATCAAAGAGGAAACCCACAACTCCGTGTGTTTCTTCTAAATTTCTAGATGAAATTAATTCGACCCAGAAAATGTTGTCACCTTCTCTGTGTCAATGCAAATGATGAGTCGTTACGACATCGCAAGTTATTTGAAAAAAAATCTACCAATTGCCAGTGAAGCATGTTCCGACGAGAATAGCTCTAGGATCTACAAAGCGTGATCAGGTCATATGGTTACGTGGCGAAAGATGAAGATGCTAAGATTACTCATGTAACTTTGCCACGAAATGTAAAATTTACATTCCCTGAAGTAACAGTGGGCAGAGATGGTGATTATGGTGATAAAGATGAAAAAGCACTGGATGAATCGAAGAATGGATTCAAGAGCATTTCGGATAGAAACAAGAAACGTCCCGGAACTCCAGGATGGTTCTCGATCTAACAGATTGCTTTGCCTCTGGGACGACTCCTACTTTGTTTTATAAAGTGCTTTATTTTTGTTTTGTAATCATGTTGATAGCTAAAATAAAAAATAAAAAAAAAACAGTTAGTTGAAAAATGGCAAATTAAATGCCACATAAAAAACTACAAATAAACAACAATCCCGAATCCAAATCTGGCAAACTGATGAAATTCATCTGACTCCGACTCCACTCCTACAAAATTATGCGCACCAGGAAAATGTATTGTAAAAATGAAGATAGGTTTATGTTGTTGGAAGAATACGCGTTTTCAACAGAGGCAACTACTCTTCTCATCAGTGACCCATTCAACTGATACACACACAGATAGTTTAACCCTTCCACCCAGGCAGGACTCGTCACGTCAGCCAGCCAAGCCAATATATGCGAATATATCGATGGAAGAAGCCCTTTTCTTGATGCTCTTCTCTCCATCAGCCCGGCAATTCCCGGGTGGTTAGTTAATGCAAATATTGATCTTTAATAAACATGCAAAGTTCTGCTTTTCCTTGGAGGATTTTACTTTCTCTTGGTAGGTATATATTGATGGAGACCATCATACCTACTATACACTACATCAGCCATTCACCATTCACCATTCCAGCCAAAGTTGCAAAGCAAAGTAAAAAAAAAAAAAATTCTGAGAATCCTGATATCCGGAGGGTTCATAAAGACTACACTATACGACGACCTCATATAGCCGTGTGCTGTGCGTTGCGTATACAAACTCTTGTTCTCGTTCGTATATTGATGATGGAAATTCAATTTCGGTTTTTAGGGTAGAGCACTATGTTTTTACATGGAAAAACTACGAGGAACGGGCAGCATAGCAGTAAAGAAGTGAGGAGTGAGTAAACCATATCAGGCTAGTTTATAGGTATACATATATGTATATTCCAACTAACTAACTAACTACGCTGCAGTATGTACTATCAACCAGTGAAAGCAATGTTTATGAATGCAAACATTGCGGCAGCACAGAACACAAAGCAAATATTTCCCAGGACTCGCGATTTATGAAGGACAATATTAGTTATTGCTTCCCAAGGACATCTCTAGTACCTATATGTGGGGACATGTTATTGTAATTTTCTTGTTTGTTTTTTCTTTGTTGAGGGTTTTTTTTGTAATAGAACCAACAGAAAGTTTGGGTAAATGAACAAAAAAAAAAAGGATAGAAAGAGTTGGCTGGGAAAACAAGGCAGCATAAATGGGGCATCAAACTGTTGCAAAAAATTTTGTAAGCAAAGTTGATTTAATGGTAAAGTTAGATTTTGTGGGCTTAATTTGACTTGACAGAGAAGGGTTCGCAAAGTTGATACGAATCTTTAAAATCATTTTTCTGATAGAAATTTCACCAAGATAGATTATGAGTTTGGAAACTATTAGTTGATTAGTTAAATAAAGTATACACACGGGTAATTAAAATGGGAAACCCAGAACAAGAGTTTTCAAAACAAATTTTTCGTATGGCTAACTAAATATTCTCATTAACACATGAACCAAATACAAAAATTACTCAACAACTGATTTACGAAAAGTCTGTTGTGGACTTTTGATATGTGAATTTACGATCTTATACCAAATTTATACCCACGCCCATTTTGTATAAATACATTTCCAGTACATCAGCTGTTAAGTTCTTTTTGTTTAGAAACATTTAGGAATCATGTCAAACAGTAAAGTACTTCCTGAAGAAAAAGTAGATTTTCCACAAATTTCCTCAACCATTTTTTGCTAATTTCACTTATCACATCATCTTTTTTTAAATAAGTAACATTATGATTTAATTATTGAAAATTTTTTTGTTTAGGTTTTTTTCAGTATTAACTTCCAAACACTTGGGAAATTTATGAAAGGTTCAAAACAGAACAAAGAACCAAAGTTGTTCGATTTTAATTTTGAAAGTCGACATTAAATATTATTCAGACACAAGGATCATATCTAAATTTCTTTCTCGTTAGTAATGCGCCCAGTAGTCCAAGAACTTACCGATTGGTCCAGTCCAGCGTTTTCAGAAACAAGGGTCTGTCTGTGATCTTCAGCGTTTGGAAGACCTGAGCAGTTCGAAATGATGTGAACATTTCTCTGGTGCAAGCGAATAAACTTCCACAAGGCGACGACGTTCTCAGCAGTTGGTGATGTCGAGGCGGTATTTGCAAAGAATTTAACAGCATGTGACACCTTTTTCCATATAACATTCAATTGGTTAACGAGTTGAAAGCAAATGATCCACAAGTACGCATTCAATAGTTTTGGTGATCGGATAATATCGCGGTTTTCTGATTTTAATTGGCTACCGTGTTCACCCCATTTAACGGCTCCAGATTTTTTTTTTGGGATTCATAAATAGTAAGGTATATGCCAATAAGCCCAGAACAATGCAAAAGGCCCATTTACGAGAAAAAGGCACTGGGACCTGAATTTCTAAGAAAAGTAATAAAAATTCTCTGGAATGAGCACGTCAGGTCGAAGCAAACAATAGGCATCATTTGAGAGATATTCAGCCAGGTTCTACATTTCACTTTCACTCGAAATGAAATTGAAGTCAATATAATTTCAATTGATTTCAATTCTATTTCGAGTGAAAGTGAAATGTAGAACCTGGCTGATTATCTTTAAAACATAATGTTAACATAAATATAACGTTACTTATGCACCACCCACTAGGTTTAAGAAATGGAAATGATTGCAATATTGTATTTACTGGAGAGCTTATATGAATATAAGAAAGGATTCATATAAGCTCTCCAGTAAATACTCGTTTTACAAACTCAACCCAATTTTACATTTCGAAAGGTAGCAATTGCTTATTTTATATAATTGACTTCTCACATAGCCAACCGTATTTAAAGACTTCGCACCTATATAACTTAACTTGGTCTAACGATCAGTTTCGATAGCAACAAAACTGCCCAAACTTGTTTCACCGATTGTATAGAAATCCTCATTTTCTCCTCGTTAGTTGATCTAACGTCAAATTAACTGCAATCGACACACAAATTAAAACCCGATGACCATTCACACAAAAAAAAAAATATGTACATATATATACACAAATAAAACCACAAATCCAGCATTAAATTGCCCCAATAATTCCGACAGTAGCAACAAGCATATATATATATATAGGTAAGGTAGTAATCATTATTGGGTCCAAAGCCGCATCATTAACATCAGTTCCAACTCTGTAGCAAAGCAATCAATGACAGCTGGTGTTAGCTGCTGAAGTAGCCTCATTTTGTTGAATCCAGACAAAACTAGTAGCCAGCGACGACCCGGTCTTTCTCTATATTCCCTTGATACAACAAAATGTCGTTCTTTCACACGCTACGCTCCTATTTCACACATAATCACGGGTCATTACATAAATTTCCTTTACCTCCTCATGAGTGTAGGAAATTTATATCAGTTAACAGCTGCTGTTGCAGAAAAAAAAAATAGACAAAATAGCAACAAAATAAGAATCTTCTTGCACCTTGCAACATACCACCTCCATATACATAACTTCCATCGATCGCGCTGTGGCCTCAAAGTCTATTAGCCAAGCGAAGCGCGAAGGCGATATCAACTCACTTCCTTGTCCAACTTCAGTTGCACTAAATAATTTTCTAATCAATATTTCTTCTCCTCACACCTATGCCGCACCGCTGTCACCGGCCACCCGTCCCGATCTAAGTGCCAAAATCCAAAGGACCCATAGCAAAGATCAAGAAGAGAAACTACGTAACAAAACGTGCTTCTAACACGTTAGAGGTATAGTCTTCCCGGATCACCCGCGGTAGCTACTGTCCGTGGTTGGCCGCAACGACGACGAAGCCAGCCGATTCCGATGACTGCGACTGCAGACTTTTCTGCGGGAGGGCAAATCGATCGGGACAACATGAATTTCCAAGTGATCTTTATCAATTTTACGCTATCATCGCGTTCGTAACACCAAAACGAATGGTGCTGGTGTCCCGCGTGCACATTACCATCTGCAACATCGAATAGCGGTGGCGGTGGCCACGAGCTTGCTCGTGTGTTTGTGTGTGTTGGTGTGTGGTGTTAAACAATCCATTGGAACGATCTTAAATGCATGTTTTCAAGCGATCAAACGATGATCCTCTCCTCCTGTGAGTTTGCAGGGCAAAACGGGCCCAGGAAGCAAGTTTTTGGCCCGAATAGTTCAAAATCGCCAAAGATCACGCGACGACGATTGTGACGATGAGGATGACGACGACAACGAAGGCGACGACGACGGCTAGGCCAACGATCGCGCTATAGTGTTTAAAGAGAACATCACCACACTTGCCATAGGAAGATCAGTGAAAGATCAATATATATAATGTAGAAGCTATATGAACGGGACTAGCTTTAGATACTATATTAAATCACTTCGAAACATTGTCACTGTAAAACGCTCCACCATGCTGAGGTATTAATTTATTGCTAACGTGACTGTAAATTACTCATTTAGCTCTTTAGGTTCAGCAATTAAAGTTTAATATGATCAGACGGTAATTGTAGGTCCTCCCATTTGCACAGCGGGAACAGAAGCCCACAACAAGCTGAACAGGTTCAAACCAGGTCCGAATGAAGGAGTCTTATGGCCTGAGATTGACCCCGATTCCAATGCATACATAGCTACTTAGAAAATTCTTATTGAATATTTGAATAAATATAAGAGGCATTTAAAACATATTTAGCTCTATGAAGTTGAAAAAGTTATTTTTACGTCTAATACTAATGAGACCACGATAGCAATTTTAAGTCAATTTGTCAATGTTTTGCCTTTAAGTTCAAGAATTTGAAATTTGCATTGTTTAGTTGGGCTTCAAAATTTTGACCGATCGGGAATTTTCTGCCGAATCCGAAAGGTTAAGGTAAGGGCTCAGGGACATAAGCTCCCAAGACAAAATTGTGCTATTCATGTGAGACATAAGTAAGTCCCAAATTAATTTTTAGACTCTTGTCCCACCCAATTGGTAAAAATAAATCCGTTTGTTTACCGAATTTTAGTTAAGTTGGGACATTACTCCCAAGTCCCAAATAATAAGTTTTTGTCAAGAAGTCTGTCAGAATTTGAGGAATGCAGATAAAATTCCCTTAAAATGGAGTAAACTGTTTATGGGCAAATATTTCTGCCATTTTTTAAAAGTAAAAAACAAGAATCGACCAGAGTTACCATGGATCTATGATAAATCACATGCTGTTGGTATCTACATGCTTCTTTTCTGGATCCTCCGAATATATCTTAGACCGCGGTTACTCTCTCCCATCTTCTTTGACAACAGTTCCTTGGAAGGCCCACTTCAAGGGTTCCAGGGATTTCAATTAAGTTTTTGGACTCTACTTCCCACTCACGCAACTCCCAGCAATTATGTGGCTGACTAATTCAGCAAATTTTTATAAGTTTGACCATCAGCAAATAACCGAAAATTAATTGTTCCATTTTGCTTTTGTAGGTAAGTAAAAGCTTATAGCTTAGTCTTTTGAAATAAAATATTAGCCATTATGCTGAAAATATCTGAATTTAAATTAATAAGTTCGACCCAAGAAAAAGGTTTTGGCCATAAATGGTCCCCACCACATAATGGCCGACTTTTAAATTTATATTTGTTTTCATGAATATATAAGTTAATGCTTTGGCCTTAAATATGCATTCAATTAATCCTACCCTGCGCCAGAGGCCGTCGTATTGACTAACTGGTGTAGTGGAGTTGTGTGGCACATAACCACAGAGTAGGCCTCTGGCTGGTACGGAATGATGTTTGCGATTAACCGGGGCGTGGGGGACTCAAGTACTATACTACCATGCGTCGGTCGAAATGCTCATCGATGGGAATAATCACGAACAACATTGCTCTCCTCTAAATCAAAAACAGAGTCATCTCGGCTCTGGCTCGGTCTCGATTTTCATGTGCACCGGCATCGACAACCACAAACATAAATAGAAATGCTATTCCGATTAATCAACAGCAGTTATGCGAAAAATGAAGAACGAATGTAATGTCGCCTCGATTCCACAATATGTCGCCTGACGATGATGAGTCTTTCATTGACATGCATCCATCCATCCGTCCATTTCGACATCATGCATGATGTCAATATAGAAAACGGAACCAGAGCCAGAACCATGTGAGCCAAACCATCCCGGAGCCGAGCCCAAATGCGGAGACAGGAAAGAAATTATAATTACCGCGTGTCCGATCTGTGTAAATAATCCCTTCATAGTGTGTGCAAGTTTTGTTCGAGTAAGGGAATCCTGGTTTGGTTCCTGGCCAAGCATCCATCCCTATACATACCGGGCTTCCATTAGTGGCCTCATTCAAAATGCCATTATCATCATGGGCTATGGGATGCAGGAATTCGCTGAAATTTTGTCGGCGCGTATTTTCTGTTCGGATGGTTTCGAAAACAAGACAATTTTTTAATGGGCCCACACGCAGTCCATGATTCACAATCCACCGCACTCACATCAGCAAGTCGAATAGAAAATCGTAAAAAATGTATATAAATTGTATTTTTGTCTTCTCTTTTTTTCCTCTGTCTCATTTCCGAGAAGAACTGTCATCAGACTTTGATTGAATTTTCTGCATAATTAAAGAGGTTTTGGCTGCGTGGGTGACGCGCCGCTGATGGTTGGCAGATTTCTTAATTTAAAATGCAAGCTTAATCATTGTCCGCGGAATAAAAATTAAAAAAATATATGTATATGTTTTTATATTGGAGAGGAGAATGATTTTTTGATTTCCCTTGGGAATATTATGTCTATAAGACAAAAGACATCTTTCTTATCCCCGAAATGATGACGAAAACCAGGTGAGGAGATTGAGTTCTTTTTCTTAAGAAATCATTAAAGTAACGAGCGCCACTTTGGGGTATAATTTGTCCGGTTGTATAAATTTATTGTTGCCTCAAAGGAAAAAATTAAGATATTCATTTGCAATAATAAGTAATGCATTATCAGGAAATCAAATTTGAATCAAATTAAATTTTGAAGATAATGATTTGGGAAATATTAAGCTTTTAGAATTCTACTTCCTTCAAGGAAAATAGTATTTTAACGGAACCAATAAATTGCTTTGAAACTAGAAATTATTAGTTTTAAGGAGGAAAAGATTTTGAAGATGGCTGCCAAATGGGGGGGTTCACCTTTCTCAGATCTCACGGAGCAGACTTCTGTCAGCTTTACTGAAGAGAAGGAGAAACCTGCCTGAACAAGATTTCTCCACTAGAAGTCAAAAGCATGCTCTCCATCTCTTTTTTATAAATATATATATAATTAAGCAAGAGAAGCCAAAAAATATAAGTCTCAACTTTTTTACAGCAAACGCGAGGAATCTTATTGAGGAATTAGATACGTTCAGATTTCTGAGGTTGCTGAGATATCTGAAGCTCTATGTGGTTCAATGAGTAGGAAGAAAGTTTCCTAGATTCTTGTGGTATCACAATGGACAAACTTATGGTCTAAGCAACGTAAACCTAAACTAACGTCAGTGAGCCTGAGAAACCTATGCCTACATTCTGTGACTCTCGCATCGATAAAATGCAAGTGGTACAGAACGTAGGCACTGAACTGGCTAACTGAATCCCGTAAACTTCAAGAAAAATGTTGTCCTCTCAAACATTCTAATAGACTAAGGAGGAAGTGACAGCAATTTTTTTCTTTAACAACCAAAGTAAACATATTAAAGGTACATAATATCATTAGCGTTTTCAGTTTTGTCCAGTTCTCCGCGTCTGTCAAAATCGAAAAAAATGGCGGATCCAGTGCCCATTCACATATCTAATATCAATGTTTTGTTGTTGTTTCTAATAATAATGCGATGTACAGTTATTGTAGGCACTCAGCCTCAGCCAGTATTAATTTCTGACACTTTTAACTTTGAATACCTGCGCAATGTATTATGAACCTTTAAGCTTGTGTGATGTGTTTTACAACGACATCTTATTTCAAATGAGGCAATGTCCGAATAATCTGACAATAATAAAAATTGTGTGATCTGACATGCTGAGATGATTTTCGACGATAACTGAGACTTTCTTAGTCAGTTGACAATGGCCTAGCATTGAAGTTTCTCACAATATTTTCAGACAAAATCACACGCTTATCAATGTTACTTGTTAAGAACACGCTTATCAATGTTACTTGTTAAGAATTATTAAAAGGTTTTTTGCTAGCTAAAATACTCTACTTTAACTATTTTATATTGAACCTTCATATAAGTAAGAACTTGGCGTACTTTTAGATCTCACTAATTCCTACTAACGATCAATTAAACGAAACTCCTTCAAGTAATATAGGCCCTTAAGACATTTCTGACATATTCACATATCTGACAATTAGAAAGGATACCTAAAAAAATAGTGCCTGTGTGACTTTTCTGTGAAAGTTCCGAGGAAAGAGCATGACAAAAAGTTTCTGAACTTCCTTTTAAGCAATAAAATGAGAGAAAAGATGTTTCTCCTTCCCATATACTTTGTTCCTATATTGACAATGAACTACTTGAAGCGTTATATTGGATATTATGTAATAAAATTCTGATTGATACTCTCAGCTTGTCTATTCTAAGCGGGAATAAAGCTACATTGTCACAATATTATAGAAATTTAATACGGTCTGGTTTTTGATGTAATACACGCCTCCAAACTTCTTGATATATACATATATATTACAACTCTACAAGATTGGACGATTGAACAAAAATTCTAAATCTTTTCTCAGTGCTCTAGTTTCCCACATTCGTTTTGTTGCTGCCATGACCTACTTTAACACTTTTCAAACAAAATAAAGCATTAAATTTTTTATCGTTGCCATGACTTCTCACCGAACGAATATTTACCGCATGTTCTGTTCATTTACAATGTCTATAATGCCCAACCTCGATAAAATGTAACTGCTTCTGTTTTTGCTCTTAAAGTAGAGCAATATCCTTGATCCTAACCTATGTTTACTTGTCTAACCGTACAAAAAAAACTGCAGCCAAAGCAACACCATATTATACACACGAGCTTATCTGAAACGACATGCCATAAAGTTTTAATACCACCCAAAACAACCAAAACTCGCTGGCTGATCGTGCAAACCGTTCATAAACGCCATCATGGACCATAATGGCAGTCGCCATCGTCATCATAATCATCCGGAATCTGGATACAGCAGCGGCTATATGGCCACGCGCATAAATGTCATAATTCTGCAATAGCGATATCGTGAGATTTCAATAAATGTCCGACATGCCAATAAAGATGCCAGCCCAACGATGACTTCCGTTAGCGGGAAGATAGTCGGGCTATATGTTATAGCTGCCCCAGCAACATTGGCCATCCATTTATACTCCGTCCTGCCGCCAACCGTCTCGCCATCACCACCAACGCCATCGCGATCCGTAAAGTGGTGCTAATGAGAGTTGCCCACCGGCTGATGTGTGGTGCATGTCGGCTGAGCGATATTTTAAGTGCACAGCAGCTAACATTGTTTTTTATCTCTCGGTCCATTATGGAGCGATGGATGTTCCCAGATCTCTCTGAAGGGAAGATAGGCAATCGTGGATATAAGTTTTCGCTTTAAATATGCGATATCGTGATGGTGTTTGCAACATGATAGAAGCTTCAATTTATTGACGTGGATTTTTGTCTAACAACATCGACAGATCATATCAAAGGACAACATTAAGATGGACCTGCTTCGTGGTATGATGATGTTATGCCATATGCAGGAGAGATTGAGATGCTTCTTGTTGTGACTGACGTTAGATTTTATTAATCTCGACAAGTCGACAAGTGGGCAGATCGTGAATACTATAGGCATCGTGGATCGAAAGTGATAAGAATCAATTTTGTGAGCTTAACCTTTGGCTCCCATAATGAACGAATTGCCATTTTAAAATGTTATAGCAAATGGAAAATAAAAAAAGTTGGATGAGGCTTGATAAAATATAATGAGCAATTGATCTTATGGCTTAACTTTACAATCATAAAATCTGAAAAAGGGTGACATCAAAGGAATTTCAGATTATTTTTGTAAGACTAAGCTGAATCCGGAATAAAATCAAAGGTAGGTGTAAAGGCACATAAGGCCAAATATGATTGCTTGGTTTTAAGGCAATTTTTAAACAAAAAACTTCTTATTTTTTTTATGAAAGCGACTCTGTCGCGATTGCTCGGTAATTTCTTATATGAAATATCTAGCATTGAAGAACAGCGGGTGCAATAGGAACGATAGAAAATTTGTTAAGTTAAAACGACATCTGTCAAATTCTGGACAAAAAGGTTACATCACACTTTTTAAAAGGACCAAAGTACTTGTTGTTTTAATGTTCTTTTTCTCCTCATCACAGCGTTGTAAGATATTCGGATTATTTCTATGAACGTATGTTTTTCTGGAAATATATTGAAAATCTATCTAACGAAAAAAAATCTCAGCAATCTCAGAAATCTGAACGTAATTCCTCAGTGAGATTCATCACTTTTTCTGTCAAAAAGCTAAAACTGATAGTTTTTTTGGATTCGTTTGCTCAATAATTTTTTGTCGCAGTTGATCAAATTATAAAATAGAGAGTGCTTTTGACTTCTAGCGGAGAGATCTTTTTCAAGTTTCTCCTTCTCGTCAGTGAAGCTGACAGAAGTTTGCTCAATGAGATCTCAGAAACGTGAACTGGCTAAATCTATCTTTAATTTGAAATTAAAATTTCTTTTTAAAAATTTATTAAAAATTGCGATTTACAAAACACAAATTTTTGTTCCATTCACTTAACAAAATCATAAGCTCTATAGGTACTCCAAATATTATGTTGGTAAGGTACAATTTAGGTAATTAGATATAAAAATAAAGCTTTCCTCCAAAATTCAACTTTGTCCTAGTGACAGTCTAATTTTCCTGGGCTATAAGCCTGGAATTGGTCAAAGACGTAAGTTTGACCGATAAATTATAGAATTGACAAGTCAAAATTCCACAATAACTAATATACTCCACTGCAGACTTTTACGAAGTATGCTCTTCTGCAAGACGCTACTCCAATGCGTCAGTGCCGACGAAAATATAATTTAAGAAAGAGGTTACATTTTAAAATTTGAGACGATCAATACAAAATGTTAAGATTAAAAACTTGAAAAACCCCTGTTGCTTAAGGAAATAAAACTGATTTCAGTGCTTTCCTCTGACAGTTGGCTAAAATTTATTAATGTAAATACCCAAATATATATTGAACAGTGTTTTCTGAACACCCTTTTACACACAACGAATTTAAAAACAAAAACGAGCCGAAGAAGGCAGAAAAAACACGTCCTTCTTCTACGAAGACTAAAATTGAACTCTTTATTTAATTTAACTATTTTACAAATCTTGCTTACAAATACATTTACAATACCTTAACCTATCTTATCTCTAGTTTTCTATAAAACTAAACTAACAGTAGGGTTGTAAAGAGGATAACGATGATGTCTGACGCATCCCTTGTTCATATCCTAATGCTAACAGATGTGAGTCATAAAACACAATCTGCGAGATCATTTACTGTTTATGACAAGGTTCAAGGCAACACAGCGTCGCCATCCACTTTGATCTTAAACTATATTTACACAATACATTCCTACTGTCCAAAAGTATATTCTAAATATATAAAGATAACTTAACATATATTATGTTGTTCTTCAATTATCTGTTAAGTGTTTCTGTTTTTTTAACTCAGAAAGTCAGAACTTGATTAGAACATGTTCAGGGAACGCTCTACGAGCTCGATTGAAAATTCCTCAGCCCCCTTTCACATAAGGAAACTGAGTTGCCAGCAACTTTCAGTTTTTAGGGGGACACGAACTAAAAGTAGTGAACGAAATCTCCCCGATCAACGATTTGAGCAGATTTTTTTGACATTCCTCTTCAAAGTAGTGTACTTTCAATCAAGATACTATTTGACTACCTAAAGACAATGAAGATGAAGGTGCAACTGGAACAGCAGCTAAAATAGCTGTCAAAATATTTAAAACACACAAATTCAATGTTACGATTACGAACATAACACAATTGCAGAAGCAATCGGAGCTGCAGATGGTGCTGCAAGAGTTCACCAAATTTTGACTTTTCACGTGCAGCAGCAGCATTTTTGACATTTCAATTTGTATGGGGGAGAAAGAGTCGGAAAAATAGTGAAGCTTTGTGTGCTTATTTTTGTTTTACTAAAAAAATTATTTGTTAAAAGAAAATATCGGAATTATAAAAAAGTGAATAATAAGCCCGTGATTTTTTCTTTATGTGTAAACATGTAAGTATTCCAGCGGTAGGGTTGTCCTGTTAAACGTTACGATGTACATATATTTGATACGTTTAATATTGGGTACGTTCCTTCGTACCTCAAACTAAATCGAAAGGTTGAGTTGAGTTTGGGTAAAAATTTGGTTGATAGTTCGAACTCACCGCGTCCTGTGGTGTAAATGTAAAACCAGCACTTGAATATTTAATTTGATGTTTACACTTCTTAACTTAACACTTTTTTTTCTTTAAAATATACAAAAAGCTGTAAAAGCTGTATTGGGTTCAGGCATTTAAAAGGAAAATCTCTTACGTTTTTGTTTCATCGTTTAAGAAATTTTAGAAGAAATTAAAAGAAACGTCAAAAAAATGTTTTCGGAGCCCTTAACCTGCTTCAAAATGTTATGAGTTTCTTTCAACTCAATCACACCTTGTTGATGGAGAGGAGTTTAATATTTGTATGAACATATTTCGGTTTTAATGTTATAACAACTTGTGTCGTTTTTATTTTATTTGTTTTTTGTTGTTGTGAAATAAAAAATGATGTCATTCTTTCTTCATCCTGTACTCAATTCCAAAGAGATATTTTAAATTGTGAAATAGCTACATATTTCGAAATTTCAATTCTAATCCAAAACAAACAAATCCCACGTTTGCTTGTAAATACATTCATGTATAGAAGACCTATTTTTTACGCCTTCTACAATATTTCCCCAACACATTGCAGTTCAATGTATTTTTTTTTATTCCACGTGAGTTGTTTTTTGGTTGAAATGTTTCCTTATAAAAGCTTTTTTTTATTGTGAAAGGATCTAACTATAACATTACAAGTTTTTTTTTCAAATTCGATTATAACTGTTTCAATAAAATCAAGGCCATTCGAACCAATCTCACTTCCATTTAATCTTCAAATGCATCAATCACAAGAACTATCTGTGTCAATCTATACTATTATTACAAAATGAAACCGAAACACCCATCATATCAGCTATCAATACCTTGTTAGTTAAAACTGGTGGATCAACAAGCTGCCATCAGGTTCTACTCCTACTGCAATCACACAAATTGGCAGCAACCTGTACAATCAATCATCTAACAAGGTCATTCAATTGTCTCTTCCAGATGCCATCTTTGATTAACTTTGTATAGGTTGTATGATTGTAGCATAAATATAGAAACCTAACCTATACATAATACGCCATAGATACTTCAAGGAGATATATTTTAATTATAGAATTCTTCGTTCCAGTTTGGTTTTTGCTTTTGCTTTGATTTCATCTTTAATTGAGCCGATGTTGATTGTACGTTTCGTAGGTAGGTTTTTTTCTTCTTTTTTTTAGTTGCCTTTTTGTGGAACTTTTCTCCAGTTTTTGTGTTGGCCTTCTGCTACTGTAGTATAATATAGAAACAGAAGACGCCGACTTGGCTCTCTAGCCTGCAGGAACAATTTTGCACAATTAACTGTATAAGAACTAAGAACAGAAGAAAGCGATGTGCTCCAGTTTTGCTCTGCCATTTCTACTCCTGTTTCAAATGATGCTTGAGTGGATTATGTTTTTCTTCTCGATCTGATCAACAGGTGAATTTCACAGCTAAACTTGTTCTTTATTTGATTACAGAGAAGGGAAAAATATAAAAAGGAAAAAAAATGTTAAAAAAATAAATAAAGGTAACAAAATTCAGCAGAGCAACTTTTTTGTTTCTATTTTTTTCATATTTCCCAACATTTTTGTTTCTTTAATTGTCCTTCCTTTTTGAATTAGTCCGCGGGGTAATGGTTAGTACATCTCATCTCATCTAAGCCGCTAGAATTCAGCAGACACAAAGGAATGGTTGATTGTTGTAAGTCACTAGCCTTTTCTCAATAAATCCTAATAAGGAGCTTTATCTTTTTCATCAAAAATGTTGAGTTAACTATATAATTATACCTCTTATTTACTGGTGAACTTCACCTTAGCACTTGCATCATGTAGAAGGTTGCATTGCTGCAGTTTTTTGTTTGATTTGTTTTTTTTTTGCTTTTGCTTTGCTTCTTCTTTTGCTTGCAAGTCACCGCTATTTAATTTCGCAGAGAATTTAATTCCACAATTCAATTCAATTCCATTCAATCATCTCTGATAATGAGATTCGAAAAAGTGCAAAGGGCACCTGCGTTAAGTTGACTAACGGCCAACTCAACTTAACGTTGATGGAGTAACCTCAGTTGTAAGCAAAAAACCTTTAAATAATTTTTATTTATTTTTATTTTTTTGTATTTGAGGGTGGGAAGGGAAAGATGAAAACCCCACATCCACATCATATAAATACACTCTTGTTGACCCAGAGTCAGAATCCAAAGGATCTTGAAGCAAGGTGAAGTGGGATTACCTTCACTATATTATAGTTCTTGTTTTCGTTATTTGTTTTTTGCTCTTGCACCTTAGCCTTGGAGGCAAGAGAGGCAAAACATTCTCGTCCTTGCATCATGCTCGTATTTGTTCATTCGAACTCCATCAGGCACTCCAAGATCCGTGTGTGTACATAAGTGGAAGGCTCAGCGCTCAGAATGGAAAGCAAGGAGGCGGCCGTGCTGGGATAAAATGAAAGACATTGTGGCAAGAAGCAAACAAAAACAAAAATGCATAAAACAGCCTTCGTCCTTACGACAGAAATCGATTACGGTATACAGCCCTAATTGCACATTGGGTGGTAGTGGTAATGACGATGGTGATGCTAATGCTGGCTGTCGTTGGTTGTGTGTCATTACCATTATCCTTTCATGCTGTGCTACACTTTCTGGGTCACAGGCAGATTTATCTTTTGGAAACAGAATATAAACTGAGACTTGTTTAATGAGCCCCAAGGTGGTTTATGATCAATTTTGGTAATATAAATACGTGAGTATTCGCACGATACGACATAAATTTTATTGCATCAGCTTAATGTTCTCCATCTTTACAAATTAAAAGTTGCATTTATTTCAATTTTAATTTCATTCGATGCACTAACTTTCTGTTGTGTTGTTTATTCAAGAAGAATAAGAAAAAAGGGTGACTCATTAAGAATTAATTAAATTAAGAAAACAAAAGAAAATCAATTTTATTGGATAATCTTTATTATTATACAAAAGAACCATTCTTTCTTTATTTTTGAAAGATTTCTTTTGATTCTCGACTGTAAATGCGGCTTACATGGTACATTCTGAAGTTCCAATTTTCTTGAACTGTTTTGACTAAAAATTTGTTCTGTGATGAGTCCCATTTGTGGCCCAATGGTTTCTTCAATAAGCAAAATTGGCATACTTGGGCTAAAGAGCAACTCAGTTCTACCCTTAGATCTAGACAAGATTTGCTGTAGTTTGAGGACTGTTGAAACCATCGCATCGGTTCGTATTTCTTAAGAAATGAGGTCAATGCAAAAACGTAAATTAAAACCTTAAATGGCACCGGATATTACGAACCCATAACAGACTATTATTAGCAGCTTGAAATTAAAGCAGGGTACATGTATATGCCGATTTTTCTGTTTAAATAGATAAACCCTATTTCCAAATCGTTGCGCTTTGATTTCGATAGATTTTTGATATTTTCAAGTTAAATCTTAATTTGGCTCTAAGGTTAATTTATTTTCAAGCAAAGTCCGAAAACGGCCATTGAGCAAATGAAAGGAGAAGTATAAAGAAATAGAACTTAAAGAATATTCAAAAGTATTTTTTTTTTTGGTTTTGAACTTCACAAAACATAAAAACATTAATTATCTTCAAAGCCGTTATGACATGACGTTTAAAAATTTCATCTGCACTTATTTAACCTTTGATTGAAAAAAAGAATCGGCCCTGCCCTGTCCTGAGGCATCCTATTCCAATATTCTCTTCTCTCCTAGAAGTCCAGTACAAAACATCATAGCGCATTTTTTTTTTCTTTTTTGGATCCGATTTGGTTGTCAATCTGTATATACGATGTGGTTATGTCCACATAACATTGTTCAATATTGTCACGTGTTTTGTAGAGCTCACGTTCTGTGCACCTGATGTAGGTACTATTACAAGTTACAAGCAGATTTATAGGGTTAGCCATCAAACTCCTTTTTGGGGCCTGGGCTTATCCAAATCCGTCGCCTTTGCCACTGGAATACACAATAACGATAGCTGCTCCTATACGACACAAAGACACCAAGCGATGACACAAAAAAGGAACCGCATTGATTTTCCACCTTGGGCTTTGTTATTTTCTCCTCCATCTTTTTTTTCATTTGTTTTTTTTTTCCTTCGGCCTTGTTGAACAACACACAAAAAACACCTCCAACCAATTCTAGGTGTTCCGGTCGAGAATCCAAGATGAAAAAGTGGATCTCTGTCACTTGACATAGAGGCAGCGGCGGCGGCGATGGCGGTGGCAGTGGCAGTAGCGAGAGATATCTTATGGCTACATCTTGATATAAGAAATCGGGGATACGCTTTGTGTCGCGCGTCCAATTCGTTTTCTTGCTACGCGGTTTCCTCTGGATCCAGGAGGAGCTCTGCAACAAAAAAAAAAAAAAACTGGATTAAATAATGATTAAGAAATGTCATGAAATGGAAAAATAACTTTGCCGCCACCGCCATTGGGTCGCTAGGGAAGAAACGTAAGCAGGCAAAGGTACCTACATATATCCCTTCCCTGATACCTCTGATGATGCAGGAAGCAAAAAAGCCTCAAGCCAAACCAATTTTGTTTATCTGTGGCATGCCAGCTCGCTCCTTGGAGCTTTGCTGCGAGAACGATGCGAATGTGCGTCCCGTTTCCTGATTGTTTCTTCTTTTTTTTTTATGTTTGCAGTTTGCCATTGTTTTTTCCCTGTCAACGGGCTATAATTTTATTTTATGTGAATTATTTTTTAATGCGGGACGGGACTCCGCCACGAATAAAATTCTGGGATGATGGACAGACTGGGTGATGAGAAGAATCCTTATTTTTTTATTATTATTATTTTTTCATATGGGGACTGACTGTGGGGACACTAGGTATGAGTATTTGAGCATTCACTTGGATTATGGTGAAATGGAGAATTCATTTTTTTGTTGTTGTTGTTTTTGTTATTGCTGGCAATGTTGCCATTATTTCCGAACATTAAATATAATCGGCGAACGAAATGTGGGAAATTTATGGTTTGAATTAAGGCTTCATTCAATTCATTTGGTGGTTTGGTTTGGTTGAGGAGCTTTTGACTGACGGGTGTATATAGAGTTTGATCGGTTATATATTCTCGTTATGGTTTGGGGATCATCAAGTTGTTTCAAGTTAAGTACAATCGGATAGCGAAAGGGATTATAAAATGCCATGACAGTAAGGAAGGTATAATTGAGTAGGTTTAAACTGAATTAATTTAAGTAAAACCGGAAGATTTTCAAACAGATAATGATGGAGTTTCATTTTGGATGAAAATATGAATTTTTAATAATCTAGCTGATTTATAGATTATATTCTTGATTTTTTTCTTTTTGAATATACCGGCATTTTGTTATAACGGCCTCTTTTAACTATTATATAACCTAGCTTCCGTTCCGTTATATTCACAGCCAAATTGTTGCGATACAACGACTCCCAAACATATCGGAGTTCAATAAAATTTTCTTACAATACCTACCATCACTGCTAAAAATTTGACAACGTTGAAGCAAGTATTTATAACATTTTACGACCGCCTTATTTCTACTGCTAATTATTAATAGCTTTTTCGGGAAAACTTAATTTTTGAACACAAAAAAAATTATTTTGAGCTGTGACGGTATTGAAGCAGATAATCATATAAATTTTAACCAATCTATTCGATTTTGTAACGACTTGTATGAACGTATGTAGGCCGTTAAACGAGAGTGTGATCAAAGCGAACATTTATTTAAACTTCAAATTTATTCTAAAACTTTCTTGTGTGAGGTAAAATCGGCTGAACCTTTTTATTAAGGTCCGTCAAACTGGAAACACCACAACTGAAATTGAAAATTCTACAATTATCCAGGAACTTAGTGAAAATTTAGTACTAATTTAATACCGCAACACCGGTTTGGAACTAAAATCGCTTCCCACTCAAACTTTTGGCGTTCCTAGCTTGAAAACCACACTACCAAACGCAAGATTTAAAAAAAAACAAATGTGTGGGGAATTTAAGTGCAATTTTAGTGGTCATAACTTCACGAAATTTCAAATTATATATTCCACGATTTGACCTTGAAATTTAGTTCTGAAAATAAAAAATCGTGGAGATTTTCTATATTAAATCCTTAAAAAAAAATTAAAAATACAGATTAGATGAAGAATGAGTTAATTAGAAAAAATAACCAATTTCGTGTTTCTACTCCCAATTCTTCGATTTTAAATGCTCCTTCACTAGCCCCTAACCATTAGACCACTAGAGTTAACCATCTCGAATAACTGAATAGATATTTCTAACAGATGTGTGTCAAAACACTTAGAAATAGAGAGGAGCACTACTAAATAGGCCAATAAAAGCTATTTTTACAGTGCTCCGCTTTAATTTCTATAGATTTTTGACAATTGAAAGTTAATCTTGAAAAACTGGTTCCACTAAAACTATAGCTCGCTACTTCTGCACTTTAAAACAAATATTTAACAATGTTACTGGTTGAGATTAAGTGATACCTTTACACATTTTACGAAAGTTTGTTGTTGTGAATTTTTAAATTTTCGGATATTTTTTCCAGCTTTCTTATTTATAGCAAAACTAACATGTTTAATATGAAGCTCAAACTGGAACACCCTTTAAAAATAAAATAAAGTTGATATGTAATCCAGATGTCACTTGGGTTTTTTATGAACTCACTGTGTTGATACACAAAAACATGAACTAACTACCATTAGTTGCCTCTTTTATTCACATCTAGTATTTCATATCCCACACCAAATTTAATTCCAAACACACAATTCAAGGACGTTCATATGCAGAGATAAAATAGAATTTTAATTGCAGCAAGCATGACAATTTAACCACAAGTTTAAACCAAACACACTTAATCGCACACACTCTGTCTCTGGTCAATGGTATGATTTGTCAAGACCCCTCCCACCGCCGCACCTCTTGCCCTCCTTAAACCATGCATCAGAAATGCAAAATTGCTTGCGCGAATGTTTTCGCTCCCACCGTCCGAAAATAAAAAAAAAATTACCGAAACCCAATACCTCCAAGAGGCCCGCGGGCGGTCACGCCAGAAAATAAACTCTGTGAGTATAAGCACGATATGTTCAACATAATTTACCGCAAACATGACGGATCGGTAGACAGGCCCGAACCGGACCATAGACCAGGGACCGGACGCACTGCGAAAACCGCCGTAATTAATTAAATGCAATATTTATGGCTACCCATGCAAAATGTCATTTTTGTCCCGCTCCCGATCCCGAATCTGAGCCCAATGCCCATTCTACGATACTTGATACTCCTCGGCACCGAATGCGCCCACAGGAAGCAACTGCGACAAACTGGAACATTATGTGTACTCTTGCTTCCATGTCCATGACTGCAACATGACTTCCACGTACGACAATCATAAACCACGTGTACAATGTCACAAAATGTCCACCGCATTTCTCTCCATATAATGTGTAACGCAACTGTTGTGTGTACATAAGTTGCCACGATGTTGATGGAGCTATATACCACGGACTGGGACTCCAAACTACCATCAGCCAAAACTGCTCCACCATACCTAGAAGATGCATATATAAAGCGTGTGTTTGTGTGTCTTGTGTTGTGATACAAAAAATGGAAGACAATCTAGGAGCAATCGGATTTTACGAGCACTTCCCACAAATAATCCCTCTTATCCCCAAAACCCATTCTTTCCTTCGTCTCGTCAGTTTTCCGTCCCTTCGGCGTCACCGCCGCCATGTTGTTGTTGACGAAATAAATGGAAATCCGTTTCCGGAATTTATGGTGAGTGGACATCGGAGGTCACATCCGGTGATGCGTTTTGGAATGCGTTCATCGACCCACCCACCCAATTGACCATTGAGTCCATTAAGGATTGTTTCCTTGTTTGTTCGGCAGAGAGAATTTGGGAGGAGGGTGTAATGAAAGACAGCGCCCTCTATAAATATCTATATGTTAACATACACTATATATGTACATACATAGGTACACACATATAAAACTGTTTACGGAAACAGTTTTCCAGTAAAAAGATTCCTCGCTTGCCTTGAGTGGATATTTATGTTTTAGTCTCGCAATGTTTCCGATGGGACTTTTTTTATAGCAAGGAATAAGAACTAAGCTATGTACATCACGTTAAAAGTGCGAGCGCTTACCATTTTATGAGCGAATACACTCATCTAAAACTTTCGCCGTGAAGTAACATTTTTTACGACTTCGCCCTAAAAATGCCAGATTTTATGGTTTAATGTAATAAAAACAAATACCATACCAGGGGATGAAAGGATTCTAAGTAACTTTTTTTCTTGCTTTGTCAGATCTGTTTGCATTTCTCAAAAAAAAAAAAAAAACATTTAACGAAACGCAAATGCAATAAAAAAGGCTTTTGCCCCATAACCCTCCCCCCCAACTATAAACCAACCAATGGCAGCAACCTCACCCTAATCCATTCATTGTATATCAAGCATCTTTTGGTCGCACCCTTCGGATGAAATTCCAATTATTGTTGCAATAAAATTGTAAATTTATGGCAAGAGAAATTTCACCACTTGTAGAAGAGTGAAGGAAATTGTATAAACAGAAAATTTCCAAAAAAAAAAAAACTGGACTAACATTTTAGTTTCGATAAAGCTTTCAGTTTTTCTAGGGCTTTAGAAACATTTTTACACATATACTCGTATATTTATATCTTCCTTGTTGCAAAATATAATACGTTTCAAAGGAAGTACCAGTTTAATTCTAGCTTCAGAAAGGTTTTACTTGAAAACCAAAATAAGCTCTATAGAAGTTAGAATTTCCTTTAAATTATTTTACAATTTCTGTAAATTTACAGCGAAATATAAACCCGTCTAACACTACTATTAGCCCTCAGAGCTCAAAATAAGCTTAATAGAAGTTACAATTTCGCTTAAAAACAAAGCAATTAATTGCATTAATTTGTGATTCTTGTAAATTCATATCTATATATCACCTTCTTACAAAGCATCACAAATTAAAATAAGCTTTATAAAAGTGAGAATTTGAGGTTCATAATGTTAAATTTTTTTTACAGACAGTACACTGAACCTGAACCTTTTGTTTACTTCAGTTCCTGTGGATCTTTAGACAAATATCATGCATTAACTTTGTTTACCTTGTTATACCTACACCTTGATAAATTTTCTGAAATTAGACAGGACATTTTTCTTTTATAACATCAAATAAGCTTTATAGAATTTAAAATTTCCCTTAACAAGAAAACAATAACTTTCCTTTTTTTTCTCTATACAGTTGCAAAACTTCAAAAGACACTACCTGGTATTTTTCGATACATCAAATAAATTTTATAGAAGTTTTAACTTCTCTTAACAATATATCTGATGAATTTTTTATACAAAATTAGAATCCTATCTCGAATTCCTTCGTCTAAATTTAGAATTTTAAGAAAATTAAAATCTAACAAATCCAGCGCTCGTGAAATTAACCTATTCTTTAATATTCGCGTACTCTACTAACTGCTGAGGTGACTGACCCTACTTTTGCTCTAAAGGCAGGCAGTGTTTCAAATCATCCTTTTATCGCTAAACGAAGTTATATGGTTACAAATAAACTAAAGCGAAACAAAGCTCAAGTTATATATAGCCACCGAACTCTGCCAAGTCGATGCCAACCATTACAGGTTATGTAGGTACTATATAAGTCCACCACGCTGCAGCTGCCGCCGCCAACGGCATCATGTGCATTGTTGCCACACAAAGCTCGACAACCATGAAGCGACTTCACATGGGAGGCTCTTATGGTGTTGCCGTGTGATGCAAATCCTTGCGAATTCCTTCGACTGGAAAAACTGTTGACGTTGATTTTGTGGGCACTTGTTTCTGGGTTTATTTTTTTGGGGGTTGTTTTTGTTCTTTCATTCTTTTGTTTTTTTTTTCCATTCGTCCTGGAATAGGCCCACATCCCGTTTGGATCCTTGATTTGTTCAAGTGCGGTGTTGGTTTTCTATACTCAAAAAATGATTTCGATGGCTATAAGTAAGCACCCTTTTCGACAGAAAGGAAAGCATTTGGAATTATTTTTTTTTTTTTGTAAAATGAATAGGACTTTTGTTTCTTTTTGGTAACCATCATCACAATCATATATATTCCCATGATGGTCCTTGCGACTTTTTGCAGTCGTCCGTTTTTTTGTTTTTTTTTTTGGGAAAAAGTTTGTTCCTACCTTTTTGTCGAGTAGAAAGTAAAGGGGTGAGTTCAGCCATTTTTACTCCTGCTATACTCTTGGAATTAAATCTATTCTTTTTTTTTTGTTTATTCGCAGCCGAGAGGCTTTTTTAAAAGTATTCCCTGTGAGGCTGAAGAGTTGAATTCTGGAATTTGAAGTAAGACCGAAGTCATTGTTCCGATAAATAAGATTTTTTTTTCCTACAAAAAGGGTGAGTTGAAAGGAGCCATCATCAAGCATTAAGAAAAAGTTGAGCATGAATTTCTCTCATCAGCAAGGTTTTTATTCGGTGAAGCCGATTGCGAGGACGAGAAGGGCTATCCAAAGCTGGTATGGGTAAGATAGCTTGGGGCATAGCTATGTTATAGGGCGTTGGTCAGGAAATATGTTAACTTTTTTGGCAGAAAATGCAAAGAGTCTGAAGCTGAAGGTGATGTTTGACAATACAAAGAGTGATTCAAAAGTTGAAGAATGAGAAAAAGGGGAAATAACAGTTGCAGAAAGTCAAAACAATAAAGTTAAGAGTTTTTTTTTTTTGTTTTAACTTGAATTTAACAATAGGTAGATTGTATTATTGTGTTTGACAAATTTATAAAGCTTTAAGCTCTTAAAAAATTAACAACTTGATTTTAATTGAGAAATATTTAAGTGTAAGATATTCTCATAGGAATGTTGACGGAGTCTCAGTCTTTATTTATTTTTATTACTTTTGTTGTATTTTCCAAAGCAGAAATTTCACTTCAATGGCGAGATTTTACCACTTCTTTCAGATTTTCTGGTGCTTATAGGAGTTTCCTATTCCTTTAAATGGCTTTCGTATTGAGGTATAATGACGGTATAACCCCAGAAGTGAACTCATATAAGTTGTTCATCAATTCAAATTCCAAAATCTAAGTTTTAAGTCGTGTAGTTCCCTAATTGCTCACGATTTTATTTTTTTTTTCTTAAAAAATAACCTTTCATCTTTTTAAATAATAACTCCATTGATTTTAAATGAAGCAATAGAATTGTATATCGAAATGCATAATCATTTATAACCTCAATAAATTATACCACAAAACATAAAAATGCCTCCCCGATTACACCATCAAAATAAAAAAACTATATTGCAGGTGTCAAATCCAAATCGATTCATTTACTTCAGTTCACCATCACATTATAGCCGATATAATGTACCATAATAAAACCCAAACACCTGCACTTTAACGTAGGTATATTCGAATCTAAATGCCACTAATTAAAGCTGACATTACAATGCAACTTTAATCCAAAATACATGAATGCCTACACTTAAGCTACAAACAACAGCCTAAACATTAACTATTTGCACAACAATCATTGGGGCCTTCAGCTGCTTGGCTTTTGGCCTCGGAGTCGGAGCCCGAAATCCAAACCAACCAACACGAACACATAAAAACCTTACCAACACCCCATCACATATACAAAGGAGGCCAAAATAGACCACAACAATTGAACGTATTTCATTCCAGTGTACGTGCATACTCGTATCTACATATATGTAGACAATGAGGGCCTTATACCATTGCTGTGGCTCGGTTGGCCTCTTCTCCGACTGAGTTGCCATAATTGTATAACTGTATCCATGTAGGTACTTATGTGTCGGACTCACCGACAAACTAAATAAATTCAAAATTAACCTCACATTATTCACACAAAAATTCCCAGTAAATCACATAATCAAATATAATAATTTCCATTTGAATGGCTTTGCCGGTAGAGGGAGTTTGAATCGCCTCTCTCTCCATATCCCTGGCTATATGTTGTGATATTAGGCTTATATAGAGAGAAGACCGTAATAATCCATTAAATGATAAACACCGCACCATCATACATACACATATACGCCGCACACAATGAATTTATTGCACGTTAATTGCCATCGGAATCCATAGGCATTCAATAACAATCACAAGGCAAAGGCGGGTCCGTACCAATTTGAAGTGAAAGAGAGAACTTCGATTAAAATTCCAGGATATATTCATATACCTACCTAAAGTGTTTCGAGTGCAAGCGATGTGCATCCTCGAATTGCTACAGATGCATGCACTCGCGTTCACCCCAATCGCACAAATTGTCGAACAGAACCAAACCGAACTCATCCGTGAAACTTTATCCTTCGATTATGACAGCGGGCAATACTGCACCGCACCGCCATCATAGCTGGGACATAAGGATAACGGTCTATATCGATACCAAATCGAGCCTAGCCGAAGCCCAACTAAAAACCTGCAGAATTGCTTTATCTCAACGGTCGAGCTATGTACATCCACGGGATCAGAAGAGTAAAAATTAATACGTTCCACTATTTGACATTTGATGGCGCACCACTGCACGACGACGCCACCACCGCCGCCGCTGCTGCCGGACCGTCTAAATTGTAAAAGGTCCTTAACGACTTTCCAATGGCTTACACACACACACACACAACAAATATATTCAATCTCCATTGCATAGTATAACTGTATATGCGATTCCATTATCATGTACCGTTGTGTTCAAGTATCCGTTTTTCATTAGCAATAAACATTTTAGATAAGCAAAAATTCTCTGCAGAGGACGCTGCTATCGTATAAAAGGGTAAATAATAATAATAAGCGCTTCGCTGGTGTTTTAACGACTTTTAATGAAATATTATGGCATTATTGTGTATAATATTGATAAAGTCCATACATACATATATGTATATAGTCTTTTTTTGTTTAGGTATATGTACAAGTTACCAACCATGAATACAAGGCCAGCTTAGAACGATAAACGATTGTGGAAGTCAACCTCATTTCAGTAAAGTGTATCCTCTTGTAATTTTAATTGAACCTTTAAAATCGCGATTATGCATTGAAAATCTATTGTGATTAACTATGGTATAGTTAAATAGATGGAAGGGTATTCATATTAATCGATACTTCTTCATTAACTTCCACAAAACTAAAAACTTATTAGAAGTGTGTAATAGTAAAAATGAAATTGATTATAATGTGGCTTTCGATAAAAAGACGGTTTAAGCCATAAACTGCGTTAAAACCATTTTAATTAAGAATTTACTCACTGACGATAAAGAAGTTAATAGATCTTTAAAGCTGCATACTCATACTGTTCTTCGCTTTGTGAACAAAAAAATTTAAAAAAGGACACACATCGCACGAACTTGCTCTTGTGATTCAATTTCGCTAATGTTATGTATTCATATTTATACACTCTATCTCATTCTTATACTCATATCACTCTAGTAGTAGAGTAGTAGATAAGCTAAATCACTCAACCATTGTTAGTTACTAGTTATGTAAGTTAGTCATTTAAGAACCATTGAATAATAAAGACACTGAAATATAATAGCTAAAAGGTCTGTTTCTTTATTGTTTGGGAAAATGTTTGGGTAAAAGTTTGGGTTCGAGCTTTTTCATGTTGTTGTTGTTGTTGTTGTTGTAATTTTTCAAAAGTAAGAAAAAGTATTTTTTTCTGGGTAAACGTCATATTTGACAACACAAATTATCAATAGTTTGAAAATCAAGATAAGGGGTAACATTTTTGGCTAAATTCTTGCTGGAGGGGAAATGAAATAAATTACAAAAATCAAAAGCTCTGGCACTTTGGCGCTAGAAAAAAGTAAAGAAACACATGTTGGGTAGATCTGGGATACCAAGAGATCGCGAGGGTGAGTAAAGAAACAAACCTATTCATATTGCAAATTTATGGTAATGATTCAATGGCGTTTTTTTATTAGAGAGAAAGGAGAAGACAATTTCAAACTGTCAAACTGTCAAAATATTATTCTATTCTAATATTATTCTAATTTTGTGGCAAAAAAAACGCAGTTTTATTGCAATTACTTGAAAAACAAAATTAAATTTGACGGTGTGATAGCTCATATAGAATCAAAGCCTAATGACTAATAACTCTCAATAATTTCTGCGTGTATGTTGTCAGGAGGAATGGGGAGAACCTACAATTTTCTACCGAATCCGAACGGCTAAGGTGAGAGGAACTTTTCCATGACAACAGATACTCTTCAAGGTAGGTATTCTATTTCTCGTATAGGAAGCAGTACCCGTAAAACAAATTTATGTTTTTAGGTGACATAGGCTTAAAATCGAATCCAAAGCTTACAGTCCTACACACTAACCACATTACGCTATTTAAAATAATTATAAAAATGCTTAATTTTCTTCTAATTCACAAATCAACTAAAACTTTAATCAAAAATTAATTAAGGAATTAAAATGTCTTATTAATAAACGATAAATTCACGTTAAGTACAAATTTTAACGAAAATCTAATACATTTAACAAGAACTCTGTTGTCACCAAAGATTATTAATTATTATTGCCTCGTTCGAGCTTGTAGATAACATTTCTTTTCTTTTTATATCCAGAGTTAGGCAAAAATAATATCTTAGCTATTTTAATCACTCGTTAATCATTGGGTGAATTATCTTAATAATAGGTATAAACCACAATTTTGTTTTGTTGTTAAGATCTCAAACTTATTTCACTGATTAAAAATAACTAATGTTTGATTTGAGTTTATTAATAAGGGATGTATAAGTAAAAAGTACGAAGTTTAATTAAAATCGTTATAGCCTTTTTAGATATAATTTGACAAAAAACAAAAATCATTGTATAGCAACTATCCGTTCTAGATGAGCTAAGAATTAATTGACATAAAAATGCTGCACTTATTTAGGCTTTCGCATGATGGATAAATTAGACGTACAGATGTACAGATGAACGCTATTGCAAAAACGACTTTTTTTAGAGCTCTCTATCATTTCAAAATTAGAGCAAGTACAAATACAGATCAAACGAATCCAAATATTGTTTTCTTAGCATTTGACATCAATTTGAAAATTTTACTGAGGATAGGCATATATTATAAAATGCTGTAGAATTCTTTCCATTTCTCTGAGATTGCAGAGTTCTAACACAATTTTTCTGAAATTACCTATATCATAAATATATTTTTTTAATTTCAAAATTTAAAGATTGAATTTTTTTTTCAAAACATTTCCAGCGTATTGCGGCTTTGAATAATAAGGTAAATGCGTGCGGGAGGACACATTAGGAATAGCTTGCAAATATTTACTTCCATACTTCCCCAATAGAAAACAAAACGATAAGAAAACGTAGGTCTTCCTTGATCGAGTAGATAATTTCTCAAGTTATTCCAATTACATAGATTTGTGTGATTTATAAACAAAATCTTCTATAAATACATAATTTTCTATAAAAATGTAATAGTTGTTCGTGTTGATGTTATTTGGAAAACAAAGAGGTGTGCTCTGAGGTCCCAAAGTCACCCTACCCAGACTTGCTTTGATTATAGAAGAAATTCTTTAACTATATGCGCAATCATGTAAAAAATATAATCCCACTTAGTTTTCCGCTATCCTATTAACCTGATGCAAACTATATCACCAGTCACCACTTGTATTATTATGCGAGGCACATTGTGATCTCATTTACGCTTCCACCACGACTTTAACCCACACTCACTCCACTCCAATTACATGTCATTTATTATCCGTAATCAGGACAAAATCTCCATAATTATCCATACCACAACTTGGATGGATGGTGAAAATTTTAATTCAAAAGACCCACAAGAAATCAGAATTAATATATATAGAGCCACAACTGTATTCATACTCTGAACACCACCTTCACCAAATTTTACTTACACAAAACACCGAAAAAGAATTCACCTTATACCTCGTGCATCATCATTAGACAAAATTGTCCTTCCTACTTTCAAACCATTGCTTTATGTCGGTGTCGTTGCCGTCGTCGTCTTCTTCGTCATTGTCGTCGTCGCCGCAGCCGCAGCCGCCACCGCGCCAGCCGCACCGTGACCAATTTCTACACACATGGTCTGGTCATCGTCATTCTCTTTCTAATCTTCGACGAAATCATCGTGGTTGTCGTGGTCCTATCGTCATTATTGTTGTCATTATCATCATCAGCATCAAGATCTAAACTTCGTCTGTCTATGGCGGTTTGCCGATAGCATCTTCAGCTATTAGGAGTACATATTTTTTTTTAAGCATAATTTTGCAAAGCCATCTCAACAGAACCTTATAATCAGGGCAACAGAGGCAGGTTGCAGGTTTGCCGCAGTCTTATTCTCCATCGTTATTCTTATTATAGTTAAAGTCACAGCCATAAATTTCCACAAACGAAACTAGATGTTGTTATACACAAAGAGAAAACTATGGTTGTTTGTTTTTTTTTTGTGCGTCCTTTTCTCCAAAATCTTAATAAGTGATCTCTATAAATAAAGGTTCTCCCAAACTAACATTCGGAACGACGCACGGCGAAACTTTTGCTTTTAACAGGGCGATAAATGAGAGTACCAATACCAACACCAACGCAACGACGACGATGACATTACGATCCAGCGAATCTCATATAAAATACATATATTGAGTATTGACAGTCGAAAGTTTCGTCGTCTTTGCGAATGTTTCGCGTTGGTTTGGGAGAGTCTTAAAATTTAATCTTTACTAAATAAGTTAGCTAAACGATTAAATAAATATTAAATAAATATTTCTGACACATGCGTGCTACTGACACTATCGAAATATGGCCCTTTTGATAGTGTCGCTCTCTCTGTTTTAATATTAAAACCGTATTTTGATAAAGTTGCCCTTTGATTTCGAAACCTAGAATTTTAATAACTGAAAATTAAATTTGATCCTAAAATAAAAAACGCTTCTGAGCTGAATCGGTTTTAATTTATTTGTATGATTAACTAACTATGGTTTAAATCAACGTGAACTCAGCACTGAAAAACTGGCCTTAGAGTTCTTGAAGAAATGGGTGTTTTTATGTTTCGAGAAGAAGGTTGATACTAAAAATGAGCTTTTGCTATCGAAAGAGAGAGGTATTTTGAAAAGTATTCAATTCAATAGTGTTTTGACACGTACATATCTGTCAGAAATAGAAATACCCATTCAGCTAATCCAGAGTTAACTCGCCAAGTTCTTTGAGTTGACTCGGGCGAGAGTCGATATCTAAATTGACAGAAGTTCCTTTGGTAACTCTGACACTGGAATAATCTCGCACTGAAAAACTGTGCCTTTAATGTAATTATATCACTCTGACGTATTGGATAAACCCTATAAGTTTTAAGTCTTTTCGGTGAATTTTGAATTTTGTTTACAGTGTATATAGGCAACATCAGTTTGGCATTCGGCAACTGAGTAATCGGCATGAGATACAAAAAGACACGACAGCACTGTGACGAGTTAGCAAAATAAAGATAAAAAAAAAAATAAAACAAGGGATTAACAAACGATTGTACTGGGACGTAAAAGGGGGGCAAATCTTAGACATATCCTGAGGGCAAATCTTCGGGGACGTTTATGTTAATCAACTGTCATACTAAGTCCATAATTACTCCTGAGAAAAACGTTTTGAATTTAGCTCACGTTTCGCGTATAAATTCTTCGTCTTTTCTCCTTGAATTTTTCCTGATGGCATCGTCATCGTCGTCTTCGTCGGTCGTCTTCGTAGTCATCATCATCGTCATTGGATGCAATTCCTCCTCCAGAGGGTAACATGTAGATGGATTGCTGGGATAATGTCGCCAGAGCCTTTCCTTTTAAACTTATAGTGCATGTGCTGTTGCACTAGATCATCGTACTGGGACAGCATGGCAAATCTCTGTTTGTCTTAATTAAAGCTGAGCGCTGTATCTTTAAGCTGGGGCGACAAGTATCATCAA
This sequence comes from Epistrophe eligans, assembly GCA_951394125.1. NCBI lineage: Eukaryota > Metazoa > Arthropoda > Insecta > Diptera > Syrphidae > Epistrophe > Epistrophe eligans. The sequence continues at coordinate 107,407,518 of OX596029.1, read as the reverse complement.
GAGATACCCGGGTTCTATAGTCAACAGACTGTATATGCAAGAGGGACCACCGAGAGGATATACGATGTTGGTGGTGGTGGTGTTAATGGCTTTGATGGTGGTCGGTTGTTCGTTCGAACCTTGAAACGTCCAACTCTCTGTGTTCTTCTGTCTCTCTCTAACTCCCTCTATCTCTATATGTCTATGCAGATTAGTGAAACGTGAAATGCCCACTTTCGAATGCAATTAAGCTGCCTAAGATGTTTTTGGAGGAGTTTGAGGGAGGGGGGAGGTTTCAATAGACAAGGATAATGCGAAAATCGTCCAAAATCAGCCCATTAACACAGCTGCAATTGCATTAGACCGATGAATACTAATATGAGAGAGGGGCCATCGCCATTACCATCACTATCAACGCATCGATTGACTTTGCATAGTGGCAAAGCCATAGTATTGTGGTTTCCAGGCGATTCTATATAGGCACATAATGCAACCTTAATGAGGCGTTATGAGCCATTTATTTGCAAAAGCAGATTACAATACATACTTCCATACTTGTGTTTTGAGTATATTTCTATGGTAAAAGGGAATGGAGGGAGTGAGGCGTGAGGCGTGAGGTGTGAGGCGTGAGGCTTGAACCCCCAGTAAGGGTGGTCTGGTTTAAATTAAGCCCCTACGCAGTTTGCTTTGTCATTTATGACTTACATACTATCTTCGATAAGGTTATAATATTCTCTCTCTAGTTGTGGAATTACAATGCAGGTGTGGTTAGGAAAATTTATGCAACAGTTTACTGAAGGTGTTAATCCTGTTATAAATTTCTTATGCAATTTGTTCAAGTCTGTGGTATTAAATAGATATGTCTTCTCTATAAGTTGAAAAAAAAAACAACTTTTTAAATGACAAGAACCCGCTTCAATGCTTACAGATATATACAACATGTTTTTTAAGGTACATACAGGGTGTACCAAAAGTCTCTTTCCTATATGTAAAAAATTAAGAGCTCTTTTATTTATAGATACTTTCAAGTAATTATTTTGTTTTAAACTTTCAAACCTTTTGTCTGAGACTAGCATGGAGGACTACACGATTGCACAGCGAGCAAAAATTTTTAAATTATTTTTTGAAAATAGCCAGCCAATAATTTGTACTCAACGTGCCTACCGGCAATTTTATGGCATTAGAAATGTTCCAACATCACTCACTGTTCGTGCAGTGGTGGCCAAATTTGAGCAATATGGGAACGTTGGAAATATGAGGCTTTCAGGATGGCATCGTTTGGACGATTAATCGAGATTGTTAGGGAAAGTCTTGTAACCGATCATGAAACATCGATCTGACGTCATTCAGTTAGGCATACCTATACCCTTACAAGATTCAGTTGGTCCAACTGCTCACTGATCAATACTGATGACCCAGAAAAACGTCTGGAGTAGGAAAACTACTTTTAAGCCACCCTGTACATACATAACTATCTATATACAACTTTAACTTAAAAATTAAAAAAAAATAAAATATTGTTACAATGGACATGACATTGGATATATTAAAAATATAAATTTCTGTCAATGGTGATTCAAAATAATTTTGAGTTTTTGGGGTTTTATGTGCAAATTCGAATATAGCGCCATCTGGAAATTGAATTTTCGGTCACTTCATTTATTATTTGTCAGGTGTCAAATTAATTTTTTCTATAAACAGTGTTGCCAATTTAAAAAAAAAAAAAAAACATCTAAAAATATACCTTATGAATCTATTTGAAGAGTGATTTTTTAAAATGTATAGGGGTATCGGTATAACTAACATTAGAGAAAAGATTCTTAGGCCGTTGACAATAAATTTGGGTTAAGTTGTATATGTTACTGTAAACCGCTGAATTTAAAAACAAAAAACTTAGGTTTGACAGATAGACAAAAAGATTTACAAACAATTATGTTCCATTCTGGATGACAAGCGAATGTGCTGAACATACACACAAGCTACATACCGTAGTTCTAGTACCATCGAAGCATTATGAAAATAAATATATTGTTTTAAAATTTGGGCTTCACTGAATGCAGTCACTGAATGCAGTAAGCCATAAATAGAACTTACTGAAGAGACATGTTGTTCCAGGGCCACACTTTCCCGCGGGGTATGGTGATTCAAAAACTAACAAGTTATCAAGGGTTTAAAATAAAAAAAAAAAACAATTTTTTTTAATTACATATATTAGGTACCTCATAACACTTTAAACTTGTGTTTTGAGCGATTTCGACTAAACATTTAAAATGACAGATTACCCATGACATGACAGTATGAAATTTTTTAAAAACTGTGATAAATCAGCCCATTTGTTTTCATTTTTAAGTTGTTTATGATTGCGAATGGGTTACAAAAAAATTTAAGTGAATCGAAGATTTGGTTTTGGGTGATTTAAAATCGTACGGTTTTATTATTTCAATACCCGATTTAACACCACAGATGCAACTAGATTTAATTTATTGAAATGTAAATAAAATACCACCTTCCCGTGCGAGAATTCTCGCAATTACATAAAAATAAAAAACGCACAAATTATTTTAAAATAAACGGACTAAATAAATTGTAATTGATCTAACGTCACATGCCAAAATATAACCGATTAGAAAGTGGAAGTGTCCATTTTTATTGGAATAATATTTAAGAAACAAATGCAATTTTTGAACAAATTTTTTAACATTTTTAAAATAAAATTATAATTCGTCAAATCAGTAGGTAATTCCGCTTTGTTTGACACCTCATTTGTCAAAATCGTTTTAGTGTATTAGAATCGGAACTACTATAAAAATAATTTATATAATGATAGGGGTGGAACACTTCTGAAACTAAAAAAATTGAAAGACGTCTATTTTAAAATTATTAGAAAATTGCAAGGCAAGACAGTTACGAAAAATGTTGATTAATTGTAAAAAACAATTGTTTTCATTCCTAACAGAGTAACTTTTTGGTCTACACTCGTATAACAAAACCTTTTACTGTTAATAAATAAACATTTGTATGCATGTTTTATTTCATTCAAAACCTCATCGGGAATCTAGAATAACAATCTCTTTTAAGAACTTTTCAAATTTAATACCAACACTTGTTATTCTAAGTTTAACAATAATGACAACACTGTTGGCGTCAGTGTCGCCATTGTCATACATTAAGGATTGTGGTAGTATATATATTTTATATTTTATTCAAGTAATCCACTATGATTGCAAAAATGTTAATCAAGAAAAAAAATTAAAAAAAAATCAAAACCCTTGAACAAGGACATGTAATCATCATATATTTTCATTTTAAAATCAGATTACACCAAAAAGTCATGCAAACAAAAATTACCAGATTTGTAAAGATGATAATAATCACACAAATATATAGAGAAAGAGAAAGGGAGTGAGAGAATATAGTCATGAAAAAGATTACACAAGAGGACACGCAAATTTTTATTTATTTTTTTTTTTGTATTACAAACAAACATTTTCCATAATAATCCTGCAGTCCAAGGATTATCTTTTAATTTATCCTCTCACTGTAGGTTATACAATACATGCTGTAGTTATTTCAAATAGCAATCCTAAAAGAGATTTCATGTCCTCCCAATTTACAATATTCATGAACAAACGGAAAGTTATGCATTTAATTTTCGTCCTTGAAATATGTAGCGAAAAAAAATCCTAAACCCTGTAAATTTTATGTATGTACAAAAAAGGAATACACATGAAAAATTTGCAAGGGTATAGTCTGGAGGATATTATACCCCATAGCAAGCTTCCCTATAGTTCTCTCTCCACTGTATGGAGGATCCAATGCTTTAATCAGAGCGCACCAAGGACATTTTAACTAACGAACAGTGTTCTCGAGTATCCCACCTCTCTCGCTCTATTTAAGCAATGGCCCGCATGGTGTGATGATTCGTGATTTTAATTTGAGATAAAGCAGGGGGAAGTTTATTTTACGACTCTTCCTGCCACCCTCTGTCTCCTGGGGATAGAAGATACCTCCTTTAAGTTCCTTGAAGCTATTTTTGATTCTATTCATCTTGAAAAGTTTGAAGCTACAAAGTAAGTGCTTCTGTTTTGCTAAAGAATGCGCGGCTTTATACGAGTCACCTTATCTTTTTAAGACTCTACTTAATGCAGACAGCCCCCAAAATATGATATTGGACAGGGAAGAGATAGTGGTTGCTCACAGGACATCATAGTCTTGTTTTGGGTACAAAAAAAAGGACGAGGAATACAAACATTTTTTGTACTAACTTTTTTTTTTTTTTTGTTGAAAAGCCACTTTGTGGGAATGGACGTAAAAAAAACCGTTTCATTCTTCTGAATTTCGAACCCTAATTCCATGCATTCATTAGCTCGCATGATATGGGGATGAACAGAACATGAACATGAACCTATGCGCGTTTATAATTTTTGTGGTGTAAAAATTCTGTAAACGCTTGTTATGAAATTTCCACCCGAAAGAATTGGGTTGAATATTTTGGTGTGTGTTTGTTTTTTTTTTTTTACTTTCTACCACCGGACTGCAAAAACCTGGAATTCCTTTGAGCGGCGAGCACCAACGACACGAGTCCTTCATCCAGTGGATTTTTTGGGTTTTTTTTTTGTTTTTCTTTTATTCCAGTTGAGAGAAATAATACATCAGGTGAGAGTTTTTTAAAAGGGGACCAGAAAAATGTTTCCATATGAGAAGTCAAAGGTGTTTCAAGTGATTTGTATACTTTTGTAGCTACGGTCAGTTCACAGTTGGAATGTTCAGTGGGTGGCAGTTTTGATGAAGTTATACTTTTTTTGTTAGCTTTGGTTTTCAAACAAACCAAAAGTTGGTATGGAAAATATTTCACAACAGGATGTTGTAGTTGAAACACATTTTTTTGAACAAAATGGAAGGATGGTTCGTTGAAAAGGATAAACATAGTTAGACATTTTTTTATTCGTGCCGCCTAAAACAAGCTTGTATTGTGGTACATATCTACATATTCTCATTCCTATTAAATAGTGTGAGTTTAATAACTACAGTTGTTTTTATCTAATCAAATTATAGAATGTATACTAATCCTTTGGTATGAATAGTTTATATCAAACAAAGCTTATAGCAAGCCACACATCTGGGGTATAAGTAAAAACAAATTGGATTTTTTAAATTTTGAATAAAAAATGGCAGAACATATTTTAGAGTCCTATATTTTCATATTGTTAACGATGTTTTTTTTAAGAAAAATTTTAAACATTTTCAAAAACGTTAATACTGTTAAGATGGAGATTTTCTCTTTAAAAATATATGTACCTACACAAATATATTTTGGAATGAATATTCCTTAACTCAAAAGAATGAACTTCTAAATTAAAGATTATCGAGATCGATTGTGGATAATAACATTATCTAAGCGTGAAATTCCCAACAAATAGGCAGCCTAAAATTTTGTTCCAAGTTTAGGTTCAAGTTTTTTTCAAAAATGCTGCTCACCCCTTTGTATGTAAAGATACGCAGTTAATCTTCTTGTGAAAACCAAATATTTACAGCAGTTCTATTCTCTCTAAAAATTATGATCATGGTGACTTTAGTATTTATTTCTTTAAAGTGCATAGCCAGCTCAGTGAATTTTTGAACACAAAAGATAAACAAATCAATTGTTTTTGTGCGCACAGTAACAAAGTGTTTTATAACTTTTCTTTGCTTTTGCTTGCGTGTCAAAAACACGACTTTTATAAAAAAAAAAAAAATTACGCATACGCCCTAGTGAACTATTTCATTTTCCCTTCAATTACTTGAAGTTATAATCTTTATAAAGTTTATGAACATCGAAGTTGGACATTTTTTAAGCTATATATTTTCGTACGAAACGTCGTCTATCAAAATATAATTAAAGAAAGAAAGACCTGAAGCCCACAAAAATAGGATTCAAATGCTATATATTTTCGTATACAACTTTTTAAAGACCTGTTGAGATAGTGCAAAAAGTCTTACTAAAATTTGAAGCACGTGAAAATGTAAAGAAAACACTATCAGAATGAAGCGGCTTATAGAAATTACTCTATTTTTTCACTTATAATCAAGATGTGAAGGAAAAGACGATAGGAGCATAATTGTCAAGAAATCTATTTCGATTCAATTGACTAACAGCCAAAGTCTTGTGAAGTAGCTTAACATCGAAATTATATTATTATAGTTCGAAAGTCTTATGATACATATTGTTAAAAGTTCACTAAAATTAGATTTAGGAAAGCCTTATTTTGTATGTTTTAACCATTTACTAAAAAATACCTTTATGCCATACTCCATTTTAAAATAGGATTTCAAAAGGTCGAATCAGAGACAAAGATTCATTGTGTAACGTGTAATTTAAGTCTTAAATTTCCAAATAAATGATTTTTGTTTTTTGATGTATAAAATTCTATACCGGGGTAGGGTAAACTAAAAATTTCTGCGTTACGTGTAGCAAGTGACGTGTAATACACGTGCCTGACGTACAACAATTTTGTTTGTTAACGTAGCCGCCGAGATGAAAATGACCAGTTGTCACTTGAACTTGTCGCTCGCTTTCATACTGTTAAAAGTAATAAGAGTACATCATGAGGACAAAGCTCTCATAGTGAAGTGAATATTTGAATTAATTAATAACAATGCTTCTTTCCAAACTCAAAGTAAATTCGTACATCCATTTAGGCTTAAGTTCTATCTACGAATATATAGAAAGCTTTTTAAAACTTCGTTTAGTATTTGATACTGAAAATCAAATAAATCTATAAATGTACCTCGAAGAACGATACCGCTATATTTAAGATACAAATCCAATAAAGACAAATCAAATATTCTATATTATACTTTTAGTATACTTTTCAGATACCTACTACCTGCCACCTGCCATAACGCCATCCCTCCAGCTAGGCTATGCTCAAAATTGCATCTTAAATTGAAAAATCCGCCTGGGAAAACTTCACACAATACGGAACTTATACTTTCCCATTGCTATTCAGGGGACAGCTCATTACACCGCTAGAGAACATAAATCCACAAATACCACTTGTTGTAACCTCCAGAAAAAAAAAATACAAAATACAAAATCAAACCAAACCTGAAGAAACTACACTCAATTTTGCATCTCATCGCCTCCAAAGTGAATAAATATAAATTGCCCAAAGAATCTACACTATTCAGAAGTCTAAATCTAAAGCCAAAGACTCTTTCTAGAAGGTAGTTGTCTATACCAAGGAATCCACGAAAAGAAAATAAAGCTAGAAAAAAAAAAAAAAAAAACAAAAAATAGAAAACAAAACTCTTATATAGCTTGAGGTGCTGAGATCTGCTATCCATTCTTAAACTGAATGGATTGCTTCTGGTGCACTCCTGCAATTACCCCCGCTTACATAAATTCGGTAGGAGTATAGTAATTTTCAACGCTAACTAACTTCTAGCCTCGTTACTATGGCCAAATGGAAGTTTCCTTGATTATTTAGAGCAATCTCTATGGAAGTGCTGTATAGCCAATTCACATTCGATAAATAGTGTGAACTTTGTGGAGGCTTCATGCTAAGCCCTGCAGTCAATGATGATCATTTCTATATGTATAGAAATTCAGTTATGACTTGGAAACTAGTTAATTGCTCTACAACTTTTATACGATCAGTGCCATGGAAAAGAGAATATTCTTGAAATTGAATCGCATATAATCCTCCTTGAGGGCAATTGAACCAAATGAGTGCACATGCACACGTTGACTGTGGACAGGTTTTATATTTATGTAGGTACATACATTGCATCTCATTGCATTGAGGAAGTCACGCGTCACAGTGGAATGACTGGCCCCGGTATTGATCTTTTGGCGTTTTTTCCATTTCTATTGCTGGAGACAGAGGAGCAACATTTTGTGTTTATTTTTTTTTTCTGTGCCATTGAGAAGTTGGTACACCGGACAAAAATGTTTTTTATTTTTTTTAAGGAATAGCCTGAAGGCGATTTAAATTAAGAAATTTAAGACAGCACTGGCATCAAAAGGCATATTTGAAAGGCGGAAGTTTGATCTTCTAGGGAGTTTGATTAAACAATTCCTTGGTTTTCTCCAAAACCATGGTGGAACGTTAAGCCACGTTGCGCATATATCCACGCAGCCTACCCTTTAAATCTGTTGCCAAGAGTTTGAAGCCAGCTTCTATTATTCCACAATAATAAGAATCACGTCACACGTGGGCCAAAGAACTAATCTCTTTTATATCTTGAAAGTTTTCATGGTCAGAGGTCAGTCACTGTTCCTACTTAAAGAGTCCCAATATTGATAACCTTTTCAATCACCTTCTCAACCTCCGCTTTTTCCAGAGGAGCTTTTTCAATGAGAGGCTTTTGTGCTATAAATTAATAACCGCTTCTAACTTATACTCGTACGTTTCCGTTCTCTTTATATTCTTTGAAACATTGGTTAGTGCGATAGGCTATTACGCTGAAGGTCTAGGCTTTAATCCAAATTTTTCCACTTTGATATAAAAAAGAGCAGCTGACTTTACTTTGCACAAGAAAGTTTTTAATGAATTTAATTAAAGTTTTTAACGAAATTTGCGCAGCTGATTGCACATCAAATAACTGGTATTAGAGATACAAACACTATACTCTGTCCAACAAAAATTGGCAGTGTAGGCAAGATAGGACGTTTGCCTCTCATTCTGGCTACAGTGGATTGCATAAATCTGTCCTTCATTAAAGCTTTCACAGGGTTGTCGTAGTGTCCACGATAACACTCATCATTAAAAACTTTTTCTTAAAGCTCGAAAATCAAAAGCACTTTAACAGAAACTCAAGGAAAAAAAGCTGAACGAATTACCAAATGCACACGGGTAACTCTGAATGCACATCAAGCAGCAGCCAATCGCCACTGGCCACAGCAATTCAGTGCACACTCAGATGTGCCTTGAATAGGACATTGGGTCTGTGTCAAATGGTATTGGAAATTCACGGGCGGGCAAACATTTTTTGTGGAGGAGTTATTTCAATTTAATATGGTGCAAAAATATGGCACGCTACTGATTTTGAAAAAGCTTTCCCATAAGACGTGTACTGCCAATTTTTGTTGGACAGAGTATAGTTCCTTTTACACGAGGAAATAAGTTGTTGGAAATTTTTTCATACGTTTTCATTTAAATTCCAATCTTTGCCAATCGTAGAATGTTCATTTGTCTTACTTGGTTCCGTTCTCACTTAAAAATTGAAAGTTGATTGAAACTAAGTTCCCTCGTGTGAAAGGGGACCTATGGAGAAAATACTGGTGTGCGTTCAGCGATATGCAGTCATCCCAAATGGGTGTGACTTACACACCAATTCCCCTCGGAATTTATTGCTATCGTGAACAATATTTCCATGGGAAATTTGTTGTAATTTCTCTTGAATTTTTCCGCATTTATTTTGGTGGAGAAATTAAGGCGAGACGGAGCAATGTAAGTTCAATTGAAACTTTTTTGATAAATAAACACATTTTTTAAATTTTATTATGGGACGAACTCAACAAATCAAAACCAAATAGAACTGCTGGTTAGTATTATGGAAAAGTATACAGATATAGAGACTGGATTTACTACCTACAGGGAAAAAAGAAGATTTGGCAAAATTTGGCCAAATCTTCATCTTCATTTGGATTACCTTCCTGCAGCAAAAAATGCAAAACCAAGAAAAAGAACATTCCTGGAAGTTTATATTTTTCGAAAAAATATAAATTTTTCTTTCTTTGCTCTTCCGCGGTTTGAATTTTGATCCATTCTGGAAAAATCTCTTCCTCGAAAATGTTAAGGAAGTTCGACAATGTTGATGGGCAAACGCAGACATGCACTAAGCCTGACGATTTGTGGACAGTGTTTTCAGACGGAGGGATTTTGTTCTTCTGCGAAATTTAACACCTCGTTCAAACAGAAAAATCTAATTGGCAACATGAAAAAATTCAATTATTGTTTGTTGTGCACCCTAGCAAGGTATCGAAGAGGACAATTTTATGCAATTTTATACAATTCAGTTGAAATGAACGCACCCAATATTTCTTTCTTCAAATGGATTGGGATATTTTGTTTTATTGTAAAGGAAATTTCAACTTAAATTTAATTTTTTTTTAATTATGATCATTTGATAACACTGCACACAATTCGAAATCGATCTCCGAAAATAATTTTGTTTTTTCAATGTTGGTAGTTTTTTCCCTGGGAAAAATGTATTCCGAGGGAAGTTCACGATAACTAGAAATATTCCGTGGGAACTAAAATTCCCCGGGAGATTCCCGATAGGGCCCATTATTAACTAACATCTTGGCAATTTGAATTGTATGACTTACCTATGTATCTGATACTTGGTTGTTCCATTATTTTTGTTTGAGTGTATTTTATGAAATAAAGGGAACCTAGATGAGACTACAAACAATTGTGATGGCACATGAGCAATTCATAAAAATCACACTCATGAAATCAAGACCGTGCGGGAATATATTTTCGTTTTCTGTTGAACCGCGATGACCCGAGTTCAACCTACGCTCTGCGCAAGCAAGCACACGTTGCGCAAACAATATATCTCGGTGGTAGAGTGAAGACAATCCACTCATTGAGTCTCTAAAGTTTTAATAACGACGAATAAGAGGGTATATAGTATAGTACTATAAAGGCAAGGTACATATATTTATACATTATACATCTCAGGTGGCCACACCACGCCACGCCGACAGTTAGTTTACTTAGACCGATAGATGCGGCAAGGAAGCTTAGTTTGGTAATGTCAACTTTTTGCTTGTTTATGCCACAAATGTGCTATGCATCGGCGACAATCATAGATACGGTCGAGAGTTAGTGGTGTTTTTTTTTTTTTTTGCTGAAAACGCGACTTCCTTTGTATATGTTTTGGTCTTGAAGCAGAGAAGGTATGTATTTATATATAGCTGTCCTAGAAAGGCTTTGGTGCCTTTGGTGTTTTGTTGGAATTTTACTGGACCTATACGTAAGATGCCATTGTACATAATATATGTATATGTACCTTATGTTTTTCTTATTTTTTTTTTTCTTCACTCAGGTTCGGAATGAACTTAAAGACACTTTAAAGGGAAGTACAATGGATAAAAATACAAGAACTTAAGAGTTGTTTACTTTAAACTACGAGTATTTGTGATATGTGACCGAAGCGGGGACCTTTGTTATATGAGATTCTTAGAAGCACGAGATCATGGAAGTTGATATTTTAAACATCGGAAGTGTTGGACTGGACATTTTGATAAATTTAAAATCCAATGGAACTTCAAGGATTTACTTATGTAAATGAAATAGAAAATAATGTGTTCATCAAATTTGTTGTGAAAAAATGTCGTTTCCTTGAAATGTTTGTGAATTTAATTTAGCTAGTTCAAGAACTGCGGCAAAAAAGAATTGAACAAGCGAATTCGAAAAAATATCAGTCTCAACTTTTTGACAAAAGTGGCAAAAGTGAGGAATCTCACTAAGGAATTATGTTCAGATTTCTGAGATCAGTGTGCCTGAGACTGGCTTATTCACAGGGAATTTTTGTATTAGAAGCTCGTGATGGTGTAGTAAATATTCCGCAGGTATATCAAGCCAGAGATATGGGAATCAAATTCCAGAAACGGAAAAAGCATTTTGATGTTATTAAGTTTTGTTCTTCCCTGAAACTAATTTATCCTCTTAAAATATATCCCAAATGCCACTTTTTTATGTTTTAAAATTTGGTAACCCTACTCGTACGATTGCAAAAATTAACAACATCATTGGCAAAAGCATCAGATTGGATGGAAAACAACAATATTGTCCAACCTGAACCTAAAAATAGTGAATCTTCTTCCTCCTTGGACAATCATCTTATTGCAATCAAGTCACTTGTTTCCAAGCTCGTAGAAACGTTGAGCAATCATCAGCTTAAGAAATACCTTCAAGAAAGCTTCTTAATGATTGGCAGTACATATATATACAGTTATTGTTAGTATATGGAATTCAGTTAGAATGGTTGATGATATAGATATGGTAATCAGCATTCCGATCTCAATGTATCCAATATCTTCCCAAGGATGTAGGCAAGGTAAGCTTAAGGAGGGGTAAGGGAAGGAGTTAGTTGTTAGTGAAAGAGTTTCCTTTAACAATGCAGAAATTTGCACAGAAGCTTTTTGAACTCACTTGGAGTTTTTGGAAAAGAATTCCTTAAAGAGCCCTGAAGGTGTTAGAACAACCATAAGTATCTCCAATTATATTTTAATCAATGCTTGCGCATTATTACAGAAAAATAGTCATTTACATTCCTTCTCCAAAATATTTTCGCAGTTTCTTATATTCCCTCAAATTCCCATCAATTTAACCTAAAGATCAATTTTTAAAGTATATTGTCCATTAGAGATATTCTTTATTTTCTCAGCTGTACCTAATATACTGCTTGATTTATATGGTATGCTTTACCAGCTGGCTTTTGTTTTCCATCTCATTGTTTTATTCAGAAATTTAAAACAAATGATAATAGCTTTCTCAAAACAGACTCTAGCTTATACGTTTTTAAAACTTGTACTGCGATAAACATTTAAAGGGTGAATATACATTTATTCAGCCAAACTTGATTACAGACCTTGACTTATCTAAAAAAAAAAAGCTTCTTTTTTTAAATAAATGTTTTATGAAGGGTAGGTATAGCACATAACAAAAAGGCTTAATTTTACGCTTTTTTTATAAGTCCTTTGCTTTTTCACAACTGAAACTTTATTTTATTTTTGAATTATTTCTTTTTATGACTATTTTTAAAAGGCCCGTCTTTCATCAAAATGTCAAACTTCTGAAAGGCCATTTTTTGAACTTCTCTATACCATTGGAGATTATCATAAAGTCTTTAAAAGTGCAGATGAATCATTTACGTTAAATAACAGGTACCTACCTACAGATCTCTAGCAAATGCGAAATTTCTAGTGGCAGGAAGGTTAGGTTATACCTACCTTAAAAAAAAGAATAAAAATGAAGTAAAGTCCTCAAATAAAGCATTCTTCTCGTATTTTATTTCCCAGCACTCACCTTTAGGACCTTTGCATTTGTTAACCGGTAATGGGTTTCCTATTCCCGAATATTCTTCTTCCCTAACCTTAAAATAAAAGCAAAAAAAGATAGGGCCACACAAAAGATTTTGGCACGTAGACAACCAAAGGTAACACTGCTGAAAGTATCTTAAGATCAAATGTATAGATATCAGGTTAGTGTGAGGAGATAAAAAAACAAAAAACGAAATATATTAAACACTTGAGACAAAATGTCGATGAGGAAAGTCGTACCTACATATATACATAAGCCTTTGCACTGAAATTTCGAGCAATGGCACTTATTTTGTATTTTCGTTCCTTCGCAAATTCTAACCCTTCCCCATCCCCTTGTTATATCTTAAGAACGACTTCGTTTAAGATTTGTTTTTTACTCTTTGTTGTGTCGAGGTATATATATACCTATACCCATGCTTTAACTTCACACATGGGTAAAATTAGAACTTTCTCCCATTCCAAGACTTTCAATATATAAATGTGTATATATTTTCTTTTCAGGGACATTCACAAGGGATTTTGGGCATTATTTTGCTCTTGCGTGTGGTTTAATGTGAATTCCAAGGAATCAAGAGTCGCACATAAAGTTTTATGAGAATTGATGAAATTCAAAACGACCCGTTTTCTTGTGATCCTAAATTCACAAATCTGTGTGTGTATTTTCTTCTTTCTTTCTTTTTTTTTTGGTTATGTTATTTTCTTATATGGTTTCCTTTATATCACAAAATTTCCTTTTGTAACACCTGCCAGCTTAAGGGAATGATTTAAGGAAATCGTTTGCAATTTTCCATTTTGACTTCAAAAGACGATATTCAATGTGAATATTTTTCATTGTCTTAAAAGGCTTATAAGTGTGTTGGTATATTGCCCGTGTGTATATGTGTGTGATGTAAATTTTTTAAAACTAATCTAAAGGATCACCGGAATATCACTTAAATTGGCAGTAGATTTCTGTTTAAGTTCATAAGCAACCTAATTGCATATTAATGGAAAATTTTGGGCCTAAGCTTTGGGCTTAATTAAGGCGGTTTGAAAATGTGATACTTACTAATTACAACAAATATCTTTGACAGACTTTTTTGTAGATTTTGATAAAAAAAATCACAGAGTTTCAAAGTAAAAAAAAATGTTTTAAAAAAATTGAACTTTTCGTTTTTGAAATAAATTAGATTTTTGAGTTGTTTGTGTGGTGAAAATCAATGGATTCTTAGTTTTCATGTTTATAAACTTAGAAATCAAATATCAAGGGACAAAATGTTCAGTTTCAAAACAATACAATATTTTGTAAGCCACATCATCATTTAAAACTCAAATCTCCAAAGCTTTGGCTTTTTGATGTGTAAACATCTAAGCCAGCGGCACACGGTAGAGTAAACTAAAAACGTGGAAATTTTTTGTAGCACATTTCGTTGTGCTGTTACACGTTATGATAGGCTGATGTATATTGGATACGTTCAATATTGGGTACGTTCCTTCGAACCTCAAACTAAATTGATAAACTAATTGATAAATGGAAAGGTCAAGTTGAGTTTGGGTTGAAATTTGGTTGACAGTTCGAATTCGCTGCGTTCTGTGATGTAAAACCAGCATTTGAATATTTAATTTGATGTTTACACATTAAACCGTGAGTCCCGACACTCACACTTTTTTTTGGGTGCGATGCGGTAACAAAACAACTTCAATACAAAATTCTTTATTTTTAATTAAGAGGCAAAAAGACAAACAAATAAATATTGCCAAGTGACGCTTCCACAAAGTGATTTAAGGCCATGATATTCGAACTCATTTAAACGAGCTTCTTCACCTGTAAAAGCCTTAATAATCTTTAGCACAGGGTTTTCTATCACAATAAATATAAGTTGTGTAGACTCCGCTCTTGAAATTTCTTTGTCATAGACCTATTCTTTAATTAAAGTCACCATAATTGCCACGAGATTTGCTAAGTTAACAATAATAGGTCCCTCAGTTTGCTAAAGTCACGCTACATTTCAAGTAAATTAGTATGATGTGATGAATAACCGCGTTTTATTATCGCCAATAACCCATATGGTTCATGTATAGATACCTACAACTGCCTTTTTTCTTAAAACTACAATTTGAACTACCTTGCCGATTTCCAAAACTGCCCACCAGAGTAAGAACTAATTTCTGGATCCATAAACAAAACCCCGATAGAAGCCTAGATCTAATGTTGTTTTTTTATAACGTGTTGAAGATAATCCAGACCCAAACCCGTAGATAGTAAAACGCAGCTAATGTTGTCTTTTATTTTAATTTTTAATATTTAGGTTTGTGCCATGCTTTTGCACATAGTTTCAATTCATTCGAATTTTTCTTTTCTCATGGCATATGAATTGCCAATCTTTTAAAAATAAAATAATTAAATTCAACCTAGAGAATTGTTTCAGCTTTTTTTGTTAATGTTTTTGACTCTATATTTTATTGAACATCGGTCGAGATATTGAATAAAAAGTATTCTGAAAGATTATTAAAAAGAATTGAACACAGTACCTATTATTATCATCTAAAGGATACATCAAAGAAAATTAATTAAAAATTAATTAAAACATTTAGTTTAATAAATACTTTGTTTGTTAAATCTATAATTCCATTTACTTAGTTTACTTTACGTTTCTTATTATAAAGGAACAAAGCTCCTCACATCACTGTGAAAAGTTGTAAAATTGAAACTTGTATAGGTACATATAAGAAAACTTAAACGGTAGCGTTTGAGACGATCGTAAACAACACTTTTTCACCATCATTACAGTTCTTTCTTTGATTCTCAAGAAAATTCAACAACACCGACAAACTTCAACAAAATAATCGCAGCTCCTTGAACAATCGCTATAATTTACCCTGTCCAGCCATTATTTTAACCCCTTGTTGCTGCCAGAATCCTTTATTCCATGTCGCAACCCCACCCACTCTCAACGCCACACTCACTCCCCGTTTCACTTACAAGATAATTAATATTTTCCAAGCAAGCAAGTTTTCACAGTTTTCCCATTACTTAAGCATTAAAAGGGTTGACCAGAGTTTATGGTTCTCTACTTCACTCTCACAATGTTGTCAGAGTGTTTTTAGTATTTTTCTCTGCTCTGGGATGGTCTAGGTACGAGTGTATATGTTGTATCTTCCAAGGATGCTTAGAAAAGGTTTCATACCTATGTCTACTAGAATAGCTATATATAATATATGGAGCAACGTTCTGCATACCTCCCATCTCTAAATGTTGTCCTTTGGTTCCACAACTAAACATACATATAAGGTGAGTCTTCTTGTGTAATAGAAAACCTGCATTCTGGTTGTGTGTGAGTCAGTTTTATGGGTTTTATGGTTGAAGTGAAATTCCGACAGCATACCTATATTACGGTTTTCTGACAGAGCAGGCGGAGTGGAATGGAATTGGAGGCACAAGGTCTCAGGGTTAGGACTTAGGACTCTCAGACAAACATGGGACAGGAACAGCAGAAGACACAGAAGAGAGGTGGACAGACTGTGAGTGAATTATTTCTTTGTTTTTGTTTCCGAAAGATATTCCTAGCCCAATGTGTTTTTGTTTTATGTGTATGCTTGTGTATTCGTAAGTAGGTATAATGTTGTTTCTAAGAAAGTAAATGGCCCAGATATAAATTTCATCCTCTAGCACCGAAGACCGAACAACGAACGAAGTTTTCTATATTTCTATGAGCCTCCACGTGTCTCGGCGTCGGCGTCGTCGTCGGGCGGTCGTCGTCTTAAATGTCAGTCGGGCTAAAGGTTGGCACCATGGCAGACCATTTAGCATTATGTAAGATTCCATACCTTAAAGGGGTTAAGGAGAATCGGAAATGTACGCTCAGAGATTTGTGTATTTTGATCCTGTTTTGGTTTTTATTGTGTTCGTACTTGTACTTTAGGTACTTGTCCTTCAGATTCAGATTCAGCTTCAGCTATGCTATACGTAATATGCTCCCCTGTTTTGCTTCTGCTGTTGGGCTTGTAAAAATGTTTTAAGATTTTGAAATTATTCTTAAGAAGGACTTATCCGACCTCCCCACCTCTTTATAGCGATCGTCTGCAATGGAAGAAAGTCTTCCGAAATGTTTTGTATAGATATTTATGTGTGGTGGACACATCAATTCGCCTAGCTTCCTCATACAACTCTCTCTTAGAGGGGAAGAAGGCAATGTATTGATTTCTACAATTCCTTTGAAAATGAAAAATGTTTTACGATAGGAATTTGTGTAGCCTGAGGATTTGTGTGTTCAATTTTGTTTTTTATACTTTTTCTTCTTCTATGCTGTATTTTGTGGACTTGGGATTTTTCGTCTTCTCTTAGATTATAAAAGGAGTCGAGTTTGTACCTACACTCTATATAGAATACTGCTGGAGGATAATTTTGTGACAGAGAGTAGGTATTGCAGCAGTAGCATTGTACCTACAATTCAATTAAATTTTGAGGAGTTGACTGGATTTTAGGACTTTGTATAGAAGTTTCGATATGGTTTATTGTATGTATGTGTATGTTGTAGCTTTAGGTATAGGAAATTATAACCCACCTAATAAAAAATGTTATAGGTAGGCATTTCGTTTTATTTCATTTAGCATATAGTAAATTTGAGTTTTTGGGTAAGAAAGGAAGTAGGTCAACATAGGTATTTGATGTTTAGAAATATTTACAAATGCAAATATTTATAGAACAGAATATACATATATAAGAAAATGTATTGTGAATAAGAAAAAATCTCTTAAGCTTTTATAGTTAAAAACTTTCTTTTTTTAGTATTTGATTTTGGTCCTTGTTTGGATACATAAATATAGTGAGGAGTTCTTACCTTAATTTTATTCCAGCCTATGCAAGGAGCTCAATGAACTTAAAATATTATAATGGTTAATTAAACAAAAAAAAAACAAAAATGTTAATTAGGAAGAATTATCTTTGAAGAGCTTGTTGAAAGAAGGACTTGAATAGGCTTTGTAAATTGTGAGATGCTTTTAATCATAGACTGAGGGTCCAGGGATTTACCAAAGAAGCAACAAACTTTAGTAATATCGAGGTTATTTTTATTTACCAATCACATGGTTTACTTATAACTATATAATTTTAAATAAGCCAAAATTTATACATATGTTCTTATAACTTAGTTTATATAAGTTCGACTGAGATAGCAGTGTTCACTAAATTACAGTCTGAGATAGGAGATTCGAATAGATTACAGTTTGCGATAGCAGACGCCACTAAATTAGAGTCTGAGGTAGCAGGCGCCACCAACTAATTACTTTAATCTGGACTTCCATTGTCGCCTTCTAAGCTTTTCAAAAAGGAAACTCACCAAGTAGGTACTCTTGATTGGCATTATATTCAAACTGTGGGAGAGCTCCTTTTTCTTCAGTCCATTCACCGTTTAACACATTTTTTCTCATGGTACAATAGAAAGCAGTGTATATTAGGGTGATTCAAAAAAACACCTTTCTTGAAATTCAACCGGGACCGGGCCGGAAACACATGTTGTGGAGTAGTTTTTTGTGTCATCAATTATCCATAATAATCAGAGTGTTTTGTTGGAAAATATACTTTTTTCCTTTCGATAATAATCTCATCCCCCGAGCACTGTCCTCTCTTTCCTACACCGACGCGACGTCACCACTTCAAAACACACCACCCGAAAAAGTGAGGTTCCCTTACCCATGAGGGATATATGGAAGTCCAAAGGTCTGTGAAGGAATATAACTTAGTTGGATAGAGATGGTCGTAAAATGACTATTCACTTATCCGGTTGCGACTGTAAGCACGCTTGCTATGCTCGACTATGTAGCTCGACGGAGGGGTGGGATCTTGTCCCATGATATACCTAAGCACACATAATATTTCGTGCCTGTTTTGATTTAATTTCAAAGTATTAATTGAAAAGAGGAAACCAAAAATGGAAAGGAAAATGTGGAAGAGGGAAGTTGATTGGAATTGGGTTAATTACACACGCAACCTTGGTTTCGATGTTGAGAAACCTTGAGTATACCCTCCTCTATTTATCTTTGAGGCTGAACTCAAAAATACACCATGACTATCTTACTCAAAAATGTTTAGATAGCCCCTTGCTAATTTAACTCACCTCACAAACTCACCAGATCATTCTTAAATAGCTAGGAAGGTTTAAATAGAGAAAAAAATCATTTTTTTTTTCTAAAATTCAATAAAACTTTTAATATTAATTTTTGTTTTTATAAAATTAGGTTATAATTCATAATGATTTGAAACAATAGCTATACATATGTAATTAAATTGAGAATTTGAAAATCGTGTTATTTTATGTGATTTTAACGTAAAATTAAACAAAAAACTTTCTCTTTTATTTATGTTTCTTTCTCTCTTATATTTTTTTTTCTTTTTTTTATAGTAACCTACTTTTGTTTTGTGTTTAAACTAATTTTGATTTTCTTTTATTATTATTCTTTATAGATATATATTTATATATGTAAGGATTATAAATATTTGTTTACAAAAAAAATAATCGAAATAGGTAATATATAAAAATTTGAAGACAAAAAAAAAATATAGGGATTCGTACAAATGGGTACTTACTTGATTCTCGGCGCTGCGACGAAAGTTGTGGCCACAAGTTTCCCTCGCTGAACTTCGAGTGTTAGCTTTATCTAACTGTGTAAATATCATTTAATTATATTTTTTTTTTCTATCAAACTTAGCATATCACCACGATTTCAATTTATGAACCTTATTATTTTAATTTTTGTTTTTTTTTTAATCTTTATATTTCTTATGTTAAGTTTTAAAACAAATCTATAACAATTTTACTTATAACTCTGCTCTCTTTTTTTTTTCTTTTTTTTTTTGCAAATTTTGAATTTTCTTTATATTATTTTTGTATGTATGTTTTTTTTTTATTTTTGATGAGATGAGTGACTTAGGGATGCTGGTGGCGACTGCAGCGAGATAAGCTGAACTGATTTTGGTACAGTACCATGTGTATGCGTTCTGCGTTTGGCCTTGAATAAAACCTAATTTTCTCTTTGGTTTTTTTTTATTCTTTATGATTTTTTTCTGCTTGGTTTTGTTTGTTTCGATGGATGAAACTTTCTAGGGTCTGCGGACGCGCTGTCCTTACTTTTTATTGAGTGTTTTGTGACAATATACGTCCGCAGTGATCTGTGGGCGTATAAATGTCGATTATTTTGATGTTCTATTTAGTTTTCTTATTGTTTTTTTTATATTTTTTTATTTATAATAAAAACTGTAAGTATTACCTTTTTGTTTTTTTATTCTGTGACCAATTTCCTGGATTTTCGGTTTCTTATAAATTTTGTTCTTAAATGCTTTTTTTGTTTTTGTTCTTGCACTATTAATTTAATTAATTTAATTTGTTGCAATCGAATTTCTCTTTTATTAGGTACTTTATTTAATTTTAATTTTAAGTTTTCTATTAAAAGATTAAAAGAACTTTGTCTGTCTGCAAAAGAACTTCTGTACACTTTGGGATTTGGAATCGAAAAGAGGAAGATCCACGATGAATATCTCAAAAGATGGATTGGTTTCCGTCAATGACCATGAGTACTTCGATACTCGGAATAATCTTCGTTACGTTTCGAAGATAACCAGTTTGGTAGTTTACACTAGACGATTTTTCTTTTTAGGTTTGTTTACATTAATTTATTTCTCCTACATATTTTTTTTTTCTTTCTATTTGTTTTTAATTCTGGGTGTACGCTACAGGTAATATATATATGATGTGAACTTCTTTATGCAGCCTACCAGAAGATCGCTATCTTTTTTATAATTAAAAAGATTACAAAAGGAATATTTTTTTTTTTTGAAGAACAATACATCCATATACATTATGCATACTACCTTCATAGGAATTAAACTCGTTGCTTATTGTCTTCATTGCCTCTCTTCAAATACTTTGAATCAGGGCGTATTATAAGATTTGCCCTTGATACCTATATACTTTTATAGTTTATTTATAAATAGGTATAGGTACTATGAATAAAAGAAAACCTTTCTCTAAGCTCAACCTTTAAATGAAATATTAATTAGAAAATATATCTAAGCTAACAATACGAATCATCTGCTTTACCTTCCTCAATATTTTCCAAGGTTATTTATTATACGTTTTTAAGCTCAAATGGAATCTTTTTATAAACATCCACCATTTTCAACACACACCTACCTACATCCATAGTATTCCTTCTTTTTAATTCAAAGCATTTTTATCTTTTCGGCTCACAAAACGTATTAAAATTTCTTTTTCTTTGATGTTCCCTGCAAAATACTAACACAAATATACCGGCAGCTTGAGGGTATATAATTCCTCGGATTATTAACTTAGCTATATTCACCGCAATTAAAATTCCCTACGCCCGCATCTGTATAAATATCTTTTAACCTTTTCATTTATTCAATTTCAAACCACAATGAAGGATCTATGTCCTATACTAGTTCGAGTGTAAATTAATTGAAACTCTCAACACAAAATCCCGTCTCTTATCCCAAAAATACTTCTGTTCAAATAAACTGAAAACTATACTTTAAGTTCCCTACAATAATAAATTCAAGAATCCTAGAATATCTTTTAATATCCTTCACTGGGTGCGTATATCTTCACATTGAAGCATCTCTTTTAAACCACTTTTTATATAATATATATAAGTTCGGAATTAATATGAAAACATTCCTTAAAAAGAAAAAAAAGAATTTCCATAGAAATTTGGGTTGAAAATCTGAATGGACTCTCAATTTGGTCGATTAAAATTGGTTATGCATCATCCTTTTATTTTGCTATGTTAATAAAAGGTATACATTTATGTATGTTTGTGTATAAATAGCATCCAATATATTATGTAGTACTTATACCCAAAAAATGTACGCCAGGAATTTCCATACAAACGGTGTCCATGTCTCAAAACTTTGATTTAACTCATCCCGAAAATGGATTTTACGTAACACATCACAGAGTCCCGTCCCGTCTCATTCCGTCGTCTATACAATATGTATGTATGTAGAAAAGGAATGTAGGTCAGGTTATATTTACCCGAAGGGTAAATCTTCCCTCCCTAGGACTTTGGGGAATGGAGAGGTTGTTGGCCACCACCTTGAGTGAAATAGCTTTGAACTTTTGAATGGCAAGTGGCCGGGTAAATAAATGTTTATGGCTAAACTCATTACAAACACAAGCTTTCTCCAAAAATTCCTTCATCATTTTGATCCGACTTAATTCCTTTTTAAAACTATCATTTGTGCTTAGTTGATTTTCTTTTGATATTTTTTTTCCCCAAGAATACTTCGCCGTCGTCGTCGCCGCGCCGCCGAGTCAACCTTCCTCCAATGCCAAGTCAAAAACAGAGCCACCCATTTCATCATCGATTTTTGCATTCAAGAGATGAATGTCATCTCTCTGCAGATATACATAATGTGGAGCATTTTAGTGAGTCAAACTCAAGGCTGCACAATGTCATGCAGAAATTGGATAGAAGAGAAAATGTGTCTGTTTAAAAAGGGGAAATAAGAAAATCTCTTTGCAAATTGTGAGATTGTTAGGAGAAATCGGCGCAGACTTCAGCTGCATTTTTGCAGAGCTCTGAAACTAGAGTGGTTTTCTATTGGGGAACTTGTTTTCTGCAAAAACTTTAAGTGGGTTTATTTGAGTTTTTTTTACATAGTACACAGTCTCTTAAACTGTTTAGTAGTTGTGTATAGAATCCACCTGCTATGTGAATGTGGTTTATAAGGTGTTCCAGTGGTAACGATTCAATTTGATTGTTTTTGGATATGATTAGATTTTAATCAAACTAAACATAAAAGATAATGAAGAAGTCCATTCGTTTATGCTCTAAAAACTCTAAAACTAAATATACGATTGAACTGAGACTTTCATAATATATTTTATTTTAAATGAGAAGTGCACTTGTGTTGAAAGGTACACCTTTGTTTACGAATCGTTATACGATTGTCGCCTTTTGTCAATTCACAATTTCTTAATTAAAATGTAACTTTACATTTTTTAGTCATTTTGTGGAACACTATACTTATAACACATTAAATTTAGAGAAATTGCACTATGTCTTTGTAGATCGGGTGGCCATCTTCAAGACATTAAAATTATAAAGTAGAGTCCCTAATAGGTGACCCACGATTTATTTTGATTAAAATACCATCATTTGCATAAAAAAAATCTCTGGAATCTATAGATTTGGAGATATTGAACTTTTTATCTGTGCATCAGGTGGCAACTTTTAGACTTTTATTTTGGTAGCCATATTGATACACTAGGCTTCCGGGGTGGTTCACAATAATTAATATATTAATTTTAATTAACAGTCCTTTTGTGGAGTGCAAATATTTAGAGAAATTGAATTATTTCCTTGTGCTTCGTGTGGTGAACTTCCAGCCCTTCATTTTGATAGCTATATTGGTACACTAAGCTTCCTAGGTAATCTATAATAGCTAATACCTTATTTTTTTATTAAAAAAGCTATAGTTTTTTATTAAAAGAAGTCTGAAGCACAAAGATCTAAAGATATTGGACTTTTTTACGTTGAATGTGCAACTTCAAGACCTTTATTTTTATAGCAATATTGATACGCTAGGGTTCAGGGGTGGTCTACAATAGATATTACCTTAAATTTTATTGAAAATGCTTTGGAGTAAGTGGAGTGGAGCCGTGGAGGTTTGGAGATATTGAACTTAAATCTCCATAAATTCGTTAGCATGCTCATATCAGTAGGAACGTTCTTCAGTTTCTTTACAACATCTTGAGTTTTTACCAAATTTTTTTCCCAGATATTTATGTCTTCGATATCTGGACTGCATAAATAATTAAGAAAAATTAATTCGTTATTGAAAATTGTACTTGAGGATTTAAAAAAAAAAATTAAATATGTATGTACTGTACATAGACGCTTCTAAAGATCTTCTTTAAACAAAAGTCTATCTATCCTCAATATTTTATCTCGAAATCCAAGTTACCATAAGATATGTATAAGCACCGCGACTGTCTGGAATGTACAATCGATAATTATAAACTAATTAAGACATGCGTACGAAGTCACCATCAGTATAAGAAAGTTGCAAGATACTCAGACAGAAATACTCGATAGCTTAGCCAGACGGTAGATTACACAACACAGCTGAGTCACAAGAGAATTAGATGACGCCGTAGTCGTTGTGGTAGTCGTCGTCGTAGTCATCTTCTTGGACGACACGATGAAACGTTCCATTCCTCGCACTAGTAAATACCTATATCTATCTCTTCATGATCTGGTCGCCCTTCTCTTCTTTTTCTTCTTGAAGAAGCTTAAGTTTCTAAGATCGGAATCGATCTGGCAAAACAACTTACTGCTACACACGCAGTTTTTTTTTTCTGTCCTAATACAACCAACCAGCAGCGCAGCAGCGTCATCGCGTCCGTCGTCGTCGTCTATCGTTGTCGTCTGTCTTCGATGTCCCTACGAAGCTGGTTGGTTTCTGGAATCTTGATGTTGTTATGCGATCTGTGCTCGAACAGATGAAACAAAAAGATGTCTTTGGCTGAGTTCTATCTTCTGTATATACGGCGAGAAAGATGTTGTCTTCGTGTGGTGAAGCACTTTGGTATGGTGCGGCAATTATCGTTATATTATTCGGAGCAATTTAATTAATAAGGCGTTAGATTCTATGCTCGGATAAGATTGAATTGTAAATAATGGATTATTGGGATTTTTTGTGGTGAAACTCACTTAATTTAGAAATGAATTTTCAGGGAGAAAATACTTGATTCTCGTATGACGTATGATATATGGAATGGAAGAAGCTGTGAAACATGGGCTTTATTTTTTGGCCCCAAGAGATTTCGCAAATCATTAATCATTGTATCAGTAAATAAAAACAATGGCCCTGCGTAAGCGCGTTAGAAGTTATACTTTTTTGGTGTGAAACAACAATCATAGGTAATAATCACACGGGTCGCGATGCAACACCTTGCGATGTTTATTTATTTTTTTTTTTTTCTCAAACAAAAATAATACCAATATGGCAATTCTTTTATTAGGTTTGAAAGCGGAGAAAGTGTACTAGCATCAAATAGAATTTTATCGCTGACATGATGTAACAAAAAAACATGTCATTCAGCAATTCAGTTTAAAATAGGCGTGTTCAAAAAAATGATATCTCAGAGATTTTTCCCACTCAAAAATTGAGCAGGCGAATCCAAGATTTTTTTCCTCAGAGTTTTGACAGCAAAACTGAAAAATTTTGATGAGGAATCCTGTTCATGTAACTGAGATCTCCGAGATCTTATTTTCCTGAACACGCCCAATAATCCAGCCGTTTTTTGACAATTATCAGTTCGCTGACAGTTCAAATGGAAAATGTTCACCTTCAATGCGCGTAAAGAAGTATAGGAATATAATAATATATCGGGTTTTCGAATAGGGACTGGACAACTTTGAATTTAATTTGTGAACGCACCCTTTCACTAATCATCGAACTGTCATTGTCAATTTATTTAGTAAACTCAAAATTTTCATCATGGACCATTTGAAGCGAACGTACGTTCTCCAATTGGGCTCTGGAGAAGATACGACAAGATGACGAATTTCATCGTAAAATCATCTTCAGTGACGAAGCTCATTTTCGGTTCAATGGGTTCGTCAATAAGCAAAATATGCGTTATTGGACGGGTGAAAATCCACATTTACTTCATGAATCACCAATTCAACCACAAAAAAAAAACAGTTTGGTGCGGTTTGCATGCCGGTGGCGTTATTGGGTCATATTTTTTCGTCGACGATAACGATCTTCACGTGACTGTGAATGGCCAGCGTTATCGCGCCATGATTACCGATATTTTTGGCCCGAATTGGAAGATATGGTTTTGGACGAAATGTGGTTTCGACAGGATGGTACCACAGGCCACACAGCACACCTTACAATCGATTTATTGAAGAGTCCTTATTGGAAAACCCTTATATGTAGGTCTTTTAAAATCTTTGAAAGTTTTCATATATTTGGATGCCCTCACCAGATAGTATCAAGCCCAGGATCTGATACCCATCTTGTGAAAATATTTGAGGGATTCCCGAAACTGATTCGCAAACAAGATCTTTTATCCATCTTATCCGGATAGTAAGGGTTATCATAAACAGATTTGAGCCATGGATTAGGACTTGCAATTAAAAACTGACTTCCATCTTAGGATCTGTCTCAGATGGTCGGATTCCTAATACATATAATATTGATAGTTCATATGAATCGATCCGGATTATTTGTTCGAATTGTTTTCGATTTTCTATTTGCGAATTTTTTTGTTGACTTTGTATTGAACGATGTAAGAATACAACGAAGCCGAAAATTAAAATTTTCGACCTAAATATCGTGAAATCGGAAATCCATTTTGTATAGGAAGGAAGAAAAATTTGATTCCAAGGAATGACAAACAATACGGAACTAACAATCGGCTAATACACCTAATTTCTTATAAAATTTTTTAAATGTGGAACTTTATTAAGGTTATTTAATATCTGAAACATTGCCTATATATAAAAATTTCTTGATTTAAATCAAAGCCATCCAAAAGGAATAATGTTGCCGTCTTTTTGTTTTCCCTTATCTTTGTTTTAGAGTTTTGATAAAAAGAATTCTTAATTTTCTCAAAGAAGACATACCTGCCATATCTTATATATATGCACTTTGAACTCATACTGATAGAATTTACAATTCATTTTCTTGTTACAGTGAATTATTTTTGCCATTGATTCACCAATTTCTGGATTTTTTATTCTCTCAAAATTAATTCAACACAATCCAGCCAAAACCGACCGAATGGATTAATGATGATTAGAGGAATCGCATATATAACTTTCTCCAATGAAACCCAAGTTGATGATGACAACCTCTGAACAAGAACAAAAAAAAACAACAACATCTCTCAGAGAAAATTGAATAAATCAGCAAAACTTTCAGCTTAATGTTCTACTAGCTCACTATACTATATAATAACAACGCAAAGGAGAGAGGAATCCTTTTGGTTCATTTGGAGAATCCTTTGGTCTTTAACTTACAAAATATATATATACACCCAACCAATCACTTTCACATGTTCACATGTCGGATCGGAAGACACGAAACCTAAGCACACTTTCCACGTTCACATAATCCGTCAGAGTAACACGTAGGTATATTCATTGCTAGCGAATAGCGCTACCAAAGGGTTCATTAATTAGCCGCTAGCGCCCTCTTTTTCCTTCTTCACTAACAAAATTACCAATCGTTATCAAGGACACTGTAGCGTTGTTGAACGTATCGTACGTTTCGTCTTATACCTAACATCAGCTCGCGAATGCCACCAAGAGAATTCGACTTTTTATTAAATTAGACTTCTGGTGATTTATTTATCCGTTGTGAAAAACTTTTTCCCAACACATCCTGAGCTTCTTTGTATATGTTCCTTACCTACATACTTTGGTGAATGAACTCGTTTATATGTATGGAAAGGATTAGAAAACCGGGATCACCCCCAATGTTACTCTTCTGGGTACAAACTTTTCAAATGCCCGCTAAGGTTTCTAGATTTTAACTGCGAAGAACACAGTTTTCAGTGTATGATGCCATCGAACAGGGTTGTTATACGCTTATAAGCATCTTCAGTTTTTCGGTAAAGCCTAGTACGCTATTTCTACTGCGAAACGAAAAATCCCATACAAAAAAGACATAACGAAATCATAGACGAAATATTCCATTCTGGTTTTCGTTTTGCAGTACGCAGTTCGATGAGCGAAATTGAATATTGTAGCAGATTATTTGGAGAAGTCTCCGCTCTTTTTTTCGCATGAATTAATTGTCCAGACCATTTATTGTGTGCGGAAAAGTGACGTTTGAGTTGTATTTGTGTTTGTATGTGTTGTTTCTTTCATATCAACGTGCCTCTCTGTGATTTTTATGCGTTATGTTTTTGTATTTTGTTTTTGCAATTGGTGTCTTGGTGATACTTTGGGTGGGTAATTTTTCGTTGTAGTTTTCGTAAGCATTTCGAAGTGGTGTTGGAGACCAACGTTTCGCATCAGCAGCGTACTAGGCTTAAAGCCTAGACATGAACAGTTAAATGAACAGGATTCTTGTTCATTTATTCAATTTAAGCCCCTTACTCACTTTTTAACCGAGCGAAATCTCTGAAATCTCATTTTTCTGAACATGCCTATTAATTTATTGACAGAATTGTCAAATATTTTTAGCGGTTACAAATTCGTTTAGGTTTTTTTTTTTTTAAATAATGTTGAAAGTTGAACGCACGTTTCGTAAAGTGACAAATAAAATTTGTCATATAAACTTTAAATTAAACATCTAATTAAAATACGTCCATCCGTTCGTGTGTGATTGAGATACGAAACCATATAAGCAAACCTAATAATATCAAATTTGGGTAATGTTACAAAGATTATTTCAACCAACAACGCTGGTAAATTCTTCGTCGATTCGCTGTTAACGCGTCATCCGTGAAAAATGAGTGATAAAATATCCAAGACACATCAGTCCAGGATTCACGAATAAAGAAGCTAATGCCCGTTTCGTCTAAGTCTTCGATGAAAGTTTAAGGGAAATTGTGTATCGCCTTCCCTTCGGCTGCTTGGAATTTTCTTTCCTTCTTCATAGGATCCCGGGTGTCTGTCATGATAAAATATATAGAAACAACATAGATTTATGACCTACTCGCTTCTCGCATCAGCTTCATGTTACTTGATACGGAAGCAGCGGATAACGAAAATATATAACAAAAAAAATAAGCAGGATAGAGTTAAAGTCCTTGCGAATGAACACCTCTAACGTGAATAAAAGTGTCTTCACATTCTATGTAGGTATAGCACGTGTGTGGGCCTGTGTGTATTTTTGTGCTGTGCAACCTTCATTGATAAGCTTAAACTGATGCACAAGAAGTGCGCGGTAGAATGATGTCCTCAGGCTCAAAGGATAGAAGGAGGATTCAGAAATCCATCCTCATCACATAACGTAGGTTAGGTATATACAATTATACATCTTCTAACATCATAAATAAGCATTTATCAATACCTACTACTTTAAGCTGTGCAGAGGGTGTTCGACGAGGTGATGGGTGGGTGAGATTTAACAGTGGGTATATTTTGTGGGGAATTGAACGAACCTCTTGAGGAAACGCTTTGTTGTTGCTGATTTATAGAAAAGCCCGCATTATGATGTTCGTCCGGAGTGCATGTCGTGTAATCGTAATTTATATCTGTAACCTGGATTTCGATTAGATTTTTTCATTTTCTATGTATGTTCTCTTGGGGATGTTCCTTTTTTTTTTGTTCCTGATGCTTTGCTCTGAACGACAAAGCTTTAATAAGTTGGGGTGAATCAGGGCGGATTTGATTGATTTGCGGTGTGCACCACAGACAATTTTATAGCTTTATATACGGTCGAATGGAGCGGAGGATAAAATATATAATAGGATATAAGATGTGTTGTGTTATGTGATCTATTGTTTCGAAAGTCCTTGAGGGACATTTAACACGTTTGGGAGCAATAGAAAATGAAAGCAAAAGAAGACGTGTTAGGGAAAAGAAATTATTTTGAAAGTAAAAACCAATCACAATTGGATGCCTATCACCTCACCGCAAAAGTTGTGACAAGGGTCCAGATGAGAATTGAATGTTGAACATTTTAATCTTAAAGGCATTATAGAGAGGCGATTAGTTTCTTTGAAACAAGTTGAATTTTATGAAATAGTTATAAATATTTTCAAAAGAAAACTATTTGAGTCTTTAAATTTTGCAGTCAGATTTCAGAATTTTTGCTCATATGGCAGGGTCACCAATCACCATGGCAAAATATGCTTATTCTGTGAAAGCAACAAATTTATTGCAATTTTGTTAATTTTGTTTTGCCAGTTCAATTAATGCATACTGAAATTAAAAAAGTTCTATGAATACTATTTATGTGTTATGCCATAGAATACATTGAGCCATCATCAGATTTTCAAAAACGCAAATATTGTCGCTATTGATAACAAAATTTTGAATATTATTAAAATTTATTCAAGAAGTTTAAAAAAGATCATTTTTTTAGTTTTGTAGATGGCCCTTCATAATTCTAACCTGCGCACTAAAAATTTGAAAAATATAAAAATCTCCATTCAAAATATATGAACATGTTAAAATTTTGTAAATGCATAGTTAATAATGAATATTTTGGTTGATTTGCCTAAGATGTAACAAAAAGATAGAACAAGTCGTTTTTATAACCTTTTCCCAACTGGTACTTAGTAATAAGTAAAAATATAACTAGAGCTGAACATAAAGTTATAAAATGGTTATGAATAAGTAAAAAAATAACCAAAATTAAACTTAAAGAGATTGTTTTTTCAGTTAATATTTATGTTTAAAACAAAATAATAAAATCTAAATAATAGCTTGGCGTCAACTATACCACTCGAAACAAACAGCCTTTTTTAAAGTATGAAAAAGTATGTTCCATGAAAAAGTAAATCTTTCCTGTGTATTTATAAATAAAGTACCTACATATTTGCAGTTTAATTTTTAATGAAAAGCCCTGTCCCTCTACTTTGTTATTTTTTCTTTTTTTCATATCTATAACTGAGCTATGCAGAACCTACGCTTTCAAGAATCTTATTATAGATGCCATCCTATTGTTTTTTTTTTTTAATATTGGAGTTAAATATTATTAACACTTTGGACCGAACTTTTCTGTTTTAGCATATTTCGGTTCGTGACTCCCCATCAGCGATGTTCTTTAAAAACAATTTTATTTTTGTTTTTTATGACATTCCCTTAGATATCAGAGACCATAAAACAGAATGAAATGTTCATTTTATGTTTTTCCCGTACTTATTTTTGTTCTTTCGTAGGCCTTATGATAAGTATAGTTCCACAAAAAAAAAAAAAAAAAAACAACAATCCACTGAATACGTTAGGTACATTATTTCGTATGTGAGGATAGCCTTGATTCATGTTTTATTTCACTTCTGTCGCCTTCTCAAAAAAAAAAAAAAAAAAAAAAAAAAAAAAAGAATCTAAACTTTTTGCATAAATGAAACATTTTTCTAGACGCCACGTGACAAATAAAAACCGCCATTCTAATAAAACTGACATTAGCCAGTGATGGAAGTTTTTCACATTGGTAAATTTTTTAAATGAAAATGTATGTGTGTTTATTATATGTATGTATACTCAACTCGTACAAGAAAGCATCATCAACAATTTAAATGTGATAGCTTTTTTTCATCTCTATATGTCTATCCTTGCTGTGACATCCTTCATTCAGCATTGCAGCATTAGTAGGTATAGAGGAGCTATATAGTGAGACAATTTGTTTCACTTAAACGCAATTCACGATGTGCACAAAAATGGAGCTAGAAAATAATGAAAATGAGATTTTATTTGTACAAGCTTTTACGCGTAACCATTTTTCCTTGTTTCCCGCGAAACCAACTTCTATAAGGAAGAGAACACATCCAATTATATTATTTGGTTTCATGTTTGAATCACATTATTACGAATCTACCGTTAATTTGGTTATTTAGTGAAAGAGAATTACTATATATGAAGATTTGGTGGTTGTGCTGAAAATATAAATTAACTGACAAAAAAATAGTAATTGATGATTGATGTTGAATATTGGCGAATGAATTTAAAAGTCTCATTCCTGCTGACTATTTTATTATTCACAATCCTCTTTTAAGCTTTAAGCCATTGTGGCAACCCTAAAAGACGCCACCGCGCGTCCGTGTCGATGAAACAGCTAAATTTATTTCAGTTAATTAATAGTAAGCATATATTACCTAACTAAAATGGCTTCCTCTTACTGTCAACTCATAGCCAGTGAATGGTCAGTAAAATCAACGATTCACATTTTCAAAAAAATAAAAATTTAAATCACAATCCATATTCACACGCAATCCACATTCGACTTAAATACCTCTTCTTCTTCGATCTTAATTCTTCCTAATTAGCCAGCTATTTGCATTTTCGAGTCAACGATTGTTTCTTCTGAAAACCACAAGCAAGTAAAATAATTAGCTTGGACAGTTAAAGTAAGAAACAGAAAGTTTGCCATCTTGCAGAAAATCTTTAAAGAGCACCCACATTGACCACATCTTAAACCCGTACCCCACCACCGTAGTACAAATATAAATTCAATAAAACTAAAAGAAGGAGATCTTAGAATAAGACGCTAAAAGGTGTAGCTACAAATGTTACAATTTGCAAATTGAAATCCGAAATGATCTCGAGTATTTAGAGGGTGATTCGGACATAAATTTTAGATACTATTATCAGAGTTATATGAGAAAAATTTCAAAGCATGGAATAATTTTCTAATTTGCTTAAATAAGTGCTGTCTTATTTCTTGATCAAATATGAATTCAGGCAGACTAAAAATCAAAATCAGTTACAACAGTTTTTTTAAGATTTTAAGTTAAATGATACTTAACAATTTATTAACTTTAGAGCTCTTTATTAAAATGTTCTTTGTTTTAAAGATTTTTTAACTTAAGTGTTAATAATTTCTTTAACTTTAGCTGAACAAGCCTAAAAGTGACAGCTCGTGCAAACAAGTAAGCAAGCATACCATTTTTATCATGACATTTTAAGTTAGTATGATACTTACATACATCTTTTTTGAGAAAATTGCATTATTTTTGTGTTAATTACGTATATCTTTTGAATTTCATGATCGATTTTATTATAAAATTGGAATATGGTACTTCTAAGTACGGCAAACAATATATAGCACAGGTACGGTTGACAGTCAGTGTTCCCAGTTTGGTGGTTTTTCGAACCAAAATGGTAGGAAAAATCTTTTTGGTGGGAATAATTAAGGATAACTAGTTTCATCAGTCCCTTACTATTATTACGCTGTCAATGGATATTAGAGTGTATTTTTTTTTTTTTCGAGAATTTTTTTTTTAAAGGAAATGCAAAGCCAGGAACGAATTTACGATTTTGTTTCGTTGCGGTTAAAAAATCGCGATTGCAACAAATTATTGCTATGCACACACTATTTATTTTCAGTCACGCGATTTTTTAATCCAGAAACAAATAATCATACTTATTCATAAAAATAAATACAATTTGTTTATCGAATAATAAGGGTACACCACACCTGCGATTACAATCGCGCGACTATTCACTCATAAAAAATAAAAGAAAGTGACAAAGCTTTTATTAAAATTTGTTTCCATTTGATTTAGTTAGTTTCGCGATTGAAAAACGCTAATATGATTGAACTTGTTTCATTTTTTTAATCTTCTGCCGCATATGTATGTGTGCATTCATATTTAATAATACGTGCCCATTTTTTGTGCCTAAAATGTCGTATGATTGAAAATCACAAGTGCACAAATCTTAACGTATAATTGCGTTTCATTCATTTTAACTTGTGACAATCGCATCGCCAGAAAATTAATGTATTTCAGTGTTTTAAGCGTCACGATTTGTTTGTATCATTTGCTGTCATTTATAATGAAGTTCATGTGATCCATGTTTTGCCACTGAAGATTAGTGCGACTAGGTAGGTATTTATTATTGTTTTTTGTATTGTTAAAAAATTTTGAAATTTTCAAGTGGGATGTTTTTTGCTAATTAGTACTTCTGGCTAAATCTTACTTAAATCATTAACTGTGCATTTCTTTTTAAAGTGTGGCACCCTGTGTAGCTTGAATGTTTACGTATCTGTTTTCCCAATGTTTACAAGTTTGGAATAAACCACATATATGGCGTTAAGGACTGAGCACCAAATAAATGCTAAACAACACGCAAAACTCTTTTAAAAAAATGATCAACAAAAAACTTATTTTCCTACCTACAACAATCTCAAATATCGGTTAAACTCGGCTCAAAGAGAAGTTAAAAAAACAAAACAGGAAACACCATATATTTACCTACAATCCACACCAAAAGGGTTTTTTGTTTAGTTTTTCATTGTTGTTGCATTGTATCATCCATTGGAATTGGATCCATGTCCAGCTTCAGTGGATCTTCTGAATAAGTTTCATTTGCCTTGATGCTTTTATGCAGATTGCCTGTGCTGAGGATCTTGAAGTCACATTATTGTAGGCCGACACCGCCAGAAGTTAGTCGGGTTTTGTCACGATTTTACAAAACGTAAATTGAGTTGTAAATTGTGGCACGGAACATCATCAGGGAATAGGTTTAGGTATTGTGTGTTTTTGACTTTTTGTTGTTCTTCCTGCTGTCCATATGATGCCCATTTTTCCTGTGGGGACGAATGCTAAAAATGTTTTATTTGCATTTTCTTTATTCTTAGTTTGGTAAAAAAATATCATCATGCGATCGAGAGCAATTGCATGAGTTCTACGCAAACATGGCTAGGCTAAAGCTATGTGTTGTATAAAACTGTATATTTTTCTTTTTTTTTTTTCTTAAAAGTGACCGAACATGTATGAGAACAAATCGTTTCCGCTTTGGATTTTCGATCACTAATTTTATCACACGGCGGCAGCACTGGAGGTGGTTTTTTCTGTTTGAAGACGAAGTGGGAACTTAAATTATTTGTCTTTATAACTGGGGGAATTTAAATTTACGACGATATGGTGTGAAAAAAGTTACTATTCCCAAAATAATATATATTTTAGATTCTTGGGCTTGACATACATTTGTATAAGGCAAATAAGGCCAATGGTCAGTTGATTTGATCTGCAATAAAACGTTTTAATTCTCTTAAACGACGCAAGATAACTTTTTCGGGACTCTTAAACCACACGAAACTAGGATTAGGTATGCAGAACGAAAGAAGGTTAAGATGAAATTTCTACTTTACCATGACAACAAAAAAAAAAAATTCTAAATAACTGACTTTAGCTATACGCGACAAATTAGGAAAGTGTATACCAAAAATGATTGGCTATTATCACAAAATCCCAAAACTTAATTGCACCGGAAGAGGTTATAGAGAATCAACTTCGATTGACAGGTACTCAATAAGCTGTTTATTATTAAGTACCTATCGAAGTTGATTCAGAGAAATTCCATACAAATTTGGAAAGCGCTTAAGTCCATTCCCAAAACCTTAATACGATGATGAAGCGTAGAAGAAGCCCGCAGTCCATAAGATGTTTAAGGAAAGTATACTTCAAACTGAACTGTCCCAAAAGATTTTTAAGTAAATAAAAATTCTTCTTTCCGAATTTGTTTCTTATTCAACATTCAACATTCCACATGCTGTAAGCCACCGAATTACCCGTTGAGGGATATTGTGTTCCCATTTCAACGGATCATGACCTTTTCGCTCCTCGTGAAGCGTAGGTATATTGTATATATTGAATTCCATGTCATTGAGTTTTACCGTTTTCTGCTGACCGAAATTTAGCGCAGAGCTTCCACACAAACATAAACACATAAATTAGTTATAAAAAAATTAAAATTCAACAATATTCGTCGCATTGCAGTCGTTGCGTCGCGTCGCAGTTTTGTCGTCGACCTCCCCCCAAAAAA
Organism: Epistrophe eligans; assembly: GCA_951394125.1. Lineage (NCBI taxonomy): Eukaryota > Metazoa > Arthropoda > Insecta > Diptera > Syrphidae > Epistrophe > Epistrophe eligans. Next base: position 107,372,039 of record OX596029.1, on the reverse strand, counting down.
AAAGAAAGACTCAAAGTGAAAGAAAATTGTCCATTCAATTTGTAGAGATCTCCCCTTGGAACCGAAATTAACAAACAAAAAAAAAAATCACGAAAATCTCTTTTATTTTGGCCAAACATTTGTTGTTAACACACAATCGTGACCCTTGCATTTTAAAGTACAACCAGGAACAGCATCTAAAGCTAATTATGTAGCATGACCATTTGACCATCAGTGATGTTGCATTCCAACATGCATCCCAAGCGCTGACAGCATACTCACTCACACAAACACAACAAGAAGTGCAGCCCTTTCAGTCTTCAAATATGGAATTGAATCTGAAAATCCCTTTTGCAAATCCCGTACAGTCCAGGTTCTTTGGTGCCTAATCGATTCAGACTTCGTTTGGAAAAAAGCACTAAGTATTGGGCACAGAGTTCAGGAATATCACGTGTGGTGTGTAATCCTGCTCCTCCTCGTAATTATCCCAAAGAAGTACATAAACAAAAATAAACCCGAAAAAGATACAAATCTCTCTTGGCTTGGAATTTGCAATTTTCTTCATAAATTAATTCACAAATCCGTTTACCGAAATGGTACATTAAAGTCACCGAAACAATGTCACATTCAGAAGAAGTTCAATGAGGACACTTCATGGGATTGTATATAGCTTCAGTGACAATAATTGCTACAAAGTTTCGTGTCTGTGTTCTGAACTTCGAGTGAAAAAAAATATAAAATATAAAATATACAATACTGAACGGAACAATGATGGCCCGTTATCATATGGTTTGAATTCGAACACGGAAATGAGCGTGCGGTTATTTTGTGATATTGGGGTATTGTATTATAAGGCGTATCAGACCTCCAATGGATTGGACAAAATTTTTGGGCAGGTTATTTAAGACAAATGTAGGTGTTAGCCAGAAGAAGATTGCAAGATGAAGATTGACATTTATCCCGATTCGATGTTAGTGAATGTTACCGTCAAATAGATGCTGGCTATTAGGTATTTGGGACTTTTAAGGAAACAAATTGATACAATGAGCCAATCAGCAATTCAGTAATTGTTAATGATAAGGTACTAAGAAGAACCTTGTATTGTTACAAGCCTTAATTTAAAAGGGATAGGTTAATGGCCGAGTTAAAATGCTGCAGACAGGAAACTTTGATGAGCGTAACGATCTTTGGCCGAATTCCTAAACGCAAAACTTGTGCAAATTATGCTAAGCAAACAATTCCAAAATCCAAACGTAAAAAAACCTGCTTAGTAGATTGTCCTAAAACGTAGTAGGTAGATTTTTGTTTTCTTGTGCAAAAGCAAGCAATAAGCAAATGTTCGTTCAGAAATGGCATAATTATGCATGTAGGGTTTGGCTCCGACCTTATAATTTGTAATTTTCGGATTTAGGAATTTAACCTTCATTTAGTAATTAGAAATGTGTAATTTTGGATACAAAGTATAAATGCGATATTGTTAAAAGCGGGATTTTTTAGTTGCGAAAACATGAAAAGTGAAATAAATAATTTGCGTGGTTTTGTTTGTCAAAAGTCTTTAAAAAAAATGCGAGATTTTAAACTCAAAATTCTAAAAAAATATAAGAATTTAAACGTGAATTTGCTTTCAGACAAAAACAAGCTATCCGAGGTTTTAATTCCTATCCTCACAAGAGACCAACAATGGAGTAATAGACAAAATCTTTTGTTTGAAATTTATTGTTAACTCCAGCTTAAATTTTCGTTTATTTCTCCTTAGCTTAAACAACTACCCAAATATCTCAATAATTTTAAACTAAATGACCCGACTTCTTGTTTAAGTCTACACTCTAGATAACCTCGAAAGAGACGTAACGAACTTCCTGAACTTTCATAACCCGGTATGTAACAAACAAAAGCAGGGACTTCTCTATTTGATAAGATCACATTCCTTTAAGAACTCTCAGAACAACTGCCACCGCAGCCGGCCGCCAACTGCCATATCGATGTTCTTCTTTCTTAACTATTTCCCTCACAGCTAAAGCTGCTTCTATACCATACCAATATGTAGAGAAACATCATTTCCTTGGCCATGTCCAGTTTGGCTACCCACAACACAACAATGTGCTATTGTACTCGCTCTTGCGTCAAAAACTTATATATTAGATACAAAACAACTCTTGTGCAGCAATGCTACGCTATACACAAAAAAAAATACACAACGAATGTACGGAATCTATTTGGTTGCATCGTTTGTGTTTAAGACTTGCTTTGACTTCCTTTTTATTTTTGTAGTCACACTCTCATAGCACATATAGCCGACCAAAAACCAACCTATGGAGTTCACGGAAGAAACATGACTTTACGGTAAGGAGCGTGAAAACTATGGCGACAATTGGAATTTATTTTCAATGTTCGCGCCTAGATCGGACCTACACTATAATGGGTATTCCGCGAGTTTGTCGCGAGTGCAATTAAACTGTAAGCCACAGGGTGACATTAGTTTTATTGCATTGCAAATTCAAATTGCGATTTACAGATTCTGTTGTTCAATAGGGGTATTTCTCCTCGTAAATAAACTCGAAAAAAATCATTTAAATTATTCCAAAGTCTAATCATACAAATGTCAACTGTGTAAAATGAAACATATGTATGTATTTTCTAAGAGACTGCATATAACAACTGCTGTGCTGCCAATACTTTCGCCCCTATTAATAAAATAGGCTTAATTATTTTCTTATTCACAAATCAACTAAAAAGTTGATCAAATATAATTTTACAAATTAAAATATTTATTAATAAACAATCAACTCCTAATTCACTTTCGTATTTAAGCTTGCAGCTACATTACATGTGCCACATTTGTATTTGTTTTCTTTTTAATTTTTTATCTATGATTCTATGGTCGTTGGAAAAATATCTTAGGTATTTTGAACATAAATTTACTTTTTGTTTAGTTTTTTGATAAGATTTCTGACTTATGTACTTCATTGAATAAAAATAATTCATGTTTGATTCGGGTTTATTAATAGGAGTGTAGATGTTCTTTCTCCCTTTTTAATAGTTTAATTAATTGGAACGTAATTCCCTAAGAATTATGAAGAAAAACAGAGAACTCATCTTCACTTAACTTCTCTTCGCGGAAGCTGATGAAATTCCCCTACAATTCTGTGTGTCACTATATTGTATTAAAAAAGAGAGAATGAGAGGGAGTGTTGAAGTCGTGCTCGAAATTACCAAGCGAAATCAATTGCAAAGAATCGCTTACTGGCCTGGCTAGACCAGGATTCACTATACACGTTACTCTTACATATCTACATATGTATGTATACAACTACACCAGGTACAACCTGAAATCTACAACCAAAGCGAGGAGGACTTCTTTTGATGTTCGGAAGTTAAGGTGCTGTATGTTGACGACACCGATCTGCTGCCGCGATTAGACAAAATGGAAATTAGCAAGTGGTGTTTGTAATGAGAACTAAGATGTGATTCAATCCGACTGAATATACAGTTTCGGTATAACTGTTTGTTTTGCCGCATATATTTACCTGACTTTTTTTCCCATTGCATCAGATTTTTTTTTGTTTTGTTGTGGTTTTTCAAATAAACGGTGTTTTCGTTTAATTTAAACAATTGTCAATAAAACTAAATGTCTTTAGTTGGTGTCCCATTTTTTTTATAAGCTTTTGTGTCAAGTAATTATTATAGTTGAAACGTGATTTTGTGACACGAGATTTATTAATTGCTTTTCAAAATAGTAGAATTAATTTTGTATAAAGGTTTGCCATTCTCTTTTTGGAAATTACTTAACTATGTATGTATTTATAGGTCTTGTAAAATTGCGATTCTGTTGAACAAAGCGCATATAAGAAGTTCAAGCGTCTAGCACACGGCTATATTGTATTATTGTCTACTTTTAAAGCCTTGAATATAAAAAAAAAACTTTAATTAACATCAATTCTTAGTACAAAAAGAGACGGAGGCTGAATCCGTTAGCCCAGATTGTTATTTTGTTTATACCATTAAAATTTAATTGAACATTTCAATCAACATAAGAAAAGAGTGTTTGTTGAATGGAACTAAATGATATCGGGAATAAGAGACGCCACCACAGACAAAATTTGACGCTTCGATACAAACTATCGATAACAAAAAGGTTATTCGCGCCGGCAATACCGTTTTGTCCGTGATAAGAGCCAAGCCCCAAAAAAATGTCTCCGGGATTAAAAAAGCTCTAAGAAATAAATTTTGTTGCAGGTAAGTTGTTTAGCCTCGACCTTATTTCGTTTCTCTATTTTTTTTTTCGGACTTGAAAAAAACACACCTATTATGACATTCAAAAATTCAACAATAACAGATAATTTTCGGGACTTAACTATAGTCACGATAAAAACTTTATAACCGGCGCTACTTATCATCTTGCAATCGATAGTTTGTATGGAAACGTCAAATTATGTAAGTCATGGAATGAAACAATTTTTTTATAAAAAAAAAATGGCGACCGTTGTCATGGAGTTTATTTTGTTAGCCTATCAATGTCTTGAAATTAAGATCTATGTTTTTATTTAAATTTATTTCATAACGGGGAATAGTTTTATGTATGATTTTTTTTATTGTAATGTGGCGTGTGTTATTAATTTTAATTTTGAATGCTTGCCACAAAATTAAGAGGGTAGTGTAACATTTTGTAACAGTGAGGGTCTTTGTTTGTTGTGATGACTTTGGTAAGTCCCGATGTCGTTTATTTTCGACTAATTCTATATGGACCTTGACAAAAAAAACACGCCAATTGTCACACTGAGTATTAACACAATCGTTTTTTTCGCATACATTTTCCTTTTTAAACACAGTTTTTTTTTAGTGGTTTTATTAAAAAAAAAAAATAATAAAATTAAAAGTAAATAACAGCTATTTTGTATTTCGTTGATATTCTTTGACTTTAAATTGACTTTCGACAGCACACAGAACATTAAAATTCTTATCCGAAGAAATTTCTTGGGTTAAAATTGTCAAAAAGGAGAAATAATTTACTCTCGCGCAAGCACTCTCTTCTATCATAAACGACACAAAATGGGCATAAGCGAACAGGATTGGGAAAAAACTGGTAGAAACAATTAATTTTGAGTAAACGAACACACCTAATATTTCAAATTAAAAATGTGAAAGAATTCAATGCAAATATCAAATTTGTGTGAACAAAAATTATTTTCATATTTTTCTTCGACATCGAAAGAATCAGTTTCACCAAAACCCCAAAATATCGAAAGGTATTAAAATTTTTGAAGGTCTTCTTAATATTTATAAATCCATTTTATTTTGACAGATAACTATGATATGTCATTGAATGCATGACATTTCTGTCGTCTCTGTCTATTTTTTTCTTATCATGAGGTGGGATTGAGATAAAAAGAAGAGAAGACAAAATGAGTCGTGCAGTGTTAGCCACAATTAAGGTGATTTTTTTTTCTTATTAGCGAGAAAAAAGGTTTAAGAAAGTGCTCTAGTAAAATCCACCCGGTTCCACGGCCACTTTTCTATGGATTCATTTCTTGGAAATGTATTTAACTATTTACGCAAAATTTTCACAGTTAGTCATTATAAGCGAAAAAAAGGGTTTAAGAAGTGAATGTATTAAAATTAACCCTGCAACACGCACTTTTCTAATATCTTGGTGATTTTTTATGAAATTTTCACATTATTTATGAAATAACGTAAATTTCGCTTCTGTCAAAATATTAAAATTGTTTAATGTCTATTTTATATTTACATATGTACATATGTTTTTTAAGCTTTATAATATAAAAGAAAATCTTACAATTTTCGGCAAATTTGTAGCCATGATTCTAACCCTCTCCTGAATTCTAGCCAAATATCATAATTTCATCGACCCTGCATCTGCCTCTAGGCTTGTAATGGAATTAATTTCATCTTTCTTTGACAGGTGAACTGCGTTGTATGATAAATCAAAGGAAATTCTTTTATTGTTATTTTCAAAAAAAAAATATATGTAAATAAAAAAGAATAAACAAAATATAAAAGTAAATACAAAATAAAACATAACTCATTTTATTAGATGCATATATACGAGAGTACATATTCTTCATGTGCCATCATCATCATTGGTGGTTGTATATACCAAAAACGTTCCTGACGTCTACATATTGTTGAAATGGTTTCAAAAACCGACAACGAAAACAAAATAAAAAAAAATATTTTTTTTTAAATCATCAAAAGCTGGCAAACAGCCAAAAATTCCGGCTCCTGTGTGTTTGTGTATAGTTTATCCAGGACAAAGTTTCAGTTTCTAGAAGAATGTTTTCCCGCAGGTCATGGCCTAGTATAGTATAGTGGGTATATTTTCGTATTGGTTGAACGTGTGCTAGCTCTGAACATTCAAGGAGGTCGGTAGCGGTGCACGGCGCAGCGTGGAAGGATCTGATGGTGGGGTGGTGCAAATACCCATATGAAAAAATATACAAATATATAGCTGCATATAATATCCTTGTTGGGATAAGGTAAAAACTTGTTGTTATAAATTTATTTTAATGTTCTCTCAAAAACTCTGCAGTCAAGCAGGAACCAGGACCAGAATCATAGGCAGCAGGAACAGCATACATCCAACATTGTAGAAAACGGATGACAGGTAGGAATACGAGTATGTGTGTGTTTATGCAGGAAAGCATGAATGGAGTTGAGCCAAAGGCGCATTTGCGCGACTATAATGTTTAATTAAGTTAATTACATGATTTTCGGAAGGAGAACGATAGACTGAGCTTAATATTATTTTATGCCTGGATTGTTGCATGTGAAATAATTTACTAAGCGAAAAACAAAGTCAAGAAAAAGAACGGTTAGTCTTCCTCACCTTAAAAGATGGGATTTTTGTTTTGTGTTTCAGCTTGGCTTAGTCTGGAGCCTTGTGAAGCAAACCTAAGTTAGGTTATATAGAGAAATCATTTAGGTACCTTTAAGAAAATTATGTGTGTGTGTCACCTTCAAAGTATAGGGCTCATCTGATACAAATGCTGATAGCCAGCTTTTTTTTAAATCTTCGATAGATTTTCTATGATTTCATGTTCCATCGACGAAATGAAATTTTGTTATATTAATCTCAGCACCAATATTAACAAAGTGATTGTTTATGATTTTTTTTTTCTAACATTTATTTATCAAAAACCAACTCACAAAGGCAAAGCGATTAAAAATCACAAAATTTCATTATGGACTTTGAGGCTATACACGTTGCAGTATAGTGGCCACAAAATTGTGGTTGCTGGTCAAGAAGAGGAGTAAAATAATTTCAACAAAAAAAAAATCCGCCTTTTTCCTTTCTCGCTCTATCGTAAATCCTTGTATTTTTTTTTTCTTCTCTCTACAAACACAAACTAAACAATCAAAATCCTTTTTATAGCAACGACGACGACGATGGCGATGGCGATGATGATGGTGATGATAAAAGTTTGTAAAACACGAGATTCAATTTAACAACCTCCAGGATGATACAAGAGTAAGTTCCTATACATAGGTATATACCTATAGACCCGATGAGTAAAGCAGTGTGGTATAAAAAATAAAACAAAAAAATACCCCGCTTGGGTTTTTCACTTTGTATCAGTACTCTATATAGCTGATATTTTTTACCAAAGGACCAAATAACAATTTGCACAGTGAAGTGCAAAAAATGTAATAAGTCACGGTTAAGTGATCAAAGTGACGCAGAATAACCTTCGGAAAAGCATTGGAACCATCGGCATCGTTCAGGCGTTTGTTTTATGTTTTATTAGATTTTATTTATTTTTTATTTTTTTTTTTTTGTATATTTTATTTCGTTTTTGTTTTTGCAGCTTTCTAACAAAAAATGTGAGAGAATTTTATCTTTAACTGAATATAAAAATAATATGTATAGGATGATAACAATATTGTATATGAATTTGTGAGCTACAAAGTTATTCTATATAAGGAACATCAAATATCAAAGTTTCAAATTAAGTATTGAAAAGTATTTATATATTAAAATATTTAATGATAATATGCTTGACCTATAGTTATAGGAAATTATGAACGACTAGATCGCACGAATTTGCTCTTGTACTTACTATAAAACATGGAGATGCATTTAATGGTTCAATAATTTAATGATACATATATTGAACGAAAAAAATTCAAATATGTTAAAAGAATGAACATAAATAGATTTGTTTTTTGTTCGTTTAAAAAAAAAATATTTGAAATGCATTATTGTTTAATTTATTTATTTATTTATTTATTTATTTATTCATCAAGCAGATTTATACAAATAATATATAATCTTACAGACTACAGAATACAAAAATTATTGTTGAAAAATAAAATACTAAATAAAGCAGTAGAAAGAAAAAACATGATATGAAAAAAAAATATTATTAAGTAGATCTTATGATAAGAAAAATTAAATCCGCCAGGTTATGAATTTAATATGAACAAGATGAGTTTTTTAAAAGAATCTCGGTTTTGTTGAGAAAAAAAAATCAACATGATTACAAATTATGTTGGCTTCTCTAATGCATCGAGTTAGAGGTTCATTTAGACCATAATTTAGTCGATGATGAGGTTCATTAAAAAGGAAACGGGATCGCAGATGCCTTGACGGAGCATACACACCTACGAGGGATAAAAGTAAGGGACAATTTATGTGGGCTGTGATAATATCACGCAAAAATATGATACCAAAGTATTTACGACGAACATCAAGAAATTGTATACCAAGAAGTTGACACCTAGTTTTATAAGTAGGGATATGAATATTCCAATTTAAACGATGGACTACAATTCGAGAAAACGTTTTTTTGAATTTTTTCAATCCTCGTAGAATGCACTTGATAGAATGGATCCCAAATTACACAGCAATATTCCAACGATGACCTGACATACGCGAAGAAGAGAGATCGAAGAGTAAATGGATCTGTAAACTCTTTTGAGTTACGAATAATGAAACCTAACATAGAGTTAGATTTTGCAACTAAGGTACGACTCAAACCACTTTAAATTTTTTGAGTGGAATCCAATGGATTCCAGTTTTTTTATTATTATATTATGGTTAACTCTATCGAACGCCGTAGCAAAGTCAGTATATATGACGTCAGTTTGGAAGCCATTTTCAAAATTACAAATAATTAGGTTACTAAAAATTGTGGGGTTGGTTGTTGTTGGCCTGCCAGCAACGAACCCATGTTGGAATGGGGAAATAATTTCCTTAAGAAGAAAAGTAAACTTATCACAAACAATTTTTTCAAAAATCTTGGATATTGTTGATAGTTTACTAATAGGGCGATAGTTAGAAACGTCTTGTTTAGAGCCTGATTTATGTATGGGAATAACATACGAGATTTTCCAATCATCAAGAAAATTTCCCTTTTCAAGAGAACCATTATATAATAAAGTTAATGGCCCCGAAAGAACAAAATGGACGAATGTTCGTTCATTTGTCGGTCGTTGGTCATAATAAAACACAGTTTTTAGTGTAGATTCGAGCATTTCAGTAAGTGAATCCCTTGGATCATCATTTAGAGACGATCTTTAAGTACCTGAGTTAACACTGAGTTAAACCAGAGTAAGTTAATCCTGCAAATAAATTGGACCCGAGTTAACTCAGAAGCAGTTTTCAATAACGATTCGGATTAAGATTAGGATTAGAATTAGGATTAGGATTAGGATAAGGGTTAGGATTAGGATTAGGATTAGGATTAGGATTAGGATTAGGATTAGGATTAGGATTAGGATTAGGATTAGGATTAGGATTAGGATTAGGATTAGGATTAGGATTAGGATTAGGATTAGGATTAGGATTAGGATTAGGATTAGGATTAGGATTAGGATTAGGATTAGGATTAGGATTAGGATTAGGATTAGGATTAGGATTAGGATTAGGATTAGGATTAGGATTAGGATTAGGATTAGGATTAGGATTAGGATTAGGATTAGGATTAGGATTAGGATTAGGATTAGGATTAGGATTAGGATTATGATTAGGATTAGGATTAGGATTAGGATTAGGATTAGGATTAGGATTAGGATTAGGATTAGGATTAGGATTAGGATTAGGATTAAGATTAGGATTAGGATTAGGATTAGGATTAGGATTAGGTTAGGATTAGGTTAGGATTAGGATTAGGAATAGGAATAGGATTAGGATGGGATTAACGTTATCTATCAATTGTCAAACATCAATCAAAATCAAAATTTCCACAATAAAAGACTTAATGCTTTATTCAAAGAAAATTTTACGTATCGAGAAAAGTGGAATAATTTCGACGAATAAAAAGTGTCTGTGTGAACGTGAATTTTTGACTTTTTAGCGATTAAAATAAATGGTATGGGCTCATCTGTCAGAAATATCAATTCTGTTTAACTCTCCAAATTCATTCTGTTAACTCGGAATTTCACTAAAAAATATTTTTCAGGAGCTAACTCGGGTTTAACTCCGAAACTGGAATGGTTTCTCATTGCTTAATTTAGGCCTTTATTTTGACTTAAAAACTTCTCGGGAGTTAATTTTCATTTAACTTCGAAACTGATAATCTGGGCTTAAATAGATGTAGTACTTCATTCCACTAGTTATAGTAATCAGCGAAGGACATTCGCTTGATTCTGTTGTTGGATAGAGAACAATGTGCATTATACACAAACTAAAACTTACAAACTTTGACATACCCTTTCTCTGAGAACATGAAGCTGCAATGCTTTGATTTTAGTGTGGGCAATATTATTAAATAGAGTATTAACAACAACGTGTCGATTAGGTATGTATGTATATTGCTAAGTAAAGTGTACAACAACTATAACTACCACTTGCATCTTATACATTGAAGAACTTCACATGTTTTGTTTTTTTTTTTTTTTTTTTTGCTGGTCATATCCTGTGAAATAATCACACAAATTAATTAGCGCATACAAACGCCCTACCCTATAAGCATAAATCCAGCTCTTATTACTGGTCAAATTTCCCTTTCATAATTATTAGGAAAATCCTTTAGAATAACATTTAAATATGTAGGCGTAAGCAATTTTCAGGTTATTGAATATTCCACTTGATTAATAGGAAAATATAAATCTATTAATCTCATAGTTAATTTAAGAACTTCCATGACTTACTTAGTTATAATAATATTGGGTGATTTGCTTCAAAAGATTATTTCCGAACAACAACAACAATTAATGCCAATAACTTGACAATTTTCTAGTTTAATTGAAGCTCTGAACTATAAAAGCGAAATCATGTATTTACTTCTTAATTTTACTTTACATCTAAAAAAAAATTGCTATATACAACAGCTCGTGGAAAACCATAGAAACTGGTGACTTCCAATTATTTTTTGTGTACGTGTTTTTAGTTTTTTTGCTGAATCCGAACCGCTAGGATGAGATGTACTTTTTGTATTTAAAAAAAACTCAAACATTAAACTAGAATTTTGTCTTACACTCATATGCTTACCTCAATTCTGGCGACCTACTTCATACACATTTTTAACCTTTTAAATTTCTATTTTATTGGCTCCAGCTACATAGAAGTTTATATAGTACAAAGGCTACCTACATACAAAGTTGAATTCAATGCTACATATCATAAAAAGTCAACTATTTCCACCCTTTTTCTTTCGAACAATAAATAATTTAAAATTGCGTAGTTAAAGGTATATACATAGATACTTTAAATAGCACAGCAAATCTCAGCTCATTTCTTCTTGAGTAAACTCACCGCCTAGATCAGTCAGTATAAATCTGTCTACATCCCAGAACGTTTCAATTTATCGATATGTCTATCGAAGCTTCTGCGTATTTAGATATAAAATTCTTTCACAAAGTTCTGGAAGAGGGATTTCGAGAGCTTGGAATTGTCATTAATAATATCGAAGTCGTTGACGCTGGAATAGGTGGAGATAACTACTGCAGTACCATTTTTCGGGCAAAAGTAGACTTTCAACGTGGTTCTAACGGATCTCCCGAAAAGATATCACTGATAGTTAAAAGTATGCCAAATGTGAATTATAGCTTCCTCGAACGTTTACAAGTTTATGCTAAAGAAAAAGTCTTCTACATGGACATCATGCATCGCATGGAGGTGCTTCTTCCTAGGAAAATACTGATATTAGGTGCCAAGTAAGATGAATTAAAAACGTTGCAATAAAGTATTCGAGTTACTCTTTTTTTTAAGGCATTTTTATTCTACAACTGATCCTGTTCAGACAATTGTCCTCGAAGACCTCACAAACAATGGTTTTGATCTACAAAGTCGTCAACTGGGCTTAGACGAGGATCATTGCTCAGTGGTTTTGACCAAACTGGGCCAATTTCACGCTCTATCGATGGTTTTAATGGAAAAGGTTGGTAATTCATTTAAATTTAAAACTTCTTTTATTCAAAAAAAAACCTTCCTTAGGATCCAACAATTGCTTATAAGTTCCAAAAGGGCTTACTTCACGAAGAAGCAATAAATTCAAGGCCATTTGTTGGACTTTTTGGAGCCCAACTACAAAAGCTAGCTACAATTTCGACTAAATGGGAAGGTTTTGAAGGAATTTCTCATAAACTCTTCCGATTTTATGAACATTTTTCAGAAAACATCATGAAAGCTGTCTTTCCGCTAGAAGGATTTGTGAACGTACTCAATCATGGTGATTTATGGGTCAATAATTTGCTTTTCAAGCGAAATCAAGAAGATTGCATTATCGACATGCGAATGGTTATTTGTTTTTTTTTTGGTATTAAAGTTACTAAATTGCTGACTAAGAAATATTATACGTTTTTTTCAGATCGATTTTCAATTCAGCTTCCGTGGCAGCCCAGGTTTTGATCTAAACTACTTTTTATACACAAGTCTTCAATTGGATGTCTTAGCAACCAAACGTGAAGAACTTATTAAGACTTACTATCAATCGTTGGTGAACACTTTGCAAGACTTACAGCATGATTTCATCCCGAGTTTTGCAGATATTCAAAATGAAATACTAAGTAAGGAGTTGTATGGGTTTTTTGTATCATTTGCTTTTTTTCCGATGATGTCCATGCACAAGGAAGATTCTGTTGATAATAGTCTCGAAGGAATGCAAAATTCCGAAATAGCTAAGAAAAAAATCGAATTGATGTTCACAACGAATAAAAGAACTCTTGATACATTGCGATATGTACTTGAACGTTTTGACGAAATTGGAATCTTAGATTAAGGAAACGATTATTGTCAAAAAAAACTTTAAATAACATTAACTGGAATAAAAATGCAAATCATTACAAATATAAATACTAAGTTAAAAAATTATTATTTTAAAATTTTTAAAGGTTCGAACATGAACGTTCCTAAAATCAGAGAAACTTTTCGATGACTTTTCGATCGATACGCCAATTCCATTCCAGCCTTTATTGTGATTTTCAGATAAGTGCAATTTTCCTTAACAGATTAAGTAGTTCATTTAATTTCATTCAAATGATTTTTCTGAATGATACGATTAAACGATGTCTTTCTCTATGTTTCTTTTCACAAATGCACTTTTCTTTATAGTTTTTAACTTGGAAATTATTGATATTGCAACCAGTGACGAGTGTGACCAGTGAACAGTGTGGCCCAGAGACGAGTGTGAACAGTGTGACCAGTGATGAGTATTATCAATATCGAGAGACTAGTGTGACAAGTGGCGAGTGACCAGTGACGAGATTGACCAGTGACACTAATCAATGGTGACACTAGTCACTGGTCAGACTGTTCATTGGTTACACTCGTCACTAATGACACTCGCCACTGGTCACACTGTTCACTGGTCACACTCGTCACTGGTCACACTAGTCACTAGTCACACCAGCCACTGGTCACACTAGCCACTGGTCACACTAGTCGCTGGTCACACTCATTACTGGTAACACTGTTGTCACACTCATCACTGGTAACACTGTTGTCACACTCATCACTGGTCACACTAGTCACTGGTCACACTGTTCACTGGTCACACTCATCACAGGTCACACTAGTCACTGGTCACACTCGTCACTGGTCACACTCGTCACAGGTCACATTAGCCACTGGTCACACTAGTCTCTGGTCACACTAGCCACTGGTCACAGTAGCACTGGTCACACTAATCTCTGGTCACACTAGCCACTGGTCACACTAGTCACTGGTCACACTCGTCACTGGTAACACTAGCCAACGATAAAATTCGTCACTGGTCACACTAGTAACTGGTCACACTCGTCACTGGTCACACTAGCCAGCAGTCACACTCGACACTGGTCTCTAAGATTTGAGCATTTTGAAGCTGCAAAAGTGTTCAACTCTTAAAACTAAAGATTTTTAAGACCCATTTAAGTTTCATAACAAGATAACAATTCTTAACTATAGTAATGGTACTTAAAAGAGTGTTATGCTTTCTTCAGATTTCGAGTAGAGTTTGTAAGTTGGGCAGTGACGAGTGTGACTAGTGGCGAGTGTGGCTAGTGATGAATGTGACCAGTGACTAGTGTGACCAGTGAAGAGTGTGACCAGTGACGAGTGTGACCAGTGAAGAGTGTGACCAGTGACGAATGTGACCAGTGACGAGTTTTAACAGTGACAAGTGTGACCAGTGGCTAATGTGACCAGTGATGAGTGCACAATGCAATGGAGTTCAACAACCCAACGATGCAGAGCAGATTTAATAAAACACGTGCATATTATATTATATACAAGTTTAAGTATACCTGAAGCTTTCATAAATTGTTTTCTCAGACTCAATTTCATTTTGAAGTTATCTGCTGCTTCAACTCTAGATAAACAAAATAATTCATCCCATTAAATGAATGTACTGATGTTTTTCTTTCAGAGAAAAAAAAAATACATAAAAATGAGTTTGTTTGGATTTTTCTTTATGAAACGTGCATACATCTGCTTCTTGCTCTGCTGTGGCTTATTACTTTTTAATATTAATATTTTTACTCTTGAGAATCTCCAAAGAAAAGATTTCTTCAAGATATACTGATTCATCTGCCGGAAAGAAAACAAAAATTCCCTCAACATTCAACGATTTTTAACAAAAGTTTCATTTATTTTTCTTTCCTCGAAAGTCTACACGAGTTTCTTGAGGAGATGTAAGGAAGGGTGCAAAAATAAACCAAGGACATAGGTATTGTCCTTCAGCCCAAATGTTGCAAACGAGAAATTCCTTAGACGATATTCCCTGCACCTGAGCATTATTTAACTCTTAGTCAAAGATTCATAATAAGAATATAAAAGAAAAATATTCTTATAGCATTTTAGCCTGTGGGTTTTCTTTCGTCTGTTGACGACGATTGGATTGCTGAGGGAAGGATGTGAAAGCTAGATCTCTTGCCCAACCAAAATACCAGACCAATTAATACACTCAAAAGTAATCGGTATCTTCCAGCAATACCGCACTTACACTAATGTTCTCGGAAAAAGGCAATGAATCATATACATCATTATAAAAAAAAAATAAAAAAATACCGCACCGGGCGCCCGCTTTTCCAAACTTACTTTTGATTACAATGGAACGGACGGATAAAGCCCGAGGCGGCCGATGGTGCGCGGATGTGCGCTAGCACTCGGTACTCTGTGTGGTTTATGGGCAACTTTTGTATTTATTTTTCATCTGCTTTGTTGAATTTTAATTTGAATCCATCCAACCAGGAGGAGTTCCATCCCGCATCGCATCACCACCACAATGCACTTCGATGGAAGTGAATTCCTGGCTCATTCTACCCCGACTCCTATACAAAAAAAAAAGCATTATAAATCTATAATTATGCAGAAGCACTGCCTTCAAATAGAGTTTTTTTTTAAATAATACTAAATGCATGGTTGATTACATTTTAAAAAGGGAAAGCTTTGAATGTGCTCTGGAGTAACCAACCATCATAGCAGCCCCACACTCCTGGATCCAGTCAGCGAATTGTGGAACTATAATGATATGTGTGATGGAGATACAGTCTCATGTTCCATCGACGCGCCATAGCTGGCATAGTCAAGTATAGCCGCTCTGAAGGGATTTCGTTTTCTATGCACAGAACCATCCATCGACATGAGCCATGGTTCGTTTGCTTCAATGATGATGGAAACTCAAGGCGGAAGAGAGGAGACAACCTCAGCCACTGCAAATATACCAGATATGCAATTAAAATATCAATTAATATTTTATGTTTGGTGACTCGAGCTACGCAATGGGATAATCGCAGGCTGGGGATTACCTTAATATCCGCGAGGATTCAGATTGTCGTAATGCCAATGGGAGAGTATTGTATATACACTGAATGCTTCTGATGATTTAAGTTTTTTTATTTTTCAATTTGTTGTTTGAAAGCCTAAAGCTAGTGAGATTTTTATTTGATATCTTATATGCGATGTGGTTGGGTTTGAATGGTTGATCCTTGTTTTATTGGAAAAGCTATGTTCATTTCTGAAAAATGTTAAAAGAGCAAATTACTTTGTAATAGAACGTATAGTTATGGTTTTTGTAATTTAAAAAATATATAGCACTGATCTGAATTTAATAAATTTCTTAGAAACGGTTCAGGATTCTCAAAAATTCTGAATAACTATAATTCTGTAAATGAGTTGAAAACTTTATGAAAACAATTCTAAAATTCTAATAGATCATTTTTTTAAACTTCCTCTCACTTTTAATATATTTAATTTGGCCCCGCATAAATATATAATTCTATAATAATTCGACCACAGTGCCACCTATCGGGTTAAAATTCTGGATTTTCTCTTTTGACACTGAATCAAAATAATATGTCGTTAATAAATGCCTTTTCGATTTATAATTATAGAATTTTTTGTTTCAAATTTAAAACTGGTCTTAAGTCGCCTAAATAAGAATTGTACTCCTATATTCCTCCAGAAAAGCTACTTATGATCATTTACCGCACTCATTTAAGCTTTGTATAATACCCCAAAGTGTAAAAAGGGTGACCTTTATTAATCTAATTCCACCTTTACGGAGTAAGTTAAGTTACTCCGAAGAATAGTTTATCAATTGTTTTATAAAAGTGCTATAGTAGTATTTCTAAAAATAAAAAAAATATGTTCCTTTAATTTTATTTTTATTATTTTATTTTTGTTTTGATATTCTTTTAAGTTTTTTTTCCGTAATGCTTATCTGAAATGAGATCTATGAGTTTACTAATATTATAAAAATTACTAACATTTCTAGGAATCGAACCGGATCCCATCGATCCGCTAGCCTTGCTCGCTAACCGCTCCGGCAATGTGGCATATAATTCAGCATTGATAAATATACACTTTCTTTTCACATACAAAAATAAAACCAAACTACTTTACACTATTTACAATCACACAATACGAACACATTAATATTCAGAGTTAATACCTAAATAGATGATATAAAATGGCGGCGGCGTTGTATCTCACTTCATATATCTATAAATTTACGGAGCACAGTAGTATAGAAATAAAGTAAAAACACTCCGCTCTATACATAAAAAACGAGTACTGTTATAGTAGTACAAGTAATTTAACTCCGTATAACAACGCGACAGTAAAATTATAGGTTGAAAAACTATTTCATGGGATGACTATTGGAGTAAAAACTATTGGAGAAAAATTTATTAAAAATTCAATAATATAAGAAAAAGTATGTATACGCCCAAGTGTTTTTCGTTGTTTTAAAAGAAAATAAAAATACGACTTAAATATTGAAGGTTTTAAATGAAAGAACATATATATTTACGGAATAATATAAGGCTGCTTGTCGGAACAAATGGGTGCCAACGTCTTGAAATAAACTTGTCGTAACTCCCACGCTGGAGATACGAAAATTGACCCTTGTGGCGTAGTTACAACCTTTATTATTCAATATAACAATAAGTTCAACAATAATATGTAAAGTAATTCATTCTTTAAAACAAATAATGCAACTTACAATAGATAGTTTTTTTTTTCTTTATATATATTTTTAGTTCGAATAAATTTTAAGCTTTAAGTTTAATTTTTTAGTCTTAAGTTTTAATGGCGGAGTTTGTCACGTTTCGCTGCTTGTCGAAAAAGCAAAGAAATGCAACATGGCGGCCTTTGACGCAGGATTTGTGATTTGAAAATTTTTTAATTCATAAGCTAATTGGGATTTGTGAATTTAAAAATTTTTAATTCACAAGCTAGTTGCGATTTGTGATTTAAAATTTTTTTAATTCATAAGCTAATTGGGATTTGTGATTTAAAAAAATTTTAATTCACAAGCTAGTTGGTATTTGTGATTTGAACATTTTTTAATTCACAAGCTAGTTGGGATTTGTGATTTAAAAATTTTTTAATTCATAAGCTAATTGGGGTTGCTGATTTGAAAAATTTTTAATTCACAAGCTTTTTAGGATTTGTGA
This sequence comes from Epistrophe eligans, assembly GCA_951394125.1. Lineage (NCBI taxonomy): Eukaryota > Metazoa > Arthropoda > Insecta > Diptera > Syrphidae > Epistrophe > Epistrophe eligans. The sequence continues at coordinate 107,353,724 of OX596029.1, read as the reverse complement.
TTTGAAATTTTTTTAATTCATAAGCTAATTGTTTTTATTTGGTAAAAGTTAAAAGCTATTTTGAAAGTTAAAATTATTTTTAAAGATCAGCCTAAACATTCTCTAAACTGGGGTTGCAACCAAGCCTCGTGCAGCATGTCGCATGCATGGTTTCTCATGACAAAGCCGCACGTGCATCATACACTGAATTACACATGTATTCTTAAATTCAGAAATCATAAGCTGAAAAATAGGTTATCAATCGAAAGTAATTCAAATGACAAATACCAACTAGCTTATGAATTAAAAAAATTTCAAATCGCAAATACCAATTAGCTTATGAATTAAAAAATGTTTTAATTACAAATCCCAACTAGCTTGTGAATTAAATATTTCTCAATTCACAAATCCAAAAGAGCTTGCGAATTGAAATTCATTCAATTCCCAAATCAAAAATAGCTTGTGAATTGAATATTTTTAAGCTCACAAATCAAAAAGAGCTTCTGAATTAAATCTTTTTTAATTCACAAGTCCTTATGGCTTATGGCTTAACGTTTTTTTAATTAAAAAATTCACAACCCTGCTTTGACGTATAAGTACTTTGGAAAGTGCCTACCTCTAGTACTATTTTGTAAGGATGTTACCAACACTGCTTAATACTTATAGATAAAAAGTAAAAAAAAAATATATGGTACGGATTTACATGAAGTTAGAAAAGATCCACCTTTTTTGAAAAAAAGGTAAAATTGCAGCACATATTCCCCCAGGATTAAAAAGTTTGTTGATTTACTTTTTGAAACTAAAATAGCATACACATTATATTTGTGAATATATTTGTAACACCACCACAGCGCCAACTATCAGTTTAAAGTTTTGTGATCTTCTTAATAATTTAGAACTATAGATTTTAAAATTTTCTATTAATTACTTGACTACATAAAAAAATGCTGCGGTATCGCACTTCACACTTTACACTTCGCAATAAATCTGATTGATAGAAAAGGCGGCAATCATAGAAGTTAAAATAAATCGATTTAAAAAGTAAATGTGGTTAAATTGGGGCAAGTGCTGGAAAAAATAATACAATAATAAATAATAATTTTTGTGTATACCTAAGTCTTTGAGAAACAATAAAATGCAGATTGCTGCAAAATTTTGTGATGTTTAAGCTCTCCATATTAGTCTTTAAACACAACCCATAAAACTAAAAAGGTCTTTAAGATACCTACTTTAAATTTCTTTAAAACAATGTTTTTGTATGAAGATTTATTTAAGTCTTAATCATTTGATGATGCTTTAATACGCACTTTAATCCTTTTTAATAAACAAAATGATAATTTTCTTAGAAACATTTGCAGATGTAATAGCAAATATAATATTAAACTGTTTAAGCACTGAAACTGATAACTCTTCAATTTCCACAAATACAAATATGTATATATGTACATATACACAAATACACATATTCATAGTAGGTAAATAGGTAAATGTATAAATACAATAATCTGTTATTATACATTGATATGTGTTTTGTCCCTCAGAGAAAGACGTTTTTGATGTCTAGAGAGTCCAATAATACCAATTAGAGCATGAAATATGCCAATGACGGAAAGATACATTTTGAAAACGTTATTTGTTGTAATTGCTAACTAACCCCATCATATAGTAATTCCACTCAAAGCTGGCCATAGTAACATTAATAAGATTAAATTTCCATCTTCATTTTGTATCTCATCCATTTCAGATAGGTCGGATTCCTAAATTTCTATTAACAAATAGATCTATACAGATGCTGACCGAGAGTCCTAATGTAATTGAAGTTCGGCCCAATACATAGCTCGTTTTGTTACATCTGAAAGTTCTAGTAGTCGTCGGTCGGTTGGTGGTCCACACTATGTCCATACAAAGCCTCAAACTCAATATACATATATCGAACATTGCCTCACATCTCTTATCGAAAGGGTGGCATATTCAATCCCAGGCCTGTGGGTAAACATGGGATATGTGTGTCTGCTTATAGTATGAGGTTATGGTGGTTGACGCCCTTGACAATGGTATCCGTTGACGATGTACACAAATCCGTCTCCGGCAACCACAGTCATTCATTGCATAACGAGCTAAGGGACACACCACCGACCGACCACGTTCTGAAGAACTATACATAGAGAAGATCCGACCAAAGCAGCAGCAGCAGCCTCAATTTGAATTTGGCAAATTCTGGGTCAGTAATGCCGTTTGTTCCTTTCTGCTGATGGAATGTGTTCCACACAATGATTTTGATGTATTTTGGAAGGACACCCTTATAGATCTTTGTTTGTTAGTGCCCCCTGCTGATTCAAGGCATGCAAAAAATGAAATGATGTGCTCTTTTGTTCGTTTTATCTGGCAGAACGAGGCCACTGTTATGTGGACGGAGAAAGGTCCCCATATATGTATGTATGTATGTTGTCATCATGTGGGGATGCTTCATGGTTATTATTCGAGGCACAATTGAAATGGAATTTTAGTTTCTTCTTTTTTTAAGAAATAAAAGATTTGGTTCGAATTAAAGGGACGCAATTGGGGGTTTTGTCTTTGACTTTTGATTGTGCCTACCCAAGACTAAATATAAATGAATTTGTAAAATTGGTTTAACTTTAATTTGATTTTATCGACGAATGGAAAATTCAAATTTTATTTTAGATATGTACATATGTTAGAATACTCATGGTAATAGTTTAGTGATGCAATCATCTAGAAAACGAAAACCCTATTTGAACAACGTCGACCCCTTTGAAATGACGGATGACGACGGCATAAAAAATATCGATTCGACAAAAGGACAGCTAAATGATTTGTTATAATAATTGACAACTCGCAAGTCTTTTTTTCTGTCTCTGCCTTCCACCATTTCTTACTTACTGTAGAAGTGTGGTATTGATTCCTTGTAAAAATTAATTTGCGGATGTTTTCAAAATTAGCAGTACGATGATTAGGTTTTTTACGTCTCATCGGTCTGTGGATCTAAAACAGGCAGCTGTCCTACAAAAATTTCGATTTTTTCAAATTTTCTCAAACACGGATGCTACGATTTTGATTAAACTTCCTAACTGTAATTACCAAGGTTATATAAATAAAACAGTGTTTCAGGTTTTTGCCAAAAAAAAAAATTTTTAATGGCTTGACCGATTTTGCTTAACTTTGCAATCTGGAGCTTTTTTAGCTTTTTAGCAATTTAAGCTTTTGGGTTGATTCCCTAGAAGTAAAATTGAAACTGTTATGAAAGAGTTAATTTATCTCAGAAGCAGCTGGAACGATTTTGTTAAAACAATATACCTAATATTATTGTAGGTAGATTATGCATTTTGGTGAGAGATAAATTACTAAAAACATTGACAATAAAGCTTTGTAATTTTTTACTTTATTAACGGTACATCCCAAGCAACGGTTTTTTGTATTTTCTTCTTTCTCGTTAAAGACTTCGCTGATTTCGTTCAAAATTTGAATATGGGAGGTTATTTTTAAGGTTCGAAGAACGATAAAATATGATTCGTTCTCTCGCGAATAATTCGTAAGGAAATTTTATTTTTGATTCGATCGCGAATCTTATTTTTTGGTTCCTTTAAAATAAAATTCGTTTTCGCGAACGAATTATATCTGTTGCGATCTGTAAAATATGGTTCGTTCGCGAATTTATCACGTACGAACTATTGAAGATCCATTCGCGAACCGTTCGAATAAGAAAAAAATTTCATTTTAGATTTTATACAAATATCATTATCAATTACAGTAAATAGGGATATTTTTTATCGTTACTAATCCCACACAACATTTAAAAATCACTCTTCTTCATGTCAATTAAGACCGATTTACTTTTTCCTTTTCGAACTGACACACTTCCAGTTCCTGATGGTTTTCCATTAACCCCCGAATCATTAATATTAACACTATGTATTGTTGTATAGTGCCTTTCTATGTTTCCTGTCCCTTTTTCTTTCAATTTTTTTTTCATAAATTAAACAAGTTGATTCGTCACCTACTTCTTCATTACAAGAAACATATTTATCTAACTCAAATGTTTTTACTTTCCCCATTTCAACAAAAATCATTTAAAAAATAACTCACTTCACATCCGCACTGAATGGATGATGAATTGATGACGAATGATTCTTTTTACGGATCTTTTCGGATTCTTATCGCGAGCGGACCATATTCTACCTGAATTTTATTTTTCCGATCTCTCACGAACGAGAGATACAGACAAAAATTTGGTTCGTGAGCGAACTATAAAATTTTATAGATCGAGAATTTTATCGTTCGCGAACTATATTTTTTATGGTTCGTGAGAAGATCGATAAAGAATGATAAAGATCCGTATTTTATGATTCGCGAGTGATATTTTACGAACCCTGGTTATTTTAAGTAGGATTTATTTTTCAAAAATCAAAATCAATATTCCGATTACTAGTTGATACTAAAAATAGAATACTACTATTTTTTAAATGTTAAAAAAATGTATGTACCTAGAAATCTAGAAAGAAAACTTTTTTTTTTAATTTTTGTAAAAATTAATATTTTTTTTAAGAATTCATACGGCATTCTTCATTTTGTATCTGTATGTCTGTAGGTATGTATTCTTGCAAAATTGCGATTGTTTTGTTGCTTGTGTGGCACGTAGCGCCATTTTTTAAGTGAATTTTAACAATTTCAATGCGTAGCGTAGTTTTTACTTGTCAAATGTCAAAAGATGACAGCTTCAAAAGTGACACCTGCCAAAATAGCGGGCTATTCAAAATGAAACCTCTTATTGGAAAACCCTTTATGTTATGATGTCAACTTTCAACGTCAATTTAAAAATTTAAAGAAATCCAATATTTTTATTTCCCAATACTAAGCTTATTGTGCTTAAAAGTTGTGCTTTTTATAAGTTCCGAGGAAAAGTTTAATAAAGCACTTTAAATGCTTTATTATATATAAGCTCATAAAACGCATGCGTTTAAACATTCCCGATTTAATTTCCAAACATAAGCGAATTGACTGTAAACACATTATAGTTTTGTTTAATTTCAATGGGGGAATCCCCAAAATATCTTTATTTTCTGCCAATTTTTTATCCAAAATGATCATTGTATTTATTTTGCATAAAATAAGTTTAGTTCCACATTGACGCTTGTACTTGTCTATGTATCAACTGGGTAATAAAACTGAACGTTTTTTTACTAAAGAAAAATTAAAACGCTGCAGTTTAATTTTATCAGTGATCAGTTCATGTGAATTAGCGGTTTTCTGTTGTTGTGGTTTGACTTTAAATTTAATTTGTGGTGAATTCGCTCATTTATTTAAGTTGATATTTTGATTGGTATAGATTTTGGTAATTATTTTAACGATTAATATGTTTTTGTTCAACTAGTTTTGATATTAATAGAAATTATAAACGTGTTTTTTTTCTATAACTATACTGAACACTGAACAGTGTCTGGGTAGGTAAGACAATAGGCAGATAATTAAAAAAATTGTTAATTTCTCAAGTGTCGGAAATCCAAATTGTGTTACCTATAAAAGAAAAGTAAACTGAACTCTGAACAGCGCCACCAGAAATGTCCGGAAATGGAAAATCCTCAAAATTTGTTGCGTTGTTTTCGTTAATTAATATTTACTTATACCATTTTCGTGACTATTTTGTATTAAAAGCTTGACTTTTATGGGTTTTGCAAATTTATCAATTCTTTTGATAAATAAAATTCTTGAGAAAGAATTTTTAAGGAAACTATACAGAGCCGGAGTGAACACATTTCCAAATTTGGATTTTTATTTTGATAGCTCGTTAGTCGTTACGTTTTCGAATATTAAACAAATTTGGCCGCATTTCGTGACGTAACGATTAGTGGGTAGGAATTCCACGCCATAGGATTGAAAAAAAAAAATGTTTTTCACGACTACTGTGAGGGTAACAAATCTTCCAAGAGTTTCTCTTATGATGAAAAAAAGATTCTCTAAGAGTTGTAAGTCACACCGTCCCCTTATATGAGTTCTCAAGTCGCGAAACCAAATCTATAAATGTTTTTTTTTAATGTTAACAAAGGTGTGTTTGCTTTGTTCAGATATTTATTTTTTATTTATTAAGTACGACGATATTAATAAACTACTTTTGTGACTCTTGAAACTTTTCGAAACTGGAGATGGATTTTACCTTAGGTAGGGTCAGGCAAAGACTAACAATTAATTATCGAAGATAGAAAAAGTAAAGAAAATTGGAAACATTTGAAATGAAGTTGACAATTAGTACTTATGTTAATATTTATAAAGTGAACGCCTAATTTAATACATAATCCTCATTGTAACCTCAATTATTTAAATTGGTTAGAGTGTCATAATTACAAGTCGAAAATTTGAAAATTCAATTCAAAAAGTTGTTTACCATGACACTTCATTTCAAACCTTCTTTGTATAAAAAATACATTTTGCTGTTTTCCGACACATATGTACAATGTACATATGTATATAATCGGGAGAAAAAAAAAACAATTTTTGATTTTTGTTTTTTATGATATTTTATTTTTCTTGGTCATGGCTTACCCGTCTAAAAATATATCTAATCTCTTTCCTAAAGTACCTACCTATATCTACAAAACAAACGAATATGTGTATCAACAGCTTTTGCGCTATCACTGTTTTGAAGTTTTTTGAATGCCGAGGTTTCTGATTGATAATAGCATTTTAATTAACATTTAAAGTGCACTTGCACTTTGCAAGAATGACTAACTGTACACATTTACTTTGTCTTCTTTTTCTTGCACTTTCAAGTTAACATTTGAAATTCAACGATATAGCACATTTTTGGTTTAGTATCTTTTTACTTCAGCAGCAGACAACTTATGTTCAATATATCACTTTAACCTATCGGTAATGGTAGGGAACTAATTAACCATTTAATTGGATTTTATAAGTAAGGTAAATATGTACTGACAATTCCTTAGAAATAAATTATATTTGTTATCTAAGAACTACTTGAAAATAAAAATTTAAAATAAGAAAAAAACATTTTTGTTATTTGTTATTTTTACAAATTAATAACTTAAATATAAACCGCAATGATTTCACTCAAATACTATGCATACAGTGAGCACCAAAAAAACCTACACAAACGATTTGTTTTAAAAATGTACACCACTATTAAAAAAAATACAAATCAAACACAAATTATCATGTGTCAATGAGCTAATTATAGATAAGTACTAAATCTTACCATAAAAATAAATAATTCAAGTTAATTGTTGTTCACTATAAGAAGGTGGATTAACGAGTAGTTAAAAGCTAACTATAAGATAACAGAAAACAAAACTCAAAGTACATACATTCTTTACAAGATCAATTGAAAAAAAAATTCCATTACGAAAGAAAGTATCTGTTTGTTTATTTCTTTGACAGCACTTTGGACTGAAATTGGTAGAAATTGACAGTTTTTAAAAGTAATCGAACAGAGGTACTCGTTGGTTGAAAGCGAGTTCCTGTTGATTGTAGTAGATTCTCGTAAGGGATTTGTGTTAGTACATTTGTTAATTAAATGATAAATTTAATATTTTTTGTTATGCGTAAATAGTTAGGTATGCAGATACTTATAATAATGGCCATTATTTCATTGTAAATTACTTAACTTAACTGGATTAACATATATGACTCCAAAAATTGTATTGTATTGAATTGACCACTATTTGGACTGTATTTTAAATAATTAATCTTTTATATTATCTATTTCTTTTCAATATTTCATTTATTTCTTATTTTTAATTAGCTTGTAAGTAAAAACATAAAATAACATATATAAATTATAAAGTTGAGGAGCCTTCTTTATTCACTCTAATAAACAAGATAGTATCAATGAAAAATGCTTAATTATCTTCTATTTCACAAAAAAATAAAATAATGGTCAAAAATATACTTATTACAATATTTTACTAAAAAAAACTTAAGTGTTAATTCATTATAGAAAAAAATTTTAACGAAAATCTACTACAGTCCACAGAACTCTGAACCAAAGACAATAAACAATACTTATTATTTAGTCCGCACATATTTACGAACACACATACATATGCAGTTAGAATCCATTTAAAAAGCTTTAATAAGCTTTTCTATGAGATTATTAAAAATACAAAACAACAAAATAAGAAATTAACGGTTAAATCAAATTGAAAATGAAATGAGTTGTCAAACAAATTTAGCAAATTAAAGATGAAAACACAATTTCGTAATTTATAAAATTCGCTTATTTAGCATCTAGATAATGTAAACGTTGTACCTATTTATTCTTGAGCTAAAGTTTGACATATTCTGAAATTCTTAAACTTAATGTGAAATTTACTTTGTGAAAATAAAAATTAAAATGGAAGAAGTTTTGGGAACAATTGATTTATCTCAGCCAAAGAAACTAATCCATTTTATTTGATTTTTTTTATATTTATTGCATTTCATCAATCAAAGAACAAAATTCTCTTATATAGATAATCAAATAGATTAAAATAATTAATTTAAAGTTATATATGTATGTGTGTATGTATGTATATATGTATGTAAATACACACAAAAATAATAGCTTGACAATAATAAATTTTAATAATAAAAGTACATTAAGTAGAATTAAGTACCTACATTTAATATACGTATAGCAAAGCAAGTTCTTTGAAAAGGTTCAATTGACCACAGGGACTAATGTTTTGAGATAAAAGTTGTAACCACTCTTTAATTCAAGCTGCATACATCAATAAAATACAATTTTTAAAAAGATTTCCCACATGTTTCATTTACATTTATTAATAGAAGTAGTAAAGCCTTATATCTTTAATACTTGACCACATTATACGGCCTTGATCAAATTTATAAAAAGGGCACTGGTACATATATGTACAATGTACATACATCCAAGAATCTGAATTGCATAATTTGTTTATATTCCCATACATTTTTTTTTTAATTCAAAACCTTGAACTTGAATCCCAGACCGAGTTCGTCCGATCCAGTCGTGTATTTTATTTAAATTTAGCTAAATACTAACGTTTGACGCTCACTGTGCATACATTTTAGTCGTTATCTATAGAACTTAAAATATATATTCTAACAAAATTTGTATACATATTATGTTTATTAATATATTATACATTTGCATTTGGTTGATATGAATCATTTCTTCGTCATTTGGTTTTTATCTCTATGTATCTATTACTGCGGCGCAACTTATTGACGTTTTTCATTAAAAAGCTTTTTTCTAATGAGACTTCAATAAGAATTAAACAGTTATCCAAAAATATAAACAAATACAAAAGTAATGCGGTTTAAAAGTTTTTATTCAATATTTCGTCATGGTAAAAAAGATAACAAAAATTTAATAATTTATTGATCGATATGGAACTTCCTTTTCCTGATATTTATCGTTTTTCTTTTTGCTTACAAATAAAAACAAACCTAATAACGCAATAATAATAACGGTTGCCAAATAAGATAAATTTTATTATTATGCTCGAAAAAGTTCTGGAAATAATTTATCATTCAATAGCAGACCCTTTTTTTCTCATTTTCTATGTAATATTTACATATGTATGTATGTAAAAGCTGAGCTTTAATATTAAATAAGCCAGTTCAGGTTTCTCAGGCTCACTGAGATCTCAGTAATCTCAGAAATCTGAACGTAATTCCTCAGTGAGATTCCTCACTTCTGCTGTCAAAAACTGAGACTGATATTTTTTGGATTCGCTTGTTCAATTATTTTTTATCGGAGTTGATCAAATTATAAAAAAGAGATGGAGAGTACTTTTGACTTCTAGCGGATAAATCTTGTTCAGGTTTCTCCTTATCCTCAGTGAAGCTGACAAAAGTCTGCTCAGTAAGATCTCAGAAACGTGAGCTGGGTAAATGTAGTTTCTATTGAATTTGATGCAAAATAAATAATTACTTATCATAGCAACCCAACTATACAGTCTATGCTATGTTAATATAACTTTGCTGTTTTCGAGAAAAAAACTATATATAAATAAACCTTATATTTTATTACTCAAGCTGGCAACCATCTAAAATCACACTATGCGGATGAAGATTGAATATTTATCTAAAGATTTTTGTTTTAATTTTAGTTTGATATCGGCTTTCTTAAAATGAAGATCATTGAGAAGAGCGGTCTTGATATACCGAACCATCTTACGGTCGAGTTTTTCCAAAAAGCCCTAAAAGTGGGTCTCAATTTATCGAATGTTTATATCCATCATATTATATTCTCGCCTGGTTGTGCTGATGGGGACAGTTATACAAGTTTAATGTATCGAGCCAAAGTACGCTACTCAACAGACGGATTAAAATTAAAACCGATATCGATAATAATAAAGTGCATCCCAGTCGATGGTGATCGGGAAATTTTTCAAATAATGGATGTTTATGGAAAGGAGGTTAATATGTATGAAAAAGTTTTGCCGATCGTTGAGAAAATTCTTGCTAAAAACAATATTTCTGGACAAATGGTTCCAAGGCGAGATTACTTATTAATTTAATTTTACATCGGGCTAATTTTAATAATAATAATATTGTGTTAAATTATAGAATGATTTACAACCAAGATCATCCAGTGGGTACGATAGTTTTTCAAGATCTCAATGAACTGGGACTTGTATTGGCAAATCGATGTCATGGATTGAACCAGAGTCAAGCTAATATGGTCCTCACTAAAATTGGTCAGCTTCATGCAGCAACCATGATAATTGCAAGAGATGTAAGTATGTCTTCTTAAATTGTATACATAATCTGTATGAACAATAAATTGATTAATTTTTGTATTCAAGCAACCCAAAGTCATGGATCTATTTAGCCAGCCAACAATAGACAAGAATGCCCAAAATACTGTTCGTGATTCAGTGTTCCGTTCGAATATAAATGTTATGGCTGATCTTGTAGAAAATTGGGAAGGCTTCAAGGACATTGCTCGAAAGTTGCGTAATGTCAAAAATGACTTTTACGAGCGTGTGACCAAATGCGTCCATAATGAAGAGGCTTTTAAAGTACTAAATCATGGTGACCTCTGGGTCAATAATTGTATGTTTAAACATTCAGATGGCAACCCAGAAAATCTGTTATTTGTAAGTTGTATATAAACACAATTAATTGTTTCTTTTTCAAGAAAATATTATCAATTTCAGATTGATTTCCAATTAAGCTATTATGCAAGTCCTATCTTTGATCTTCATTACTTTCTAAATACAAGTGTACAACTAGATTTACTCAAGGACAAGCGGAATTTACTGCTATTGACATACTATAATGCATTACGATCTACTTTAGAGGCTTTAAGATATGAACAAATCCCAACTTGGGAACAATTTGTCAATGAAGTCAGATTAAAAGAATTTATTGGTTTCTGGGCATTTGAGGCTTTTCTACCATTGTTAACAATAGATAAGAAAGCTTCCAAGGACAATCGCATAGAAAGCTTTAAAAACGAAGATGTAGCTAGACGGAAACGAGAAGTGATGTTTTCTTCGCAACGGTTCTTGGAAACAATCAAATATTCATTACCCTACTTCGATAAGTTGGGTGTTTTGGATTGAGTGATATTTTTTTTTTAATTCTTAGTTTTAAATTAAGAAATAAGACTTATGTTCGTGTACCTAAAACTTGTCCTAAACTATGAATTTTTCAAATTACGGTCTTTCGTGTATACTGATGTTTATACAAAATTCGCATTTATGGACAGTTGTGAACAGAACTATGTATGTACTTAATTAAATATTAAGTACAGTAAGTTATCAGTGATAATTAGCCATAGAGAGCGTATAAAGTCATTTTTAATTATGTAACTTAAATTAATCAAAAGTAAAAAATATTTTTGTATTGTGAAATGTCATTGAACAAATTATGAAGCATTAAAAATTTAGTAATGTAACTGGCGCATTATGTATATTGTATTGGTGTACAAAAACTAAATTATAAGGCTAGCTACATTTTAATTGAAAATAAACACAAAGAAGCAAAGTGAGTTACAATATTCATGATAATTTTCAATTTTTGAGTTGTGGTTTTATTTAAATAAGATAATATGTATATATTATATAAAACAAAATGAGTTAACACATAAAAACTTAATAAATTATTATAAATTTTAATTTTATTCGACACATTTTGGAGTTCACACCATCATTCTTAAACCAATAATTACACACTATGATAATAAACACTCCGAGACGCGTCACATAAAATCAAAATTTAATAATAATTTATTAATTTTTGTCATTATTTACGTTTTCAAAATTAAACAAATAAATTTTCTTGTATGTAATTAAAATATTTTCTTGCATTTGAACTATAATAAATTTGTAATTTTAAGACATATTTTATGTTAATAACTTTGAATTGTTTTAACATAAATTTTGATTGTATTAAAAAATATTCTTTTCATTTTTTGGCTTTAAAAAGTTATTAAGCTTTGAGTTTTGTAATGTTAATTTAGTCTAGCTAAATTTAGTTAAAAAATAAGCGGAGACAATTTAGATTTCCGAAACTTTTTTTTAACAAATAATAAAAAAATTTACCCTCTTGAAAGTTATTGACCACTTCATAAGAATAAAAAATCAAAAGGTTCTATGATATAATCTATTAGGGTACGTCCTGGGGAGGGGGTTGAATTGATGTACCAAACGGAAAAATTTATATTGGCACCATCTAAGCTGAACCTTAATCTATACGAATTCGACTCATTTCATTTCATTTATGAAGATTTTAATTTTCAGAACAACAGGTAAATAATACCGAAAATCTGTCAACAAAATCAACAACAAGAATCAGAAGATTGGGATAATTACCTACTAAAAAACTTATTACGAAAATAGTACCCTCATGAAACTTTGTAAAATTCTTAAAAATGTCATAAGAACATAAGAAATGGGTTAGGAGAAATTATGGTATATTTTTGAATGCGATTTAAAAAAGTACTATACTTTTATTTGTAATATGTAATTTGTAATTACTACGAGTGCAAATAACATATATTTTTTTTTAAATATAAAACTTACTATTTTCAAATAACTGACTTTAGGTTAGGTTAGTTAGAAATGGCTGTCGGCGGAGAAAAAGACACACTTAGACCAATTGTTTGCCCATTGTGATACCCACATGATCTTATTCATTAAACCATGTTAAGCTCCTTATGAAGCGTAGAAGCTTGCTTATAGATATAGAAGTATTTGTTATATCACTCGTATCGTTGTAGTATAGAAATCTCCAAAATGGAGTCTATGTCTATGTGACAGAGCAGGACAGGTACAAAGAAGTTTTCCTCCTCTTCCTCATCCATGCTTCTACTGAAATCATTTGAGTACACGCCTAGTCGCGTGCCTACCTATTAGACAGTGTCCGCTTATGACACCTTTTACGGAGCTAATGTGCATTGTGCAACTAACTTTGAGAAATATCAAATTTATCGGTTATCGACACAAACACGACGCACAGGCATCAAGTGATGCCCAACCTTATTACGGGGTTTTAACATCACCGACTTAACTATTGTTTTTTGTAATAAAACTATGAACGGGACTCCTCAGCAAAATTTCTTAGTTTTAATTTCAAAACTCCGAGAAAAAAAATTTTGGATCCGCTTGCTCACCGTTGGAGTGAGAAAAATCTCTGAGATCTCATTTTTCTGAGCTTAGTATACGTTGACACACTAGTCGTCAGCGTGTTGATATGAGTGTTTCAACGACGACCTTCTTGTTAACATAATATGTAATGTGAAATGTTAATATAATGTCAAATGTTCGTTGAAGTCCATAAATGCTATTTATGACGTGTTCCACTATATGGTCATCCTGTACTCATTACAATGACAGTTCTTCTTCTAAGAAAAAAAGAGAAAAAATATATTCTTTTATAAAGACCTGTTTTAATAATTCAATAGTTAATTACGTTACGCTTTAACTTGAAAACAATATAAGATATATTGGCGCAAAATTTTAAACAACCTATTGTTAAGGGCTTAACATATTACTAGTTAGTAATTTGCTAAACATTTAGTAATTTACTAGCTCTTCGGAAATTTTAATCCTTTTTTTTCGTTTTACTAACTAGTAAAATACTTATTCCCTTTTATTAAAAATGATGCATCTGAACACGTCCAAACAATGACAGTTCTTGAAAGAAAATCAAAGCAAACAAACATAAATGTAGGGAACGGACCTAAAAATTTGAAATGTCAGAAGTCAAAGTGACAACCTATAATTTATTTTGTTATTTGTTTATTGTGACAACTATTTTGTTATTTTATTTTGGTGAAATCAGAAGCCACGGTTTGTTATTCGGTCTTGGATGTTTAGGTTTTCAACCAAGAACCGAACTGTAGTCTTATCAAACCTATACCTAGAGTAAAATTCTCCATCGTCCAGCTCTTCAAAAGGATTTGCTCAGGACTTAAAACATCGCACTTTTCTGCACATAGCTGTGTCTTCGAACATATCGAATTCGAACATAATTTTCGTCCTCCGAAAACATTTTTTTTTTTTTATTTACTTTGAAAAACAATTAGCACACGAATCATAAAAAAAACACAATTTAACTATTTGCCAAATTTTTTTTTCGAGGACAATGACAGATTTCATATGGATTTAGCAAGTTACTAAAAGTTAAAGTAGCCATTTTGTGATTTTAAATTTAGTAAAATGTTAAGAGATAGTAAGTTTCTAAAATCGTTTAAAATTAGCAAAATCTTCTTTTTAACTTAGTAACTTACTAAAATGGCTTTAACATTTTACTAAATCGTTTAAAATTTTGCGCCATTATTCACATTTAATCTTAATCTAAAACACCTAGCTCATCGAATCGATCCAAGGAATATTTGATTGTGCTTAAAAATCTATCTGAAGTAAACATAACCTGACGCTTCTTGCGCGATTCCTCTTCATTGTTAAAACTTTCAATACTATTATCCTTAGAAGCTTCTTTATTCATTGAAAGCAATGGCAATATGGCTTCAAATGCCCAAAATCCAATGAATTCCTTAGATCTGAGTTCATTTTTTAATTCCTCCCAACTAGGAATCATATCATAGTGCAAAGCTTCTAAAGTTGATTTAAAAGCTTTGTAATATGTCCTAAGAAGACTGTATCGTCTAGAGATGAGAACATTAAGTTGAACGCTGGTATTAAGAAAATAATGTAGATCAATTGCTGGACTCGCATAATAGCTCATTTGGAAGTCAATCTTAAACGAACAAATTTTTTTTTTATTGTAATCGAAATTTTAAATGAATTATATTGAACTTACAAATAACATATCTTTGGGAAGACCATTGATGTGTTTAAACATGCAGTTGTTTACCCAAAGATCGCCATGATTGAGTACCTTAAAGTATTCACCTCCGTAAACACACTTATCAATGCGTTCGTAAAAATTATTTTTTATTACATATAACTTTTTAGCGATGTCACCAAATCCATCCCATAACTTAACCAAATCAGCCATGTCTCCGATATTCTCACGGTAGATAGAATCTCGAATAACACAGTCAGCATCCTTATGAAACACTGATTTATCGAAACTAGACATAAGTTCAGGATGCTGAAACAAAATCAGGATTATACATAAGATATTAATTGAAAATAATTTAAAAAAAAAAGTTCTTACATCTCGAGCAAACACCATCGAGGCTGCATGAAACTGACCGATTTTGGTCAAAACCATGTTAGCATGATCTTCATCCAAGCCATGATTTCGACTACCCAACACAAGGTGAAGATCATTGAGGTCTTGAAAAACAATCGTGTTGACTGGGTTTTCTTCTGAATAAATTAATCTGAAAGTTAACAGCACGTAATATTTGGTTATACATATATATATTATGTATTCTTGTCTTACCTTGGGCAAATTTGTCCCGAAATATTCAGCGATTTTAGCATCCTTTCAATAACTGGCAGAACCTTGGAATACATAGTCACTTCCTTCCCGAATACATTCATTATCTTAAACACTTCCCGATCTCCTTCAATTGGAATGCACTTGATAATAAGTGAGACAATCTTTTCAGAGCCATTAGCAGTAAATCGAACTTTTGTTCTGTAAATAAGGCTACTGTAATTATCACCACCGGAACAGCCCATTGTGAACGAAACTTCTTCAATACGAACTAATGAAAGGTCAAACCCGACCTGGATGGCTTTTTGAAAAAATTCCATCGATAAATGTTCGGGAATGTCAAGACTATTTTTCTCCATGATCTCAATTTCTTAAATTTTTGTTTCCAACTGATCGCAAATAAAAACTAAAATAAAAATTTTATACTGTACGAGCTAAATAGTCTCCAAAAATGCAATTCATTGACCAAGTAGGTATATACATAAACTAAAACGTTTCTATTCTAGTAGACACGTTCCAACTACTTATCTTAAATTACAAGTGGGTATGTACACATACATACATATGTAACAATAAATCTCAAGACCTCAACCAATAATGCATTTAAAGTTATATATCTATATACAAAAAGAGAGTAGAAAGATTTAAATATAATCAAGTAATCAACAATGATATGAATAAAAAGTTAAAAATACTATCAGTGGAATTTATTAAATAAATGCAGTTTTATTGCATATGAAATTATCATTATCAAGAGGCCTTAAAGCTTTTAAGTAACTCTATCGTGCTTGTTTCAATTAAAAAATATAAACTGAGTGTCAGAGATGTGTCTCAAGATTCAAATTGATTCAATAATGAGAAATGCGAATTATATTAGTCAATGTATGTAGGTTTCAATTACTCAGGACTTTTTGAAATTAAGTAATTCAAAAGTTCAAAGAGGTTATCGTTAAGACTGACAATTTGTATTTTTTCAAGAAAATAATATGACCTTATTAATGTAGGTATATACAATGAATAATGTAATTTATCTCTATTGAAATTTTCTTGTTAATATCTTAAGCCTTTTGCTGATGATCTATAATCGTTCAACAATAAAACTGGTTAAGACCTGGAAATTTTAGAATAGACACCCACATTGTGGTAATTTTAAAATCTTGAAAAAGCACTGAATAATTCAAAATAGTTGCTGGTGCATTCAATTAGAATGGGCTCGGGCATCATTCCGATTTTGTCATATTGCGCAGAAAGATGCTAGTTTGCTAGTGGAATGACCATTTTTTAATAGGTCTGTTTGTTTAATTTTTGGGAAAGAGTTCGGGTAACAGTTAAGACTCGAGCTTTTTGATGTTGTTGAAAAGTAAGAAAACGCATATGGGATTTTTCTGACTCGTTTCTGGGTAAATGTCACATTTGACAACACAAAATTATAAGTAGTTTGACAAGCAAGAAAAGGCAGTATCTAATATTTAAATGTTTGAATAGATTCTTGCTGGTGGGGAAATTAAATAAATTGAAAAAAAGTTAAAAGCTCTGGCATTTTCGTCCCAGAAAAATGTAAAGAAACACGTTATGGGTAGATTTGAGATACCCCGGCGAGTAAAGAAACAGACCTATTCGAGGGAAATGTTGTGGGTACGTACGTCAAAAATATGAACTCAATGATTTAGATAACCCAATGGCTAGGTGAAGTAGACCGAATGACCATCGACGCTCTAGCTCATTAAGTCTTGAACCAGGTTTTACCAGTAAAAAGGAGATAGAGCAGTGGGTTGTAGAGATTAAGCCGATTGAATGGGTTTTTAAATTGAATGCCTAGTGCACAACGCTTTACAGCGAAAAAAAATTAAACTATCCCTAGATAGCACAAACAATTGAAACAATTCCTTTAATTTATTTGTTTAAGAGTGAAATCCGGCAAATTTCATTTTTATTTATATGTACCTACCATTAAATATTAATTAGCTGACTACTTCGGCCTCTTCAACAAAGTGGGAGCATTGATACAGCGCTTGTATTTTTCCACTGGAAGTATGTATTTTACATATTCTTACATTCACTCACACATTGTAAAATATTGTTGCGAATGCCACAATTTTTCCCCAGTCAATTGAGATGGTTAATTTAAGAATTTTTTTAATCAAATTGCCCCATTTTTCAAACGCCTGAAAAATGTCATTCTTATAAATTTTTATAATATTGCTACAATATTATTTTTAAATTTTCTGTTACATGAACTTCTATCAAAATAAATTTCACTCGAAAAATATTCCAAATTATCCCATGCAAAATGTATTCATGATTCATGGATAACAAAAATTCCAAACAAAGTTAAAGTGTTTCACGATACACAATTTTCCAAGTACGGTCTAATTTACAAATAAAATTTGTTCACAATTACATATATCACTCTGTTAAATTATTGCTTAAGTTTTTTTCTTATCCAAAAAAAACACCATTTTTTTAACTTACAAAAATATATTTTATTTAACTTCAAATTATTACGAAATACCCTAAACAACACCATATCAATTTATTCATTAATCTAAAATACCCATTTTGTCAAATCTTTTCATCGAATATTTCAAAGTTTCCTCCACTCTTTTAGATGAAAACATTATTTCAATTTTCTTTATTGCAAAATCATCATCCATAAAATTCTCAATTGAATTATCACCCGATTGTTCTTTGTCCATTGCAATAGTTGGAAAAACTCCAAAACTAGCAAAGAATCCATAACTTTCCCGTCGTCTGACTTCAGTCAGAATATTTTCAAAACTTGGTATTTCCTTATAATTCTGTGCCTTTAATGTCTCACACAATGAACGATGATATGTTTTAAGCAATTCATCGCGATTATCCTTAAGGACATCCAAACGAAGCGATGTGTTGAGGAAATAATTTAAATCAATGCCAGGACTGCCATAGAGACTCATTTGAAAATCAACATAAATCACATCCTCTACTTGCTTCCTATCACCATTGGTGTATTTAAATAGAAAATTATTAACCCAAAGATCCCCATGATTGAGGACCTTTAATTCTCCAGGAATCGGCTTTTGGGCTTTGATAAGGTTCTCTTTTAAGTTTTTGGCGTACTTTTTCACTTTTTCCGTTATCGTTTCGTAACCCTTCCATTTGCTCATATTGCGAATAAGGCCTTCAATATTGTTCCCAAAGAAGGTTTTATACACATCAGAGGCATTGACGGCTTCTTCGGCAAGCATACCGAATCGGAAGGAGTTCATCGATGTTTGGTCCTAGAAATTGAATTAAATTATTAATTTCTATGAAGTTTTTTATGTCTACAAACCTTTTTCTGCATGACCATCGAAATTCCATGAAACTGTCCCAATTTCTTTAATACCATCTGACAATGACTCAGGTCAAGGCCTTCCTCCCGATCTGCCATCTCATAGCCCAAGGCGGATAGGTCTTCAAAAACCAAAGTATTAATTGGTTCACTCAGACTATGGTATATCTTCGGTCCGAACTTAACTTTATCCATAAGAATCTCCATCCTCGGAAGCATATTATTGTAGAAGATCTTCTCTTTTAGAAAAACCCTCAGATGTTCCAAGAATTGCGTATTATCTGTTACAGGAATACTTTTCACTATTACAGAAATACTTTCTAAAAGTTCATTTCCACGCTGAAAAGTCAATCGAACTCTGTAGATTTGACTGCAATAATTATCACCGCCACTGCTGCCCATTTCGAAAAAGATCTTCTTGATCGTAACATAAGCTTCCTGCAGACCATTCTCAAGAACTTCCTGAAAAAAATGTGTATCCAGTGATTCCGGGGCACTGACCAAATTTGAAAATTCCACGGTCATGGTTGTTGTTCAACAGATCGACTATCTAAACTGAAACTTCGGGTACATCAATTCAGCTATAAATATGCACTTTTTTGTCAAGTTTAACTTTATTATATCAAGATCAAGAATAGACTAACTGCTTGGTCGATTTATTTTTACAATGCACGCCATGCCAAATCTGGTAAACTGCGAGTGTACCTATTAATGATAGTAATATTCGAAATTCCTGGTTGATCATTAATTATCCAACTTGCTTTCTGAAACAACCTGCTCATTGTTAGTTATAAGAATCAAAAAGATGCGACTGATATAGTGTTGTGTGATGAGAATTTCTATATAGATACAGAATACAAGGCGTATTCCTAGGTTTCGGATCTTAATACATTCGGAGCAGATCCAAATTTATGTTTAATTGTAAAATATTTAAGGTTACAACTTATTTACATTTTTTATAACATTACTTTAATCCTAGCGTCGCGTTGTATTAAAAACATGATCTCCTTGCTTAAAAATCTCAAAGACCCAAAATTTACAATAACAAAACAATATATAAGTGAATTGTCTCAGCGAATGATAGTCTCTTAAAAAAAACATGCACAGACTACCAATCCTTAATATGTGTCTTATTACATTAAATTACTTAAACTAAAGTCCTTAATACTCTTTAAGAAACGAAAAGGAGTAGTCAACATTCTGTTCAGGTTATTTTTACTGCACAACTATATTTTTTTCAATATGGGTTTTAAAAATATTCAGAACCTGTGCAAATTTTCCTTCAAAATCCAAAACAAACTCTTATAGTCTTCTTAACTAATTTCCGACCGTTTTCTATAAAGTTTTGGTTGTTTTTTCCGAATCAGTTTGGCCATAAGTATGCGCAAAAAAAACTAAAAATAATTCTAAAAACTAGTCAAAGTTTTTTTTAGGGAAGTTGAAAGGATCAAAATTGTTTGTTAGTCTCGAATATTACAGCTTAAGCACAAAAATTAAAGCTTTAGCTTGAAAAACAAGCTAAAGTAACAAAAACACAAGAATAAAATCAAGCGATTAACAGCCGTCAAAAAAAATTACTAAAATGAAAACATTTATAAGTAAGGGTAATTTCAATAATCCGAACCCTGGTTGGTAATTAACTACTCATCATACATTATATTGTAGAAACATTTATTTTGGAAAAGCAATGAGGTTACAGAATGAGCGATTATATTATTGATGCAATAAAATTTTATATTCATTGCTGATAAATATACATATAATTAACATTTATAGGTGCGGAATGATTGACAATAAGTTAACTTTGTCGCTTTGTTATAATTTAATTATTATGTTATGTACATACATACATAATACATATGTACTACATAAGTTAATTTTCTTAAAACATTCAAATGTTAACATACTTTTTTGAGAGCAGATATAAATAACTGTAATTATTGTAGATTTTGAAAATGTCTGCGTGTCACAAGTCGGAACATTTTTCTGAGTTAAATATATAAATGTAGGTAGGTACATATATATTTTCCAAATTATGATATCATTAATGACAGTTTCGACAGCTGCCAATTTATTAGCAAATAGTTTGACTACTAGTTAAAAAAAAAAAAAAAACATGGTCATTAAAGTGTTCAACCTCCCTTATTATTTATGGCAGACTCGAATTATGTGGAGTTATTTATTCATGCATAAGAACTTTTGTTTGTTTTTTTTTATTTATAATCACAACAGTAGAATTCGTTCGTTTCTTGATGCGATGATGAGAAAAAAGCAGTTGGATTTTTCAAGTGTTTTGCATGTTAATGGTAGAACTAAAATAGTTGGAGGTTCATTATAAAGTCAAACAAACATGTCACCCGTAAACCATAATTGTGTTTAAGTGAAAGAATTCATCTTTCTGCTTTATTTTTTTCTATTTTACTCCACTGAATAATTAACGCAACTAAATAATTTAATCACTAATTAACTACGGATGGACTGCGCCCAAGCAATCTACGAAATAAACAAAAATAATACACAAAATTTATTCTATTTTTTCAAGTATCACATCCCCGTTTTCTTATCGTTGTGCTTTCTGATTATTATTGATTATATATAGAATTTTTATTATAAAAAAACATTCGTGGTTAAGTAAATATTGGTCTCATATCGATGGGGAATTTTTGCAGCATTTTAAGAATATCAAAAGGACGCTATGTACCCGTAGACCAAAATTCAGTTTAAAATTATAGATCTGGTAAAAAAGTAAGTTTACATCGTAAGTTTCTAGATTGGAATATTTCGAAAACGTGTATTTTTATGAAAAAAAGTTTTAAGATATTTTTTGTAGAAAATTTTCTAAGCTACAAATGAGTCCATAAGATTTTTTCTATAAAAGATTATCGTTAGATAGATAATCCTAAAAATATGAGAAATTTTGACCCCCGTAAAATTGTTAGCAGCATTGAGGACTTTAATAGTTTTTTATATTTTTTTAAAACACCATCGGGAAGCTTATATTTCAAAATCTACATTTTTGCGTTTTTATCGGAAACTATACCTGCTTTTGTGTCTAATATACGACTGGTTTATTATCGATCGGCGGAAACTAACAGTCGTATTTATTAGATTTTTGTCTACTTAGACACTGTCCAACTATTTTCAAATTGGTGGAAATATGCTTTATTTAATAAAAATAAATATCACATTATTCACGGTTAAGACAATCTTCTCTTGTGTCTAAATAAGACAATAATAAACAAGGTTTTTGAATAAATTTTCAAAAGATGGACAATTGTCTAAAGTTAGACAACGTTTATAAATAAGACCATAAGTTTTTACAAAAGTTAAACAAACTTTAGCAATTTGACTAATTTCGTATTAAAGAACTAATATTGATTACCTGCGGTGTGAACACACAATTTTGTCTGACAATATTGTCAGAAACGTCATTGTCAGGTCATTGTCAGACGACAATCTGACAAAAAATTGTCAGGTATCTTACAATCGTCTGAACACACAATTTTATCATTGTCAGACGATTAGGACATTGTCAGACTCATTGGTCATTGTCACATGTTTTCATTGAAAACATCTTACAATTGCTGAGAATTTCTTCATTGTTCGAAATGTCAATGAGAGATAAGAGATAAAAAAACATTTGTGTTGGAAATTTTTAGTTTTTGCACAACTGAATAAATAAACTCAAAAAGAAAATATCTATATTGCTTTATAAATATTTTCTTTTTGAGTTTATTTATTCAGTTCACTTCAATTACATTTTATATCAATTCCTTGTGTTGTGTAGTTTTATTCGGAATAAATTAAGTGCTCATGCTCGGCCGCCATTTGTCTTTTATTAATTCTTTTTTGCATGTTGTTGATTTTTTGTCGCATTTCTGAATAAAAATAGATAAAAAATCTAACAATGGAGGAGGCATCAATGGTGGAAAATATTACATATTATTATATTAAAAGGAGAGAAGAAAAAGATTCTTTATTTAATGCAGAGGAAATCGATAAGAATGCTGCAGAACATCCCCCAAGTAATGATGCCTCCCCCCAAAAGATGTAAAAAATCAAAAAAAATTTGTATAGATCTGCCAACCGTTTGAACAGAAAATTCTCAAGCTGACAATTTTTTCAGATATATTATTGTCCGAAAATTGTCAGACAAGAGCTGACAATCAAATTGTCAGACTTTTGGATGAAATCTACCAACCGTGTGAACGGACAATTTTTCATTGTAAGAAATATGTCAATTGTCAGCTAATTGTCAGCTATTGTCAGACCATTGACAGTTCTGACAATATTGTAAGATCTGACAATCGTCTGTACTTAGCTTTAGTTATTTAGCCTTTTTGTGAGTTTGCCCGGAATTCTTAAAGCTATTGTGATTTTTGCCAAAACGAAATTTCGTTCGCCTACTCAAAATAAGTGAAAATGTAGGCTATCAACGACATTACTTACACTCCACCCCGAAATGAATGTTCGCAATAAGAACATGAAATTTCGGTTGAAACTCACAATAGGCGAAAAATTAAATGTCAAATTTTCCGGATTGAATGGTGTTCGGGTGAAATTCACAATAAGGCTGATTTACTTTTTTTTTTTAAACGGACTGGCAAGATTCAGGAAAAGATCGTTTAATTTCATGAGAGACGCAGTTAAACGATTTGTCTTTAATTAAATACCCGGCTCATTGGTAGCAAAAATCAGACAAAATCGTGAATGCCATTAAGCGGGAATTACTTTACATTTATTGTGACCATATGTACATATGTACGTCGAATATTAACATTTAATTTTAAATTAATTTTGCAAATAATATACAAAACTACCTAAAAGCTCCCAATTTATCAAGTTCCAACAATGAATACTTAAAACGTTCAATAAACATTTGGGAACTAAAAACTGCTTTGGTTCTTACATTTGAATTAGCCAAATTTTCAAAACTATTTCCTTCCATTATCATTATAGGAAATGGTCCGATAAGAGTAAAGATCCCATAAGCTGATTTTTGTTTGAATTCATTTTCAATATCTGCATAAGTCGGTATGTTACTATAGGACAGATCCATTAGGGTATCTCTCAATGAAGCATGATACACTTCGAGTAATGTCTTCCATTTTTTTAATACTTCAAAATCAACACTGGTGAAAAGAAAATAATTTAAGTCAATTCCTGGACTACTATAAATACTTAGTTGGAAATCAATTAACAACATATCAACAGGATTATTTCGTGGATCATATTTAAATAACAAATTGTTCATCCTGAAGTCACCGTGATTAAGGACCTTAATTTCTCCATCTCTGGGCTTCTGACAATCAAGAATACGCGATTCCAAATCATTGTAGAATTCTTGTAGTTTCTTTGTAATTTCCTCAAAACCTTCCCATTCCGAAGTCAATTTTATTTCATAGCCGAGATGTTTATGAAGCATTTTATAAAAGCTAGTTGATGAATTAATTATTTTTGGATCAAGAAGGCCCCTATCGTAATATTCGGTCATCATTGAAGGGTTCTATATCAAAGGTTAAACAAATTTCAGATCAAAATTTAATATAAAAATTCAAATTGTACCTTTTTTGCATAAGCCATTGACACAGCATGGAACTGACCAAGTTTCTTTAATGAAAACTTTGTGTGGCGCTCATCAAGACCATTTTCTCTGTTTGCCGTTTGAAATCCAAGAGGGTCCATATCTTCAAGGACTAATGTTTGTAATGGGCTGTCGGTAGCATAGTAGCATCTGTCTCAAGAATTTGAAATCAAATATGAGTATTCTAATACTAATTCATAAAAGAGTAAGTAGTGTAAAATGTAATGCAAAGAACAAAGCAAACAAACACATACAAACACAATGAAAAAAGAGATGTTTATATACCGCTGGCTGTCACTGTGATCTTGTTTGTTTTATTGAGGATCTGATCCAGACCAGATCATGTGTATAATAAAATGCAGTTATTAATTAGGAATTTACCTTGGTGCAAATTTAACATCATCCAACAAAAATTCAAAAAATTTAAGTATTTCCATGAGAAACCATTTTTCTTTGTTGAAAATATGAATCGCTTCGGGAACATCTATACCCTCACTTGATGGCATCACCTTCACTATCACATTAATTGAGTCGGGGTTTAGTTGTCCAGTTTTTACATACATTAAAAAAACATTGTAAATCTGACTACAATATTTATATTTCTCCCCTTCTTCACGTCCCGATAAGAATTTAATCCGCCTTACATCGATACGATTTTCGCGTAATCCATTCTGGAGGGCATTTTGAAAGAAAACTTTGTCGAGTTGTTCGGGTGCAGTGATTCTGTTTACATTGTCCATATTGTACTAAAACTAAATTCAAATTGGAATTTGGAAGCCGGTTTGTTTGTGTTTTCAATTGCCCTGTATTTTATTATTATTTATTCTTCTCTTTTCAGTCTATTTTTATAATCAATTTGACAAAAAGTTTCAGTACAGGGAAGAGTTTGCTTCTCAGTCTGGTTGCAATGGCTTGCATAAACTTGTTTCAGTTTAAAGCTTTCATATGTTTGCCGTAACTTGAATGATAAGTCACCACAAATCTAAGAGCAACAGCCTTTCGGTTACCATATGCTGATAACTGGTTGAACACAATGAAATGTTCTTACTTATAGTATTGTATTAGAAGAAGTTAAAGTTTTCTCAACTTTTACTACACCTTCGCTACGAAATACAGTTCTCCAAAAAACAGTACTTGATAAATGAAATAAACATAAAATTTATCTATTTCCTCAACTCAGAGCTTTAAAAAATTGAAAAAGAAACAGAAAGCTCTGTGAAAGAAAAATAAAAAAAAATCTACGATCTACGTTCATTTGCTTATACTAATATGGTCAATGCTGTCGCCACTTCGACTTTAGTAGCATTTTGCTTATTTATTCCTAAGAACTTAACACTTTGGCACTTTAGTTAAGCTTACTGTAAACTATATCGTAATTTTGTGAAATCTGAAGCTGTCAACTTATCAAATGAAAATATCGTAGAGTTTTAAGAATTAAGAATGCAATTTTTTCACGTTTCTTTTATTTAAGATTAAAAAAAAACAAAAATTTCATGTAGGAATTTTTTTATTTTTATATAAATAAAAACAATGTAAATAGGCCTCTTTTCTTTTTTGAAATATTTTTATTCGAGTTAACCAACTTCCAAAAATGCTCCCTAAAATCATTGAAAATTGCTCCTTTTGACTTTGTTAAAAAACAACACTGGTGATGGTAGCACCTTAAAAAACATTCAACAATCTATGGAATTTTTAAACTTAATATTTTACTCTCCCGAAAAATTTATCTGCTACCTGGAATCACCCTCAGGATAAATTTTATTCTCAGTAACACAACAACTAGTTGCCATCGGAGTTTTCATTAGACATGTCCCACTGAAAAAAATCTCAACTGTGCGCTGAGATATTTTCGGAAATTTCTGAGGCTAAATTTTTTTGGATTCATTTCTTTATGTTCTTTCTCAGCCAAAACGGGTGTTCGTTTGACAATCAAATTTTTCTCTGATATGTATTATACGAAAGCGGTAAATATAACGACTGAATATTGATAAAGACTAAAATGTCGAGTTCCTTTTAACCAAATAATCGATTCTGTTTAGAAAATTTTTCTTGCAAAACGAGTCCTGGATATTTAGCAAGATTTAGGAAATATCTCACACCTATTTTCACACACAC
This sequence comes from Epistrophe eligans, assembly GCA_951394125.1. Classification (NCBI taxonomy): domain Eukaryota; kingdom Metazoa; phylum Arthropoda; class Insecta; order Diptera; family Syrphidae; genus Epistrophe; species Epistrophe eligans. Next base: position 107,326,878 of record OX596029.1, on the reverse strand, counting down.
GACATTTCAAAATGTCGAATGGAATTTCGGGTTTTTTTAAGAAGACAAATTATGTTTTGTGTTGCAATAAATTTTAATTTCAGTGAATATTTTAATTAAATATTAAATATTTGTGCATTCTGATTAAATTTAAAAACAAAAAAGTGCGAGTGTTGGGACTCACGGTCAAGATGTGTAAACATCAAATTAAATATTTGTCGTGTTCAGAACAATGAGATCTCAGAGATTTTTCTTACCCAAAAGGTGAGCAAGCGAATCCAAGATTTTTTTTTCACAGTTTTGATAGCAAAACTGATAAATTTTGCTGAGGAATCCTGTTCATGTAACTGAGATTGCTGAGATCTCCGACATCTCATTTTCCTGAACACGCCTATTCAAGTGCTGGTTTTACATCACAGAACGCGGCGAGTTCGAACTGTCAACCAAATTTCAACCCAAATGCAACTCTACCTTTCGATTTAGTTTAATCTGCGAAGGAACGTACCCAATAGCCGCGTCTCATTATCGCCAATATCCTATATGGTTCACCCTGACATAATAAAACTACGGATCCAAATGAAAACAATGTTGTATGCTTACCTCTTTCTTCCTTATGTTTATTTATTTTTCATGTAGATACTGTCTTTTTTCTTCAAACTTTTCTTACCATTAAAAAAGCTTGAAAAAGATTTAAAATCCACCTACCCGCCAGAGTTAAAACTAATTTCTGGATCCCAAAAAGGAAACGCCGAAAGAAACTTAGATCCAATGTTGTTTTTGTATTACGTGTTAAAAGATAACCCAGACCCGTAGATAATAAAACGCGGCTAATATTGAACGTATTAAATATATTTACATCAACGTATCGTAACGTGTTACAGCACAACTTAATGTGCTACAGAAATTACCATACAATTATACAATTAAGCATAAAACTTTAAAGAGAATAATAGAAACGCAAACCCAATTTGCCGTTACATTTGAATCCACTCAAAGTTGTTTATACTTACTATTCAATTGATAGGGAATGTATGTATTTATGTGTATATATTGAGAACTAGAAAATATTTTATTTTCTTTAAGAATATTATTATTGCTTAGTAAAAAGTATCACTAGAATTCATTAGCATTTTGACATAATTTTGTAACTCATAGATATGTAAGTATATGAACAAATAACTTTACTCTCAGGTCGATTAGAATTGTCGCTCAGAGTTGTTGTAGGTATAAAGTTATTTAATAAGCATAAGATTGGTTCATATTTGGATTTTTGATTTAGGAATAGTAAAAAACGCATACTTTGTTTTTTTATAATTTTTTATACTTATATGTACCTAACCATTTCTGGCTCAAATTCAATGGAAAGTTCTCTTAGCTTTATTTGGTTTTTGGGTTATAATTACACTAAGATTAAAGGTATACAAATTGACTGAAGGCCTAAGAATAAAAAAAAGAAAACGTTACCCAATTGTGCGTTTATTTCTATTTTTTGTTTTAAAAATGTCTTAAATGATTTGTTTGAGATGTTTGATTTTGATGTCAACAACGAACGAAAAAATGCCATAAGTATTGTCTGATTTTTAAATTAAATCAATCTAAAGCACCCACTTCGTCGAATCGTTTCATTGTATATTTCATAGTATCCTCCATTCGTTTGGTTGAGAACATTATTTCGAATTTCTTCATTGCAAAATCCTTATCCATAAAATTCTCATATGAGTTATCTCCGGATTGCTCTCTTTCCATTGCAACCGTTGGAAAAATTCCAAAACTAGCAAAGAATCCATAGCTTTCTCTTCGTCTAACTTCAGTCAAAATATTGTCAAAACTAGGAATTTCCTTATAATTATGAGCCTTCAACGTCTCACACAGTGAAATATGATAGGTGTTAAGCAGTTCAATGCGTTTTTCCTTAAGAACATCTAACTGGGGCGAAGTGTAGAGGAAATAATTTAAATCAATGCCAGGACTACCGTAGATGCTCATTTGAAAATCAACATAAACCACATCATCTACTTGCTTCCTGTCGCCATTGGTGTATTTGAATAGAAAATTATTAACCCAAAGATCCCCATGATTGAGGACCTGTAATTCTCCAGCAATCGGCTTTTCGCTCTTGATAAGGTTCTCTTTTAAATTTTTGGCGTAATTTTTCACTTTCTCCATTATCGATTCGTAGCCCTTCCATTTAGCCATATTACGAATCAGTCCTTCAATATGATTTCCATAGTAATTTTCGTATGTATCGGAGCCATTGACAGCTTCTTCAGCAAGCATGCCGAATCGGAAGGAGTTCATCGATGTTGGGTCCTAGAATTTAAGTTAAACTTAAAATATTTATTTTCTGAAGTTTTGTATGTGTATGGATATGAACCTTTTTCTGTAAGACCATCGAAATTCCATGAAACTGTCCCAGTTTCTTTAATACCATCCGACAATGATTCAGATCAAGACCTTCCTCCCGATCTGCCATCACATAGCCCAAAGCAGATAGGTCTTCAAAAACTAGAGTTTTAATTGGCTTACTCAAATTATGGTATAACTTAGGTCCGAACTTAACTCTATCCATAAGAATCTCCATTCTCGGAAGCATATTATTGTAGAAGATCTTCTCTTTTAGATAGACCTTTAAATAATCCAGAAATTCAGTATGATCCGTTTGGGGAATACTTTTGACCATCACCGAAATAATTTCCGGAGGTTCATTCCCACGCTGAAAATTCAGTCGAACTCTGTACATTTGACTACAAAAGTTATCACCACTACTACAGCCCATTTCAAAAAAGATCTTGTTGATCTTAACATGTGATTCTAGAACACAATTCTCGAGAACTTCCCGAAAAAAATCTGAATCGAGTGATTCCGGTGCACTAACCAAGTTCGAAAGTTCCACAGTCATATTTTAATGTTTTACGTCAACGGAGGCCGGTTTTTGTTCAACAGATTAAATAAACTAAAAGTTCTAGTCCCGCTATAAATTTGCACTTTCACCGACTCTTTGATATCAAGAGCAAGAATAGACTGAACTAAGAGGCCTATGTTACAAATGAAACTTTGCAAGTGTGAAAATGAAATCATTTTATCATTAATATTCCCCCAGCTTATAAAAGTTTTTTTTTTTATTCAAGCATCCCTAGCTCTTCCAAAAAAGTAACGTAAACAAATATGTATAATATCCAACTTCCAACACTGATATTGTTTGTATTTTTATAAAACAGGGTTTGGATCGTACTCGTGTTAATTTGAAATGTATGCTTTAATGTTTGCAAATGATGCTTAAGTCTAGTAAGCTGCGGATGCGAAACAAAAATAACACAATGAATGAAAAATTTCATTTTGCAGTTCGGTGCTGGGAACCGAAATTGATAACTGTAGCAGATTATTTTTCAAATAGTTTTGCTTCTTTTTTTCTGTTCGCTGTGATTTCCATAAGCATTTCGCTTTTGGAGATCACACAAAAAATTGTTTTCGCACCATCAGCGAACTAAGCTTAAATAAAATAAAATTTTACATTTTCACGAACCCTGTTTTGTACTCAGCATGCGTAAGTAGATAAAATAAAATTGAAAGAGAATCAAAGCTTCGGAACTAGGTCCCCATAATTGAATGATTAGGTTATATATTTTCTATTGCTTTATTTTATACTAAAATAAATGTTTGACCAGGTGCGGAATAATTGACAACAGTCTGTGGTGGCGGCGGCGTAGTGAAATATAGGGAGTGTATTTAAAGACAAAGAGAGAGTTTCAGTGCAAGTGTTTTTTACGACTGATTTATTGTATCTCAAAAAATTGGATGGATACTTTGTATGTCGCTCATGATAGTGAACATTCGTGGGAACAGACACTACGTCAGCATTTATGATGTCGATGTCTGTTTCCACAATCATGCTTTGATATCATGAGCGGATAGGTACAAAGCATGACATTCAAATGTACAATAAGTGTAAATTTATATTATAAATATATTCTTATTATATATATAAAACTAGTGAGAAAGTTAATAATAGGTCTGCTTGTTTTTTTCAGGTTCAATGACTAATAAAGCCATTGAACCATTTTTGTATAAAAAATAGATAGATACATAGATAGATAGATAGAGAAGGCTCCATATTATATCAGTGCATGTAAAAAACGTTGTTTTTCAATTCTTCCTTTAAAGGAAACTAGAACCTTTAAAATTGAATCGTGAAATCCGCAGGAATAATAAGAATTCGTTGAATTATAACATTCTCTCCATTCGCGATTCCAGTTACAATTTTATTTTTAATTACGAATACCATCACACAATCTGTGGACATTTAGGTTCCGAACCATCTCGTCTTCTAAGGGAGGTTGAACATAGAGTTAATTATTGACTTTATTTTCCACTATAGTAGAGCAATAGATACCCATTCTTCAGACTCTCACCCAAGTTACAAGATATTTTCTTAAACTATTCAATTTAATTTTTCGGTGTCAGATATGCTCCTTGTTTTGATATTGACTTGCGGTTCAATCTTATAAAATATATTAGAGTATCATTTTCTCATTTGGTAAGGTTTTGAAAGTCCTTAAATTTCTTCTTCCCGTATTATCATTATGTTCAATAAATTTTGATTGAATTTATTTTTTATTTTTCAATCCCAAAAATAGGCTAAGTTCCAACCTATTGCATATCGTTTCACCATTATTTCAAATAAATTAAGAAAAAGTGAGTATACGCCCGAGTGTATTGTAAAACAAAAATCAAATCTTTCCCTCCGAAACAGACGGAGAGAGAAACAATCTGTCTTTTTTTAAGCTTATATCCACTCGCTCAACCAATTCTCATTACAATCTCTTATTTATTTTGAGAGATTGTGTGAGACGAACATCATACAGACAAACTAACTTTCTGATTTTTTGTTAAAATTGTCTCAATATTCGTAAAAAAAAAAAACCCTATGTCCATCGTCATATTCTAAACTCTTGATTCACCAATTCTCATTACAATCACTCAGGTATTTTGAGAGATTGATTTGAACAAACAAAAATACAGCCGAGCCTACTTTGTTTTTAATGTTGATCTGTACTAGCTAACCGACGGAAAACGTTACTCTACCAAAGTACCTATAGTAAAATGAAAATAGTTGATTTTCGAATAATCATTCTCATTTCAACCACTGACGTATATTTATATATTTACAAAAATACTCAAGTCGATTAAGATTTGTATAACAGTACCGTGATTGCAATAATAAAACCACACAAAGGTAACAAGTAATATGGAAATTGTTTTATGCATATTCAACTTGTTTGCAAAATTAAATATCTACTGTACGTGTGGAAGCACTCACAATTTATTTTGATTTAACAAAACACAGTTACACAAGTAGGTATACATACAACATCATAAATCACTTTTCATGACTTAAATGAGCGTACTTTTCATCGTAAAGTTCCTTTCTTATCTCATTTTATTAGCGGTACAAAAAGATAGCTTATAAAATGCATTTATTTAAATATGTGTGTATGTGCTTTTATTTAAATTGTTATAGATAATAAATAATAAAATTGAAGAACTATATTTTATCTAAAGCTCCCATGTTATCAAGTTCCAACAACGAATACTGCAAGCGTTCAATCAGTTTTTTTGAACGAAAAATAGCTTCCGTTTTTTCATCTGATTCAGCTAAATTCTCAAAACTATTTCCTTCGCTTAAATTCTTGTCCATTGTCATTACTGGCAATGGTCCGATAAGACTAAAAAACCCATAAGCTGATTTTTGTTTAAATTCCTTTTCAATATCTGCAAAGGTCGGTATGTCACTAAAAGATAGCTCCACAAGAGTATCTCTCAATGAATCATGGTACACTTTGAGTAATGTCTTCCATTTTTTAAATACTTCAAATTCAACACTGGCGAACAGAAAATAATTTAAGTCAATTCCTAAACTACCATAAATGCTTAGCTGGAAATCTATAAACAGCAAATCCACAGGATGATTTTGTGGATCATATTTGAATAGTAAATTGTTCACCCAGAAGTCACCATGGTTAAGAACCTTGATCTCTCCATCTTTGGGTTTTTGACAATCAAGAATTCGTGACTCGAAGTCATTGTGAAATTCTTGCATTTTGTTCGTGATTTTCTCAAAACCTTCCCATTCTGAAGCCATTTTAATCTCGTAGCCAAGGTGTTTATGGAGCATCTTATAAAGACTAGTTGATGGATTAATTGAGCTTGGATCAAGAAGTCCCCTATTATAATGGGTCATCATTGAAGGTCTCTTTAACATAATATATTTTAGTATTAGATTTAAAATTTGTTTGAAAATTGAGATTTTACCTTTTTTGCAAAGACCATCGACACAGCATGGAACTGACCAAGTTTTTTCAATGAAAGCTTCGTATGGTGCTCGTCGAGTCCAGTTACTCTGTTTGCCATTTTATATCCAAAACTGTCCATATCTTCAAGCACAAAAGTTTTTAATGGGCTGTTTTCAGAGTAGTAGCATCTGTTAAAGGGATGGTTAACCATTACTTAATGAAAAATGTTTACAATTTAAAACATACCTTGGTGCAAATTGAACATCATTTAACAAAATTTCGAACTGTGGTAGCATTTCCATGAGGAGCCATTTTTCCTTGTTGAAAACATTAATTGCATTGAGAAAATCTAATCCTTCATTAGACGGCAAAACCTTAACTATCACAGAAATTGCATCGGAATTAAGTTGTCCAGCTTTGGCATAAATTAATAAAACACGGTAAATCTGACTGCAATAGTTCTCGCCATCACCACTTCCCGATGAAATTTTAATTTGTCTTACATCAACACGTTGTTCTCGTAATCCATTCTGCAGGGCAATCTCGAAGAAAGCCTTATCAAGATGCTCAGGTGCACTGATATCATTTGCTGTGTGCATCTTTATACAAATGAAACCTAGTAGCTAGAATCTTTTCATTTTAAATAGAAATTCGTTGCCTTATATTGTTTTGTATCTTTTTATTCAATTTTGTTGTTGGTAGAGCATCAAACAGAGTTACCAATGTATCGTGTTACGTTACCTTAAAATTGCAATATACCTACATTTTATTAAGAAACTACAAATATTGTTTGAAATTGTGTGATAAAAGATTTGTTTGTAAAACAGTTTTTGTAATTGATAGCCATTTCATTTTTTGATTGACAAAAGATAATTTCCATAAGGACACAATTAATTTTTTTCTCTCTTTTTCAAAATAGCAAAAAAAAATAAAAATAATAAAATAATTTAATATAATAAAACCAAAATTTCGCACAAATCATTCTAAAACGATGTTGAAGAAGTCACGTGACAGCGCATCACCTCATTTAGGGAAAACTTTGACTCTTACTCTTAGAAGATTCTTCTCTCTTGGTTTTTTCTGCTTGTTGTTATATTATGTAGGGGATCTTATTCTTCATTTTTTAATAAGTTCTAGAAGTTAGCAGATCTTCTAAATCGCTGTTGCTCATTGTTTATTAATAGGGTATATTATTATTTCTTATTTATAAAATATCAAGATACGAATCTAATTTATAGTTCACTGGTTGTGGTGTGTTATGTCTCAAAAAATGCACATCTGTAAATGGGTGTAGAAAAATCATTTGTCCTAGAAGCCTACCTTTATTGGGGAAAATTTGCAATCAGAAATGAAAAAAATTTCATGATAAGAAATTTTAGTAAAAGGATGTAATTTTTTTTTAATTTGGAGACTTTTGTTACGTAGAGTATTACAAGAATTTCGTTGTAATGTCAATAAAAGAGGGGCATAAAGCTACCGAAATTTTAATTTTCAAAGTCAAAAAAAAATTCCGATTGTTGAAATATTGTTGTATCTCACTTTGAGAAATTATGTCTTAAATCCTACACCATTCTCTGGAGAGCGCCTTACAATAAATACGTATAAAAACTTAAATTTTATTGCAAATATCAACTTCTATCATCAAGACATTTTTAGATAACACAATCTTTGGTATCATGCATTAAAAAAGAAAAGTTTAGAAAATGTACCAGAGATTGGAATGAATACAATATTAACATTCATTTATTTTATAGGGAAGTTTTGTAAACGAATAAAATTTATTAACGAATGTGTCGATGTACTTACTTTTATAGCTAAAAGTTATAAACTCATCAGGCTAAATCACTTTGTTCAACGTTAAAGCATTTCTCGTGAAATTAAAAAAAAAACACTCCGAAATAAGCATAATGAATCGTTGTGAGAAAATGCTTTAACTTTGTTATTTTTATCCATGTAAATTTAAGATACCCAGATAAAACTTTTAGTAAAAAAAATATAAAGAAATTAAAATATTCACGCCTTCAAAAATATGTATGTATAGAAAAAAGGACAATTTTTCATTATTTTGCTCTGAACAACTTAAATTCTCTAGTCAGTTGTTATAGTTATGACAAGTCAAGTCATTTATTTATTTATTTATTTATGTAATTTCAAATTACTAATTCTTAATATTAATTATCTAGCAAATGTTCATGTTCTAACAAATGATCATAATACAATTTCTGCGAATCAAAATGTTCACTGCAATGAGGACAATTCTGGTCAATAGCATCGTGTTCGCTTGCTATGTGTTCGCTGAGATCGGTTACTGACACAAATGGTGCATCGCAATATTCACAATTATTTAAGTCATAAACGACTTCTTTGTGATCGCGTAAACGATGTAATTTTAGCGAACGTTTTGTGTCAAATCCTATGCCACATTCGGTGCACTCATGCAATTCTAACGAGCTCACATCGTGGTTCCGCAAATGACGAAGGAGGTTTCTCCTAAAATACATACATAAGTAGTACTATTTTCACCGGAATACAAAAACAAAAACAAAATCAACTTACTTTATATGGAACGATTTAAAACATTTTGCGCATTGAAACTGTTTCATTCGGATTCCAGCACCTGCATGACTGATTGGTTTTGGCTCCATTTCTTCGCTTAGATCAATTACTTGCGAAGAGACTTGTCCTGTTGATGTACTTGAATATTCCTGACCTTCGGATTTTTGATCTTTTACGGTAGATCTTTCTATCTTGACATTGCTCTCAAAACATCTTTCCATTATCTCTGACTCTTGTTCATCTGTTTTCGATTGATGGTTCTTGATGTGAGTAGCCAGGGCATACTTGGATGAAAGTACTCTTTGGCACACAGGACAAATGTGAGGTTCTCGCTTAGCCTGTCCTTCGCCGTGGTACTTTTGAATGTGATGCTACAACAAAAAATTTTTTTTATTTTGCATCATTTTTACACAACATCTTACCTTCAATCCGTCTTTTTGTCTAAAATTAATCCCACATTCCTCACAATTGAAAGGTTTCTCACCTGTATGTCGACGCATGTGGAAAATGAGGCTCTTGCTTTGCGTGAAACCTCTTTGACAAACGTGGCAAACATGAGGTTTCTCACCCGTGTGGATGAAAATATGTTGTTTAAGCGATCCATTCTGGGTAAATCCTTTGCCACAAGTGTGACATCTGAAGGGCTTAGCACCATCATGTGTGCTCATGTGTCTCATGAGGTTTGTTTTAGTGCTAAAATCCTTATTGCATTTAATGCAAATATTCGATTTACCTTCAATCTTTGACGCAGCAGATTCACCACTAATCCTTTTCGAACTGCGATTAGTTTTCTTAAGCCTAGTCTTTTTCTGTTCCTGAAGATTTAACTTTGCTAATTCTTCACCGCCATCGGTTCCAGAAAATTCATCAATATGGTCAGCTATAATTTCTCCGTCGGCATCGGCATCTGCTATCAAATTATCAAACATTGCTTTAAAATGTTTTTTTTTTTTAATATTAAATTCAAACTATTTTTTCGATATTTTTTGTTTTTTAATCTTCACATGGCCCTACTTAATTTTAGAAAGATTGGAATGCAATATGTTCCAAAAATTAAGTGGGGATTTTTTCAAATTTTATTTCTAGATTTCATTTTCTCAAAAAACCTGACCTGAAAGAGCAATCATCAGCTTGCATTCAAATTTAGCGAATCAAGATGTTTCGGGAAAAGTATAGGCTTTATAGCGTTTTCGTTTGGTAGTCCGGGAGAAGTCTGATCCGGAATGTCAAAGGAACAATTTACAACACTTTTTTGATCCTGCAGTATAGTTCGTATTTTTGAATCGCCCATTTAAAATTGTTTTCATTTGGAAGATTTTGATTCGATTTTGCAAATAAAATTGAGAGATTACACCTGTATATATGTACATACATAGATAATAAAATTATGTTCTAAAGTAGTAAATAAAATAAAGTAGGTGGAATTTAATTTCAAAAAATGATATTTAGCGGTTTTGACGTTAAAAGAATTAAAAATTCTTTCTTCAAATCCAGAATCGTTTTTCTCTTCTTTTCAGAAGAAGTACCAAACGAAAGGTGTTAGAAGAAGAAGAAAGACAAAACCAAAACGTTATTAGCCGCGTTTTATTATCAAGGGGTGTGGGTTATCTTTTAACAAGTAATACAAAAACAACATTGGATATAGGTTCCTACGGGGGTTTCCTTTATTATCCACAAATTTATTACTCAAGCGGGTAGATGGCTTTTTCAGTTTTGCAAATGGTAAGGTAGTGCAAATTGTATTGTAAAGAAGTAAAGGACAGTATCTAAATGAAAAATAAACAAACATAAGGAAAAAAAAGACGAGCATACAACACTGCTTTCATTCAGATCCGTATCGTCTTATAATAACGGCGTGAACCATAATGGGTTATTGGCGATAGTAAAGCGCGGCTATTAACTCTGATAATAGAAAATGTGAAATTCTGGTTTAGTAATAATGCAAACTTTAAACACTTACAAAAACATAAAAATACAAAATACCAACCTACACACTATATATACAAATTTCATTATTTAAAAAGTACATCGAAATTTTAAGAAAGTTTCCCAAATATATGTCATAAAGATACCAAGATTGACGACTGACAAGGAACCACTATTTTCAGCTTGGTTTTTTACTCATTGAACACACAATTCTGTATTTTTCTAACCATACCTGTCTAGAACACACCTATTTAAAAAAAAAAAAAAAAACACTAAAAACACTATCTATCGTCATAAAAATCAATGGGTTTTGTTTAATTTTAATTTGACAACCATTTGTATGAATTTAATTTGATTGGTGTTTTTCGAAGCAATGGAAAAAGAACAATTAGATCCATATTGTCGTTTAACTCTGGGCAAAGAGTTTTCATCGGTATACAAATGACACTCTCAATAAGGGCTATAAACATGATTCTACATCTATTCTTTGGTAGCGTCCAGTTCGCTAAGCAAGTTTGGTTACTAAAAAAAATCGTTCAATTTGCTCGCGGCAAAATTTTCCTAACTTTGAACATTTAAACCAAATTCCAAGAAGTGTAATCATGGAATCGTTATCATATCACTAATGAAAACTAAATCCAATACTGTAGGGCTGAGATCAAGCGATTATAAAAATGTTTTTATATATCTTAGGTATTTTTAAGGGGGTTCAACAAAATCACAGACATTTGAATCCTTCCTAAAAGGTGATATGTTGAAATAATTAATAAAGAAGTTCGTCAAAATATCTAAACACACATAGTGCCATCTTCCTTTAAAGCCAATTTAAACATCAAATCCGATCAATTTTTACAAAAAAATTTTTTGTCTCAACCTTATTTTTAAACGTGGTTTTTAAAGCAATTATTTAATACCTTCTTCATCTGCTTGTTGATCTTCGTAGATTTCACCTTCTTCCCCTTCATACAATTGCAGCTCTTCATATGTGTTCTCGTCCAGATAAAGATTCGTATCGCACTCATCGTCTTGTATTATCTCATGGAATTCTTCCATTTGGATTTCCGATCCCAAAGCTTCTTGCTTTCCAATAACAACGTTATTCTGCTGTGGCTCCTCCACCATCAGCTCAATTTCTTCATGTTCTACTATCTCAGTTGCTTCTATCTTTAAATTTCTATTTTGAATTATTGTCTCTTCTACAGCAGGTGGCGGTGGTGGTGTAGGAATATTTTCATCAGGTTCGTCAAGCAAAGCTTGGTCTTGGTCCATCGTTTCGAAATCTTCAACTACGACGTAGTCTTCATCCTCATCGTTGGGTAAAGTTTTCGTGACTTCTCGGAAGTCAAGACTTATTTTGCTGATGAATTTTCGCAAGTGCTTCTCTGATATATTGGCCGCCCGACAGAAGTCGTAGGCTACTTTCAGACGTGTTATGCATTTTTCACACAAAATCGCTGGCAGATTATCGTCTGCTTTAACCTAAAATTAAGATTTCAATTTATATTTATTTTTTAAATTAATTTACAATTTCAACGTTTTATAATTGCAAGTAAAACAAACAATTATATTTACTGTGTGGTACAATTCGGGTTTATTAGGTTATTTTGATTTCTTTTTTTTTTTTAAACACAAAAAATCTATTATAATAGAACGAGACCTACCTTGAGTTTGGTAGTGTAAACAAATTTCTCTAGCAATCCGGCGTCTTTTAAAAGTGAAATTCCATTTTCAGATTTCATACAAACACGACAGACACTTATATCAACTTTAAAATTCATGTTTTTAAGAACAAAATCTTATTTTCATAAAAATACAAGGTATCTAAAATGTTTTCGTGAATTGTGAAGTAGAAGCTAGCTATTTCGATGACATTTCCAGTATTCACAATAGTAGAACAACAACAACAACTGTCAAATCAGATTCCATATTTTTGTGAATTAGTAAAGGGGTTGTTGTATTTGATATATTTGGAATATAACGGACATTAGAATTTCAAATTGACGAATGTACAATGCTGTTCGGTTGCTTAGACCCATTCGTTATTTCTTCCGGGTTCGTCATTACCAAAGAAATTTCTTACCCAACCGGCTAGCTAGTTGCATTACACTAATTTTTTTTATTTAATACAGTATGATACACATATACAAATAGGAATTGGCCTCGGGCTTAGACAATCACAGATATGGAAAATTTTGTACTCTCTCTTTTGTAAAAATCACAAAATTAAAACCAGGTTTGACCGATTTTAAACAATACAATTTACCCTGAGATCTTTAAGGCCGTAAGCGGGGATTTAAGTCGTGGTCGGAGTTAATTTTGCGGTTGATTTTGCTCATTCTTACACCCATATTATTCACTTGATTAAGGGCCAGTTTGTTTACAGCTGATTATCTTTAATCAAGGATTATTGCAACTGGTATATCATCGAATATACATGCTTATCAAAATTGTATCCAAAATTTGAGTTGTTAATCACTGTAATCGTTAATCAGGCGATTTTTATCGATTATGCGCCACTTAATTAGAAATTATTTAGAAATTAATTGAAAGTCATGGTGTAGATTTTACCCAATATGATCAAAAGTGTTCCAAACGGAATCACTGAAAAGCGATTCAGAATAGTGTTAAGATCAGAAAATTTCTCATTAAACAGCAAACATTTGTATTTTTTTGTTCTAAAGTTTTAGAAACTGTTTCGAACAGTGTTGAACATATCTATTATTTACTTTTTTTTCATGTTTGTGATTTTTTTCAGGCTCCCAAAAATAAAGAAATTGAATAAATATATTCCACAATAATAAATAAATATTTAATTGTTTTTTGTTTTTAAACAATGCACTTGACATTGGAATTTAAACACAAGTTTTTATTATTTAAGAACCAAAATGGACGCCTGAGTGAAAAAACACTCCTGAAAACCATGGTCAGCAATGTCACAATACCAAAAATACCTTTATCATAAAACCACATCCCTGACGCTTCTAAACGTCAAAATGCAAATTTTTACTTGCGAAATGCGATGTTTTTTGTATGTATGTACATATGTCGATTTGAAAATGAAATTTGCTTGCATATCAAATTTTCTATTCATGCGAAACGAAAAAAAGAAAAACATTTTTTAAAGAAAATCTACTTTAGTTTTTCTCTGTTGATTGTTACCATTTCAAAAAATGGATCTCGATTTTGATGAACAAAAAGTATTCAGTGCTAGAAAACTACGCAAAAATTTGAATGTTTCAAAAACAAAAAGATCAAGAAGAAAATCAATTAGGCGACCACGAAATTCAACAAGAAAATGGAAAGTCGGCGAAGAACTTGTCATTTTGGAATATTTTCGAAATGTTATCCGACAAAACCAGGAAATTGAAGTGGGAGTTTTTTTCTTAATAACTGCATTTAATATAAACGTGAATTTTATTTAAGAAACCAACAGCGGATGTGTTCTATGCTAAACTTATTGAAGATCTTAGACTAGAAGATGCCTCGCCGACTCAGACAAAAAATAAAGTTCGTCATTTGAGAGATTCGTATATCAGAGCGGTGAAATGGATGCAACAAACTGGGCAAGATCCCAATAGCAGTTGGGTCCGTCGTAGGTTGAAAGTTGCACTTGGTTTTTAAATAAATTTTCATTTTGTGTTTTTATCTTCCTATTTATTCTTCAGAATGTGTACTTGAAATTTGCACGCATTATGATATTTTAACGGAAATCTATGGTGACAAACTAGATATTGATTCGTCCAAAGTGCAGCCGAAGCATTACTTTGGAACGAGCGTTGATGCCGTAGATGAACCAAGAGAAGAAGATTCTGGTCGAGAATTTATCAGTTATGAACCGGATAGCGAGAACTCAAACCTTCCATTGAAACAAAGTCCTTATGAAGAAGAACCATTACAACAAAGCTCTTCAAAGACGGAGGTGCTAAGCTTTGCATAAAACTCTTAGTTTTAGTTACCTTAAATAATTTATTTTCACTTCAGGGATTATGTGATGAATCGCTTCATTGTTTCAAGCAATTTCTGTCATCCACGTCCGAAGCTATTAATCGAGCATTCCCATCACCAGCACCAAGCTTAGCATCAGAACCACCACAACCAAAAAAAGCTTCACCAAAGACTGAAACAAATTCCTTACTAGAAACGAAATGGAAAATGGAAGAAATAAAACTGCAACAGGAAAGGTTACACTTGGAAAAGCTGAAACAAGAATGGGAAAGGGACATAAAGGAAAAAGAACTAGAAGTTAGAAAAAAAGAAATCGAAACCAATGAAAGATTACGGATTTTGGAAATCGAAAAGGAGGAAAGAATGGAGAAATTTAAAATAGAACAAGAATGTAAGCTGCAGCTTCAGCTTGCCAATATTAAAAATACGAGTAGTTCATAATTTAAGTAATTACCTAATATTTTTTTTTTATATATTTTACCCAAGTTACTCTAGGTCATGTAGTTGAATATACATATTTATGTAGTTTAATAAAGTTCGAATGAACTATAAATAAAATTAAGACATGCAAGTATTTTTATTTTGTACACAAAAATAAAACAAAATCTTTTTTTTAGCAACTGGACGGGCAGTGCAAAAATTTAACATTTCGTTAAGCCGTTAACGACAAAGTAAAAAAATCAAAAATTAACGTTCCATTTTTGGTACATTTTTTTTCAATTGAAATGCAGACCATACCCATACAATAAGTAGTACATACGATAAATAACCTCTTTTGTAACGGTTTAATAGTAGGTACCGTTATTTTCGGAACAATAAAATTCAATTTAACCTCTAGGGAATCAGCTAAAAATCTGAAGTTGCAAGTTTGAACAAAATTGTATCCGTTATTTAGGCTATACACTTGCCCCATGGTATTCATAGTGTATGTAGATGGCATAGATGAGAGGATTTGGCACTTCCTCGCAAGAAGCATTATACCCCTTGACATTTTTTTTTTTTAATTTTTTAGGTATAATGGGCTTGATTTTATAGGCAGACTAGATTATTATTGATAGTACATGTTCAACAAAAAATGCCAAACCACTGACTTACTACAGAAACCCAGCCGAGGACAGCACAGAATGATTGAGTTTCCATTCCCATTAATTGAAAATAAATCGTTAAATCTTATTCAAGCTTTTGGGTTTTGATGTTTTTTGAAACTTTGAAAAATCTCCTATTTGTGCTGTAAACTGCAGAAACCGTATGAGAGCTTTAAATAGGGCCCGGTTTATGCAATGCAATGAAACCTGACTGAGGGCAAACGTTGTTGTATCTCCCGAGTTGAACAAAGTATAGTATATTATCCGAAACCAAAGAAATATATATTATTCTGAAGCCAAAGAGCACACAACAAAGTCTCCATTAATTAAATAAATATTTCTGTTCCCGTACTGTAATAACTGTGAATTTCTTCGAATTTTAATCGAAAATCTGTCGAAAGTTCATATAGAAAAAATTAATGAAATGTGTAATTTTTAAAAGAAGGGAGGTTCAAACCAGAGAAAGATGTCAAACATTTCAATTTCTCATGGAAGTCCATGTAAAGTAAAGTGATATTTATCTATCTAAAATGCAAAACTTTAAACGGCTGAATATTTTTTGCTTTCCATTTTTCATGGAATTCTTTTATCAAATATTTTAAAAACACTTTTATATTTTGTAATGATTGTTTTGTTTTATTACAATACATAATAATAATAATAATAAAATTGCAGCGCATGCTTATATTTTTTGTCATCAAGTCGTGATTATTATTTTATTTTATTTGGGACGCTACAAACATTTCTAATGTACTAAAAATATATTTATATAGATTATAATAATTTTCCATGTTTAAATGATGTACAAAACGATGGACCTGGTTAATGGCTTCATTTTTGAATGAAAGAAATATAAAAAAATTTCATCTCTTCGCCAATTAATTTTTCTACTGGAAAAAAACCAAAGACTCTTTAAGAATTC
Source organism: Epistrophe eligans (assembly GCA_951394125.1). Lineage (NCBI taxonomy): Eukaryota > Metazoa > Arthropoda > Insecta > Diptera > Syrphidae > Epistrophe > Epistrophe eligans. The sequence goes on along the minus strand of OX596029.1, from coordinate 107,310,175 downwards.
AAATAATTGTATTATGGAAAACATAAAGTAAATAAAATTGATTTAAACTACAAATAGCCATCATTACCTAAAATTCGATGGTTTAATTGGTAATTTAATATTCTTGTTGTGAACATAGTTTTTTGCTGAGTTACATTTGCGTCCTAATCATCATCGCTCAAGAACTCATCCAGATTCACATCTGTCGTATCGATATTTTCATCCAGAGTCATTCCTTCTATTTCTAGATCTAGATCATCATCGGCATTTGGATCTTCTGTGTCAGAGGAGGATGCTTTTGCGGCAGCAGCAGGTTGGCTTGATTCAGCGCTAAGAAAATCATCATTCTTTTTATGATCAGGAACTTCCACTGCGGGTTTGTTGCCATCGAATATTCCCTTTTCTTCCGCGGCATTCATTTCCTCCAATGGATTTCGATTGATGTTCAATGGAACCTGAGATGCGATCCGAGCTGGTAATACTTGCTGCTGTTCTTTCTGTAGGAATTCCTCTACCCTAAGTGCATCACTCAGACCAGGGAAAAGATTCTCATACTGGCTTGGATCGGCCAGCGATTGCCCAGCTTTCTCATTGAATTTAGCCAACTCCTCGCGCCATAATGCTACAATTTCTGGCATTTTGCTTGGAATGTATGTTCGAGCAAAGAATGCGGCTTCTGGCAGGCGATTTGTTTCAATGAGAATATTCAAACAGCCTGTGACATCGCCACGCAAAAATGTGGAAAGGAATGCAATATTATGTTTACCCTGAGCGGATCCGGCTTCTCCCAAATCCTTCAACATCTTAGCGTCACCCGAACTGGTAGCAAGTAAAAGCAGACCACTAAAGTCGTTAGCCTTCTGCATGCACTCTTTGACCAGTGCCATATTGTTCTTTCGTGAAGCCACATCAGCCAACGATGACCACTTCTGTGGATTCTCAGATTCACGGGCGAGTTTTAGAGCAACTTCTAGTTCGCCAATCTGCAGGGCCAGATCAAACCTATGATCAGGGTCGGTCGAGACTTGCAGTGCCTGAGATTTGAATCCCTGCTTTTCAAGGAAGTGTGCAACTCTTGTGCGATGTTCCTTGGGTATGGTTGGCAAGACCACGTCGGCTCGCTCGAAATCGCGTCTCATTACAGCTGTTTGGTATTCCAGCACACTCAACTGCAGCGAGAAACTTATAACATTCAACTCCTTATCGCCAAGATACAGTCTATTGTCCTTGGGCACATAACCGAGCAAATACATGGTCCTATCCAAGTGCGAAATTGTCACAATCTCTCCTCCTACATAGTAATTGATGCGATTCACCGAATTTGTATAAATGAAACAGTCTCCCACCCAAAGACCAGTCCTCACTTGTTCATTCACTTCACCCAAAACATCGAAGGCCGTCTCTATGCCATCGTCTTCAAGACCTTGCTTGGTTTCTATTGCCGTAGCAATAGCTCCTGTGTCCACACTGAGTATGAAATAAGAATCATCTGTTGCCAGACAAACCAAAGTTCCAGCTTCGTTCCAAAACACATTCCTCGGCTGAACTTCTATGCGTCTCACCAGCTGCAATGTTTCCCAATCATAGAAGGCCAAACCGGATGATGTCTTTACCCCAAACAAATACCCAGCATATATGTTTTCGGCACCATATTCAGGAGTGAAGTTCTTGCGCTCCTTGAAGTTCCTAAAGAGCCTAACAGTTCCATTGTTCTCCCGAATCGCATACTCATTGCTCTCAATTGCCCAAACGAATTCCTGAGCCGATCCAAAGGCTTTGTTACGTAGAGCCATGGATGTATAGATGATGTATTCGCCATCTCCGCACACTACAACAAAGCGTCCATTTGGATTATGAGTAATTGTCTGAGGATAGATTTCACAGGCCCCCATGTCCTTCACTGCCACTGGCAATCTTTCGCCATCCTTAACCTCTGTCTCATCGGATAGAGCCTTCAGGTTGACCTGCTGCATTTCCGAATGCTTAGCCCAGATGATTTTACCCCCAATCACGTCCATGGACATGGCTGGCTCCTCACGGCCAACTTTGATGATGATAGAACCTTCATCGTAGCCCAGAGCAACGTTGTTGGTACCTCGCATACAGGCAATCGTCCAGACGCGTTCAAATCCATAGTTCAGACAAGTCTCCAGCCGGTACGTTCCCGAATGCCAAATTCTTACAGTACCATCTTCGGATCCAGTCAAGACAATCGGCAGTTCTGGGTGGAAACAGACGGCTGAGATGTTCTGAGCGTGACCTTCTAGTGTTTGGACGCAGGTCTTGTTCTGGTAATCCCAGATTTTGACCATACGATCATCAGCACCGGAAATCAAGTAGGGTTTGTCGCCTCCGTGGTAATAATCGACGCAATTTACACCCTTCTCATGGCCTTCCAAAGTGAAATTGGCAAAGTTCGACCCCAATTGCCACACTTTGACTGTGCGATCTAACGAAGCCGAAGCGAATGTGTTGTTGTCTTTGGGATTAAACACAATTTGCATGACATAGTGCGTATGGCCCTCAAAGACGCGTTGGCAGGCCCATAATTTCTCCCAATTCCAGAGTTTTATCAACATGTCATCTAAATGAAACACAATTTAACTACATTTTTTAGAAAAATAAATGCAAATTCACTTACCACTGCTAGTTAGGACAAGGGGCTGCGTTGGATGAACAGCTATGCATCTAATGTAGTCTGAGTGTGCCTCGAACGAATGCACCTTCTCGAGTGTGTTATAATTGAATATTCTGATTTGCATATCATCGGACCCGGTGATGAGCCAATTTTTGCGAGCGACAAATCTTCCCGAACGCACCGGAACATCACACACCTCAAAGTCTTTGACCAATTGTTGGTTTTCATAATTCATGATGTGTACGTGGCCATTGTATAGGGCACACAACATCCATGGTTCGGCTGGATGTATATCAACACATTTCACACGATCCGAACGAGAAGTAAGGCGTCTTTTGATGTCCAATTTGAGTGGCATTATGTAGTTTAACTATTAGTTGTGCTTTTTAACCAAATTTCTTGTGAAATAATGCAGTTTTCTTTACAAATTCTTCACACTACACAACCGCGATAACAAAAAATAAGTTCAATTCATGTAGAAATGAAAAAGATGTCCGACTGACTTCACTTGCACCAGAAATGTCAAATGACGATTATTTTGACAACTGAATTTTTGAAAGGTTGGAGGTTTTGGTACAAATTAAGAACTGTAGTAGAATTTTAAAATGGATTTGTTCAGAGAGAATAATAGCTCCGTTTGGCAACGTGAAATTTTTGGCGAAATTGCACAAATTTTCACAAATTATCTAATGTCGAATTCATTTTACAAAAAAATTCAATTTTTTTTCTAAACAGAATCGAATTTTTCAGTTGTTGTAAGGAATTTGTAAAGAATCGATTATGTTTTGTGATTGTTTATTTATGTGGTACGTGACAGTTGATTTTGAGTTAAAACAAAATCGGAAATAAAACAGACATGGCAATTTTAACAATTTTGATTGCAATAATAAAAAGAGCGTGGCCGAAAATATAAAATGTCATCCATAACTCATTTTCAGCCAAAATGGTCTGTTGGATAAGAATTCACGGGCGTGTTTTTATGCAAGTCCGGAGGGAATTGCACGAAAAAACCGACCACAGGGTTTAGCGACACCATCACAGAAACAAAATAAAGTGTTCATACAAAATATCAGTAATTATATCCTTCCTATATAATTAACGCAACATTTTTTCTGTGTGCTGAAAGCCTTAACTACATTCAAATGCATTTTCAAAAGTTGGACAGTTGTCTAAAGTTAGACAACGTTTATAAACAAGACCATTTCTTTCCCCGCTAGCGCAGTTATTTTGTAAAAAATATATAATTTTTTTTTTTAAACTAAAATTTAAGCTTTCTGCATCATTTTTATAGGTTTTCTAGTCTAAAATACTATCCCAAAATAAGTTTAAAAATTTTTACTTTTTTGGTCAATGTAGTTTCACACTTGTCGTAAGTGGCACTCAAGTGGCCAATGTGAAAGAATTAAGAACAATTTCACTGTGCAAACTATAACATCAAAAGTGACACTTAAGTCTCCCGTATTGGCAACTTAAGTATCACTTACTCAGGCTTCAAAACTGTGCCTAGACCTTCTGTGACTCTCGCATCGACAAAAATGGTCAAGATACGTTGAAAAATGGAACAAAACTCATATGGTTTGTTTCAATTTTCATTGTTTCTCGACTTATTTTATCGATGCGAGAGTTAACGTAGGGACTGGGTTCCACTTTTAAATCTTAAGTGGCACTTATTCTGGAAAGTTCGCACTGTGAAACTGAGTTGCACGTGAAAAACCTTATATTCGGGACTTCACCTTTTTGAAGTAGCAATATTTTGTAACTGATAGCTTATATGAAAAAAGTTATAATCCATATATGTATTATAATCTTTAAATTGGGCCGAAACCGATATTTTCGACATTAGACCGTTGTAATAGACTTTTTAGACAGTATTCTATTTATATTAACGCTGTTTATGTATGCCGACGCGAGAATTCTTGCATATGTAATAGTGCCTTTTTACCCTGATCACATGTGTCAAGGTAGCAAAAGAAATTAAGTGATCGTGTATTTTGTCATAAATAAAGCACATTGTTCAAATTAAAATAGTTTTTTGTTTTATTCTAACATAACTTTTTAAATTAAATAATACATTCATTTCGTCATACACAATTTGAAAATCTATTTTCAGTTTTTAATTGTTGTTGATATTTTTTGATAATAAGTTTTGCTTTAAAAATATATAAAAGTAAATGGAAAAGGGAATCAAACTTAGGAAATGTATAATTTTTGAAAATTCGAAGGGAACGCCGAGCAACAGTTATATTGGCTTCCCTTTGCCATTGATAATCAAGAGCGTGAAGACATCATTCCGCCCCCACCATTTCCTCCCATGCGCCGCTTCTTCTTTTTCTTGGCAGTGAGACTTTCTTGACCGCTGTCGGTATTCGAACAGCTATCGCTATCGTCATTGCTTGACGATGAAGATGACGACGATGAACTAGAATTGCTAGAACTATCCGACGCGAACCCGGTACTCTGATCAATATTGATACTTTCGGCCATTTTGGCTAGTTCGGGTTCTACTTCCTGAAAAAAAAAATTATATAGAACTCTGGACATGTTATGTTCTAGAGCTTTGATTTACCCGGAGTATACGAAGCCATTTGCGAGACAACTTTGGTCGCCCACGAACAGTTTTATGCCAAACAATGGGGAAATTGGTCTTGCTGCAGAAATTCTGTGTGACAGCTACTGTATCGTCGAGATTGAGGACAACATGCCACCAGCCTCCAGGCACAAAAACGGTCTCTCCTGGTCCTTGTAGTATTTCTATCTGAAATAAATTTTCGATTAGGAACCACCATTTTGAGGGAAATTTTCAACAGAAATTCATACTGGAGCGTATTCTTTTGGCCAATCGGGCTTTTTTGTCTTTGGATAGATAACACTGAACCAGGTTATTGCTTCATCGCGCTGCTTTCCGCCTACAGATCCCTGGACTTTCAATAACTCCTTTGGTGTGTGGGTTGGAAAGAGGCACCATCTCTTGTGGCCAAAGACAAGTGCATTCCAAGCACTTGTCCCAAGTGGATCTATGTGAATTCCCGTCCCCGAACGAGCTGGTCCCATTACAAACCACCGATAAGGTGGACGACGATCCTCTCCTGAGTACTTGAAAAGATCGTCTTGAAAATACTTTGGAATTGTGTAGTCGTCTAAGAGCTTTTTTCGACGATGATGCTGGGATAGAAGAAAATGTTTTGTAAAAATTGATATGTAAAGAAATGAGCTGTGGTTTTAAATTTTTATAAAAATGTCTTAAATTAACCAATGAAAACAATGTTTACAGTGGTATAAATCTGTAATATAATTTTCACAGATTCAAATTAAAAATCTACTCATTTAACAACTCAAACTATGAATTCTTTCATTTTAATTTTTATTTAAATGTACATTCTATGATAATCATTTAATAAGTGAATCAGAACAAATAAGTGGATAAAAACTGTGAAAAGTCAAATGAACGGTATTGTATTAAATTGGATTGTTATAATGATTGTTGGTAAAAGAATTAGAACAATAAGTTTTGTAAGGGATTCAATCAATAGTGATATCGGCCAGTATCAGTTTATAAAAACATATCTTTCTTCCCCTCCCTCATTTGAATGAAACTCGCGTGTCGTTTTCAATTCAGTTATGTTTGCCGATAGTCGCCTAATATAGATAACATAGATGACGGGTCGAAGATCTCGAAAGCATAAATGCAGTCCAATACAAATTGAAGAATAATAAAACAAAAACATGGAGTAAGTAGACCAAATGAACTACTATGTTGTGATAATATACATAAATTAAAAGTTTTATAGACATGAAGGCTATGTAGTAGATTAAAGGATATCCAAAAAATTTAATTTTTTTTCGAAGAGTATATATGAATTGCAAGAACTGAAAAATAAAGCAATGAGAATTCGTTACTGCTAGAAATTCACCTTAAAAAAAAAAACTCATTTCATAGTAGGTACACAGAAAAACATCATTTTTTCTAATTTAAATCTTTTAGCGCTCAGCTTATTTTAATTTTTAAAAATACCAATATACCAATACCTCAACTAATTTTTAATTCGCGCTGTTTAAGCAGTTACTCATAATCTGATGACTTAATATTAAAAGTATTTATTTTTATTAACATTTTAGTACATTTTATATATTTGTCTGTATTGACTGACAAACAATGCTCTAACTCATAATTTATTGCTATATAATGAAAGAAATCGTGTATTTATTGATTTAACTGAATGTAGGTCGCCCTACAATGATCGCCAACGACCAAAGATAAACAAATTTTAACTATATTATGCCTGTAGGATTTATTGTTTTAAATGCAATCTGATTTACAGGGCACTAGCTAGATAGAATAAACGGATATGAAAAATATTTGTGTTGGACTAATAAATGACGTATTTATTATCTCATAAGATCCCACGGATGCCATCCAAAATCTTCTCATCATTCTATTCCCTCAGTTTTGCGCGACTTACGCGTTGCAATTCTAGAAAATCAACGACTTTGAGATTCTCATAATTAAAATTCTATCTTCAAGCGTAATTGAGTAAATTTACTTAAAATACGTTAAAATAATTATGGCTGTAATTTGCAATACTCTTTTATTAATATAAGAAGTCTGCTTAGTAACTTAACAATCATACAATTTTCAGTTTTTTTCCCCAAGGTTTTGGACAGCAAATTGTGAAAATTTGTAAGAATTTTGAAAAAAAAAAACAAAACAGAGATGGATGCTTACCTCTCCGAAGCTGCTATCGAATATGTAAAGTGGACTGTCGTCTAAAGTGGTTTTCATGTATTCCACGTAATATTTCATTTTCATCTTGACACTGTAACCTTCATTGTCTTCGCCGCATTTGAACTTCTGGTTGCGATACTTCTTGACCAGCCTATTCATGGTCCATTTCTCTTGGGCCTTCCATCCCTCCTGCATGCCCGTAATCACAACGGGTAGGTAAGGCTTTTCATACCGTTCGATAAATGTCTGGCAATCAACACAATTAGCATCAATTCGATCCACATTATCGGTGAATTGGGTAAATTGATCGAAGCTATCTGCATAACGAAGGGCAGTCCAAGATTCTTTGTCGTTCAGTTCTAAGAATAAATCGTTTAATGTATTTATATATTTTCTTTTTTAAATAGTTTATAGGTTAACCCCAGGGACCGCGGAGCACCACCCCACAAATTCAGTTGCAATAATTTTTGTTTGTGACAAAAGCGACACACTTACCTGGCCGTGCTTTTCTTTTAACTTCTCGTAGTCTTTTTCGTGAACGGCGTGGTAATTTAAATTCTTCTGTCATTGTACTTAATTCGAATAATAAATTAGCTAGTAAAAACTGAATAATTTAACACTTAAAATTACTTTTTTTCGGGAAAAGAAAATTGTGCCTGAGAAAATATGGTTGCACAGTCAAGATGAAAATGAAAAATGTCTTTTGACGGTTTTGGTGTGCAGTTGTGTGCGTGCAGTTCAACAAATGGGCAATGGCGGCGAATCAAAGGCGTTGCCATAACTTATTTGCTTAGACCCCTTTCACACTAGTAAACAAGTTGCTGGAGATTTGTTGAGGTTTAATTAATGACGAAATCGTTTCAACAAAAAAATAATTTTATTTTTAACTTTATCGATCTTTTTCTTTTGTTGTTTTTTTTTTTGTGATTTTGAGTGTGTTACTTACCTTCTTAGTTTGGGTGAAAAATTATTCAGACATTCAAATTTTCAAATCGAAATGTTAAGTTGGTTTTGAGAAAAATGTGGAAATAAAAGAATTAAAATGCAAAAGAATTTTAGCCAATCTCAAAACTTGTGCACTTTATTATTGAATTTTTCTAATAGCTGCATTTTATTGTTTGATCTGATCTGGATCAGATCATCATAATAAAAGAAACAGGATCACAGTGGCAGTGGTATATAACCATCTCTTGTTTATTGCGTTTGTATTTTTTTCAATTGTTTGTTGGTTTTTTTCTTTGCACTACAGTTTCTACACTACCTTACCATAATAATGATAAAAAGTACTAGTTTTTGGATCATTGAATAGATCCAGATAAAAAGCAGGATTACATGATGTTTTTGTATTTACGTGTTAAAATTTGATCCGGATCAGATCGGAAAATTCAGCTAATAATACAAATTCTATATATACTACTAAAATATATCAGCCGACTTAACAATATTTTTATTGAACTTGTTGAATTATTAGGTGTATTTTGTTGACTTTGTTAATGTTCACATTAGGAAATGTTCAAAAAACATTCTTTAGCTTTACCTATAGTTTTATTAAGAAATTTTGTACCTGAATGTTGGCACTATTTGCTTGGGTAATTTGTCATTTGCCGAGGTATAAAAAAGTGTTTCGGGATTAAAATAGGTTATTAAGCTTAATAAAAAGTGAAATAAAAGTAAACACAGTGAATACTTTCAATATTTTATTCAAATATAAAACAACAACGTGCTGCGTTAAATCGTGTAAAAACACCTATAATAAGGAGTTTAACTCCCACTATTTTATTTAAAAAAAAAAAAACGGATGCGTTCATTAAAAATGGTTACTTACCAAAACCAATATTATTCTGTTCGAATGGTATCATATATGATTTGCCAACCGATGTGGAGGTTAATTTTTATTAAAATAATTTTATTTGCATCATCAAACATATTTCCACGAATTTAAAAATAGTTAGACAGTTTCTAAGTAGACAAAAATCTAATAAATATGACTGTTAGTTTTTATAGTGTTTGACTAAAAATTAATAGAAGTATGGAATTTCAAAAACAAAAAATTACGTAAAATTTTGAACTAAATTTTTTCATCTTGTTTTCAAAATTTTGAATTTGAATATTAATTTTTCCAGAACTATTCTCTTTAAATTAAAAAATTGTGTCTGGCACAGTTTTAGCAACATAATATTAAACATGACAAACATATTCATGACAAATTTGTCATGAATAAAGTATAGGATATATAGTTTTCGTAATTTTCAAAAACTTGAATACATAGAAACATCTAGTTTTTAGTAATCGAGTAAAATTGATAAGAGTTTTCAATACTAAAAGATAAAAAGACACTTAAAAATATAAAATTTTTAAGAAAAAAATAAACTTCTACTTTGAAAATTAATGTTAAAAAACTGTTCATTTAAATATAGTAATACTTAATTAGAATTAAAAGAATAGATTATTATGTTTTAAAAAAGCTATAGTTCAACATTGTAAGTGTTAACGTTGTTTTTTAATAATTTTTTCCGAATTAATTAAAAAATACCTTCCTAGATGTATTTTGCAACGCCTGACACCTGCCAGAGACCTGATGTAAATTCATATTGCACAGCGTAAAAAAAACCGAAACTGTTAAAATTACTATATCGTATAAATCAATTTTTTACCTTTGCAAAAGTAACGCGTACAGAAAAAAGCAACATGCCAGACTTTCAAAGTTTAACTCGACATAGTGATGAGTACAACATATGTATATTAAAAAATCATGACTTTTGAAATGATTCGAAAACGTTGCTAGCTCTACTAGACTATTAAAAGAACTTATGTTCTGTTTTTTTAACCTTAATGACCAGAGTTAAAAATAAGTGGGTGTGCTAAATCAGTCAAAAACGATTTTGTATATGTAAATTATAGTAACATATTAATCACAATTTCGTGTATTCGACCAGACCTACAGCTTCTACTGGGTAACTAGAAAAGTTCATTTAACTTGTTTTTATTTTGTAGCACATATCAATCAATAAAAAATCTAAAGAATTTGCAGGTATTTGATGCAAATTTGATTGGATACCAGTTTTTTCTCTAAAAATAATAAATATATTACGATACTCTCTGCTTTGACGTAAGACAAATGAATTGTAAAAGCGTCAACTTTTTTGTTTACTTATAGGATAATAATATTAGCATATTAAAATTATTTTTAGCTTTAAAAGTATTTTCAGCATTTAAGAATCCAACATAACAACAATACAAGAATTCAGTCATGGTCCATTTGACATAAGAGCGATGCAACTATACCTACTATATCTGTTTAAAACTGCGAATTTCTACAAATTTAATTTTTTTATATGAACTTTGAATGCCTTTGGGCTAAAATTCCGTAGTTTTGGACAGTACGCGAACATACATAATATTTATATGTACATCAATTGTTACTAATAAATATTCCGCCTTAATGTGAGTTTCACTCGAATAACATTCCACCAGGAAAATTTTACATTTCACCTATAATGAGTTACACCCGAAATTTCATGTTCGAAAAATGCCCCTTATTATGAACATTCATTTCGGGCGGAATGTAGATAATACCATTGGCAGCCTGAATTTTCACTTACTTCGAAATTTCATTCGGGTGGAACTCACAATAGATAGGTAGCTTTTAAAATTCCGGGCCAACAAAAAATTTTAACATGAAATATTTTTCGGGTGAAACTCACAATAAGGTTGGTTATCATTGCTTATGATATATTGTTGTGATGAGGCAGAGATCCAGACCAATAAAACCATTTAAATGAAATGAATCATTAGCTTTTCAGGTGAATGATACAAATCAAGTCACCGTGATGCTGCTGGAAGACGGTCAAGCGTTTAAAATATAATGTTAAGAAAAGCTAACCGATAAGAACATACGTGAAAATTGTGAATAAATTGGTTTTCGTTTAAATAAATGTACACAGAGATGTTACCTACATTAATCTTTGTAAAATAATTTTTTCTATATTTTAAATGTAGAAATATAAATTTAAACTTCTGTGCTTAGTTAAGTAATTATAAGATATGTACTTAATATGCCATGCATCATGCTATATAGATATAGTATAATAATAAAATAAATTGAATTGAATTAAAACAAAAAAAATACAATTGGGTCCCTCTTTTTACATGCTATACAAAAGGTAAAGGGAATTATGAGTTTATGGAAAAATCCAAAAAAGTAGTTTTTATCAGTTGATGACAATTTTAATTTGATTCCCCAGATGAGAAATACAAGTTTATTTTATAAATCATTGCTCCCATTTTTAAATTGTTTTTTTTTTGTCCTTTTTAACGTCTCTAACAATAATTGTGTTCTTACTTTCTATCCATAAATCTAAAGCAGTTGTAACTAAACTGCATTTCGCGTTTTCAGCTAAAAATTCATATAATATAAGATATAATGTTGGTGATATACGGTTCTTTCCGAAAGTACTACATTTTCTAAAACTTAACTTAAACGGTATCTTAGCACGAGTCACGAAGGAAAAATTATTTTTTTCTCTGCCATGAAAAATAAAATGTATTTCGTATAAACTAATGTAAAACATTACAACACAAAAATACTGTTTTAATTATTACAACAATAACATCTCCCGTGAACAGGTCCAGCGTAGGAGTATTTTGACCCATCTCCACACTTCTGGTCTCGAGCTTCCCAATCGTTGAGCCAACATTCACTCTTACAACCAGATGCACTAATGCCAACTCCTGTCGCTGCTGTGCCGACACCAGCCGCTGCTATTATTGCCCCAATAACAGGTAGAATAGGTTTTGACAAGATAGTGGTGATTGACACAAGAGTAACAAATAAAACAATCCACTTGTTTCGGTTCATATTTTTATTTGGCAAATATTCACTTCAAAGTGAACTAACTGTAAAAACTTTTAATTCTTCTCAAGTTATACAACTGATCTTTAAGAGTGTTTTAGAATTTTTGGGATAAACTTCAGAACTTTCATGGCTTTTATACAATGAATATAAATATGTCTGTATATGCAATGATGTAACGATTTTAAATAACTAAAAAGAAGATGTGAAGATGTTCAAGATATCAAAGTAGGTACATACATATATGTAGAATACGGGTATGATAACAAATTTAATCTTTGCGTCACGTGTCGGTCTAAAGATAAATAACGAGACTCAAACATGTTTTTTTATTAAAAATTTCACAATTTTTCAGATATTGATTTTATTTAATGCATAGGTAAATGTATAGATTTGTAACCTTTTTTGATTAGGTATATAATAGTGTAAATGAGACGAAGTTTTGAATTGAATTCCCATTATAAATATCAAATTTTTGACCTCTACTTCAGATTGGATTTTTTAAGTTTGAAAGTGAATTACTTAGGCGTGCCTTATGGTTCGATCAAAGAAGGAAATCTAAACCTTTTTTGGTTTCGAAATTAAAGCTGAATAAAAAAATGTTTCATGAAAAATTTGTTCATTATAAAGTTTGGAATTTGCCATTAAGTGTGAAAAACAATATCGGGAAGATTCGCAGCATGCTAATCTTTTGAGGTAATTTTTAACCACTTTTTCGCACATTTCGGGCGGTATCTCGGCCATAACTTGAGTAATGTTCGGTTTTAATGCGTCTAGAGTTCGGGGATTATTCGCGTAAATACGGTCCTTCGCGTATTCCCATATATTAAAAAATCTAACGGTGTCAAATCGCATGATCTTGGTGGCGAATTGACGTCGCCAAAACGTGAAATTAAGCGACCAGGAAATTTCTCACGCAATAAAGTCATAATTGGTCGTGCTGTATGGCTTGTTGTCCCATCTTGTTGGAACCACATATCGTCCAAGTCATGATCTTCAATCGCCGGCAAAATAAAAATTGTTTAATTTCTGCGAACGCCGCCGGGAAATAGATAAATTCAGCTTGTTTTTTTGGAAAATTTATTCATTTACAAAATATTTACAATATGTAAATTAGAATTTCCCGACTAAAACAAAAATAACTGAATATTAACCTCAAACATTAACAATTTGTGCAAAAACTATGCAAATATACCCTTTTTGACATTTCGTAAATGTCAAAGTGGAATATGGATTATAAAGTCGGTATATATGATGCTAAAAATATAAAACAGGCATTTTGTGGTTTAAAATTTTTATGAAATGTCAATAAGATAGTATACAATGCTAAACTCGTTTATAATTAACAAAAACTTCTTTTTGGTTTAGTATAGGTTAGGTATCATACTAAAAATGTTTTATAACATTACAATCGATCAAAATTTAGCGCTAATATTATTAAAAATTAATATCACTTTCTATTATTACAACTTTATACTCACTACCTATACGCTATACTTAAACGTTTTCTATTTCGTAAACTTAAATATTTATTTCTTTAAGATTTCAATGGCAACAATAGCATCTTCCATGAACAGCTCCTGGGTAAGAGTATTTTGGACCATCTCCACACTTCTGGTCTCGAGCTCTCCAATCGTTAAGCCAGCAATCACCTTTACAAGCGGCTGCGCTAATACCAATTCCTGTTGCTGCTGTGCCGACACCAGCTGCTGCTATTACTGCCCCAATAATTGGAACTATAGGTTTTGACAAGATAGTGGTGATCGAAATCATAGCCACAATTATTAAAACAATCCACCTATTGCTGTTCATATTTTTGTATATAGAGAAAATATTAACTTAAAATAAATTTTTCACAACTGATCTTTAAAAGATTATTAGATTTTTTGTGATCAACTACAGAACTTTCATGCCTTATATACAAATTGGTATAAATGCAATAACACATTGTAAATCGAAAAGATTGATTAAACTTTGCATTTAGTTTGTTAACTGTTAAACTGATTAGCATATAATAGGAACGCAATATTATCTACTAAATCAGTGCAGGATTTGATTATAAGACTTTACTCAGGGACCGTTTATATTAGAGGCAATTACAACTCTATTTCCTCAAGCCCATATACATAAGTACATATACATAATATGTAGTGTTCAGATAGTGTGTGCTTTGATCGTCTTTTGGAATATTTAAAAAACACTCAATGCTGCCATAAACTCCACCAAACGCATTTTCAAAATTCATTTATATATGTACATACATACATGAATTCTTACTTAAAAGCTATTTAAATAAATACTGTAGAAATCTCAAAACAGGTTTCATTATCGAAATAATGAAGCTTTCAAACACAAATCTCAGAATCAACTACCTATACTTAGATTAGATATTCTTTTCGTAAAATGAATCACCATTTAAATACTAGCTCAACATGGCTGTGGAACATTGGGGTTAAATAATTTAAATATTAAGCAAATCAACGCTAGTGAAATATATCTGTTAAAATAACAAATTGTAAAACTGTTTTAAAAATTTAAGTATTAACTTATTTGTATACTTTAATACGCCTCTGTATCTCTCATTATTTAATTTTATTATACGTCGTTATTTTTTCTTTACTTTGTTTCACCACCTTTGATCCAGCCCTGCAATCAGGCATTTTTTCTCACAAGTAAGCAATTAGCTTCGGTTAGCAAACTTATCATTTATTCTCATGCGGAAAACCCGATTATGTTTAGATTTTCCAATTAATTGAATGAATGCTTATCTTTATTTTCAAATAATTTTCATAAGAACCAATACTGGTTTTACCGATGCAATGTTACTAAGATTAAATTATGGGCATAATACTCATTATATTTATAAGTACAAAAAAACAACATTTTATAGTGATGCTAAAATGTTTTCTAATTTTTACTTGCGATATAATATGTATATGCATATAGGCACTATGAAAACAAGAAAGTGATTGTTGTATGTGGTTTTTATGCTTGGATGGCCTTAAATCGGTATCAAACCGAGAAACAATAGTCCTCTAATTTCTTCAGATTCTTATTTTCATCCCCTATAGGCATTTACGGTTCAATTAAAATGCAATTTTTTGATTATATAAGGACAGGGTGATTCTCGCAAGATTAGGCAGAAGATTAGGGAATGTAGATTGAGACTAAATAATAAACAAATCGTGTGGAATCGTCTACTTTGCCACGCTAGGGCAGAGGGATATTTTTTCAAAGAAAAAAGTCGTAATTTTATGTACCTAAATTTATTCGGTTTTTAATATTTCACTGAAGGTTATTAGAAACATTCAATACAAGGAATAAAATAAAGTAGGTACCTACCTAATATTTGAAAAAAAAAAAAAAATTGTTTCCATTTTTTTTTTGTAATTTTATGATCACAGTCGAACTTCGATAAGTCGAACATCGATAACTCATATATTTGATAACTCGAATGAAATTGGTTGGCAATAGCGCGAAGCCTGAAGTTTACATGTAATTTTTGTTTGATAACTCGAACTTTAATAACTCGAATGTCTCGATAACTCGAAGATATTATTTGGCGTCACCTTCGATAATTCGAATTTTTTAAAGGAATTTAAAAGGAAAGGAACGGTAATACCTACAATCAAGTATTATACCTTTTTTTTAAAGCCAATACTCTGTTCTATTAGTCAATTTTTGAATCAAGTAAAATCTATGAATAGTTTTCGAAAAACCGAATTTCAAACTCAAAATTTGGGAAAAAAAACATAAAAAAATGTTTAAAGTAAAATTTTTCAATGCTTTGATTTTATATTATTTTATTTTTCTTACAATTCGTTGCTTTTATTAATTCTTAATCAAAAACTGAAAACTAGATGATTTTATATTTTCTAGTTTTCAAGAAAATTGTAAATTAGAAAAATAATATAAAATCTGAATATATCGAAAAATTTCACTTTAACCATTTTTTAATGTTTTATTCCCAAATTTTGAGTTTGAAACTCGTTTTTTAAAAAACTATGCACATATTTCACTTTATTTAAAAACTGGCTAATAGAACAGAGTAATGGCTTTAAAAAAAAGGAATAATACTTAATTGTGGATATTACCGTTATTTTTTATATTTTTTTTAAATTTTTATTACTATTTTCATGAAATTGCCCCTCCCGCCCAAACGGGGGGAGATAGACCCCCTCTCCCATATAGTAAAAAATGCTTGTATTAAAGTGTTCTACAAAAAACCGTTATTATTTCTTGGCGCCACAGTTATCATACTCTCCTCAGAGCGCACAAATATTTAATACATATACATAATTAAAATAATCACTGAAATTAAAATACATTGCAACCAAAAACACAATTTACCTTCAACACAGCGAAATTCAATTTGAGATTTTAGAAATGTCAAATCTTGCTAGTGTGTGCAAATCGGTGTAAATTCTTTTTGAAATATGCAAGACAAAATCACAGAATCGAATCGAATCTTTGGTTGAAAGGAATTCCACATAAATAACAATGCAATATTATTCAAATTTAAACAAAAAACAATTTCAGATAAAAAAAAAGTTGGATTAAAACACTAAAATTCAAAATAATTGTATAAAAGTTCGCTTTTTCAAAAATGGGTTAATGATTTTTTTTTTCAAAATTGAATTAAATGAATTACCCTTCGTCAGGGTATTCTGGAACAACGAGAAGCATATGTGCTGGAAAAAGAAAAGGGTTAAGCTAAAACCGCACTCGGCGGAACTATACTTCAGCGACAACGTGTGCACTTTCAGCACGGAACTGAACGCAACGTCATGTTCCGACAAAGTTGGTCAGAATATCAACTTTGCCGAATAGTGCCGAATAGTGCCGAATAGTGCCGAATAGTGCCGCGCCGTGAAGTTGTCACTTAGTGCGATATAGCTCATACAATTTCCTACTAATAAGCCGTGAAGTTCAGTTCCGCTGAAGTGTAGTTCCGCCGAATTCGGCCTTACCTTTATTCGCTATGTTCCAAGCTATTAATAAGAAATTAATTCCATTATTGTAGAACCTAAATAAAATAGCAGGTAGTTTTAGTTCGGTGTTAAGGTATGTAATTTAAACTCTTTATAACCCCTTTATGCCCCTCTGATCTATATCGAGTTAAAAAATAGTAAACTTATTTTTCCGTATAGAAGAAGTCCTTCAATTTAAAAAAAAAATTAAACTGAATGCATCATAGCCTTTCGCAAATAACCTGATTTGCCCATCTCATGGCTCTATTAAGCACTACATGTCAAGAATCAAATGTCAACTGAAACTGTCAAAACTGAAGCCATTTTGTTATTTACATTTTTTTATTATTTAAACTTTACAAAAATTTTGTATTGCAATCCAAAATCAATAAGAAAAGTACATAAACATGTTTAACTTCAATCACAATTTACTCTAATAAGAATCAAGATAAGTAATTGATAAAACCATGTCTGTCAAATTAGATGATTCTGCTTGCCGGGTGTGTTTAAGTTCATCGGGCAGCATAACAATTTTCGATGATTGCGGCAAAGATGACCAATTTCGTTATTGCACTTCACTGGAGGTAAGGGATACTTTTTGATAATAAATTTTGTAGTCTTATATTTAACAATAAACCGGTATAGGCATCCAAAGACGATGGACTTCCATCGAAACTCTGCAAGAAATGCAACGACCATTTAAAAGTTGCCTACGATTTTCGTTTTCAAGCCATCTATGCCGAGAAATATTTTCGAAAAACCATTTTCTTACCTTCTTTTAAGAAAGAAGACGATGGGACCAACAGCAATGCTGAAGAAAACGATAGAAACACAAACAACACTTGCTCCGATGAACTTGACGAGAATATGGCCGAAATTGATATGTTGCTCGCCATCCATACGGAGCGCGTTGAGGATGGAAGCGGAGATAATGACGACGACGAAAATAATGATGAGATAATGGACAATAGTGCGTTTTTTGACAATGATAGTGCAGATATTGATGAAAAGCAGGTCGAAATCATTGGGATGGAAACATTCGAAAAAGAAAAGCGTGATCAAAAGGAGCAGAAAGTGAAGTTAGAAATTGCGAATGTACCACCGCCATTAGTGTCCATTACAGAACGTAGCACAAGGTTTGAAATATCGTCTGGAGCCTTGCCCAACATTCCATTGGAATCTCCACAATCGGCAATAAGTAATAACAGCAGTAGTTTGCAACATACCCATGTTAACATAGATGAAATCCAACAGTACCCGGATTCGGGTAGTTTTTCCCAGCCTCATCATACTCAGTCCCTTCAAGACATAACCGTGGAGAACACCAATGGCAGATCTGAGCACCTAGAAATCCATCCTGTCTTAAAGAACGATCCATCTGGCTATGATTTTAATGTTCCATCAACGGTATCTGTTGGCTACGATTCATATTCCACGTCATCGCAAATTCAGTTCCAACAAATTCCTCTCCAGATGGAGTATGAGCAACAACATAATTCACTGCCACTACAGGAATCTGTGCATCCAAACTCTGAGAACTATGATTTCCCTTATCAAGAACCATTTTCAACCTATGGCATACAAACTAATGAAATAATTCCTCAACAGCAACAGGAGAACGTTCAACATTTTCAACAACAAGATCAAGTCCCCAAAGAATTGTCCAACGAAAAAAATTTTAAAACTGAGTATCTGGAAGGCACAGTTGTTCCGAAGGCAAAGAAAGCTAAAACCACATCAAGTCGCAAGGATAGAATTGAATGTAATATTTGTGGAAGTGTCTTCACGCATCTGAATTCACTAAAGACTCATCTACTAAGCCATTCGGGTGAGAAACCTTTCAAATGTGAATTCTGTGATAAGGCTTTTGCTCGAAAAACCGTCCTCAATATACACCGGCGGTTACACACCGGTGAGAAGCCATACAAGTGTTCCCTATGCCCAAGCGCCTATGTTACCAAAGAAGCTCTGGCGGTAAGTAAATGAAAAATGAAAGCATAATTAAGGGAAATCTCATACAGCTTTTTTCGTAAATGCTTTTTCAGCAGAAATAATTAATGCATACACATTTTTGCAATACTTTAATAATTCAAAATTGTTACATTAAAAAAAATATGCATACATACTATACTCGTATTTTGGGAACTTTTAACTTTTGTATGTTATATTTTGTATAGCCAAATGTTTCCTATGAGAAAAATTACGTATGTTATTAAAAAAAATTACTCCCCTTGCAGCGCCATTTACAAAAGGACCACGTAGAAGAAGTGGGAGCAAATTTCCGTCGCGATAAAGTATCATATATTTGTTCTATATGCAATAAGTCTCGTTGTTCTAAATACTCCCTTGCTTCTCATATGAAGACACATTCAAATGAAACAAAAGTGCGTCGAAAGATAGTACGCAAAAGAAAGGAAAAAAAACCAGGTAGTCGAGATGATACTTTATCTATAGGTTTAGTCACCCAACAGAATGTTCTTTTAAAATATTCTTGCAAAATCTGCCATAAGGGCTTTCCTAACAAATGGGAATTGTGCACACATGCCGAAACGCATAATATGCACAAAACTTTCGAATGTGATGTTTGTCAGAGGACGTTCGAAAAGAAATTCCAATTGCTTTATCATTTACAAACCCACGAAGGTGGTGAAGAATTGGTGAAAGCTAAAGTTAAACCAAGTGTCGAACAAACGAGTCCTAGTAATGGTATAGAGGAAGTAAAGGCAGATGATCAACCGTTGTCAGCTGAGCAGAAATTAAAAAGAAAACTTCGAGTGTCTAAGCGTCGGAAAAAGAAAGCTAAAATTGATTATGAGGAGGAACAGGATGAGGATCAAATAAGCGACAAAAGTGAAGGAAAACACTGTGACGATGATCAAGCGACAAAAATTTCTATTCAAAAGCGAACGACCCGAGCCCAACGTGAAAATCTTAAGGTACTGCGAACAAGTAGTAAAATTGAGTGTCTTATATGCCAAACTGTGTTTACCCATCCAACGTCCCTAAAAACTCACATGCTTGTTCATTCGGGTGAACGCCCATTCAAGTGTGATCACTGTGATAAGTCATTTGCCAGAAAAACCGTTCTTAATATCCATCGAAGACTGCACACCGGTGAGAAGCCCTACAAATGTCCCCTGTGTGATAGTGCTTGTGTCACAAAGGATGCTCTTATGGTAAGTTGAATCGTTAGTAAAGTAAAAGGAGTTAAATTCTTTAAGAAACATTTTAGCGACACATGTCCAAGGATCACGATGACGATCGGGAAGCAGATCGAATAAAATTCACCTGTGGTGTCTGCCATAAATCAATGGGTACAAAGTACTCTCTGCAAACGCACATGAAACTTCACGAACAAAACACAACAACAAGTACAGCTGAGCTGAATTTCTCTTGTAACATGTGCACCGAGTCCTTCGATTCTAAATCCGATTATGCGAAGCATATGGAGTTGCATAATTCGAATAGAAATTTCCAGTGTGATATCTGCCAGGTGACATTCGAGAAGAAATTCAAACTTCTTTTTCATTTGCAAACACACAAAATCGAAGATCTGCCATGCAAAAAATGTGGCGAAACTTTTACTATAAGGTGAGGTGATATTTATATTTTCCAAACATGAATTTTATTGTTATAACGTATTGTATGAATGTTTTAGAGAAAATCTCATACAACACGTCAAGATGCAACACATCGATCCTCAGAATATGGACTTTCAATGCCCCACCTGCAACATGGGCCAATATGATACCCGAGATTTAAAGCTGCATATGTTAAATGTGCACGAAGTGGCCATGGGTGAATTGAATTCCTGTGATATGTGTGGTGAAAGTCATTCTACTGCGGCCGAGTACTACAAACATATGCACGATAAACATGATTCAATCAGCAAAACGTGCAATGAGTGTAAGAAGTACTTTGACTCGCGAAAGGCATTTGACAAGCATATACTTACGCATTACATGTGAGAATTGATAAACTCACTCATACACAGTATAAATTGTATATACTTTTTATATATAACATTAAATAGATCTTACCTTCATTTACTTATCCATAATAATCGAAAACTATTCTATATATGTAAAAGTCAAAATAGCTGTTTATTTTATGTTGAAACACGATTGGGTTAAAACTTTTTTTAAAGAATTTTTACGGATTTCATATTGCGATAACGGACTACCTATTATGTGTTTGAGATGGTAAGATATTTATTTTGTAGTAAACTTTTACCTTTAAATGCTATATTCTCATATTTGGTCTACACCCTCCGTTTCAAAAATTGACTAATCCGATAAATCCAAATAAGTTTATTTGAATTAAAATAAAGAAAAGCATCTGCATTAAACTTTAATAGAACGATAATTAATAAAATAATTGTGATAAAATCCAGTTAATTGCTTTGTACGGCCAATTGAAATTTTATTATGGCATTTTCCATGTTTTATTGACTAATATTATATTTTAAATTAACAAAACTCCATATTTATAACGAACTTGTGATCTTCCTGCTTCGCATTTGTTCCATCCATTTGTTGAATTGATCTTCGGGGGTAGCTGGATGCGGCAAATAGTAGTGTTTTGGTGGTTCTCCCTCTTCCAGTCGAACGAAGTAATGACAATGCTTGTATTCTACCACACCAGCGCGCCCACGAGCATGACGTCTCATTCCTTTGTAATAACGCCCTTTACCACAAAATGATTCGGCTAAAATTAAAAAAAAAACAAATACTTTTAGCTTCTGAACTTAATTATGTTGAACATAACTTACAAATCCATAGATTGCTTTTGTATTCAACATTGTGTCTCTTGATTGCCATTTCTTGTGCCTCTAGAATTGTCTGCTTAACATATCGGCCACCTTTCATGAGAACAAAAGTAAGTTGCTTCAGTGCTTCATCCACTGATAAACCGCGAACCATCGATGCAATATACCACATTTTATCGGGACTGTATTTGATGTTGGTTGTCATATGGCAAACATACTGATATTGATGCAATTTTTTAAATATTGAATTTGAGATATTTTACAGATTTATTACCGCTTTCCTTGGTTCTTCCTCAGGTTCCTGTGGTGGATGTATAATCTTGTTGTTCTGTAGGAACTTCTGCGGTCCGGTGTTGAATTTATTCCATCTCTTATTTAAAGTATTGCTTGTATGAAACAAGCAGGATGGTATAAGGACTTTGGTTGAGTTTGTTAATTGTTTATTTATACAAAGGAAGGAGATTTGTTTAATTAACGAATTCATTTTTTGTTCTTCGGTTAAATTTCATAACCTTTCGCTGAAAATAAAAATAAAAACCCACGATAATTTGACAATTGAATAATAGATGGCAGGGATGCCATATCAACTTTTCGAAACAAAAAAAAATCGATTTAAAGTTGAACATGGTGTGTTCCATTGGGCTTAGGAAATTACTTTTTATTTCCTGCAAGTCGATGGTAAATGAAGCGCTTTCAACTTGCCAAAATTAAATTTTTTTTTTAGTCCAGGGGTGCACACGTGGCTTTTAGTTTCGCAACTGTTTTTTGGTTTCTAAGATGAGAACCATAGGCTAATATGAAGGTTGCAAGTGCGAGTCTGGCTTAACATCATTGATTCCAGGATTCGCCTTTGGAAAAGCAAGTTGATTTCAAGTGTATTTTTAAGAAATGTCACCATCGAGGAATAAATTACATAAACTCAATCCAATAAAATCTGTTTTTGTATAAAAATTCAAAATTGATTTTGTAAGTGAACAATTTATTAAAATCGAGTATCTCTCGATTCTATGGAACCTACACTTGAGTGGAATGAATCATTTATCCATCTTTTCCTTTTATTCTTATTTTATCACAAATGTCAGTTTCCCTTAAGTTAGGTCCGCTATATGGAGCTCAAAAAACCAAAAATTTCATTCTAATTTGGTGTATATGAAAATATGTGCACAAAGATCCGACATTTTTTGGTTGAAAGGAAAGATCAAGTTCGGTGCCAAAGAAATTAAAAAAAAAAACGGCAGTAGATGTTCTCCCAAACCAACGCGAAACATTCGAAACGACGACGGATCTTTTGCCTTTCAAAATATATTTACAGGGCGATAAATGAGAGTAACCACACCAACGCGAAAATGCGATCAAGCCAATCTCATGTAAAATATATTGAAATCCGAATGCTTAAAATTTTAATTATTCTTAAAGAAAAGATTCATGGTAGCCCTAATTACAAACGCCAACAACACATGATTTTCTATGTTTTCATATCTTTGCAAACCGCACAGATGTCACTTGTGTCTACAGAGAGACCAACGGTCGCGACCGTAAATGCTGAAGCTGAACTGACTGACAGGATTCATCGCACATCGCACAAGACGGGCAACGACAGCAGCGGTAAAAAATCGAATTTTCTTACTCCTCCGCACAAAATAAGGAAAAAAATCAACAAGAAAATTTGAGACAAAAGTTAGCATTTATCGTTGCAGTCCAAATTAATTTCACAGTTTTTATGTTAGCAGTTTGTTAATTAAAGTTCCACTCGAAAAAAGTTCAATCGTTTTGTTGTATAACAACGGTTTTGTGTTATTTTTGCTTTTTATTTCAACTTGATCTTGATCAATTCGCATGTACATACTGGCGGTGCTGCAGGCTGCTGGCAGAAAAGTATCGTTCTCAATGTGGTTCTGGTGATTTGTTAATAAGTTTAAAAATAAAGTACATAAATCACCCAATTCAATTGCAAGCAAAAAATACCTCCCATCGAAGGATTTACGAATCAAATAGAAACAAAAAAAATAAAACGTTTATAACTACTTATAACTTACAAAATTAACAACATGACGACAGACGATGAAATGAGCAGAAAAGTTGAAGAAAATCCTAACAAAAAAGATCCCAACATCCCAGAAAAGGTGATTATTTTGTATGTATAAACTATGTATTTTCTTTACAACCCTCTCTTTATTGGAGGTTGGAGGATATTAAAATATAAAATATAGGACAACGACGCAATAATTAGGATAACATCTTTCCGTGACAAAACGCGCTCAATCATATTGTTATTGATTTTTTTTTAAACATCTTGTTAGTTTTGTATTATTTAAAAAAAAATAACTTCAAAATTTTACCCTGCTTGGGTAAATCTACTAAAATCCATTGGATATATTTCGATATTTCACCTGTTTTTATCAGTTAGGTAAGCTCTGCTGATATCCGAATCGGTACATAAATGTACCTACCTACCTATTTGTTCTTTTTTTGTTGTGTAATTCCTTGCCAATATTTTCACAGGATGTAAACGTCAAATAAGCAGACATGGGGCACTATGGTACCAAATGATAAAAGTCGTGGCTAAAATCGATAATGGGATGTTTTTGACTATTGTATTTTTCACTATACATAATGGGCTTCAAAAAAATGAGATGTCAGTTTTCACTCCGTCAAAAAAATGATAAAGCGAATCCAAAATAAAAAAAAAAAAAATTGCATTATTTATAAAAATTATTTATATACATAGGTACCTATAGGTACTTGATCAAGTAGGATACCTTTTATAAACTTGATTGTTAAAAAAAATCTCCTCACTTACACGTCCCTTTTAAATGCCAACAAATTAGGAATGGAATACGAATTTTTTTAAATTCATCGTCATGTACACAAAATGAAATAACAAAAACAAAGCAATGTAAACAAATTGGTTTCAGAGGGTGAAACCTGCGGAGGTTTCCGATGTTACTGTTGATTATCTTGTTAGTAAATCACACTCGCAACTTTAAGCTTACTGCACTTACTAAAACAATGGGTAATATTGGTAGAGCGCTCTTTAGAAAACTATGTTTTGGGAGAAACTTGCAGAAACACAATTTTAAAGAAATGAAAAAAGTCATTTGGTCGACGGTGCGGCGCCATGGCGGTTGAAATTTTTAATTTACCTTTGATTATTTTTTTTTTTTTTGATAAATTCAAATTTACATCATGCAAAAACAATCATTAAATTTTACCAAAGAGATATTTTTCTGACAATTTATCATTTTTTTGTTTATTAAAAAAAAAATTATATCTTATATCGAATTACTTATTCTCAGCCCGATTCTATCGCCGTTCCTGTGTAAGCTCAGTCGGTATTTCTTTATCTTTGTGTTTGTTTTGCAATCATGCAAATGTTTATCTAGGTTTTCACTTTTTTTTTTAGATAAATCGCGTGATTTTATTTATTTAATTAAATGTATCTCGTTTACAAATGAACCGATTTTGTTTTCATAAACAAAGAAATCAAAGAAATAATTTTACTTTTAATATTTTTTATGATTTTACTTCTTTACTTACGGCATAGGTACCTAAAGGTATTTAAAAATTTTCTCTAAAACGTTTTTTGCCAAATTGGCCATATTTCTCTTTCGTAACGTATGTATTTCTCGTTTTCATAAAATGTTGTTCGCTCACTTTTTAATTGTCGTTTGGTAATAGATAAACGACTTTTGTCGAAAGTCGATCGTTGAGTTGAGATGAGAAAAAGTAATCATTTTTTAAATAAATGCCATTGTATTAATCATTACCTTGTATTTTTAATGCTTACCCTTGTTATTCTCTTGAAGCACAAGTAGAGCAATTTCGCGCCATCCAATCGTTCATTTTATTTTGAGCTTAAAAAATATGTAAGAGTTGATGCACGTGTAGAATAATAATAATGCTACCTAGCCCCAAAAAAGGCGGCCTTTATTTTTCGTCTATTGATTTTTACTTCTTGTATACATTTGCATTTTTTTTTCAAATATTTATTATAAAAAAAATAAATTCATTGAACTTATTGTATGTTTATATTTGTTTGTAATTTTATCTTGTTTTCTTCTTATTTCATGTGTACGTGGGTGGCGATGCGCGGCAATGTTATAGCATTTTGTTGTACATTTCCTAGCCAGCTTCCATGATATCTGTGTTGTTACCGCAATGCTTCCGCTGTTCACATTATTGTGTTGTTTTGTCTCTGCGTATGTCTTCCAAGCTGATGAGGTCCATGAAACACATTGCCGAGTAAGTATAATACATATAATATTATTTGTTTATACATAGTTTCCAAATAGATATACTACCTATCGGTGAATGGGAGCTGTTTTGGGGGTAAATGTTTACATCTATTGTGCAGAGGGTTGTTTGGTATTGAAATTCCCCGTGCCAATGCTAAACAAAATTATTTTATAGGTATAGCTAAAATGCAATGTGAAAAAACATTTATTCAGTCGATATGATTAATTGAGATTAAGTCGGCACGAGGAAAACAAATTGCCGCTATTCAATTGATGCTAACTGACTTGTATAATACTTAGCTAGTTGTTGTTAAGTATTGAACTACGACACAGTAAAGCTAATTATATTGTTTATTGTTTGTTTTGTATATAAATAAGTTGTTTTCTACAAATAAGACAACTTAATATGATTTAATATTTTTGATGTCAATCAATATACCTTTTTATATTATTATTTAAATATTCCGGCTAAAAAATATGTTAATTAAAATTGCTATTTTTTTTGTATTTCATTAAGATAGTAATATGGAATAATTAGAGCAATAAAGATGATGCATTTTTTATTTTACACTCTCACTGACGGGGCTGATTACCTTAAATAAATAAAATTGT
The DNA here is from genome assembly GCA_951394125.1 of Epistrophe eligans. Lineage (NCBI taxonomy): Eukaryota > Metazoa > Arthropoda > Insecta > Diptera > Syrphidae > Epistrophe > Epistrophe eligans. The sequence goes on along the minus strand of OX596029.1, from coordinate 107,283,398 downwards.
TTTAGCGGTATAAATATAAAATAAGATGTCTATGAACTTCGGTTTCGCATTTCTGAATATTACAAAGGAAGAAAAAACTAAGCTAGGTAAAGCATAAGAAATGCGTGTTTATTGTCGCGCTTCTGTATTCTTCCGGGAACAAATTTCACTAACTATTCAACACAGTTTTTAAAAGTAGCAATATAAGTGACTGAATGCTGATTACTAATGAAATGACTAATAAACCTATTCAATATTCAACAATTAATCAATGAAATAAATCTCTTGTTAATTCATGTCAGCCGTTGTTAAAATATCCGAAATTTGCTAACAAAAAACAAATTGATTCCGCAGTTTGGGAGTTCCTAGTTAAGAGAGAGTAGCTTTCATTTTATTATGGGTCGTTGGTGCGTAGCATAATTTTCAAATCATAATTATAAGATCTGTTTATGAGTGCTCGGTGAACATTAGACATTTGGGGGCCAAACTGATATGGTGGCCCCCTGCACTCTAAAATTATTTTTTAGGTTGTGATCCATTTCGTAAGGTACTTTTTTTTTATAAAAACATCACAAACAAATGGTTTTAGTTAGTTTCTAAGTGAAAAGTTATGACAACAATTTTAAACAATATTCTATGTCTAAAACTGCCGATAAGCTGAAAATATTGAAAATAATGAAAACTTCCAATAAATAAATGTTACAAAAGAAGGTAGTTTTATAAAGATAGGTACTTTTAATAAATCTCGACTGAAAAGGTAAAGCATTTTTAGTCGACTTAAGATGATTTGCTTTTTTTAATGAACCCTATTAAAAACACAGAGGCGCACAGTTCTGTCTTATCCTAATACTTCTATCTCACTCCGTTTCCTTTTTACAAAGGAAAAAAATCATTTTATGTTGGAAAATAGCATGGAGACCAGTGACTTCGCAGAAGCTAAAGAGTGGTAGAAAGGATGTCAAAAAATTGGTAGAAAAGTTGGTAGAAAAATTTAAAAGCAATTTTTATGTATAAAATCGTAGGTATATTCAATAATTTTATTGAAGATAAATCAAATACAAAAATAAAATAAATAACATTTTAGTTCTTTGTTACAAATATCACATTATATTTGGAAGCAAGTCATATACATACATATACAATCATCAGCAATCAGCACATCATTTTCTATTGACATAATCGATACACTGTTGAGTCTCTCTTGGAGCATTTTACTTCTTAGTTCATTTTGTATTCCTTTTAATTTAGAAAAAGAACGCTCCCCACTGCAATTTGCCACCATTATGGATAAAAAGATTCTACAGGCTATTTCTACATTTGGAAAATTATTTTCAATTCTGTCCACTGTTATCAGATCATATAGTTCTGAAAATGTAATTGTATCTTGGCGTAAATATGGCCACAGGGGGCCCCTAAAATTGCGGGGCCCTGGGCCCTGGCCCACCCGGCCCATGCCTAAAGACGTCTATGTATATTTGTCTTGTAGATTACGACCAAATCAGAAGCTTATAATAACTGATTAGCCCCTACATTTCCATGAAAAAAATCTGATGCGAGTGCAATATTTTTCAACAAAAGTCAAGGTCATTCTTGTAGTAGCTTTCAAAGGATAATTCATTGGTGATTTTGATATGACGTGTAGTTTGGGTTGAAACAAGAGAGAAATCGTATATGGGTCTATTTTCCTAAATTTACGCGGTAATTTGTGAAAATTTTCAGCAGAGGGTACGCAAAGTTAGTATAATGGTGTGAATAAAAGGGCAGGTAGGCGAGTTTTACCAGGGTATATACATATTTTCTTTTTAATGTCTACTACTTACATTTGAATTTCATTGCTTTGTTTAAATTTTTGAAGTAAAAACATTAATAAAAAACCCTAAAAAAATCTAATTAAATCGATTTTTTTTAAAATGTACCAAATGGAAATAAAAAGAAAAACAATAATAATGTTTGTTTTTTTTTCACCCAATACTGACTTCGGAAAGTTTATCTGTAAAAACAATTTTCATATTGCAAAAAGTCAGACTCATTTTTATTCAGCAGTCTTTGCAATTTTATCATCATAAACACATCCTTTAATAACGTTACCAAATTTTAGAAATTTAATTTCAAAATTATGTGTTATTGGCATTGGATCCGCTGTTTAATCGAAAAATTGGGTTCAGGAATGAAAAGGTTCAACGGGTATTTCAAAAAGCAAAATTATCGCATTTGGAGCGAAAACAATTACTAACATTAGATTATCAAAACGCTAACGTTAATTCCAGAAAAATTAACAATTTAATAAAAAAAGAATGTAAGTATTGGGTTAAGAAAACACTCTTCATAATTTCGATAAGTCTTGAGTGGCCTTCCGATTACAGGAAAAGTTGCGATTACGATCCATATCTACAGACCATAGAAGCAAAGTCATAACAAAGAGGTTATGCGATATTGTTGAATTTTAATTTAAAATATTTATTTTCCTAGTATTTTTCATTTTTATTAAAAAAATATGAGCAAATACATATTTTTTTTCATAGGTCTACAACATTATACCATCGATAAGTGCAATTACCGGAGTTAGCCCTCAACGTTACTTTTGGAGAATAAGTATCGCCTTACACATAGGACCCAGACTGCCTATAGCAGTTGTATACCGAAACTACTATCGTAGCCTTATAAGCAAATTAAATTCTCCAGAATCGATAAAAAAGGCTGAAGTCTTGGCTCGCTTGGTTTTCTGGTTAAATGCAATAGAAATAACATCGCTTGGAGGAGTAACTTATATTTCAAATCGAGAAAATTATCGTAAGTATAATTATTTGGCAATACTTAATTCCTTTGAATTACAGTACATTTTATCTTTTTTCCTCTTAATACAGCTCTACATGAAAAGATCTTTATAATCTTCATGACATGTTCTCTGTGTCATATGTTGGCTACAATCAAATTATATAGCATTCTTCATGACGAATCATCCATCACCAATTCCCAAAGGATCTCACTCAAATGGAAAAAGATTCTTTTTGCAATTTCCATTCTAAGTACGGTTGGCCTGCTGGTATTCTTTGCTAAACATCGATTATATTGCCATGATTTAGGTAGATTTAAATTTTATACATTGTTTGTTTAATAATTTTTATTAAATTGCTTTTATTTTCCAAATAGCATTCAGTGTTTTTGCATTTTGCGAGTACGTCATTGCTGTGGCCAATATGTGCTTTCATTTTACCATTATTTGGGATTTTCCATCACAGTATATGTTTATCGCGCAAGGACCACTAACACTTATTGAGGACCATATATGCAAACCCTCTCCGCTGCCACCGTCAAGTGATATTGAAACAAAAAAGAATGATTAAGCTGTGAAACGGAATGTGCTGTTTTTATTATGTTTTCCGTTTAACTTCTTTTTTTTTAACGTTGTGAAAGCTCAACTATATTGTGTGTAACAGAAAACCTCTCTGACACAATATCATACCCACAAACAAGGGATACAACACTCAAAGAAAGAAAAAAAACCGTTTAGGGTGCCTCAAGAAAACTTAAAAGTATTTTTTTGTCTTAGAATTAGTAACGAAATAATCATGCCGATGTTGGAGATGTCTTTATAAACAGGATACGGTATGTACTTTAGATTTGATTAATAGGTATTAATTAATTTATTTATTTATTTGTGTATTTATTATACATATAAAACAAAGCTGATAGAGACATGGAAAATTAATATTCCTCTGTAGAGAGAACTATGGATGAGCATATTATATAATAAGTTTTTTGGGCTTTTTTTAAATTCATAGAAGTTCAACAGTTGGTTATTATTGTAAAAAGCTTTAATTGATTGATATAATGTAATGTAGCACATTTACTCATCCCGTTATTTGAGAAAAATTCAATTTGAAATAATGACTGCGCATAAGTTTTTTTATTCGTTAGCTATTTGGGAACTGTTAAATATACAAGGCTTTCAAATAAAATTCTACTCTTTTACAATTTTATTTCTTTAGTATTGCTTCTTCTTTGAAGGAAATTTTGTTCTCAATTAAGTGATAATTGGCCTGCCATTGCAACTGCTTGTAGGGTTAATGGAATAAACTGAGGAATTTTTTTTTAGCTTAGAGTTTCGAAGATCACAGGCTTTCCACATAAAATACATTCAATTTTAGAAATAAAAGTTAGTACAGGTTTTATATCATTATTAAGTGCAATGTTTTGGAAATAACAACTCTGAAGAAATATGTTATAATAATAATGGCTTTTGAATTTTTTTCACAGCAAACACGGCAATTTGACTTGACGCATTTGTTGACGATAGTACCTCTGGTATCTCTTGAGCAATGATATTGAAGTATTATCCAATTAGATGCATCGTTACTTGATCGGTGATCTAGCAATGAAATTCTCCCATGAGTCCAATGCATAAATCTTTACAAACCTATCTTTATTTTTTATCGCGATTTTCTGAAATTTAAAATTCAAATGTCTGCTTAAAAATGTTTACAATTTGCGCAGTTATTAAGAAAATTAAAGTTAATTCTTATTTCATGAGTATTTCCTGTGGTTTTTATTGCTCAAGAAAATTTAAGCTACAATATACCATGTGATCTTAGTAGTCTACATTTTTTATATCCCCCATTTTGATCAATACCTCATATGCAAGAAAAATAATTAAAAGCTTTTTACATTTCAAAAATTATTGATCTGTGTTGTTGCCAAACATTTGATTTTTCGCCCTTTTCTACAAATTAATATAAAGTTTCTAAAAAAAAAGTAACACCACTACTTGAAACATTTAATTATAATAAAAAGCCCTATGGATAAAGAAGCTGAATCAATCTATTTATTTATCATGTTATGTACCTTATGTACCCTTTACACACAAAGCTAAGAAAAAATAAAAAAATTACAATGTATTTTGCTGTATAATACACAATATATTTTCTAAATTTTCTACACTTGATTTATTAATTTATTAAAAAAAAAAACACCTATAATAATAAATCAAAGAATGCCTAAAGAACAATTTACTTTCTTAATGAAATAAAAAAAAGTAGTGTAGACATTATGAAAGTTACTAACTATGAGTATTCCATCATTATGATGGTCAAACTAAATCAAAACCAAAAAAAAAGAAAACAAAAAATTATGAAAAAGGTTTTTAAAAAGATATTTAATGTTTCTAAGCTTTTTCATCTTGTAAATGATAGAAACATAATTCTAGTCAATCATATATTATTATATATTTTATTATTTATTAAATAGAAGAATATTTATTTTTTATATTTTATTTATTTAGAACTAAAAGTTCTCTTAATGAACACACAAACTTTACTCAAAAGATGATGGTTTGGGACTCTTAAGTTATAGATAGATACTTAATTTAAAAAAAAATTTAATTACATACAAATAAATTTTTTGACCAAAAAGCTTAAAAGAATCTCAAGAATTAACTGCATTATTTAAAATTATTACACATGCTTAATTTTAAGGTTATAGAGTTACTTTTTGGATCTTATTGCGAGTATCGTCTGTTTATGAGACCTAGGGTCACCCTAAACTCGCCCTGAAGTAGACCTAGGTTTTTTGCAGTGGCGAGTTGAGGTAACGAATAAACTGCCAAAGTGTCATGAGTTGTGAGGCAATTATTTTGTTGTGCTTTCGCTTGCTGCAGCAAATTGCTTATTTTTGAAATAGAAATTAAAAGCCAAATTGAAAGATAATAAATAGAAATAGAAAAGGCAAACGCTTGAAGTTGTTTTAATTAATTTTTTAAATTCATTTAAAGCAAATTTTAAGTTTTAATTATTGAACACAAAACTTCTTGTTTCTTGCTTTGACTGTCAACAAAACAATTTACACCCTCGAGTGTTTTTTGAAAATAAAAAAAACTCAGGTTTTTTGTTGACAATTTTTGGGGTTGTCAAGAAAACCTGGGTCAACTCTGGGTAGATTTCAACGAACGAAACTAATGTTATCAGCAGCTGTGATTTTAACAAGGAATTACAATAATAAGAAGCTATTTATATAGTTTTGGATACAATAATACAATTTATATAGTTTTGGATACAACAACATTTTGTTCCGATTGACTTATTACATCGAAATATAAGGGCCTGTTCAACAAATATTTTGTTATGAAATAAAAATTAAAATAATATTTCAATATTTGTTAAACAAAAATTATTACATTTTATAATTTGTGAATTAAACTCTATCAGTCGTATTTATTAGATTTTTGTCATGAAATACGTTTTATTTAATAAAAACAAATATCACATTATTCACGGTTAAGACAATCTACCCTTGTGTCTAAGTAAGGTAGCTATAAGACAACAATAGACAAGGTTTTTGAACAGATTTTAAAAAGTTGGAGCTGAGAAAAAAATAAAAGTGTTAAAAACGCTTATAAAACTTGAACATCGCTGAAATGGTTCGTGCTAGTAGGTCAGTGTCAAACGCAACAGTTTGACATCCAACCTATAAACACCAAGAAGTTTGAAAACTGCAAGGATACCCAATCAATTAACTGAGATTCCGAGTCTGTGCAAAATATAAATAAAGCTTTAATGTAAAACAAAGCTAGTGTCGTTCAAATTTTGATGCGACAAAAGTCGATCATACAAAATCCAATGCTACATGGATAGCTTTATCATGTTTTGGGATGATGACACCTTTGGCAACAATAACTAAAGATATCTTAAATATTCGATGATCTACTTGGACAAAATTCGTTTATCGATAAACAAACGACACTCGCAATAAGGCCCATATTATCATTAAATTTGTTTGTCGTCGTCACACATTGTTCATAATCCACTAAAACTGCACTTTTGTATCTAAGCAATTTGGTTAATTTTTTAATATTTAAAATAATTAATTTGGTGTACATATTACGAGTATATTTGCCAAAAAGGTTTCTAATATTAGCTCCAAACAGAGTTTTAATGAAAATAGGTATGTCATATTCCAAATGTAACACACCAAAACTTACAATTTTAATACATTTATTAAACTTTTAACGTTAAACTTTTATTTGATTTGACACAAACATAAATATAACTGAAAGAAGAACAAATCTCACCTAAGAAACATACTAAATTTAATTTTTAAGAAAACCAAAAAGACTGAAATAACTATTGCCTTGGATTATGACATACCTTTACCAGAATTTAGTTAAACATGAATTTTTGCTATACTCGTTTAACGACGTTAAATTGCGTCAATAAACTATCGTGTTTATTTTAAAAGTTATGAGCTTACCCCTACCCAAAGCATTGTTCCTTTTGAGATGTTTTTTTGTAGATTAAAAAAAACTATTAATTTAAGTATTTATTCTATTTATTTATTGTTCAAAAGCATGTAAACTAATTACAAACAAAATTACAAATAAACACATTGTAAAGAGTTAGGATTACATATCTTAAACAAAATAAAAAAAATAAAATTCGTACAAACTTTAAAATAAATTTAAATCTTTTTATCTCACAATCCTTTCACATGGTTTATTGATTCTAAATCCAAAAAAAAAAAACAAATGTATACCTTACTACCTTTAAATGCACGCCTAGAATCTCAATGAGTTTTCATTGTTACTGATTTTATAGAAGCCAAAGAAAAATACCAACAAAAAGAAAACACAATGTCAATGAAAACCTAGAATATAATTTGATGAAAAAGAAAAATAATTGAATTAAACAACTATACAATAGACATAGACAGTGATACGAAAATAACGACTTACAAGAAATTTCAAATTAATTTAGTTGAAAAGAACAAAAAATTAAAAAAAAAAACAATGAAAAAACTCAGTCTTATATGAGAATGTTATCTCAAACAACAAATCATAAAATAAAATCCGAAACTCTGATATTAAATAAAAATAGTAAATAAAAATGTATAAAGGAATAAAAATTGTATTCACAAATTTCGTTTGTTCGTTTTCGTCGATCATTCAAAATTAATTATATTAGTGAGAAATAAAAAAAGAAAATTTATCAATCATAGAAAGTGTTTGTATTTTAAGACAAGGTTCAAATGACAATACATCGCATGATTTTTGACACAATTCGATTTTTACCAAATACATCGCAATATGGCCGGTCTTTATGCGACATTTCGTTTAATAGGTTAAATATAACATAGTTTATTTCTGTTTACTGCCAAAATGTTTCAATACAATGGCCAAAAATATCATAATTCAATAAAATGTTCTTACAAAACCATCACTACTCAAAGTTTGCCGATGTTGAATTAAGTATGTACAAAATTTTGATTAAAAATTTCACTTCTTACTTACGTCAAAGAAAGAACTTTGATATATTTGCCTCATTTCTACGTGGAAACATAAAGATTATTTCTATTGCCGATTTTCAAAAGTGTTTTTGCGAAAACTTAATTTTCAACATTACGATGATAGCGAAGTCGAAGAAAGTGGGTCTCTCAATTCTGTCTGTCTGTCCTGTCCTGACCTTTCGACTGCAGCCTAAACGGGTGGGTTGATTTTCTTCAAACTTTGTATACTTAGTGGTTTTTGGGCATTCCCCCAGACATTTTCATTTTTTTTTAATACCGAAAATAACGGTACCTGCCTTACAAATTTGTTTACCAAATTATGAAAATATTATTTTTCTCAAAAAAAAAGTTAAAAGTTTTTTTTTGAGAATCTAATAATTCAAAAATGACTTGAACGATTTATATTAAATTTGGCACTCAGCAGTTTTTTAACAGAAGATTTTAAATAAAAATTATTCTTATGACCAAAAATAACGGTACTTCCTATATATGTATGTATGTCCATAAGTACTTAAAAACCAGTAAGGAAAATCTCATTTTTATCGAAAACAGCTCCTACGATTTTGATTAAAATTTTTATGTGAACTAATATTAGTACGATCTGCCATATCATTGGAAAAAAAACTTATCTATCGATTAAAAATGGTATCCTCTCGACTATTTCATTATCTGTTGAACCGATTTTAATCAATTTTTTTAAGAAGAACTTCTAAATTTGAATAATATTAATATGTATATCAAAATTTGGATTTAAAAAAAATAAATTTGAATAATATTAATATATCAAAATACTAAAAAATGGCGCAACAATATTTTTTCTTAAAGATGTTTTCAAAATTTTATAGGTACACAAAAAATGAATTTTTTTAAAAAACCAGTCCAACGATTTTTAAAATTTTTTTCTCATAATTATATTAAGATTTGTGTAAGAATTCAGATGGTGTTCATTGCGTTGGTATTAAAACAGTTTTAGAAGTTGTTTAATAAATTTATTTTAAATTATATTGATTTTTAACAATTTTTCAGTCTAAGTGTAAGTACCAATGACAGGGCTGGACCAACCATATGTGCAAGATGAGCAAATGCACAGGGCGTAAAATTCTGGGGGCGCATTACCATAGGAGTAATAAAATGTAATCTGATCTTGCACAAACAAATATTATGTACTGCCATTTGCATTTTAACCACAAAACTTTTTCAAATAATCCCAAAATAACATCCATCACAAACGTGCTTTGTTTTTTTCTGCACACTAACTAAAATCACCTACCGGGGATACCTCAATAAAAAAAACCCATTGAAAGTCTACCTCCTGGGTAATGTGGAAAAACTTATGCATGGGTATTAGTGTATGTATGTACATATGTATGTAGGCATGTGTGCAAATATAAAAAAGGGGCGCTTTCTACAAATCTTCCAAAGGGCGCAAGCCTGGCTGGGGCCGGCTCTAGCCATGTATACTTTAAAACCACAGTGTGATCGCACATAAGAGCAAGTAAAAAGTCATATTTTCTTTTTAACTCTTTTTGAACGCAAAACATAAACAAATCAATACTGAGTAATATTCTCACAGTGAAGCAATACTAAGTGTAACGTTAGGTTCGAATTGAGGAGTAAAAAAAACACGACTTGAAATATTCAGTTACAGTTGCTATTCAACTTTGAAGCGCTCGTCTTGAGAATGTTTGTTTAAGTTTTTAGGTTTATCAATTACACATCAATTACATTTAGGCGAAAAGTGAAAGTCAAATTTTACGGGTGGAATGAGTTTCGGGGGAAATTCACAATAAGGCTGAATATCGTAGGTATATTGTTTTCGGAAATTACACCTACAAAATTGGCGGAATCTAAAGGGGAGGAAATTTTGTCTTCAGAATATCCCAAAATGGAATCGAAAAAACGCCCAAAAATTAAAAAGGAAATTATGAGTAAAATTTTCTTATTCAATCAGCAGTTTATGTGTCCTGAAATAACCCATTGACAAGTCATTTTTATTTGAATTCTGAATTCTGGGTGTAAAAAAATCATGATTACTTTGATTACACTGACAAAGTTGTAGGCAATTTTGGTAAAAAAAATTTAAGGGAGAAAACATTGGTGAGTTGTCAGAAGACGAAAAAATATAATATACTTACAGTAAACACCATAATACGCTTTCAATTTCTTAACTATATCAATTGATAATTGAAAGACGTGATAGCGGTGATAGACTACAAGAAATACATATAGATACATATAAAAATACTTCCTTTCAAGGATTCGGCAGAATAAAGACCTATTGAACATGCTTCAGCCCTCAATTAACGTTTGAGTTTTTTTTAAAGTAAAATGTTATTCCTACCCCTTGAGCTAAAAAAAAAGCAAATAACAGCATTTTTGCGAAACACCATGTTACAAAGCCCGTAAAACAGTTACAGAATTCATTGGATTCGGGGATAGATTTTTTCGGGATTCGTAAAAGTTTTCGATAACATTGAAATTCGTAATAGGGCTTAATTATGTAGTCTGATGTACCAGTAAATAAAAACAAAAACTGTTTGATACCTACACCTCCCTAACATAATAAAATGTTAGTTTACTAAAATTCACTACTGTGTACAAGGACCTACACACTTTAATTACTTCAATTATTATAGACTTGGAAATAGCTAACTCCTACTTTATTAGGAGTTAATACGTTAGGAGGACCAAAATAAAGGTTAATTAGATTCCAAATGAATATTTTGTAATTTTTTGGTTTTCAAACGCTTATATTACTCGATACCTACATACCTATGTACATATGTATGTATGTACATATAAACAATGTACACACATGTACACACAAATAAGATTGAACTGCAAACAAAAATCAAATCTTCATAATTTTCCATTTAGAAAATAATTTTTCGAACCATATCGGCAAACTTACCCTCCTTTGCCCTATTTTAAATTGAAATTAAAAAAAAAAAACTCATCTGTGCGCAATTTCGTTCGTTATATCTCTACAACTCAAATATGTACAGTATAATATGTATTCCAACAATATGTTATGTACATACATACGTACATAATGTATTGTTAGAAATGTTACGTAACGATCATTTTCGTTCAGTTTTGTAACGAAAACTATTTGTTTATTTTTTTATTTTTCTGACATAATAAAATTAAAACTCCTTATTTTAAATAAAACAAGGTGTTCCTTTAAAAGCCAACCGTTGGGCCCATTTTTCTACAACATGCTTCATCTTTAAAGTGAATATATCTAACAGTACATATTCAATGTACCTAGTTACCTAATCTTTTGCAATATAATTGTTATATAATTAATCTGGGGTGGAATCGGCTAAGGTGATTTGTGATAGTTGACAGTCACAATCAACCAATTCGGTCTGTGTAAGGTGATAGTCACCTGTGACAATCACAATTTTGTGACTATTTTCCGTGACAGCTATTTAGGTGTCACTTTCATATGAAATTGACTTTATTTTTTTATTGTCTGTTGTGTCTAGTCAAAATGAATGTGTTTCTGCCTTTTTCATTGGTTTTTCCATCTCGAAATGCTGAAAATGAAAATATAAATCGTAATAGAAACGTCCGAATTTTGAAAATAAACCTCCTGAATAAATTTGACGTACTTGATATTCCAAATCCAAAGTAAGTGCACATTACATATATATTCCGTAACACTCAATTTTCTTGGAAGTTGTGCCTACCAAAGGCAAGTTGGTGCTGACTGGTCCGCTCCCAGAGTACAGTCTGTGAAGTCATCTCTTCTACATTGAAAAAAAATGGAGAGGATATTCTGTCCCCTCAAAATAAAATTTACTCTATCGAATTCGGAAGCAACCAAAATGTACTTTTATGAGAATACCTGGAGGTAGGTTTTTGTTAATTGTTAAAAAATATATTTAATTTTGCTATTTTCCTAGTAATCGGCTGCATAGATGGATGTCATTTCTTCTAAAGTGATACCAAATTTAAAAAATATTTTGGTGATCACCTTACACAGATGCAAAAATTCTTTTGATCACATTTGATTGTCACAAATCACCTTAGCCGATTCCACCCCTGATTTAATTTCCGCTTTATAAGTTATAAATCGAGTATGAACTTTCAATGGTTCAAACTTAATAGCGCTAATCAACCACAATTGTATTGCCGGTTTTCAATCATCAATTAAACATTTAGTTAATTGTCACGGGAATAGATAGGAAATAATAGACGAAACCATCTATGATAACAGGTGAATTTCTAACAAGTTGAAGGTATACTTTCTACAACGGCAACACTTAGCAACCTAAAAGAAAAACACTGTTTAATCGAATCTTAGGTCTTAACTCTTAAGCTAGCAGGAGGTCTCAGCTTAGCTTTATAGTGCAATCCAGTAGAAAAACTAGTTGGACTGGTTGGCTTGCTGTAATGCATCTGCATACAGGTTGTTTCCCTCACACAATCGAACGATTCTACCACGCTATATGCACTCTCCACCAAACCAACCATCAATATAACCAACCCACTCATCCGAGCTCCAACATTGCTCATTGCATGATTACAACTTTACAACTACCATCACAAGTTGACGATGACTGTGTCCCAATTGCAACCAATCAGCTTAGCTTACTGCTTATCCAGTGTCGAACTAACCAAACAACTTGATGCCTGAGTATTCAAAGCTTAAAAAAAAAAAAAAAAAATACACTGGACCAGGTTCTGTGTAATAGAAATTATAGAAGCACAAACGAAACGGCCAAAGAATCAACAATCAAGAAGAGGTTTTCCAACCGAACTCGTTTTCCAATCCCCGATCCGATCTAAAGCCATATCAAACAACGGAGCCGGTTGCGGGGCTCTTGTTAGTCTTTCTTAGCTTCGCGTTGTTTGAATTCCTGGTGCCATTCCATGAATTCCGTGAACGTAGCTGCCATCGTGTTATTAGTTGTTGGTTACCCCTTTTTGCCATCAGATACAGATATTGCCAATCGGCAAAGATACTTGATTCCAAATAATCGACTCTCTCTATAGAACTTCACCTGGAGACCTGAGATTCCAAACAGCAAACATAAAAACAAAAGTCACAAAGATATTTTTCGCAATAAAATCAAATTAAAAAATACGAAGGCTGTAATTGCCAATAAATAGTTTCGCCGCGTCGTCGCTGTCGTTTGGCGTTGCGTGTGTACTGTGTTGCAGCAGCAGCACTAGCAGAGCAGCATCGTCGTCGTAGTCGTGCCTCGCCTCCGTATGTGCCCTCCATTCCTCTCGTATCTTTGATTCTATGTTTGTTGTGTATTTTTCGAGAGAAAGAATTTCCCAGGAGAATTCCGCGCACTGTGGTATTTTATCTTATCCGCTTTTGGTGTGTTGTTTATTTATGAAGTGAATATAACGAAGCGAATTAAAACAAAAAAAGTAAAAGATATAAAAAAACAAAAACGAATTCAATCTGGAAGAATTACTTGAAGGTAAGCTTGCATTTTAGTTTTAGTTGGTTTTTGTGGCTTTTATTGTTAAATAAAACAGAATATTCAGAAATAGAGCTCATTACTCTGGCCAACAACAGGCAGCTGGGTGGGAGGAATGAGAAGGAGGTGATAGATAAATTCGCCTCATTCTTCTCCAACTTGTTTAAGTGTGGTACTATACTTCCCCTAACGCAACCATATGTTACACAATCAAACAAGTTCTCTTTCTCTTCCTTTATCTATCTCTTACTCTCTCTCTCATATACTGTTATAGGGCGAGGGCGAAATACACGTACACGTGGTGGTGTAAAAATTTTGGAATGTGGCAGTTTTTCGTGAGGAATTTTCGCCGTGAATTTTTTTGAAGTTTTTGGAATAATTGCGTACATAGTGTACACATAACCTGAATAACTCCGTTAGTCGAAATATTCTAAGACAGATGGCGTCTTTGTTGAAAACATTTTTTAGTTCTCTCTCAAAGTCAAAGCAAGAGGCAAATAGCCAATAACCGGCTAGATAGAGTGAAAGAGGTGAAAGGTACGTGTTTTGCTTCAACAAATTTTTATTCAATGAAATTCCGCATTACTGTATTGTGTGTTTACTCACCGTTAAATGTGATGTACGATTGTGAGAGCGAGTGACGAGTGAGTCTTTTTGCATGCCTTGATGAATTCCTCCCCCATTCGTCTACTTTTCTCGTAGGTACACTCTATCAAGATGATGGTGAGCACTTTTTTGTTTTGTTTTTGTCGATAAATATGGCTGCCGCCACCGCCACCGTCGCCGGTTGTTTGGCTGATAGTTGATTACAATTTACAGTAATCCATCTTAAGCAAAGCGGGTGGAGAAATGGCGAATTGAATATTTTTGTATAAGTAGGTATACATACCAACTTAAATTTAAATATTTATTCTCTTTTTTGTTGAATTTGTTTTTTGTGGTTTCGTCGTCATCGTCGTCGTCGTCTTCGTGAGTAGGGTAAGCAATGAGAAATCTTATTCTGACACCATCACAAAAGTAAACCACAATTCACAATTCCTAGTCCGCTAACAATACGCATATAATTTTTTGTGAAGCACCTGATCAGTTGTTCAGCTTTAAAGATGGCAAAGAAAAAAGTATGTAAGCAGGTAATTGATTTTTGAGGTTTTTGACTCTTAAGTTGTTTTTGTTTTCGTTCGGTTGTTTAGCTTTAGATGCAAGAAGGAGTTTTTTTTGTTTGCAGAATAAATATGTAATGTAGCTACCTTACCTACCTAATTATGATTTTTACTGCATTTCTTGATTCGTCTCAAGATTTAAAAAAAGTAGGTATATGTACATATGTGCAACTAAGTAAATTTAATTTGAAGCTTTTCAAATTTGTTTTCCTATTAAACAAATGGCGCCCGAGATAAAAACAAATTCACAGTTATTTGTTGTTTAAATAAGTGTGTTGACATACGTATGTAACTGGCTTGAATTGTGATTAAATTTAATTGAAAATATTAATAAAAGCTTCCATTGGGCTCAATAATTGATGAAAAAGGTTTTAAATCAGACTTTTTTTTCTTTTTTTTAGTTCTGTTTATATACCTAGGTTAGGTACCTATGTATGCATACATATGTAATTTGTTAAAAGTGCTTCCATTTTTCATTTATTTCGTTGCCTTTAAATTTCCTTCTAGGCTTACGGCACTAATCAGATAAATGGTTAACTTTTGTTTGTTCCATTTTGAGTAAATTCCAATCCTCTTCATTGCCACCTCTAATTCAGTTAACAATAAGAGTTAGATTTATTTGGAGTATAAATGATTTGGATGGAAGGTATACATTTTTTTTCGAATGTGAAATCAGACGCGAGTTAAGGCTGCTTCTGTGTGAATGCTATAGCTAGCAAAGTTACGATTTATATTTTGTCTTATTCTCTCAAGCTTATATTTTATTGTTATGTATTACCTTTTGGTAGTTAGTTAAGCGAAAACTTCATATTACCATGTCAATTAGCTGTTTCTATTTGTTTACTGCACGTTGGGCGCCATTTATTAAGTGTCTGATAAATTGAGTTCTACTAGTAGTTACATTTCCCGTGTTCTGTTTTTTATTCTACGTTGGGCGCCATTTAATTAGCATTTGATAAATTGAGTTCCAGTAGTCTTATCTTTCATATATGATAAATAAAAAAAAATAAAGTTTTAACAGCGCAAGGGTAATTTCTTTTAATGGCCTTAGTCAGATTTGTACCCAAAGCGATCTGTAAAGCTTTCTGTTGTAATTCCGCATGTAAAAACACACCTGATAAAAAACAGTTCTTGCCAAAAAGAAATCTCAAGCTATCCTAAAAGTTCCGGTACCTATACTCATCTATCCTATAAGAAATGTCAACAACAGCTGAATTTTCATATTTTCATTCCCATATAATATACATTACATACCTACAGCAAAATTTGGCGGGTATGATTTTTTGTCAGAAAGGCCGTGAAAAGACTTATTTTGTTTTATTTTCAGTTTCTCGGTAAAAACGAACTTAACCAAAATTGTTGAGAATTAAATTAATGGTGTGCAAGATATCTAAAAAAAATGTAAATCCATTCTGCTTATTGATTGCTGATTGAATCCATTAATTTAGAAATTTGCCTCACCGTGCCTCTTACGACTGCTTTTTCGTCAACATATTCTTTTAATAAGAAATGTTTGATTACTGTAAACATAACATTATACTACACCTACACTATATATGTACATTATATCAACAATGCTAGTTTAATTAGCTGCCAATGAATTAGGCGGCACTAATTTAAAGCACCTGCAAAAATAAGAAGAAGAACAAAATTCCATAACATTAATCTTCGTTCCATCAATCCAAGTCATTAATTCAATGTCAAAACGTTGGACTTTGGAGTTACCCAGCAGCGCCAGCATCCACCTGCCAATACATACTTTTTCAATTCATCAATTATCTATTTCGCTAATAACACGGCAACATTTTACACAGATTATCATTAATACCCAGAGATTACCCATTTGGGCGATAAACTTCCATCAACCATGCTCATCATCATCATATCGTCATCAGAATCTCGAGTCGAGAGTAGGTATATATCGTTGTTGTTGTTGTTTTGCTGGAAAAAGACGCGCGGCGAATTATTAATTTTGTACGCATGCTGAGATTCTCCTGCTCCTCCAGAACTCGAATAAGTATTTAAGTATTTTCGGAGCACAAACTGGAGTTAATTTTTTCTTTAGTTTTTCATTTTTTTTTTTTCGCACACAAAGATAATGTAGGACCAGAAAAGATTGTCGAGAGGTTAGCTCCTCAGCAGAGATATCTCCTTGACTCAGTTGAGAGCTTGAGTAACTGCCATTAAGTTACTGTTATATAACTTAAGGAGAAAATGTAATTGATTGGAAATACTTTATGACGGATTCGAATCCAAACCTACATATTTAGAAGCAACAGTTTTACCCAATTTCTCTCTTCTCTTCCCTAAATGTTCAATAATTCGCTGACTCAGGTAAATATTTGTCCCTTTCAAGAAACCCCCTTCCGCCGCTTGCTCGAATAAATCCATATCCGAGGGAACTTATTGATATTCACGTAACTGGGGCCACAGTAGGTATATATACCAAACCCTTTTGTTAAGTCAGATTTCAACACGTCGCGTAACCAAAGTAGAGGACTAAAACGCGCTATTTTCTTTATCGCATCTACAGGTGCGTCGTTGTTGCTCAAAATAATGGTTATTGAACATGCTCAATACTAATTAAAGAAGCAATAAACTGTGGGGAAGAGAAAGGGAGAGGGAGAAAGAGAGAGAGAGAGAAAAAAAGGAAAAAAAGCAATAAAAACCCAGTGGATCCTTTAATTGTGATACTTGAGCTTAAGTTAATTGATTTCGGTTTGGTTGACATGATTCGTAAATGTTGTAAAAATAACTCAGTAAATTCGTCGAAAAAAATGGCGATATGTAGGTTTACCTTAAATCAGAATTTATTGAAAATTGAATGGTAGGTATAGTGAGTTACTTTTAGAGCAGTTTAGTTAAGTTATCCCACCTCAATTTCCGCAAGGTATGGCTGCCATTTGGAAATTAAAGAACTTTAGCGTTGTTTTAAATTATTTCAGAAAAGATTGATTTTACGTAAAAAAATACTGTATCGTTTTTAAAAAAATTGAGTTTAAAAAAAAAATCATTGCACTGAAAAAATCAATTAAATCAAAATTGGATATCAATTATTTTCCTTTAAAAAAAACTACAAACTTTATTAATTTATTTATTTTTGCCACCAACAAATTATCCACTGACAGTTACATAAAACCTAAAAAAAAATAACAAAAACCCAAAATCTGCCGGAGAGAAACGTTAAAAGTTTAACTATACTTTTTCTTTTTTGTACGTCGCATGCGTTGCCTATGGGTCGCTACTCAGTTGTCAATTGTATATGTATGTATGGAATGGGTTGTCCCCCTTAACATTTCTTTATAAAGGGTGATTCGCGCATAAGGTACGACAAAAAGCTAGAGTGTGTAGCGAACCTAAAGGACATGACAAAAATCGTATAGTAGGGAAATAAGAGGACCTAGTCGGATGGACGAAAATCACCCTTCCGGTCATGCTCAGTCATATAATATCAATCTGAGAATAAAGTTCGTTTCGGTCATATAGATTGGGTTCTTTTTTAAAGCTTCCCTCCACCAGTTGTAAGGAACTAAATGTCTTTTGGTACTGCTGATCTACCAGAGTGAAAGCCTATAATACCTGTTGAATAGTGCCAACGTAGTACCTGCTGATCTACCAGAGCGAAAGTCAGCTGCGTCTCTGATCTACCAGAGCAAAAGTCTGTTGCGTCGAGTGCCACCAGAGTCCTAATACTTGCTGAATAGTGCCACCAGGAGCGCAATCGAGTTCCGCTAGGAGTCTTGTACCTGCTGAATAGTGCCACTAGGAGAGTATAGTAGCTGCTGATCTACCAGAGAAAAATCTGCTGTGTCGAGTGCCAACAGGGGCATAATACCTGCTGAATAGTGCCACTACTCACCAGAAGCGAGTTCGAGTGTCATCAGGAGTCTTGTACCTGCTGAATATTGTACCAGCTGATCCTGCTCCAAATTCTTAATTCAAAGTGAAAGAAAACCAGGTTAATTGGTACCGTAGAATCCGCGCAGTTTTTGTCAAAGTTTTATTAACGACTCAGCTCCCATTCCTACATTTGCAAAAGCCTCCACTTTATAGGCTCCGAAATTCATAGTGCAGAAAATACACGAACGGACTACCTATAAAGTTAGAGAAGTTTTAATTTTCTAAAGTCGCCTTCCATCTGTCATTGTCTCTCACATTAGTTTTACTCGAATTGTAACAGATCATAATGGGTTTTAACAGAAAATAAAATAAATTGTTAAATCTTTTCATCTGGTAACTCCCAAAATCGTCATTATATTACACATGCATATTGCAATTCATTTTCTTGCTTGTAGGTACCTATTCGCCTTTCATTAATTCATTCCTTTAGGTATATTATCTTATAATTTTATTTATGACTACCTACCATTTTATTCTCGTTCTTGTGTTGTTCTATGCTCATTTACCAAACCTCCCCCGCCCCCCACATTGTGTGTTTTTTTTTATATTCTTGTTGATTGTGTGTAGGAAAAGTATTTTTATCTACTTCTATCGCGCATGCTGTAGAACATTACTCATTTCAATCACTTTTGTATTAAAAAAAAAGTCGTAAACTCAACCAATTACCCATTCCTATCAATGATATTGAACATAAAGAGAATTGAGTAGTTAATACAATTGATGCGATGAGAGACAGAATAACTGTCTGATCTGAATATAAAATGCGTGCGTTTTAAACTGCTCTTTGTAACGCCCCTCAAAGTGCACTCTTCCAAAAAAAAAGAAAAAAGAAGGAAACTTCAAAGTTACACATTATTTCATAAGGCATGCAAAACATAATTGTTTCAAAAGGTTGCAGATGGATCTGTCTCTGTTTTTCCACCAATTTACTTTGAGTGAGTTAAAAGCTTGATTCCGAGTCAACTCTCTTTGTTCGCTCTTTTAGCTTAAAAACCAAGCATATCATATGGAATCGACTAATACATTCTTAAAGTGTGGGAGAATGTTTGGGTCCAATACATACACAGATAGTAGATAATAATAGAGAGGAAAGAACTCCCTCGCTTTCATGCTTGTCATGGAAATCGTGCCCGGAGTCCATACCCCGACCCTGATGCGTGGAGATGGAGTTGAATTAAATTGATATTTTGGTTGCTTTCGTTGTAAAGGTCATGTCATGATTTCATTGAAATCACTTTTTGAGTGTTGTTCTTCTTATTTGTCAAACCCCCTGTCCACACCTACCCTCGTAAACAGTTTATCAGTCAACATGTAGATAGATACTGTTGCTCGTGATATCATCCCCCAAAGCTTTACGCCCGACCCTGGGAAGAGTGTTGCTTGTCTTCTATCTCTTGGAACGAAATGAATCCTGTTTATTGGTTTTCTAGATGAGTACAAGGACGATTCTCCGACAAGCGGCGACGACAACGAAGTTCGTTGGAGATGGATAAAGAAGCACTTTTGCATAAGTAGAAGTACACAAGATAGAGAGGAGGACGGGGAGGGCGTTTGGCCAGCTCATGGCAAAGGCAAAAAGAAGTCGAGGAGAAGATGGGTTACAAATTATTATTGTCTCGGTGATTAAGATAATGGCCGGGAAGGGTGTTTATTGTTTATTGACAAAAGCTGGTGGCGAAGTGTGTTTGTTGTTGCTGGCATTCAGTGTCTTTAATAAAGGGGATGATGTCGGGTTCTTTGGGATGTTTTTATTGCATTTTTTTTTTCCTTGGGTCGGTTGTTGTTTTCTACTTGTTGTTGGTAACAACATGTCTTCAATGTTTTTTGTGAGGCTAGAAAGACGTAGGAGATTGTGTGTAAATTAAAAGCGAAATTGCTTAAAGATTCCGGGGTTAAGAGCAAAATACATTGTTTAAAGGAACACGTATAGCTACCAATAGTTCTTAAATGCCTTTTAGGGACTTCAATGTCAAGTGTTCCTTGAGGATATTTACCATAATTGATTTGCCTTATAGGAGTATTTGTTTTTTTTCTTTTAATATGGGGACTGAGGTTGATGGATTAGGCACTGATTTTCTGATTATAATATTTCACAGAACCGAATTAGGGCATATAGAATACATACATACTTACATCCATAACATACATATTAACAAGCTGAAAATTTACTGTTTTAATTTAGAAATATTTGTCAGATTAGAAATGTTTTCTTAGGATTTATGGGTTTCAATTGAATTTTAAAAATACCATTTTTTGTTTTATTAAATGGCGTTTATAGAAGTCATTATTTTGTGTGTCTGGATTTGAGTTTAAATCTTACAATTCATAAAAAAATAACCGAGCTAGTTTTAGCTATTAAAAAAAGTTTATGTGAAATTTGTTATGGCAGAAATGGCGCCCAACACTTTTCATTTTTATTATATGTTTGGACAAAAATTATTTGTGTCAAATATTCTGCCTTTTAAAATATAAGATGTCATATTAGGTATATAAGGCAAACAAGAATCATGATCGTTATTGGTTCTAAATCTAGTCTCTATTTGATTTTATTATTTCCTGCATAATACCTAATATCATTCAGTTGCAATCTTCTAGGATTCGGACATTTCGGTCTCCGTAATCCTTCCACCGTCTTCCATTCGCTTTAATGGTTCTTAGAGCCCGCGTCTCTTCACTTCTGCTAAGCAATGAAATCTTACTGATAAGCATGGAACAGCAATAGTTTAGAGGCTAAGGTAATGAATTTATGATTAGTTCTAGCTTTGAATTGATATAGCAGGCACTGCTTACCTTAAGTAATCGGTTCCATATTTTTATTTCCGTGTTCTCATCTGCGACTTTTAACACAATTCAGTTTAATGGATTGTAGGTTTGATTTCAATTCCACTTATATTTAAGAAACTTTGATTACCTACATCCTTTCTAAAAAAATATTAGGCGTGTTTTTTTGCAAGCCCGGTGGGAATTGCAGGAAAAAAATGACCACACGGATTAGTGAGGGCAACAAAGAAACAAAATGGAGTTTTCATACAAACTATCGATAACAAGTATATAATATGTGCCGGTAACACAGTTTTCCTGTGTGCTTAAGTTAAGCCCGGAGAATTATCTGGGTTTAGCTTAGCCCGTAAAGGATTAGTTGTTGTTGTATTTAAAATGGTGATTGTTTAGCAACGAGGTTGTTTTTTTCGACCAATTCCCTCTGGGCTTACAAAAAAATACGCCTATTATATATAGCCCCAACATCAGGTTTTAGGTAACTAAGATTTCAAATATTCTTTTTCTTCCAAAATTAAGTGTCTGAGTTCCATTTTTTCATTTTTTTCCTTCTTTCATGCTTTTTGGCGAAATTATTGAGATAGCGTTCTAAAAATAATAATAATTGGCGCCCAATAACAACTGAAGCTTCGGTAATATTAACAGTAGTTGTCGTTTATCCCTTAATTTACGTCCATTAATCTTTTTATTTCTGGACACAATTAATCTAAAAAGAAGGCAGGTAGTTAGGTAGTAATAGAGTTTTTCTGACTTTATAAAAATTAATATTATTCGTAACGTACTAAATACTTTTTCTATTTCAATGAATTCTCTAAGGCCCAGTTTTTCAGTGCGATCCTAGGTTCGAAATAAACACCAATTTAGAGTTCAAGTTAACTCAAATTTAGTGAGTTTCATTTAATTCTGCTAGGTGCCACGTCCACTTTTCTCTTTTTTTCACCAACCGCTTCCACGCCTAATACAAGGTTAAGTTACTTTACATTTGATTTTGTACTTATTTTACGTAGCGTCGATTGAAAATTTCTAGGAACAATTGTAATTATTTTGAAAATTCGATTACCAGACTTACTTCTCTTGTATTTTAGTTTTCACCTTATAGTCCAGGAAAATTAGACTTGCACTTCAAAAAAAGCTGAATTTTGGTAGTAAAGACATAGAGAGCTTTATTTTAATTTGTTTTTGTAAAAATTACTTGAAAACTATCAGGTTTTTGGAAAGTATGTCAAGACGAAGGTACAGTACAAATTGCAATATGAAAATGGCTGCCATCGTATTGCCCTGGCACAATTATTTGAATTAACAAATGACCAATTTTTATAATCAATTTGTTTTTCTTCTTGAATAAATTACTTTTAAAGAATTTATAAGCTATATACCTTACCTAATCTATCATAGTATACTTAAAAGAAAAATATTTAAAGCATATTTTGCAAGATTAAAAAAAAAACACAACTTGGAATGCAAAAACTTAACTTAACTCACACACTGATATAATTTACTTCAATTTTTTTTTTAATTTCATTTTCTTTTTAATGTATATTTACTTTGATTTTTATTTTTTCGTTTTGTTGTCCAAGCATGCATCCAGAAGTGCACTACTGACAAAAGCAAAAAAAAAAACAAAAGAGCAGAATTAATATTTAATGACAAAAGAAAAGAAAATTCTCATTTAACCCTGCTAAAATGGGGAGTGTGGGCCAAGGGGCAACCCGCACCCTTCATGCATTCTGTTGGCTTGCTTGCTTGCTTACTTACTGGTGCTCCATCTCTTGGTGGACTTTGTTGTACAATTCGCTGTTGTTGTGTAGTTTACTCATTTTGAAGTGGCTGTCGTCTACGAAGTCTGTCGCCGCCGCTGCCGTACGTGGGTCAGAATGGAGAGTTCATTATTAAATTCTTTTTTCGTACACACGGGGAAAAAGAAGCAAATTGTTGAATTATTCATGAGAGAGGAGACATTTATTTTTTTTTTATTTTTTTTCTTATGTTCTTTTCTTTTATATTAATCTTTTATTGCAAGCTACTATAGATGGGGAGGGACATCAGGAGGCAGGCGAGATCGATTATCAGTAATTTCATAATAATGACAGCCTATCCTACAATATTCCTCCTTCCATACTTCGCTTGCGTGTCTGTGTCCAGTTTCACGTCCATCTGGTGGGAAACAAAGCGTTGCTTTCATTCACAGAAAATCGATGAGGCAAAGACCCACGAGTGATGGCGGTGGAGTTGGTGTGGAGAGTAAATATTCGTGACAGCTTCGACCGAGATGAAGTGAAGATGAGTGAAAAAAAAAATCAAATGAAAAAAAGATTCTGGATTCTGGTCAGCGGTGCCATTCAAATATGGGTCGTTTTTGGAGAGAGACTCATTTGAATATTATTGAATGGAAAACTCTGACTAAAATGATATTAGTTCCACTTTCGTTCATTGTCCCTCTTGATCAATGGTCTTTTAGTATTGAGTGTGTTCAGGGGATTAATTTGCTTTTGCTAATCTCCATTTGTTTTTTTTTTTTTCATTTTGTGGGTGTTGTGCAAGGTTATGTAGAAACTCTAACTGTACGGCTTGTTATAGCAGTTTTTAAAGGAAATTGTGTGTTTTATGTTTCTTTCTTTCAAATAGAAAGTTCATACATTTAGATTGACCGGTTATCAACATTTAACCGTATAATGGGTATCGAGAATTGATTTGGCATTGAACAATATAAGTATGAACTTAAACTTAAAAAAAACATGCTGATTGTTGAGAATTTTTTATATAAGATTTTCTAATTCATTTTTACAGTAATTCCTCTCTTCTATTTTTATTTTTGGCAGCTCCACGTTGGGTGCCATTTCCAGCCTAAAATATAACTCAGATATTCTCAATATTTCTTGAGTTTAGTTTATGTGTTATGGAGACTAGGAGTTATCTCCTGTCATTGTGAGCACAATCATGTCATGTCATTTGTCTTAAAAAAAAACATAAAATACTTTTAGATAAAGGCTTTAATTCTACTACGTAACTAACTAACAAAAAGCCTTTCTTTCTAGAACTGGTTGTTGGGTGTGTTTATCCACTCAACCTGCGACTCCACCTTTCCTAATTCTGCAGAAGATAAGCATCTAATTAAATGCACCAGGTAAAAGTTCATGATGGAATGCAAACAACAGACTTTCATTGGTCGATCTGCACGAATATTGCCACCTTTCGGAGGATAAGGTTGAGGCAAGTTTTTAATATGAATTTAACTATTTCGCCTATCCGACCTTTATCCCTCGCCTCTATGATGGAAAGGAAAGTGAATGTAGAAAGTCTAAAAAAAAAAAAAACAATTTAACTAAACTAACTAAAATTGTAAACCAACTATAACTCTTTACATCCATTCTTAGGATTGTTCTGTATGTCGTTGAGTTTTTCCCATGAGTTTTGCCTTCATCGGATATTTTATGCCCAAATCAAGTGTGATGTGAATTTTATTGTGAATTTATTACAAGAACTTCGATGTACATAATTCCAAGAAAATCGTACAATTTTGTATACAAATTAGACAAAAAGTCCTTTTGTTGGGCGCCACTTTAAAGTTTTTAACCAGGATTTCTCGTAAATATCTGAATATACAATGCCATAATATTGATTGTATTTTCTTTAACATTCTTAACGTGTGTTTTTTTTTGTCGCAAAGCTAATTTTTACATAAATTTTAAATAAAGTGGTAACCGTCTCTGTTGGTCACAATTTACAGATTTCTCTATTTAAAGCCCAATTTCCTTTCTTAATAGGTGGCATTTAATTTCTAAGTAAGGAGTACCACTCGTTGAGCGCAAGCTTCTTTTAAGTTTGAAATCGAGCAAGAATACGAATAAATGACTTAATAAATTTTTGATCGGGTGCCAATTTAGTAGTTCATTTTCAAAATAAAACATTGCATTCGAATGACATTTTTACAAACAACATATAACTTATATTCTTACTTAGAGTAAGGAGTACTACTTGTTGGGCGCCACTTTTATGTTTGAAGTTTGGTAAGATTGGAAATAAATGAGACACCTACCTTTTTATCGGGCTCCAGTTTAGAAAAAAAAGGAAAACTCAACACTCTGCAATCTAATAGGTAAAAAAGAATTAAATGCATATTTTATTTAAGCTAATACAAAATACAAAAAGGAAGCATAAAATCAAATATAATTTAGCCGGTTTCCTTGAAACATAATTCAAAAGTACATACAAAAAATTCTAAATCAATTAAATCAATATGCCTCTAAAATACACTAGGTTCCTTATAAAAAATGTATTAAATGCCCTTCCTTAAAAAAAACCATAGGTACATCACCTGCGCCAAGCCTATCATCTGGCAACACCACTCAATAACTTTGTCACTTCGTAAGCAATACATAAAGAAACATAATTTTTAACATTCACACAACTTAAGATAAAAGATGAATATCAAAAGCTAGAGATACCTACCACCAAAGGCAAAAAACCCCCCAAAAAAAAAAAAAAAAAACAACGTTGAGTAAAATAACGTAAAGAAAGAAAACAACCATATACCATACCTACTCTCTGATGTGATGACATTAAAGTATGGGTCACTTCAACACTCAACAACAAACTTCAACTCAAAACATATTCTCCTTCATTGAATGCACTCATTTTAAACTGAGTTGTATATCTTGTATCCGAAAGGCATAAAAGCAATACGCAACGCACAAAGACGAATGAATGTTGGGTTGGGGATTAGAGAACTTTTAGCTTGATCCAAAGGTATATATAATATATTATTTCGGAGAGAGACTAAAAAGTGGGGGTTGTCATACTTGTTGTTGGTGTCTTGCCTAGCCGGCAGCGTCGTCGGCCGTTGCTCTCTCCCTCTTTATCTCTCAAATGAGTGTATCTCTCTCTCAGTGTGTAGCAGTAGCATTTGTGTGGAGGAAGCACAACTCTAATTGTGCAGAGAAAAGTCTTCTGATTGAAATACCCGCCCGCCGCCTGCTAGCCAACCCAGCTAGTCAGTAGTTTTGTTTATGCTGCCGTCGCGTCAATGAGAAAATTAACCGTTTCTTATACAGACTTGCATTGTTGTCGCTGCCGCCGTCGTCGTCGTCGCGCCGAAAATTTATAATAATAATTCTTCATCGTTTTATGACGAAGTGCGGAATCATTTTTTCGCGCTTTTTGATTTTTTTTACCCTCTTTTTGGGCTAACCCTAATTAACGTCATTCGCTCGGATGCGGTGACATGACAAAGTGACATCTATTATCGTCTCTGTCAATTGAATTGAAATGTACATAAATGTATCAAATTTGCAGGTGCGCGCGTTAAATGCAAAATAGAAAAAAATTGCAATATTTCTTTGTGTTGGATTCATTTGATAGTTTGTTTATTTTCCTGTGTGTCAAGTATGTCAAATTTGACAATATTTTTGACAGATAAATCAACCAGTTGAAAGAAGAAAAAAATGCCAAAAATACAAATTGAATGTGAATGTCCCATGTTGACGAAGGGACAACGATAATGGCACGCAATTAATTCACTGATAATCTAATTAAATTGATAGACAAGTGGTAAAGTCGAAGAACCATTCGTTTGTGTATCATCACGCGGATTTCTCTCACAACAATCAACCCCGTATTTTGTGCAACAATATATCAAATAAAGAAAAGGAAAATATTGTTATTTGACAATCATTGTGATTGTCTTGTTGTTTTAATAGTGTTGTCAGTGGTGTTATTATTATTTTTATAATTAAACAACAAATAGCAATTATATTTAATCAGTGCGTGTGCAATCTGAGTTGTGTTTTTTTTTATTATTTTATTGATTTTTTTTATTTGGTATTTTCTATTTATACCTACTGTGAAAAGTGTTAATAAAGAATTGTCAAACAATAAATAACTGTAGTTGCTGTCATCAGAAGACATCGCTTTATTTTTTTAAATTAAAGGCATCAACACAATCAGCGAATAACCAGCCATGGATTGTGATTACTCGAAATTTCTTTATAAACGTGAGTAATTCGTTTGTTTGATTAAACTTATCAACAAAAAATTAATTCTTTCCTATAAAATGTATAATACTTAATTCGTTAAGAATCAAAACGCGGTGCATTGAATTCCTTATTACTTTCTTCAATTCACCTTGGCAGCCTTATTTATTTTGCATCATTGCGTCATATCTTTTATTTATTTTACTTCTCACAGAAAAAAGTGAATTTAGTTTTTGGGCGCGCAAGTAAATGTGATTTATTGGCCATTGCTGAGATTTTATTATTTTTTTCTGGAAGGCAGCTATTTAATCCATAAATAGATATTTTAAAAATAGATTATTGGAATAGTTTAGAATCGATGTGTGTTATATTTTCTAGAAGAGTGTATATTCCCCTTTAGAAAATTGTTGTAATAGTGAAAATCAAATCGATGCCGTCGCCGACGGCAATTCTGTAAATTATTTTCAAGTATTGTGAGCGGGTGTTTTGAATATATGAGGGATTAGAAGACATAATGTGCAGGGATACATTAGCTATGATTCGAACTAATTAAATAAACATTATGGACATACAATTAAACAGAGGTCAATCTTTAAGAGATTTTTAAGAAAAGCGTATATTTGCCTGTTTATCGAGGTTTACAGGACAGGATCTTGGCAGAAGAAAAATTAACCCAGATTTGACACCTACAATTTTCCTATTTTGCTTTGAAAATTTGAAACAACCTTTTAAAAACTCAGGAATTTTGTTATGCTTTTAAAAAATCCCATACACAAATTACACAGTTAATTACACGTTGTGTAGTCCGGCGAGTTAAATTAATAATTATAGATTATTTGGAGAAGTCTCCAGTATTTACCCGCAGAATAGGTACCTATGTATTTTTTTTTTTAATTTGCGCAACCACTAAGAATATTCTGCCGCCGCCGCCGTGTTTTCGTGAGCATTTGTTTGTGTTCTTGAAAACAACATACAAATTACAATCCGTAATATGTCAAAATAAAATAGTGATAAAAATCATTTTATTTTTCCGAGAACTCGAGTTAAGTTATTTTAAAAAATATAAACGCAACTATTAAAAGCTTGTATCTAGCTGCGGTGGAGCGGCGGCGGGCATGGCGGCAGAGGCGATTGGCTTACTTTCAAAATCAGCAATCGGCCGTCGGTGTAAGGGACCGACACCGATGAACTGAACTTTTTTTTATTTGAATTTCAGTTGTTGACTGAAGTAGGAATATTCATTAATAAAA
Source organism: Epistrophe eligans (assembly GCA_951394125.1). Classification (NCBI taxonomy): domain Eukaryota; kingdom Metazoa; phylum Arthropoda; class Insecta; order Diptera; family Syrphidae; genus Epistrophe; species Epistrophe eligans. The sequence continues at coordinate 107,254,644 of OX596029.1, read as the reverse complement.
GTCATTGAATAAAACAAAACTTACGTTTATTACTGCGATTAAAATATATCACCAAAAAAAGTGGTTTAGATTTTTAACAGTCCGTCGATTAACTTACGGCAGCAATTCAGTGCACCCATCAAAGATAAGAATAAAACTGTAGCGAGAGGGAAATTGTCAATAATTAATATTTAGGTATTTTTTCAATAAAAAAATTGCAAACAAAGTCAAAAGTGACAGCCACTCCTTTAATGAATCTGACATGAACTTACTTTTTGGATGTGACCTGAATACATGAATTTATTAAACTTACACATTGAAACCCCAAAGCTTGTGTCATAAAACAACTCAGTTTCTCTTAAGTGAACCAGTATTAATGACAGCTAGTTACTTTTATATAAATGATATAATATCGAGAAATTTACATAGTTCCTACATATTTACATATTTAGATGCATTTGGGTTGAAATTCCTGATAAACTTCGATTTTTTTTTTAAATTGTTATCAAAATTAAATACACACATTATTTTTAACATGTGTCACCTTACATGACAAAACATTGTTTTTGCCATTGAACAAAAACAACAACAAAAATGCCGAAGTCGAAAATGTAAATCTAATTAACAACTTATTCATTAATTCCTTCAAAACAATTAGGGTTGAAACAGAATATAGGAAAGGGTAAATCCAAGATTACACTCATCTAAGACAAAATAAAAACATTTCATCTACCTACATGCGTGTGTTCTTTCAACAAGCATTATAGATTAAAAATAAAATAAAACAAAACAAAAAAAATGCCTTCCCTTAACTTTCAAGTAAAAAAAAAATTGTATGTTATGTATGACACAAACATAAGGTACTAGAACCGCATCTTCTTTTCGAATCGAAGACATCCAATCAACTATCAACCCTGGAATGAATGGCTTAATTGAATTTTCTTATTATGTAAATCCCGTTTTAATCTAATCAATTAATCGCCTTCTACTTTTATTTTCCTTCAATAACTTTTTTCGCGCAATACCTTTTGAGTCTTTGTGTATATTTTTTTTTCATTTTCTATTCAGGAAAAAGTCTCAAAAGAAAAAAAATTCCCTTCAACGTGACGGATAAGAGTAAGTAAATAAAATTAAATGAGTGAAAATGCAATTCAATCAAGAAGCTTGTCAATGAAAATAACTTCTACACTTATACTTTTAAGTTCGAATTTCGATGTCAGATTATATAATTTCGAACTTTCGAATTGTCAACAATTTCCACTGTCATGCTTCAACTTAATAAAGTACTGCGTAGCTAGGTTTTTTTTTTACATTTTCTTAACAAAATAAGAATAAGAAAACTTAATGCATGCAAATAAAGAAAACTTTAATTGCAATTGGAATAAAAATAAGAAGTGTAAATAAAGTAAAAGACCGAACGAAACGAGCAAAGAAGAAGAACAAAATTGATGGCCTCGTAACCTAGTCACTACTTTAGCATAACGTTGACTAAAACACACTACGTAGACATTGCAAACGCACTGGTATCGTACCTTCCTCCCTTCCTACCTATTCACTTACTTATTTGTTCTTTGCCTTACCCGATTAGGTAGCATTAAGCTGGTGGAAGTAATGAACCATCTAGTGGCTTCATTTGACACTCATTGACATAAAATAATGGTCATAAAAAGAAATAACAACTTTTTTGTACTATTTCCGGCGCCCAAATTATCGTAAGATTATATTATCGGTTGTCAATAAAAATTTTCTTTAAAAAGTAATCTACAGAATAGGGGAGCTTATTATAAGTGGTAATGACATTTGTTAGTTTTATGTCTTTTATGAGGTTAAATGTTGTTTTAAATAATTTTATGGCGTGATGGGAAATCTCAAATTAATTATGAAAAATGATTGATTTTCATATGAAAGAACATACCTAGCTTATAGTTTTTTTTTATGGGCCGTGTTTTGCGTTGGGGCTTAGGTATGATCAAATTGATTTTCAACTTAGGTCGTATTTACCACACAACTTGCATACATCCCGCCGGTAAGGTTTGAACACAAGTTATTTTCATTTTTAAAATAATCTTCATTGGTAGAATTATGATGTAAATGAATAAAAAGTCTGATCATATCTTCATATTTCATATTCTGAGGCTTTTCCGCAATTGATTCAGAAGTGTATTTATGTAAGCAAGCTCTGTATTCGCAAGGGGGCGGTAGCGACGACAACGGCGGCGGCAGCGGCGGCGTGGTGACAAATGATAAATTCAGCCGATTAAAATTATTTGACATTTTTTCCGTTAACAGTGCTGGATTCTTCCGGCGTGCGTCCCGTGTCGGTGGTTACACTTGTCTCTTGTACTTTCTACTTTGTTCTTCTTTGATTAATTATTGATATGCTAGTGGTCGCGTTCGAGGAACTATCCAACACTATCTGGTTAGGTTACTGATGTTTTAAAAGACATCTTACCCAACGTATCTGAAAATCTTGGGGTAGGCGGTTATACTATCTGATAATGTTCTTGAAACGTAAAAAAATGGCAGTTTGTTAAATCGAACAATTCAACAATTGTTTTCCAAAAAAACGGGACCGGATCAAACATAATTAAATGTCTGTTCGTGTACTCGCCATAAACTGCCAAGTTCTACCAATTTTAATTCCAATTCGTTTGCTAACTCAAGAAGTTTTTTTAAGAAAAAATTTGAATTGTTTGGCAGAACAGATATAAAATTTATTTATTTGTTTTGGATATAAAAACCCTATTATACTATAATATGTGTATAATAGTAGTTCTAATTATTTAATGATTTATTAAGTTCAAGTTCTAATAAGATTGCCAGAGTAAATGAATGATTAAATATTTTACTGACAATGTTTTTTGTTTACATTAGATACTCTTTAAGTTGTGCGTACTTGTGTTCTACGTTGGTAATTATCATTTGTTTGTTTTAAATTAAGTAAGTGAGGTAAAGTATAAAAAAAAATCATTCAGGGTTTCTTTTATAGGAACCACTTATTAACTAAAAGGAGGAAAGTTTGCATTTATAACCTTCTTACGTTGAACTACAATTTTTAATATTTCAGTATCACTTCCTACTTCTATATATAGTGTTTGATGAGAGTTTATATGGAAAGTGAGAAATAACTCTGGTTTACAAATGACAGTTGTTAAAAATTTTGACAGAAATATTGACAGATGTTGAATAATTTATAACAGTTAACTTGCTTGAAAGCCAGCAGCATAATGCGAAATGAAATGAATAATATTTTTTTTAATTTTTACTAGTTTTACAGGCTAATGTTGTTTCCATACAAACAATGGATAAAAGTTGTAATTAATTCAAGGCAGTTTTTCTCCCGAATATAGTTAAATCGTGAAAATTCGATGGGCTCAGCTAAGCGTTAAGCTGGAAGAAAATTATTTGTGCATTTTACATGTAGGTATATTGTTTAGCTCCGACCTCATTTTTATCGTGTTATTCCTTTAGCGTTTGACATGTATTGTCAGAATTTGTCATTGAGATACAAAATGTCATATCTACAAAAAATAACATTGGAATGAAATTGGTAGAAATTGGCAGTTTTGGGGGTTAAACTTATAAAATTAATAATCCTGCAGTCACGTTTTTGGATACTCTTATGATTTATTTTTCAAAATATCAGCTGTCAAAAATTTAACTTAATTGACAATAACCACAACCTGTCACTTCTGACAGTTAACTTAAGTTGATCTTTTGATTTAAGTTTGAAACAGCATAATGTCATGGTTTGCATTCGCCTAAAAGACAAATTTCAATCTACATAAAAAATATGACAAAGTTCAATATAAACATATTTGTATGTACATATATGTATATATTCTATGTAAATACATATGTATAATCTTGTTCCATCAAATTCTAAGTAATATAATATGTGTATCTCAATTTTATCAATAAAAATAATCAATTCGATTTTTATAGATCAAAGTAAATTCTGAAATTATTATCACACCATGTTTGGCAATTTGCGAGTGCGTTTGGTGTCTTGCGAAAATTCATAAAATTAACTTGTTTAGAATGCCTGTCATGGAATAAACATCAAATGTCTGTGGCACATGGCTAACAAAAAATAATTGTCAAAAAAAAGAAAACACGATAACATTTCCGGAGACATTATATTTCGTTTGCAATTTTTTTTTTATATTCTGTATTTTTGCCGGTAAATAAAATGAGTCATCGCACAAAAAACTCGTTCTCTACGCAATCGTGGTTCGGCTTAACTTTCGAACGAATGTTGTATAAATTTTGAATAGTAATAAATTTCAAGCGGCAGCAGCTTGTTTATCAAGTATTTTTTTTTCTGTTTTATTTTTAAAAGCAAACAAGAAAAAGTATTAGATAGTTTATTTGCATGACTTTTATTGGTTTTTGGATTTGTTAATTTACTTATCGTTTACAGTTTTATTGATTTCAGATTAACCTAGAGATTTTGCATTATTTTTATTATTATGGATTAATCAGAAAAATATTATACTAGTTATAGTGAAGTAATCAAAGTAAATTTAATTGTAAGGAACTAAGGGGTAGGTGTATACATATGTACGTAGAAATGGGGTTATTTTATTTTTTTTTTTTTTTAAATGCATCGCCAATTGGAAGTGTGTCATCAAAATTTTGATAATTAGGTTGGTTTGTATAGGTACTAACTGAAAACGTTGCCATCTGTGATCTAGCCCCGGAACTTTTAACCGATTGATTAAAATAGAATTTAATGTAAAACTAAGCTGAGCTGGTTTTTGATTGAGCTTGCCTGCCCTGTCTAAGTACTGTGCACCACCTATGGCCTTTTGATTTGCAAACTACTGTCAATTTTAACCAAAACTCAAGTAGATTTTTTTTTTTAAATGCTAATCAAATGCCATAAAATAGCTTAATGACTTAAAGTAAATTAGCTTCGAATTCAGTTATTGGTATTTCTCACTTTAAGTCAAGATAAAATAAGAAGCAATTTCAAAAGAAAAGTTGATATTTTATAAAAAAAAAAAAAACTGATTTATAAACAGGAAAAATTAAATGGACCTGATTAATTTTAATTTATTGCAGAAATATACATACTTAAACAAAATTATATGTTTTTTGTATATACGTAGCTACGTACTAACTTAGGACAGTTCTCTGCTAAAACATAAACACGCCCATTCGTATATAAAGGCAACCAACTTAAGATGTCATTTTCGACATTCCTTTTTGAATTTCATCGAATATAAACAAATTGACATCCCAAATTTATACACACACTGTCAACATTTAACAAAATGAATTCTTAAAGCATTAATCACTTTTGGCAAGTTATCCGATGCAAAACTTTATATGTATATGTGTGTGTTCCCGTTAACTCCTTTATGAGTATACATCACTTTCAAAACATTACTCAGAAAAGCCTGTGAAGGGCTGAAAAGGAAAAGTGAAAAGAGGTCTTTCAACAAAAGTAATAATTCTCAAAACGTCCAATTGAAACCGACATTAAGTAGGTAAATGGACAAAAGTTGTTTTTCACAAATTGTCAAATTAAATTGTTTCTATTTCTGTCGAACCATTAAGAAATATTTTTTTTGCAGTTATTTAAATTATGAATTTACTGATAAATAATAATCATTTATCAAATAATGTACATACCTATAGTTCTCAAAAAATTACGCATAACTTTTTTTTTGAAAAAAAAAAAAACAATATACTTGGTTATGATTCAACGACGCTTTGAATGTGTTTGTTGTTTGATATTTTTTTTTGAGAACCTAGGAATTTGATTTTCGAAAAAAAAAAAATTTAAAAACTTTTTTTATTGAGACCTCCTTTTTAAAAAAATCAACATTCTTTAATCACTTTTCAAGTGTGTCATTTTAATAATTCAAAATTCAATAAAACATTTGTGAGAAAATTTTATTTAAAGTTGATTGATTATTCATATGTATTTATAAATTCTCAAATTATATTCGAAGTTATTTTTAAGAAATTCAATTACTTTCAATAATTTAAGAAAAAATGAAATTCCAAACTTGAAAAATAAGGGTGATGCATATTTACTTCAAAATGTGTTCGCTCAGTTAATGAATTTTTGCACAATAATTTATTTTCACAAGGGAACTGCTATAAACTAGACTTTATAGAATATATTTACTTTTTCTAAAGTTGGCTAAATACCACACGATGTTCGTGCATTTTCCACGAACATCGAAGGTTAGTATTTCAAGTCGGCCGACTTTGATCAACGTGTTTTGTTGCATGCTGTCATCATGGTTCATTGTAAGAGGGTTTTAAGCATTAATAAAAAATCATTGTATTAGGGTTTTAGGCTGAGGTTCGTAACTGACGGAATTTAATCACGACCACGAACAAGGACGTCGTGTGGTGTGTAGCCAGCTTAAAAACTACTTGAAACATAGAAAATTGATTAAATTATAATTCCACAAATCAATTGTATTACTTATTTATTCTATTCCAGTTCAGGTAGGCCAAAAATCAACAGTAAAGTGCGTCATAATTCTCTTATATTAGAAAGTAAGTGGGTTATACACTTCACTTTTGCAATTCGTTCAAAAATCATTGTATAATTTAGGATATTTTGCTGATTTTCGTACGTTTGGTTTTTTTTAAAGTTAGAATGCGGCAATAATTGACCTAAGCTAAGTGCGTTTTTAGGGGGAACTTTGATCCCTTCATTAAATTTGTCTAAATATGAATTTTTCCTAGAATTTGAAATGCCTCAGTTGAGAATAAAAAAATCACCAATTTCATAAATAATAAAAAAAAATTACTATATGTATCTTAAATCTCTTAGAATCTCAAAGATTTCATTTCTTCTATGATTAATTTTACAAATTATACACAACCCCCGCCACGCTACCTTCGTCGTCGTCGCTCGTTGAGCCAACATTCAAAAGTCATATTTTTAGAGCCAACGCATTATTATCTGACATTCAATTAAAATTTATGACTGTGCTTGTTTCGTATAGAAACTAAAATAAATTGTCGTCCGTTTAATGTTTATTATATTTTCTTCACAAAAGCAAAAGATACAATGAAAATGAAAATAATTAGAGATATACATTTTCACTGACTTGTGATTGAAAATTTCTTCATTTTGGGGTAATTTCTAAAATTGAAATGCTGAAAACGCTGCCAAGTTGATTCTATTTTTGGAGAAAAAAAAAAAAAAAAATAAAATAATAATATGTATAATAATTCACTCGCTTTTGGATATGTATCTTTTTTTTCTCGCAGCTTGAAATCTTGTGTCTGTTGATTCTTGTTTCGCGTGTTTTCTTTTTTCTTTTTTTTCGCGTGTTTTCTTTTTTCTTTTTTTTATTCGCTGCGAATTTTGTATCTGTGTTTGAATAAATTTCCTCCCTTTTGGTTTCATTGTATATCGTGTTGACAGGGATGATATAATTCTTTATTTAAAAAAGTATTCCACATACAAAAAAAACTTGGTATGATATCGCTACTTTTTTCGTCGGCTGTTTATCGATAAACGACAAAAGTCGATAAATAGAAAATTTAAGATATCTCAAATTGTTGTTGCATCAGCTGTGTTTTTACAAGGGGTTAGAAGAGTATGAAGCTAACTAAACAAATTTTGACGCGTCTTTCGTTTGATAGTCCCCTTTCAAACGAGAAAACAAGTTACTAGACCGTTTATTCCCCTTACTTGGTGTCCTTCTCACCTAAAAACTGAAAGTTGCTGGAAACTCAGTTTCCTCGTGTGAAAGGGGACATACGATCGTATTTTATCGGATCTAACCTTGAACGAGACTTCCACACGGGTGATATTCGGTCTAGTGAGTACCAATGGAATGTGATGAATTAGAAGTTTTAGTGACAAACACTTCGAACTATACAGCGATGATGTCGACCTGGGCCCATTTCACGTAAGACCAAAACAATGGGTTGATTGAACGGTAATTGGTTTCTAAATTGCTGTCTCTATCTTTTGATAAAGATGTGAAAAGAACAACTATCGTCAAAACGATGATCATTTAATCGACCTATCGTTTTGCGTTTAACTCTACACGGGCGATTTATACAATGATCGTGCTGTCTGTCTCTATCCCATCGATAAAAAAGGTAGTGAGATCAATCGCCAAAACGATAACTCTTAATCCAGCCAGTATTCTAACCCAGTATTTTAACCCATGGAACTTTCACACGAACTAATTCATAAAATTCGTTATACAGTTTCACATTTTACATTTGTCCATTACTTATGTCATTTTCAGGATTAACATGTTCATGCACACAATAAATAAAATAAATTAAACATTTTGATTTGTGTTCTATGCAAAGAAAACCGTGTAATCTCGGATCAAAATTTTAAGAGGCAAAAATAAAACGACATTATTTGCAGAACCGTTTTCAGGGCAGGGCTGCAAATATTTTAGAGAGATGGGTGTCAAAACACCATCAACTATGGAAATCGCCGCATAGTGTCGCCCTCTCTGTTGCGATATTCACACTTTGAATTTGGTAGACAGACAAAATAAAAGTTAATTCTACACTGAAGAATTGCTTCTGAGTTACCTCGGTTTAAATTTATTTTTTAAGGATAAACTTACTATGAGAAGGTTTTTTTTTTTAATAATACAAACTCTATATACTACTGAAATACATCAGCCAAGTAGAAGACTTAGCACTATTTAATTGGACTTGTTGAATTATTGATTCAAAATAGCTTTTTACGGCCTTTAGTCCACAAAAATTTAGGCGTTTCGTCCCGGCGATCTCACTTGGACTCATCAGTTGACTAGTGAGGACCTTGTCAATACGCAATTTTTGTTAACTGTTAACTTTTTTATTGAACAGATATATTTACAATTGGTTCTTAATTCTATGTTACATATATAATATTACATTTTGGTAGTTTAAGTTTTGTTGGCACATAAGGGGCCTAACTATATACATAGTTTTTTTTTTTAAGTAAAATTATTTGAAAAATTGTCATTGGTTGGATTAAAATATATACATTAAAGATTATTCTTCTCGGGTTGTTCAATTCCGGTTGTCTTGTGATGTTGGGTAGAGGTGGCTTCTAGCCACGGTGGTAGCTTGACGCTGCGTCCTCGTAAAATCGGATTGCCTCGTCGTCGTTGATAAAAATTATTCCTTCGTCTAGTATTGCTGTCACATCGAGGTATCTTGGCTCGGGATGTCTCTCTTCGCTAATAATAGTCCTGACCAGTGGGTTTTGATGGTTGCACAGGTTACTCGTCACTTTTTTTGCAGCGATTGTCAGGAATTTATCCAGAGGAGTGATTCCTGATTCTTCGTAAAGCCTTTGGTTGCTAAAGTGCTTTTGTCGTTGTCGGTCAAAATGGAGTCCTGTGCAGATCCGCAGAATTTTCCTCTCAAACGCTCCAAGCTTTTTCATGCTAGTTTTAGAAATGGTGAACAAGACTGGGAAACAGTATGTAATGATGGGCCTGACAAGTTGCTTGTAGAGAAGCAACTTTGTCTTTTGACTGAGTCCATTCCTTTTCCGCATTAGGGGATGAATGAGATGGAAGGCGTAATTCCCCTTTTTGAGGACTGCCGTTGCATGTGGGTTGAAACGTAGTCTCTCGTCAAAGTTTATACCCAGGTATTTTATTTTTGGCTTCGTTGCGATCCATTGGGCAGACTTAGAGTGATGCTTTGGCAACTTGCAGCAGAGCGTGTGTTTCGACGTCCTACGGGTCTTCTGAAGCAAGCCAATTCAGATTTGGCTGAGTTGATTTTGATACCCCATCTTTCGTAGTATTCCCAAAGGCGTCTTACGTGCTCTTCTACTCTTCGGGCCGCAATGATCGGGGATAGTGATTTCGCGTACGTTAACGAGTCATCAGCATAGAGCAAATTCATTGCGTTATTGGGTTGAGGTTGGTCGGACGTGTATATGTTGTAGAGATACGGTCCAAGCTTTGATCCTTGAGCAACTCCCGCCCTGATGGTTTTGGTTGTCGAATGGCTGTTTTCAATCTGGACGAAAAAGGACCTGGAATTGAGAAAACTGAAAATAATTTTAATTAGTGAAGCTGAAAAATTAAAAAGGGTTAATTTGTATATTAGTCCCTGTATCCAAATGCTGTCAAATGCTTTCTCTATATCGAGGAAGCATCCAACAGCAACCTGGTGATTATTGAGAGTGCTGGCAATATCGTTTTGAAACCTTAGAAGCGGATGAAGCGTAGAATTTTTGTTAAGTTCAGTCCATCTAACATAGATTTCATGACGAATATCTAGTGTGAACTATATCCAACAAGACTAGAATTCCTAGTCATTAAATTGGAAGTTTTTGTTTTTGTTTTTTGCCCGTGGCCTGGCATTGTTTATAAGAAGGTTTTTTTTAATAATACAAACTCTATATACTACTGAAATACATCAGCCAAGTAGAAGACTTAGCACTATTTAATTGGACTTACCATGGGTACAAAGTTAGTTAAGACATTAAAAATTGTGCCTTAATAACTAAAAAAATCGTTATGAAATAAATTAATACAAACAAATTTATCTTGAATTTATGATGAGAAAATTATAATGTATAATGGTTTTATGTGGAGAAGAATAATTTAATTAAAAGTGTGCACGTCCGTCTAAAGAAAACTTAATGGAAAGTAAAAATACCGTTAACTACATAAATAAGATAAATTGTCATCCCTGGTTGATTAAGCATATATTTTTCTCCTTTTTCTATAACGCACAGAAAAAAATTTGTAAAAGTGTTGCTCTTGGAATTGAGATTTAAGATTTTTTTTTTTAATTTCGAGGATGGGGTAGATTTCAATTTTGTGTGTATAAAGAACTATACAACTTACGGGAAATGTATTTTAATTGGAATGGAATCGTAGATGGGAATTCGCGCAAAAACTCACTCACTGCAACTCAAGTCAAATTGTAAATGCGTCTCTTTTCGTGTAGATACAGTTTTTTTTTGTTTGTTTTTGTTTTTGAGGAGGGCCATTAACATTTGAAAGGGAATTTTATTTATGTCAGTGTAGTGTATATTGTGTTTATATGTTCACAGTTTTAACGGGAAGTTTTTGTGGACTTCCGTAATCGTTATTTTATTTTATTTTATTTTTTAAACAATATTGTATACGAATTTAAATATCTGCAATATTGACTTGGCAAACGATATGAATTCATTCGTAGATTTTGTTTGTTAATTGAAGAGACAAATTTGTAGATTTTTTTTGTTGTTGTTGTAAAAATAAAGTTGGCAATCCACTTAGGATGTTAATATGGCATGCGGGGTGGTAAAATGCGAATTGTGCTGATTTATAAATATTTAATTAAGATAAATGTGTTTTTAATTTATTATGTTTGTATTTGAATGGAAATTTTTGAAAAAAATTATTTATACCTAATAGCGATTTTTTTTTCAAATGCATCAGGGTGTTTCAACGTTTATAAGTTTCCGAATTAAAAAAAAACTCTTAATAAAATCCCACAAAATATAATTATAGGCATTTTTTTGTCTGTATTGGCAACACTGTTTCTTTTGACAATAAATTTTACATCTGACAGTTGATTTTTTTTGCTCAACATATTTTGCTATTCATTTTGAAGTTGTAGAACGAAGCGATAATCTTTGAAGACATACCTATAATGACCTCACAAAAACCTATAGTATTGAAAACTTGAAAGAATCCATGGAAAACATCTAACATTCCACTAGATGTGTGCTAATTTCTACCGTTCTGTGTCTTCCACACACAGGTTTCACATATTGGGCCAAATATATTTGTTTTTCATGCTCTATATGTGGCAATTTTTGTTTATTAACATACCCAGAGAAGAAGTGCAAACGATTTTCTTTGAAAAATCACCATCATTTCATCTCCCTGGTGCTCAATTGTTGCTACATATATGTTTCTAAAGTAACTAAATTTTGTTAAGATTTAATAAATCTGTGAAGTGTTTCCATCGCTTAAAAAGATTGACAAGTACAGATTAATTTTGACAGTGCCTTTTAAATCAAAATGATGTTTTATTTAATCTCATAAAGGGGAAGTAGATATATATCTATCTCATTTATACCAAACGATGAAAGAAAAAATCGATTTTCTATTGAGTTAGTTCGATTTGTAAAACTATTGGTACCTAACTTTGAAGTTTTGTCATTATTAATTTCGAATGTAATTAATAATAATATAACGGTCTAATGTTCGGAAAAAACCTATAGCATTAGCTTCTGCTTATAAATGGAATTGATTTGATTGAGACTTGAAATAGGTTTTGCAGATACTTTCAGCAAAATATGAAGAACCTGTCAAAACAGCTAAATTTCCCAAAAATTTAGAAATTAAAACAAAAAAAGTTAGCATTAAAGCTCACGATAAAGGAAATTATTTACCCTTCCTGTCAAATTCTGCCTTCTTCTGTGTGCTTTCAAAAGCCAATTTGAAGTCAAAGAACAGTAAACAAGCGTTCGTGGACTTTTGGGCAGTTCCATGTCTGTATCTTAGAGATTTTACCCCACTCCTTAAAATTTGACAGATTGCAATTTTTGGTTCAGAAAGTAGACTAACGAACCTATATGGATGGCGTTGCGAACCATCCGTTGTTATTTTTTGACATTTGTGCTTATTTACAGTGCTGCCAACATAATTAAATCAAATTGAATACAACAGTTCTTTCTTTCTCTAAACTATTTAAAAAATCTGGAAACGAATTATGAAGGTACAATGTACATATATTATATCAATTGAATCACATCAATTATTTTTGAGAAGCTTTTGTCGATTACCGATTGTTGGAAAATAAACGAAATAATAATAATATTTAAATCCGATTACTTCAAAAAACGTACCATCCATCTCTCTTCAATTTCTGTGAGTATTGATTTCTTCTGTCAATATTGAGCGTAGAGTTGTTTTCTCTCGACGAGAATGACGAAGGGCTATGAATAACAAATGAAGTGTTTCGATAATAATTAGAGATTTGTTGCCCTCTTAAAACAAACACTATATCCCAATATATATTACTATATACCTGGAGGCAACTTGAGACACAACTGAAGTATAATATCGGTTGAATGTCTTGTATGTGTAGTTTGGGAGGTAGAGTTGCATTTATGTAGATAGATGTTTAGTGGATATTAGATTTTTTCTTTAACCTAATTATTTTGAAGCATAAATAGGGAACTAAGGTCAGTGGAAGATTAAAAACAAAATGAGAGTTAAAAATAAGATATTGAATTGAAAACAAATTCCCGTTATTAACATAATGGTCAGGGTAAAATTGAGTTCTATTGTAATTTAGTTCTTTTTAGAATATATCATATTGGTGCGAGTGAAACTAGCGGCATAGATTTTTTTTTTCAAATAAGCGGTAAAAAAAAAATAAACATTTCGATATTCATACTACACCGATTTTGAGAAATGAGATGTCAAACGAAGCGGAATTACCTGCTGATTTTACAAATTATAATTTTTTCAAAATAGCTTTTTACGGCCTTTAGTCCACAAAAATTTAGGCGTTTCGTCCCGGCGATCTCACTTGGACTCATTAGTTGACTAGTGAGGACCTTGTCAATACGCAATTTTTGTTAAGTTCAGTCCATCTAACATAGATTTCATGTCGAATATCTAGTGTGAACTATATCCAACAAGACTAGAATTCCTAGTCATTAAATTGGAAGTTTTTGTTTTTGTTTTTTTGCCCAGGGCCTGGCATTGTTTATATGAAGGCTTTTTTTAATAATACAAACTCTATATACTACTGAAATACATCAGCCAAGTAGAAGACTTAGCACTGACTTGTTGAATTATTGATTCAAAATAGCTTTTTACGGCCTTTAGTCCACAAATTTTTTTTTTTTTTTAATTATTATTTATTTTTATTTTTTTATTATAATTTTATTTTAAAAATGTTAATATGTAATATGTTCAAAAATTTCATTTAATTGTTAAGTATTATTCCAATAAAAATGAACTCTACAATGAACACTTCCACTTTCCAATTAATAATTTTGTTATGTGACATTAAGTCGGTTCAATTTATTAGATCCGTTTATTTTAAAATAATTTGTGCGTCTTTTATTTTTATGTATTGCGAGAATTCTCGCTAGGGTAGGCTAGTAATATATATATTGACAGGCAAAAATACAATTTTATTTCGTTTTCTCTATCACGCACCCTTCTTTCTTTTTCGTTACGAAATTCGACATTAAAATTTTGTTCTCAACGCTCTTCAAAAATTGTTCTTTATCACACCCATGGTTACAATAGTACATAATGAATTTGTCTTCTCATTTAAAACGGTACCATCTAAACTATGCGACACTTACAGTACACACTTGGAATTGGAAGTGTGAACAAGTTCGATAATATTGACTGAGTATAGAGAGTAGAGCAGAGTAAGTGAAGGAGCATTAGGATATGCTAATTTTCTGAATCTAATTCGAAAAAGTTTAATTGTAATAAATTTTTCCAATTAAATTAGAAAATGAATTTAAATTGGATCGTTTGTTTTGTCAATTACATTCGAAGGATGATTTATTCTAAGATAATTTTTTTGAATGCTTATATCAGATTTTCTTTTTTTTTTTTTTTAATTTGATGTCTCAATCGATATGAAAATGATGATTAATTTATTTTTTTTTACAGTTTTAAAAAAAGGAAATGAGATTTTTTTTATTAGGGAAGACTATAGAAAATCTGAGGTAAGATAAAGTGTAAAGTTATTATTTGATAGGTCTTTGTAATCTTTTCAAAAATCCATGAAGGGTTAACTGCATCAGATAAGATGATTTGTGGACCTAGAATTTAGTAGGCAGTGATTGTGTTTTTAAAATTACTAAGTTTTGTGTGTAAGAATAGATTTTCTTTTCTTTTTGGGAAGGTTTATGCTTACATTTGTGGCTTTGGGTGTCCGAAAAGATTTATTTTTTTGAGGAGGGGTTGGGGTTACATTGATTGTGACCGAAGAGAGTTAAGAAAGATGAAATGTAGTGATCAAATATTTGAAAGGGTCGTATTTCTTACACCAAGGGCCATCGGTTTAGAAATTTAATTGAGCTGAAAACTTGGGTAAAGCTTATGAAAATAATTTTTTATTTGAAATATCATTGTTTATTTATTTATTGGAATTTATTTATTAAGCTTAAAAAAAAAAAAAAAAAAAAAAAACTAACTTTCTTTATATAATGTAAGGGGCCTTTGACTGAGATAGCAGTGTCCATTAAATTATAGTCTGAGATAGCAGACGCCAATAAATTACAGTCTGAGATAGCAGTCGCAACTATAACTAACTACTTTATAATTATAACTAGTGGAAGCCCACACTGTCACTTCTGAAGCCTAAGTTTTTCAAAAAGGAACTCACCAAATACTCGAGATTGGTACAATATTCAAACTGTGGCAGAGCTCCCCTTTTATGTTTACTTTTTACTTTTTTTAAAAAGTAAAAAAAAAAGTTAAAGTCCCCTTTTATGCGTTTGTTCACGGTCTCTTATACACATTTTGGTTTGAACTGAATGTGAATTATAACTTAAAAAAAAATTATATTCGTATTTTAGTATATCTGCCAGAGATGGTTTTAGTGGTGTGGTCAGGGGTGTTGGGAGTGTTGACAGGTTTGTATTTTTTTATATGTACATATGTACATGGTATGAGTCGGTCGGTGGTGAGGGAGACGCAGTATAATGCATCATTACAACGCATTAATAAAAGCCCACAGAAAAATTATTTTTTATTATTATGTATTATTGGAAAAAAGTTTTACTATAAAAAAAATTGGTGAAAATCAGTTGTGCCGTTTTTGAGAAATTCCCAAAACCAAAAAATGGTTCTATAGTAGGTACCAGTTATAACCATTCTTCCGATTTATTTCTTAATAAAATGTTAGCTTTTTGTAAAAAAATGACTGAATCACTGAATAAAAGTTGTGAGCACATTTTACGGCAGGTACCGTTATTTTTGGTCTTAAAAACATAAAAAAACGTGTGTGGGAATGCCCAAAATCTGCTAGATACCAAGTTTAAAGAAAATCGACCTACTCGTTTAGGCTGTGGTCGAAAGGACAGGATTCGCTATCATAGTAATGTCAAGTTTGCTCAAAATCTCGAGTTTGATTTTTTTTACGAATCCATAAATTGGCCATATATGTACAAAACATACAACCTGTATATCGCAAGTAAAAATTTCTATAAAATGGCAGAAATAATGACATTTTTTCAATTATACCTAAGTAAATACTTACTTTATATAATTTTCAGATGAAATAGAGAAATATTTAATTTTATTTTTAAAAGAATCAATATATCATTTTGAATCACAGTAGAACACTTACAGAAAATGTTCAGAAGCATTTCGAACACTTCTGTACGACTAATCGAAAAGGCTGTAACTTGTTATTAGATTGAATAAGAATCCCTTGTATTCCATTCTGATCTGAATTTTTTTCTTCCTAAACCCACTAAATACAAAGAAAAAAAGTTTAATTGCTAAAAAAGTCTACTTCCTCCTTCTGAAAAATCCAATTATGAAACTGATCTTTTTGTTATCTCCCGTTTAGCTCAGATTCTGGCAATCTGACACAAAAGTAAACTCAATATGAAAAAAAAGTTACGAAAACTATATCTCAAAGGAATTATGCTTCGTCTGCAAAGTGCACCAAAGGCCATCACCGTCCGTCGCGTCGACACCCACAGCTATCTCTCCATTTCTGCTCCAGTTTTTCTATATTCCAATGAAAATTTCAAAGATTTCTGATTTGGTAAAATTTTGCAAAAAAAAAAAAAATTCATAAAATAAACTTTTCATCTCCGAATCTGACTCAATATAAATACATATTATATATTGTGTAAGTTTTTCTTGGAACGAATTGAATTGTTAAATGGTCATTATTTGCATTGTTTGTCATATCACATTGTCCAGATCTTGGTGATGATGATGAAACTAAATAGAGTTTCAAGTGATATGAAGCTTTGTACAACTTATTTTTGTGCTATTATTTATTTAATTCTTCCACCTACCACGTTGTGGCTTATATTATCTTATTTCTGGGTTGATTACAGAGCAATTTTAACTTTAAGCGCACACCTGAATGCACTTTTGTTTTCTTTCCGCACTTGGACTAAAGAGTTGTGCTATTCTTAGTAAAAAAAAACAACCTTAACTGTAGACTAGCCCTACAACATTAAAAGAAAAAAAATATCATTATTTTTAAATATTATATATTTTTGTATAAGTGACTCAGTCGTGCAGTGAAATACGATAGCTTCGAAATGATATCAGGTGACTTGGTGATAAAATAAACTCTCTTTAGACTTTGATAAGAAACGTTTTTTTATATAAATTATTTTTATACTTTATTTTTGTTTTTGCTTAAAGAGTTTGAGAAGTTAAAGTGTGTTTTTTTTTTCTGGTGGCACGTTTCGTTTTCGGGAGAAGGTGTCAGATTTTTGTTTTTGACCAAATTGCCAACAGGTAACAAAGGTAATTTTGATATTTGTTAACTATTTTTAAACAATACTAAGAGTAATATAAGATTATAAGCTTGTTGGAAGGCAAAATATATATTAAATTAAGAAAAAAAAGCAAAGAGAATCTAAACAATGCTAAATTCGTGAATTGTACAAAAAAAAAAACATATAAAAAGTTGCACCCATGTATTGTATATTTATGGCAATAACAAGCTTACAATTTTAGCATTTAAGCTGATCTTTTATTGTTATTTAAGAGCATAATATTGTGATGGAAAATAGAGGTATGAAATATATTATTTAAAAAGTAATACCTGCAGGTATAGCAACTTTTGGTATTTTTTTTTATTCTGTTTTTTTTTTCCTGTTAAAAATTGCTGACATAAAATTTAATATGCGAGTAAAAAACAGGAACATACCTATCTACTATTAAATAAATTACGTTCTCGTTCAATTTTCTGATCGAAGTCTTTAATAAATAACAAATAAAGCAAATTTAAAAAACGACTACTAGGAAATACTTAATTAATGAAATCTTAAAACTTGATTTAGTTCTGACTCATTTCTTCAACAAGTTCTAAAGCTTTATTACTCTGATTAAGATCTCAGTTTTAAATAAAATTCAGATGAATAAAACGCTAATTCTGTTTACAAATTTTTGGTTCATCTTAAGCAGGTATTTTAACAAAAAATGAATAATTTTGAATCGCTGAAAACAAAAATGACAATAAGTTTTTTTTTCCACAGAAGCGTTTTTCTTTATTAAACCCCTTCCAAGAAAAATAATAACTTTTTGTAATGAACCTTATTTATTTTTTAATTGTAGTCACCCCGAGTTGACCAAGTTACTTTGAAAAAATGTCAAGTTTTTGCCGAGTTTAGTCAAGGCCCTGGAAAGTTGTCGGTATAAAAAATCTTTGTGTCTCTCGAGTCAAAATGGTACATTACTGACGAAGGCCTAGCTAATTTCGATAGAACCTCTTGTTATTATCTACAAATGTAAAACTTTCTAGGGCCTCATTAAAAAAACTTGAATATTTTTTTTTTTCAGGCGGGAAGTTAACTTTGCTCTGAAGTTAACTTTGCTCTGAAGTTAACTTTGCTCTGAATTTCGAGCGTTTGGCGTATGAAATTCAAATTCTTGTTTATTTACGAAGTTTTTTTAATTATACAAATACTATATAGAGGTACTACTGAAATAAATCAGCCAAGTAGAAGACTTAGCACTGTTTAATCGGACTTTTTGTTTATTTATTAATTACATTTTTTTTTTGAAAACATCTAAATGGACCTACAAAAATATATGTTTTTAAAGAGTTCATGAATTTTCGAAAAATCAAACTTTTCGAAGAAAAAATTAAAATGTATCAAAGAATACTGTATGGGAAAGAAAGTAAACTAATAAATCCTGTTTTCAAACACTCAGACATCTGTTTTCTTAAGAAAAGATGAGTTGACATTTTCTAATGTATTTTAACCTTTGATTAACCACTTATTTGTTGTTAACTTAAAAATCTTATCAAAACTGATCTGAATACAAAAATCATAAATACATTCGTAACGTATACACACTGATAATAAGAACTTTAAAAATAGTTACTGTTATTTTTAATTCGTAGAAAAAAGATAAGCCTCTTTGAGATTTATTTATATCCATTCAAGACAAGAAACAACTGATTTTAAACATATTAATATGATTTAGCATTAAAATGAAATGGTTTTGTTTTGTAGTAATCATATTAATCTATTCTTCATTGTTCATGACTTTAAGATTTTAAAACATCGAACTCAGTTATAAATATTTAAGTTATTCTGTTTTTTTTTTTCAAGTAACCGTTATCATATATAAACAAAATTATTCTTGGAAAGATATTGCTAGTAATTGATTTATGAAAATCATAAGATAAAGAAAAATCAAAGAGGCCTTGGCTAAGATTTTGTAGTAAAAAGTTTGGAAAGCTTGTATTTCGTAAACACTTTTCGAATAGTTTCGAAATTAGAATTAAATTATAGATGGACTAAAAGCTTCTAAATATAAGAAAACAGTATAAAAACTAAACTATTCATTTCTTCATCCCAACTCACAGTATCTTTATCTATTTCACTATAATATCTTTCAGTTTTATCCGTCAGGTTAAAGTTTCAGTTTGAAGTCTGTCTTTAAATTTGACATCTGTCACTTTTACAATGTCCAATTTTATTGGTTTAACATATTTCAGTTTGAAAAGCTTGATATCTGACATTTTCACATTTTCGAGTTTGACATTTTTCCTTATGCCAATTAACTGACATAGATGTCAAACTGGAAGATGTCAAGCTTCCGGATGCCAAACCGACATCTGTTACTTTAACAAGTTTCAATTTCATCGGTTTGACATCTGTCAGTTTTCAATCTGAAATTTATTGTGACAGATTGAACACATTTTACTTAAAAATGATGTACAGCACAAGATCTTGGTTTTGGGCGTAGGTAGAACAGGTGAGAATGTTTCTGAAGTTACAGTTAACTGCGATTGTCGTTAAAATGTGTTTAATTTCATAATTTGTATGAGTATTGGACAAATTTCTATGAGAAAGGAAATATTGATGGATGATAAATTTTTAACTATCAGTAAAGAGTTGTTCAATTAAGAGGACTTGTCTGTATATCCAAGCAATACCGATGGTGTAATTTTCAAAACGTTGTTGTTTTCCAAAGAAAAACCTTCTTCTGATAAGCAAAATTCTTATCGCAAAACGCTGAACTTGAAAGATTCAGAATGCTTTAAATGGGAAGTGACGTTGTGAAAATAATCATAAATATGTACATATGTGCAATGTGCATATGTATGTATATTTTGGGTGTTAAATTTTGTTCACGACATTGACTCATCGCAATTGCCATTGACAAAAGTGACAATTGAAGTAAAAGTATCCCGCATTTTGCTCTTGATGCTCAATGTATGTTATCTATCTATCTATGATTTGGCAATAACTCTGCTTTGGCTTTTGCCGCCCAGCGCGTCGCGTTCGCTTCGCTCCGCCCAAGCTATCATTCGTTACAGATTCACTTTTCTTGTTTTTGTAAAGCTGATTGTATATCAGGCGGCATTTGTTTTTTTAACTTGAAGCACTTAGTCGTTAATTTGATAGTTCCGACACATACCTATGACAAATATAATAATGATTCGATCATTAAAAAAATATCTACGTGTTTTATTTAGCGGAATACATTTAACTCACTTTTCCCCATTTTATTGCTATTTTTTTTTTGTTGAGACATTATTGAAAATACTGCAATTTAGTAATTTTTGCATCAAATTGACGTCTTTTGCTTTTAAAAATTAACAAAACAAATGTCACGATGTTGTGTACGACAAACGTGCAAAGAATGCACAAACAAAATAAAAACAAAAAAAAAAGCTTACCTTTGCTAAATATTTTTCACAAAATTGTTAAAATGGCATGCTTTAATATTAGATCCGGACAATTGGTTAGTATTTCTTTTCGTTATTTTTTATAATGGTTTTTATTGAAAACCTTCAACTGAAAATAAGTATAAGTAATTCACAATGTGAGTGTTTGACGAAATTGTCGATTGAGCAAATTTTTAAGATCAAAATGTCTTAGTTGCAGTACAGGGTTGGCCGAACTGTGACTTTTTAGAAAGAACTACTTTCATTTGTTACATCAGGTATACGTAAGTTTATGTATAGTATCTAAAATTTAGTTAATTGGCGTTTTCAGAAAAATGAGATCTCAGAGGCTTCTCACTCAAAAAGTGAGCAAGCGAATCCAAGATTTTTTTTCCTCGGGAAATTTGAGAAATTTTGTTAAGGAGTCCTGTTTATGTAACTGAGATTGCTCATTTTCGTGAACATGCCTGATGATAGATGATAGATACAAAACCTTCTTCCAATACGTATATTAATGTTTTTCTTTGTTTCTTTATTGTCCCTTGGGTAATTTGGCTCCACAGAGTTGCTTTTGATAGAAGAAAGAAACATTCAGATATATGTACTCAAGACTTAACGTTCTATTAGATTCTTTATAAGAATAAGTTAGTACAGGTAGTCTAAACTTAAAGAATGAACCAACGTGACATTCCGTAAATTATTTCCTCTTTTCCTTGTTTCCAAAAAAAAAAGGTAAATAAAAAAAAAAACATACACAACATACAAAATACAAAAAAAAAAAATCGAAAACCAAAATGGGTGCCAAGGGAAGTAAGTACAGCCCTGTTCCTTTGACAAAAACAAAAAAATAACAAAAAATCAAGAAAAGCAAAAATGCCGAATGTTGCAATGGAATGGAATTTAACAGACTTGCATTTGTCATGAATTCCTTTCTTCAGAGACAACGAACGTAGGA
Source organism: Epistrophe eligans (assembly GCA_951394125.1). Classification (NCBI taxonomy): domain Eukaryota; kingdom Metazoa; phylum Arthropoda; class Insecta; order Diptera; family Syrphidae; genus Epistrophe; species Epistrophe eligans. Next base: position 107,232,890 of record OX596029.1, on the reverse strand, counting down.
CGAAGAATCCGACGACTACGACGGAGACCCCGACAACGACTGTTGTTAGCATCAGACATAGTCTTCCTAATGGAATATGTACATAGCTTCTACTATGTCTTCGAAACGCACCCAAGAGATGTATCTTCGTCTTGACCGTGATGTGATGATGGCTGATGGGAATAGATTGTACTAAGCAAACATACAATCCAACCTTTCTCCTTCTCTTTCTATGACGAAAATAATTTCGCGCTCTGAAAATCAAGAAGCGACGACCGACAAAAACGACGAGGATGAGGAAGTGTCTCTCTATAACTATACTTGAGCTTCCCCTATACAGTATACAGCTATTTGGTGTTCGGTTCGTGCGTGAGTTCTCGTTAATGTCCTGCTGTTTCTTTAGGGATTTCTTTTTGCTGCCTCGATCCGACTTGGCAACTCCTGCCTTTATCGCAGCCGCCTTTCGAAAACAATCTCTGTTCGATATGTGCAAAGTGATAACATACTCGTATACTTATCCGTACTCCTCCGGTTTGGTTTCAAACAGCCGCATAACTTGGGCAAATATTTTTGCAACTTTACAAGGGCATGGAAAATAATTACCTCCTCGCTACTGTCCCTGGTGCATGTTGCATCTCTATGTACCACCGACACTACCGAACCACCATAACACCACCACCGCACCGCCTTGAGAGTGTCCATGTCCATTCTATCCATATGAATGCTCTATACACAAGCGGATGTGCGCAAATATTTTCTGACGAAAATATGCGAAATTCGTACGGCCAATAATGTGACTTGATGTGTATAGTTGTGTATAGTTGAAGTTGTGGTTGGGGTTGGGGGAGAGTTAATAAGGTTTTCCTGCCTCGCTAAACAGAACCACTCACTCAGAGTACAGATACAGTATGTACAGCAGGATAGCAAATAACTGGAATTGTTCATGTCCATAGTGCGATTGAAAGCATAGATAAAACTGCACTCAAAGAAAACTTTATTTATTTTTAAGGCCTTGAAAAATAAATCAGTATTGAATTCAAGTCTATGAAATATTCCGGATTCAATTAAAGACATACATACATTTAGACTAATAGAGGGGAATAGATATTATGAATATGAGAATAGTGAGTTCCTAGTTGAAATAAGTTCGATTCTGCAAGCGAGCAACATGGGTTTATGAAAAAAAAATCTACTGTAACAAATCTTCTTGAATTCACGACATTTACAAATGAAATTATTGACGACAGCCATAAAGTTGACTTTACTTATACAGACTTCAATATGGCCTTCGACAAGTTGTCTCATAGTTTTATTTTATTTAAGCTTTCATCTCTCAGTTTCCCTTCATCTTTTGTTGAATGGATTAAATCATATTTGAAAGGAAGGACTTATCAGATTCTTTTCAGAGATATACTTTCTGACTCAATTAACCCCAAGCAAGCCACCTAGGCCCATTACTTTTTCTTCGGTTGCTATCAATGATGTAGTTTCGATAGTAAGATCCTGTAGGGTGCTGATCTATGCTGATGATATAAAGTTATTTAGCATCATCAGGGATCAGTCTGATACTCTAACCCTTCAAGATGACTTAAATCTTTTTTCTAATTGGTGCAACTTCATTAATTATAGGTAGCTCGCGAAAAGGTTTAATTAGCTGGTTTCAGGTCCACCTGAAATTTGAATGTTTGAACGAAAAAGTAATGTCTTTCCAGGCAGCAAGTATAAGTGCATTAAAATCATTAATTAACTGATGGATGCATATACTGCACGTGTGATTATTAGAAAGATTTCTCGATTTCTCTAAGTGTACATAGCCAATTCAAAAAAGAGAGAGAGAGAGAGATAGAGAAAAAAATAGAGCGGGAATTTTTTGAATTTTTCGATTGCGGTAACAGATAGGGCGCTAAATTAACAAGACAAAAGTTCGTTCCATTCACTGCCGCATTGTGGTCGGGTTACACTTATAGTTTCTCTCAAGTTTCCACTCCTCACAACATTAATAACACCAACAACAACAAAACAGGATCGCATCATATGGAACAAAGATCGGCTTTAAGTAGCGAGATCAAAGATCAATTAACATGTTATTTAAACAGAGGGAGAGAGGGATGCATTTGATCTTCGCCCCTACTGTTGATATACACTAACAATACCATACATAAATATATGTTAGCAACGATGGTTTTTATATCCTTTTGTTTGTTAAGTGCTACTTGTTTGTTTGTTTGTTTTTTTGTTTTTTTTTTTTTTTTTTTTTTTATTGTGGGAATATCAGGGAATATCATGCATGGATGTTTTGTATGTTTTCTATGTAAAATAATTCCTTAATCAAACCAAGAGGTCAGTTTGTTCTTTAATTAAATAATGCAACAGTCAAAATAGTTTGTTGTTTGATCTTGGGAAGTACGAGTATTGGTCTATATGTATATATTAACTTTACAAATTAATGATTGTTTGACGCTGATTTTATTTCTAAAACATTAGACACTTTTAAATCCGTCACGATCTATTAATATTTTAAGTTCGTTTGTTTACAATGTCTCAGTAGCACGATCAAAAAAGTCTTAAATCTACAAGTTTTAAGAAGTAACAAAAGCCCTTAAGAACTGATTAAAAGCCGTATTCAAGGAAAAAAGGTGTTTCGATTTGTTTATAGGCAAACAAACTAAATTCCATGACAATGACCGCCATTTTGTTCTCATAAAAAAAATTGTTCACTTTGATGACTTAGATAGTTTGACATTTCCATATAAAATATGATAATTAGTCCCGAATATTATGTGGACTTAGCTAAGTCCATATGGATTTAAGTAGTTGTTGTATTTACATGTAAATTCCTTTGCTCCGATGTCGTTTTTTTCGTCCAATTCTTTATGGACTTGCAAAAATACTCCTAGTGTCAAATTGTGGAGAAATTGTTTCCCATTAATCACTCGTGTATTTTCTGAACTCCGAATGCCACAATTTTGAAGATTAACAAAGCCATCAAGATTAAAATGTAGTAGCCCGTGGCGTAATGGTAGGACTGTTACTCCGAAGCTCATGGTTTCGATTCCCAGCTTATATATAAAATAGAAATGTTTTTCACGGATTACTGCCTCTTACAAGGAATTAACAAATCCTCCAAGAGTATATTTTGTCTTCAAAAAGTGCCTCACACCTTAGCTGTACGGATTCGACAGATTGTAGGTCCCCTCCATTCATGCTAATAATACGCTCACAGGAATAGCTAAGACTTGTAAGTCACTAGGTCCTAGATCTACAGGAGCTGTTGCACCAGTATACCACTGAATTAATTTTTTTTTTTTTCAAGATGAAAATGAGCTTATAATCGCTAAAAAATTATTTTGTTTGAAAATTCACCGCCAAACCATCCTTATTTCTTCAAAGTGTTGCTTAAAAATGAAAAAGCGTCATTTTAAATGACCTCAATTATCAACTTATCGAGCTGGTTTTTTTTCACATAAATGGCGTGAAAAGCAAATCTTGCCTTAATTTTGGGACAACAAAAGAGCAAATAAATGGTAAAAACGAGAAGTGATGAAATAATTATTTCTTATTTTAAAATTGCGGTACGAAAATGCGGAATATTTGGTTAACTGTTACTTCACAAACCTTCGCTTAGCAAGTTAACTCTTTCTAACTTTGTAGGTCATTGCAGGATTCTCAAGAAAAATATTAAAAATAAACTAATAAATCATTCCCTGCATAAATATTTGTTGATGAAATTTTGAATGAATGAATAGTTTCGTTAATTTACTGACAAACAATTTTTAATGATTAATTAATTATAATAATAATACTTCTCCATATCTAGGTCATAATGTTCAGTACCTTACCTACCTGGTATTTTTTTAAGATATCTTAAATAATAATTACTTCCTATCAAACCAATTAAAAACATCTAAATTCTGCAAATGTTTAAGTTTTTTTTTTTTTTTTATTAAAAAGAGCATTTAACAATTGTGACCTAATTTATAACTTATAAATAGGTAATATTATTCGTAATTAAATCTTTATTCTTCAATAACTATCTATTAATTCAATGTGTTTATATATCTACGTTAATTACTAAGCTTGAAAAATCAAAGAATAATCTTTAACAATTTTATTTTATGTTCTTTTTTTTTAATATTTCCAGGTAAGTTCCACATAATTGAACAGAATCATTTAGAAAGTGCAGTTGTACTTCAACTACATATACCTCCTTGGTAAGTAATTAAACCTCCATCCTGCTATAGTGCGGAAGGCCTTATCGCGTTTGATTTATCTACCTATAGCAAATTCAGTTTGAAGCAAATCTGGAATAGAAGATTTTTACTGGAGATACAGATTATTTTAGATTACTAAAAATCGATTTCAAGCACTTTTCTATATGCTTATTATAGATAAATAAAAAAAGGTAATATACTTTCTCTCAAAGCCTTCGAACGAATGTATGCCAATTTATTATTTTTCTAAATTTATTGGACAGTGGCTTGTTTAACCATATACCAAAAAAAAAAATAAGATATTAATCTTAAATTTGTATATTGATAAAAATAAAAGCAAAGCAAATATATTTAAACTGTTTATAGAACTTTATCAAGATAAATTATTGATTCATTAACGATAAAAAAAACAATCTTAAATTTAGAGAATACCACCATTAAACACAAACGTTACATTAAGCTGTTACACTCGTAACAATTTAAAATTTTAGAAAGATTTTCATAGTTTTCATAACTAAAGATTGGACATAGTCTTGCAATATTTTATACAAATTATATGACACCATTTGCAAATCAGCAATTTCCTAAGGTCACTCCTGTTTCACAACTGAAAGTGTTATCCAACTCAACCACGTATTATTTTTTTTGAATAAGGTACACGAGTACTTATCTATTCGTTCCATAGATTACTTACATTTGATTTTATCGATTTGAAATATTCTGCGTATATGAAGGCCTGTTAGGGTACCCTTAGGTATTAACAAACTGAAATTAAAGATGAATTAACTATAATCAATGAGTTAAGTGCGAAGTCTTATCAATAAGAAAAAATTTAAGTTATCTAGAAGTGTTAATTATCTAATTCACCGAAGTAGGTGCATTACCGAGTAATTAAGTTAAGAATGTCTAAGATATTTTTGCCAACGACTCGAGATATAAAGAAAACAAATCCTAGTGACGCATATGTTATTTACAAGCTCAAATGGGAAAGTACATTTATGTGGGCAAAGATCACACTTGTGAGAAAGTGTAGGTACGTGTGCAGACTAAATACCTACTTATTAACGACAACAAAGTTCTTGTTGAATGTAGTAGATTTTCACTAAGATTTGCTACTTTTGATGATTGAAAGATAATTAGGCACTTAATGGGTATTTATGTTATTAAAATGACGAATATTTCGTGTTTTTATTAACTCGAAATATATTAGTTCGAGATTACCTGCCCCGGAAAATCCTGACCAATAATTGTTTCTTAAATCTTAATGACTTGATGTACCAATGCCATGTTTTATAGTTATTCACCCCACTGTGCATCGACATCTTATTATATTTGAACTCTGATTTTGTGTGTCGTTTTAGCTTTAAAATCAAATTAACGACTTTTTCATTTTTAACTGTCGAACGAATAATGCAGTCTGTTTGTATTTCTGTTGTTTTCTTTTTAATGTTTCATTCAATTTATTGCATCTTTTCATAAGTTAAGGAACATTATTGTTTTTTGTTGTTGTTGTTGATTTCTTTAAGAGCAGGTGTTTGGAAAGGTTTATATTTAAGTATACTGTAGGTATACTGTCATAAACAATATTATATGTATGTATGTCTAGATGCAGAACAAACATTTAGTCAAGTTTGTTGTTAGCAAGTGTATCTTTGACTCTTAAAGACTCATCTTCGTTAGGGTTTTATGGTGTTTGCTCTCTAAACATAAAGGTTATTTTATTTACAAATTACATTTACAAACACAGCTGAGGTGGAATTTGAGGGACATTTTAATAGTTTAAAAATGAACGGCAACATTATATAGTACAGTTTTTTACAACATTATTCCAATTAGATCGAAATAAATAAATTTCTAGACAAGACACGAAAACTGCATAAAAGAATCTATATTTTAGGGCTCTTCCCTTCTATTTCGACTTAAGTAAATTTCTTATTCGCAAATATCAATAATAAATACTGTCCCTTATACGAATGTCAATGGAAAATAACAAAATTTAATAATTTTTGTTTGAAAAATTCGACTGTAAGTTTAAAGGCTTCACTACATTCAAAACTTTTTGCAAATAGTAAAAAAGTGAAAAATACAGACATATACTCTAGCGACATCTGCTTAGAGAAATTTTACTAAAACTCTCTGTTAGATCTGTCATTTCTTTGGAAAAAACCCTATAGCACCATCTGAATGATATGGTTTGATCCCTTAAAATTTCCCCCCAAGCGGCGATACCTGTTAGTAGTTTTTTAAACTGATTGTTTGTGTTGAAACCGTTTTAACTTTTACTTTTGTAAAATTTGAGAGAGAAGATAGGTGTGGGTGGTAGTACGTTGAAAAAGACAAAAACCATTCATTAGGGTCCTATGAACTAATTCCTGACAGAGTTAATTCCTTTACTAGGATAATGCCTTGACGAATTTAAGCTACGATAAGACGGTTAGTGTCTTATGTCATTAAAAAATTATTCAACACATTAATAACGCACTCTTCAACGTTCACCATGTCAACGCATAAAACATTGACGATCACATGATTGACGTTAGTCACAGTCAATGTTGTCCCGAAATACGTTGACGTGTAATACGTGTTAAGGCGATTTTTACTCGCCAATACAATAAAACATTGACAATCACATCCGAATAAATTGACCAGTTCGTGCCAATTGACAAAAGCAAACATTCTGTCATTTTCCGCGTTGACATGTTGAGTCAATGTGATGTTTTCGCAAATAAAATAAATGAAATTACATTTATTAAAGAAATAGTTGAGAGGCACTTTTTCATGACTTGGACTTCAAAACTTTGACATGGTGACATTTGAAAAAGTGTACACAAAATATAGCCTTTCTTCTATGTGTTTTATTTATAAACTCTAGAATTCCATAGAAGGACGGCTCCTACAAGGATGGTTCGATGAATTTAAAGAATCCTTTTCTTCGCTCCCAAAATTAAAAAAAAAAAAAAATCAAATAAATACATATATTAAATAATAATTAGAATGAAAGTGGAAAATAAAAAATAAATCAAGAAACATGGGCTTTATATCGCTTAATTTATTTATTTTTCATTTTTGAGAGAGTTTTTATTTTTCATTTCACACTTCTTAAAATTGACATTTAAATAAAGCATTTTACATTTGGATTTAAGACAAATAAAATCTATTGGATTTATGTAAGTGAATTTCAAATCCAACCATAAAGGATTTAAAATTGACTTAAATTCAATTTAAATTGAGAGTGAATAATTAGACGATGTATGTAATAAAGGTACTTATATTCTTCAACAATAAATCAAAATGCAACTATTAAGACCTCTCAGATGAATTTTCTTATACATATATTAGAATCAATTTTTTTAAGCTAAAAAGTTAAACATAATTTTGACATAAACAAATTTATAAATTTAAAAAAGACATCTGTACTATAAATGTCCAACAAGAAGACTCCCTTATATGTAAATAAATACAAAAATCAATTGACTGCTATTGAATGAAACATTTCAAATGAAACGAACCGTAAGAGCCAAAAGGTATGCTGGTTGCTGTAAAATAAATCTATACCTATGGTCCGGTAAAATCCTTGTGATGAATGCAAAATGCAATTCTTTCATTTTAGAAATATTTTTCCTCCTGACAGAACTCTAAACAGTTCTATTGTCAATCTTGGAAGGATTTGTCCTTCGATATATAAATGTAAGTTAAATATTTCTCATACGTGAGTTCTTTTTTTTTATTTGTTCGTATGTAACCCTCTCTATTTGTCCATTCAAGCGACGAACAATGAATATGTAACAAATTTTCAGTTTTATTTTCAACATTTTATTTTTTAAATTATTCACATAACTCCTTAAGAATCAGCAGGGGACTGATTTTTACGTCATTCACATACATATTTATTGTGTATATATAAAGGGTGCTTGTAGACTGCTTGTAATTTAGCTTTTAATGTTTACCTTTTTTAATTCTTTAAAGAAATCCCACTCACAATACTGTTTTCTTTATTTATCTTACGCAAAAGAGTTCGGCTGTGAAACTGAATATCTTAGAATTTTTTAAATCTATTTTTACAAAGATTATACTATAAGGGCCAGTTTTTCAGTGCCTGAGTTAGAGTATAATAAGTTTATCCTAAAAATAATTTGAATCCGAGTTAACTCAGAAGCATTTTTGAAGTGTAAGATTAAGTTTAACTTTCAGATGTCGAAAATCTATCGAAATCAATGTGCTAAATTCTAGAAAAGCACTTTCACTATCGAAACAGAGATAGCGACACTATGCGGCAGTATGGAAAGTATCGCTATCTCAATTTCGATACTTTTTTAACACATCTCTGTAAGAAATATCTACATTCAGTTAATTTCGAGTTAATTCGCCAAATTCGATGAGTTAACTCGGGATCTAAAATAATTGTGTAGTTTGTAGGTTGTATATTGTATTGTACCATTAAAGAACAAACTTTGCAAATTTCAAACAGCCTTGCAGTGTTGGTTGGATTTTAATGAAACAACTTCCTCAACATTTTCCTCGCTATTAAAAAAAAACTCAGAAAATTTCATATAAATCGTAGAAGTTATATTTAAATAAAAAATGAAGGCGTGACACTCCTCCTTCAAGGTGTAGAAAAATAAAATTTAAGTCCGTATCTTATACCGGAAACGACCTGTCTAATTTCAAAAATGTCTACTGTGAAATATAAACAATATCGATGAAAGGATTCAGCCTTGCGTGAAGCCATTTAAAACATGAATTTCATCTGATAGCCTTCTTTTCCATTTTTCGATTTGAAATATGAAATATAAATTCTTTATCGAAATTGTAAAATGACTCGACGAAATCAAAGAACAACAAATGAAGTCATGTTTATCAACTCATGGCTTTATGATAACCAGCATGCAGGGTTTTTACAGACCTTTAAATGAGATTTAAAGTAGAAACCAGTCATAAACGGAGAGGGTGTTTGAGAAACATGTTTTAAGTAGCCATATAACTGCTTTTCCAGAATAAAGTAGAACAGTTTTACCAGATTTACTTATATTTCTCCGAGCTTTACCTCCCAATTTTCAACTTTTAAAGTACAAAAAATAGTAACGGAAGAAACAAAAAAAAATCACTCTAATGTAAATATATGTGTTATTAATGTATAGATGGAAGATAGACAATCTCGCGGAGAGTGATGGAGCGTGTCTAGGAATTATTTCTAAAAATTTTAAAATTTATGAAAATAACACCCTGTATTCAGACTTTTATGACTTGAATAACCGTATCGAGATGCAAACAATCAGAATTGCTGCTACTAAGGCAGTGGTGACATTTCATTTTTTTTTTTCAATATACAAACGAATGCATGTTCAGGTCCACCTTCGAGAGTGACATGAACTTTGGTGACAGATTTATAGCTGTGACCTGAATATTTCGTTGTTGTATATTCTGTTGTTATCCACAAAAGATTTATATTTTAATTCTTAAGCGTAAATTGTGTGGAAAGTATCTTATAACCTCTATTTATGTACCTATATTTTTTGTTTATCGATATGGATATTGTGTGACATTGCATTGGTTATTTATTCAATTTTTTTTTTTAATTCAACTAATTGATATCGCCAAGTATAAACGATGCAATATAATGAGACAGTTTTACACAAACTAATTGCATTACTTAATTTTAGAGATCCGAATCTTTGAGTTTGAGTAAATCGAATTTCATGAAGTAAATAAAGAAATGAATTTCAATTTACTTATAAATAAATTAGACACATATAGCGCAATTTAAAGAGATTTAATGTCACAACGACTGCGACGACCTGGTGGCGGTGGCGGCGACCGATATTATACGAGTGACAATCTTATTGATAAGTGACACTTTGACCAGTCGAGTATGATGATATCTAATAAATTGTTTAAGTGAATGAATTAATTTTGCGGACTATTAAGTTTCTACAAGTTTTCGGAAGCTATATATTTGATCATGAACGCACTTTGAAACATCAAGTGAATTGTATATTTAATATGTTTTGGAATATGTCGTTGAGCTATATATGAATAATAGTTTCTTCAATGGCCGTTTGGGTGTGTTCATTGTATATAAAGCTTGAAAAAGTATGATTGAAATCAAATCAAACTTATGCCCAGTTTTTCAGATCGAGATCAATACAGTTTCGGAGTTGAACTTGCGTTTACTCCTGAAAAAAGTTCTTAAGTTAATTCATCTAATTTGATAAGATTATTTCTGACAGAGGGGTGTCAGTATATAACCGAAATAGAGATGACGAAACTATGGAAGCCACCTTTCCTCTACTAGTTCCGATAGTGAAAGCGCATTTCCATAGGTGTTGGCGTTGATTTCCATAGATTTTTAACGACTGAAAGTTGATTCATTTGCAGGATAAACTTATTGTAGTTTAACTACATGTTAACTTAGTCACTGAAAAACTGGCTCTCAACAGTTTTTTTTATCCCTTTAAGCTTATAGTAAAGCGCCACAGTAATGGTAATATGTATCATAAGCGTTTTCATTTTTGTTCTGTTCTACCCATCTGTCAAAATCGGGGTATTATGATGGGAAAATTGTGGATCCAGTGCCTCCTTACTTTTCTTATTTTAATATTTTGTTGTTGTTTCTAATGATGCGTGTTGAGTTCCTGTACACTCCAACAGCCAATTTTAATTTTTTGGCATTTTCAACATTGACAACCTGCGCAAACCTTAGATTTCAAGTCTACATATAACGAATTTGACGGAAAGATTTACACGTAAATACATTAATCACTTAGGTCGATATGAACTTAGATCATTATCGGGACTTAACTGTAGACCCGATAAAATCTGCAGTTTTATCGAGTCATCGAATCAAACAAGTTTTTTTATGAAAACAAAATGGCGATGATTGTCATGGAATTTAGTTTGCACACTCAAGTTGCTCAGAATTTTTAACATTTATAAAAAAAATAGTTTTTAAAACAAATACCAAATTAATTTTTTAATTCTTTCGATGTATGTAGGTAGGTGCAGGGTCATCTATTTTTTGATTCTTGTGATTGTGATTTAAATAAAAAAAAAAACACGTTAATTATCTAGATTTAGATATTGACCCAAAATTTTTCTTAAAAAAGGTGAAAACGCCCTTGTTTTGTGAGAATCGGCATTAACTTATTGAAACCAAATGTCTTTCACATCCATATCGTAAATTTGAAGCCAAAAAATTCGGTTGATGTTTGCTTTTATCGAAGACAATTGACATTAACGGTGAAATCTGTCAATTTTGTGAACTTTTGGATTTGTTCAATGAACATTTCATTAATTTTAAAAGAAATTTTCAACTCTTCGCTCATTGAAGTGGGTACGTTCAATCAAGCACACCACGTACCAAGCATAGATTTGGGAACCACCATCCCAGAATAACTTTAGGATTCCGGAGAAGATTATTTTGTCAAATATTTTTATTTTCAAATTAAACTATCTGAAAGCTAGACAAAATTTCATGAAAAACCAGCTTAATTATCGATATCTTTTAACTTAATTTAGTACTAAAATACATTATCGGTTTTATTTTTCACCAAAAAAAACTTCGTATCTTTAACACTACAACTACCTACTTCTAAAGATAATTAAAACTACTTAAAACTAATAAAAATTACTTAAAACTACTTCAAAACTAAAACAGCCACCGTAGCATTTTCGGTTCAAATTTTTTTTTTTTATTTTTTGATAGTTTTATAATTCCGAAAAAGATCTTCATCTGCCCATGAACTATGGAGCTTGTTGTTAACTATAAACATGACAGAACAATTTGATATTCAGTATATAATTCAGAGAAATAGTTTTTGGGGGTTTTGACCCCACAAAATTGTTAATAACTCCGAGATCAAAGGGGACTGTACATATTTCGATCAAAACCAAAATACAACTTCTATATGTAGCAATTTAAATTCGGGCTTCAATTTATTTCTTCTCTATACCTGCTGGCATTCCCCCCCCCCTCCTCCATTTTGTTTTTAATAATTATCTCTTGAATGTCTATAGCTTATTCATATTGCAAATATCAAATCAACAAACCACAATATATTCAAATCAGTGTCAGCAATTAATAAACCTTTTCGAATAACTTTTAAATTCTTCCCTCCCGGAAATATCTCAAATAGTAATCATTCTTTCCGTACTCAAACATATATGCTCGGTTTTGCATGGATAACCCAAAAAAAAACAAAATGAAAAACAAATCAAAAATATGTGATAGAAAAATTTCCCTTCCAACTGCCAAATAGTGGACACAAAAATGTTTAACCACTATCATCATCGAGTTAATTAAGATGCCCAAGTTGGGTGGCGGTGGTGGTGTGTTTTTTATGTTGTTTTTATTTCATCCATCATATACGACGACCAGGCCCAGGCAGTAACCGAATGTTATAAACGTAGGTATATTGGCCAGTAAATATCCATTAGGTTTGAAATATTTTATGCTCTCCACATCTATTAGTTGTTATAAACACGCATAACCGCACCAACTCGAATGTGCATCCATAAACCATCGACCCACGACTATTATTTCCCTTTACCACCCATAGAAAATGTCCCCACAACCTACAATCCCCCATACCCCCCCTGACCTAGTCATCATCAATTTTCATTTAATTTTTATAATAAAGCAGTAATGCCATACAGAAGCCATGATGATGATGATACACATCATTACAATAAATGAAACCATCACCCATCATCAGGGATCAGGGAAGGAAACATATCTAGGAATAATAAAATTTCACTCGAAATGCAAAATAGAGAGACTCCATAGGACGACACGACGACACAACGACGGATGAACTGGACATGGACAGGACATGAAAAACAACATGAAACATGGCCAAATTTACCCAACGAACGCACAGCTCACTCTGACTGCAAAAATAATTTTACTTAATAAAAATATCCTCAAAAATGTTTCCAAATGAATAATTTTCATTCAGCCCTGAGATATTTTCCCCTGTGGGTGGGGGTGGAGGGGGTGTGGATTGGACGAACGGAAGGAAAGTGAGTTGGTGCTTGCCAGGGATATGTGTAATGAATAACCCCCAAATTTACTGCAGCCACATTGAGGGTTGGGAATATATCAAACCCCCTTTATCTTTCTTTCTCTTCTTTTCCCCATCCACAATTCCACGCCCAAAAGTGTGGGTTGTTTTGAGGTTGGTTGACTCCTGGATGTAGTAATCGTATAATGAAAAGATGTTATTTTTCATTTATGACGACCTACTGCATTTCGAATACATCCCCCCGGCGGCGCACCGTGCGTCGTCCCGGACCATGATTTACCAATCCTTATCCCCGTTCGTGAAAACAGATATAAAAGAAGAAGGAGGAGAGATTGCATGATCTGTTGTTTCATGTTGCTGCTTCAGCTTTTTGGCCAATTCGAAATGGAAAATGAATTTTTAATGCAACCGCAGGATGCAGAACTGCTTTTCATTTCGATCTCGATGTGACGTTGTTGTTATAACACTGTATCTGCCTTATAGGACAGCATCATCAGAAGGATGATGTCGAGGAGTGAATATTTCGTCACGGTCGACAATTAAACATACCCTCCCTGGTTAAATCGGTTCTATGTGGCTTATATGTATTATTGTATATACAACTCCTTTCGCTTCGAGTTCTATAAAAACAATCTTCCAGTGATGGATTAAGACTTGCGCAGGCCTCAAAACTGTAAGAGTCTCTTTACATATACTTATAGGGCTTTTTAAAATGTAATCTGCCTGTCAAATATATTCCCCACAGTTTACTTATGAGCTGTGGATATGTTTCTTCATAACAAGACTAAAGAAATCATATGTTAGGGCCATCTCCTTACTGAAGCCTTGTGCATATATAGAATAGTTCGGAAGAGCGCTAAAGTAGCACATTGCTACGTGTAGGTATATTTTTTATGAAGTGCGACACAGCTGGATCAGTTTTCCCAGCATCCCAAATCTGTCCTTGGCCATATACTGCAACTGCTGGAAATACTGCTGGAACACAATCAAGCTGTATTTTGCGACTAGGATAACTAAACTGTTTCGAAGGTAGATACATGAATGGTTAAGCTTTACGAAAACACCTTCCTTTTAGGACTCATTTCTCGGTGGGCCTACCCACCATAACGGGACCGGGGAAAAGTGCCAGTCAGCACCCCACAGACGTCTCTGGTACGAATTACATGATCATGTTGAGGCATGACCCTGACTGCTCGTTGAACAGCTGGAGACCATCTTACCTCCAATTTATATTTCACCGAATACTTTAAACTAACCACAACTAGCACGAACTCCCATAAAGGGGCCTTCCTCAAATAGATAAACTGGACAGAAGTCCAGGGGCTAACTATCTCCCGTGCTACCAGACTTTTCGTCTCTGATCAGATTAGCCACTGCATTTTAAAGCAACAACAGCCGGATGAAGCCAGTGGCCTCTCATATGTGTCCCCAAAACGATAAGGCTCCGTTTCGCTAATTCAAGACGGCGGCATTGACATGCAAATATAACAGCGATGAGGAATCGAATAGCTGTTGAATCTGACGGTTGGAGAAATTATGCCTGATATGCGGAAAATCAGCATTGTTTGCCTGATCCTCAATTAACAATTACTGAAGCATCAGTGTTCTTATCATCGCCCATAAAATCTTTTCTTATGTGAACGTAAAACAATTTATAGATCAATATCTGTGCTAAAGGCCATAAAAGTCCATCATTGACATAAGATTTACATCACGACAGATCATCAAATGACCACCGTCGCCGGGGAATGGAGAAGAAGATACAACAGTAAGCTGTACGGGCTATACAGCGACACCGGTCTATTACCTAGCCAAGAGATTAAAGTAAAAGTCCAACGACTAATATGTAAATGGTTAATTTCGGATGGACACTCTTATTATTTTTTCTGAGGAAGATCGGACTTATTAAACTCAAATGTGTTAGTCCTACTTCTCACTTTCTGATCATCTTGGCTATCTTCATTTAGATAAGATGCTTCTGACGGTATTTTGAATTGTGTCGTAATTGGGAGTACTGCAGATGCGAATGTAGCTGCGGATGGCGTGATTCCTACCTTGGACAAATATTTACAATTTTTAAATATTTAGTTCGAAGTTCACAGAGTATAGGTGTTCTGAACTTTATTTCCATTAAAAGAGCCCGTCTTCCAGAAGGTCCTTTTAATCCGGCACTGAATTCACCACAACTCACAACTCTTCACAAAAAAAAAAAAAAACACTGCGTTCATTTTGAAATAAAATACAGAGATTTCCAGGTTTGGGGACGAACAGACAGACAGTTAAACGGATACCGAGGACTTATGGTGGGAAGAGGTTGTTATAAATTTTATTGCTCTGTCGTCAACCACTGTATAGTTGTGCTTGCTCTCGTTCGACTTGCATTCCATACGTTCGAATGACCATTTGGTTTGGCTTGGACCCATCAACATCATCATCCCCAACCCAACTATCCATCCATCTACCACTCATCTAGAATTGGGAAGAGACGTAACGGGAAACGGGAGAAAACCCGCACCAGGAACAGAAAATATTTTACTCATTCTGTACGAATGAAATTCCATTCTTGTCCATTTTCCGAAAGTGGAATCATTCAGCAAGCGGCAGCCTTTCAGAGCGGACATCATCATCATATAAAATATATTGTATATACTCGCTCGTATGTATATACATATGTTATTTGTTGGCACAGGATATGTTTGGCAGGACGAATACGTAATAATAAAAAAAAAAATATTAAAAAACCTTCAATTCCTGTTCGGTTTGGAGTGGGAAGTGCAGTGGAGGAGGCTGGAGGAGCGCAGTCAGCCGTCCAGCTAGCCAGCATACATGTTAATTAACAATTTTGTTTGAATTCCAATTCTCAGAATGTTTCGGTAGCATTCATTCAGCTGTACTATACTCTGCCGCCTACGTTTCGTCCTGCTTGTACCACATCTCTCCCCGCCCTCTACCCCCAACCCTCCTTTGTATCATCCCTTTGCAGGATTTGCCTATAAACGACCCGGATTTAGCTAGAACGCGTGTATTAATTTATGAATGTTAACGTGGACAGGAATGAATCCTGCCAACAGAAAGTTAAAAATGAAAAAAAAATTATATTCACAGGTTAAAGGATCCCCGCGCAAATGATGATATATGCATAAATGAAGAAGGGCGGTGAGGTGTGTGGGGGAGATCATTCATGGTGTTGTGTTGCACGATAAAACCGATTTTATTCCTGCAACAGGATGTAATATTGGTGAAACTTAAATGGAATGCACGGTGTATACGAGAAGGTATGTGTGTGTAGTATATTTTTTTTAATATCCTTGTTTAATGCATAAATATAAGCTAAAAGGATGTGAGGAACTCGCCTGAACACTCGCATTACGAGAATTTTTCTCAATTAACTAAAAATCGAGTCAAATTGGTATATAAATACAATGGGTAGAGGGTGTGGGGATCTGTGGAACTGAGAGGGGGGGAATTACATTTATGTTGCTATGGGTTTTCAACTTAATTGTTTTATTCAAATACAATACAAATAAAATAAATAAAATAAATAAAATAAATAAAATAAATAAACTAAATAAAATAAATAAAATAAATAAAATAAATAAAATAAATAAAATAAATAAAATAAATAAAATAAATAAACTAAATAAAATAAATAAAATAAATAAAATAAATAAAATAAATAAAATAAATAAAATAAATAAAATAAATAAAATAAATAAAATAAATAAAATAAATAAAATAAATAAAATAAATAAAATAAATAAAATAAATAAAATAAATAAAATAAATAAAATAAATAAAATAAATAAAATAAATAAAATAAATAAAATAAATAAAATAAATAAAATAAATAAAATAAATAAAATAAATAAAATAAATAAAATAAATAAAATAAATAAAATAAATAAAATAAATAAAATAAATAAAACAAATAAAATAAATAAAATAAATAAAATAATTAAAATAAATAAAATAAATAAAATAAAAAAAAAAATGTGAGAAAAGGATCCGACTCGGAAAAACTTTTGAAGCGCATTTTAAAAAGACGATTGAGGGGCAGACCTAGCTATGCCAGAAAAAACGTAAAGCACGGACGCCCGAACACTTGAGGTGTGTAACTGGATTAGACTGTCTCGCTGTAGAAATGAATGGAGAGACCACATTGTTTAAGAAAGCCATTACCAGACACCGGCTGTGGTTGTGGTGTTGATCTCGATGATAAAATACCTTTTTTTTGTTGTCAAAAGTATCAATAATATAACACGATAATAATAATATACAAAAATGCCGATCAAAAATAAATGTTCAATATTTGTGTATTCAACACGTGTAGATACAAATTTTAACGTGCTGTAGACATATAAGTAAACAATAGCCCCAACTTGAAGTGATTACACAGTTGTTCTGACAAATGTTAAGAAAAAAAATAGCATCAATGAGTTTAAGTTATGTTGATTGTAAATACAAAAAAAACACAAATATGTATTTACTTTTTTTAAATAAAACAAAAATGAAGTTCATGGTAGTTTATTGACGTGTCATGAATCCATTTCGTATAAGTATAAGGCATTTTTAATTTTACAATTGATTAATAAAATAAAATCATATACCTATAATAGAACGCGTGAACCGGTCAACAATGTTGTCTTTCTGTATAATCTTTGAATGTGATAGATACAAAAAATCTTTTTTGACCGCTCTGCAACATTTAGACTGCCTTTAATTCCCATTGCAAACTTTCATTTTTTAGGTATTATCTCAATAGATAAACATCTACCTAAATTACAAAAGTAAACAATCACTTTTCGCTTCCGATTTATTAAATATGCGCGGAACATGTTTCATAGAGCAATAATGATTATGCTCATATAAATAAAAAAAAAAAAAAACTCAAAACTCCATCGCCAAGACTTCATTAGTTCAGCCTTATCATCTGCTTTATATCCATCTACTCTTACGTACACGATACATACCTAACCTACACTACAGATCTCTTTACTAATAATAAATTGCCCGCTACTTTTGTGTCGATAAACTTTTACATATATGCTCTAACATGAATGCAACAAGCCACAATTATTGTGACATAAATATCAAACCGTATAAATGCGACATTAAAAGATACTTCAGATACTTAAGATCTCTTTGGATTTGTGCTTTAGGCAAGTCGCTCTGCGTTGGTATCTTTGTTGTATATATTTTTTTTGTTTTGTTTTTTTCGTTGTTGTACCCCCTTTGAATTGTACCTCTCTTTACCCTATCTAAACTATTGGGTATACGCATTGCACACCGTTCGTCGAAAAGATACACAACATGCGCTGTTTCAGATGGTCGTATAGAATGTAGATATTTTATTCTATTCGATTCCCCGTTTTGTTGGTTGTTTGTCTATTTTTATGCATTGCGTATAGTCTCGCACGTCGTCGTCGTCGTCGTCGTATTTTCGACGACGGTCTTCGATGTTGTGTTTTTTTTTTTTCATTTTAAAAATTACGTGAGTGTATCTGTATCTTAATTTTTGTGTCTGCGTGGTGTTGTAATATGCAATTCTAAAAAAAAATAATAATAAATATACAACAACCTTATAATCACGCCACACTTCGCGCAATGGAGAAACAAAACAAAATGAAAGGAGCTGTTGCAATAATCTGCTCTGGGCTTCTGTGAGTTTTTAGGTTTAGATTTTAGAGACTTGCATATACCTATAATACCTTAATAAATACAAAAAAATAATGCAATTCATTTCTACCTACAAACGCATAGTAGGTACAATTTTTTGTATATTTTATTCAGAAATTGAAAAAAAGAACAAAAAAAAACCTAAACTTATGTTTTTTGTCAACTGTTAATTTTACGGAGTTTCGCGCTTCACCCGGATTTAAATTAAAGTGTTGCCTTAATTTGAATTAGGATGCCTTTAATTCAAAGTTAGTAATATCCATTCGCTCTTACCTACAATGGTGGTGGACATTCATAGAAAAGTCTTAGCTTTGATAAAATGACGCGTGTCTCTTGGATCTATATATGTGAATATACATTTTTAACAACTGCTTTTTAGGCTGGCGAATGTAATGATATCATCTAAAGTGTTTTCTTTTAATTGATTTAAGACATCATCTGCTGCTTCCATTTTCTCACTTTAAGTTGGTCGAAGTTCACTTACGCCCGCCTCCCGGCCCGGTCCACCGGAGCTTTAATTTCAACCCGTTCAATATGATGATCCACATCAGTAAATCTCATTCGCTGGGCCGTTACTCTTTTGGCTTACAATTAGTCCCTTATAAATGGGACTGGAGAAAAGTCACTGATATACCTACCCAGTTGCCCGAGGATGCAGCGATTGACAAGAGTTCTTCGATTGTTATCTGGGCTGGTATCATAGCGGGACCTAGGTCTGCGTCGTGTTATATATGGAGGGCTCACAGCTGTACCGAACCAAGTCAAAAAAAATCAAAAAATCCAAAATTTGTGCTTATTTGTGCGCAAAGTAAAACTCTATCCTGTTCTGTAATGAACTAAGTCATAAAGTATTTCGTTCCTAAGTTAAAGGTAGGAAAATGAAGTCAATTAACACGCAATGGCAGTTTATTATGACTTGGGTTGGTACACCTCTGAGCCCTCCATATCTAGGGCAGTGTTTCCCAACAGTTTTTTAGCTATGTCCCACCAGAACCTTTCCAAAATCATCATGTCCCCTCACGATCTCGGAGATCTCAGCAATATTAGTTATATGAACATGAGTTCTCAGCGAAATTTCTCAGTTTTGCTTTCAAAACTCTGAGATCCCATTTTTCTGAACGCGCCTTTTATACTTAAACAATTTTTAACATAATGTACAAAATCCGAAATGTTCAATAAAAAAATTTAATGGCTGATATTAGGGGGTTCACATTCAACGACGTATCGTTCGACCCAAGTCGTTTTGGTAGCGTTCACATTCAACGACTGTCGTACCGACAACACCAGTAAGTTTCTTTTCAAAAGATTGTACAACCGAACTTCAAGTGAAAAAAAATTCAATAACAGTATTATGTATCTATTATGTACATATTTAAATTAAGTAAAATCCTTGTGCTAAATGCCTCCTTGACAAAGATTTTATGTCAGGTTAAAATTTAGAAATCTGTTGCATTTCCTTTCTTGGAAATCCAAACGATTTATTATTTTTTATCAGCAAGTCATTTATGGCATTTAATCCGCATTTGATGAATGATAGATCATGGATGCATTCAGAAATATATCTCCAAGAGTGGAAATACAAGACTTTTCGGAATGAAGTGTAATTAAGCATAATTTTAAATTACCCCCTATAAAATCAAACTGTTCATCTGTGGGGCGTGGGCCCCACGTTGAGAAACACTGACCCATAGGTAAATTTTCTTAATAACAACATTTACTTAGTTTTCATTGTATCTTTAAGCCCATCAATTGTTTTAATTCTCGGGAAATCACCACTGCTATAACACGCTGATGTGACCAGCCAACCAACCAACCTTACTCTACTCTAATGGGAATACATTTAATCCAATTTTAAGAAAGAAAATAAATCTACTCCGCTTTATTTGAAATCTACTTCTTTTTTCCACATTTAAAAATTATTTTTTTTTTAGCAGCTTGTCGTCAAAGGTATATCGATGAGTTCTTCACTGATTTTTACCCTTAAACGGACGAGTTTGTCAAAACTAATATGTAGGTAGTCTTGAAAAACTTAACAATAGGTTAGTGTAAAAAACCTCACATAGGTAGGTACTCAAATTTCCAAAAAAAAAAAATTAAATAAACGCCGATAATTCATCTTGACTATTTAGGTATTATAAGTCATTTGAATCAACTAAATAGTTGTCAAGTAGCCAGCACACGTTTAAATTTTAATGTGTTTTTTTTATGGGAAACTTGGTACATATCACAAGAACTGGATTAACAACTACATAATTTAATTATTGTCATGAAGCCTCACTCTTCCATAAAATTTTAAGACGTTATTAAAACTTGAACTCGATGAACATAAAAAAAAACCTACTTTCGTGGAGCCTTACGAAAATGTATGTGTTTTGTTGAACATCAAATGATTAAAGCTGTAAATTACACCTTTTTTCACCAATCCGCAGTTGGATCTATGTACATCAAATCATCAAATTAAATAATTAAGTGCATCACAGAACGGGGCGTGTTCGAACTGTAAACCAAATTTCAACTCAAACTCAACTCGATCTTTCGATTTAGTTTGAAGTACGAACCAACGTACCCAATATTGAACATATCCAATTAACATCAACGTATCGTAACGTGTCACGTAATGTGTCACAGAAGTTTCCACGTTTTTAGTTTACCCTGCCATCGGCATAGATGTTTACACATCAATAATATTATTTTGGATGTCCTATTAGCATTTAATATTAACAAATAATAATAATTTGTATGTATTCAATGCTATTAGCTTTTTAATCTATTTCTTCTCCTAGGTTGATAGGAATGAGTTTGATAGTTCAACCACTAAAAAACGTTGTTAACATGCAACACCCAAATTAACATTAACATTTTACATAGCTAAGCTGCTTTAAACGCCCTTATTATACCTACCTTAGAGACTTTTTACTTTTTTTTTGCGAGCGAATCCGCTTTGCCCTGAACGAGTTTACTTATTTTTTTTCCCCAATGTTTTTACTTTCAATCACTTGCTCTTTATTTGCAGCACGTGTTCAACTCGTATAAATTAAACTTAATTTGTGGGCCGTGTTTTCATTTGCAAAAACTGAATGGGCTCCATTTGCACCGCGAAATAATAAAAGGCGCCAATTTCTCAAACCTAATTATTTGCGGCTGGCAGAATAGACGATAAGAGAGAGAAAGAGAAAGGGAGAGAAAGAAAAAGTGTGTTGAATAAACATTGCGATTAATATTAAAATCTTGATCAGATAAAACTGTTAATTTTGGATTAAAATGAAATTAACTCTTTATACGAATGGAGGGTTTAAGCACGGTGGGGGCTATTATATTTGAATATAAAAAAATATATATTTATTAAAAGAGGGATTATGTAGGCACTGTTTTAAGAACCTATGTATATGAACAGTATGGTACAAACATATACCTTACTTTTGAATTCCTTAAGTCATTAACATTGATTGTGTTGAATGCTGATTCATGTTGTGTTTTCGATTAATGACAACTCTAATTAGGGGACACTTGTTTTGTTTTACACTTATTTTTTTTTCTTTTTTACAAAATTCCTTACATCAATTGATTAGGTCAAGATCATTTTTATAAATGACTTTTATTATCAATTATATTTGGTTTGATTAAATTGATTTGATTTTTGACCCGCTTTTAGTATTTCCAACTACAAATAATGGTCCTGATTCCATAAGGCGTAACCACAGTAAAAGGACACGGCTCTAGAAGCGACAATTGGAGTTTTAGTAAAACGGTTATTATTTTTTAATAGTAAGAAGAGTTATGAAAGAAGAGGACGATTTTACTTAAACGCCAATTAACACTTCTAGAGTCTTGGAGTTTTACTTTCGTTTTCGTAAAACGCCTTACGGAATTAAAGGCTGAATACTTCTTCTCAAAATGAACATTGTTTAATAAAAAATATCCACGACTTGATCGCACAACTATAATGCAGCTACATTAAAAAAAAAGTCGTGTTTTTTTGCAAGCCCGGGCGCATTGGATGAAAAAAACGACGTCAGTACTAAACAATCACCTCACCATGTTAAATAGAACAACAGAGAATTCTCCGGGCTTAACTTCAGCACATAGAAAAACTGTGCTACCGGCGTGAATTATAAATATTTGTTGTCGATAGTTTGTATGAAAGCTCCATTTTGTTTCTGTGAGGGAGTCGCTAATCCCAGTAGTCGTATTTTTCGTGCAATTATTCCCGGCTTTGCAAAAAAACACGCCTAAAGTCATCGTGTATGTTTTTTTGATTTCTTTTTTGTTTAAATCAAATATTCAATTTTTTTAAATGCAATAATTTGAATTATTAAGCAGCATCATATTGTAAAATTATAACAAAATAAATCTATAGGGTCTTGTTGCGCTGCACCGATGGGTATATATATGTTATATTTAAATGTAGGTAGAGTGCTATGACGCGCTAATATTGTGTATTGAAATTAAAAAATTTTAATTATAAAAAAAACACCTCTCAAAATTCCTGAATACTCGTTTGTATCTATAAACAAATTTTTGAAAATTAAATAGTTCACATAAAATCATGCAAAAAACCATAATCTTAATTAAAAATTTAATTAAATAAATTTCCTCTTGACATACAACTTTTGGCCTCAATATTTTTATTAGCTGCATAAAACTCTGAATTCTCGTTCAAAAGAAAGCAAACCTATTTAAATTCACACCATGAATGAAAATCAATCAAAAATTAGATTTATTTGTTTGTGTAAGCATTTTTTTGTTTTTAAATCTTTTCTTGAATTTCTTATTTCATATTATAATAATTATTCGTTTATTCATAAAAAAAAATAAAAGAAAAGAAAATTGCCGGAAAATTTCATCTCAAGTAGCTGTTGCTTTTGTGTTATAAGTTTTTCGATTGCTTGAAAACTCTAAAAAAAAAATCCCAATCCAATCTGCCCGTCTCGTCGACATCAGCATCAGCAGTGAGATGATGCCTGCTTGACTAGATGAAATGACGATGATGATGATGATGATTGGGGATTTCCAAGGCAAACAAATCTAAAATTAAACAACTCTCTATACAAATTCAATTCTATTTGGTTTCGTACAAAATTAATGTATATCGCATTTAATTAACTCATACTCGAAAAAATTTGCAAATAAACGATAAATATGTAAATAAAAATTGTTTCTGACTGTGTTTTTCAATAAATATTATAAGTTCTTAAAAAGAATGAAATTTATTCAATTACATTTTGTTTTATTTAATCTTTTGTCTGTTCTGAGAAAATCAAGTGTTTTTTGCTCTTTTCTTTGTTTGTAGATATTACTTGAAAACAATATTCTGAAACAAAGATCTTTTTGAGTCTAATCTTTTTTAACTCTGATGGTTAACTGCAAACACAAATATTTGTTCAAATTGCAAAAAAAAAACAATGGAATGTTTTTGAAATATTACAAATACTCGTTACCTACGTCGCAGGTGAGTTACGCGAAATGGCATTTTAATTTGATATTTACATTTGTTCAAGTGTTTTTTTTCTTATAAACAAAATAAAAGAAAAATGAAGTGAAGTGAAGTGAAGTATATAATCAAATAGAACACATGTAATTTCATATTAAGGGGTTATAGCTATTCAAGCGGAAATTTACAGCATTTTCTTTATGCGCTTCTTAAAAATGTTCTGCTATTTAACTATTTTTTCTTTTAGAAACGAAGAAGCCATATTTTTTTTACGAAATTATCAACAATAACATCATAAAATTCTTCAAGTACAGCTTTCAGTTTAAAAAAGCCTTTTCAAATAATATTTTTCAATCAGTTAACAGTAGTATGAAAAGTAGGTTTGTATTGGGCTAACACTAGAACAAACTTTTAAACAAGTCCGGGCAGTTATAAAAGACATGGTCAAGTATGATTCTTGGCGTCAACTGGGCCTTTGATGAAATCTACTTCCGGGACATTAAAATATTACTGTAAACCTTCGAATCGGTCGAAAAACTAGAATTGATCGGTAAAAATAAAATATTCTCTCAGTTGTACAATATTCATACATATATGGCAAAAGTTGAAAAATTAGTTTAATTCACTGATGGTAAATGTTAACAGCCCTATTAATAAAAAGATGCTTAATTCTCCTCCAATCCGAGTTTACCAAGCCATGGAATAGAAGTTAAATAGCGAGTTAAAGTTTCCTATTGATGAAATTGAAATGTCGCCACTGGTTAAATAGCAATCTGACGTTTATTGAAAATCTTTTTACAAAATCTACTACAATAAATGAAAAGAGTTTTTTATTCGCATCAATATTTTTCTTATAACGAAAACAGTCTCTTTTATTTATCAAAATGTTCACAAAATTTCAATAAAAGAGCTTAATCCTTAATACATACTTAAATATCTATTTAATTCAATTAATATAACCAGAATTGCATGTCAAGTTACAAACTTTGATACACAAAACTTTAATTCCCTAGATGAAATGTAATTTAGCGTGTGTTTTCTCTTTCTCTCTCTCTCTCTCTCTCTCTCTATCCCTCTCTCTCTCTCTCTCTCTCTCTCTCTCTCAATTTCATTCATTACAAACGGAACGCCAACCAACTCCCCTTTTTTATCATGCTGGTCGTACCGACATCATCATTTGCAGTGGCGCTGTTTTTGATTATTCAAACTCAAAATTAATTCTAGGAAATTAAAGTTGTAGTTTTGATTAGATGATTTAATATTGATAAGTTTTTTTTTTTATCAGTAGAATTGGTATCGTTAAAAAAATTGACATCATTATTTGTGAATTTCAAAATACAAAAGTTAATTTTTTCTTCTACAGCTATTTGATCCTGTGGCGGAATTTTGAAACTTGTCATTATAGAATGATAAAATCGTCTAAGTGATAGCAGTGAACGAGATTTTTTTTCAATTATTGATCGCAATTCTTTTGTTTATTTGACAGTTTGACACTTACATGAAATTGCATGAATTCAATTAAATTGCATACTTTTTGGTGTTAAATTATACATTTGAAATATAATTTTTTTTTTCCTCAGTCAGCAAAACTGGGAAATTTTGCTGAGGAATCCTATTCATATAACTGAGATTGCTAGAGATCTCCGAGACCTAATTTATCTGAACATGCCTATTAATAGTTATTTTTAGTTCAAACCTGTTCCACTTCAAAAGAGATCTCTCCACTAGAGAGTAAAACATTTCTCGTTCCTGTCAGTTTTAATCCAAAAATTATCTTGGTGGTTTATATGCCATATCAGACGACAGAATTTGTTAATGTTAATTTTATTTATATTTTAGGTTAAATAGATAAGCATGTTTTTTTATAATTTTATTGATCCTTTAACTATAATCAAATAGTTCTTAATTTCAATTAGGAAAACTATTTCTCAAAACGAAAATGTAGAAATGTTTGATTATACCTTATTTATTTTGTTTTTCTGTTAACTTTTTCAAAATTTTAATTTCTTATGTTGTGGTTCTTGAAAATATTGATCAAGTATCTTTATTGATTGATCACGGAAATTTTAGTCGAGTATATTTTTTGAAGTTTAAAAACTGATCCGAATAAGTTCAAAACCGTTCCCGACTCCTCAAAATTTGACATTTAGCGCGATTTATTGCGAGAAAAGTTGAAAACAAGCCTATCGTCACCTCACCTCACTTATCCTGTTACTTACGCTAACAGGAATGGCGCCACTTTAAAAATTATATTCTACGTATAACTTCACTACACTACCCAACTAAATGCATAACTGTGAGTAATTGTGATGGGTTATTCATAAACTTCAAATATAATTAAATTCTAAAGCGTTTTCTTAATTCTTAGCCTACATTCTGTAACTATCGCTCGCAAATCAATGTTCCATTTTCCAACGCTTCTTGAACAATTTTATCGATTGGGAGAGTTACAGAACGTATAGGCAGACACATGTTACATGAAAAAGTACTGATTTAATGAATTTATAAATGTTCGACGAAAATTATTTAAAATCATTTGTGCAACGATGCGCTTATGAATTTACATTATATCTACATAGAATGTTTTGTCTCATTAGTAACCCTACCCGCCAGACTATAGCACAAAAAAGGAACACGAGCAATGGAGCCGTTGTAGTAGAACACACTCAAATGAATAAAACACAAAACAAACCCCATCCTTGTCGAGCTTAGAGAGACAAATGACTTCCTGTAGCAATGAACAGAAAATCGCAATCCAAGGAGTGAAAAAGCTGTGCAATAAAAAATAAAGTACATTTATGTGTATGAATATATATATCTATATGTACATATTGTTGCGCAATGTCTGTCTGTTTCGTGGCCCAATAAATACATTGTCCTGGTATTCTTGCAAATGCACTCAAACACACTAACATACAGATAGATATATTTAGTACAAATAGTGCTTTGGTGGTACTGTGGAGAGACTTCCTCTGTGCTAAGCTGAAAAGCGGAAAACCAGAAATGTGTGGAAATCCGAGAAACGAATTTCCTATATATATTATTCCCCCGTTCTGTCTAACAAACCCCAACACCATAACTGCAGCCCTCTCAATCTCAACCACACTGGCCCACAGCCCACTAAATACATACATAGCAAGTGTCCGACGACGTCCGATCCGACCATATATGAATTGGGGTTATATGCTCTCTCATAAATCGTACAACGGTATAGAATAGAGTCATCGATTTTGAGTGGAACGGGTATGGAGATGCAGAGGATAGAAGTGCCACTGCTGTACCAGTATCACGCTCTCCAACTTGAGTGTTCCTTTGTGATCGAATCTGTCCAAAGGGGCAAGGGCATACCTGCGGGGTTTCATTTCAGAAATTAAATCAAAGCCCAAAGTGAATTTCTCTTCACTAGAAATGTTTTCGATTTTATTTTTGATTTTTTTTTCTTTTTAAATATATATTTTATTTTCTATTTCCCACCCGTTATACCCATGGCCATCAAATTGAGCATTTATGACCCTTTTATCGCTTACACGCCCCCGTATAATCACCCCTCACACCACCGGTTTCTGTGTTGATTTAAACGATGTCGCGCGAGTAGGTGATGATGATGAAACGAGTGAGTGCTGTATGGGGCTAAATCTGAAATGAGCCGTAAAGTTGGGGTTTTTTCATTAAAACACACAAAACATCTTTTTGATTTACACAATAATTATTCAAGGTTGAGTTTGAGTTCTTCTTTATTTTTGTTTTTTTTTTTTTTAAATATAGGGAGGTATTCTGTGTCGTAAATCAGAAAATTTTATATTTTTTTGTTGTTTTATTGGAAAGCACATATTTTTCTTGAGGAGTTACATATATCTGTGAGGACAAATGAGCAATATCCGAAAACAAAACGATGAAGTGGTCATTTATCAAAAACGCACGTACCTACTCAGTCGTATAGTTTTGTTGAAAATTCATCTAAAGAAAACTTACGATTGAGATGAGATTAAGACAATCATAATATCTAAAGGGATATTGTGTGTGTGATTTCATTTTGTATTCAAAATGCGTTCTATAGCAACCATAATTTTTTTTTAAGGCGACTTTGAATATGAGAAAAGCGGGAGGGTTTTTTTTTTGTTCAACTTTTTTTTAGAGTTTTTATTTAATATTTTGAGGAAAAGTAAAACTTCATCATCCATGAATTTCTTTTTGAAAGGAAATATTCGTCTGATAAATTTGATGACCTAATAATGTTTTGTTTTAATGTTAATGTTTGTTGACGTTTAATAAGTTTTTTTAAATAAAGAATTTTCGGGGCTAAAATGGCCCGAGTGATTCAAGTAATTTATCATTTTGTGCCAATTATTTTAATTATTTTTTTGTATTTAAATTAATTTACATTCATCTTCAATAAAGTTTGATTTCACTTTGTTTTATTTTCGCAAAAGCATCGATTTTTATTTCTTATTTTCCAATTTTGTCTTGCGGCTACAAAAAGCATATCCCACTTAATGATTTGAGGATGTTAAGTTTAACGGTCAGTGCCTAGGTTCTGTAACTCTAGCATCGATAAAATTCGAGTAACCATTGTTTGGCAACATTCATTTGACATTTTTTTGCGTCGCATTAGTCGTTAAATATTTACTTCATTTCGCAATCCTCAATTGGCAATTTACTTTTTTCTTTTTGATAGTTCGCTTTTTTTTTAAAAAACCTTGTCAATCATTTCGCAAAAACCATTTAGCAATTTTTTGTTTAATTTTTTTGCAACATTGTTTAATATTTTGTTTTTTCTTTTGCGAAGTAACGTTTCGCCGTTTTATTTTTTTGCAAAATATTTCCAAGCGCGTTTTAATATTTCGCTGATAGATCATTTTGCCGTTTAGTTGTTTTGTTAAGAATTTTGTTAAGAATTCTTATATGCATCAAATTTTAACAACAAATGGCCATTTAATAAAAATAAAAAA
Source organism: Epistrophe eligans (assembly GCA_951394125.1). Taxonomy (NCBI): domain Eukaryota; kingdom Metazoa; phylum Arthropoda; class Insecta; order Diptera; family Syrphidae; genus Epistrophe; species Epistrophe eligans. The sequence continues at coordinate 107,203,624 of OX596029.1, read as the reverse complement.
CCGAATTTCAAAAATCCAATCCAACTAAAAACTAGATGAAAATTGCGTAATAAAAATTTGTCATATCATTTAAAAAACGAAACGTAATTTGCAAAACGTTAGAATCCAAAATATCAAAATGATAAACCGAATGCCAAACGAAAAACGTTGAAACGTTAGTTTGCCAGACAGTTCTTGCAAAACACAATATACCCATAAAATTCGTCAAGAAAAGTTAAAAATATATTACCAAATTACAACGTTCTATTAAGAACGTTCAATAAAAAGAAAACTTAATTTTTTATAAAAGGAACACAATTTCAGTGAAATTGGTTCAGTAGTTTTCGAGTCTATAAGCCTAAAATTCACTTTTATGTACATACTCGTAGATTCGTACATATACAGCATATATACATAGGTATGTAGATTAATATTGTTATCGCAAAGTTGCTATTTTACTTACAATCTTTCCATGGGTCTGTTGCACGCCCATTATAATAAAGTTGGACTTGAAAAAAATCTTCTTTGAATATCGAACAATTTATATAAAGAACATTTACATATCAAAATAGGTAGGTAGGTATTAATATTAAAGAACGTCAGTTTTTCGACTTTGAAGAAACGTGTTGATCATCTAGTCATCAAGGTTCTTTTTAATCTAAAAATATAACCCCCGCTCAAATGATTTTTAATGATTCTGGAACATACCTTTGCGCTGGTGTGTTGGTACGGTCTTCTTTTTCTTCAATAAAATCTGCCAGTTCCCTTACTCCGTCATCCATCTTGCCCTGTCATCAAAATCGAAAGCGTCAATGTCATCACAATCATTGGAGCATCATTATCACCACATCAATATATAGGATTACTCATTCAAAACCAACGACATACCAATGAAATGGTACCTACCTAGTAACGATTTAAAAAAAAAGAATACCTACCTACAGCTTTTCAGATGGCAAGCTGGTCTGGTACATCAGAGCAGCAGTATCAGCTCCAGCTACCTGGTGGTACCTTCTCATGGTATGTAAATAATATCAAAGCTTCCCCCAGCCATTAGAGGTGTATAGGGAAGGTATGTACATGATATACCTTCTTTTTTCACTTTATAGGTAGTACCTTTCAACAAGTACACTTTTTTTTTTTTTATTATTATTTTGTTTCTAGCTAAATTACTCACACATTTTAAGGTTTATCCCGACAGCTTCTCAAAAAAGACTTTTCTACCATCAACCCCGTTCTTTCAACTTCGCAGCGTATATACTTACATATGTACATTGTACGTACCATATAAAACCTGCACACATCCCAAACCCAACGCTTCATTCAACTCGTCAGAGAGAATTGTGTTGTTGTTTTTTTTTTTTTTTTTTTTTTTTTTGTATTTTAGAAAATATACGACAACAAAGTGAAATTCTTGGAATTCCATTTTATATGAAATGAAAAATCATAAAAATGCGCCGCGGCATACGTTTCGCGTTTACAAAAGATGAATAAAACAATAAATGCGAGAGATACGTTTATATACGTTTTTATCTTAAAGATACCCTTCACTCCACACTTCGCATACTTCAAGCTTCAGGTACTTACTAAGTTTATTTTTTTCTTTTAATTTTTTAATCTATATAATATGGTGACCATATTTCAGAAGGCATAATTTAGAACGAACGCAAAAAACAAAGAAACAATAGAAACAGACAACACAGACACTAATAACCTTAAACAAAGAGTTTAGATAAATTATTATAAACGATTTGAATCGGAATACATTAAAGGCTTTGTCGTTCGCGTGTAAAACTTAAAGCCTTTCCTGTCTTCACTTTAATATCACTATCAGATTTAGGATGCTTCGAAAGTGGTGGTGTGGTGTAGGTTGTAGTATTTTGGGTTGATATTACCGCATTTTTTCGAGGAGGATTATATGACAATCACTGTCACGTAATCTTTCGATGTCTTAGCATTTTTTCAACACAGACATAGAATGGAAGAATTAACGAAGGACATGGAATCAGGCGACTAATTATTAACGTTTTAAAAAGTTGTGGCTCCAGTTCCTATATTCTGTAAATATGACATCGATAAAAATTGTCGAGAAATGAAACTTTGATTCCTCGTGTAAAAGTGGACTTATTTCCAATTCAAAGTGCTTCCTGTGCAGCGGTTTGTTGCAATTTTTAACTTAAATAGTAAATTCATATAAATTGAAACGTCAAAAGTCCTATATGGAAAAAGTTAAAAGTTGGGGAACTCTTGCAGCACCAATTGCAGTTGGGTTGTGTTGTGTTCGTAACATTGAAATCGAGTTTAATAAATATTTTGACAGCTATTCTAGCTGCCGCTCCAGTTGCAGCTCCGTATCCATTGTGTTTAGTCAGTAAGTGTTTAGAAGACCGAAAAGAGAACATCAGTGAAGAAATCGATGCATAACATTATAATTATATAGATTTAAAAACTTGGGCTTTACCGTATAAATTAGGATACAAAAAGAGAGTACAAAACTAGGACAAACAAAATTGCAAATCTAACTGAATGGCTTAAAAATACTCATAATATCCTCTAAACCTAGATTTTTTATACTGTTTGATTTATGTATGTCCCCTTTCCAACGAGAAACAAGTTGCTGAAGTATTTGTTGACATTTTCTTTTAATTTTTTCAAAAATATTTGCACCTTTCACACAAGGAAACAAAAATGTAAGAGATTTTCTGTAGTTTCTTTTTAAAGTAGCTGTTCAAAAAACTCCGGGGGCTTCCGTTCACTCCTCTTACTTCCTGCCATTCTCACCAAAACACTGAAAATTGCTGGAAACTCCAGTTTCCTCGTGTGAAAGGAATTTTGTTTTTATAAAACACACTTCAATACCCAACCTGTCAGCTGTCATATTGTTCACTACTTTTTTGTCTGTCAAAGATGTTCAATTCCGGGTGTTCTGATTTACTAATTTCAAATTTGATAATTTCGTTTGACAGCTCATTTTGATTTAAATTTGACTAGCCTAACCGTGTGAGAATTCCCCCAATTACATAAAAATAAAAGTCATTTAATATCAAAAAATTTTGTGAACGGACCTAATAAATTGAACCGACTTATTGTCACATATGCCAAAATATTACCAATTGGATTGTAAAAAATTATTCATTTTGGAGTTCATTTTTATTGGAATAATATATAACAAACAAATGCAGCTTTTGAACAAATTATTATTATTATTAAAATAAAATTATAATTCGTCAATTCAGCAGGTAATCGCTTCGTTTGACACCTGATTTGTCGAAATCGGTGTAGTATGAAAGTCCCAAAAGGAATCCAAACTCAGAAATAATACATATATGTATATGACGAATAGTCCGCCACTTGTTTTATTGTTTTCTATTTCTGTTTTTGTTTTATTCGTGCATCGAGTTTTAACATTTTTAAGGGATTTGTAACCCTTTTACGTAGGTAATTTACTACCGCATTTAGTGCAAGTTTCGTTGAAATTACCTTTTTCAATTTGCATGCGAAATGAGATGATTTTGAATCGAATTTGTAAATTTTGAGCACAATTTCGACATTTGTAGGTACCAACTATAATTCTGTAATTTGCGAAAATATCTCATGAAAACTTATTTTATTATAAACCACGATTAAGGAATAATTTTTTTCTTCGTTCCGTTATTTGTGTTTTTGACAGATTGACCTTTATTATTTGATAACCACTTCAAAAATAGAATTGTTCCGTGAGATTGTGTAATTCCTAACTGCTGGTCACCCGTATATTGTATTATGTAGCGTTTTTATAATAATTCCACGTTTCATTTTCTTATGCCCGCACACCACACACACTACCTTATAGGTATGTTCTTTTTGTATCTCTCTATTATTTTTTTAATTTCTTTTAAAACAAATGCCGCAGGTATGCCTGCCAAAGCTGAACTCCAACCAAGCCCCTTGCTTATACCCCGTCATCATTGTTGCACCCTATAAAAGTTAGTTGGCGCGAATTCGTCTTTCAATCTTTTGAGACTTCGTTCTCTTTCTCAAATCACAAAAAAAAAAAAAAAAAATAAATAAATAAAAACAATCCCGTTCTAGTCCAGCGAATTACATTTCAACTATAGAATAGAGATACTTTTGCTTTTGCTTACATTTTAAGTTCATATAAAAATATATTAATAAGAATACGAAATACGAAAAAAAAAATAGCAAACATTCCTCGAATACCATTCCCAGGTTCCATTCCAGGTAGACTTTTAGACTAACGAACAAACAGAATGGACGTGTACGGTCGATCGGCCTGGTTGGGTCCTTGAGTTGTGTTTGTATTTTGTCCCATCGAGTTAAGGTTTTAGATTTTTTTTGTTTTGGTATTTATTTATTTGTTCATATTTCTCTAGGTTAGGTATAGAGGTAGGTTTGGTTCACAATAATAATTGCGAAAATTAAATTACAAACAATAGGTTGCAGAACTTTGATCGGCTATAGGTTAGTTCAATTTGCATTACTAAACGGTTTTACATTTTAATAGTTTAATACCTAACTAAGCTGTCATTTCATTTTTTTTTTGTATTAGGTAGGTAACCTGATTATTTTATATAGTTAGACGATTCAGAACTCCTTCGGTCAAACTCTCACAAATGATTTTTTTAAACTCGTTTTCTTCTTTCGCGTAATGTTGAATTTTATATATAGCTTCCACATGGGTAAAAAACTCTACCCAGTAACCTGAAAAAATGTTGAAATCTGTGGAATAAGTTGTATTGTTTCGAAAAAAAGACGTAGTTTTATTTATGAGATTTCCTTAAAACACTCTTGAACAGTTGTCCAGCTATATATGTCTAAATATTTGGACATCTTATTATTCATAAAAACATTCTAAATATGTTCTCATACACTCACTGACATCCCTGTAATCTGTCAATTTCGTGAACTTTTGGATACGTTCAATAAAAAATTCATTCATTTCAAGATAACTTTTCAATTTTTTGTTCATTGAATTAACCCGCTTTAGAATAAGTTTTAACAATCAAATGCAGTGTCTAAGTTTAACAATCGACGGACATGTTTATAAATAAGATTTCGGAATTGGATAGTGCTAAAGTTAGAAAAGCCTTAGAATGGGATGGGATTATAAATGTGACATGGTATAGAATGTAAAGTTCCAAATTTCATGTATTAGTTCGTTTGAGAAATTTCTGTCGACTAATAATACTATGACCTGGTTCTCCTCGAGCCTAGCTATTAAGCGTTTGAGCGTTCTATATAATTTTGTTTTACTATCAAAATCACGAGCTATAGGATTTTTCAAAAATTCACTTAAATAAATTACCATATCGCGCAAACAAAACGACTTGCTTTGTGCCAAATATTGAAACCTTTTAAAACGATGATGCTTTCATTTTATTTGTTTTATTTGACATGAGGTCAATGTCGCTCAAAAACCATATCTATACAATATGCTTCTAGGTCCAAGCATTCTAAATAGCATTTGCAAAACTGCCAGTAGACAGCAACCAATTAGAACCACCATATAGACAAGCCATTAGAAATAAGTTCCGGCTCGGTGCGTTCATCAGCATAGTTAGCGTCAAGCTCAAGCAGCGTGTACCTATCTTTATAGTTTCGAAATTCAGTGTCCACGCGCGCTGTCTAATTTTATATTTTTATATAGATTTTTAGTTTCTTGTTTTTTTTTTTTTTTTTTCATTTCGTTCTTTTTAATTATTTCCTCTAAAAGTTCAAATAATTCTTTGGTGAATCTTTTGATGATGTTCGCGATGCGAAATTCTCTTGTTCGACGCGGCCGACAACGCGGCGCGGCGGCTGGTTTCGTTTTTCATTTATTTTCATTTTTTCTGGCAGAAGGCAAAGAGCAACGTAAATAGAGTTTTGGCCTATTGCCAGTTGTTTCTATATACATAGCTAAACTTATGTTCTTATGGTTTTTGGGATAGCAGCTTTAGCTTATATTCGGACAAAAAAAAAAAAAAAACAAATCCTCACCACGATGTCGACGTTTATAAGACGTATCGTGATAAAAGAGATGTGTGTGCTGATTTGCTGATTCTTCAGCGCTGAACTTCTTATATGGGCGGATTCCAGAGAGGGGGGATTTTCTTCTCTATTAGATTAACTAAACAGTTTTTCCTTTTTTTTTTAAACTTGAAATAAAATTCATGGAATTTGGTTGTGGTGTTGTTATAATTTTTTTGTTTTAATTTCCTGTCCATAAATTTAGCGCTCAAAGACACATTTCATTTGGCAGTAGCGCAATGTACATTTAGGAGGAAGAAATAAATAAAAAGTGACGACTCAAATCGCGTGTATAGAGTACGATTTCTAGGTACGTCTACCAGTTGCTGTTATTTCTATTTCTGTATTATATAAGTAGGTATAGGTATACCTACAGTTAAAGCTTTACATATTTATTTGCTATTTGAAACATAGAACAATTTGATTGACATATGCGATGACATAAGTTTGTGCATGTGATTCTGTGAGAGGAAGAGTCAACTTAAGATAACCATAGCATTATAGTATGAGATGAGCTCTAGCTCCGCTGATTCGAATATACTTGGTATCTTTTTCGAAAGACCAGACAAAATCTATGAACTAACTTTAGGACAAGCGAATTTCTTCATGATACATAAATAAAATATTGTCTGAAGATTAATTTGGAATACTTCTAACGATGTGGTCGAGAAGATGATGCAGTTGGCATCGAATGGCTCTCGATGCGCTTCTGGAATATACCTAGTAGGAACACAAATCTAAGGTGATGAGGAAAACGCATCAGAAAAAGTTGAAACATCATGGAATTTCAAACTAAAATTATGTCATTTGGCGAGCTCACAAAATTTTTCGTATTCAAATGCACATGAAAATTTTTGTGTGCACAATTCTGTCAGTGAAATACATAAAGTATAGAAATTGAAACTGAAATCATTTAGTCACTTCAGGTTTCTCAGGCTCACTGAGGTATCAGAGATCTTAGCAATCTCAGAAATCTGAACTTAGTGGGATTTCTCACTTTTGCTGTCAAAAGCTGAGACCAGCGTTGTCGAAGTGGCACGATCGTGCTTTTTTGGCATGAGAATTTCATTGTGGCATGGTGGCACGAAAAAATTTAATATGGCATGCTCTTCTTTTTCTCATTTACTTCAAATAAAGCGAATTTTGAAGAAATTTTAAGAAAATTGTTCCAAATAGAATACAAACTGGCAGAAACCCTTATTTTTTCACAATACACGAATAAAGCAAATTATTTCTTCTAATTTTTTGTTGTACTTTAAATAAAACTATTTTTTAATATACATAAGAATTTGTGTTTTTTTTAGAAAATGGCTCATTTTTCTAGAAAATGTGGTACCTACGGAAATTTTTTTATAACCGGCAACGCGGGCTGAGACTGATATTTTTTGAATTTGCTTTCTCAGTTATTTCTGTTCCCAGTTGATCAATTTAAAAAAATAGATAGAGAGTGCTTTTGACATCTAGCGGAGAAATCTTGTTCGGGTTTCATCAGTGAAGCCAACAAACGTTTGCTTAGTGAAATCTCAGAAACTGGCTATAATGGAAATGATCTGTTCCATTTTGTGTGAAATGACAATCAGCTGGCACGAAAAAATAATTTGCATCAGGAAAATAAAAAAAAGGAATTGTTGGATTGAAAATTTTATTCGTACAAAAAAATTTTGTAGTCATTGATTTACTTTATTTTAACTGAATAATATTTGAACTCTACCACGCTTTGCAGCGCCCTCTATTGACAAATTTTTATAACTACTAAATTCCAGATTTCAAAGAAGACTTAAATAAGAAAAAAAACTTAAATTTACAAAAAGTTGGTGTGATATTAAATGGACATTGAAAAAGTAGGTGTGGCAGTAGGTGGAATTTTAAAAAACTTTCGTATTTCATGTAATTAATTCTAATTACAAATTATCAACTTTCTAGAAAAATGTAGAGCAGAAAGCTCAGATACAAGAAAAGTGGGCGCGGTAATGAATTTAAAAAAACCTCTTTCCCATGAAAAAGTTCATATATAATACATATGATAGACCAAACGATTTCGAAGACACACGTAAAGGCAGAGACAACTCAGCGAATACTTTGAAATCAGTCAGATTCCATCGAGAAATATATTTGACCACGATGATTTAAATCGGCTTACTGGTCATGTCATACTAACAATTGATGTTGACGGTAAATGCCCGAACATTGTGTGGTGTGGTAGCCAACTTAAGCTGGGAACAGAAAAATGCGAAACAGATAAAAATAATAGAAATGTCTATAGGAGCTGTTTCACAATGTCAAGTTCTGATTATATGTAGTTACTTAGACAGGTCAATAAAAGACAACAGTAATTTTTCTCCAGTTGTCTTTGCTAATATTTATGATGTCGAATAATTAAACATATGTAACTAAGTGCAGTAAAAATATATGTGGTGTAGTTACATTTCGGAAATCATTTCTCTGCCTATAACTCTGGACCCAAGAACTTGACCTCTGAAACTAATAGTTTCAGAAATTCATTTTTCAATATAGTGGGTACGCCCCTCCTTCCTTTCCTAATCGTTTTAAAATACTCCCGCAATGCTGTTGAAAATCACAGTTTAAAATTTAGCTTAACAATATTTTTAATTATCATATACAGTTTTTCAATCACATTTAAGTGTGATCATTGAGTTGTTGAGTTATCTCATTTATTTTTGTTTGCAACGATATATTTATGTGAAATGGTAAGACGTCATGTATTTGTATAAGGTTTATTTTTAATTTTTATTTTCGGTGAATGTTATATTTAAAAACTATAATACCAAACGAATTTAACACACACAGCTATTCATTTGAAATTAAAGATTAATCTCATAAAACCTTCAAAGCTTGTGGTTGGCATGACAAACCTACACAAAAATCCAACGACACCACTGTGAGCGAGCACCTCTAGCACTTTGCATAATTACAAAGTCACTCACATTGTTCTTCTTTTCGTTTTGCTCCTCTCTGATTCCTCCATGTATGTATGTATGTTATGTTAAAATGCCACCAAAACCATCGTAAGATGGTAATACTAGAGTTAAAACCCTGCAAGTTGCAGATAAGAATCATCATTTTGGTGCAACACGCTGATGACAACAACATTACCTAGTGACTTACCTACAGATGAGATGTGATGACGAATTCTTTTTTTTTTTTTTGTGGCTTTTAGCAACACAGCTGAGGAGGAGGTGCGGCATTCAAAGAAGGTTTGTCGTCGATTCATAAATTCCATTAAAAGATAGAGCAAACAAGTCTACATGCACTAAAGCGATAACAACAAAATAAACAACAACAACAAGAAATAACAATGTCTGTGACGACAAGAGGTTGTAAACTTCAATATGATTGTGTTCTTTAAGCAAATCTTATTTATAGGCGTTTGTAAATAAAAACGTTTTATCTAGATTAAAGCAAACGTCATAATAATTTTTATTTTTTTTTTTACTTTGTTTTTTTACTTGAGTATGAGACATGATTTCTATGTGTATGCACTTGTAGTATAAATGTAGGCAAGTTTTGAAATCGTAAAAAAAAATAATTGGAATAGGTTCCGAATTTCCGATTAACAATATTAACCTTTGTGAAAGTCGATGTGCTTTATGGAGCAAGTTATGACTTGACATTCTATTATTTTGGTTGTTTCGATTATAGAAATCATTGTGTAATAATTAAAACATTGATATTATTAAAAACTCTCACTCTCATCAGGGCACTTATCGCTTAAGACTAAAGCAATAGCTCGGTTAGGTAACTGTCATTTTTACGATTTCTTTCTCTTTCTTTCCCTATATGGATAAAATAGAAACATGCTATCGTGAAAGCAACAAAATGACAATCAACTATCACCTTGACCGATTTCGCCACAGATCTCTGTTAGACCCGTTCAACATCAAAAATTGTTTCAATAAATAAAAGAGGTCCTAAATGGCTGTCTTGTGGTACACCAGACATTGCATCCATCACAAAAATGTTAGAATGCAAGATACAAGATAATTTAGAAAGCTAAGTTATTTAAGTTTAAACCAAGATAATGATAACAATATGGAAAATATTGTCAAACATTTTATTACATTTTTTCGCCATTTAAAGCAGCAATATCAAATTTTCAATCTCTTCAATATTTTAAAACACTCCCTCTTTCTTCTCAGATTTAATTTGTTTTCTTTTAAGAATAATTAAATAATTAATTAAATTTTAGACTTGTAAATGAGGCTTCTTTCATGATCTTACTTTATTATCGATTAATACCAAAATAAAGTTGAATATGGTCAATGTTAATAACACCCGGGAACATTGACCTCATTCTTATCGTTACATCTAACCTTTAAAATGTAAATAAATAAAAACTTTTCCGCCTTCAAGATCTTTGACTTGAACATTATATTTGATATTTTCTTAAATTAAATCAAAAGATCCAACCTTGCATTTTAGTTTATCGAAAACGACGACAACGACGACGTTTAAAGCTGAAACTCTGTATTAATTTTTATTTTTTATTTATCTCATTTCAGGTACGTAACATATATCTAACCACAGATTATCTCATCCCATCTCGATTGTAAACAAATCATTCATCAGGGGAGTATCTAATTTTTATGGTATTTAATTAGCAATTCAGATTTTTGTTTTAAATAAAAAAACAAAACAATTCATTGCTCTTAATCCGTGGACTTCCGTGCACTGGTGCTGTTGGTCATTTGCCCCTCGGTGACAATGATCTTTTATAGAAGGTATCTCAATAGGTTCCCACGAAGCCACTTCTAGACACAAAACATAGTTGATTGCTCTTTAGTACCTATACACATTTATGAATATACAGCCAGTCAGCATGTCTCGATCGCAAGCTAGACGAAGAAGATTTGTAGTTCGTTGGCGATGCTTTAAGCGAGAGAAATCTAATTTAAGTTGATTTGAACTTTTTTTCTATTAAATTTAATTTCAGTCAATCGGAGGAGAAAGACTTCATATAGAACGACTACCATTCGACAGTGAATTGGAATTGAACTTTTTAAATAATATGCAGTTGCATATGTTGGGCGATGGAGGCCGCCGCAATTGTGCCCGTTCCTCGACAGCCCGTCATGTGGCCTATTGGGTTCATTAAACTGGCACCTGGGGGCGCCGTCGTTTAATTTGCACTTAAATAGACGATTTTTCTTTGTCAGATGTGAGATCTCCTATTTAAAGCAATCAGATATTTTTAAAGATTTTTCTGGTTTTTCCGGAGGCCATTCTTGTTGTTGCAGAAGCTGCCACTTGAGTTACGTTTTGAGTAGGTTAGAGGTACATAATATACTCGTATAACTTTTGATGTGAATTTATGATAGTTATAGAAAATAAGACCACGGTGTGTTTTTATTTTACCTTAAGGTTTAATGAATTCCCTTAAAATGTGTTCACCTAATTAAGAATCTGCAATTTAAGTGTTCAGATTTTTATTTATATTTTATGGCACACAGAAATTTCTTCACTTTCGAGGCATAACCTATTTCGAAAATTTATCTTTATATGTTTTAACCAATTAGATTTGAACCTCGGAATTTTAATCAAACCTGTTGGATAGGTTTCTTATTTAAAAATATAATATTGAAATGCTTAACAACTTTAAATGTTAGGTGATTTTATTTTAATTATTAAGGCATTTTAATAAAACGCACAGCTTTGTCACGTGAACTTGTAAACTAAAAAAATTTACATAAATGTACTTGATTAAACAACTTTTGAAATTGTTTTGACACTAAAGCCATATAATTTATTTAACAAATCTTAATTTATAATTAATAATTAATTTGTTTTTAATTAATAGTAAAAAAATAGAAAATACGGAGTTAAATATGTAGTTAATTTCAAAAAAAAAATAATCTTCTCATTTTTGATATATCTAATCTATCTAAAAAAAGGTGTCCAAATGATACTTTTCGAGACATAAGGGCATTTACGTTGGGCGCCATTTTTAATTTTGGGAAAACTGTTTTTTTATTTCTAAACATTAATGCTGGCGGTAGGGTAAACTAAGAACGTGAGCCTAACGTGTAATACGTTTCGTGTCACACATTATGTTGTAATTGAGTTCGTTTAATAACAAAACTCCAAAACTTGGACAGACATTGATGTTTAATTGTTTACACATCTGAGTCCCAGAACTCACAATTATTTTTTTTATTTTAAACTCGCTTATTTTTTAAAAAATTACTAAAAACGCATTTAACAAAAATTATTTGAAATTTTATTTTCTACAACTTTGATCATAACGATTGAATACGGTTGAAGGCGATTATAAAATTTCAGCTTTTTAGGAACGTTAAATAAGAAAAATATTAAAATTTTTAAAGACGTTAAATAAATAAGAAAAACATTTAAATGTAAGAAAAATGGATGTGGTCGTTGGCAGGTTTTGTCTTCAATTGCATCATCGAATAACATTCCTAAAATACTCCCGATCTGATGTTATATAGTATTCAGATCACAAACAGTTGTCATTTATTATATTCAACCTAAATTTTATGTAGATTTTCACAAAGTCTACACACAAAATCATATTTACAAATAGATCATAGAGAATCAACAACTGCATATTTCCCCAAGGTAGGACATGAATTTCAGCCACGACGACGACGACGAGACGTGCATCCTACAATGAGTTCTAAGTTAACATGGGTAATTCCCAACAAACATAAAACTATAAAATTTAAATTTTTTGACAAGCAAAGCTAACTGTTGTAGACATTTTAACTGAACTCTTGCTGCTGCAAGTCTACCGGTGTGGAATAATTTCGAAACAAACAAAACAAAAATTTGAACCAATGAAGCTGTGTTTCGCGTATCTGGTTTCTGGTTACGCGTGGGTTAAAAACAAAAACTGCCCAATATGGATTATGAAAAGAAAAAAAGAAAAAAAAAATCATTCCTTTTTCTCACGCTGCTCGGTGCAGTGTGTCGAATGTTGTAATTTATATTTTTTTCTGTTATTGTTATTGGTTGGTTACTATATATGTATGTTGTATTATAAGCCTACAGACAAAACAGCAAAGCATTGCATAATTTGCAGGAAAGTTAATTTAATAAAAATCCCCACAAAGAAATTCAATTTTTTAGCGAAATTTATTATTAAGTAAGCCGCGTGCATGCGCTCACTGTGTTGGAGTCCATGAAGCGTGGTGTTTTCTTCTTCGTTCAGCTTGGTTTGCAAAATTATTTCTTTGTTGATTTTTTTTTTGTTTGCTGACACCTTAGCATAAAAATAACAAAAATCAGAGATTGACACATTACCGCATTGTCATTAAATAAAACAATAAAAGATCAGGAATTGTAGTGTTGGCATGGATAAAATTATCGTAGGCAGCTTTGTGCTAATTAGCACCCATTTACAGGTTAATTCAAGAGTTGTTTTTAATAGATTATAAGAAATTATGTTCATTGTTTATGGCGAGCAAGTGTCAACGGCGCGGCGGCGGCATGGCAAAGGAGGAACAAGGCTTATTTACTTTGAAATTACGCAATCTTTATCAATCTATTGGACTACGAAAATGTTATATTGGTTGAAATAAAGTCTAATGCCCTCAGTTTTTAGCTAACATTTTATTAAAAAGACATCCTTCTATATTTATTCTCTCTTTTACTTGCCAAATAGTTAGTTTTGAGCAAGTTTGGAACAAGTAAAAAATCGAAATCAATCTTAAACCTGGGGTCGAATCTTCTCCCTTTTCATTAATGATTTACTTTCAAATTTATTTGGGCTGCCGAACTAGTTTGATTGATGATTTAAGCACCTGAATAAAGATGGTTGAAGAGTGGTGTATCACTCAAAATAAAAGCCTGACATTTATTTGAATTCATATAGTTTCAAAAATTTTTGGTGCCACCGGATCTTTTATAATTCTATTGGTTCCAGCCTCAACCATGCCAATTCGATAGCTCAAATAAATTCGAACTTCATCAGTATACATGTTAATTTTGCAGTATTTGAGGATCGAAGTTTAATCATTAATTAAAAGTGTGAAGAAAAGAGGACCTATGATTTAACCTTGTGGTACTCCAGCATGCGTTGAGTTGAGTGAGTGGAAGCCAGATATATTTTTATTAACAAGAACTGTTATAGTTTTTCAGTCAAATATTCCTGAATGAAAGAAAGAGCTGAATTTTCAAAGAAGAAATTTTAATATTTTTAAGAGTTTTTTAATTTATTTTTTCTATATTCTATTTGAAACCAAAATTTAATTGTCAGTTGCAGAAGTTAAACTATTAATCTTATTAAATAATTTTTATCGATCAAGTTCAGTCAGGTATTGACGTATTGTTAACTCTCAGTTGTAAAAAATTTATCAAAATTAAGGGGCGACACTTTGGAAATGCGCTTTCACTATGAAAACAGAGAGGGCGACACCATGCGTAAAAGTTAATTTCCATAATCTTACGGTAGAGGTTTGACCTCTTACAGGCATAGATACATATCTATTTAAATTACCCAGAGTTAACTCACCAAATTCGTCGTATTTGCCAGCCAACCAACCAATATAGCCAATTCAATCAATCAATCACTCCAAATATATTCACTTGAACATCCCAACAACATTCGAAACACCCAAGAACAACAGCACCAACATCGCATAGTCAGGTCAAAAAGTCTGCAAAAACAGCGGTTAAGACTACAGCTACCTAGATATACAACTACAGCATCTCTTTAACCCAAAAGTCGTAAAGTATGCCAAAGACAGTGAATCCATCTCTCGAGTTTTGTTGCACCACCACCGCAAATTAAGGAAGCAATTGATTCTCTGTCCCGGCAGCCATCTGATGGGTTGTTTCATTGCTTGTTTTTTTTTTTTCTCTCTTTCTCTCAGCTTTCTGCCAAGTCGCAAACCTACACAGACCAATATCTTTCACCTCTTCGCGAAGACTGCTGTAGTCCTGTCTGGTGCGTGTAAACTTACAATACCACAATATGCCTTTAACCGTTATGAATTGAAATTGAAAAATGAGAAAGAGACCGAAAATTGTCAGAGTTCTATAAAGGAAATGGAAACACCGCATCAACAAATAAAAAATCAGATTGAAAAAAGCGGTAGAGATATTACCTATTTCCATGTCCCACCTCGCAGTCGACCGTCGTCGCCACGTCGTCGTCGTCGGCGTTGAGTCGCGCTATTACAAACGTCACTTTTAAGTCTTACGGTAATGAGTTTTTTATTTGCTGTCAGCATGCAGCACGACGGAAAATTTGCATGAAAGATCCGACTTCGCGACTCGCGAATTTGGCTCCAACTCTACTGCTTCTTTTGGTCGTGTGTGACCCTCATCCGAGGCGCATTTGCATGCTGCCGATGGTGTCGTAGTTGTTTTTGTTATATCCGAGCTGACTGGACCGAAAAAAAAAAACCAGTAGCACTCCGCAGCAATCTGTGCCAATTCAGGGTAATCTCTTTCCAATAACGCTGTCGCCAACATCGAAACATGCTGCAACTAGTTGTGCTGTGTTGCTGGAGCCGCTGGCTGCCGCGCCGCCGCCGTCATTCGTTCCGTATCGTGGCCATGTGTCATGACAAAGCCAAGTAGTGTACAGAACTGGTTTTCCTCTCCCTGATAGGCAGGCAGGCAGTCAAAGACGATGATCATGATCTGGTTCTTTTGTGACATAAACCATGGTTAAGATCTTAACAACACTCTAGAGCTAGACTGTATTGTATATAGTTCTTGCGAGAGAATTATACCTACCATCTTTTCTTCTCTCTTGGCTCTTGATGGTATTCAACACTTAACAAGAAAATGAACCGAGATCATTGAGAGCAGTTTGATCCAACGATGAGGAGGTGCTCTTCCACAAAAGGTTGCAGCATTGCCCACTCACTTACATCTAATTGGAGCGTAACCAATCAGGTGTCTTCTGCCATATATTATTGAGGTTAAGTTTAAAATTTGCTTGTTATTGTTATGTAATGTGAACGCGCATCGAGCAGCACTTTTCAGCCATTCACTTGGATTCGCTTGGAGGGACTCGCGTGTGCACGATGCAATTTCACGCCACAACCACAAGTCGCCGCGATCCCAGAGAATGGGAATTATTATATTGGGTGTTTCTTTGGAGTTTGAAGTTACTCTTGGTACTTTACTATAGTAGGTACCAAAAAGCATAATCTTCTATGTAGCATGACCAGAAGTGATTTCGGAAAGGTGATTTCTTTGATTTTTTTTTATAGTTCATTAGACTTGGTGAGATGGTTGAACCATCACAATTATTAAGTATATGTTGTGTTGCACATGGCAACGATAATTGTGTAACCCTGCCATTATGATGACTGAACGTTTTGTGGTTATTAGAATTGATGTCTATAGCGGTAAGTTAAATTAGAAAAAAAGTTAATTGGATTTTAAGAGAGACTTTGGATTAACTGACATTCTATTTAATAGATTGGATTGGAAGGATTGGATATACGCAAGATAATGCTACGAGGGCCTGTAGCGAGAACTGGAAGGAATATCTATACCAGATGCTGATTCAAGACATTTAGCATTAAAAATTAAAATAAGTACATAATTCAAAATTAAATGAAAAGGCACAATCATTTGTCAAATATTCGATCAAAGATGTACTGTGAACATTCGTTTCCAGATATAAATTTTGAATGCACATTTATGAAGCTCAATGAAGAAAAATTTCCTCACACTTATCGAGTGTACCTATTTTGATTTTTTTTCACTGCTAAGAAGTATGCAATAGTGTAGTTGAAAAAGGTAGGGTTTTGATCTATAGTTAGCATATTGTAACGAAAAGTAACAAACAAAAATCTGAGGAGAACAAGAACCTTATAAAGATGGAGTAAAAAAATAAGACAACCTCGTAAGTTTCAAGATAAATAATAAAAAATAATCAGAGAGGATTATCACCAAGTATACATATGTGTGTCTCCCTCTTCTAATTTTAGTTGGCAGCTCTTTGTTTGACAGTTCGCTGCAACATGGTGGCTGGTTTTTCTCCGAAAAGATGAGTTTCATTGGCACTCTGCTTTCAAATCTCTTCTTTTTTTTCATAAAATTCTGTGTGACAAAGTTAACAATATATTTCCAAGTGATTACAAAGTTTAAGAACGTTATACTTAGCTATCAAATTTTCACAAATAGCTTCCTTTCCGACTCTCATACTACACCGATTTTAATAAATGAGCTGTCAAACGAAGCGGAGTATTACTTGATGATTTGACGAATTATAATTTTAATAAAAAAAATGTAAATTATTTGTTCAAAAATTGCATTTGTTTGTTAAATGTTATTCCAATAAAAATGATCTCTAAAATGAACACTTCGAATTTCCAATTGGTAATATTTTGGCATGTGACATTAGGTCCGTTTATTTTAAAATAATTTATGCGCCTTTTATTTTTATACAATTGAAGAATTCTCACATAGGTAGGTTATAGTTGTCTTTATATAATTTTGGTAACACTGAAGTTCCATTATTTGACGATGCTTTGATAAAAAGAAGGACGTACATTCAACTTTAATTCTCTGTTTCTATGGCAGAAATCTTTTCACATGATGATTATTTTACTTTAGCAGTTTTGCCAATCTTATCACTTTGAATTTAAGACATTACTGGAACAAGAAAATGTTAGCATTTCACAATCTGAAACTTTTGAATTTCATAGTAAGCATCTACTCCAAATTTAAAATTCAAATATTTCTTGTACATAATATTATGTGAACATTTCCTTTCAACATCCTACAAGTCAAACACCATATAATCATACCTATACTTCCACCACAACCCACATCCGCCCATTCATGCGATATAAATAATAAATCCCAAGACCAATCATCACAACAATATTCTTTCTTCCATCCTTCTCGTTTGTATATTTATGTATAGTATCAGAAATTATTCTTAGCATAAATTGCTTACCAGATTGAACAGTAAATCAATATAGGAACCTAACTTCCCAACCTTATTCGCATCCCATATTATATGGTGCCAACTTGACAGGAAAACACAAAACTCGACAGAAAAAAAAAGAGAAAGGAAGTCAACTTTGCGTTGCGCGTTTGCGTACCACAAACTACGACGACGACGCAAGTGGCCTCAACGCTTAAACCAAGTGTTTTGCTTTTTATTTATAAAATATATCGACATTTGATTGTAGATTAGGAAATATACACGCGGGGTGAAGCAAATACAAAAAAAAAAAGCTAAACAAATAATAAACCTATTTGCGCCAGGTAATAATAACTCAGAGGTATAACTATTTCCAGGTGCAAAAGAATAGATTTGCGGTTGTTTGGCGCTGTTGCTAAAGATACAGATACCAATGAGCTACGTACGTAGCGACGTCGTCGTATAGCCAGCTCGCAATGGGGTTCAACTCGATCGACTACACACTCAATAATAAATGATGATAGCGATTACATACAGTTGTAGTTCTTGCGCCTGCTTCTGCTACCAGATGTTGCTGCTGTTGCTGCATGGTGCGGAGTCTCCAGAAAGTGCTTGCTGGAAGCTGCAAACAAACAAAAAAAAATAGCACAACAAAGATCTTGCGTCTCAGTAGATTGGGTATGCTTCGTGAGGTCACAATCGTTACTCGTTACATTCAAACAAGAGTGTTGCTGTTGTTACACACTCCTCCCTGCCCACCCTCCTCCCCTCCCCTCTCCTATTAACCGATCCAACGGAGAGGACGGTTATCGGAAACTCGTTATCGTTTGTTGTTGCTGTAACTGTCATTAGTTTCCGTTGTTAAAGCAGCAGGAGAGATTGTTTTACGAGGTTTGGAGGCTTGTGCACAGCACATGCGTGTGTTCGGTCTTAAATGCCATGGATGGGGTTTCTAGAGCAACAGCATTAAAATGCGTCACATTTCTATTTGTCCGCCAGAAAAGTCTCCAGGTGTAGTATAACTTACCTATACCTAATGTCTGATTGGAAGTATTTCAATGATTTATCAAATGGAAATAATATTAGACAAACGCGTGTTGCATATGTTAAATACGGAGACAGCTATTGATTGCTGTGGCGTTTTCAATTAGCTGAAAGTTTGTTGATTTGAATTTGACATTTTAAATCCTGTATTAATGGGGGAATTTATTAATAGAATGTGATTCAATATAATAGTTGCTGTAAAATATTATATGACACTTGTTTTAGATTAAATAAAATATTAAATTATAGACAACTGGGTCGCGCTCGTGCAAGAACTTCCTTAAACCGTTACCATTAAAACAGACATATTGAAACATCGTTGACAAGCTCCCACTTATGGGGTGATGATACTTATGATACTTACTACGCCCCATTTTCTAAAATGATAGGCAAAGGGGTAGGGGACTTTCCTGTTCAAAATGCAAGGTTTGGCTAAAATTATGTAACATTTCAATATAAGTATTTAACACAAAATAATTGCAAAGCAAACAACGACATCTAACAATTTTAAATGACTCTGACAATGTCCTATTTATCTGACAATACAAAATGGATACCTAACAGTTTCATTGTCAGATGTTCACCTGACAATGGTCTGTCAATGCCATTTATGAAAATATAGTTAGACAAAATTTTAAGTTCAAACAAAATTTAAGACGATTAATTCCGATGTTAAAGCAGTTTTAATATGATGCTTGGTCAGAAACAGAATTTTCTAAATTTTAAACATTTTATTAAAGTTAAAATCATCAGAGGCATATTTTAACTTTTTAGTATCATACTAACTCTAACTGCCTCTTTCACAATTAAAAATGTGAAAATGGTATGTTTGCTTACTTATTTGCTGAATTGTCACTTTTTAGGTGTGTTCAGCTGAGGTCTGATTTTAAATTCAGAAAACCTTCATGCTAGAAATAAGTCTTCTATTTGGTATTAAAATCAAAAGCGATTTCCAGCTTTGTTAAAAATGTTCAACTTTAAAAAATTCATCTATCTAGGAATCGGCCGTATACACCAACTATTTCGAACTATTAAAACAGTGTCTAACTAGCCAACCGTCTATGAACATCCAATAAATATGGCTGATAAAATTTAAGGTCATTGCAATAGAACTGCGTTTTAGGTTTTATATTTTCAAAGCACAAAAAAAAGTTCATGGGATCGAGTCGTAGATACTTTTTTTGATGTTGCTAAATAAATACAACTAATATAAGAATATAAGCTTTTTTGTTTGTATTTTATCTTTTATCTTATTTTTCATTTTTTGTATTAGTTGTGTTTGTCTTAATTTATATGTACATATGTATTTACCTGAATATAAAACAAAACACCATCTAAATGATGACTGTGACAAGTTTGTTATTTGGAGAAAAGAGAAGTATTAATAGCGTATTTTTGGTACTAAAATGACAAACATATTAGGTTCCTTCTTTTAACTTTCCAATTTCTGCGAATTTTACACAAAAACCTGTTCGTTTATGCGAAATCCATTTTGAAGTAAAAAAACAAAAACAAAAAGTATAAAAACCGGCTTTTGTTTGCTTTTTGTTTTATTTTTATTTTGTCAGATGCTTTTTTTTCATTACTTATTTTTTTAATTTAATGACTTCATATGAAACTGTTCTTCAAAAAAACGATTTTTGAAAAATTACTATACATTTAAACAAACTTATGCTTTGTTTCTATTGAGGGTTTATCTTTAGATTAAATATAAATCTTTTTAGTGTTTCAACCGCCGAAAAATATTACGGAGCCGTGTTAATAACTTTGACAGTTCCATTCAAAATGCAAATGGTGTTTACTTTTGAATTGAAAAGAGTACTAGAGACAAAAATTTTAGTTTGTGCAGAATGAAGCAAACAAAATCAAAATTATAGTTTAATTTGAAAAACTATTAGCCCTGTGAATATTTAACAATATTAATCTCTCTCTTTGATAGAACTCCATCCACACTTCTCAAAATTTGTTAGACATTACCGGTCCTATTTATAAACGTTGTCTAACTTTGTACAACCGTCCAATTTATAGATAAACATAGTTAATTGTTGTCTTAAAGTTATGTTACTAAGGCAACAGAATCGGTTATCATGCACTAATGTGAGATTTTATTCAATTAAACAAATCATATTTCCAACTGTTTCGATTCAATGTCAATGATTGACATTTGTACATAAAACTGATACAAAATACTCGTCAACACGAATCACTATACTCCACGGGCTAACTGTTTCGATTGAGTTTTTCGCGCCATTTATAAAAATTATAGCATCTTTTGTGACACCTTGTAGTCATTGCGTCGTAATTACGCAACCAGGGTATTATTTGATTGTATCACAGGAGAATTAGAACATTTTGTTTGGTTTTGCTAAAATTTTATATTTCCCACAAAAAGACCTGTTCCCAGAGACTAAAATATAAACTATCCGTCATTCAATATATGAACGTGACTTCTCTGCATTTTGCGAAAAAGTTTTTTTTTTCTTGTGATCGAAGCGAGAATAAATGTCAAAGCTCGCCTGTAAACAACAGATATTTACCAATTTTCACGTTTTCTGCAAATAACCATGTAAAACAATAACAAATTGTTTTCGCCAATTCGCTGCACATCAAAATCTTTTCGATTGTAGTATGCCGAAGGCCTCCTAGGGTGTAGTGTCATCTTTTCAAAATAAATAAAAGAAAAATACAAAAGGAAAGTATCCGAACAGGTCGTGGAAACTGGTTTTTATGTCATGATTGCTTCATGGTGAATTTATATTCTTCATATGCAGGTTTGAAGAAAAGTAGAGCGGAACAGATTCATGCCAAAATACGAATGTGAGAATGAGACATGAACATGTTCGTCTTTATATCTGCATTATGGTACTTCCTATAATCTTTCTATACCTAATGAAGAATCTGCATTCTGTCTTCAGTCTTCTCTCTCTCTCTATTCAATAAATATTTTAATATCTTACATCTCGTTTTTTTTTCAGAATTAGTTTGAAGATGAATGTTAGTCCACTATTAATGTTATTCTTTCAGATTTGATGAAAATCTTTTAATTTTTTCTTGGATTCATAATTTGCCCTTTATTTTAGTTGATACGTATATGTATTGGGACATAGCAAATAAACACAAACCTGTCGCTTATACCAACATTAAGTAAAATGGATAAAATAAAAAAATCCGCGTTTGCAAATAAAATTTAAAATTAAAATAAACAAACAAACAAACTTTGAATGAAAACTTACAAGAAGACGGCACCTACCGAATTAATTGGATTCGCGTGTGATCTGTGACATTCACTGGCAGCGGCGGCGGCGGCAAACGGCAACGGCAAAAGCAACAACTACAACAACGGCGAAAGTGTGGGCTGTGGGAAGACAACGTCATATAAAGTTAAGACAAATATATATTTGACTGAATAATTTTCAGTTATTAACCCACGCGAAGTCTTTGTTTTCATATTTTTTTTTTTTTTTTGTAAGTAGGTACTTACTTATTTTCTTGGAAAGACCTGCTTTTAAGCTATATAAGCTATAAATTCTTGAAATATGTACATACATGTATTTCGGAACATTATGATGCGATTCTAATGCTACGAAGTAATAAAATTTCGATGCTCGGTGCAATAACGTGCGCGGTAAGTATTTTTATTGGTCGTATAATTTGTACACATACATATATACATACCTACTGAAAGCAAAATTGGATATCGAGGTGGATCAGTATATTATATTTTTGAATAGTGTAGTGATGGTTCTTCAAAATTGTTTCCGCAGATTTTTGACAACGACATTTCACAAAACAAGTCACACTATAAGCTTTTCTTGTCAGAAATAAAAATGCAACTTGAGTCATTTCGCACTATTAAGTGTGTAAGGGTTTTCCCTGAACCTGGCTGCTTCGTCCACCTACTCCATCGAGAGTCCTCTTATATTAATTCAAAATCTTTGAAGAAAGTGAATAAATCTGCCTTTTGAAGCGTACCTATAACTTGAGTTTTTATGTTTGGATCTTCAAATTCAAGGAACTAAAGTTGAAGGAAAATATTAGGTAACATTTTAGTATTCAACGACTTAACAGTAAGATTGCAAACTTCAATTAATCTTTGAGAATTTCTTACAATTATTTTGGCTCCAGTATATTCTTGGTGAAAAGCTGCCTTTACAAAAAAAAAAACAATTTTATTTATATTCCCTACCTACGTATAAATACAAATCAAAACCCTTCAAAGGTGAATGCTTTTATATTTTAGAGTTCACTTAAAGCTTAAAAGGTCACTAAAAATATGACAATGAAGTCGACAATTAACCACAAACACAAAACTAAACATATCAAAACCCATTTATTAAACGTCGTTAATTTAAAACTTCTTTTTCTTTGAACATCTGGTTTTTTATTATGTAACCCACATTTCCTTTCAAAACCTGCAAAAATAAACAAACTATTTCCATTTCTACATAACGTGCTTTCCTGGCAACAATGTATAATATTCAACTACTTTTATCCATTTGTTTGGTTTATGTTTTGCTCCCGCTACTACAATTTCAAGACATTCATAATACCAGAGCGGCACAGAGGCGTGTACACACGTCGTCTTTTCTCTACCACATCGTGTGCAACATTTGTTGTATCTGCCATTCAGTTGCTTCCATTTTTGTTTTTCTTTTATTTTTTTCTTCTAAAAAAAAACGATCATGCTTCCACACTAGCTGCAGTAAAAGTATAAAAAAACAACAAAAACAACTACAAAAACAACGACAAAAACATCTAAGGCTCCAACGCCTACATATAAACAAAAAGAAGAAAAAGCAACTATACAAAGTGTGATCAGAGTCTTAGGTTCATCTTTTACCACCTCGAGCTTGATTCCGAAGAGACAATGATGCGCGCTGTTTTATCCATTATTTGAGATTGGTGGCAGAAGCGAGCGCCCGTGAAGCGTGAATGGCAAATGCTTATGACGATGATGGTGTCCTAAAATAACGGCACAGTGCAGTAGCAGCTTTATCCCTGGCCCCATACAAAGAAACATGCATCTGAGAATAGAGGAAGAGATTTATTTATGCGAACACGACTTGTGGTACAATCTTCGCGCCGCGATCTTGTTTTACAGATTTTTTCTTTTTTTATATTTTTTTTTCTTTCTTAACTTGCGATGTTTTTATTTTTCTGGCGTTACTGTCAGTTAATATAGGTATAACACTTTTGCTATAGCACACCAGTATTGCCCTTTTATTAGAATTGAATTACCATTTAAACTTAGCTTCATGAATTATAGGTAGGTACTTACATTAGTTTAAAGTTATTGAACTATGGAATTCAGAAAAAAAAAATTTACAAGCTAACCATCTCTGAATTGTGTTGTTAAATAGTTTTTACTATGCTTTACATAATTTCCACGACAACAGAACTTAAATAGCACATAACTTAAAACAAACATCTAATTGGCTTTTTCGTTCAAAACTACTGCATATCCAAATGTTAACATATTGATATTGTAAATACCTAACTGAAGCTAATGTCACATTTTCTTAGATGAACCAAAACTTGCTTTCTTATCTGTCAAATGGACAAGCACTTAAGTGAAAAGAATCATCGCGAGCATGCTCTTCCATGTAAACGCCCCTACTGACTGCATTCGCAGCTTTTTCACAAACGCTGTTGTTCCCGCAAATTTGTTATTGCGAATCTTTGTTGCAGAAAATATTTTTCTAGGCGGCAACGCTGACACTCACAAATCCCAGAGTCAATTCAACTCTCTTTGGGGTTTGTTTGACTTGCAATTTTCTTGTGTGTCACATCACCACTGCGCGCCGCCCGCCGCCGCCGTTTCATTCGATTCTCTCTTTGGTGATATTTATAAAATGCTTTTAATTGACGTCACTTTGACAAGAGAGACCGTGGTGTGTCATTGTGGGGTGGGCAGCATGTCGACGGGTGCGGTAGCGTGTAGCGACGCGACATGTATATATGTATACTCAACTACTGTACTGTGCTACCACAACTGGCCGCGACCGATCGTCTGTACGAGCTAAATGCTGATCAGGCTTACTCATAGCTCGATACGTCGATTTTATTCTGGACTTGTCGGCCACAGCGTAGCAGCAGCGGCAGCGGGTACTACGATAACTCAGCTATGAAAGTTATTTCAATTGAATTTTGGTCTTTTACTGATTTATTTATTTTTTTTTGCTGTTCCATCTGTCGATCATTCTTCATGCTTGGTTATCTCGTTCGGTGGGCTTTTTATTCTTTTCTATTTTCTTGTTTCTCATTTCGATTTATATTTTTAGTTTTATTTTGCTTAATGAGCGGTGGTACTAGAATAACTCGTCGACGTAGATATTTAAACAGTTGGAGCAAAAACAATAATGAAAACTTAAGTCACCATGTTGTGGTACAGTGGTGTGGTGAATTTTACAACCAATAAGCTATTTATTTCATTTTATTAACTGCGGCTGCTGCATAGAATATTGAAAAGGGCAAAAGTTTTGTATTGTTTTTTGTTTCTATATGTTTGTCCTCTTTCATTTGTCATTTTCTTCCATAGTGCAAGTCCAGCTTTAAATTTCACTCAAAGCGTTTTAAGCCATTTTACTTTGAGCGTTTTTTGGGTAGAATAAGAGTTTTTTTTTAAACGACCGGCACTGAAAAGAAGAAAACAACCATTTTAAATCATATTTTAGAAACGAAAGTGTTGTCTTTGTAGTTTAAACAATTAGGTATCTTTTTTTTAATTTCAATGTCTTTAATTAATGAATTATAGCAATTAATACAGTTTTTATAGGAGAGCCTAGGTAAAATTTAATTTGAGTTCTGTAGAAGATGGATTCATACGTATCGTTGACGAATCTCGTCTACTATAATGTCTATTATAAAAATATATTGTTTCATTCAAAACAATATAATAAAGCTTAATGATTGTTTTTGTGAAGCTTTATTAAGGTGTGGGGGTGGCGCATGTAAATCATTATTTTCTTAATATTTCTGAATGTATCAATGTATTTTTTTTAATAAAGTCGTGGAGATCTTTAAGCATTAAGAATTGTCTTCGTCATAACTTCCTTTGCTTTGTGCTTCTATGTTGTAAGTTCGGTGAAATTGACTTAATTGTATCTAAAAAAAAGGAGCTGATTTTTATAGAAGTTAAAACAGGCCTGTGTAACTTTATCGAGAGACAATGAGACAAAGTGCGTGATATCCAATTATACAATTTATTTTTTTTAAATATGATGGCTTTAGACAATAAATCGCAAAAAATTTAGCGGTTATTCCGCTTGAGTGTGTTAGAAAGAACATACCGTAAAATGGAATTTTTATTTCTAGGTCAACATTTTAATGTTTTTATTTCTAATCCACTGTCAGGACAATTATGTCATTGTCATATACTGACACATTTGTCTAAGCCAATGTAACGCACATAGAAGTTGGGTTATCTAATTCTAATTCTCGATAAAATATGTATATTCCGCGGCTGTTTTTCCGACACGCAATTTTTCTTTAAATTGTAGAATGAATCGTCATCACTTACACTTTCACTTGAAAATATATCGTTTATCATTTTAGATCAATTACTTTCTTTTCACTGTCAACACTTGACCGTAACTGAGTTTCCTGTCGCAAATATAAATTAAATACTGACAAATATGTAAATTGTAAATTTTTTTTCATTTCATAAAAAAGTTGTCAGAACAAATTTGTCAGAAAATTCCTGACAATTGTGGAAAAATACTTGACAATTGATGGTCTTGACAATTTCTTTACGAAACGAAAAGATGGCAATTGTCGGGTATTTTTCGACATTTCTACAAAATTGTCAAATTGTTTATGGAACAGATTTTGACAATTGTCAAGTTGTAAATTAACAAATTGTCACCTGTCACAATTGTCAAAGTTTATGAAATAGGGCCCAGGGACAATATTATAATTTATTGTCAATTCCTAATCTTCCCGTACAAAATCTAACCTTAATTTAACCATCGATCATATGATTCGCTAGTTACCTACATAATAAAATAATTTATTTAATTGTATTTCACCCACAGGTCAAACGAGTTATGGTATCAACTGTCAAAAACAGTGGCGCACAACAGCGCTAATTTTTTGTATGAACTATACGAACAGGTTTTTAAAAAATATACAAAAATAAGATTTTCGAGTTCAAGTACGGACCTATTGATCAGAATAGATAAGTCTATATTCGTCAAAGCATGCATCAAAGGGTAGGATTTTTTGTACAGCACTCCACATGACTCTTCTCTCTAGTGCTTTAAAACTGACTTTGAGTGTTGACCATACAGCTGTGTAGATACCAATTAATAAAGTTTTTAACTTAACTTTTGTTCAAATCAGACTTTGAGTCTGTTGGAATCGATTTTAGTTAAATCCTCACAATTATGTTCCTTACCTATGAGTCCAATCTGTATTGTTCTGTTGTTGCTATCAAATCACAATTCCTTTAAAACTGTTTCAATCAGCCTTTTTTTATTAGAAAATTGTTAAACCTTTTTTTCAACCCTCTACTGTATTCTAATAAGACTCACCATTATTGTTGATTGAGTCAAAGTGTTTTTCCACTCCACTCCTTTAATTTAACCACAACCCAACCAAGAGTTCACCACGAGTTCTCATTAAGTTCTCCCCGTTGACTTTGGTAATAATAAAAAAAAAAACACTCAATCACCTTGCGATCTCTCCTTCGTGTTCGAGTCAAAAACACCATCCAACTCAAACACAAAATGATCATTTATCTGAGAACAGTATACCTACCTATAAGCTATAAGTAAGTTTTTGTATTTGTATATATCTGAGCCTGAGAATTGAGTTGTGTTCTCTATTTTTCAGAGAGGAAAACTGGGTATACTAACCGCGAGGTGATTTTATACACTTAGCCCTAATAGTGTGATACCGTACGCGCGCGTTACAAAAGTACTGGGCCCCTTACTTCTTTTTCTAGATATATTCGCGTGATTCAGTTTTTTTTTGTGGTTAGATGTAAAATTAAAAAAAAAAATCTCAAAATCTATCTAATTACAATAATTTTGTGTTCATTGCCCTCTTTACCAAAGTGTGTATTGTGGTCGCATCGGATTGCACACGACTCATAGTTCCAATTTATTTGTTTTTTTTTTTGTATTTTTGAGTTACAAAAGTATCTACAATAAGTAGTGTGTACACATAGTAGTTGTAGCTACGTTTTGTGAAGATATTAAAAAAAAAGTGAATCATAATCACAATATTCACAAGTGTGAAATACAAAGGCAAGAAAAATAAAAAAAAGAGAAGAAGAAAAAAGTGAATATTTATTTATCTTGAGTGGTGGAGACCGTGAATGAGTGAAGTTTCAAGTGCTTTTAAAATATTACAAGAAAACGGCCTCAGGATAGCGGATAATCAGCAAAAAACTCTTTCAATCATATCACAGCATTTAGAAGGTACTTGTCACAACACACAGTGTTATTATTCCTATATGCTGTATCTGTATCTTTGTATCTTTTTGCTTGGGACAGATTATAAATGTATCTTTAGATATCTATCTTTTTTATACGCGCAACCAATACGAGAAACCGAAACCGTGTGTGTTGGTTCAGTGTTAGCTCTGTGTCGCATGATTGTGTATACTGGCTTCTTCAACAAAACGGGCCAGGTGGGGCCAGGGCTATAGAGCTGAGGCTGTGGAGCACCACCAGTCACCAGCAGTACAAGAAGTTGTCCTACCTGTTTTGCCTCCTTCCATGCCGCGACCGAATTCTAAATCCAATCTTTTGACTATATTTCTAAAGGTAAAAAAAGCGGGTTTAGTTTTGTCTCTTGTATTGAGTTTGAGTGTGGTTCTCCACTACTTCTTGCTTCGTGGATTCTCGGTCTTGATCACTCCCGCTCTCTCTGTTCCATTCACTTCTTTCAATCTTTTTGTGTTCACCTTGCTTCCTTCTTTCTATTCAAGAATAAAAAAAAAACAACAAAAAACCAATTGGATTTGGATATCTGCCGATCGATAGATACTGTGTATCTTTTGCACAACAACAAAAAAAACTCAAATAAAAATATCTATTACTAATGACGCAAGCATTAGTGGGCTGCAAATAAAAGATAAGCATCTTGTGTATCTCTGCACTGCACTGACCTGAACTCGTAGAGAAATTTATCATGAATTTATTTACCTGTGGCCAATTTCGAAGAAACGATAAATTATTGGCTGTAGAAGTATCTGTCAGATACTTTTGATTTTCAGCCGATATTTTCTTATGAAATGAAGAAAAAAAAGGTTGATATCAAAAAAAAAAATGGGCATAAAAAAAAACTTAATTTTAAAGAAACTGCAAAAACGAGAAATCAAAGCAGAAGACAAAAAACTAAAGAAGAAGAAAAAAGAAAAAAAACAAAAAACAAGGAAAAGATTTATATTTAGAGAAACAAAACTCGTTTGTTTCTTCATTGCCTCGCTCTTTCACTCAAATGCGGCAGCTACTGTTGTTTGTTGTTTTTTTGTTTTTCGTATCTCACTCTTGCTTTAGATTCAAGTAATTGAACTTCTCTCCTATCTTATTCGTAGTCGTCGTCATCCATTATTATAACATTACCGTGATTCTGCTTTGAAGTTTCTGAATGTTGGCAAAAGTGGAAACACCTGTGTGAGTCATCGGAAATTATTGTTCTTTTTTGTAGTTTTTTTTTTTTTCAATTTAAAGTAACAGGACAGTGTTGCCGCACTATTGAACTATACAGCATTCAATTACTTAATACGATAGAAAATATTTGTTTTGTAATGAAAGGCATTCATTTCAAGGAGTTTTCGACAGAAGCCTTGGGAACTCCTTAAGAATGACAGTCTTAAATCTGAATTCTAAATACAGGAAAACACATTCGTGGCTGCATGCCGCACTGCACCTTCCGCAAAAACTTCATGAGTTCACATTAACAAACATTTATTATTTTTTACAACACGTGAGTTTTATTGAAGAAACGCATAAGTTAGTAAACCAATAGCATTCAAGGTGATGGAAAAAATAAAACCCCATTATTCTAGGTTCCTAATTATCTCTTGCAGCTGACACGAGACGTATTTTGACAATAGATAAGTGGGAAGATCCTTTTTTTCATCCAGTTGTTTTTCAAACATAAAAAATAAAAAAAATTCTGGAAAGTTTTTAAAATTACTTCACCAGAGTTTTTGAAAAGGAATTTAGAAAATATCAAATAAAAAAAATAAAATTTTAAAAACTTGCAAAAAATTATTTTGAAAATTAAATTCGGTTTTTCAATATTTTAGAAAGTATGAAATTAAAAAAATAATTGTGTAAAAATGTTTTATAAAATTTTCGAAATATGATTTGAAGTAGTTAAGTGAAAGTAATTTCAAAACGTTTTCAAAAACCAAATTTGTCAGAATTACTTTTTGAAGTAGGATTAACCGCAAACCAAAATCTCTAATGACTAATATGAAATTTATAAAACCGTACACAACCCGTTTGTATTCTTATTCTCAAAGCGTTAAAACCACAGTGTACAGTGCATATCAAAGGAATATCATTAGCGTTTTCGTGTTTATTCAGTTCTGCCCATCTGTCAAAATCGAGGTATTTTGGTGGGAAAATGATGGATCCAGTGCCCTTTTACTTGTCATACTTTAATATTTTGTTATTTTTTCTAATGATACGTGTGGGCACTCGGACAACCATTTTTATTTCTTAACCTTTTCAACTCCGACAACCTGCGCAATATATTACCTTAGATTTGTGTACTGTGCCTTGAACACACGTTAAAATGTTTATTACAATAATGTTCCTAAAAAGCATACAAATCTAGTCGTTATGGCAACACTGGCCACTGGTTTTAGCCAGTCCGTTCAGATTTTGTTTGTTGATGTTGAGTTTTGGTTGTTTCGCTGTGATCATGTTTGAATATTTTTTTTTTTGATTTTGCTCTTTCAGTCTTGTTTATTTTGCTCCGAAAACATGATTTTCTATTTTTTTTGTCTGCTTTTATACATTAGGTCTATCCTCTTGTTCAATAGTTTTTTTTTCTTATTTCGTTTTTCCTTTGTTGGATTCGATTTGAATTTATTATTTACGTTTTTTTTTGTTAATGTTGAATTATAGCGCACATAAGAATTAAGCATAATAAAATCGACTCACCTGTGTGTATGGTGAGTTTCTTTTTTTTTTTTAGTTATCTACCACTTGAAATTGAGTTGTAAATCTGGTTTGGATTTATACATACAAATATACGCGCTCTGCTCTGTGGTCATGGTACCTATAGCAGATAGACATACTTTGAGTGATGATGACAAACATTTGTGTATGCTCGAAGGAAAAGAAATGTAAACACAAAAGAATATTGAATGAAATGTATTGACCGATTGTGTTGATTTTATAGAATGTTGCACAATCGCGGTTGTTAATGGGAATTTAATTTTTTTTTTTTTACCAAAGCTACCGTTTGAAGTGAGAGATAAAAAAATAATGGTGGTGGTTTTTATGATTTTTTAAGTTCTTCTTATGTTATAATGTTTAATAGGTATACAGATACGATTTTATTAAATAAAGATCAAGATACATATTTAATGGACATTTTTATAAAAAGCCATTTTGTCTCAATTTTGCATATATTTTCCTTACACAATGTATTTAGTGGCACTTTAACATTTGGAAAAAATTATGTACTCTAGAAATCCAACGGAAAGACATGTGTTATTCCATGGGAAGTATAATTGAAATTCCATTAGTCCAAAGTTTTTTTTTTTAAGACTTGAATTAAGTCCCAATTGTAAATAAAGCTGTTTTTGATCGTAAGGTGACTCCATTTTAACCGGCGGCAGTTAACGGTAAATTATTAAAAAAAGCTTTAAAAATTTAGTTTTCAAGGTAAATATCATTAATTAATTTTACTATTTTTTTTTTACACTTCACAGTTTAAATCGATAGTTTATAACTTTAGAAGTAATTTCTATTAGCTTTTGTTGGGAACCCTTTATTAGCAATTTTATTTTATTTAAAAGTCGTTAAAATTTGTAAATAACTAAATTAAAAGCAAGCTTTGGTGTAATTTGGTTAGTAAAGTAATAAATACAATACAATAAAATGTATCTTTCGTTTTTTTTATTTTATTTTATTTTGAGTTTTTTATGTACTTGATTTTGAAAATACGGTGGAGGGATATAATTCCACGAAAATCTCTAGTTGTCAATTCACTTTAAGTGGGTATCTTTCTCTGCTTAAAGAAAATAGGAATAAATTCTCATTGCATCTCACTTTTAAGTGAGAAAAACTTCTTTTTAAAACTGAAAAAAAAAAGTTCTCAATTCGTGTGAGAAATCATTAAGATTTTTTGACAATAATTTGACATTAGAATTTTGTTTACAACGTACATATTTCTGTTTGAACGTTAAAGTCATACTCATAACATTTAACATCAGTCACATCCTTAATGCCTGATTCATAATGTGACGAGACAACGAGACTTTGACGCGACGAGATCTCTTTGCATTTGCATTGCACATTTTCCAAACCGTTTACTAAAAATGAGGGACACACAAATTTGGCGTCACTGTTTTGATTTATGAGAGGTCTGTTGTGAGATATTTTTGCACAGTCAACTAAATCTCAAGAGTTATTGACATTTAAAGCAAAAACGATAAGTCATGATCTCTGATAATCAAAACATACAATTTCTTTTAAATTAGCTTTAAAATTGTAAAAGAACCACTTCAAACGTTTCCACTTTCTACTTCATGAAATTATTTTTTTTAAATAATCTAAGTTAAGGTAACAATTAAACTATCAAAATTGCATTTTTCTTTGTTGTAGATTCGCGTTTAGGGGCGAGTTTAAAAAAAAACACAAAATTTGCTCGCCTTTTCAGAATCCAGATTAATTTCATTTTAAACAAACAAACCTTTTGTCTCTAAATATTTAAATAATCTAAAGTTTGGTCTTCCAAGGATCGTCCTTTTATCCTTTTTAATTTAATATGCATTAATTAAATTTCCCCATATAAATTGATTTACCAATAATTTAATTTAAGATTTTAAAATAAACTCCCCAAAATAAAAATCGTAAATCAACTATTCTCTCTGCCAGTCAATGGCATAACATTTCTATATAAACCGTTGCCAATAACGGCAACATTTTTCATCGACTCAACCTAAAATACCCCGCCAAAAAAAAGAAAGAAAATAAAACAATTGAAAATCAAAAATACCCAATTCAATAACACGTGTTATATATGAGTAAATCAGCAGACAAAACGAATGGACGTAATCCAACATCTGCCAGATGGATTATTTCGAATTTGTTTAAACTTTAACCCCTAGAATAGTATTGAAAATATCCTAAAACTATATACACCGTGACATGAGTTCCTCACTTATATGCACATACATACTTATATACTTAGTCACTTTAGGTTATTTAAGTTTAAAAAATATACATCTGTCTTACAGAATTTCGCAAATGTTATTCACAATAATGTATAAGCATAAAAAACAAACTTTTCTTCTAAATATACGACAAAAAATGCTATTGCCAAATTTTTTGTCATTCTATATAAACAACAAGTCCTAAAAATATCTATTTATTCAGATAGAGTTGCTTAAGACACTTAATTTGTGATTGTGATCTATTTAAAATTAAGGGGGTGTGTTAAATTGTTGATATACTAATTTTTCTATTAACTTTTACTTATTTTCGGACTTATTAACTGACTGGATTGTGAATTAAATAATAATGTCTTATTGTGTAATGGATTACGAGTTTACAAATAGTAGTATGAAATTAAGTAAGTTAATAATTCACAATAATAGAAAAAAAATATAATTCGAAATAGCTATTGTAGTTAAAAAAATGTTGATGGCAATAAACTACATTTATGTCATAAAATCTTAAATAAACATGTACATAGATACATTTTTAAGTGTCAAATAGAAGAAAAAAAAATTAAATTGAAAAAATATATACTACATGACAAAAGAAATTAAATAAATCTCAATTTTAAATAATATCTTTACTCATAGACGCAACATATAGTGGCAATAAATTTTCTTCTGTGCTTCTTTTCATCAATTCAATGTCAGGGTTAATGTCACGATGACACCAACGCGTTTTAGTTGTTTCTTTGTTTCGTTTTTTTTTTTTGTTAAGTGAATTTAAGTGATTTTCAGCATTAGCTGGTCATGTTGTGTGTTACACAATATGTGTTGTCATTTAGTCGACATGGAATTTGACAGATGAGTTTTTTTTTTTTTTCAAGAGACTTACACAAAATTACTTTTCATGGTGATCTTTTTTCTCTATTATTTTTTGAAATGTGACTATAAAATTATTTTTTCCATTTTCATGAATTTAAAGTTATTATAATTATATTAAAAGTCGAATCTGTTATGTACATGAAAATATCTGTCAATTGAGTTGATTTTTGAATTGAACTCACATCACATTTTGACAGATGTGTTAATTCGAACCAAAGAAATACTGCGAATACCATTTCCGAAAAATTCTGGCAGTTGCATAATTACTTTTGTTTAACTTAGTTCTTAGCTTAAAATAACGAATAAATTCACTAGAGAAGTGTGAAAAATGTATAGATCCAGTGCAGATGCTCGTTATTTTCCTGTGAAAAAAAATTAAGCTCCGGTCATGACTTTATTGATGAAATCGTGATCATTGACCACATCAGGAGTTGCTTTTAGCTCAAGATCTCTGTCCCTTGTCTGTTGGTTGGAAGGTCAAGCCGAGTTGTTTTGAACATTTCTTGAGGGCAGATTAAAGCGTTACAACTCGTTGAAGTGGATCCTTGTCAGGTACTTCACGTTGCCCTGGTATTGTAGATGGGAGTATCAAAACTGTTTTTCTGTAATTTAATGTTTTATGACTGCCTCCACCAATTGATGGTCTTCTGATGCAGAGAAGTTTTGATTTAGATACCCCATTTTTGTATAGAGATCAAACAGTTGTTGAGCGTAGACTTTCCCAAGAGATACATTTTGTGTTTATGTCCCAGAGATACATTTTGTACTTGTGTCTCCAAGTTGTGTTTTTTTTAATTATTGAAATTAAAACAAAATATAAATAAATAAATAAAAGCTTTTTTATTTCTTTTAATGTTATTGAATAACTTTCACAACTTTATTTTATAATAATATTTAAGTGGTTCAGCGACGCGTTTCGGAGTATATCTCCATCTTCGGGCGAATTACTCAATTTCAAATTTCAGCAGGTAATTAAAGTGTTTTCCCCGAATGCCGAACTGCATGTGTGACACCTTAACTCTCCAGTGCAGCTAATTTTGTTGGTTCGGAATGAAACAGATATTGTGTGTATACAGTCTAAGTGAATAAGTTCTTCAAGTCTTCATTGGATGTCATAGTTATTAGAAAAAGATTGGTAACCGAGCTTTCACTTTTCTGTTACTCCATGATGCATTTCAAAATGACCAAAACTTCTGTATCAAGTTTTGGTTACTTTGTTATTTTTGAAGAAATTGATCACAGCTTTGTTTTTGTCGACTTTTGCAGTGTCATTTCAAAACACATCAGTGAGATCTGTGAAGTGCGCAAGTCATTCAACTGGCGACTTATTCAATCTATCTGTTAGTTGAGAACGTCATTAAACAGTTCACACAAATGTTTGCCTTTTATATTCCAAAATCGTAATCAATTGGATCGGTAGCTTAGCGACAACTTCTTTGGATATTCGGAACAGTTCTGTTACATCTCCTATTTTTTTCGCGATTCAAAAGCGCCGTCTGCAAGACCGTGCAGCTTCGTCCTCTTCCCTAAATTCAAACGAGTTCTCAGTGACAATCCCACAAATCCTACCACACAATGGTATTTCGGGATTACCCTCTTTCATCTTCAGTCTTCTCTTTCAACGAAAAAGTAGCCTTTTTGATTTAATGTCTATAATAACTATTAATAACTAAATATGTAAAAATAGCTTATCAAATATTTTCTTAAAAATTATAAAACGTAAAAACGCTTTAACTTATAACTTTCCGTTCTTATCTTAATTTCTATCAATTTTAATGCACAATACGGTCATTTAAAATTTAAAATTCCATGCGGGAGCCGTTATAATCTTATGATTTTATGTTAAGTTTTCATTATCAAATTTTCGATCAATAATGATTCTCACAAGGTCAGGTTTTTCGGTTCTCTTTTTTTTTATAATAGTGAATGTGTGCTTTAATTTTTTTTTAAAACAATAAATTATATGCAGAAACTTTAAAAGCTTTTCATAGAATAATGACCTAATGATATGAATCCTAAATAGAATTCTGAGAAAAAAAAAATCCCAAAAAAAAAATTCGAAAGCGATTCTACGAGTTTTTCCAGTTTTTTTTTTTTTTTTGTATTTTGTTATTGCTGTTGTTTTATTTAAGTTTATTGGGCTACAAACATATATGTCAATCAAATTAACATATTTGAATTGAAATTCGAGAGGGAAAACACGCTGTGGCAGAGATATGGATGTGATCGACACAAATTTATTCCCCAATTTTGTTTTATAATGAATTCAGATTCAGAATAAAATAATAATAATATGAAATCATAAACAAACCAAAAAAAAAACTCTATGTCCATTTTTAAACTTATAATTGAGGATGAGACTATTAAGATTTTTGTTCAACCATTATAATAATATAGTTCACAATTTTGAGACGCCTATATTATGAGATTTAATGCACACAAACATTTTTATGTTTAATTTCATTGTCAGTTCACAAAATGACGTACCCTATAAAAACGCACACGTGCTTGTTAATTCTGGACTTGATATTTATTTTTTTCTGTTGGTTCTCCTTTTATTCTTTTGTTTTATTATTTCCTCTTTCCTGAGGTTTATTTTGGTTTCACTTGATATATTTCACTTATAGTCTATGTCTGTTTATGTTATTTATTTATTTATATTTTTTTTTGTGTTAATAATTAGTTTTGTGCTGAATCACAAAATATTTTTTTTATGATCGAAATGGTTCAGTTAGTTAAAATGTCAATAAAATTAACAACAAACTGCTGTTTTATGAGCAAAAAGTTTATGTTAAGAAATATAAAGTTATACATATATCTATATTTTTAATTATTTAAGTTGATTTATGGCATCATGCCAAATTTTGTCGTTAACTTAATATCCAATCGAGAAAGTAGAGAACTTTTTTAAGTTTTCTTGTTTTATGAGGCGCGAGCAAATATTCGTCAATTTGTTTGATTGATAAAATAATTTTTTTTTAAATATTACGTATACGCCCGAGTGACTGATTTTTTCATTAATTTTAATTAATGTTTTTTAATGCTTAAAGCCTTTTTTCTTTTAAATAAAATACCAGAAATTTCACATAAAGAAGTTATTGATATTGCGTTAACAGAAATGTTCGTTGTATCCGTTGATCGGAGAAGTAAAAAAAAAAAAACCGCCAAGATCGTCTGTCGTGGCGTCTCGCCTTCCAGTTGTTGTAGATCGAGCTAGAGTTTAAATAAATGGTAAGATTTGTTTTAAATTTGGTACAGACTTATATGAATATATTTGAAATTCGACTTTTTGTTTTATGTAGAAAGTGATGCATAACTAAGGTTATAATTTATTTGATGAATAACACTTCTCTTTATGATTTTAAGATAATATCTCACAAATGATGCCCATTGTTTGCTTCGAACTGACGTGCTCTTTCCAGAGCAAATTCCATTACTTTTCTTAGGATTTCAAATCCCAGCACCTGACTTCTTCTCTGATATTGATCTTAAGCTGTTTTATGGTTCTTGGCTTATTGACATGGCATACACCTCACTTTTTATGTAGCCCCAAAGAAAAAAATCTGGCCAGTTAAAATCAGAAAAACGCGATATTATCCGATTCTTGAAAATGTTGAGCATACTGAATGCGTACTTATGGATCATTTGCTTTCAACTCGAGAACCAATTGCATCTTATATGCAAAAAGGTGTAACTGCCGTAAAATTCTTTGCAAAAACGGTATTTTGGTGGTAGTTACGGGATTTTCAACAATTCCGACAAATGCTGAAAACATTGGACCAATCGGTAAATTGGTGGAGCACTTCGAAAATGAAAAAAATTTCGATATGATCTTTGAGCCTGAATGATTGAATGTCTACTTTTAAAATAAAATTAAACAAATTTTTTGTTCTGTGCTGATCTTTCCATCAAAAATTTTCCAAATTTTAACAAGTTCCTCCAGTTTGCTGGAAATAGCAAGTGCATTTATATAAAAAAAAAAACTAAATTTTGTTGGTTGTTTCACATCTGTTAAATTGGTAACAGAAAGACTTGTTAGATTATTACCAAGAAGTAGGTTAAAATTGATCATTTTTTAAATTAATATTTAATAAGTTCTATTTCAAAGCAATTTCTCAAGATCAACAAAAAAAGGCAGAGTAAATACAATCATATCCCTGCACCCAGCCAGCTAGTTTGTTTAAATTTAAATAACACACTGGATTTCATTGTTTGTTAAATTCAAATACACTTTTAACTCTTTAACACTTTAACCGTGCACCGTTAGTTTGCAAAGAAGTCATAATTAATTGTTATTCAAAAGCTCAGTCAATTATGCATCACTTGACCTTCTTGGCAACCCTATCTGTTGCTGTCATCTTAACGTCTAATACAACGATTATAACACCCCATTTACCAAGTGCACTAATGTTGATGAATAAATGTCCCCGACTTCATGGTTCAAATCTCGTGTTTTATCGTCTTTAATCTCTCAAAAGATGTTTCCTATGTTTTTTTGCTTTTTTATTTTTCCCCCCGTGAAAAAAAGATTAATTGTCATGTCGTGTTCATGATGGGAATGATGGGCAATTTTCACTCTTTGCGCGCACACGCGGATTTCTAGCACTGTCCATGCCGCAGTTGATTAGGTACATGCAATTGGTTAGGCTTGGAGACACAAAGAAGAACTCTCTTAAACTACAACGACCGACCGACCGACGACGATGACCAAATAAAAATCAACAAAATGAGCAACAACTGTAGGAAAATTATGGGGAAGCTTAAGTACCTACATTTCATGCTGTGGAAATATACAAATCAAACACTCGGTTTATCTAAAGTTGACTAAACTTGGCAGTTCCCCATGTCATTCTGACATCAGAACAGAACTCCACGGCGAAAATACTTCTTTAGCAACACAAAATGAGGGGTGGGTCAGTTTTTTTTTTACTTTTGTTTTTGTTTATTTTTTGTATTCTTTCGTTTTCATTCTTTGTTTTGTTTAAGATTCGGACACAGCAGCAACACAAAAAAAGAAGCAAAATGAACAATCCAAGCCCACACTAAATGGTGTGAAGTTGTTAATTACAATTTCACATTAATTAGCCGAAGCTTCAAGTTTGAAATAAATTACCCAGATAGGCAAATTAAAATGAAAACAAAAAAAATTAATAATTATAAGCTAGGCGTTGACAAACCTTAACACATAAAAAGTTTTATAGTGAAAAGTCATGCACATTCTTAGTTCTTGTCAAACCAAAAAAAAAAAGATTATTACTTCAAAATACACAAGATAATAAAAATATGAACTTTTTATCATTGCATCGGTCAAGTGATTTATTGTCTTTGTGGTACTTAGGATTCAATTGGTTGTTAATTTTTAATAATAAACTGTTTAAACAAATTGAATGTTCGTGAAGCAAATAAAATTTTATTTGCGCAGGGAATGGATGCCCAAAAATAATTTAAATTCGAGATATTACTTAAATATCATGTAAAGGTGTTTTATTTTTACAAAATTTGACGTTTGCGAAAAATTAAATTTCATACTTTGATGACATCTTGACAATTATCAACTTTCTGTGCAGAAAATAGTTTGTTAATAGGGACGTTGAGAAAAATGAGATCTCAGAGATTTCGCTGCGTCAAAAAGGGAGCACAGTTTTGACAACAAAACTGAGGGATCATGTTCATGTAACTGCAATTGCTGAGATCTCTGATATCTCATTTTCTTGAACATGCCAAATGCTTTGGCTTATGCCATGCAATTCTGTTTTGCGTCAAATGTCAGTCATATTTTTTTATCACGTCATTTTTTCTTCTTAAAAAAAAAATTGTGCTATTTTATTAAACTTTAAATTAATGTAATTTATATTTTTCATTTATTTTCAGGTAAGTTCAACATTTCATGGAATATCTAGCATAACATATGTAACTGAAGTCCATATGTTTCGAGATCATCTTGTTAAGTACATAAATATAATTTTATTTAACTACATCGAATGAATAATTTTTATAAAGCAATATAAAATTTTAGTGACAACTTCAATAATAACGAAATAGATTTATTAGACAGCAAAATACTCACGTTGCATGCAAAATCAAAATAATTAAATATTTATATTTTATAAATTAAATTTGCGAAATTACGTGTGAACGTGAATGGCCTCCTTAAGATAAGCTTTGAGAGGTGGTTAAGGCTAATAAGCTGCTGATGCAAAACAACAACAACAAAATACAAAAATGACACAACGAAATCATAATCGAAACGGTCTGTTTGGTATCTTTCTTAAGAAAAATGTGTAAAATCTGTCAAACTTTGAAAGAAGGAGTAAATACTCTCAGAGAGGGAAAACTTGTCAAAAAGTTAACAAACGCACTGAACCATTTTTTGTATAAAATGTTACTTTTGTGAGACAGGACATCAAACGGTGACAAATCTTGTTATTTTTAAACTGTAAAACTTTGACAAATTATAGAACTACCGATTGGACACGTGCGTCTAGTTCGAACGTAGTTGATTTTCAATTAAGGTAGCGAATACCGAAATGCAGTTTTGTGTATATTCCTAGCTGACCCGACGTCAAGTGACAGCCACTGACAGCTGTGTATTTGGCAGTTTCTACACTTCTTGCACACAGAAGTTTATGTAGCAGAAATTCGCAAGTTATCCAATGGATGAATGATTGCTCTCTCGTTGCAATTTTTTTAAGTTAATAAACAGAAATTTTAGACAATTTTGAAAATGTGTGTAATTTTGCAAGAAATTTCACGTTTCGTAACATTCTGAAGTACTTACGATTTTTCATGAGCGAAATTGATAATTGTAGCAGATTAATTGATGAAGTACTTTTAAATCATCGTGTGCGGAAAATCTAATTCAATTTTATTTTTGTTTGTTTTTATTCATTTTTTGGCGTTTAATTTTTTCTATTATTTTTTCAATTAGTTGGATTCTTCATGGATATAATTATTTTGGTTATTTCTTTTCGCCGCCTTATTGGAGACCATATATGTAGACAATTTTTGTTCTGATGTGTCAGCAGCAAATTTCGACCGAAAAAGAGTGGAAACCTATTGTAATCTAGTACAATAATCTCTTCGAATTTGGTAGTGAATGACGAAAATCTGAATGACATTTGGTTTAGGTATAAGGCCACCTGAGTCCAATAAATCTACGTCACTTTGCCGCGCAAATTAAATAAATTTATAATCTTAAGAAGAATTTTACAAATGTTGATAATCACTTAAACATGTAATAGATTATTGAAGCATCTCTTATTGAAAATAATTATGTGAAGGAAGAGACTAAAATGTCGAAAACTAGAAACAATTACATAAATAAAATTCTATTTCCCAAAGCAAAGCCCGAAATCAATTTTTTTTTTTAATCAAATTCTTATTGGTTACGCAACTTATTTACCATTCTGACTCTTTTGATAAATTTAGTTCCCTTAAAACTCATATTCAGCTGAATTCAGCAAAATAAAATTCAAAAATTGATATTCTATCCGATCTAGTGATACCTACCTACCTACCTGCTAAACATTTTCTTCAGTTTTATTTCTATTCAAGTAATTAAGATGACTCGTCAGAAATAAAACACCTTTTCTTTATTATTTTTTTTTTTTGTTATTGTCTGTAAAATATATTTAAAATGTTTTAATTTGCAAATATCAGCAATTCAGCTCACATTTGTTTTTTTTTAGAATATTTTTTCTACTTCATTCAACTTTGCCAGTTGAATAAATAAACGCCACCGAGTTGCTGACGCAAAAACTTTTCTTTTTTTTAAATTGTAGTAAAATGTTGCTATATACATAACTCATCCCATATTACATACACTAGATGCGACGACGACGATTACAGCGATCATGCATGAAGAGGAGACAACTTTGGCTATGCTTTGGTTTTCCAGAAACAGATACTTCCAAGTTCCAACCGAATGCCAGACCATAGAGAATTTAATGTTGGATGCAGATACGCGTCTTAGTTTGTAGCTCGTTTGCATCGTAGTCCCCGTGAACGAAACGCGCGCGCATGCATAAATTTCGCTGCTAAAAGATCGTTCTGCCACCACCACCGCGTCGAACCAAAGAGAACGACAATGATTTTGATCACAGATACGAATTCGCTGTGGATGTGTGGTGCTTCGGTTGGAGTCTATTTAACGAAGTGACCCATTGGGGGCACCACTGCGCTGGTCGTGATGACTCATCCAGCATTAGCATCACAAAACGGAACGAACGACTCGCTCACTCATTTTCGGTTGAGTCTGGTCTCGTTTTATGTGTTTTCCAGTTTTTTAGTTTTTGATTGTTTCTTTTTCGTTTCTGTGCAGAATGAGGGAGCAGAATACATCAGCAGTGATGATGATGCATGATGATGAATCTTTCAGATAGCTGTTATTTTTCTTTTTCATACTGATGTGCATTTCATTTCACTGGGTCTGGGTTGCATCTGTCCAAGTTCTCTCCCTCTCGTCGTCGTCGTCTTGGCTGCCGTGCCTGGAAGTTCATGCACACCTATCTATAGACTATAGAAAAGTTGGTCATGTCGTGCGCACATTTTGGGGGACGGACGGACGTGCGTTGAGGTCTTGATTTTGAGAAGCAACTAAGTACACCATACAGTTTTGAGGTCAAAACTGGTTTTGGTGGAAGTAGTTAATGTTTATTGATTGAATTCATTAGCCGAGTTAACTTTGTTAAATTGATCGCCATTAAATTGGCCGATAAAAGTTGTACCTACTTTGTGTCTTGCCTGCCTGATATGCTATGTTTATGGATATCGACATACCTACCTAGAGTGTTTGATGTGCTGTAAATTTTCAAAACCATTTCGCTTGTCTAACAGCCAATTTTATTAATGGGGGATCATTTCAAAGTTGAACATTCTTTTTCACTCGTTCTCTCGATCTACCTCTTTCTCCCTCACTCTCACTATATGGAGTTTTTTTTAAACATAAGTGGG
Source organism: Epistrophe eligans (assembly GCA_951394125.1). Classification (NCBI taxonomy): domain Eukaryota; kingdom Metazoa; phylum Arthropoda; class Insecta; order Diptera; family Syrphidae; genus Epistrophe; species Epistrophe eligans. The sequence goes on along the minus strand of OX596029.1, from coordinate 107,160,533 downwards.
TTGTATTCGCGTAGATTATAGTTATTAGACAAAATCTCAATCTTAATGACTTAATGCTTTTTCTTGATCGTGTAAAGACTGTAAAGGCTTTTTCGATATGCTTCGTGAAATAACAAACAATGGTTGGTCTGACCTGACCTTATCTGACCTCTTTTAAATTTTTAGCGATATAATTGATGGTTTTTAGAGGAAATTTTAAGAAGTATTTTTAAATCGCAAATGTTTAGCTTGATATATAAATAAATCAAAGATTCAATTACGCTATAAAAATAAATAAATATTCTATCCACTCCAAGGTAAAAGGCGAAGTGAATAATACAATTAAATTTATAAATAATATCTAAATATGTGCTATTGCAAGTCAACATTTTAACAATTTTAACTTTGCAGTGTTACCTTATCAGACATTTTCACAACGTGTTTTAAGAAAATCGAAGTTAATTTTGTAACCCAAATTAAACTATTCTCTTCTGTGTTCAGAGTTTTTTCGTTGGACCTCGGACCTTTGAGTTAGGGCTTTTGATTAAAACTTGGCCTCCCCGTGGGGAAGATTTAGTTTAGTATAGTTTCTATCGAGATTTGGTCCTAAACATTATCATATAGGGCATTTACTTCTGTCTGGAAAATGCTTAGGGCTGGCCACGGGCCATTATTATGCAATGATCGGCGGTCTTCCCATCTTGGATTTGATTCCCAGCCTAGCCTATTGCCACTTTAAAAAAAATTGGGCTACCTGCCTCTTGCGAGAAACACAGGGATGGTCGAGAACAAATTAAACAAGCGAGATTTTAAAACTTACATACAAAATAAAAACAATAAATTCCAAGTAATCAATAACTAGGTAGATATAAGTAGGTACATATGTATAATCAAATGCCTGATGTCTTCTCACACTTAGATAAACCAACCTTTCTCAATCATCTTACTTAACAAAGTCCAAAATACACTCTACCTATCTGTCAAAAGTATGCATTAAATTTTGAAGTTCTTTCCAAAGAACTTTTCTTCTTTTTATCAAAATACACAAAAAAAAAAAGTTAGCCACACATTTGTATCGTTTCAATTTTCCAAAACTAAAACCAAGTTCGTAACCTTCAAATATATAAAATGAAAAAGGTAAAGTCTTCATTGCCCATCATCTCTCATCTCCTATCACACACTCTTCTTCTTCTCAAAAATTTTCCTTTTCTCTTTTCCAAAAAAGGGTTTTGCCTTACACGTTTTAGGTTTACCTTTTTATTTTGTTTGCCCTCAAAACTTGGAATGCTATTTCGTAGACAAAACTTCCAAAAACTCACTTTATACCTTTCAACGCTCACAAACAAAGTTAACAAAAAAAAAAAAAAAAAAAAAATAAAAATGTAGGTATAACCCCTTGCACATGAACCACCTTTTTAGTTTTCTATATCTACACCGCTTCAGATAACGAAGGCACAAGGAAAAGGATATGATGTGTGTGAGCGGTGCTCCGTTGTTACGTCGACAAAATACATTTTTGGAATTCTTCGCAACATTTCAATATAATATTCATTCTCGTTCTGTGCCACGCTATACAACCCTTCGACAAAAAAAAAATAAAACACCATAAACATAAAAGGTCTAAAAGCACTAAAAGGAGTTATAGAAGTATGAAGTGGGGGGACAAAGGAAATTACCGAACCGTTGTGCAGGACTTATAGTCGTCGACTTCAGTTCGGTTTCGGTGTACCTACCGTTTTAAGCTAAAGGAGTAAGCATTCAGAACTGACTTCGATATCGATGTTACGCAATGCACTCACTGACTCGTGCAGCAAGGACTCGAATCTGTTTCGGTGCATGAAAAAGCCCACCATCACTCTGTAAATGTTTGTTTGCCACCCTTAAAAATATACATAGAATTTAGGTAGGTTTTTTGAAGTTCCTCGCAGAGCTCAGCAGAGTTCGGAGGAGTATAGGCAGTTTCTTACATATGTCGTGTGTGAATTATTTGGTGGTGCATACATTCTGGCATTTCCCTTTGCGAGCACCGAAGGACACGTTCAACATAGCCTTGCATGAATTTATTTATACTTCCACATTGATGGGGTGAGAATTTCTTCGTCTGTGTAGTTATCGCTGGCCCTTATAATATAAGTGTCATGTTCAGCAATATACCAGACTCAGGCAGGTGTGTGACGTTTTCGTAGCATGATCTTTACTGTATATTCTGGCGCGCAGTGGTGGTGGTGGTTGTTGGGCTTGCCTCATTCGGTTCATAGAATCGAAATGGATTCTATGCCTATTAATTGTGGAAAGGTCGTATAATAGATTACTCGTTGGTATTTTTGACGAAAAAGGGGTTCCATATCACCGACCGTTACGATTCTACTGCTCTATACCTAGAGTAAAAGCCTATACACTTAGTTATAGAAAATTTGATGATGATGCCCATGTTAGATGGTTATACCAGAGATAAGACTATACAATGCTTTCGGATTAATAAAGTATGCAGAACAGGATAGTTGTGCTTGTGCGTCATTACAATTCTTTTCTTTGACCATTGTCATTAATTTCAATGATTTTATTATTTACCGACCACCCTCCAAATATATACCTACGTTCATAGGGTTTTGTCCTTTCAGGTTTTTTTTAATTAAATTGTGAAGTTTGCTCCTTTGAGATTTTATTTGTTAGTAATCTGATGAGAAGGAACATTAGGCATCATGGTTTGCTGTTGTGAATAATAAAAGTGTATTTAATGTCTCAGGAGGCTTTAGAAGAGATAAAATTGGAAGAAAAAATATTTTATACACTTCTGTTTGCTATCGACTAAAAATTTAAAAGTAAACGGCATTTTATTTCTTCAACTGTTATACCGTACATAAAATTTGTAAGCCCATTTGTCCAATTAGCGTGCGTGGTTTAAATATCATAACTCGAAATTACTGTAAATGATATTGTATTTAGTGGATCTGGAATATTCTCACGAGTGAATTGTGTCAATTCTGTTTCATCGCCTTTTATAAGACAGAAGTCTATTCAGGTCCTTTTGTTTAAATCTTATGAAATTTGTATGAGAACGCTTTAGGTTGTTTTATGAGGAAAATTCTCCTGGACCTGCGTCTCAACCAAAATGATTCTCCAGACACTTGCGTGTACCACCTGTGTCGTCCCTCATCGGTGGACTAAGATAGAGAGTCTAGTTAGAAACCTGCTTACAAAATTGTTCGAGCTATCAACAATAATACTCAAATCGAAGAAATTTTGCCTCAAAGTTTGGTTTCACAATGCATTAAGATTTGCCGTATATGTGGCACCTAACATGGTGTCCAAGTAATATGGAAATTTCATATTATATCTCAAAAATTAGAAAAATTTCTTCTTCAACTCGATAAAAATTGAGCATTTCAGTTTAATTGGCGCCCAACGTGGTGATCGATTAGACAACTGTGAAATGGACTATTAAGAACTTCTTACTCAATCTCGAAAACTAACCAGTCAACAAAATATGAATGATTTTCTATATCTTAAGACATCTGGTGGCAGATTTTGAAGCTGCCTCATTCAGCACGACATCTCTCAACAAGAATACGTGTTTTCCTTCTTTTCAGTGCCGATTCATTTATTCCATTAACATTCGAGAATGCTTTTTGTACAATGTTTCATGAAATAAAACAGAAAATTGTTGCCCTACGATACTTGGCAGTAAAAGACATAAATATGATGTGAAGTAAAATTCACCGACCATCAGAAGATGTTGAAGTTCTTTCAACCTTCGCTTTTTAAAGCATTTTTATTTCCACCCACCAATCTTCCTCAACGTCTTATTTTAATTTTTTTTTTTCTATGCTTAAACAACAATGTGCGCAGATAGAAAGATAAGCAACTTCAATCATGACGGGTTATTCCGCAAATGAATGCCCTACTAAATCATCAAACTGGCAACTTTTATGAATGAGACTCTCCAATTATAATGCAACAACATTAATGCGTAACTATGCAAGCGCATGCATATGTACCTACATATACACATATGTATATCTGCTCCATATGCTGCAACAACAATAACTGCACTGTATTTATTTGTACATTGAAACTAGCGCTGCGTTGATAGCAAATCATCGTCAAAAGCGAGCGATGATTTTCTTATGTTGTAAAAGATTATGAGGTAAAAAAAAACCGCCTCGAATTTAGTAGCAATTTAAATCGCGCATTCACAACTTTGATGTCTACACTCTTAACCGGCCCCGCGTTCTCTGCCGCTGCCATGTCGCTGCAATTCAATGCAAATGCCAGTGATTCGCCAAGCTGAACTGAAACCCCATAGATGAATATTACAACCTCGAAGAACATAAATTTAAATGGTATTTCGAACTATTTGGTGCGATTGTTACACAAAAGTAGATCATTAGCTTTAGAGAGGCATCGCGAGTTATAGATATTGATAGGAATTGCGCATCGATTTGGGTTGCTGCATGTAATTTTTGAAATTGCTACACGCTTGTAATTCCATCGACGAAATATTCATAAAGTTTCAAATGTTTGCAAATGGGGAGAGCGCGAGCGCACAGAACCGTGCAGTGGAACTGGGCGATTAATTGTAGCAACCAACTCTCTGCTTCTGCCTTCAAATCTACCACCACGAGGATTGAAGATTTTTGTTTGAAGACGATGAGTCGCTTCTAACTTTACATCTTTGTTGTTCAACCAAGAAGAAAACCATTGCCGTGCTAAAGCAATTATCTTCGGCTGAGACTATATATCGCTGGTTTAATTCATTAGAAGGCGCGCGCGCATGTTTGCGTTGCGAAAATAAAATTTGAATTATTTCACTTTAAGATTTTGTAAATAAAAATAAGATAACAACAATTTTTTTCAACTCATATTCGGTAAATTAAATGTTCATTGTGTGTAGAAGGTATTTTGTTTTTTTCTTATAGGGGGGCTGATTAAATCGGTTAGACATAGAAATGTTGTGCAAAAACCCTTTGCGCAGCCGCTTCATGTTTTGCATGGAATAATTTGACGCTTTCGCAAAAAGTTATTAAGATTCTCCTTATAAACCTATACGAGAACATAACTGCAAACAAGCCATCATAAATAGTGTTTATTGAAATTGGAATTTAATTGGATCTCTATGCAGCATATATGTATACATATGCTGGGTATTGCTGCTGGTGCTGGGCTGTTTGTTGAGGCCTGAGGTCTGACGGAGTGCAAAGTTGTTTTAATTAAGGCTATGGGTAGTTAATTAGTGCGATGTGCACGATCACTATAATATTCTTAAAGGCGGAAATGCTTGCGTTGCTCGAAGCAAAAATGTTTTGTTATAATTAAATCGAGGTCAAAGCAGTTGGGTTTTAATAGACGTTTTAGATTTAATGACTTTGCAAAAGGCAATTGGAAGCATTGGTATAGATGGGCCTTGAAACAGTCTTGCCTGATGTTATAGAAATAATTAAATAAATCTTAGTTAAGTGCGTGTCTTTTAAAAAAAGTTGTTTTAGAGTTTGAAAGTTGTGAGATTGCATATGAGAGATCGATTGAAACATTTTCTACTAGGTCAATAGGTTTTTTTTTTTATTCTGAGTAATTGGCCCAGCGAAATGGGAGAGCAACAAAGGATTGATTAATTAATATGATTTCTGCAGTTTTATTATAAGGTCCCAATATCGGATGATATGAAATTTATTATACAATTTAAGGATGAAATAAATTTCATTTATCAACTGCAGTCTATTGCGATAAGTGAGAGTCACGATCAACCAATTAAGTCATTAGATAGTTAAAGAGGTATCACAAAAAAATTATCAATTTCACGTGTCTGGCGCAATACGACTAGATTAACCACCAGCATACGAAAGTTGCAGGTACAACCTTTTCTGAGTTCTTTTTTTTACCATCCATATAAACCAAAATAAACATTTCTATGACCAAAAAAATTAAGGTACTATATTCCAGAAGATGAAGAAAATGTAAGAATTTTATGGCAATTACAAGTATTTCAAAAATGCACTATGACAACCATGTTTTGATAAAAATGTAATTGACTTGACCTTACTCAAAAAAGAAAACGCATATCAATGACAATAACATGTGACTATGGTTGATGCGACAATCACTTATTACCTTAGCCGATTCCAACTCTGTACTTTTTAACTGGCGCCCAACGTGAGGGAAGATGTTAAGAATTTTATGATTTTTTGTGGTACCTCTTTAATATTATATTTTGACATTATTTGTCAACTAAAAAATTTGTTGGACAACATAGATTTGTAACGAACGAACACTTTTTTCCACTCCTGCTTGTATTTCATTTTGACTTAAAAATAGTTTAAAAGATAAAATTGTTTACTTTACCATGGATGGCGCTTATAAAAAAGAATTACCTAAATTTCTCTTTATTTCTTTCATTTACCATTGTCAAAAATGATTGTTGAGCCGACCAGTGAACCACAAACAGTTCAGGCATATTATACCTATTACAGTTGCAGTCAGGCAAGCAATACACCAACAATCAAGCAAGCAATCTACTATTGCTCTAGTGTTTTATACCAATTCACACACCATGATAGTTTATACAGAGTTTTCCTAGTTTGTCCTTTTAAATAAAAAAAAAAACAATAATATCCTTGAAATTTCAGAGTTCAATAAAAACCCTTAGCTTCGTTCTTTTAAGATGTCAAATTTTCACCGAAAACTAAACAATAAACATTATTGTTCATTTGTCCAACAAAAGAATCATCCAATTAGACAGCACTTAACTTAAAATGGACACAGACAATATTCTGCCGACGACGACGACGATCATTATAGTCATCCTATGAATGAACGGATATAGTATCTTTACCTAACCTATATTTTTTTGTCTACCTGTTAAAATTCAAATTTTAATATTTCCCAGGGTTTCTCACTTTTATCCACAATCACACACACACACACGAATATAGAATTACTAACACCATCATGTCTCATATAAGATTTTCAAAAATATTTGGTTTTTATTTTTTGGGGTTCACGCATTCTTTTGTAGAATTTTTCAAATTCCATTTGATCGTGTTTTGTATAAGTTTCGATCCCTTCTCTCTAGTCAGTTGTGTATGAGGGTTGATTTTTGTTATTTCACTATTTTTCCTAATAAATTCCTACTACTAACACAATTTTTAAGGGTCGCTATACTTCACTATAGCTATGGGGTGAATGCATATACAAATAATATGAGAGTTTATTCGGTGGCAGGATATAATATTCTGATAGGTATACTAGATACGACCCCGCTGCACTGCACCAAAACAGTTACGTTTGGGAATTCAAAAAGTGTAGAGCGTTTTTGAGCAATATCGTCGTCGTCGGTCATTCATTTTATTCTCTTCGGATGCCGCGTCGTCGTTGTTTTCAGATTCATCTGTCAATTCGTTTATTGATGGAACTTTCAAGTTTTTCCATCCAATAGGATAGGTAGTGTTTTTTGTTCGAAATGTGTGTTGTGTTTTAAAAAATAGTGTTATTTTTAATTAAATAAGAAGAAAACAAAAACGTTTGCTGCTAAGTAATTCATATAGCACTATAATTTTCTAAAGCAGCTGCAATATTTTTTCCAATTGTATTTGTGTGCGTGTTTGTGTGTGTAGCAAACATCGATGACGGTGACGACGATTGTTGAATTGTTTCGATATAAATTTTATAGAAGAACCAAATATCTGTGAATTAAGGGGATATTTATTTGATAGTGTGTCTATTGTTCGTATTTTTGTGATTGTGTTTGAAAACAAAGAAATACAAAAAAAAACTACAAAAAGGTTAACCTACAACTTAGATTTTGGATACTAATTTTTCAACATTATTTGTGGTAAGAAAAGCTGATTTTGGATTTATTATTTAATTAATATTTTCCTATGGTTTGATTCATCTACAATGTAGGTATGTACGTACATATGTAGTCAATATATGGTCAAACATTTTTAAGGTCAAGTTCCACAGTTCTGAGATCTGTCTTCTAACTTCCCTAGACTGTAAAACTGGACCTTACAAACAAAAAACAACTTTTATTTTTCATATGAGTACGAGTTTCTTTAATTGTAAAAAAAAACATGAATGTTTGGAAGCTACACCGCAATGAGAACCTGCAGATACAGCATTTCCAAGCTTGTTAGGTATACTCAATAAAACGTATAATATTTAGAATCATTTTAAAACTGATTTTAAATCTAAAGCTTAGGCTTATTCATGTGAATACATTTGACTTAATTTAGTAGAAAGTCCAGTCGGCCGTTGCCTTACATTATTACATTTGGTGAATGAGATCTTTATTCTTCGTCCGGCTTTTTTGTTCATTTCACTGTTAGTTGGAATGAAAAAAAGTTACATTGGTTTTTCCCATATCGTTTGCACAGGAATTATTGTCCTCTTCAGGAGATCTTTATTTTAACAATACAAAATAGGAATTTATGAGAATGAGGCGCTCAGTGCCAAAACGGCATTATCCTAAAATTTTCAAACTAAGAAAAAGTAGGTTTATAGAAAAGTTTATTTAAAATAAACAAAATAAACAAAGTTTTTTGTTTTCAATAACAGTTAAATAAAGATTTTTTATTATTCTTATTTTAAATAAATTTTTTGTCCAAAGAGTCGCGCTGTTGGCTTAACTCACGCATAATTTTTTTTTAAATAATATTTCGTCTAAGGAGCTGACGCCATTTTATCTTCGAACCTATTTGATTTTTTTTTATAGAATAGAAACATTTTTCCTTAATAATAACAACACCATTTAAGATAGGACTTCGATTTATTTACAATATAAATTGTGGTTTGTGGTATTAAGGGGAATTTGGCGCTGAGGGCCTCGTATCCAAAAGTAAATACATAAAAAAACTAATATCATTATTATTTGCAGTTCCGGAAAATTAAATTTAGTAATTTGTGAAGTGTTGGTTGCTCTATCATTGTTACTTAAAGTTTATTTGAATGATGGTCAATTTTTTAGCGGATTAATTTTAAAATTTTATTGTCATTATGCATCGTCAGTCATGACATCCAGCAACATCTTTAATATCTTCAAGTACAGCTATTTTATATCTGAAGATGCCGATAGGGTCATTAACCCTCCAAATGTCACATTGACAGTTAAAAATATGAAAATGGTATGTTTTCTTACTATTTCGCGTGAACTGTCAATGTTTTAGACGTGTTCATTTGGAGTTTATTAAGAAAATAGGTGTAGTATGTTATTCTGGTAAATTTTAGTTAAGAGTTATAAAATAAGTCAATTGTTTAGTTGTATCATGCAAATATATTTTAACATCAGACTGTTTTAAATTTTGCGCTAATTTTTTTCTGTGTTTAAAATTTCAACCAAATTTTTCGACAAAGGAATAGAATACGTTTAAAAAATGTAACAAATTAAAATGCAGAACATCTATTTTATTCTTCGAAATTCGAATTTACAATAAGCATTTCGAACAAATTGCAGAACACTCAATATCTCTTTGATGATATATGAATTCACAATAAGTTGAAAGCATACCATCAGCATAAGTGTTGAAACCCCCATATAAATTCAACACCAATAAGAATAAAAAATCGTAATAAGGATGTTTTTGCTGGATATTTTATTTTTTTTTTTTCAACGTCTCTGCACTAATGTTACATAAAATTTTTCTTGAAAAAAAACAGAGCCCGTTTTTCATTTCGAACGAAATAAAATTCTATGTAATAAAATTTTTTTCGTTTTCGAAAATTTTGCAATTACTTCAAACTGCCAAAAATGGATGCACCATTTTTAATTATTTTGGAAATTGAAATTAAACTGGGGATAAAAATGGATTCTATATTATTAGCATTTTTAAGTAAAAATTATACTCATTTAAAGTTAAAACTTTCCTCGATATTTTTGTTTATTTTAATTGAAAAGCTTTGACACAAAAAAAGGCTACGAATTTTTAACATTCTCGCTTGTTCGTGGATGCAAGTGGCCAAGTATGTGGGATTTACCTTCCATAAAATTTCCACATACAATCTTTGTCTTTCTTTTCCATACATATTTATCCCTCTGCAACTGAGGAATAGAATATGTCTGGCATGGCAGTCGACTTGAGAAACTGGAGACAGGCAGATAGTCACAAGACTTGTTATAGAGAGGTTTAAAGGTTAAGGTCGTGGAGTTCACCCTGGGTTAAAAACACTATTTAGATCTTGGCTTTAAGATCTTAAAGTACACTATTATATTAATGGGAGGGGACATAACTCACCTTCCATTAACAAAAGAACACTGTAGAGTTCGTGTCCGCGCGTGTTCATATTTTAATACAGTTTCCATCGAAGACACTTTTACAAACAATTGATCTCCCTCGTGTTGATGATGAATATATGTTTTGGTTTCATACATTCATTGTATGCGCCCTAGAATTCTTATAAATGTACGTACATAAAATTATGACTAAGAAAAAATTTATTATATAAAACATTTTTCCCCTATTTACGGAGTCTCAGCTTTTTTATTGGCAGCTGGTTCGTCATCATCAACATCACAGCATCCCTCATAAAATTTGCATCACTGAATTTGGCACGTGCCATGGAAGATGAACGCGAGTATCTGTCGCGACCTAACGCAAAAAAAAATAAATAATAAAGAAAAACTCATTTGTTGTGTATATTGAGAGATTAAATATCCTCAAGGACCTCAAGGGTGGGCCATAAGCTATTATGATAGGTATGTATAATAAAAATGAAGCGAAGGTACTTCAACTTCGGTCAGTTCCTCCTTCGTGTTCAGCTTTTACTAATACTTATCGCAATCTCTATTACATAACATTACACGTCACATCCAAGGACGAAATCCAAATGGCTTATTAAAAACTTCGTCAAGTGCCGCTGCGCTGAGTGGAAGCGCACCTATTTCAAGTACACTTTGTCTTCTCTTGGCATCAGCAGTTGTCTATTTTCCCATCATCACAAGAACTGGGGTTGAAAATGGAACTACCGCATTCCAACTTTTTTTTTTTAAGGGATGAGCGACCGAACGGTAACGCGCGATAATCCACTTGAATTTACGCTTCAATGGGTCACCATCATCACCATTTCTGTGTAAAACCGAGAGATACATCGATTCCTGCTGCTCTTGCTGCTATTGCAGTGGGTATATATGTACAAATTCAAAAGACTTCTAGGTTATTTGTCTTTTCATTCATATATGTAGTACCGAACGTACCTTTGTCTACGACCAGAAATAGATGTACATATATATGGACGAGCTCGTGCGTATTCTAATGCTTCCTTACGGTTGAGCACGCATCGTAGTATTTCATTCTGTGTTCCATGTATTCCACATATGCATGCCGCACCGGCACGTATTTTATAGTGGCAACTGCAATAATTTGAATAGACCTTTCGAATGAATTATTTGTTATTTTAACTTCTGTAACATCGAAAGAGGTTGAACTATGAAATTAATGCACGCACAGCGTATATATAAATATACATATGTGTGTATAGGTATGTTTGTATATGCATTTTACTGCGACGCGGTTCAGAACCGCAATGCGTGGTAAATAAAATTGGTATTTTTGACACGTCTTAACAACGTCTAGGAAGAGTTCTTTAGCATAAAACGTCAAACTAACACTTTCCCTATACCCCTTTCTCACTATTTAGACTAGACGAGGTCGAACAAAAAAAAAAAAAATGTTTTGACAAATAAAGTTGTTAGCAGAAAATTGTGCTAAGTACGAGTATGCTCGGAATTTTAAGCTCTAATTAGATGAATGTTTTTTTTTTTAATGCTGAAATTAGACTTTATTAAGTACCTGTACATTTAAGTATCGATTTGTTTTATCGAAGTTTTTTGGAAGCTTTAACAGGTTTCATCAATAAAAAAGAAGAACGATACAAGAGTTAAATGCTTTTTCAAGCTATCGTTCATGTGAATTATTGGAATTGGAACATTTACCGAAACTAAATGACTGCTTATAAGCTTCTATAAAGTTTGTTAATGATTTACCAGCAGTCAAACGAGAAATAGAATATATTTTATGGTAAAAATTAAAAAAAAACAACAAAAACTAAGGTTGATAATTACCTTGTGTAAAGCTTCTGTAAATTTCTTAGATCTACTTAAATCAGGTTTATGGAGCAACCAGGATTTTTTTTTGAGACTTCATGAAAAAAATTGAAAAACGCTTTTAAATATATGTTAGAATAATTTTTGAGTCGAACATGTCTGTTTTGTCGAAGCTTGAAATACAAGTTTTACCCAAGTTTCTTTAAAAATTCTACCTTTTTTATTCTTATTAATTAATTGATATTTGTTTTAAATTAAATATAAATCTAAAATAAAAAAAAAACTGGTGTTCTTATCGATTCCTCGAATAAAAAAAAATCACTCACCTCGACCTGACACCCTGAATGATATTTTGTATATATATATACATATAATTATATATACATATTTACATAATATACTATCTGAAAGCTTCATCATCATTTTGAGCTTCTGATTCCACGTCTGCCGCCGCACACAAAAATTTCTTCCTCACCGTTTTGGACACTGTTGACAGCTAAACAGACACATTCACTTGCAACACATCATGTTGCATTTCATCTAGATCTTATGCAACTTTTCATGACAGGGACGACGACAACGACAACACAAGGAGGAGCAAGTCCATCAGCTCTTCTATAGAATATGAAGTACCTATACAGGAAAAAAATAAATAAAACAAAAAAAGACTCATATACTTTCTGACAAGACGATGGACGAACAGACGAAAAAAAAACTACGAAGAAGCAGTATGACAATATATTACAAAAGCTGACGGACCAAACGCTCAAAACATTATACCTACAATATACACCCAGCAAAAGAAAACTTTATTATTTACTGCATTTTCCAGTGTATGCTTCCAAACGAGAAAAGACAAAAATTCCTCGAGGACATTTGATTTATGAGCATATGTGAAGAAGGTAGAGCTAAAGTGCAATGGTGGATTTGAACTAATGGGTGACAACTTAGGGCGGCAAGTTCACGGGGGCCAGATGATTATTTTCCAATATATGGTTATTTACACAACTAAGGTGAAAATTCTCAAAGCTACATGAATAACTCTTGGATATATTCAAACCGCTATGCATTTTAGACCAGTTTATACCAATTAAGGGATAATTTAACTATCAAAAATATGTGTATAGCTAGCTGTCATCTATTATATTTATTCATTTACTGAACTACCAATTGATACGAATGAAAACGATAAAATTTTCGACCTTTAAGGAGCGTAGTATACAATAGTTTATGTTTATACCAGTCAAACTCCAAAAATTCGTTCGCTGATATTTTTACCTAGTCGAACATTTTAAAAATTTTAACTCGACTCGAAATTCTTGAATCCACCCGTGTTTGAACTGGGAGATGTGTTTTATTTTGCCATTTGGGGTTGGGGATCTAAATGATAAAATGAATTAAAACGCACGTCAAGGCTCGTTCTTATCCTGTGAACGTTGGCATTATTTATTCATTAGACAGACAGTGAAACACAACATCAGAGTGAGCGAAGTGAAGTGAATACCTACTGCTAAGAGTTGTATAGAAAACAAAAGAAAACTTTTTTGTTTGTATGGTATTTTTTGATGTCTTTATAAAGTCTCCATATCCACTGTGTTCAATGGTCTCTGGTCATTCTTTTGGGTGGTGGCGGCGGTGGTAGTGACTCTGTCTCTGACGATGACGAAGGGCGAGAAACATAAACAAAATTGAAGATAATTTATTTCCATGGAATTTCATTCAAAAATTGTCATTCAATGTGGTAAATTATTTAAATTTAAATTGACCATAAGTTAGGCATATGGCTATGGCTACAGCTATATATAAAGAATACAATTATATACGTACATCTATGTTTTGTTTTGTTTTTATTAAAAGAGGAGCTGAAAGAACTGGACATTATTGGGAATTTGTCAAAGGGAATACAGTTTAAAGTTTAATTAAGTAAAATGCAGTTTAACAAAAAAAAAATATAAATAAAAAATTGGATGATTGTATAATTCGTCGAATCGTTTTGCTTTTCGAGAGGGGAAAAAATATATTTAATTGGAGTTTCAGGCACAAAGGTTTTAAAAACAACAAAAAAAAGATTCTGTATCTAGGTCAGTATATATACATTTTTTTAATGACCATTTACTACCAAACTTCTGTACGTTGCTGTAGAAGCAGAATTTTCCAAATTAGATTTTAATTTCAACATAATTTCGAGTGAAAATTAAGCTTCAAATTTAAAATTCCACAGCTTTTATTTCAAGATATAACAAACTTATTTAAAAATGTCAATTTGTTTTTGCATTTAAAACCAGAGCCTTGTAGGACTTAAAACTCTCAACGTTTCATTATGTGAGTTTATGTAAAAAGGCAGGAATGAGTAAGGATGACAAATAAAATGAAAAAACTTATTTTCAACTTTGGAACGTTATCAAAGTGAAAAAGTTGAGGTATTGCAAAATCATTGATCGTTCGAGTACTTTTGTTCGGAAACGCAAGCTGTGGAAGTGTGGAATGTATCTAAAGTTAAAAACATGAATTTTTGATTTTCATCCGCACGATGCTATGCAAAGAAATCGTGGAAAATAGTGTGGATGTGGAACGTATTTTATTCTATTTCACGATGTTCGTATAGATGTAAAAAATATAATGTACCTACATATGTATATAGGTAAGTTTCGAAAATTTTTCTCATGCCATAATTTTTAATTTCACAACATTCAACCGACAGCAAAAACTTCGAAAATTTACTTTTTTTTTATAATTTCACGAGAACACTTTAAAAACACTGTGCAAAAGGTCTTAAATTTCCGAACTTTGACATTTAATAGCGGGCATATTGTTGAAGCTACATCTGTCAAATTGACTGTCATTTATTCAGACTGTTTTTCCAAATCACCATGGACGGATGGACCTGTGTTCGCTGAATGGGCTCTGGAGCAGTTGGAAACTGACTCTAATTTCCATTGAAAAATAATCTTCAGAGATGAGGCCCATTTCTGGAAATAGGTACGTCAACAAATAAAATTTTCAAACTTGGGTCGATACCAATCCACTTGAGATCCAAGAGCGACCAATACATCCCGAAAAGTCCCTATTTGCCATTTTTGCTCAATTTTAATAAAATGTAATTTTAATAACAATGATCAATGCCAAAGTATTTGTGATTTCAAAAATAACTAAACAAATGTGAGGCTAAAAAAAGTGAAGTCTTTAACATTTTTGAATAAAAGATAGGGATATATTGCTAGTTTATCAAAAGTACCTTTCAAGTTCTGTTTTCAGCAAACACGTGTGTAGTATTGTCTATACCTATAATGAAATATTACACATAATTAAGAAAAGTTACTACTTTGAAGTAAAAAGATGACAGTTCAGCAAAAATACTAATACAGATAAAAAATCCTACTGCCGGCCGTATGAAAAAATGAAAGGATATTGAAAAGCTTTAAAAGTTATTGGCACACAATTTTAAACGATTTAGTATGATGTTAAAGCATTTTTAGCATGACTATAAGTTAAAAACAGCATTTTTCAAATTTTTAAACGGGTTAGCGTCATTCTATTTTGTTTAAATTTTACTAAAATTAAAATCACCAAGTGCCTATTTTAACTTTTAAGTATTAAACTAACTCCAAATGTCACTTTGACAGTTACAAAATTGAAAATGGTATGGTTGCTTACTTTTTTGCCCGAACTGTTACATTTTTAGTCGTATTCAGATGAAGTTTATTTAGGGGATAGGTTTAGTTCGATACAAGTTTAAAAATGTTTAAAACTAAGAACATTTTTGTTAAGAGCTTTAAAATAAGTAAATTGTTAAGTAGTATCACCATTATTGTTAAACCCTCCCCTTAAATAAATTCAGATTGAAATACCCGGTAAATTTAAAAGAAAATCCAGTAGTTCCGTGGAATCTTTGTACACGCAAAAACATCCTTTCTCAAACAAAAGTTTTAAAAACAATTTTAGAGTTCAAACAAAAATAAATAATAATACAAATACAGATCTCAAATTAATACAATCTGAATTGGAAATACCGAACACAATGAAAAAAAAAAAAAAAACTACAATAAATTTTCTCTTCTAGTCATCGCTTCACTATTTCGATCTCTGCACTCAATGAACCATAAGAGTGCATTTAAAATGTGCACTGACAAAGCTGACATAATCAGACATAAAAACAGCATTAACACAAAAACACTGTATGTATGTATATATGTATATGTGCTCAAATGTTCAAACTAATGAGGTACGTTATTATCGAAAGAAAAAGTCGACCTCCCAGCCCCTTTTGCCCATCAAAACATTAAGCACCTCTCATTTTCCATCTTGAACTAGCATTAAGTATTTTACTCGTATATAATAAAACAAAAATAGGCTCATATTACCTACTCACATAACTGTTGACATTGTATATTCAAAAAGTTAGATGCTTGTGTAGATTTTTTTCTACATCTACATACAGTGTTTAAAATACAAAAACAAATCATAGGGCAGTTGCCCTACGTGTAAACAAAACATAGGGCCCACCAGACGTCATTTATGCACCTTAGATATGCGCGACAGTGTGTAAACTATAAAAATGCATTTTATTATTCCAATTTAACAAAGTATTACTACACCTGTAATGCAGGTTTGTTATATTATGTACCTGTGCCAAGTACAGTGTTGATGGTATAAAAAACACTCTTGAACTCACTCTCAGTCTAATGATCTCAACCCAAATGAGAAATAAAGTGTGTGTGTTTTTTTGTGTTGTTGTTTGTATTCATTAAAGTCGGGTTGGTTGTCTGGTCATGGACTGCTTTCCAAAAAGGTCATCACATCATCATCATCATCATCGTTGTCGCGATGTCGTCGTCCCGGGCGGTGTAATTAGTATTATGTTGTCTATAAGGTATTTATAATGTTTAATTTGTATAAGCAAAAGTGGCTTTATATGACATTGCCATACGTTTAAGTCAAATGTTTGACTATATGATAAATTTGCTGACAATTGAGAAAACTTGCAACGCTTCAACTTGGGAAGCCATTTTCATCAATTTTATAATAATTTTGTTAACAAATTGACTCATCGGGAGACATTTATCGACAATTTGGCTCTTCTTTAAGTCACTTTACACAAATTGGTTTTCAACATATTATTTTTTTTAGCTCTGTTGTCTTAAGGTCCAGTTTTACAGCACTCAAGTCTTATTTTCCGGCCACCTAAGTGCCACTGAAACAGACCCTTAAACTGGGTCTTAATGTTTACTATCGGTCTTATAGTCTACACACTTTGAAACTATGTTTTGAAAAGATTTTAATAGCTGCCTGTTTAGAAGCATCTCTTAACTACTCGTCGTAAGACATTCAGCTATTATTAAGTCCAAATCTGTCCTCAAAATGACAGTATAAGCTAATAAAACTGACAATATAAGCTGTCAGTAAAATTTATTTTCGATGCGGAAAGAGTGAGATTAAAGTTTTTGAGAAAAACCGTGGACAAAGCTTGGCAAATTAATTTACATAATTATAAAGGATTGCACATTCGTGTTTTACGACTAAAGAAGAAATGTCTGTACCTAGTTAACAGTATACGTTAAAAGTTCGAACGACTTGAGACTGTATTTAATTTTTGATGAATTCATATCTACGCGATTTTCTATTCCCCGTTGGCCAATGCCATCGAGATCAGAATTAAATAAGCGGTTCACATCCGAAAAAGGACAATTAAATAGATTAGAAATTGGAAGAAGCAAAGAGGAGACCATTGATAAATTTGAAAAAGAGAGTCGGAGACAAAACGGAGCCCTGAGGCACACCAGCAATGAAAAAATATCAGTCTTAAAACAACATACAATACGAATTCTATATTTATCGGGCCGAAAATTAATTTCTAATCCAATGAAAAAGAAAGTATTAAAAAATTAAAAATTAAAAATACACGTGTTTTCGATAAGCGAACTTGGCGCCAAACTCTTTTTAATGCTTTTAAAATATAAAGTACCTTTAAAGAGGGATTTTTCGACATAATAGGTAATTTTTTCTGTTTGTTCACTATGAAATACCGTAAACACTGATATCCAGCCAGACATTATATTTCTTTACTGAGCTCTGGCATTTTCGTGCCAGAAAAAAAGTAAAGAAACACATTTTTGGTAGATTTGGGTTACCACAGGATCCTGTGAGCGAGTAAAGAAAGAGACTTATTTTCATTAAAAACGTTACTTGTCAGAATATTTGTTTATTCGTTTTCACTTGTAAAGCTATTGAATACTTTTTCTGTTATAAATTTGTATACATCTAAGCAGATATTTACTATTTTGATCCAAAATGTTATTTAAGTTAACTCAAGTACCTACATTGTAAAGTTGTTTTGTTTGAAAATTGGAAAAAAATAAATATTATTTTCGTTAAAGAAAAAAAAAGTCTGAAAGGAACAGTACTATGAAAAAGGCAACACAAAATGTCAAGCTTTAGTGCCGGTTTACACAGTCATTTTACAGAAGAAACGATAAAGATTTTGGAATGTAATCTACCCGTCTCGTTCGTACGCACACATAAATCTGCCTTTCTCATTTGATGCACCTTTCAGTAAAACGACTGCTCACAGCTTTGCTTCACAAAACAATGTCACTTATATTCTTTTGCGTGGGTATCACCGATTTTTGGATTAATTAACAATATATAAATAATTATTTACGTCAAACATTTTGAACAAAAATCACTTTCATACAAAATAAATGCACTTGCCTACTTTTTTTTCGTTAAGCAACTAAGCTTTATTTAAATTTTTAAAATAAAGTTCCCAAATAAAAACATGGTAACCCTATTCACCATTGAATATAAAATATTCCCAGATTTCCACTAAGAAAAGTCATGATATTTCCTCTTGGACAGATTTCAGCTATCAAACAAGGAAGAGAAGAACACACTTCACTTCTTGTTGTTGTTGTTATTTTTTTTTACAATTCTATTCCTAGTACATATTCTCATTTCAGGACAACTTGGACGACTAAAAAGGAACATGTTTATGATCGAAGTCTCTAAGAGGTTCTTCGTGAGTTTTTTTGTTCTGTTTTTTTTTCTGAGTTTCAAACAACAATATTCTCCTCGCTTGCAATTCTTTTGCGATTTGCAGAGGCGTCATTCGGTCGCTCACACCGTATCGTGCCGTTGAATCTTTCGTACGCATTTTGAATGACTAATGACTTCTGTCGTGGTTGGTGGTAAAAAAAAAGAAAAAAAAAACTCGCTTCAGGAAGATAGGTAGATACTATCTATACTTGCAAGCTGTTTTTTTTTTTTTTTTCTTTCTGCAAGTATTTTATTATTATGTCTCTACTAGGTTAGATTTGATTATGTGGCTTTAAAATTGGTAAATGAATGGTAAAATTGTGAAACGTGTATTATATTGTTGCATTTATGGTACTTTTATACAAAAATAAAAAAACAAGTTGTTATGCTTGGTTGTAGAATTGTCTGACCAAAAATTATGGCTTTATTCTTTATGGTTTTGGAGCGAGACAACTTAATCTAGATGAAACAATTTTAAACGTTTGAATGAGAGTTACAGTTTGTTGTTGTTTTTATTGATTTTAATTTATACCAACTAAAGTGTGACCATAAGGTCTGGAAGAGACTTTCCAAAGTAGGCATTTTTATTCAAGGCTTAATTCCTTATTTTCGACCTAGTTTTTAATTAACTTAAAGTCCGGATCAAGTTATGATGATGTTATGATGGGAATATAAGGGATCCAGTGTCCCTATACCTGTCTTATTTTAATATTTTGTTGTTGTTTCTAACGATGCTCGACCAACCATACTTAATTTTTTGACACTTTAAATTTGGACAACCTGCGCAATCTGTCAGTAAAAAGATATAGCATACATATCGAGCCCTAACCGCCATTTTGTCGTAATATCTGTCAAACCAACTGTCAGTTTGCAATAACTGTCAGCGTCAGTGTGAAAATGTGGTCGATAACTTTGTCTCTTGAATGACTTTCATCAGATCCAGATATGTTGGGCATATGCTCGAAGCTATGTTTTTAAACTAGCGCAATTTGATTTTGTTTTTTTGACGCTTAAAAATTTACGTTATTTACGGTACTGCACCACGACTTTTTTTTTTTTTGACAACCTTTAAAAAAAAAAAAACAAAATGCATTTCTACTTTCAAATTATATATTCCATTAAAATACTAAATTATGTATTCCATCAAAATACTTTTCTGTCAGTTATTTTAAGCTTATTATTTTTTGGATATTCTGAAGATAAATCTTCTTCTGCCGTACTACACGAATGAGGACCGACTTATTATCTCCTTCCGTTGTTCCCAAGATTCTGACATTTAAAATCAATATATGAATCTCAAATGGCTCAGATTCCATCGGGATTACTGTTACGTTACTGTTTATATGTTATTCCTTCTTAAAACCACACTACACGAATGTGAAATACGTTATCCGGCTTCAATTTTCATTCTTCCATTTAAATATTCAAAATAAATATTAAATTTAATATGGCTTGTTTCCTAATAGTCCTCAAAAAATGTTAATACTTACATTAAAAACAAAGGTTAGTTGAGAGTGTATACATACAAAAAAAAAACAGTTATCATATAGACTCAGTAGGTAGGTACTTCAGAATTAAATCTATTTAATAACTTTGTCGCCACTTTCCCTTATTATTTGAAATTCATTTAATATTCCTATTATCGCAATTAAATAATAATCCGATGACACACAAAACTAAATAATCTATAAGTAAGTAAAAACCCTCTTCGAAAAATAATCATCAATATCGTTAATGGAAACCCACTTTGTCTAGTCTCTCTCTCTCATAAATCAAATATCATAAACCTATCACTATATAGGTATATCACACTATCCAGCGAGTACTCAACCACTGTATCTGATTTGATTTAATCCATATCCACGTCTGCCTGGCCACCACAAGGTTCAGTAGATATTTATATAGTTAGTTCACTTCGCATCACACACGCATGCCAGCCACAACAACCCGCAACGTATCAGTAAAACAAAACCCTTAAAAAAATCAACTTAAAAATAAACACTCAACGATCGTCCCTACATACATAAAACGAACAAAGAAATTCTCCATTTATCCGAAATAAAAAACAAAACAAACAAAAAACGAAAATTCAGTAAAACACGAAAACTATTCAACTCTCGACTCGATTTCAACACCTCTGCGAATTCCCCGAATTGAAATTAGAGTAATTTGAAATGCTTCACGTTCGCAGCAGCGCAAAAACACCGCACTATCCCAAGTATTGCTCAGTCAGCCATTTCAGCGTGAATATCTGCCGCCATCTCAATTCACCATCCACAGCATCATCACCTCAAACCTTGGCCCCCCCTTTATATGGGTTAAAAATTTAGTCGCCAACTCAGCAGGCAAATATTGTGCAGTGTATGTCGGGGTTTGAGGTCCTCAGGCTAAACCGCACATATGCACTCGAAGCCGATGTGTGCAGCTAAAGAGCACAGATTTTCGCATTGAAAAGCACCTCAATCCCCCCCCCCTGAACACACACACATCCTGCGGCAAACGGCTTTATGGTGCAAAGTTAGATACGTACATATATATATACTCCGGATCCGGATACGGATACGGATCTGTGAGATTGATGCTCGGTGGGCCATTTTTGTGGGCTATGTGGATTATTTACTTAACTTCTTGCAGGCACGTTGTTGCATCAACCTCATGACAGCCCTGTGTTCGAGTTCGAGTTCATGATGCAGTCGGGGATGTTACACACAATATTGTGTGCACTTTTATAAAATCCTTTTTCCATCCTCGCATCATCCCGTTCGTCGTGTCGTCGTCTTCTACGAGTCGGTCCCGTCTATCGTCGCCGCCACTGCCGTTGTGCACTTTTTCAGCGCATCTTTGGCTTGCAATTTTCCAGTTCTAACAGAGGGTGTTGGGTTTGAGTTTTTTCGTTTATTTTGGAATAGACAATCCATTGTGTGCAGCCAACTTGTTTAGCCACAGGGAATAAAACTGGATTGTGTGTGTTAAAGTTAATTCACTTTTTATGCAGTTTTTGATGCGTATGATTCGCTTTTATCAATGAATGCAATGTTAGGCCTTCATAAATGAGTTATTTTACTACATATGTATATCTACAACAGAATTGTATGTTATTTTTTTTGTTTTGTTTTGTTTTTAGAAAGGAATCCATTTTTGTATTTGACAGTTTCCGTCATGCAATAATATTTCCTCGTATATAAGGACATCCAGTTTAATTATCTTGTCAATTTGTTGTATTGCATCACTTATTCATATGCTGTCAGAGTAAGCTACATAAAACTAAATAGACCATGTTTGACAACTATTGCATTCTGTTAGTATAGTGTGGATATGGAGCTGTTTTTTGTATATGCTTGTTTTATTGGAATATTAAACTGTACCTTGTGTTCGATGTCAGTACATGATGTTAAATGTGGCTTTTGATAGCAGGACAAATGGTTGTTAAATGCGTCGAATTATGGTTATGATATGTGTCAGAAAACCTACATTTGACAAAAGCTTAAAAATATTAAAACAAAGCTCAATGCCCGTGATAGCATTTTCCGATTTCTTTGGTGGATGTTGAGTGTTGTGATGACATGTATTTACATTAGATTGTAGCAACGTGTGATTGCGATTATATTTTTCCCAGAAATATTTAAATTAGCATTGACGTTTCCGAAGTTTTTTTTTATAATATGAATTCTGTATACTACTGAAATACATCAGCCAATGAGAAGACTTAGCACTATGTTTTCACCGAAACGTAATATCGATTTCAGTTATTTCAGATCAAAATTTCCATTTTCCAATAGTTTTAAAATTTCGCAATGCGAGATTTCGTTGAAATCTTCAATGAAATCTTGTGCAAATGCGATCTTTTCATTGTGAATAGACCCATTTTAAAACTTCACCTTGAATGGTGAATAGGTTTTAAAATTATGGATTCTCTTGCTCTAAAATCTCATTTTTCTGAATACGTCTGTTGAGTCCTGACTGGTGAGTCCCATCGTTATAATTATAACATTAGAAAGTGTTAACATTTGATATTATATATGAAGTTTAATAAAATGTTTGTCGTTTATTTCGAGATGAGCGCATTCACAAAAATAAATTTGACAGATTTGTTTTATAATGATAACAAATGAATGCGTTCCACAAAAAAAAAGTATGCTTAATTTGATAAACTTCAACTTGCAAGAATTTCAATGAGTTTTTTTTTTTAATCTTTATTTGATCTGCTATAGTTATGAATACCTACGCTTCTAAGAAAGAAATCAGTATCCCAAATACAAAACCCCAAATCCATTAATGTACTCGCAATATGTATTTAAACATTCCTTTGAACTCACTTTCGTTACTAAAAAAATATGACTTTGATGTGGCATGCTTCATTTATTTACTATTTCAATTTGAACTATGTAAAGTTGAGAAATACATACCTTATTATCATCATCATCATCATCACCACACCGCAGCCTTAATAGTGTCTTTCGTCGTTCCGGCTTGTCGTTTTCTTCCCTTGATACGAGTTCTATAAGCGGAATATTAATTACATACAATATTCTACCGCAGAGACATATCTAAGGTACCTACTTCACTTTGTCTCCGCAGAATTCTCTGCATTTCCTGTAGTTTGAGAGAAGAATTCTAATGGAAATCCTCTATCATATCAAAGTCAAAGAGATATGAATGAGGAATACCTTTTGTTTGTTTTTGTTATGGAATCGCGCCCAAAAACACCTACGCACTAGCAGTTACTTAGCTGTCGGTTAGCTATGTATATGACAATTTACTTTTATATGTATATATTTGTGGTGAATTTAGCTTGACAGAAACGAGAAGAAAAACACAATTTAACCCTATTAAATTTGCATCTTTCATCATTATTTGCTAATGCTTCAACGACGACGTCAATCTTTGATTTTTAAAGTTTAAGTGTCAAATTTACGAACTGATTCAGAAAAAAACCAACAACAATGCAAACACCAATCCGACTTCTTCTACTTGATTTGACATGAAGTTAAATTGATTTGATTTGAAAGATGTTCGTTTCGAAGAATTGATTTTTTTTTTGCGCGGGTGTTAGACTTTATCCGCTGACTTGGTGTGGTTTCCTATTTCGCATGGTTTATCGGCTGCACACAATGGTATAGCTGTAGTTGTAACTTATAGCTCTGTCAAAGTTTGAAAGCTACCTATAGTGAATATGTAGCCGTATCAAGAAATGTATGATTGTGCAAATGTCAAAATCTACTTCAGCTACAGCTACAAGCCAATGTGTTGAGTTAATATTTGCCTATTCAATCTTTTCTCAAAATGAAGTGGTTTAAGGATAGTAATGTTTTAAAATTGTAGATGGCGCTTTTCAAATCTGACTTTAAAAAGTATACCATGTAAAATCTTATTATGTGAGTTGGGTTGCATTAGAATTCTTAAAATATTTCAGAAACTAAGTTTGTTAATTTTTATGGGTAGGTAAATATTTTAAAACATATTTGTCAATTGTTTCAAGTTACCAAAAAGATTGATTGTGTCAAAGATTTTTTTTGAATTGTCAATTTGTTTTGGTCGATTAAGTCGCTGCGCTGTGACTATATTCTGAAATATAGAAATATCTTATCATTGGAAAATATTTTAATTTATTTATAGCATTTTACAATATTTAGAATTTGATAAACAAAAATTAAAATATTTTTGATTTTGAGTGAAAGAAGTAATTTTTTTTTTCAATTTGCTGTCATCCTATTTTTGACACTCGCACAATTTAACATCTTTGTCTGTTTCTTCTTGGCTATACATTTTTACATTATTTGACTTTTCATGTAGGTACAATTTATTTTGATTAAAAAAACAACTATTTATTTGTGTGTATGTTTTTTTTTTTTATTTACAGACGGTATTGTAGGAGCCGGCGCCATAGCGTCGCGGTGGACACCTGTAGGTGCCGGTCCCCCAGGTCCATTGGGACCGGCAGACACAAATGGCAGTATGGCGGATGCCAAAAATTTAGACGTCGGAGATATGAGTGACGTAAGTTGAAAGATTTGTTTGTTTTTTTTTTTTTTTTTTAAATAATAATTATATCATTAACTAAACGTTGCATTGACAAAGGAAATTAATTTAAAACTCAAAGAATAATTTATTAATTAGGGATTTGATTCTTACTAATAGCATTTTTCATTGAAGAAAAGATTTGCTCTTTCTGTCAAAAATTTTGATCTTTCTACGTTTTTTATGTTTCTATATCAGATCTGTACATGAAATATGTATTCAGAAGTTTTATGATATTTGAACTGGACCCAGATAACTTTAACGTAAAACAAAAACGGTCGGTTGATTAAACGATCATAGTTTTGACGACAGCTATAGGGAAATATTCCTAGAGAATGCAATTGTTAAAAGGGTAATCGTTCAATCCAATCATCCTTTTGGACTTTTGCAATCTGGATAATGGATTACCCTACACTTTTTTATAATATAAAAAGATCAAATCGAAAAAATCTCCCTGTTATGAAGGGTTATACCTGCTGGGCAACTATTTGCTCAAACATTTTTAGGGCTTCTCTAGAGTTTTGAATTCTTAAGGTATACCTATGTACATATATCTAAGAAAACATTGTTTATAGGTGGGACATAAACCCCTGTGTTCCCGTTACTTATTTAAGTACCCTTATACTAATATCCCTGCGCCCATCATCTAGTACCGTACCGACTATACTAAACTAATTTTAAATTATTTTTAATTTATTCTTTTCAGGACGAAAAAGATCTCTCATCTGCCGATGCCGAAGGTGTCTGGAGTCCTGACATCGAACAGAGTTTTCAAGAAGCCTTAACAATATACCCACCATGTGGCCGAAGAAAAATCATTCTCTCTGATGAGGGAAAGATGTATGGTAAGTGCGCCCAACTTACCTATTTACCGCACCATATCCAGCTTCATAAGCTTTAACTATGCTTGATAATATGTTTTTTTTTATATCTGTATAATTTCCCTTAACAAGCAAAACCCATCAATGGCCAAATTGCCATCATTACTTAACTGATACGATTCGGGTTGTAGGTGGGTTGGGTTTTTTTTTTTTTAACTTTTATTCGCTCGCGTGCCCATTCATCCATCCATCCATTTTGCTAACTCTCACTTAAAATTGCAATGGCAATCCGAAAAGTTATTCCAGTAGTTTGTTGATTCACTATCGCAATGCTAGTGGCAGAGTAAGCAAAGAATCGTCCGTCGTCGTCGTCGTTGTCGGTGGATTGTTGCGGTCTTCGTCTTCGTCGTCGTGACAAGCGATCGCAAGTCATAAATCATCATCACTAGCGTAGAGCGTAGATCGTAGATCCACCAGTGCTTGCCTGCTTGGTTGCTTCAACGTCGCTCAATTGAAGCGAAGTTTGCAATTATTAGAAAGAAACAAGAGATTCCATCATGACAGTTCCTGGTTGAGCGATCGAATGTAGGTGTCGCTGACTGCCGTCATAGATTCTGTGTGTAGCATGAAGCTGCTAGTTACTTTCAGCGGTAGGTATAGTATATAGATGCGCGAAAAACTACAAACGTTTCATAGCTCCGAGTTCACAACATAATTGGCCTACCACTGATTTTTTTTGTTTTGTTTAATTCGCTCGTAGACACATTTCGCGAATGTTTCATTGGGCCTCTAAACTATAAAAAAAAAAATAAACAAAAAAGACGCCTCCTTTTACTTAGAGCTTGTGGTGTGTGCTTAAAGCCGCCTACACACATCCTCTGCGCTGCGTTGTGCTCCACCACGAGTATATTACTTTAGATTTGCTTTGATTATTTTTCGTGCAACTTTAATCTGTGTAATATATTCTCACAGTTTCATGGAAAGATTGTCGTTTTTTTTTTTTTTTTGTTGCTGGAATAGGGCGAGAAGAGTCCGCGGACAGACTCTTTTATAGTTATAGACAAACAGTCACACACAAATCGACCGTAATTTGTTTAAACAAATTTGTCACGCAGGAAAGTCCTATTGTAGAATATTTTATTTGATGTGAATTGAACCCACGCCAAAGATGATGATTGTGCAGATTAGAAGGCACCACTGACTGGTTAAGGTTTTCTATTATAAATGGGAGGTTTGTGGGTCAGTTCAAAATTTTTTAGAAGGAAAACAAAAGCCCGAAGTCATAAATTTTGTGACTGCAGCTCTTTTTTGCTGTTGTCTGTCAAGTCAAATGAAGGCGAGTGTGCTTATTTTTTAAGGCAGAGTTTGCAAAAAAAAAATCAAGAGATACTTTAGGCATATTTGAGCAAATTTGACCCAAAATGTTTTGGAGAGTAGGCGGTTTAGAAGTAGGGAATATATAGCATATCTTTACGGGTGTGTCCTCTTTCAATATATTTATTTTTTCATTTCAAAATAGTTACTCACTCAGTATAATGTGACTGGTAGCTTTATAAATGATAACGTTAATAATGGAATTGTAATTCTTTTCTTAGAATGTTAATGACTTAAAAAAAGGTAAAAATTGACAAAGGTGGGGATTCTGCATTACTGAAATGAAAATATGGAAGCTTATGTTTAAAATGAACTTTAGTGGGCTTATGCCAACAAATTAACGGGTTAAAGATAAGGCTTGAAAAACTATTAATGGGAAAATGTATTTAAAGTCTTTTTTAAGAAAATCCTTTAAAATTATTTCTTATTATTTGATCGTCCAGGTGTTTAAGTTGTGATTGCAGAAGACGTCGTCATAGTTTGTCGCTTATGATAAATAAAAAAGTATTGGCCACAGTTGACAACCTAATGGAATCCCACCTTGGTTTTCAAAATACGGTGAAATTTTTGTTCTGTGCAAAAACATGCCATTTGGACCAGTTAATCCTGGAACGTACCCGTAAATCTTGTCCTAATCCTAAGCTAACCTTAAAGATACTCGAGAAGATAAAATTTAAAAAAAAAGCAAGGAAATATC
This sequence comes from Epistrophe eligans, assembly GCA_951394125.1. NCBI lineage: Eukaryota > Metazoa > Arthropoda > Insecta > Diptera > Syrphidae > Epistrophe > Epistrophe eligans. Next base: position 107,132,578 of record OX596029.1, on the reverse strand, counting down.
ATTCGAGATAAATTCTCCTGTCCTCAACAAGCAGCTGCATTCGGCATTCACCTAGAACACGTTTGGGTGTCCTTGTCACCAGCACACAGCTTCCTCTTGTAAAACCTTTTTTTAAAGTTCAATTTAATTGGGACTGCCAAGGAGATATCATTCAGTATTCGGATCGGATTCACTTCTCCCCAGCACAAAACATAAGAAAGTACCAATTAAAAATACATCATAGAAATCCTGTTCGAATCTTGCTAAAAATAATATTGATAGGTGAAAAATTGACCGGTGAATAAAAAGTGTCATAACAACTTAGTATATTACGACTAAATCTTTTCTCGCTAGATGTAAAAATAAAAGGAACACGCTGTAATCTCTTTTTACGCATTAGGTATTCTCTTTACATTATTTCTAAACATGTTCCTTTTATCAACCAAAAAAAAAAGCCAAATGAGTAATGCTTACACAATTTCCATCTGATATTATCAAAAGGCAAAAATCACCCTTTTTTTTTTTTTCTTAAATAAAAAAGCACCCTCACCCCATCCTTTCGGGCTGCGTCTGCCCCTGAAAGGATGGATCACAATTCGTCATAAATAATTCCCACATTAATTCGCCATATCAGCGAAACCCTGTCTTGTATATAATTTTTCCTGACCCATTTCTTTACCGCCAATAAAATTCAACAAATAAACAGAACTTTCCTCTATGAAAATACACACAAAGAGCACACAAACAATCAGCAAAAATTCCCACCACGCATATCAAAACCACCATCGACCTAAACACGACCGCATAACACAACCAAGGACATTGGAGCACTATTCTATATAGAATCAACAGCACCACAGAGCGACAAGCTTTTCTCTTACTATACGTTATATAACCTCCATACCCTCTTCTCACTCCCCTCAGACTAAAGGAAAAACTCTCCTCGAAGCTCCTTGTAGACGAGTACAATGAATAAATTTGCCTGCCTTCGTTGTCGTCGTCACCACCCCACCACTATCAGCCTAACAGGACCGTGTGCCAGGCGGAAAATATTTGTGCGATAATCCCGGTAAATCCTTTTGCCTTAGGACTTAGTATCCTGGCAGGCAGTGAAGCAGCTTGTTACTGCAGTCGAATAGTCGGTCGGCATAACATTCGAGGTGGCTTTGGGGAAATCCCGCCAAATAAATAAAATTCATCCCTTTCAAGTGTTTCACAATAATGTTTACTATACGTCCTTCGTCCTTAAACCATATAGAAGTACATAGATGAAGGAGTGAGGAGAACACTCCATCGTTTTGTTGTTGAGACAAAAGCTAGAGCTTCGTTTTATGTCGGCAAGTATTTTTGTTTGTTGGATGAAGGTGGGAAAGGATCACAATCTCACAGGATAGAAATTGACTTGGATGAGGAGGTGAGGAGCGACAGCGGAGATATGTGAAGAAGAAAGGCGAAAGGCCAAAGACCAGCAGCACAGGCCTGTAATTTATGTTCCCAGGATATTGTTTTCTCTGCTTTTTGGAAAGTAATTAATTTTACTATGTGACAACAAAGATGCTTGGCCTTCTTCTTCGTACACGTACTCGTACTCGTACTCGTCCTCGTTCTTATATCCAGTTCCAGATCCAAATCCAGTAAGAGTAGTCGGGTGTGGAATTGAAGTGAATGCCTGGCTTTGTTTCTATTTATGATCAGCGGTGTTGGTGGAGACGTTAGCGTTGTCGTCAGTCGGTAGTGGGCGACTGGGGTGAATGTGTGGTGAAGTTTTTGGTTCTAAATTGAAACTGTTGAGTGTTAAAACGAAGGATATACGATCAGAATTTAGGGATTTATTCAAAAAGTTCCTATAGATAGTATTTTATTATATTTTTTTTTTTTTTTCATTTATGTTGACTTGAGTATTGTCGGCTTCTAAAATTGTTTCCTTTTGCGATAAAGATAAAGAAGATTTTGTGTGTATCGTCCTAAAATATATACAGACAAGGACGACCATTAAAATAGGGATCTTTTGCAGGCCGTTAGAGAATAATGACAAGGATAGGTAAGGTACACATATCCATATGCAAGATATTCTTGGAGTAAAATTCGATGTTGGGATTTCCAATCTGAGAGCTGAGCGCATTGTCAAGGTTTAAGAATTTACAACACAAATATGCGGTTCTGCAACTGAGAGGATATATGCACAGCAGCTCCAAAGAACAAGAAGATATGTGCTGTAAACCCTATACTCGTATACTACCATCATTGCCATATCGGTGTGGCCATTCGAGATTAATTTCTGATGTCCCAGAGGGAAAGTAATAATTTTGCTGATTTTGTTAAATGTATATTTACATATACATATGTATATAATAGGCTTGGCTTGGCTTTGCTTAGCATAGTGATGTTTCTGATTGTTCTGCAAAATTTTCCGATGGCAAAGAACGTGTATGTTCTTGGCAAAATTGAAGTTTGTAAATTCCAAAGGATATAACTTCGTGAATAGATAGATAGTTTGAATTAATATTTTGCCTATAGCTGTAGTATAGTGTAGGTATAATACGAATAGGTCAGGTGAATATATAAAAGCTTATGGTTCTTGGCTTATGGATGTTTTCTCGAAGACTCAAAAATGCTTAGATATTTTGTAATATTCTGAGAAAATCATGTTTTTGCTGTGGCCATTATGAATTGAATTGCAAAATTAGATTTTATTTTAAAAGGATATATGCGGATCAAAAGCATTAGATTCGATTCAAAGCTTTGAAATTGGAAATATAGGAAACATAAATTTCTCAAAATAATGAAAGGAAATGTTCTGATTCAATCAAAATATCTTTATGAAAATGAAATTCCCATAAGTTATCTATACAATAAGCAAAATTGTTTCTTGCAATACGAAACTTATACAATACATATCTAATGTTTATGTAGGTTCATTTCGGTAGGTATATGCACTTTTATCTCTTCATTCCAATTTTGATTTGGAGAACTGTATCTTTTTACGTATATAAACCATCGTAGATGTTCTTGATGTCACTGGAGCAATCAAGCTCTCCTTCACGCCTGATCAATCGAAATCACTGAATTGACTGTATTCGGTATTTTCTTCTTTAAAGAGAGAATACCAAAACTCGCTGCAAATCCTGGGATGGTGATTTTTCAGGCAAATGATATTTGTTTTCTATTTGTTAGGTATAACGTACATATGAAAACGATATTTTAAATAACCTAACTAACAATTCTTACAGATCAGCAATTCTCCCCAACATTACTGATGCAAGTCACAAGAAAAGGTGAAATACATTTTATGACTTTTTCGAACTCTCACCAACAGTCACAACTTGTGAGAGTAAAAAAAACAATCAAAATTGTGATATCCTTCAGAGGCGGTCACAACTTGTCATTTTTATTTGACATTCTAGTTGAGTTTGGGTTGAAATTTGGTGCACAGAATGAACTCGCCTCGTTTTGTGATGTAAAACCGGTACTTGAATATTTAATTTTACGTTTACACATCTTCACTGTGAGTCCCGGCACTCACACTTTTTTTTTATAACCAGCTGTTCTAATAATGACACTACAAAATTCACCTTTACTGATGTGGTGACTTTTATTGTGAGGATTAGGAGAGAATTCCATAAATGTTATTGAGTCCCAACAATCCTCACAAGGAATAGTCACAAGAGCTTGTGACTCCTCACAAGGGAGAAAATCGGACTGAAATCGGACATTTCTGTGCGTTTAGTTGAAAATTTCCAGCAATGTCCTCATAAGTTCTTCGCCACCTCCAACACTGCTATTACGATTTCTTTATGACAATTTTGATGAACATTTTCAAATTCGATATAAAATCATGGGAAATCATCATCAAATCAAGTGAAACAGAAAACCAAATGAACACCAACCAATAAATTGCTTTCCATTGATAATGTTTTCTTACAGAAATATTATAATTGGGTGTGATTTACTGTCAATTCAAATAAAAAATTAAATAAGATGTCGAACGAAATTTGGCAAATTTGAAAGAAAATTTACATATAATACTACATTTTCATTTTAGCAAATTACTCAAAAGGTGTTTTCAACTTTCCTTTGAGAGCTTATTTAATTTTAAATTTGGTTTGACCGTAAATCTGTTTCTGTCTTTCTGTTTCTATTCTGTACTTATGCATCGAATTTTGACATTTTCAATGGATTCCACTTTGAATGAATTTCACTAGGGTGTGTGTTTCACGTAAGTTTGACATTTTCATTCCACTTTGAATGGAATCCATTTGGGTGTGTTCGTAGGCTTTTCCCGTAAGTTTGACATTTTCATTCCACTTTGCATGGATTCCACTTGGGTGTGTTTGCAGGCATTTCACGTAAGTTCATATTCCGAATATCGTGCAAATTTGTTTGAAAATACCTAATTTCGAAATATTAATTTGTATAGGGAATAGATAATTTGGAATTGGGCTTGGGCTTGGAAATTTTTTTTAACGAAATTACTTCATTTTGCCCTAATGAAAACGTAGTAGTAAGAAGCGTGAACAACTTGCATAAATCGTTATGGAAATAAGGCAATCTGTTTAAAAGTTCGAGACTTGTAAGATTTCTAAAACCAGTCTGTTTTTTTTAGAATGTTTACGCCTGAACTATTTTCTTTGATAACGTTTGTGTTTAGCTAATTGGAATCGAACTTACCCGCCTATGTTACCATGTACAATACCCTAATTCAATATTTCGATAAAATCTGTAAAACACTATTCACTGAAAGTAATAATGATTTCAACAAACCTTCACCGTTATCATCAATCTATATATATATACGCAAAAAGTTAAGCACGTCGAAGTTTAATCATAAAACATGTGCCACAAGCCATCGATATTAACAACTGTGACTAGGGTGAAGCGTCATCACAACGAACATCAATAGATACATGTTGGTTGAAGAAAGGGATGCTTATGTGGACGGGCTGGAGAATTGAAGCTGATTAACCCTTTGACCCAGAACTAGTTGTGGCGCAGAAAATACACAAGTTAGTGATGATGGAGGAAAAAAATAACGAATACAACCAACTTTCGACGAAACCAATAAAAAAAGTTTTGCCATTTGGCTTCTGGGTTCAACTTATGGATCATGATGACGATGACGATGATAATGGCACAAAGTGCATGTGAAGCACTTTGTGAACTGAAACTCTGGCTCCAGCTATCAGGGTATCATCATCCAACCTATCGTTCGTTCGTCGTCGTCTGCATAAAAGTTTTCGTGTGCAATTAAACAACGTGATGGTGGTGGCGCGCGGCGCAACACTGAATCAAATTTTTGGGGTTTTATATTAATTTTTCTACCACCAATCATATTTATAGATAGGTATACCTACCTACTCGTATATGTAAAGTTTTTGCTGTGACTCAAAGAAAGAGACACCTCCGCTTCATTGTTCATCATCATGTCACCGATTTGCATGGAAAATCAAAAATGTTCGAAAGTGATAAAAGATTAACATTTCAAAAATGTCTGGCTTACAATATTCCTTTCATAGTTTCGTTGAATTATGTGTTTGACAGCGTGTGTTGGCTGGAAATAAAAAGCAAGCACATATAGGTAAATATTTTACATCCTTCAGAGCCTTGTCAGCGCAAGGATAATATAGAAAATAGGTCCATAAAATGCATCAGGGAAGGGAATATTATTAAGGATCAAAGTTTTTTTTTTTTTGTAGCAGTAGTGCGGAATGGAATTTTTGCTGATGTTAAAAATTGTTTTTTTTTTTTTTTTGAAGTGAAGCAAAAGTTATAGTTTTAAGGTGATAGTTGAAAAATATTCGTTGGTTATTGGAAATGTGACAAAAATTCGGATAAATAGTGGTTGATATCTCTTTAAAAAGAAAATAAAAGATAATTTTTTTTGTCTCGTATATAACGGGTGGGCCATCTAGTGGTTTATTTTTAAATAATAGGTTATTTTGACACTGACAGTTGTTTCCCACTCGAACTTATTTTTTACTGAAATTGAAGACATGGATTTGGACGACCTCTGGTTCAGGCAGGATGGCGCGCCATGCCACACGGCCCATGCCACAATAGATCTTTTGCGCCCCAAATTCCCAAATCGTGTTATCAGCCGTCTTGGCGATGTCAATTGAACGCCTCGGAGCTGCGATTTAACCCCTTTGGACTTTTTTGTGGGGGACCGTGAAGGACCGATGTAATGCCAACATTCCGGAAGTAATTCAAGGCCAATATCATCCAAGCAATCCGTGAGCTACAGCCCGAAACCATCAACAAGTTCTTGGAAAATTGGAGTGACAGAATGCACTACTGCGAAGCCAGCCGAGGCAGTCACTTGAACGACGTTGTGTTCCATAATTAGTGGGAATGTTTTCTCTTACTAATAAAGCCATAATACAGGGCTGGCTATGGAAAAAATTTTAACTTGTATTTTGCCCACCCTGTACTTTAAGAATTCTGTATAAATGTCAAAATAATTTTGTTTAAAAAATTCTTCAAAACTACTCTCTTTCTTCAAAAATATTTTATTGGTTTTGGAAAAAAAAAACTATCATTCAAAATGTATAGACATTAGTTGTCAGTCAAACTGTCAGTCATATGATCCATAATGTGTACTTTCTTTACAGTCACAATACAAAATTTATTTATTTATTATTTAATTCGGAAATATTCGGAATAAGCATTTGGCGTTTCTTAATTCCCCAGGTTATTCCGTTAATATTGGAAAATCCACTCTCCATGTTAAGAATAGAATAAAAGGAACATGGGACCCACCTTTTTATGGCAGATGCGCATTAGGGTTAATTATTTAAAAACTGAAATACAAAGCGAAGTGAAGCCAAAAATGAATGTTAAATTTCATCCATTTTGTACTCTAAACAATAGATATAGTAGTTACACAAAACAAATATACAGTTTTTTATTCAATTGTTTTGACATATCACCCAATAACTGATTTCCCTTTTTTCAGGAAAATGAGATCTCAGCACGAAAAGGATTCCTCAACAAATTTTCTCACTTTTTGAGTGAGAAACATTTCTGAGATCTCATTTTTCTGAATGTGCCAATTCATTTCATTTTGTCTTCTCTGTCAATTATATTCCTTATACTATTTTATTTTGTAGCAATATATACTTAGGCCTTGTGTCAAATAGGATTGAAATTGCGTCAAAGTTGATCCTAAGTTTACTTTTTGACACTATACGTGGATACGTCAAAATTTAATATTCGTTAAATTTTTAATAGAAATTTTGATTCAATTCAAATACTGCCTTATTTTAGACTGTGCAGTATACACGCTGCGTCATCACAAGTTCACTTCCTTTTTTTATACATTTGTCGGAAAAGCCATTTTCAAAGAAGATATATTTAAACTTCTTTACAAAAAAAGCTGAGCATTCATTTGTAGTTTTGCAATAACCTCAGAATCAATATAATTAACCTCTTTTAATTATGTATATAAATTCAATTCATAGGTAGTAAAGTTACAAAGACGATAATTAAAATGTATGTGGGGTTTCGGCACTAGATTTTACCTATTTCTTTTTACAATAATCCTTTTACCTCTTACGTATTCTTATTCTTATTTCTTATATGTATATACAATTTTTTGACAGTCACTGACAGTAATGATGAATAAGTACTCATCACCCTCTTTTCAGTCATACATATTTATAAGAGGTTCACTAGGGAACATATTATTGGATCAACTATGCCCGTTGGCAGCAAATGATTCTTTGGAATAAAAATAAAAAAAATGCAAACAAAATCCTCTTAGGGTTTCTTAAACGGTATTTTGTGTTCATCAAAAAAAAAACACAACAACAACAATTTTTCCTGCGCATTTTACAACGCAGACATAAGGTAAGGTTAAGAATAAGAATGTGTGGCGGAAAAGGGAACTATTATGCTATGGCATTTGACCTAAAGAAAAATAATCCTTTTCTTTTTTTATTTTCTTAAAAGACGTTTAATAGGCATAGATACGTTGGTATAATGTTATGATACTTAGTTTTTCTATAAGAACGTAGTTCTATAGCAGACTTTAAGGAAAAATTATGTAGGAGTTTCTTTTTCAAATCAAGCATGAAAAACGATTGGTGGTATACTTTGAATGTAAAGTATTTTGTCTTTAGATTTTTATACATAGTTTTAAGAAATACATTTCTTACAAGGATTGGAGAAACAAACGTCTTGAGGTAGACGGATTATAAACTTGCTTCAAACATGTATACCTGCATATCATGCATAATATTTTAAAAATAATGTTTGCAAAAATCTTCTAAAATACACTAATTTTTTTAATCGAACTTTCCTATGTATGCTAGATGTACCTATTCGAAACGTCATTTTCATGATTTGCAAAAAAATATATTTTGTAGGCTGTCTTTAGTAAAGCACGGTCCTACATTAAATTTTTGTATTTTTGTTTTCTTCTTTAAAAAAATTGAACCATCATTTTCTTTGACTTTAAATTGGCTTTTGATAGAACACAGAATTAATAAATTTCTACTCGAAGACTTTTTTAAAAAGGGGAATTATTTTACCATTTCTTGAGCGCTATCATCTGCCCGAAAATACACAAAGTACATGAAATATAACTTTTAAAATCAAAACAACACTTCAAATTGGCAACACTGTTTTTACTGACAGAAAATTTGACAGATGGGCTGATGTGCGCAGTATATTTTGCCACTTTATTTAATTAATATTTTAATATAATTTAATTAATATTTAATAGGCGTGTTCAGGAAAATGAGATCTCGGAGATCTCAGCAATCTCAGTTACATGAACAGGATTCCTCAGCAAAATTTCTCAGTTTTGCTGTCAAAATTTTAAGGAAAAAAAATCTTGGATTCACTGCTAACCTTTTGAGTGAGAAAAATATCTGAGAACACATTTTTCTGAAGGTATGTAAATATATTGCGCAGGTTTTCAAAGTTGGAAGTGTCAGAAATTAAAAATGACTGTTTGAGTGCCCACAAGAACTACTCATTCCATCAATAGAAACAATTCAATAAAATATTAAATTAGATTAGAAAAGGGGCACTGGATCCACCATTTCCCCACCATAATACCTCGATTTTGACAGATGCGCAGAACTGAATAAAAATGAAAACGCTAATAATATTACCTTTAATATGTGTAGTGTGGTTATAATTTAGTTTATCTGCTTAGCTCAAAAGCGGGGATGCGTTGCTGTTCTACTTACAGGGTGCGCCTAGACCATATAATAAAGAGTTTAAAATAATTTTTTTTTTTTTTATGTAATGCAAACACATTCTCCATTGAATAGGAATTTTCGACGCCCTTAAATTAAATAAGTTTTACTTTGATTTAAAAATATGTAGGTATATATTTCCATTTTCTTTGAATTAAATTTTTTCGATGTATATGTACATATACCATTTCTCTCTGAGAAATCGATTTTTAAAACATTATTTCACAAGGATTTCATTAAAAATTCAATTTATATTGACGTCACTATATGGTTAAATTTAGAATAAATTTCCATTGGAAAACGCTTCACCCGCAGAATACATATTTAGACTTGCCGTTATATGCTGGCATTTAAAATCAAACCTTAGAGTGACGCACGAAAATATGTCGAATTCATTTTTCTATCAATTTTTCAACCGAAATAAAGGTTATTTTCAATTCATCAAAGGTGGCTGAAAATTTTGTCCCCAAAGCAAAAAAATATGAAAAATGTCAAGTATGTATGTATACCTATGACAATAGATTTTTTTTTTAAATATCTTTTCTATATAACCAACACCTTGTTCCATATATCTTATAATTAAAAACCCAGTTTGAAATAAAATAATTCGTTTTTGTTCTTTTTTTGTTTGTGTTAAGATAAGACTCCTAAAAAATCTCAACAAAAATATGAACACACCATACACACGTTTCCTTTAACTTTGGTATAGGTGAGACACGAGGCATGACTTTGACTTAGACTCTTCCTCCAACGTATATGTATTATATTTGTTTTCTATGCATACGTTTGGCCTCCAACATGGAATCTCTCCGTTCGCTCCACATTACAATTGAATTTTATAAAGTGAAACGGAGAAAAGGACCCAAGTCCTGTGTGAGTATCATTTATATTAGAAAATGCATAAAATAAAAAGAACCCCAAACCAAAAAAAAAAAAAAAAAAAGTGAGTTCTAGTCCTTTGACTTTGCTTTTGCCTGCTTGCTATATGCTTTCTTTTCGACCGAACTATAAGTTTAAAACTATCCTTTCTCTAAAATACGCTAGAATATAAATTTACACAAACATACATATACACTTAAAGAGGTATCCCCTCAAGCAATATAGAGGTATAGTTAGCTTTACCAAGTTTATTATATCCAGTGCTGGAGGAAGCTATGAAATGACCTATAGGCGAGCTTATAAACCTAGTCCGAAAACCTCACATTAAAAAAACAATTAACTGAAATTATAATCTTTTTTGTGCAGGATTTCATAAACTACAATTTTAACTTTTCATAAAAAAGGGATGTCCTATTAATAAACACAAATTAAACAATAAAACAGGCCTACAAAATGAATGATATAAATGTACAAAAAACCGTATTTTCAAGTTAAAACTCCGTACAGTTTTCTTTCTTTCTTTCTTTATGAGACAGCAGACCAAAAAGCGATTACTGGATCAAGAAAGACTGGCTCGTGAGGGAATCTTTAACTATTGGAAAACACAGCAAATCCTCTAATTTCGAGAGAAAAAATAATTTTGTCTCCATTGAACATAAAGTTAAGCTTGATGAAAGACATGTTAAAGTATTAGATGAAATTGGCTCTTGTTTTGTGTATTGGTATATCTAGAAAATTTCTTGGTTTTAGTACAGAAAAGCTTAGGCTGTTATATTTGATGGACCACAGACAAGAATTTTGATAAATTCGTGCATACAACGAAATGAATGATTCAGAATCTGCAGCATAGTGAATAACTTTTTAGGATATCATATAAGTCCGTTAATTATTATGACGTAGTACTGCACTTGCTGGAAGTTTTTAAAAGTATAAGTATTAAAATTTACTACCTCAACAGTCGTTTGAAAAGATTTACCGAAAATATTGGAGCATATAGCAAGGAACAAAGGAAAGGGGCTTAAAGTCATGAGAGATAGATGTCAAGGTCGATGGGATGAACACATGATGGTTGAGTGTCTAAAGGACACTGATGTAAGAAAATCTCTAAAAAAGAAGCTTTCTTCATGTAGAAAACCGCAAAAAACTATTAAAATATCACAAATGTTGTATTATTTGCACATATGCTGTATCTCAAAAACTACACGTAGGATCAAAAAATTAAGTATATAGTTAGTACCTGTGTAACTAAATAGTAAATAAAGAAATAGGTGCCTGTGAAATATTTCATTAAAGTAAATGCCAAGTCTTATTAATAAAACAAACAAAAAGTTATTCACAATAAATTGATAATAATTCACCCAAGTAAGTGGATTAACGAGTAATTAAGTTAAAAATACAAACGATTATAAATAAAAAGATAACAATCGCTAGTCTCACATAGAAATTAATAATTTACAAGTTAAAATGAGAAAATGTGTGTGCATAAGTTAACATTTTGTATAAGAAAGCGGGGGTGTGCTACCTTAATAATACTCTTCAGAGACAAAAGAGTTCTTGTTGAATGTAATAGATTTTTGTTAAGTTTCACTATATAACGTAAACTAGCAAATAATTGTTTATTAATAAATATTTTAATTCGTAAATTAAGTTATAGTTGATTTGTAAATTAGAAAATAACGCAATTTGCAAAAAAAAAAAAAATAATAATTAAATCTTTCTCGAACCAAAAGGGCGCCCCCTATTAACACTCGAAAAAAAAATCCGTCACTGAGTATATAAGCTCAGTTTGGAAGGAGAGAACGGGGTGTATTATTTTATTTATGCTTGCCTTCTGTAGATATGCTAAAACAGAACGACGACGACTACTACGACAGAGTGTTCTCCATTCGGAAGGACGACGACGACGATATAGATGATGATGATGATGATGGTGATGACGACGACGACGACGGGTACGACAACAGCAAAAGCTTGAAATGTGAATAAGACACACAAAAGAAGGGAGAACTATGGGGGATGGTTGGGTATATATGAATGGCAAGGACTTTCATGGGATCTCGAATAAGAATAAGAAGATGGAGGCAGGGGAACTGCTTTGGATTCGGTTAGAACTGAAACTATGCCAAGAATGTGCAATTAGTGAGTGTACGAAGCGTGTTTTAGAGCCGTAGGGTTGTTTTCCAGAGCCGGCAGCAATATAGTATAGAAGAGAAGCACAAGCAATAGAATAGAACAGAACAGAATCAGCAGCATAAGTATAAAAGCAACTGGCTCTAACTTTAGTTTGTGAGCTGTTCCATATAGTCCTCGGCGTAGTTGTTGTCGTTGTTCTCTTGTCGTTGTTGTCGCCGTCATCGTCCTTTTGCACATAGTATAAAATATCAAACGTGCTCCTTCTATACTTCTTATATAACAAAAACTGCCAGGGTAAAGATTATACGTATATACACACCCATTTAGATATAGAAATGTAAATAGAATTTATATTCAAAATCGTTCCAAGAAGAATGGTTCTTTCAGCTATATAGAACCTTTACCCACACCTAGGTATACAAATATTCTATCCAAAAGCAGAACCCCATCATCAGAACCCACTTTGACTTTATGCCACACTATATTGCCCCGGCACACATCAAGCAAAGTAAGAAAGACGATGGAAGTCCTTTCGGTATTGGATGGATCTCTGACCATTTTGTGTTGAAAGATGCAGTGCCGGATTATCCATAAAGATAAATAAAATTTAACTTAATTTAAACTATTTTTCTTCTAAAATATAAGGTTAAATATATACATACGTTCAGTTGCTATATTTAAATACAATTTAAAAAAAAAGCCAATCACAAGCTAAAATAAATTACTTTTGTCATCAAGAGTGGGATATTCGATGTAAAGGCCCTAAAAAGTGTGTAACACCAAACAGTGGATCTATAATTTTCGCAATTCAAAATATGTATTGGATATTCCTTATTCTCGGCTCTCTAGACCCTCAAAATACAATTATGGGTTATTCGCTAGAATGTACTATGCATTATGGCTCCACCGTGTTTATATATGAATATAAAAATAAAGCTCTGAAAAGGTCCAATATTAGCAACAACAAAAAGTCAACTATCCCTTCAGCTATGATAGAAACAAGAAATAGGATATTCATTCTTATAGCTCAAAGATTGTTTTTTGCCTACATAGATATTATTAAAATATTTTTATTGAAAAGATCCACACTTTCCACAAAAACAAAATTAACTTTATCTACCCAAGGCCATCTAGAGGTTGTAAAAAAGTGGGTTATTCGTTAGAATGAGTCCAATTTTATTCATATGACAAAATTGAAGCTCTTGTAGAGACCCATTTTAAGCTACACAATAAAGTCACACAATGTCAATCCAAAGGTGTAAAAACAAAAAATGGGATATTCGTTATAAATCGTAATCCAATGGCTGTCTTCAAAAAAATTATACTTCTGAAAAATTATATACTTTTCTTTCAAAAAAAATTAAAGCATTCCCATCGTCAAAGTATCTAGAGGTTGGAGAAGCTTAATGTGGGTTATTCGCTATAGTGAGAAATTGAATGGCTCCAACGTATCCCCATGTATACAAAAACGATGACATCCATTTCAAATTCAACCACCACACGAAAGGGGGAATGTCCCAAAGTGATGTGTAGAAACAAAAATAGGGATATTCGATACATGTAATGATTTTGGTCAAGCCATTAATGCAAAAGGACTTCATTTGTCTTATAGGCTCTAAATAACTTATTCCAGCCATGAAGGAATACGTGCCCACCTACATACACTTAGATACTCAGATATAAATAAAAATGTAAACTTTTGGCTTTAGAGAAAGGACACAGAGAAGAGCAGAGTGAACAAAACGTAGAAGAAGTTCGTCCACTTGGATAATATGCAATGAATCCTGTATAGGATGTCTTGCATAGTATGTCCTGTATAGTATGTCTTGCCTCAGGATCCATCTTCTTCTTTACTCAAACTATATAAATATATTTGTCGGACAAAAAGTACTAACGCAAATTGTATTATGCGCATTGTGCTATAAAACATTATCTATGCACTCTGCACACCTCTCATCTATCATTCGGACTTCTTCACGTCTTGCCATGAATGAAGAAAATTGTATGAAACTCTTATTGTGATCTGACTTTGCCTCGGGAGTGGTTTTTTCTTTTTTTGTATTTATCTTAAGTCATTATACCCTCGCTTAGATTTTTATTTGGCTTTTGTTTTATTGACTTTTAATATAATTATAAATGGATTAGATTTCCTTCTAGAAAATAGTTTATTGTTTATACAATACAATTTATACACCACGCTTTCGCATTGTGAATAATGTGGGTGAAGGATAATTGTTGTTTGTTTTGAAAACCAAGCAAACTTATTTGGTATTTAATTTTTTTTTTTAATTTTGAAAAAAAGGCTTTCATTTCAAAACAATGACAAGCTAAAATAGAATTTGTTGGTTAATCCAGCTTATAAATAAATACAACATTTATAAGTTGATTTTGTATGTCCTTCTATTATGTTTATACCAATAAGCGGATAATAAAAAAAAAATACGTCAAAGTTTTGGTCTACAATTTTCTTTTTATATGAAAATAGATCAAACTCATTTTTGTAGAAAATATTGAGTTTCTACGGTTGTAACATATTCAGTGCCAAGAAACTTAAGCGTTGTAATAATTGACTTTGTTGTTTGATGGATATTTGACATATATGTATGTATTGGTTTTATTTTATGTGCTACCAGTTTTATCAACGAAAGTATATCTGATCATCAGTCCTGAAAATCCAGCTTACTTAAAGAATTTCAGTACTTCATTTTAAAGGTTTGATAGTTTTTTTTACTTCTTTATACCATTCAGTGGAAAATGTACAAACAGTCAGTATTGTTCTTACATATTCTAGTCATAACTACTTGACAATACAAAAAAGTCAAAACATCTTTTCTGTAGAAATAGAAATTATTTTTGCAACTTTAACCATTCAGTTTTTGAGTAAAATATTTATACCAATCACACAATTGTTGTGAATAGTACTGCAAGTTTCTGTATATTTTATGTAAGTCAAGGTTCAAGGTATTTAAATCGCGTATTTGTCGTATAAATTCTTTTTTTTTTTTACAAGTATAATTCATACAATGAATGGTATAAAAAGTATTGGTCTATTGTTTCATTGTGACTGTATGCATAAGCGAATGCACGCTATTGAAACTTTAAAGTAAACGGGATGTGAAGAATTCTCAATTAGTAAAAATGAGATTTAACGAAATTAATTGGTCGAAAATCATAATAAATATAAGTTTTTGTTGTGTATGAAAGAACTTGAATCGTACTACTAGCAAACCGAGAAGGTTAAAGGAACTTATAAATTGCTGCTCAGCGTAAGAAGTTGAAGTAGAAGATTTCGAGAAATATTAGTCGCTCTATACCACTGGTATAAACAAAAACATGGATGGCAAAGGCAAAATTCTTCGTTTTCTTCTATTCTATTCTTTTCTATTTTTTAACCACTTTCTATCTGAACAAAACTAGATTAACAAATTATTATAGATACCTACACATTATTTATTCGCTGACTGGTATACCTATATTGTGCAAATGCACATAAAACCTTACAATTCTACATGAATTTGACCAAAAATAATTCCACAAAACTAATGATTTTTTTTTTTGTTACCTGTAGCATTCGCACGCTTTATTATTTTATTATTATTATTTTAACTGTTTAAAACCCCTCCGGAGTTTGTTTATCCATGTCATATTGAATACAAATTAATCCAAGGATAAAATTTATTGTATTCTTACTTCAAAGAATGAAAATAATAATACAAAAGAAAGAAAAAGGAAATGAGGATGTCAGATAATAACACACAATAAAAAGAAAAACCTTAAAACTCCCACCAGCATCTTCCACCTCCTAAACTCCAAAATAAAAGTGTATTTTATTTTACTAAAAAGTCTGTTGCTTGTGCTATTTCTGTCTTAAGGTTAAACGTGTTATAAAATGTCACCCCAACCCACTAGCCCCCTCCCCTTCAACAAACCAACCTTCACCCCAACCATCATCATGGAAAACCAACCCCGCATCAGCTAACCCAACCAAAGTACACAAATTCTTCTCCATGCTTATCCTACTGCGCTCCATTATTTTTCGCTTGTTCGTTTTTATTGTCCTTTTGTAAAATGAAAAAAAGAAATATATAAAAGTGTGAAAAAGGATAAAAACTTTTTCATTTTAATTTAAACTCTTTCTGGGCTCTATATATCCATACAACGTCAACTACGACGACGACGACGATGAGAACGAAACGAAGACGATAACCATAGAAAAAGAGTCCCTGTCAACGTCAGTTTCAACAAGCGCGCCTGGCTTTTCCAACTTTATATAACTAAATCTATATATTTTATTTCCTCTTGCTGCTTTGGGGTGAGGTTGAGTGAGAGAAAGGGGGTTATGTCCTTTAGTCTTTCCCTATTTTATTATCCTTTACACGTCATCACATCATCACTTTCAATTTCCTTCTTTATCCAGATCCAGATATTCTCTAGGAGAGAACGAAGACTTGACTCGACTCTACTCCTTCTTTTTCTCCATCGTCGATTTTATTATATCAATTTTTTTTTGTTCCTAATTTCTTCCTCTTTATTTGTGTGTCTTGAGTTTTTACAAGCGCCAAGAGCACTTTTTAAAAGGTATTTTTTTCCAGCCAGACAACGATTGAAATTTTGTTCTCTTTAAGCTAAAAAGTGGGCCCGTACCTTGGGGTGCTTGGCATCCATGGTTTTCTTTTTAAATAAAAACAAAAAATCGAATAAAAGTCATCAATCTAAAGAGAATATTTAATTTTTGACAGTAATGAGGTGAATCTATGAGTGTGATTTTAAAATTTTATTTCGGAAAAAATTTAATCGAAATATTAATGCAATTCACATGGCCTTAGCTCCCTACGCACGGACGGAACGGGACGAATGGAGCAAGCAAACTTTTTGAATTTTTTTCGTTCGGCAACTCATTCATTGAACGCAAAATTGAATAAGGAAACTAGTTATTTCTTAAGATGTCAAAGATAAGAAACTTGGAACTTTATTTAAATCTTTATATTCATTAATAGGACTTTCCACTTTCCAATGAAATTGCCTTAATTGGAAGGCAATTTTTTGACAGCTGATCAATCAAAGACTAGAAACTTGCCTTACTTTCTAGTCCCTATGTACTTCTGAACCCGATGGCATCGTTTTAACATTGTTCTGACACCATTTTGCAAATTATGACACATACAAGAAAAATAGAAGTTGCTAATTCTTTTCTGTCACAATTACAGTATCTTCAGAGCGCCATAATGCTATATGACTTCGTGTAAATGTGTGCCCTTCTGAATCAATTTTTCAATTATTTATCCAGTTAAGTTACAAAAATTCTGAAAATTGTTCAATTGGGTAATACAACACTCCACTGTCAGTGCAAAACACTCAACAGAAGGTAACCAATTCAGCGCCATCTACTTTACAAAACTTTATAGAAATTCACTTTCATTGATAAATTGTTTATCTTATTTTTTTTTTTCAATTTCCCATTATTTTTTACTTTCAAACCTTTGTAATAAATACTTAATATTAGACTAGTTTATACCATTACACAATAAAAATAAAGACAAATATTTTTTGACCAAGCAATTTTTCGACTATACATCATTTATAGTCGAATAGAAAGGTTTATTATTCATATATTATAAATTATTTGGAATATCGAATATTTTTAATTTTTATTGCTACGTTCTATATATCAGTACATTTATACGAGTTATAATTTAAAAAAAATATATAACAATATAAAAAGGGTGTCTATTCAATTCCCTTTATGGGGCAGCTTTAACCCTACATTGATTAAATTATCTATACAAAAAACATTTATTTTTGACTGTTGCGGCGAAGACATTTAAGTTTAATTCTTTATACCAATCATACGTAAACAGTTAACTCGAGGAGGAAAATGCTTTTTTGTCGACAATTTGTATTTGTTGTATATCTTTTGAAACTTGAAGATGAAAATATCACATAAAACATTTTTGTTTATATTTCTGTTAATTGGTATAAACTGGTATAAACTCTGTTAGGAAATAGCTATTTATTTGCAAAGTTTCTTCTTTGAAATGTGAAATAAAACTTTTTAATATTTTTTTTTAACGAACCTATCGCCGAACACGGACCTGTTCAAAAGATACTAATGTTGTAAGCTTCTATACTTATCGATCGATTTATAAAATTAATATCAAACACACATGAGAACTCAGAATAGTAAAAGACGATACATATTACATTATATTATGTAGTAAACAAAAAAAAAAAGTAATTAAACCCTGAATGTCCTTTGGAAACAATTTTTATTGCATTCCAGGATAATTGATTATATTCGAAGAAGTTTCTGACTTAGATATTACTATTCATATCCACATGTGTATTGGGGGCGTGTGTGTAATTGATATGGACATGGAAAAGAAGAAGGCAAACCACTCATTAATTTCGCCCAAAAAGAGCCTGGGAAAAGACAATATAATATCCTGTGCTGTGTGTGAAGTCCCTAAATGATATCACATCCAGTCAACCAACACACACAGAAATATAAAGGATATATTTTATTTCGAAATGTAGGTATAGAATATGACCTCGAAGATGATTTGGTTGGTAGACCTACACGCTTATCCACAAAAGGAATAGAGAATGAATGATTCAAAATGATATAATACTACTCATGATGGTCGAGGATGAATGATATATTGCGTTCTTCTCAAAGGACATTCTATTGATTCATCTTTGGCAAGATATACTTCTATAGTTAAGAGGCGGATCTGTTTGATAATAAATCTTCGGTAACTGTTTATGGCGTCTCATTTATTTTAAATAAAATTAAAGAAAAAAAAAAAACACACAAGACATTTTAAGTAGGTATATCCTGTGACTGATGGAGGACTTCCTTTGAACGTTTTATGAAGTCAGTCTTTTTTTAATTCATATCATCAACGAAAATTTTGCATTCAAAAATCAAATTAACAAACTCTCATTTCTGGATTTTCTTTTTTTTGCTTTTACTTAATAACTATACACAACTCCTGTATATGAGTATAGGAATAAGTTTACATATCAAAGAACTAATTGAGCTTAACCCCTTTTTTACGAAAAATTGTTTGTCTAATTACAGGACGGAATGAACTCATAGCACGATACATTAAACTTCGCACAGGAAAAACGAGAACACGAAAGCAAGTTAGTTCACATATTCAAGTGCTGGCCCGACGAAAACTGCGAGAAATCCAAGCCAAGCTTAAAGTTGTAAGTATTTCAATTAAATTGTTAACAACTCCAAGCGAGAATTTATTTACTTTTGGGTAGTAAAAAATAAATATTAAAACAAGGGATTTTGTAGTTGAATTTGTTTGTTTCATGCTTCTTTCATTTTATTATTTTGAAATTATCATAAAACTCATCACAATAACATAAATCTAAGCCTTCCTTTGGATTCTTTCATTTGCATTAATTTTTAATTATTTCTTTTTAGTTTGTTCAATAACGGGTTATAGGTTTTGCTTATCTCATTTTAATAATTAATAAATCTTGTCGGTTAGAGTTATTAATTCTTTGAGTTTTTTTTTTGATAAATAGAAAATGAGCATCATATTCCTCTTAAAAAATGAAAATTAATTTAAAAATATTTACTATTTTCTGTTTTTTCTTTCTTTTCTGTTAAAAGAATTATAACTAAACTAAGAAATTATAACCCCTTTCAAATATATAATATTATCCAGTCGGATTTGACAGATATAAATTTCGACAGCGCTGAATTAAGAAACAATTTAAGCATGGTACACATTAGGAATAGTGCACAATGTTGTTGTTTCTAATGATGCGTGTAGAGTTCTTGTGAGCACTTTAACAGCCATTTTTAATTTTTTGACACTTTCAACTTTGACAACCTGCGCAATATATTATCTTAGATTTGTATACTGTGCACATTAGGTCTGTTTCTTTACTGTTTGGGAAAAAGTTTGGACTCAAGCTGTTGTTGTTGTAATTTTTGATTAGAAATGAAAAGTAAGGAAATCCATTTGGGATGTTTCTTCTTTTTGTATGGCTAAACGTCATATTTGACAGTAAAACTTATCAGTAGTTTGGCAAGCAAGAAAAGGTAGTAGGCAAAATGTTCGGGTAGATTCTTGCTGGAGGGGAAAATGAAAAAAAATTGTAAAAAGTTCTGTCATTTTCGTGCCATACAAAAGTAAAGAAACACATTTTGGCTAGATTTGGGATACGACGGAATTACGCGGGCGAGTAAAGAAACAGAGCTATTGTTAAACATAACTGACAGTTTTGACTGATGTCAGTCATGCTCAGAAAAAAATTTGGTCAGAAAATTTCCCTGAGATCATCAAAATGTACACTTTATCACTCGATAATGTGTACGAACCATTGAAAAATGTAGCTTACACGACCGACAAATTGTCAGATGTCTTCGATTTTTTTTTAAATTTTGTTCTTTATTTTGTATATTTACACGATCAATGCGACTAAATTCACATCTTTCTTTGTTGAATTATTAGTCGTTTTGACAATTTCATGCACGTTTATCTTTGACGTTTCTCGTTTGAAAACCAACATATTGCTATAAAATATTAAAATTTGTAAATTATTTATTTGTAATTATATTTGATGTCTACAATCAGCTTGACAAGAAATAATGTAGAAAATTATCAATTTCTAAATCTTCAATATTTCAACGAAAATCAAAACGTCTTTAAACGTCAAAACCATAAATCATATTAAAACTGTGCAAACTGAAACAAACAGTAATTACAAAATGGCTGAAAATATGGCCATTTGTGAATTAACCGTGTAATCCGTTATTAGATTTAAAACACAATTAAAAATTTGTAATTCTCTTAAATCCGGAATAACAAGATTAAAAACCACATTCCAGAGTTTCCTGTATTATAATGCATCTCTGTAATATTTCTCCATTTTAAAATTATCATCTGCTTGTTCAAATATACCATTTCGAATTACATACTTAAATACTTATATGTTTTGTACGAGCAAATAGCACAACCCAAATCTTTACTTGCATCATCCTTCGCTATCATTTGTGCAAAACGTTCAAAAAAGGCTGTAAAAATGTTCAAAGCATTTCCAAATGGATAATTTTCCTTCGTGATATAACGTTTGCTCTAACCATTTATTATAAATACAAAAATTCATTTTCTATTTCGCCCGATGTTTGACTTGTGGACGCGCTAGTAATTCGATACATTTTTTACTACATTTACTTTTTTTACGTTTCGTTTGGCTTGATCCCACCAACTAATCGGAGTCGAGTCGAAATCTGTGAAGAAAACCCAGTGCCAAAGAATTGGTTTGACACATGTGCCGACTGTATATTTTCATTTTTGTGAGAACAACTAAAAGTACATAAGTGTTTAGTCAACATAAAAGTATTAAAAAAAATTAAATGCTGCCAAATCTGCTTAGTATGCAAAAAATATCTTTAACATACATATTTGTCTGGAAAAATTTTCTACAGAATCAAATTCTTCATCTCAACTAAAATTAATGCCCAAAAAGGTAACAATAAAATAGAAGTTATTCCATAATCTAAGGAAAGTAAAAAAAAACTTTATTTGTCCTTCAACGAAACAATAAACTTTTCTTTTTGTTTTTGCGATTCAACTAGACTCAAAGTGAGTTATTTCATAGTAGTTGTTTCTATATACAATTTGTCCTGGATAAAAATGATTGCAATTTTGAAGTTTCTCTTTTTTTTCTATTTCAAAGTTGAGGTTCAGTTCGAATGAAATAGGTTTTAGGAACGCAAACATCGACTACAATAATGCACTAAGTTGAGGGTGGAAAACTACAAATAAACAAACAAACGACCCAAAACAACGAAAACTGGCACAAAGGGTACTATTTTTTTTTTTTTTAACTTTTATTTTAACTTAGCTTTTAACGGAAGGTGGTTGGGATGAAACCTCAATTGACGTTCAAAGGAATTTTCTTTGCTGCTTATTTGTTCCAAAAATGAAGGCAGAGAACATTTCGCTTTGTTAGCCACCTTTGCTTCGATGAGTTCATGTGCAGCACTTGAAGAATATTGTGGTTTGTGAATAGTTTTTTCTAGTTGAGTTATATACTGCCTTATAAGAGGTTAAGGTGAAAGGGAATGATTTATTTTCCTTTTTTTATTTGAAAAAGCGAGTAGGAAATATTTGCTTGAAAAAAATAAAAGAGCTCAAGTGGATTAGAAGATTTTTTTTTCTTTTAAATGAAAATATGAACTTTTTTTAATTTTGTATTTTTAAAACATTAAACACAAATTTGTTTGTAGCTTAGCGTAGCTAACGAACAAAAGAATTTCTAAGTTTTCAACAAAGTTTGATTGAAAATCCTCAACTAATTGCCAAATAAGCCCGTGTGTTCATTGGATTCAAATTTGGTTAAATTTAGTCCCTATAGATTAAATTTTGACGTTTCAACGTTTGGACCCACCTCATAAGAAAAGATTTAATTATAAATTGTTGAGTTGGACTGCCGCGCTCTCTTAATTAAAAACTGCTTTATAAATAAGAACATATCTTTTTAAGACAGCTATAGGAAATGAAAAAAATTGCCTACCTAAAGTTTTGAATTCACTCGTTGTGTCATTCCTTTTTGAAGAATCATGAACATGAAACACAAATTTACACTTTCGTTCAGAAGCAGTTTAATTCGGGTTACTAGAGATTTCATACATACATATCTAGTCTAGGGTAAAACAAATGAACTTTTAAGTGCAAATGAATATTTTGTAATAAAAAAAAGTATTTGCTTAAGTCTAATAGGTTCATAAATAATTAAAATAACACTTCATACTTATCTACATCTGTACATATGTACATAAAAAAATGTCAGTTAGAATAATTTGTTTTTCATACTTATATGAATCTGGTTTCAGCTCCTATATTAAATTATATTAATAGTTTACTAGGCATTTTTAAATATTATAAGTTATAGTGCTTTGTTGATAGAAAATATAAATTTACATTCACAAAACATTGAAAGCTTTAAAGAGTTTTTTTTTTGCGCTAACGTGTGCTCGAAATTCTGAATGGTATTCAATAGAAATCTGCCCCAAATAACAACCTATTGCATCTCTCGTTTATTCACAAACGTCAAAATAATCACTTTGTGGAAACTGAAATAACATAATTTGTTTATCTGTTTTTGAAAGCAAAAATAGGGGCGTTCAGAAAATTGAAAATTGACATTTTGCTGGGGAATCGTGTTCTGTAACTGAGATTCCTGTGATCTCCTGAACATCCCTAAGTGTACTGGCATTGTATGTGATATATTTTGTTAAATATAATAGCAATATAATTCTATGATTAAAATTATACTTTAAATATCAAAATTTAAAAGAAACGTCTTTAAAAATAAAAAAATGCAATTTTTTAATGTCAGTTTTTAGAAAATGATGACTGTCACTTTTTGACATTGAGAGATTCGGAAACTTCCTTATGTTGTGTTCGGTTCCTTTCAAATTGACTTCATATGCACGTCCACGCGTTCGTTTCAGTTTAGGTGCTCTCATATTAATATTATTTAATTAATATTTCTCATATAATGAGCAAGCTCATTTTTTCTTGTACATATTTTGTCATAATTTTCAAAACGGTGGTGTCAGTACAATTTACACGATGACCCACTATGGTGGAAAAAATTAGTTTAATTTTTGTTATTTCCCAAAACTGAGTTTTTTTTATGGGTTTCGAAAATTTGTGCAAATTCGCCAGAAATTTCACGTTATTAAGTTATTAAATATACCTAACGTGTCTATTCTTTTCCAGTATCGTATATCACCGTTAGACAGCGCATTACTTGACTTCTTGCAAATGGATGAAAATGATTTTATCCATATACACGACCAGTTTTATGACAGAAATTCTGTTTTTTTTTCCAGAACTCGATGCAAATTCTTTATTTTTTGTTTAATGTGCAGTTGCTTTTGAAAAGGGGAGCAATTTTTGAATGTATATAATATCAATATTTGTTATATTCTAGAAACTGGGTTTGTAAGCAACATCTTTCACTAAGGTTGATAAAGCATTTTAACCTCTTTTTCTTCATTAATTTTCACCAAAAAATCTTTCAATCAATCATTAAAAGAACTTACCTACTATTTACAAATTTCATTAAAACATGCGAACCATCATCTAGTTGGCAATAATCATACAAACAAACAACAACAAATAAGTATTTAACAAGAATACCTATACAAACAAAAAATCGAAAATCAAAAATCAAAACCTTCAACCACGTCCTATTCCTCTTCCTTAAATTTTTCTAGGATCATATAGGTAGCAGCAT
The DNA here is from genome assembly GCA_951394125.1 of Epistrophe eligans. Classification (NCBI taxonomy): domain Eukaryota; kingdom Metazoa; phylum Arthropoda; class Insecta; order Diptera; family Syrphidae; genus Epistrophe; species Epistrophe eligans. Next base: position 107,108,108 of record OX596029.1, on the reverse strand, counting down.
TGGGGGCAAGGACAAACCTCTCCAAACAATATCCTCCATGTCAAGTTCGCAAATTGTTTCTGTAACAGCGGCCAAAAATTTTGCAGCACTCCAAACAGCAGCGTCCGCACAACATCACCCGCATCATCAGTTGTCTCAAATACCAACTTTGGCACAACTCGATCAGCAGCAGCACCAACAACACCATCACCTGCAGCAATCGCAACTTCATACGCACCATTTACACCACCCACTACACCATCCGCCGATGTATCCTGGTGTAAGAAGAGTCACACTACTTTTATTCGATATGCTATAGTCGTATGATTTATGTTCCTTTAAATGTTTCATTATAATAATCAAACTGATTTGCCGGAGTTCTAAAATGATGCGCCTCTCATATATTATAATATTGCTATGCAACGTGTGCTGCCTTAAAAACAAAATCCATAGTTTGTTATTCTGAATCTAAGCGACTTACAAATTTGTCATAATTTCTGTCATATTTTAAAAATTATTTTTGACTTAAATCGTGTAAAATTGGCGTGTTCAGAGAAATGGGATCTCTGAGATTTTTCTCACTCAAAAGGTGAGCAAGTGAATCCAAGATTTTTTTTCCTCAGGGTTTTGACAGCAAAACAGAAATTTTGCTGAGGAATCCTATTCATGAAACTGAGATTACTGAGATCTGCGAGATCTCATTTTCCTGAACACGCCTAATGAAAACTGCAAAAGTGCAGAGTTGTTGTTATGTTGGCATCGTCTAAAACTTAATGTCGGGGAACTATTTTGTAAATTATTTTAAACCCCAACGAACAATTCTTTTCAAGTAAATTGACAGATCATCAGAGCACTATTTTTTCGACAGAATGAATTGGCTTTATCATTTATTTTTTCAGGTATTATAACAGAAATTATGGCAATTTGTTAGTCGTTTAAATCCGGTATAAATCATTACAGCATAAAAAATGACTATGTTCAACATTCGTTAGATATTAATCCAGCTAACAATTATGAAGTCTTTTGAATAGTTAGGACAATTTTCAACTAAAATCTAACAAGATTTTTTAACAGCTGTACCCTATCAGTGGATCTTAAGTTTTTAGTTAAGTAAATATCTACTTATGTTGAACTTGGCCAATCTCTATACCAAAAACACACATCCATTCACTTCACACTGTTAATTTATTGCTATAAAAAGATAATTCTTAATTGAATTTGTTGTTGTTGTTTTAAATTGTATTTAATTTAATGGTGTACCTTCTAAGTTTAAATTAAGACAGAGCTTATTCTAACTTATGCTATAATGTAGTTTAACTATTTAATGTTTGGTAATTTGATGAATTAACTATTATTGTATTCGTTGTTAAATCAAGTTTTAAAAAGAGCAACATTAATATCGGTGATGGTGAACAAAATATTCTAATTGTTTCAATAGATCTTAAATTAGAAACTTTCAAAGCTGTAACTAATTTTCTATCATCTTTTAAGGCCCTCTTCAGGAAAAATAATTTCACATAAATCTTATTACTGAATTAAAAAAATTTGTAAGCTTAAATCTTTATCAATCATTGTCATTGCATATTGCATATCATAAAACCTGTCTACTAGAAAATTGCAAGCATATCATCTTGTGCGAGTGTTCAAAATTAGTGCAACCGTTTGTTGTGTAACCATAAACGTGCAGCAATGCAAGCCGTGTTTTTTTTTTGTAAAACCGTATAGAATTAGTCGAAAAATCGACATCAAGACTAACCAAAGTCATCACAGCCAAACAAGCCTATCACTGTAAAAAATGTCATGACTAATGACTATACTTTTAGCTTTGTGGCAAGCTATGCAATACAAAAACCTGAAAATAACCTGGACTTATGTAAGTCCCTATGAACCTTAGTTGTTGTTGTATTTACGTGTAAATCTCTTGTCATTTTTTCATCTAATTCTATATGGACTTGCAAAAAAACACGCCTACTCTCAAACTCTTGGTACAACCGTTGTATCATGTATTTCATACTTTAGTCAATATAGTTATAAATACTAATGTCAAAAAAAAATTCGTTCAATTGGGCCTTAACTTTTTAGAATTCATAATGTGTAGATTAATATAGTAGGCTTTATTCACAGTAACAATAAAAGCCTTGTACGCAGTTGAAACGAAACTAAAATTTTCGGTAGTCGACAAGGAAACAACGAAAACAACGACGATCAGATAAGGCGTTAACGAAATTTGTTTGTGGTCTCCAACACGATAGCAAAATGCTTACGGAAACTACTGCAGAAAAAAACCCATTAAAAGTACCACTTACACAAATAACCTCCTGCAATTATTAGTTTCACTCGTTGAACAGCGTACTGCAAAACGAAAAGCAGAACGAAATTTTTCGTTTATAATTTCGTTGTATCATTTTTGTATGCGATTTTTCGTTTCGCAACAGCAGCATACTATGATAAAGGAAGAATGCGTCATCCAAAAAATTTCTTTTGAATTGTTGTTTTCTTGTTTTTGACATTTTCTCAATTTACAAGCTTGTGTTTGGCAAATTGGCCAAAAAATCAAATGTCATAAAATTACTTTCATACGAAGTGAATTAAGCTTTAAACCCATCATATATGTATATCTTTTGAACCTCAGAATAATTTATCAATTGCATGAAAAAGTAAGATAAATTTAATCTTCAGTTTGACACAATTATGAGGTGAATCCATGCATAGGAAACCCCAAAGTTTAATCGAAGGATCAAATTTAATCAAAATTAACACTGTTTTTCTCCGCAATTGTTTTGAGCCCCAAAAATTACTGGGCTAAGCTAAGCCCATAGAGGATTCGTTTTTGTTACATTTAGACCTTCTGCACACGAAGCGTCTCGTCATAGACGCGTATTTCCATTATTTGCGGCTTGTGTGCAGATTGTATGTAGCTCATGTGTGTGTCAATAGACAACCACACAACGAGGCGTAAGCTGCACTTATTCGTCGCATCACACAAGCTTCAAATCGTGGTTCCGGCTTAGAAACGGAAAGCTAGTTATTTGTAATTACTAGCATACATGCTAGGCTTTAATTAGCGACTGGACGCTTGGAATTATGTTTAAAGTTAAAAATGATCTCTTTCTCATCGTGAAAGTATAAATCATTTTGGGGAGCCAATTCGACAATATTTAATGGTTATTTTTATATCTAGATATTCATAATGCTTCACTAACCCACCACTAAACCATTCATTTTTAACATTGGTGGATGTAGCAAAGCTTAAAAAAAATAACTTAAGTTTGTCTAGTGTATCTAATCTTCTTTAAAATTATATAAATATTTGTAGCTTCTGTTATGCAAAGTTTTTTCTTTAAATTCTATTTTAAATTCTTTTTAGCAATTCTGGCAGCCGGGTCTACAGCCAAGCACCTCACAAGAGTAAGTCCATTTATACTAAAGATCTATCTGGAACCATTTTTTGAATAGTAAATTATTTAATTAAGTAGAGAATATCTTTCCAGCATAAAGCCATTTACACAACCACCATATCCCGCCGGAAAACCCTCAACAGCTGTGTCTGGTGAAATAGAAGCAGGTCTTCCACCAGCCCAGCCACCATGGGAAGGCAGAGCGATAGCGACGCACAAATTCCGACTACTTGAATTCTCCGCGTTTATGGAAATCCAAAGAGAAGAAATTGTTAGTAAAAAAAAAATAAAAAACCTAACGAGTATTTCAAGAAACACAAATCAAAATATAATATCCTCTATTTCATAGTATCACCGGCATCTTTTCGTACAGCTTGGAGGCAAACCGTCCTACACAGATCCGTTGCTAGAGGTAAAAATTGTCTCTTTTTTAAATAAAATTTCTAAATAATATGTGTGCTTTATTTCAGTCTGTTGACATCCGACAAATATCAGACAAATTCCCTGAAAAAAGTGGCGGTCTTAAAGATCTCTATGAAAAAGGTCCGCAAAATGCATTCTACTTGGTGAAATGTTGGGCAGATCTTAACACAGAAATTTCAGGAGAAGCTGGTGTTTTCTATGGTGTGACCAGCCAGTAAGTATAAAACTTTTAAAACATTTTTGTCTTGGACCCATCAATGTGAAAAAATGAAATCTTTGACTAATTTTAACTATCTAACTTATTATTTTGAGCAATTCGTGTTTTATGTCAAAATTAGATGTAAAGAATGTCTACATGTACATAAATCTGCATAAAGAGCTGAAGTTTCCATACAAACAATCGATAAAAAAGGTTAACGCAGTTTACAACGTTTACAACGACTTTACGACGTTGCATGAACACCCCTATCATAATAACATTAAACATTTACCATTTTCATTTACGATGTTTATACGACACAAATTCTTGTAGGAAAGTTTACGATTTTCCAAGATTTCCGATACAAATTTCGACAGTTTGTTCACGACATCGTAAACTTTCCGACGTTTACCACGTTAACGATGGTTTTCTGACGTTGCTTGAATACCCTTACTAGAGGTATTCATGCAAAGGCGTAAAGTCGTTGTAAACTTTGTAAACTGCGTAAACCTGTTAAATTTGTATTAACATTTGACAGGTTTACTAGTTTACCACATTTACAAAGACTTAACGACGTTGAATACCCCTACTGTCTTTTTGCAAATTCGTAAGCAATTTTACGTTACATTATTGTTTGTTGTCTTTTGATTTTAGTACTTATTGAAACTAGTGCGTTTGCTCCGCGGCACTGCCTGATATACAAAAATAGTTTCGGTAAAGTCCAAACAAGACTCCAAGTTTATAAGATATCAATATATATATCATTATCATATCTTACCTAAAATGTATTAATCCCAAATATTACCTTCTTCATTTTTCAGATTTGAAAGCAATGAAAATGTCGTCCTTATCTGTTCAACAAAAGTGTGTTCGTTTGGCAGTCAAGTTGTGGAAAAAGTCGAAACTGAGTATTCCCGCCTTGAAAATGGTCGTTTTGTCTATCGCATACAAAAATCTCCGATGTGCGAGTATATGATAAACTTTATACAAAAACTGAAGAACCTTCCCGAAAGATACATGATGAACAGTGTCCTAGAAAACTTCACAATTTTACAGGTTTGTTAAATTAAAAAAAGAAGATATTTTCATATAAGCAAAAATTCAAAATTTATTTTAGGTTATTGCGTCGCGTGACACACAAGAAACACTACTGTGCATAGCATACGTGTTTGAAGTGGCGGCTCAGAATAGTGGTGCAACACATCATATCTATCGGTTGATAAAAGAATAGCATGAGCTTCTACCTTTGGCCACTAGAAGCAATAGCAGTAATAACCTTAATGAGAACAATAATAATAGCTTAAGTCTAAGCCACAATAATAACAGTACTAGTAGTGGCAATAACAACAACAACAACAATGAGACTATGAACCTGAATAATAACAGCAGTTACATGGCAATGATGCCCTCTCCTGTCACTGCCGTTGTTATGGCAAAATCGCCTGTTGTTATGGCCTTGCCACCACAAATTGTAGATAGCACAATCACTTCAGAAAAACAGCAGCAACATCAACAACAGCAACAATCTGCAGCAAAGTATTTAACATCCGTCAAATCATCGCCCCAATCACCGTCATCATCGGCACAATCACCACCACCGCTGTTGCACCAAACGTCATCCTCGGTGCCATCTGTCGCTGCACCATTGACAATATCATCAGCAACAACATTATCATCCGCCGGAGGATATCATAGTAATTTAATAAGTAGGATTAGCAGTAATATGAATAGTAGTAGCAATAATAGTACTATTAAGGATAAAGTTCAAATCTCTTGTAATTTATCACAGGACATGGAAGCAACGGGGTCAAAAAACAATAATAATCTTAGTAACGAGACTAGTGTTAATCTAAATTTAACTCATAACAACAGCATCAACAATAATAATTTAAATTTAATTGAAAACAATACTCCGATGCGTACGCATGGTAGTAGTAGCATTATGAACGATGCAACATCCTCATCAATACAAATGTCATCTTTGTTAGATGACAGTTGTTGCCCGTCCAAGATGGGTTCGTCATCACCGTTGCATTTCTTAAGATATCCTTCTGTCAGTTATGGGGCCGAGGTGAATAATGCTCTGGTTAGTAGTTGTCTCAGTGAGAACGCTTTAAATTTAAGCAACATTGCGAAGAATAGTGAGATGACGGTGACGACGACACCACTGATCTCGTCGGGAATAGTGCAATCAAGAATGACAACAATTACAGGGGTGCCAACATCCCTACGAAACGATGAGGGTAGTGATTTGATGAGAAGGGGTAACTTTGGTCGGAATTAGATTTTACAAAGAAAAAAATATTAACGTTTGTTTTTTTTTTGTATTAGTTTATTATTTTTTTGTTTAATCTTTTATTCCACAAATTGTACAGGGTTTTGTTTTTTGGTTAACTTTTTGAATTTTTCAGCCCTTTCATAGTAGTATTCGTTTGTTGGGAAACTTTAAAATACATATTAATCATCGTAGTACAAGTACAGCAGAGAGCAGGAAGAGAGCTTTAAACTCAATGCTTAGTTACCAAATTGATTTCTTCTCGGCAACGAATAGAAGAATAAATGTTGGTTTCGTGAATCCGTAAATCTAGCAGCGGCTAACCTCCTCCAAACTTAAGAGAGTAGGTATTCTGAAAGCTAAAATCTATGATTTATCAAAAATAATTGACTAATTCTTCACAATCTTTTTCGATTTTCTACTATGAAAGAACTGGTAACTTTATTTAAGACTTGAATGGGGTTTCAAAGTGCGTTTTTAAATGTTAGAAGCTTCAAAAAACCTAGCAGGAACGGTGCTGTAATTTTAAATGCAGAATGAAAAAAGTGAAATAATATACCTATCTATATTTTAGTTTCTTCAGCGAGGTAGGTAGATACAGTCGACTTCGGTTAACTAAAAAACCATCTATCAACAAGATATTCATAATGGTCTTTTTTGGGCATTTCTTAAACAAACCACTTCTCATAATAAACTCTTCTTAAGTTCCTAAAACCCCCGTTCAACAGAATCAAAAATTTTTGGATCGAATGCAAATTTTTCAAAACCTACTTTCTACATATGTACTTATTCAACTCCACATACATAAGTGAAACTTCTATGGATTATTTGTATTTAATCGAATACACTCGCTTTTAATTTAATATTTCATGTTTTCATTTAACTCTCATTAATATTTTATTTCTTTATTCTTTTCTTCATAATTCTCTGACGTTTAGTCAATTCAGTTTATTTTTAAGTAAAACGTCATAATCAAAAAATCACATGCTACACTGAAGCAAACCGATAAGTTTTTGTGTCATTTTTTGACATATTTTTTACTTTTAACGTTTTTGTATTTAATAGGCGTATTCAGGAAAATTTAATTTTGGAAATCTCAGCAATCTTATAGCGAGTTTCATTCACGAAAACATTTGTTCTTTCTGTCAAAAGATGCGCCCTTTTCTTATTTTAGGAGTTAAGAGTAAGAAAAAGAGTAATTCTTTAAAATTTTAATGAAACTCGCTATTAGTTACATGAACAGGATTCCTCGCCAAATTTTTTCAATTTCGCTGTCAAAACTCTGAGGAAAGAAATGTTGAATTCGCTTGGTCACTTTTTGACGTAGCGAAACCTCTGAGATCATTTTACTTAGAAATTATTTAAAATTAATAAAAAAAAGCTTTACAAACTAGTTTAATTTTTAAAGTGTCACATTTCATATGAAATGTCAACAAAGACAAATAGTTATTTTGTTAGAAGCGACATAAGTTTCAAAGTTTTTTAATCAAAATTCATAACAAATTATATTTTTATGTTATAAAAACTTCAAATGAATCTACTGAAAAACTAAAGATTTTGACTTACATAGATATCTCAGTTTGCTTTTTAAGTGACGATGACGATGACGTTGTGTTTGTTTTTTGACATTCAATGATTTGTAAATTTAAATGATTCTTTGGAATCGAATTTCATTTAATACAATCCGCAAAAATAGTTCTCTTATCATTTTTGTTTTTCTTCTACTAGTAAAATAATTATGACTAATCTGCACATTTACCTAAAGCAAAACACCAACGAACAGTGTAATTTATTCAAGATTTATTCCCATAAGGATCTATTTGTCTAATATCTCTGTATGATCCATCAAAAAGTAGCTTTCCAAATTGCCAAACGTAGAAATCACCCATAATTCACTTAAGTGAAAAAAATCATGTAACCTTTTCTATTCCACTTTCATCAAAAACGGTCGTTTACAATTATTTGAACGGCGCTTTACGTTAGGCGTGTCCTACGCGAGCAAAAAATTATTTAAAAAAACATCAACACTTACAACAACCTTCACCTGCACCTTCAAGGCTAAAATTTAAATGATATGTTAAACTTGCGTTAAGATGGCCATGGATCTAGCTGTGATCAAAGTCTTATCATAACTTAGATAAATCATTTGCTAGCTCTACTGTTTAAACCTTTGACATCGACATATGTAGCTATTCAAGTCTTAAATGAGTTAGTTTTTTTTTTATTTTTGTTAAATAAAATACAATTCAACTGATCTCATCTCATAAATAGAATAAAAGAACCTAACAAAAAGTACACATAAAATCAAACCAAAAAACATATCCAATTTTATCTACTTTTTTTTAAGTAAAAGATAAAAATTCCCAAGTTCTCATTAAATCACTTAAATCTATCCACCGCTAAATTAATTTAATTAAACTTTACATTAAAACAAAAATAAAATAAAGAAACTAAAACAAAAACACGAATGAGTTTCAGATTATATAAAAAAAAGAAGAAAATAATAAGAAAAATAAAAGGAATTTTCCAAAAAATAGTGCCTACATGAAAGTAAATATTAAACAAAAATAAGTATAAAATAAAATATATAAATATATATTATATAAAAATTACATAAAAAGGAATAAAAGAGAAAAATGCGACTAAAATTATAAATGAATATATATATATTTAGAAATCACAACAATAGATTTTAGAAAGTATTATTAGTTTTATACTTAAAGTATTTATAATTTTCTTTCTAAAGTTTTACAATATAATAACATATAATAACTTTCTACTGTTTGCAAAGTGAAATTTAATTTAATTTAAAAAACAAACTCGTGATTTATATCTCTCATCCAACAGTAAACAAACTTCAACAGTCTTTAATTTTTAGCAAACCCTCTTCCCTGTGCATGTTTTTGATATTCATTTTCTGATTAATTTAAATTAATTAATGAAAATAAAGAAGAAACCCGATTAAATGTTAAGAATAAAAAATGATTTTTTTTAAATTTAATGTTTACTCGAATGCAATGCATTCAACAAAAATTATTTTTACTTCTTAGAAAGAAAAATATGTTTTTTTTGTTTTGTTTTTTTTTTTTTAACAAACGTATGTACCACCTGATAGAACCGTTTTGTATTTAAATTGTTGTTCTTTAATGGAAATTTATTTCTTTGTATATTTCGATGCAATTTGTGTAGTTAATACAAACAAATTCGACACATAATTTAATTTAAATTAAATGTAAAAAAATTGCGGCCAAATTTTTTTAATAATTGTAAAATATTATAATTTAAAATCAAACAAACAAAGAGAGTGAAATAATATTTTAATATTAATTTTCAAATTGTGTTTGTTAAGTTTCTTAACTTAACAAATAAAAAAAATAAAATAAAAATTGTATAGAATTGTTTTGTATATTTAATTTTAACTAATTAATTATATATAGAATGGTATTTAAAAATGTTTGTATTTTTTAGTTTAATTTAATATAAACATAAAACAAAAAATGTGTCATTTTGGTTAAATTATAACATTATTATTCTGTCCATGTCACTCTCTTATAACAAAGCCAACCTAAAATAAAATAAGGACAAAATAAAAATGTGTTCTTTTCAATGTTCACACACACTGTTTTACTTTTTTCTTAAATAGTTTTTTTATTGAGCATAATGTATTTTGTAATATAAAAAAAAGAAGATTATAATGAAAAGTTAGATATAATAACGAAGTTAATATAAGAAAATTAATTATAAATATATATATACAAAAACAAAACAAAAAAAAATACATAAGAAAAACAAAATAACGTAAATTTAATAAGTTTTAAGTAGCTGTTATATTCTTATTCTGTGTTGTAATAATTTAAAATTTTTGCAATTACTTTTTTTTAAACATTTTTTTTGGTAAATTAAAAATAATTCATCTGAATGATTAAATGTGTTTTATTGAATTAACTGAAAGTATTTTTCTCATATATATTCTATTTGGTCAGAAACAAGAGATGGTTACACCAAAATTCTACAAACTTTAACTGTCTCAACTTAAACCTCAACACGTCGTCTGTGAAGTTGGCATAACAATTTTCACCTAGACTTACGGGACCTTAACAGGAATTTGCAGTTTTTTTTCGAATTTTGTTTTCAAAACTTTGAATTTGGAAATGATTTATTCAAAAACTAAGCACTAAAATAACTTCACTTAAAAACACAATTAAAGAATGAACTACTGGCTTTAAAAAGCTATAACATGATATTGTAAGTGTTGCCGTTGTGTTTTTATTTTCATTTTCTATTTTATGATTTTTTTTTTTAATTTGCCCCTCCCACCCAAAGGGCAGACATATAGAGTAGGCCAATATCTTAAAATCATGTTCATATAATGTATAAACAATTAAAAAAAAATATGCTTTAATCACAAAATGCACAATTTTTTAATTAAACCGCCCAACTACATAGAAAAGTAAAGTCCTTAACACTTTCGATTGGTTTATTTAGAAAACGGTTGTTTTTTATGAAAAAAGTATAGTTATGTTTTCTGTAGAAAATTTTCTAAGCTACAAATAAGTCCTTGACATTTTTTTCTACATCAAATCATTCGGGAGTTATTCCAATATGGCGGTGCGAGCGGGAAAGATACGAGGTGGCAAAGTTGAAATTCTTAAACATCACATCGAAATCTATAAAATTGCCAATTTTCAAAACTCCCGGAAAACTTCCCACGTAAAATTACCAAATGACTGTACTAATATTATTGTTGAACTGCCTACAACTATATACGTGTTTCATTTAAATTACTAATTTGAAAAGAAAAACAGTTTAGTTGAAAAAAAAAAACACAACATAATTTTTCCAAACTTTTTGTAAAAGAAAAAGAAACACTTTAACAGGAACTCTTCTATGATAATATTGTTGCATACGCTTTGATTTATCAAAGCTAAGCTTTCGAAGGTGATTTTCTTAATTATTGTTGGCTGAATCTTGAATTTGTATATGTAAAATTAAAACCTGAAAAGCATTCTTTCACATAATGCTAAAACAAGGTACAATGCCAAGTCATATTTTTCAAAAAATTACTGATTTGTTAAAAAATTACTTAGTTTCAAAGCCTTTAGAGTTAAATTGATTATTTCCAAAACAAAAAATCTTATGATCAAAATTTTAACGCGATTTGAAAAATAGGAAACTCACTTTTTATTTGATACTAATAAGTAATAACATATGGGTGTGTTTAACGGTTCTTATGATATAAGACTTTATTTGCTTATTAACGGAAAAAATCAAGCAAAATGTCCATCTGAACTATGAACTTCAAACTTGAATATCTCAAAATCCCCAGCTACGATTTTCCTAAAACTTCACAGTTTTAATGTCCCAGAACTCACCTTTTTTTTTTGGTACCACTCTTGTTCCTGCACGCTCTTGGCCCAAGCCCCATACAATTTTGCCTCATCTCTTTTTAACTTTTAGTTTTAAGGCACATAAAAAGGGAAATCAGTGCTTATTCGGGCTAATCTTTAACATATAAAATGATTTTTAAGATTTCAATGATCAATGGTAGGTAAGGTAGGTAGTTCAAGCATTGAAATAAAAAAATGATTTTTTTTTTGCCAAAATTTATTAATTATGTCATAAGCTTTATATTGGCATCAAAATAATCAATGATTTCGCTTTTATTAGGCGCGTTTTATTAATTATGGATCTGGATCAGGATCATTTTTTAATACGTAATACAACAACTTTGGATCCTGCTCCATATATGGATCTATTTTATTTTAAAGATCCGAAAATACGTTTTTACACTGGCGGGTAGATGTCTTTTTAGTTTGGTAAGGCAGTGTAAAGAAAAACCATACATGAAAAAAATAAACATAAGGAAAAAAGAGGCTGTTGTCATTAGGATCTTTATCGTTTTCTTGTATAGGATGCTCCATATGGATCTTCGTGGATAATAAAACGCGGCTATTATAATTTGTCAGTCGTGTAACTGTAAATCCTACATTACTATTTTCCTGGTGTGTGCTATCCTCAAGATGTCATTGTGAATTGATGTGAATGAACAAATTCACCACACCACACCGCTGTGTTGAATTGCGTTTTGACAAAAACGTCAACATGACATTTCAGTTTTACGAGTTGCTTGGTTTGGTTTTGTTGCATTTTTTTTTTCGGCAATTTCACCAGTAGAAATAATCTATATTTTTATAACACAACTATTTAAGAGATTAGATTAATAAGTTAAATTAATCTATTTAAATTAGAAAGTTCTTAAAATAAGCAACACTGACTACGTGGTTACGTTTAGCTTTTTTTTTTTGTAGAAGAGGAAGGTCTCATAAAATCTACAAAAAAATTGTATTCCTTTGGTAAGTAAAAAAATAATAAACATCCTGCTGCTTATTTGCTTAACTTCAGAAGAATAGATCAAAACTCTGTTTAAAATGTTAAACAACATTTTGCTTTCCAATGTCGTACTCGCAAGATGAAGAGATCGGAGAGACGCACTGTGTTTAGAATTTTCAATGGCAATATGATACATATGTAGGTTTCAGGATAGCTTTTTGACCACAAAAAAAATATTTTTAAACGTTTCACTTTATTAATAGTATTCGTAAAACACTGATAAATGAGCAGCTTATATGTCTGAAATACATTCTGTATTTTTATTAATTTTTCTAAATTTGTGCATTTACAGTTATTTTTGGTATTTATAATAAATTTTCTGGTCAAAAAAAACTGGATTACGGATCCAGCAAATGTGAGAGTCAATTTCACATACTGAATTAATTTGTTGTTTTTTAATAATCAGCTTTGAAATAGTACTTTCTGTGATGCTGGAAACTATGTTTCGAATAGCTAAAAAGATCCTTAATATTTCTACTTAATATACCTATACCTACATATATAAGTCTTCTAGCTAAAATCGGACAGGTTTTTGAAAAGGTTGGTATTATTAATTTGTATAAAAAGCATCAATTTTGGTTTAATAAAAAAAATATTCTGCAGTGCATACTATTAAAAAACTAGTTTCAGAACAACGAGAATCTTAAAATTAAAAAATATGCAGTTGCCCTTGTAATGGATTTGGATCTGCGGGCATATGAATTTCCTACTGTTCTCACATATGTAGATGATAACATCAATAATAGAAGAAAAGAAACAGTTAAGTTTTTGTGTCCCAAATTGTCTTCTGCAAGGTACTATAACTGGACCACCTCCTTTCGAGATACACATTTCTGGAGTACTTGAGGAATTCGATGATAAGTGAGGATTTGTTGACGGTACCTAACTGTTAGTTTTATCTTTTCTACTCTTACTTACATGTTAACGGGACCAAAATCCAAAATGCTACCTTCGAAAGAGATTATTACCATAGAACAGTACTGGCAGCGTTCTGCCCTGATTAAAAGCAAATGTTTTATCTAGGTGCCTATTCTGCCATTAATTTAATAAATAAAAAATGTTAGTACATATATGTATGTCAGTTACATATTCTGTTTGAATGAACTAATTTCAAATTTTCATATCAGTGTCAAAATCCAGTAAGTAGTTCTAAAAAACATAGATTGAAGTGTTTAAAAAAATCAAAAATAAATAAAAAGCATTCAGGGATTGAACATAATTGATTTGGCCGTGCAGCTAATCTTGAAAGGTGTAATTGCAAATAGCGGACCAAAGGGCCATAGTTCAGTAGGGGTTTGCCTATTTGACACCGAAGTGATAAGATAAAGGAGGGGAAACGATTCTGTTGGTTGAACCATGATGGTAATTCTGAGAGCTTCTTAAAGTTGATAAAGAATCTTATGTCTCATCTGACTTAATATAGATTCTAGTTTAAACAAAAAAAAAAGTAGACCCAAAATATTAGTTGAAGTAATTAAATTGATAAATAAGCTTATTTTTTATTAACTTTTGGCAAGATTTAACAAGATACAAGTAAGTTCTTATAATCAGGTATTTAACATTCTCGCATGAGACAGTACCCTTGCAAAAAAAAATTAGGGTAGATAGACTGGAATTCAATCAGCAGAATTCCGGTGGCGTGACAGTCTAAAGCACTAAACGTTACGCCACAGGGTACTGCTTTCTGACCATAGAAACCTGAAAAAAAACTGCAGCTTTGTAACCGTTTGACCTTAAGCTAACAGGTAGTGTGAACTTTTTCAATAACCGCGATAAGATAGATTTTTGCCATGCGACCAGTCGCCTCGTAAAATCAAGTGACTCGCCACACAGTCATAGCATTTTCAAATGTGTGACTAAAATTGAGTCAGATTAACTTAAAAAAAAACTTAAACAATATACAAATAAACAAGAAAATTTTACTCGCCGCACGGACAAGCCGGCATAATAAAAATTTAAAAAAAGAGTGATAAAGCAACAAATTATCAGCTTTCAGCTAAGTTCGGACCTTGTTCTTGAAAGATAACGCAGATAAACCACTAAAATTTTGACTCAGGCTATACGAGAAGTAAGTAGGTACCTAACGTGTATTATAGTTTAAATTTTTTTTATCTTTCTCAGCTAATTTAAAATTGTTAACATAAACCTGGCATTCAAGGCTATCTTAACTATTTTTTTTGCTGAATCTATGCTATAATAACGATAATTACTGGCATTTTTTTTTTATTGTCGATGTCAATGTTCTGTTATTTATTCCGTTGAAGGTTTCACGAAATCAGCTTCATCATGATTGTTATCAACAATGTGAGAAATTTAATTGTCATACACGTAGCCTCTTTTGTTTACGTAAATGGTGAGAATCTTATGTTGAAATAGTTAAAAATATGACAATCTCTGAATAATAACTGAAAATCAATATAAATTGTCCAAATTGTTCTCCTTTGGAGAACTTCCTCGTCCTCGCTCCAGTAAATTTCTGTGGCCGTAATGTCGTAACTTTTGATGAAATTTCTGGTTTTACTCAATTTTAATCGAAATTGGTTAAGCTTTTCAATGCAAGAAACCCTCAGTAATAGATTTTGGTAAAAAATTGTTTTTACCAAAATGGGGACCATAACTAAAATAGTAGTTATCAAAACTAATGACTATTTTTGAAGCGAAATCACATTCAAAACTTTAAGAAAATCTCTTCAGCTGTAGGTCGAGTTACAGACAGACAGTTCTCATCGTAATGCCAGCTTTGATACCGATGTCTATTTTTTGTATACAAATCTAAAACTTACACTATAACAAGTAAAACGAGATTAAAGTGGCAAAGTAATTTAACACCAAGTTTGGTGGCACAAGCAATGAATTAAATTGAGAATAAACGATTACGTTTTATTTTTTTGCATGTTTTTTTTTTGGCGATAGTAATTTCATAAGAACTCTATAATTAATATTAAAATGGAATAAAAGGGTACTTTAGATTGTATATTTATTAATTTTCTGTTAGATTTTTATCTTGACTTTAAAGAGCCAGCAAAATATAAAAGTCATGCAACATTTATGTATTGTGTTTTTAATTTCAATTGATTGCAAAATATTTCTCGTTTTCACATTTTTTGTATGCCTAGAATTTTTGTTGATTTTATTTTGTAAAATTATTTTGTAATTAATATAAAACTCTTTTTCTAGTTCTTCAAGAAAATGCTTTAAAATA
Organism: Epistrophe eligans; assembly: GCA_951394125.1. Lineage (NCBI taxonomy): Eukaryota > Metazoa > Arthropoda > Insecta > Diptera > Syrphidae > Epistrophe > Epistrophe eligans. The sequence continues at coordinate 107,092,242 of OX596029.1, read as the reverse complement.
AATACATGGTGAGCAAACTTTTTATTACAAAGTCTAATGTTCACTCTGATCAAACAAATTTAAAGCTTTTCATGGAGCTTAATACTTACTTAGTGTCTAGTTATAGCGACCAGGAAAACGAAACAGGAAAAGCTTTCAAATATATTATTAACTATGTATTCATTCGATTTGAAACACAAATAATGCACCAATCGATGACAAATATATCTATCAATAAATAATAAAATATCCAATTGAACTATTTCTACCATTTTTTTTTGTTAAAAATGCATTTATTACAATTTGCGGTGGACTCGTCAAATTGAGATATTTTTTCCTGTTCGCTATTAGGGACATTTTGCTCACAGCTGATCATCTTTAACCAACTGTTATTGCAATTCCTGATAAATTATATATTAAGCAAAATTTTAATTAAAGAATTAATAATTTGAAATGCAGATAATTGAAATCGCTAATAAGAGAATTTTGGTAGATTAGCGCCGTTTAATCAAAACTTGTAAACAAAAATTTAATTCGATTACTGGAATCAGTACTCTCACCTGTTAATAAGGTGCCAATTTTCATTGAAAACGATCATTGACAATTTTTATTGTTAATTTCGACCCGTTTAGAAATCAAAATTTGTATTTATATTTAAATGCCAAAATGAAGGTTATGACTTAATTATTATATTCAGCAAAAAAAAATCGATTTCGCCCAAGCTCTTCCGCATAAAATAACTTTTATTAGTTCAATGATCATTAGTGAGATAGTTCAATCATTGAAATAATGAAAGGCATTTTATGTGCAATGTTAGGCCAAAATCCATTTTTTTTTTGTCAAAAATTTTATTAATTGAGTCATCAGTTTTATATTAGCATCAAATTAATCACTTGCTTTTTAAGTGCCTCAAGACTTAAAATTTACAAAGATGGTTTTCAATGATAGCACCTAAGAGTAAATCATCGCAAGAATTCAACTTCTGTTTCTTTCCACCATCAGTTCTTTTTTTCAATTTTCTATTTTCGCCCTAATTATCGGCTAATTCAAGAATTTTACTAAAACGTTTATCTGAAGTTAATCATGAATTAATAAAAAACAAAAAAAAAACACTAAATTCTTGTTGTATACTCAACAAAAACTTTGCTGTCGCCAAAGTTGTTATGTAATTAGTTTTTGAAAAAATGGTAAAGGTATTTTTCTCGGTAGTTGACACCCGGTAAATTAGTTAAACATCAATTTTGTTTATAGATTTTAAGCTATAAAACATTACCAATGTATGTTCTCGACGGTTCTTTGACTCCGAGCCAAATGAAATATATTTTTTCATGTTTCAACTTTGTTCCTTGAAGAAAAATACTTTTGCTCTCATATTTTAACTAAAATTATTATGTATGTTTGCATGCGTTATCACTGCCGAAGAACTGAGTTTTATAAAAAAAAAAAGAAAATTTCATTATTTAACAATTATTTAAATTTTTTTTTGTTAAGTAATATTTATAGCTACCTGCTTGTAAATTGTGTATTGTTGAAAAATAATTGTAAATTTCCTAAATTGTGCTACATGCAATATTTACCAGGTTATGAAAAAGCAATATTAAAAATGAATTAAAATAAAATTCAAATAAAAAATCATCTTACTTCCTTGCCCTTGTCGAACCATTTCAAAAAATTGTAATAAATGTATACATAATAATGTGGATGACGTTAATTTTTTTTGTTTTTATTGCAAATACGCTTGTTTAGTTATTCCAATGTTAATAGTATTTGCTTGTTACGTGTGCCTGCAAAAAAAAAATGGACACTAAAAAAATCAATCTAAACAGTCACGTAGCCAATCCGGGGTCAATGAAAATTCAAACTTATAATCAATACACACACACACACACACACACAAAATAAAAACAAATTATATGCTAGAGCTGGAAAGACAGGAAGACAGGAGAAATTTAAAATAGATTTGTAAAATTTTGTGAAATAGTAATTGCCAAACTCAAAACCATGGTCCAACAAATAATTATAGGTTTAAAACAGGATACAGGAAATACCCAAAGAAAGAGGTTCTAATTAGTAGTCAAAGTGTATGTGTTATTTTTGTATCTTATTTTCTTCAGATGATATTGCTGGTTTTTATAATGAGGGGATACGTGATGTCATGAACTGACTTCTGAATTTAAATATAAATATTCCCCCCAAATATATCGAAACGACAAACCTTGGAAAACATATTCACTAAAAAAAATTAAATCCCAAAATAGATCTTTTATAAAATCACTTTGGTCAGGTTTATAGACAACGAAAAAGATAGAAGATACGAGTACATCACTTTCAGATTATCAATTACACCAAAATTTGGTGAGAATCAACCAAAGTGGTTGTAAAAATAAAATAAAAACCTGTTCAGAAGCCTAAAAGCAATAAAGTGTTAGAACACGACACCACAAAGAAAAAGAGATGAACGGAAAGAAGAAAGTGGAAACTCATTCACTGTCAACCATTAGCCAAACTCATTGTTGTGAATTGTGATGGTGTTCAAACATTCCCAAGAGCCCAAGCTAAAGCCGATACAAGTAGCTTCTTTCAAATCAGTCGTACTTCATCATTCCGTCCGCAAACAACTCCTAGTTCTCCGGTAAATCGGCTTTATTCCCAGTCTCGGCTTGAATAGACTCGTAGTGTCTGACGTGGACACGAAAGCAATACACACAAGCCCACTTCAAAATATTATAATCATCTGCTATCTACTTTTTTGTTGTTGTTGTTGTTTTGTTACAAAATCAGAGAATACTTACACTTATTTATACTAGTTTGCGCTGTTTCACTGATTAATACTTATCGCGCGGGAGCTCAATTGCTAATACTGCGTCTGCCATCTCGCCTGCCTGCCTGCCAGCAAAAAAAAAAACAAACGATTAAATTCAAATATTTTGTACGCTCTCAGTGTCTTTATGAACTTTCTAAGCGTGTTTCAGTCGTTTGTGCGTTTCCGAGTCGATTTGACGTTGATCCTCCATTTTAAATTAAATTTTTCGGGATAAATTATACGTCGCTGTCTCGGTGGTTTTTTTTTTGTCAAATAATCAATTTTATAACTTTCTTCATGTGCGGTTAATAATAGCTACATAATAATAAAAAAAAACAATCCAAATCAAAATTATTATATCAGCATACCCAGCTGGATATCGTGTCTCTTTTGGATAACATTACACATTCCCCTCCCCACACTCTTAGGTAAGTTTGTTTAATAATTTTATGTTCGTCGTTTCTCTTTCACTCAACTGATATTTTTGATTTTTGAAACTTTGGAATACGAATATCGGTTAGGAATTATGAACCTGTGGTAGTGGCGACGTTTATTTTGTAAAAAAAAAAAAAAATTATTATTAACCAAACTAAGGTCAAGGTTGCCATCAGAGTTAATTTCTTAAAACGATTTCACAATGTGGGTTGTTAGGTTAAGGCTTGTTTGCAATTCGGCTTCACAGTATGTTAAATATTGTGATTTTGAATTAATAAAAAATTCTTTTGGTGTTGCAAGTTAGTGTTCATTCACAATGGCTGTTCCTCTCGAGCAAACATCATAAGTAAATACATTAATATTCTAGGTTATCATTGCGCCTCTAATCGACATTTGTGAATTGAATTTGAATTTATTTTGATTATTTTATTATTAAATAATGCGACGTCGTAGTCGTCAAGTGGGTAATTTTGGATTTGCTCTTTCACTTCCTTGTTGGAAAATATTACCTGTTTTTTTATTTACCTATGTGAGATATCATTTGCGATAACATGAAGATAAATTTTGTTGTCCTTGAAATAAGTAAAAAAAATACTGATTAACTGATTGAATGTGTTACATTTTAAGTGTGTTGAATAGATCTATTACTCATATTAATGATAAACATTATTTTATAAAAGAAGTTCCTTGTTTTTTTACTACAAATCGAAGGGAGTAGGTATTTGTTTATTTTATTTTTGGATTGTGAGGGCATTTATTTAATTATTTTTTTTTATAGATACTTGTAACAGAACCGGTAGGTATTGCAAATTAAAATACTTACATACATATATATGCACATGTATTTTAAGCAGCGAGAAGTAATTCAAAATAAGAGTTAAAATTTTTTTGATTAGTTGTATTTGCTTTGGCAAAATAAATAATAAAAATTAAAAATCGTTACTGCTTCCAGATTTGTTTTTATTAAATAATACCGACGGAAATCCCTTCGGTAGAAATGATTTATCTTTAGGTTTGCATTCAAACAAACAAACTATTTATATTAATCCTGTCGTAACTACAGTTTTAAGACCTTTAGCTTAAAGTTCCATCAATTATTTTTTTTTTTAATTCATAGTTCTGAATAGATCCAGATCGAGTACCTAGCTTGTTTGTATTATTATTATTAAGTATCATTCCCTTTTTCGTCAATATTCCATAAGCGCACCGCTAGCGGCTTTCCTGTTTGAATTTAAAACATTTTGAATGAGGAGGGTTGTAGTAACAATTTTTTCCTACACTGTTATTTAAATCATTGAATTTACATTTAGAATAGCAACATTTAGAAAAGCAAAAATCGAACTGAATTAATTTTTAACCCTCATTTGCTAGTGTTGGTATATCGGTCTAAGCTAACCTAGGATCAAAAGTCTTATAACCTAGTTATTTGATTAAATAGAGGACAAAACTGTACAAAAATTAATTTCAATAAATGAAATAAAAGTATATTTTTTGTTGCAATAGTACCTACTTTTGTCTATAATTTACCGAAGGATGTTTAAAATTCATCAATCTCATATTCCTCTTTAAAAACTGGATTAATGAATATAGATTTTTTTTTTAAATATTAGCACAGAATCTAAACTACACCAAAAAATACAGTTACGGTACCGAAAATCACCCGAAGAATTTTCCTTTCAAAACAACCTTAAGTGTTTTCATCCACAATTGACAAGGTCCATTCCTCTGAACCAGCAGTACCGCGAAGATACATACATAGTTGCTCGAGATAAGGCTTTGCTTGCTACTCAATTCCCTACGTATTACATTAGCCACACAAAAAAAATTAAAATTAAATCCTGAATTAACTCCTGAAAACTCCCTCAGATAGTTGAAAATAATTGATTGTAAAATTAAGATCCGTTCGTTGCATTTTTTTATCAGCACTGTTTTTCTTTTAAATTTAAAGTTGGATGATTTGTATATTGAATGAAAAACTTGAGAAAAATTACTTGATATTATTTGAAAAATGTGTCCCTGGAAAATTAGAAGAAAAACGAGGACATTTGTTTAGAACTTATAGAGGTAATTTTTTAAATAAGTGTGCGTCAAATAAAAAAAAAATACGCGAACGATTTGTTTAAATCTGTTTGCTTTTGTCAACGATAGATTTATGTTTGATGTATTTATATAAATAGAAGGATTAATGTTTTTGAAGATAAACTATAAATATCAATATTGAACACAAAACACTTCTCGTTTTGTAGTTTTGCATCCATCAGTATCCAACAAATTGTGGTTGTCAATTGTGACGTTGACAGATTCGAAAATTTTCCTTTGGAAAAGGCGAGTTTCTATAGTGTTCGAAACAGTTGGAAATATGTCTTTTTTTAAAAATAAAATGTCACATTAGTCAAAACATAGCGAGTTTCATTCACGAAAAGATTTGTTCTTTCTGTCAAGAGATGTGCCCTTTTCTTATTTTAAGAGTTTCATTGCAAAAAAAAGAGCAATTCTCGGTCTCGAAAGAAGTGCTCTCTCATGGGGTGAGAGATTCGATCTGAATACACAGCTTTTTCTGTCAAACGACAAATGAAAAATATCTTGTTGTTTGTTGTGAACTTGTTTCGGCTAGTGCCTAATTAAAAACTACTGAAAAAAATTCATTGAAAAGAACAATTCTCAATTTTGAGAGCAATTCTTTCAAATTTGATTGAAACCCGCTATTAGACAATCGATTCTGTTGTCTAAGTAAGATAACTCTTAGTCAACAATTAGACATGATTATCTATAACTTGGACGGTTGTCCAAAGTTAGACAACGTTTATAAATGCGACCAAGTATGCACAATGGTAAATGGCAAATACGATGGCTGTTTACATTATTTGTATGTTTTTTTTTATTTAAATTTTAAGTTGTATTACATTAAAACTAAACGTATGACGTATGACGTGCAAACGATAATAGATTTTATGTTTGAATTGAAATTATGTACTTATTTCACCACAAAAGCCATTCAAAATTGTTTTAATTTGTTTTGGGGTTATAAATCAAAGAATATGTTTTTGCTCAACATCATTTGTTTGTTATAAGGTAATTAAATATTTTGTGTAAAGGTGTAAAGGTGTAATGCGATTAGCCTTCAGTTTATGTTATCAGCTCAAGCTAAGTAAGATGATCGTGTTAAAAGAAAGAAAGAAGTTTTTTTTATGGATTTAAATAATTGTAAAATAGAAGGTCATAACTTCAACTTTATACTTTTGTTGTTATGCTGAATGAATTTACACGACTGAAAATTTGTGATAATTTCTTCCATTTTTTTTGTAAATAACGAACTTGCGAAATCTCAAATACTTACTTATTGGTTTACAAAATTGAAACGTCACATAACTTTGGCGTGTTAACCTACCTTGAGGTCGTAATTTGAAGATTCGATTTCAGTGGCTACGTTCTATAACTCTTGCATTGATAAATTTTGTCGAGAAACGATTAATTTTGGAACACATCATATGAGTTCTGTTCCATGTTTTAACGTTTCTCGACCAATTTTATGGATGCGAGAGTTACAAAACGTAGACACATGATTTTAAATAAATCTATTGAATTGTTAACGGCATTATTCATGTGAGATAAATAATATAAACTGATATATTAAGAATTTGATTTAAATAATACATAACAACTGGACTTTGACAGCCCATCTCATTTGACATAATGTTAATACGAAAATTTTTGATTCAAGGCGTTCGTGTATTTTTGGACAGTTTCACTACTCCCTGAGAGAATTTCATCCGTACTCTTTTAAATCTAAAAAATTGTAATCAATTAAAAGCCAGAAATAACCTATTGACACAAATTTGGCGTGTTCAGAAAAATGAGATCTCAGAGATTTTTCTCATTCAAAAAGTGATTTTCTTTTTCCTCAGAAAAACTGTGGAATCCTGCTCATGAAGCTGAGATTGGCGCAGGTTGTCAAAGTTGAAAGTGCCAAAAAATTAAAAATGGCTGTTCGAGTGCCCACAGGAATTCAACACGCATCATTAGAAACAACAACAAAATATTAAAATAAGACAAGTAAAGGGGCACTGGATCCACCATTTTCCCACTATAATACCTCGATTTTGACAAATGCGGAAAACTGGACAAAAATGAAAACGCTAATGACCTTTAATATGTGTACTGTGGTTGCAAGTAACCCCCCGCTAAGGGAGTAAAGAAATGCTCTGAAATTTGTTAATGCACTTTGGAACGTCAAATCAAAAATATCGTTAATTGCTATAATTACTTCATTTCCCTGATTTAAATTTGTTTAAAAATAGCGTTTAAAAAATTAATTATATATTTCAATTAATTATTATTCATGAATCATGACATTCACCAATCTTTGAAAAAAAAAAAAATATTAAAAAACGGTTATGACATTCACATTGAACTTCGTATCAATGAAAACATAAATTCAAAGTTTCTACTAAACTATAAATTTATTTTATTCCTATAAAGCACAAAATACACAGCACTGACGAAAATAAGTTTCCGCATATTTAACTAAATTGAATAACTTGCAGCTTAATTCAATATGCTCGTGCACAACTTGTTTTTGCAGTAGTAGTAGTAGTTTTTATTGTTGTTGTTGGCTTTTCAAAGTTATATTATGAGTATAAATTAAATAATTTCACCGCACGATCTAGTTACGTAAGAGTGCATATTACGCGCACGGCCGGTTTTCATTAAGATTCGTTTTCAATCTCTAAGTTGCCTCTATTTTTATCTATAAATGAAAACGATTAAAAATATGAATACAAATTAGTTTCAATTTTTGGATTTAGTATCAGCGGATTAATGTTATTTTTTACACTTAAAATTTGTGTACCAACTTATGTTGGTTTCCTTATGTTCTGTAAATAGCGGCTTATTGTGTTTTAATAATTCAGGTCTTCCATAAGTTTGATGAAGAAATTTCTATGCATTGTGACTGAATGGAGAACATTTAATTAACAACTTTTACTAGAAGTAAGGCTTCGGGAAGTTGCACACTTCCATAAGTAAATTATTTTTATGAATATGGTTTTTGTTTGTTGTTATTTGAGCTATTAAGCGCTATATATGGCTATCGATTTATGAATAGAATCGTCATTTTGTCGTATTGCATAAGGCAAAGTGAAATCTACGAATGTATCGACGTCAAAAGTGATATTCATCATTTTGTAGAAACTGACAGATGCAAAGTGAAAATAAAAGGCGTTTTTTTATCTTCTTTATCTTATGCTTAATTTTGATATTTTTAGTGTAATCTCAATAATAATAATCTTTCTATTTACATCGAAAAAAATGCTAGAAATTGCTTTCAACAACAGTAAAACAAATTACACTTTTCACAAAGTGACGATGTTGACGACATAGGCATATTATTGCTTTTTGGTAAAGAGTTCTCTTGAGAATAAATTACCAGAATTTTGTAAATATGTGGACGACGACGCCCACCCTAGAAAACTCATTACCCAGCCTAGAAAGTTTTGTCAAAGTTCTTTTGTTTATGCGCTGCTTTTGACATTACCTCAATCACTTTCACATACATTTTTTGGCTTAGTGTGAATTGGATTAAAGTCGCGTTAAATTTTATACAAAATTTATATTTGGCACTAATGGGAAGAATCTATGAGTGAAAACGTCAAAATTTAATCTCAGATAAAATTTGATCGAAATTTGAATTCGAAATTGAATAACGTTTTATTTCTCTACTAAGCCATTGCTGTCAAGAAAATGTATGTCTTGTTTAAGCAGAACTCCCTTACAAACTACGCTTAGCTATTAAAACAAATTAATTTTTTGAATTGACTCCGCTAAGCAAGTGGGATCGATTCAAAGGAATCTCATTTCAACTCAACCTTGTTTCCAAAAGAACCCCATATAACCACACTTTAAATTCGTGGTGGCTTATCAGCTACCCCCTAACATGCCAATGCATTAATAATTTATTAATCAAACAAAATACATACTTATATTTTGTACAAAAACAGAAAAATAAAAACGATTGTGAAATCGATCAAATTCGATCAGAAAGGACAATGACATTATGCCTGTTCCTGTACTGTCCAAGACTGTGAATTTCTACCAATTTAAATTAAAAATCTTTCAAAGATCATATACAAAAATATAAGGAGTAATTTTGGACAGAAAATCATAAAGTTTCGAAGTCAAGAAACGCAGCTAATATTAGGTTTGTTGGTTGAGTCCTGAACTCACCCCAGGGTCGCCGTAAAGCGTTTTTTTTTAAAAAAACGTTAACTCACCCTGACAATCAATTTCTGTGTTTTTGATACCTATGGTTGCCCTGAACTCGCCCTGAAGTAGACCTAAGTTTTTTGTTGTGGCGAGTTGAGGTAACGAATAAACGGCCAAAGTGACACGAGTTGTGAGGCAATTATTTTGTTGTGGATTAGCTTGCTGCAGGTAACTGCTTATTTTTGAAATAGAAATTAAAAAATTGAAAGATAATAAATAGAAATGTGAAAGGGAAACACTTCAGGTTGTTTTAATTCATTTTTAAAACTACTTTAAAACAAATTTTATGTTTTAATTATTGAGGACAGAACTTCTTGTTTCTTGCTTTGAATGTCAACAACATAATTTGCACCCTCTAGTGTTTTTTGAAAACCAAAAAAACCCAGGTTTTCTTCAGAATTCTTGGGTTTGTCAAGAAAATTTCGGTCAGAACTGGGTAAATTTCAGCGAACGAAATTATTATGGAATTAAACGCTATATTATTCACTTGATTAATCGAGTTTAATACTTAAAACCGGATGTATAAATATTGAATTTATATGCGGATTTAAGTTTTAAACTGGATTAATCGAGTTTAGATTAATGGCGTTAAGTGATCGACGATCGATAATCTGTAAAAATAATCACAGAAATAACTTCGAGAGAAATAATAATTATAAATAATAATCATGAGTGGGAAATAGTTGGATGGTCTACGTTTTTTTGACGTTTTTGCTCACCTTGTGCTTAATTCATCAGTCAATGAACTGCGAGCTTAATAAAAAAAGAATTGGACAACGAAAAAAACATAAATTCAAAGCTTTGCAAATTAAAGCTATAAAGAAAAAATAATTTGTAACATGAAACTATTTCAAATAATGAACCAATATTTTTCAAGGAAAATGATTAGTTTAATAAATAATAACATTCTAGAATATATGTACCATGTACAATAAAAATCGAGTAGGTACCTATGTATGTATAATAACAACTTGTCCTCATTTTTTCACCATTTTTTATACCCAAAAGCGTTGTTCACAAAACAGCCCTTCCTGCTTCTATTATCTTTCTCTATTTCTTTGCACCCTCAAACTTTTGAATAATGCATCTAGGTACCTATGAAAAAAAAATCAAATCTATAAATATTGTGATGAATAGAGGCACATGTCGAATGATTGAAAAAACAAAAAAATAAACATTTTATACGACGATTCATTCATATTCAAATAATTACATTCATATAATTAATATAAATTATTAAATATGCTTAAAGAATGACGCCGTATTTATTAGAAATAGTTGAAAGTACATAAGCTTTTTAATTAAATAAAATGTCACACCAATCGAGCTTTAGACAACCGATTGCATTTGTCTATGTTAGGCAACTGTCAGACAACAATTAAACATGTTTAATTATTTATAACTCTGAATATTTAAATTTTAAAACAATTTTAAATCATAAGTTCAAAAAACTTTGTTTAAAAGTTTAATTTGCATTGTTGATCAAAGCTCGACTCATTTTGTAGCAAGGTCAGGGAACTACGCATTTTCAATGTCAACTATCATCAGATTGTTATCAAAAGCTTTTTTTGATATTGTAAATAATCGTAATAGATTCAAAGCACTTGGGTTTTTGGTTACAGTGAGAGTCAAAAGTTTTAGTGCATACATTTAAAATAACTATAAATATTAGTTTGTGTGCTTATAGAATCCCAATTTCCGAATTTTTAGAATCGGTTGCTTTTAGTAGCGAAATGGTTAAGAAAGTTTATTGATAAAATCCACCCACTTCCACGCCCTTTTTATTATTTTTCTTTTTATTATTTTTCCTTATTAAACGCCCTTAAAAAAGTAAAACGTTTCAATAAAACTCTCTTTAAATTTGAGTAATTTTTACGCTCACTTCCACGCCCATTTAAACAAAAAAAAAACAAACACAAACATACATATGCCAGTAAGACCTAGGTTTTTATAAATTAGGCAATGGAAGGAATAGAAGAATAGGATAGATTTTTGTTGGCACAATGTATTGAGAAATTAGGTTTTGATTTTTCTCATTAAATCCCAGAGGTGGCGTTCAGTTGAGGGAATATAGAAAAGAATGCTGCCTAGACTGAGTATCGAACACACACACATCCAAGTTAGCAGTCAAGCACTACTTCCACTGCGCCGGGGCCACCCCGTTCCTTTTTCCTTATTGGAAAAATCCGCCCACTTCCAAGCCCCTTTTTATTATGTTCTTATTTTTCCTTATTAAACGTCCTTAAAAAGCTTAAATGTTGTAATAAAGCTCTCTTTGAATTTGTGTATTTTTTTCCGCCTACTAACACGCCCATTTTTACTATACATGTTTTAATTTTCTCCGTCCTTGGAAAGCTGAAATTTTTTTAAATAAAGCTCTCCTGAGCATGACATTTGTAACTTTTTTTTTAATGTAAGCCTGCTGCCGCTACCACTTTTTTTAAGATACATATCATCAATAGAAAGTTGAAATTTTGTAATGAAAATCTTTTGAACGTAGAGCATGACATGTACAATTTTCGCCCACTTTACTTATATTTCAGCCACGGCCAAACCCACTTTTCTTATGTTTCAGGTTTCTCATTATTTAAAGTCTTCTTTAGAATATAAAATTTTGAAGTTTGATAAATGTTCTGTAGGTGACGCTGTGAAGCATAAAATGGTTTAGCTAGTATTTAATTAAAAATGGTTGGGTTTTTATCAAAAACTACACACAAAGTAAATGTTATTGAAAATTAAAGTTTGTCTAATTTTTATATAATTTTTTTTCTTATGGTAATATTATGTTAAATTGAAATATGTTAAGTACCTACATATTTTATACTTCAAATTGTAATTCTCTAGTTCGTTAACGCTTTATTAAGACAATTATCTGCTTTTCTCAGCAAGATTCTTTAATTGTGTATTAATTTTTGATCAACGTTTTAGTTTATTAGTGAATAAGAAGATAATTAAGCATTTGGAATTAATAAGGGTATTATGAGAGTTTGCATTTATGACAACTATACATTTGTAAAACTTTCACTTGCATTTATGAAAAAAAGCGGTGAGAAAAACAAAAGAATTGATCCATTTTTTTCAAGTCAACTGTATAATAATATAATAATAAAACAAAGCACTCAAGCGCCGATCATGATATTGCAAAATTACATTTCTCTAATAAGTCATAGCACTGTAACAGAATGTCAAATAAAATAATACGCTAAACGCAAATTCTTCCTGCGTCAAGACATCACATGTGTGTATGAATTTTATAATGTACATAATATGTACATTTGTATACGTGACTTCTTTCGTTTTCAATATTTTCTCATTTTTTTTATATACGCTCATACAATATTGCGGTTCTTAACGCATAAATAAATATAATTATTAAGCTGTAACTTAAGTTTCAGCGACCAGGAGGAATGAGGGAATAGAAACGTTACAAACCATTATCATAAAGCTTCGATTCGAGCACACGAGAAATGAGACAATCATTTGCATTTTTCTACCTATTTAAATATTTATTTATTTGCCTTGGGTTGACCACTATTAATACCTTTCCAATAGTGTGGTTTGTCAAGTTCTAAAAAAAAAATACTTTACTTTATGTGTTACGTCAAAATCTTCGACTTGAATGCGCACGCAGTAACTTTCATTAAATCACATTGTGATAAAGTGTCTTTCATTATTATTCTTTTTTTGAAAATAAAATGGAATATTTAACAATATCGGTCACGTTATTCTCGATTAACATTTCGGGACAGAATGCTAGAAACATCTTTTGGAATTCTGAAGGACTTTGTACGTTACTTTTAAGTAATTTAAAAATAAATTCTAAACACCTAACCTACATAAATGCTTTTTGAGTTGAACTGAAAAATGAGATTTTTTATTTCAAAGTTCAAGTGTAGAACTAGAAGATAGTGAAAAAATGAGCGCTTAAATTTGGTTCTATCAAGAGGTCATTAGCCGCTTGTTCCTTTGGAGTTGGCAAAGTATTCATTAAAAGGTGAAAACTATTATCTAGTTCTACCATCTACACCATGCTTAGGCATTTTTCCTTAATACCTATGTACATGCATAAATTTAATAAAATGTGAATAATCCTAACTAATTTTTGTAGCTTGAATTTGCTGAAGAAATTCGTGATAGCTGCGATGTCAATTATTTTCTTTTTTATTTATGTGGTATCTAATACTTTTACACAAAGTACTGATTAATGCCATCCTTAAACGCTAAACAATCAATCCATCACTGTGCATTCTTTTGTAGGTATAAACTTTACAAATTTCGGGTTTTTTTTAAGGAAACGTTTTTGAGACATCGCTCAATCGAAGGTGACAAAAAAGATTAACAACAAAGGTCATCTAAACTCCATTCCACTTAATAGCATAGAAGTTCGAGAATAGTAACTAACCCTGATTCTCTAGATAATTCCAGTCCAGATTTGTACTCTGTACTTGCTTTGAATGAACTTGTTCGGTCCATATAAATCGTTTTCCTGCTTTCTACACAATGGAACAAATCCCAAACTATTTATAATTTATAGCACCTTCAATAAAAATATACATAGCGTCAACAATAACTTGGGGTCAATTAAAACTATTTTAAGGAAGAAAGAAGAGTATTCTAGTGTTAAAAAGGCCAGTTGACAAGCAATTTAAAAATTATACGTTTCAAGCTGAACAAAATTAAAGTTATAAAAAAAATAATCTTTTGACGATACCTTGTTGTACTCTGTCATCGGAAAGATTTAAATGTTAACCCGAACCTTCCATTAATGTTGAACTTATTTCAACAGAAACAGACACAGGTCAAACTAACATTTTTTTTTTCTATTACAGCAAATATGGAAAAAGAAATCGAAGTAGATGCTGCTGCCGTTGCTGGTGGTGATGAACCATTTCTTGGAATACTAGACATAATTCTGCTGGCAGTTTTAATGATTGGTGGTGCATGGTATTTTATGAAAAACAAAAAGGAAAAACCCGAACCACTTCACACCTATTCCATACAGTAAGTTAATATAAAATTTGTTAACTATTATTTTTTAACTTTTTTTAAAATATTTAGACCAACAACAGTGACAACAGCAGTTGCATCAGAAAACTCATTTATAAAAAAATTAAAAGCTTCTGGACGTAGTTTAGTTGTATTTTATGGCTCACAGACAGGTACTGCTGAAGAGTTTGCTGGTCGTTTAGCCAAAGAAGGTATAAGATATAAAATGAAGGGAATGGTTGCTGATCCCGAAGAATGTGATATGGTATGAGATTAAAAAGAACATTATTGTAGTGAACTTTTGTTAAAAGATTTTTTTTTGTTTAATAGGAAGAACTTTTAAAGATGAAAGACATTCCAAATTCATTGGCTGTCTTTTGTTTGGCAACATACGGCGAGGGAGATCCCACAGATAACGCAATGGAATTCCACGATTGGATACAAAGCGGGGATGCTGATATGACTGGCCTTAATTATGCAGTAAGTGTTTTGTTTTTTTTTTTTTTTTTTTTGCACGTTTTATGCTTTTCAATGGCATTATCCCTTTGTACTGAAAGGTGCATCCAGTAAGACATGCAGATTTTGTTTGCGTTAAAAGTAAAAGGTTCAATTCTTTTAATGTATACCTTCCTGTTAAATGAGTTAAATGCTCGATATTCCTTAGTACAATTTAGTACTCCAAAAAAGGTGAGTACAGAATGGCACTCTCTAAATATTAAATTAATTCAACGTGGATAATTCGAAAAAAAAACATAATTAATAAATTTAATGCTTGAATGATAAGCTAAGGAGTTGCTAGCAGCAAATGAAATAATAAACCTTGAGATTGGTTAAATGACTTTGACATGATATTTGAGATCAACCTCGTCAGCTAATTTTGGACTCATCAAAAGTATTTATCCTCTAATTAAACTTAATACTTCCTCATTAAGTTTTACTTTTACTTACAAATAATACCTGATGTGTGTATTGTCTTTTGGAATGGTGGCCTCTTTCAATGAATGAATTCAAACCCTCCTTTTGTTGTTCGAGCATGCATTCGTTCATTCTGTTTACTAAACGATTTCTCGTTAGTGAACAAAATCTATCTGTAAACATTTTTTTTGCGTACCGGCTAAGCAGAGATTTTGATTTTTAACGATGTCTTTTGTATGCGCTGAGTCCTAGATCTTCTTTAAGGATATTTTAGAAATACGCATATCTCGCGATAAGAATTTCCCGTCTTTGTGCATGTTACACTTGTGAAGGCCAATCACAATAATACGATTTCGATGTCTCCCCAGTACATAACTGTAGAAGACAAAAAACAAGAAACTTTTCTGCGGCAATAAAGCTTAAAGTTAACAGATTAAATAAAGGTTCATATGAAGACTTTCCAACAAATACTTTATTATATATGGTTGCGTTTAGCCTTGTATCAGTATTTATGACTAGACTAGGTATGTTCATTAAATTAATATATTTATGTCATACACACTTTAATTAGACGAGAGATAAGAAGAAAATATTTAAAAAAGACTTTTACTTTATTGCATAAGCTAAGCACATTGCGTTTTTTTGTCGTTGAATGTTATCACCACAGCTACTTAAAAATAGTAATTTGGCTAAAAAAAAAAACATTATTCGATAATAACAATCAGATTGAAATCTAGTTGATGGTGTATAAGGTGTTGATAGAATTATGAGTCAAAGATATTTTTCAAGAAATGAATGGGCTAAGGTGATTTGTGATATACTATAAGAAGATAACTGAAAGTCACAATCATCACACCTGATCAATTTAAAAAATTTGGTTGTCACCTTCCATACATGTTTGTGTTCGCTGTTTGTCTTAGAAGGGTAGTAAACATTATCGATCATGACTGGCATACTTAAGACTACTGCGTGGCGTGTTTATTTTGCGTAATGGTTTTTTTTTTATTGAAGAAAAGTTACTCATTTTCATGTTTTATTCAAGTAAAATTCACCCTATAGATTAGATTTGATTTATAAAGAAAGATGCAATCTCTTAAGTGAAATTTGATCTGCATTTGACTTGAACAAAATGTTTACAAGCTATATCTTTGTAAATATGTTTTGACAGTAAGGCCCTTTGTGAAATTAATTAAAATTTCGATTAAATTTTGATGTTTCCACTTACAGATTCACCTCATTTGTGTAAAAAAATAAATTTGAGTAAAATTTAACTCGATTTAAATCCAAATTAAATTGTATAAATTTATGAAAAATTTTAAGTATCACAATGATGGCGTTTTCACAAGCAATATTTCGTACTATGGACATTTTGATTAAATTGTTGATTATTTTAATCCGAGATTAAATTTATACTGCTCCAAATAAGGAGAATTTCTACTCTCTAATTGGTTAGCTGTCAAAAAATTGGTTTACAACTAAGGGAACGTGACTGGAAAGTAAGTTAAATTTATTTCTTTACTGTTTGGGAAAGTACTATGTTTCACTAAAAAGAGACTGCTGATTAAGATGGCGCTCACTAAATTTTTATAACTCAATCCCTATTTTGGTGGTGATAATCGTAGAAAAAAATATAAAATATTTCATTAATGTTTTACAATTATTTGAATTCAATATGGACGTTTTTATAGGGCGTGGAATTCTCGAAATCATTTTTTTTACTGGATATTTGTATGTTAAATTTATAAAGTATCATTGAGAGAAAGATCCATACAAATATTTTTTCATATAAATTTGATTTAAATACGTCCTATACAAGCTCGGTCAAGGCAATATGAAACTTTTAATCAACTGACAATCTATTATTATTCATTCTTTAACCTCCCTGATATCTATTTTAAAATTTAAACTGGCTTTTTTTCATTATCTTATAAATTAATTGCTATTCTAACCGTTTTTCCTTGACTTTGAATTCAAAGTTTATATTATAATGTAGAGTACAAATAGTTTTTTGTTATTTTCTATAAACCTTGTACTAGTAGCCATGGTTATTACTTACTATACCAAGGGAATACTCATTACTCAAGCCTTATGATGTTTTTTTCACAAGTTTCTAACAAGCATTGATTATTTCTTTTATAGATTGAAGCGTGAATGACGAGTTTAAATAAAAGTACATTGCACTGACAAAACATATTAATCAAAAAACGTTCAATAGCAAAACAAAAAACGATTAAAAATATTTATAAAAGGAAGTTTAGTAATTATTGACTCCTCTAACATTTTCTTAATTGAACTTCTCCATAATAATTGAGATTTTTGTTTTACTCGTAAACTTGCGTGTTAATGTTTACTTTTGTAACTTTAAAATTATTTTTTTTATTTTGCTTTGAAATGTCAACTTATTGCGCAAACACGATGTGGTTATTATCACCAAATTTTTGTAATACGTTAAAACCAAGGTTCAATCAAATTATTTCTAACAAAATTGTACTTGCGATATATAGGCACTACAACTATTTTTTAATTTTAATTTTCATGAATTGAAATTTGTTTAAGAAATCAGACGGTTGTAATTAATTTGTTATGTGTTGTTTAATTAAGTAATATAATTATATATATTGATTTTTAAACAATTTTTTAGTCTAAACACGGTGCTAAATTGTTCATATTAATGTACTCACATAATACCACCTTAAACGCTAAACGTTAGCAGGTGACATAAAACATAGGCACCCATAACTGGATAATAAATTTCTTTTATCAGATGAATAGCTTTTAAAATTTTAAGACTTTAAACCCTAAGTGTGATCCATGGAGTACTAATATACGTACTAGAGAACCGATTTAAGGGGTTTGTTCTCTTTCACCCTACAAGCTGTTAGAACAAAAATGTACACTACTCAATGAGCATGTATTAGTGGTCCCGTGCATTTTAAATGAAACCTACTCCAACACTACTTTACGAGGTAGTAGACACGCTTTGTAATTCTTTTTCATCGTACATCGTACATAAAAGCACGTTCGTGCAACCCAGTCATGCATTTTCCTAATTAAGCCTTAACTACATTGGCCAAAAAAGTGAAAAAGTACAAAAGTGAACATTTTCAAACTAATTTTGGGATAGTGTTTCTGACTGGGAAACTTATAAAAATTAAATTTGGGTTTAAAAAAAAAATATTTGTATATTCTTTTTCACAAAATAACTGCGCTAGCGGGAAAAAAAATATTTGTACTTTTACAATTTTGTAAAAAGTGGTCAATGTAGTTAAGGCTTTAATGTGAGGCCATTTGTTATATTATAAAGTAGAACAGAATTGAGAATAGAGAATACCAAAGTCGGAGAATACCAAAATACACACAATCTTGTAACCACTTCCTTTGCCTTTTGGTCCAGGCTGGCGAATATTGAACCCCTAGCTCAGCGTTGTCGTGGTTCTTGGACCTGAAGCAGATTACAAAAAAAAATCTTTAAATTTGCCAGCTTTGCATCTGGGTGTCCTGATGCGCGAGACATCTCCTCTACCCTCCCTTCCTGGTTGCATCCCTCGCTAGAGCAACCCCTTTACTAGGCTTCCCTCCTTCTTACTTCATCCTCCCTTTCAACTCTTCCTTCTCATCCTTTTTAAAAAGTTTTATTCCCGTTTCATAATTATTGTTCTAAGTCTTCAAAAAAAAATTTTACCATTTTTATTCATTTAATTTCAAAAGAAAATCTTTATTTGAAAGTATTATAATTTTTATAATTCTATATGTAATTTTAAAAATTTCATAAATACATTTTTTGTTTAAAATTAAGTATAAATTCTTTTTTTAGTTGGCAACCCTGCGACGGTTATCAAAAGAAATTTCGATTAAAACGTATTAAAACGTCTTCGATTTATTTAAACAAAATTATGGGATTTTACTTCCTCTTTTTTCTATTTTTTTTTTTACTCGCTTAATTCAATGGTCCCCGTTCAAAACCCCCTTTCGATGCGCGTATTTTTTTTTTGTATATATATATATATATATTTAAATATTCAAAAGGAATGTCAAATAGGTATATACATAAAACTCACCCCTAAAACTCCTGTTGAAGTGGCCACTGCAGCTGGATCTCCTTTAGAGGTGATTACCTTCTTATATGATTTTGTTGCACTTTTCACAATTCTTTACTCTTTTGAAAAATATATATGTATATTAATACGCGAATTGAAACTATATTTTTTTATTGTACGTTTCGCGTTTCAAACCGCTTAACTGAACTTTCAATTTATTCACCGACGCGAGCTTTCAACTTCCAAACAAATTTACGGGAATTTAAAATTTAATTCTTTACTTTAATAAAAAAATTATCTAATTTATAAATAAAAAAAAATAAAAAAAATAGGTTGATTTTTGGTTGATGCTGTGCTTGAACCTGAGACCCCTCGGCCTGTTTGAAAATCGGTGATCTTACGCTCCAGGCTATCGAGTGTATTAAATTCTTCTTGTCGGTTTGGTCATGTGACCAGCTTAGTAGGAGTTGAGATTTTCTAATTTTTTGTCAGCCTGGTGCTCGGGATTTTTTTTTCCTTTGGAAAATCCAAATCCAATTTAAAGGGTGTATATATATGTATGTATATATATATATATATATATATATATTTTTCTGAATAGGAGGCGGTGATTCTCATCAACCGCCTATAGGTATATTTCCTATAAAAAAATTCGATTTAAATTAAAAATCTAATCACACACAAAGAATATGAATATAGATATGTATATATATAAGCACTTAGCTCATTTAACTTAGCCTTTACCTGAGGATATTTGGTATCCCAATTCTCGTACTTGAAACGCAGTAAGCAAAGGCACGACAATATTTTTTTATTTTTAAAATTTTTATTTTTATTGTAATTACTAATTTTTGTTAAAAAAAGAAATTTTAAAATTTTTGCTTTTTAAATGGATTTCTCAGCGGAGACTATGAAGCTTCTACCAGCGAACTTTTCTTTGTGTGAGGGGATTTATTTTTTTTCTCGCTGTCGCTAACCAACATTGGAAATTCTGCAAAGCTTCACAGCTATGCAATTCTCTATTTTTCCAGGATCATTGACTTCATTAGTGAAAACCTTCACTCTCTAGTCAAAATATCCCATCTTCTATTCGACTTGATCTTCTCTTAAAAGTTGCATCGAAACTTTCTGCAACATTTCGACAGCGACAGTTCGAACATATCCCTACGTAAGAAATATCCCATATCGTAAGAAATCTATTACCTTTCTTTTTGTGGTTTAGGTTTCCCCCCTGCAATTTGACAATTGTTATATTCTGTTTACATATGTTTTTTTGTTAAGTGCCGAGCCGGCCATAAAATTTAAATTTATATCGCTCGTGCGGTGAATCGGTCAAAATATCGGTTACAGGGCTTTGCTTTTTCCAAATATTGAAATATGTCGATATTTGGAATACGCAAAAGGAACCCACGTATTCCAATCTCGTTCGGTTGTGCAAAAAAAATATGGAGTGATATCAAAAAAAAATATAAGTGATGAGAATAAAAAAAAATCTCAACAGTGTGTCTAGTGTTTATTTATCCCAGTGTTCCGATCGGGATTCAGTGTTACGCCAATTAAATGGTGCAAATTAATTAAATTGCAAAAAAAAATTCCTAAAAAAAATCATATTTACAAAAAATATGTGAAAACGGTTCACAAACAAATGGAAACAAAAAAAATGTACACAGTCGGTTGTGAAAGAGACGGTTGTATGGCACTTTTCCGAATGTTTTAAGTGCGAGAATACAAGATAGCGTACATATATGTGAAATTTATGACTTAAATGGTTACGGTTAACAAAAAAAAATATATAAATTCAAAACGGTGTAAAAAAAAATGTAAACAAACATTATTTCCTCTAATACCATACGTACGGTATAGATTTGCCGTCGGTAAAACAAAAAAAATTTTATATGTACGCCGCCGCCGCCAAATTACATGTAAACAAAACAAAAAAAAACAATATTTAGCTACCCATTTCTGAGAATGGACGTTTTGCCGTCGGTGAAACATAAACGCGAAATTTATAAAAGAAAATAATTAAAGTACGAATGTTTTTCTTTTATTTTTGTTTTTAATTACTCATTTAAAGTAAAACAAAATATAATACGATACCGGTTATTAAATAAAATTAATTAAAATTGATTAATCATCATTAAGTATATCCAACGTGGGTCGCGAACCCATTTAACTAGCCGGGCTTACAACTATATCATCAGATAAGTTAAAATTGTTACATTTAAAAATTGAAAACGATGCTTTGTGATTTGTTTCTTTTTTGTTGCAGGGTATTTACTGCCGTATATCTTTGGCATGGAATATGCCTAAAGGTTTTCCAGCCCTCGTTTCCAACTCATACATGCAGTTGCCTATGACTTTTCGTACGCGGGATTTTAAAAACTTAGGCAGCAATTTAGCATTAACGCCTTTAACAAAATTGCTTTGTGCGAAGTTTCTGTGAAATACTTCTTGGCCTTCACGATAGCCTACTGGTTTGGACCGTGAATTGTAAGTATTTTTGGACTTAACGTGTGCCCTGAATAAATTCTCCGACAACTTCTGTCTGGCCAACGTCGTTTTTAAGTTGTTAGGCAAGGCTAACATTTCCGGGTCTTCTAGAGCTTTTAAATCGCGCAATATTCGATAAGTAGAACCGTGAGATATCATGTTTTGCCCAAAAAGAGCGAAGTACGGTTGACACCCTAACGAGTCGTGTATATCTGACCGCAAGGCGCATGCTATACTGGATAAATGTACATCCCAATCGTTTTGCTCTTTTGAAATCATGACTCTAAGCTTACTTAAGACGCTTCGATTTACCCGTTCGGAAATGTTGGCCTGCGGTGAATATAACGCGGTTCGTACATGTTTTATACCATAGTTGGCTAAAAAGTTTTGAAATTCGTGGGACACGAACTGCCGTCCGTTGTCGGAGTGAATTAATTCAGGGGTGCCGAAAGTATGAAAAATTTCAGTTTCTAAGAAAAGCACTATCTTGGAAGTTGTAGCTTTAGACATTGCTTTTAAGAAAACAAACTTCGTGAAATGGTCTACTGCGATGAAAACATACACGTTACCTCGCTTTGTACGTGGATATGGTCCCAAAAAATCGATGTATAACCGCTGCATAGGCCTTTCTGTCACAATTTGCTTGGTGATGGGTGGACGAAGAACCGCGTTTGGCGCTTTTACCATTTTGCATGTTTCACATTCACTCACAAATGTCTTGATGTCTTTTACCATTTTAGGCCAATAATATTTCTCTCGAATTCGAGCATATGTCTTAGCGAAACCACTATGACAACTCAATTTAGTACAGTGAGACAATTCAATACAAGTGTGAGTGAGTGCATCTGGCAACCAAAGACGCCAAAGCGAATCCTCTTCGTTCACATCACCATTCCTGAACCTAACTCTTTTATATATAAATTTTCCCGATACAACTAAGTCAGGAAGTGCCGATTGATTAGAATCGATGTTCTTTCTCAATTGGGTATATTGCTCCGAATCAAACTCAACGGAGTCCAGGTCAATGTCGCCACATATCAAAGTCGAAACCTCATCAAGCTCATTTTCTCTCATTAAAATTTCTTCCATATTCATACGCGATAAAGTATCTGGCACTACGTTGAGTGATCCCTTTCGATGTTCGATTGAAAAGTTGAAACCTTGGAGCTCTAAACTCCATCGAGCGAGTCGTCCACTCAACTCTTTCATCGACATCAACCATTTAAGGCTTGAATGGTCCGTTATAACCTTGAAAGGTAATCCATCAACGTAAGGCCTAAATTTTCGTATACTTAGGACTGCTGCAAGACATTCCTGCTCAGTAACAGTGTAATTTTTTTGACATTTGTTTAGCTTCTTCGACATGTAGGCTATCGGTCTCTCGTTGTTGTTCTCATCCAATTGAAAAAGAACACCCCCTACTCCTTCTGAAGAAGCGTCGCACTGTATAGTAAAAGGCTTGTTGAAGTCAGGTTGTGACAACACAGGAGCCGAAGAAAGTGCCGTTTTCAACCTATTAAACCCTTCCAACGCTTCAGGCGTTAATTCAAATTTGCTTTTCTTTTTAAGACAATCGGTAAGTGGAGCTGCCAGATCAGAATAATTTTTGATGAACCGACGGTACCATCCGGTTAGACCTAAAAATCTCCTAACTTGTCTTAGGGTCGTGGGAACGGGAAAATTAACCATAGCCTCAATCTTATCAGGATTGGTTTTCAAAGTACCTTGACCAACAATGTATCCGAGATACTTAATTTCCCGCATGCAGAACTTGCTCTTATCGAGGTTAATAGTCAAGTTGGCCCTGCGTAGACAGGCAGCCACCTCGTTAAGGATACGTATATGCGATTCAAAATCAGCCGTACAAATCAAAAGATCGTCTAAGTATATGAATACGTTTTCACGAAGTGAACTTGGCACCACCTGATCTATGACTCTACTCATCGTTTGGCCAGCATTGCTCAAGCCGAATGGCATCACTTTAAACTGGTAGAGTGGTCTACCAGGTACTGCAAATGCTGTCTTTTCTCGCGATTTTTCATCGAGTGGTATTTGCCAATACGCGTCTTTTAAGTCGATACCGGTGATAAAATGTGTATCCTTAATTCGGCTGAGTAAGCCTTCGATATGAGGTAACGGATACGCATCCTTAACTGTGACTGCATTTACTTTTCGAAAGTCTAGACACAGGCGAACTTTACCGGGTTTCCTCACTAAAACTACGGGGCAACTCCAAGGAGAATTACTAACCTCGATAACCCCAAGCTCTAACATGCGGTCTAATTCTTTATACACCTCTTCCTGACGAACCGGCGACAATGGGTAGTGCCGTGATTTGATTGGGACAGCGTTTCCCGTATCGATGACATGACAACCGAGGGTTGTTTTACCCAGCCCTAGCACGACAAAGTTAGGAAATAATTTTTTTACTTTTTCTAGCTGAAGATTTTGTTCGGGCGAAAGCTTGATCAACTCAGCCTCATCCTTGAAGTTCACTTCACCCTCTGTTTTCCCGACGTCGGCTTCTAATTCGCTTATTTGTGGCATAAGATTGAATTCTCGCCAAAAGTTCATTCCCAAATACAGTTTTTGAGTGAGGTTGGGAATTAAGTAGAAAGAAAGAGATTTCGTGACACCATTATAATTGGTCTGAATATCGCAGTAACCTACAATGTCGTGTGACTTACCGTCAGCTGTACGAACGATGTTCTTATACGGCTTGACTTCTACACCGATTCTTTTTACCAAATCCCAACACTCATTACCTAATACAGAGATCGATGCACCACTATCCAATAACCCAAAAACTGATTCATTATCTAACTGAACATTAGCATACATCCGGCCATCTGTATTTGAGGAGATGATCGTTTCAACAATTTGTTTATGAAATTTTCTTCTATTACGAAACCGACGACGGCATTTTCGAACTTGAACGCTAGCTGGTTTATTACTTGTTCCGAAAATTCGGGAACGAACTTTATAATAATTCAGCTTTCGTTCATGAAGAGACCTCAGAGCGTAAGTATCTATAGGATGAAACTGAGGATCTTGTAAGCTGTGAGGTTTTGTTTGTTCCAAGATCTTATTCGAAACTAATTCTTTCGATGTTTTGTTTACTTCTGTGTTTGGTTGGGGTGACTTTTTGAGGAACGAATTTCCCCCTTCTTCTTTTCGTCCCTTGAGAAGTTTCCCGAATGTTTTCCACATTCAACAGTATTAACCCCTTTTGCACCACACATAAAGCAAAACAGATTTCTTTCCCGAGATGGGCAAAAATAAGCATGCCCTTTTTGATCGCAATTCCAACATATATAATTTGCTACTGAAGTTGGTTTTCGAACTGTAGCAATGGCCGCGACTTCCTCACCATCAAAGTCAGATCCATATTGATCTTCTTCAGCCACGATCTCATGAACCGTCTTTTGGGATGGAGTTCGCTTCGCCAGAAACCTCTCAGCTTCTCTTGCCTTATTCCTAAGCTGTTCGAGATCTTTGACATTCCCTGCTAAAAGAATTTCACCTAACTTATCCTTGGCATTGTTTCTAATAACGTCAACTAGTTTTCGTTCATCGAATGGTTCTTTCAAGCGGTCGTTAAGACCTACGATCGAAGTATAAAAATCGTCGAACGATTCTTTCAAACCCTGTTTTCGAGTAAGTAACCTCATGTAAATTTCAACATCCGTTTCCAGCCGACCAAATTCCTTTTTCATAGCAATCTTCAACTCAGATAGTTTTGCTGCCGGGTTTCTACGTAGAAATGCCCAAAACCATTTGTTTGCTCTTCCGGTCAACAAAATATGGAAGTTTGCCGTAATCTGTTTGTCGGTATACGATGAAGATGATTGCATTCTGTCTACTTTAAAAAGAAAATCAGTGACGTTATCAGTACCGTCGTACTTAATATTCCATCGATCAAGTCTACAGACTTCTGATGTACCAAACGTCGATGGAGTGGTGGAATTTCTAGGTCTGGGTGTCGGCTGGAAATTTTCAGATACTCTGCCCTCTGAACCTATCACATGAGGATTGTTTCTATTTGGCGTATTCTGCCCTTGAGCTGGTAACTGCAAGGATTCCAGCTTTTTGATAACATTTACCATGAAAACGTCCATTTGCTGGAATAACCTCACCTGATTATCGAGCATACTTCTCTCGATTCTAGCTGCCAACTCTTCTGTTGGATTATCCCCTTGAGCATTTGTAGTGAGTGCATTATGTTCAACACCCTCATTTTGCTCCTCATGCAACGCATCACTAATTGCCGAAGCACTTGCCTCGTTTGACATGTTCGACGTTGAGTTCGAAACAACAGAATTCAAATTTTCGGAAAAGCTAAAAGAGTTGTCCAAATTGAAACGGTCAATTGTATTTCGAAATCGTTGGTAAAATTCTTCGAATCTGGCTTCAGAATGTGCGTAAATAACACTTAAATCGTCGTGAAGTGAAACCCGACGTCCTCTACTCATGCCTCTTGCGAAGAAACAATTGAAAAAACTCTCTCCTCAACTCTCAAAACAAGATCAAGTCTGCGGAATATCTAAATACCGTCCCGAGAGCAAAAGACTTCCAAAAACGAAAATCAAAGTCTGGAAAAATAAAACTCTCAAAATCTCCAATGTTTAGCCAGCGACAAACCGGAGAACCAAAACCGGAACAAAAAAAGAAAATAATGAATGCATAATAAAAAGAAATTGAGAACTGTAATTACAGTTTTTCGCGAAATCAGAATATGTAAAAAAAAACTTGAATCGAAATTCCAAGAAAATCCAAGTTCGGATTAAACACCTTCGATTTTCACACCACCAAAAACCAAAATTAAAAAATAAAATTTATTGAAAATAAAAAAAAATTCAATTTATGCTTATTTCAAATAAAAAAATTATAATACCTAATATTATTTAAAGAAAAATTAAATTCAATAATTTTTTGTATTAAAATAAAAGAAAATTTAAACTGCTTAAAAAAAAGACTTTAAAAAAAATCTAAAGTTTTGAAAATTTTTAACTCAAAAATCAATTCATAAAAGGTAAAAGGATGAGAATTCAGATTTGAGAAGGATGATAATTGATGAAGGAGTAGAAGCCGTAGTACTTCAAGCTAAAACCAGTGAGCCAAAAAAAAATTTAAAATATGCTAAGTATGTGATTCTAATGTATGTACATATGTATCTATTGAAACTATTATTTAAAAAAAATTTTCTCCTCAGTTTGCAGGACAACGGCTGACAAATCTTTCATCAGCGAAGACATCTGCATGCCTCGGAAAATGAAGAAAAAAATATAGGTAATAAAACCCTGTTGGAAGGACCTTCGAAGACGCCTGTCGCATCATCGGGACTCGTCCAAACATTGCTTTAATTGCCAAGTGTGTACTAAAGCATCCGGCCATTTTGATTACCTATTGTACGGATATTTAAAGACTCGGACTACTTCAGCACACACTTTTCTAAATATATATTTATCTAAATTAAATGGTTGCATCTTTCTTGTTGCAACGCGGTACCAAAAGTGCTTTCAATCAGTAACCGGGACTCACAAGAAAGTTACAACCAAAATCCATTGTTAAATATCAAGAAAAAAATCTAAAAAAAATGAAAATGAAAAAAAATAAAAATTGAAAGAAAATGAATGAAAAAGTTATTTAAAAAAAACTGGTTTAGCTCAAAAATTCAAGCCTCACTATCTTGAGATAATCACTATCTTGAGATAGTGGGCTCCACGTTGCGGGCGCCATTTTGTAACCACATCCTTTGCCTTTTGGTCCAGGCTGGCGAATATTGAACCCCTAGCTCAGCGTTGTCGTGGTTCTTGGACCTGAGACCCCTCGGCCTGTTTGAAAATCGGTGATCTTACGCTCCAGGCTATCGAGTGTATTAAATTCTTCTTGTCGGTTTGGTCATGTGACCAGCTTAGTAGGAGTTGAGATTTTCTAATTTTTTGTCAGCCTGGTGCTCGGGATTTTTTTTTCCTTTGGAAAATCCAAATCCAATTTAAAGGGTGTATATATATGTATGTATATATATATATATATATATATATATTTTTCTGAATAGGAGGCGGTGATTCTCATCAACCGCCTATAGGTATATTTCCTATAAAAAAATTCGATTTAAATTAAAAATCTAATCACACACAAAGAATATGAATATAGATATGTATATATATAAGCACTTAGCTCATTTAACTTAGCCTTTACCTGAGGATATTTGGTATCCCAATTCTCGTACTTGAAACGCAGTAAGCAAAGGCACGACAATATTTTTTTATTTTTAAAATTTTTATTTTTATTGTAATTACTAATTTTTGTTAAAAAAAGAAATTTTAAAATTTTTGCTTTTTAAATGGATTTCTCAGCGGAGACTATGAAGCTTCTACCAGCGAACTTTTCTTTGTGTGAGGGGATTTATTTTTTTTCTCGCTGTCGCTAACCAACATTGGAAATTCTGCAAAGCTTCACAGCTATGCAATTCTCTATTTTTCCAGGATCATTGACTTCATTAGTGAAAACCTTCACTCTCTAGTCAAAATATCCCATCTTCTATTCGACTTGATCTTCTCTTAAAAGTTGCATCGAAACTTTCTGCAACATTTCGACAGCGACAGTTCGAACATATCCCTACGTAAGAAATATCCCATATCGTAAGAAATCTATTACCTTTCTTTTTGTGGTTTAGGTTTCCCCCCTGCAATTTGACAATTGTTATATTCTGTTTACATATGTTTTTTTGTTAAGTGCCGAGCCGGCCATAAAATTTAAATTTATATCGCTCGTGCGGTGAATCGGTCAAAATATCGGTTACAATCTCTTTTCTAACTTTAGCACACTGCTCAGGTCCACCTCCAAAATCTTATTTAAATATAAACATGTTCCATTGATTGTCTTACTTAGACACTGCAATTGGTTGTCCAACTTCATTCTAAAGTGGGTATGTTCAATAAACTAAGGTGCCCAGTTATCACTTTCATTGAAGACGATCATTGAAAATTTTAATTGTTATTTTTGAGACGTTTAGGAAGCAAAATCAGTGTTTATTTATATGCCAAAATGAAGGTTATGATTCAATTATAAAATTTAGCCAAAAACTGTCATTTTGACCAAAGATTCCGCATAAAACAACTTTTATTATTTCAATGATTGAACTACCTTACCGGCAATTAAAATCTTAAAAGTGTATTTTTTTAATAGAAATATTAACTAAATCATAACTTTTATTTTGCATGCAAATAAAATGCTTTCTAAATGGGTCAAAATTAACTATTAAATGTTCAATGATCGTTTTCAATAAAAGATCTAACTGGCACCTAAGAATTCAAAAGTTTTCTTGAAATTAATGAATTGTTCAATGACAGTGTTTATTCTGTGACTACTCACTACGTAGTGACGGCAGTTTTATGGTGAAATCGGTGAAGTGAAAAGGGAGGCGTAAGTTAGGAAGAAAACCTCAAAAATTGGAATTAGCAGTCATGATTCATATCCTAAATGTTCCATTTAATTTTTTGCTGGTGCGTTGAAGGGTAAAGGTTAGAATAAAAAATAAAAATAGTCGAGGGTAGAAGCAGAAAATGCTTATTGAATTGGTGCATTAATAACAGAAAAAATGCTGAAACAGTTTTTATTGCTACAATTGCAATTTGTTCCATATTTTGCAACTGCTTATTAGTTTATTATTCAAAATCAGTAGCTACGTTATTCGAAAGACCAAAACTGGATTGGATAGGTTGGATGCCAAAAGTCAAAACAGCTGACAAGACAAAAAAAAAATACGGGGCCAACAAGAAACAAGTGATTTTGAAATTTTAAAAAAGTATTTTGTATTTTATATATATGTATTTTATATTTTATTTTGTTCGGTAAAAATGAAAATCTATGTAAAAAAACACAAACCCACGTGTTCTTTAATCCATTGCCACAGAAAGTGAAAGACTAGAGAGCTGAAAATCTGCTGATATGTATTTCAGATGTCAGCTTATTTTATTTCACATAAATCCGAAAAATTTTAGGATGCCTTTCAGATTTATTTTAGAAAACAGCTGGTTTGTTCATGAGCTGTTTTTTCCTATAGGATTACAACAACACCAACCAATCCGGATCGCTTTTAAATTTTACTCGAATGCGATCATTGATAAAATTGGTCGAGAAACATTGAAAAATTGAACAAAACTCATATGCGAGTCGATTGTTTAGATAATATGACTTAAATGGAAATGAGAAGTTCTCGTTTTTAAATTCTCAACAAAAAGTCTAACAAAAAATATTTCTTATTAATTTTTAACCAACCAATATTCAACGCCCAGTCTAAAAAAATTTGCACTCCCATTTCGACACACAATTTGATCAAAAAAATATAGCTTTTGTACTTTGAACCCATTAATTGAATTTATTATATATTCGATAAAAACCTTAGTATAGTAATTATTCTTATCTTTGTTGCACTGCTGATAATAATCTCGCAATTTCTAGCGTGCCTTAAATTACTTCCTATTGTTTTCATCTTCGAGGTCATCGATTGAAAGTATGCACACATTTTAAAGTCATATTTTCAATGTTTAAAATGTTTTTTTTTTTTTAATTAGGTACCAGTCGAAACATTTATCGCTGGATTAACACGACTAACAAAGAACCATCATTTTTTTCATAAATGTCAGAAAATATGAAGATCTTTCAGTTGTGAAATCCAGAAAATAATTTACATTTGTACTGCTTAATAAACTATGACAAAAAGTTTGAGTACAGTTCCCTCATTATTAAAATGTTCTATCATGATTTTCAAAAAAGCTATAACTGGCACCTTAATCTCCAAATTCGTTCATTACAAATAAACACCAACTTGGAGTGAACTTAACTTAAATGTTGTGAAATTATTTCACTCTAGCTCTCGTTATAGATGTTTTGACATTAGAAATACATATATACAAATCTCATAATACATAATTTATTATCATCACTTCTAATAACTTGTGAAATTGACGGGCAATTATAACGAACTCATTGCTTTATTATCTTTTTGTGGAATTTATCAAAATATTAAAATTAAAGAAATATGAGTTATTATTGCTTAACTGGACTTCAGTTGATAATAATTAAAATACCAACACGTGTAGGTAATTTCTTTTTAAGAATAAACAACATGATTCATAGAACGTGGATTATAAGCTACGCAATTAAATTTTATTTGGATGGCTCGTATGACGTCGCACAATACAATTTGCTGTGCGACGACGTACGAGCCGTACAAGGTTTCAAGTCGGACCATTGTTAGACCACCATCTTACAACGAAACCTTCACGTATCTGACGATCGTCTGAATATGTTGGAACACAATTTGTATTATTGTCAGTCAATATGGACGTTATCAGTGGTCACTGATCGTTTACTTCCCAAAACTGCCCATTTCCAACATTTTTGGCCCGAAGACTTTCAAAGTTTATATAAAAAAAAAACTGGTCGAATCTGAAAGTTTTGGGCAAGTACCCAACAGACCTATTGTCAGATGTTTAAAGCCACCTCTACAATAGTCGTTAAAATCATGGACGTATATATGTATATGGACTGCTAGTCTAAATTCATTTTCATATAATAATTGTCAAAAAAATGTCGCCAAAATTAGAGACCGCGATTCCACACGCCACTTCAGGAAAAAAAATTAATTTTACATAGAAGCTCGCGACATCTGTTTCAATAAACTAAACCAGAAATGTTTAAATTTCATGCATACAAATGAGCGACATCTTTGGTATGTTGCCTCTTTTATTTTGTAAGTTTTTTTCTGTGACAGTGATGCCACACGGGATTTTTAAGATCCCACCTGAATCAAAAAAAAAAATCCAACCATTTTTGTATTGGAAGAAAAAAAAAAACACCATATATTTTCTGCCATCAATATTAGGTACCAAAATAGAATATTATGCGAAAAATGTGAAATGTGAATTATTACCTACAATCACGCGACCATTCAGTCGCAAAAAATGGAACCTATGAGTTTTAATGTAAATGACTTAAAAATCATAGTTCGAACAAGAAATTAACACATATATGTTTTCAACGATTTTTTTGTTTACAAAATTGTATCGATCAAATATATTTTTGCGACTGAATAGTCGCTCGATTGAAATGCCAAGTGCATTATAGCCTTATTATACGACAAACAAATTGTCAACAAATGTCGTTTTTTTCGTCCAATTCCCTCCGGGCTTACAATTAAACACGTCAAATAATTTGTTGCTATCTCCGGTGGTACACTTGTTCTTGGTGATATTACAAGAGGTGTTGACATTGTTGCTGCTGGTGCTGATGATGACGTATGAGTAGTATTATTATTATTATTGTTATTTTTTATTTTTTTTTATATATATGCATGTATTATATTGGTATTTTATTCTTTTATATACATTCGTATGTTTAATACCTATTTGTACATTATTCTTGTAAGTAATTTTTAATTAATTGAATTTCTTGAGCAGAGCTTTCTTGTTTTGCATTATGAAAATAAAAATGTATTTTTCTAGATGCTTCTTAACTAGCTTAAAACTATTAACTTTATTTAACTTTTTTCTTATTCTTTCTTATATTTTAGTGCAAATGGTTTCCTTTTTTATGTTGGTGGTGGTGGTTATTTTACCTTTTTTTATTAATTATGGTGGTCGGTACAGACCCTGATAACGTGAGATGCGTTCTTGATGTGTTGTGTGGTGCGTTTGATGGTCTCAGTATTTGTTGTTTGAATGCTGAGAGTATTCGGGCTAAACATACCATATTGTATCAAATTATTAGTACCTCTAAGTTGGATGTTATTATGGTTTCTGAATCGTGGCTGAATACCAATATCGGGGATGCATTAGTTGCCTTACCTGGATTTACCATTCACAGGAGTGACCGTAAAGACAGGGTTGGGGGTGGCGTTTGTATGTATATACGTGAACATATAAGAGCCTCTACAGTTTTTAAATCAACTGCGAACAATATTAACTTTGTATGCGTTGAAATCAAGAATTCAGTTGAAAAGTGCTTACTTGTAACCGTCTATAGTCCACCTAATATGTTCAAAGAAGAAAATTTGTGTGAATTAGAAGAAACCTTATTGAAATTGGGTCCGAAGTAC
This sequence comes from Epistrophe eligans, assembly GCA_951394125.1. Classification (NCBI taxonomy): domain Eukaryota; kingdom Metazoa; phylum Arthropoda; class Insecta; order Diptera; family Syrphidae; genus Epistrophe; species Epistrophe eligans. Next base: position 107,059,232 of record OX596029.1, on the reverse strand, counting down.
AGTGACATCTTGATTGGAGGTGACTTTAACGTAAACCTTTTGACCAGCAATAGTTTCACACGTTTATTTAATCATTTCTGCGATATCTTCGGTCTTTCAGTTGTGAATAACCGATGGCCGACTTGCTTCAAGTCATATGTAAACCCCTCTCTGTTGGATATGTTTCTGACTAGCGCTAAGCGAAGAATTCTTGGACATGATCAAATTAGACCAACTTCAGACTTCATCCATGATTTCATATATTGCTCTTTTCAGTTTGATGTTGACAGAAGTAATAGCTCTCACACATTTAGCTACAGGTCGTATCGCGACTTTAATTATGAGGACATTTCATCTAACTTTATAAACTGGGAATGGAATGAGATTTATTTCTCTCCGGATGTGAACGTTAAGGTTTCAGTGTTTAATAACTTATTAACACGGCTGTATAATAACTATGTTCCAATAGTTACTAAGGAATATAAGATTAATAAATGTCCATGGTTTAATAACAATATAAAATATCTGATTCGTGAAAGAGAGCGTTTCTTCCGGAGATTTAAGAATAATCCTAGTGAGTTTAATAAAAGGCAGTATATTTTTGCCCGAAACAAAGTAAATTCTGTTATTCGTAGCTCCAAACGAGCATATTTTATACAAAAACTTGATCCTTCCCTCAGTTCAAAGCAACTTTGGAGCAATCTGAAAAAACTTGGTGTCAAAGAGGATAAAAACAAAGGTAAGTGTCTGTTTAGACCAGAAGTGATGTCTAATGTTTTGATTCCAACTTTGTCAAGCTCAAGTATTCCCCAAGATATTTTTACATTGTCTGAAAGTGAAAACTCTTTTTCGTTTGTGTGCATCAGTGCCTACGAACTACTTAACTCCGTCAGATCAGTGAAATCGAATGCGACTGGTCTTGATAATATTTCGCCAAAATTTATTAAGCTTATACTCCCAATCTTAATCAATTACTTACTTCACATATTCAATTTTTGCATATATAGCGGTGAATTTCCTGATGTGTGGAAAAGTGCTTGCATTATACCAGTTCCCAAAAAATCTAATCCTTCCACCCCTTCTGAATACAGACCTATCAGTATTTTGTCGTTTCCGTGTAAGTTATTTGAAAAAATTTTGCATGACCAAATCCAAGTTTATTTGAATGAACATAACTTACTCTCAAAATGGCAATCTGGATTTCGCAATAAGCACAGTTGTGAATCTGCAGCCATAAAAGTTACTTCGGATATCCGCTTTGCCCTTGACTCCGGTGACTTTGGAGTTGTTGTTCTTCTAGACTTTTCTAAAGCCTTCGACTGCATTGATCACTCCCTCCTACTTTCCAAACTGAAGAGAAATTTCAATTTTTCTTGCTCATCACTTAGGCTTTTGTGCAACATCCTCATAGATAGAGTTCAGCGAATAAAAACTGAGGTTGGTATTTCTAGTCCTCTTATTTCCAATATCGGAATACCTCAAGGCTCGGTCCTAGGACCTCTTTTATTTTCGTTATTTATAAATGACCTTCCCGATATCATTTCTAACTGCCGAGTTCATTTGTATGCCGATGATGTAATACTATACACTTTTCGTAGAATTGGTTTGATGGAGGACTGCATAGTTAGGTTAAATGAGGATTTAAGCCATATCCTTACTTGGTCTAATAACAATAAAATGAAACTTAACCCTACGAAGTCTGTTGCTATGTTATGTTCCAGAGATGAACACAATCCTTTAGATTTCCCTGCTGTTGTTCTTGATAATGAAGTAATTATCTACGTGAAGGATGTTAAATACTTGGGATATAGAATGAATAGCAGTCTCAGTTGCTGCAAAGCTATATCAGACACCATTCGAAATATTTATTCTGGATTGCGAAGTCTGAGATCTTCCTCTGACTTATTGTTACCCAATATGAAGAAACACCTCATAAAGTCATTAATAATGCCTTACTTTACTTTTAACTACTCGATATATCCAATTCTGGACTGTGAGTGTAAGCGCAAACTTAATGTTGCTCTTAATGATTGTATTCGCTTTATTTACTGTATTCCGAGATATACCAGTGTATCACATTTAAGACACATTCTCTTTGGAATGAATCTCGATGATTACCTAAAGTTCAGGCTCGTTTTAAGACTCCATGGTATTATCCACAATAGGTGTCCTAGTTACCTAACTGAAGTTCTTAATTTTGCCCATTCACAAAGAGGATTAAAACTAATTTTACCGCGTTTTTCACACAGCATAGCTGAACGTTCATTTTACGTATCTGCAATTCGTTTGTGGAATTCACTTCCAAATGAATTGCAAAGTACTACCGCACCTTCAGCTTTTAAGAGGAAACTATTTTTGCACTATTCAAATCAGAATTAAATATATATTAAACTTTTCTTCGATTTTCTTTTTTTTTTTTTCTTTTAAACTTAAATCCTAATTTTTTTTAATTAAATACTTATTATATATGTAGATATGAATTTAATGAATGTATAGGTTCCTAGACTAAGAATATCTTTTGTTTTCAACTTTTTGAATAAGTTATATCAATAATTTTGTAATTTAATCTATTGATACTCTAAAAGATTTAAATCTTAATGTGTCTCTGTAAATATAAAACTTTTCGAAATAAATGAAATGAAATGAAAATGAAATGAAAATCAATTTCTTGATGTTTTCACTTTTCCTGATCGATATAACTGGCCCCTAATAAATACCAACACTTGTGTTTCAAACTTAAACCACTATGAGAATTAACCATTCATCTAGTACTTTATTTTTATACCCCTCAATCTAGTCGTTTTTATTTTTATTTCCGGTAGAAAAAAACCTACTCATGCTTGTGCCGCCATTTTAAAAATTCACAATCACATTTTTATTTTCCAATCTTCTATCGTCTCTTGAAAGTTGAGCACGCATGACTTAAGTTTCCATAGAAATGTTAAAACTAAAAGTGATTTTGCAAAATCTGCACAGTAATTTATTAAATTACAATAAAACAGGTCAGTGTTTTGTTATATGTATTTAGTTAAATAATGTAAATTAAGCTTTTTCTAAAATTTATATCGTAACAAGAATTAACTAAGAATAATGTTAAGTAGATTTATTTTTCGGCGACGCTTTTCATATCTTGTTGCCTCGCCCACCAACATTTATGCGTTTAAGCATCGCTCTAATTTACAATTAATAAACTATTTCAAATCCAAGGTAAAAAAAAATTAAGAAGAATTTCTGTAAAAGTGTGATGGCTAACCAATTATGTAATTTTTTTTTTTTTCTTGTTGCAGGTATTTGGTTTGGGTAACAAAACCTATGAGCATTACAACAAAGTTGCCATATATGTGGACAAGAGGCTTGAGGAGCTCGGGGCTACAAGGGTCTTTGAATTGGGGCTCGGTGACGATGACGCAAAGTAAGTGTATGGGAAAAAATGGGTTTGGTTAAGAAGGACGAGATTTTTCATGATTGTCTCCTACTTTAGCATCGAAGACGACTTTATCACATGGAAGGATCAATTCTGGCCAGCTGTTTGTGATTTCTATGGAATCGAAGGTGGTGCCGAGGAAGTGCTGACACGTCAGTACAGGCTGCTGGAACAGCCCGAGGTGCAGCCAGATCGCATTTACACCGGAGAAATCGCTCGTCTGCATTCTATCAAGAACCAAAGGCCTCCATTCGACGCCAAAAATCCTTTCCTAGCAACCATTACGGTTAACAGGGAGTTACATAAAGCTGGAGGTCGTTCGTGCATGCACATTGAATTGAATATTGAAGGATCTAAGATGCGCTATGATGCCGGGGACCATGTTGCTATGTACCCAGTAAACAACAAGGAGTTGGTTGAAAAACTAGGAGAACTGTGCTCTGCAAATTTGGATACTGTGTTCTCTCTGATAAACACGGACACAGACAGTAGCAAAAAGCATCCGTTCCCCTGCCCAACGTCATACAGAACTGCTCTGACACACTACTTGGAGATTACTGCGATTCCCAGGACACATATTTTGAATGAATTGGCAGAATACTGCACGGATGAGAAGGACAAAGAGTTCCTGAGGAGTATGGCCTCTATTACACCCGAAGGCAAAGCTAAGTACCAGTCTTGGATTCAGGACGCGTGTAGAAATATTGTTCACATTCTGGAGGACATCAAATCTTGTAGACCGCCAATTGATCATGTTTGCGAGTTACTGCCAAGGCTACAGCCACGTTTCTACTCTATTTCATCATCTGCTAAGGTAATTTTTCGTTTATATTTGGCCTTCAGCTTACTAAATGAAATGACAAATTTTCATTCATAAATTTAACATTGAGTTATACGTACAAGTGCTGGGCACAACATTTTTGTTTTAGGATCCATATATTGCTACTGAGCAAAAATTTCCCAAACAGTGATTTTTTTTTTCTCACGAAAATGCAAATCCCCACCATTTTGTTAGCTAGAAAATAGATAAGATGTACATACATACATAGGTAGGGTACATACGTTTATGTAATGCTTTGTAGTCCAGTATCTATAACTTTTTGAATATATGTAGGTTTAAAAAAAAAAAACCATTTTATCGTATTCGAAGTAAAATTCTTTTCAATTTTATAATTTAAGAAATTTTAGCCTTTTAGTTTACATTTTTTTTCACGTTAAATAAACTTTGAACATTTATGTGGTCTATGACTACTCATGTGGTGTTGCTAAACAAACTACTTGGCTAACATTAGAACGAAACTTTTTCCTCCTTTCGAAGATGATTCACGATACTTAATTTCCACAAATAAGAAAACACTATGGAGAAGATGATTCTTTCACGGTTGGACTGAATTGAATGTGCATTACTTCATAAGGGGTCGACAAATTCAATTAGTCGACTTTTATCAAAAGTTATGCTAAAATAATTTGGAACGGATAAACAGTGGAAAAACCCGTAATTAATGATTTTTTCACCACCTGTCCCGTTGCACATTTTTTCTTTTAAATCGCCGCCTTTTTAATGTACCTTATATATTGCAGAAAAAGGGTCAAGAGAAAGATGAAGTTAAGCTAATTGCCCTTTCTGAGATCGTTTTAGTAAGAAAATTTTCCAATTCGATTGGGCAATAGATTTTTTGTTGTCCGGAAATTCAAATTGAAAAAAATATACTCCTATAATTAAAGCCGTTTCATGTAGGTGCACAATATTTTCAATCAGCTTTCTTTATTCTGTGTGCGGTCGAGGTTAAAGTTGCCCAGGAGTAAGTCTTGTTTAAAATTGATCCAGTGTGTGATGGCCCATTCTAGGTATGTGTAAAAAAGTGAAATGTCAAAATTCACCCTTATTCCGTAAGCCGTTTTTACGAAAACGACAGTACAACGACATATTGAATTTAGCTTTGTTCAAAATAAGCATGAAACAAGCCAGTGAACATATTATTTTCGATTGATTTGTTCGCTACTGGTACCATGCAATAAAAAATTGTATTGAAAATCAATGGATGCCACCTAATCAATGTTGCATTCATTGCCACGGCATGTTATACAATACATTTAAAGAAACGAAACCTGAATATTTCAGTGAAACATAACCGCTTATGTGACAGTTCACCCAGAGGAAAAAGAAATAGGAACATAAGCGTTTAAGTTGATCATTAAATTGTACGTAAATGTTTTGCAAACGGGTCTAAGAATTACAAAAAATATTTCGCTTAAAGGTCGTTTGTTTTGTTTGAGTTATGTATCCCCTAAGTTATGCATGTAAACACAATAGATCATGTAAATTAACCGATTGATCTATTTCCCAAGCCATGCGATACAAAATTGTGATGGTAAAACAATGAATGTACTCTTATCAATGAAGCATTCATTACCTGTTCCGTTGCACATTTAAGACTTTCTTTAAATTTAATTCGATACTTGTATCTCAGAATCAATTCATCCTTTTTCTGACAATTTTTTAGCGTGAACGTTAGGAAATTTGCTAAAAAAAAGTAATATATGTACTTCATAAAAAAAAAACCGAATAAAATGGAATCGATTTATTGTAAAAGGAAATGATTTCCAGTGTTACCAACAATGGAGGCCCATTTGAAGGAAAGAAACTTAAATATTTCAGTGCAATATAACCGCTTAAGTTACAGTTTACGCAGAGAAAGAAGTAACACATTAGTGTTAGAGTTGATTATTAACGGCCATTTTATTCACTCTATTAATCCAGTTTAAATTTTGAGTCCGGATGTATGCATTTACATTGCAATTGTATTGATTTATATCCGGATTTAAGTTTTAAAATGGATTAATCGAGTGGATAATATTGCCGTAATTTGTATGCTTTGTATCAGCAAACGGGTCTAAGAATTACAAGAAATATTTCGCTCTAAAGTTTATAATATAATCTGTCATTGGTTTTATTTGAGTTATTTACATATCCCATAAGTTGTGCATGTAAACACCATAGATCATGTAAATTAACCGATTGATCTATTTCCCAAGGCATGCGATAAAAAATTGTGCTGGTAAAACAATGGATGTATCTTATCAATGATGCATTCATTACCTGTTCCGTTGCACATTTAAGACCCTTTAAATTTAATCTTTGTGTCGGAAAACCAATTCATCTTTTTTTTCTGCTATTTATTGGCGTGAAAGTTTTTATTTTCCTATTCGCCGGAGATAAACGATTATTTTAAAATTAAATAAAACTCAGTTACAATTAGCGATCAAAATAATTCCAAAAATAAGAGGTAATCGGCTTTGCACCCGAAACATATTAGATTTAGGAAACGTAAATTAAACCAAATTATATTATTTACGTAAATAAAAAATGTGTTCTGAAGACTATAATGTACTGAAATTTTATTTAATTTCTAAAGCTTTAATACTCGTTTGTAAGCAAAATATATTTTTTAATTTTTTTTAATCCACGTTGTGAAGAAAAATTACTGTCGTGTTTTAATGAATAGGTATACATACACAAATAGGGGTTAATTTTCTTTTTGATTTTTGTATACCTCCCAATATTTAAAGAAATTATTTAAAAAAAAAAACAACTTGTACAAGCGCATAGCTTTAGGTGTACCAAAATTCAACTACGCTTACTCTCTGACTCAACACGTAAGATTTACTTGTTCAACAAGTCGAAGGATATTTTATTTTTTAACAAATGTTACAATTTTTATGAATTTTCGTATTCTGCTATCCGTCGGAGAAAAACGAATGATCCAAAAATCTTATAAATTGCGATAAAAACAAAATTTTAACAATTAGATTCTCTCAAAAGAACTTCAAAAATAATCTATATATGTATATAAATAAAAGTTTGGTTTTGTGTACGTTCGCTAACCAGCCAAACCGGTTGACCGATTTTCTTATTTTTTTTTAAATTAAATTAAAGAGGAATGAGGGTGGAAGGTTTAGGACAAAAAAAATTATAAAAAAATAAAGAAAATCTGTTAAAAAAAGAAATGAAATTTCAATTGGTCATTGGGGTCTCAGGTTCGATTCCTGTCACCGGCAACATTTTTTTTTTTTAATTTTTAATAATTTTCTCTTTTTTTTCAACACATCCGCTGCAAAACAAAATTAAAAAAAAAAACTATTTTTTTAACGCCCTGCGAAGCGGGCGGGGGTTTTGCTAGTTATTCATAAAGCTTTGAACTCGAAAGATTGAAGAGTTTAAAGAATAATTTGTGATCAAAAGTAAACAATTCACGTGAATCGAAAAATTCGATCGGATCGGATAGCAGAATAGGGCTGCTTATCTTGCAAATCATTATTTTTACAGGCGTTAAGAATAACGCCTATTATAGTAGGTATTCGGATTAGCCACAAAATATCATATCATTTTGTAACTTTTTGCACTTCTGTAGAATTTATCAAAGTCGACTTATGTATATTATTACACATTTACCCAACTAAAAACTAACCTCAAAAAACTAACCTCAAGATAAAAACCAAATATCGTGCGCCGAAATGAACGTTCACAATAAGGGGAATTTTTTGGAAATGAAATTTCGGGTGAAACACAATAGGCGGAAAGTGAAATATCCTAATTTTTCGGGTGAAACTCACAATAAGGCTGATAGAGTTTAAATCCTTGGATTTGAGCCCCCGAATCGCTTCACACAAGGTACTGTTGTCCAAGAAAACTGTTGACAAAATTCCAGAAAAAATTATGAAAACAAAACATTTTGAATTTTTACGTTGTACCAACCGCCTACAATTTGGTTACGATTGGTCGTCACGATAATTAGGCTGAATATATTCTTCATTTCATAATCAAGTTTCAAAATTTAATTTGCATAAAATGGACATAATTTTTTTTATTTAATTTTTAATATCCATCTGTTGCTTTATTATTTTCCATAAACTAAATTTTCCCTTCCGTATTATTATTCTTTTAAGGTCTATCCAACAACTGTTCACGTGACAGCAGTTCTTGTGCAATATAAAACACCTACAGGTCGTGTAAACAAAGGTGTCGCCACAAGCTACTTGAAGGAGAAACTTCCAATAGACGGTGAATTGCCAAAAGTACCAGTGTTCATTAGGAAGAGCCAGTTCCGTATGCCCACCAAGCCAGAAACACCAATTATCATGGTTGGACCTGGTACAGGTTTGGCACCATTCAGAGGTTTCATCCAAGAACGACAGTTCCTTCGTAACGAGGGCAAAGTTGTTGGTGATACAATTTTATATTTCGGTTGCCGCAAACAGAGTGAAGATTATATCTATGAAGAGGTAAGTTTAAAATAATTCGTTTATTGATAACTTTTTAAATATTTTGTTTTTTTTTTTCTTAAATTCTTTTAAGGAATTAAACGAATTTGTTGAAAAGGGCACACTGACACTTAAAACAGCATTCTCACGAGATCAACAAGAGAAAATTTACGTAACACATTTGTTGGAAAAAGATTCCGATTTAATATGGAATGTGATAGGCGAAAACAAGGGACACTTTTATATTTGTGGGTAAGTTAAACCAGAAAAGGTTTTGTCAGAGTAAAAGTTCATCACACTACACGGGAATTTTCGTATTCTGCTATCCGTAGTGGGAAGAAAACGAATGTTCGAAAAAGCATACAAATTGCGATAAAAATAAAATTTTAACAATTAGTTTCTCTCTAGATCTTCAAAAATAATTATTGATAGAGCTTTGAACTCGGAAATGTGTGACAAATTAAGAGAATTGTAAAATTCGATTGGATCCATGCAATCGAAAATTGTCGATTCGATTGGTAATCGGCAACTGTAATCGGAATCTGTATCTAATATTGTTGAAAATAAGCCTGGTTTTAGACAAAGAGATAGATCTTTATTTTAACCGAATGAATTTAGTTTTTTATCTCCACAAACAAACGCATGAAAACACAATAGGTCATGTAATTTAACTGATTGATCTATTTCCCAAGTCGTGCGATAAGAAATTGTAATGGTAAAACAATGGATGCATTCTAATCAATGAGGTATTCATTACCTGTTCCAATGTACAATTAAATTTAAGAACGCTTTTAGTTTGAGTATTTCATAAATCTGGGAATAAAACCGAAAAAAAATTTATTTTTTGCATTATAGTACATATTCATTTCGGGTTTAAGTTCAGTTCCATAGATTTATCAAAGCCCCGGTTTTAACTATATACAAAAAATGAAAAGGAAAAGTTCTAATGAATTATGAATAATTCAAAGTTTTATAGGGACTTCATAAATGCCTGGTTAACATTTATCAATTCTAAATTTAGCTTACGACATATTTGAAAGCTTTATTGTGTTACAACCACGATTCAGCAGCAACCGTGTTGTCAATCAAGATCGATAGTCGGTACCAATCTTTCTATTTTTTAGCGAATTTTTCAAAAATAAAATGCACGAACTTGCTCTTATGTGCGATCACACTGTAGTTTTAAAGTCTGAATTATAGTTTTGATCTAGTCATCGTATTAATAACTTGCCTATACATAGTACCTACATACATATGTATGTATTTGTGTATCGCAAGTAAAAAAACTAATTTTATAATAGGCGTGTTTTTTTATCTAATCTTCAAAAACATTTCAATATTATAAAAAAAAGCAATAGCGCAGCTTTTATATTGAATGTATTTCTCTATAAATTTTTTGAAGCAAAATAAAAACAACATATCATAGCAACTAAACTATTATCATTAGCCTGCATTTCTACCAGGGCTATTTTCATAAACTGTCTTACCGCTATGATATGTTATTATGTATTATTATTTTGCTTCCTTGAACTGCTTTCGAATATATACATTTTAAATCAATCGGTCTTTTCTGTTTCTACATTGTGTCGTTTGAGTTTCACAATCAATCTATTACATTGCATTACAACATAGAATAGAAATAAAAAACACGCCTAATTTTTCTTATTTCTTCTTAAATATTATGTAAGAAGTGTGGAGATATGTTTGTTTTGAACTGTTTATCCTTCAGTCAGGCTGGAACGGCTGTATGGTTTTAAGAGAAATTGTCACAGCACTCAATTATGTTGTGGAATAGGTTAGAGCATACTTTTTAGTGTTTTCAATATAAGCATGTTCCAGTAAAATATGTCATTTAATAACCGAATTGACTTGTTGGGACAGACATGCAATAACAATTTGTAATGGAAAGTCAATGGATGCCACCTAATCAATGTTACATTCATTGTCAGACCTCATTATTGGTCACTCCGGGGACCCATTGCAAAACAATCAATTAAGAAAAGCAAGAAATCATTCTCTTCATTATGAAAAACATCATGTCTCCGTTTTAATTTTTTTGTTTAACATATTCAGCCTTATTATGTGTTTCACCTGAACAACAATACACTTTTCGTCTATTGTGATTTTCACCCGAAATTTTATTTTCGAAAAATAAGTTAAATTTAATTTAATAAGTTAAAGTTAATTTAAATTTCACATATATTTAGTAGGCGGACGAAATCTCGTTCGGGTGACTCACAATAGCTTTTAAAATTGCGGGCGAACAAGAAATTTTAACGTGAAATATTTTTCGGATGAATCTCACAATAGAGCTTATTGGGTTTTATTTGATTGGTATCTCTAAAAACGCACGAAAACACAATAGGTCATGTAATTTAACTGATTGATCTATTTCCCAAGCCGTGTGATAAGAAATTGTAATGGTAAAACAATGGATGCATTCTAATCAATGAGGCATTCATTACCTGTTCCATTGCACAAATAAATTTCAGAATAAGGATTAACGATCCCTTGAACCTCTATTTTATCTTGAGAAATTGATATCATTCTAGTTCTAGTCGATTTACTTGATATGCTGATTCTTCTTCCTCAAGTAACATACAACCAAAAACGATTTAAAATGTATTTTGAAATAGAAACCGTTTTTAGTCTTACACAATACGGCACAAGGTTATCTTAAAAACATGACGTGATAGTTGATTTCTGAGTTCAGATTCGAATTCAGCACACCGAAAACTTTCGGAAATTATTAATTCCGTCCAATAATCGAGTCGACTACGTCTAATTGTTGACTTTAAACTATTATTTAATCCATTGTTTATATATCTTCTTTTTTTTATTTCTTACAGTGATGCTAAGAATATGGCCGTAGACGTCCGGAATATTTTGATAAACGTCATCACAACCAAAGGTGGCATGTCCGAAATAGAAGCTGCACAATATCTAAAGAAGATGGAAGCACAGAAGCGATATTCAGCTGATGTGTGGAGTTAAAAAGAAAGTCATTTCTCTTACACCTTCTTTACTGAGGGTAGTGTTTTTTTTTTTTTTTTTTTCTCATTGAATTATCTTAAAGACCAATCTTTATTAAAACAATTTTATTTAAAAAAACGGAAACTTCTAACTTTAAGTCGAATGGTGGTATCGATCCCAAACGAAAAAAAATTCGGAGTCACTATCTAATTTATCAATTTGAACTTTAAAAACAAATATGTATACCTTTGACCTACATATATATGATTTTTTAAAAGGTTTTTTTTTTCTATTATTTAAATATTTTTGTATTAAGAAAAAAACGTCTTTAGAAATTTTCTTGTATTTTTGTATTACAATTGCAATTCAGTTGCTCTTTTTTTGGGTAGGTTGTTTATTCTTTCTTATTCGCATAAGTTCATCGTTTACATAAAAAAAAAGTGCAATTTTTGTATTGTTAAATTTAATTTTAAATTTGGTTAACATAAAAGGACTCTTCCTTGTGTAAGAGAAAGAAATAGGAACACACCCGGTATGGCTATAAGGTCTTGTTAATTTAAATATGTTATAAATAAAATTTTAATTTAAGTTATATTTAAATTAAAAAGAAACAAACTATTGTTAAATTACTAAACTTTGACGTGTAATAGCAAAAAGAAAAACATGCTGTGTAGAAAAATAAAACTTAACTGTGTATAGTAAATAAAAAAATAATATTTTTTGTAACAAAGGAATATTTTTTTAAAATAAAAAATAAAAAAAAATGATTATATCGTTTTTTTTCTTACATATATATAATGATGTATGTATGGCCCTATCCTTGGCTTGGAAAGCAATGCCATCTGTAGATTCTGCAATACCCATGAGTAGACACCAGACGACATCCTAGGTAGTTGTGAAGCACTTGTGCATCAAAGACATAGATATCTGGGCCGACACCAGATAGAACAGAGCGATTTATCCTCTCTTAAAATACTCCAAATACTAAAGTTCCTCAAAGTGACTAATTTGGAGGAAGAGCTGTAAATGAGCACACTCATCTAGCTCTAAAAGGGAGGCAGAATAGATCTCAAGGTCGCAGTGCAATTCATGTATGGACCCTATTTAGATTGGGAAGATTGAGTCCGGACTGGTGAGTCTTATCGTGTTTACATTAGAAACTTTGAAACACCTCAAAGTACATTGAAACAACAGCAATTTTGACATTTCGCACATTAAACAACAACAATTGGGATTCATGAGTCCAGTATTTATGTTTAATTCGCGCCTCACGAGAATCGACACACCACACTTCTCTGGCTAATCAACGGCCGTGATACCGGATTCAATCTTCCCAATATAAACAGCATCTAAGGTATCACTATTTAATTTGCGAAGAATTACAACAATAATTCTATAGGTGGTTTAGTAATTTTTTTCAGTGGCAATATTTGTGGTTCAGTGTCGTGATGACGGCGTGTATGCACAGTAAACACATGCATAAATGCACAAGTGCTACGATGTTGACAAAGATTTATCTTTTGTAGAGATGGACTGGATAAATGCTGTGAATGATACCGTTGCAACAAACTGCGGAACAAAATAGGGACGGCTTTATCTTTTTTTGCATTCTCTCTGAATAGAGAGAAGTGAGGTGAGTCAACTAAACTCAATCGTATCTTTTTATTCTTTTCGAAAGTTGTTTGCGATTCTATTTTTTAAGCAAGGTTGTACTTTATTGTATCAAAAGAATAACAATTATGAGTACAAATTGTGCATTTAAGCTTGGCTAAGCCGTATGCCGAGGATTCAACAGCTAATTTAAACAATTTTGATTTATTAACATGACAATAAGGGACTTGAAGTTACGATTACTATTTAAAAATTTTCATCAAATATTCTAGTTCTATAATTGAGCGCAGTTTGACAATATGAAGCCAGAGAAACCAATAGTTGGTGTCGTTAAGGATATTTTATATCTTCGATTAAAAGTATGTCCACTCTAAAATGATTTCTTCTTATCTCCTTCAAAATAGGACAGTAACCAAGAATGAATTTAACCACGGTAATGAGTCGTCACCTCCCTTCCATTTCACCAGGTTGAATTTCTGTAGTGTGCGAAGGCCTTTTAGACGCCTTTGTATATGTATATGTGATCAATAAAATAAAATTCTCTTCTAAGAATCCTCCATTTATTTGCGCCAATGGAATGTTTTCAGAACTCGACGTTATATTCCCAAAGACAAGGGGCCATCGCACATTAGAGCAATAATTAAACCTGGGGAAATTAAAGGTTGTATGCGAAGAAACTGAAGACTGTGGAATGTTCTTTGTTTAAAATTCAATTTATAATTTGTTTCAATGAACTTCAGTCATCAAAAGTTTAAATTCAAAATATTTTGCTCCTATGTAACGTTACTACAAAATACAATTTTGACCGGAAACCCAATATAAAAAAGCATTCATTATTTAAATTCATTTAACAAATAAAAAGCAAGTTTGAAATTTTGCTTATCTATTTTTTGTATAAATTGCAAAAAATCTAAACCAAAATTTTCCATTTTTGCAAATAATAACATATTTACTTATGTATAGTATATGTACACTGAAACGTATGACAATAATTGAGTTTGTGTGCATTTTTACTCTAAACTGATAAGAAAAAATTAATCTTTCTAGCATTTCACTAATCTAAAATATAAATAAATTTGGTTGCATGATAGCTCGTGGACCTAGTGGCTCATGCCGGCTTTTCATGAGTTGATTTTGCCGTGCAGCCAGTCGCCTCTTCTATTCATGGGATTCCACACAACCACAGCATTTACACATATGCAGATGACTAAAATCTCTAAACAAGTACAAATTCCCGTCGCCGTCGCACGGTAGAATTCTACTCATGAAAAGCAGGCATTACAGTTTTAACTCACAACCAAACCATTCCATTCCATGCATATTGTTAAGCAGGAGTCACTTGTTTATACCTTAACTACAGAGTTACAAGAATATCGCAGGCAATAAAATAGATAATATATCTTATTCCGCACCATACCAATACCAACCAAATGAAAATCATGTTTATCTTTAATGCTGATTCTAATTTAACACTTATTATTATTTTTATTCTCCTTCGACCAATCCAAGTACCTAATCGTATACAAAATTTAAATTTGTTTTCTTATCAAAAGAGATATTTTTTGTAATCTGTTTGTTTTGTTCGTTTATTGTTGTTGTTGTTGTTCAAAAGATAAACTCAGAATGATGACTGATAAGCGGCAGAACTAATAAAGAAAACATGATTAATATATTTTTATAGAGCCCGAGATAATTTTAGTATCGCTTTGCACTTGGATAGTATAAGTTGGGTGTGTTTGTGCTCAGGCTAAGATTATAAAAAGGTATATGGACTAAAAATACAAAAACAGAAGTTATTAATTTTTATTTGCAGATTAAATTTACCGTCCATTCAGTATCATGGCTCAAATGAGGCATTTAAGCAACCTTGTGTTGAAGAAAAGCATCCATACAGGCTTGCCGGCTCGTAGTACTTCTTATCTCATCGATACTCCTGAATACTCATTCCTTAAGGATATTGGCTTGGACAGAACCAATCCTGGTGTCTTCAATGGCGCATGGAAGGGTTCCGGGGAAGCAGTACGATCCATTGACCCTGGAACTGGTGAAGTTATTGCCGAGGTTCGAATGGGAACTGTTGGTGAGATGCAAGAGACTATTGGATTCGCTGCACACGCATTCAAGGAATGGTGTACTGTCCCAGCACCGCAGCGTGGTGAAATTATAAGGCAGATTGGTGATGAACTGAGAAAGTACAAAGAACCGCTGGGAAAACTGGTTAGCTTGGAAGTGGGCAAAATCTACAGCGAGGGTCAGGGCGAAGTTCAGGAGTTTATTGACATCTGTGACTATGCCGTTGGTTTGTCTCGAATTTATTCAGGACAAATGATAAATTCAGAGCGAACCAATCATACAATCTTGGAAGCTTGGAGGCCAATGGGATTGGTCGGAGTTATATCGGCCTATAACTTCCCCAATGCGGTCTTTGGTTGGAATGCAGCTATTGCTTTGGTAAGTTGGTAATTTATTTTTTGTATTTGAAGAACTATTTTCAACCGATAAATTCTTCTATTTAAGGCAACAGGTAACAGTGTTTTGTGGAAGGGAGCTCCAAGTACTTCCTTGGTGTCAGTGGCTACAACAAAAATTGTGTCCGAAGTGCTGAAGCGCAATAATCTGCCTCCTATTACTACTCTCTGTCAAGGAGGCGTCGATGTTGGCAAAAATCTAGTTCAGGATCCACGAGTTAACTTGGTTTCATTTACTGGCAGTTGCCAAGCAGGTCGTGATGTCGGAGTGGAAGTTCAGAGGAGATTTGGAAAAAGCATCCTCGAATTAGGTGGCAACAATGCTCTCATAATCAACGATGATGCTGACCTTAACATGGCCATAGATGCAGCTCTATTTGGTTGTATTGGAACTTCAGGGCAGCGATGCACATCCACAAGACGGATTATCGTCCATCAAACACTTTACGATGAGTTTGTAGCAAAACTCACGAGCAAATACGATATGGTTATGAATAAAATCGGCCATCAGCTAGAGAGTAACACACTCTTCGGACCTGTCCACTCGCAGCAAAATGTAGATAGTTTCAAATCCACTGTTGATGAAGCGCTTAAAGCTGGTGGTAAGATAGCTTATGGTGGAAAGATTATCCATAGGCCAGGATTTTTCGTCGAACCAACTATTATTACAGGCCTTTTCCATGATTCACCAGTGGTTCTTAAAGAAACATTCGCCCCAATTGTTTACGTTTTAAAGGCCAAATCTCTGAAACAAGCTATTATTTGGAACAACGAAGCCGACCAAGGTCTATCCTCATCGATATTTACAAAGGACGTAGCAAAGATGTTCCAATGGATCGGTCCACATGGATCCGATTGTGGAATTGTGAATATTAACACAACAACCAATGGTGCTGAAATCGGGGGTGCTTTTGGTGGAGAGAAACACACCGGTGGTGGACGAGAATCTGGTTCAGATGCATGGAAACAGTATTGTCGCAGAGCCACAATCACCGTTAATCATTCTGGTGAATTGGCAGCTGCGCAAGGTGTTGAATTTAAAGTTTAAAACAAAAAATAAAAACAGTAAACAGCGGTGATTAAGATTAAGATAAAACAACAACAATTTAGTTTACACACAGAAAGGAGAAAACAAATATAAAAACATTTATTTTTTTGCAAATTTAAAATAGAAAAACCAACATTTAACGAATTAATTATTTTTTTTATAAATTAGTAATTACTGTTTGTTTGTAACGTCAAACCTCCAAAAGTCAACATCGATGTCGACAGATTGTTTTTTATGAAACTTGTAGCTGGATTCTATATTGTATCTGAGCTCGGCCACAACTTCGCTTTTTATGCCCCATTCTTTGGCTTTTTTACTGATGTATTCTCTGGTGGGTAAAAAAATAAGAAAAAACGTTGGAATTAGGACTGGAAAATTTTGCATAACGTTTTTTTGCTCATTATTTCTATAAACTAATTAAAGTAATTAGCATGAACAATACACCCCAACGAGTAAAATTGTTCTCTTTATACCCAAAGCTAATAGTGTTCCCATTATTGTGTAAATTCAAAAGATTTCATATCGGTTTTATTAGTCTACCATCATTTCTTCCAAAAACTATAAAATAATACGAGACTATGGTATCTATAGTTCAATATGCTTAATTCCAAGAGAAGTAGTAAGTAGACAACAAGCTTGCTTTCTGATCTATTACTGGATAAAGAAAATTTTCTAGATTAGAAGGCTGTTTTTTTCTGAAAATAATGTACATACGTAGTAAGCAAAATAAAGTCCAGCCGACTACTGTGAAACAGCGTACTAATAATAGATGTCACAAGAAGAATATTCTGTAAGAACATAATTACCCAACCTAAGCGGGCTTCAACTTTCTCCCTTGATTTGAATTCAAACGGGTCACAACTCCATTCGAACTGATTTGAGCAGAAGGTGGCAGGACGTAGAGGCGGAAAGGGACATAGGTCACTTTCTTTGTGAATACTTCAATCGAGCTCAAAAAAGGAACACAGCCTTTGGAAAATTCTTTTTCAACAAACTGGACTATCCTATTAATTTTTCCTTCTGTTAACCTTTTTATAGTTATCGTAGTTAGAAGTTAATCTTCTAGAATAAGTCTTGCAGTTGAGAAGGGAAACTTCTTTGGTGGAGGTAGAGTAAGTTTTTGTAAAAACGTCACGAAAATTGAAAATTGAAGGACCTTAGCGTTTGAGATAGAAAACTGAAAATTCGATTGTAGAAACACCAGAAAAAGAATCATTATTAAGTTTGAATATTCAAAGCCACACCTTGTTTTCTTATATTATCAAGTTTTGCAGGTTAAACCCAACATTGCATTTGGATTATTCTTCTACCCCAAAAGTATCTCATTGCTCTACCGGCGCGCGTATTGTACATGTAGATTTGTTTAGTTTTTTTTTTTTAATCTTAACTATCATACGATGTGTCGGACCCACCTTGTTGATGTTTTATGCAATGAATAAACCGAATTCGAAGCAAGTTCAATTCCAGTTTGTAAAAAACGCATATCCATTCCGCTGTTGTTTTTTGTGCCGAAGGGAGGGTTCATAACCACAGTATCAAATGCGTTATTCCATTTAGAAAAGCTCTGTAAATGCAAAACGTTCGACTGTACACAGTCTACAGCCGGGATTTCCATTTCAAATAAATTCGAACGGAATATCTAAAAAGAAAATGAAAAGAATATCCGTTAAAAAAAAACATTTCAGCAAAAACTACTTTCAAATTTTATTCACCTCAATTGCACTATCGTCAATTTCGAACCCAACGGTGAGATGTGCACCCAACAGGAATGAACCAATACTTAACATGCCACAACCGCAACCCAAGTCACCAACATATTTGCCCTCTATATCCTCGTATCTAGCTTGGATATTGTAAATCATGCAACTGGCAATATGCGGTGGAGTTGGGTATTGCTCAAGATTCACTTTGGGCTTCTCGAAGCCATCCACACTCTGGAGGTATTCCTCGAGTTTCTTCAGCTTCATTCGTGCCATTTGGAGGTTTTGAAGTTAAATAAAAGATTGAATGTTATTTTTGTGGAGTGCCGGGGAGGGGTTCAAGGCGGGGTAGAACTGGTAGAAAACTGTTTCCATAAAACGAGTCCTGTGGCACGAAGAAACCAAATGTAGGCGCGTTGGAGAGATTAAAAGGAGCTCCTCGGATTGCCGAAATTTGACTAAATTCTGTGCTCGACGATGGAATGAGTTGCTATAGTAGCTTCGTATTTAGTATATTTGTTCAGTCCAAGATTTAGATAGAGAAAAAAAAACTTACGGGTTGATTCATTTGGGGGACCGGACTGGGACCTGGGGCTGGGTTTATTCCTGAAATAGCACTTGGCAGAACTGGTGAAACACCCTTCTGCAGAAGTTGTTTTTTGATTTGCAGATCTTCTAAGATTTTTCTATTTGTTTCTAAGTGGTGGCAGTGTATGATTTTGTTTAGCTTTAATTAAATTTTAATTATTGATTTTCTTTACCTTGTTGAGCACTGAGCGTTGGAAAAGCCATGAACATGAAAGTTGAAAATAAATTCGAGTAAAACACAGGATAAGTTCTCACTGTACAACACGCTGGAAATGTCAAATTATGAACTAGTTTTGTTTTATTTGATAATTTTTCAAGCCCACGTGAGTTTGAGAACCTCTGGGAAAACCTATTATTAAGGTGTGTTTGATTTTTGTATTATTAGTAAAGATGTGCCTCATCACAAAAATCACCGTCAATTTCAAAATATAAAGAATGTTCTCGTTAAACCCTAAACAAATTTGTTTATTTATCTGTAGTGTATAAATAATTGTACCCTTCGACTTACTAGACTTACTTGACTTACTATAAATAAGTCAATTATTGTGACTTCACTTTTTTTTTCAGCTTGATTAACAAATCAAGGCTTTTCCACAATTCGTTCCATTTTCCAGTCTATCTGTCAAACTTAATCCATAATTAAGTATTTTATTATTGTTTTCGTTTGCTTTCATTTTATATTTTTTGAAAATCCTTATTTTTTGGTGATGATAAGCTTTAAATACCATTTCCAAAAAAGACACGCAAAGATTTTAGTCCTATTGTTAAAAAAAATATAATTTAAAATTTTTTAAAACTTTCTTTCATATGTCATGACACAATTTTTTATATATAGGTACAAATCATCCAGCATCTCAGTTAGAGTTATCTACGGATTTCATTCACCATTCACTTTAGCTGCCGAATGAATTTGTATGTCTCAAAGTGTGATAATGTTAACATTTTGCGGAGTTCTTGATCGTTTTCCAAATTCTCCAAGAAGTCTTCGTTATCACTGAAACTGAAATGAAAGCAAAAAAATAAAACAATGTTTATATTCAATTCCATAAAAAAAACTCACTTCTTCATTCTTTCTTCACCTTCGCCTGTTCAATAGATTATACCTCTCTCTACATCCGATCCACAATTTGTCAAATGTTTCATCGTTGATGTTGGCATCTATCAAATTGTAACAAAGCACTTATTCGCCAATTTTGAGCAAATATCTCAGATTGTTTTTAGTGTGGATAGAATTGTCGTTGATTTCCAATTCGGAATCCTTCACCATACAGACGCATACAACATGCTTCAGCTAAACATTGATTAAATGGCGCTAATCAACCAAATTCAGATGATTAGTAAAATCCATGATTATAGTAGCTCAAATCATGGATTTCTTGATTAAAATTTTAGTAAACAAACACAATCAATGATCATCAACTGGAATAATCCTTGATTAAATATAATCAACTGTAAACAAAGTGGACCTAAGTTGAGTTATAGGTTTTTGCAGATAGACATTGAAATGAAACAAAAGTGTAGGTACTTATTTCACTTTTCAACCGTTTTTGATTCATTCAAAAAGATATCACGTCGCGATAAGTAAGCCATTCTCTGCCCTTGTGAAAACTAAAATAGTTTGTAACGGTAAAATTATTCAATAAAATTTACTTTTCTCTCCAAACATCAGCTAAAACCCTAGCTAAATTTTGAAGTGAAAGCGTTATTAGCGAATATCAGCCCTATTTTGCTATCCGATCCAATCGAATTTTTCAATTCGCGTGAACTGTTCACTTAACTTATTACAAATTATTCTTTAAACTCTTCAATCTTTCGAGTTTAAAGCTCTATCAATAAATTTTATATTTATCGCAATTTTTTTGCTTTGTGGAACATTCGTTTTCCTCCGACAGATAGCAGAATACGAGAATAAATATTATTTATCATTATGTAGCACAAAAGTGGCTAGAGGCGAATGATCCTTCTTAAATAATTAATAATTTATTAGAATGTGTTGGAGATAAACTTAAAAATAAAGTAAATGTAAAATGAATGTAAATAAAAGAAACACGATTTTTCAGTTATCACGAAAGGAACTGTGTAAATTTATAAATTGAATTACATAACTTTAGCAAAGTGAAATTTTGACTGCAAAATTATCCAGACCAAAAAACAACTTATTGTTTTCTCCTCACTATGTGAAACAGGCTTAATTCTGGTCTGGATCTCGACCTTATGTTTTTATAGTATGAAAATTAGAAAATAGACGAAGACCGAAACATGTACTGAGAAGATTATTAACAAAAATGAAACTTAAAAAATAAAGTTTCATGACCATCAGCTCTACAAAAAAAAAAAGATTTTAAGGTGCTTAAAGATTGGAATATCTCGAAAACGTCGATTTGGAAAATTTAATCCATATGACTTGTCAAGATTAATGACACATAATATATACATAGATATTTAATGATGTATATATGCGTTTACATAAATACAAAAAGAAATTAATTAAAAATAAATTAATAATTATAAGATAACAAATTGAATAGAATGCACGACTGGGTCGCACGAACTTGTTCTTATGCGCGATCACACTGTGGTTGTAAAGAATATCATGGTACTTACAGTTTAGACTGAAAAATTGTTAAAAAATCAATATATGTAATTAGAAATAAATTGACTAAACAACTTTTGAAATTGTGGCACCAACCATCTGCTATCTGACACAAATCTCAATTTATAAGAAACAAAAAATTAAAAATCATTGGATTGGTTTTTTAAAAAAATTAATTTTTATATAAATTGGCACACCATTTTTTTGTATTTATTAATGCAGATTAAAAATTAATTTGCAAAAAAAAAACATCTCTCGATTTTCGAAATATCGAATTTTCAAAAAAAAAATCATTAAAATCTGTTCAACAGATAATGAGATATAGTCGAAAACCAAAAAAATGGTTATTTGAGAGATACCATTTTTAAACGATAGATAATTTCTTTTTTTTATTTGAAAATTTTGGTATACAAAACTTTTAAAACTTCTTGAAAGATTCGATTTTTGTTACCAATCCATAACTTGCAATATAGTACCTACTTATATACATACATATGTATATCGAAAGTAAAAACAATGCCAAAAACACTCAATTAAGTTCAACAATTAATAATTAGGGCAGCAGTAAAATTTAACACTGCCGTTAATATAATCAGCCTTATTTACATTGATGTTCCAAAACAGCATCTTCATCATTTTATGACTGATCACCGGTGAAACAAGTATTTTATTAAAAACAAAATTAATTTAATGAATAACAATTGAATATTTCTTCATACATTACCTAAATCATTTTGAAGCGCTTTGAAATATTGTGCTGGTTTGAATTAATGTGTAAATTTGTTTAAAAGTGAAAAAATATTGACAATGCACTCATTCGTCAAGGGATGAAATCAATTATTATTATTATTCACACAAAACACATGTACATATGTATATTGTATAGGTATGTTTATCGCTAATGTTAATTATATATTTATAAGGCCGTTACACTTAAGTCCTCTTGCTAATAAAATCAAACTTGATTATGAGGGAAGACAAGCCACTACACTTTATCCTCGATATTTGGAACAAAGATCAATTTTTTATTATTATTATACTGCCTCGAAAAAAAATTTGTTAACGTTCTAGCTTGAGTAATTAATAAGCAAAAAAAAAATACCATTGAACTTTTAAAGTGTCATTATCATTAAACAATAAATTGGCTTTTGTGGTTCGCGGTATCAGACATCAACGCTTTAGAATTTTGTTGGTAGTTAATTGATTTATATCAATTACTTATGCTTATGAATAAAACATGATAATATGTTTATTTTAAAACGATTTTAGTTCTTGGATAGATGCGCACCTGAGGTCCGAAACTAATCGTGTTATATTTGTTAGTAAAGAAAGCATCAGCGGCACGCGTTCGCGTTGGCGAATGGTCGACCTGTTTAACTAATACGAATATCATTCATTGTCTTTTTTTTTAGACAAATAAGTGATGAATAAATTATTACTATTTGAAGTTGAAACCATTGAGTTTCGACAGAACTATTGTGATTTCACAATTTAGAACTAGTTTAGAAATTTAGGGATAAGAAAACATTTAAATAATATAATGTATATAATGTAGGACCTTTTTGACAATTATCATGGAAACAAATTTAATGCCAAACCAGTTATATCTTCTGTGGACCAAATTCGTTTGCACATATAATATTAAGATTTTGCTTGTTTTGGTGATGTTATACATACATACATATGTATATATGTATGTATATGTAGTTGTAGTTAGTTAAGCATAATTAAAAATCATCCAAATTTTGTCTCTTTAGTTTAACGTTAGTCTACTTTCTACTATATTATGATCTTTCGTAATACAATGAAGAAAATGACAAATTTCATCATTCAAACGATTTATACAGATTGAAGAATGATCTTTGGGCATTTGATTGTTACTCAAATTAAATGACAAATTATCCGTTTTTTACTATGCGTGAATATATGCATAAAATAAGAGTTAAATAAAAGCACCATCGCCACTTATAAGAAAATAATAATTATAACAGAGATTCAAAGATAAAATTAATTTTTAACCTCATGATGTACCTAGTTATGAATTACATGGTGACCTCCAATAACAGATATATTTACATAAAAATTTATCTTATAATATTGAAATGGATTCAAATGGTTAGATCTTTAAAACTCAAGTTTTAGAGCGTTTTTTTAATTAAAACACTCTTTTATAATGGTTTGACAAAGCATCATTATAAAAGATGCCCGAACCCCTCTCTTGTTTGATTTATTACTTCACGATCGCTAAAATTTTGTTTAGCAAGGAGAGTTGTGGCATCTACATTAAATAGTACGAATATTTTTCGACACAGCCCAATCATTTTTAAACCAAAATAAATGCCTTAATCTTGAAGATCACATGATTATGATTCGAACTAAAGTTTACCGATTTTTTTTTCAAAGATTTAAGCCTATTACGCAACTGAAGCGAAAAATGGAGAGTTTTATCAGATGAGGCGAAATTTATTTGCGTACTCCAACAATGATATAGCAAAATGCTAACGGAAATCACTGCAAAAAAATACCAATTTAAAGTGTCACTTATCCAAATAACGTCCTGCAATAAAAATATCACTTTCGTTGAACAGCGTATACTGCAAAACGAAAAGCAGAACGACATTTTTCGTTTATAATTTTATTGTGTAATTTTATAAACTTATTTATAAACATGTCCATCAATTATTTAAGTTAGAGATAGGGACTGCATTAGGTTGTTCCAACCTGTGCCATACGTTCTGTAACTCACATCGATAAAATCGATTTCTCGACTAATTTTGTCGATGCCAGATTTACAGAACGTAGGCACTGTGATAAAGTGCGTATAAGTTCAATGAACAAAGAATTGAAAAGTTATGTTAAAATGAATAAAATGTTCATTGAACGTATCCAAAAGTTCACGAAATTGACATATTACAAGGGTTGCGGTGAGAATATATGACATATTTGTTTATTTTAAATTTTAGGATAAATAAACTACAAAATAGAGGGAAAACCAAAGTGGCGAAAATTTACAGCTTACCTATACATATATAGCCTTTTCATATAGACCCAAGTAACACCAAGTAAGACAAAAATAACATTTTTTTTAATTTAACACACCCGAATGTATAGAGGAAGTTGTAAATTTATTTATAATTTGAATGAAATAAAATGACAGAAAGCTAATAGGAAACCCCATTTAAGGAAGTAACGTATCACAGCCTCTAAATCAAATATTAAAAAAATCTTTTCTCAAACTGGAATTAAATTTACAGTAGTTATTTATTTTAGTAAAACAAAATATTACCTATAAAAAGGTACACTTAACTAATTGAACTAGCGGTGTAAAATTTAAAAAAAAAAAAAAAAAAAACTTGCGCAATTTTCAAGAACCAAGCCACACAAGCAAAATGTATTCGTATATTCTATTGAAAACCTTCAAGAGAATTCGCTTCTCGCGCTCAAATCGATGATTCACATTTGTAATATTGTTTCTTTCAAAATGAAACATGAAACTATAAACAACAGAAGAATAATTAGAAATACTTAAACATTTCTCATTAAATCAGGAGTATTAGCTCTAAGTCTCACATGTTGTTCCAACGAGCCACGATTCGACCAAGAATCAAGATTCAACGTCAACCAGAGAAAGATGATAAAAGCCATTGCCTTGGCTTTGACCAATTTAGATAGTTAGAACTCTCACTGACTACAGGAATAACCGGCCGTTGGCGTTCGTTGTGGCCGTGACCGTGAGTTTTAAACGCGAAAGTGTTATCGTTCAAACGAAAATGTATTCATTCAAATTAATTCTTGCGGTTTGTTGTGTGGCTGTGGCCTTTATTGTTTGTGCGAAAGGTTATCTTCTGAAAGCCCCTTCGTGGTGTGATAGAGATTTATGTCCAAATGGCGGTAGACATGTAGCCTGCAACAACAACGGTGTATGAACAGAGTGCGATCCTTGTGAGAACAAAATTATTTTTATATGGTTACCATTATTCATAGAATTTCAGTCCTGCTTGCCAGTCGGATGTTGTGGTTCTTAGGATCCAGCCTTTTAAATCGATGATTCTTCACGAGCATAATAAGCGAAGGAATTTCATTGCACTCGGCCTCCTGCCAGGCTATTACCCAGCTACTAGAATGGCAACTATGGTGAGTTTGTTTTGTCATTTCTTAAGTTACATCTAACCGTTTTAATTCAAATTTATGTGCATAATCGGTTTATCAAAATTAAAATCACAAAATCAACAAACTTGTTTGTTTGGCATTTTTGTTTGTTAATTTTTTTTCTTAAATTTATGAATTTGTGTGTTTATCTTTTGTCGGTCTGCGGCGTTGAATGCGCTGATGAGCTTAGAAGTGGGATGACGAACTGGCATATTTGGCGCTATTGAACTTAAAAACATGCACTCTTGAACATGACGAGTGTTACAATACCTACCGTTACCGAAATTCTGGACAATGTCTGTACGGGTTGTATTCGAAGCGATCCCATATCAATATGACTAACTTGTTAGAGCAAGCCGTTGGGGGCTGGTTTAGTGAATACAATCTGATTGACAGCAGCTACATTACAAGTTTTCGCCTCGAAAGGCATTTGTAAGTGTTATTTGTTTTTAACATGCATGATTGTGGCTTTTGTTTAAGTATTTAAATTTGTTGACCTTTTGCAGCAAGGAGTATGGCCACTTTGCTGAGATTGTTGTTGATCGCAACACTCATGTTGGATGTGCAGCTATTCGATTTACAAGGCCGGACTACCCGCAAGTGTACATTGTTAATATTGCTTGTAATTATGCATCAATATATGCACTGGACACGCCCGTGTATAGAGTGGGGAAGTCGACATCAAAGTGTCGTACCGGAAAAAATCCATATTATCCAGGGTTGTGTTCAAAGAGGGAGAAAATCAATCCGAACTATTAATATCAACAAATACGAATTTTATGAGAAAGTACAAAAAATATTTATTTTGTATATGCATATATATATATACAATACATACAGTATACACATAATCAAATTTGTCTTATTACTATTAGATATTCATTCACTGATCGCGGCTATTAAAAAATGAACACTTACCGATAGTTTAAGGCTAACATTTACAAAACCGCTGCTCTGGTGGGAGCAGTTTTTTTTTAAATTATTATGGTCAAAAAATGGCCATTTCTAATTGTGTTTTTGACTGGGTAAATCTGTATTTAATATTTGTGGGTTTACTAGGCAAATGTTTTGAAAACTTGACCAACGAACCCTACAAATTTTTAGTCAGTAATCAATAATCATTCATTATCTCATAATTTTTAGGTTTTTAATATTTCTCTACTTTAAATATTTGATATTAAACCTTCATAAAGAAAGAACTTGGGTACTTTTAGATCTCACTACTTTTCACGGCTGTCTTGTAACATACAGTTTTTGTTTAAAATATAAATATAACTTGGCTTTTTAAACATTTATGTTTTTGGTTTGATTCTTTTTTCTTAATAAATAATCATACAAATATTCCGCCTAAAAATACAATTTGAAGGAAAGAAATCTCCCTCGAAAATGCCGATTTCCCTCAAATTTTATTGTTCCCAGTAGTCGAATACTCTTATGGCCAATTTTCCCCGGAAATTATATTGAACCAGTTTCGAAATATGTTTTTTGAAATGATTTAATTTGTCTAACTGTCAAATTGAGAAAAATTCGATATAAGTATCTGCTTTTTGTAATGCAAATGTAGCATAGCCATAACACTATAGCCACTGAAAACAGACATCAGAAAAACCAACAAAAATCAATCTGCAGGAATTCGATAGATTTTTCAAACCCCAATGTGACTCAACGTGTAAGGACCGATATAGGAAACAATCTGTAATAATTCTTACTGTTCAATTAATTAAGACAAAATTTGAATTATTTACATAATCGAACAACAAATGGTATTAATTACAAATGGAAAGGAGAATGAAAACAGAAAATAAATTATACAAAAAAGAATTAATCAATTCCATATTTGATTTCATCAATTTTCAGTAATTGTCAGTTCTATTCTGTATTAACCTCAACTTAATTTTTTTTTTATTTTCTCAATTTCAACATTATGTCCAAGGTTAATATAAACATAAAGACAAAAAATAATCTTATGACGAAGTTATACATATATGTTTACATGCGCAATTGTTTTTATGTAGGTACGTTTTTATTTTGAAAATTTAACATTAAAATTTATAACAAAAATCTAAAATATTTGTTCATATCCTTATAAAAAGTGCAATCTATTGTGAACTGTTTTTAAGATGAGTGCATTTTTTACATATAAATATAAAATAACAAAATAGATAATTTAAAAACCCTTTAAGCATTGCGCAAACCGACGCGATAACACATGAGTCAATGGAGAGGCACACATCTACGCGATATGTGGATTAGATTGCGTCTACATCATATCGCCTGAAGTGAGCATTCAGTTTTAAGAAATTATTTGGTAATTAATACCAAGAATACTTAAAATTAAGAAACAACATTTTTTACCGCGTCAACTTTGCCTGCGTTCACCTCCATCTTAATTTCAAAAACGTTTGATTATGTAGAGGTTTTTAATTCATCGATATCGTAGCCATCCTGCAAAAAAATCTAAGGCGAAATATTTATGACACTTTTTTTAAAATTTAGAATCGACTATAATTGCCAATGGATCTATGATAACCCAAGCTAAAAAATTATCAAAATGCAAACGTATAAATTTGAATATAATAAAACCGTAATATTCTTTAATTTAACATTGAATTATGAAACTTACATTTATTATGGTGTCAAAAAAGAATACAATGTATAAAAATAATCATGAATTTACAAAAGACTAGTTAGAAAGTGTGTTGATAGTCCGAAATAGTTAAAAATATGCTTTAACATTGAATTAACATTAGCCAAGGTTTAGACAACCGAACAGTTGTATAATTTAGGTAACTCTTAAACATCAAATAAAAATGTTTATCCATGGTGCCGATTATGGAATCCGCAGTGATTCCTTTTCACGAAAAATAATTAGAGAGAAAAGAGAGCCCTGCACTGCGAATCCAGTATTGTGGGTTCCATAATCGACATGTATTACTTAGAAAGCTGTCCAATGTTAGACAATGTTTATAAATACGACCGGAATTGTTTAATTAATAGATTCAAGAGGGATCGACTTGTATATTTCTCCGGTATTGATTAAACAAACTCCAACCAAATTTATACAGGGTGGGCCAAATGCAAGTTTCTTTTTAAAAATATAATAAATACGGCCAACTGACATGGCCAAGACGACTGATAACACGATTTGGGAATTTGGTGCGCAAAAGATCGATTGCGATTGCATGGCGCGCCATCCTGCATGAAACAGAAGTCGTCCAAATCCATGTCTTCAATTTCAGTAAAAAATAGTCGGTTAATATGGATATGGCCCACCGTTGACCGAAACGTTGTTCCCAGACTCATTTTTCCAATAATAATGCCACCACTCCACAATCCGCAACAAACTGTCACTCTCTGTGGATGCACGGCTTCTCGACAATAACGTTAGGGTTTTCCGAGCCCCAGATGCGGCAATTTGGTTTGTTAACGTAGCCCCCAATATGAAAATGCACCTCGTCAGAAAAGATGATTTTTCGCCCAAAATGGCACTGTTTGGCCTACACAGCAATTTTCAATAAATTCCTAACGTCGTTCAAGCGTAAAACAACTCATTTCGTTCCGCGGAGGTATGATACTGACTTTCTGTCAAAATTTCGAGCGGGCGACAGCTGTAAGTGTCGAAATAACTTATGATTTAAAAAGAAACCACTAGGTGGCCCACCCTTTAGTTCTATTCGTTACTTCCCAAAACTTAATTTCTACCAGTCCAATTTCATTATTTTATATGAACTTTGACATTACTTATTCGATTAAAATGGGTAGAAATTGAAATGGGCAGAGATTTTTATCTACCCTTTAAAACTTAAATTGACTGCGCAATTTACCTGCATCAACTATCTGTCAAACTCGCAGCCCTGTGTAGGTTGCGATTTTTCACAACACAATCGTCATCGCAATCAAATCAAACAGAGTCAACGAACTTCAACTATAAAAAAGTAAGCAAACAGTCCAAGTTTGGTAAATGCCGGCTTCGTTAAATTACTGAAAAAAATTCATTTTGACAGTTTCTTTAATCATCTTGTTCTAGTGTAGTTTTTGAGAAAACACATTTTCGTTCGCGCCACCTTCATTTTACAAAAAATCTTTATAAAAAAAGAAAATAAATACGCAAATAACATTAGAAAATTCTTAAAATGTCCGCTTCTAGCAAACGTCGTGCAACATCAGACTTAAATCACGATAATTGGGATCGTGAAACTGAGCCCGAAAATAAAGGAACCTTCCAAACAGCACCAGAAGATGAACTCAAAAATCGTGTCATACGTAAAGCACATAGAAAATTAACCGGCGCACTTGATTCCACTAATAAACCAGAAGATGCCGGGGATAGTGGACAAACGAAGAGTGTCTTCAGTGGCTTCTCTGGTGAGTTTTGCATTTTCTTATTAATTTAGAATGTATCATAAAATTTCATGAAAACGAAAGGTTTTGGGAAGACACCTTCAACTGCAACAACAGCATCACTTTCTTCGAATGATTCTATAAAGAAACCCGAAGAAACCAAATCCACAACGAACACGTTTTCTTTCCTCAACAAATTCGCACCCGCTTCCTCCACCTCAGATGCGAATGCAGATACAGCACAAAACAATAGCGCCGTCTCAGGAGCCATCAGTAAAGGCAAAGATCCCTCAAACAACAGCAAGTACAACTTTGAAAAATCAAACGGCTACTATTCTAAGCTTAAGGGACTCAATCAAGCCGTCTCTGCGTGGATCAAGACACACGTGGATAAGAATCCCCTTTGTCTGCTAACGCCAATTTTCAAGGACTACGAGAAATACCTTGCTGAAATCAATAAGACCGAAGGGCTGACGAAGACTGAAGGAGGCTCACAATCACAAGGTTTAAATAACTTTAAGTTCTCCGGCAATCCGACTTCGTCATCGAATATATTCTCCTTCGGTAACAAGAATACTGACTCAGTAGATTCCAGCCGAGAGCCAAAGAAATCATCGATTTTTGGAAGCTCTACTCAAACCCCTGAGGAAAAACCCAAAGCTGTGAGCGGATTTAGTTTTGGTTCCAAGAGCGACTGCGCTCCATCCGTTTTCCCTGTGCCCAGCAGCACAGGCTTTATGTTTGCTGGAGCGAAACCATTCTCTTTCGGAAATATTCAACCACCGCCAGCCACTACCCAGCCAGCTGCAGAGGACAAAGAAAACGATGATGAAGAAGACGAACCCCCCAAGGTGGAATTCAAGGCGGTTGTGGAGGAGGATAGCGTTTATTCAAAACGTTGCAAGGTATTCGTTAAAAACGATGGCAATTTCACAGATCGTGGTGTTGGCACATTGTATCTTAAGCCCGTTAAAGATTCTGAGAAAAAACAACTTCTTGTCAGAGCCGACACCAATTTGGGAAATATTTTGGTTAATCTGATTCTGAACGATTCAATTCCCACTCAACGAATGGGAAAGAACAATGTAATGCTGGTGTGCATACCCAACCCGGAAACCGACAAGCCAACACCTATGCTTTTGCGTGTTAAGACATCCGAAGAAGCTGACGAGCTACTGGAAACTATTGACAAATACAAAAAATAAAATGATTACAATTAAATGAGAATGTGCGTGCACTTCGGTGTACAGAGAGGTCTAACCTGACTTAAAACAGACTTTATATATTTTGTGCTTATATCTAGCCCCACCCCATAGAGTTTCTTTCTGTATCGTATTTATAATTTTAAAATGTTAAAAATAAAAATCGTTTTCAAATTATTAAATTTTCCCAACTTTTTTTTGAGCAAGGGACTAATATATCGTCGTCGTTCTATGAAAAATCCCTAAGTCCATTTCATTAGAAACTGATAGACCTCTCATAAATACGGCATAGTTAACAGAATATCAAGATTTAAGTTTTGTAAAATGTACCCAACTCTTAATTACGTTTAGTCTAAATACAAAATTTCTTAATCTCAAAAATGTTCAAGTTCTTGTCAGTAAAATTCCTTCGCAAAGGCAAATGTTAGAAATTTTACAAAAATGGACTTAGGGAATTTTAATAGAACGACGACGATATTATCTATTCAAAATATTCTCACTGTTAGTTTGATTGTCTTAATATCTTAAAGATAACTTAGCAACGATATTGAATAAGTAATTTTTCGAAAATGATCGAAATCGAACACGCAACTTCATTTCGATTGAAATTGAAAATTGTAATACAATATGGTCAGTTATTTATTGTATCAGTCGAAGCGGATGTTTTTTGAGAATATTTTTAATTTAAAATATTGAAATATGTACAATTTTTATATATTTAAAAATATACATAATTTTATGTAAAATATTATGCTCACGTCGTATTATTTTGTTACGAAATTAAATAAAGCTCAACTCAGGCTGACGGCAAAAGCCACTGCTTTTATTAAGAATTTTATAAAACAAAGAATACATTACTATATACATATGTATGTAAATACAAGATAAATAAAAACATATTTCTACTAATACTACTAAAACTTAAATTTTAATATTTTTTTTGTAATTTATTAAAGGACAAGGAAGGGATCGGTTTATTTTAATACTTATATGCATACTATGTACAGAAAGGAACTTAAAAAAATAATGTTTGCCAGATACCGATAAACTAAAGTATATTGCTTGAAATTGAGTTAGTTTGTATAAAGAGTAATTTTAAAAATTAACTGAATTTAACACAATGTGTCTAAAAGTAGGCAGTGAAATTCCATATACATTTTGTATTCATATCCGATGAATTGAATATTTTGGTGAATCTCATTTTAATGCAAATTTATCGATTCGAAAATAAAACTAAATAGGTATTGGTTTTACTTCTTATCTAATCAAATACAAAAACATAATATATTTGTGTGGACACTAACCCTAGTTATTATGACGTTTTTGCATGTACCCCCTTTTCAACATTAGAAGCTTCCCTCCGCAGCACAGCATTCAAAAATTCAATCTGAATCGCAGTTATATCAACACTGGGTAGATTTTGTATTTTGGTTTTCAAAAACTGAAAGAACAAATCCAACTCGTCCTTCCTATTCCCGATAATCAGGTTTTCACTCGCAGGTGGCGAGGTGCATTCTGCACTCGCTTGGCCAACATAGACAGCAGTGCAACTG
This sequence comes from Epistrophe eligans, assembly GCA_951394125.1. Classification (NCBI taxonomy): domain Eukaryota; kingdom Metazoa; phylum Arthropoda; class Insecta; order Diptera; family Syrphidae; genus Epistrophe; species Epistrophe eligans. The sequence goes on along the minus strand of OX596029.1, from coordinate 107,026,341 downwards.
CTGTTAGGTTTTTTTAATATATTTTCTTTACTGTCTGAGTGATTCGTTGGCAATACCAAAGAATCAACTGCGACGAGATTGGTGTCTGCCTCATCATACAGATAAACTTCGCCATATGTATCATCGCCTACTGCCTCAACATTTCTCGCATGTCCATCGTTTACATCACAGAATTGCAACTCATTCTCATCAATTTCGCTTACATGTTCCATGGTCATGTCTTCCAAGTCATGATCATTCTGGTCAATAATAAATTCCTTATGCAAACATTTACTGTCTTGGGTGGTTTCTTCATCGAGTTCAATCAAAGAAGAGATGTCCGACGTCTTGACTTCGTGGATGCTGTTGCTCTTGGAAGATTTCAGATAACTGGCGCGTTCGGATTTCAATTTCGGTTGATAGATATCTGTGAGAAATGACAAATCTGAAGTGTATCGCCACTTCTCCAGGCATTCCTTGTATTTAAGCTTTCGCAAACGATATTGATGGTATGTGTCGCGAAGATTTTTCCATTTTTTTCTGCATTCTGAAGCTGTTACATTGCCTGTTCATAAACATTTCCATAATTATTTCATGCAACTTGATTTGAATTTAAAAAAAAAATTTTTGCTTACCAATTTCATTAGCAAGTTCCTCCCAGATCCGGGCAACATCTGCTCGTCTTCGCTGCTCCGTTGGAAGCTTGTAGTTATAGAGAGCTGGCCGCTTCCTGACGCACCAAATGAAATGCGACACGGCATCGTGGTCTTCCTCTAAGACTTTTTTTCTTCCTGATTTAAGTGAATTACGTAGTTAAAAATTTCTTATTCGTGAATCGTGGTTTGTTTTGTTTTTTTTTTAACATACCTTGCATTTTTATTTGTTTGAAAAGTAATTGAAGTAAATAGTGATTTTTTACTCGATTCTCGTCGTGTGTCGAGTTGATGTTTTACTCGTTGTTGATATTTCCGTTTTCGTTACTGGCTGTTTTAACCGTTACACTCTGATTTTAAACGGATTTCATTATATTTTACGCAGCTATAATTGTATTTTCTATTTTTTTTTTAATGAATTGCATTTAAGATTTTCTATTTTAACAGAAATTCGTAAAACTCTGGAAATTTTTGTATGAAAAATTGTGGTTTTGACGGTTCCTATTAGTGTAGGCACCATTTTGGATCCCGTTACGTTACACAGTCTACTTTTTGACAGTAGCAAACAAGGATGGCACAAGAAAAGAAACATTCACAATAGATAATTTTGAAAGTCCCCTTTCACACGAGGAAACATAATTGTCAACAACTTCCAGTTGGTAACTGAGAAGGGCAAGAAGTAAGAGAGGAAAATGAAAACTCCCCGGTCGATGATTTGAGATTTTTTTATTCCTCTTCACACACTCAGTAGAGAGTATTCAACAAAGTTACTTTAATAGAAAACTACGGAAAATTTTTAAGATTTTGTTTCCACGCGTGAAAGGTAATTTAAAGAAAATGTCAAAAAAATCTCCAGCAACTTATTTTCTTGTGTGAAAGGGGACAAAGGGTTTTTTTGTATGATAAAACACTCGCAGTTAGGTACCTTTCGCACTATCATATTAATATTTAAGGTTTGAATAAAACAGCAAACACTTGGGTGAACTACCACCAAGTTCTTATGGGCTGGATTTATAGGTATTTCACGACTACCACGATGATCATCATATTCCTTTTAGTCGTGCTTAGTCATTTGATCAATAAACTTAAAAAAAAAAAAACTTTTTGCCGTGCGTCACTGGGAAGCAAACCAGACCAAGCTACCTTCAGATCAGGTCATCCCAACCTGCATTTGTAAGTACGCATATAGTAAACTGGCAAATGAAATAAGAATGGTAAAAATCTACTAACTGACATTCATTAATATATGATATTTTAATGGATATAAAACATATCTTCAATATCAATTTTTTTTTATTTTGAAATCTATTAAACAGAAATCCGTAAGACTGCTTTTAAACGCTGCAAATATTCTGCAATTATCCTTGCAATTTTTGAGCATGTTGGTGGGGGACGTATGCGGTGTCCGGGGTAGACAAAGTTGCAGAGGTTGAAATAATTGCAGAGTTATCGCTCTTTCTTCTTTGTGCTTTTTCTTATTGTTTGAGACATAAGCGGAGTAAAGAGTGACGAGATATTATTTCCTTCTCATTTAACAAAAATTGCAGGTATTAAAATTTGCAGCGTTTAAATGGATGCTGCAATCGGAAAGAAACTCAAAAGGGAATTGCGGATAGAAATTGCAGTCGTCTAAAAGCAGTCTAATGAGATCGCTCAGTTATTCGTGTTTCAACTTTATAATTTTTAAATAAAAATTTTAAAGAATAATCTACTATTGTGAATAATCAACAAGAACCTCTACAACCGACAACACTCTTCTACGCCGTAAAATCTCCCTTTAACAGACAGAGAAGAATATCTTCATGCAAACAATAACAAAATGGACGAGCATCATTCACAAACATAAATTTTCATTTTCCAACAAATGTCAATATGGGAAATTCTATATGTAAAAAAATATGTAAAAAATATAATAGCACCGTTTCCCAAAGAAGTGTCATTTATCTGTGCTGATAATTTTTTTGTAACTTTTCCTTTTTCTTTTTTTCTTTTAAAAAGAAGGAATTCTATCTTCTTCCGAGAGAATTAAACAAATCATCCGATTACTCACGCAAGCGATAGAGTGGTGAAATAACATTTATTCGTTTTATTTTTGTTTATTTCAATATTTTTGTTTGGTCACTGAGAGAGAGCAACGACGAACCGAACGAAATCCAACTAGAGAACTCTTCCAAGCAGTTTTTTTTATTATTATTCTCGCTCGTGTCCTCATTGCTCAGTCTTGCTAGCTAGGTAAAGAAGAACAAGAAAAAACTTAAAGCGATAGCTACACAGTAAGTGCAAAATTTCTTTGTCTTAATTAGAACCAAAAAACTCAACAAAAGAATGTGAATTACAGATAAGTTGGTTTCTAGCTAACGAACCAAAAAAGCAATAAAATGGATATCAGTGAGAGTTATGATCCCCAGCAGCAACAGCAACAGCAGCAAACACAAACTCAAGAACAACAACAGCAGCAGCCCCCGCAATTGGTGTTCCCTTCCGTGCAGCCGTTTCCAATGAATGGATTTAGCGATACCACAGCACCGATGCAGGAGTTTGTCCGGAGGCCGGTTGGAGCGATAGAAGCACCGCCACCGACTCCAGTATCTACCGAGGTTGATATCGATTCATGTTTGTTGCAGCAGTTCAGTTGCTTGGGCACAACGGACCACGAAGATTTAATAAACCAATTCCAAACTTTAATGAACAATCAGATGAATAAAGAGTCAGCAAGATTCTTCCTCGAGATGAGCAATTGGTGAGTACTCTTTTTTAACCCAAGATCTCGGTTGATTTTAAATCCTCAAGAGAATTTTTAGCGTTGCAAGAATTGTTCCTTGAGCAGTAATTCTCACTTACGGTTCCGGTAGTAAAATGAAAGTTCTTATGGATGAATAATAGCACCAAAGTCTTCTTGTTGCTCAGGTTGACAGAAAATTTGGCCATCATCGTGTTCAAGTTAAATAGAGTATTCTGCCTATCTTCTGCGCTATATAATTGACATATTTTACAGCATATTAACGACCTACATCTTCTTCCCTTTAAAATGGAAGTAGGATAAAATTATCCCTTCCGCTAAAAACCCGAACGGGTATTGCGTTGGAGCACCGACATGTTTCCAGACGCTGATAATGTTAAATCTTGCTGATTCGATCCTTCTAGGCGAAAATGAATGAGGTGCTTTACATCTCACTTTGCTTAAAAAAGAAACATCTTTTTTTTTGCTAAATCCCGATAAATATATCAAATATATCGTAAAACCATCGATTATTTCAGCAACACTAAAAACTTAGGAAGTGCCCTAAATAGTGTCATTGAAAAAAAATCGATTGTAGTCTTCGTACATTGAAAGTCTTCGAAACTTCATTCTTACCGAAACCAAATTGCTACTGGCCAAAACGCTTTTATCAAAAAATGGGGCCCGCAAATCTTCCGTGTCGGATTTTTTTGTATACGGCCTAATCACTCCATTTTTCTATAGAATTGGTAGGTAACAAGTTTTATATTTTTGAAATACAACTTTCAAGACTGTTAACCGTTTCCTTTTTTTTTGAAAACGGCTCCCACGGTCATCTTATCATGAAAAAGTGTCTGTAAGTCACAAGGCCCTAGTTCCCCACCTATTTTATTCAATTTTCATACAATTGTTGGAATATTTTTTTTTTAATATAAAAATCATTTCCTCAAATACGGTTATTAAGTTACCTCCGGTATCGTCAATGGCCATCTGTAGGATCTGGGTCTATTAAATGATACCTACATTTTTACAAAATATAATAAATAAAAGATTGATTCCTCGTTTTTGTTTTTGTACTTTTGAATATTTCAAAAACATAATAAAGCATTTCTGAATTCAGGCCATATTGAATCTTATTTTCTGTTTAGGAACCTGCAAACAGCGATCGGTTGCTTCCTGGATTTTTGCAACATGCAAACGTTACCATCCATGAAGATCATTGCACAATCACGTCCTTCCGAGTTAAAGCAAGCATGGAAGCTACAAAACGATGGCAACGAAGATTGGCCAAGTGGCTGTTTTCTTATGTCCCCAAATCAAACACGAAAAATTGAGGTGCCAGTGATACGACCTGGTGACACCTGTGACATAGTTGCTGACATACCCCCAACGAATCCTGCCATAATGTGGAGGTTATGCACCCCAAATGGCTGGTACTTTGGAGGTAAGTTAAAAAATCTTTTAAACTTAATTAATTAATTTTAATTGTTTAAAAATTTTGTTTTAAATAAAAAGAAACAATATGGATGATACCACCCGGCACCTGTGATACCGCTGCTGATTTGGCTGATCGAATGGCACAACTACGAACATCCAATTCAATGAGTCCCGAGAGTTTTCCCCAAGTCAATGTTGTGATAATGGTTAATATGGAATGAACGTGCTGCGTGTCTTTAGGTTGTTAGGTTGGGCGCTATGCGTCACTTGCATATTATTATATTAATTATATATAAATATTGAACAAAAAACAAAATAAAAAATACATGTAAATCTATTTTGGAGATTCCCATTTAAAATTTTAACTAATTCTGTTATCAAATGATGAAAAAATCCGTTCGGTTAAATTCTTAAATTTGAAAGAATCATAAAACAAAAATCGTTGAAAAGATAAGTAAATATTTCTTTTTCATGGAAAAAAATATACATTTATATTAATCCGTTATATTCTTTGAATAATCAACATTTCAATACAATTATATTTATACATAATTGGTTTTAGGAAATAAGATTTTTTTTAAATCAAATTTTAAACTAAACACAAATAATATTGTATCAAAAAGTAGTGATTTCTTTCGTTTTTAATTGAATTATAATAATTATAAAAGAAAACAAAACCTGTAAAAAAAATTATACTTTTTCATTTTTATTTGTATTTCTTGTTAAATCTTCCTATGTGTGTGTTTGTCGTTCTATGATTTGTTTTTTTTTTTATTTTGAATTTAAATATATGTACTCTTTTAGCTCTTGTTCGTTTTAAATTTTAAATCATGAAATTGGAACGAAATTAATATTTTATAAAATAGTTATATAAATACAGATAAAAAACTATAAGGGGATGAATAGTGTTTTAATTTTATTTATTTGTAAAGTTAGTCATCAGTTAAACATGTTTAGCAGTTGGGATTGATGATAAGTGCCGATCTAAATTATAGACGTTTTCAATACTTTACATTAAACAATGTATTGAAGCTTAAAACCGTCAAAACCTATTATAAGTCGTTCGTTTTCCTTTCGATCAAAAAATTTAATTTATTTTTCTTTTTCAAATGAGAGGCTCAGACGTCATGGAAAAGTGACATTTATCTAAAAATGTTAGTTCAACATTGAAGTATTTATGTCATGACACCCGATCATACACTTAAAATTCAGTAAATCCACTGTAATCGGTGGGTAAAAGTCTTGAACCAATCATGAACCACGTTTGTGCAAGTGGTAAGTGGTAGATTTGAGCAGTTTATCGATCTATTCGAAATATAAGACAGTTATAATCACACGTTACTATTAAAAATAATTTAATGATTATCAGCATTTTTGAGACTTTCGTTGAAATGCAAAAAAATATATTTAAAATGACTTTAGTAACCTTTAAAGAGGGGAAAATGGCATTAAAATTAAGTCTTTAAGTAAAGGCGATGACTTATTCTTTTAAATGACAGCGATTTTTAAGCGTGGTTTCTCTTTTGGTCTCTTTAAGGTTGTAAAAATGTTTTTAAACACCCGATTTTTAATGGAAAGGAACATCTCTCCCAACTCTTTTTTCAACTTATGTATGGAAATATAAGAAAAATCACAAAGCTATTTTTTCCAACCTCAGCAATTTAGTCTACCACGGCCACATCATTTGTCCCCCGCCTATGGTCAGGTTATATTTTGACTGAATGCTTCCTTTACTTTATTAACAATGCGAACATAACCTTAATTTCAACAACAACCCAATCTGTCAAAGCCCAAAGTATCGAATTCGCCGGACTGGACTGTCATCAAAACGTCATTTTTAGCGAAACTTCATCTATTTCGCCTTGCACACACAGAAAAATAAGAAAATTTTATACCATTTTACGTTTGTGCTTTAGCTTTTCACAAAAAAAATGGAAGTGGTGGAGACGTACGTTTCCCAAGTGCAAAGTTTTCCGTGCTATAATTTCCGCTAAAAAAGGCAAAAATAAACGAAATTAAACTTAAATATTGCAATATAATTCAAATATGTAAGTGTTCTTTGATATCAATTCAATTAAATATTTCAATTGTGAATATAATATCCAAATAAAACGACCGTGAAAGCAGAAACCTATTTTTTTTTTTCAAAATGAAAATTTTTAGTGCGACCTAGTTTTCTTCATCAAAATTTGGGTCTTGGAATCTTTCTTTGCAAAAAAAAAAAAAAAACGAAAACCGAAAAATGATTCAAATTGGACAGAAAAGAGTGCGATGGATAAATAAGATTATAAAATATTAAGCTTTCCTTTAAGTATCTTGATTTCTTAGTAGGCCGTAAAAAAGTGCCAAGTGTGACGGTGACGGAAGTTTGTAAATTGTTTGATCGATTTTAGGCCTTCTTCATAGTTCTTTACTATCGTTTCTTGTGGTGGCTATCTTTTTCTGGTTTTCGGTTGCAAAACAATACTAATTTACCTACCTTACGTCGCGAAAATTAGCAGACAGAAACCTAAATTTAGCTCACCGAATATCATACTTGGACTTCGGGCCACGAAGGTGATAAAAAATAAAAATCTTCCGCAGTTTGACTGAGAGAGAAAAGTATTATAAAATAAAATAAATTATATTAAAAAACATTATACCTACATATGTATATATAATTCATTCGGAAAAATGTTTTTGGCGTTCTCATAATTATTGTGCATATACATATTTAGTATAGTAATGGTATCTACCCATCTACAGGCAGAGTTTTTCAAAGTTTCTCTCGGTTCGCAATAGTTTCGAATTATTTGGTTTTACTATTAAAATGATGACCTTTAAAATAGATTTATTGTTGAAATACCTACCCACATACCCAGCTAATCAGAGTGGGAACTAACAAATATATAAAACTAACCTGACAGGCCAGCCTACTCCATTTAAATAGTGGACGAGCATGAGGCAAGAACGACTACTACTACGAAGACCTCGGACGACGACGTTGACGAACAAAAACAATCCATTTCCATGTTTGTCATGTCTCATGTGTCTGTTCGTTCAGATTGAGAAAAAGGAAGGAAGCTGGTTCATTGATTTTTTCCAATTTAAATCGTTCCGATTTTTTTCTCCGATATGTAATCGAGCAGAGTTGCCATTGAAGTATTTCAAGAGTATCTTTTACACAATATTTTTCATGTTTATTTTTCCTTTGTGCCATAGCATTTAAGAAATCGTATTCTTTTAATCAATACTAGATTTATGATAATGGAGCACCTCAAATGTCCATTTATACTGTTCTCGTACTTTGAGTTTTAGTCTAAACTAGAAGATTTTCTTTACATTTTTTTACGACAACGAGTAGGGAGGTTGACCTACAATGTATTGCCAATCAGTGCTTCTAAGATGAGGGACCACGACTTTCGGCTTGACAATCCTACGCAGACCAAATGTGCAAATATGTAACACTCAGCCTTTCCTATTTTCTTTCTTGAAACAGAAACAGATATAGGAGAATTCATACCAAGTTTACCACCTCGAAAATCAAATTCAAAATTTGTATAGATTATATACGCAGGGCTGATAAGTTCGCGCGATAATTTTGCCTCGCAAACGACGTGTTAAACTTATGCTTTAGGTGGGTTCATGCAAAGTGAAGCATCAATTTACGCAAATACGAGGTTTGTAAATTTATCTCATGGCATAAATGGCGTAGTGTTATGTCTGTAAAAATATTCAAAATATAGATAAATATTTATATTTAAGATAAGACATTTGGCAATATTGTTTTTTCAAAATTGTTATTTTTTTTAATAAATTTGTGCACAGATAACAAAAAACTAATTGATTTTTTTCTTCACTCGCATCAGATTGCAATACCTATAAGGTATTTGTTGAAGTCTGTTGAGAGATAAGGATTATTAAGCGTTCCAAAGGTGTTTCTTACTTTAATTTCAATACTTTCAGCATTGATTCTTGGATATATATAAAAAACCTCCTGACATCCAAACCCCCTCTCCTATTTAGATATAAGAAAACAATTTGTGAATAAAATGTATGAAAGAAAAATTTAACAAAACTGATGTAATTCAGTTCTGTTCTATTTTGGATTTTATTATTCAATGATCTAGGTATCAGTTTTTAGCCGAATGCTGATAACCAGATGTCTTCTGGTTTTTGAAAAAAAAAAAAAAATACGAACACCACTTTTTTCTTTTAAAAAATATATTACAGTACAGTATATTTAAAAAAAAAGGTAACACTGAATCAATAACAAACATTTCTTCTTTAGCCGCACCGGAATGCTATAACTTGCTTTGTTTTCCTCTCCCATTGTGATATTTTCTTTTAAACTTGTCTTTTTGAGCCTGTGTGCGAGTCGATAGTATAATTAATTTATTTATAATGATAGATTTTTGTGAAAATGCTTATCATAAAAAAAAACTCGATTAAAATTGGTTTCATTGGCATCGTTTCATCCAGCTTATAGTCATTCGCTGCTCTTTCCTTTCCTATTAAGTGAATGATCACCAACTCACAAATCGAAGGTTAAATAAACACAAGCAATATTATATTTATATACCTATCAAGAATAGTTCTTGTTTTCTACAGTTTAAATTTCATTTCGACCCATAGGAATTTATTTAAAATCACACTTATTTTCTTATCAGTTCTGATGTCATATTTAATTTTTTCCTTTTAAATACAACAATAAATTCTTATTTAATTTTTAAAAAAATTGTTCATAGATAAAACGTATTAGGTATCTTTAAATCTAAAAAATAAAAATTTATTTGCGACCTTGACAAAAATACTTTAGAGCGTCAAACCGATTACTATGCACATATGTGCATTTCTTCGTCTTCCATACTGAGTTAACATACAATATCAGATTTCTCTATTTTCAAAGCTATCCACTGACTGTAATGTCTCAAAATAAGCTTTTGTTGATCCCGAGGGGTAGACAATTCTTTTTTTTTTAATTTTTAATTGCCCTAAATGGCAAATATCAGTTTCGACATTTTAACCAAATCTAACATTACAAGGACAAAGATGTCAAAAGAATGGTTTTCGTATGAGCGCCCAGATGCATGTACATAAATACAAACATATTGAATAATTAAATGGAAGTATGATATGTAATGATTTTTCTATAATTTTTAACAAAATAATTTCAGTGAAAATGTAGAACTATTGGTCCTATGAGGATTTAATTTCAAAAACAATAGATTAGCGAAATAAATGTGTACCTATGGTAAATCTTCGAGATTTGAATAAGAAAAGATTGAGGGAAAATCTACTTAGATCTCAATTTAATCGTCATCGGTTCATATTATTGAAGTACCTACCTATAAATTTTAATAAACGTGTTAGTATAAAAATTAATAAAATATCCGTCTGTCTTTAATCCACAGCAAAAAATCATACATATTGGCAACACTGCCAAGGAATTATGTGTGTTTGTACTCAACTAACTAGAAAAAATATTTGTATCTAGTGTCCGCATATCTACATACCTACATATCTTATTAAATACATTCACCGTTTTTTTTTTTTTGTAAAGGAGAGCTTTTGTATTTATATGTACACATTTTGCTTTATATATTTAAAAACGATGTCGCTTAAGGTCGTTGTCATCGACCTTGATTCCATGCTTTTAGCACAATCACACACACACCCACATGTAATACAAAACTGACAATACGACACATATACATTATACAAACATATATGTACATATACATAGATGAAACCAAGAAGTATATTTGTTTTTTTATTTTTTTTACGAATTCATCACACAATGTGGAATTTGTATTTTTATATCTTTGAACATGTAAGTATCTTGAGATAAATCTCTTCCTTGCATACGCTGCATCTTTGATTCGATTGCTGTTGTGTTACATTCTTGCATTGATATATTCTAAAACTCATCCTTCTGCTAGCAGAGAACCAGAGAGAATTGAGTAACATAACAAGCTGAAAAAAAAGATTCATTGATCTAATTGGTGGAGAGGAATGGAAGGTATTTATCGGTTATAGAATCTTGTAATTTATATATTTTATGAATTATGACTAGTAGCCCCATGAGGCCATGAGGTACCTATGTTCATACCTAGATTTTTTTTTTTTTTTATTTAAGAAATTGATTTTTTTGTGAGAAAAGGATGATCAAGGAATTTGGAGTAAGAGTATTGAGTATTCAGAAAGAGCTCGCTTGTGACTAGTTTAACCCCCAGCCTTCCTTTTCGAAACGGTTTATGAAAATCGCTCAGTAAGAGCTGAGTTATTGAGGAACAAAAGAACTCCTTAACAATTCGGCCTGATCATCCCCCAAGATTAAAAACTAAACTGGGTGATCGTTACCGCATCTAACAAAAGTTGGCTTTGTATCGAAAATAAAACTGAAAAATACTTCCCAATACATTTTTCTTTCGTATACTGTTATGGAAATCTGTTTAAGATCGTGCTCCTTTATGGTGGTTAATATTAATAGAAAAACATGTCCTAGTTTTTTTTTTTTATTTCGAGTGATGTATGTATTTCTTTTTGAGTGTAAGTTACGCATTACAAACCATTTTGGACATATATTTTTTCAATACTTCTTTTTGTACTTATATTTGGCCTGTTATGGTAGGTATATAATTCTATTTTGGCCATAGTGCCAAAAGATTCAATGTGGTCATGTAGTTGAGTTATGTAGTGTGTTTGATAATTTTCTTGTTGAGTGCGCATAATGAATATTATTATGGACTGCGTAGGTCGCAGACATGGTGGTTTAAATAAATGCGAGTATATTGACTCGTATATTACTACAGACAAATAGTTTTAAATACTTTGTCAATTAAAGAGAGCTTATTGTAAGATTGAGCAAAAAGATAACCTACCATACCGAAGCAATGTCTCGCTTGCCAAATTTTTCAATATAAATGGTGGGCACATTCTCAACCTAAGGAGAAGGATGAAAAAAAGATTTGTTGAATATGCGGAACCAGAACAAGATAATTTATATCAGTAGGAGTATGTATTTTCATGTCCATTAATTGGGATGCATATTTGTCGTATATTTGTGCCCTTCTTTTATAATAGTTTAAAAGTTAACTATACATATTTGATTTTGTGGCTTTTTAATAAACAATAATAAACAAAACATATTGCGACACAAAGGATATACATATGTATGTACATATACAGAATACTTAAAACTCAGGGCTGCTTGGGTTTTTATTTTATATCGAACTCCTCAGAGCTGATTTTTACATTCTATGTTTTACTGTATATTTTGACATTTCGTCTTTAACCCACTTATTACCAAAGACATTTAAAACTAAAATTTTAAAATTTTGTTTACATAACTTAATTAAATAGTTTCAAAGGAATACAAAAATATTTTTTTAATTTTTAAAAAAAAGTTGGAAGTGAGGTTTTTGAGCTGTACCCAAGCAGGTACAATGGGAATTTATGGTTGCTAATTTTTTAAGTGAATTTTTTTAAAGCAATCATTTTTGTCACATAGGACTATGTCGCAGGACTCACAAACCCATCTGATTCGCATGTGGCGTACTCTGCATCTAAGAGGCTTTTCAATTCTCTTTGGAAAATGGTGACCTTCAGATAAAGCAACGCTTGTAGATATGGACCGTTTTGATGTCGAAGGTTAGAGAATTGTATATCTTCTAAGATAATATCGAGCAATATCTCTTTGAAACAATAGCAAGTCATCTTCGGAATCTTTTGCGACTTTATATAGTTTCCAAGCTTTCACCAATGTAGAGCTTAGCATTGACGTAAAAGCGGCCACCACCACTTTTTGCCTCGAATTTTGATTATATAGGCATTGACACACTGGTCGTGTAAGTCAACGCCATCAATTCGATTATTATAATCCGCAATAAAGTTCGGCTGCTGAATGAAAACTCTCTTTTTTCTACTGGTGACCAACGTTTGACATAATACCCATGGACTGTTTAGTATCAAAGTCTGTGCCCATAGTGACACCACTATTATCGACAACACTAAACAACTCGAGATCCCAGTGGCATTTGTATTGTAACACATCAGCGTTCACATTTTTTGCGCCACAATAAGTATCAAAGTTATATAGGAAACCACAACTACTCGTCAGCATACAGTTATTGAAACCGTTCTTAGACCAGCGTGGTTGGGTTTGAGATTGCCCAGATATTGAGGTTCTTATCACTGATAATCAAAATCATCATCCCTAATGAAAAGTTCAACGTTACCTGGAACATCATTGGGTATGTGGTCGTTATCCATATTTTCTGTGTCTATTTCATCCTCGTCTGTATTGTAATCTGGATCTGGTGATATAAATGCAATGTCAAACACAGTGTTTCGATTGCATTTCTTGCATTTGGAAGATTATTGAATCTCCTTCCATAAAATAATAATGATGAGAACGTTTTGAAATCCATTCTATAAAAAAAAAAAACTTGGCAATTTTTCCCATTGTACCCAAGCGGGTACACCTAGCGTAAAAATAAATGAATACTTGATTTTTCACTTTTATCTGATTTATTATCTGAGATATAAGTTTTTAAACTATTTCCAAAAAAATAAAAATAAAATTGATAAAACGAATACTTGTTCTATTGCAAAATATAGGCCAACCTCCGAAAAACCGAGAAAATCGTAATCGCACCTGACGCGGAGTAATAAAAAAGACTACCGTTGTATTTTGTTAACAATAAATTGGACACCTAGTTGTTAAAAACATGTAAACGAACAAATAAAAATCAAATTTCATCAAAACAAATTTGAAGAAGGACAACGGTAAAACCATAATGTTGTTCAATTTTCTGTACCCAAGCGGGTACAATGGTAGTAAATGGGTTAATAACATGAATCGGATATTATGAAATTATTAACAAAATATCTCATATTTACCATCAACAATTCAATTCAATTGTTGTCGCCTAAATGCCAACAGTTTTTTTAAATTTTGACAGCTCTTAATTTTTACCACAAGAAAAAACCTGGGTGTCGTGGGAGTCATTCGACCTCGCCCCGAACACACATCGACCACATAACAAAAAACCTGGGGCGAAAAAAGTGTTACATAAAACACTTCAGAGCGAGTTTAGGGCGGATCTCTGATGGATTTTCAGAAATTTGAACAAATTTTTTTTTGGCAAACCATGAAAAACATTATAAATGATCAAACCACCAACTTTCCTATTCCTTGTCATTGTTACACTCAAAAACACAAAAGTAGTTTTTTGCTTATAACACAACATTTTATTGTTTACAATTAAAAAAAAGTAAACAAAACACATTCACGTTGTCAATTAAAACAAAACATCAATAAAGCCTAAATAAATAAATAAAAACTGAATCATCAACATTAAATTGGGTACCTACCCTCTCTTCCAACTAACTCTGAATCATCCTTCTAGTCATCAAGAGTCTAGACAATGCCCGATCTAAGGTCGCATTCTACTTGTTGTAGCAGGTACTTGACTTGAATCTTTGTTATTAACTTGATAAGTTCAATGATATACGAGTATTGTTATATTATGATGTTAAATAACCTCACGTAATTTTATTGATTATATTGCCATTCAATTTCTAAGCCAGGGCATTTTATAGTGATTTCTTTTTACCTCATGAGTTATAGTTATAGTACAAATATATTATCATCCCTTAGTTTTAAATTTAAACACAGTAAGGAAGGCGCGCTAAAATAGGGTGCTTTAGGTTTGTGAAAACTAGAAACAAAGTGTGTAAAAACTGTCATAACAGAAAAGAACAGATTTGTGTTTTATGGGGTTGAATGTAAGCACTTTCTAAATATAAATTTATTTTTAATTAAAAGAATTTGAATTTTATATTCATTCACACTTTTTTCATATTCTTTTATGTTTTGTTCTTTATTTCAATCCAAAAGTCTAATAAATGTACTTCTCTCGTAAATTTTAGCTTTTTATTTTTCAAAAACACAAATCAGCTGGCACAAAAGCAGATGTAGAAAATGTTATAAACTGTTCTTTACAACATCATGGAACCCAAAGTGATAGAATGTAGAACAGTTTAGGGCAAGGTTTTTATTAATCAAAAAACAGAATCCTGTGCTGATCTTTTGTGTTCTTTTTTTTCTGCAGAACAGGTTCATTAAACACACCTCGTAACTCATAAATTACTGTTTTTGGCTACTTTTATACTACGTTTTCATTAGAACCGAAGTAAAGTAATTTCGCAAGTTACAGAAAATGGGTTTTCATCTCGAATTTTACAATTTGTTTTGACAGATCATTTCATTGTGAATTTTATTTGGCTGTTAATCGCTTATTTTTGCTGTCGGCTCTTCTTGTTGTTGCTTTTAATACATAGAAACTTGACATTTTCAATGGAATTCACTTTGAATGGGTTCTATGGGTGTGTTCGTAAGGTTTTCACATAATTTCGTGCAAATTTGGTTGAAATTACCTCATTTCGTAATATGAATTTGTATGGGAAATGTGGAAGTTTGGAATCGAATTTTGAAATTTCCAACAGACAAAGTTATGATATTTTTTATTGACACTACTGAGGAATTCGCTCTTTACTACGTCAAAAACATTCAAAGCCAAAAACAAGAAGTTCTGTGCTCAATAATTAAAACATCCAATTTGTTTAAAATTATTTTTAAATATGAATTAAAACAAATTCAAAAGTTTACATTTCGTAGTTCTATTTATTATATTTCAAATTAATATGCGTACTCCTTTTCTATGTACATATTTAAATAATAAACATTTAGCAATCCTCAACAAAAATTTGTCTCACAAGTCACAACTCATGTCACTTTAGCAATTTACTTCAACTCGTCACAGCAAAAACCTGGTTCTACTTCGAGTTAAGGGCGACTCCAGGGTTCCTTGACATTTCAATAAAGTAATTTAATTTTTTAAGTGTACTTCTATTATTGCTTTAGTTATTATTCTTTAACAAATTTTACTTGAACATTTTTGGTTCACGGCGGCGGCGCGGCATTCGTGTACTTTTGAATAGTTTCAGTTCTCTTTTACAAAAATTCATCCATTCTCAAAATTTGAAAGATTCGAGATTGTAATTTTTGGTCAAGAAAGTATACGAACAAATATAAAGTAACAATGAAAAAAATCCGTATTTCCTGTTAATTTTATTTTGAAATATATGTATGTACGTATAACGAATACTCTCAATTCTACTTTACTTTTCACTTAACCTCGCAGTGGTACGTTGACATTTTTATGACGCAGGGCATTGTGCTGTGTAATAGCGCCAGTGTTCTTTATGTACTGGTGTCATTTTCAAAAAAGATATTTTTTTTTACGTTTGGCAATAATGTTGCAGCATGGAGAGACTTATAGCTTTTAGAACTTAAGTGAATGACCATCATATTACCAAGGTTGTGTATTTTTAAACTAAACAAAAGTACCTATGGATTCAATACATAAGTGATAAGTCCCTGAAGTCTCTTGATTATGATTTATTCTTCATTTTTCACGGAGCTTGTCAAAAGTAGGGCATTATACAATCAGTTCCAGACAAAATGTAGCCAACAATTTTGTTGTTATTGTTATCGTTTCTTATTCTCTCTCTCTAACTTTATTTATACATAGAAATGCTCTCACTCTTTCTCACAATTTGGCCAGAACAATTTTTCTGTGCTTTATGTACATAAATGTATCATGTAGCTGTACCATTTGATTTGTATTGAAATACTTATGTATGTATGTATATGTTATGTTGAGGTATGTAATCCGGAACTAAACGCTAGTTCCTTGAATACACAATGCACTCGTTGTCAATAGGGGGTAATGTAGAAGCACTTTAGTGGGAAATAAATTCAATAGCATCAAAGAGACGCAGCAAAACTGATTACACTTACACCTACACTCACGTGCGAGAAGTTGTTTTTATTATTTTGTTTCTTCTTCATTTTTTTTTAAGAATATTTTTTCTATTTTTTATATTCTTTTCCGTTTCTTTTGGTTTTGTGGGTTATTTTTTAACACCTGCGCAGTTTGTGACGATTGTAATCGCGAAAATAAAGGTTTTCTCATCGTCGTTACCTCACACAAAATATGCTCTTCCGTGTACAGTCAGTTGTGTTTTATGTCTTGTTTACAAAATATTGAAACTAATCGCTGTTCCAAGCACTTTATCCGTCCTTTCGTTGCGTTGCGTCGTGTTACTCTAAAAAAAGGAATTTTAAGTAAATAAAATTATTTTAAAATATTTTAAAATACAAAAAAAACAAGAGTTTAAGTTTAAAATAGAAAAATAAAATATGTAGATGATTTATGAATAGAACTAGTGTTCAATACCGTTGCTACTGTTGAATGCACTCGAGCGATTACATAAGCTTCTCCTCGGCATAGAGCGACCAGTGAACGCGATGTTTACGTTTCGTTTTTTTTTCTTTTTTTTGGTTCTGCTATATTTTGATTTTTTTTCCTCCGTTAAAAATACGTAATGTTGCCTGATGAAGTCGCAGTGCTCTTGAACTTGTGAGTTTTCCCATGCAATGATGATATCGACTAGGAATGTGACTACTGCAAGCGTTTTTGAGATTCAAGTGAATTCTAAGAGCTCATGGAAAATTATGTGTTAATGGTCTTGTATCTACATACACATGTATGTGCAAACTGGTGTGGAGCACTTTAAGCTGTCATCGATGACATAACATTTTTGACTGTTTACACCTTGAAATGTCTTTTTTGTTTACCCGCGAAGTACGAATGATGTTTTATAAATTTAATAAAAACTCTTGTTTGAAGCGAACAAACTTGGGTTGAATGTGTTCCATTTGATTTTGTTAGGTATGATGCTTTTTGAACGATTTAAATGAAGTTATGTAGGTTCATTAATGGGTTGTGTTAGTGTGTGTTTGTGTTTAGTTATGAAGTTCCGGGTTGTTGTCAACCTTGAATTTCGTTGTAATTTTTTCAGATGAATTAGGCATTGTAATTGACTTTGCATGCGCATTGTGGTGATAATGTTACTGTCAACTAAGAATAGATACCTTATAACGGTTAAGTTAGCGCCATAGGGCTAAATCCCCGAAAGTTTATGGGTATCGCAGTTAAAAATTTCTCGGTAAACAATAAAAAACCAAGAGTTCTGATAATAAAGCCAATAATAAAAGTGAACAAAGAAAAACGCGTTGAATTCAGCTCATTATATCAATAAAGAATCTTAAATATCCGTATTCAGGTTTTTTTTTTTCAATGGTAGTTTGTAGTTTGAAAAAAAATCTAATAGGTATGTTCGATTAAAATTCGTATTTATTGACATTTTATTTATCACACTAAATGCAGCCAATTTAAATGCTTTTCGGTGACAGGGCGCACTAAAGATCATGTTCACATTGAGTGAGTCCAATATGAAAATCGTCAAATACCTTAGAAACGTCGGTAAGATTTTTAATCCAAAGTTCTATACATTTTTCATATAGAAAAATAAAATTAAATACATACATATATGTTTACTAAAATTGGTAGAAATTGGCAGTTTTCGAAAATTAAATTAAATTTTTAGAATTTTGTCTTAAATTATCAAGTTTAAAGTTAAATCCATCACGTCCAAAAGACAAACAGATCTTTTGCAGTTGACAGTAGATTGCATAGTTTTTACACTAAATATGTACCTACCTAAAGATTTCCAACTCTGGGTGATAAATCGTTTTCCGGATTGATTGATTAAGTTTTATTCCGATTTTAATCTAAATATTGTATAAAATTAATAAAATTATGTACAGAACAGCGTACATATTGTACATTATATGACAATAGCACTTAATATATCATGTATGCTTCAATGTGTGCTCATCAATCATTTATTCGAAAAGACATTTTGTCTTACAAAAAAAATTGCAAGATTAAACTTTAAAATATTGTAAACAGTGCTAAATTTAAACCAACAGATTTGTTCTTTGATTTGGCAATTCGTTATGTAGTATAAATTGTTCAGTAAAATTTTATAATTCTTAAAATAATATCAAACAGACAATAATTGTTGAATTTAGTTTATATTTAACTGTTAATTTGCTTGGTCACATCTAAAATAATATCTTTCACGTGTAAAATAAATGTGTAAACAAATCAAGAACATGGTCACTCGGGCGTATGAGTAATAAAAAATATTTCACAGGTTAATACATAATAATGAATGTTTTGATAAGAAGATTTAATTTATAGGTTTTAAATGAATACCCAGGAACTTCTCTCATAAATTTGAGAAGGAATGAATAATATTGGGTTATAAGTGCACTGTGACCATAAGATCTTCTGTGCCCCTTTTAGATTTGGATGAGATTGTTAATTGTCCTAAAGCTCTTCCTTCAAATTATGTAGTTCTTTCAAGAAACATGTCTATTTGGGGCTCAAGAATTTCACTTACAGTGCAATAAAAACCTGCAAAATAAATAATCAAAGGTACGTTATTTTATAATCCAGCAATGAGAGTGAGATGGTAAATTCGTATTTAATTAAGTCAATACATATTAGCATTAAGCATCTATTTTGAAGTGTTCTCTTGTATCTTTTTTTCGAAGTCAATAAAACCCATAGTTAAAAAAAAATATCAATAAACACGTTGAATTGAAAATGACTGATAAACTAAATGGCAGCTGTTGTATGATCTGACATATCTACATAACTTACTCTTCCCTTTCAATCATTGGATGGATCAGACGAGTTTCACTTTATCTGTGGTTTTATAGGTAAATTCCGATCGACATAAATTCTTCTCTTCTCTTTGTTTTATATGACTTCCACCACTTGATGAGTAAGAGATACGTAGTCAAGTGAGAATGTTTAAAAAAATTCTGCCTAACTTGACTTGTCTTATCATGAGCTGAGAGTGAGATAAAATAAAGAGACGTCAAAATGATTAGCGTGGAATGAGTCCAATGTAAATTAGCGTGTTCAATTAATATTGTATTATTGTATTTAAAAATATAGATTTGTTATACAAAATGTCAAGCTAATTTGACGTTATTTCCACGTACATATATATTTGTGACCCAGTTGTCCACTCATCTTAGAATTAGGTTTTTTCGATGTCAGCCCTATGGTACACTGGGTCGCCCACAACTCGCTCTGAGGTGTTTTATGTAGCACTTTTTTCGCCCCAGGTCATTTGTGCTGCGTTCGGAGCGAGCTCTGAATGGCGTTCCATGTAAAATAAAAACCCGAGCAGCCCTGAATTTTTTGATAGTTGATTGACATGTCCCAGGTCGCCCTGAGGCAGATAACATCGAACAAACGTGTTATTAAGTGATTAACCCGGTCTAAGGTTTGGATAAATAATTAAAAATAATAATCATGCGGTTTCCTCTGAACTTAATTCCATGAATCACCTTCCCACACAAAACATTACAAAAAAATACCCTATATTGTACTAAGCTTAAAAATTTAAACATTTTCTCTTTCTTTGAGTAAAAATACACATATAAAAATTTCTCTTGAAAAAAATCTATTTATAGATATTGTCACAGACACCTGCATCATCAATGCTTAAGCTTCGCTCGCATAGTCGAACGTTTTCTATAAAATAATTAAAATGCATTGTTGTTTCGGAAAATTACATACGAGTATGTACATATGTACATGTAAATGAGGAAGAGTAACCCTCACCAATTCACACGTACCTGCTAACAAAAATGAAATAAAACTATTTTTAAAAAAGTCAATTAAGATCAAAATTATTTGCATGCAGTCGCAAATAAAATACATTATATTTACAAAACTATTCACAAATAATATTATTCGCCGTGGGGTCATTGATATAAAACATACGAAAATTGTCATTGAAAATACCAAAATAACAAACTTTCAAAATATACTATTGCACTGTACCGTATGGTATGTTTCTTGTATTGAATTAATTTGATTTCGATAAATATTTAAATGCACGACATGGTCACGCGTATTTTGCTGTTGGGGTTGACGGAATGACGGGTTGTTTCTTTAGCTTCATGAAATTATTTTGAAGTTTAATTATAAGCCTTGCGAATGATTGAAAAGGGGGAGGATTTGATAGTAAATATTATAGTGAAATGAGAATAATTTAAAACAATACAAAGTTTGAGGAGTAATGCGCTCTCCGCACCAAACAATAATCTGAGGTCGTATTTATATAACTTTTCGAACTTTAGACATCTATAGACAGAATTTGTCAGTTGAATTCAAATATCAATATCGATCAAGGGTTGCTGAAGTGTTAATTTTATTTTTGCTTTAGTTCTGATAGATAAGCATATTTTTTATTATTTCATTAATCTTTTAACTAACCAAATAATTTAAAGAAAATATATGTCAATTAGCAAAACTATTAATTAAGAAGAAAATTTAGATTTGATATTTGAGTATTTCTTATATTAAAAGCACTATGCTTTTAGAAGAAAACACGCTTAAGCTTGATAATTTAATGTAGAATTTAATTGTTTTTGTTTATATATTAATAACCTTGATATAAGCTTGTACGTTTATTTTCTGTATCTGTCAGAAAAATCTAGAATCGTTCAATTCCCTCTGTGCTTACAAAAAACCAAGCCAATTAAAATTTCATTGTCATTTTTGATCAAAATTCTATCCTCCAACTAACCTATAACTTCTAGGTTTTGTTTATCGCATTTTAATCGTATTTAAAAGAGAAACTAGTGATGTAATTATGCGGTACTTTTTGTACATAACTTTTTTGTTTAAGAAACTGCAAACTTATTTGTCTTTTTTGCTGCTAGCTCGCTCAACAGTATATAGACAGAGAGTTAGCGTTGCAAATGACAAAGTTAATCGATGAATATGAATATTATGGTAAAAAACATCTTCATTTTATTAACAAACCAAAATCAATTTAAAGGTTTTTTTTAGGTATTCTCACAAAATTCTACCGATTGTAGTCCAGTGCCTACGTTCTGTAACTATCGCATCGATAAAATTGGTCGAGAAACGGTGAAATGAAACAAAACTTATACGATTTGTTTCAATTTTCATCGTTTCTCGATTAATCGAAGCGAGAGTTACAGAATGAAGGCACTGGACTACAATTGGTAGAATTTAAAAGAAGACTAAAAAAAAAAATGATGGGTACATAACATTATTGTCATTAGGTTCGTTCGCGTACTAGTCTCAAAGTACCCAAAACGGCCAAAACTATTTTTTTCATACCAATTCTAGTCCAATGCCAATTCTGTTGGGGTATGCACATTTTGTGTAGTTTCAGGCAAAAGAGAGCGGCTATGAGAGAGCAAATTATTTCCCTTTTTAGAGAAGAAAATTTATTAATTATAATTTAACTTTGTTTATTATAAAATTTATTAAAGATTATGAAGCTGCAAAAGAGATTCCAATGTTGTGGCTTTGTTTACTTTTTTTTTTTAACTATGAAGGTTTTTTGTTTCCTTTTCGTTGACCTTCAAAAAGTGGCATACATTTTTTGTTCAAAGCATCCGTGTGCTTTTGGACAGTTTCATTTCTCTCACAGAGAATTTCCATACCCACTCCTAAAAATTTGACTTATTGTGATCCTTTTTGTTTCGTAATCATGATGTGATCCTTATCAGATCTGGTGGAAAATAAAATGCAGCTATTGTCAAAATGAAATAAGACCGAGTATCAAAATTCATGGTTATTTCACTTTCGTAATGTATTACGCTTATTCATACCAATGTTACAAAATTAGTTCATCATCTTCATCATCTCGATCTACAGCGCCACTGCTTTGACTATTACAAAAAAAACTCACGAGTTTGTCTCACTTTGTTATAATTTTTTATTTTTTTTTCTTTAAAATTCGAATACGATTAGCTTAATGTAGAACGAAAGGAAAGGCCTTGCACACACATAAAATTTTCAGACAGTAATAGTGTCTTGAACTTAGAAGTTCACATGAATACAAAAAAAAAAACAAACAATAAAAATGCACACAATCGTCGCGTTTGGTTAAAAGTGTTATGCGATTTCTGTAGAATTTATACACGTTCTTTAAATAGAAAATAGTCGCTAAATGATTTTATAAAGTCTCTTTATTGGAAGATAAATATTGGCAAGTTTTTGCAAAGAAAAAAAAAAAAAACAAGTATTAAAAAATATAATAAGAAATTAATGAGTAATAAGTGAAAAATGTGAGGTAAAAAGTTTTCATTTTCAAAAAAAAAAATAAATTTACTTTCTTGGAAATGTTTGCTCATTGTGTTAATAGTAAAAGAGCAAACCACATACAAATATGATGCCTTGCTTACTCGTCTCCTCTTCCCTAAGAATAGAAATGTGAGATAGAAAGTAAGAATTTATTTTTATTTTTTCTATTAGAATACGAAAAAGAAACTATTTTCGTTATAATTGAAAACATGGGTGGACATATTTTTGACGTCTGCCAAAAATGTAAACAACGTATTGGGGATTTTATTATATAATTTAATTTGTAAACAAAATAGTGGGAAAAGGGTTTTAAATAAACAATGCGTAGCAATTTTTTGGTTCTATTTTTAGAATATACAGACAAAAAATTTTGTGAATATACATATGTGCTTAGATATAACGTGTCTGTTTATGTTTCTGTTTATGTTTATGAGAATTCAAAGAATTTCGTAATTTAAAAAGTACTCAATCTGTCAAATGGAGTGTTACCAATTCAAATTTATGTAAATGTTTTTGTTTTATCAATTGCTTAAATTTTTATTTTCATATTAGGGACGATGGAAAATTTTGTTAACGATGTAAAAGTATTTGAAGCTTGACACTGCTCGTAGGTTAAAATGAGGATTTTTCTAATTTTAAATTTTTTACTACTGACATTTCATTTTTTTTTCATTTTTCATGTTTTTTTTTCATGTTTCTTGTTTTCATTTTTGTTCAGTTTTGTGCATCTATCAAAATCGTGGTATTATGGTGAGAAAATTGTGGATCCAGTGTCCCTTTACTTGTTTTGATGTGGACTCACCTTACCTTTATACTCGGAGAAAAAAATTGGAACTGTAAAATTAAAATCAGCTGTTGGCACGCAGATTAGTTTATTTATTTGTTAAAAAAATATTAAAACCATAAGCTTTAAAAATAAGTTTCGAGTAAGATTAGCACATTTTTCTCTGATCCGATAGCCGTTTATCAGATAAATAACGGTCGATTTTTTTAATTTCATTCTACAGAAAATCTTAATACATATTTTTTACTGTGATTCACTTTATTAAATTCAATTTTGTATTTGTATTTTATTTCAGATAGTAAAAAAATTGCGAAACCAGACAACAACAAAAAAAAAAATCAACTCTTACCTTAACTAACCAACTTTGCAATACCTCGAAACCACTCAACGATACTCTTAAAGTATACAAATCTAAACTCACAACTACTGTAAGATAAGAAAAGCAAGAAAACATATATAATAATAGAAAAATAAACTAATCATAGATCAAACTGGAATGATACCGACTCACAAAATAAATACATAAATGCTTAGATTCTCGATATAGCTAATTTTCAACTAGTCAAATAATTTTTAACTAGGAAATAAACCTACAAATAACATCATAGTCCTCCAATCACCACCGCCATCACCATCACCACCAATCCACAAAATACACACATAATATGCCTGTAATTTCGCCCAGAAGATCAACTTCATCAACCAGTGGAAGTTTGTATATACCACAAACAACCAGTGGCACATACTCCTCGAGCCTTGCAAACAAATCCACAACCGGATCCAGTGCACTGTCTTCGTCGTCGTCTTCTTCCACAAGTGGCTACAGCTCAACCTACCGAAGCAACGGATACACAAAAAGTCCATCAACGACCTACTCAAGCAGCTCCTTCTATCCTGGTTCATATTTATCTCGTGGAACATATCCATCGGTAAGCAGAAGCTCCTATAGTAGTACACCATCAGCCCTTACTGGTGGCTCTTCAGCTTTATCTTCCTCATATCGTGCCAGTTCGTACCTGACCGGCGGAAATAATGATACAACAACATCATCAAGTCGATTTGGAGTAAGTAGTTAAAATTTGTTTTTCTTTAAAAAAAATTAGTTGAAATAGTTAAAAGATAGATAAATTACTCAATTAAATTATACAACACCACCCACCACAATCACCACCTTCACCACGGCGGCGCGGCGGTCGTGTTTTTATTTTGTACTTTATTTGTTTCTTTTTATTTTAATATAGATTAGATTTTTTATAGTGCGACTGCTGCAAAACACAAAAACAATTTTTAGACAGCAAAAACAAACTTAAACATTTTTGCCAAAGCTTCACAATGGGCAGCATAGTTTAGCTATTAGAAACAATTTAGGATTAGAGTTTTGTGTAGACATTTCATTAGTTGCAATTTAAATAAATCCTTCTGTGATTTGGTTATGGAATTTTTCGATGTGACATTTCGTACTTCGACGTCACATCGCTTCGAATTTGATAATTGAAAAAATCCGAGGTTAGTCGATGCAATGAGACAGTAAATTGAAAATAATTCGCTTCGAATCCCTTAATCAAGTCACTGGTTAAACTACAAATTAAAGACTTCTAACCCCCTGATCACATTTGTCCTACTTCACGAAGTGATCATCTAATAATAGTTGTGTTTTGGTAAAATTGTTTGACAGATAGTTGGAAATCCCCTATAAAGGTACGATTGCACTTTTTCTATACAGCTAACCAAAATTTCCCTGGGAATGTTTGCCTTCTTGAGAAATTGGCAATACGAATTATGATCGAAATATTTAACTGGTATCGGGAATACAATTTTCTAGGAGAGTGCGCCTGTCATTACATTGAATTTTTGTTCAAAAATTTATTCGGGGAAAGATTTCAATAGCATACACATTTTCGCGGAAATAAAATACGCTATATATAGGAAGCGAAATTCCCCTCGAGAATTCCAATTGGGTCCAATGTCGTTTTCCATTAAATTTGTCTAAAAATGTTGGACTCCAATGAAAAATAATATCTCTGTTTGTTTACTTCCCATAACTACCACTTTCTATCAATTTTACTCCAAACTTCTGTCAAAGTTCATAAAAAAAATAAATTGATAGAAAGTGTCAGTTTTGGAAAGTAAACGAAGCTACTTATTAGGTCTCACAAATTGTCAATTATTGTTTGATTACTAAAAAGCAGCCAGAGAGTGCAATGATGCCGGATCTTCGTGGTGTTTGTGATTTTTGCGGTTGTACTATAAAAAACTTGTGATTTTCTGCCACATAAGTTTCTATGTACAAGAAATGCAATAGCTTTCAAAACAAAAAACGAGGCTGCTAGTTCTTAAACGCTTGTGGTATGTTTGATTAATTAATTAATTTGTTTTGTTAATGTAAGAACAAATATTGACAAGATGATGAACCCTGACTCAGGAGTGTTAACTTCTTTGAGGAACTGTTAAGCATAGATTTCCCCTAAGATACAAATATTTCCGAAATTCTTAACATTCTTCAAAAAAAGTTCAGCAGCAAGTGCGAGCTTTCAAGTTTCTACCCTTAGTTAGCTTCCTTTCAAAATTGTATTTTCGTAGACGGACTTATAGCTTTTAGTCTTCTGTATGGTTAAAGGCTCTACAAGGAAGGCTGTAAAACCCCTTTCACACGAGAAAACTGAGTTTTCAGCTACTTTCAGTTTTTAGGAGAGAAGTAACAGGAGTGAACGGTCTACGATTGGTGGAGATTTAAAACTAAAAGAAAACGTCAAAAAAATCTCCAGCAACTTGTGTCCTCGTGTGAAAGAGGACTAAGTGTCTCAATACTTTGAAACATGTTCTATTGTTGTTTTTACAAATTTTACACATTTTATAGAAACAAAGTCGAAGCAAACCTACGCGTAATATCCAAACTAGTCATTTTATACAGATTTGAGTCAAATTTTAGAGTAGGCCACCACCACACAAAATAAAATCGTGCAATCGTATCTGGTTTCAAATAATGAACAGTAAAAATATGGAAATCTTTGTACACAATGTATTAAATAAATTTAACGAAAGTTAGCTGATAACAACTAAATGTCAAAAATCTTACCAAAAAATACCTTCTGTGAAATTTCAATTTATATTAAAAAAAAATATCAAATTTTGCCTTTTTCAAAAAAAAAAAAACAACAACGAAAATGAAACCTAAACCAACAATATCAACAACAACAACACGATATCATCCTTAACTTTTCTCCCTGAACAAAAAAAAAAACAAAATATTCCCTCCATGATCGCATCATCATCATCATCGCCGATCAACAATTGAAATCTCTATAAATGAATTGCTACCCGCAGAGAGACTTAGACCATAAACGAGGCACAGATAACACCGATTGCAACCAGAACAACAACATCAACAACAACTACAGTCACACGAAATCACAACGTAGCAGTAGCACAAGTAGGAATCCCCGAGCATCATCCTCCTCATATTCATCACCATCATTAGCACGATTAGTAGCGACATCTGCTTTGGAAATATATGAAAAATATAGTCCAGCAAATTATATACCAAAATGTGAATTATCACGTTCCAGCTCACTGTCTGAAGCGGCAGCATCAGCAGCAGCAACAGCCAATGCAGCTACAACTTCTTCATCTTCTTCCACGTCATTAACAAATAATGACAGCAAGATAACAAGTAGCAATTCAGTTAGTAGAATCAGTAGTAACAATAATAATAATTATAGCAGACGATATAGTCGACATACAAATGGTACCATAGACGAAATTAGTGAAACTCCTGCTCCTGCATGCTCCTCCATCACAGACACGTATCTGTCGGTGCCGCAGCATTCAAGTAGCAATGGTGGCAGCAGCAGAGCTGCCAACAAGTTGCTGCTGCATGTGAGCTATGACCTGCCGGACGATAGTAATAGTCTAAGAGATTTAAAAATATCATGCATCTCTCCTACCACCACTATCACTTCTTCTACTGCTAGTTCATCTAGTTCTCAGGATACAAGGGACACCGCACAATTGGCTTCCAAGGTAAAATACCTAACCTCTTCTCTAATATTGAAGTTGTTTAAAAAAAAATAAAACTAATCGAAAAGCTAATCCTGAGTGTCCTGAAAGCATTTGAAACTGTTGTTGATTCCTGGTCCCCAAGTTTTAATTTTTTATTTATGTTAGTTTGGCACCCGCCTTGCGGAAAATCAATGTACTAATAAATTGGCTATATTATTCTGTGTGTTCGAATTCGCGCAATTTTTTGTCGCTTTTTGTTGGTTGATTGTTGTTTTAGAGTTTTTTGTTTATACTAACCACTAAACAATAATTGATAAAATATTAAATAAAAAATAGTAGGTATTTTATAAGTGCTTTGCTACCAAATCGAAGCAATTGTCAGCATAAAGATGCTCTCGCTAACATTTACTTTTATGGTGATGAAAAATTGATTCTGGTAACACTGTTGGCAATTCTATTCAACAGAAGGTTTTCGGCAACAAAAGGTTGCTGGCAAAAAAATACTAATTGTGGGTCTAGTCTTAGTGTTTTAGACAAAATGCCCTTGGCTTTCTTTAAAGCAATTAAATATTAAATACATATATGTACATATAACTTTGACAGAAAATTTATCAAGAATTGATAAAAAAGGTAAGTGTCTCCGACCGATTCTTTGGCTAAAACTTAGTTCGTTTTAAGTTGCATTTATATAAACAAATTGCAGACATTATATGTATATAAAGTTAAATAAAATCATTTGCGTTTTTAGCTTTTTTGGCTAGTTTGTGTTACTGCTCTTTTAACTGAAATGGTTTTAATTTTGAGACCATTATTTTTAAAATAAATATTTTTTGGCAATCTTTTCTACACTTAAAATCGTTCGGCAAAAATTGATCGGTAGTTAAAGACAGCAATCGTTTTGTGATGTTTGACTTAAAACATGGAACTAAGACTATGTTTATCGGTTTTTTCTGACTCTTATTGGGAAATATACGATCCTATTTATAAACGATATCTAACTTTGGACAGCCGTCTAAGTTATATATAAACATGGTTAATTGTTGCCTAAGAATAATCTTACTAAGACAACAGAATCGGTTGTCTAAAGCTAAGTACAGACGATTGTCAGATCTGTCAGTGAAAAAATTGTCCCAAATGTCTTACAATCGTGTGAACTTACAATTTTGTGTGCCAATATTGCCAGAAATGTCATTGTCAGCCATTGTTAGACGACGATTTCACAATAAAATTGTCAGTTATGTGACAATAGTCTGAAAATCTGGACATTGTCAGACTCGTTTGAAATTGTCAGATGTTGTTGTTTAAGACATCCAATAATTGCTGACAAATTCTTCATTATATCATATAATAAATCTAACTGTGCGAAGTTTTTATACTTATACCTACCGAATTATGATAATGGAAAAGGAAGCCGCATTGTCTACCTGCCGAGGAGCCACCCAATCCTTCGTCCAAACAAAATCTGCCAACCGTGTGAACAGGCAATTTTTCATTGGAAGTTATATGGCTATTGTCAGCTTATTGGCAGCTATTGTCAGAGCACTAACGAATCTGACAACATTGTAAGATCAGACAATCGTCTGTACTTAGAATTAAGCTTTAAGTCTTGACTTACATATGTGATATTTATTCAATTAAACAAAGCTGTTTCGAGCGCTGTAAAAACTGTTAGACACTGTCTAACAAGTCAAAAATCAATAAGTATGGCAGAGAACTTCTGTACTGGCTTACTTACATAGATAGTAAAAGGGGGTGGTGAAGATCCCTACTGTCTAAGTGTGAGAAAATTTTCACATATATTTTCTCATTTCTTGTCCGACATCTGACAGTTGTATCTTGTAGGCAAATTAATATGGTTGCTTAGATTCACATCTTTATAATTCATTATCTTTAGATCGGTTATGTCCTTGTACAAGGAGTTTAAAAACCTTCCATACTATCTTACAGTATATTAACGCATTTCAAAATTTGTGTGGAAACCGAATTTGTAAGTTTCTCACACGAGATATGTCTCAATTTGACAATATACATATATAATATATATATGTATATTTGAATATTCAGTACTGAAATGTGATGATTTTCAACGCACGGGTTATAAA
Source organism: Epistrophe eligans (assembly GCA_951394125.1). NCBI lineage: Eukaryota > Metazoa > Arthropoda > Insecta > Diptera > Syrphidae > Epistrophe > Epistrophe eligans. The sequence goes on along the minus strand of OX596029.1, from coordinate 106,996,564 downwards.
GTCTCACCTGGAAGATGTTTAAACATAAAAAAAAAAACATAATAAAAAGAATGGAAGAATAGTTAAATTAGAAGTCAAGAACCAAGGATGATCTAAGGACACAGATGGTTACAATTCTAAAACTGTATTTCAGCTTTAAACGTTTACGTACCTGTACATATTTTCTAGGAATACGAATAATTTTTTGGTAGGTAAAGCTTGCTATCAAAACTTTTACAAAATAAAGAAAAAATCCTATTAGTCTACAAAGAAACTCTAAACACATAATACACGCCCAAATACAAAACACTATATTATGTATATTCTTGCAGCTTGAAATTTTAAATCATACAATTGTTTCCTTTATAATTTTGCCCTCACTCATAAAGTTTATAGAAAATTATGTAAATTAATTACAATTTGCCAACATTTATTTTTATATATATGTTTTTTTTTTAATTTACATTCTGTATATTCTATGAACCGAAATTTAAAATAATTCTATTTTGCTAGCCATCATTTTTGTTTGAAAGTTTCAAAAATATTTTTAAAAAAATCCCCAATTTTTACAGAACGTAGAGAAAATTGAAAAACATCGCAATGCTTTTTGCTTGTTTCTTAAAAAAATGTGAAAAATTTCCCGTTTTTCATCCTCTAAAAGCAAAAATGACATTTTTTTATTAATTTTTTTCTCTGTTCTAGACGTACAGTTCGTAAATGGCTTACAAATACAAATAAAATATATAACATATACATATAGAGTGTGTTGTTTGACGCCATACAGAATTTTCTAAAAAAAATTGAATACAAACATATAGTGTTTACGTGTGCGTGTGCATAGATATTATAGGGTGAACAATATATACATATATGTATATCCATTTATATATATGTATATTTTCTATATATAAATATTTATATTTTACTGTACATAAAAACTTGAAGGTGTTGTGTAAAATTTAAAGCAAAAGTTACAAACTTTAGAGTGCATCGTTGTGAGTAAATAAAAAGTCCACTATAGTCAAACTAAAGAAAAAAAAAACTATAAAAAATCAAAACCAAAAGCTAGATATGATAGATGTTAATATTAAAAATTTGAAATTCCCCAAGCAAAAACGTAGTGTTGAGGCTAAAATCGCTACAACCTCCTCCAAAAACACCACCACGACCACGACAACTTTTGCTGCAGCCGCAGGCGCAACCACCACAACAACTTCTAACAACACAACTTCCAACAATCCAAACAAATCAACAACAACAAAAACAATATCGTCGGCGAAAGCTGGCAACCAACAATTCTTTCTAATCTCCGCCTTCAAGGATCAGAACTTCCTTAAAAAAGAATGTGAATTGGCGCGCTCGCAAGTCTCTCGTTCGAGCCAAAGATTCGAGAACGATAACGGTATTGATGATGACAACAATAACAACATTAGCAACAATAACAACAACAATGTCGATGACAGTCAATATGTCAACAATAATGAAAATGGTGGCTCGCCATTAGCAGGAAACGCAAGTAGCATTGTCACTAACATCCATGACAATCATAAGCTACAGGGTGTCATAGCTGCTAACCATCAGTCCTCGATAAAGCCCCTAATTCATCGTGCCCCGATTAGTAGTAACAACAGGTTTTTGCCGTCAAGATTGCCCGCCAACAACAACATGCATTGTCTGCATTCGAATTCGGAACTGTTGGATGACATTAAGTACATCGACAGCGATGACACTGAACGTCAACACCAGCAGCAACATCAACAAAGACAGCACAAACCAAAACTCCGACCAAAATCTTCCATAATCTCCTCGTCCAATCAGAGTTTGCTTTTCGAAAAGGTCAACCCGTACAAGTATCAGAATGGAACTTTGCTCTCCTCGTCGTCGCTGGTTTCATCGTCGGCACCCACGTCGACAACATCGACAGCGACTTCGTCGCCGTCCACAACGCTGCCATTGATGGGCGGGCGCAGGTGCGACACATCTAGCATTAAGGCATCTATTGAGAAGTTTAATACGCTTGCCGAAGCAAAACGTCTGCCAACAAGATGTAGCACCACCAACTTACAACTATCTAACGACTTCGATAGGAGAGCGCCGCTACGGGAACGTTCGGCATCTCCGGCCACAAGTAGCAGCACTGCCACAACCAGAGGCTCTAGTATCACATCAAATCTAGCCGCAAGCAATAGTACGAGTAGTGGAAGTATAGCCAGCAACAATCTGATCCTAAGAAATCGTAGTACTGAGTCGTCGCCATCACATTCGCCCAAAAATCTGCGAAAAACATCTATTACTACATTCACAAGTGGTCTTCTGAATGGAAGTACATCGAATTTGGGCAAAAGTATCGCTACCTACGACAAAATAACACTAACTACTGTGTCAATGTTAAGCTGTCCAACGCCCACGCTTTCAACTGTGACCTCGAGGACGATATCGATTGAGAAAAAAATACCATCAGCGCCCTCTGCATCGTCCTCTTCGTCGTCGCCATCGAACAAAAATTCTGACATTGATGAAAGTGTAAGTTATCCTTTAGACTCATATTTTTGTTTTCTCTCTTCTCTACTTTTCTGTCCTCATTTGATTCTCAAAAATACAAAAAAAAAGATGGGAGACCGGATTAATTCATTAATATTATTATTTAATTAAAAAAGAATATATAAATATGATGATAAATATTGCACACATAAACGGCATCTTGTATACAGTTATAATAATTTAATTTAATTTTTTACATCCGCATTTTGTCTGCTTCATTTATAGACGTAGTTGTATAAAAATAGTTCTATTCGACATTTATTTGGTGATGGTAGAGCTTTTCATTTTTGTTTTCGGTCTTATTTGTGCTTATTATGGGAGATATTTATTGTTGGTTATTAAAAACGTTAAAATCAAATATAAGAGACAAATCTTTCGTTCAGAAATGTCATTCCATATATTCGTTTACTTTTAAAACTGCCTCTTAGTTTTATCAATGTTAGTCAAAAGTTAGAAAAATTGTAGAAATTGGCAGTTTACGAACAGACCTATTTATAGTTGTCATGTTGGCGTTCATTTATTTTCGAGTTTATCGTTCGGATGAAAATTTTGAAAAGATCAGAGAAATTTGACATTAACAAAAGTTGATGTCGCTTTTCATTGTAGAAATTTTCCAGTCTTCACCAATCAAAGACCGTTCAGTACTCTTGGTTCCCTTCTCTCCTTCGAGAAATGCCATTTAATGAAGCTTCTTCGTAATTTGGGAAATAATAAGACTACGGTTACAGATTCGCATTGGTGTTACTTATTTAAACAACTGAAAAAAGGTACCATAAACTACGCAACTTTGTTTTGTATTACATAAAGACCAAGACAGATTGAAACACCAATTTTTGAACTGCTTAAAAACAAAAGGATATAGTATATATTCTGGAAAGGTTATTTTTTTCTGGAATTTTTTTTAAATGCTTTAAACAAAAAGTTCGTGACTTGTCAATGTCACATTTACAGACAGACAAATTACATCAGTATTGAGTATATTTTCCAACAGCTCTGTTTTGTAACATGAAATTTCTTGCAAAATTGCACAAATTTTCACAAATTGTCTAAAATTCCTGTTTGTTATTTCAAAAAAGTTGTAACGAGAGAACACAATGAGAGAGTAAATAATTTTTCCTCCATTGAATAACTTGCAAATTTTTGCTACACAAATTTCTGTGTGCAAGGAGTGTAAAAATTGTCAAATACACAGCTGTTAGTGTCTGTCACTTAACATTGGCTAAGAGCATACAAAAATTTAGTTTCGGTATTCGGCATCTTAATTGCAAATCACCTACTGCCGAACTCAACGTGTCGCAATCGGTAGTTCTATAGTTTGTTCAAATTTTACAATTTAAAAATTACAATATTCAAAATGATTTGTCACCGTTTTACCGTCATGTACACAAAAGTGACAAAAGTGACATTAGGCGTGTTCAGGAAAATGAAATCTCGGAGATCTCAGCAATCTCAGTTACATGAACAGGATTCCTCAGCAAAATTTCTCAGTTTTGCTGTCAAAGTTCTAAGGGAAAATCTCTGATATCTCATTTTTCTGAACGAGCCAATTTTATACAAAAAGTGGTTCGGTGCGTTTCTTAACTCTTTGCCAAGTTTGCCCTCTCTGAGTATATATTCTCCTTTTCTCAAAGTTTGACAGGTTTTACAAATTTTTCTTAAAGAAGATATAAAACGGACCTAATAAAACATTTTTAATATTGTGGTGTCAGAATAAAAATGAAAGCTTTTGAAAAAGTTGCACAAAATGCTAAAATATTCGTCAGCATTTAAAAACTGGCAACATTTATGTTTAATGCGGTGCACATTATTATAAAATATTTTTGAAGGATTTCTGAATTCCTCGTAAGGAATGAAAATAACATTTCGTTTTTTATGTAATGTAACACAGGTAAGGTTAGTCTTTATAATTATTACCTCAACGTTCAGCACATTTCCTATCCACTGGAATCCGGTATCCAATCTTATGTCAGGTATAATGCACCAGCAGCATGGAGGTTGGCCTGTGCATTACATTAAAAATACCTTGTTTGACCTGTTTGAAATTGTGTAAGTTAATATATCATCTTTAAAGGCAAACATAGCAAAAGCTATGGGTTTTGGTTTTGAAAACTAAAAGCTATTTTTGATATAAGATCCGTTATTTAAAATGTGTCCATGAAGATTTAGTAAAGAAATGACGAATTTAATCTAAATGAAGCTCACATTTTGAATAATTATATAAAGGTTTACAAAAGCTTGTGATGCTTCAACTTAATTTGATTTGAAAGTATTTCCTAACGCTATACGGCACAAATTTGAAGCACATTTTTTACACGCATTTTGTTTTTAAAAGAATAATTTATTTTGATGTTTGTTAAAATATTTAAATTTATTGATAAAAAGCTAACATTAATTCAATGCATTATCTTAATTAAATGAATGAGATTGCTATGCTTGTTTTGCTAAGTTTGTAAAATAAAAAAAAAATATTTTTTGAGTTTGATTACAATCAATGTGCTTGTTTTTTGTCTACCATAAATAAATTGCTTAAATAATGATGACCATAACACCTTTCTTCACAACAACTTCTTTTTTTTTTTATTTTAAATTAATTTTTATTTTTGCTTTGATACAATTTAGTAACACATTTTTGTATTTGAAAGAAAATCAGAACAACATAAGACACTTTTCACAAAATATTTACTCAACATAATAAATAATATAAATTTAAATTAGCATTTTTTCTTAACGTTATTTTAGTTTTCTTAAAATATAAAAAAAATCGCGCGAAATCGTATTGTTTTGAATTTCTTAATCGCGTTTACATATATTTTAAATTGGAAAAAAATCATTTAATTTTTCTTTTTAAAAGCCATACATAAATATATTCATATTCTTGTTTTGTTCTCGAAGCGCAAATAACAAATTAAAAAAAAAAAAACAATAAAACAAAAAAATCATTTTCTTTAATAAAGAAATTATTGATTTGTTTGTATAGGTACGGAATACCTCATCATTACGAAGTACCCTTCCACCAATTTCACCGAAACCAACGCGTGATTGGGATCGTGACACTAGCACATCATCGATTTTATCTAGTCGAAATTTATCGGATGATTATTCGTCGTCATCATCGAGAAAACTAACCCCAGAACAAGAAGGTGAGTTGTTAATCTCTTGGTATATGGGTGATTTTCTGCCAACTGTTTTCTTAAAAAAATTAAAAAAAAATTTAATGAATTTAAATTTCAGCAAAATTTTGTTTTAAAAACTCACACTAAAAAGAGTTCGTATCGTGTGATTGCTTTATTTTTTTTTTTTTTTTTTTTGAGGTTTTTCAATGAAGAATCATATAATTGTCCTGAGTATTTTAAGGACGTATTTATTAACACAGCATGTCGACTTGTCGACATAAATATTGATATCTTCCGTATACCGCCAGTCAGAAATTAAAGTCATATCTTAAATCGATGCAAAATCAAAATATTTCGCGACAAGTTCAGTCAATTTTAGACGGGTCCCTGACCACCGTATCATTCCTAAACGCAAATTTGCAAAGCAAAACACATGCAAATGCAAAAAGCAAGTTTTTTTTTTACATTTGCACAAATGCATTTGCATTTGCGCAAGAAAACAGCAATCTACTACATTTTGGGACAAACTGCTTGGCAGGGATGTTTACGTTTGCATTTTGAAACTGTCTCCTTAGCATAATTTGCGCAAGTTTTGCGTTTAGGAATTTGGCCATATATGCAAAAAAAATGGTAGATAGACTGGACAGGTCAGTAATAGTCAAGCCGATCCAAATCACAGATTCTAAGGTAATATATTGCGCAGGTTAAAAATGGCGTGTCCACAGGAACTCAACACGCATCATTAGAAATAACAACAAAATATTAAAAGAAGACATTTTGACAGATGCGCAGAACTGAACAAAAATGAAAACGCTAATGATATTGTGTTTAATATGTGTACTGTGGATCCAAGTAGAATCGACTTAGCATATGTGGCTTACCGTATCATTATTATTAGTATGACTAAGTTTTGTGTTTTTAAAGCTTATAGTTTTATTTGAAGGAAGCCCTTCATGAGTGACATAAAGATTCAAATCTAAACAAAAAAAAAAAAACGTTTCAAGAAAAGTACAGATTTTTTTCTTAAATTGTATTAACATTTATTAAAATATAGAAATCTCTGGATTCAAGCAAACATTAAACCGAGTAGTCGGCGTTTTGCTACTTTTCAAAAGTTTTTCATTTTTTTTTTAACAAACTTATTACATATTGTAATGTCAATTTTTGAATGTCTAGATATCGTTCATTTCAAGCGGGTATGACTATTTAACGACATATTTAATTTCTTTAGATCACAGTTTTGTTCGTATTCTCAAGATTCCTCAAAAATAATCGCATTTTCAAAATATAAAGGACAGGGACATGTTTAGATTGCTTACTGAGAAATTTAATAGTTATCGATTGTGAATCTTTTCGAATTTTTCTTAACCTGTCAGAACCAATGAAAAATTATTATTATTTTACTTTCAGGACTATGCGGACTGAGAAATATTGGCAATACATGCTTTATGAATTCTGTAATTCAATGTTTGAGTCATACAAGCGAGCTAACAAAATTCCTGAAAACCCAGAACGGTGTCAGATCCTCATCGTCGAAGGATCAACAAATCTTAAGTGGTGTGTAAAAATAATTTGTTTTTCTCTTAAAAGATTACAATTGAAAATTTGTTTATGTCGTTGTCAGAGTTTGCCAAATTAATACGTGAAATGTGGACTTCAAACGTAAACAGCGTTACACCGAGTGAGCTTAAAAGAGCATTTTCAAGCAAACACAGAATGTATAGTGATTACAATCAGCAGGATGCCCAGGAATTTTTGCGTTTCTTTTTAGATTCATTGCACTCGGCATTGAACTCGGGCGTCAAAGGTGATCTTTTGAAAATCGATGAAAGCTTAAGGTGAGTCTGATGGAACGATATTCTTCATAAAGATTATTTTTATTTATCGTTTTGTTTTTTTTTTCCTTTCTTATAGTGACAACAGAAAGGCTGATATAACGTGGGAATGGTATGCAAAGGCAGAAAACTCCGTAATCCGTGATCTGTTTGTTGGCCAATTAAAAAGTACACTTAGATGTACAGTTTGTGGCAATACAAGTGTTACATTTGATCCTGTCTGGGATTTGAGTGTACCACTACCATCGTCATCTCGGTGTAAACTAGAAGCCTGCTTAGATCTTTTTATCCGCGAAGAAGTACTTGATGGAGACGAGATGCCAACCTGTTCAAAATGCCAAACACGACGGAAAAGTACGAAAAGCTTTACAATTCAACGGTTTCCGAAGTACTTGGTTATTCGTAAGTTAAAATTTACCTAATTCTCAACTCAGATTTGTAATAACGTTGTATTTTTCTTTTCTTTTTTTGTTTGTCTGTTGCAGATTTGAAACGATTCTCGGAAACACGATGGAGTAAGATGTCGAATATTGTGGAATTTCCCACAGGCGAGCGAGAATTGAATATGGGTCCTTATGGGTCTAATTCAAGTACAAATGTTTATTATTCGTTGTATGCAATTTCAAATCACATGGGTAAATAAGAATTCTATTTTGTTTTAGCTTAGAAATGTATTAATTTATGTTTTGATGATCTATAGGTTCAACAGCAGGTGGACATTATGTAGCGTTGTGTAAACATCCTATCACCAAAAAATGGCATGAGTTTAACGATAATGTGTAAGTAAATTTAAAGGTGCGAAAGCTTCGCAGCCTAACTGCGAATGTGTTATTTTTTATTGCCATATCATAGTAAAAGTAATTTTGTGTGGTGCAACCAACTTAAAAGAAATCTTTTTGGCTCAGATGTATGTCGTTCATTTACTGCAATATTGTCACAACTCAAAAATCACGAATTTTGAGTTATTAATTCAGAAATAATTGAAGCAAGTAAGCACTTGTGTTTTCGGTGAGCCACACAAAAATGTCATCTCTAAAAAATTTGAAACTCATTTCCTGAAAAATTAAGTTTTTTTAGTTATGACGATATCGCAGCAAATGAGCGATGTGATCTACTTGATTACGGATTTTTTTTTAGAACGGTAACGACTTTCGACTGAAATTCACATAAAATCAAAAAAATTAACGAACGAGGACATATTGTACCTAAATATGTTATGTTTATTATTTTGTTATTTTAAATTTCTTGAAAAATAATGAATTTATGCGAAAAATAATTAGTCATTTTAATAAAAATTATTTATTTATTTAATTATTATGCATAAAAATCTATTGGGGGATTTTCTGGAGATGTCGTTAGCGAAAAAGTTGAAAATAAAAAAAAACGTATAGTTCTTATTAATTACAATTGTTGGTAATTTTTATAATACCTACATATGGTTATACGGCAAGTACTATATTGCAAGTTATGGATTCGTAAAAAAATCGAACTCGAGGTTTTGATCACACTTCATATTACCATGATAGCGAATTCGAAAAAAGTAGGTCTCGCAATTCTGTCTGTCTGTCCTTTCAGCTACAGTCTAAATGGGTAAGTTCCCTACACACTTTTTTCATTTTTTAGGACCATAAATAACGGTACCTGCCGTACACTTTTTTTTTAACAAATAATGAAAATCTTATTTTTCTCAAAAACGTGCTCACGACTTAAAAAAAAAACAGTATATATTTTTTTTACAAAAAAGGCTACCATTTAATAAAATTTGTTTTCGGAAAATTGTTTATAAATAGTAATTCCGATAGAACCATTTTTTTTGATTTTCGACTTTCTCAAAAACTGCTCAATTGATTTTGACCATATTTTTATAGAATTTTTTTTCAAAGAGTTTTGAAAGTATTGAATATCAAAATTTTCAATTTTTTTTGGATTTTTAACAAAAAATTTTCAACATTCAACTTAATAATTCGAAAACGACTTGGTCAATTTTTATTAAACTTGGCATTTAGAAGTTTTTTAACACTATCCAGCCGATTTTAAATAAAAATCGTTCTTATAAACAAAAATAACGGTAGCTCCCATACAAGTTTTTAAAAACCGGTATGGAAATTATCATTTTTCTCAAAAACCACTGCTACGATTTTGATTAAAATTTTTATGTGAGCTTATTTTAGTACGATGTACCATATTGGAAACAAATCTATCTATCGTTTAATGGAATCTCTCATAGAACCATTTCGACAATCTTATTATCTGTTAAACCGGTTTTAATGAAATGTTTTACACAAGAACTTCTAATAAGTTTAAATAATATTGCACATTCAAAAAAAATTTAAACTCCGTATTAATGAATACTACAAAATGACATACTAATTTTTAAAAATGTTTTCAAAATTTGATATTTAAAAAATTAATTTTGTAATAACCGCTCCAACGATTTTTAAATTTGTTGCTCATAAATTGAGATTTTTGTAAAAATCGTTGGTGTCAAAACAATTTCAGAAGTTCTTTAGTCAATTTATTACTAATTATATTGATTTTTTTTAATTTGTTAGTCTAAAGTTTCCGCACATATGTGTTCTTCATTATGGTAATATCAAGTTTGATTAAAATCTCCAGTTTGATTTTTTTTTTTAACAAATACAAAAATTGCCTTACTCACTTGTGTTATACAAGTGAAAGTGAAAAAGTGAATAGCCAGCTCAGCAACATTCTTACAGGTAAACACTAACAAATAAAAGTGATTATAACTATTTTGTTATTGTTTGTACACAAAACAAAAAAAAATAATTGTTTGCGTGTAAAGATTTTGCTGAGGCTATACACTTTCACCAAAACAGTGCCTACGTTCTGCAACTCTCGCATCGATAAAAATAGTCGAGAGTTACAGAACGTAGGCACAGGGCTACTATTTGTTTTTGTAAGAATCTATTTAAAAAACCACAAAGGTATTGAAAACAAAATATTATTGAATTATTTCAAAAAGTTAATTAATATAATTGTATATTGTATATATACATATATATATACATATATGTAATTGATTTTTTTTTATTTCAGTGTCAGCAGTGAATTGACAGAAAGTCATTTAGTGTCATCTAGTGCCTACATTTTGTTCTACGAACGAGCGTAAGATTATTGTTTTTTTTTTTGTATTTTTACTACAAACTAACAAAAAAACATAAACAATTATAACTAAATCCCACACCACATGTGTTATTGATAGTTTAGTTTTTAACTTAGTTTATAAAAATATTAACAAAATTATAAAAACTAAAACTAACACCTAAAAAAAATATCCTAATTAGAGATTTTTAGTTTTGAATTCTACTAATTTATTTTATGAGTTATAGTTTAACTTATTTTTATAACAACAACTGAAAATGTAGTTAAATCCGTTTTTAAGTTTGTGTGTAAACCTTAACTAACAACTAAAAATCTTATTTAATTGGTCGATATAGAATAATGTTTAAATTCTTTTTTTATTAATTCGGCATAAAATTTTTATTTTTATTTTACTAAAAATATTTTTGATTGGAATTGGTAGGTGGGTATACTGAGAAGGATGTGCTATAGCTTCAAAAAAAAAAAACAGAAAATGAAATTCAAAAATGAGCCCCTCTCAGGACATTATGTATGTATGTGTGAAAAGAATCGGTTTTCTAAACTGCATCATTTTTGAGTTGCAAGGGTCTATTCAAAAAAGATTAGATTTAGTTTTTTCGATTCGATTCGATTAGGCCTAAATTTTAAAATTAATAATTCCCTATGGTATTTATTTCATACATCGCGGCGAATCGTATTGAAAGCTATACCTCAATTTCGACCATCTTCGCTTTGGTTTATCCCCAAAAGTGGAAATTGGCAAAAACGACCCTTCCAATTTTCTCAATTAAATTCCAAATATTCGCAGGCCCGTCCCAGCTGTTTTCATAAAAGTTGGCAGTAGTTGTTTGCCGTCAAAGCAATATTTCTTTCTAATTTGTGCCAAAAGTATTTTTATATACAAATTTTGCGACTTTATTTTTATTAAAAAAATAAAATATGGATGGGCATTCGATGGACTCAATAAGTGTGTTTTCAAATGGTGAACGAAGAAGAAGGAACAGAACTATTTTTTCAAAATACTTCACATTTACATTTTATTAATATCCGCGAAAAAACCGCCACAATCATATTTATTGCTTTCAATTACAAAATGACATGATGTGAAGATCTTTCGACATTGAATTGAAAGCGAATAACTTTGGTTAAACAGAAAAATTCAAATTCACAATTGAAAATGATATGCGGTGGTTTCTGGAATTGCCCTACTGAATACACCCTCGCAATATGCAACGCAAGAAATAACCAAGTAACTAATTTTCAATCATCAAATTTAGCCAATATTAATAATGTTTATTATCTGACAAAAAGACAGACACTAATTTTTACAATAATAAATGAATGTATTTTCTTTTAGATTTATAAACGAACTTGCGTAAACCCTACTGACAAAAAAATGTGTATGCTTTATTACAATGTTTTGAATTGTAAGCACGACAAGTCTCAATTAAATAGTATGTAAATTAAATTAGAAAGATCAAACATAAATGGTCAATATTCCATTCATGAGTTTTTTTTTATGGCGATCTTAATCGATAATCAAAAAGAATTCTTTGTTAATACAACCGGCGAGCACAATTTGAATGGTTCTGAAATTTTTGATAAATAATTTTTTAAATTTAATCATATTTATTACAATACACACGAAAATAAATGTTTGTCATGGATTGTTTCAATCGTCGGTCTCACTCATGTGAATAGTCCTTAAGATGCAATTCTATCCGGCCTTTTTAGACATGTCTCAATACATTGTTAGCGTGAATTGTACTTTAAGAAGAGATAGGAATATTCAGCCTTATTATGAGTTTCACCCGAAATATACTTAACCTTAAATTTTTTGTTCCCCCGGAATTTTAAAAAGTATTGTCAGTTTCGCCCTCACGAAATTTTGTTCGCCTACAAAAAATAAGTGAACATTTGGGCTCTTAATGGCATAAGGCATAACATTCCGCCCGAAATGAATGTTCACAATAGGGGGAATTTTGCAAACATGAAATTTCGGGTCAAACTCACAATAAGCGAAAAGTAAAATGTCAAATTTTCCAGGAGGAATTTTGTTCAGGTGAAACTCACAATAAGGCTGAATAATAAAAATGTGTGAGTGTAAACAAAATCACGGTTAAAATGTGTAAACATAAACGTTCACCCGAGTACATACCAGATTTCAGATTACATATCGTAACGTGCTACACGTAAGGCTCACGTTTTTAGTTCACCATACCCCGGTATAGATGTTTACATGTCAATAAAAAAAAAAAAACATGGTCGGACTTTTGATAATCATGTAATAAAGGTTCTAAATGGTAGCAAGTTGTGATCAAGGCCGACTGATACAATTTGTATTTGCTGAGTGCTTTGATGATCTAGCTTTTATAAATATATCAGAGAGAATGCCATAAACTTAAATCTAGACATTTCGTAGATAGGGCCTTTAACAAAATTCAAAAATCAAGTCCGGACAAAATTTTAACTTTAAATACTTATATGTTATATGTAATTCTTCTCCCTGAATGTTGTCTTTTATTCAATACTAACCAATTACTAACCAAATGCTCAAGCAAAATTTTATCATTCAAAATAATTGATTTCGATTTTGAATATTTCATTATATATATAAATATATCTTTCTCCAGCAATTAAAAATAAAAAAAAAAACATCCACACACAACATTAAAAAAAAAATAAAAAAACTAGAAAGCGGCAATATTAATCACAAAGACATCCTCTGTCTCCTTCATCATTATTTTCGCACAGTCATCGACGAAATGAAGATCACATAATCAACACCGATCAAGCGATTAATTTCTTGTCACAACGAAAGAATCATAATTCTAAAAGAAAACAATATCACGAACACGATGTTGTTGTTGTTGTTCCATTCCCCGAATCTATCTTTTGTACATCAAATCAAAAATCCAATGCAATTGATTCAAGAATCCATCAGAATGATGTTGTGAGGTTAAAAAGCTACAACCAACATCGCCAGCAACAAGAACCCATTTTTCTAATGAACGTTCTGCTGGGAATGATATTTTATGCAATATTTTTCACATCATGTTATTATTTCTTTTTTTAAGGGCCGACTCGTAGTACTATCTATTATTATAAACTTAACAAAAATTATAAACTAAAAATAACTAAATTTTTTGTTAAACCGTTTAGCGAAATAATTTTATTTTATTATTGTTATTTGTTGTATTTTTTTTATTTTATATAATTTATTAATAATTTATTCTATTATTTTGTTGTTTTGTTTTATTTTTTACTTACAATAACAATCTTTTTATTTCTGTTAAATAAAAAATGATCAACCATCTAATCTATTATTTATAATTCTAATCTGATGAACCAAAGACTTTTTGAAAAGAAGAAAATATATAAATAAAAATATATATACTTAGAAAAAACATAAACTTATAATTTAACAAACTTAGACTAATAAGTAAAAAAAAACACTAATAGTAATCCATTTTCTTTGATGCCACAAAAGCCATTTACCAAAATAATAAAGAATCGAAAATGTAATAAAAAAAATAAATAATAAAAAATGCGAAACAACAAGTTTTATTAAGTGCAATTAATAAAATCTAAGAATAGTTAAAAAAATGCAAACAAACAATAATTAAATAGCAAACTAAGAAAAAAAAGTAAAAAAAAAATTAACCAAAATTGTGTATCAAATTTTAACATCAAAGCTGAAATAAGAACTTAAATATATTTCCGATAAAAAAAAATATGTACGGAGTGACGAAATTAAAAAAAAAAAAAAACTTTATTTATTTTTATTAAAACACAAACACATAACATAACTGTAAAACAAAATATAATTATAATACGAAATGTAAAATTAATTTTAAACAAAATAAAAAGTGCTTTAGAAGTTTAAGTTAAAATGTAAATAGGTATATTAAAAAACAAAAGAAAAAAAGTCGATTTTTTTCTTATTTTATGTTGTTGCTTTTGTTTTTGTTCTTATTATTATTTATATAAATATCTGATGATGAATAAAAAGAAAGATTATTTATTGTTTGGTTATAATATAATGTCGCATGTGATTTTATTGTTATTTCAACGGAAGTTATGTTTTTTGCAACAATATTTAGTATGTATTAAATTACACAGACACAGAAGACACACTTATTTTGAAACACATCCACAACATACTGACATTATGAGACAGTTTGTTTCCAAAAATAAACAACACTCGGCGCTTGATTAAAGCCAAATAATACAATTTTTCAACTCTACTATCCACATTTTTTGAACTTCAGATTATTAATTAATATACATATATAATATATATATATAAAAAAGTAATAATAAAAAGAAACTAATTATTTTGTCGTAAAACTATGTGTTTTGAATTTACATACCTTCTATTCTATTCTACTTCAGATCTTAGCACCTCATCTGAGAGTTTAAAAAAAATAACTCAGTTAAGGGTTTAAAACGTGAGCCAATTTTATTAATAATTGTGTTTATATTAGTGGCGAGGTGTGAATAATTTCAAATGGTAAGTCGATATAAAAATTAATTACCTGCAAACGTAAATGCATTCTAAAACATATTAATATGTAGCCAAAATTAAATAATCTGCCCTATCATGAATTCCATATCGGAAACTTTTCCGAATCCTGAAAATATCTATCACAGAATCCGTTCGTATTGACAATTTGTATGAGATTTTACACTACGATGGAATCTGTGATAGTTTTTTCGGGATTCGTAGCAAGTTTCCGATTACGATGGAATTCGTGAAAAGGCTGAATGTATTACAGATCTGCTTTCGACAACAAACTAAGCCAGTCTTTTATAGGTACCAACTTCAAGTCATTAATTTTTAAATTTACAATGATCTTAAAGCATAATAAAAGTAACCATTTCTGGCAAATGCAATATTAAATTTAATGTTACATAATATGACGAAAATGTGTTAGATAAATCAACAAATAAATTGAAAAATTCACAAATATGTGTGTAAAAAAATATGAATAAATAAGTTTTTCTATAAATAATTATGTATCAGAATTAAAAATTTGTGATGGTATCAACATTAAAAACCTACAGACTGCTATTCTTTAACAGCCCCAGCTGTTGTTTAACAGAAGCGCAGCGATAAGTATAAGAGATACACACAGAATTCACCAAATAAGTACAAGAAAAGTGTGTTATGTTTGCATAAAAAAGGGAAACAAAGACGACAGACGAGTCAAATTCAGAAACTCATTGGGCCCTATCGGGAATCTCCCGATTCATTCCCAAGAAATATTTCTAATTATCGTGAACTTTCCTCGGAAGTTCAACATTCAAAAGACAAAATTATTTTCAGAGATCAATTTCGAATTGTGTACAGTGTTATCAGAGGATCATAATTAAAAAAAATTAAATTTAAGTTGAAGTTCCCTTTACAATAAAACAAAATATCCCAAACAAATTCTCCATCCATGTGAAGAAAGAAATATTGGGTGCGATCATTTCAATTGCATAAAATTGTCCTCTTCGATACCTTGCTAGGGTGCACAACAAACAAAATAATTTATTTTTTCATGTTGCCAATTAGATTTTTCCGTTTGAACGAGGTGTTAAATTTCGCAGAAGAAAAAAATCCCTCCATCTGAAAACACTGTCCACACATCGTCAGGTTTAGTGTATGTCTGCGTTTTTTTTGCTGAAGGTGGGTATGGGTACCAAAGAGGAGTCGGCAAGGACCACGATGTAGGTCTTGCCCAGTCAACAACGAACTTCCTTAACATTTTCGAGGAAAAGCTTTGTCCAGAATGGATCAAAATTCAAACCGCGGAATAGCAAAGAAAGAAAAATTTATATTTTTCGAAAAATATAAACTGAGTGATCTTTTTCTTTGTTTTGTATTTTTAGTTTTTTGCTGCAAGAAGGTAATCCAAATGAAGATCCATTTCGGCCAAATTTTGCCAAATCTTTTACCCTGTAGGTAGTAAATCCAGTCTCTATATCTGTATTCTTTTCCATAATACTTTTTTTCGAAAGTTCAATAATAATCAGCATTATTGTGACTTTCACCGAAAAATGTTTCACCTAACATTTTTTCTTTTTTAAAAGCTGTTTGAGTTTCGCCGGAACAGAATTTCTAAAAATAAGTGAACATTTATGGTTTCAATGTCATTACCGACCGAAATGAATGTTCACAATATGGGGAATTTTTCAAACATGAATTTTCGGGTGAAACTCAAAAAAGGCGAAATGTGGGGTGAAAGTCATAATAAGGCTGAACATAAAGATACTAGCTGAACCCTGCCACGCTTTGAGTGACTGCTTTACCTTTTTGTTCAGTTTATACTACGCCGTTTATACATTTTGTTTTTAATGATGAAGTAGTTAAATCGTCTGAAATTACAAAGCTCTTTCAAGATTATTAGCTTAAAGAACTTGCAAATCCAGAAGAAAATAATGAATTTATATTTCAATAAATGGAACTTCTACATCCGCTGAGGCTTTAGGTACTTTCCATCCAAAGCAAACTGGTAAATAGTGTCTTTTTTCAGCTTTGTCCATTTTTATGCTCCATGCCCGACAGACGTTGTCCTGTCTTAGCTATGAATATTCAATTCTAACTGGAGTAAATATTTAAAAAAATAATTTCAAAAACATATTCAACTTTTTTGAGAGTTTCACTCGAAAAATATTTCACCTTAAATTTTTTTGTTCGCCCAGAATTTTAAAAGCTATTGTGAGTTTCGCTCGAACGAAATTTCGTTCGCCTACTAAAAATAAGTGAACATTTGGGCTCTTAATGGCATTACATTCCTCCCGAAATGAATGTTCACAATAGGGGGAATTTTTCGAACAAGAAAATTTGGGTAAAATGCACAATAGGCGAAAAGTGAAATGTCGACTTTTCCGAGCGGAATGTTGTTCAGGTGAAACTCAGGTGCTATTGAGTAGTACCCCTTATGTTTTTTAGGGAGAGCTTATATTTGTGATTCAGCCTTATTCTGTAAGGCGTTGAACGCCAAAAAGAAAACGACAGTGTGAATTTGGTATTACGTAAGGCGTTCAACGACAAATAAACGTCAATTTGTCGATTCTCTCTTGTGGAACGCGTTCACTTGTATTTTTTTTGTATTCTGTTAGTCGTTTCCATACAAAAAACGTCGGTAAAAACGTTGAAATCTGTCGTCGAGAAATTTGTTGACGACAGGAGTAAAAATGTAAGATTTTTTAAACTTAATTTAGTTTTATAATTTAAAATTCTTTGTTTAGGGTAAAAATAACAACACAAATTTAAATGCGACGCCTGATCGAGCTCATGGAGGAGAATGAGCACCTCGCCAAAAAATTTAAAAGAGGTTATGATGAGAAAAATTTTGGGTGGGAGGATGTTGCAAAGTGTCTAAACAGTTTTGGGCCACCAATGAGAAATGGCAATGAATGGCAAAAAGCGAGTGAAATTCAAATTTTAAAAAATGAAATTAATTTTTTCCTAAGAATTTTGCTAAGAGTAGGCTGGGCTAGTCCCAAATTGAAGTCGTTCCCAACTCCTTTTTGGTAACTCCCTTCAGCAAAAAATCTAAGGGTAGCAGCTAGTTTCAAAACCATTGGAATTGCCACTTAACGTTGCTGAGGAAAACTGTTTTCTATCAATGTTAAAATATACTTAAAGGCTTCTTTGTCCAGACGAAAGAACATTTTGAATCTGTTAACAATTGCGATAAAATAAAGGGTCAGAACCATTTTTAGAATAACCTAATGCATATATTTTTTTTCATTTAATTACAAACTTTGTGTCAGGCAAATCAAAAGGATTTGCTTTAGATCGAATGCCCCTCCTCTGCAGTATCAAATCTTTCTTTTTTCTTTCTTCCTCTTCGTCGTCACTGCTGCTCCAAGAAAAATAACTTGCTACACTATACATTTTTCCGTTTTATTCTTGTTTAAAACAAATTTATACAAATAATATGTATAATTTCAAAAACCAAATTTGAAATTATTCAATTTGTTTACAATTTTATATGTCAAATGTCAGCTGTTTTGGTGGATCGTATTGTGGAATGTAAGAGCGAGAAAAACGCTGGCGTTTTAGTTACGGAATACCAATAAAAAAACGACACGACTCAGAAAACGACAGTTGGCGTTTTAGAAAAACGCCTATCGGAATAAGGGTGATTATATGCTATTAAGGTACATTTTTCAGTGCAAGATTAACGTTAAACTGAAATTACTCATCAAATTTGTAAGCTAATTATTTGTGTTATAATTGTTCAGTATATCCACACTGTTTTAAAATTATTGGACAAAATATCAAAAAGTTACTTTTTTACTTTCTCTCCCCTTCTCTTAGAGGAGTTGTCAATTCCTCGCAAAATCCAATAACAAAGAAACAAAATATTTCTGCTTTTACGTTGTGGCGTTACAAAACTTCCATAAAAGCAACCGTTTTATTCAAAATCCACTTTAAGGCAATCTTATAAATTGCTAAGAAACCAACCTAGGCTTTCCTTAAAGCTACATACAATACATACATTGCTCATTAAGTGGAAGACCATCATAACTCGACATTAAGGCTTGTGTGTGAAATTGATATGTTGATGTTTTACAAAAGCAAAGCGGGAAAGATTTTACCTGCAGTATTATACTTCAGTCCAAAACCATCTATTTAATAAGCGATGTAAGTATGTTTTTTTAAGAAACCACCCAAATAATCTTTTTTTTAAGTTATAAATAAAACAAAAAAGTAAGAATGAAATCATATTGTCCTGTACTAAATATTAGTTTATTTAAAGACGAAAACGATAAATAAAAAAATTAACAGTGGTTGTTGCTGAATTTGTTCTTTCATTTAATCAAAACAAAATCAAGGTATTTTACCTTTTAAATTAAAAAAAAATAAAATACTTAAAAATAACGAAAGCCTAGCTCATCATTTGGACAAAAAAAAAATATTTGTAATTAATAATTGTTAAAAATTTTATTCCTTACTTCTTATAGCTTCTTAGTCAAATTTACTCTGAATTTTCTTTACAAAAATAGTTCTTTTACTTATTAACAAATTTTAGATGAAAAAAAAAACGAAACATCTAAACAATACGAGTAAAATTGAAAACTGAGTATTTCGATTGGTAACTTTTAATAAATTTATTATGGTTTTATTTCACTCAATTAACACGTTTTTGTTGTTTTTTTTTTTTCGAAGCAGCTTTTACAAATTTTATTGTTTATTTTATTTTATAAGCACTTTACACGAATATATTTTTGAAAATTATTTTCATAATTATTTTATTGTTTAGTACAGTTAGGGAAATCGAAAAAGTATTTATAATTTATCTTACAAAAGCAAATAATGTGGACAAAAATAACAAAAAAAAAATGATCAATTTAATAATAATAATATTATTGATAAAGACAAAATAAAGCAACGTCAAAACTTTTGGGCTAAAATTATATCAAACTTAAGACTAAGAAAGAAAAAGACCCTTAACTTAAAAAACAAAATACTAAACGATATGATAGATCATGCGATGTTTTGGAAAGAGTTATGGTAATAAACTCTACCTTTTTGTGGGTAGAAAAGTCGAAGTCAAACATTTTACATCCCATTTTAAATAAAACATTCATCACTACTCCGGCTGTCAATTGATTATCGATAAATATACAAATTTTGTATTTAAAAACTGATCAACTATTTATTGAAATTTTCTAGTTATCAATTCTGTTGTTAAATATCGAATTCCAACATAGGGCTGAATGTTTCGTTTAAAAGACTGTCGGGCGAAATGTTAAGAGATATTAAAGAAACGAAAAAATTTATATTTAAAAAAAATATGAATTTAATTATAATTAATTATAAATGGGTGATGAAATAAAATTAATGCAGAAAAAGAAAAACAGAAAACAAGATCGTTCCCGTGGATGTTCAGCATGCTGTCCATAGTTGCTTTTCTTTTGTATATTTTATCTTGGATAGGCGGCCTGCGACTTGGTCAGTAGCAAATGTTTTTTTTTATGTTCAAACAATCTCTTTAACGAGTAGCGTGGAGTTGGTTGTGGAGCAATGCGGCGTTAGTTTATTAAAGAGTTTATTTGAGTGTTACCAAAATAATTTGCAGAAAGTTGTTAGTTATTTGTTTTTTTTTTTTCTTTTTTATTAATTTTGTATTCTTAATTTGCTTAGCGTTTTCCGCCTGGCTTCATGGTACACGAAAGCATTTCTTCCTTAGCCAATTTTCGCCTAAAATCAGCCATTGAGTCTCGACAATTTGTTGCAATTTCAGCCAGCTGTGTAAAGAGTTCCTCACCCTGTTTGCAATAGGCTGGAAAATAGACAACAACGATTAGATAAAAATTCTAACTTTCAAGTATATTACAACTTACTGTCTTGATCGTAGTCCACGTAGTTAGTTAGATTATAGAGCTTATGACTTTCTGGTAGAAATTGTGTTAAAAATTCATTGATTGCTTTGTGTTGATCTACGACAATCTCTTCAGCTTGCTGAAGGTCTGATATAGCGGCATGTTGATCTAGTAGTTCTTCAGACATATCATGTTCCTAAAAAAAAAAAAACAAACAAATTTATTAAAAACCATTTAGATAGACAAAAAAAAAAAAAATAACTCACATTCAGGGAGCGCAAATGAGCATATTCATTCTCATTTATCTCTCCATTTTTGTGATCATCGTCCTCCATCATTTGTTCAACGTCATCATCGTTCCGCAACTCGGGATCCTTCACAACAAGCTCCTTGACACGATCAGCATATCGCAACGTATTCAGTGTATGCTCACATGAACTTAAACCTGGCGAAATCATGGCAATCATGCAGGTCTTGCTCTTCTCACCGATAAATGAGTCTCGCAATACTTGTGTTAACTTTGATACACGGAATGGCAAATGAGCACTCTGTTTTCCCAAAGCGCGAATGCATTCTTTGAGTGCCAGCAACGATTTATTGATCTCAGCACCTTCCATTCGGGTTTGTCGATTCGCCGATGATGTGTCGGCTCCTCGTTCATTACCAGCCAAATCGATAAACGAAAATTTACCATGGATTTTAGTTGAGCCTGGCGGCCGTAGGACAATTTGAAATACTGCATGTGATCGGGAGGAATTTGAATTGGCCGAAGTTTGGCCGGATGTTCGTGCGTTATTGCCATGTTGAATTAATCGCAGGACCTCTTCGACACTGTCGACGACTTTTTCAGTAAGACCCACCACTTGAACTTGTTGTTTGCCATCTTCAAGTACTCGAAGCTTTTGTTTATCGGAGAGTAAATCAAAGACCTGAAAATAATGATTTTCCAAAGTATTAACATCGATATATCTGAAATTCATATTTTTTTCTTATATTTTCAAAACATCGTAAGTCATTAAAAATGTAGGTACTGAGCTTTAAACTTAATTTTTACAAATATTGAATTAAAAAAAGGGAGAAAAGGAAAAATTTCATTTGTGGTACACTAAACCGACCGAGCCTAGCAGAGCAGTTCATCGATGCCCTCATCACCTTAAAAAATGACTTCACAGCCAATTAGGAGAAGATATGTAATGCAACGAGTAAACAGGAAATATTGAATTTTTAATGTGTGAAAGGTGAACTCGTCAACTCGATGGGAAGAAGTGTTTTTTTTTTCAAGTCCGCCAAATTGTACGTAATTCTACTTAAACATTAAAAAAAAGTGGAGAATAATTACCCTTATTCAGTGAAATAAAAGCTCCTTTGCTGTGTTTTTTAGAAAAGTTTAACCAAACAAAAAAGCCAAAGCAAAGAATGTCTACGGACTTGCCTCGGATGAAAAAAGTGTTCAACGGAAAAGAATGCTGGGGCATGCACGTCATCCCGTAAGGTATTTGACGCAAAATCAGGTGGGATAAGAAAGAGAGGCAGACTACAGGTCCGATGTCATAATCAGCTTCTCAATTCTGCACACGTAACTGATTTTCGTTTACACAATCTAATCAATCGAATCGCTAAGCAATCGAAAATGTGTACTAATGTGTTTTCAATATTTAATAATATCTAATCCATAAGCCTAATAGCTAATTTCATGGGAACTTTTTCCCCGGAAATAAAATGTTAACGACATTAAAACAAATAGAAAAATAAGTCTTTTGAGGCAACGTTAGGACTCTGTGAAGTTAATTAAGAGTGTAAGAGTTCAGTCTTCACAGAAAAAGAGAATGCCAACTAATTTTATAAATATAATGAGGGTTTTTGAGCTAGTTAAAGTTCCAAAAAAATAAGACTCTCTACTAAATATTCATGTTATTTAAGAAATTAAAAAAACATATTTTAATTGACATACCTTTCCACTGTATATTTCAAAGAAGCTCGCCGACACTACCAAATTCAAATTGCGATATCGTGTCCCATTCAAATAGGCAAATACATCCTTAGCCGCCATTGCATAAATACCATTTTTACAGTCTTGTATTTTTCCATTAAATTCACCACCCATAGTGTGAGTTTTACCAGAACCAGTCTGGCCATAAGCAAAACATGTAGCCATTCCGCCATCGAAAATCGTCTTAACCAAAGGTTTTGCCGTATATCTTTAATTTACAAAAAAAAAAAAATAAATAAGAGATAGATATTTAATTTAAAAACGACGCTATTCTTATTCAATTCAAATTTTGATACCTACTTGTAGACCATTTCATTATTACACTGATCATCGAAGGCAAAATCAAAACGGAATTTATGATTCTCAAGGAACTTGGTCAAATCGACCTTGTTTTTAGGCTCGTGTACAATGAGTGTGTCCTTGCAAGGCACTGATATCACATCGATTTCTTTTCGCATATTCTCCTTTCGGCTAAGTGGACGCTTTCGGACACACACCGTAATTTGATGATCCTCAATCATCTGACCATCGGTTAATGGCCGGAAATCCAAATTGTTTTGATATTCTCTAGAAATAAATAAAAAAAAAACAATCGTCAGTAATTTCCCTTTATATTTTTTATATAATTTACCGTATCATTGCAGCAGTTTCCCAATTCGGATTGCCTGGATCAAGGTTCATCAGAGCGGTTTTTTCCTCCTTCAGTTCGGCTTGACGAGCTCGACGTTTTTCACGGTTTTCTTTTAAACGTTCAACTTCCTTGACTACATAAGATCGCCGAGGACCGGCGTTATTGTTCGCCACAGAGGAACTGGCAGTCGTTGTCGTCATGTTTCTTGTATTGTTGGTTGTTCGTGACCTTGCGATACCTGACGGTGGAGGAATATTCTCAGTGTGCTCACTCTGGCCGTTGGTGTTGATAGCACTTTGAGATAGTGTTGTCCGATTTGTGCGGTGTCCTGCAATTGCAAACAAGTTAAATAAAGAGTTATTGATTTTTTTTTTTAAATAATAAAAGAATAGAAGAATTCAACTAGCGTTTGCTTTCAACAAAGGCTCGCACAAGAGTGGCAATACATTAAATGAAACTTAGTGGTTTAGTGGTGAATTCTTAGTGATTGATTGATATGGTAATGTACACTAATTCATATATGCATGAGTGTATTTCCCCCGTTTTGAATGGGGATAAAAAACAAAGAACTAACTCAGTTGGTAATTATAACACTTTTTTTTTGTTTTTTTTTTATTATTTTTTGTTCAGTACACAGTTGAGGAAGGACTAAAGCTCAATAAAATCCATTTGAGACTACTCATAACATTGGTGTTGTTCTCGGGAGGCAATTATAAAAAAGTATCATTTCCCATAATGCATGACGTTAATGATGGACTTAAAAACATGCACCTCTAGCAGAAACCACCACTGATTTATGCAAACTATTTTTTTTTTATTTTCACCCAAATTGCTTTTTATTTTATCATTTTAATTTGTGTGTCCTTTAAAACAAATAATTTTCAAATTGCAAAAATGCACTACAACTGGTGTTTTCAGGTAAACACACAAATGTTTTATAGATTCACGTGTGACCTTGGTAACTTAATGTCCCCAACATTGGCGAAACTTTTGTATTGAATCGATTTTCTGTGGGGGAATTCAGTTCTGTCTAGACTGTCACAGCAATATCTTGTAGGAGGACACAAGTGATTGAAGAAGAATCGTGTTCCTTTCACCTTGACCGAATCAATCTAATTTTACAAAGTAAATCAAGCTAATGTGAAATTAATTAACATCGAAGCTAACAATCAAACAAATTTAAATCTTTAATCAAATTTATACAAGACGGACTGAATTAACAAAAAATTGATGTATGGAAGTCAAAAACGAATAGCGACGATAAGTCAGTTGACGAGATATATGCGAGATTGCAAAGCTAATTTCATCGAAACAGTATTGTGGTTGACGTGTAAGCAGTATATCAGAGAGTAAGATCAAACTCCGAAATTCCAAGTAGTAGAGTAGCAAAACCGGATAATCTGTCGTATCTTCGTAAGCCAATACTATTAAATGCGACAATAAGTTTACGTTGCAGTAAATTTTGCACCCGTATATCAAAATCGGTATTATTAAAGTCTTGGCAAAAGTAAACTTGTTTTTTAAAAATACTTTGCCCACAAGTCCGTTAATATGGTTGTCCAATGTCAGGAAGCTGTTAAAAGTCACGCCGAGATTTTTGGCAGTTTCAACATATTCGATGAGAGCATGGCTCAACAAGATCGGGGGCAATAATCAAGATTAAGACTCTTTCCAGATATAACTACAACTTTTTTTTGGGTTTAAAATAATACAATTTAAATGAAACCAATTTAGCATTTCTTCAAGGTTTTCATTCGACACTGTAAGCTCCATGCTCAATGACTCCAAGGGGGCAGCTTAGGTACAGCTGAACGTCATCTGCATACATATAACAAGAAGAGTTATCAATCAAAGTTGGAAGTTCATTGACTTAGAGAACAATAGAGGACTAAGTATGGACCCCTGAGGAACACCGGTAGTAATTGGCAGGAAATAAGAAAAGCTGTCCCACAGCTATGCTTTTTACGAAAACCGGATTGTTTTGGCGTAAGCATTGAGTTCGCCATAAGATAAATAATGATTTGTTTCTGCAGAATTTTTTCAAAGACTTTAGTCATGTAGGATGAAATCGAGATCGGCATAAATTCAACACATGTAGCGTTTTTAGGAGGTGATATGAATTTATCTACCATCCACATGTCAGGATATACTCCTGACATCAAAATTGTATTAAATTTGGGATGAACATCATCCAGCCCAACAGCATTTGACTTAACAGAAAATGATGTACTCGACGAAGGAACCATTGTCGATGGCAAAGAAACAAAGGTTTTTTCAGGGTATTACCATCTACATCCTCAGCTGGCATGTTTCTTGACTTTCCAATACCAATGTTACGTAAGTTCTTCCACAACTTTCGCCCATTCAATGAGGTACGAAGCTGATGAAAGAAAATATGGACATACTCAGTATGTCCAACCTGACACTCAAAATTTTCTTAAAGGCTTTAAAATTGTGTTTAACGAGAATAAAATGTATCTTACCATTTTGAACATTATTCAACATCCGAATTGCCCCATGTGTTGCATTCTGTAAAAATTAAATAAAAAAAATTATTAGTACGTACTTGGGAAAGAACAAAAACAAAACTGCTTTACATTTTACACATAATTAGAATAAAAATAAAACATACATCAAGTCAACACCATTGAAACAACAAATCATGAAAAATAAAAACAAAGAATATCGTTAAAACAAAATTACTTATAAAAGACCACAAGTCTCGTGTATTATACAAAAAATAGGACACAGTTTTATTTGAATATGAAATTCATTAATTGTTTTCATATTTTTTTTTTTGGTTCAAGAAAAATTGCATTTGGAAAATGAAAATGATAGCAAGGCGCGCAAATGATTGCAAAAGGAAGTCATCAAATAATAAAATACGATTCAAATATAATGCAAAAAAATGAGTATTAAATGTGTGGTGAGCTTGGTGCAAATCATAGATACATCAGAACAGAAAAAAAAAAAGAAAAACATTTTGGTAATTGGGTGAATGTGTTTTTTTTTCCAGAGAACAACATCAAGAAAGCGAAATAAATTCTAAGTAAAACAAAATTAAGGCAAAAACAAAAGATAAAAAAATCCAAAAAGAGAAAAATGTACAAGAATTTATATAGTTTTTTTTTTTTTTTTGAAAATGAAATTCTTTTCTGTACCGATGTGAGCCTAGAATTACTTTGCCGAATGGGCAAGGTACCCCCTCCGCTACCGCCACTGCCTCCAGTTCCACCTGACTGGCTGGTACCCCCAATGCTGGTGCGCATCTGATCGACTCCATCATTATCTTCTAGCTCTTCATCGTCCTCTTCGTCTTCCTCTTCGATCGAAGAATGCGATGGCTCCTGAGTGATGTATTTAATCATGAGGAGGGTTTTAAACAATTTAGATTCGGTTTGGTTTTTTTTTTTTTTTTTTGATGTTGTTAAATTTAACGATTTATTTTTATAATCACATGAGTAGAGCAAATTAAAAGAGTGAAAAGAAACGTACAAAGAAGTTTTAAAATAAGCAATTTATGAGTATTGTCGCAGCGTTAACATGTTGGTATTTAGACTTTGGGTTTTTACGTCCCTAAATTTAGATATTGTCTCACAAACACACACACTCACACACATAGACATTAAATGACGAAAGACTCACCGAAGAAGCATTATTATAAGCTGCTATAAACATGGAGAACATATTTGTTTTCTCCTTTTACTAATTTTTTTTTCTTAAATTTAAGTTATTTTACAAAAATACGATACAACCACCTACTTACGTCATCTGTACTATTGGCTATACCTAAACAGAAGCGAATTCATAAATAACATTTTTAAACAAACCACCGGGCGCTGACCTTAACTATAGTAACTCTATACAAGCTAATCAATGCAGTTCCGCTTCCTTAGCAACGAAAAACAGGAGCTTCAGGGAATAAGCGTTTGTAATATTCTTTCACAACCATCACCAACACATTCGAGTAAAAAGTAAAAATATGCATGTAGTTCACAGCCTTTTGCAAGAATGGTAATTCATAACTTGCATTAACCTTATTTTTAATTGTTTTCAACCAGGTCATGGATTGTGTTACCAAATAATTAAGTTCTTTCTATGGGAATATGTGATGGGAACGTCATGACTCATGAGTGAATTCATTTTCGAAAAAGGTATGGTTTAACTACAATACATCGCAGGTTATTGAAAGTGATTTTTTTTTACGTGGAGATAATTAATATCGACATGATCTAGATAGAAAAGCATAAGTTCTTTCGTAAGAGCTCAGTGAATGATTTCTTTACCAATTAATAGCTACGATAGAAATTATTCATAATTCTATTTCATAAAATAATTTTCAAGACGTTTAAGGACTTCTCAGAATTTGAAAACATTTCTAGCAAAAATATTATTCACCTGCTTATCTGTTTTTTTACTGTTTGAGAAACGTTTGGAAAAAAATTTTTTGACCAGAAATTAAAAGTAAGGAAAGTTATTTGGGATGTTTTTTATTTGATTCTGGGTAAACGTCACATTTGACAACAGAAATTATGAGTAGTTTGACAAGCAAAAATAGGCAGTAGGTAGGTAAAATATTCGTGATGATTCTTGCTGGAGGGCAAATGAAATAAATTTAAAAAAAAGTCAAATGCTCTGGCATTTTCGTGCAAGAAAAAAAGGAAACACATTTTGGGTAGATTTGGGATACCACGGGATTCCTTGGGCGAGTGAAGATACAGACCTATTATTAGGTATTTAAATTATAATAGGTCTGTTTGCTAACGTGAAATATCTTGCGAATTTGCACAAATGTTCTGTCAAAACCCATAGGAAAAATAATAAGTTTTGGAAAATTGGTTGAAAAAAAAAAATACCAAGTACCTCATGTACAGGCAGAGTTGTCGTACATTTCAAAAATTCAAAAATATTTCCCTTGTAGTACATTTGGCTTGTGGATTTCCTACTTGCTGTAAATGGCTTGGCCGAGTGTTGCTTTAGAATCCATTCAAAGTGGAATTTATTAAAATGTCAAAATTCGATTAAAAAAACATGTTCATTCACGCGCGAATAAGTGTATGTGGTATGAAGATGGTATGTGGAACGCGAATAGAGTTTAACAGTTCGTAACAATCAGATTGCAATTCGTGACGATCAAATTTATTTTTTCAAATTTCTTTTATTTTAGTAATTACAACGCAAATTTTAGTATCTTAGCATTAATTTAAATAAGTTTTCTACCATTTTGTCTAGTTTTTGTGAAGAATTTAGGCTTATTAAATGTTTTAAAACACATTTGTTGTTCGTTAGTCGTTCTCGTTGATTGCTTTCATGTGTATAGTCCTTTTGAGGTTAAATTCGAACTTATTTTGTGGATTCCGAAATAACGATTGATAATTCGCAAAAGAGATTTGTTGTTATTGTTGTCAAGTAGGAAATATTAAAATACAACTTTTTCCAAATTTCCAATTGTTAATTGGGGATTATTCATTTACTTTGTTGAAAAGTTAAAGCAAACTAAAAAGGTTATATTTCTTCTAGAAATTGCTTTAAAAGATTTAGCTGCTTTTATAAACGTTTTTGATGTCTTGAATTCGAATTTCGATCTCAGAATTGGTAAATTTGCCCTAGTTTCACAAAAAATATGTGATTGTTAAATTCCAAAACACATGTTTTTAATTAATGTTAAACCACGAATTAATTTTAAGACTCAAAACTCGTTATTGTCTTCTAATTATTTCCCCTTCAAAATCCAATAGGATTTTTCACAATAAATTTATTAACTTTTGAGATGTCCTTACTTTAAATATAAGAGTTTTTCAAAATGGTTTGGAATTCTGGATTTAAGTAGAGCAGGCGAGGAGCTACATTTGAAGCGTCTAGAATTAGAAGGTGTTAAGTGACATTGACTGATATTTGTCTGTAGCAATACACTTGCGAAATTGGTCCCCAGGACACATCAAAAACCTTAGGAGTAGATTAGTCTGTCTTCTGCAACCAAATTGTGTTGCGTAGTGTAATCGATTACTAATGTAAAATGTTTAGGTACAAAGTATATTGTACATAGATAGGGGAAGGTATTAAATAAATTTAAAAAAAACAAACAAACAAACTATAAATATAACAAATAAATAAAAACAGAAAAACCGCAGACAATTGAAATTCTCTTATAATTCTTAACTACCAACAAAAAACAAAAACTTAAAAAAAACATTATTATTAGCATTTTGGTGCTTTCTCTAATCGTGTTAATTTCTTTTTGTTTACAAAAAAAAAACGAATTAGGGATGGATTTTACTTTCTAAAGCTTTTCTTTTAAGTTTTTTTTTTATTAATTATTTTTTGTTTAGTGAAGGATAGATAAGGGGGGAACAACGATAAAATTGTTGTTTAACTAACTCTGTTGCGAAAAAAAGTTTTTAATTTTTGTTTTATTTTTTTATAAAATTGTGCTTGATTGGTAAAATACTCACTCTCGATAGATTCATTGGCGCTGAAACTTGTATTGGTGTTGGAGCTGGTATTGTTGCGGGAATCTTTGGTTCGGGTGGAGCATGCCGCTCCTGTACAATATCCTCGTTCAATTGTAATATGGCATCCAATTCGACTTCTTTGCCCTTTGTTTCGCCTCGTTCATACCATTCAACAGTAAATGATCGTGATGCTTCATTTATTTTCGATACCACTGCTGGATGCACTCGGCCTAGATTAATAAATAAGAAAAAGGAAGTTTATTAAAAAAAACAAAAACAAATACGAGTAACACAATTAAAGCGCAAAACTCCTTCATTGGATGTTTACCTTGGTCGTTGCTTTGGTTATTGTCATTAATCAAATATCTTGACACAACAATTGCATTGTTATTGCTTTTGTCGTCCTGCCGAGAAGAGCAACCCTTTGTCCCCCCTTTAGCTCCTCCTCGGCGGGTAAAAGTCGCATTTCTATTTAAAATATCACACTTTTTGAATTGCAATGCATCGGCATTGTTTCCATTAAGGTCACAGGATGCATCTGCATCTCCATCTGTATCGTCGTTGTCGTTGTTTTTTTCGTTAGAAGGAGATTCTTCAACTAAATCGCTCGATTGACGTTTAAAACAAGTCAAATGCTTCTTGAACCACGACGGCATGACTATACGACTCTTTAGACTAAAAGAAACAATTTCGCCGGTTTGAATACCACCACCATCAACTATTAAAACTAAGCCATCACCAAGAGTTCTCATTTCCCATTGCGCATCTCATCATCTCCGGGAATTGACTTTCTAGTGCAGATGCAAAAGCATATTAATTAACTAAAATAAATCTCAAATGAAGATGTGAAGAAAACACTAAAAAAAAAAAGACAACGAGAAGACAACGACTATTGTTGCAGCAAATCGCATCAACTGCCGAGGCACTACTTTCACAAATTCAAATTACGAGTATACATGGTATATACAATAGCGTGGTGCTGTGATGATGGCTTATACACAAGTCCCCCAGCAAAACATGGCAAATATTTAGAAGAAAGACGGGGAACTAGGGCAGAGGATGGATGGAAGAAAAAGAAAAACAAAAAGACTACTATCAAGCTTGTAATTCTAATCGAATTTCATCTCCACTCCATTAGATAGAGAGGTGGGTTGCGAACTATCTATGTACATACGTCTCCCTGGTATTGCTAATATTATATTAGATATGATTACTCAGCTCACATAAAGTGAAGACTTCTACGACTTGTTTGATCGATAAATGGTGAAAGACTGAACAATATAAATTGGGTTGTTCCGAGACGACTTTCAAACTATGTATTGTATTCCAACTGTCTCACTTTTCCCTTCCATCACGCGGAAGCAATTTTATACACCACCGTACCGGTCGGCTTTTTTTTTCTCTCCATTATTGTTGTGGGTAGACTTTGGTAAGGTGGGTTATGTGTGGTGTTCTAACAACCCCCCAGCTAATCTTCGCCCGCACTATATTAGGGTAAAAATAATCAACCTCAATTAACTGAATTTAATGGAACTGAACTAGAGGAGTACTGTTTTAATGCAATGTCCGTCATTCAGATGGGGGAGTAAAAAAAATTAAAACTAAAAATAAAACATAAAACACACAAAACACTGAAGGAAACTTTTGATGATATTGATTTTTCCTGCAGTCAATTTTTGTATATAGTTTATAAATTTGTAGAGCGTTAGCTTATTCCGTGTCTGGATACAGAAGGTTACTGCTTTATTTTGTTGACAATCATTCTGCGGAGTCTGTGCAAGGGTTTCTCATTCAAAATTGGCTCAAGGCCAATGCAGAGAAAGTATGTAAGTATATATTTTGCAGATTATTGGATGCAATACAAAAGCTAGAAATGAGATTGTGATATCTGATAAGATAGATTTTGGTTTATCCCATGCAGAAGAAACTATATAATATTGCTAGAGATTTATTCTCACAAAAGGAGGAATAAACCTTTTTCGATCCAATGCGAAATGAAAACATGATGCGGTTTATTAAAATCGTGCCCAAGAAGCCTAACAGTCTCTTTAAGGCGATTATTGCTTATACAAAATATGGGATGTAGAAAAAATGAACAAGGAGTTGGCATTAACATTAAAATAAATGTGAAGAATGGTTGTTTTGTATGATAATAAAGATTACCGATAAAATTGATTTCTTCTTATTTTTTTTTTATTTTTAAATAATTTAACTCTAAGAAAATCATCCAAAATAATAAGTTTAAATCGTGAGAGCCTTTTTAAATATAAATCAATTTTATAAACGAATCCTCACTGTAAACTTTTGTAAGCTGTAAGAAATAAATGTAATGTAACTATGTAGGTAACAAATAAAAATCGATAGTACCTATTTATGTAAATTTAATATTTTATTCTTCAATCAGACTCTTACACGTTTTTTTTGATATTTTTCAATTCATTTTAAAATGTAAACAAAGTATCTAATTTAAACTTGAAACACACAACAATAAAATAGATTAGAATGATTTAAAGTAATGAAATATAACAATGAACTGACAAATTTGAAATATTCACAATAGGTGCGTTCATTTACTTTGAAACTCTGTGATTTTCTGTCCAAAACTACACATTTCATATTTTTTTTATAGATATGAACTTTGACAGACTTTTATGCAGTTTTGGACAGAAAAAAATCACGGAGTTTTAAAGTAAAGAAACGCACCTTATATATGCTAGTTTCAAGCAGACAGATTTGGTCCGAAGTCGTTCCACACTTCAAAAATTGTGCTATTTCTTGTAAAAGAGAGCGCGCGCTCGAGAGATTAAAAAATTTCCCCTTCTTGCCAGTTTGAGTCCAAGGAATTTCTTTAAGCTACTTCCGGGCTGAATGTCAAATACCAGGTTGACATCTATAAGATGACAGAATCTGTCAGTTGGATTCAAATATCAATATCGACCAAGGGTTGCCCAAGTGTTAATTTTATTTTTATTTTAGTTTTAATAGATAAGCATATTTTTCATTATTTTATTAATCTTTAAACTAATCA
Organism: Epistrophe eligans; assembly: GCA_951394125.1. Classification (NCBI taxonomy): domain Eukaryota; kingdom Metazoa; phylum Arthropoda; class Insecta; order Diptera; family Syrphidae; genus Epistrophe; species Epistrophe eligans. Next base: position 106,963,567 of record OX596029.1, on the reverse strand, counting down.
AATAATTTTAAAAAAAATTATGTCAAATAGCAAAACTATTTCTTAAGAAGAAAATTTAGTTTTGACAATTGATTTTTAAAAATGTTAATAATTTGTTCAAAAACTGCATTTGTGTGTTAAATATTATTTCAATAAATATGAACTCTAAAATGAACACTCGTTTCAGTACAAATGATTGATTGCATGGAAATAGAATGATAGATCCAGGAGATTTAATAAAGATTAACGTAAGTTTAAATTTGGTCTCAATTAAAGTGTTGGGTGGGATAATAATATTTGATTGATTCTAATTAAATCAACTTTAAAAAAAAACATATTTTAACAAACTCACAGAACCGAGTAAGGTATTCAATATTTTATACATATAAATAATTCATAAGTTAAATATAATACAATTACCCAATTTACAGAAAAGTTTCAACTTGAACCCAAAAGCTCAAATCAATATAGATTTATAAAAAATAAACAACTTTTGTTGTTAATAATTATTTTCAATTAAATTCACTTAATATGTTCTTCTCTACACATTTTTATATTTTTCTTTATTTTTCTTTATGAATAAAATTACATCACGTTTGAGTAATTAATTCATTTGCGGCCTCATCGAATTGCAATGTACAAAAAATTCTGTAACATGCTCTGCTCAAAGTAACTTTTGTGAAATCGATATTTTTTTGTGTGTTTTGTCGTTGAAAACCCAAGTTCCCACAAAATTACTTGATTTAATTGTTGAGTGTTAGTAATTAATATGCCAAGATGAGTGATCAAATTATTTCCAGCAGATGAGTTTTATTTTTCAAAATCGAGGCTAAACATTGAACGCAAACAAACAAAAAAAAAAAAATGAAAATAAAACCTGCAAACGTGATTTGCGAAAAAACGATGCCACATATTTAGGATTTAGTGTGAGAGTTGTAAATTCTATGACCAAATACATTTTTCGTCATTAAAGCATAGAATTCAACAAACAAAATAAATCAAGTGAACCGTATCCATACAATAAATTGTGGGAGCATTAATTAGAGTTTAAACAGCTTTGTGCTCAACAACAACTAATTTGGACGATTAATATCGCCATCAATTGCAACAAATTGGTTGTGTCAATCGTGAGATAACCACTAAGACAAAGTTAAACTTTTTTTTTGTTTCTTCAAGCAGAAATAATTTATAATTTTGTCTATGCCGATGCCGATGCACCCGCCTCAAAGCTTAGACCGAACAAAGCATAAAAACATTGTACCATGACCTTGGAGCTGGTGTTGCAAATTTTTACGGTGCTATAGACATGATTTTAACTAACTTGCTTCGAAAAAAAAAAACATCCAATACTAAAACTTCATCAACAACAACATCAAAACTATTACAGAAAACCCATTTTTTCGCATTACCTTCACGCGATATTTGATATTAGCGTTTAATGTTCTTTTGTTCGCTTTCGTTTCCCCTATTTCGCTCGCCCTCCTTTGTTTCAAATTACTTTTGTTTGGTTATAGTTTTTTTTTTAATAATATTATTAACATCGAGGACGACTGCACTTCAAAACTTTGTGCAGATAATTATCGGTTCAATTTTATGGCTTATGAGGGGTGAAAATGCACTAGTTTTCCCATGTTCATTGCAAAAAAAAAAAATTCATTGTCTGTTAAACCTTTTGATACATGATGATTATGGTTATATATATTTTTTTTCATTAAATAAGCGAAAAGAGAATTTATAATATTTATTTTTGCAGAATGACAGCTGTTTCAACATCCCACGCTTAAATTTATTCTCTAAATTCAGTTGAATCCTAACTTCACTGACGTTATTTTTTTGATGTTTTTTTTTTTTCATTTGCAAATAAATTATTTTACCATTATGCCGCTCTAGCTTTGTCACACCTTATGCGATTGACGCTGTACAGATAAATTTAGAACTGTCAAGCGTCCCACAACGATTCCCTTTTTTTATCAAGTTGTTTCTAGGAATACTTTTAAAAAAATATTTTCAAAAACCAAAGATTGAAAAAAAAAACTTTGATTTTCAATACATATGTACATATAGTATGGGAGGCGACCGTAAAAGTACCTACCTCATCGAGTCAATGAAAAATTTAGCCATTAACGAATAGTAAATGTCACGAAGTTTACAAAACTGCTGGTCGGACAGACATTTTCCGGGCCTTTTGGCGGAAAAATGGTCACTTCCGGTTGCATTTTTGGGTGTTAGGTTATACCATAGAGTCAATGGAAAATTTAAGTAAAAGGTAAAAGAGATTTGATCGTAGATTTCAAATCATTTGGTCGGACAGTTAAAATCCGGGCCATACCCTCTGTCCGACCAACTCAAAAAACGGTATTTTTGGTGTCGGCCTACCTCATCGAGTCAATGGACAAATGGGGTATCAAATGAAAGCTTAGACTGTCTACATTAAGAATCTACTGGTCGGACAAACTTATGATGGGCCAAACATGCGTCCGACCACTTTAAAAAAAAAAAATATGTTATTAATTTCTTTAATATTTTTTAACTCAATATCAACATATTTTAAGCCAAATTTAAATAAAATTAGTACCAAATGAAAGTTTTAACTGTAAACTAAATGAAAAAAATAACTGCAGTGCAAAAAACCCCACTTAAATTGATCATCAAAGTTTTTGATCATTTATTTTATAGAAAAATAAGATTTTTGTATATAAATAAAAAAAATCATAATTAAGAATTTAAAAAACCTTGTTTTTATACCAACTAATGACAGCAGGTACTTATAAAAATTATAGTTTATTGGTTGTAATAGTAATTATAAGAATTTTATTTTATAGTACAGCAACTTCGTCGTCTCATAGGAGGAAGACCTTGCGTCAAATCCGGTAGTTCTGATTTTTTGCTGAGTTGTTTATGATGTTGGCCTAATGAAGAAACCAATTTTTCGACCTCGAGCGCCTAACGCATCATGGTCAAACATCGAAAAAACTGCGAAATTTTCGCGTTTTTTATAGTTATTGGCGATTTTAACCCTAAAGGACTAGTTTTCGATTTAAACTTTGCTATTACGATTTCAAACTCACTAAATTTTCTTTAATTTGAGCTATGAATCGTGTCTGTAGACCCAACAATTTCCAAAATACAGCTTCTCAAAAATTAGCAATAATTTCTTAATAACAACAAGTAGCAAAAAACAGAATTAAAACAAATTTAGAGTCTTTGGCATAAGATCCATCAAACTTCTAAGCCTTGTAGACTGGCTCAAAAGAAGAAAAAAAATGTATGGGATGGGGTGCCTATCTCTCTCCGTTTCGATGGAAGGGGCAATTTTATAAAAAAAACTTGAAATATAAAAATCACCATACATAAGTAATGGCACAACCTACAAAAAATCCTATAGCTTTCCTTAAAGCCAGAAATCTATTCTTGTATTTTCTTTTTAAATAAAGTTGTTTTAATCAATAGTTTTGTAGAAATTTATTTTTTAACACAAAATTAAAAACGAAACAAAAAAAGGCATTTGTTTTTAAATTTTTTTTTCCAAAATTTACGTTACCAAGCAATATTTTTGAGTTTAATATTCAATTCTCCTATCAACTTATAGTCAAACACCGAAAACCAGATGCCTGTATGTCTTTTAGTTTTGAAAAAAAAGCAAAAATAACAAAATCTACTTTGATAAATACAGTCGAGTAGCCTTGCCGCCTTAAAAAGGACAGCCGTGCGTTAAATTCGTTAGTTCTAATTTTTCGCTGAGTTGTTTATGATGTTGGCCTAGTAAAGTATCCAAGTTTTTGACCTCGAGCGCCAAAGACAACATTGTCATAAATCGAAAAAACCCCAAATGTTCGCGTTTTTTTTTCAGTTATTGGCACTTTTAATCCTAAACGACCAGTTTTTGATTATATCTTCATTCTACAATTTAAAATACAATCTAAATACAGCTTTTTAAAGGAACAACACAAATAATATTTTATTTAATTTTTTTTCCAAGTGTTTAATTTTAATTATAATGTTTTTTTTTTAACTTTCAACAACATTATTTGTGTTGTTCCTTTAAAAAGCTGTATTTTAGAAACTATTGGGTTTACAGAGACGTTTTTGGGCTCAAATGGAAGGAAATATCAGCAATTTTTGTAAAAAAATTTAAAAACAAATGCCTGTTTTTGTTTCGTTTTTAATTTTGTGTTAAAAAATAAATTTCTACAAAACTATTGATTAAAACAACTTTATTTAAAAAGAAAATACAAGAATAGATTTCTGGCTTTAAGGAAAGCTATAGGATTTTTTGTAGGTTGTGCCATTACTTATGTATGGTGATTTTTATATTTCAAGTTTTTTTTATAAAATTGCCCCTTCCATCGAAACGGAGAGAGATAGGCACCCCATCCCATACATTTTTTTTCTTCTTTTGAGCCAGTCTACAAGGCTTAGAAGTTTGATGGATCTTATGCCAAAGACTCTAAATTTGTTTTAATTCTGTTTTTTGCTACTTGTTGTTATTAAGAAATTATTGCTAATTTTTGAGAAGCTGTATTTTGGAAATTGTTGGGTCTACAGACACGATTCATAGCTCAAATTAAAGAAAATTTAGTGAGTTTGAAATCGTAATAGCAAAGTTTAAATCGAAAACTAGTCCTTTAGGGTTAAAATCGCCAATAACTATAAAAAACGCGAAAATTTCGCAGTTTTTTCGATGTTTGACCATGATGCGTTAGGCGCTCGAGGTCGAAAAATTGGTTTCTTCATTAGGCCAACATCATAAACAACTCAGCAAAAAATCAGAACTACCGGATTTGACGCAGGGTCTTCCTCCTATGAGACGACGAAGTTGCTGTACTATAAAATAAAATTCTTATAATTACTATTACAACCAATAAACTATAATTTTTATAAGTACCTGCTGTCATTAGTTGGTATAAAAACAAGGTTTTTTAAATTCTTAATTATGATTTTTTTTATTTATATACAAAAATCTTATTTTTCTATAAAATAAATGATCAAAAACTTTGATGATCAATTTAAGTGGGGTTTTTTGCACTGCAGTTATTTTTTTCATTTAGTTTACAGTTAAAACTTTCATTTGGTACTAATTTTATTTAAATTTGGCTTAAAATATGTTGATATTGAGTTAAAAAATATTAAAGAAATTAATAACATATTTTTTTTTTTTAAAGTGGTCGGACGCATGTTTGGCCCATCATAAGTTTGTCCGACCAGTAGATTCTTAATGTAGACAGTCTAAGCTTTCATTTGATACCCCATTTGTCCATTGACTCGATGAGGTAGGCCGACACCAAAAATACCGTTTTTTGAGTTGGTCGGACAGAGGGTATGGCCCGGATTTTAACTGTCCGACCAAATGATTTGAAATCTACGATCAAATCTCTTTTACCTTTTACTTAAATTTTCCATTGACTCTATGGTATAACCTAACACCCAAAAATGCAACCGGAAGTGACCATTTTTCCGCCAAAAGGCCCGGAAAATGTCTGTCCGACCAGCAGTTTTGTAAACTTCGTGACATTTACTATTCGTTAATGGCTAAATTTTCCATTGACTCGATGAGGTAGGTACTTTTACGGTCGCCTCCCGGACTAATATATTCAAATCTACAGAACCAGTTTTGAGAAAAAATAAGATTTTACTGATTTGCGATAAGTGAGAGTCAAAATCAACCAGTTCAGTCTGTGTAAGATGATATCACATTTTACAGCTAAAGATCTATTTTTTTAGTTCAGAGCATAGCCTGAAATTTCAGAAAAAAAATTGTGTTTCTTTTTTAGCTCTGATCGTTCAGAGCTAGAAATTTGTGTTTCTTTTTTAGTTCTGAGCATGCTGGGAGCGCGCTCTGTGAGCTGAGAATAAAATAGCAGAGTAAACAACATTTAAAAGGCGGAAAATTATCTTCAAAACAATAAAAATGGCGGATGAGGCCATTTGTCTGACATTTCTAATCATGACAGCTCTGAACATACCCTGCTCAAAACTGTACAGTGTTCGCTCAGATTCTGCTTTGCTCAGATTCTGCTTTGCTCAGCTCTGAACTAAAAAAGAAAAACGGCTATTATCTTTCCCAACAAATTTAATGTATCTGCGATTAGACTAGACGACTAGAGTTACCATCACCCTACAGAAATTGAACAATCTTTTCTGAGTTTTTTTTAGCCATTCAAACAAACATTCCTGTGACTAAAAAAGGTTACTAAATCCCAGAAGATGAAGACAATAGCGTTTTTGTTTTGTAAACCCAGAGGGAATTGGACGAAAAAAAAATGACTTCGGTGCTAAACAATCACCATGTTGAATATAACAACTAATCCCCTACGGGCTAAGCTAAACCCAAAGAATTCTCAGGGTTTAACTTAACCACACAGAAAAACTGTGTTACCGGCGTGAATTATATACATTTTACTTACTATCGAAAGTTTGTATGAAAACTCCATTTTGTTTGTGATGCTGTCGCTAAACCCTGCGGTCGTTTATTTCGTGAAATTCCTTCCGGGCTTTCAAAAAAACACGCCAATATAAGAATTACATATATCAAGACGTCATTTTTTTTTCTATATTTTCGGTAGCTCAATACAAACATTTATAACTTTTCCTATGGCAACCGTGTTTTGACAAATGTCATTGGAAAAAATTCAATTGAATTGAGTTGAGTTGAATCCCCCATAGTGCTCGAGCCATAGAATCCATCGCATGCTTTGCGTCGCCGACGTAAACAACTGAGCGGGTCTTTTTTCTCGCGGGTCTTATCGCACTGCATCGATTAAACTACCTTACCATTGATCATTAAAATCTTAGAAATTATTTTTGTGAAATGTTGGGCCAAAATTAAAATTTAATTTGGCAAGAATTAATATTTAAGTCATAAGTCAAATTTGTATACATATATACAAAAGGACGTTTAATGGGTCACAAAATAATCGTGCAATTAAAATTCAAGCTTCATTTTTAATGTGTACCGGTTCAAAAGCCGGTACCGATTTAAAGCATATGCATGTACCTATGTACGTACATCTACATATACATCATTTTAAACAAAAATAAAAGCAAACGTTTGACCTATTAAGATGACATTGCACCGTATAACTAACACAATCCTAAGAAACTTAATGTCTAACGAAATGTTATTTCAATTAATTTATTCAAAACAAAAATAAAAACATATTAATTCATTTTTAATGTCACTTAATCTCATTCATAAAGTCTGTCTTTTAGCCTCTTTCTCAACAATAAAATCAATCCCTGATGGGTTAGTCATACAAAACAGGTAAAATACAAATCTATGAATTATACCAAACGATTTAAATTCCAATGGCATATCGAAGTTTATCAAAAAAAAAAAAAACAAATTTGATTTTTCTATAAAAGGTTTTTAATCATCAAACACCTCTAAACTTTAATTTAAAACTTAATCGGAGAACTAGGTCAAGATCACATTTTCATGCGACTAATTTTGTATTTTCTTTGCTTAAACCATAATGCGAGTAAGGAAAAATAGTAATTATATTTATTTACATGCATATGTACTACATATGTACATATGTTTATATTAAACAAAAACAAAACGGTTTCCGTTTTCCGATGTGTTTGCTTTTGAAAAACGTGTCTTCTTCTGCTTTACCTCGAACGAAAAGTATTTACCTCTAATGCAAGCAAGATAATTTTCTCCGATTTTTTCTTTTTGTTTTTATAACCCAAACCAATTCCTTTTTTTTTTAATAGATGTAGGTAAGGAACATGCAACCACCCCCTAAAACAACGCCTGACTTCAGGCAATTGATTTATGCTTGCTAGCCCATTTTATCTGGGGCACAACACACGCAGCATGAATGATGGAACCTCAGCATATTTGCTCTTTCATGCACACCCTCGGTCTTTTGTGACGTTTCTCATTGCATAACATCATTTTTCTTTTTATAGGGTAGGTGGTAGTAGTTTTTTTTTTTTTTTTTTGTCCTACAAGAATATAGATTTAACACTGCATTGAGTTTGTAATTCGAGTGACAGAGCCGGTGGCGGTGGCGGTAGCGGCGGCAGCGGAGGTTCTCTTCATTAACACACTTCACCTATAATTTCGAAAATCCGCTCAACCATGAGGAGCCAGTCAGTAATAATTGTTGCAAAGCATACATGCAAAGCCAACAAAAGCAAAGATAGAGCACGGTCGCAAAAGAGGGGGCATGCATTTATAGAGACTTCCAGAGAAAGAAATATTGAAACACAAAGGCGACATCACATTGATGTTAAAATATTCCACTCTTGTTGTTGTATTTGCAGTATTGTTGTTGTTGTGAGTTCAACGTAGACAAAGTTTAAACTTCGCTTTTCGCTATAGCTCTGTCTTTTCCTGAATCTCTCGAATGAATCATCAACAAGGCACGTTCAAGTCGAGACGCGAAAAGTTCGCAAGACTTGTCCAAACGACCATAAATGAAATTAAAAAAAAAGAGAATGAACAAACGTGACTCGTATAATCGTTGTCTTTTGATTTTCTTTTTATTCGAAACAAGTTTACTTTTATACTCGCATATATGGGAATAATCTTGTGTAAGGAAATCCACTATACAAATATTGTAGGTGTAAATAGTGTTACAACTTTTGAGGTTCAAAATGCTGTTGGCTGAATGAGTCTGTATCTATGTTTGTTACAATTGCAATTTTCAGTCAAAGTCATTTATAAGTTAAGGCTTATCATAGGTTACGATCAAATGATGCGCGCGCGCACTTGTCCATTTGAGTAGCGAGAGAAGTCACGGAAATGAGATCAGGCTTCTCAGTATGTAGACAATGACTGTCCTTCAAATTAAATACAACGACCGAGATAACAAAATCAGTGAACTCATGAACAAGTGTTGCCAATTACTTGTATAAATTTTGTAAAAGGCTTCAATAAAATATATGCCAAAATTAATCGGAATTTGTAAAGTGTGTTTTTATTTTATATATGTATTAGCAAAACTGTTTTTAATGACAGTTTATTTGACAGGTAGCAAATGATTTGTCACTTTTTTCATTTCGCATTAGATACCTAACGCCAGAACAACGCACCCAGATTGTAGGTCGGTTCGTTTATACTTGCCCAAAACTACCAGTCCTATTGTCAGTCCTTGGAATAAGAAAAGCGCATTTTTGGGAAGTAAACGTCAAGGTTTGTAATTGCCGATGATTTTAAGGAAAAAAGATATTAAAATAATTATTTCTAAACACATCTATTCCCTATTTGCTTTTAAGCATGGAACACATTGTCGAACATGAGTGGCAGTTTTGACATATAACAGTCATGTTCACAAAAAAAAAAAATTGTGTGCGAATTTCCGTGAAAAATCATCAGTCAGATCAGAGGGTACACACTTAACTAGTTCAGATTTCTCAGGATCACTGAGATCTTAGAAATCTGATCGTAATTCTTCAGTGAGATTCCTCACTTTTGCTGTAAAAAAAACTAACAGTCGTATTTATTAGATTTTTGTCTACTTAGACACTGTCTAACTATTTTCAAATTGGTGGAAATATGCTTTATTTAATAAAAATAAATATATATTCAAGGTTAAGACAATCTAAGTTAGGCAGCTATATAAACAAGGTTTTTGAACACATTTTCCAAAGTTGTCTAAAGTTAGACAACGTTTATAAATAAGACCATAAGACTCTTAATTTTTTGGATTCACTTGCTCAATTATTTTTCGTCGCACTTATTAAATTCATAAATAGGACATTTTACATCCAGCAGAGAAATATTGTTCGCGTTTCTCCTTCTGCTCTGTGAGGCTGACAGAAATTTGCTCAGTGAAATTCCAGACACGTGAACCGATTAACTATTACTTAGTGAAAAACTGTCAGTCATGATGTACTTATTTTCTTTAAAAAAAAAAACACGATTTCTTCAAATTCGCGACCAATAGCCAATTTAACTTCTTTTACTGTCAACTTTGCATTTTTAGATCTAACCAACAACGGTTAACATATTTTTTCTTTGTCAGATGTCATATAATGATGTTTTTGAAATTCTATAATAATTTTTTTTTTTCAATTTCAGTATATTTCTTTCAATAATTCGGCACTTGTTTAGATTTCTTCAATTTCTGAAGGTTTGGTGTCAGATACACTGTAGGATCTACTCTGCTCACCGAAACTGTTGTGTACTAAGGCACACAATTATTCCTTCCTTTTCTGCATAAAACTGATCTTCAATTGATACCAATACAGTGCCATCTATGTATATCCAGTACCAAATGATTGATATTCAGCCTTATAGTGAGTTCCACCCGAACAACATTCCACCCCGGAATATTTGACATTAAAATTTTCGCCGTTTTACATATGTTCAAAAAATTCCCTTTATTGTGAACAATGATCATTCATTTTGGGAAGAATCCCAGAATGTTATTGGATTGACTAAATTTTCACTTGTTTTTAGTAGGCGAACGAAATTTCGTTCGGGCGAAGCTCACAATAGCTTTTAAAATTCCGGACGAACAACAAACTTTAAGGTAAAATATTTTTTGGGTGAAACTCACTCTTTGGATATTTGGATATTTGCTTTCCCGCAAAACTATCAAATCACCCTAGTGTCACGTCTCATACAGTGTCTTGTGTGCTATCCGTTAATTGCTGACACAGCGGAAGGCTGTCTTATGACAACCCCAAGAATTGTCAAAATAAACTGTTTTTTTTATTTTCAAAAAAAAATCTAGTTGACAGTCAAAGTAAGAAACAAGAATTTTTGTGCTCAATAATTAAACTCAAAAAACAGATTTTTATTCTCAGGGTGAGTTGAGGTTTTTCAAAAAACGCTTTAGGGCGACCCAAGGATGACTACAGGGCTCAACGAACAAGTCTATTAGCGTTTTCATTCTTATTCAGTTCTGCGCATCTGTCAAAATCGAGTTATAATGGTGGGGAAATTGTGGATTTAGTGCCCCTTTACTTGACTTATTTTAATATTTTGTTGTTGTTTCTAATGATGCGAGTTGAGTTCCTGTTGTTGTTTCTAATGATGCGAGTTGAGTTCCTGTGGGCCATTTTTAATTTTTTGACACTTTCAACTTTGACAACCTGCGCAATATATAACATCAGATTTGTTTACTGTGGGTGCCCTTTGATAGTTAGAATCGACAACACTTTTTTGAAAACATTTTTTCTTATCTGAGAAAGATAAAATTGTAATGTTTCATTTTTTTACCAAAGCAATACCACCACACCATATTTGACTACTGCAGTACATATTATTGTCTATATCTTTACCTTTGTATTTGTCTGACAAGTTTATCCAATGCATAAAGCCGGTTGGTATAACTTCCTTCACTGTGTTATTGACCATACAAAATACAAGCTGAATTATTTATTATTATTATTAATACACGAATGTCACCATACTTAGCGGTGATGCAAGCCGTACAAGCAGGGAACATGTCCAGCGCCCACGGAATTTCATTTTTTAAAGAAATATTTTGTTTGTATTATTAAGTAGGTACCTACCTATACCTATTATACTAACTGATCATTGTGCTCGAAGAAAAAAAATATTAAATCTAACATCAAGATCAAGAGGCTATACTTACATACATATCTATGTTACTTGGAGCAGTTAGGCCAGGGCTAAATTTATCTCATCATTATAAAGTGGTAGCCCAAAGCAATCAATCAAAGAACAGTGTGCGTTTGTTAAAAATACTCATCTTGTCGACTGTTGCTCTATCAAGACAATTTAATTTGTGCAAATATTTGCTGTTCGGAAATTCCCAATAGACCACTTTTTTAATTTATTCGAACTTCGAAGATCGAGTGTGATGCATATTAGCGAACATATAAAAAAAAATGTATTCACTATCCAGTTCACAATAATACAATGTTTGGCTTGGGCTTTCGATTTGTTTTTTTATTGAATAATAAAACCTTAGAAACGAACAAATTATTATTAAAAAAAAATAATAAATAAATGATAAATAGTAATAAGCGAAAGATACTAATAATTGGGAAGAGCTACGGCAAGCATGTGAGTCACGATATTCATTAACCATTGCAAAGCAGGCTTTCTGTGTTTTGTTTTGATTTTTTTTTCTATTGGAAAAAAATTCGACTAGGTATACCTACGTTGCAGGGTGTTAATTGAATTATAAAAATGGGCGCGGTTGGAGCATGGTTGCGTTTTGCATATAAGAATAGTTGTAAATGATATGCTGATATTCCACGAGCACATGGAAGCGTGAAGTATTTAAATTTGTTTTTTTTTTGTCTTAATTCCAATAAACGTGAATGCGTGACGATATTTCACGAAATGTTAAATTGAGTGTTTGATGTTTTGGAATGACTTAAGACATAATTTTGATTTTGTGATTTTTTTTTTTTTTTTTTTGACATCAACTTTCAAACTTCCAAACGTTGAATCGCTGTATACAACGGTTTGGCGCATAGAAACGTGGGATGATTTAAAACACACCCACAATTGCTTCTCTGGATATGCAACAATATAACATTATAGCAATAGCAAACGCCACAAAATTAAAGAAACAAAAACGTTGAAAAATTAAGGTTGAGAGACGAAAATTAATGATTATTTTTATTTTTCAGCTTTTCTTCGGGTAATTTACTTTATTGGGGAGAGCCTTTTTTCGTTCAACTCCATTGAATTATATTTCAATAAAATAAAAATGCATACAACTAGAAAAGTAATAAGGAATTTTGTTGCTTTTCTCGTATACACATCGTGGTGCTTCGGTCTGGAAGAAATACCGACGACACAATTCAACAAACTTTAACTTTTTTACTTGTTTGTGGTTAATCTTAACATGAGAGGGTGCTGCAATGTGTACTTAAAAAACTCTACTCTTTGACCACACAGCCTTGATTGAAGGGTACTTGACAATTCTAAATGAGGTATCTCGTTTCCCAGTATGCCCTTAACCGGGTCATTATTCCGAGTGAATAAATTTGCCTATCTGTGTAAAAGTTATCTGTCAAATACTTTGCATCACACTGTTGCGGAATTGCAAAATTTGATATGCATATACAGATTTTTGTGTGCATAGAGAAAACTCACGCTTATACGAAATTGGGACCCGACAAGGAGAATATGGTTCAACTTCTTATAATATAAAGATTACCTCTCTGCTGAATGAGAGAATTAATATCAGTAGATTATAATTTATAATTGGTTATTAGAGTATTTTTTTTAATTAAAACAAGACAAGTTAGAACAGGTTTGTGAAAACTGTCAAAATCAGCTTTTGTAATTTTTGTTTTTTTTGTATGGATTTTTTTCTGAAGCTCTGTCCGTGTCGTGAAATAAGGGTAGTTGGCTTTATTTCGCTTTGTAAAAGTACTTGGTATAGTTTGAGAAAACTTCGCAAGTTTGACAGATTAGAAATTTTGTTTTGTAAGACAGATCACAAAACACATATTTAAAGTAATTAGGTCTATTCTGCCGCATCTGTTATTCTGCTATGAATTTTCCGTTATAAATCATAAAAGATTTTCACCATACAATTTTTTATATTTGGTATTGAGAAAATTCTGTAATGAAATTTCGAAAACGAAATATGTTAGCAAACAGAACTAAAATCTGTTGTCATAATCAGCTGTTCTAAAAAATTCATTGCTGGCAAATAAATTGAAATGGTTACTCGCGAATTACAATTAAATTTTAAAATTTCTATTTACATATATAATGATAGTTTCTATATTTATGTTGCCGACAACAGATCCAATGCTAAAAAGCTGTAGGAATCGAATAGGGAAGACCAAAGGCAAAGGAACTATGTTTTACACCTTAGCTTCAACAAAAGTTCTGTGATTTCACACAAAAAATTAATTTTATTTTAATATACTTATTTTTTAATTATAGGGGGATTCATGCAACGCCAACGTCGTAAAACACTAGACAAGTTTATATTTTGGTAAATGAACTGTCAAATTTTGTATGGGAAATAGTGTACGAAAATTGGATAAAATTATCTAAGGATTTTGTTGCGGAACTTATACAAATTTATTTAAATAAACTTATACAAACGTCATTGTCACTTTTAACTATAATTCATAAAAGATTTTTTTTAAAGTTCGAACTGTTGATAGTTCATAAGAGCAGATTTCTTAGCTGATTTCATAACAGATTTTGTCATGCCGAATACAAAAATTATAATTAGTAAAAGATTTTTAGACAGCTCCAACTTTTATATGGAAATTGATAACAGAATAGGTACAAGAATAACAGAATAAAAGATCTTGCCGAATAGGCCCAAATATCATTAGCGTTTTCATTTTTTTTAGTTCTGCGCATCTGTCAAAATTGAGGTATTTTGGTGGGAAAATGGTGAATCCAGTGCCCCTTTACTTGTCTTATTAATTTAATATTTTGTTGTTTTTTCTAATGATGCGTGTTGAGTTCCTGTGGGCACTCGAACATAAATTTTTAATTTTTTGACACTTTCAACTTTGACAATCTGCGCAATATATTACCTTAGATTTGTGTACTGTGAGACAGGACAACTGTGTCGGGTCATCTAGTAATAAATACAATTTAGTCTTAGCTACTCCAACCGCTGACTGCTTTGTATCATTTAAACTCTCGGACATATTACTATCTCAACAAAAAACTTATATTTTGTGGGATAAAGAAATTATTTCGTTCCAAATGTTATGCTAAAGCCTCAAAAACATGTTGGTGAAATATATTTCAGGTGAAACTCATAATAAGACTGAACCACTTATAATATTATGAGAGCAGTTTATAATGAATCGTTAAATTCTCTTTTTAAAATAGATCAACGGATGAAAAAAGAGTGAGCCAACGATCGTATCGATTTTGGTTGTCATTGAATGACATTTATTCATAATTCATCATGGCTGATCGATGACAGTGACTGTGGAAATTTATATAAATTTTTTTAACATAACCACCCTTCTGGGTCCGAAATTTCATAAGAAAATGTTCAAGTCACGAGTCAATCAACACTATATTAACTTGTAAGACCAGGCCGTAAACGCCAAACTAAGCCAAAGTGTTCGAAATGAACTACATACTTTACGCAGAGTTTTCGAATGTTAATCTCCATTTCAATTCAGATGATCCAAATTGTTTAGTTATGTTTTCTTCGACACTATCGGTTGGCTCACCTTTTAAATTAAAATTCATACCTGAGGTAGAGGATAACGAACGCCATAACAACAATCCGGAAATAAATAAAATCACAAGTTCAATCATTTTTTTTTTTTTTTTATTTTTTAAACTCCCTTGATAATCATTCGCGCCTCGTTGGTTTGTCCCGTCAGTATGAGATAATAAAAATTACACAACAAACCACGTTTAGTAACGTAATAATGTATCTCTATTAAAATTCGTGAAATTTCCAAATCATAGAAAAGATACGTTAACGCAACAATTGAATTTGCAATTGTTAGTCCGTTCAATTGCACCGGCTCAGCTATAGACTACTTTCACTTCTCAACAATAAAGTAATTTTGCATTTGAACAAAAAAAAAAACAAAGCAAATAGAAAAATAAAACGTTGCAGCTCTGACCGAAGTAATCGACTTTAAATTAAAAAAAAAAAAAAAAAACTATGCCTCTGTTGAGCCACAACAGCACAGCTTCATTTTTAATGTGTACCGGTTCAAAAGCCGGTACCGATTTAAAGCATATGCATGTACCTATGTACGTACATCTACATATACATCATTTTAAACAAAAATAAAAGCAAACGTTTGACCTATTAAGATGACATTGCACCGTATAACTAACACAATCCTAAGAAACTTAATGTCTAACGAAATGTTATTTCAATTAATTTATTCAAAACAAAAATAAAAACATATTAATTCATTTTTAATGTCACTTAATCTCATTCATAAAGTCTGTCTTTTAGCCTCTTTCTCAACAATAAAATCAATCCCTGATGGGTTAGTCATACAAAACAGGTAAAATACAAATCTATGAATTATACCAAACGATTTAAATTCCAATGGCATATCGAAGTTTATCAAAAAAAAAAAAAACAAATTTGATTTTTCTATAAAAGGTTTTTAATCATCAAACACCTCTAAACTTTAATTTAAAACTTAATCGGAGAACTAGGTCAAGATCACATTTTCATGCGACTAATTTTGTATTTTCTTTGCTTAAACCATAATGCGAGTAAGGAAAAATAGTAATTATATTTATTTACATGCATATGTACTACATATGTACATATGTTTATATTAAACAAAAACAAAACGGTTTCCGTTTTCCGATGTGTTTGCTTTTGAAAAACGTGTCTTCTTCTGCTTTACCTCGAACGAAAAGTATTTACCTCTAATGCAAGCAAGATAATTTTCTCCGATTTTTTCTTTTTGTTTTTATAACCCAAACCAATTCCTTTTTTTTTTAATAGATGTAGGTAAGGAACATGCAACCACCCCCTAAAACAACGCCTGACTTCAGGCAATTGATTTATGCTTGCTAGCCCATTTTATCTGGGGCACAACACACGCAGCATGAATGATGGAACCTCAGCATATTTGCTCTTTCATGCACACCCTCGGTCTTTTGTGACGTTTCTCATTGCATAACATCATTTTTCTTTTTATAGGGTAGGTGGTAGTAGTTTTTTTTTTTTTTTTTTGTCCTACAAGAATATAGATTTAACACTGCATTGAGTTTGTAATTCGAGTGACAGAGCCGGTGGCGGTGGCGGTAGCGGCGGCAGCGGAGGTTCTCTTCATTAACACACTTCACCTATAATTTCGAAAATCCGCTCAACCATGAGGAGCCAGTCAGTAATAATTGTTGCAAAGCATACATGCAAAGCCAACAAAAGCAAAGATAGAGCACGGTCGCAAAAGAGGGGGCATGCATTTATAGAGACTTCCAGAGAAAGAAATATTGAAACACAAAGGCGACATCACATTGATGTTAAAATATTCCACTCTTGTTGTTGTATTTGCAGTATTGTTGTTGTTGTGAGTTCAACGTAGACAAAGTTTAAACTTCGCTTTTCGCTATAGCTCTGTCTTTTCCTGAATCTCTCGAATGAATCATCAACAAGGCACGTTCAAGTCGAGACGCGAAAAGTTCGCAAGACTTGTCCAAACGACCATAAATGAAATTAAAAAAAAAGAGAATGAACAAACGTGACTCGTATAATCGTTGTCTTTTGATTTTCTTTTTATTCGAAACAAGTTTACTTTTATACTCGCATATATGGGAATAATCTTGTGTAAGGAAATCCACTATACAAATATTGTAGGTGTAAATAGTGTTACAACTTTTGAGGTTCAAAATGCTGTTGGCTGAATGAGTCTGTATCTATGTTTGTTACAATTGCAATTTTCAGTCAAAGTCATTTATAAGTTAAGGCTTATCATAGGTTACGATCAAATGATGCGCGCGCGCACTTGTCCATTTGAGTAGCGAGAGAAGTCACGGAAATGAGATCAGGCTTCTCAGTATGTAGACAATGACTGTCCTTCAAATTAAATACAACGACCGAGATAACAAAATCAGTGAACTCATGAACAAGTGTTGCCAATTACTTGTATAAATTTTGTAAAAGGCTTCAATAAAATATATGCCAAAATTAATCGGAATTTGTAAAGTGTGTTTTTATTTTATATATGTATTAGCAAAACTGTTTTTAATGACAGTTTATTTGACAGGTAGCAAATGATTTGTCACTTTTTTCATTTCGCATTAGATACCTAACGCCAGAACAACGCACCCAGATTGTAGGTCGGTTCGTTTATACTTGCCCAAAACTACCAGTCCTATTGTCAGTCCTTGGAATAAGAAAAGCGCATTTTTGGGAAGTAAACGTCAAGGTTTGTAATTGCCGATGATTTTAAGGAAAAAAGATATTAAAATAATTATTTCTAAACACATCTATTCCCTATTTGCTTTTAAGCATGGAACACATTGTCGAACATGAGTGGCAGTTTTGACATATAACAGTCATGTTCACAAAAAAAAAAAATTGTGTGCGAATTTCCGTGAAAAATCATCAGTCAGATCAGAGGGTACACACTTAACTAGTTCAGATTTCTCAGGATCACTGAGATCTTAGAAATCTGATCGTAATTCTTCAGTGAGATTCCTCACTTTTGCTGTAAAAAAAACTAACAGTCGTATTTATTAGATTTTTGTCTACTTAGACACTGTCTAACTATTTTCAAATTGGTGGAAATATGCTTTATTTAATAAAAATAAATATATATTCAAGGTTAAGACAATCTAAGTTAGGCAGCTATATAAACAAGGTTTTTGAACACATTTTCCAAAGTTGTCTAAAGTTAGACAACGTTTATAAATAAGACCATAAGACTCTTAATTTTTTGGATTCACTTGCTCAATTATTTTTCGTCGCACTTATTAAATTCATAAATAGGACATTTTACATCCAGCAGAGAAATATTGTTCGCGTTTCTCCTTCTGCTCTGTGAGGCTGACAGAAATTTGCTCAGTGAAATTCCAGACACGTGAACCGATTAACTATTACTTAGTGAAAAACTGTCAGTCATGATGTACTTATTTTCTTTAAAAAAAAAAACACGATTTCTTCAAATTCGCGACCAATAGCCAATTTAACTTCTTTTACTGTCAACTTTGCATTTTTAGATCTAACCAACAACGGTTAACATATTTTTTCTTTGTCAGATGTCATATAATGATGTTTTTGAAATTCTATAATAATTTTTTTTTTTCAATTTCAGTATATTTCTTTCAATAATTCGGCACTTGTTTAGATTTCTTCAATTTCTGAAGGTTTGGTGTCAGATACACTGTAGGATCTACTCTGCTCACCGAAACTGTTGTGTACTAAGGCACACAATTATTCCTTCCTTTTCTGCATAAAACTGATCTTCAATTGATACCAATACAGTGCCATCTATGTATATCCAGTACCAAATGATTGATATTCAGCCTTATAGTGAGTTCCACCCGAACAACATTCCACCCCGGAATATTTGACATTAAAATTTTCGCCGTTTTACATATGTTCAAAAAATTCCCTTTATTGTGAACAATGATCATTCATTTTGGGAAGAATCCCAGAATGTTATTGGATTGACTAAATTTTCACTTGTTTTTAGTAGGCGAACGAAATTTCGTTCGGGCGAAGCTCACAATAGCTTTTAAAATTCCGGACGAACAACAAACTTTAAGGTAAAATATTTTTTGGGTGAAACTCACTCTTTGGATATTTGGATATTTGCTTTCCCGCAAAACTATCAAATCACCCTAGTGTCACGTCTCATACAGTGTCTTGTGTGCTATCCGTTAATTGCTGACACAGCGGAAGGCTGTCTTATGACAACCCCAAGAATTGTCAAAATAAACTGTTTTTTTTATTTTCAAAAAAAAATCTAGTTGACAGTCAAAGTAAGAAACAAGAATTTTTGTGCTCAATAATTAAACTCAAAAAACAGATTTTTATTCTCAGGGTGAGTTGAGGTTTTTCAAAAAACGCTTTAGGGCGACCCAAGGATGACTACAGGGCTCAACGAACAAGTCTATTAGCGTTTTCATTCTTATTCAGTTCTGCGCATCTGTCAAAATCGAGTTATAATGGTGGGGAAATTGTGGATTTAGTGCCCCTTTACTTGACTTATTTTAATATTTTGTTGTTGTTTCTAATGATGCGAGTTGAGTTCCTGTTGTTGTTTCTAATGATGCGAGTTGAGTTCCTGTGGGCCATTTTTAATTTTTTGACACTTTCAACTTTGACAACCTGCGCAATATATAACATCAGATTTGTTTACTGTGGGTGCCCTTTGATAGTTAGAATCGACAACACTTTTTTGAAAACATTTTTTCTTATCTGAGAAAGATAAAATTGTAATGTTTCATTTTTTTACCAAAGCAATACCACCACACCATATTTGACTACTGCAGTACATATTATTGTCTATATCTTTACCTTTGTATTTGTCTGACAAGTTTATCCAATGCATAAAGCCGGTTGGTATAACTTCCTTCACTGTGTTATTGACCATACAAAATACAAGCTGAATTATTTATTATTATTATTAATACACGAATGTCACCATACTTAGCGGTGATGCAAGCCGTACAAGCAGGGAACATGTCCAGCGCCCACGGAATTTCATTTTTTAAAGAAATATTTTGTTTGTATTATTAAGTAGGTACCTACCTATACCTATTATACTAACTGATCATTGTGCTCGAAGAAAAAAAATATTAAATCTAACATCAAGATCAAGAGGCTATACTTACATACATATCTATGTTACTTGGAGCAGTTAGGCCAGGGCTAAATTTATCTCATCATTATAAAGTGGTAGCCCAAAGCAATCAATCAAAGAACAGTGTGCGTTTGTTAAAAATACTCATCTTGTCGACTGTTGCTCTATCAAGACAATTTAATTTGTGCAAATATTTGCTGTTCGGAAATTCCCAATAGACCACTTTTTTAATTTATTCGAACTTCGAAGATCGAGTGTGATGCATATTAGCGAACATATAAAAAAAAATGTATTCACTATCCAGTTCACAATAATACAATGTTTGGCTTGGGCTTTCGATTTGTTTTTTTATTGA
Source organism: Epistrophe eligans (assembly GCA_951394125.1). Classification (NCBI taxonomy): domain Eukaryota; kingdom Metazoa; phylum Arthropoda; class Insecta; order Diptera; family Syrphidae; genus Epistrophe; species Epistrophe eligans. The sequence continues at coordinate 106,943,064 of OX596029.1, read as the reverse complement.
ATAATAAAACCTTAGAAACGAACAAATTATTATTAAAAAAAAATAATAAATAAATGATAAATAGTAATAAGCGAAAGATACTAATAATTGGGAAGAGCTACGGCAAGCATGTGAGTCACGATATTCATTAACCATTGCAAAGCAGGCTTTCTGTGTTTTGTTTTGATTTTTTTTTCTATTGGAAAAAAATTCGACTAGGTATACCTACGTTGCAGGGTGTTAATTGAATTATAAAAATGGGCGCGGTTGGAGCATGGTTGCGTTTTGCATATAAGAATAGTTGTAAATGATATGCTGATATTCCACGAGCACATGGAAGCGTGAAGTATTTAAATTTGTTTTTTTTTTGTCTTAATTCCAATAAACGTGAATGCGTGACGATATTTCACGAAATGTTAAATTGAGTGTTTGATGTTTTGGAATGACTTAAGACATAATTTTGATTTTGTGATTTTTTTTTTTTTTTTTTTGACATCAACTTTCAAACTTCCAAACGTTGAATCGCTGTATACAACGGTTTGGCGCATAGAAACGTGGGATGATTTAAAACACACCCACAATTGCTTCTCTGGATATGCAACAATATAACATTATAGCAATAGCAAACGCCACAAAATTAAAGAAACAAAAACGTTGAAAAATTAAGGTTGAGAGACGAAAATTAATGATTATTTTTATTTTTCAGCTTTTCTTCGGGTAATTTACTTTATTGGGGAGAGCCTTTTTTCGTTCAACTCCATTGAATTATATTTCAATAAAATAAAAATGCATACAACTAGAAAAGTAATAAGGAATTTTGTTGCTTTTCTCGTATACACATCGTGGTGCTTCGGTCTGGAAGAAATACCGACGACACAATTCAACAAACTTTAACTTTTTTACTTGTTTGTGGTTAATCTTAACATGAGAGGGTGCTGCAATGTGTACTTAAAAAACTCTACTCTTTGACCACACAGCCTTGATTGAAGGGTACTTGACAATTCTAAATGAGGTATCTCGTTTCCCAGTATGCCCTTAACCGGGTCATTATTCCGAGTGAATAAATTTGCCTATCTGTGTAAAAGTTATCTGTCAAATACTTTGCATCACACTGTTGCGGAATTGCAAAATTTGATATGCATATACAGATTTTTGTGTGCATAGAGAAAACTCACGCTTATACGAAATTGGGACCCGACAAGGAGAATATGGTTCAACTTCTTATAATATAAAGATTACCTCTCTGCTGAATGAGAGAATTAATATCAGTAGATTATAATTTATAATTGGTTATTAGAGTATTTTTTTTAATTAAAACAAGACAAGTTAGAACAGGTTTGTGAAAACTGTCAAAATCAGCTTTTGTAATTTTTGTTTTTTTTGTATGGATTTTTTTCTGAAGCTCTGTCCGTGTCGTGAAATAAGGGTAGTTGGCTTTATTTCGCTTTGTAAAAGTACTTGGTATAGTTTGAGAAAACTTCGCAAGTTTGACAGATTAGAAATTTTGTTTTGTAAGACAGATCACAAAACACATATTTAAAGTAATTAGGTCTATTCTGCCGCATCTGTTATTCTGCTATGAATTTTCCGTTATAAATCATAAAAGATTTTCACCATACAATTTTTTATATTTGGTATTGAGAAAATTCTGTAATGAAATTTCGAAAACGAAATATGTTAGCAAACAGAACTAAAATCTGTTGTCATAATCAGCTGTTCTAAAAAATTCATTGCTGGCAAATAAATTGAAATGGTTACTCGCGAATTACAATTAAATTTTAAAATTTCTATTTACATATATAATGATAGTTTCTATATTTATGTTGCCGACAACAGATCCAATGCTAAAAAGCTGTAGGAATCGAATAGGGAAGACCAAAGGCAAAGGAACTATGTTTTACACCTTAGCTTCAACAAAAGTTCTGTGATTTCACACAAAAAATTAATTTTATTTTAATATACTTATTTTTTAATTATAGGGGGATTCATGCAACGCCAACGTCGTAAAACACTAGACAAGTTTATATTTTGGTAAATGAACTGTCAAATTTTGTATGGGAAATAGTGTACGAAAATTGGATAAAATTATCTAAGGATTTTGTTGCGGAACTTATACAAATTTATTTAAATAAACTTATACAAACGTCATTGTCACTTTTAACTATAATTCATAAAAGATTTTTTTTAAAGTTCGAACTGTTGATAGTTCATAAGAGCAGATTTCTTAGCTGATTTCATAACAGATTTTGTCATGCCGAATACAAAAATTATAATTAGTAAAAGATTTTTAGACAGCTCCAACTTTTATATGGAAATTGATAACAGAATAGGTACAAGAATAACAGAATAAAAGATCTTGCCGAATAGGCCCAAATATCATTAGCGTTTTCATTTTTTTTAGTTCTGCGCATCTGTCAAAATTGAGGTATTTTGGTGGGAAAATGGTGAATCCAGTGCCCCTTTACTTGTCTTATTAATTTAATATTTTGTTGTTTTTTCTAATGATGCGTGTTGAGTTCCTGTGGGCACTCGAACATAAATTTTTAATTTTTTGACACTTTCAACTTTGACAATCTGCGCAATATATTACCTTAGATTTGTGTACTGTGAGACAGGACAACTGTGTCGGGTCATCTAGTAATAAATACAATTTAGTCTTAGCTACTCCAACCGCTGACTGCTTTGTATCATTTAAACTCTCGGACATATTACTATCTCAACAAAAAACTTATATTTTGTGGGATAAAGAAATTATTTCGTTCCAAATGTTATGCTAAAGCCTCAAAAACATGTTGGTGAAATATATTTCAGGTGAAACTCATAATAAGACTGAACCACTTATAATATTATGAGAGCAGTTTATAATGAATCGTTAAATTCTCTTTTTAAAATAGATCAACGGATGAAAAAAGAGTGAGCCAACGATCGTATCGATTTTGGTTGTCATTGAATGACATTTATTCATAATTCATCATGGCTGATCGATGACAGTGACTGTGGAAATTTATATAAATTTTTTTAACATAACCACCCTTCTGGGTCCGAAATTTCATAAGAAAATGTTCAAGTCACGAGTCAATCAACACTATATTAACTTGTAAGACCAGGCCGTAAACGCCAAACTAAGCCAAAGTGTTCGAAATGAACTACATACTTTACGCAGAGTTTTCGAATGTTAATCTCCATTTCAATTCAGATGATCCAAATTGTTTAGTTATGTTTTCTTCGACACTATCGGTTGGCTCACCTTTTAAATTAAAATTCATACCTGAGGTAGAGGATAACGAACGCCATAACAACAATCCGGAAATAAATAAAATCACAAGTTCAATCATTTTTTTTTTTTTTTTATTTTTTAAACTCCCTTGATAATCATTCGCGCCTCGTTGGTTTGTCCCGTCAGTATGAGATAATAAAAATTACACAACAAACCACGTTTAGTAACGTAATAATGTATCTCTATTAAAATTCGTGAAATTTCCAAATCATAGAAAAGATACGTTAACGCAACAATTGAATTTGCAATTGTTAGTCCGTTCAATTGCACCGGCTCAGCTATAGACTACTTTCACTTCTCAACAATAAAGTAATTTTGCATTTGAACAAAAAAAAAAACAAAGCAAATAGAAAAATAAAACGTTGCAGCTCTGACCGAAGTAATCGACTTTAAATTAAAAAAAAAAAAAAAAAACTATGCCTCTGTTGAGCCACAACAGCACAGCATTTATGTATAGGCTTCCTCTTGGCCGTTTGCCTTTTTGAATTACAATACAAAAGGTTAAGTGCATACTGCACTGAAAGCTTTTTTCTTTTTTTTTTGTTGGAGAAAACACACGGAGCGAGGTGCCACCAAGAGGCATCAGAGTTCAGTTAATCAAAAATAGAGTCAATCTCCCGAAGTAGACATTTTTTTATAGAAATTTTCTACCCGCGCCCTGGCAATGTGACGAACATCAGAAATAAACAAGGAGGATGAATTGGAAGAATTGCATTGCCTCTCTATGCTGTGTGTTCAATTTTTTACATAAATACAATGTCATAGTTGGCCAAGACACTAAGAATCCAGTTCTATTGTGTAAACTCGCTTCGCACCATACACGACCAGAGATTGGTTCTTTTATGGAAGTATCCGGTTTTTTTTTTATTTATTTGTTTTCTGATTTCGCATCCAAATATGGAATGGAATATAAAAGTCGTGCACAAAGTTTTTCCATACAACAACGAGGAAAAACAAAATTGAACAAAAACAAAATTATTCCAACAATGTCAGAGTCAAGTTTAAAAGATTCAAGACAAATATATTACGATGAGTGGGGAATAAAGGAGTTAGTTGTTGTTTGGTGGGAGCAAGATCATTTGGGTAAATAACCTAAATAAATTATAGTTTGAATGGAGTGTCATCTTCTTGGTTCGATATTTTAAAATAGAAGGAATCAGGAAGTTGTTCAAGGATAGTTGGAATGTCTACTGTTGGTAAATGTACATATTTATATACATAGATGAATATGTCAATTAAATAAAAATAAAGAAGAAAATAGAATAAATTTATCAGGTGATGATTAAGTCTTAAAAGCTTTGAATCCCTTTTCAGTAATTTGCGTATTTTCACTTTATGAATATTTTTAGTTACAATTTAAATTCACTTTAAATCTGCGTATCGAGTTATACTACTTCTGATTGATTTCACTGTAAAATGTCAACTGTAGTGCTTCCGGCGAATATTTCTAATTTATACCTTGTTTATACATTATTTTTATTTGCTTTAAAGTTGTTTATGGTATTATTTTTGTTCTTCCTATAATTTGTAGGAAATTTAATGAGACAACGATTTAAAAGATTCTACACTTACAATATTAAGACTTGTGCAATTATTGGAATAATTTTGTATGTAGATATTTATTTGGAATAAGGACAAGTATTCAAAGAAATGCATACATATATTCGCAAATTATTTTTTATTTTGACGATTTTGTATTTTTTTCATTCGTTGTTTTTAGTAAATATGTATGTGAATAGTAATGGGAATCCCCATGTGGTCATTTAACTTTTGACCTTGTCTGAAGAACCAAATACGATTTTTCTTCACCTTTCTATCCCAAAATCTTTGATAGGGCTGTTAAAAATGTTAAAAATGATCATCGTTTAACAACGTCAACATTTTAACTAGAAAACAATTTCAGTTTGATGGAAAATGTAGAGAAATATATGTATTTGAGTTTGTAAAATTAAAAGCATGCAAGATAAGTGTTTTTCAATAAAGACGTATCGAATATAACTAAGCTAGTCTAATTTTCGATGCTTTTGTGGCTGATTTTGTTGCAATACGGAGGCGATCAAATCCTGCAAACAAAAATTTTGAGCCCATAACAGCGATAAAGCTGTTTCTTCTCGCTGTACACATGGAAAGTTCTTATTAAAACAAAAATCATCCTTTAGAACAATAGAATATAACATTAGATTTATTAACCATGGGGGGTAAGATTATGAGGGTTAGGTGGGCGCAAATTTTCTGGGCAATTTTTTATATGTACATACTAATGTTTATAATGTCATTTCATTTAAATCGGTAAGGTGGTTAAGATTTTATTAAACTAAGACTACCTCCATACAAAAATAAAATGTACGACTGGGTAGCATAAACTTGCTCTTATATTTGATCACACTGTGTTTTTAAGGTCTGAATAGTTTAGATCTATTCATCTGATATTAAAAAAAATAAATTAGTTATGGGAGCCTTTATTTTATGCCGCTTGCCAAAAACGTAGTTTAGTTGAAGGTAGTATTATTATATGAGTAAATAAATATAAACAATATAGCCCCGTGTTGCACTTAGACTTTAGATTGAAAAATTGTTAAAAAAATCAATTACAAATATATTGATAACACAGCTCTTGAAAATTGTTGGAGCGGTTAAAAAAAAAAAATGTATATATTTATAAAATTTTGTAAACATTTTTTAGACAAAAAATCGGTACGCTGTTTTTTTGTATTTATTAATGCGGAACTTAAAAATCATTTTGATTTTTTTTATTTAATACAAAATTTGTTTTTTGAAAATTTGTATACCTATGTATGTATATATATTATTTATATTATTTTATACATATTATTTATATTATTTAAACTTATTAGAAGAAAAAATTTCATTAAAATCGGTTTAACAGATAATAAGAAAGTCGAAAACCAAAAAAATGTTTCTATCAGAGATACTATTTTTTATAGATATACATATATATTTTTTTTCTCAATATGGTAAATCGTACTATAATTAGCTCACATAAAAATTTTAATCAAAATCGTAGTACCCGTTTTTGAGAAAAATGATATTTTCTATAATTATAATAAATACAAAAATAAAATTCGTCCAAATCGTTTTCGAATTATCAAGTTCTCAAAAAAAATTGAAACTTCTTCTAAAAATGCAAAAAAAAAAACAAAATTTGGAAAATTCTAGTATATAATACTCTTAAAACTATTTGAAAGATTTTCGATAAAAAAATCCGTCAAAATTAATTGAGCCGTTCCTAAAAAAATAGACAATCAAAAAAAAAGGTTCTTCTATGAGAGGTACCATTTATAACCATTTTTCCGATTTTTTTTCATAAAATGGTAGCCTTTTTGAAAAAAAAATTACAGAATTTGTTTTTAAGTTGTGGGCACATTTTTGAGAAAAATGAGATTACCATTATTTGCTAAAAAAAAATGTAAGGCAAGTACCGTGTGGGGGTAATGTCTAAAACCGCTAGGCACCAAGTTTAAAGAGAATCGACCCACCCATTTAGGCTGCAGGACTGAAAGGACAGACAGACCGACACATTTTTGACCTCGCTATCATCGTAATCTCAACTTTGATCAAAATCACTAGTTTGATTTTTTTTTACGAATCCATAACTTTCAATATATGTATGTATCTATGTATGGTATGTACATAAATATATCGCAAGTAAAGAAAATTCAAAATGGAAGTTTTTTTGCATCTATTCACAAGTACTTCGCCACCGCGATTAGAGCCATTTTCGATTAGAACAAGATTTTTCTCAATGGTTTTTAACAGGTGTAAGGTATGTACGTTTATTTTTGGTTCCAAAAACAATATACCTATTTCTCTTTCAATATTCTAGAATATAGATAGTTCTAGAATGCGCAGTGTTAACTTTTACAGAAACCTAACATATTGGTATATTTTCTAGAAGCTATTCGAAGCTCCAAAATCAAAAAAATATAGTTCTATGGGAGGTACCATTAATAAAAAATTTGATTCTCTAGAAGGTAACTTATGACAATAATAATTAATTTACTGAATTTTTTAAAATCTTTGGAACAGTTTTTGAGAGAAGTAAAATTTTCCTTAAGGCTCTAACCTAGAGGGACTTGCTGATCGAGGCTGCGTTCCACTATGCATTTTAAGTGTCATTTAAAGGAAAACAATGTAAAGTGAGTACGTAATGTACCTTGATTGTTAAAACAAAATCATATTATTTGCATTTATTATTTATTCTTCATTTCTACTTGACCTATTTATCGCAAACAAAAATAAAATTAAAAATACGAACAAATTGAAAAACAACAAAACCAGCTTCTGGTCTCTATGTCAGTAATTAACTGTCTTCTTGTATAAATTCTACTTTTCCCTAAATGACCTGACAACATAATTTTGGCTTTCAACGTTTAAACGATTATATATTTAAAAACAAAAAAAAGTTCATTTATGTACTTTCACTCTTCACTTTACATTTTGTTTTAATTTTTTTAGTCCGCCCCTTTTTAATATTTTATTTTTTTTAAATAAAAAGAAATTATTCTGTTAAATTCCATTTTGATTATTTCTATTCAACTAACATTCAGATTGTCCGACATTGATAAAATAATTCTAAAGCTTTCACGCTTAACTGAGAAAAATAGTAGCTAAAGGTAATATAAGAATAAAAACCTGCCTACCTACCTACTCGTACAATATTTTGTATAAAAGTTGAAATAAAAACAAAAATGAGACATCATCGGAAGTGAGTTTGTTACCTTTCACTTTGTTGGAAATTCATGCATCAGTATCTAATTTCAGAAGCCGGTCAACAAAAAACCAATAAATTAGTAAGTACTATTCTAGGTAAAACTCTACGTGTCACATCACGCTGGGGGAGGATAAACAAAAATATTCTTTAGTGACAATTTGTTTCGGAGTGTGATATTGTATAAAATTCGAACTTTACACCTCCAGCAATTTCCAGAGAGAGGTAAAATTTTCGTTTTGTGTTTTTTTTCTCGACGTCTAACTTTTTCTTCCCCTTGCTGCTGAATAAGAAATGATTTTTATTATGCACACCTTTCAATTGAACCCTCTCAGAGCTTAAAGGCGGTGAAACAGATTGATAAAGGTAAGTCACATCTCAGCACCTTGTTTGGCCCTTAAGTGTTAATGGCATTTCATCAAATATTTAGCACACATTTGGATAAGGGCTATTAATTATCCATTTTACTTCACAGTTTAATTTTTAACGAATATATGCGTGGAGTTTATAAAAATAATTTAATTAAGAGAAAACAGAGCAAACAAAATTACAAAAAAAAAATAAAAAGAAAACTAGATTATGGAATTTGCTTTGATTAAATGTCTCTTAGTGCCGTGTCTTCGCCACCGTCAGAGTCACTCAAGATATGCACTCTGTATGTGTGCTCATGCATTTTTATTCTAAATATCAAAAAGTGCGTAACAAAATTGATACACAAGAAGCGGCAAATCTCATCCTCTTCTAGCCGGTCGTTTCCATCTCTTATAATATATTTTTTAGATGCGTTATTGTGTGCAAAAGAAAGTCATTGACCCTTTCCAATTGAATGAGCACACTGAAATGGTGACGGTGACGTCGCGGTGACGGCATATTAATAACACAAAATAAAAAGAGAGAGAACCATGTTTCTTGGTCTCCGCTGCTGCGTGTGTTATTATTATTAATTTTTCTGTCTAGATGGATAAATTGTGTGAAAACTTAAAACAAACGATGAATCTTCGCAGACTATTTCAAAAATATTAAAATGTACTTCATCTTTCGGATTAGAAAGACATATATGTATCTCGTGGGCGCCACCATAGAGAGTTGTACTCAAACTATTTTTAGGCCTTTTAATTGACCTACGGAAAAACATTTTTGGTTGGTACTTTGGTTGGTAAATATAACTTAAGGAGATACCACAACAATATTTTACTTGAGGGCAATTTGAATGTACCTACTCTCCCAAAACACTTGGCCTTGCACCAATTTTATATATCCATAAATATATTTTACATTACATGTTTGGTTCAAGCGTTTAGGTTAAATTTTTGATTTTGAGTAATTGTTATTGGATATTTAAACGAGTGTTGGGAAAATATTTTTTATTTTAGTTGCGATTTAAAATTTATTAAATGTGAATTTTTTTACGCAATAATATTACACATTGCCTTGGCTTCATTTGTGTGAAAGTGAAAGATTTGTGACGTGGTGAAAACCCGTTCAAAAGACATTTTAAGTTATAATTTAAGAGAATACATAGGGGAAGATGAAGTCTTTCTACTCCTTTCCTCCAAATTGGGTTTTTGTTGTTTTACGAGTGAATGGGTAAAGAATGCAAAACAACGTTATTTGCCAATTCGTTGAATTTAGTAAATTAGCAAATGGGCTTTTGCAGAGCGACTTAAGCTTTTTAAAGTTACATAAGGCTATTATTGGCTTACCTTGAGACTTCTATTAGGGGATACTTCGTTTATTACGAACTTAATGCTTTTAATTCATTTAAAGTTTAAATTCTTTTATTAAATGGTAAAAAAATATTATGGCCAGTACTCACGATTAAGATTACAACAGCATTCGTTAGTGAAAAGAATTTATTATGTTTGCAAGCCAACATCAAAATGAACGTTGGAAGTGAACTGTTACAATTAAAGCGTGTAAAAATTAAACTGGCACAAATTTTTAACTAAGGTAAGATCAATTTGTGGTGCACATATTAAAGTTTTGTGCGAATTTGTATTCTTCTACTTTTGGTACCTGCTTATTACGCATGTTTTTCATTTTCATTTTATTGCTTTACCCTATATGAATAAATTGACTGCTGAATGAATGTATGAGTATATTGTGGGGGTTAATTGCACAGCAACTTATAGATCTATTGTGCCCCCTTCTAGAGTTGGATAAGGTTTCTCATCTTACAACTCTTCCTCTAAACCTATTTCTCTGCAGAATTTTGAGGATTTGGGGTATTCTCAATGTAAATGTATCGCAATTGCCTAATATGTGGTTCGGCGTTTGCTCATAAATATTGCAGAATCTGGCAATACTCACTAGGCCTAGATTATTAAGGTGCCTTCTGAGTTTACAGTGGCCAGTGAGGAAGCCCGTTATGATTCTGAGGTTATTCCTACTTAAGCTGGTGCAATCCTTGAAACGTTTTTGGTTAGATTTCCCAAGAAGGAGTATGGCTTCTCTCAGCTTGGGGATTTCTTTCCAAATTTTTTATCTATTGGCCTCCTCTTCTTTTTTTTTATTTTATTCTTAATCACATTCTCACTTAGACCGCAATAGGAATAGAAAGTTTGGTTCTTGGCCCAAATATTCCTGCTCCTTTCAGTCGTTCTCGACATCAAATCTTCTCATTTGGTCCAATGAAATCGTAATATTACATAGGTAATTCGACGCTTGAACTTAGTTCTTACAGTGTGTTGAACGTTATTAATAAAAATACATAGGTCAATGAGTAAGTCTTTTTTTTTAAATAAAAGCATAAATGTGTCAGCGCGTCAGCAGTTGAAGAACAAGGACCTAGCGACTTAAAACTTTAAACCATTCCTTTGTATCTGGTTTTCAGAAAGAAATAAGGGGACATATAATTTTCTGATGAATTCAAACGAATAGATGAGAGGCAATATTTCAACACAAGAGGCAGTAGGTAATAAATACCCTTGAAAAAAAATTGTTTCTAGGTGACAGAGACTGATATTCGATCCCCAAACCTTCAGGGTGTATTACAAATAGTAAATCCAAACTGTTTTAAATTACAAACAACCAACTAAGTCAAATCGAAAGCAGTTTAGATAGAACGAGCGGCTCACGTCAATTCCTGTATAAAAACATACAAGAGTCTTTAAAAGAAAACGTCAACAATCTCTTGAGATTTGTTTCCTAAGTTTGATTCAATTTTGTTCAAGCTTTAAACTAATTAAATAATATTTGCAGCTGGTTATAGTTTTGTTTAAAAAAAAAAATATTAAAAAAAAAATTAATAACCAAAGACCATAATGTAGGTAGGCACCTTGCGACCTACATAATGTAAATATGAAATAGATTAATTAATGACATCAGTTTTTTGTTTTCTTTTAATTAGAAAAGTTTTTGCAATTTCAATACTCAGAAAACACTATTTAATTCTGTTTCGATAACATGCAATCCGATATGTTCCTACAGTAAATACTAACTTGAAAACTTTTAAATCTTATCTCATAAACTTGTAAATCTTGTTGGAATATCTGGGCATTGCTATGTGTTTGTTTGAGTTCGTTTTGCTACACCACCGACAAATTTTATTAAAAATAAAAAAAGAAACGCCTACAACAATCACAATCACCAATCTGCGATACCGAAACGAAACAAAAAGTAATGCAAAAACTGATTCCTATTAGAATTCCCAGATAGCTAGACTTTTATTTATCATCGTCGCAAATCATTTATTGCTGTAAGAAAAAGTCGTAGTTGGATGGAACACAAAAAAGGGCACACTAAGTTAATTTCACAAAAAAAAAACACCTAATAAAGTTTTAACTTTTTGTTTTAACCGAGCCGCATATGTATTCTTCGTCAAAGTGACCGTCACCGTGTCAGTTTTATCCATGAAACAACACAACGATGAAGTAGCAAAAAAGTACTGGCAATTCTTGGGGCTTAAGAGTTTAGGAATTTTGTAGGACTTATTGCGAGACTGTGACACAAACAAAGACCAAGAACTGAGATGACTCATTATTCAATTTTAATGACGCGGACTGCTATTTTTCGCATTCAAAAATCCCCAAGTATCTTAAATGTGGCTTTTAAGAGTCTTTTTTGCACCAGCTGTTAGTAATTTTTTGCCAACAGATTTTTATCACTGGAATCAGGTTTTTCGATTTGATTTTGATGACGGAAGAAGTACTAACGACAACGACAACGACCAAGACTTATTTTTAATTGAAAAAGTTAAATTAAAAAAATATAAAAAGTATAATGTAAGTATGAACTCACCATCAGTTCTCTTGATTTTCACACTTTGCCCAACTTCGATTAGATCCATTTTACTACCAAAGAGCTTCTCCTTGGGTTGTTCTTGATGTTGAGCTGCTGCTGCTATTGTTGTTTCCAAGTTTCTTGATTTCTTCTGTGTGGGCTGCCTCAGCTAAGCTTGGCAATCGTTTTTTCTCCCTTTTTCTTCGTTTTTTTTTTTTTTTTAACAAATTTGCTGCCGTGAGTTCGATGTGTGTGGGTTAAGTTTCGGGGGCAGGGAAGTAGATAAAATTGATTTACGAATTTATATTGACTCAGTCGACAGTAACTATGAGAAAAATTCACCCGGAATTGCTAAATTAAAAAAAAATACATACATACATATAACTATGAAATTCGATTCTTTTTTAAGGGAAATTTAAAAAGAAACACAAATAAACCAAAAGTTTCAATTCTATTGTTTGAAAAATGTAAAAGTTAAATTCTTCAATTTATTTTCGACAAAATTTCAAAAAACAACTATGATTTTTTCAATCAAACATAACGACAATCAAAAGTAATGTAACAAAAAAAAAAAAAAAACAAGCAAAGCAGCTGGAGGAAATCGATGGGATTGCGACACACTTCTTCCTCTTCTTATGAGAAAATGAAGTAAACTCAATTCGTTTCTGCTTTATTGTTGATTTTTAATGCAAAATTAAACTGAAACCTCAATCGAAATCAAACAAATACAAAATTAATTACACCAAGTTTGCAAGCAATGGAAGATAAATTTGCAATAAAAAAAAATTGCAGAATCTCTCTGGTTACTCGGAGCCCCCAACTAGGTAGTTAAAACTATCGACAACCGATTTGGTGACCGCGGACAGAACAAAAAAAAAATACGAAAAAAGCAACGATTAAACGCGCTTTTATTTAGTTTTTAATTTTGTTTTATTTTTTTATTGTTTTAAATATATTTATGGATTTTTCTTTCAAACGCTGTGTTGTTTTTTTTAGGAAGAAATTTTAACACGAAACGAACAACACACAAATTACCCGATTGATAGCTGAATGCACAGAGTAGTACTCGACTCGTTGTCGTCCCCATTGGTTTTTTTCATATGGTTTTTTAGTTTGTATAATTAAGGCGATGTTTTTCTTTTCTTTTTGTTGTAGTCGTAGTTGGGTGTGCGTGGAATAGTGTGCGATGTTTTTTTTTTTGTTGTAAAGGTACGTTTGTTTAAAATTTTGGGAATTTGTTTTAAAGCGAGACAAGATAATTTTTTGGGATTTTATATATAAGGGGTATTAATGCAATAGCGTGAAGTCGTTGTAAACTGCGTAAACCTGTCAAATTTGTATGCACATTTGACAGGTTTACGCAGTTTACCACGTTTACGAGGAATTTACGACGTTGCATCAATACCCATATAGTATAGTCAGAATAATTTAAAAAAACACTAATAAGAGAAAGTTTGCAACAAATGAAAAGGAAAACAAAAAATGACGGACCAAAAATTAATTTTAGTTTCATAAAATTAAATAAAACGTCACAAACCCATCCGCAGTAGGATTCTACCCCTTCTTTTATTGGCAGTAATTTACTCGTGTAAAAATATACTGTACTGTGAATAGCTCGAATTGAGCTTTGTTTTGACAGAAAAAATTCGATTCTTTTTCTACACAGAATCGATTCTTTGGTTGAAAGGAATTCCACATTAAAAACGTAGACACAGATTTGTGCACTGTGGTACCAACAAAGCACGCAATTATTTAAAACAAAATATCCCTCCGCGCCCTAGCACTAACATGCTATGTTTTTTTAAGCTACTTCCTCGCATGCGATCTTTTGACATTTCTGGAATGCATTTCGCCAACCGGCCTACCCCAAATAAAAAAAAAAAAAATAAGAGCAAAAAAATACTGCGCATGTCAATTAGTTTGAAGCAGGACAGCTATATTTTTATGAAAGAAAGTTGGTGGGGTATTTTTCTGACAGTTATGTTTTGCAAAATAAATTCCAATTGAATCAATTTTCAATGAAAATTTTACAGAAGAGAAAAATTTAATATTTTTGAAAAAATAAAGCATCTTTTCAAAAATTTAGCGGGCAGGAAATCTTATTTTATCCGAAACTCAACTATACACGTAATCAACATGCGAACTAGATATGAAATATCGAACACAACACTTAAATAGCAATTGAACACTTACTATTCGCTTACCAGTTTTCTCTATATTGTCTCTTATTTTAACAGTGTAGGCACCATATACAAAATATAAATTAAAAGATATTCAAATGATTTTGTTTTAGCAAAATAATTGTACTTCTCACGACTTCGACGTTAATTTCAATTTTTCACGATCGAGAATGTTGCTTGTTTTTTTTCTGTGGACTTTGAAATTTTTACTGGCTGTCAAATTTAAAATAACAGCGAAGCGGCGAATAATTTGGAAGTGATGCCAAAATGTTTAAATATGCATAACAGCAATGAAAGTGTTCAGTTGAAAATACACCGAACGATGTTCAAAAGTCTGTTCGCGTTTTTTTTTTAAACGGGTATTCATGCAATGGAGTCATTTGTAAACTGCGTAAACCTGTCATGTTTGAAAATTTGACAGGTTTACGCAGTTTATCACGTTTACGAGGGCCTATTGTACAAAATAAAAAGAGATGTATTTCTTTGGGCCTTGCAAAGTACTTTTTAGTACTTCCCAGCAGATGATGAATGAAACGGAATGATAGATTTACAGAACGTTGGCAGCCAAGTGACAAAAAACCCTAATCAAAGTCAAGCTCTCGATCCTGTGTCTGCGTCCCCTAAAAATAAAACAAAACTCATAGATATGTTTTATTTCGATTTTAATCGTTTTTTTTTTACGTTTCTCTTTTGGTTTTCATTCGGTTGAAAAGATGCTTTTAAATACTTTATTATAATGAAAAGGAATCATACCTCTACACCATTTACTCTGCTTACTATCTCGAACAATTATAAAATAAAAAAAGCTCAAAGATGAAGGAAATATAACTCTGTCACCATCTGCAGCAATTTTGTCTACCCATTATGTCCATCACTAATGTGCTTAAAAATTGTAAGGTGCAATAAGAAATTTAAAATCATAAGGACTAAGAACCAATTGTACAAAATAACGTGGTTCATTCTCGGAGGAATATTTTAATCTATCAATTTCATCGGATTAAGGTCCAGATTTCTCATACATTTTCAGATTTCGTAATCTAATAGTTAATTCCAAAGTTATCCAGTGGCCTGATTAGGGAATACGAAGCGAATCGTTTTCAATTCGATATCTCCTTTTCGACTCGCCTCGATTTGATCAATTATCGAATACGAAGCGAGTCGTAAATTATATTTCCAAGATTTCCAGATAATTGACAGCTGATTTCCAGGGTTTTATTGTTTTTTAATTAAAATCTTTGTGCGAAGTGCAAACACAATTTGTTGTCATTAACTTATGAATAAAATTAAAATATTATTTATATTAAAACTAGATTCAATCATGTTTTTTTCTATATGCCGAACGTGTTGAAGTTGAAGAAGCCTCATACTTGCGAATTTCAATAAAATTATTAAGAAGTGCTTCTTCTTCTCTTGTTCTTCCTTACTTTGAGTGAGTGTTTTTGTGTAAGGTGTTAATGTGTCCAAAAATGATCACTTTTAAGATGACTCCACAGGAAAAACAGAAAGCTAAAACACAGTTTTATCAAAACAGTGGGTTCCCCGGTGTTATCAAAAAAAAAAAAAAAAAAAAAAAACAAACAAAAACAATCACCAATCCGCAAATAAAAACCTGTCGGAAATTGAATGGAAATGTCATTTCATACTCGCTTTCGATTTCGAAAATAGGGCGAATGTAAAACGAAAGAAGCGAAAGCAGTAATAACAAACCTCATTTTTGCCAACTAAAACGATTTTGTTCACAGTGGGTTAAATCTGACACCATGACAGCACTAATCAATCAACTACTACGTTTACGACTTTACGCCATTGGGAAGTTCCCTCATACGTCAATGTGACAATGCGAAACAAGCAACAAAAAAAATTGCATAGTTGGGGAGAAAAAAACGATAAGTCACAATGTGCACACTATAGTATAGCTAACTCAGAGCCAATGCACTACGCATTGCGCTACCGAGGCCACCTGATGGGAGCTTGGTCCAGGTTCGATCCCCAGCTTGGGCAAAAGTTTTTCAAATAAAATTGAACAATGACCAAGCACCACTAAAGGAGTCTAATGATCGGCCTGGCAGTCGTGAAATAGCTATAACTCCAGCCTATAAAATCTTGGTGGTAGCTAACCCAACTGTTGTTGTTTCATTCAAACCTTCAATATTAATATGATGGTGCGAAAGCTTGGCAGCCTAACTGCAAGTGTGTTATCACACAAAAACCCCCTATTTATTGAAGTAAGCTCTTCTCGTCTCTTGAAAACAAACACAAATATATATGTATGCCAGTAAGACCTAGGGTCTTATAAATTAGGAAATGTTAGAAGGAATAGAATTAAGGATAGGATAGATTTTTGTTGGCAGTGTGGATTAAGAAATTAGGTTTTGATTTCCTCATTAAATCCCAGGGGTGGCGTTCAGTTGAGGGAATATAGAAAAGAATGCTGCCTAGACTGAGGATCGAACCCACACATCCAAGTTAGCAGTCAACTGCGCCGGGCCACCCCCGGGAATTTTCCCAAAAAATGGTACGTGTATCTCTTTTCTCTTAGATTGCACAAAGTGCAGTTTGTTGAAAGGTCTTCCCTGTAAGGTCTGAAATTCAGCAGCAGTAGTTCTCGCCTTGAATTTGGTACCTATTTGATCAATGGTGTTTTTCTCGCTGAAGTAGTTGTTTTCATTTAAACTTAAATTAAGTTCTTTGTACATTAATCGAATGTAGCTTTTCTCATACATACATCCTCGATAAATATGTTTTGAGTTTGTAAATTACATAGATCTCTTAAACGGTTTTCACAATTCACACCGAATGAAATCCCAATACCTGTACACTACACTCAATACATATAATAAACTCTTTTTTCATCGTTTCTTTTTTTGTGACTTGAACTGTTAAACCAAAGTGAAAAATGAATAATTAATTAAGATTTGAATATTATGAAAATCTTATTTTTCTCAAAAACGTGCCCACAACTAAAATTTTCATTTTTTTTTTTTTTTGATTCAAAAAAAAGTTGAACTTTTTTGAGAACTTACTATGTAATTCGAAAACGGCTAGGAAAAAATTATTCTTATAATACTACCTTAAACTAAAGTACGTCTTTGGCAAGCGGCATTAAATATAGGCTCCCATAACTAATTTATTTCTTTTAAAATCAGATGAATAGATCTAAACTATTCAGACTTTAAAACCACAGTCTGATCGCATATAAGAGCAAGTTCGTGCGACCCAGTCTTGCATTTTGACATTTTCGTTTAGCCAACTCCGATACCCTTTTTTATTTTATTGCAAACATTTATAGTCGTAGACCATAGTAGTAAATGCTATATTTAAAGTTGATATTGTAATTTATTACATATGAATAAAGTTATAATAATAATTATTATTGTAAACACATTTGTTAAAGTTGTAAGGCCAAATCTCACGGTCAACACTTACCCCAATAAATGGCACTCTTGTCTCCAAAGCCAATTATATGCAGCCCAGCATTAAATTTTATTTTAGTCACTCTTGTCTCCAAAGCCAATTATATGCAGCCCAGCATTAAATTTTATTTTAGTTTAATCAAAGTTACAGAAGTTCACAATAATTCTAAACAACGTATACCAGTCATGTATATAACAACGTTTGACGATAATACCGATTAATCAATTTTGTTCATAAATGTCGCATTGGGTCATCAGTCCAGTCGGGTTTAAATGTACAATGCTTCAATTTACAAATTGCAATTTTTTAAAATGGAGTTAACAAATTTGATAACAAATTAATGATTTTTTTTGGAAAACTAAAAATAATTTCCAACGCAAAAAATTTCCAAAACAAAGTAAGATAGTTTCTCGTTTGTTTTATTCCTTTTACTTGCATCATGGGGTTCGAGTCTAAAGCTCTTTACTGAGGACGCCACTCACTTCTGATCTTCAGTACTTTCACTGTCCGTTTTTTCCATCCCCAACAATATTTCTTCTTGCAATGCTTGCAAATCGATGTCCACTGTAGCTGTTCCATCCATAATCATCTGATCAATCTCTTTTTCAATAAACACACCCGACAACAACGAGAGTGTGGATTGCTTTCGTTTGCCAGCGTCTTTGCGAGTAGAACGTACTTTTTTGGAAATTTTAGGTTTCTTAGCTGGTATTTTGTTGTGAATAACTTTTATGTGGTGCTCAAGAGCTCTTTTATTCGACAGTGTCATTTCGCAGTTCTCAAAAGTACATGGGATTTTTTTACCTTCATGAGCGCTTCGTATATGTTGTAATAGATTCCTTCTGTATGTATAAAACCGTGTACAACCTTCGTGTGTACATTTGAATACTTCTTTATCGTCTTCATGGCAATTCTTGTGTTCAGTAAAAAAAAATTTAGTTTTAAATTCCTTCGAACATTGATCGCACTTATGAACCGTTTTGTGGTTTAATTCCTTGCGATGGGCGAGCAATTGGGACCATTTTTCGAAAGTTTGTTCACACTGATCACATTTGTATGTTTTGCTGCAGACATGGCGTGTAAGAAAGTATTCTTGTACAAAGCCTTTAGAGCATTTGGAGCAACTGAAATGAGAAAATTATTCTTTTAAATATTGAGGGAAATAAATTAAGAATTAATTTCAAAATCTAAATAAAACTTAAAAAAAAAAATTAATAATATACTTTAACTTTTCCAATGTATGGATACTGTACTGAAGAAATAAGCAATATGTTTTCAGCTGATGTCATAGTTTAAGAGGCCTCCATCCATAATCTTGAAGAAAAAAAAAATTAGAAATTCCATAAATGGATACATGCAGTGTGAAGTCCGTAAATTGTATTACGAAATTTTAATTCTGTATCCAATCCAAGAATGGCGTTTTGGCTTTGAATTACTCAAGGCCATTTTTTAATTTTTTGAGTTTATTTTTGTTATATTGAAATAAATATTTCGGTGATCCATTTCGCAAAATTACTCAGAACTGTTCTGGGGATTCATGTAGAACGTGAAACAGAAGTTGAAATTATATTTTCTTTTTAGGTTTTACTGATCTTCGAAACCGAGTTCGACATTTTGAGTGGAGGCCTCTCAATCTAAATGTCTACTAAATCAATGTTTTACGACGGTCCTTGAAAAGACTTTAGCTTAACAGCCAGGTTCTACATTTCACTTTCGATCGAAATGAAATTGAAGTCAATCTAATTTCAATTGATTTCAATTCTATTTCGAGTGAAAGTGAAATGTAGAACCTGGCTGTAAAATAGAATAAACGACACTTTTAACGTGGCCACATCCCTTTTGCAGATGAGGAGAAAACGTGAAGCTGAGACATGCCAAACTTTGGGAAACTAGGACCGTTTCCTACCCTGCATCAAGTTCAAGTTTAGAAGAATCGATTTTTAACCAACTCTAATGATTTTTACAGGAAGAATATATTATAATTACTATATTTCTTAATTTTTTATTGATACTCACTTGTAAGGATACACTCCAGTGTGTTTGACTTCGTGTCGTCGTAACTTCAGTCTCTGAGTGAATTTTTCACCACAATGATCACATTTATATACAGTTGGATTCTCATGAACTTCACGAATGTGTCGCTCCATGTTATCATTTGAAAAGAACATTTTATCGCAAAAATCAAAGCTACACTTAATAGTTTTGGTTTGTTCGTTTTTTTTATGGAAAGCTTTAAGGTGGCGTTTCAAACTTTGAGTATTGGTGTACGTCTTGGAGCATCCTTCATGTGAACACGGATGTTTTCTCTTTTAATATGGAAAAAATATGTTACATTTAATCAGAAAACTAGTAAATATTACAACTTACAACTCCAGTATGTTTGAATTCATGCCGGTCCAATTGGACCAGACGCTTAAAAGTTTGTCCACATCGGAAACTGCAGACATATTTCCCTGCTGCTGTTGGTTCTGCGTTAGAAAAAACACTTTCCAAGTCACTATCCGATGTATATTTAACTTCAGGACGCATTATTTTGTTAATTTTTTTTAAGTATTGCGATTGATGTTCGAATGTTTTTTGAAACAAAAATAAACCAAATGTGGACTGTGGAGTCTAGAGTAGAATCGGCGTTTCTCAGAAATTTCTCTCAAAAGAGAAAACTGATTTTTTGACGTTTTCTTTTAATATTCAATCTCTACCCATAGGGCTTTTCCAAAACCTATCCTCTCCTAATTTGACGGTTCTAGTTGTAGGGAAAACATGACTGCTTTGACTACTTTTAAACGATGCAATTACCCTTTGACTGCTTTTAAACGCTGCAATTACCCCCTGCAATTTTTAGGCATATAGGCGGGGGACGTATGCGGTGTCCGGGGTAAACAAAGATGCAGAGTTATTGCTCTTTTTTCTTTGTGCTTTTTCCTATTGTTTGACACGTAGGCGGAGTAAAGAGTGCTAAGATTGCTTTTAGACGACTGCAATTCTCTTTTGAGTTTCTTTCCGATTGCAGCATCCATTTAAAAGCTGCAAATTTTAATACCTGCAATTTTTGTTCAATGAGAAGGAAATATATCTCCTCACTCTTTATTCCGCTTATATATACAATGGTTTTTCGTCCGTTTATTAAATGAGGGTCCCCTTTCACATGAGGAAACAGGAGTTTCTGCAGATTTTTTTTGTCTCTTTTGCAATTTCCACAATCGTAAAAAATTGAAAAAGAGACGACTTTCTTAGTGACAGGGAGAGAAAACTAAAACACAGGAGAACACTGACCTCCCCAACTGCAATAGCGTAGGTATCTTTTAATTTTCAATTCAATAAAATATAAAAAACAAAAAAAAAAGAACATACATAAATAGTGTTTTCTTTTGCGACTTGTTATTTTCTTTTCTCAATATTCTCTTCAAAGCAAACAACACGAGTAAATTAACGCTGTCAAAAAAAAACTCGTCGCATTGTGAATTGTGGAACGATCTTATAACGAGAAAAAGGTGACAGCGTTTCACGTCACGTGGAAACGAAATTGTGGAAACTTTCTGTACTGTTTAAGACGACTGCAATTTTTAACGGCGTTTCTCTTGTTTCTTTTGGATTGCAACATCCATTTAATAGCAAATTTTAATAGCTTCAATTTTTGTTAAGGGGGAATAATGGGGTTTTCCATTGGTAAAACAAATCAATTTATTTTTGATTTGCATCTGTAAAAAACACAATTTCCATTCTTTACTTTCCATGGGGCAAAATAAATTGATTTATTTTTGATTTTAAATCAAATTTGCAAATCTAAATATTTCGGTAGATTTACGCCCAAATTTACTAACACCAATACCAATTTAAGCTGTCAGCTCGACAAATGTGGTTTTTTATTTGAAATTTATTCGTTTTGCGAAAAGTTTGCTCAAATTGTTAAATAAATACCATCCTATTGAAAAATGGAAGCAATTTTATATGAATTATTAAATTCATCAACATCATCTTCTTCTGATTCAAGTGATGAAGAATTTTTTGAAATAATGAAAATTCTATTTAAAAAGGAAAAAACACCGCGTAATAGATCTTGTAAAGGATGTAGTTTGACAGGCAAGAAAGTACACCAAAACAGTGGCAAAAAAAAAAAAATCAAATTGAATTGTGTTCCATTCGCCAAGAAAAAAATAAATTTTTTCATTGAAATCTGAATTTACCAATGGGAAATCCCATACGATTAGAAATGTTACCTAGCCCTTAAATTACGAAGAGTCTGACAGATATCCACTCCAAATTCATGCATTTTACACCAATGAGTTCCACTTTCTTTTAATAGTCAGTTGAAGTAAATTGAACGCGACCAGCTTCACTTCAAAATGTTAACGTACGTCCTTGCTTTCTCCTCAATGCCACTTGTTTACCTTTGCTTGACACACACTCTATTTGCTAATTGCTTTGCGTTTGCATGTGATGTGACTATGTGAGTCAACTCCATGATGTATATCCACGTTCCATTCCAACAACAACAACTACAAATTCAAAGACTGCGAATGTTAATAATTGCCCCACCACCCACCCCACCCACTGCCCCTACATCGTTGCTATGCTACATGATTGTATTGCACATGGCAAATGAACAGAAACAGATTCTCTTTTTCCGTCACGTTCTTGATTCACTTCAGTACGCCGCAGGGGGCAGAGCATAGAAAGTCGTCCAAGGAACGTCCACATTTTCTACGACACCAACACCATATACACACCACAAAACCTACACTCTATACCATTTGTATTGGGAGAGTGAGACAATTTTTTCGACAAGAAGTCTACTCTGCCATCTCCCTACTTATTGATCTCCGATTCACTTGGTAGTGAAAAATTGTGTGTCGATAACTCGGTCGGAAAATTTTTTTAATGAAAATCCTAAACTGCTAACTGAGAGTGGAGGTGTAGCTGATCATACAAATAAAAAAATATATTTTGCCTTAATAAACAATTAAGTGAACAGACAAATAATATACAACAAAAATGGCATTCGCTGGATTAAAAAAGAAGATAAACAAAGCAAACCAGTATGTAACAGAGAAAATGGGTGGTGCTGAAGGCACCAAACTAGACATGGACTTCATGGAGATGGAAAGGAAGACTGACGTCACAGTGGAACTCGTCGAAGAGCTCCAACTGAGGACGAAGGAGTTTCTGCAGCCAAATCCCACAGCTCGGGCCAAGATGGCTGCAGTCAAAGGTATTTCAAAGCTCTCCGGACAGGCCAAGAGCAATACTTATCCACAGCCCGAGGGCATTTTGGCCGATTGCATGCTTACCTATGGTAAGAAGCTCGGCGAAGATGGTATATTCGCTTGTGCTTTGATTGAATTCGGTGAGGCTCTCAAACAAATGGCAGATGTTAAATACTCCCTCGATGACAATATCAAGCAGAATGTTCTCGAGCCACTGCATCACTTACAAACTAAAGACTTGAAAGAGGTAATGTACCATCGAAAGAAACTACAGGGTCGAAGGTTAGATTTCGATTGTAAGCGCCGTCAAAAAGCCAAGGACGAAGAAGTTCGAAGCGCAGAAGAGAAATTTGAAGAGTCCCTACAAGCAGCTCAGATGGGAATGTTCAATTTACTCGATAACGATACCGAGCCAGTGTCTCAATTGGTCGTCTTTTGTGAGGCTTTGTACGACTACCATTCGCAGTGCGCTGACATGCTCAAAATTTTACAGGAAACACTGCAACAGAAACGCGAGGAGGCAGAAAATCGTCCAAAAATTGAATTTGTTCCAAAGTCCCTGAACGATCTGAATCTAGACTCGCACGAGGACAAGCCAATGCATCTGGAAGTCGAAGGAGAACCATGGGAAGGTGGCAGACAACCATCGCCACTGTCTTCACCAGTCAAGTCTCCCGCAAGGACTCCAACTATCAACAAGCCGCCATCCTGTCAGGCACTATACGACTTCGAGCCCGAGAATCCAGGTGAGTTGGGCTTCAAGGAGAACGACATTATCACTCTTTTGCAGCGTGTCGATGAGAACTGGTACGAGGGCACAGTCAATGGTCGCACCGGCTACTTTCCACAGTCTTACGTTCAAATTGTTGTCCCACTTCCAAATACAAATTAAAACAACAAGTCTAACTCTCAGCCTGTCTCCAAGTCTCCAAACACACTCTCTAAATCTCTAGCATACAGGTGTTGCTTGATCCAATGTTACAAATTATAATAATTATTACTTTACAATTACGATGCTTAAAATGTATTGATATACCTACCTGAAACAATATTAATGTTTAATGTTAATGTTTTAACCATTTGATTCGTGCGAATTTTTAAAAAAAGCAAAATAAATAAAATAATTATTAAAAACAAAAGAACAAAAAAACAAAAAAAAAATATAATAATTGTACTTGTCTCTCAGAATTAATAAATTATATGATTATTTCTTTCGTTGTTCTGTTCTGGGTGGAGGATGGCATAGCCGCCTCTTGCCTTCTCTCTAAAAATTATAAATTTAATAATAAATAATAATTATGTTCTCGTGTCATTTGTGAAAGACAGTATTGTAAACGGAATTATTGTGCATATAAATTATAAATAAAATAAACAATTAAAAATAATGAATTTAAAATTTAAAACAAAGCAAAAAATTGAAACAATAAGGAAAATTATACAATAAATAATAATAATAAAAAAAAAAGAAATAAAACTATCTTAATATATATCTTAAACTAAAAGGCGTTTTTATTTTTTTATTTATCTTAGTTTTTCATTTCATTTTTTTACTGTTAATTTTGGGAGTTTTTTCTTTTCGTTAAAGGTCATGGAAAATTCGTGCGCTTGTGCTTTTAATATACACACAGACACGCATCATACATAGCAGATTCTCTCTGTTCTGAGATTACAATCTGATGAAATCTGAATGAAAATTAAGGGGTAGTGTGGGTTGGTTACTGGTAAGGGTGTGAGTTAGTTAGATTGTTGGCTTAATGGAGTTGATATTCTTCTCTTACATTTGCCAACATTAATAAGAGCTAAGAAGTACTCCCCTTGCTATAATCATTGCTGCCAAAAAATGACGATTTATATGAAAATAGGTAGTCCTTCCGCTGATGACTGCTGGCCATGTATTATGTGACATCAAAAAAATCAATAAACTATGTGAGTTGTTGACGTAACCTTTATAATTTTTTGCGGTTGGTTAGCAGAGCAAAAAGGAGAGAATTATTGTTTGACTCTTATTATATGTATGTATATACCATACATATATAAATTAATAAAAGCTGAATTCCTATATGAATTTGCATTCAAGAGTTTTTGATATAGAATCGATTTGAAGTGAAAGTTTTCTTAGAAAATTACAAAATGCAAGTGGAAGGGATTTTATATTTTAGAGCGTTTTTCATGTTTTTCTTCTAAGATTTTCTAAGAGATAATAAAGTACTACAATATAAGCGACAAGTTACGCATAATGATAATTGAATAATCAATAGAATGGAGAATGTTCTGTTTACTCAAGCTCAGTTAAATTCTGATGATTTTATTTAAGCAAAAAGACATTTAATAATGTCACAATACTTTCTTTCACTGCGAAGAACTTGTTTCTGGAAATGCATGTTTATATGGCTTCTTTGAATGTTTATTTGCTGAAAAGTTAATATATTCTTTTAAGGAGCAAAGTGTTTCTTAAGTTATTTTATAAATACTCTTAACAAGTGAATGGTTATAATATAATTATATTTTTTATAATTTATAATTTTAAATTCTGAACAATCAAAAAATCATTTAGTAGTAAAGAGATGATTTTAATTTTCTGAAAACAGCAAAAATATATTGAATTAATTTGCATATTTCTATTTGGAAAAATCTATAATGTAGGTTGGGTATCTATTTTATTTTATTTTCAAAAACTGTTGAAAGATGAATTAAATAGAAAAAGATTATTTCTCGAACAAGGTCACTTGAGGTGTAAATTTAAATTCTGATATAGAACAAGAGCAAGTTATGTACCAAAAATAAAAAGAAAGATTGATAACATATATTTGTTTTTGAGAATTGTAGTAAAATTGAATTGGTATTTATAAATCATACCGAAAACAAATTTAACACAAATCATTGCCTTGTAAAATTTGTTAAATGATGTCAACACATTATACGAACGTTTTTTATGTCTTGAACTCATTTACTCATTTTTTTTTTTCAAATATTCATATCACAAAAAAATGTTACCTATATTTGAGGTTTTGTTACATAACGAAATTATTTGAACCCAAAAAAAACCTCGTTTCACCATCTTATCTTTTGTATATATATACTATATACATTTATATATGTATGTGTATTTTCACTGTATCGAAATCATTTCATTATTTTTTTATTAAACCCTTATTGCCGAATTTACATTTGTTTTTTGATTAACCTATTATGCACATATATGATATTTTAATAATTTAAATACAATTTGAATCATTCCAATCCTTATTGTTTTTCTTTCCTATAATTATTATTCATGCACAAAAAATCACAAATTATATGCTATAATAAGAGAACACTGCCCATATCTTCATTCAAAGTAAAGATAATTCTTCTCCTTATGTACCTACTATATTATAATAATATATATTTTTTTATTTTCAAGGCAGTATAAATATTTTTGTAATGATAGGGCAAGTATTTAATTATAATAATAATAATTTAACTTATTCGCTGTAAGACTCATGGTCTTTTAAATGCAACCTGAATTGCACGGTATTAGTTTGAAGAAATGGAAGTATAGGAAAGAATACTTCTGGCACAGTTAACTGATATGAGGAATAAGTTGTTTATAATAATATCAACAAATACCTCGAGTGGCGCCAAGGCTGATATGAGGAATAAGTTGTTTATATGCCTAGGCATATAGAAAATAATGCTACCAATTACCTAGAATAAGGTTCGAAGGTTCATCAGTTAAAAGTCTGCTCCATTGCCACTCTCAAGTTTTTGCTGAATGGGCAGAGGTGGTTTCCCTTTAGAGATAGTAGTGGTTTAGATGTTTGTCCTTATAAAAGACTATGCATTTAAGGATAGTGATTTTCGTAATTTCTCCAACTAAGAAATTTCTTCTTTTTAGGCATTTGGCGACTTGTCATTAAAAATCTTTATTTGAAAATATATCAAAAGTATAGACAGAAAATTCATTGCAAAGGGGAAAGGTAGGTATTACTTTCGGATGCTGTAACAATTTTTGTTTTACTTATTCAATTAACATAACCTAAAACATGGCAATCAATATTTTTACCGACAATTGGTGCAAAATATTACCAAACAAATGTATTTTGTACTATAAGATGGTGTCTTTTTCCATCCGTTTAAGCTAGGTAGGCAATTTTTAAAAAAATGACATTAGAATGTAGAGAATTAACAATCTTCCGAAAAATTAAAGCTTCTAATATATAATTTGTGCAAGTTGTTTTTCCGGTTCCTGTCTTATAAGGCATTTTTACATGGCAAATTAGCAAGTATTTTTTCAGTAGATTGTATGTTAGTCAAAGTTATTTCCGAATTTGTTCATACGAGAAATAATATTATATTTATACTATGAGCATTATATACTTTATCTCTTTGAAACTTTATTACACCTCGATTCTACAGAACATAATGTAGATTGTAGATATCCGATCTTTAATTTATGGCCAAAAATCATGGATCATGGACGTACCTACTTATTTTCTACTTTCTTTTCAATTAAATTATTTATTGAAGAAAATTAGGCTGTCACAAAAAAATGAGCTTACAAAGTTTGTTCATGAGTTTATGGTACGTACTTTGCAAGTAAATGCTATTTTACTCTTATCTAGAGCTAAGCTACCCACATTTTGTCAGTCTTTTCGAAAATTTCAGAAATACTCTACCACGATTTAACTTGGCCAAAGTTTTTCTAATTTTTATTTTAGGAGATATGTAGGTATTTTAAAAACTTGTTGTCTTTAATGTTATAATATTATGTTAAGTTAATTTAAATTTAATTATTTTTTTTACTTACCGAGCTCCACATATTATTTTGTTCACAGTTTATTTTTAAATTTGATGAAAAATTTGAATTTGATATTTTTATTATCAGTGCTACCAGAATAAAATTTTTTGGAAAATCTTAATTTTAGGCTGACTAATCACTTGGAAACCAATTGCCAATTTTGCTCTGTCTGTGATATTACACGATGCCTTTTAGTTCCCTTTCACACGAGGAAACAAGTTGCTGGAGATTTTTTGACGATTTCTTTTAATTTTCAATTTAAACCAATCGTAGACCGTTCATTCCCCTTACTTGGAGTGTCCTTCTCATCTAAAAACTGTAAGTTGCTGGAAACTCAGTTTCCTCGTGTGAATTACTTACTTCGCTCTAAAAACAGGAAATAATGAAACGATTTGCTGAAATAACAAATAAAATTAAGTATTTTAGTAAGTTAAATTAACTGAACAAATCATTACAAATTATTTTAGTTTTATTTCACGAGGGCAGAGAATTGCTTTCTTTTCGCAACGTTTATCTTTGGTTTTGACACTTCGGTTTGACGTTTGTTTTGAGCGGTTTTTCTCTGGCGTTAAAAGAAGAAAATTGCTGCAAACAAATTTATAGTGTAACAATTAAAAATTAAAAACATCTTACGACTTGCCAAGAGTTTGAATTTTCAGATTCTGTGCTTTCATCGTCCTGATTGTTATCCTCCTTTTTGAGCTGTTTAGCTTTCTAGTGCTGATTGGTACTCACTTTATTATTTATATATATATTATTTTATTTAAATTAAACTAATAACTTTTACTTTATAATTGACGCGAAATGAAAATCCCTGATGGATGTTGTAAAAAATAAAAAAATTGCACCGAAACATCAAACAATTAAATTCAATCAAGCAGATTGCTCTGATTTTAAAATATTATGATAAAAGATCTCCTTAGTTTCTATGGCAAAAAATATTTGCTAAAGCCAAGTGCCAAGAGATGGCAAGTATATTTACTTTGTTTGCCACTTTTACACCTAAAGCGCTTATGTCACTAATTAAATAAAGAACTGCTACCATTGATACTTTTGTATAGAAATGAGCATCAACTAACAGTCCATATCTAGTAAGTCTATGTTCTGATGTGTGTGTATTAAAAAACATGAAAACGTCATACACATCAATTTTCGCTGAGTTGAGTGTCATCGTGCCCAAAAGATTTTTTAGGTTTCGAACTGTCATAAAAGACAAATGAGAAAAACTGTCAAAACGTAGAACAAAAGGAAACAAGAAATAAAAATTGATTCCCCACCACAGAGAAAACCCAGTTACTGCAAATTATTAACAAAATTATCCTTTTTAACAAAAAATAATTACTTAATTGCCAGTCACTTAATAAAAAAATAATAATGGAATACGAAAGTGTGTTAATTGTTAAACCCGAAGTATTTATCTACAAAATTCCCCCAAGGGCCAGCAACAGAGGATACAGGTGATGAAAGAAAGAACTTTTATAAATTACGATTATGACGATGATTCAGAGAAATAACTTAAAAATCCTTTTGTTAACGAAAACTAACTCCTTAGTTATGCCAGAAATTATTTTAAAATTATATTTGTGTAATTTGTTTTCATTTATTTGATTATAATCATAAATTTATCGCGAGTTAAGATATGTTATCAATAAAATTATTTACAACACAATCGAGAGACTGACTGCCCCTTTTTCTTGCCAACAATGCACTTTGCAGAGCTGCTGACTGGAATCTTGGGGAACCAACGTGGACGGGACGTATGCGCTTGGTTGCCAAGGGGACCACAGTCAATCTTAAACTGGAGGACAAGACGTCTGGTGCGCTTTTCGCCAACTGTCCTATTGATACATATCCAGGTGTTGCTATCGAAGCTGTATCAGACAGTTCGAGATATTTTGTGATTCGGGTGCAAGATGACAATGGTATGAATGCAATAAATTGCTTTAATAAGTAAGTGACTATTTGATTGCAGGGTCCTCTTCTTCAGGTCGATCGGCATTCCTTGGGCTCGGTTTTGGCGATCGTTCTGATTCGTTTGATCTCAATGTGGCGCTACAGGATCACTTTAAGTGGGTAAAGAACCAGGAGCAAATAGAAAAAGAAAAAACCGAACCCAAGCAGGAGTTAGATCTTGGTTTCAAAGAGGGTGAAACGATTAAAATTAATATGAGAATAACTGTAAGACAGCAGATAAATGAATTAGTGAAGCTAATTTAAAATTTGATTTTTCTTTTTTAGAAAAAAGATGGCTCAGATGGACCATCTCGGACGTCCAAAACGAAAAGCGGAACTGGAATCTTGCCTCCGCCGCCTGGTGGAGTTGGTAAAATCGCTCCACCACCATCTGGAGGTGGTGGTAGCGTTCGACAGAGCCCCGCTGCGTCACCAGCACATAAACCACAAACTGGGACCGAATGGGGTGATTACGCTTCAGCTGGGTAAGAAATTAAATCGATATATGTATGTATATACATATATACATATATATATTTTGTAAAAAATTAATATCCCAAAATCGTTATTATGCCATAGGAGTTTCTTTAGTAAGGGGTAGAATCCCAAAAACCGACCATCAAAGGTTTCTTCACTTTATAAACCTATGTATTATTTTTTTTACATTACAGTTAAAACAGTAAGCTTACTCATGTATGCGCGTCAAAAGTTAGAAATCTATTGCGCGATGCAATAATCCCCTACAAAATTATTGTAGTAATTTTTATTTCAAGCAATCACTGTACTTAAGATTCTTGGTGTGCTATATTTATTATATTGATTTATTGTAGATTTGAAACCAACATTACTGAAATCATTACGACAATTTTATTCAATAAAGGCGTTTCGCATCTTCCGAGTGGTTTTAATTGCTATATAATCCAGAAACTATCTGTACATATTATTAACTTTTTGTCCACAATTTTTTTTTTAGCATTAAATTCGTGGAAAATAATTTAAAGGAGGATTGTAGTAAATGGTCATTCAAAATTCTAAAATTTTTCAAAAAAGTTAAAAGTTGAAATGATTTTTCTTATCAACCGCCTTAAGATCCGAAGAAGCTTACGGAATTTTCTTCAATCACAAAAATTATTCATTGTTATCATTTTATGACCAAAACAAACTTAGGACGGTAAGTGTTCACTTTTTTAACAGCCGTGATAATATATGTAGGTAGTCTTAGGCCTGATACAGAGGGAGATATGAGACAGTGAATTTTGTATTAAGTTTTTCACATAGAGTGAATGTGGTAAAATTTCTTGCATATTTGCATAACGCTTATATGGGAAGTACCGTTATTTTTGAGCTAAAAACCTTAAGTTTCAAGTTTGAAGAAAATCACTTCAATTATTTAGGCTACACAAATATATGGAAAGTAAAAAAGGAACCTTACAGATAAAATTCCAAAAGGAAAGATGCCAACAGTGTGGGAAATTTGATCTCTTTTCACCCACATACACTTAAAGCAAATCATTGTCCAGTTCTTATTCTATATGCTATTGGTTCTCCACTTTAATTTTTGCATTACAAAAAAATGCATTAGAACTAATATATTATATTTTTTGTTTCCAGAGCCAACAACCAAGCACAAGATCAGCAGTCATCGGCAGCAAATGCAAACTGGGTACAGTTCTAAATCATATATTACTTAAATGCTATTGTAAAAAAAAACACCCAACAACCATAATGAATAAATAATAATAATTAAACAAAAAAAAATATTTACATACAAAAATTAAATAAGATATCTAATTCATAAGAATGATTAAACATTTAACGACAAAAAAAATATGTATAAACATTGTTGAACTGTATTTTTACAACACACACACACACATATATATATATATATACAAAATACATATAATTAAAAATTGAAATCATGAAATTAACCAATGACAAAAATTCATGCATTGGCCCGAAAAAATAATAAATAATAAAACAAAGAAAACAAAAACATTATAACAATTAAATAAAATGGTAGTTAATTTTTTTTTCAATTAAGTTTAGTTAAAAAGAAAATTATAAACAATTTGTTATATTTCTTATTTAATTCATTAGAGAAAAAGATTATTAACGAATAATACAGCAATCGAAAGTTAAATAGTTTGTGAAACATACATATATTCCAATTTTCTTGTTAGGGGCAGAGCTTTCAAAACTTCGTTAATTTTTAAATACAATATTTTTGTACTTATTTATGAAGGCAATTAATTTTTTTTTAGATATATTTTGATAGTTTCTAATATTATTCTATAAACGTATTTAGATATTAAAAAAATATATATATAAATGTAAAGTAATTCAAAAACAAACAAAAACTTAAATCTATGAAAGATAAACTGAACATCAATCTTGGATTATATTCAATGTAAACCTATACTATTATGCTATTGCCTATCTTAAATAAAAACAACAAAAATACAATGAAAATGAAATATTTAAAAAAGAAAACTAAAAACCTTATAATAGTTGTTAGCCCTGTGCTGTTTGAACAGCAGAAAAATTCTCCCTATTAAAATATATAAAACAAAAAATATCAAAGTTTGTTTCCTTCGTTCATAATTTTGATGTATTGAAGTAATGTTATTTTGATGGAATTTTTATTGATACTTTATTGTTTGTTAATTTGGTTGATTAATTAATTTTATTTAGTAAATCACACACAAAAACTTATGAACAGCGATCGAAACATTCCGCAAATAAAATTAATATCTCTTTTAATAAAACAAAAAAAAAATAACTTTGTATATTTTCCAGTTCCTTGTTTTCTTTAAATATATTATATTAAAAATAATAATAAAATAAATAATACGCATGAAAATTATATATAATAGAAATACACTATTATTATGAATATTATTCTCTTTATTCTGTGATTTGTTTTTTCTTTTTACTAACTGCTTTAAATCAAATATCTCAAACAAACAAAATTACTAAAGTTTCATTTCATTTATTGAATTTTTTCGCTCTAATTATTAATTTTTTTCTCACAATACTTATGATAAGAATTAATTTTTTGATTTTATTTTCTCTCTTACGTACATACATAATGCAATAAGAAAAAAAAACTATTAAAAAAGAAAATAATATGTAATAACAAATCTTATTTTAAATTTATGTGAGTTCGAATATAATTCAATAAAACAGAAAAACATATTCAGAGACGAAACAATGTTGTAGTTTTAAAATTGAACTGATATACTTAAAGAAAAAAATGCTGAATTGTAATTTGGCTTCTTAAAAAAGAAAACACGAAAAACAATAATTCAAAATGCTTTGAAATTAATGGAGGAATACAGAAGAAATTTTCGATGGGTGTGAAGATGTTGGCTTCGATTCTAAAACCAAATTCAAATCCAAAAGCATTCTATTTGAAGAAGAATACTGTGACCAATAGCAATCAGTAACTTGAAAAATTTAGAAATCTGAATTTTCAGATGTAAATTTTCATGTGTTGAACGTGCGGAGTGTAAAATCAACTACAACTGCTAATACGTGTAAACTCTACTTTAGTCTTGTTAAGATTAATTAATGGAAATCAATAGTTGCCTTCCATCTGCCGAGCAATATTGCCGTTGACATTGCCAAAGCGTCTCTGTTGGCAATATTCAAGGCAATGGCAATGAGTCAAGCAATTTGTTTCCTCAAATATTGCCAATGGAGCCGCTGGGTATTGGTGGATTTATATTCATCTTCATGCGGAGTTCTGCAAAAAAAAAGGGTTGTAAGATATAAAATTTACATTTGTTGAATAGAGAGAGAGAGAGAGAAGGCCAAAATGCAGAGATTTTTTTTTAGGAAGATTATAGGAAGTGCCATAATGCAGATATAAAGACGAACATGTTCATCTTTCTTTCACACATTAGAATTTTGTATGTAAAAGCTAACTTAAATAGAATAAATACTTTTGCATTTCAAGATTTTCAAAAACGTACATATTTTATGAAAAGAAAATGATCATATTCAAATATTGAGGTACCATAACTTTGAATTAATATTTTTTTTAGCTACTTATTGATTTATAATTTCAAACAAAAAATGTTTCTAAGCAAGTTTCTAAAAAAACAAGCTTATAGTTTTCACTGAAAGAAAATGAAAGGTGTCTGCCACGTTGAAAATTTTAATGAATATATAATATATGAAGCAGAATTCTAAAATATGGTGCAACTCGCATCGGCGGCACCACAAATTCTGTCGCACAACTCAAACCAACAAAATATTCAAAAAATATTGAGAAGATTACACTGTTCAACAAGGTTTTGTTACAGAAACCAGTCTATATTTTTCGAATTCGGACTACTCGATCCGATCCAACTCGAAGATTTGAAAAAATTAAGATTTTAGCTGCTTATTATGTTTCTTTATTTTTACAATTTATTTTTTTTTTGTGATTCCGCTCGAACACACTAAAAATGAAACTATCATTTCGATTCTATTTGAATTCAATCTTTCGATCTTGATCAAAATTTTGATCACACTTGTGTGGAAATACTCATACTATACTACTACTATTTACAAATAAATAAGAAGGCATCACTTTTAAATTGGCATATCCGCTGTCAAAATTGGAATCCACAAAAACACAACCTGTCACAACACAATTCATGTTCCAAATCAGAATTTTTAGAAGTCCTGCGCTGCCCCGAACCAAAATAACAATTAATAAAAAGCCATAAATATTATAAACAATTATTTATACAAAATCCACCTTGAAAAGACCAAAATACAATAATGTACACATTACTTTCGGGCTTATACAAGTATTATATGCAAAAAGATGAATATTGCATTGTCATTCTTGGACTTGACAATGCCGGAAAGACCGTAAGTAGGAAAAAAGATTTCTTAAATGTCTACAAATTGTTGGGTATTTAGTTAAATATCATTTAACTCAGACTTACCTGGAAGCAGCCAAAACAAAGTTTACAAAAAACTACAAAGGTATGAATCCAGCTAAGATCACAACGACAGTCGGCCTTAATATTGGCCAAATCGATGTGTACGGCATTCGTTTGAATTTCTGGGATTTGGGTGGGCAAACAGAACTGCAATCGTTATGGGATAAATATTATGAAGAGTGTCATGGCGTTATTTATGTTATAGACTCCAATGACCGCGAGAGAATGGACGAATCGAAGTTAATTTTTGGTAAGTTGTATGAGAATTGGGTTGAGAAAGTGTTTTATTACATTCAGAAATTTAAATGTAACTTAATTGCTTCAATAATTATTCCTCCAGATAATATGATTGAAAATGATCATTTGTCAGGAGTGCCATTGCTTGTTTTGGCCAATAAACAGGATCTTCCTGACGTCATGGGGGTAAGAGAAATAAAACCTGTGTTTCAGCAAGCAGGCGAACATATCGGCCGAAGAGATTGTCTAACTATGCCAGTGTCTGCTCTGACGGGGTAAGACGTCAAATTGACTTTTTAAACATTGATATACTGTAAACAACAATTCTAGGGAAGGTGTTGATGAAGGCATCAAGTGGCTTGTCGAAGCAGTGAAGAGAAACTCAATCGTCCGACCACCTATGGAAAACGACTGAACTCAAGCGATCTCCTTTTCCCCTCCCATAAATGTGTATTTGCAAACCTATTCCAGACGTGAAACTCTTAATCTTAGTTTAATGTAAATAAGGCGCAGTTTGTCCTTTGTGTCTAATCTCTATTTTATAAGGTTGAATCGAAACGATAAGAAATAATACAAATTATTTACAAAACCCAAAACCTCATGTATTTGTTCTCAAATGCAGCCAAGCGTTCTTTAGTATACCTGCCATGTCTTCGCTAGTACTGGTACAGTACTAACAATACTTGTTCTTATCAGTAAATTAATTTACTTTCACCTGATAAAGAGTAGGTATCTACAGTTTTTGATTGTGGAATAAATGTATGTATGCGCGCACCTGGCGAAGAATAAAAAGATAACATGCCAACTAGTCGTTCGCGTGAATGGTTTGCGTATTGAACACCTCATTTAACAGTTAATAAAGAATTTTGGTTTGGTTTATTTGAGATGTTTTCAAATTCCTAATTTAATTTTTTTGTGCCTGGTGTTGACAAAGAAAAAAAAAAGAATGTTTCCCTATTACGAGCAAGATTGGAGTGTTTTACCACCTGAAAACAACAGACGGTTTGTTAACAGTGCTCTTGATAATTGATATTTAGATTTAGTTTCTAGAATTTAATACAGCAAGGTAGTTGAATCACCTGTTCTTGATACTCTGATAAAAAATATCTTAAATTTTAAAAGCGCTTGTTGGGTCATCTATATTTGATTTAAATGCACTACTTTTGTAATGGATATGTATTTTATGTTTGATAAATCAGTGTTAGCAGATCGAAGAAATATTTACACCATTTTTTTTTTTGAGCAGCTTTTGTTTTTATGTTACGAAAAAAAGTGATTATGATCCAGATCCGTAGACAGATTAGTACGTTGTGTTGTGCCGTCGACTGTGCTCACACAGTACTCTTGTTGTGTTGCAAACTGTCATTTCGTTTATTGTGCAAAGTCGCCGACACACAAGACGAATGGTCGGGACCTGAAATTTCAATCTTAAAAAAGGAAACATTTAATGATACCTTAGCAAGAAGTGGAATGTACTAGAAATTCATTTAATTTGTTGCAGATTTCTTAATTTTTTTTTAATTAAAGAAGAAAAATAGTACTGTGGTAAATATTTCTTGTGAAATTTTTAGAATGACTGCACTAATTGTTTGTGGGACGCACGGAAACCATAGTGTGTGAGTGAGTCACCTCAGTAAATGACGTGGTTGTGCGGCCAGTCGCACAACTCGAGTAAACGGAACTACGACAAAAATCGAAGCGTAAAAACATTGCATTATCCTCAAAGAGACGTTTTAAGAAAATTTAATGAACAGGGCTGCAGGTTTTTAAAATTACTAAATTCTTTTATTTTAAAACATGTGCAAACTTGAATAAAAATGAATGTGTACTTTAAGAATTAGACAAAAATAAAGTGAGAACTCACCTTAAAGAAAAATCCATTCAACAAAAAAGTTCCCCACAACTCATAACAAAATTTCCCTTATCAGCAGCAACTTCTACTTCAATTTCAACAACAGCAAAAAAATGTCCACAATCCACACACGAAAAATGTCATCGTCACAAGAAGAAGAGTGTTCGGTCCAACCATCCGTCATTTCGTGTGATTTTATGTGATTTTCTTTCAATTTATTTGGATATATTTATCCTGATTTACATAAATAAAACCAACCATTCGAATCCGTATACATTCCGCCACCGAAAGATTAAAAAGTTTCTTCAAAAATCAAACTTGAACTTGGGTAAAAAAGTGAAATACCAAAAACAACAAGAGAACGAAAGAAAAAAAATATATCCCCTTGTCGTGTGTCATTCCGAATCAAAGATTTTTTCTTCTCACATATTTCGGTCTTTCACTTAATTTTTTGTTAATTTTCGAGTAAAAAATTGTTAAATAAATTGCTAATATCCAACTCGACCACATTCTAATTGTAAATAGAAAAAAATTCTTAATCTTTTTTAGCATTTTGGCTTGTGCAATTTTGGTGTTTTATTTTTTGTGTGTGGAGAATTGTGTGCTCTAGATTTTCTTCTCATCATCCTGCTGTCATTATGCAAAGTTGAACCCTGCTGTGATTAATGCTGGAATTATAACACACAGGCTGCACTTTTGTTAAAAATATAAAGAAAATAAGATTAAGCTAATAGCAATTATAAAAGTTCAAATACTGTTTATTATTATTTTTTGAAGAACAAACGCGAAATGCGTGTGTTTGAGCTGTGACACGATTTTCTTTCTGTTTTTCCTGTGACATCGTCCGTCGTTGTCGTCGTTTTCGTCCTCTTGTCGTCGTTGTCGAAGTCGTCGCCAGTTGGAATTCGTTTGTTTCTGGAGACCGCCCCCACCTTCTTTATTTGATTTATTTTTAATTTTTACATTTTTGTCTGTGCTGTGCGTTGGTTTTTTTCACTATCTTACCTACTTTATTGAAACTATAACTATAATTAAATAATTACAATATAATTGCTCAGTTAAGATAACAATAAATTATTAATTAAAAACATAAGCACTGCTGCTTAAGAAAAACCATACACAATCATGAATTCTGAACATGGGTAAATTAAGCTTTTAATATTCATTATACATTTGCGTTTACTAAGGAGATGGAAGGGTTTCTGTTTTCGAGCAAGGAATACAAAGAATTTTTTTCATAAGTTTAAAAATAGATAGGTACATACATATGTAGGTATTTAGATTTTGAGCCAATACGCAGTAAAAAAAGGGTCTAATCTTAAGACATTCTTTGTAATGTATTCGAAATAAATTTGGCGCCCAACGTGAATCCCATAGGGTAAATTCTGCAATAATTTTTGATTTCTTATATTTCAAAAAAATTTCCGTTAAACTAATAAATACAAAAATTTCCGTTAACTAATAAATAAGTGAAGCAGACTAAGGCCCAGTTTCACAGTTGTAGTAAGTGATATTCAAGTGGCCAATATTAAAAGAATTATGAACAATTTTACAGTAAAAACTACCATTAATTAATTATTGACACTTAAGTCTCCCTTATTGGCAACTTAAGTGTCACTTACTCAGACTTTAAAACTATGCTGAAAGTGCCAAAATGGAAATCTTAAGTGGCACTTATTCTGGTAAGTGTGCACTGTGAAACTGGCCCTAAGCATATAAAAATTAACAGTCGTATTTATTAGATTTTTGTCTACTTAGAAACTGTCTAACTATTTTCAAATTGGTGGGAATATGCTTTATTTAATAAAAATAAATATCACATTATTCACGGTTAAGACAATCTATTCTTGTGTGTAAGTTAGGCAGCTATAAGATAACAATAAACAAGGTTTTTGAACACATTTTCCAAAGTTGGACAGTTGTCTAAAGTTAGACAACGTTTATAAATAAGACCATAATAGTCTAAATATTACCTATGTACCTATTCATATATGTACATATGTACATAAAACAATGTTGTGTAAAGTTTTTATTAAAAAAATGAATGGTTTCGTTAGGTAAATGTTTTATTAACGTTTTTACACAAACCAATATACAATTATTGGTTGCATGATGTGGTGGTGTTGGGGGGATCTAGATACAAAATAATTTTGTTATATCTACAAAACATTTTTATCTTTATGTACAAATATTAAAGGTAAATCCACCTATAAAATTACAATTGAAATTGAAGTTTATGTTTTCGAAAAAGAATTCTGGCAGACGAATAAAATTTAACAGCTGATTGATAGATAATCTTTTTCTGTTTCGTTTCTTTTAAATAGAGGCTGAATTCCTAAATGTACTTCTGCTGAAGTATTGCAATGTCAAACCTTACGTAACGCAACATTTATGTAGTGACGATATGGATAACGTTTCTAATCGAAGAAAATACAAAAGTAACCGCTTTAATGCGTGGAAAATGATTTTATAAAAATCACACTTATATTTTTATATATATGTACCTATGTATATTATTTTATTTTTCTAGGAGAATTTATTTAAATTCAGATAACTTAAAATGATTTTTTTTTTAAATGAATATGAAAAAAATTAGAAAGAATAACTTTTGTGGATGGAGCGAAACGCATTTTTTGCGTTGTGGATACTAGAACTTTTAATGGAATTATATTCAAATATAAAAGAAATTACTTATAATTTGAAAGAATTCTTAAATTGAAGGTGAAACGCAACTGGTTAAAGCTTGTACTACATATATGTATGAGCTGCCGTTTAAGAAAATAAACTAAGTGATTAGTTAAATATGAAAATACAAAAAAAAAACATTATTTTGGCGAGGGTTCTCAATATACTTTTTGAATTATTTAATGGAATTGGTTCTTCAATTTTCTTATAATTTGGTCATAAGAGTTTCTCCGCAAACCTTTGTTATTTTGGATTTAAGTGCATTGAAGAAATAAGGGTTAAACCAGGTGATTCTCGGGAACTTCCTGATAAATCTTAGCTAGGAACTTTGATATATTCCAATTAAATATAAATTTTAGCTTCTACAATAGATTATCGAATAAGACTAAATTACATATCTGATATATTCTTCATGTTTTTTTTCCAGAAAGTGGGTTGTTGTTTATTTTAGTTTAAGTCGATTAGATAAATAGATAGGTAGACATATTTTATTTCTTAAAATCCAATAATAAACGATACTTATTACGTGGTTACTTATTTTATCTTCATCTGCATGTAAGATGATGTCATTGACTTTCTCTCAGACAAACATTTAAACTACCACTTAGAAATGTATATATCCATCCTCATGAGATTTATTTTCTGCCTGCATTTTTAATTACATACCCTTGATATGCCAAACATCACTTAACTTCTGGTACTAAAACAAACAAAACAAAATTAAATTATGCGCTTCGGTAGCAGTTACCCTTTCCAACTCTTAAGTTAACTAACTTGTGTTTTTTTTTTTCTTGGCTTTAAATTTAAAACTATATTAACTCTTATTGCATGTTACTTGATGCTATTTTGTGTTTTTTTCCTATTTTTTTGTGCATTACAGATTTAATCCGGCCTTTAATATGGCGACAATCCGCCAAGCATTTACAGAAGCCGTCGAACGGGGTAAGTACCCACCGAACATCAAACATTTATTTTGTATTAACCCTTAAGTGTGCATTGACCTGGTTACTATTGCCAACCTGACTATCGCACTACGATGTGTAATTAAAAAATAAAATTACAAAAAAACTTCAACTTGTTTATTTTTTCTTTCATTTTTTTTCTTATTTTGTATGATTACTGTTTCACTTCCTTCCTTTCTTGGATTTAATTGAAAAATGACAAAAAAAAAAACAACTCGAACGACAACTACCCAACTATCATAGTAAGAATGCCCACACCCACACGGCTAAGAGATCTCATTCGACAAATTCGAGCTGCTAGGACAGCTGCCGAAGAGAGGGCTGTGGTGAACAAGGAATGCGCCTACATCCGTAGTACATTTCGAGAAGAAGACTCGGTTTGGAGGTAAGTGCTGTCGCTAATGTCTCTGCTGAACACTCTCTTTCAGCAAGGGAGAAAGGATATGAATTTTTAATTAAGTGATTTTTGTTGTTTTTTTTACTTCTGACTTGGATAATTCATTTTGCAGATGTCGGAACATCGCCAAGTTATTGTACATCCATATGCTTGGGTATCCAGCACACTTTGGCCAATTGGAATGCCTTAAATTAACTGCCAGTACACGATTCACAGACAAAAGAATTGGTTATCTGGGAGCGATGCTCTTACTTGACGAGAGACAAGATGTGCATTTGCTGATAACGAACTGCTTAAAAAAGTAGGTGTATTTGTTTGGTTTTTGTTTTTTTTTTTATGAAATAAATCTGCAGTTACAATATCCTATCCTATTTGTTTACAGTGATCTTAATAGCTCAACACAGTTTGTTGTGGGATTGGCATTATGTACCCTGGGCGCGATAGCTTCACCAGAAATGGCGCGAGATTTGGCTAGCGAAGTTGAGCGGCTAATGAAATCTCCAAACACATACATACGAAAGAAAGCGACTTTATGCGCTTTCCGCGTGATAAGAAGAGTACCGGAATTAATGGAGATTTTTTTGCCAGCAACAAGGTCATTGCTGAGCGAGAAAAATCATGGTATTTTGAAGAAAAATGTTTAGTTGTTTTATGTTTTTTATCATTAACTGAATTTTTTTTAACTATTTGTAGGAATTCTAATAACTGGCGTCACATTAATAACAGAGATGTGCGAGAACAGTGCTGACACACTGAGCCACTTTAAAAAGGTAAGTAATTCTTAATTAATTATGCTCGTTACTCATTTTGTATAATCAAAAATATAAACTCATTTATGAAATGCGAAGATTCATTCGTAAATAATTTACCATACCAAAAAAAAAAAACTAATTTAAATAATAATATAGCAATTATTTCCCCTGCTTTCGCGAAAGGCATTGCATTTATGGATATTTTTATTTTATTTTATTCAATTTATAAATATTACAGTAAAAATGGGTGGTGGGTAAGATTTGTTTTTAGTCCAAGGCCGGCCATATGGAAACTGGTTTAATTAAGTTAATAAAGCAAATGACACGTGTAGTAGTTTTCTTTATTTCAAAAAGCTAATTAGCAAGATTTAACGTCAAGCTATTTTAGTTAAATAATTTTATGCATGAACTTGCTTTAATTAAAAAAAAATCGCTAAATTTTTGTTCATAGCAATTTGCAAATCATGGCGAAAAAAATCATGATGGAAATTAGATGTAATGTTGAACACCATTTAGCGGAATAGTTTATGAGTAAAAATAAATTAAAATAAAAATATTTTACAAATTAGCCTTTTTCAGTATTTTAATATCTCAAATATTCCCATATTCTCAGGTATTCTATAATAGACTATCCGAAAAATACCTTACTTTTGTTTGCTCCTCAATTAGTGGTTTTGTAATGGCAATCTGTAAAAGCGCCATTCTTGTTGTTTTTAAAATAAATTGCAGTGGCCCACCTATGAAACTTTTTTTTATACTTTTAAATCTATCATTGGTTTTGGAGTCAGGCAACTACAACCACTTCAATTTAATTTAATAATTTAATCTTTATAATATCGTCACCTGAGTGCAAGAACCAGCTAACTCAATTGTTTTAATTTTGAGATATCTGGGTTTTCTGCTTCTTTGAATCGATTTG
This sequence comes from Epistrophe eligans, assembly GCA_951394125.1. Lineage (NCBI taxonomy): Eukaryota > Metazoa > Arthropoda > Insecta > Diptera > Syrphidae > Epistrophe > Epistrophe eligans. Next base: position 106,900,583 of record OX596029.1, on the reverse strand, counting down.
CTTTACTGCAATAAGCAGATAACTAGTTTTCTGGACCCGCTGACATCTGTTTTCTTAGTTTTTCAGGAAAAAAAAGGAGTCTGACCAACAGGCGAATACTTTTTTTGCAATTTTCTCAAAACTACGAAAATCAAGTTAGCTGGTTCTTGCATTCAGGTGACGATATGTACTTTAATCTTTACAATCTTTACACATCGTCGCCCAACATTTGCTCTCGGTAATTGGTCTAAAGAGTTATATTTTTTCTTTCGATATATGAAAGTAGTATAGGGTAAGCTTTGTTTGGCTTTATAAAGAATTGAACTCGACATTTTAGTCAAACCTGACATTATGATGACAGGGAACACAAAATAAGTGGGCCTCGCAATTTCAGTATTTCTGTTATGCTACATTCTAAGCGAATAGGTCGATTTTTTTAAACATTCTACCGAGCGTGTTTTGGACATTTCTTAGACACGTTTTTTTCATTTTTTAGGACCTGCCACACAATTTTTTTAAACGATAAAAATCGTTTTTCCCAAAAAAGGTCAACAAATTTTTTTTCATTCTTTTAAACATATGTAAGAGCAAGGACCAATCGTCGATTATTATTTGTCATAGCTGCGCTTTTGTTTGTAGAAGACGAAGATTGATTTAAGTGACGACATAAATAATCGTTGCGCCGTTGCCGTTTTACTACATGAACACTTGGAAAACCGAAATCAATCTTATCCACTCCAAAAGAAATCATGATATTATTGTAGATGCATTAATATGTACTTTATAATTTTGTAATGTGAATGTGCACAAATGTAAATAAATACATAATCTTCATTTATATTATAAATAATTTTGTTATAAAATTTTATTTTTGATTTATGCATTTAAATTATTCAATAAGCATTAAAATAGCTAATTCTTCCAATTATACCCAAATTTGTATGTTGCTTGCCAGGATAGCGGAAATCGAGAGGTATGCCAAATTTGCCAGTTGGCTTGAACATTCTTCTTCTGTTTTTTTTTTTTGTTTCATTTACTTCTTTCTATTTTCATTTCAAAATGCTAGAATATATTATGTTTTTAATCAATACTTAGTTAATTTAGATTATTTGAGTGTCTTAGATAGAAGCGATCAAAAGCAAATCTTATTTAGATTTAACTATATTTGAATTTTGTATTTTAAACTAGCTTACAATTCTTATTTAGATTGTCCCCAATTTGGTGCGAATTCTGAAAAATCTAATCCTTGGCGGTTATTCACCTGAACACGATGTCAGTGGAGTAAGTGATCCATTTTTGCAAGTGAAAATTTTGCGCCTACTAAGGATTCTTGGGCATAATGATCCAGATGCGTCAGAGGCGATGAACGATATTTTGGCGCAAGTTGCCACAAACACGGAGACTAGTAAAAATGTTGGAAATACCATTCTTTATGAAACTGTCCTCTCAATCATGGATATTCGGTAAATTTTTTGATTTATTTAGATTTTTTTGTATATATTTATTATAATATTTGTTTCCAGTTCTGAAGGAGGACTTAGAGTATTGGCTGTCAATATTTTGGGACGTTTTTTATTGAATTCTGACAAAAATATACGCTATGTTGCTTTGAACACTTTGCTGCGTACCGTACACGCAGATACTTCGGCTGTGCAAAGACATCGCACTACGATACTTGAATGTCTCAAGGACCCCGATGTTTCGATTCGTCGTCGCGCCATGGAGCTATCATTTGCTCTAATCAATGGTCAGAACATAAGAACAATGACCAAGGAACTCCTTTTGTTTCTTGAAAAAGCCGATCCCGAATTCAAGGCGCAATGCAGTTCGGGTATGATTTTATCGGCCGAACGATATTCACCAACGACTCGATGGCATTTAGACACTCAATTGAGTGTTTTGATTGCGGTACATTAAATTATTTCATCATTTCTTAGAGCAATTTAACTAGAGTTTGTTTATTTTAGGCTGGTAATTATGTGCGAGATGATGTCGTTTCGTCAACGATCCAGTTAGTATCAAGTAGTCCAGTTGCTGAGCAAACTTATATAACTAATCGTTTTTGGGAATCACTTCAAGTGAGCAATCATTGCGAGGACAAGCAGCCTCTCTTGCAAGTGGCGGTATGGGCAATTGGAGAATACGGTGACCTATTCATGTATGGAGCTTCTGAGGATGGTTAGTTATATTTAATAGCTCTTGATAAACATTTAAACCTTCAATCTTCCTGAATTTTAGAAATAGAACGCCCCACAGAAGCAGATATTATTGCTTTATATCACAAGTTCTTGACATCAGCTCAAGTATCAACTACTAGTAAGCAGTATGCTCTGGTGGCGCTAGCGAAACTCAGCACTCGATTGCATCACTGTCAAGAGTAAGACCCACAAATATTTATTTTATCCAGCAATTTAAATAATTTTGATATTTTTAGTGAAATCCAAAGTCTAATCAAGTCATTTGGTAGCCACTTGAACGTAGATCTGCAACAGAGAGGTGTTGAATTCACTCAACTATTTGGATCCCATAATCATCTTCGTCCGGCATTGCTTGAAAAGATGCCACCAATGCAGATAAGTCGAATTGCAACACAAAACGGTGGTACATATGACGAGAATAATCCCGATCTAATCGAAAATGGCATCGAGGAAGCAGAAAGTAATACAATTTCAATGCCTGCCTTAGGTGATCAATCGGTAGGAGAAATAGAATACTTATGTTAAAATATATAGGATTTCATATTTTGTATCTTTTTTCTTTCTAGAACATTCTTTTGGACCTCTTAGGTGGAAGTGATTTAGGTACAGATCTTTCGAATGCATCAACAGTGCAAAAGAAGAACTCGAAGAACGCAAATGCAGGGTCATTGGCCACAGAAACCTCAAACAATCAAGATTTATTGGATTTACTTGGCGGATTGGATATGTCAGCGCCTACACCAGCAGCTCCTGTTCAAAATATGAATATAATGGGAATGGTGGACGGTGGTGGGAGTGGTATGATCACATCACCTTCGACTAATGGCAATGATATATCTACCTTAGGAGGAGGTGGACTTAATTTGAATGCTCCATCCATTATAGAATCTAATATTATTTCAAATTCGCTCTTAAATGATTTGACAGCGACAACGACAAGTGTAACGGTATTTAAGACAGATAAACAATTTTAATATTCGAAAATGATCTTAAATGTTTTATGGTTTTTTTGCAGCCTCAAGGACCGAAACTAACGGCTTTAGATAAAAATGGTATTTTGGTTCAACTAGTTCCGGTAAAAGGAAGTGATTGTATGCAGATTTTTATGACAACAACAAACAGTTCATTGAGTACAATCGAACAGTATCTGTTTCAGGTATGTTAACGCTATATATTATGAATCTATTTGGTTTAAGTTAGTGGTCAAATTGGTTAAAAAATAGGAATAGAATGGAAAACTAGCAACAATACCAAATCATTCGATTATAAATATTACATACTTAGGTTAAGTTCAATTGAAAAATGTGCAAGTATGTTCGACCTTTCAATGGTTTTTACAAAGTAATATAATAATGTTTGGTCCATTATGATTTTGGTTTTTGGTTTAAAAGAGAAAAAAGATATATATACATATATGTATGTATATGTATATATATATATATATATATGTTTTTTTTTCTTTCTTAATTTTTCTTTTTCATTAAATTCTTTTCCTTATACTTTTCTTTTTTCTCTTTCTTTTGTATTAAATTTAAATTTAAATTTGAATTTGTTCTCCTAAAATAATATTTAATTCATTTAATTGATTGCTTGTAAAAGTTTAATAATAAACTTTTGTTGTTAGCTGTAAGCATGAAAACATATAAAAATAAAAATAAAAATAAAAATTGCTACAACAATTAAAATTTAAATACGTTGTCTCAGTTATTGTACAGTTTTATTTTTCGAAATTTGTAAGTCGATAAACAGACCTTCAATTAAACTGAAACATTTTTGATTTAATATAAATGAACATTTATTTTAAATAGGCTGCAGTTCCTAGAAGCTTTACTCTGCAAATGTTATCGCCATCGGGTTCCTTACTAGCACCAGGTGGTGTTATAACCCAAGAAATGAGAGTCGTTAGTACGTCCAAGGTAAGTTAAACAATTTTTAAGAATGTTATTTTCTTTGCAGTCTTCGATACAGCAATTTATTTACCGTTCTTGCAATCGTTCAATGTACTATCCCGCCGCGCCGAAGGAGGCCTGAGTTCCAATTCACTCTATTGCACATAAAATGTTTCAGCGGTTTTGAGACGTTTGGAACCAGATAATTATTTTAGATTCACTCCATTTCCGTCGAATATCACTGTTTCTCCACGAGCTGTCGTGCAGTTTTTTTTATTTTCATTGCAGTAACCAGTTTAGGGGAAAGTTATAGGTTTCATTGGAAACCATAATTGGCATTTTTGTTTTTAAATTCTGAAGCACTAAAAGCGAAATCAGTGATTATTTTGGTGCCAATATAAAGCTGATGACTTAATAAATAATTCTTGCGAAAAAATTTCATTTATGCCCAACCTTTCACATGTAATAATTTTATTATTTTGATTTTTGAACTACCTTACCATTTATCATTTGAAATCTAAAAAGTAATTTTATATGAAAAGATTGAGCCAAAATTAAATATTAATTGTTTGACTTGAAATAACACATGAGTCGTCTGCTTTTTATCGACTAAAATAAATAATCACTGATTTTCATAGCTTTTAATGCAACTTTTCAATTATCGTTTTCAATGAATGTATTATCTGTTGTTGATATAAAAATAGTTTTTTTTTTTCCATGAAATTGTTGAATCATTTTTTGAATGCCAATCTCAATTAAATGCAAAGTCGTTTTGTATCAATCTTATTATGTGAATTTAGGAATTCCTTTGGATAATTTTATTCATAGCATTTTTTTCTTATTTGTGAGTAATATAACATTCGAATATCTCGAAAACCTGAGTCAAATTTATAACTATTTTATAAATAGTTGTAATAAAAATGAATGTAAAAATAAAAAAAAAAATTATTTTTTTAATTTAATAATTATATTTAAATTATATTACAACTCGGAAACAAAAAAAACCAAAATGATTCAGATTGCAGCTCATAAAGATCTTAAAAAATTTCAGAATAAGCTGCCGAAACAAATCAAAAATATACTAGTTTTTGAAAATTTCGTTGTCGCCATACCTTGTCGTATTTTATTTAAACGCAAGCAATCAAAGTAAAACATCTTTAGAGCGTTTATGTATTGCTATTACGTTCTAGATACAAACATACATAAATATGGCCGTTTGAAATAGGAAGTTTTGTTGATTTTTATAAATCCCACGGCCTGTGTCTAGTTTCCAGGCTCGAACCCTTTACCTCTTAGTGCCATCCACGTGTTAATTTTTCTTAGAAAATATAGTAAAATAATAACAATAAGTTAAAAACAATTTATTTTTTATTTATTTATTTTAATTTGGCAAACACTTATTTTCACAACTTTAATAATTTTAACTGAAATTTGCGACGCGTTTCGGAGTGATGTATCGGGCGATACACTTCTTCATAATTTTTCTGTGGAAAATAAAACTTTCTAAACTTTTTTAATATTAAAACTTATCTCAAACTTATCTCCTTACTATAATTTCACTAAACGAACATATTATTTCAGGCCATCCTCCGAATGAGGTTACGCATATCATATGTATTAGATGGTCAACCGGTACTCGAACAAACGGAAGTGACTGGATTTCCCGATAATTCCCCCGAATAAAAATCAAAATAATTAAATTTATATATATATATACACAAAAAAAAAAAATAAACAACACCATCAATTTTGTAAAATACAAACAGACAACATAAACAATTAAGTAAACCAACCAATTATAAAACAAAAAAATATTTGAATGTAAAAGTTATTATTTGTATTATCCTATATTATTATGAAATGAAAAATTGTTAACTGAATTGTAAGGAAGAAAGTGTTGGTTAAGCTAATTAAAATAATTGTTTCCCTTTTTTGAAAAGAAAGAAAGATTTCTGTTTTTTTTTTTTTTACAAAATTTATTCATTAACAAATTGTTTAATTCTTATTTATTTAAGCTTTTGTCTTTGGTATTTTCAAATTTTATTGTTTTTCTATGGAATTTTACACAGATACAAAAGAAGAAAAAAAGACACACACATAGTGGCAACTTTAATTTTAAAAGTGGAATCTTTTCGATTACCACGGAAATTTATTATTTATTTATTTCAAAATTGTGTTAGGAAAATTTATAATGTATAAATGCTTTTTGAATGGAATTCAAAAAATAAATATATATATATATAAAAAAAGCAATTCAAATGGCTTCAAATAAAGTTTTATACTTAACACCGTCCCGATTCCCGTTGGTATTTTATTAAATCCTGAAAAGTTATTATTTAAATGTTATTTTCTTTTTTTTTTTTAAGAAATTGTCTGAGAAAAGAGTTTGATTATTGAACTCATGTCAAAGAAAATAAGATGACTTATTTATCCGTTTTTATTTCTTTTATTTCATGAAAATTGCTTTAAGGAAAATGTATTGTTTGTTCGCATTTTTTTTTTGTCATGTTTTTACAATATAAACATTTTTGTCTTCTTTTTTAGTTACCATAATATAAACATAAATTAGATGTAAATGAAAATACATAAGAACTAATGTACTTAAAATAATTGAAGAAATATATATAAATATATATTATATTACAAATGTGTGTCTAGTTTTGTATAATTTTCAAATACATACATACATATATGTATGTATACAAAATACCAAGGGAGACGAGCGAATCGTTTTAGAGGGCGGATTTGTTGGTGGGTACCAAAGAGGAGTCGGCAAGGACCACGATGGAGGTCTTGCCCAGTCAACATTCTGTGAAGTTTTGTCGAACTTCCTTAACATTTTCGAGGAAAAGCTTTGTTCAGAATAGATCAAAATTCAAACCGCGGAAGAGCAAAGAAAGAAAAATTTATATTTTTTCGAAAGATATAAACAGTGATCTTTTTCTTGGTTTTGCATTTTTCGTTTTTTGCTGCAAGAAGGCAATCAAAATGAAGATACATTTCGGCCAAATTTTGCCAAATCTTATTTACCCTGTAGGTAGTAAATCCAGTCTCTATAGTATTCTTTTCCATAATACTCGTTCTATTTTGATTTGATTTGTTGAGTTCGTCCCATAATAAAATTAAAAAATTGTGTTTATTTATCAAAAAAGTTTCAATTCATCCGTCTCGCCTTAATTTCTCCACCAAAATAAATGGGAAAAAATTCCAGAGAAATTACAACAAATTTCCCATGGAAATATTGTTCACGATAGCAATAAATTCCAGGGGAATTTCGAACACTATTCACGATACGAATTTTTCGAACGTGGGAAATATTTCCCGGGAAATGTCGTTCGCGATAGGGCCCATTTTTTTTTTAATATTTTTGTTTTCATTTTAAATAGTTGTTTTTTGAAAATTTTGGGAGTATAACTTTCGACTGGCTTCAAATACAGCAGGCAAACAAATCGGAGGTTAGTAGCCGTGGCGTAATGGTTAGTGCGTAGGACTGTTACGCCGAATGTCTTGGGTTCGACTTTGAGACTATGTCACCTAAAAATAAAAACAGAAATGTTTTTCAGGGGTCACTGCCTTTCGAAAAATCCACCATGAAAAAGTCCTTCTCACTTTAGCTATTCGGATTCGCCAGAAAATTGTAGGTCCACTCCATTCTTGCCAATAACGCACACACAGGAATGGTTAAGAGTTGTAAGTCAATAGGCCCTGGTTCTACATGAGCTGTCAGGCCACCAAATTTATTCCTATATAACACTACTAGATCGAATTGATCTAGGGATATTCCAGAAACCGCCACGTTGTAAATTAATTTTTATTCAATTTTATGTATATGAAAGCCTGTTCACATTAAATGCGTGAATTCAAATCAAATCTCCCACATAAGAAAAATCGCATTTTTTCGTTTTTTGATTTCATGCAGAATACATCTGCTTTTGAATAAATTTTTTACAATAAAAAACGAAATTAATTTGTTGTTATTTATTGAATTTAAAGCTTGAAAAAGAAAACGGAATTTTCACATGTAAATTTTCATGGTTGAACCCGATTATTGTGGCAACCATGTTGCACGTATATAATACGTCCATGGTTGCAACCTTGTTCATTTGGCATTCCAGATCGGAGAGTGCCGGAGAATTCTTAGGGATTACCAAACGAAAAAACTATTAATTTATTCGATTTTTGACAGCTAGAAAACATACATGGATATTCACTTGGTCATGATCGGAAACCCTAGGAAAACCTGATCCATTTAAATGAAAAAAACTGAAAAGTTCATTTTCGGCTTAAAAGCCAAAATTAGAGACGGTCGAAAATGAGGTATCGCTTTCAATTTGATAAATGCGCAGCTGATGAGTAAGTTAAACAATAATACAAATTTATTAAATATAAAACTATACGGGATGGAAGTTTAAAGATTATTTTAAACAAACAACAAGCATACATATATTTTATTATTTCAGTTTAATTGAAAATTTTATTGTGTATTTTTAAATATATACCGTTATATTTAACCTTTGGTTTTATCTCATCTCAGGGCCAGTTTATTTACAGCAGGGTTGGATTTATGATTGTCACGTATTTTCTTAATTCATAATAAGGAATCGGTCATATTCAAAAGAGGTTTTCTTCATAAAATTTTTGTTTGATTACAAAAATCATGTTTTTCCAAAAAACCTTCCTGGACTTATTAAAGTATCTTTGGAATATTATAGAACTCAATCCCGAATATAACAGTCAGCAAACAATTTAGAAGGTAGGGTTTTCTTGACTTGCTTTCCAGTCAACTTTCCAATAAAGTTGCCTTCATTGGATTGCTGTTGGACAATCATGCTCTTATTTATAAACGTTGTCTAACTTTAGACAACTGTTTAACTTTGGAAAATGTGTTCAAAAACCTTGTTTATTGTTGTCTTACACCTGCCTAACTTATACACAAGAGTAGAGTGTCTTAACAGTGAATAATGTGATATTTATTTTTATTAATAAAGCATATTTTCACCAATTTGAAAATAGTTAGACAGTGTCTAAATAGACAAAAATCTAATAAATACGATTATCAGAAACTAAACACTTGCTTTGCCCTCAAATCTTATGAACGTACCCTACTACAAGACTACTAAGAAACTACTATGTGAACCTACTTTGAATTAATGTTGCAGAGAAAACCGAAATAACTTTAAGTACTCTCGAGAAATAGAAATCTATTCGTTTCAGAAGATGCTTAATCAAACTTTTAAAAATATGGTTGTTATATTTAAGAAAATTTAAAAATAACCGCCACAGAACGAATGAATTACCAATTCTCCACTCTCCAAGAAAAAAAAAGGGACATTTTACATACGTCATAAATAAAAAATATCCCTCGTACAAACACAAGCCGCCATATTTAATTGCACTTGTCAAATGAAAATCTGTCAATTTTCTTCATCAAGCAAAGAAAAATATTTTTTTAATCCACCTTTCGGTTTATTTTTTTTGTTAAAATGAATATCGTCTCATAAAAAAATGTTTTAGAAAAACAAACGTATAAATTTAACTTAAACTAAAAATCAAAAAAATTAATCCCAGTTCATGAGTTTGCTTCTCGCCGTGATAAATTCCAAATTGGTGAAAAGTAAATCCATCCGAATTGGGTTGGTAATTGCCGGAGAATAGTTTATGGCGGTGGTGTTGGTGGTGGTGCTATCATCATCCACAGCAATAGCAGCGGCTATAGACACCAACAACCAAAGCTGTCTCTGTAATCACCTTTTTCGATCTCTTGGAGTTGATTAGTCTGCATTCTCACAAAAATTCCAATGAGATGAAGTAAAAAAAGAATTTTATATACAAGTTTCAACACAGAAAAAAGAAAACACAAATAATAAACACTTGCAAAACAAAGAATAATGTCGTCCGCATTGGATATACAAATATCTAATCCCCCGAATCTGGAGAAAATTGAGAACTTCCTCAAAGATTCAACGTACAGGGAAACGATAGAAGTTAGTGCTAACTTCAATACTAGATTATGCATCGAAAGGAGATTGCGGTTGCCATTCCTCGATCCGCAAACGGGCGTCGCACAGAATCATTCCAATTTGTTTATGGACAAAAGGCAACGAATGCCCGGCTTTCGGCAGGGACAGATATACACGTATCCAGCGGCGAGATGGCGCAAGAGCCGTCGTCAGTACTTGAGTAAAATGTACAGGTAAGATGGATAAGTTACAATTTTAAGTTTATATTATTTAATATAAGCTTCAGAGTCTTCGTTCAAAATTTGAGAATTTCTCGAAGATTTTTTAAAGGGAATTTCTTCGCCATCGAAAAAAAGGAACACACATCAGTGATCGGATAGGTGGAGTTGAATACTCCACACAAAGTAATTTTTTTATAAGTTTATTTTATTACAGTAAAATATAACAAAACTCTAAACGTAAGTCTAAAGAAGATGGGTCAACTAAGAAGATTGAGACAGACTTCAAAGGGAGATTTTTAGAATACATATCTATCCACTTAATGAGTAAATGTGTAGTTTTAACAAGAGATAGGTATTACCGACTTAAAAGTTGGTGAAATGACGATGTCGCCACTTATGATGCTTTCTAGGGATTGCATGAATATGAGCTCGAAACGATTCTTATAGTGAAATAGTGTTACTATAAGATAAGAAAAGACCCCGCAGCAGGATTCAGCGTTAACTTTAACTTACCGGAATGAGAATCCTTGGCTAGAATCTCTAAGAAGGCCATATAAAAATGTATGTATCTATGGCCACGTTTCACAAAGGGTAGTGTAAAAATCTCTATAAAAAAATGTATGTGAAATCAATTCGTTATCGCAAATTTATGATAAAATGAGTTTACACTTGTTGACGTTTAGTTTAAGAAAGTGAATTGGTTGAGGTTGAAAGTTTTAAAATTATAGTGGAGAAATTTAAATATTGGTAATGTGAAATATATGTAGGTATGTACACTAAGAGTATTTAATAAAAAATTTCTTCCAAACAGAAAAAGCTAGTAATAGCTGAAATAACTAATTAATACCTATCAATGCTTTCCTTCTTACTTAAAAGTTTTTTTTTTAGCACGATCGTATCGTTGCAAATTGCCATAAGTGAAGTATTTTAAAGTGATATTTCTTCGGACTCGCAGAGTATGAAAATCGGTCTTGTGTGCTAAGGCTTTTCAAAAAATTTATCAATTTAAAATTATCTTTTTTACTGAAATACCTTTAACCAGAGTTATAGATTTAGATGAACTGTAATTAAATAGCGTCTTTTTTTATTGAAAACCTTTTATATTAATTTGTGCGGAAGCTTAGCAGCATACACTGCACGTTTGCCATTATTAAAAAACATTTCATACATTCAAATAGGTATTTACTTCAAATCCCTTAATATTTTCTGGGAAAATCAATTCAAAACCAGAAAAAAATACTTACAATTTCATAAACCTACCAAAAACGTTTAACCAGTATTTAATTGTAGTCTGCAAAGATTTTATAACTCAAAAATAACTTTTATGTTTGTTCTTTATGTTTAAACGTTTGTAATACTTATTACTAAAAAAACGATATTTTTTATTTTAGATTTCCCGATCGACCTTTTCAAGCTCTCCGTAAAGAAGAGTCCGTCAGCCTGGTGATTCCTGGAGCAGGAGTTGCAGCAGCTGCTGCAGCGGCAGCAGTTACTATTCCTTTGCCTCCCACAATTCCTGCCGAACCGGAATTCAACGGAGCATTGCTTGAAGAATCATCATCACTTGGTGGTGCTGGTGATACATCAGATAGCAAAGATAGCCAGCAACATCTCAAAGAGGAACTACCTAAAGAATGGTTTTACGATGACATGGATATTAATGAAATCGATTCATTGGAAGAGCCAAAGTCCCCAGCTGACGACGAATACGACTATGACCCACGTTACGGTAACAAAAAACGAAGAAAGCGACGACCGGGTAAAAAATCGCTGGGAACCCCGACAGAAACAAGTCGAAAGAGTCGAACGAGTGGCACTGGAATCGGTGCAAGTGGCAGTCGTGGCGGCCGGGGTCGTCGCAAGACGCCCAAAGACGCGACAAGTCGTCTTTTGGACCCTCCCAGTCCCGGAATAGGTACAGAGCCGCCATCGTTTGAAACAGCTGCGGCAGCGGTAGGAGATATTGCCGCCGACGATCACGGCGATCTGCGCAACTACCGAAAGTACCTGTGAAATCTTCCCGGCGAGCACTTCGAACAAATCGAATTCGTCACTGTGCTTTTAATTTAATATTTTTCCTTTTGTTTTTATTTCGTTTCTTATAGATTTTTTTTATTATATTTAAATAATCAAATTATTTTATTGCGGTTCCTCAATAAAAAAATCAGTCCTTCCGAATCATGTCCGCACTAAAAAAAATAGATAAATGGTACCCCTCCCTGCCTCCAATAAATAATACCACGCTGAAGCACTAAAACAATAAAAGTAAAAACAATTAATTACTTTTGTAGTTTCACTGCTCAGATCTTTAATAGAAATTCTACAACAAAACAAACAAAAAAATAAAATAAATAAGTAATTATTTAGCAATAGTGGGATTCTTACTTCAAAATTCGAAACCAATCACACATTTCTAACAATAGTTTGTGTTTACGGATGATCTATTAAATTATTTTGTTTAAGAAGAGAATTGCACTATTATAAAAAAATATAAATATATATATATTAAATTTATTATATTATTATTAATTATTATCATTATTTTACATATATTATATTTTATTTAAAAAAAAATTAATGTTAATTAACCTCAACACTCATCTGAAATTGTTTTGATCAAAAATCAAAATTAATATTTTGTCTCGTGTGTTTATTATGTAAAACAAACTTTAAGCAAAATTAATGTAATTATGAATTTTGATTTTTTCAAAAACTAAAAAAATGAATAACTGGATACAAAATTGAAACTTTTGATTATAAAAAAGGGGACAAAACAAGCATTCAAATATGTGGGATATAAATTTATTAAAAAAAAATAAAGAATAAAAAATAAAAACAAAGGTAGTTTTAATTATTGTCTTGTGTAACACCTAAGCTCAACTCGTTCTCTTAACAATTACATAAAATTCGGTAAACTTTTAAGTTTTAAGTCAATTTTGTCACCTGAAGTTTGTTAACAACGTTTAAATAAAAATTGAAAAAAAAATATTTGGGGCAAAAGTGAAGTGCATATTTTTTTGTAATTATGTTAAGGAAATATTCCTTAAACTTTCCCTACTAAACTTTTGCCCCAATAGAAGATATGGAATAGTTTTGTAGCGCGAAGCCTTAAAAAAAATATCTTTTTTTCATGCCGAATTTTTGAACAAAATAAAATACCTTTTTTCAGTTTTTATAATTAAAACATAATCTACATACCTTCACCAACATATGACACCTTAATACCAAATCTTAATACCAATAATATACGATCAAATTAATAGACAACCTTTTTTGTACACTTTTAAAATACTAGATTCGCGCACTTATGTCAACATTTCTAGCCCGACAAACCTTCAATAAAAGACTTAACAAAAATCACACTCGTCATATCTAATTTATCGATAAGTTTAAGAGACCATACTTTAATTATTTTCCTGTTGTTTTAGTTTTGCAAGATGACCTGAGTCGAGAAGAAAGGTTCACCAAAAGTGAAGTCTGGGTGGCCAAATACCACAATTTGTCGATCCCATTAGTTCTTTTTAATTGTTTATTGTCTTCGTGTAAGTTTTCTTTTGCATGGAAAAAATCTTTCAGAATTCGTCCTCATCTTCATAAAGAAAAAAAAGATTAAATAAAGCCAATTCAATATTAGGATGGATTAAAAGAGAATCGCGTCGGTTTCTTGACACCTACGTTGTCAAACAATATTATTTTTATTTCATTTGTTAGACCCATCATTGAGTACGCTTGCCAGGTGTGCCCTATTATACCTGCCATAAAATCAGAATCGAACAGATTCAAAAAATGATTTTGAAATGTGCTCTCAGAGGTCTAGGCTGGCAAATCCTTGAATCTTATTATTAGGTATTCTAGTTGTGTTGGATAGGAGTATAGTTCACACTAAATATTCGTCATAAAATCATCTATGTAAGATTAACTGCACTTAAAAAAAATTGAGTATTGACAAGGCCCTCACTAGACAACTGATGAGACAAAGTGACATCGCCAGGTGGAAACGCCAAAATGTTTGTGGACTAAAGACCGTTAAAAGCTATTTTGAATCAAATTATTTTTATATTGCCGAAATTACCCGTTCTCATACTAGCTTTCTTTTTCTAGAAAACGCATATCGGACAATAACGAATACTATACCTATTTATGTACTCGTAAAAGTATACCTACTCACATCGTCGCATTGAACAGTTTATAAATCGTTCAAAACAGTTAGTATCGTGCTCAATAAATTCATACTATAATCATTAATGTTTTGCTTCTTCAATCAAAATTCCTTATTTCGACCAACTGTCACTGACATACAATGACTCTAAAAGAATTTTTGTCGCCAATAAGAACCCATGCCAAGTTATTTCAACCTGATGACATGACCCGGCCCTCTTGAGCCTAGTAGGAGAGCATTGACCCCGCTGTTAGTTTGAAAATTCCTTTCAAACTATTTCATCTGTTTGCCAAATTAAAAACAAAAAACATACCGCTTTAAATTATATACATATCAGTCTAACATAATCCCTGGCGCATTTTTAACAGCTTCTTTCGAAGTCAACACTCATGAAAACAAAATCTTCTCAGCCAATGACAAACCGAAGAGTATACAAAATTAAACAAATTACAAGATAAATTCCTTAGCACGAAGCTAAAAATAGAGATTCTTTCGCCACCAAAATAGATCACGCTCTTCTTGTCGAATTAAAATTAAAGAAACAAACAAAAAAACTTAAGAATTAAAGAAGAACCTAAACATTACCAAAAACCTAAAAAAGACAAAGCTTAAGTAATCACAAGCACCGCATTTAGCTAGTCCACCGAAACCGAAATGACGATGAGTGCTCTGAATTCCATTCGCTAAACTTTTCTATTTTAATATTGCACTGCATACCAAAGGGGGCGACACCCAGCGGCTTGCATGTAAACATACTGGCGCGGCGCGACAGTGTGATGAGCCCAATCCTACTATATCTGGCCCTCCGCCTCCGTCGAGGTGCGTGCATTGCATCGTCATCTTTTTTCATCATCATCATCATCATCGGATTCCCATTGAGGACAGTCATTCACTTCATGATTCTAAACGCGCGGACATCCACCTCGCTCATTCCATCATCATTTTTAGTCTCCTATAGCATTGCGTCCTTCTCTTCGTCTTCACTCCTCCCTTTGGCTGTGGTTCTGGCATACCCCAATAAATAAAGGTTAAGGCAAAAAACTTCTGTTTATATTTATAACCCTCGCTAGATGGCAGTGCTCTCACTCAGTGGCATCAAAATAGAAAGTAATCGCCTGAACAAGCTGCAATTGGAAATGTTGCATTCAGTTTGCGACACTAAATAAAGACGTGGCCGTAGCGACGACCACGCCGCCGCCGGCGGCGCCGAATACGATGGATATAGTGGCTACTTGAAACGTCACTGTACATAGAAGAGTCCACAATGCGTATCCGCCCTGAAATCCAAATCTGAATCATCCTGCGTTTATAAATTCTTGTTTCTTGCTCAGGAGTCAATTGCCTGAGGTGTGTGCCACGCCACCACCAACATTGCTTAAACATGAAGATAAAATAGCTTCAGATTTAATTCAATTCAAAATAAATATTTTCTCCACATGAAGGACCACGACGGTGGCGGCGCGATGATAGTCATCGTCCAAGTCGGGTGCAGATGATGCTAATGAGATGAGTGATCGAATATAATAGAGAAGAGAGAAAATCTCTAATTTTCATCGAAGAAATACGATTAGCTAATTTTAGAAATAAACTTATAATTAGCATTAAGTGGCATTTAGTAATTACAAAAAAAAGATGCAAGCAATGCAATTTTCATTAATATGTACACTACATGAATACATTTAAAAATTTTTAATAACTTTTGGTCACTAGGGCGTATGCGTACTTTTTGAAATAATTTTTCAGGATTATTTTATTTGTTAAAAACTTTTTGAAACTTAAAAAAAAGTATTCAATTCCGTCCCGAAGTAGTCGCATTGGATTGGAAGAGCCATTGAACTTTTTTCAAGATGGCAATGACATGCAAATAGAAATCTATTCTTAATATTGACAACGATTTTACTTTTTGACTGGGTAGGTATACATACATATATTGAAATTTTTCGTACAACTAGTCATAATCTATCCTATTAAAACGTAAGCGCACGCATTGAATTGTTCTCAAAATATTAAATATTTAAAATATTAAACATTTTTTTCAAATTATTTGTCATTGAAATATCTAAACATATTAATTTATGTATAATTACAGTTCACATATTAAAGGTAATATCTTTAGCGTTTTCATTTTTGTTCAATCTGCGAATCTGTCAAAATCGAGGAAATCGAGAAAAATTGTGGATCCAGTTCCTCTTTTTTGTTTAATTTCAATATTTTGTTGTTTCTAATGATGCGGTGAGCACAGTACACAAATCTAAGGTAAAATTAGTCAGTTCAAGTTTCTTAGGCTCACTGAGATCTCAGAGATCTGAACGTTAATTCCTCAGTGAGATTCCTCACTTTTGCTGTCAAAAAGCTGAGACTGATATATTTTGGATTCGTTTCCACAGTTATTTTTTGTAGCAGTTGACCAAATTATAAAAAAAAAAAATGCAGAGTGCTTTTGACTTCTAGCGGAGGAATTTTGTACAAGTTTCTCCTTCTCCTCAGTGAAGCTGACAGAAGTTTGCTCAGTGAGATCTCAGAAACGTGAACTGGCTTAATATATTGCGCATGTTTTCAAAGTTCAAAGTGTCAAAAAATTAATAATCATTAGAAACAACAACAAAATATTAAAATAAGCAAGGAAATTTGTTGAAAATATAAATAATTTAAAGAATTAAAAAATTAAAAAAACTTTGTTTTATTTTATATTTTTATATATTTAATATTATCACAATGGACTGACCAGTCCGTTAGCATTAGCCCGATGATGGATTTTTAATCCGAAACGCATCGCTATTTTAAATAAAAATTAAATGTTGTGATAATATTAAATATATAAAATTAAATTATTTATATTTTCAACAAATTTCCTTGCATATATATCACACAACATGGAGACTACACCACACACAAATTAAAATAAGACACTGGATCCACCATCTTCCCATCATTTTACCTCCATTTTGACAGATACGCAAAACTGAACAAAAATGAAAACGCTAATGATATTGATCACGTTCGGGGATTAATCCAAAGCTATCCGGATAGGTAAGTGTTGTTGTAATCCCCTGGGACAAAACAGCTGATGCAACAACAACCTAACGTATCTGAAAATTTTTGGAATAGGTGGATAGCCTATCTGATAGTTCCTCGAACGCAAGGATTGACTTTAATATGTGTACTGATGTGGGCGGTGAGTAGTTCTTGTGGGCACTCGAGCAGCCATTTTTAATTAACAACACTTCCAATTTTGACAACTTGCGCAATATATTACCTAACCTATACTAGGCGTGTTTTTTGTAATCCCAGATGGAATTGGTCGAAAAAAACAACGTCGGTGCTAATCAATCACCATGTTAAATACAACAACAACTAATCCCCTACTGGCTAAGCTAAACCCAGATAATTCTCCGGGCTTAACTTGAGCACACAGAAAAACTGTTACCGGAATAAATTATATACTTGTTATCGATAGTTTGTATGAAAACTCCATTTTGTTTCTGTGTTGCTGTCACTAATCCCTGTGTTCGTTTTTTTCCTGTAATTCCCACCGGGCTTGCAAAAAAACACGCCTACTATGGATTGAAACAAGATATCATAAATGTGTATATGTTTATGTTGTAGCTTCGATCATATCATAAAAATATTTGTTGTGGTCCACAGATATATAATATTTAAGACAATGACTAAGTGCCTTAAAAAATTCGCAATATGTGTGGACTTTTATTTTGGTATCGTATCGATATATTTCAGTATCGTGGCGTAATTATGAATCATAGAATTTTCAAATTCACAAAAGGCTATTTTTAACTCTCGAAAAAACCATACAAGATCTATTTTTAGAATTTAAACGTATGTACATAATTAATTTAAAAAAATTATCAACTAATTTATTGTCCTGGAAAAAATAACAATCATCATCAGCACCAGGAGCGTACTTAACTTGATTTTTTAAATCACACAAAGTATGGTACATAACTTTAACAGACAAAAATTTGGTTTAATTTCTAAAGGTCAATATAATGTTTTGCCTTCCACTAACAAAGGAATAGTTACATAATAAAATCAAGCCTGTTATACATTTATTTGTTATCTTAAATTCTAATTTTTTGTTATCATAAATTCTAGTTTGACTTTAAACAAAATACCTACAATCAACTAGGATCGTATATTGTTCCTAAAGTACCAACAGAAACATAAAACAAATAAATAATTTGCAAAAGATTCGAGAGAATATCACTCTTTCGTTGTAGATATTTTCTGTAAGAAACCAAAACACTTTTCATTCAACCACCCATATCGATACTAGAGCTACCACCCATCAGCTAATAAATCATTCTTGCCTTTGAACATTATATTATCTTCCATATACCAACACCACAAACAAAACAGATACTTATTCTTACCATTAAACAATCTAAAGTTTTCTTAAGTAAATTCTTTAGCTAAGAAAACATTAGTGCCATTCTTTAACACCTGAATAAACTAACACCACGCAACCAATTCCAGAATCATTCATCACACCGTAGTACACACTTTTCATAAACTCACCCTAACTCCCACCGGAAGCCAAACATCCGCCATAATCAAGTGCATTAAATAAACAAGAAAAAAAATGTATGTATATGTAAATATGTACATATGTATGTACGAGTATACGATGTATGTATATATAAAATTGCACTCTGTTTCTGAGTGTACAATGCCCTTAGCTTGGATTACATTTCGCGCACCACATATGCCCGAGTCCATTCGAATCCCGATCTCATTCCGGGAAATTCCTGAGTCCTCAATTGAAGTTGTTTTCCTTTTTTTTATCTATTGCCCAGCCAAACCACAACTTGGCGCGGTGCTACTTTTCAAACTCAGCTAGCTAGTGCACCCAATGATGATGATGGACGTCCGACGCGCAATTCAAAAGGCTTTAAATAAAATTTACTTGAAATCTAAACAAGAGCATGTCAGATCTTATTTGGCAAATTAATTGCGGCAAATTCGCACCACGATGTGATGATGATCGCAGATCGGCTAGATCTGCAACATTTTAACGCGCAGTGGCTGAGTAGTGGTAGGTTAAAGGGAAGATATACGCATCATTGCATCAGGCAGAGCGAAAGGGGTTTGCGTGCAAACAAATCAACGCTAGGAATTTCGGATTTGTAAAGTGTGTTCCATAGGTGTATCTCTTTCTTAAGTTTACAGAATAGTCTAATGTCTCTAAAGTACGCGCACAGAGTCATTTTATTGAAACAAAATTCATTAATCCTTAATGTTTTACAAAAACAAAACAAAAAAAACTAATCTGTAGAATCTTTTTCTGTACAGAAGATATACAGAGCGGTGATAGGGGTTAATGTCTGCTTAATCTTCATGTCCGCATCCGATGTAGTAGCAGTATTTACTGTTCTAGCGATGAATGATTGCATAATATTCACTCTCGTTTATTTTTTCCAAATGCTGTACGTCTGTGGTTGTGGACTTGTGGTGTAATTTTTTGTTTTTAATACTCTCTTTCAAACTCCGACTTTTTAAATAAAATTAAAATATTTTAAAAATGCCCTTATAGGGCAGGCTTAATTTGTTTCCTTTTTTAATTCAAATGTAAAGGCTTATAAGACTGATAGAATATTTTGAAAAACTCGCCTCATGGAAAGAATTAAAAATTTCCCAACTGAGAGAGTTTTCGAACCCCAGGCTCCAGACAAGGAAGATCGAAGATCCGACTTGGTTTAAAAACCAATAAGCTATCGCGAATGCTGGTATAGATGATAAGAAGTGCAGTTTGCTCAGAATCGTAGAGAGCTAATAAAGAATCAGAATCTAATGACTTACAGGTACCTTAAATTTTCTGCAGAAATCTTGCGGCTGAGATTAACAGCTTTTTTTCATGATTTGACGTTACATCTTAAGAAGCTTGGGATTTAACCCCCCATCAAACCACCGCTCCGCCACGAACTCTCTTTTGTTGTTGTCTTTTTTCTTTACACTACTGAAATTATTTGAAAAACTATTAGTTGCCCATAAAATTTAAAAAAAATTATTAGTGGCCATCCAATCCACAGTACACAAATCTAAGGTAATATATTGTGCAGGTTGTCAAAGTTGAAAGTGGCAAAAAATTAGAAATGGCTGTTCATTGCCCACAGGAACTCAACACGCATCATTAGAAACAACAACAAAATATTAAAATAAGACAAGTAAAGGGGCACTGGATCCACCATTTTTCCACAATAATACTTCGATTTTGACAGATGTTCAGAACTGAACAAAAATGAAAACGCTAATGATATTACATACCTTTATAATGTGTACTGTGGTTGCCATCGACCCGCCAAAGTCATATAATCATCCTTTTTGTTTATTTATTTTTTATGTTTTTATTGTCTTTTTCTTAAAAAAAAAAAAAACAACCGTCTAAAGTAAAAAAAAACAAATTTATTCGAAATTAGCAAAACCCCCGCCCGCTTCGCAGGGCGTTAAAAAAAATATATTTTTTTATTTGTTTTGCAGCGAATGTGTTAAATTTTTTATAATTTTTTTTTGTTCTAAACCTTCTACCCTTATTCCTCTTTAATTAAAAACAAAAATTAAGAAAATCGGTCAACCGGTTTGGCTGGTTAGCGAACGTATGCAAAACCAAACTTTAATTTATATATATAGATTAAATGCAGATTTTTAGGGTAACCACTTAAAAAGCTTCGTAAGAACTAATTTTTTCAATATGTTTTTAAATTCTCAATACTCCTATGTTCCATATAACTCCCTGTTCGCATGCGAATCTGCCTCTCGATTGGAAAGTGCATCATATCAAGTGCGTTCAATTGAGAAGAAATAAAACCAACATCAGAGTCAGACACACAAAAATACCAAATACATCAGCAATTCGAGCATCTATGAGGAGCAGAGGAGCAAATGTGGAAAGCATTTCAAATTGATTTGAATCGGCTGCCGGACGAACGGCCCGGCGGCGGCGTCAACAACAAATAGGACCAACAAGAAAGCGCGACATTTGAAGTGTTTGCCCTTTTTGTGTGTAGATTTTAGTTTTAAGTTTTATTTAATTTTATTGCATTTTTAATGTTTTTTTTAATCGTTTTTGACTGCAAAAATTAAAATAAATAGTTGCGTAGGTAGTTTGGGTGGCGGAGGACAACAGAAAGCCGCCTTATACCTTCTGCTAGCAGCAGTGGCAGAGGTGCTGGCATTTTCTGTTCTCGAAAAGATTTTCTGTTTTGTAGATCTCTGTTTTTTTTTGTTTTTGTAATTTGTTTGCTATTTTTTATTTTTGTGGTCGGGTTGAGGCATTTTTGAAATTCCTTTGACTAATCCGTGAGCATACAGCCAGGAATAAGTGCAACAGGGACTTTAATGTTAGATGGGAGATTTACCGGTGCGGATCGAAAGTTTTTTGGTCTCGGTGCGTTGTAGATTTTGAAAAATCAGTTGAGGATTTTTGTTAGTGGAAAGTGTTTTTGTAAAATATTCTTAATTATTGAATGTTGTAAATAAAATAATTTTGACTTAAAAGTGCATAAAAACAAAAAAGGTATAAATTAAGAATTTAAAGTAGTACGTATCATATACCCGTGTTACAACTTATGTTTATTTGTTATTGTTGAGTGGACATTATTATGAATTTTTGAAGATTTTGAATTAAATAAATGGTTGAGTTTGATTTTCTTCATTTTAGAAAGGAATTCTTCAGTTTTTATTATTTTAGCGTTTTGATTTTATTAAGTGCGATCAAATTTAAGAACAAATTTATTTACATTTTTTTCAATTGAATAAGCATTTAATTTTTAAAACTTATACTTAATCAAGAGATTCGCCATGTAAGATTGTGCGGTTTTTAATTTATGCATACCCAAATATACCTGAGTATTATTCATTTATTCTATTTAATTTTTTTTTCCAAAGAGTATATGATTAAATTCCAAATTGTGTTATAAAAACAAAAAGTGAAGTTAATAATAATTATAATAAGAAAACTAAGTCCTGTCCTCTGGATAATATGAAATTCGCTTTTAAATCGAAATCTTATGTTCGAAACAGAAGTATTCGAACAATACCTATAACAACTAGGAAATTCCAAACGGATAGGTACTTCAATTCCAATGTTTTTTTTTTATTCAAGTGACGTCTGAAACATCATACAAAAAGAGGTTTTTAGAGGTTATAGCTATCATTTTAATTTTTTGAAATCAGTCAATATTTTGATTCTAATATAAAGCTCATGACGTAATTAATAATTCTTTCAAAAAAATAAATTATTTATGCTCAACCTTTCACATGAAACGAATTTATAAATAATATGAGCTGAGTCATAACCTTTATTTTGGCCAGCGTTGCCGAAGTGGCATGATCGTGCTATTTTAACACGAAAATTTCATCATGGCACGGTGGCACGAAAAAAAATTCAATATGGCACGTGCTTCTTATTTCCATTGTACTATAATTAAAACGAATTTTGCAGAAATTTTAGAAAAATTGATTCAAATTGACGGAAGTCTTAGTTTTTGACAATACACGAACAAAGCAATTAAACATGTTTGCATCGCTAGCATGGAAACAAGCATTATTCTTACTTACATAGCTTTAAGCGCTTTGGTAAAATTATAAATAAATTTTTTTGTTTTGATTTTTAAAAGTGAAATCTATATTGAATGAAATTCCATAAATAAAATAATGCAGAAAGTACCGTTAGGTTGTTCATTATGAATTTTTAAGTTACACAGCAGGTTAAACGGTGGTTGTAAAACATATAAGTTAGATACTCAACGTAAATTCTTAAATAAAAACAACCGTATCTATAAGATTTTCTTAAAACGTCTCTTAGGGGTCATTTAGTTCAAGTGCTCTTAAATCTACATCTATCTAATTTTTTTTATTGCGAATCTACAAATTGCATACTTCTCGGATGTTTTTGACAGCTTCCAAGAAATACAAAAAAAAAAAACGAGCTTATTAGCAAATAAGAGAGAAAGAGAAGCAACTTTTTAGATGTTTAGTCCAAAGCGAAAGAAATTACTCCATTTCGCGTCATTACATGTTTTTGTTTTCATAAATAAATAAATAAATGAAAAACCACGCAACAATTTATTTTACACCTAATTTTATTAAAGGAAATCACAAATCTTTTTTACATACTTTAATTAAAAGAAAACAATGAAAACTAATAGTCGTATTTATTAGATTTTTGTCTACTTAGACACTGACTAATTATTTTCAAATATTCTTTATTTAATAAAAATAAATATCACATTATTTACAGTTAAGCCAATCTACTCTTGTGTCTAAGTAAGGCAACAATAAACAAGGTTTTTGAACACATTTTCCAAAGTTGGAAAGTTGTCTAAAGTTAGACAACGTTTATAAATAAGACCATATATGTACCTTATATGTAATATAAGGCGTGTTTTTTGTAAGCCCGGAGGGAATTGGGCAAAAAAAAATGACGTCGGTACTAAACAATTACCATGTTAAATACAACAACAACTAATCCCCTACGGGCTAAGCTAAGCCCAGACAATTCTCCGGGCTTAACTTAAGCACACAGAAAAACTGTGTTACCGGCGTGAATTATATAGGTAGGTACTTGTTATCGATAGTTTGTATGAAAACTCCATTTTGTTTCTGTGATGATGTCGATAATTCCTGTTGTCGTTTTTGTTCGTGCAATTCCCTCCGGGCTTGCAAAAAAACACGCCTTATATATGTAGATATAATTTTCATTGTTTTGTTTTAATCAAAGTATGTAAACAAGATTTGTAATTTTCTTAAATAAATTTAGTTGTAAAATAAATTGTTGCGTTATTTTGTATACATATTTATATCAGAAGGCTGAATTCTTTTAAGATGTCAAAATATATTTAAAATGACTTTAAGTAACTTTTAAACGCGGTGGATGGCGTTTAAAATAATAGGCCTTTAAGTAACGTTGCTTAAATGTGAAAATTGATTATAGATACCGATTTCGCATTTAAGAGCTATTTAGAGGTATTTTAAATTTAAGAAGGCTTTAAATTTCTTTATAGATATGGCTGTAAGTACATATAAAACTAAGCTTAATTGAAAAAAAAAACTTGTAAACATTACGGGCGTATTTATAAATCTAGTTTTGCTTTGGAAGCCATCCAAGTTATTGAAAAAATTTTAAGTTGAATCTTAAGAGTTATGTATCTAACATTTTATTTAAATTTAATTAAATAAAGTATTTTTCCAAATATTTCGGACTATCAAAAAACTGTCTAACTAGTCAAAAATCAAATAAATACGCCTGTAAAAGTACGTACCTATTTATTTACAAAAGTTCAACAAACATGAATTGTATGGTATTTTTATTTTATTATTTACAGCTTCTACAACAAACCTGGTAACTCCCCATCAATTCACAATAACGAATCAACAAACTGTCATTCGAGCTGCGAAAAATCCAATACCAATTCACAATACCAGTTTCAGTCACTGGACCAGAGCTCCCCTTCCACTACCCAACAAACCAGCTGAATTTGTGAAAAAAGTAACTGTCTAACTCACCAATACTACTTCAACAACCAACCAACTTCTCCCCATTCAGCTATTCTACTCAACGACTGAATTGGAAAAAAAGTTCGCCACCCCAATTTAACATCATAATCGTATCCAGCAATTCAGTAACCAGCTGCATCAACAGACATACGAAAACGAAGAACAAAAAAAAGAAACACAAGAAGAGGAGAAAATTCCTGACCAACGAAAACGAAAACCAGTCAAAGGCAATTTTGCAGGCAGTCATTTTTGAGAGACCGAGTCGAGTGGAGTTGTGGAATTATTAAAGCGAAGAAAACGCAACACAGCGATCCGAAAGTTTTGTTGTTTGTTTGCTTTTTAAAAAGTAAAAAAAAAAGAAAAATTAAAGAGCGAGAGAGTGTAACCGCGCTGAGCGTGAAACCAAGTGAGATAGGAAGTTTTTGTGTGTGTCAAGAAAAGAATTTCCTTTTTTTTAATTAATTAAAATATTAAGGTAAAAACCTAAAATAAAACTGCAATTTTTACTTTTGTTCCGCAAAGCCCAAAGCCCCTGGTGTGGTGTGTGCGTATTTAACACTTTTCTTCCCAGCATGAGTGTACTTCCTCTCTAACGAAAAGAAAAAGAACAAAATGTTGTGATTTGTTAACCTCCTCGATAAAAGTTGAAAAAACCAACAAATCTTTCGCTAAAAAAGGATCTTTCTCTCAAAATAAATAAAATAATTATAGGTATTAAAATTGAAAAACAAAAAAGTGCAAATCGTGAAAACTCAAGAAAAACTGAAGAAATTAAAAAAAAAAAAAAAACTTACAACTCAACTTGTTACCCAAATCCAAAACGTATTTCAAGTCGAATCGAGAAGTTGTCTTGTCGCTTCTACTACTTGTCATCGTCGTCGTAGTCTTCGTCGTTCCGTTCGTCGTCGTTTTCGTTTTTGTGTCGCGTGTGCGTGTGTTTGTACCTATGAAGCATATTAAAATTATTCACAAAAATGTGCTACTGCCGCTAATGCCAAATGCGATTTCTCTGCTGAAAAGAAGTAAGTGAAGGAAAAAAAATTGTAAAAAATCGTAGTGAGCGAGCGAGAGAAAGAGAAGAATCGACGGCCAAAAAACCTTTTTTCGTCGTTTCTTTCAAAATTCAAAAAGAATTTCCGTCAAAAAAAAAACAACAAATTTTCCGGTCTAAATTTGCTAATTAAGTGCCTTTTTCGAAGATTTGAGAGCAAAATTAACTTTTTCCAATTCGTCGGATTCGCCGCTTAATCGAACTTTAACCGATACAAAAAAAAAAACAAAAAAAAACAAAAAAAACGAAACTCCAAACTCGTGTACAAAAGTGCAGTTTTGTAGTAACAAAATGTTTTCCGAAGGAATTCATCCAATTGGCGATGGACTGCTAGACGTGGACGATGAACGTTTGAAAGGATTACTTGTCCAGGACGACATAAACGAGATCTATGATGTGGAACAAACTCCATTTGCAAGGTATGTATGTAGATTTACAAATTTGTGTGACAATTTATTTGTCTCTTTGAATTTGACTAATATTTTCTTCCCACACCCGTGGTTAAATTTGTAAAAAAAAATGTTAAATAATTGAAAAGAAGAAAGTGCATCAAAATAACACGAAACGTCAACTATTTTTTTTTTACCTGCATTAAAGTGTGAATATATGAAATATGAAATATGAAAAGAAGATGCAAAATAATAAAAGAAAATGAATTTGTAGTAAAACGTTTTAGGATTTAGGTATACCCTATGTACAAAAATGAAGAGGAGAGGCAGAGAAGGAGAAAAAGGAAAATGTCAATTTTTAAAGTGACATTTTTTTCGTGTGCTGAATTTAACATTTCTCCAGCTGAATTGGGGATTTTTTTTTGGGGACATGTAGAAAAGGCCGATAGTTATACCTACCCAAATAGAAAACTGATTTTCCTTTTTTTTTTTGATAATGATTGCAGTTTCCAATCCCAATAATAAAGTAGAAATAGAAATTAATTGTAATTCGGGAGACTGACGGCAATTTATTATAAAACAAAATAAAGAAACTACCCACATATAGACTAAAGTAATTTATTAAAATAAAAATACCTATGTACATTTTGCACATTGCAACTTAAAGCATTTTTTTCAAATAAGATAATTTAGATAAGTACCTACCTATGCACATACATAATTAATAATTAAAATTCTCATTGAGTTTTATATAAATACATATGTACATAAGTACATACATAGGTATATAAATTTGTAATCGTCCGGTAGATTGGGTATGGCGTCATCTAACTTGATAACACCATAGGCACCTACATATTTGGGCAAAACACTTTAAATGGAGTAAAAAGACAAAACCTAGGTACTAAGTAGTAACTAGGTAAACGGAATTATAATTCATTTTTTTAGTTTGTTGTAGGTAGTTTTAAATAGATAAAAATATTTCTTATTTGACTATTAGAACGGCAAGTAGGTATCGTAGGTTTTCGTTCAAAAAGCTATAAACTTTAGAGTAATTTTGATTGTTACCTGAAGCCGCTCATGAATAGGCATTAACTATCATAGTCTGGTAGGTAGGTACGTATTTCCTTAAAATTCTTTTAAATAGGAACTTCTTAAAACTTAGAAAACCTTAGAATTCCTTACAATTTGTCTACATTGCAGCATTAGACATTTTCAAATTTATGTATATGAAATAAATTTATATATGGGGTGTCCTTGCCAAAAAGGTCAAATTTACATTGGGTTTAAACAAATCTTAAGATTTAAATAATTTATATGAAAGGGCATGAATTTTCTGAGCACTCACAGATTTTCATTGATTTAGAATTTACATGTGATACCTACCTCATGAAGGGTTTAAATTGTTCAATACCTAGAGCTTTTTTGGAATAAGTTAAAGTTGAAATGATAAGCCCACAATAATCCAAGATTCATAATTTTTTTTATGAATTTTCTTTTTTCATGGAAATTCCATGTTTAAAAAATTCACTTAACGAATTTTCATCACGTGCTGACTATTTGCATGTAGGTAGGTACAAGATGAATTTACATATGTACACACATGTTATAAAAAATGTTTTTGTGAAAAATATGAATTATAACAATACGGAAGTATATGTACATATGTATGTAGGTACTTCATTTTTCTGATAACTTTGTTGATGCCTATTGTGGTGTTTTTTTTTATTTCTTCTTAAAGTTAAAATTCCAAAGAAAACGTGAACAATATTGCAATATGAACTTATTTAATTTTAAATTGTTCACGTATGTATCTTTTAATAATACCATTTATAAAATTGTAAAAACCCAAGGCAACTATGAGTAATACGTTTTGAAGTGTCCCAGCACAGTTTTGAATTGGTGGACGTCATAAAAACATATTTTTGACCAAGAATGAAAATTATGATGTTTGTATGGGGATTATGTAGAAGGTAGATGCTTATTTACATAGTTTCTGAGAGTTCAGCTCCATTTTTTTTTTTTATTTTTTTTTTTTTTTTATTATTATGATATGTAGCTAACAGTTAGAAAAAAACCAATTACAAGCTACAAATTGAATATACAATATTGTAAATAATATAATGTCTATCTGTCTTAAGTAATTCAAATAAAAGTAAAAAAAAAGAAAAAAAGAAAAATGAAAAACACATTAAAACTTTGAAATTTGATAAAAAAGAAAAATTAATGAGGAAAAAAGAATATAATAATAAAGAAAGGCAAAGGCAAACTAAAGATTAAGAAAATGGCGATGAGGAAGAATGAGAAGGTACAAGTCTCAATAACTGTGATTTTACGTTATTTTCATGTATTTCAAAATTAAGAACATCAAACGACAAGAAGTAATGATTGTGATGAATTTGCATCCGAATGATAGGTGACTTCATTAATATATTAGTTCGTGCACGAGGTGGATTAAACGTTTGCAATACGTGACGGTTGGGCCGAGATGGCCATCTTATGTATATATCAGCCAATAACAATGAAGATCGTACATTACCTATTACTATTTGCCTCAAGTAAGTTTCGGTTAATATTAACCTGCGTTGAGATAACGAAAGCACTTTGAAAAGCTTCAATCTATCCTCGTAAACACTGTGATCTGAATACAATTTATACTGAAGGTATCTGGTAAATTTTCGCTGAACTCTTTCTATAGTATCATTGTGAGTTTTGTAAATAGGAGACCATACAACAGCTCCGTATTCCAGGATACTCCTACACAACATATTAAATAATTGAAGAAACGAATCGGGTTTTTTAAAAAATTTGCCAACTCTAAAAATGAAACCCATGACTTTAGACGATTTTTTAATAATGTTATCATAATGGGATTTGAATAAGAATTTTGAATCAAATATAATTCCAAGATCTCTATGCTCCGTTACCCTTTTTAGCTGGTTGGTATTAATCCTATATTCAAAGTCAATGGGGTTTAGTTTTCTGGAGTAAGACATTATTGAACATTTGTTTATATTTAGATCTAAATTATTAATAATACACCATTCAGATAATTTATTGAGGTCTTTTTGGAGCAAAACACAATCCCTCACATTATTAATAACTTTAAAAATTTTTAAATCGTCTGCGTAAGCTAATGACATAGAAAACATATTTTTATTTATATCGTTAATATAAATATTAAAAAGTAACGGCCCTAAAATGGACCCTTGTGGCACGCCTGAAGAAGGGTAGAAAGGTCTAGAAGAAACTTTATTAAGAACAACGTTATGTTGCCTATCTGCTAAATAAGTTTTAAACCACGTTACGAGGCTTTCGTGAAATCCAAATTTTCGTAACTTCAGAATCATTGTTGCATGATTTATCCTGTCAAAGGCTTTTGAAAAATCTGTGTACACTACATCAACTTGTGTACCTTTATCCAATGCATCAGCCACAGAATGCGAAAAAGAAACAAGGTTTGAGACCGTCGATCGGCCTCGAACAAAACCGTGTTGACTATCGCTTAGATGTGGAAGGATGTGAGGTATAATAGAGTTGTATATGCATTTTTCAAAAATTAAAGACAAAGCGTTTAAAATTGACACAGGCCGGTAGTTCTTAACATCAGAAGGACTACCATCTTTAAGAATAGGAGTTACAAATGAATGTTTAAGACATGTTGGAAATATTTTATCATTCAAAGACATATTGAACAAGATACATAAGGGTGTAGCAATTGATGCTTGACAGTTTTTGTAAAATAAGTTCGGAATACCATCAGGACCGGCGTTTTTAGTAATATCAAGACTATTTAATACATATGCCACATTATCTGTTGTTATAATTGGAACAGATATATCTGTTAGGTGTAGATTTGAATTGTTATCTAAACTTCTGAAAAGTAAGGGATTTGTATTTATTTAATCATTTATTTAAATGAGCGCAGGAGACGAATCCTGAACAAGATTACAACGCCAGGATTTATTTATTCAAATTCAGACTCATTTTTATGGCAGTGAAAGTGAGTTATTTTGTGAAGTTATTGAATTAATGTTTCTCAAAAAGTGTAGATCTCTTAGATCTCAGAAAACTGAAGTGAATAATTGATTTTTCTTGTGACATACCTAAATTCAGTCAAAACTTTGTAAATATCCTTAAAATTAAGTAATTTTAATAGTAAGTCATGATAAATTTTTGAAAATAAAAAATCAAGAAAACTTTTCTGATTGTATGAGTTATAAAACACCACTCAAGGTCCTTCTTACGAGGGATGTTAATAAACAAAAAAAAAATCTCTTATACTTTTTATTAAGTCTTTAGTTACACTTAAAAACTCACCTTCAGTTTTAGTCTTATAATCCAAAATCATGATGAGAAAATGTAAATCTCTTTACCTGGGGCTTATTGCAAGATTCATACCTTTGCATATATCTACATACATATGCATGTACATTTTCAGAAAACCCAATTGTATGCCATTGAACAAATTTAAAGTCCCAACAAGTCTAATAATAGCCATTCCATTCAAATAACTACATATATGGCACTATATGGGTTACCGTCATAAAGATAAATATTTTAAAATCTTATAAATGCGAACACTACACCTACCTACTTCATAGGTATACGATTGTAAAACTATGATTTTTAAAATAATCTACCTGTAATTCTTCGAAAAGGATTTCATTGTTGAAACAGACTATCTACTATGTGCATACTATGTACATACATACATACATATGTAGGTGCCTACCGAATCGATAAGAAAGTAATGAGAACAAAAAACATAACGTAATTCCAAGTGCTTTATAAACACTTTGTTTAAACTTATTTAATAATTTAAAGTTTTTTTTAATTTATGATAAGTTTCAATAAATTATTAAAGAACGATAAAAATGAAGTTTATACCTATCTATTTACAACATAAGTGAAATTTAATTGGTTTTTAAATAAAATTTTAGCTGTTTCGAATTAGAAATAAAATACAAAATTCTTCTTGATTGGTTCTATGTTTATCGCTAGGTTTTGTTTTGTTGTTTTAATGACAAGAATTTTATTCAGAGAAAATCTCAAAAGTATCCTTTAAGAATACATTTTTTTTAATTTAAAAGTTAGATTTACACGAATACTCTTCGAGTCTTAAAGTGAAGACCGGTTCACCTATTTTTTATTTTATACGTACATACCTATATTGCTAAATTTTGGACTTATAGAACTCGACCTGTGTAATTTTGATATTTTTTAGTTAGGTACCTATTTTCTATTGTTACAAATATGACAATGAATATAATCATGATTTTATAAATTATTCACAGAACAGGTATTTAAAATCAGTTTAAAAACTTATTTAATAACTTGAAGTAATAAAAAATAAAAATGTGCGTTCTGCCCAAATCTACAAATTTTATTTATTTTGTATGAACTTTTAACAGATTTTTGTGTAGTTTTGAGCGGAAAATCACAGAGTTTCCAAGCAAAGGATGGTTTTTACACATGAAATGAACAGAACAGAAAAAATAAATTCTAATGGGTAAACAAAAATTTTCATAATTGTAATTATTGGTGACGGTGGCATCACCGACATCTCGAACTAAGAATATTTGGCATGACTCAATAAAATATAATTTTATTTAAAAAAAATTTTAAATTACAAAGAGACCCACAAGCTTTTATCTTGAATTGTTGGGAACTTGTTTCTCAAATAAATTAGGAAGTCCGTCTCGTGGAAAAATTAAATTTTTCTTACTTAAAAATAAAATAATTGCGCACCCCTATGGAGATTTTTTTAATTTTCTTTTTGTAATTAGATTACAGTCATATATGTTACGGATGTGACACAACCTTTTAAAACTATAAATTTAGGTTCACATTCAATTAACTTTTCACTGGCGTTGGATTACAACATTTTTCATATTTTTCCAAATTATTAAATTGATAAAAATTTAATTTTTGTAGTAATAAAATCTTTTTTATTATTGTTACCGGTGCGACACTTGTTACTTAATAAACTTACGAATCATAAACTTAACTTCTATGTACTACTAAATAATCAAACTATACCAACACGTTATGCTCTGAGTTAAAATATGGAAATATGTACAGGGTCTTTGTGAAAAAAAGTCGCAATTTACAAAATTTTTGAAGAAAAAAGTAAGAAATTTTAAGGAACAATAATTGCGTTATGATTTCTGAGTGATCCATGAACCCAGAAACAACCTGCTAAATAATGTCAATATCCTGAGAGTACGTGAAATGTCAAATACCTGAATTGGCTAAATGTGTTGTCCAAGAGTTAGCTCTTTCTTGTCAATTCCAATAAACATTATTATACATCACACACTACGTAGAATGGTAATTATAATTATTGATTTTTAAATTGTATAAAACACACACGATACTTAAATTCACAGGTATTATTCTTCGTTATTTGCTGACGTCATTAAACAAAAAATCAAAAAACACCCCAGCACATATGTGTGTACATTGTACATAGAACAAATTGGGCAGACTTATTATCGTAATAATAAAAAAATGTGTTCATGCATATTTTTGTGTGTTTTTATTGCTTTTCCAACACAACACCCTTCAAAGCTATTCCCCAATGTCCACACAAATTTAATTTGAGATACGTATGCTTTCACTATGCCAAAAAATAATATCCATCCCTTCTTTTATG
Source organism: Epistrophe eligans (assembly GCA_951394125.1). Classification (NCBI taxonomy): domain Eukaryota; kingdom Metazoa; phylum Arthropoda; class Insecta; order Diptera; family Syrphidae; genus Epistrophe; species Epistrophe eligans. Next base: position 106,867,570 of record OX596029.1, on the reverse strand, counting down.
AAAACTATTATTATAATTTTCATCCCTTGATCTTACAAAAGAAATTAAATTCGCAATTTAAATGAAATAAAAAAAAAACCTAACAGATGTGCATTTCCTATTTCGTTTTGTCAAAGTTAAACACAAAAATATCGCGTTTAATTTTGAGCAAAGCAAAATATATAGTAGGTATACAATTCTGATTATCTTTTTTATTACCATTCTTTGATAAGCTTACGAGTGTGTATTGAAGTCATTCGATAAGAAGGTCTCTGATATAATCATTCCACATGACACTCGTGGTATTTTTATAATTTATTAGTGACAAGAAATTTAACTTTAAAAAAGGTTTAATAAATTCCCTAAATTTCAACTTTTAAATATTTAATTTTTAATCTTTTAGGCAATTTAAGTAATTTACTTTTCTTACTGCATTCAAAAGATTATAGATTTAGATTATTTATATCTTGTGACTAGAAAAGGAGGGGGAAACTGTTTATGCTGAACAAATCAACGCTGTCAAGCTGATGACAAGTTGCAACACCCTGATGAAAAGTCAACTTTTTGCTGGGATAAGGGCGGCAAAAAAATGTATATGAAGTTCTATATGACAAAAAGAGAGAGAGATAATATATAAAGGAAAAGTTGGTTTTAACTTCGAACACTAAAGTTCAAATTGTGCGTGAGTGTACTGTACTATATTTATACACATTATATATACCTATTTATAAAATTACATTAGACACGCAATCTAAAAATGTTGTACATAGGTACATATTATATTATAGGGGCCAGTTCTGAATAAAATAAGTTGACATTGACATTGTAGGCGTTAAAGTCAACATTACTATTTCCACCCTTAAATCGATGGAAGGACATTTTGATGGCATTTTATACTAACTACTGTGGTGTATTTTTAGCACAGAAGCATCTAATAGGTACTCTGGGTAGGTATAATTTTTTTCTTTTTAAGATTTTTCCTACGCAAAATAAACAAAATAAAATATAAATATTTCACATTAATTTGTACCTCTATATAGATAAGCGAGGTATTTCGAGCTTGTTGATATTAAAAAGCATATTTACGAACCTGGTATAGGAGTTATTTGATATGAATTCTTCTTCGTATTGGTATCTTTTATAGTTTTTGTTTAAAAAAATTAATAAACTTAATAAACTTCATCGTTTTATTGGTAAGTTAACTAAGTAATTATATGAATAAAACAGCACGATGTAATAATATATGTATGTATGTATGTAGGTACCTACTTCATGTAAGACATGGACGAGACTAGAGAAATACTAATTTATAACAGTTATAACAATGTAACCCTTTCATAGTTGGTGTGCAACCGAGCGCGACTTGAAAAAAAAAACTCTGGGTGCCCAAAGTATCCCCGGGCGGAAGGTCCTGAATCTGCAAAGCCGCATAAATAGTAATTTTTTCAAACAGACAACATTTTGTCAGAACGCCTTAATTTTAAAATTAACATAATTGACGTACCTATTACATACACGCTAAAAGAAACAAAACTTTTAAACGTCAGTTGCATTAACATAAACGTCAGTATTTATATAGCTAAAATGCACTTTCTTAAAAGTTCCCTATTCTTTAGAGGGAAGAAATAAATATACATAATGTCGTTTTCCATTGGATTTTTGGATGGCCTCAGAATACCTTTGATTCCAAAGGAATTCCAAATTTACAAATACACTATCGAGCTTCGCCATCTTAACGAAATGGTTTATTCAAGCGTTAAGTTTTGTTGGTGTAAATTCCGGATCAAAAATTTTTATTATAGGTGTGTACTTTATTATTTAAAAACTGTTTTTTTATGAAAGATGAACAAATTTCACCTTTACCAAGATAAAAAATTAATCTAAAAGTAAACAATATTTTAGTCTCTTGTAAGTCGTGAGGGCTTTCTTCTGCCTAAAAACTGTATAAAAGCTCTGTTCGTTTATTTCCCAAAATTACCAATCCTTGCGTTCGAGCTGTTTTGTTACAAGGGATTACAACAACACAAACCTATCCGGATAGCTTTGGATTGATCCCCGAACGCGACCAATTTCTGCAACTTAAGTCCAAAGTTCATCAAAACTTACATATACAAAAAATTGAAGTTGGTAGAAATTTGTAGGTTTGGAAAGTAAACGAACAGACTTAAACTGGGCATACGCGAACAGGATTCCAAAAAAGAAGAAGCTACATATAAAAAAAGTTCTGCGTTTACCAGAACTACCAATTCTCGCATTCAGCAGAACATGTAAAAATGGTATCTTAAATTTCATGCTTCGTGTCTAAGGGGGACGATATAATTTTTTCGTCATATCAATTTTTTAAGTTGACGTTTATGTTTGTTCTGTTTTAAATTGCAGCAATAGCATACAAATGGAATACACATTTCCATAAATTTTTTTTTAAAGGATCTTCTCAAACATTGCATATTCTTTTCCAACTTATCATCTGTTAAACTTATAAAAATGCTAACAGGTGTTCGAACATTTGTAAGAACAAAGAAATATACAACGACATGATGAACAAAAAAAAATTGCACATAAAATATTTTAAAACAAAATCTAAATGGAATTCCAAAGAATGAAATGTAAGGAAAAGAGTAATGGAAGGTAAGATAGGTATAAGTATAATATTGTGTTGTTGTTGTTGTTTCTTTATTCGTATATATTTATGTATCTTGACACTAACACAACAACAAGCCCACGGTCATCTTGACTTATAGATGTTAACATATACCTACAGATTAAAAAGAAGGTCTCTTCTTATGCAGATTTCTCTTTCAACTCACAAAAATTCTTGTGTGTTTGTTCCTCTAAGAAAAAATAGGTTTTTTGCATTTGAATAACGAACACAAAATGGCCGGAATGTTGTTAATTTGTTTCTTCTTCTTGTTGAAGGTTTTATTATTTTTTTTTGTCTTTTCTTGTTTTTGTTCTTCCGAAGAAGGGAAGAATAAAAATGAGAAAAATGAAAAAGAAGTAGTCTCAAAGATCATCGATGGGCTTTTTTGCAGTTTCTAACAAGTTTTAGTATATACAGAGTTATTTCGAGTTTTTCTATGGTTTGTCTTTTGAGGCCCTTTTTCCTTCCTGTCAATATTGAAAAGGGTGTTTCAATATTTATTTTAAAATTATGCTTATACTTATGCGTCATTTATCTGTTCGCTTGACTTAAAGTTTTGTTATGAAACTGTTATAATTTTGACGTTTAGAGATGTTGTTGCCGAAAAAACATCGCTTCTGGATTGTGGCTGTGCAGTTCAAATTTAATGCAGAACCATAATGGTTGGAAATTATCTGAAAACTAAACAAACCTGAAGTTAAAATATCATAAATGTTTTTAGAAAAACTAAAGTATTATTGTTTTTTATACGGTTAAATAAAAAGTCACTAAAATTAAACTAACTAAACAATGTCATCGCAAAGTATATTTAACTTTTGTAACTTTGTCAACTTTTTATTAATATGCCAAACTTGACGAAGCAAAGCATTCTGTATCTGGTCACCTTATTCCCCCTAGAATATTTTTATACTAAATTTTCATTAGACTCCAAATGAGGTTTTTTCCCAAATTACAAAAAAGTGTTTTTATCTCAAATTTGCTAATTTTGTTTGAAGCTTCTTTTTGTTGTCGCCACTTTCTATTTCAGATTTTTATACATCGATTTTTGACTTTTCAATGGATTCCACTTTGAATGGGTTCTGCTTTAAATGGGTTCTATTTTGGGTGTGTTCATAAAGTTTTAACGAATTTCCTACCGAATTTCGTGCAAATTTGGTTGAAACTACCCCATTTCGAAATGTCAATTATTTGTATGGGAAATAAGGCAATTTAGACTCTGTAATGAAAACGTAGTACATATTACATTTACACTGAGTGTACATAAAATGTTAGTAAACCTTTTCCTAAAAATCGTTAATATCCAGTGTTGCCAGGTATAATGGTTCGTCAAAGTTGGATTCTCTTATTTGTTTTCTAATGAAACAAAATTTGCTTAGTAAACAAAATGTTTCATTAATTCCCAATAGTTGTTACCTATTGAAACACCCTTTAGAAGAAGATCACTTCTTTCTTCCATCACCAGAAAAAAAAAGAATGGACCGAAGAAAATTCGCTAGAAACTTTATCAAGTCTTTATCCGCTTCGACGACTTCTTAACCCCGCGTAAAGCTGTGGTAGTATTGAGAGCTTAGGTTTTGTATATTTTTTTTTCCATCATCGTTGTCTTCTTATTATATGGCTGATGGTTATGGTTTTCCCCTTTTCACTTGCCCGCTTTTGTGACTTCCATATACCAGAGCCAGCATCTGCATCAGCCTTGTTCCAAACTATTTTTTCTCTTTCTCTCTCATTTCAAGCTGCTGCTGCTGAAAAGGTGACCAACAACTGTGAAGGTCGTTTGCTCATGTTTTTATGGAATTTTATTGCATTTTTGTTTCTTTTCACATTTTTGCTTCTTTCATCTTTCCTTCTTTCCTGTGTGAACTGTGAAGGTTTCTTTTCAACGTGTCGTCGCGTCGAATAAAATCCGGCATTTGAAATAGAAAATTTTATTTATTTTTGTTTGTCTGTTGTGTCCATCAAAGTGGAAGTTGTCTTGCCTGTTGCCATTTTGTATTTATTTTGTTTGCTGCTGTTGCTTCCAGATGAAGAGGAACCCTTGTTTTACGGCCGCCATAAGGTTTTTCCAATGGAAACCTATTTTTCTTTAATCTTGATGTTATTATTTATTTGGTTAAATGAAAAACCACCCTTGTTTTATTCAGGTCTAATGGGGTTCGATGGCGTGTGCTTGTGCTGCATTCATGTCATCCATATGTACTGTGCATGAAGTCAGTTCACCCCCAAATAAGTGACAGCCGTTGCCGGCCGGTAATAGCAGCAACGGCGGCGGTGTCAGCTTGGGTAGATATCTAACAACGGTGAGTGAGAAAAGTTGAAAGGCCAATAAATTACTTAAGCGTTTGGGTGACACTCGTGGACACAAAATTGTTGCCTGCAACAAATATACATATAGGGGGTTATCACACAGAGAGAAGAAAAAAAAAATAAAAATCTAGAACATGCCTGCAGAAAAAAAGGTTTGTGTGTGCCTTCTACCTATATTGCCACTATATCTATAAGGCTATTGACTAATTTCCCTTGGGGGAGGACCGAAGAGTGGTTTATTTATGTTGTTTCTGCTTCCACTTTTATTATTTGCAATTTCGAAGAAACGTGCTTTTGTGTGAATTTTAAAGCACTTTTAAGTACTTTGGCCATTGTTATAATCGATATTATTGTTGTCTGGGCTTACCGCATTTAAGGGGTTTTGGTTCTTAAAATTAAGGATTCGTTCGGATATACATTATGTACATAACATGTCCTTTCTTTCTCAATGGGGGTTAATTTCACAAAATCAAATATGTTTTCAAAAATATATGAGTCAGTCACTTTGGATGATTGAAAAAGTTGACATGCAATTGAAAAAGTTTCAAGTGTCTGGGTATATGTACTTTTAATCTGTCGAAGTTTGACATTTTGGGCAATTTGAATGGGCTCGTTCATGTACCTATTCAAAGATATTTGATAAGGTTTATGTTGTTGTAATCACTTGTGAAAAAAATGCTCATGACAGCTATTAACGGGTTTATAGTAAATTAAAAGACTGGGCACAATAGCGCAACATGTTCTACATTAATTTATCAATCCCGATATTTTGACAACTGTTGTTTTACATACCTACAACTGTTGTTTTGTAGATACCTACTGCGTTTACAGTTAATTTATGTCAAATCTGAAAACAAAAGAAATTCGAAGGAGACTATTTACGAACTTGATAAAAATTAAAATGATGGAGATATGTTTTATAAAAATTGCCAACGATCCGATCGAATTTTTCGATTCTCGTGAATTTTTCACTTCTCTCTTCAATCCTTCGAGTTTTAAGCTTTATCAAAAGGTAGTTATTTTTGAAATTCTTGAGACAACCTTATTGTTAAAATTTTATTTTTATCGCAATTTATATGCTTTTTGGAATATTCGTTTTCCTCCGACGGATAGCAGAATACGAAAATTCACGCGAACGTTTAGCAGAATATAGGGCTGTTATTCTTCTTCTGTCATTATCATATCACATCGATAATAACACCATAGTATATAATTCATTTCATCTCTCATTCCTTCTCAGCAAGAAAAATGTACATTATGAGATTACTGATGATAAAAAATATGACAGAAATCTATCGAAAATAGGTGTGAATTTGATACATGCTTAAAGAAAATTCGAGAAGTAGGTAAGAAGCAACAAATTAAAATAAGAAAAATTAAAACAATAAAATGATGTGACAAATTTCTAAGGTATTAGATTGCAAATTTCATATTTTTTTTATTTTTCATAAAATAATTAAACCGCAAGCGGAAAATAGCTCACTTTGCAATCTATTACCAAGTCTGTGGTGTGATTTCGAGAAATTTTATGAAAAGAATACCTGTTGTCTCAAGTTAGGTATATGTACCTATCTATACCATTGTATCGGTACGGTATTATATATTATTAAAAACGTAATTGATCTTAATTTCTCCTTTCAAGTTAAATGGAGCGTTGAAATAATATAAAAACAATTTGTCTTTAGTAATATTTCTTTTCCTCTTATTAAATGGCTTGTTTATTATTTTAATAAGTTAAATAAATTTATGCAGTATTGATTATAGCATTCGGTAAAAACTATGACATTTTTCAACTACATATTTCAGAAATTCGGTATCTTATTAAATTTTCTTTATTAACGTTTCTTTATTGCCTGTGGTGAAAAATAATTATTGAATTTTTCAATTATTATTTTTTAACTCGTTGATATCTAAGGATATATACAACTTTGACACATTAAACGTCAACGTGTGTTGGGACAACATTGATATCAGAGTGTCAAATTTACGAATCTTTTAACATCAAAAGCGATTTGTAGAAGCTGACAGATGCCAATTTCGAATCCAAAATAAAGGTAGGTTTTTAATTTAAGCAGTTTGTGCTGAATTTTTATATATTAATAGTTTAAATTGACTATACCAATAATCTTGCTATGGATTTATGTTTATGTATCGCACACATAGTATTTGCTTTCAAAAATAGATAAAAAAAACTTCAGATTCCACAAAAGGATGATTTTGACGTTTGTCATTAAACAAGATAGGGATTTATTATTTATAGAAAGACTGTCAACATTTCTGGTTTTTCACTATTTCGGACAACTTAATAGTTTTTGGTGTTTGACATTTTTTTTTTAAATTATTATTATTGACTAGTTAAAAATTAATAAAATAATGAAAAATATGTCTATCTTTTTAAAATAAAATTAACACTTGGGCAACCCTTGCCCCTGACAAATTCTGTCATCTGATAGATGTATTTGACATTTAGGTCAGAAATAGCCAGAAGAGTTTCCTCGGGCTAAAACTCGCAAAAAGGGAAAATGTTTTACTCTCTTGCGTGCGCTCTCTTTTGCAAGAATTACCACAACTTTTGAGGTGTGGAATAACTTCGGACTAAAAATAAATAAATCTTTCAATCTGAAACTTTTTGAAACTAGGTCTAGAACACAGCTATATGTGACAATTCAAACGTTTAAGTTGACGTTTAAATTATGTGAATATTATCGCTGTTTCTAGTTTCCGTATTTTTATATGTATTTCAGTTTCGACAGCTCAATTTGAAATTAATTTGACACATGGACATCAATAAATATATTGATGAATGCAATCTGCATTCAAGGTTATAAATTCTTTGTTCAATGAATTCCATTCTAAAGCATTTCTTGTCAATGACCTTTAAAGTTTTCAAGGATGCACTATATTATCATCAAAGGAAAAACATTCATACATAATGCCTTGTCTGAAACATTTTTTTTTTGTGTGCTCTTTTGTTAAAGAAAAAGGTGTTAAAACCATGTGTCAAATTACACTCAACTGCATCATAAATTATTCCTTTTAACACAACACAACACACAGCACACAAGCCCTTGGCACAAACGCCTGTCCCTTCAAACTTGAATCTTCCTTTCATCATTTTTCTTTGAATGTTGTCTTTTATATATCATCTTCTCTAGGTTCAGATCCTTTAATTTAGTTTTTTTTTGTATGTTGTCTATTTTCATTCATATTCCATCTTTTATTTAATTTTTTGATGTAAAATTGACGACTTCTGTCAACAGTGGTGCAAGCCAAGCTGTGTATCGTATGTGTCCATGTCCATCGCTGTGGCGCACGTCGCGTCGCCATGTTGGCGGCAGAGCGCTGCCATAGCCCAAGGTCGCCATTCTGTTCTTTTTCATATCCTATACATCATAAAAATGTGCTTTAAAAACTAAAGTTAAAGCATTTCTTACGATAGAATTTTGTTCACTAACACAAATCAACAAAGAATTGAATGCCCTATATTAAAACTGCAAAATAACACCGAACTGACAGCTGAAAGAACAAAAAATCGAACAGAAACTTCTGTATAACAGATCAACATTTTGTTCTTAAGTAATGTAGAGGTATTATACAAACTTCACATCCGTTTGCTTAATAAAGGTTTTTTTTATTGATCATTTAAATGCTATAATTTACACGATCGATTTTTATGTCATTTAACAATCAGGAAAAACAATACTTGTTAAACTGTTTTGTTATGAATTTTATCATTTAAGGTTTTGTTGTAAATAATGACGCATGAGATGAAAGGCGTAATTCCGTTTGTTGATTGACTTCCACGTTCCAAAGTTCTCTCTCTCTCTATCTCTCTCGTTATTTTTTTTTTCTTTTTTATTATTTTTGTGTTTAAACAAAGTAAAATGAAATGATACAACAAATTGTATTGTATTCCTATCTTGGCCGTTAAATCATTTTGCGAGAAAAGACAAAACAACTACTACTGATGGCAGTGCGGCAGTTTAATTAATTAATATAACAAGTAGTGCCAAATGTCTTGAATGTAGAAGTAGTTCAGTACAACGGAATGGGACGAGACGGGTCGTGTGGTAGTTTAGGAATTGAATGACACGATACGAGAAATGTAAACAAACATGTATATTAACGGTGAAACAATGATAATGATGTGTGATGATAACCGTTAAGAAGGTCATTCTCACAGAAACGACAACGCTTTCGACGAAAGGGGTGAACAAAACGAGGTGAGTTATCTAATAGAAGATGAGGAATTTTGCGCTAAGGAATGTAGAATAGATAAAGCGGAAAATAATTAAATGTGATTTAAATGAATGATTTTTAAAGAATGTGCTATTTAAACTATTGAGTAATTTTATTAGTTTGATAAGTTATTGTTTTGGCAGTTGTTATAGAATTTAAAATAAAAGATGACGTTTAAAGGAATGTTTTGACAGTCAGAGATAGTTATTATGAAAGTTCGTTTGATGTGCATTTAAATAATCATTATTAAAATTTTATTAATTAGGTATATTAATGTCTTTATTTATACGAATTTTTATAGTTGTAAGAAATAACGAAATAAAATGAAAAAAGTTCACAGTTGAATCTGTGGTGAGTAGACCAATAGCAAAAACATTTAACAAAGACCATTCCAAGTTGAAGGCCATTTTGTGTTTATATTTTTTGTCAATATATTATGTAGAATGTTGTGAAATATAAATTTATTGATGAAGAATTTTAAATAAATGGTGTTTTGTGTATAGAGCTTTGGTTTTTAAATTTTTGGCTAATGAAAATGAACTTGACAGCTGACAGATTTTTCTCCAGCATGTTTTGCAATTTCACCATGAATATAAGCCAGAAAAATGTTTGAAAATTGTAATTTCTGATATACGGCCTCATCAGCTGCTTGCTAAAATTGGGATTCCAGATTATTTGTTTCAATTTTATTCACTTGTACAGTGTTCATACTGCAATTGTCTGTAACTCAATTGTGGAGTCCGCAGAACGCGGACCCGATGCATAGGAGCCACAATCGCAATGTATACACAAAGAGGACTATCTCTTTATTTCATTGCCACCACAGTTGAACAAATCTAAATCTCACAGTATTTCAAAATACTGGTTATTATCTAGTGCCTTCAACTGTGTATTTTATTTTAAATTCGTTTTCATTAAATTTTTTTTCATCTGCTTCCGCATCTTTTTGTTCTCAATCTTAAAAATTAAATATCAACTTTTTAAAATCTGAATTGTAATAGTGTAATTTAAAATTCAAAAAAGTACTTTTTAATTTTATAAAAATTGATTTTAAATTGTTTTTTCTACGGGACCAACCCGCAGCGAGCAACGAAATTAAGCTCGCAAATAGACAAGATGATAAATGAAATTAATAAAAATACTCGGATCATATTCTATGATCAAATGAAGGTATTTTTTGACAGCTTTTCATTAAGACACTCACACATTGCGAATTATATTTGTTTAAATTAAATAACTGAATTCAAGATTTCAATTTCAAAAACTTACTGAAATATTTCTTTAAAACAAAACTTCTATAGATTGGATAAATATAAAAAGACACTGATGTCATAATAACTTAACTTTATTGAACCTTACTTATGCATCTTTAAAACAAGAAATTAAAGATGTTCATCCAAAAAAGCCCCACTCAGCGCCAGGTGCTGCTAGCATTCTATCAAATGATTATAACTACTTCGTTCCTGTAATGATGCCCATAATAGGTATTGATTATAGTGAATCTCCAATTTGTAACCTTAAACGATAACCTGAAAGTATGAAATCAAACCTACTCATTTTCATTCCTGATTTCATATATACCTACCTACATTGAAAAACAAAGCCAAAACCTCACTATCAATTTTTTTTATTCCTTTGAAACAAATTTATGAAACCAATTTTCACCCACGTTTTTCTCTTAATTATTACTTTACATTTAGGATATTCATTATAATTTTGGCAAAATCAAATCAAGTCAAGTTGCCTTAACGGGATATGATGTATACACTATACATTCAAATTTGTGCCATGAAAATATATTTGCACATGTCAAATTAAGTCCAATTATAATGTTAATTATTGTTTTAATGTATGAAGCAGTTTTAATTTAACACGAAAAAGCAATGGAAAGATTACCAAAATCGAATTCAAAAAATAATTAGGTATTCGCAGTTATCCAAAATGACAATATCAATCCTACTAACAACGCCATTCATGTTAGCGAACAAAGTCCGTCAAAGGTATCTTTTTATTTGCACAATTAATATGCAAAGAAGACCAAAATAAATAAATTTTAGATTAAAGTGAGTCGTGACATGAAAAAAAAAAAAAAACAAAAACCCTATCCGCCGAGGTATGTAGTTGTAGATATTACTCATAGACCGGAATATTTTTTGTATAAATTTTTTTATGAAGTTTTTTTTTCTGATTATGGTGTCCGACGTAAATACTGACAAAGATTTGAGTCAACTTCGAAGCATATCAAACCACAAAAATTAATAATAAATAATTCATTTGCATTTTCCGTTCACAGTTTGTGTAAAGTTTTATTGCTTTCGAGTTAGAATAAACGTGTTTATGATTTTTTAATTTTAATTTTGAGTTCTAAAGCGAATTGTCAATCGATTTGTGCCTGGATCGTCATATGTAAATTGACACTGTTTTACCAAATAAGCATTTTTCCTTTGTACCTACGTTACGTCATCTTGACAGATCAGTGCCTACTTTCTGTAACTCTCGCATCGATAAAACTAGTCAAGAAACGATGAAAATTGAACCAATCATATGAGTTTTGTTCCATTTTTCATCGTTCTCCACCAATTTTATCGATGCGGGAGTTACAGAACGTAGGCAGGGGTGAGTGGTGTTGTAATAATGGAGAGGGGGATGAGCACAACGAAAGAAGAATTGTAAAGTTTAAGATATTTTCTGATTGATCATCTCTGACGTTTCTTATTATTTGACAGCTAAAAATTGAGCGAAGAAATCGTGAAAACGTTTGTTTTTTTATGTATGTTTATTCCTTAAATCAAAAAATCGCATAGACGACCGGGGAGTTTACATATTATTATCATGGAAATAATAATTATAGATATTCCTGTCAAAAAAAATTATGAGTAATGACAAAACAAATGTATCAAAAAAGGTATGATGCTATGGCTATCGTTCGAATGATTGTATGTCCCCGTGTAGAACATAAAAACCATAAAAACATGAATCGTTAGACGACATCGTTTACTATTACTATTACTTCGTTTTATTTTTTTTTAACTTTTCAAAGAATATAAACAATGTAAAAAAAAAAACAAATATTTACTGTTGTTATATTCAAAGTTTTCGCTTATCTTATCTTTTCTCCCATTTTTTTCAACTTTTTTTTTTATCTGAGTGAATATGTGTGAGTGCCAACAATTTTAACACATATTCCTAATTTTTCACACACACTCTTTAAATTCATATGATTTTTTTTTATATTTGGCTTATTCGCAGTATGAAATGACGTCACGGCATTCGCCTCTCCTTGTTGATACTTTATGGTAACAGCACAAATTTTATTTTCGATATATAGGGTGTGTTTCTTTATTTTTTTCCGAATATTCGGACTATCTGGAACACAACTTTTGCGTTTCTTTATTCTGAATAAAGTGTTTTGTTGTTTCTTTATTCCTTCCAGAATTATTGGAATGTATTCTTTTTGTTCCCAGTTAAGAGGTATAGTGTAAATGGAATATTCTTTAGTTTGACAGCTACATTTAAGATCTTTTTCTGTATTTATTCCATTCTGGATATTCTGGATAGATACATTGCCTTTTGTGTCTTTTCTATTCTGTATCCGGTAAAAATAAAAAAAACTCACCCACAATGTTATTTAATGTTTAAGTTGTTCTCAAACTGTGAACAATGGAAAACGGTAGGATGCGGTTGTGACTTTACACACAACTAACTATTACATCCACTGGACATGAACAATGTTGCAAAATAACAAACATAATCCAATTAACACTCTGATTTGTATATGGATATGTCACTGCCAGTGATGCCATACGTGTATATAAAAATTTTCTATGAAAGCCTAGGTACTTTTAGAATTTTATTAATAAATAATTTTTCTTTCTAAAATTGTACCACACAACCTGCAGAAATTTTATCCCTAAATATTTTTCTCTCTAAACATTTTACCATAAACCCTTAATTCTAAAATCAATGTACACCTTTTTTATTTTTTATGTCAGATTCGAAGTAACACAGTGCCTCATTATGACTTCAAAATTTAATGGAAGTGAGAAACAGAAAATATCTTTATTATTTTATTTGCATTTATTTTATGCATTTTGTGGATGTAGGGAAAATGTAGGGATTTTTAGTCTATACTGTAGGTACTTCTTTTATTTTCATGTGGCATCACTGGTCGCTGCATGGAAATGTATTTAAGTGCCGCCAGTGGTTCTTTTATAGACATTTTTACTGTACAAAATGTATTTTGTAAGATTAAACATTAGTCGTCTTCAAAAAAGTAAATTCCATCGGTGTGTGTTTAAGTTTAATAATTTGAAAAAAATTTTAGGTTTTTCGTTTAAATTTTACTCAACAAAACAAAATTCTGCAAAATTCAAATTCCACATTGTCAGTTAAATAAAAGCAGTTTGCATTTAATTATATCTTAACAAAAAGAATTTAAACACGTTCGATATTCCTAACTGTTGATAAGCTACTTTTTTTTGCCTATGTACATACATACATATGTATATATATATGTTCGAGTGAATCTTTTTTTTGTGTCGGTATACCTTTTAAAAAATCTTAAGGTGATCAAGTCGGATTATTTAAGTAAAAGAAAAGAACAAAATAAAAAAGAAGAAGAGGAATACGTTTGTGTGGTGCCGCTTAATTTATGGTCGAATTCTTTTAAAGACAAAAATGAAAGAAAGAACTATATAAATGTAATATCGAATAAATCTTTTTTGCAATCTCTGCGATTACATATTCAAAAGAGAACCATCATTTTTGAAAAGACAAAATAACCAATTAAATTCTTTTATCACGTGCAGTTGGTTATTGCAATTTTAAATAAATGTTTAAAAAATGTGTTTCCGAGAAATAAAGGCAGAAGAGGAAAAGAGAAAAATACAAAAAAGTAGATTTTTCAACATTGAATTACCTGAAATTTATACATAGGTGTAGACTTCTTAAAAATACGACGAACCTTGAACTCTACATCGGTGGTCGAGTTTAAAAATGTATCTATTTCTACGTTCAGATGCAAATTGTCTAAAATTTCGAAAAAAAATATACCCTACGATAGATAGCATTTTTTTTTAGATAAAGGATGACTTGTTAAACCCAGCAGGTACAGTCAGTAAGTACACTGTCATTCCAACTGTCAGATTGGAAAATGTCAGTTTTATTTTTATTCAATAGTCCTTGCAATTTCACTATACTTCAACAACGTTACATTTAGAAATCAATTGGAAATTGAGAAGCCAACATTGTTCTTGTTATTTGGGACTCACGCCGAAAAATGCTTGAAAAAATGGTAGAAGTTTGTGTCTCTGGGTTGAAATTCATCAGATCCAGCCATGGATAGCTACTTGGCCAAATTTGTAACTATTTAAAACCTTATTGCAGAATGTTTTCTCTCGTTTGGACACAAATAAAATTACATTTAATGAAATTTCATGTGTTTTCTTCAAAATCAAAATTAAAAAAAAAACCTGCAAGTCCAAAACATTTCTTCGTAGAAATTTGTTATGTCATTTCTATTGTATTGTCATCAAAACAAAACACAGTAAAATCAATCTCGCATATTAAAAAAAAAGAAGAAAATTGTAAGCTTTTGTTTTCGCAAAATTAGATCACATTCTCTTTTGTGTTGTTGTATGTATCTCAGACATATTGTGTACCCACTCAAATTTTGCGGAAGATATTGCTTTCAAAGATGGAATGTGTTGTCAACTTTCTAAGTTTTTTTTCCCAAAACTTGTTACATTGAGATACATAAAATTGATTAGCTAAAGAAGTGCAATCAAAATTTGTTATGAAACTTTGCTTTTGCTTTTCATTGAGTTCTTCTTCTTCTTCATTTTTTTTATACGTAAAGTCTATTACTTTCATTTCTTGAAATTCTCACATGTAAACATCCCCCTTTCATTTGTCTTAAATAATTGTATTCAAGCAATGACACTCCTCCATTTCTACCATCACCACATATACTAATTTTGAATTGAAAAAAAAAAAAAAAAAAATCTGTCTGCTACTGACAACTTTAATGACAATTAACGCGTTCAAATTGCTTGAGAGATGAAGAATTTATGTCTATTAAACAATTTCAAAAGAAAAAATAGCAATAAGAGGATTTCTAGAATTTTCTCTGGCACATTTGGAGCCTGGATAATATTATACTCGCATACACACTTATGTATATGATGATAACTCGACTCCACCATAACCAACCAACAAGGGCTACATGTTAGAGCTGATGGTGTTGGCTTCATTGTTGTGTCTCTGCCCATTAAAAAAAAATCGCATCTATCTCCATTGTTTTCACAGTAAAATTGTGTTGCCAGCATGTGGATTTTCATAGGAAGTAGAATAAAATAAACAAAAAAAAGTACAAAAAAACAAAGGGACATACAGGGTGGATCAAATGCAACTGAATGTAAAAAAAAATTAAGACTTAAAAAATTAAATAAAAAAATGGTCGACATTTAAAAAGTTGTAACTGAAATTGTTAAATTATTTCTCGCTTAAAAAAAGCTGTACACGTCAGGTAAGTAAGGTAGTACACTGAAAATTTGCGTCATACCGAAAACTTTCATCTGACACCTTATTGACGAACCACCGCGTTCAGACTCCAGATGCGTTTAGTAATGATAACTGTGACCCTTACAAAAAAACTACTCATCGGAAAGGTAATGTAGTGCGCTAAAAGTTTGTGTCATACTGTAAGTTTCACATTCGACATCTAGACCTCCTTGATCGATCGCCTTCAGGCTTCAGATGCGTTTTAGTTGCGATGAACTTAGGCCTTAAGAAATACATAGGTACTTCCATACTTGGGGAAGATTAGGCAAAGTGCTAAAAAATGTCCCTTTAATCTTAAGCTTTCATGCTGCACCCTAAAAAGAAACTTTTGTGTCGGTAAGTTAAAGTAGTGCGCTAAGAATTTGCTACCGCTAACTCGATCTAATCTAAATTCGGTCTAAATTACGATGACCTTAAAAAATCGGCTTGCACCCATCGAGAAGGTAATGTAGTGCGAAGAAGAGGAACAAAATTAACCCACCCACCCTGTGTAAATCGACTGTCTGTCGTTGTCGTAGTATTTCCTTTGAAACTGCAGAAGTTCTTTACCCCTTATTCCCGGCTCTCCATCAAAAGCGGAAACATTAAAATTCCTCGGCTCATCCCAAGCTGAACCCAAGCGGGCGACTTCCAAGATTTTGCTGCTGCTTCTGCAAAAAAAAAAAAACAAAAAAAAAAAAAAAAAACTCCACTCACCAGATGATTGCAGCATGCTGCGGATAAATGTTGCACCGCGCCGCACCGTGTGGAAATGGAAAAACAATAACAGAATGCCAAAGCATGGAGAGTGGAAGAATTAAAAAAAAAAAAAAACAGCCTCCTCGTTGCATAAACAAATCATAAAAATTCCTTCTGAAAAGGGAAATGAACGTTTTGTTTTGTTTTGTGTTTTTTTTTGCTCTGCGAAATTGTTCCATGCTTGTTTAATTTTTTTTTTGTTCTTTTCATCAAATCCTGGTTCTTTACTTTTTATTGTAATTTTTTTTTTGTAATTAGTCCAAATGGGAAATTTTCTCAATTAGTTTCGTTCGACACAAAAAAAAGTACTTCACTTCATTGGGTTAATCAGTTTCTATTTAAATCTTTCATCTACTTGAACAACAAGTCTTTTTTCATGACCAACCAACCTACCCCATCTTCACATTTTCGGTTTACTACCCACTGGAGCTGGATTTGTTTGAATTGCTATTACTTTGTACATATACATAGTTGAAAAGTTTATGAGGGCTGTTGTATATATAGGGTATATTAAGGTTCCAGCTGTTCACATATTATGTGATACTCGTACGTAACGTATGATGAAAGTTAGTCCCTTTTTTTTAGTTTTCCATTTTTATGTTATATTTGTTTTCCCTTTTCTTTCATGAGGGCCATTGAGGAACTTTAGCTCAATGTCCCTTTTGTTGGAAAAGGAACTGAGTTTCTTCAAAGATATGTAATCAAATCAAATACGTTCTTGATTTTGCCCTTGCGTAGGAAGTTTTTGTCTTCGGACAAAAGGATTTGTTATTGATCCTTGAAGAAAAGTTCTCTTAAAGGCTTTTGTTGGTTAGAGAATTGCGAATTATTTGGCTGAAAATATAGTGGCCGATAAATTATACCATTTTGAGTAAAAAAAAATAAAAAAATAATTTAATATCATTAAAGGTGAGGGTGTACTTTACATACTAAAACCAAACATTTTATAAAAAGAGTCTTTAATGTCGTAGGCATGGCAGTGTGGTTAAGATTTTATTATGAAAGAAAGAATTTAACTTTATATAGAAAGCTGAAAGGAACTAGTGTGAGTCATCGCAGATTACTCGCGTTGACACTCGCTTAATTACAGTTAAATATCATAATTATAGGGACGAAATTATTCTGACATTTGTTTAAGTGACTGTAAGGCACGTTTCACACTGAATTGGTTCCATCAGGTAGGGACCTGATATGGACCTGATATATTTTGACAGAAAAGTGCCATATATTAACTTCTTTTTTTTTAAATGAAACAACAACAACTTAAGTGTGCTTTCACCAAGCTTAAGCTGGAGTTAGTTGGAGGAATTTTTTTGACAATTCATTTTACATTTAAACGTAGTGTGCCTTAAACCGAGATACCTTAAAAGTAACAAAAAAATCTCTTCCGATTTGTTTCCTGTTTCCTTATTTAAAAGAAAACTTCAACAAAATCTGTGAACGTGTAAAAGGGGCCAAAGTTTCGACATTGCAATAATATTGTTTGCTTTATTTTCAAACCATTTCATTCCTTTGTGTTATGTTTTTTTTCTATAAATATTTTTATCATCCACCTATAGATAGGTATAGATATTGGAAATAAATTTTCTTCTACCTATAAGTATTGTTTGAAATTATAAAAATAACTCACAAAACGATTTGTCATTGAGAAAATAAGTACATATATAGACATTTCATCGTCTAGTCGCCATCACCCAATAAAATTCGCAAAAGTACGCAATAAAAATTCAATCAACTCAATAAAATTACATTGTGGGTATGTATATCTAGTATAAATAATAGTAAGTGTAGTTACTACATTGGTCTACCTACATTCTCTTTTCCGTATTTGCTTGATCACCCTCGTCGTCATCATACAATAAAACCACCGTCTGTCCATCAGACATTGGAACAAAAAAAATTTAAAATGGAAAGAAATCAACCTTGCTTTCAGTCCTTAAATAAAATGCAAAAAAAAATTAATTAATAAACAAAACCCAAAGACGCCCTCTGTTACGCCCACTTTCATGCAAAAGTTTTTATTTTATAATTATTTTATGAAAAAATAAGCTTTTATTTATTTCAAATAAATAGAAATATGAAGATGTTTTAAATCTTGAATTTGCAGTCAATGGAACATGGCCACCAATATGTAAAATTTTGTTTGATCGTTTTTGTTTAAAGAATTCGTTTTCATATTAATTAATTAATTAAATATCAAGTGATCTTCTTTTTGATGATTTGGCTCTTTTTTAACTTACGATCTCATAGCAAATGTCAAATAAAAAGCAAATTGACATAATGATATTTTTGACGTTTATGAATTTTTTGTTTTTAGAAGTAAATATCATTCTGTCTGACTTGGCTGTTCATTTTTCACTTCTAATTTGAGATCAAATTAGCAGAAATCAAAAAAAGTCAGTGCAGTGAGTTGAATCTTAACACTATCAGCTATCAAAAACCATACGTCAAAGAATAAAAGCGTCTTTAAGTGACGTTTTTAGTTTAGTGGTAATTTTTAACGTGTTACTAATCAACTAAATATCGTTGAGTGTATACATTGAAATTCTTCCAAATCTGACGCATAGGTGGCTCTACTGTTTGACGCGTACATTGTCTTTAATTTATTTAAAGAATAAAATAAAAAAAAAAAAATATTTAAAAAAAAAAACAAATTTAAAACAAAAGGTGCAATACTTACACCGGCGACTACACCAACCACGGACGATACGGTACGATCTTAAGGTCTTGAGCTTCTCATCATTGTTTTAAACATTACATCGATATGGTACGGACAACGGACAGTCCGTTCCGCAAGCAAAAAAATAGTGTCACGTAGCAATTTATTGCTTGGGCATGTAATTTCCCATGGGCACTTCAGAGAGAGCATTTATTTAATTCTAAAGAAATACAAAACAAAAATAACAAATATAAAAAGAATAAAAGAATAAAAGTTTCAATAACACAATTAATCTCCAAGCTACACCACCTCCCGCACAGCGCCAAGCCGCTGCCGGCCTTTGGATATCGCTTTTCTGGCTTGCAGACTACTCTTCTACTATATATAGGAACACAATACAAATCGGTGAGGATTTGTTCATTTATTTATTTGCATTGATCTAGAAACAATGTTGCAGTTGGATTGAGATATGTGGAGCAGTCGTGTGGTTTTGTATATCCTGAACCTGATGGCCAGATATTTTACGGCGAAACAAGAACAACAACGGATGATGCTATGCGTATATAGCACTTGCCTGTTACCTTCCTATAGCCCGGTGAACGATGTATACTTCTCGATTACACCACCCTGAGAATGAAACTCAAGTTCAAACTCGATGTCAAGGTGAAATTATTTTAGCAGCAGCTGCTTCAAAAATGATTGCATTTACTTACTTTGTGTCTTGATTCATTTAACTTTGGTCATTAAAAATAATAAGTTTACTAATGGCGCAGGTTTTAATGCCTTTTTCGGGTTAAGCTTTATAAACGCATTCGATCAGAGAGCACTGTACCGAGATAATTAAAATTTTGTATTGTTGTAATGGGGGATATGTAATGTATATACATATGAGTTTCCTACATTATATCATGTGAGATTGTCTTCCTCCACATTTTAATTGTCTGATTTTTTTGTGGCCAATTTGGGTAATGACATTGACTTTGTGATGATGAGTTATTCTTCGGTGGAATGACTTTTGTCATCAAATACGAAGATTTAATTTAAATTTCCTTCAGCTCAATTGAACTTTGTATTTAAATTTTGGTAGTTAATTATGCGAGAGACCGATTAGATTATTTAAAAATGATTTCTGATTACGACCGGATAATGGTGTACACAAATTATACACCAACGGTTTTCTTGAAGTACTGTAAGAAATCAGATTCGATACGTGTTTGCTCTAGTCAGCACAACGCGGACTCTATCCATTGCGCGGATAGTCATAGCTCTAAACACAATACATATTGTGTATTGTGTTTCCTCCACAAATGAATGCAACCCAGCATTTAATAATACCGGTTATTGATCCCTTCATTTGTGGAGGCCTTTAAAATGTCATTCTGAAATTATTTCTCAACCGATTCGGCAATTAAATCTTTCTTTATTAAAGAAAATTTAAAGTTGTTAACTTAAAATTTCATCAAATAGAAACTCCTTGAAAGGAAGCAAAAAACCATATACGCATTAGTATCATTTTGTTGGAAGTAGTTGCTGCTGAGGGTTTCGTTGCTGTTGTGGCCACTTTTGCGCAGTCCATTTCTTATCATCTTAGTGGTAAGTCTTCTGGGTCTACTTTTGGCCTTAAATTCTGTGCAGAACAATTCGCTTAACACTTGTAACATTTTTTCTGGATCACCGCAAAAAAATCAATTTCCAGCTTTCAGTTAGGAAACCAATTTCTTGATTGAAAGTACATACGTCAACTTGAAACGTCATCGTATAGATGACGTATTTTCTGCTTCAATTGATTTATTACTCTTTTTATAAGTGACTGAAGAATTGAATCGACCATTTACCAATAAAATCATTCGTTGATATCCGTGAGTTTTATTGGCTCGTTAGTTTCAAGTATTCGATTCCAGTATTGTATCGCTTTGAGCTTTTTGTTTTTCAATCCTTGCCTGAGATTCTTAAGAAAGTCAAGCAATATCTTTTTCCGATCAACCAAACTCTCTGCACCTTATGAACGCAATTTTAACTGCCTATCAATAAATTGTTTTCGATTTTGAATTTTCGCGCTAAGTAAACTATTCGCAGTTAAGTTCTGTTTGTTGTTCGTTTATTTCTTAATCAAATTGAGGCATGAGTTTTAAACTTTTCCGAGAAATCATTAATAAATGTCATTAAGATATCCCATAGTTGTAATAAAGAGTAAGACAGATTAACTAAAAAATATTTATCACTGTTCCCACTGTTCCGTATAGTAGATAAGATGCGTTCTTTTATTTTTCAAACAAAAGTCACGCTTGGTAACCAAATTAACTATTCCACGCAACTTTTTTTTTTATTTATTACGAACACTTGTGTATTTAAAACACTATCTAATTGATAACGGAAAACTAATTGACTTGTCAAAGATATCCACGACTTCCGCAATGATTCTTCACGTAAAGTATAATATAAATTAATTCAATTTGATAATATTTTGAATTTTCTTAGATTATTCTAAATTGACAAATTGTCAGATGAGAATAACAACAAAGTCGTACGGATATCTTAATTTTTCAAATTTGACTATTAGATGCAAAACGGTTCGTTTTAGAACCAATTATAAAATTTTCCTGTTTTAAATTAACAAAATGTCAAAATGTATGTGAGAAGGACTGTAATCTATCAACTGTTGTATGAAATGAATGCGACCATGTTATTCTCAACTAATGAAATATTTCTGATTTCCTTTCGGAATAAATAAAAAAACAAATAAACACAAAATTGCCTACAAAACCTCGTCACATGCCAAAGTGAACCTTGAACATAAAACCACCAAATTCCATTCGAAGAGTACTTAAAATTTGTCAACTGTAAAAAAACAAACAAAAAGTTGATTTCAATTTCAGTTTGATTGATTGGCTACACTACACAATATGATGTTGTATGTATATTGGACATGTTTTGAAATTCAATGTTTCCATATTGTTGTTGTTTTTTTTTTATCACCATCATCATCGTGTAGAAGTACTAGCAAACATTTTAAAGTGTCAGTACCCTTCAAACATTAAGTCAAGATCACAAGCAATAGTATTGCAGTACAGCAATGTAGTAGATTTTTATTAAATAATTTGTAGCATTTTTTTATCTCTCAAAATTGAGTAAAGGTTTTTGTTTATTTTTGAATTACATTTTGTCACTCGGTCAAGATCAAGTGAAACCATTTATGCCTTTGTATAATTTTCTTATTATTTTTCAAGTCAACTTGTTGCCGATTTATTGTGATGTTTATGGGAGAAAACACAAACTCACACACCCATAATTTTTTGTTGTTGAAGAATTGCCATGCAAATAAGGGCGCTTGAAGCGTCAACTAAATTTATTCCTATTTGTCTGTCAGACACACTCTGTATCTTGTGTACTAGAGTACCAAGAAAAAGTGAGAGACCTACTCGATGTAAATAAAGATATGTCGGAGACCCCCTTTGGTGGCATAATCACACTTCAAAGTCAAACAGAGCTAAATATTTGCATCATCATTCAAAAGAAGTAACAGACAATGAATACAAACAATTTTATTTTATATTTAGCACGTTTTACTATTTTTATTTTATACTTACTATACTTCTTTCTACCTATGTGTTTTGCAAATAATATTATTTAAAGTATGTATATGTAGTTAGTTAATTTTGTAATTTTTGTTTGAATGTATCTACCTTGAAGCTACCATTCATGGTCAAAAGTGGCAACATCACTAACTTAACTTGGTCGAGGGAGTAATTAAAACAATCCAAATGTAAACGAACATACCTCAATGGCAATTTTTGTTCGTTGTTGCCGGTTTCCTGTGATCACTTCCACTGAATTAATTAAAGTTTATTATTGTGCGTAACTATGTACACATATAATATATAATATATTAATGTGCGTACCCGGATTGAACTTCCTAAGCTAAAAAGGGACCGCGTTGTTAAGTTTCTATGAGTGGTGAGCCACCATTTTGTGTTGGGGAATATATTGGGATTGATTTTATTGTATTTATTTTTTTTTCTTAGTTCTTATTGTACTTTATGCTTCAGTGGTGGTGGTGGTGGCGCATAGTAGCGCAGCAATGATGTCTCTCGACATGTCAAAAAAAAAATATTTGTTGTCAATTTGTAGTGTAACATTGGGATAGAGCGTAGTTTTGTTGTTTTTTGTTTGGTTTGAGCGCTCCTGAACCTACATACATACATATGTACATGTATTCTTTGATGGAAAAGAATTTGAAAATTGCTGTTTAATGGGATGGGGTTATTTTATTATTTTTATTATTGAAATGAAATTTAAGAGTAGGTATGGGCTTGGCGCTTGAAATTCCATCACGAATTAAGAACACAACATTCTTAGGGTATTTTCGTTTATTTTTTTGACAGGGAAATTAATTGGAAACAAAATTAAATTGTGGGAGGGAAATGTTTGTTTTTAGGGTAAATGAGCATTTAGATAAAATGTTTTTTTTGTTTTTATATAAATCAATTTATACAAAATTTTTATTAACGGTTTTTTTTTTTTATTCTTATTTTCAGGTAAACAATTATAAATGCTACAAATTCAAATAAGATACGTAAGTTATTATATAGAAACGAACAATAAAAAATGACATTTAAATGACAGGTGTCATAGTAGACAATAATCATTTAAGTATGTATGTGTATACGTACATTTATGAAAAAGGAGCATTTATACGGTAAGTAATAGAGTTACTAAAATTACATACGAGAAAAACAAACAGACAATTAGAGTTCCAAAGAATACTTTGGATTTTCGTAGCAACCATATTAAAAAGAAAAATAATGAATTTTCAAAAATATTCCATTTGTCATTTTTACATTTTAAGAAGACTCCATTTTAAATTTAAAAAGTATACAATTTAAATGTTAATAAAGGAGACCCGATAGGAGCCTGGCTGTGGGCGGAAATTTGTTTACATGAAATGTAATGAAGAAAATTAAATAAAATGAAATATCTATAGGTATATTTTATTCTTTAATTTTTGACATTTCTAGTGCTTATCCACCTCACTTGTGTCTTAAATTATGTCTTGGGATCAAGTTTAACGTGATTCCAATCCAATTGACAAATGCCTCTTAAATCCGTATCACCGCATTGTTTTACAGATAAATAACGAAAAAACGATTTATAATGCGAAGCTGGAGGTATTCTGTTCTTTAACGGTTCTTCCGTTTCGTAAAATTATTTTTGTCATTCATTAGATTGCCTTACTTTTTATATTTCCTCAATAAAAAATGTCTAACAAATTTCTTCGAAGAAAAATCACATAAAAAACTTGAAACGAACACTCTCTTACAAAAGTAATAAAAAACAAAAGTGTCAAATTTAATATTCATTTAATGTTAAAAGCTGTGATTATAAATCTCTAAATAAAATCAAACGATCTTAAAATTTCACAAGGAGAATCATCTTATTAACATTTAGTATACAAAAAAAAAAACAAATATAATTATACAAAACTCCCAACCAAACCATCATCAAGTCAACTTCATTTCCATCCATAAATCATAAGCAAGTTTCATATCTTCTTCTTGAAGAACATTTAACAACTTCCCTGTGAACTTTCCACAAAATGCATTCAAAATAGAAAAAAAAAAAAAAACAAATAATGAAACCAACGGAAATAAACATCAAGCTCAACCCAAAACAAAATCATTTATTCATGCTGCTTTTTTTTGTATTTGTTATTGTCTCTTTATTCATCTGATTTTTCAAATGTCAATGCTCACCGGATATTGCTTCCGGTATATTGCATATTGTTTTATTGAAAGCAAAACCATACGTGTCCTCCCTTTCGATTTCCAATCGACCATATAAAATTATTTTCAATTCTAATAATGACATTTCTATTAATTTCTCCATCGGAAGAACAGAACTGACCCACTTTACGTGACTGAACATTATAGCCCCCTACAACACACTTGAATAGAATGCACGTGCTTTTCTTTTCGTTCAATGTAGAGTTTTCAGTTATAAACGTCAAAAAGTAATGACACGTAACATAAAACATAAAAAAAACACACTTGCAATGAACAGAAACACGCATCCCCTTCGTTGAGTTTTTTTTTTTTTTGTAAAGAAATAAAAATAAAAAGAACAATGTCACCCTAGTTTTCCATTATAAGCATGACCGTCAAAGGAATACATTCCAATATAAATGTAGAACAATTGTGAATAGATTTAAAATCAAATTGTCAATATAGTTGAAGTTTGTGTGTAAGTGCATTATTATATCTAAAATGGTGGACAAACATTGACGTTTGTGTGTTTTTTTTAAGCCGTTGTGTCCTATTTCTCATGCTGCCAATTTGACATAGAGATTTGTTGCATACATAAAATGCATATGTTGTCAAAATTTGCAGTACAAACAGTAAAAGGTGCAGAGTAAATCCAATAGTTCACCAACAATGTTATCGATATTTGGGTCAAAATACAGAAAATAATTCAAACTGTCACTTGGTTGCAGATCGATTAATCGATTTTCTCACCAACCACCAGAGGTGCGGTTTATTTGTCTGCATTTCTATAACTTTTTGTTTACGCTGTTAGCGTTTGCTGTTGCTATTGGTGTTGCTCATCGGCTTTGTGCATGCAGAGGAGCAAAGACCTCTTTGGCTAATTAGTGTCACTAACTGAACGATGTCAATTTATTCTTCTCTCAGGGTTTAGAGAGTTTAAAAACCACACACACACACACACACACACGCACGCAAACTTGATTAATGTTTGTGCGTAATCTGATACGTAAAGACGAGATGAGATCCATCAGATATACACACATATCTACATAGATTCTCAACTTAACGTATCAACTAGTACGCGCGCTCATTTGAAACGACCTTTGAAAATATTCGCCTTCTCCACGACGATGACGATTGTGATGCTGATGATGGCTTAGCCCAGCGCAGCGGCAGAAGAGAAAGGGGGACGTAGGATCTCTTTGCAAAATCCGAATCCGAATCCAATCCAATCCAATCTCTAACCACAATTTGTTGTCGAGTATCTAAAAGGCCTAAAATAGGCATCTATCTTTCTATATATATACGAGTCTTCTCTGTGATGCATGCGTAGCGCATATCTATCTCTATACAGCTTGTGATTTCCAGTGACGTTGATGATGGTTTCGGGCCGGGTATCGAGACGAGTATCTGATGTGCGTCTTTGATGGAAACGAGCACGGCAACGACGACGTCGATTATATACGATGGCGACGCGCCTCTCGCCCCATCATCGATCTCTTTGGCGACGTTGTTGGTTACAGCGGTTGTTCTGCAGCATGGCTTTTCTCCATAACTGCTACCACCACCGACCGTCGCATCCGCCGCCACCGTCGTCCGACGACAACTATATGATGTGAAATCGGAATGTTATCAGTTAGCAATTATTAAAAGAAGAACAAAAAAAAAACATTATTAAAACAAAAAAACTTTCTTGAGGTCTTGGGAACGAGGTATGTAAGGCATACGTACATATACATTGGTTGCGTTTCAAAAGGGGAGGAGTGAACTTCAACATTGCGTGTGGTAATTCTGAGAGTTTTGATAAATCAACATTTTATTATTGCATTAACCTTTATTCTAATAATAAAGTAGGAACACACGTAGCCATGCCAAATGTCATGATGGGTCGTTTGCAGTGATTGTTATAGGATGAGATATCTACATTTTTAGCATCTGACGTGACACATCTGATGAAACAGTTTCAAATGACTAACTTACCAAGCGATTTCCTATGATTATTTCAATATTAAAAATTAATAAATCCATCTATAAAAACTAGACTCATGTAGGTATATAACATTTAATTGATTCGAAGAGGTTAACGTTTTTGAACTGATGTCTTATCATTTCTTAAAGAAATACAAACAGAAAAAGTTCACATCGTTTATTATCTGAGCCTGAGGCTTGAAATTCAGGTTAATTATTTCTTGTTGATATGACAGATTTTTTAAGGACCACATGCGATGAATATTTGTGCAGTTATATAGTTTTTGACGTGGAAGAGGAACTTTTTATATATGATACTTTTTTTTTTTGACAGAAAGGTGACATTTGAAAGAAGAAGCTATTGCCCAAGTAAAATAATATTCACCATTTATAAACTCAAAATCTTAACCATCCCACCTTTAGATGTTATATTTTTTTTAGATCAGAGAAAGTAGTAAAAGCTGACCATTTTATTGGCAGTTCAGCAACTGTCAACATATCGGAAGAAAAAACTAACATAAACATACTTCGTATTTTTCAAAGTATTTTGCGTTTTTCCGGTAAGTTATAATCGGCATTTCAACTAACAACAGATCTTGACTCTTGTTAACAACTCTCTTCAACTATCCCTATGATGGTATTCAGTTGCAAAGTTGTCAAAAAATCAATGAAAAACTTACTTTGTGGACCTAAGAAGGCTCACCGGTTTTAATATTTTTCCACAATTCTCTCCACTTATCCCAATATCACCAGTTGTTCATCCTAAACCTTCGGACGTTCTAGTTCACGCAAACCTTTGAGTGAAGCGCGATTAAGCTTTTCCCGTTTTCGTCTACCATGTTCGTTAATAGAATAAAATACGTGCGCAGTTCACGAGAGTCTAGCAGTCTTAATTTTCTTCGAGGTAGATCACGTTCATGTTCAGTCCATATATGGACTAACTCTTCCCAATATAAGGAACCAACAATTCTCCGTAAGATTGTTTTCTCTAAGGGGGCTTAATAGCTATAGTGGCTTTATGCTGAGGACTGAAGCTTAGAATCCATATTATATGAAGAAGTAGAGGTTCTTGTTGTTAGATTTCTAGAAATTTGAGAAATTTGTCAATAGAAGGCGTTGTTGGATTTGAGTAGTCGCTCTTTTGGGATTCGATAATTTACGACACATACACATGTTGTCTCCCCCATATTTGGGTGGTGATCGCTACCTGTCAGATCAAAGATCTGTTCGTTTACTTCCCAAAACTGCCAATTTCTATCAATTTTAGCCAAAGTTCTGTCAAAGTTCGTATACAAAAAATAAAATTTGACAAAATAGTTTCTAAACTGATTCTTTTTAAGGGTCCGATTCTATTGTTTAAAATGTTGTTATTTTTCTTTTCAATCATCATTGACAGTTCAGAAATCTACCCAGTTCATAAAAATTTAATTAAACTGATGATATTCTAATACATTGAGGTTAAGTCAAGTTTTATACGTTTCCATTTCCTTCAAAGACACTTATGCATTTATATTTTAACATTTAAATTTAAATAAGCTTAAAAGAACAATAATCTTATTTTTAGTTTAAAATTCCAAAGAATACCACTCTCTATTTATTACAATGTCAAACCATACATCATTTTTAAATTCAGTAATTAAGCACTCAATGTCATGTGTCGTTGTGGTCTGTCGCATTTTTCTTTCCTTGTAATTTTATCTCTCTAAACCGAATACAGTCTTATAAAATAAAATTGAAAAAAATGAAGAAAATATAACAAACAAATAGAATAATCTACATTTAGACTATTTTTTTTTTTTCTCTCTTCATCAACTTGACAACTTGAGTTGAAAGAAATCTTTCACTTCAATGTTTATATAGAATTTTCTAAATGAATAAGGAATGCAAATGACAGATATATGAGTATGTAAACGCACGTTCTAGCGGTAATCTCATTGTTAGCCGATAGATTGATCTATTAACCTTGACAGTTCAATCGCTGATTCTGTATAACGTATACATAGATAGATATTTTTATATTCTTGTTTTTTTTTTTTTTTTTCATTTTGCTTTTCGATTTGGTCTGATCTTCAAAATGAATGTTTTAATTGTTCCCTTTCAATTTTCCGTATCTTGTGGTTAGATGATGATTAGATAAATTTATAGCAGATCATAGAATAGAATATATAGGGTCTCATTGGGATCGAGCTATTTGTTGAGTTTACATTTTCCGTTAAGTTTTATTTGAATCTGAAAATAGTTTCGACTCAATCCTCCCATGCTGCCACATTGTTGCTGATGGGTTAATGAACTTGTACATTATAGTATTTTCGAATGATGTGATAGAAATCTAATCATGGGCTTTTCGAGGTCAAAAGCAGTTAGGTTTCTACAACAAATGAAAACTTTACATAAACTTCACTTCATTGAGATGACCATATTTGATTTTTTTTTTTTCGTTATTTGTTTCTAGTTGTTTGTTACCTTATTCAGAGTTTGACGTTTTTCATTTGTGACAGATGAAGTGCGTGGTTGTCAACATAAGTTTGATTAGTTTGGCTTTGAACGTTGAACTTTTGATCGTTGAAAAAAAATATATATATAACTTCCGCGTTTTATAAAAATCTCCTGACTGTCATAAAAAAAAAATATGAGATTGTTCGTATAAAGCAATGACACTTTTATTTTCAGAAAATGAGAGTCATCTAGAACAAATTTTCTTGAAGCGCATACATTTGTTCCGCTTTATGTTATCACCGAATATTAATTTTAGTTCAGATTAAAAAATCTCTAGTGTATTTACCAACCAAAGAAATTGAAATCTAGTACAATTACTTTGACAGCATGAAATATGAATGGAGTTTAAGTTTTTACTATGAAGTGAGATAGGAAGTTTCATTTGTGTCAAACGATGAAAAAAAAATCGATTGCCAAATGAATGCGTCCAGTGCAATAGGTATGGGTATAGGTTAGTTCGATTAGCAAAATGATTGATCTTATAAAGATTTACCGAGATTAATTTTGAATCCACTATGATTCAAGGAATTTATGTGATTGATAAATCTCGATATTACAAGAAGATTAAGGTTAGATTTTAGTTAATCACGATCAAGAGGTAGTAAAATGTGTTTTTTTTTTATAAAGATTTGGTTGTAAAATTTGCAACACTGTTTCTAACATACTAACTTAAGGTTGTGATACAGTTAGAAATATCTTTAGCTATTGAATTATGAATTTGATGTTACGGGTATTAATAAATTTACCCAACAGACGTAAAGGATTTTATTTGAAAACAAGGACACAAAATGTTTCATCCATATTTTTAAGTCTTAAGAAAATCACTTTTATGGTGTTTGGTAAAATCGCCAGCGTGTTACATTTGAGTTATTACTTTTTTTTCACATTATGGCATTCAACAATTTTTAATTCAATAATAACTTTTTATTTTTATCTTCAGATAAATGTCATCTTTCTGTCAAATTACAATTTTGCTTCTGTCAAAAAATTGATTTTAAATTATTAAACACTAGATAGTTGTTTTAAAGCTTTTTCTTTGCGTCGTCATTGAGTTGTAAATCCCATTTTTAAGGTGGTAACTGGTAGCCTTTGTGTCCAAAATTCCAAAGGCTTAATCACTACTCCAATAGGGCCCTCGAAAAAATTTTTGATAAAGGTTATGTGCCTTTTAACTCATTCTTGTCAAATAAAGAACTAAGTAAAGACTAAATAGAGACTTTAGGTAAATAAAAAAAAATATGCTAAAGCTATTCTTTGGACCTTGACGTCATTATCCACTAATCAGCAATGGCTTACATATCAAGGTATCTTTGCATTTGTTTTATATTATTTCCGTCGTTAAATATTTACTTTTATCTTCAAAATTCAAAAAAACAAAATTGCAAAACCTTGTTTATCTTTATCTATCAAGTCCCACTTCTCAATAATACGAACAACTCACTACTACTCGACCTTGAGCGCGTTAAAGTGAGAGTTTCTATCCGGAACATAAACATCGCCTTTCGATCGTGTACTTATATTTTTGCAATCGTTTGCATAACTAAAATAAAGTATTTGTTTTTTTTTGTTGCATATATACGCCACGCAAAATACATTTTTATTAATTGTCGATGTCAGTGTCGGCATTATTACCTTTGCCTATAAAAAAAAATAAACGCTTTCATGTTCCGCAATTAGTTAATAAATTAAAAAAAAAAAATTATACGAATCTTTATTATGTGGGTGGATGATTCCATTGCTGGTAACACACCCTGTGAGTTTTCTTTGACAGATGTTGACATAAAAGAGTGAAGAACGAAATAGCGCGATTTGTTGCAAATGATAAAGCTTTATAATAAAATGACAACAACAACAAGAACAACAAACCACACGACAACGAAACTCTCAGTTTACCTTCGCTATAAATTAGATTACAATCTCTCCTCAGGCGAAGTGTGTGCAAACAGAGTCGCATTCCAGGAATTCTTTTTATGCATCTCGTTGTGATCGTCGTGTCGGTTGGTCGGTCGTCGTTTGTCGTTCGTCGATGTTTGCCGCAGCCGCAACAATCTCGATGCACTCTCTATTTACACGCTGCACATTTATTTGACATACATTTATCTCTCTTCTGTCACCCGCTTATTGACAGTTCGAATGTAATGATAAATATTGACAGACAAAAGAATTTAGTTCATCATAGCCATAACGTTTGCGGATTTCACATTGCGATATCGTTGATAATAATGAGATAAAAATTGCAACAGTGCATTGTTTGATAGAGGGTGGGGGGAGAGGAGAGTAAAATAAAAAATAGAGATGAAATGACAGCCACAGCAGCCAAAGCATTGACCCAAACTCATGTTAGTGGAAAACGTCATTTTGACGTCGCGTCCGTCGTCGTGATGATCAACGTCATCGCGATGGTGGTGTCTTTACAATACATTTGGTTTGATCTTATTGTCGGTAGGTTTTGTTAGTTATGATGAGAGCCTGCTGCAAGCATTTATGACAGGCACGACGACAACGTTATTTACGGTTGATATGGTCGAAAGAATTTTTCATCATCTTCTTTAAAATTCTAGCCTCACTCTCTTTCTATGATGTATACGAGTACGTAAAGTACGCCTTGGATGGATTTTCCTCCTCCATATTAAATTTTCCAACGCGCAACCAAACAAGTTAGTCAGTTCAGTTGATGGAATTTAGCTTGCGAACAGACATCGAGTTCCATAAGTCTCACATAGAAACAAACAGAGATGGAAAGACGAAGACAGCGTTGACTTATGTCAGATGCGCGGTGAGAAGTGTAAAGGCGGCTTAAATGTGGCGCCAATTGATTAAGCTTCATTTTTTTGTTCTTATTATGCCTGTTTTCTCATTGTTTTGCACGCGGAATTTTTCCCAGTTTTAATGTGAGGAGGTTAGATATATAGTTTTAGCTTAAGCTGTATAGCTGCGGAACGCTTAAAATGATGGATGTTGTGGTGGCGGTTTAGAGTGAAGCGGAGGTGAACAGAGCAATATATAGCAATAGCAGACATGCAATAGAAGAGATGATAAGTGTTTGTGGGCTGAGGGGAAAAGTATGTGTGGAATTCGTTGGTAGGCAAATCCCCAAAATTGGAATTTTAAATCAAAATTCCACATGAGTTGGATTTATTTTTTTTTGACAGTTTTAAGGTAGAAACAGGAGGCTTAAAAATTTAGTCACGCATCATAAAACAAATTCATTTACCATTGACCTAGTAATAAAAATAGATATAGGTATTTATTTTGCATTGCATGTGTGTTTCTTATTTAGTCTGATTTATGTGCCGTTTAATAAAATATTCTCATATAGTGGTAGATTGACAATTTATGTCAAGAGTGATTTTGATATGGATCTTTATGACAATCTCGTGTAAATTGAAATCTTACGTCTATTTGCCCTTGCAAATTAAACTTTTTTTTTTGTTTAAATAAATCACATTGTGGCTGTCAAATGACTGTTTATATGACAGATTCGTGATGGTTCTCAATCTTTCAAAATTTGATCAACATGTAATACGATGTTATTGTAAAAATTATGAACCCATGAATTTGATACTTCACAAGAACAATTATTTTGATGTCATAAATTGTGCAAGCGAATCCAATATTTTTGTTCTTCAGCCTTTGACAAACTTAAACTTAGATTTTTCTCCAAACTAAAAAGTGTTTAATCCTTTCTTTGTATAGAATTTCATTAGTTATAATTTTTTTCTTGAACGTTCTTCCAAAAAAATTTATTAAAAAAAACTGAATTTAACTCTTTTCACCCCTAAAAATCTTACCTCTGGTTCAATCTTAGAGTACCTACGTACTTTTAGAAAATGTTTAAGACATGACATTCAAGCTCAAAAAAAAGAATTCAGCCGATGTTTTGAAAGTGATTTCTTTATTTCAGAAAATGGTAAATGCTTAAAGAAACCATTTTTAATTTATTTTAGTCCAGTAGTGTGTGCGTAAGTTTATTTGGAAAAACAATTTTTTCATATTTCATTGGAATCAAGAACAAAAGACGACACATAAAATAATTTTTCTGATTTTTACATATCTCATCTTTTTTTTTCAATCCACCTCTCGATTTTAAGAAACTTACCTCTTTAACATTTAGATTTAATTCAACATCGATGGTTGTTGACACACTGTGATAATATTAGATTTATATTCTTGGAATAAATTGAATAAGAAAGATTTCTTTCTTTTAGACCATTTATTTGTCGGTATATCTAAAAGAATTAATTTAATTTTAAACCCACCACGAGTGAGACAAGGTGAATAAAAATTATGATTGATGTATAAAATACAAATAAAGTATTTTACCATATACATAATTAGTCCAGTCGACTGTGAAAGCTCTGGTGCAAGCGATTAAAAAAAATCGTGAATGAAAAAAATTCCTACCTACTTCAAAATGACACCTGTCAAAGTTTTTAACCTATGGTTCGATGAAAGTTTCACATTTTATTAAATTAAGTTAAATATTATTGAGGAAATGCATACGTTTTTTTAAGTCGTTGAAATAATAAGCTAATCCTAATTAAATATTCAATATTTAAAAACAAAGGCGCTTAAAGTTCACCTAATAACTTAACCATTTTCAATTATTATTGGGTAAAGCATAAAAAAAATGAATTTGTAATGGCGCCGAAATTCAACAAAATGACCTTAAACTGCCCACAACGGTCAAGATTTCCATATCCCACATACTATTTTCCTTCAGTTGCTATCCTCACGTATCTCATCTTGATTTTTTTTTTTTTTTTCAAAGCTAACCACGCTCAGCCACAGTAAAGTCGTAAATAAGCTCTTAAGTTTCATCAACTTGTTTTTTTTTTTTTATTTCGATCTTTTGAAAAGGGTTCGTATGAATTTCATATGGTTCCATTTCGCACCATTCGGCCACAGCAAATACAAACACGAAATTACCTTGCAGATGAGAAGCCCCTACACATATTTCGTGTTATGGCCGAACATCTTAAAATGACAGTGAGACTGAGACATACAAAACGAACAAAACCAGATTACTTCTCACTCAATCCGTAGGCCAAATGAGTATAGATCTGGACAAGATTTGGCTCTTTTCTTGCATCTTTATTATTTATTTAATGTAAATCGACGGAGAATATGTATGAATGTATGTATGTACACCGCATGTATGTATGTATGTTTGTGAACAATTTAAAAATAAAATATTGTGTTTTCCTTTTATTTAATTTTTAATTGCTTTGCAAACGAAGAATACAACAAAAATATGAGTTTGAGTGACATTCGCAATCAGGGTTTTTTTTTTTTTTGTTATATATAGCTTTGCTGCTCCGAAGGCAAATGGGTTTCTGTGAATGCAGGTGGAGAACAGAACACATAATATCGAAGCTGGAATTATATAGTGAATGCTATTATTAGCGCGATAAACTCACCACACTTGACGTTAACTGTCACAAAACAAATACATTTCAATTGCAAAGACACCTTATCAGTGATATATCAAACAGCCACAATACACAGAGAATAAACAAACGTGTGACAGATAAAACGTCAATGCAAAATATCTGACAGAAGTGTATTTCCAATGTTATACTTTGTTATAATCTAATGAGTTTACACTGAGTGGTAATGTTATTATGGTGTAGGCGAGCATAAAACAATCAACCAGCAGCTTCAAGTTCATAGAGATCGTTAGCGGCTTGTTATGCGTTTTTGCTGCTGGCGGTATATAGTGGTGGTGGTGGTGGTGGCGCACTGCGCTGCTGCACTATCGGCTTTTTTAGTTTGCTCAATTAACAAGACGCTATTCATGTAATTATAGTGTAATGGGAATTGTTTGCAAATGAATAAGGTGCTGAGAAAACAATTTTTTTTTAATTTTGTGGGTGGATAAATGGTCATTGAATTTTAAAATTTAAAATTAAATTTCCATTTTGAGAAGTGTGTACGATGGTAAAGAAAAATATGAAATTAATAAGGAAATCGCGAGGAGAAAAATTTACGAGTGCCTCAAGGTTAATTGATTGGACCTAGAGATTTTTTTTATATTATATGTATATACGCTTTGGTTTTGTTGGGTATGGCTTATTTCTCTTCTTAGTAATTGATTGTTATCTATTGTTTCTTTTGTTGATTTGGGAGTTTTGTTGTGGTTTTAAAACAGAATTTGGAAATTGTTGTTCGTAAGCAAAAAAGAAGCTGAAATGTGTGAATATTACAAACACAAAAAAAATATAGATAAAAACCGTGGCCACCAAAATCGATTAATATGTATTGTTTATTAATTCACATTAAAGTTTATCGTTATAGACCATCATTTTGCCAAAATCGTCGTTGTCCAGATATTCGAAGTATAGCTGCCGAATAGCCTCAAGGTAAAAAACAATCAATTTTTGATTAATCTCGGCCAAAAAATGGAATGCTAAAATTTAGAGTGAACTCTGTACTATAGTCTACATTCAACATAACTAGCCTCCTTGTGGGAGAATTGTCGCAAATACATAAAAATAAAAGACACACAAATTATTTTAAGATGAACTGAGCTACTAAATTTAACCTACCTAATGTCATATGCCAAAATATTACCAATTGGAAAGCATAGATAAATGGTATTTACACGAAATTTGGTAGGAAATTACGTAAAAAATTTACGAACACACCCAAGTGGAATCCCTTCAAAATATATATTCCATACAGAATGGAATTACCATTCAAAATGGATTCTATAGAAAATTTCAAAATTCGATTATAAAAACAGAAAAAAAAGAGCAAACAACACAAAAAAGCGATTAACTGCTGAATTATATTCAAAATCAAATGAGCTGTCAAACGTAATTAGTAAATTTGAAATGAAAGCACTTTTTCTGTAATTACTGTAAATTACTTCATTTTATTCTAATGAAATGTATTTCATAATAATATGTTTTGATTAGTGATTTTCTTTAAAAACAAAAACAAAAATGACTTCTGTAAAATAAATCATTACATTCGTTTATTTATTATACAGAAAACCCGCTTAAGAGGAACGGCAAAATGTCACAGTTTTTCTGTCACTAAAGCGGGTTTTTCACTTAACTGGAGTGCGGATAAGTGAAAAATTCAAAATTCAAATGTCATTTTTGTGGTGAAAATGGTGGAGGTGAAAAAAAATGGTGTTTCAGGTAAGCGGGTTTTTCACTTAAGTGACCGAAAAATCCTCGAGGGTGAAAAAAGTGTTTCAGATAAGCGGGTTTCTCTCTTGCATTCTCTGTTGAATGCAATGACACATCTTTCAAGTGAAAGTCAAACGCAGACGTAAAGATGACAAATCCGCTCGAAATAGATTACTTAATTTGGCTTAATTCTTTTAATAACTTTATTAGTTTTTTGATGCTTTTTTTTGCAACCATGGAAATGCTATAGTTTTTTGTTTAGCACATCCCATGAAATATCAAAAATACGATCAACAATAAACCAAAATTAAATAATTCTTTTCTATATATGTATGTACATGATCATCAAGAACTTGAATAGAGACACGTACTTGTTGGAACAAACAAAGTTAAAACATAAATGTAATTACACAAACATGTATATAAAGTTCATGGTTCTATTTCTATGTGCTAATTAAAGTCAAAAATACACCACAACATAAAAAAATGCTTTTATACCTTAAAAACATTAAGCCGGAAACACACTATATCGTCTTCTTCTTATTTTGAATGTATGTATACTAAAAAAATAATTTACGATCGACGCTCAGACAAAGTAAATTGCATTCTGTCAAATAAAATTAAAGTTCTTGGAAAACACATATAACACCATCGTCATGATGGCCTATGGATGGGTGCGTCTATGCTCTGAGGTTACTCCTTCTTTCCATCACTCTATGCTGTGCATACCTACATACATATATGTATGTATATATGACCCGTTTTAGGTACTAAATCAAATATCTAGCGCCTCTAACGTTCACATCTTTTTCTCTCCACTTGGCTAGTCATAAAAACAGTCGTAAAAATATCACTTCTTTCCATTTGCATTTGGGTTCAAATGTATATAGAAGCAACCCCCTTCTCTCCTAGAGAGAGAGAGGAAAAGGGGAAAAAAGCTCATTAACGCCTTTCATAAATCGCTAGATTCTCTTATCCATTAAAACAAAAAAATAAATAAATTGAAAACAAAAAGAAAAAGAAATTCAACAAAAGGCGTCCATAATATTTTTGATAAACGTGTTTTCTAAGCCATTTTGCAACACCGAAAATCGTATATCGTTCGGATTAAGTCCGCCCTCGGAATTCCATTGAGATTGTTGCCTTTCGTCGTCGTTGTCGTAGTTAGTCGCCACCGAACCATATCATATTTGCAATCAACTATCCAGTTTTTGACTTCTTTTAGCAAATAAGCGGGGGACAGCAAATAACATTAATTAAATTTTTATATAAACTTGACCACCTGTCAGTCGCCAAAATTCACAAATTAAAAAAAAAAATCCAATAACGAAGAAAAAATCCTAAAATAGTCAATAATCTCGAACAATACGGACGAATGAATTGAAATTGGATAAAAAAAATGAAAAAAAGCCAGTTAACTTCGATTTAATGAAGTAAAAAAAAAAAAAAAAACTCAAGGTGAGACAAGGTAACCAGGTCTACCAAAAATATAAATCCCCAACTGAAGCTTTGGCGAGCAACGACCACGCCAATCTTGGAAGTGTCTCTTGTGCTGGCTGCACTCACTCGTCGTCGTGTTTAAAATGAATATTGTTGACGTGCGTGTGAAGTAACACTCATACGATCAAGCCATCAATGATGGAGCGACTTATCGACCTAAACGTCAAGGCGTCGCGACGTCGTCGTTCTCCCAATCGTCATCGATCGATCGATCGATCGAAATGATATTATTATTATTTCCTTTGGTTATACACATGCGGGCATAAAATATTTGCAAAAAGTAAAAATTTAAATTATTATTCAATTGTGGGCGCGTGAATTGTGTTGTCTCCTTTAGAAGCAGCGGCGCCGCCATAAATATGTAGCAAACAAATAATTTAAGCCTTAAACATACTGCCGACTGATCGGATTTATTTTTATGTCGTTTTACACTGTCCGACCAAATTTAACAATATCGCGTTTGTCATCGACACGATGACGATGACTACGCGACGCACGGGTTGGTATTGTGCGTAGTGATACCAAAAATGGGAATTTTTCTCCGATTTAGTTGGTAGTATCGATTTTTTCAAGTCGAGAATTGATTTATATCTGATGAGTTGGCTTAGAATGGTTTGGTTAAAACTTCTGGTACTCAGTTCAAGTGAAAAATAAATCAGATTTAAATTTACAAATTTTCTTCTTACTTCTTATTTTATTTTTTTAAGGCCCAGTTTTTTTTCAATTTACAAAAATAAGTGAGACGAGTTTGCTAGTTCACCGCCTCCTCAAATAATTAAATTAAGTTAACCAAAACTTCGAATCAAAAACAACCCAAAGGGTGCGTTCCGAAATATATTACATCACATATTTAATCTTTGTTAAAGGTCAGACTGCACTCGACGGAACTGCGCTGACTGACAGCTTAACTGATTAATGTTTTATAATACCTTTTCCGTGCAATTTAATTGAACAGGAAAAAGCGGAGCGTTCAAATGCTGTTTAGAAACACTAATTAAATAAACACAACTTTAAGACAAAACCCAAACAAAATATGTGTCATACAATTCCGTCAATTGTGGTCTTACTTTAAAACATGATATTAGGTTTGTTCGTTTACTTCCCAAAAATTTCAATTTTAGTTCTTTTTTTTATATAAACTTTGACAGATTTTTGAACTACAAATAATAGAAATTGACAGTAAATATATAAGTTGCTACTCATATGCAAACACTTGTACCATTCAATAAGATGTATGCAGATCTATTTTTTGACGTTTCATATGACAGGTGTATTTTATTGAATTTAAGCGAGAGTTAGCGAATGGTTATAAGCTAGGATTTCTTGAATGCAAATAAAAACATTTAAAATTCAAAACTTAAAAGTAAAAATAAATTATTTATACGAGTAATTAAAGAAATTGCAACTTGTTTATTATACCATTATATCTCATCGCTAATCAATCGTTTGTGACAAATTATTAACCTGATTAACATCTTTGATATGTTTGACAACTAAATATCATAATATGTGTCCTTAGACACTATAAAACACAATTTATTATCAATAATACAACTGCGCTCGACTAATTTAGATTCAATCACTCCAAACATGGTCAGGGTCAGACGACAACGTTGGTTGTTGGTATAGTGTATTATCTCAATGTTGTAAACAACACCCGGTTCATGTAACACCTCAATTGAGTTACTAACCAACACCACCCTTACTTGTGTCAACTTTTAGCAAATGCAATTAAGAACATTAAAAAATAAAAATAGAAAACAAAAAAATACAAAACATTAAGAAACAACAAATCTTATGAATAAAATATGACAGATATAATAATTGCAAAATCCTTTCTAAGTCCGATACACACAATACGACCGGCCGGCTGGCCGACAGACCGACGACGCGACGGACGCCAAAAAGATATAAATTATCGCAGTATGATGTCTTGACTTTAAGCTGGAATAAATGCATCGATATAATACCTCGCTGTCCGCTGCTAATTGCATCTTTTTTTTTTTTGCGCGCGCGGCTAGACAAAGGTACAGTGAGTGTACACAATTTAGAACTAGTTCACAACAACACACGGCGAAATTCAAATCGAATGCAAATGTTTTGTACTTGTTTTTTTTTTTTGCTGCGCTGTTGTATTTTACTATATTATGGCTACGACGACTGCTACGAGTGTTCTTTAAGATTTTATCTAAAGGTATAATAAGAGTTATGAGAAGTTTCTTTTGAATGGAAGTTCAATAAAGTTAGATAGACACCCTCTGGATATGGTCAATCGTAATTGAACACGATTTTCATTAATTTATAACCAAGAAGGAGTGAGATGACAGAAAGAAGTCTTAAACTGCGCTGCTTGGACGGAAAAATCTGCGGTAATTGTTTGCAATTAGAAAAGTCGTGCAGGTAATTAGAGAAAATGTATCATCGTCATCAAAGTTGTTGTTTTTGTTGTCGGCAGTGGCAGTGGCGTGTTTTCTCAATTTAGAATCAAATGCAAATATGATAAATTATTTATTTGAGCTTATATCGACTTGCACTTACAACGGCGACAGCGATGGCAACAGCGACAACGACAGCTTTGTGGGGTGTGCACACTCGGTATTAAAACTTTGAAGTCTTATATTTATTTATTTTTAACTTAAAGCGATGCCGCGCCGCACCCGATAAAGATCAAGAATGCTGAATGTCGTGTCAAATGAGATATTACTGCTGGTTGTGTCATGTATCCTTTCTTGGTGAGATATAATTTCATAAGAGTCAGAAGTTTGCAAAATAAACTTTACAGGTGAAGGTGGAAGTTTGAAAACCTTATAAAGGAAAGTGTTAATTTCAGAACAAGTATAGTGCGAGCATTGAAAAACAATAATTATTTTTAATTTCCATAACGGCTTTGTCTAATTAGGTATTAAAACCTGACTAACACTTTTTTGTTCTTCCCCTTCCATTGCCTTTTAAGTAGGTACTACTTAAAATTATACTACGTTCATATAAATTACTCTTCTCATTGTAATTTTTGAATGTAAAATCTACGTATTTAGCATTTGAAACTGTGTTTTGTCATTCTGTTTTGAAATCTCTA
This sequence comes from Epistrophe eligans, assembly GCA_951394125.1. Lineage (NCBI taxonomy): Eukaryota > Metazoa > Arthropoda > Insecta > Diptera > Syrphidae > Epistrophe > Epistrophe eligans. The sequence continues at coordinate 106,826,508 of OX596029.1, read as the reverse complement.
TGTTTTGACATTCTACGTTTTGGCGTTCTATGTTTTGATATTCTATGTTTTGATATTCTATGTTTTGATATTCTATGTTTTGTTATTCTATGTTTTGATATTCTGTTTTGATATTCTATGTTTTGAACATCTTTGTTTTGATAGTCTATGTTTTTGGCGTTCTATGTTTTGGCGTTCTATGTTGTGGTATTCTATGTTTTGGCGTTCTATTTTTTGATATTCTATGTTTTGATATTCTATTGGCATTCTATGCTTTAAAAGTGTATGTTTTTATTACGTTATATATTTTACATCCTATGTTTTAACACTTCGTTTTGACGTTAAATATATCTTTGACTTATTCTAATGTAAGGTCTTGGCATATTCTGTCTTGACACAGCTTCGAGATATTTTATATTTGACATATTCTATTTTTTTAGACATATTCTACATATCCCAATTTTTTAGACGCAAGAAAATTTATCAATACAGAGAAAATATTTATAAGATGATTAAATATGTTTCAGATCTCTTCTTTAAAAAAAAAAAACTTCCCAGAATCGTGAAGTTAATGTGATCGTAAGTGCTATTCTCGTGTGTATTATCGATGAAATCAAAATATTTGTAGCTTTTAAGCCAATTGGTTCATTCCAGTTCCAGCTCAAAATGAGGGATAAGAAATATTTACTTACAAAACTTTTGGAATGTTTTTCTTTCATAAATCTTTTTTACAAATTCACTACCATCACTTGTTTTAGATTACTTACCTTATTTCAGATTCACAAGCTCTACCGTGCCAAATCTTCATACAAGTCGAATATCTGCATGCCACTTAAATCGAACATTTTGCAATGCAATTGTTCACTTTCAACATCATGAGATGCACCCCATTGCTATATATGTATGGACCCTCTTGTTGCAATGTAAAATTAAAAAAACAAAAAAAATATTCCCTCCTCCCAGGCACTAAACAATTTAACGAGATCGTCAGTGTTCGAAAGCCACAGAGCAACAGTAACACCAACAGCCGCAGCAGCTCGACCAGCAGCGTATCAATAAAATAACAATTTGCCATCAATAAATTCGGTTGCATTTTTCGATGGAAAAATACCGCCCCCCCCCCCATCTGATAGACATAACCAGGAAGAGCAGGTTTGGAATCAAAAATATAGAAACACAAACTATGTTCGCCCAGCAAAATAAAAACCAAAACAAAAAAAACATCAACGTTGCGTTGCATTGCTAGAGCCCATCAAATGAAAAATCATTTTTCTGCACGATTGGTGGTGAACTCGCAGCCATCACAATAAATTTCTCCGCGGGACGACCGACCGCAGTGTCAGTGTTGCTATCACCCACCGAAAATGCAGATCGAAATGTATCCCGCGGATATGAACTGACCCATTGAAAGACAACTAAACGGCTCGCTCAAGCTGGCCGGGGACGATTGGGCGACTTAGTGGCCAACTTTTTCTCTGAACATTGATCGACATGGCGCCCAATCGTTTTTATGGGCCAACTTTCGCGCACACGCTCAGCTAGCTCCTCTCTTTCTCTCCCTCACTCTGCATAATGTCGCCTGATATGATAATTTAAATCATATTATTCATACCCCTTGAGATGCCTTGAGATGTAGGCTCTTCAATTTATCACGCGAATTTTAGAAGGGGCTTTGGGGTAGCTTTGCTTTGCTTTTCTTTTCTACTTTATTTTTTCTCTTGTCGTGTGTAAATCGTGTACAAAATATTACGATGCCTCAAAGGGAAACTGGGTGAGAAATAAAAGTGATTGTTATTGTTATTGCACGGTCAAGTAAAACGAATAGGTATATCTAAACCGTGTTGAGTGCAATTTATCAAAAACAACAAACTATATCTCCCAGAGGGTTAGCAATAGCATACACAATTTTTTAGGTTACAACGTTGATTTTTGTGGTCTCAATATAAGATATGCAAATATACCGATATATGACAAAGAACTTTGCTGCTAATTAATGTGTTCTGAGAGGTTGAGAGTTTTTTTTTTTTTTTTTTTTTTTTTTTTTTTTTAATTAAAAAATCCACACCATTAATTCAGTGATTTATAAAATTAAAAGACTCTTTGCTAATCACATTCTTAAAGCTATCTAGAAATAACGGTTTATCGATGATTATTCTGAAATGTTAATGGCAAATGTCGATATCGAAGAATAAGCCTTGTCTGTCCCATCAAAAGAAGTTAAGAAGTTAATGACTTTTTGGCTAACAATACATTAATTACGGCAAGTTTTTTTTTTTTTTTTTTTTTTAAGTTTGGGTTGAATGGCTTCAAAAATTCGAAATCTTGATCAAATTATTAGATGGTAAAGATGACAATGAAAGTCATGTTTGTGTGTTTTTATTTCAGAATAACGGTTTTAGGGTTTATATATCAGTTAAGTGGCATTGCCCTTGAATTTTTGTTGATGGGCTTATTATAGAAGGTTAATAAAGGTCACTTTAAGAAGTTTGATCAAGATTATCAGTATCGATATTCGTTTAACTTGTGTCGCCGCTTTTGGTGGTGTCGTTTGTGATTGGTTTTTGCTAAGTTATCATATTTATATAAAATAATTAAGTGTTTAAGGGAGACGTTTAAACAAAACCAACTTGAAATAACGCCTTAGAAATATAGAATTGTATTTATTTCCAATAGAACTGGATCATATCTCCACATTTAGGAAAATCTTAGATTACTCTATTAAATCAATGGCTGCTTTGCAAAGTAGTGCTGGAAAATCACAGATTAGTCTATCAGGTCAAAGATTAATAAAAAAAAAAAAATTGGTGTATCCTGACAAATGTCGGATTACACATGAAAATCATTAGGTTACCATCGCAAATAACAGATTTCGTAGTCTAGCAAATCACAGGCTACTCTGGAAAGCACGGATTACCTTTGATAGATTAGAGATAATTTTAAAAAATCAGATAACTCCTGCAAATCAAAGGTTAGTATGACAAATCACAGGTTATCCTTGAAAATCAATTACATATTTGTAAATCATTTAAACAAGTCACAGGTAGAAAATATAAATTTTTCAAATCATAAGTAAGCCTTTCAAATATCAGATTACTTGACAAATCACCAGGTTTATTTTCCAAATCATTGATTAGTCTGGAAAATTATTGGTTACATTTAAAAAGACCTTAGTTCTTACACACTTAAAATTATTAATTTACTATTAAATTATTATTATAATCACTATTCCTACACAAAAAAAAACACAGGTTATTTAAAAAAAACTACAGATCTTTTAAGTCTGGTAATCAGAGATTAAACTACAAAAATCAAAGGTTAGCCTGGCAAATTACAGATTATTCTGAAAAATTACTGTATTATGTTGAAAATCTAAAAATAACCTATGCAAATGAAAGGTTGGCCTGGAAAATCACTGGTTTGCATTGCAAATTACGGATTAGTCTGCCGAATCATAGGTTATCCTTAAAACATTACAGATTTACTTTGAAAGTTGAAAGTTAGTTAAAAGATAAATCCACAAATCAAAGGTTAATCCGAAAATCAATGTTGCTCCATGCAAATTGTGGATAACAAATATTACCTATAATATAATATAATATAATATTGAAAACTCTTGAAAACCTCTTGAGGATCTGGGTCGCAACCAAAGAGCTCCACCAGCCAATTCGGTTCCTCCCAAGATAGTTGAGTCGGGGTCTTCATCTACTCCGAGGTCCCTCGGCTGTGCACTCAAATATCTTCCAGCTTGTAGCCCCCCCGAAGGTTGTACAAATTCTTACTCCGGGCCTCTGTACATATAAATAGAATTGCGCATGTGTCTTACTTATCATCCCCCGTGGCGTCATTTCGTTGAATTTTGACAACAGTATTAATGTGTGTAATATAATGTCTCAGCAATCTAGAAATAACCAGTAACAATATTTAAAAGTATGACACACATTAATGTTTAATTCGATCTAATTATTTCCTCGTTTGTGTTATCTCAAAAGCAAATCCCCCCTTTCCAAAGAAAAAACAATTTCCGAAAAAAGGTTACGTATACGCCCAGTAGTCCTTATATACCATTGTATATTGAGTTTATCTTTTTATCTTATCTTGCCTCGACGAAAAAAAAAAAACTTAAGTACATGTTCAATTTTGTTTTGTTGTTTTAAAAAATCGATCGGCCATTTATAATCTTTTAGTCAGCCAGTGCCTTACTTACCACACAATAAACAAAAAAAAAATCAATTAACAATTATACCCACTTTATTATTACAGCGAAATATCAATTCAATACTTTGTTGCGCTGAGATAATACACACACCAAAACTGCAGACAAACATGACTATGTGTATTGTGTAGCTTACCTAATGACATATAAAATTATTTCGTTTTGCCAATTGTACCCTAAACCTATTGATTCTTGTGCGCTGTGCGAGTTGCATAAATGAAAATGAAAACCTTATTGATCGCAATTAAATCGTGATATGAAAGTTTAACTTACGGCCGAGCCGCGATAAGCAAACAAAGAGTCGGTCTCGGTCGTGTCCGGCAAAGGTTTATTGTCATATCAAAACAACAAGCGTATATAGATATATGTATGTAGGTAGATTGAAGTATCTTTTTGGCGCAATAGAGTATGTCAAGTTAAAATTGGCGAAGAGCTGCAGCAGCAGCACCACCGATATGTGGTTCGACGTTATAATAAAAAATAAAAAGAGCCAAAAACAGAAACGATATACCATAAGACTCGCAGTTAGGTAAATAGTGCGGTGGTGGTTGAGGCGGTTGGCCATTAGGATAGGGTAAACTTAAACAACCAGCAGCAGACATTGCGCAACACTTAAACTGCGCTCTGTCAGTAGCGCACAGAGATTGGTAGCTCGGTTGGTGCCTAATCGAGCCTAACAGACACAATCTGAGTTTGCAACAGAAGTAGGTATAAGCGTTTTTTTTCGTATTTTGTATTCGTTTGTGTACCCCCCTCTAGAGGCCGGTTAAAAAAAAAAAAAACCCGAATGGTTCTTATACATTCATTCCACCTAGCACCAGCACCACTACTGTTTTGTTGCTATTTTCTTTAGTTAACTCGCTGCCGACTTTGGAATATGCCTCCCTCGGCTGCGTCAAGCGTTTTTCCATTTAGATAGATTTTTTTGTTTTTTTATTTTTGTTGTAATTTGCATTTTGCTAAGTTTTTTCCTTGTTTGATGTTTGCCGCGGTTGAAAATTACAAAATAATGCGGATAAAACTAGAAGTATGCTTTGACTTCGATACTAGGCTTCTCTAGCCACACATACACTCTAGGTCTTGAGATTTTTTTATTCGTTGGTTACTTGGTTAGTTGGTAGGTTGTAAGGTTTGTGAGTTGTTGGTTCTTCAAAGCGACAGCTATAAGTGCAACAAATAAATGGAGTGTCGTTGTTTATGTGTCGCGACGAGCGACGACAATGAAGCAGTTTTTGTTTGAATATTGTGTGCTATTTCATTGCACACACACACAAACACACATTCACACACATTCAGTGATCAGCAAAGTGCAAAAGAAGGAGAAGTTTTCTATTTGTTTGTGAAACCATGAACAACAACAACAATAAAAAATAAAAAGAAGAATGAATTGAGGACAATTCAACCATTCTTTCAGATAAAAGATATCAAAATGCGCACTTTCTGTATGGATAAGAGTTTTTGTTTCTTTTATTATTATAAATATGATTTTGTTGTTGTAAGAAGTTGTGGTGTTGTTGCGAAATTTAAAATAACAACAATATGATAATTGAGTTTAATGCAATTTTTTATCTTTGATTTTTTGTTTTTGTATGTATTGTTAATAAATGTTTTTTTTTTTCTTTGCAGGTAAGATCAAAATAAACTTTAATTGACCAAAGATTAGGTAATGGAAGATTTTTGAAGATTGAGTCTGAATTTTAAAATATTACTAGTGTCAAAAATCTTTAGAAAGAAAACGGGAACATTCACCCCTGTTGGTTGTCAGGTTATAGGGAGATTCCAAGGAAATTGTTAAGCTGAAGAATTGGTCAAAAATGCAACAACACTACCTATTTTGCCAAATCGGACAAATATTGGTATGTCCATCGATATATGCAAGATGCTATAGAGAAAATAAATCTTAGGTGGAATTAGATCACCACTTGTCTGACCACATCAAAAAAGATCTGAAGCGCTCTAAGAGTTACGTTATTGGTATCATTACCGGACACTGTCTTATAGGCAAACACGCACAACGAGGCTTGCAGTAGTTTCAAAAGATTTCTGCAGATGATTGAACGAAGAAGAGGGAGAATTAATTACTCAACTTTTCTGTACGTATCCTGCTTCATTTCAAAGACCCCGGGGCGGTGGTTAGCACTTGAATTGACTCCGTTACGAAGGTAGGCCGCCGTGAGATTAGGCCTTAATTGGCAGGTGTCCACGTTAAACCCGAATTCACTTTCCATCTTAAAGACGTAGACTTCACCTCGGAGAATTCTACTACAATGATCCTAGCAAGTGATCGAACGATTTAAACTATCGATAATTATTAACTGAATGATTTGAACTATCGAACGAATTTACTCGCTCATATTTTTACAGTTCATGTAGAATTTGTATTGAAATGTTTTTTTTTTTTTTTTTTTTTTTTTTAATAAGACTAATGGATTCTTTTCATAATAAAACTGAGAACAGTAATTCTTATCAAAATTTATTTTCTATTTTTTTATCAAACTTCAATTTATGTTAAAAAATAAATTCTCTAAAAATAATTCCGTCAAATTTCATCAAAATATCGATGTATTCAAAAACCTCCAAAAAATGCCAAAAAATTAAGGTTTGAATGAAACAAGGTTTGTTATGCTGACATCAACACAAGCGTAAATTAAATGAGTGAAAATAGTAGATAACAATAATATCTTACTTGTCCTTAATAAAATGAAAAAAAAGGTTAGTCTACTTCTGTTAAAAAAGAAAGTAATTGAACGAAAACCAAGATGAACATGTCCTCATTTTTCGATTCTCGTGCTACACCGATTTTGATAAATGATGTGTCAAACGAAGTGGAATTTACTGCCAATCTGACGAATTATAATTTTATTTTAAAAATAATAATAATTTGTTTAAAAATTGCATTTGTTTGTTAAATATTATTCCAATAAAAATGAACTCTAAAATGAACACTTCCACTTTTCAATTGGTAACATTTTGGCATTTGACATTAAGTCCGTTCATTTTAAAATAATTTGTGCGTCTTTTATTTTTATTTCTCGCACAATTTCTCTCTGACAAATGACAGGTGACAGTTTTATACCTATATAGAAAGTTCCACCACACCCAAAATGACAGCTCACACCCTTCGTATATCGTGTCTTAAAAGGGCATTGACTTTTTAATCTGTGCACACATCCCGATTAGCAATCAATTCAAATTCAACAAATATTAATCAGCTTAATTTTTTAAGTATTCATAATATCCGTTAGCGAAATTTTGTCAAATTTAACTTTTTATTTAAAAAAATAATAATATTAATCCAATTTATTATCTATTAAGTTCTTTTTCCTTACATAGACGCGATTTTATTGTTGTGAAATTTTAGGACAGCAAATAATAATGTTTAATTCATTAAATTTGCAAAGATAAAAAAGCCTGCGTTCTGCCTAAAAGTTAAGAACACCATGCTCGCTAATTTTGATAAAAAGAAACCGTTCAAATTTCCTTTAATAACAATAAAAAAAAATTAAAAACAAAACAAGAACAAAAAATTAAAATAAAAATATTTGCATAAATCCGTCTTATACCTACATATAGCTACAAAATGCAAATTAATTACCAACGAGTATCTTGGAAGCTTTGAGCGTATAAAAAATTTTGTATCTTTCAACATTTTGTGATGAGAGAGACAGGCACTTGGGGATTGAACAATTATCTCTGTACGACATATGCGACAAATTATTATACCGCTAAACCAACCTCCCACTTAATCAATATGTATTTTTCGCTTAGATACCTACCATTATACCAACGAGTGTTCTTTGTGAGTGCGGTGCGGTGCTATGCTGTGGGGCAGCAGCCGTGCTCCGTGGACACATAAGTTAAAAAGTTGTTAAAACCAATTTTTTCCTGTTATTGCTTCTATTATTATACCCCTTACCTACTCTAGGTGTACAAAGACTATAATATACCTACCTTGTCTCCTGCAAGCTGTTTCAAATATGGAAATCATTTTTGTATCTTGTGGTTCCGCCTTCAAAGGTGGATGACAAAAAAAAAAATATGACAAAAAACTTGTCATGCTACTGTATATTCATTCAGCTGACAAAAAAAAAATTAAAAAAAGTTTCAATGCCTTGCCACGCATGATTCATGAAGTATTTTGTGCGCTTTTTGACCGTTTCCAACGCGAGACACTATGACATTTAGCTGTCAATCGGTTTATGGTTGCTTTTTTATGCTCTTGTCAGTCAGATTTTTTTTGTTTTATTTATTTATTCATTTTCTAAACCAAAAATAGACATAACGCTCCACCACTACTCCAGTGTAGGTATATACATTTTGAGTATTGCGTTTGATTATCCCTTGCTGGAGGAAGACAACAAGAATATAAAAAAAGTTAACAAATTCATTCAGAATGAGTTGCAACCCGAACAGTGTTGGCTTTGTGTGTTAATCATTAAAATGTGTATTACAAAATAAAATAAAATCATATATTCTTACTAACTAGGTTTTTATATTTTTTGTTCAATACGAACAAAATTAATTCTGTAGGGAAATAAATTTTAATTTTAAATTATTCAGCATCTGAGTTTATACGTTGATATTCTTGCTTGCTGTTGAAAATACATATGTATGTGTATAACTAAAACACTTTGTTGTTTGTTTGCATGACTCATTTTTTATATTGTTGTTTTAGGAGAAGATTCTATAGAATTTATAAACAGGAAATGTAATTTTTGTTTTTAACCAAATTTAGACTATCAACTTTAAAATTGAGATGTCAAATGAGGAAAGTGGAAACAAATATAACCTTCCGTCTGTCCAAATTGACAACTGGTCTTGCTGAATATTGTACAAAATAATTAAACAGTTGGATTGAAATTATGACTAGCATTTAAGATGAGCAGGTTTATATAACCTTTTATTATTATGAAGGTTTTAAGTTGATGAGCGAAAGCTTTTAGAAAATAAAAAAAATCGAATATCTCAAGATTAAGATAAAATAAAAATTCTGAAGACCAATCAATAGTGTTTCTGACTGACAAAGCTGACATTGAAAATTGTAGCACCAGGTGACTGGAAATTATGTTAAGTCCTCAATAATTGCACTTACATGGCGCACCAGCAAGCTTCTTCTAGCAGTCTCTAGCTATAGCTGTCTCAAATTTCTCATGCCAAGTGGGTTAAAGTCTCGTCAAGTTTTGTGGACTTCCTTCATTGCGGCTTACCTTGGCTTGGAATTAAAGGCTCTTTGGGTCAAAATATTGGTACCCCTGTCCGTTGTTCGTGGCATTTTTAAGTGACCTTAAAAGGGACACCTTAGTTTCTCCGGAGAAAACATAGCTATACTGTTATTCTTCGTTTGATCTCGGGGCTGGTATTGATGTCTGACAGTTAAAGAAGTCGCATGATAGCACATTGCCTTGATAGAACAGCTTGCGTTCTCAATCTTCATCTTGCACAAACAGATGATGTTGGTAGTGGTACAGTTTGAAGAAATGATATTTCCATATCTACTACGATGTTCCCTTGATCTTTAAAACAGGCTTATGGTTCGGGGTTTCTAACCTTTCGCTACTTGCCGGAAGTCATCATCAATTTTCATTATGGTTGTCGCGTAAAATTCAGCAAGGCAAAGATCTTGGCAATGTTTCCACTAGTTCTCATATCAGCCTTATGTTAGAAAATGTACCCTTGATGCGAACTGTCGTGAGGCATTCGTTTGCATATTTGAAATTCGAGACTTCTTCCCTAAGCCTATCTCCAACGACAAATTGAAACTCAAATAGTTGCTAATTTTGTTCTCAGTAAAAGTCGCTGCACTTTTAAAATATGTCTTCAAATTTTTGACGGGGTGGGGGGGGGGGGTAGTGTTGAACCCAATTATAGCTATAAAAAAAGTGTTGGGAATGACAAGAAACAATCATTACCCATATTCCCATCTCCAAGAAAAATTTGCATTCTATCCCTTTACTACACCCATGAAACGAGTAAATTTGCTATTTCGCAGAATTTATTTTCCCAAATATTTCTATTTGATAAGTTAATAAGAAACTAAAAAAAATTTACTGATATCGATTTCTGCGTATTTTACAAAAGAAGTTAAACTAGCTTTTTGATATGCGCCACAAAACACCATACCTCTTATTCCACAATTGAGAAATAATTATCAAAACTCTAGGGTATCACATCCTGGTAAAGTGTTTCAACGAGCAAAATACTCTATAAAACTTACTCAGCGGGGACTTTTACGAAAATTTCGTTTAAAAGTCGTATAGAAAAGTGTTGTCCTTTAATTTTAATTGCATTATATTTAGGACGACCGAGGACTTCAAATAGTGCGCTATAATTGACCTCAACATAAAATAAAAAACTGCGAATTAATAAAAAAGCGAAATAGTATTGTTGAAGTAAAAATTTGCGAGAACATTGCGAAATAATACAGAAAACGGTGACAGTTAACGAAATTATTACAATCAAATGTGTACCTAAATTAAAAATGGGGCCCAGTATTTTTTATTTACTCTTAATGATGAAAAATACTTTAAAAAATATAACATTTTTTCTATTGAATTTTCAAAAATTCGCGTTTTCCTAATTCGATTTTTTTCTTAATTTTTTTTGGTTTTGTCTACGTGTACCTATTAATTAAATTAAAATAAAAGTCTCTTACTTCTATTAAACGCCTTTAAAGCTAAAAATAGAAATAAGCAATTAAAAAATGCGAAATAGAATAATTCGAGTAAGTCACATCGCAAAACAAAAATTTGCGAAGTTAAAACTTTGGAAAATAAATCACTTTGCAAAACAATAACTAACTAAAATGAAAACTTGCTCAGTAAATAACTGCAAATAATTGAAATGCGAAGAAGGTACATATCTACCTAATTTCCATCATACATACTGCGAAATGAAAAGTGTTTTGTAAAAAAGGGAAACTTTAAAAGATTTCATAAGAATGATTGATTAAAAAAAATACGCAACTAAACATTGCGAAATAGATAAAATCACATCGCAAATTAAAATTGCAAAATTAATTACTTCGCAAAACCATTTAAATGCGAAATACCTACAACATATTGCGAAATAAAAAAATTCTGACCAAACACACGGAATTTGACACTACAAGTATTAATTTGCGAAAACAAAAAGAAACTTTTTAAGTTTTTATGAAACTAATTTACAGAAATTCTTAAATCTAGAATCTAGCTAATTAAAAATGTAAAAAAAAAACCATTGATTTAATTGCAATGTCTTCTATCCAATTTAAACAACACAAAATAAAAAAATTAAATTAAAAAGCTTCATAATCAAAATGTTCATTTACTACTACAGGTCATATGTAGGTATATCTCCCCTCTTAATCCGACATACACTCACATTTCTAGGCCACCCACAAATCTAAAAACGAAACTAAATCCTTACCACATCCAAAAACAGCTAAAACAAACTTTTAATCTAAAAATAAAAGAAACAAAAATATCTTTATACCTCACTCATGTGTTCTGTGTGTGTTGTGTTGTTTTGTGTCGCCAAGCAAAGTAAAGCAAAGCAATGGCACAGTGCGATATTATGTATGCCTGGTTCCAGATATACGTTTTACAGTACCTACATAGTTCGGGAGCCTCAGTGGGGGGCGGCACTGCACGTTGGCCTTGATTGCCTCTCACTTGCAACTCGGCGACAAAAATATTCGAAAGGTTTTAGTTTTTTTTTTGTTTTTTAATTTTTTTATTTGGGATATGCCTGTCTTGTAGAACTCAAAAAATAAAATAATATAAGACAATGCAACCTATATATGCAAAAGTGCATCGGGTACAACTTCATGACTACGAAAGAAAAAAGATACAAAAACGACACAAGTCAGACTGCAGCTCCTATAGCAAAGCAACTATGTAAATCTGTCTATAAGTCATAAACCAGACAAAGGTAATGGCGGATAATTAGCAGTGTTGTTACCTGGTTCGGTGGAGTCGTCTCTGCATATACAGCTGAGAACTATATTGAACAATAAATTTCCTTCATTCAATTTGAGTCTTGAAAGAGAACAACACTTCTCGTGTAACAGATACACGCAGATAAAGTATCTTTTTGCTGTTTTTTGTTTTTATTTTTATTTTGTATTTTTGCAAGCATCAAATTAGAATGTTCGCATTCAGATGTTAAATTTGTATCTTTATCTAATGCGATTGTATCCATTTAGAGAGTGTGCTGCGGCAAAGGTATAACAGTTATGGAAACGCCGCCGCCGCGCGCGCCGCCACCACCACCGCACTATAAGCAAAAGCAACCGAATGCTTCTCATAAACAATCGATGATAATTAGTTTTGGCTGTAAATTGCCGGCTTTGCTAGTTTTGTCGATTATTATCTACGTATATCGACAAGCAGTGTTGTTGTATACGATCGATATTCACGGACTATAAATGGGAGAGATGTAGTAATGGGTATGACCTTTGGGGATGCGATCTTCACCATAAAATGATTTTTATTAGCAATTATAGGGAACAAATAAAAACGAGGGGGGTTAAAAGAGGGAGTTAGGAAACTCTAAGCCGCCAAGTTTGGATTTGATTGATCGGCGAGCATCGAGGAAAAGTATATAGGAAGAGTATAAGATACTACTTTACTTTTTTTTTATGCGATGTTAATTGTGGTTTTTAATTTAGCAATTTATTAGTTGTTTTTTTTTTTTCTTCGTTATGACTTTGAAGAAGATTGCATGGTTTTTTTTAAGATGGAAGAAAAAGTAAAGAAATTATTCTCATTAGTCATAATGGGGTGTAAAGTGGTAGCAATAACCTTTTTGGGGCTCAAAGAAAGAAATTTTTATTTAAGGTAATTATAGTGATTGAGATTTCAAGACTTCAACTTCGGATAAACGTTATTTGGCTGGCAAATATAAATTTTTAACATTCTTTTCTAAATTACTTCTCAAATAAGAGAGGAGATGTCAATCAAATAAGAGAGGAGATGTCAATAAAAGGTAAAACTGACAACTAGTGTCCGACCGAAGGTCGATTTTCAGCCGAAGCCGAAGCCGAATTATTAGGCTGAAAGAAAATCTTCGGCCGAAGCCTAAGGTTGAAAAAAGTCAAGAATTCTCCTTTCCAATTGGATAAAAATATTATTTTTAATAAAATTTATTGCTTAAAAAACATAAGACAAATAAAATAAAAATAACTAATAACTAATTAGTAATTATAAAGAAAAAAGAAATATATAATTCATTTTTAGTAATAATTTTTATGATGGCACACATGTATTTTGAAATTTTTGAATACCTACCGAAGAAAATATTGCAATCTTTTCTTCGTTATTCAAAAATTTCAAAAATTGAAATTTTTTCCGGCGCCTTGTACGATGCTCGATATAATAAACAGATCCTTCGGCTTCGGCCAAAACTTCGGCCTAAAATGCCGAAGCCGAAGGTTTGGCCGAATGTTGTTTTTTTGGCCGAATTCGGCCGAAGCCGAAGGCCGAAGCCGAAGCTTCGGTCGGACACTACTGACAACACTAGCATACCAAATTTACATGACTGTTTTAATTAAATCAATTGTGTTCAACAAAGCTACTTTAAAAGGAAACTACAAACAAAATTTTAAGGATTTTGTTTCTTCGTGCGAAAGGTAGGCACAAGATTTTTTTAAAGAAATTGCCCCTTCAGGCAAAGAAAGAATTTTCTGGAGATTTTTTGACGTTTGCTTTTAATGTCTTGTACCTTTTACACGAGAGAACAAAATCGTTAGAAATTTTCTTGTAGTTGCCTTTTAAAGCAGCTTGGTTGAACACACACTACAAGAAGTGTACGTGTGTGTAAACACATACAATTTTATTGGAATTAGTTTAATGACAGAGTTACAAAAGGGGATTTTCCATTGAATACTAAATGACATAATTTTTAATACAATATTTACCAACTGTCTGCTTCGACTTCAAACAACAACAACAACAAAATATCAACATTCCATACTGATTACCTTTTCAGTGCGAACATTTTCATTATAATTAATTAAAATTATAACCAAAAAATTCCAATAAAACGCAAGAATTTATATTTATGTACATTACGCCTATGTTCCTCATTTAAAAACCAAAAACAATCATCAAAACAAAACCATTCCAAGTTTCCATATATAATAATAATAATAATTGTTAATTCAACAAAAATATTTACAAAATTCCAAATATGGGTTCATACTAAACCAACGAAAAAATTTCATGTTTTTTTTTAAATCTTTGATCTTTTTATAGATTTTTTTTTTGCAAAATTTAAAAACAAAATAATTTAAAATAAATAACAATCACTTCTTCAAAGTGATAACCTCCATTAATGGCTTTTTTTCTTTATTTACTTTTATTTATTTTTTTCCAATTGTTTGTATAAAGTTTGTCGCTCCCAAAAATCTATTAAACAGACGTGCAAAGTCAGTATTTCATAATTTTTGTATTAAATTTGCAAATAAATTGATTTTTCTGTGTAACTTGGCATTGAATTTGAATTCTCTGTGTGCAGCTTTATGAATTTGAATTTGAACACGTTCAACAGTCTCGTATAAGTAGTAAGTATGTGCGATCTATATTGCTCACTCTCTTCTACAGATCATTATAATATATGGCTGTCATTACTTTTAAGGGGGTAACAGGAGAAATGTATACAGAAGGAGTGTGCTGCATCGAAAACTAAAATAATAATAAAAAAACAAACTTATCAGTTGACAATGTTGACATGTCTTGTAGCATAACAATTCGACGTAACGCGACACGAATGTTTCTTTTTCTTTCAGTTTTATTTTTTGTTTCGCTTTTGTTTTTTTTTTTCTCTCGAATTATTGGTGACCATAAGTCACACACTGGTTTTTTGGCCTTTTTGGTATTTTGGCATTTGGTATCGGGTTTGGCGAATTGTGGTAGATATATATGTATGTATGGTATGTATGTATTTCTGTTATTGCAGTTTGTGCTGCGTGAGTTTCTTTCAATTGGAATTTGCGAATTTGCTTTTTTACGTGAAGTGAAAGACGATGGAGAGGATTGCTTTTAGGTTTTTTTGTTTGATTTTTTTTTTTACTGTTTTGGGAAACTGTCAACAAAACATAAGTATTACAGTTGTTGAATTTGAATAAGATAACCTACTTTTGGTGTGGGCAGGAATGGAATTTTGTTATTTAAATTCATTGTAATCAGTTAGTATGCCAAGAGTGTATTATAGGTTGAATAATTTACTGGAATTAGATGCCTAAATAAAAATAATAGGGTTTTTTTCTGTACATATGCGAAAAGGTTGTTTTCTTATAGGTAGGTATTGTAGATTTATTCTAATAAAAAAAAACATTGAAAATTCAGATTAGTAGATAGGTATTGTAGAGATTGGCATTTTTTAAATGCAGAATAGCTTTTAGTTTTAGTCAATAAACGCTCCTCCCCTAGACCAGAAAATATTTGTCTCCACAATAATTTTAATTTAATCTGAATGCCAAAATAATCATGTGAAGTATCTTCTTAAATAACATTTTATTTGTATTTATTTTTACCTAAGCTTTTAAATAGCTAATATGACATTGGTTCTCGAAATTGTTATTTATGTTTTTTTGTTTTATTTTTTTATTTGCAGGTAAGTGACAGACTTCGAAGGTCATCATACAATTTTAACTATACCTACATAAGTCGAAAAACAAACTAAGTGAATTCCTATAAAGAGGTTGGTATAAACGAACGAAAGGTATGCAAATGCAAAGTGAAATGGAATTTATTTGTTAATAACAAAAAATAAGACCCAAGAGTCAAAACGAAGAACTGTGCTGTGTCTGTTGTTGAGCGCCCTCTGTGTCTCTAATGTCATAAATACATAAGTCACATATTTTGTGTATACCGTTATGCAATGTATTTTTACATTGGTCTCAGTTTGTTAGAAGAAATATAAAAAAATAAAAACAAAATACAAAACATTTTTCAAGACCTAAGCTGCAATAACTTCACACAAAATGATTTATATATATTAAAGCCACAGAGCAGAGCACGTTTATTCGCATAGAATTTGATATGAAAATCATATTTCTTTTTTTTATTGTTTTCATTTTGTTAAGCGCTTGGCATTTAGTCGGTGGAAAACCGCACAATAAGCGATTTATGATTTTTTTTCATGCAGCAACGCCAAACAAAAAAGTGCAACAACTGATGCTGGTATTATATAGTTTGTTATTGTATAGATGTGTGTATTTATTTATATTTTTTTTGTTGAGATATTGCCACATATTTTTGGTTTTGGGTTATAAATTTTTTGTTGTTGTTGTGTTAAGGTGGCTATTATACTATAATAATGTAATAAAGTGCACAATTAAATTGACGGGAGATTGTCACGCTTTGGTTGAGAAGTATTGCGATATGGTACATAATTTTGGCAGAAAATCTAACTGTGAAATCGCAATCAAATGAGATCCACCTAATGGTAGATTAAGAAAATGACAAATGGGTAGTTAGTCATTGGTAACGACCGTGTTAAGTTTGATTTATTTTAGATTTTAAACGAAATCAGTTTAGGAATTTCAATGATTTTCTTCGAAATACCTAAGTATTTTTGTTCTTTAAAAATAAATTTATAAAATAGTAGAAAACTAGTCTATCCGTGAAAAAAATTACATACCTAAAAATAAAAGACGCACAAATTATTTTAAAATGAAGGGACCTGATAAATTGAGCCGACCTATTGTTCAAAATATTAGCAGTTGGAAAGTGGAAGTGTTCATTTTAGAGTTCATTTTTATTGGAATAATATTTAAAAAACAAATGCATTTTTTGAACAAATTATTAACATTTAAAAAAAAAATTATAATTCGTCAAATCAGCAGCTAATTCCGCTTTTACCATTTGACATCTCATTGGTCAAAATAGGTGTAGTATGAAAGACGGAAAAGGGGTTCGGACCCTAGAAATAATGTAAATGATTTTTTAACTACATATAAGTAACATATTTATAAGGTTTAAAAAAAGTGCAGAGGTAAAAGAAAATCGTATCCTACCTAGTGTTTCAATTAATTCTTGGGAGATCCAAAATGAATATATGGGTCAAAAGCCTATAAACCTTTTTACATTTTCGCTTACAAAATCCTCACACTTTCTTCAAATCTACTACAATTTTTATCAAAGTCGCTGTAAAAAAAGTTTGTTGCAAAAATTAATTTAAACAAAAAAAAATGTAAAATAAACTGTCAGAATTATTTCGATGAATTCGCAGATTTAAACTTATGAAACTATTTAAATTGGAAATTTTACTTATTGACACAACCTTTAGCAAAAGCATTGACATTTATCATATATGTATCAATAAGAAATTTCTACGAAAGGGCTTACCAATTGATAAAAATGTTGGTGCTACGAATGTCAATTGATAAATTATACTATTATTGTGAATATTGAACTAGTTCCAACGATTGTTAATGGAAATTTGTGTTCACTGGGTTTAATTTCCAAATACATAAGTGATTGTAGTAGATGGAAAGTTAATTCTATAATAGTTCAAACAAACGTCAAATTGAAGTTTTTCAAGTCAATAAACAAACAATTTATGATCTTACTTTTCATAAATCTTTTAATTTATCATCTTTCCCTTTGTAAGTAAACCTCAACTTTAAAATATCCATCTAGGGACATCATTATCTTTTTTTGACGTTTCGAGTTAACGTCAGTTGTCATTTCAACTACAAAAGAACAAAATAAAAACTATATGAAACAATGTTTTGATTGGCAATTTTCGCAATTGTCAAATGCTTCTTGCATTATGGACGGAATTTATGTCGTTGAAGCATTCAATTCTATCATACCAGAAGTTGCATATACTCATTCAAATTACGGCAATTGTAATTGTGAACTGAGCTATTTGACCTGTTTGTCTCAAACTTCCTCTGTTCTTAATTATTTGATTCTAAGACATTTTACTTTATAATTTTGTGCCAGGACATATATACTTTTATGAAATTTTCATCCGTTATAGTGTACGTACAAAAGACGACGCGCGCAATGGTGCGCCCTCGTTCATAATGACAGAAGTCTTCTCACAAGTAATTAGCTGACTGAAACAAATCACCCAGCAACAGTTGCAATGCTTGATGAATCCGGTCTACAAAACTCCTTTTAACCAGACACAACAGCCTAATAATGCTATAAAGCATCCGGAGCAGACGACAGCCACACCAGATGCATAAAAAACTGGCAGTCTGGGATTGTATTTTCGGTTCCGAGTCTGACATAATTTGCTCCAGCTTGAGGAACGTGTCACTTATATTATTTTCATCTGTCATGTGAATTATACGTCTTAATGGAAAGGTCGACACGCTATAATTGAGCCGTGTGCACTATTATATTTTTTGTGTATGGAAGAAAGCACCGAAACAATTCGTGCTGGCGATGTCTCACTGATGCATCATGTTGCGCACAAAACGTTCTTATAACTCAGGCTGCGTCATCGAGTGTGCTGTGCAGTGCATGTTATAGATTGTAATCCTATTGAGAATCACTTAGTTTGCATGCTTGATGGTAGCCATAGAATGTTCGTTAGAATGAGTCACCCTTTTGAGGGAATTTCTCATCGCATCTCTGGTATTTTGAAACAATAAACCGACACTCGCCAGTCGTTGGCGTCGCCGCTGCCACCGCCGAATCGTTGTCGTTGTTGGAATAATTGCATTCGATATAGAAAGTGTATCAACCAAAGTGCGGTGTTGAACCGGAGCTGTTGCACGCTCTATGCCGTTTGCGCTGCATTCCTATATGATCTGCATAACTTTCAGCCAACTTGTGTTACACAATTTCCAACAAATAGATATCTAGTAGAGATTTTGAGTGGACTACATATTTTCATTATGAGATCTGTGGAGCTGTGTGATGATGGCTGAAGCATTTTCCGCCTGAAATGTGATCTGTGGAAAATGAATGGCAAACTATACACATACACACGATTGCAGCGAGTAGGGATGAGCTGAGCATGGGGAAACTGTGATGATGATGATGATTTTGGCATGGGAGAAGGAAAAAACTTAAACCTAACTGAAGTGGGTGCTTGCATAATTTCATCATCATCAACAACATCTTAAGCAGTTTTCTAATTTTCATTATTGTTGGTTTTTTCTTTCATATTTTTGTCGGGAAACTATTTCCTTTTCTGATGTGTCTTGAAATTGCAACACTGCTAAGGGAAAATATCGCATGTTGAAGATGGAAAAAGATGAACATCAGAAATGAAGACGACTTCCATCAAACGCTTCTGGGTATTGTGTGTTTTTTTTTTTTTTTTTAGACAGATGTGTCCGGGTATTGTTCATCGGAGTGACTGTCTCGGTAGGAATTTTGCATATTTGATAAGAGAATTAATCATAATTTCTGCGAAAAATTAATAAAATGCTCTAAGTCTAAAGACTTTTATTTTTTTAGACAGGTTCAGATAAGTTTAAATGACTTTTAGGAGATTAAGGGGGAGAGAAATTGATGCGTCAAATTTAATTCTACATGGTTGGCGATTATGTTTTCAAAATATGAAAACATTATTTGAAAACCGGTGCGTGGATAGTGGAAACTATCATAGATAGTAACTTGGTTCCGTCGGAACCAAGTTTTAAGGTTGAAACGTAATAAGTCATTAGTCGTTTACGAGTTATTTGAAGGAAAACTAATCTCCTCGATAGGTATGGGACGACCTCTCAAAAGTCCAGAACTGATTTCCCGCTTACCGGTTAAATAACTAGCGCGAAAGCTCGTGGAGAACCGGTTGATGTGACTTATTTTGTTTTCGGTTGGATTTTTGTAATGTTCTATTCCTATCCAAGATGGATTTTTTTTTTCAATACTTATACTTCCATATTCGGTAGGAATGAAACACAACCAAAATCCAACTGAAAACGACGTAACACTTTCTGGGCAAGTGTTGCTAATCGGCAGAATTGGAGGGTGGAGTTTTTTGTCGAAATCGAACGGCTTAGATGAGAATCACCTTATTATTAAAAGAGAAACTCTTCCCCACTTATAGAAAGAACTTGCCTTTCAGATAACCCCGAAGCAAGAAGCCTGGAGCTATTGAGCCTGGAGAACGCCGAGCTGGTCAATCAATATCTCTATTTTTTAAATTATTCGCCCTGGAAATATTTATCGGAAATCATTACTTTAAGATAAACCCATAGAAGGAAGAAACCTGAAGAAGGTCGAGCTCAATTCTTTTATTTTTAATATTATTCGTTCTGGAAACATTTCTCGAAGATTAAATATTTATCGGAAGGACGAACTCAGATGAACTCATAGGGTGAAGCCTACAGCTGTAAGGTCTGAAAAATGCTGAGCTGGTCAATCAATGTCTCCAATTATCGAGATTATTCAATATTTATGAGTCTTATGCACCTCCTTTCTTTAATTTTTTATAATTCTCCGTGGCGTAATAGGTTCGTAAGACCGACCCGCCGCCGCCGCGCTGGAGATGTTGGGATCGAGTACCCGCCCAGGTGGAACCTTAAGATAAACAATATTTTTTTTTAATGGGGTCCTGGCTCTTGCGACAAAGCGATAAATCTAGCATGATAAATTTCCCAAAAAGCAGTTTCTGACAGCTGTCTGTGACTGTATTGATTATTTTTCCTTTGTGATATGTTCAGCTAGTATGAGCGCTGCCTGGTCTATGTTCATAAAAAGTGGCTCTGCGTGGTGTATGCAACCTCAGGAAAGTACGGATGTAGTTTTCTTAGTTTTTCTTTGAA
Source organism: Epistrophe eligans (assembly GCA_951394125.1). Taxonomy (NCBI): domain Eukaryota; kingdom Metazoa; phylum Arthropoda; class Insecta; order Diptera; family Syrphidae; genus Epistrophe; species Epistrophe eligans. Next base: position 106,805,602 of record OX596029.1, on the reverse strand, counting down.
TGATAAGAATTTCTTCTTGCAAAAATATCTGATCTAGAACAGAATCGGAAACTATTGCTTCGTTCCAAAGTTGTACATATTTTTCTTCCAAAATATATATGAAGGTGTGGCTCAACCAATAATATAAAATCACAAGAAAATAGACCGAAATTGGGTTCAGGTGTTCACACATCTCAAAGCTCAAACTTCAAAACTTACACAATTAAACGTTCAAAATCGATTTTATAAACCAAGGTTCCACGGAGGTATAAACACGATTTTTGTTTTTGTTTTTTTTTTTTTCTGTAAAGCACTCTCCCTTTAAGGATACCCACGTTCATTACTTTTCAATGATGCCCTAGTTCCTAGTAACTTGAACTTTAACCGGAAAAAAGTTGACCTCGTTCTTATCGCACAAGTCATTAGCCATGCAGTGAGGAGGTTACATTACATTTTAAGTGGAATTAAATTTTCCACTTCTGATTATAACTTCAACACTTTTTATCTTTTACCTTCAGGCTCGCATGCATAAACCACAACCTCAAAAAAGGATACCCCCATACGTATATTATCTTCAATGTGGAAGTCGTTAGCAAAAATTAAAAATGAAGAAGGAAATTTCAGTGAAAAGTTCTTGTGAAATTGTTATACACACTCATGTAATAAAATAATCCAGTAGTAGTTCGTATAAAACTAGGTCTTCTGTAAGTTTTCCTCATTTTATTTTTATTTTTTTGTTTTTGGGTCATCCTATATAAATATGGAATCCTAAGCATCACCCTTCCCTACCATCTCGCATCTATATAAAGAGAGCACATGCATTATGCTTTCGTTTTCAGGTTAACAAATATCAAAAGTGAAACGGGATGAAAAAGGACGGTAAAAGACCCCAGAAGACATAATCCACATGGGTGAATCGGAAAGCCTTATATGTTGTATACCATCAGCACCCCATATACATATACCAATTCCAACAGCAGCCAACCCAACCATGCCGTGCACAACACAACCTTTGAAGAGTATAGTGCATAATCCGGGAGAAGGTATTATGCAACTTTAAATTGAAAATTAATTTCAATTAAAACTCGGCAAAACATCGCGTGTAAAATGTTTTTATTGCTGTCTCCTTCTTAGCCCACCAAAACTTCTCTCACACTCGATGGAACTTAAAAAAAAAAAAAGAAAAAAAAATATATTTATTAAGAAACCGTTGCGATTCGTTGAATTGCTAGGCTTTTAAATTCTCAAAGCAAAAGAAAAAGAAATCCCTCGTCTCCGTTTCTTTCTCACATTGATGGGGTTATGATCACGAATTCATAATGAAATTTATGAAAAGAAACGAAATAATATAAAAAAAAACTTAATTGAAGTTGAAAACTATATAAACGAAAAGAAGAACAAAAAAAAATATGATTTGCGGCAGCTCGGCTTATACAGATGTGCCAGCAGCAGCAGCTAGCACATGTTTGACCCAGTTCCGCAACCATCCAGGGAACATCACTGAGGTATTATCAAAAATTTAGGAAAGGGAGAAGTGGACCTTCTCTGATGGAGAGGGCGGGGGGCTTTTATACACTTCTGATGGTAGATCGATGACCTGAGAGTGTTGAAATTGAGGAAAAACTACCGAACACTCTTCTCGTGTTTGCTGGGTATGGGATATAGGGTATGAGTTTCACATTTCCTTTTCAGTTCATGATGTTTAAACATATAGAGGAAATGGATGAGAGTGTCCACAAGAAGAAAAAGTTTTTCCACTTGCACTCATCATAAAGTTTTGATGTGTATAGGTGAATATGAATATAGTTGTCAGGATTTATCCAAATGTTGGCACTTTGAAATGAGTTTTTTTTTGTATGTTTACCCCATGGGAATGTGGGATTAATAAGTGGACCGATTAATTTCAATCGCAATATAAAAAAAACAGCGACTATATGGTTGAAAGTGGGACATCATAGAATACAAGTAGGGGCAGGAAAAGGATTCTCTTTTTCTAGATGATCAAAGGGTTATAAGCATTTGAACTTTATTTCGCAGTTCATTTAAATGCAATTTTTGCTTACCAAACGCTTGAATAATAGCAGAAATAGTCGTAGTATTGATAGAGAGATAGATAGATAAAATTCTTTATTTCGATGCAAAATTTACAATAACTTAAAGCTAAGAATATAAGGACATGGCTTTGTTGCCGTCTGCCTGATAGACATTTTAATTAAACGTTTATACACTATGAAAGTTTTTTTTTTTTTAATATAATGAAAAAGAAGAAACATTTTGTAATAATTTTACTTGACAATTTGCAAATGATTTTACTTGACAATTTGCAACTATGTGTAATTGAATATTTGATAACCTTAAAGAATTATAAAAAATTAAGCTAAATAACACAATTTTGTAGGGTTTTTTTTTACATAAAAGTTATACAATTTTGTCGTGATTTGAAACACAAAAAATTTAAATATTAATGATCAGTTCATATAAACATTTTTTTTCCAATTGTAATGATTTGAACCATAAAAACTTCAATTTTGACATGATTTGAAACACAAAAAATAAATATAGGTAAATAGCCAGTTTTTTTTTTGTTTTACAATTTCAATGATTCGAAACATTAAAAAAATCAATTTTGCTATGATTTGAAACACAAAAATTCAAAAAAATAAATAGCCCTTTTTAAGAAACAATGATTTGAAACAATGAAATCAATTTTGCCATGATTTGAAACACAAAAAATTTAAATTCTAAATACTAAAAGTCGTAGTATTGTGAAAGGCTATATCCTTTTGAAATAGAGCTGGTATACACGATGGGAAATTGTACAAAAGGTGTCGCAAACACTTTAATAGTTGCAGAAATAAACAGTATCGCATTCCAAAGTATCTTATCAAATTTCTTACTTTAGGTACAAATTGTGTGATTTTTTTTTGGTGTAGACGCGTATAAAGAAGTATGGAGCAAATCGGGTGATCTGGCTGAAAAAGTCTTGCTGCAGAACTGCTTTACTCCTGGTATACTGTTATATAGATATAAAGGACTTCTTGCCAAAATAAGAGGGTTTGTCCACTTGTTCTTTAAACCAATAATTTGTTCATTGATCTGTATCACTCATCCCTCAGTCACTTATAAAGTGTTTCCGGAGATTAACGACGGCCAAGTTATGTCCAAATGCACGGTCCTTGCTTAATTATCTTCTAATTCACAAATCAACCAAATCGTTGGATTAAAAATGCATATCTTATTAATAGACAAATCATTATGTATACAGGGTGCAAAAATTGTCACCGGTTGCAAATGGCGGAAAATGTCACTTCTACTTTGACATTTGTGAAGTAAATAAACATAAAATATTCGTCAACAGGACATGAAGAACAATAGGTACTCCTAAAAACGCGGATTAATTGTTTCGATTTGACATTTGCCGCGATTTGCAAAACTAAAAACTTTTATCACCAGGTTATTAATTTTGTGCCACCCGATATTATTTTTATTGCCTGGATTCCTTTCCCAACTCTCATAATACACCGATTTTGACAAATGAGATGTCAAACTATGCGGAATCACCTACTGATTTGATGAATTATATTTTCATTTAAAAAATGTTAATAATTTGTTCAAAAATTGTATTTGTTTGTTAAATATTATTCTAATAAAAATAAACTCTTAGCTGAACACGTCCGCTTTCCAATTGGTAATAATTTGACATGTGACATTAGGTCGGTTCAATTTATTAGGTCCGTTCATTTTAAAATAATTTGGGCGTCTTTTATTTGTATGTAACTGTGAGAATTCTGACACAGGTAGGCTAGTAACTACTTATTCATCTACTACTACCTACATTCTGTCTACAAAGAGTATTATTTAGTCTTAAAAATAAACCATAAAACAATTAGAAGAATGTTATCTGCCCCTTATCGAGATGAATTTCTCACCAGGTGAATTACATAAAAAATAGTTCTGACTCATATATAATATATATATTTAACATTTGATCTTAACTTCTTCTTAAAAAAGCATTAATCATACCCGTTCATTTAAGAATGACACTTCTAACAAAATAACATTGAAAGTCACAAAAAAAAATGGATGTCGTCTCATGGTCAGTGCTACTGAAAAATAACAAAAAACAATTCAAGATAATTCACTTACAACTTACAAGCTCTCGTTCCGTGCTTGCTGGCTTAAGATAGATATAAGCTCAAAATAAAAAATACGTAGGGTTATAAATAGAAATAACGGGTGATTTTTTAGCTGGTTTGGTTTTGGCAACACTGGTTTTGACAGCTGACGTGTGTTTAGTACCTTGTGTCACTGTCAAACAGCTTCAGTTTGGTTTGCAATTTAACCATGGATCGTCTTACAAATGAACAACGCTTGCAAATTATTGAATTTTACTATCAAAATTCGTGCTCGGTTCGAAATGTTCATCGCGCGCTGCTTCCATTTTATGGTCGGCATTCTCGACCTTCTGAGCAGTCTATTCGGAAGATTGTGACCAAATTTCGCACCAAATTTACTTTGTTGGACATTAAACCACCAACACGTTTACGTACTGTGCGTAGTGAAGAAAATATTGCGGCCGTATAAGCTAGTGTGACAGAAGACCGCGAAATGTCGATTCGGCGCCGTTCCCAGCAGTTAGGCCTTTGTTACAGCACTACGTGGAAAGCTGGCCGAGGATCCGCTTTTTTATCGAAAAATTGTGTTCAGCGATGAGGCTCATTTTTGGTTGAATGGGTACGTAAATAAGCAAAATTGCCGCATTTGGAGTGAAGATCAGCCAGAAGCATTGCAACAGCTACCAATGCATCCCGAAAAAGCCACTGTTTGGTGCGGTTTATGGGCCGGCGGCATTATTGGGCCATATTTCTTCAAAGATGATGCGAATCGCAGCGTTACTGTCAATGGTGAACGCTACCGAGCGATGATAACAAACTTTTTTTTGCCCGAAATGGAAGTTCTTGACTTGCATGATATGTGGTTTCAACAAGACGGTGCCACATGCCACACAGCACGCGAAACAATGGCGCAATTGCGAGGCGAGTTTGGTGAACAGTTAATTTCACGTTTCGGGCCGGTCAATTGGCCGCCTAGATCGTGCGATTTGACACCATTAGATTATTTTTTGTGGGGGTATGTCAAGGCTAATGTCTATAGGGACAAGCCCGCTTCGATTGACGCACTGGAAGCCAACATCCATGCATTCATTCGTGAGATACCGGCCGATATGTGTGAAAGAGTATGCCAAAATTGGACTCAGCGGATGGGCTACCTGAGACGCAGCCGCGGTCAACATTTGCATGAAATTATCTTTAAACATTAAATTGCAAGGTTCAAACTATCGATTCAAATAAATATTTCATTCATTTTTTCGAATTTTTTGTGTTTTTTTTTTTTAAAAAGGTCTAAACCTCTTAAAAAATCACCCATTACTTTTAAGATAAAACATTCCCTAATGCCTATACAGTTCATTCTGCAAGTGCATACATATAGTTATACATATATTCAAGCTTAATTAGTCACATTTGTCTTGTCTGGTGTTGTTTTTTTTTTTTCTTTTATTGATTTAAGATTTTTGAAAAAAAAAAAAAAATTGGTTTGGAAATTCCTCTGTTTCATTTTACAATGAAGTAAATTATTGACTCAGGTTTCTTAAAACAATAGAGTTGGAGGCACCAGATAGACTGGCAGGTCTTCTTGATCTGTCTGATGTCGTTTAAGTATTTTCCATGATTACCTATATCGAAAGTTTTTTTTTTTTTTTTTTTTTTTTTTAGAATTTCTTAAACGAGCATGATGTTAACAATGTTTATAATCCATAGTTCATGGTGTTCAACAATCTGTTGCAAAAACAAAAAAATAGGTAATAATAAAAAAAAAAATTCATTTAATTATAATTTTAAATCTCACGAAAAGGTAAATTAATTGAAAACATTTAACCTATTCTCTCTAGGTATATGAGATGCAATTATATCCTATAAAAGGTCAAAGGTTCAAGATAAAGATCTTTCATGCAAGATGGATTATATGTAAATTATGACGTTGATCTTGAAAAATGTGAATAATAATTCAACTCACAATCATCATCATCATCATCATCATCAATTGCACATTTAAATCTTTGAATTATACGAGTATATGTAGGTATTTCAATTGAAATTTAAAAAGGTGTTGATGACTGAGTAATTGAATAAGATGGTTTATTCATTAAATATTAATAGGAGATTAAAGCTACTGAGATCAAATAGGAATTTTAAGTTTATATTTATTGAATGACGAAAAAAACGACGAAAATATTAGGTTAATTCAGTAGCCTTGCCTTGAACATCTCTTAGAATTCTTTTGAAACAGGGGCGGAACTAGCAGGAAGCAACGGAGCAATATGGCCTCTTAAGGAAGCTTTGTTTATAGCCTGATCAATAAGTTAGATCTGATCTAATAGATGAATTAATTAATGTTCGTTTACTTCTCCAAACTGCTTATTTCTACCAATTTTAGTCTAAAGTTCTATCAAAGTTCATACAAAAAAAATACACTAAAACTATTAGAAATTGATAGTTTTTGAAGGAAGCGAACAGACTTTGTATGTTCAGTTCATTAAAATTATGATTGAAGAAAATTTGTTCTGTTTTGTTATAAACTAACGAAAAGCAACTCTCCGAATTGTCAAAAAACGAGCGAATCTCTTTTTTTTGCTTCTATTTTAACAAATTTAAATAAATTTCACTCAAAATGTTTGAAAAAAACGATCGGGGCAAAATAAGTTACATGTTAAATGCAACAACAACTAAGCCCAGATTGTTACCTGTTCAAAATATCACTTTGTTATCGATAGTTTGTATGGAAACGTCAAAATGTATTTGAACAAACGAAACAAATAATTTTCTTTAATCAAAAAATAGCCGATCAGAGCTGTGGATTGGGATCTTTAATGCTGCAGCATAACTGTACGTAGAAATTAAAAAAAAACAGTGGCTTTGATTTTTTATAAGTTTGGCAGATTAAAATCTAGAAAGTTTTCAGAAATTAAATATTAAAGGGCATTTTGTTTTCAAATTGGCAACACTGTTCCTACTGACAGCTGACCGCATGTCTATCAAAAATTTGTTATTTAAAATTATACCTATTTTCTTATTCACATAATTTCAAACATCCCTGCTTTCATTCTCGTATAAAAACAGTTGGTCAAAAGTTTCATCGGGCACAAAAATAAACAACAACAAAAAAACAGGGGTGCCAGCACGTAACTTGATACAACCGAGTTTAGTCGATACAATCGAGCATTGGCAGCACATATTTTGGTTCAATCGAGTGTCCTCGATTGTATCGTTAGATTTGGAAGCACACAAACTTCAAATTGACGTTTGAAACAAAAGTTTTCACTCGACAGAAATTAGTTATCGTCGGCAGTGATTTTTTTATAAGAAAAATGGAAAAACAAAATAATATGTCAATAAATAAAAAAAACAGACTGAGATTTTGACCAATTTTATAAGTTCTCAAGTTGATTTAGCTTAACGAGCTGAGTATCATATGAAAACATTCCTTGTTGACTCTAAACTGCTGCACAAAGCTGAACAAAATTGATTTACAAATGTTATACATGATCTTTCTTTTCTTTTTGAATATTTACTCATTTTCACTCAATTCGAATGGGTTGCTATTATCTCTCAAATATCTTCTTTTAATTTTAGCATATGACACTTCTTCGCCTTCACTTTCCGAATCAAAAAAAAAAACATTCGAAATAATTTTAAATTGATACTAGAATGGAATAATTTTAAAGAAAACTCATTTGAAATTTCATTTTATAGTTCACAATGACTTTTTTAAGTGAAAGTCACAATGAAACTCGTCTCAAATTACATGTTGTCAAAAATAATTTGTTTCGAGTTGACCGACGATCGACAATCCTCGATTGTATCAAGTTACGTGCTGGCACCCCAGGTCTGATAATATTTTTACTTCATTTTCGAACGTGCCAAAATTAAACTCAAAACTTCCCTCATTCAAACTATAAACATTCCAACCACCTATGTATATATCGTTTATATTATACTTTCTATAAAGAAATCCACCTTCATAATGTAAGTGAATGTGTTTACAATTTTATTTCTTTCATTTTTATTTTTTGCTATTTTTTTTTATAAAGTACAAAAATAAATTTCACGCTAAACTCTATAACTTCCGCATGTCTGTCAATCACCTTAGAAAGAAACATGACCTACATTTTCTCATTAGGTTCCCCATTTGGCTGCAAAATTCCATAACACAAACAATCGTGGCGCATTTTCACCTTTCCATCCGCATCTAATGGCACAGCGCATCCATAAAAATAAAAATGGTGTAAACAAATATTCCAAAATTGAAATTTTTACTTTTAAATATTTTTGTTAGACTGTGGTGTGTGTTGAGAATTTATTTCAACAAACATTTCAACTTCACTCGGATTTCATTAGAACGAATTAAATCGAGTGATTTTCAATTAAATTTCTTTCGCTTGCTCTCTCTCGTCGTCGTCGTTGCGTCGGTCGTCTGGTGTGGTGTACGCTTTACGATTGTAAGAGAGATGAGCGGCGGCGGCTTCCATTCATTATTTTGCAATTTGTAGATCTTCTTGTTTTTTTTTTTTTTTGTTTCTGTGTGTTTTTATTTAGGCTGTCAATTAAATTTCCAGCCAGTTTCCGGGTGAGCGCTTCAATGTATTTAAACTTGACAGCTCGATGAAGATAATAATATTTTGTTTCGACCCAAAAGATTCAAGATGTCGCGGTATGCATGCATATGCATTGCCAAAAGCGGTTTCTTAAATTCCAGAGATGTTATCAAGGAGCCAATGAAATCAAACGAAACTAGTATATTTCTCTCCTGTGGCGATGTTTGTTTAAAAAAAAAAACTGAAGTTTATCGTCCCTAATTTTAGTGGTCATATATTGCCGGTCAATCAATTTAATCTTTGGAATGTTGCCACAAATTAAGAAAATAAAAAAAAAAAAAAACAAAAATACAAGTTGGGAGCATACAAAGGCCATTATTAAGAGGGAAGTTTTAATTTAGTTTTCTTTCTTTTTCCTTTTTTTTTGTTTGTGTGTCTTCTTCGCTTTATGAAGAACACTATAACTGGGTCAATTCTTCTTGTTCTCGGTACTCTTAAACAAGTATCTTGAAGATGCAACAAATTACTTTTAAAATGGCACAAAGTGCATGACAAAAAAAAGAACAACATAAAAGTAGCTTAAAGTAGCCCATTTTCATTCATTTGTTGGGTCATTCATTTAATTTTGTGTGTTTTTGTTTTGCCTTTTTTTTTTTTGAAAAAATTCTGTTTTCTTCCCGCCACAAATCACAATTTAATTGAAATCATTTTTAAAAAGATTTATTTTGATGTTCTGTGATGCAGAGAGGAGGCGGTGGGATGTGGTGGTTGATGGGGGACCCCCAGTCAAGAAGAGAAATAGGTACATATACTCCGATGGCGCTTTAGTGATGCGTGGGGGTGGTATAGCAAGACGCCATCCACCGCGCCACATGCATGAAAATAAACACAAAATATGAGATATAATGTTTTCTTTCTTTTGTTTATATTTATAAATATTTTTATGAGTAATTAAGTGAGAGTGGCAAAGATCTATACGGGCGGCAGCGGCGCCGTTTTTATTTTTTTTAAATATGTTCTTAAGAATGTTTACGCATCGTATAATTAGTTTATGTGTGACATTTTACAAAGCGAAACGAATTAATTAAATGTTCTGGCGAAATATGCATTTTAAAAAATTAATAACGATTTATTGCATTTGCATTCACATTTTTGTGGAGATTTTCATTCTTGGTTTGTTTTCGAAAAAAAAATATATACAAATTCCTTACTTAAATAAACTGGCTTTTTTAGCCTTATGCCATTTAAAAGGAAATGTTATATTATAATAAAGAAATGACTTAAAGAATTCATAATGGTTCTGTTTATGTGGCAGGACAAGAGCCCTCTTCCCGCGTGGTCGCGAACAGGATCTATGCGTTCTTACTTTAAGGGCCAGTTTGTTCACAGCTGATCATCTTAAATCAAGGATTATTGCAATCATCGAATTTTCATGTTAACCAAAATTTATATCAAGGAATCTAAAATTTGATTTGTTAATCATGGAAGTCGCTAATCACCCGATTTCGATCGATTAGCGTCACTTAATTAAAACCTGTCAAATTTATGTTGCAGATTTAAGCAAATAGAATCCAAAATATGTATATCTTTAGAGGTAATAAGTGACAGATCAATTTCGGAAACATTTGTTGCGTTGGAACATCTCTATCGTTATTTTTTTAGTCAGCTGCATTCACTTTCTTTAACAATTTCGCCGTAATACTCGTTTCGCCAGAAATTCGCGCTCGAGCGTGATTTCGGAATTTACATGCAGAGATTTTTCTTTTGCCGTACTACACGAATGTGACAATCAAAAACATTTTTGCCATTGCGGTTCGCTGGGATAAAAATATCAACTTGCACTTAACGAAATTTTGGATGCGGAGGACTTGATATCTTACTTCGTATTTCCGAAGAAAATCTAAGATGGCGCCTCGCGGCTGGGAGGTGTGTTCGGCTGCAGAGACTTTTTTTTGTTTTTTTTTTACCGAACTGGAGGATGGTACAAATGCTATAACGCATTGTGATAATTTTTACACTCAATTACTAGGTTCATACATATGCAGAACTGGTGAAAACCTTTATATACCTGGAGGCCAATTCTGGTTCTGTGAAAAAGTGAATCGAAAAAGTTTTCAACGTTTTCTCATTAACTCCGGTTCTCGTTTTGCGAAAATGTTAAATCAAACATCAAGAACTGAATGAACGAATAATTTGCTTTTAATCTGTCATTTGGAAGTGAATCTTTGAAAAGAAATTGTGAATACGAACAAACAATTCTAAATTCAACCATATCTCCTTCTCTGACCAATTCAAACAAAAAAAAATCTTTCTATCTCATGCGTTTCTCTTCTCTCTTCAAAAATTTAGAAAAATGAGAAGATTGCCCCGACTGCGCATGCATCGATAATATAGTTCGAATGAATCGAAAAAGTGAAAGCATTTATGCGAGCGATTCTGAAAACCATTTATTCGGTTCTCTTTTTCACAGAACCGCCCACCGAGCTGAAATGGGGTGGGCTCGACTGAATTGCGTTCGCTCAGAGGAGTTGATGCAAAATGTTTTTATTCCTTTAAAATTTTAACTCAGTCTTTCGATTCCACACACAAACATAGTAAATGATGCTGTTATTCCTTGATTTTCGTTTGACATTTGGTCTGTTCGTTTACTTCTTGAAGCTGCCAGATTCAACCAATTTTAGTCAAATTTACTTTTTTTTTAATATGACTTCTGACAACATTTAAACTTTATTTTGTAGAAATTTTCAGCTTTGGGAAGTAAAGGTACAGAGGTTATATATACAGTGTACTTAAATTGTTTTCAGTGTTACTGCCAAGTCAAATATTAGCTTCTATCCTTTAAACCTCGTTCACACTTCAACTTTGCGTGAACAACTAAAAACAATATACTGGCTGCCACTTTTATCTATTCGATGACCAATATAAATAAAACCCGTTTACCAAACCCTCGATGATTCAATTATAGACAGACTCTAGCCGTTTCGCTGATCTCCGGCACGTGGAAGCCATGAACTCAGTAGTTTATTTCCTATCACCAAAAAAAAAATATCACAAAAGTCACTTGAAAACTTGAAACTCGAAGGTAATAAATAAAAATATATTTGCATTTCATCGGTAGGTAATTGCCAACTCTCGCCACTGACTGTTATTTTTGTTTAACGACTCATTTCAACCCACTTTCAATATTGAATATATATTTTTATATTTTGTTAAGTTTCCTTTCGCGTAAACCCACTTCTTTATCTTTGAGATAAGATCGTATAACTCAATTTCAAGAGACAGTAGAACAAACAAAATAATAAAAAAAAAATGGATTTTGAAGTTTAATGTACTTCTATACTCGCCCAATCAATATTCAAATGTTTTAAGCTGCTACCACATGAATATAAATGTCTAAACTTCCACCTACCTCATCCTTCTATGTATACATATATATATATAATTCCAAATGAGCACAACACGGCGGCCCAGTGCTTAAAATCGAAAGGAACTGCTGCATTTCACTTGGCTTACGGACTCGACTTCATTTCCATTGAATAAAATCAAAATAGAATCGGATGTCAGTGTCGTCATTGACGTGTCAAGAATATAAAGCGGCCATTTAATGAGGGCGAACTTTGTTTGTTTGCTTTTTTTTTCTTACTATCAACGGATAAACTACCATTGATTCCCGTTGCAGTTGATTTGTGACAATGACCACGATCTCTTGCAAGCGTCAGTCTGTCTGACGTCTGGACATTAAACATCAGTTTCTATTTCTTTCCTCTTCTGTCACTCTCTATAGGTACATACATATACGAGTAGAATGTGTAGTATAATAATAAATGTCAATTTGAAGATGCACAATTGTTTTGCTGCGAACATCGTTTTCGAATTCGAACCCTCTTCGGGTGACAATATTATGTATATACATAGGTACGCGCGCGTTCGTCCGCCTGGACTGTGTGAATTGATAGGAGATGATTATTCAACACTCATTTCTTCGAACGTGAGTGAGTAAAATGATGCAACTACTATATCTTTCGAGGGTATATTATTTAAGGGGCGACGACAATGATGGCGTCGTTGTTGTCGTTCGTTATTGTCCGAATAGAATAATGAAAACATCGCGCGCCCACACGTCGAAAATTACCCGATGATGGTGCCACTCGCGCATCGTGCATTGGTCAAGCAAAGTTACTTGCATAATTTAGACCAAACGAGGGAGCCGTAATATTTGACCGGACATTACTTAAATTGAAAAAAATTAAATTTGATCGTTTTAGATTTAAAATAATATAATGATGAGCTATGTACAATATAAAAAATACATAACGAGTATAGTTTGTGTGTTTTGTTTTTTTTTTTTTTTTCTTTTTCTTTTTTTTTTTTTATAGTGTTGTTGACAACCATTTTAGAAAATCTATTGCTTTATTTTTTACTTGGAGTGGAACTGCAAAAATTTATATAAATGTTTTCATTGTAAATATTTGCGTGCCAATCACACAACAAATCCTAAAAAGGAGATCTTATGTTCAAATTGATGTTTTTAAAATGTCAAACTTTCGCAAAACAACGACGTGTTCCTGATTCGATTTAATATTGCAGTCAAATGGACAATGTAATATGTGGTAAATTGGTGTTGAACGTCCATTCTTTTTAATTTTTATATGAAATTATAAAATTTAGGTTTGCATCTTAGTTTGCGGATATGATTTGACAGCTAATGGCTGCATACAGGAATGTTTAAAATTGACATTTGATTTTTCAAATTTGACACTAGCCGCGTTCAGAAAAATGAGATCTCAGAGATTTCGCTCCGTCAAAAAGTGAGCAAGTGAATCAAACATTTTTTTTCTTCAGAGTTTTGACAGCAAGACTGAGACTTAGATATCGGAGATCTTATTTTCCTGAACATGCCTATTATCTCGCAGAGCCGACAAATGGCTTTTCTGTTGTTTTAATTCTATTTTGACATTTCTTACTTCAAATTTGTCATTTTAACTCAGAAAAGTTATCCAACCATACTCAATTAAGATATATTCGATTTAATTAGCATAATTTTCAACTTAATTTCATTCGCAAATTTTTTCAAAGCGACCTCATTTCGAAAAGTGTATTTGTATTGTTACATATAATTATTCGTAACCGACAATAAACATTTTTACATTTATACATTCAGATAATAGGATAATTTCTATGACAGCTAACCTATCACTGCCTTAAAAAGTTAGAAGTTATGAATATCTTGAATATTTTAAACTAAACCATTGCTACGCTACACTATTTTATTTACACAACAGCTTCTTACGTTTTGGCAGTTATGTTATAATAATAAGCTTCCTCTTACTTTTTTTCTCTACCAATGTATAAATAATTTAAATACTTTACACTGTGAATCGTTTAAAAATTAACCAAAAATGGTTTCAATTTGAAATTATGCTTACAGATTACGTCTAAAATTACAAGGTATGGTAATTTTAAAATCTTTTCCAACCGCAACTGCCCCAGTTTTACATTTTAAAAATGAGTCTACTTTTTATTCAAAAAACGTAAATGGACTTCTTTTACAATCATTTCTAATTCTATTGCTTTTCTGTATCATTTAAATTCCAAAATTAGAATATCTTTACTATTCTTTGAATTCGAGAACTTTAGCTCTGATTATGCAATCGTTGCTCACTTTAAAAAAAAAAAAAATTCTCTCATAAAGTACACAAACAAAATATAATTCCACTCCAGATATGTATGTACATACTCGTATAGAGGTGAGTTTTACAGTTACTTCGCGTTTTTATATTTTATTAAACAAGTTTATGTGTGTGGATTAGGAATTCTTTTGATTGTCACTAAGGCCTCTATCGGTTTTTATTAACTTTGTCACGATTTTATGATATTTTATGGATTTTTGATTGAATATTCTATTTATTCTTAAACGTTCTACCTTAAACTTTGTACTCAATGGTTTATTTAATTATATTTTTTTCTTCTAATTTCAGGTAATTATTGTGTGTGTGCGTAAGCGGTTTCTAGCTTTGGATTTGAGTAAGACTGTTTTTTTTTTAGTTTTGTGTGCAAAAGTCATATTCTTTGTTTGCTAATAATTTTAGCTTCGGTAGGGAGTGAAGGAACAGAAAGAAGAGTAAAAATTGACACATAATATAAACACACCAGGAACTATACAGAAGAAGAGAAATAAATTTGGCGGTGGAATCATCGATCGCAATGTCAAGCATTCCATATGTCATACTTTAATCACAGACAGTTCCATATATATCGCACACAGAGAAAAAAAATTATGACTTTTCAATCATGAGACGCAACAATATATCATACGTAGAAATGGCGGCTAAAAGCAAACTAACTCAGTGGCCCATTTGTTCAAATTATCTTAAAAATTATTGTAAAAAAACAAACATCCCCTACCCTATTAAAAAAAATCAAATATTCGTTTCTCTCCTATCCCCTTCTACCATATTAAAATGTCAGAATATTAATGCATCAAGAAAAAGCAACCCTCTTCTATGCTGGATCCGCTTTATCCATACAAATACAAACCAAAGAAAAACATATTGACTGACCTTCCATAAGTCAAAACAAACTTTAATGTCAGTTCAATTAAAGCGGAATCTGGAAATAAACTTCCATTCTATGCTCCACTATAAACTTTCCGCCAAAATAAACAAAATTTTTCGTTGGTCATCGAACTTGGATGGAATACACAAAGATCTGAACAAACAAAAAAAAACTTATATTCTCTTAAGTCATCCATACAATGCACTCTTGCTTCAGGCGATAAACAAAAAAAATATCCTTCCTTATCTTCGACATATTTTTCGGGTTCATTGTTCTTTGGCTGGCAGAGAAAAATAAAAACACCATCTCCAACCCACCATTCTTCGAAAATTCTTGGTTTTCCTCAAGTTCTATTTTATTTATTCATATCATTTTTCATCATATACAAAATTACACTATACCATCTCGCCCTAAATCTTACTGACTGCCAATTGTTGGCGAAAGTTTATGGGCAAGGATTCAGTTATTTTTTTTTGTGAATTGTCATGAACAAAACGAACAGATCTTTGCTACAGAGTTCATGAACTTATTGACAGTTTTGATTTATGAACACGGTTCTGCTTATGCTATGTATATTGGAATAATTTATATCAAGTATGTAAACTAACCCTTAAGTGATGTTTGTTTTCGCAGTTTAATATTGAAACGACGCATGGAGACTAACCGAACTATGAATTTTTAAATTATATTTTTTATTTTGAATGCTTAGATTAAGCAAATTGGGAAATTAACGTAGGTGTTTTTGTGATTTCCATTAGAGAGCAAAATTAAAAACATAAATTTTCTGAATTTAAAGCGTAAAATCAAGATGACACCTCCTCTAATGGTATAAACCCAGCCGAACTGTCATTAACAATTCTTTTTTGGCAAAGTTAAGATTTGTTGATATTTATTCGTGCGCTTTTCTGGTATTCTAATGTGCGTATTAAGAAATGTTATTTCCTGTTATTTGGCACGAATACCGTATTTGATACAGCTCTAATAACAAATAAAGATATTAATCCCTCCTTACAGATGCAGATGAAGAGCATTATTTCAAAATTGTGCACTTTTTTTTTTTTTTTTTTTTTTTCCTTGAGTTGGTAAGATTTGTTGTCTTTGAAGTTTTGTCTGGTAAACGTGGATATTGTTTTGTATACGTTTATGTTTTTTGCCGCCATTTCATTGTCGTCGTCGTCGTCGTCGCTTCACGTCGAAAGAACTTTTTTAAAGTTCTTTTTTTTTTAAGAAGGAGAATATTATTTTCATTCTACTTCACACGGCAGATTATTAGTGGTATTTTTGAATGCAAGGATTTACGAGCGATGAAGTCATCTTGCTCTCAGGCAGAATTATTTTTTTTTTGTTTACGTTACGTTATAGCAGCAATGGTGAAGTGTGGCTTGGAATGGGACTTAAGGTAAATTCCAATGGAATGACAAGACTCTTACGGCACTTGGTTTGATAGAAGTTAAAGGAGTTGTTAAGATCTTGCATCACTCGCATGTGGTTAGACTGAACGTCTACGGTTATGACTTCTATAAATATAAAGAAACTTGTTCTGTGTTTCAGGATGTGTCACAAATACTCGCAGTAGGATGACTTTTCTATATGCAAAACTCATACCGCTTAGCTTAATGAAGCATGAGATTAAATTAAACCCATAGAACATTAATAACGGAGAGTTTTTAAGCAAACTATTTACATATGTCAGTGTTAATTATTTGATGTTGATAAAATGTTTTTTAAATGGTTTTGACAATTTTTTTAATTATCAAAACAAATGTGTCGGTTAAAGATTTGTTAATACACTTGTAGTATTTTGAAAATAAACAACTCTTAAATGGGCGTTTTATTGAAATTTGATAATATTTTGACAAGGTGATGCTTACATGGCAAGGAATCGACAAACTTCTTAATTTGAAATTGTTAATACATTTGTCAAAAATCATTTTTGTCGTAAGTGGATGTATGACCAGTGTCAAAATCAGAAAAAGTTTGATTATTGTCAACCATATGACTTGATATAAAGAACATGTAAGCTACGGATATCGGTGAGCTAATGTCAGGTTTGGGGTGTATCAACAAACGTCAAAGTGACAAAGAACTGTATTATCTGCGGTCATGAAGGTAAGGTTTCGATCGATCTTTATGGAGTGCCCTCTGTTTATAAACATTAGTTAAACGTACATCCAGTTAGGTTAGAAAAATTATTTTACTTGCAGATTTTAAACTGATTTCATATATTTTGCAAATTGAAAACGCATATAAAAAGAAATTTGACAGTACTTGCGCCTGTTTTTGACGTTTATAAATAAATCCTTCAACTCTGGTCGCTATTCCTGGTCGAAGTATCTTTCTTAAGTAGTTTAAGCTCTTGTTACCGAAGTAAAAATTCACAATTGCCAAAATAATTAAGAAAATACACTAGGTATTCATTATTTTTTTTTAAATTTCCATCATACTAACAAATCAATTAATTTGTTCACTATCTGAAGAAAAGTGTAAACAAGACTTAAATATTTGCCTCTTCAAATATGTCATAAATCATTTAAAAACGATATACAAAGCAACATGCAAAACAATTAGCACCATTAAAACAAACTGAACTATACAAACAACAACATTCACAATAATAGCCATCTTTGAATAAACAAATCAATGAATCACAATGATATTTTTGTTTTTATGTTTCTGTAGGCGTTTTGTTTTATTTTTAATTTTTTTTTTAATTTACAAAAACAACTTGAACATATTAATATCTAAGAAGTTCATATATGTATATATGTATTTCTTGGTTTCATAATTTGTAGATACATATGCATATACATTTACATATGTATGTGTTTTTGCAATAAAGAAATAAAAGGTGTTCGTCAATTAAGACAGAAATACTACCAAACTTGTTATGGAAGTAAAATTAAAAAATGGACTTATTTTAACACAAACAACCCAAAAGAAGTAAAACATTAAAATTTTCAACCTTTTTTAAAGTCTCGTTTCGATTGATGACGCAAAACATTTTCAACAACACCAATATTATTTCAACATAGTTTAACCTTGGCATTCCTTATTATTTTTCATATATGTAAGTATGTCTTACTTACAATATAACCCATGAATTCAATGCAATTAGCGCCTTTAAGCTTGAATGCCGCTTAAAATCGTATTGTAGATAAAAAGTGGCGTCCCATAAGGTTGATATCTCTGACCTATTTTTTTTTTTTTTTGTTATACCAATCAATTTAACCTTAACACTTTAAAAAAAAGAAACGAAAAAGAAACATATATAAAACTTATTTCTCAAAGTATCTAAGTTTTCCGTTACAAGTCAAGTCATAAAGAAACGTCAATTGAAAATTAGAAAAAAAATTTAAAAAAAAGAAAAACACGAATTAGTGACATATTATGCATAAATTTGATATTTATCTCTGTTTCCACACTCATTTTGCCGGTTGTTTTTATTGCTTGCCTCTCTGTAGCTCTTTTGCTGCATTTCACACATCCGATACGAGTCCGAGGTAAAATTACGTTATGTTTATTACTCATCGTGGCTCGTGAATAGATCACCGTTGCTTGGCGTGGTCTTTTTTTTTTTTGTTTATAAATTGTAAATGGATGACTCAGGCGTCAGAAATCTCTGATAATTCGCTCTGGCTCTGCCTTGCGACTACAACGATGGAATTGAAAATCGTCAACACAACAGCAACAACAAAAGGGATGAAGAAGAGAAAAAAACGTAATTTATGGCATATTGATGGATGATTATTTTTGTGTGGAATTTTTGAAGCCTCTTTCTTAGCCTTTGCGATGGCTCAGGTGGAAAAGCATTCTTCTGTGTGATTACGATTCAAGCAAAAGGTAAAAACTAAAAGAAATATAAAAATTTAAAAAAAAAAAACATTATTTGCTAATCGGTTTCACAAGTTCAATGTTATCAAATGAGGTGATGGTTAAAAAATGACACTTCTGGAAAATTGTATACTATTTTGACATTTACATGTAAGTGTATGATTTAACTATAGTTAGGTTAAATATAGCAATAACGATTCAACGTCTTGAGTGTACGTTAAACTCAGAGGCCTTTACAAGGTGGTATAATATAAGACATTGAATTAAATTTATGGTTTGTTTTGGCAGAGGCTCAAAGAAAACTTTGGTTTTCCAAAGATTTGTTTTTAAGAATACGGGGTTTATATTATGTGTTCATAATTGTATTTTTCAGCGTTTTGTCGAGTTTTTGATCAGCTTTCCTTTTGTAACTAAAAAATGCTCCCGATCCAGGTCGCTTACGAAAAGTTTTGACAATCGAATGGGAATTAAAAAGAGAGATATTTCCAATTAATTAAATGCATAATGGTTGACTTGTCCGAGTTTGACATTTAAGAAAGCTATTTTGCGTTAATTTCTAATGTCAGTTAACTTCTGACTATTTTTGTATTCAACTGCACTTACCTCAAACTAAACTCAACGAATTTTTGTTGTTACCTATTTGCTAGTGTCAACCAATGTCATATTAGTTAAAAAACAAAGATAAAATGGGAATTTCCCTTTTTTAAATAAACTCCCAAAAATAATACCAACTCTATCATATTCATTCTGCAAAAACCAAACAAAAGCCTTGAAAAAAAGTTTTTAATTGTCCAATAAATTGAGAAACATCTGGTGACGAAGACGACGACAACTCCGGGGGCTTAATGTCTAAAAATACCCATTGCATGAAAGTGAATTAATTGCATTGGAAATTAGTCACATATTGCACCATACTTAAATACCACATCATGAACCCACCGCCGCGCCGCCGCCGCTCGCGCGCTGGCAGCCACCAAGTTATTAAAATATTTGGTTCTTTCGTTTTCATCTTCATGACAGTCAGGCGAGCGCATCGGGTCGGGGTTAACCTTGCAACAAAAACGTATTAATTTTTCATATAAACATGGTCGTTTATGCGTGCCTACTTGTGCCATTTTGGACTTTGCAAACGCGCCGCCGCCGCCACTGAGCCACAGTCAAGCCATCTCTGACTATATAACATCTCTTGTTGTGCTTATTGGTTGGCTTTGTGAATGGTAAATTTGTTTAGCGAACCCTTAAGCAATCAAAATTCATTAAGTTCATTTGTCTTGTCAAAAAATAAAAAAAAGTCAAAAACTCAAGATCCTCACGATTTATTGTGGTCGTAGTTATCGTCTTTGGTCGTTTACTAATCGCACTCATGTGTGAAAAAATTGTTTTTATTTGCTCTCTGACGTCTTCTTCCACCGCCGCGCCGCCACCGCCGCTATGCCAGTTTACTCGAGGTCAATTAGTATATTTAAATTAGCATTTTGTTTAGTTAACGTCAAAAAAAAATGTGTGGACTACGACTGTTGTTGTTGTTGTTGAAATTTACGCGTCGTGCCGCACCGACCGCCCCCTCTGTTGTGTCAGTGTCATTAATCTGCATCTCATCAATCACTAAAGCTGCGTATCGCATATATGTATACATACTTTATGGGGGAAAGGCAGGGCGTTTGTTTACACGAGACGTGGTTATGACAACTGCACGTCTCGTTGCCATCCGTCAAAGGAGTCTTCGTTGTTGACGTCTTTGAAAGGAAGTCATCATATAATGTGGTAAAAATGTTGTGTGTGAACGGAATGCACGACAAAGTCAATTAACCCTTTTCTCTCTCTCCTCCAATGTATGCCCTTTTGCTTAAGATGACGGATGTGGAAATGAAAAAACAAAAGAATCTCCTTCAATGCGTGAGAATTGCTTTTATATTAAATTAAATTCACCATATCGTTTAATATAAAGATATATTCAACAAGACTCTGGGTGGTTAGGTTATAGAAGAGAAAACCAACCTCACATGCTGTATAAAAATTAGGTTACGGTCACACTTTTGTTGTTATACTATTTTGTAATTTAAAACCCTAAACAGAGATGGCGGGAGAGAACCAACCCAACGAACATGTAAGTAAAACATAAATCTCTTTTTCCATCCAAAGCAACAAACAGCAAAAAAATAACGTGGAACCTATACCTACCATAATAAAATCCACCTCCCACCACACTACACCTCTGTCACCCATGTGATGGCATCAAATTACATTTGCCTGAGATTTCCATTTGTTTAATTTGCGTGAAAATGCACATTCATTGCATGTGATGATGTAGGTAGTATATGTAGATGAGAGATGGGTGCAATGTGGTGATGACCATCAAAACGCTCACCACCTGGTGGCGGTTTTTGTAGGTATGTACATAAGTATATCAATTTATTTCTACATATAGAGGGAGAAAGAGAGAGACACAGTGAGAAGGGGATTGAATTCACGGATCAATATAGAATTACATTTAAGTTTTTCACCTTCACCCCAACCGCTGAACAATTTTTCCACTCACACATCGGCCGTTTGATAGATGGATATAGAAAAGACATCGTTTTACATTTTGCAGATCCAATTTCATTGAGCTGTATGACATCGGCGACGACGACGACGCGACGGGTTAAGCTTTATTTTATGTTTTTTGAATAAAGAAGTTTTTAACAAAGTTGAAATTAAGTTTGCAAGCAGCAAAAATAAAACAAAAACAAAAGTATGCTCACATTTATGGTAAGCTAGGCCAAATTTGATTGACAGCCGTGGTGACAGGCAGCGGCAAAAACGATGACAGAATTGTTGCATTTTGAACACAATTGACAGATGATTATTTGGTTACAAACAAATCTTATTTTCATTCTTGTTCTTTTGCTGAATATGCGTGAGAATTTTAACTTCAATTATTGCAAAATGCACTCAGCAAGACTTGTATAAAAAAAAAAGAAACTAAACCATGTACGAGTGTCTAAATAGAATTAGCTTATCGTTGGTAGCATCATTAATCAATTTTTGACATTTGGTCGCTATTTTGAATGACAAGAGCCAGTTTTCAACAATGACAATAGCTAAAATAGAGCATTTGCACATCTGTTACTTTAATGGAAGGTTGACAGTAGTTGATGAATAAAAACATAAATTTCCTAATTTTTTTTTGCTTCTCAAAGTAACAAATATCCCAACAATAAACATACGAAAACCTTAAATTCAAAAAGAAAGTAATTCAAAACCGCCTCCATTTGACATCACTCAAGCCCATTGACAATACACAATTGAAACAAGAAGCCCTCTTAACCGCAAAGTACAAGTGTGTCATCGGATATCGGATTTCAGTATTATGCTCATTATGCTCCTGCTTCCATTATATCCACTTCGTCCTTTATTTTTGTCAAATGAAAACGACAGGAGGTGTTTTCATCTGGAAGCTATGATATTTTTTGTTTGTCTGTTAGAATATATCTAACCCGGAACGTGCTGTGTTCAAAAAAGAAAAAAAGTGATGATTTTTTTTTATTAAGATTTTTAGGCGAGTAGCGAGCTGTGGATTTGAAGGAGATTATATAAAGACCCACTAACCCATTGAGTTACTGTTTCCAAAGAGGAAACTCCTATACTTAGGCAAAGAAAAATACACAACAAAATCCCGGAAGAATAAACGTTTTTTTCTTGTTATTACGGAAGACGCGATGAAGTATTGAAAAAAAAAATGTGACGAGAAAACCCATTTGCTAAAGCTCATTTAAGGTGATGATGACGACAACGAGTTGTGTTAAGTGTGAATGCACCTTCTCTCTCCCTCTCACACACACACTCCCTGTCCCTCTTCGGTTGAGGTGAGGGAACCTTGTCAATGGTGACAAATGACTTGGTTGTCCTCATATTCAAATCAAGTATGTATAGTATATGCATGTAGAATGGAAAAATGCAACGGTACACTAGGTATATGTTTTCATAAGACATGATGGAGCATTAAGGACTGTTTTTTGTATATGTATAGAAATTGCATTTGGTTGATGCCGAATGAATTTTCTTCTTCTGTTCTGAATGAGGTTCTTTCGAAAAAAAAATAGAGGAAGCAAAACTAAGTACCTACCTAACCTTCCATTCAGTTCATTCACCATCACACATATTACTGGGTATTTACTTTTAAAATTCTTTCAACTCTGAACAACAGGTTCTAGTCTGAGTGCATATTTATGTATTGTATGTTATTGAAGTCATTCGAGGATTTTAATCTTTAATTAATAAGATTGTCTCGTTTAAGAAACGTGGAAATATAAATCGTGTTAAATTTAGTAAGGACTTATAATTATAATAAAAGATTGACCTTTGCTTTGAACTCTCTCAGGTGTTAACTTGAAATTTACGGTTCATCTGAAAAACCGGCTAAACATAATATGGTTAAACCAACCTGATACTCTAGAATCTAAATTAACTAATTTTCTGTTACCTGTTAAACTGACAGCATTTATCTCAATGTTTAATTAAACCAGTAGCATTGTTACGCTTGCATGCGAACAAGCGTGAATTAACGAGAAACACTGTAGTTTTTACAATGTCTAACTGTGTAGTTGACGTGTAGCCTTGTCAAATTTCAGCTGTTATGGTTGAACGAGAGCAAAGATGAATTATCCTAACACAATGAAATTCAACCTGACAGCTAAAACAAAAATGTGTTTCATAGATTTTTAAAACCTTATATTATATTATCGCATATTTAACAAGAGATTTCTTAAATTGTTAGCAGACATTCTTCTTCTGCTTTTAAATTCAATTACCAAATTTTGTTTGACAACTGGTTACTTCCTTAATTTACTTGCTTTGTTTTGTCACGATATTTATATTAAATTTAAAATCTAGAAGTGTTTCTGTTATTTTATCAGAATAATAATAATACTGTTTGATAAAGACGCTAATTTTCTTATAATGTTTATTTTTATGCAAACTAAAATGTGAAGACGGCACAAACGTCACAACTGCTAACGTCAGAAAAGTAAAAAAAATAAAAAACCTTACCTCTTCTCATCTCGCATTGAAGGAAATAAATAAAATAGTATGAAATAAATACAATAAAATGACTAAAAATAGAGGCCATCTGAAACAACCTTGTGGTACACTAAAAATATCTCTAAGATTTCGCAATTATTAAGATTAAACCGAATTTGTTTTATATTGCCGATGTTTAAATCCATGTACCTTTTACAAACCATCAATTCCACTAGGTCTGCTCCGATGACTAATTTAAAAAAAAAATTAACCTTTGCTTAATTCTTTCAAACTACACCAACAACCATTTAACATGCAATGACAATCCATTTCATTCTTCTTCTACACTCTTCCGCCTTCATTTCTTCGAAGCAACCATTTAATACTCAAGCAAAAAAATAAATGCAACTTCCCTTTGAAAGTATAAACACACGAGACAGCAAGAAAAATGCAACAAGAACTTTGTGGATAAAAAAAAAATTACGAAGTACCTCAGTGAAAAAGATGAATAAAACAACACATTGGAAAAATGTATGAAGAAAAAAAGGGGCAACATGCCATCATGAGGTAATCCCCCTTATTCTTTCTTCCACAAAAAAAAAAAACAAGTAATTTTCAAAGATTCTTCCTTTAAAAGTCTTTACTACTTATATTCCCTCGCACTAGCTAATTAAAGGCAAGAACAACAACAACAGCAAAAAAAAGCTGCATACACGATGTCGTTTTTACAAAGCGTACGCATTCATTCATTTTACTATACTCACTTTTTCTTCTAAACCCTCCTCCCCACCTGCACTGTTTATACTTCTATGAAATTGCTTTCATACAATACTTGACGAACACAGCCGTTTATTTTATTTTTCTTGTTCATCTTTGTCTCAATGTGCACTTCCGTTCGAAAACAACAATAAAAAAAAACTATCCAAGTTAAAGTAAATAAATAAAGAATAATAATACGAATGGGAACGGGGAAACGAAATGAAATGAACACAATCAGTTCGTTCACCTGGACCCACGGACGAACGGACAGACAAATGAAGTTGATTCAGTCCTGTGATAGTGCGGACGCAGAGTTAAAGGAAACTCACGCTACGCTAAGAACAGAATGTGACAAAAACCCACCTTTTGTTTGTCTGTGCAGCAAGAATGTTTCGCCATCGCAATATCACATCTATAATATACCCTCTCCTGGCTCTCTAGAGTGCGAAACACTGAAGATGCTGTTTTGAAGCTTCTCTGCTTCCTACACATTGCGTGGTGTGGCGCAACGACGGCGCTATACATACTTTGGATAAATGCTGAGATGGTGGCTCCAAAACGTCACACACACACGCCACTTGTACACACAATCACTATTTGCATCGCGCAACGGGGATGCATATATATAACATGAGTGGGAAATATTAAACAAAAAGAAAAGGCTATTACGAAAAAAAAACTAGGATGCACTGTGCAGTGTGCATGTGTGCTTAAGAATTCATCCAAAGCGACATTTTTTAGACGTGATATGACGACACAACTACTGCAGACGATAGAGTGTATCGTGTGCTAAGGACCCACATTTTGATATTGTGTCGCAGTCATCACTTTCGAGTAGGTATATGTATGTAATGTTTATTTTTGTATGCAAAGTTACTTTGAAGTTAAAAGTAGTTTAAGAATCCTTTGATTTTGGATAGTTATGGCTGAGAGTCTAGACTTGTTGAACTTAAGTCGAATGTTTCATGTGAACCTTCAAAATAATTGCAGTACCACAGGAGTCAGTGTTTACACGTTAACTTTTTTTTAAACTTAAAATGGGTACAACTGAAGTTTATTTGTTATTATATTACTTGCATCGTGTAAATAGTGCGTTTATACAGTTTTTCAATAATGACACGAACCATTTTGTGACATTTAATGGAAGGCAGTATTTCCCCTTTTTCAAAATGGTGGAAAATGAAATTCCCTTTTCCGAAGGGAAAAGAAGAAGTCGGTTAAAATGGTTCCAAGACATTAATGTGATAAAACTGCAGCAGACAGACATTATTGCTTTGAAGTTTGAATAAACAGATTTTTCTTAAATTTAAAACAAGAACTTATGTACATTAAATTTACCCACCGTAATAAGCGCAATTCACTCAAAAGTTCACCTTAACAGACCTGCGGATAAATATATATATTTTATATAAATAAAGTTGTGTTAAAGCAAATTTTTAGTTAAGTCAAGGTCTTTTTTAAATTTCCCATTGTTATTATAAATAAGATAATAAAAACCGTTAAATTTAAACAAACAAAACAATAAATTTCCGGTTAACACATTATAATTAAATGAATCTTTAAAATGACAGTTTTATCATTCACAACACCATCACACCGTGTGAACAACCATAAATAATGTCAAATACTGATTTATATCCATCTTCCGCATTTATAACAAATGAGTGATATTTAATATTTTGCAAACATTTCCTATCAAATGGTAATTTCTTTTCATACCATCTAGGTCAACTTTAAGCTCGCCACCCCCTTAACAATCAACTTTTCGCATTTAACAACTAATCAAATAATAACACAAAAAAAAAAAAAAACTACTTTTATTTTAACATTTTACTATGCTAAGGCCTTGAAAATCTGAGATAGAAATCTCTTTTTTGACCGTTTATGGCTTAAATTTAAATTCCTTTACTTTTGGTAGCTTTTTTACGATTAACCGCGTCGAATCGTCGGAAATATAAATACATATATCGAGTGACGCCCATGAATTAATTCGCAAATAATACAAAACTGACATTTTGAAAACAACAAAAAACATAATAAAAGTTTAAATTTTATAGCCAACGATCTCATGATTAGACTTTGACGACCACGGTCAAAAATCAACGCCTTAAACAAATTTGAGCGAAAAATTTAATTAATTCCAAAATACTTTTGTTTTTTTTTATTTTTTTTTTAATTTTTTTTTTAAGAAAAAATGGAAGATTATAAATATGAAATAAAATCTCTTAAGAAATACTTTTGGCATTGGGCATTGGATATTTCCACAAATTTCGCAATTAGGGCTTGATTATTTAGGACAGATTTTTGGCAACTAAAACCGCCTAAAGCCCGCGAGCATTCACCGACACACTGATACTCGAGTAGGTGGTATCATAAAACATAAAAAAGCGCCTATTCTCCTAATGAATTCACTTAGGCCATTTTTTGTGGCTCCATCGTTAATTTAAAGCAAAATGTGTCACGAAGCAAATTATTGATTTTGTCTTTTCCTAATCAGATTTTTTTTTTTTTTCACTGACGGGCGACATTCTGACTGATTGATTTATTTCTGAAGTTCAGTTGCAGAAAATAAAGCCAACATTTGCCACTTTTTTTGCTTCTTGTAGTAGGTATAAGTGTTATAAAATTGTCTTTGCCCGACACACCGACGACGACGACGACGCTTTGACGTTTACTTAACATTTTGTTGTCAAGCACTTAATAGAATGACAGTTTCATAGAAACCTATGTACATAATTGTATGTATGTAATGAGGCAGTAAATGTTTTTTTTTGTTGTTGTTTTCTTTTACCAAATTAAAGGCGACTTTTTGTCTGTTTGTCGGCTTAAAGATTTGTATTTTTTTTTTTAGTAGGTAGGTACTTATATTGTAATCTGGATTATTTTCAACTGTAATGGTTTAAGTTTGTAAGAGCATAATGGTCTATGAGTATTTAGAGGTTGGATCAGAAGTTTTTCAAATCCATAAATTGAACATTGTGGGAGTTTTTCTAAAGATTGTCTGTGTTTTTTTTTTCATTTGCTATACCGACACGTGCTCAAATAGCTGAGATTCAAAGCATGTTGGTTTTAACTGAAGCATTCATAAAATTCTGTTTAAAAAAATATTTCTCAACATTTTTACCAACGGAAATCATATGTGTTGCTAATTCTGGCTTGCCCTGGCTCTACTTCTGATAACAATTGCAGTAATAGCACCTCCTTTTTCTGGCTTTCTCACAATGTTTTTTGTCTTCTGTTTTCTGTAAATCAAAATATGTAATTATTTATTTATTTTATAAAGGATATTTGAATTTTAACAAAATGTACACGGCCATATTGGAATTAATATTTCTCTTTAAAGTATCCAGTCAGCTGTTTTTTTTACGGTTGATTGAGTACTGAATGTTTCAAAAGGTGTATTTGTTCAATTCATTCAGAATCGCAACTAGAGGGAGAGAGAAAAAGTTGTGGTTTAACAAAATTGTATGGGAAAACTAGTGTTTTTGATGTGCATCCATAGGTTTTTTTCGTCAAAGAAAAAACTTTTTGGAAAAAAATAATTTTGGTATTTTTTTTTCAATTTACAGTTTATTTTTTTTATAAAAATAGAAGTAGAAATGCAGAAAGTAGAAATGTCAAACTCTAGTATTTTTTGCACAAAACAATGCCAGTGACATTGGTAATTTAAAAAATTACAGAAAAGTGTTATGATCTCAATTATTTTATAACTTGGCTCATTTTACTTTGAATTTGATTTTTCCGTTAATCGATTTTTTTTGTTTTCTAATCCTAATTCTTTTCTGTATGCATCGAATTTTAACATTTTCAATGAATTCCACATTGAATGAACTACAATTGGATGTGTTCGTAAGCTTTTCTCGTAATTCTGGTTAATTAAAGCATAATATTACAATAGTAGTTATTTGTTTAAAAGTAATATTTTCCACATTTGAGTATATTGTTCTCAAATTGCTCTATTAATCTTACGAAAAAAGATGTTTTAGTATTTTTGGTGCAGAATTTGATAAACTATACCTTGAAATATCTTCAAAATAAAAAAAAAAAAAAAAAAAAAAAAACAGTATCGAAATTGAGGTACTGCTTTACACATATAAATTAAGGACTATTCACATGAGAGCGACCAACGACCGATGAATGAACGAACATTCGTCTATTTTGAAATTTCGTTCAAAAAATTTTCACCGAAATTAAATTTTACAAAATTACACAAAAAGATTAACAAGTAAATTAACTTTGACAGGTTCTTTCAAAATACAAATGGTGTTTCGTTTTTGATCAGTCTTTCAGTAACCTACTGTCATTTGCAAAATTGTTCGTTTCCAAATACAGACCTTGAAATGAACCTTAATGATGAAATATTAACTTAAAACATATTACCTACACATCAGTTAAAAATGTCACATCTATAAGTGGCATGTTTTTTTTTAATTGGTCCATCTAATTTTCACAATTCTCAAGTGATTCCATCTGCAATGTCATCTTAGAAATCAAATAATTATAATTTTTTCAATTATAATGTTCCAGTCTTTAAATTGGTAACAAGGTTACCTTTCATATACATATAGTTGTTTACATTGTGGTGTGTGATATTTACCTGGTTTATCACATGTTTGATCCGTTTCAGTTTGATGCTTTTTTTCTACCATACCAAACACTTTTATCCCAACCTCACTCCTCAGTGAGTGCAGCGTTGAACTCAACACACCAAACCAACAGTGTGAATTTAAACGTGCAATGTTCTACAAATTTGGTGTCATGTTTCTCGTTTAATTATAGATGTTATTAGTGTATCATCTTTCTAGAGTATTCTATGGTCTTGTTTATAAAACAAAATTGTAAGAATAAAAACCTATTCCTACAACTACCAGCAAAATTGTTGATAATGTTCATAAAACACTACCCACCCCCAGAACGTATGTGTGACACAGAGGGTGAACATGTAATTTATGAAACTTATTGGCTATATAAAATGACCCTCACTGTTAAAATATTACGTACGGCCGACGCATGCGACGACGACGATGACGAGACGCGGCGTACGAGTATAGTAATTCAATAAAAATTATCTCAAAGCTTGTACAAAATTGGGTCACAATTTTATGCATTCAAACGATATCGAACGAGATTATTTTTGTTCAGTGGAATTCGAGGTAGAAGCTTAAAACTTGTTTGGTTTTAGGACTTCTCTCATTTATTCATCATACGATAAAAAAAATATTACAACAAAAAAAAAAAAAACAGAATAAATCTCAATATGGAAATGAGACTGTATGTTGGCTGAATTTCTTCCCAGCAGTGTTGCTAATGGCTCTCTGGATTAACTTTTTATTTCTTTTTTTTTTTTGTTATTTCAAGGATAACAAGTCAGCTTGGTGTTTTTTTTTCCTCCATAATCTTTCTGAGTTATAATGTGGTTTGGATTTTGATTTGGGTTTCTTCTTCCCTTCTATGTGGTTTGGTCACTAGCTTCTACATTAACCCCTGATCTTAGATGAAATTTAAAAATTAAATTGTGTCTGCACAGACGATGTAGAAACTTAGCCTTTTGTGCTTGGCAAAAGAGGGACATGACTTGATTCGCATATTATTTTGATAAAACATACAAATACATATTATATATTTTTATTTGAATAGGTATAATAATCGTTAATTTTATCTTGAAAACTAATTGTTTTTTTTTCTTTCATTCCAGGTGAGCTTCTTTAATTTAGCTAATAGAGGGTCAATGCTAGACGATATTCAAGGGTAAATTTGGTAATTAAATCAGATATGGTGAAACGTATTAAGCAGATGACAACTTGTTCTACATTTTTAGAGAGGTGAAAAGAATATTGTATATTGTATATGCATATCTTTTTTACTTTTTTGATTTGAACTTTGAAATTACAATTTGCAATGAGTTGCTTTTGGTTGACTTTTGAATCTTAATTCAACATTTACACAAGTGACAAATTGCTTTCATTTCTGCCAGAAAACATGTAAAATGATGGATAAAAGAAATGACATTTGACATGACATGAAGTAAAATTATAGCACTCTGGGAGTGGTTTGGCATTGTACTGCCAAAATTTTTTATTGGATATTGTCATTATTTGAAAATGATATCAGCTTTATGTTTACACGATGCCAGTAAAATTTTGCAATCTTTCCACTCGTGTAAATGCGGTATTATTGTATATTGTCATTCATTTGCAAAATGGTCAACACTTTATTTACACTATACCATGAATCTACAATGATAAAATCGAACGTCACTTGCACTTTTCATTAATTTTTAGAACAAAATAATTGCAGATTTTTGACCATTTACATATATACGTTAAGGCCATTTATGACGAGAAAATGGAGAAATTATGGAAATTTTGTAGATAAGCGTGTTTTATATAGCTGGTTCATTCAACAATATAAATTCAAAGTAAATATCTGTGGCTGTGTTCACAAAGTTTTCTAATTTCCGTTTCTCAGCGGAGTTTATAGTTTTATATGAAATGTCAAATATTCGGTGGGGGATATTTATATGACAAAGTTCAAATTGGAATCTTTGTATTTACTTATTAATGTGTAAACATCTATGCCGGCGGTACGGTAACTAAGAATGTGGACATTTCTGTATCACCTAACGTTGTGCTGTTCCACGTTACGATGCGTTGATGTATATTGAATACGTTGCTTCGTCGCTCAAACTAAATCGAAATGTCGAGTTGAGTTGAGATCAAACTATCACCGCAAATCCCTAAAATAATTTTTTTTTTCTGTGGGGAGAATGAAATCACAACATTTTTTTATTTAACCGAGTTTTTTTTAACTAGTTTACATCGTAGACATTTTTCGGTGGATTTTTTCATTTTGTGACTTGACATATGGGTGACGAAGAGTATTATAACGTATGGTATGTTTTCTCAGTTTTATTATTCTGCTTCCACTTAATGGTTCGAAAAAAGATTTTATTGTATTGAATTAAGTAGGGGCGAGATAAAGTACTGAAACTTCAAAATGAGTGGACGGTGTGAGTCAAGTGTAAACACGATCTTTTGTTTGAGCACCTATCTGTCAGCGTAAGAGAATCTATGTTACCAATCTTCAAGCGAAGAATATTTTTCAAAAACTGAATTTATCATTTAAAAAATAGTGTTTCTATTTTGAAGAAAGGAAACAAACTTCAAATTATATCGATCTTTAACAGTTCTGGTCCAACAATGTTAACCTTGCGAGTGACGTAAGTTTTAACCCACAAAGAAGGTCATAAAAGAACTGTTCCTGGCACTTGTACTTACTTAACTCCCCATATTATGTAATTTTATCCTACAGAATATACAAAATATTATGTAAACCAAAGAGAAAAACTTCAGCGAAAATAAATTAATAGAGTTCCAACGAAGTACTTATGTAAATGTTTAATGTCATCCGGTGATTCCAACCATTCCAATTAAATTAAATTTTAGCATGGAAAAGATTTTCTTCAAGTTTGCACGCGATTCGCTTCTTTATTTTTTGTCTATGTTTTGACAAGTCAGACAACAACCTGAAACACGCAATGAACCCCCTATCCACAAATAGCTCACTTTTTCTATTTTTATAGTCTGTCAGAATTTTTTTTATTTTTTTTTGTGTGTTTGTGTTTTTATTTGTCACCTCATTTTAATCGATAAAAATATCCTTTTTGTAAAAATAGAAAAGAAAATCGAGTGAAGAAGTCAGGCACAGAAGATTATTAGCTATTGCGTGGGTAATAGTCACTCCCGTTTGTTAAGAGGAAAGAATTTTTCTCTAATTGGTCAAGAATATAGAAAATACCAGACGATATCTTGATTTGTTTTAACTAAGAAAAGTAAAAAAAAAAAAAACAAAACATAAGTTTATGTCCTAGAGAAGGTGGTATGGAAGTGATGTCTAAAAGATATTGTATCGTAGATTGTGGGAGTTTTCATTTTTAATTGACTTGATATCCAATTAGGGTTCGTAGGTATTATATCAATAGAATATATGGCTGCCATGCCTTGTGGCTTAAAGAAAAAGAGATATTTTTGTTTTTTTCTTTCTCAATAACAAAATGTCACAAACAATCTTTTGGCAAGGAACCTATAAAAACGAACATTTATTTGACATTAATAAATGTCAATGCGTTTTAGGTATTAGTTTATTTGAGAGTGAGAAATCGATATGTATAACAAAATATCACAATATATAATTTTGCCATTTTTATAAATTCATGAAATTCAGCTACTATATAGATTAAACTGACAAGATAAAGGTTGACATTTTGAAAAATATGACAGCTGTCATTGTTAAAAATAAAAAGAAACTCTAATTTGACATTTTTTCGCTTGAATGACAATTTTAAGAAGTGAAGCGTGATATTTTGTTCCAAAGAATTTTAAGCTTCTTCATTTTGCAGAAGGAAGTCATGATCATAGTTTATAGATAGGTAGGTTCTTACGCAGCACTAAGATTTGTTGTTTTTGTGAAACGCTAATATTGGTTTGTATTTACTTGTATCAGGAGTCTTAAACAAAGATGAAAGATTACACGATTTCTTTTTTCCTTTGTTTTTCGTAAATCTCCATTTCGATTTATAATTTCTTCTGTTCTTTGACTTCAAATTGGCTTTTGACAGAACACAGAACTAATAAATTTCTGTCCGAAGAAATTTATCGGATAGAAACTGTCAGGAAGGGGAAATAATTTACTCTCTCTCTCTCTTACGGCTGTCGTCTTCCCAAAACTGCACGAAAATTGCTAGAAAAAGTAGTTTTGCACTTGTATGCGAACAAACTGACTTAAAATTAAGACTGTTGGTTTACTTCCCAAAAATGCAAATTTCTGCAAAATTTATAAATTTGTTTTTTTTTTTTTTAATCTACTTTTACACGAACGACTTTGAACTAAAATTGGTAGAAATTGGAAGTTTTGAGCAAGTGAACGAATAAGGAAACTTAGGTAGTCTTTTCCTTTATAAGTCTATTTATACCCATTCCCTCTAGATTTCATGTATGCAACATGTGTTCTTACCAAAATTAAACAAAAATCATTCGTTTTACATTTTATCTTTCACTTACAAATGCAACCTTTCGCAAGGTCGTTCTTAAACAAAGAAAAGAAAAACAAACAAACAAATACAAAAAGATGCACAACATTAAACAAGAATAATAATATTATCAACAGCAAAAATCAACACATTGTGCATTGCACAACAATTTTGATCTTCTCCCCAACTCCATTCTCAAAGTAGGCTTCTCCTCCATTGTCTGTTGCGCTAACAAGAGATAGACATGAAATATTTATTAGCCGTCAAGATTTTTTAACACCCACCTTTGTTGGATTTAAATTTCCAAGTACCTAGTCTTCGTCTCCATCATACACAACGTCTGGATGAACCATTTTTTTTGTATTTAAAATTCTTATAACACACTAGAGCCCTTCCTGATGTACAATAATTATATTTACTGTTTCCCATTGCTTTATTTACACCTGTAAAGTTATAGGGAGAAAAAAATAGGCAAACATTAAGAAAAAAAAATAAAAAACAGAAGTAACACCGTCTTCAGATCTGTTTAAATTTTGTTTCCATTCGTCTTGATGCTATTTCTATTGGCATACTGATGCGATGGCGGTAGGTACCTTACGCATGTGATATAGTTTGCAATCAAAAGACCATAAACTTTTTCTATAAGCTTTTTCGCAATAGAAAAGCAAATTTATTATTTTCTTCTGCGTTGAATAATTCGTTTTATGCAAACATATATATAGCTCCTATTTATAGTTAGAGATATTATTATGTAACAACTTCGATTGTTTGATGAACTTAAGGGCTCTGTAACACTGATCTAGTTTATTTCTAATGATTTTTGATGTGTAAATATCTATGCCGGCGCGGCCGTAGGGTAAACTAAAAACGTGGAAATTTCTTTAGCACATTACGTTGTACTGTTACACGTTACGATACGTTAGATGTATATTGGATACGTTCAATATTGGGTACGTTCTTTCGTAGCTCAAACTAGTCGAGTGAAGTTTGGGTTGAAATTTGGTTCACAATTCGAACTCGCCGCGTTCTGTGATCTAAATAAAACCAGCGCTTAAATATTTAATTTGATGTTTACACATCTTAACCGTGAGTCCCGGCACTTACACTTTTTTTTAAAGATATTTTATGAAACGGAAATAGTATTTGCTGCGTTTAGATGACAAGTACAGGGTGGCAAAATTAATCACTAGGTTTCAGTTTTACAAATCGCGGCAAATGTCAAAATCGAAACAATTATTCCGCAATTTTTAGAAGTATAGAGATTCATGTCTTGTTGACGAATATTTTATGTTACTTCACAAATGTCAAAGTAGATTTTACATTTACTTTACACCTGGTAATTAATTTTGTGCCACCCTATATACATATACATATAATGAATATGTCAAGGCTACGTAACCCGAATTTAGAGCTTACAATGGATGAGAATGCTTTGGGCTATTATTCAAGTTGAAGGGATACCAAATAACTTGGCATGTGAAACTGGAAGCAGTTAGCGACATATCGAGCTGACGCTTCGAGACGCTTGTTGGTTGACGACCAGATCCGTCGCTGTTAATAACACTAACTTCATTTAAATGAATTTATTAATGAAAACATCAATTTTCCGCTTATGGATTATATATCATGTAAATTCATGTAAAATTAAGCTTTGTTCACATTTGATGAAAAACAAAAACATCTTATACGAATGCAAGAAGATGCAAGAAAAAAAAATATTACTTTTCGCTTCAAAGCCTTTATTTCATAATATTGTAATAGATTTCTTCCTTTTTCCTGCAACAACTTTCATGAAATATATTCAATAAGTGGACTTTATAAGACAAGTTTGTAGTCTGCTCTCCAGTAAGTTCTAACAATTTTTCATTTCGCCGTGAATTCTGCAATGTCTTTTCATTCTTGTGTCGTAATTAAACATTTTTTCAATAGATTTTGTTTATTTAATTTTAACAACAACTTTTTTTGGCTTGGTAAAATTATAATTCGCCGTAAAAATTGAATTTGCTTTAACACTTCTTTCCTAAAAATGTTATCAAATCACCTGCATTCCTTGCGGTGATGCCAAATAACAAATATACCTAGAAAAACTTTGATTTCGCCTTGATTAAAACAAAAATTTATATATATTTATTTTATAGTTGATCTCGCAATGTGCAGACAGTATTATTGTGCAACATTAAAGTAAGACATTCAAATATATATAAATGTATCTACTCATTGTACCAAAGACCTTTAACTCCAAACTTCAAAGCAATTATCTTTAAAAAGAATTATCCCACAGAGCTGAAATTACCACTTAGCAGTAATGAACTCATATGAACCACACTATTATAATATGTGAGTGAATTCTCATTCTACGCATGTCACATTAATTCTTTCCTTGCTAATTACATTTTTTTTTTTATTTGAGCCAACAAAAATAAAAACAACGACAAACCTCAGTTAATATAACATCATGATATAAATTCGTGTCATTGTACGAACGAAAAAAATGATAATGACCCGAACTCGACTACAGTAGGTATGCCGTATTTGTTGGGAAACAGAAAGAGTCATGGAACGAGAGCTTAACATAAACCTAAATGAAGGTTCAAAAAACAACACATTGCCCGACCGACGTGCAATGTACCACACATCAAAGTATGTATAGAAAATGCTACATAAATGTTTTTTTTTTTTGCTGCTTAAAGAAACCTAGATACCTATGCGGGTGTTATACTATGTGCATATAGTATATAGCTACGTGTTCTATGGGCTTGTAAGCTTGGCCACTTTCTACCTCGCCGCCAAGAGATTATGATAAACTAATTAAATATAAACACGGCCAATGGAGTATAATAATATGTGCCTAAGACATGACACAAAAAAAATCTATTTCGAATCAAGCCCCGTTGCGTGGAAAAATAAACAGAACAAC
Source organism: Epistrophe eligans (assembly GCA_951394125.1). NCBI lineage: Eukaryota > Metazoa > Arthropoda > Insecta > Diptera > Syrphidae > Epistrophe > Epistrophe eligans. Next base: position 106,768,879 of record OX596029.1, on the reverse strand, counting down.
AAAAATAAGTTTTATACAAATTACCGTTATATATATGTGTGTACTTTGATGCGAGTGCAGTCAGACACTTGGAAAGCAGCAAATAGTTTATTTATTTCATTTTTTTTTAAGGGCAGACCTACATTAAGGTGAAACCAGCATGTTTTTTTGTGTGTTCGTTTTGTAATTTTAACCTTGATTGCATTTAATGAAACAATAATAAATTTGAAACGAAATAAAAGAACCACCTCAGTGTGTTACGAGGAAAAATGATGAAAGTTTGGTACTTAATTGGCTGTTTGTGTGCTCGTATCGATTATAGATAATTTTATCGAAAGATAAAAATTTTTAAATTCTGAAGGACGAATGGGTACTTTAATGTACTAAAAACCTAAATAGAAAATTGTAGAAATTGGCATATTGATAATAAAAATTGATAAATGGGGTTTACTTAATTATTAACTTGATTTTGTATAGAAATGACTTCATATTATGACCGATCGATGCATCAGAAATTTAAACAAGAACAAAAATCAATTCGATCAACTCGTTCTATGACAGATGTCAACAAAAATTTGCCATTCCAAAATATAAGGAATTTTTAGTGAGAATACTTAATATACATATATTTATTTGTCCATCAGTCGAAACTTATCTATAGATGATGGATGAGAAAACTTTGTACGCGGCAATTTTAAGTTTCAGCAGAGAAGTAGAAAAAGTAAGAGGAGTGAACAAAAGTGCTACGGTCAGCAATTTGAAAAGTTCTGTTTGACATTAGCTCTGTTCCCAAACAGTTTCAGAGCAGTTACATGTGAATTAGCATTTTGACAGTTTTCTTTCTTTTGAGAGCATTCGATTGGATTTTGGGAATATAGAATGAAAAAAAAATGTTCATATTCTATAGGAATGAAACACTCAAAAAATTGAACCGAAAACAGAATCATGCTGCTGCAACTTTCTTTAATGTACATTGTATTGAAATTGGGAGCAAGAAAAAGTTGTAACTTTGGCCTAAAGCTATATGTTATTTTATATGAGGAAAAGACAAAACGACTTCTATGAAGTATAAAGAGCGACTAACTTTATTATATGTATAAATGTATATTATATAACAGCCTAATATATAAAATGAGTTCAATAGATTTTAGTACAATATGAAGTGGGAGCCAGTATTGCCAAATAAAAGCAATCCAAAAAATACTAATTCATTATTCTTAACACTATAAAACAAATCAAATATTGAAATATTGTTGATGTTCATAAAATCTTTTAAACTCGTCATTTAGTATTTGTTTAATTTGAAATAAACACAATTTACCTCATGTAGTACTTTTCTTCTATTTAAACTTCACTAACGACTTATCCAACACATAATCCCATAGAGAATTCCACTTATTTTACTACCTATTCTTTATTTAATCGTTTGACATCTTGATTTATTTTGACGAGAGCTCTATCAGTTGCATCAACATTCTCTGTTTTCATTTTGATTAATTCTAAATTTACACAGCATGTCGTCTCTTATGCTTTTTACTACATATTTTATTTATATGTGTATTTAGCCTAATTGTCATCTTGTAATGCAATCATCTGTTCGAAATAGTTGATTAGTCTAAAAGTAAATATTTACCCTTGTCAAATTAAAAACAAACGGGATTGAGCAATTAGCAAATGTTTTTATCAATACTGATTCGAGCGAGGGTTCATAATGTTTACATATATGTATTTAAGTGTGTGTCATATATTTGAGGAAAAGAAATATTTGACAGTTTTCAGTTTTATCTTCTTTTTTTCCAATTTTATATTCAACGTTAGGCATACCTAACGATGCTTTAGAGAAACATCGAATCTGCCCTAAATGCACTTGCTGTTATGTAAATAAATTAAAGTCAATAAACTATGAATTTAACTATTGTCTTAATTAGAATCAAGACAAATTCTCTACTTTTTTTTATCTACGGCTAACTACCTGATGATGTGATGATGGAAAAATATAGACAAGCAAATAAAATAAACATGTGACAAAAACGTGTCATAGCAATGTGCAAATATTAAGAGAGACACTTATCCGTTATCAATTTATCAGAAAAAAGCAGTTTTAGAGGCGTTTTGCAAATTAGCCGAATATATTGATTTCGCAATAGAATGTAGATTGTAGATCTGTCACAATCACGTAGTATACTTGTTCATGTTACTTCAAATCTTCAAGGCTATGAATTATGAAGAATACATTTATAAGAGAACCCATTTATATAATAAAATAAAAGAGAAAAATTGCATTTTTTATCATTTTAATTTTGAGTTGTTCTAAGAATGCGAAATTCATAATGCACAATATGTTAAAATTATGAGAGCTTTATTAAAGAAATAAAAAATAAAAATAGACATAATCTGACCGCAAGAAAGAAAATAAATTGATATTCCATTCATGTTTCTTTTTTTTTTCTTGTTCATTCATCCGGTCAAGGGGACGTTTAAAATAAACCCCTTTTTACTTTTTCATAATACGTGGGGTTTCCTTTATAAATAGACATATATTTTGATATATAGGTGGGAGTACAAACTGTTAGGTGTTTGACAGTTGACACTAAATGGTATATTCATTTTGTTTATGGGCCCCCATTTTATTTTTTAAAGAAAAAGAAACTGTCTGATTGCTTTCGAATAGAAACATGATATGATTGGAGAAAGTAATATTTTGTTGTATAGTTGTATGTATTTTAAAAATGTTTGTATTCAACCCTATGTTTTGTAAGAGTCTGCCAGACAACAAAGGCATTGGGGCTGGTTAGTGGTTGTGTTTTGTTTATATATATTATGGATTTATAGAATTACAATCTTTATTTACTTTCTTTTAAGCTTTTGAGTGGAATAAATATAAATAAATGGTATAATCACACTTAACCTTTAAAATTATAATTTATTTGGAGATACATAGAATATATCTAAATTTAATGACGTATAATGTACAAATCTTTTTTTTTCTCTAAACCCATTTATTAAATCAAATTGATTCTACTGATGGCTGTGTTCCCAACATTTCTCGGACTAAATGTGGTTTAAATGTCAAATTTGAAATGCTATCAAAGAGACAGAAAACTGTCAAAATGACTGGAACGGATTTCGCAGTATTTCGGACAACTTTTTAAACGTAAAAAATCAACCCTTGGTCGACATTGATATTTGAATGCAATTGACAAATTCTGTCATCTGATAGACATCAATCTATTATTTGACATTCAGCCCAGAAATAGCCAGAAGAAATTCTTCGGACTAAAACTGGCGGTCTGAAACTGTTTAATTGTAAGAAATTCAGTACATTACGTTTGACATTTTATTACATCTTCACTAATATGTCCAAATATTTAAAGATGTTTTATAAATTACAATTTATAAACAACAGTGGAAGACAAAGGATCCATAATCAGACTTAAGCCGGCCACATACCTACACGTTCGAGCCATTCGGCTCCTATAGGTTTCCGATTTGTTGATAGTTCAAATCGCTCGCTTGGCCAATCACACGTTGCAAATTGGCTCTGCCGAGCAACCATATAAATACAATGTCAAAGAAATTTTTTGAAATAATAATAGGGGAATTCATGCAACGTCGTAAAACACTAGATAAGTTAATCTTTTGGATAAATTTATCTTTTGGTAAATGAACTGTAAAATTTTGTATGGGAAATGGTTTACGCAAATTGGATAAAATTATCTAAGGATTTTGTTGCGGATAAACTTATACAAACGTCATTGTGACATCTGATTCAATTACGCAGCATGAATACCTTTAATATTTTTTTCTGTGGTAAAAATGTTCATGGGCAGTAATGACGGGATGATTAAGTACTTTTATAAATCAGTGCAGTTTAAAACAAAGTAAATTAACACGCTTAAAATACTTTTTAAAAGTCATGTTTTATTTTTTATCTCAAACCCTTAACAAATCTTACTCACCGGCATTTGATACCGATGCGATGGAAAAATATTCTAGTACAATTTCCCATGCGACAGACCAAAAGAAATCAATCTTGAAGTCCTATTTTATTATCCATACAATACCGTTAAGCTTGCGATCTCAATTATTCTTAATGTAGTGCAAGCTAATTTATTGCTCTTTATACCACAAAAGCTATTCGACTCATAACAACAGCAAAAAAAAAAGAAAGCATTAGCAGGCACAGTCGTCAAACGGAAGCCTCAGAAAAAGATAACTTGAAACACAACCTTGGAACCACAACAACACCAACTTATTTTTTTTTTTTAAATTTCATCGAAAGATTTCAATTTGAAAAGCAGCCACATTTTATTTTTTTTCTCTGCACAACACCATTAACGCGTTAACGACGATGAACGACGCACGGGGAGAATATCTTTCTCCTACATACATATATCTAACCGAAAGATAGAGCCATTGACCAATGTTACAGCAGTGGCGGCGGCGGCGCTTCAATTGCCACTATTGATCAGCATATACAGCCGTGGTAGCGGCCGGCTGTGCGGCAGCATCAGCGACAACGGCTACCACAGATGACAAGGAGGATACGCGCAGACGACAAAGGTAGCAACGCGTCTACGTAGAGATATCCATTTACCATGGAAATATATTATTATTAGATTTACCTATATTTGGTTGCCTTTGCTATGCAGTTTCGCGTATTTTTAGTTTTTCTCCAAGCTATCTCTCTACATGTACTTTGTTCTTCTTTTATCTCCGGTTGACTGCTTTGGCAGTCCCATAAACAGCAATTCCAGTTGCTTTGCATGTGAACGTGAGACGAATGCAGAGATTGGCCATCCCTACGCGATTTAGTCACGGTCCGGATGCACGCGCCATGATGAAAGCCTCCAGATTTTCGGACTTCCTTTTTGGCATTTTCGATCGAGTGTATTTGACAGCTGAGACACAATGGGCGGACCGCAATCCTCGGCCTACCGATATTGCAGCGACATAGCGACGACTATCTGATGGCTGCGGCATCGGCAGTGCAAATAAACTCATTAAGTCTGGGGCAACTTTCGTGTATCTTAATCTGTGACGTCACGTCAGTGATTTCTCGCTATAAGAATCGCACACAGCGTATAACCACACCACATCACACCACACATGCAACCACCTGTTTGTCCACTTCCCTCCATTTGGGGGAAAAAAAGAAAGAGACTATCCGTAAAAGATATTATTTACATTGGCAAAACTAATGGTTCGCTTCCGGCAGACCAAAACCAAACAACAGCAAAACGCACTTCAGAACTAGTTTGTTGTTTGGGTCGGCCTTTTCGGAATGAGCTATTAATGGACGATTCCATCACCATCAGGCCAATCAATATGTATCTAGAACAGAACATAGATCGAAGAAGGTGTTAAATCAGTGGGAGCTGGGACGCCGCCGCCGTGTGCCGGCCGGCCGGCTAACTAATCTGTCAGTTTGAAGATGCAAACATGTATAATAATACTATAAGGAGCATGACGGAAGAGAAATTTTAATTTAGCTCTAGAGTTTGAGTACATAAAGAGGAGTTTATGAGTAATTTTTTCCGGCATTGTCGCTGCCGTGCAAATGGATTAAATTATAAAACAAGGTATGCAGTTGTTTGTTTAGCTGAGAGTTAACAATAGTTGTCGAAGGATAGAGCCTTGAAGGTGGCTATATTAAGAAGTGATGTCTTAAATCAGAATAGGTGGCATGGCAGGTAGTTTATTAAAAAAATGGTTAGGTACTGTTAATATATTAATTTGTTTTAAACAGGATACTTAACTAGTTCTTGAAATTCTCTTCTTGATAAAAAAGTGATCAATACATATGTATATTTATAATTCTTCGTAGCAAATATTGATCTATATATATATAATATGTCGGTTGTTTGATAAGGATATATGGAACTGCAGAAATTTTGTAACCACAGAACTTTTAAAGCTTGTACGTCACTGTCAACCACTGCCTACGATGTAGAATTATTTTTTGACTTTTCACTAGCAAAACTGTCAAATGAGCTGTCAAACTAAGTTCGCTTTTTGACATTTATGATCATATAGTCTGGACCGTGGAAAGACACCATAATTGGATTTACTCAAAACTTGAGAACCAACAAAAAAAAAACACGCATAAAAATCAAATTTAATTTTTGCGCACAATTATCAATCAAGTTGATCAATATAATAATTTTTATGATTTCAGTTTGACAGATAGCTTTACTTCAGCTGTCAAAATAGACAATTTCTTTGTGATTTTTTAACTACCTATTTAAGAGTTCTTTCATATCCTCATTTTAAAAGATATTAAAAGCCAAATTTTAATGCAGAACCTGTATAGTGAATCGCATACAAAGAACTTTAAGTATAACTCAAATGGATAACCTAACCAGTTTCATCCCTTTTCCGATGCTAATAGCTGGCTGCGCTTCTTTATTGAGAACCATTACCATGGCCGAAAACCTGCTATACACAACATTTACTACACCTTTTTACCTCTAATGGACATGTGTCTTCTGTCCAACTGTAAAATCCACATCTGAGTCTGAGCATATAAATATAGTGGAAGCGCAATTGTGTTTGTTCCTGATCACGTTGTCGTTGTGTCGCTTGCCACCAACATTGCGAATACTCAACTAAAAGTAAACCTTCGCCGTCGTCGCCATCGCCATCGTCGTCTTCTTCTTCAGTCAGCTTTCCTTACCGCTATTTTCGAATGCAATATTCCTCTTCCTCCCCTCTTGCTCAAGAGATCTCGAAGTGAAAAGGTTATGCAATCCAAAATAACAAAACGATCCAACCAGAAGCACCACTGAAAAAAACAGTTCATAGTTCAAAGCACTTTAGTTTTGCTATGTACTTCTGGAAAACCGTATAAGTAAAATACTGTGTTAGGAGGGGAAAAGAAGAGCGCGAAGATATCAGGGAGACGTTGTAAGTAATTCTGGGCTCTGATTGGTGTAATTTGTGCGCAAAAGATACTTGCGGCAACCGCCGAATAAATGAATGAAATGCATGTAATGTGTGCGCCTGATTCCAGGGAACAGCATATACAGAACTATTACTTGGCTTTTTTTTTGTTGGTTTTGTTACTTCTTGACTTTAATATGGGAAAATGTGATTATGATCGTGAACAGCGAGGGTCTCCACTCCATATTGGTCGTAATTATGTCGGTTATGCGATGTGATTTTCCGTTCCAACAACTTGTAAGGCGGAAGACGTCCTCAAACAGAAAAAAAATAAGAATAAAAAAGAAGTTGATTCATTTTAATGAGACCATCACATGGAGTTTTTGAATTTGATTTGTTTCTTCATTTTAGGAGGTCTTTTAATGGACAATAAACTACAATAAACATAGCTATGACGTAAGGTGTGGCTGACAAACCACTTTTCTAGTAATAAATTTATCTCACCCTTTCGTTACCAGCTTAGAGTTTTTTTTTTATTGGGAGAGTTGTATACGTATGAATTACACAAATTGATATGATATTCATTTTGACAGCCAAGTTTATCAAATTACCACTATTCGTATATTTCCCATAAACTGTCAGTTTTCTACCCTATTTAGTCCAAAGTTCTTATAAAAAATATAAAATTGTACTAAAATTTGTAGTTTTGGGAAGTATACGGACAGACCTATAATTTTTTTTTTTTACAAAATGGCGATCTGTCAATGTCTTGTCGGTACTTACCCTTCTCACTCTCATAGATTATTCATTTTCCTTCTTACCTACTGAATGCTGCAGTAGACCAAAACTCCTTGTTATTGTCATATCTTAATTTTTGGCCCCTTCGTTTCATCTTCATTACAATTACAGAAGAATCGCTGTTATTTGCACCAAAAAACAATATATTTTGTCTCAATCGCTAAAGTTTTCGATCATTTTTAAATCCATCGACTTGTATTTGCGATGTTTAGACGGATCGAATGAAACTGACAGCCGGGTGTTTTGACAGTTGTTACACTTCTTGCACACAGAAATTTGTGCAAAAGAAATTTATTACTTTTTCAATAGAGTGATATTTTTTTTTTTATGTATATCATCGTATTCTTAGGTTACGTTATTTTTCTAGAAATCAACCAGGAACTTGTCGAAATTTGTAATTAATTAAACAGAACTTCCATTTTTTACCAATTTCAATCCAATTATATTTTGTTCATACAAGCTTTGACAGAACGTTTGATTAATATTAGTTAGTCGAAATTGGCAGTTTTAAGAAGTAAACGAACAGAGATATTATATTAACATAAAATTTGACATTATATCGATTCTCTCCTTAAAACTGAAGGTCCAAATAGGCAAAATCTCCTCGTGTGAAAGGAGTTAAAGATAAGTTCACACAAATGTCAGTATGCAGGGAATGGCATAAATGTCAAATCTACCTATTAACTCTGAGTCGTGACAATTATACTGTAGATGGGCGGTATACATACATATATTAAAAGCAAAAAAGCATGTACGTTTCGGAAATCGATTTTGCTGTGAAGAATCCCTTGTATTATTTATGCCTCGTCTTTCACTATTGACAGCGATTTACTTACCACGGGAGGAACAGTACTTTCCTGCCCCAGTACTCAGTACTTTTGTGCCCCTGGAACAACTCTTAAATAAGCATCATAATTGAATGTCAAATTTTTTCAATATTCGCCCCCATGAACTTAACACTCGAACAATTCCATATATAATCTACATCATCTTCATCATGAAACAAAAACTAAAGATTCACTTCCTCTTGCCTTTTATTTTTGTATATATGTATTTAGTTATTGCTTTTTGAAATTCTCTTTTTATTTTAATATTATTTAATGACCCTTTATGCGTGGGAATGGTCCGGCGCGGCTCGTCGTGGTGGCGACCAGCAGGGCGTTCAAGTGTGATCTTCAAAAGCCATTCCCTCATTAAATTTACGATTGTATGTGCGAAATGATTTATGTGGATTTTATTGTATTAAATAGTCTTGTATTTTTTTTTTGTATAAGAATTTATGCACTTCGTATATACATAGGTACACTTAAAGATTACAAAGATGTAAAGAGAAATTCTGGAGAATCGGACAAGGACTTGGCACTTGGCATATTTTGTTCTCAATTTTTAATGATCATAGTTTTATTGAGGTTTTATCGCCTGAATGCCAAGACGAATGGAATTTCAGGGACAATGGAATTTGCTGAATTAATAATTAAACGTTTTTACTTTCGATATAAGTATGTACATTCAATTTAAACAAAAAATAAAGTTCGAGATAACAGATAAGGTAACTCTAATAATGAAAGTCTTAACAGCAATCAGTTTTTTACTTTGCGGTTGTTCATTATAATATGTATAAAATAAAACTGGATTTGGAGGAATTTTTCTAACTTTAAAATGCATTTATCTCAAAACGAAGATTTTGGACTTATGTTGTTAAGACCAAACTCCATAGATATTTTGGTGACAATAGAGTTCTTGGTGGTTGTAGTAGATTTTCGTTGATATATGATCGACCATTAATTAATTATTAAACCTACAACCTCTTTTATGCTTTGTGAATTTTTTTTGAAATTGGTGCAACTTCTTTGTGCCAAATCTATAAGCAAAATTTATATTTTTGTTCTTTTAGTATTTTAGTAGAAAAAATAAGAACATAAAAATATACAGTTCATATTGTTATAGTTTATAACTTTTGATCACTACTGTGTGTAGAATTATTTAGTTCACATACTTCCATTCTAAATTCACGTCAATTATATGTATATCAATGCAATTGTACCGTATTAATTGTTATATTCTAATATTTAAAACTCACTCTCTACCAGTTCTTCTTAGAATAAAGTACAGCTTATAACGTTGTCAAGTACTGTTTTTTATTTTGTAAAATCTAACACATATTTAGGTATTTCTGATGATATATAAGGCAAATAAAATATATCAAATTTTTCTCGCAAAATCGTTCGTCTAATTTTTTCTCAGAATTTTGATTTTCTTTTTGTCCCTTAACGCCAATAATATTTCATCCGTTTTCATCCGCAGTATGAACATTAAAAATAGATACACCTTCAATTTTGACAGTTCGAAGTAATTGCAAAATGTTCGAAAACGAACAAATTGTAAAAAATAGAATTTCATTTCAAGTGAAATCGAAAATCGATTTCAATTCAATTTCGTTCGAAATGCCGAACATGGTCGCATCTGCAAATGTGGAGATTTAGAAGGTTAACTTAGTGACAAGATTTTAGAAGCTCAAATTGCGAATAAGTTAGTTGACAATCTAGGTATCTTTTTTTTTTAATTTTATTTCTGGTAAATATTATCAAAAAACCGTTGGCATAAAGTTGACATGAAACATTCTAAAAATAACAAATCTTATATATTGATATCTTACAAGCTTGCCCGAGTAATTTAATAACAAATAAACACAGCTTACCAACAGAACTTCAGAACTTAAGCCGGATGACGACAAGTCTTATTAAAATACTTAATAATTCCTCAAATAACAGGAGAATGCTATATGACATGAGTTTATGACATATTTACGATCAATCTCAACGACTTTAGCTACAGGTTAGGTCACTTTTATGAGAAAACAATATTTTTAATGACACAACTTGTTGACAAACAACACCTTGTGTAAAATTCGTCCTTCACTAAACTTGCTGATTTCATCGCTCAATTAAAAATAATAAAATGTCTCCACACCTTAAAAGAAACAACATGTCAGTCAAAGCATAAATCAAAAAACTTCACCTTTAACATCGAAAATCATCAGCTATACCAGCTTTGTATACGGAAGTCCTTAAAAGCCAAACCCACTATGTATATTAAATTTTGAACCAAAAAAGGCAATAAACCATTAAAACCCTTTTTAACCACCAAAACACAATCATCACACTCAGCATGAGCTGAGCTTGTGGAATTTATTTTGAAATAAACAATTTTGTTTATGAAAAAGTTTATGAAGCATAAAATCAGCAAAGAAGAAAGAATTATTCGATCAAATTTAAATGACAACAAAACTAAGAAACTTTATCAAGGTTAAATAATAAACATAAACTTTTGAAGAAAAGAATAAATAAATTGCCACAATTTATCTTGGAAGGGAAGAAAATGTGTCGCGCAGTTGTCAAATCAAAGTTGATATCTTCTAGACTCTAGAGTGATGATCAGGCGGTAAGTCATGTCCTACAACAACTAAACAAAATTTAAAGCATGCCTCAGAAACGAAACATATTCTGCAATTTATAATTATTAATTATATAGTGGAAGAAAAAAAGAAGTACAGAGAAAAAAAAAACATTAAATGCCACTCCCATTGGCTTATACACAGTCCGTAACATGAAATTCTATCTGAGAGTCCATGGAACTTCTTATCAACACTCTGTAGGCCATACGTCACTGTCTCATTTGAGTACAACAAATGGGCAGCAACAGCAACTCAGACCCGCACGAAATAATCAATAATATAATGGACATGAAGCAAGATACTGTGCTCTGTATGTTGTGTCTTAGCACAGCACAGGACAGGGCTAGCCGTGCCCCTATGACATGTGCAATAAACCAAACCACAATAAGAGACCCCGAGTGTTGCAAGATAAAGTATCAGAGTACACAATTGAAAGGACGGACGGCTAAAGTGGTGGCGGGCGGGCACAACGCAAGAGACCGGTGAATTTCTTAACAATAACATTGTGTTTCCAGGCAATATTTTCGCACCTTTAACTATTTTGCGGGCAGTCAAGTCAAGCCAGCCAATGAGTAAAATAATAAGAAAAAAAAGACGACCATACGACAACGGATATGCCCTGAAATTACTTTGGAGTCACCCAAGGAATGAAGCCCAGGGAGAACGTACCAATATACATATAAATGTTTCTTTTGCATTTTATTTTCTCATTGTATGTCGTGACAAACTTTTTATAATGCATTACTCTAAGTTGCGGGTTGTATCCTACATTGCTAAGGCTAAGTAATATAGTAAAAGGCCACTGTTGACATTGAACACGAACTGTCAAGAATCATAATGCAAATAGCTATGGTAGAAAATACCAAGAATCAATCTGACTTATAGATGTACATTCATGGATCTGGGCGTGTTACAGATGTTGGTTAGCTACATATTTGCGAAAAAAATTAAGTTGGTTTTGGCCTATTTTAAAAATTTAATGATAATTGTCAGCAAAAAATGAGGACTAAATAAATACTAACATAGTACATTATGTACATACATAAGTATATGTACATACATAAGTATATGTACATATTTATTTTTTTTTTGTGTGATTCCGACCTCATTTCTTTCGAACATCAACAACCGTCGCTAACGAAATAATTGGTTTTTCATTGTTGAATTATTATGGCGTACAATTGCTTGAAATAAAAAGAGCCTGGGTGCGACCCGCACTGGTAACTTCCCATTTGTGCTCCTGGAAACTGAACACCCGATGTTATTTTGTTATAAGCAAATTTCTAATTCCAAATCTTAAAAGAGCTTATCAAATGTTCCATATGTGATCAAGTGAAAACCAAAGTGGGGGCGTATTATATTTTTCAACTATTTACATAAGTTCTATTTTTGGCAGATGTTTTTGCTTTAAAAACTGTCAATTGATTTTTTTACAAACCCCATCAATTCTTAGTTACATTATTGTGTGTAAAATAAAATTATTCCGGAGCTTTGTTTGTTTTCGAGATATTCGAGTCGAAAAAAATTTTTTAATTTTTTTGAGTGGTTTTAGTTTGAAAACTTGTTGATTAAAAAAAAACTGGCAATTGAATAATTCTACAAACCTAATTAGTTATTGACTACGTCATTGTGTATAGAATAAAATTAGTTGGCTTCGAAACTAGTGTTTGTTTTCGAAATATTTTTTTTTTTTTTAATATTTTTTTGTAGTTTTTTGCTTTAAAAAGAAAAACGTCAATTGAATTTTTTCCGCTCTCAGATTTTTGACAACAAAAGAAGAAACTTTGATGGGAACTGTTTTAAGGTTTCTGAGATTGCTGGGACTTTTGAAACCTACAACTGAACCAATCAAATAACAAAACAATATTTCAGAAAACTTATAAAAAAATTTATTTTATTAAATTCCCTTCCAATTAACATATTTTTCTTGTTGTTCATACATTTTTGAGTCGTTAATGTCAAATCCTATGTCAAACGACAGCCCTGGTGGTTTTCTTGTGAACCAAAACCCATTTTTCCAACAAGTCTTGGTTGTAAAGAAGTTGTTAAGAAAACCTGCATTAACCCTGGATAAAGTTCAATGAAAGAAGCTTATACGACTGTTTCTTTACTCGCCCGCGAGATCCCGTGGTATCCCAAACCTACCCAAAATGTGTTTCTTTACTTTTTTCTGGCAAGAAAACGCCACCGCTTTAACTTTTTTTTAAATTTATTTCATTTCCCCTCCAGCAAGAATGGGCGCTGCCACTAATGTAGTGACTACGTAGTCGAAATTCAACTAGCTTTGTGAATGCAAAATTGCACTACAAAGGTAGTCAATTCTGAACTGTCATATTAATGACAGATGTAAACACACACAAAATAAGAAACATTTGTGTTTTGATAACTTTAAGTAATCTTTTCTTTTTAAATTAAATAATATCAAATATAAGATATAATATGAGTGATTCGGAAGAAGAATAGTTTGAATCTTTTGTATTTTAACCGAACAGCTGATTGTGAAACGTCAAAATCATTCTCCACTAACTTTGAAGCAGAAAATTTTTACACTACGTCGGAGGGGAAATTTCAACTCATTTTTTAGTTGTATGTAGCCAATCAGAATGAATTGACTACGTAGTGACTACATTAGTGAATGCGCCCAATCTACCCGAACATTTTACCAAACTACTAATCATTTTTGTTGTCAAATGTGACGTTTACCCAGAAAAGAATCAGCAACATCTCAAATGTGTTTCCTTACTTTTCATTTCTGATCGAAGATTTAAACACTAACACCCCAAAAAGCTTGAGCCCAGACTTTTTCCCAAACAGTAAAGAAACAGACCTTATAATTATTTCATGAAATTTGACAGATTTCTTATCATAATAAGAGTTCAGTATTTGAGTGTGTTTCATAATTAAATCGGCGAGCTCTAATCATACTCTGCTTAGAGTGTACTCGATGTGCTCAGGCTATGCTCAAACCTAAGAAGAAAATCGCGTTGTGAGGCACATAATAAAAATGCATGTATGTATGTACATATATACTTACATATGTATTCACTAATCGTATTAAAACTCTCACTTGTCACAAACCAGAAAAGGGAGTGAGAAGCTTTTTTCTATGGTCTTCTTGATTATTATAGATTCCAATTGGCTTAACTAGCATTGACCCTCTTTATAAGTAAATATCAACTTTTCCCCCATTTATCAACAACATGTATTTTCTATTCTGACTATTTTTTTTTTTCTTTTATTTTCATTTACAGAGGCAAATTTGCTGCTGTCCGTCGAGCCATTCACAAGAAATCCGGCGTACATTTCGCAGCGAAATTTCTTAAACGCCGCCGCCGAGCTCAGTCGTCGGACAAGGAGATAAAGCATGAGATTGCTGTGTTAATGATGTGCGCGGGATCCGACAATATTGTCAAATTGAATGCCGTTCATGAGTCCAGATCAGATACGGCTCTACTATTGGAATTGTAAGTGAAACTATTTATATACATATATTTATAAATATATAAGCTATAATCCATCGTGTAAAGTTTTGCTAAATAAATGAATATCTATCAATTTATCTATCTTTAATTTTTTTTTATTGTAACTAATAGAGCGACTGGAGGAGAGCTACAGACATTTCTGGACAATGAGGAATCCCTAACTGAGGCACAGACACGAATTTGTATGCGCGAAGTACTTAAGGCCCTTCAGTTCCTGCACAAACGTTCAATAGCACATTTAGATTTAAAACCACAGAATATTTTGCTTACCGGTGAAAGGATCGAAGGTAAGTTTGATTTCGTATTTGGAATGCTATGGTTGCCAACTGAGTTGGTTTATGCAATCTGTCAAAAATCGAATAATATCACTCAGATTACCGAATCTGGCGGGATCAGACTCATTTTTACTTTATTCACGAATCACGATCACCAAATTTGTAAATCCGAGTTACACTTCATTCAAAGATAAATTCAGTTATAAGGCATGATTATTCCCGAAGAAAACCTTTATAAGTTAACAAATGCGTCTTTTGAGTTAAAAACGCCATTTTATGTGCAGAACAAAAAGTTATCACAAGAAAGGGACATGACTCCAGTTCAATATTTGGCACCTAGAGAGCACTAGTAGGAGTGACGTTTATGTTATTCCCAACGACCTCTTTTGAAACGGTAAAGTTTATATGTCACTTATTATAAATTAAATAAATTCAAATGTCATATATTTGCCTGCACATATAATTTAGGTTGGCATCATTTGTAATCATAATAAAACCTTTATAACTATCAGCTGTGCCAACTGGTAAAGTGTAAATGCGAATGGAAATTAAATGAGAAGCAGTAAAGCGGATTTGTCTCTTTCTCTCGCTGTCTTTTAAGACAGTAAAGCCACATAAATCATTACAATCGGCGCACGAACTTTGACTCTACTGTGCTGCGCTATACGATTGCTGCGGTTATATAGACTGCAACTTAGAGAGCGATGGCGGCATAAATGTATCTTGTTGCTACTGGCATCTAAATGTAGTTTGTTTGCTGTACTAATGCAGTGTAAATGGATGGATTTCGTATAGAGATGATAAATGCTCGATATCAAAGGCACAACAAGCAGGGAAAGTTCTGTGGCATGCCGCCACCACCGCCGTCATTGCTGCTACTGCCGTTGCTCCGCTTGTGGCATTTGAGAAATTATTGTGCACAAAGATTTTTGTCAGATCAAGGTCATCGTGCGCGAGTTGGTTTAGGAATACATATCAGAAAAGGAAATTCGCTGACCCAGTCAGTGAGGCAGTTGAATCGGGAATAAGAGTAATTGTTGGGCAAAAATTTAAAACATAAACAATCTATGTAAATGCATTAGACTGAAATGGTTAAGAATGATTGTTGGAAAGTTTGATTTGGTAATGCAGTAGTTATCTATCTTTGTATGGAATTCGTGGGAAAAATAAATGTACCTTCTAGGACTTTTATTTTTCTGTAAAGAACCTTAAACCGCTTTGAAGCTAAAACATTCTGTTTCTACATTTTTAATTTGCCTTATCCGTTAATGTACATATTATGTACTAAAAATATTTGTGGGCAGAGATATCATTAATATTTATTAAATGTCAGTTTGACAACAAAAAGAACGCTAAAGCATCCTTGGCTTAAATGAAAATCTATTTACTTTTTTAAACACCCCTTATAAGTCTATTACCAGTTTCAATAATTATTGATTTCTTGTTTTTTTTGCAGATGGTTTAAAACTATGTGACTTTGGCATATCTCGTGTTGTGGCCAATGGCAGTAATGTTCGTGAAATACTTGGCACCCCAGATTATGTGGCACCCGAAGTACTACAATACGAGCCATTATCCCTGCAAACAGATATATGGTCTGTAGGTGTCCTAACATATGTTCTTCTATCGGGTTTCTCGCCATTTGGTGGTGATACCAAACAAGAAACCTTTCTAAACATATCACAATGTGCCCTAACGTTTCCAGAGAAACTCTTCAAAGGGTTATCAGTACATGCTACTGATTTTATAAGACGAGCATTGCGCATCAAACCAAAGTATGTATAAAGAGAGAATGTGTATGAATGTAACTTTTAATAAGAACAATTTTTGTTTTTCTATTTAAATAGTGACCGCATGACAGCATCAGGATGTCTGGAACACATTTGGTTGCGTGACGAAATGTCTGTCGATAGAAAGATCCTTAACATATCCAAAGCACATGATGACCTATCCTCGAATGGTGGCGGTGGTAGCGGTGGCAGTGGTCATTCCGATTATGATGAAGAAGATGACGATGAAAATAGCACTAGCAGCAGCAGTAGTGAAAGTAGCAGTAATCAGGGACGAAACGGCATGACTAACGGCACCAAAAAGATGATGCACAATGGTGCAACCATCAGGAATGGCACAGCACCGAACAATATTAGCTGTACTATTAGTCACACCACTTCGAACTGCTCCATCATTTGCCCATTGTCCAAACAGCAACACAATGGCTTCCAGCAACAGTTAAACCACGAACTGATGCCATCCTCCCGCCGTCACTCTTCAGATGCCAACAAGGAGAATACTTTTTTACGGAAGCCCACATCGATGAGCAGTAGTGGCGGTGGCAGCAGCGCGACGACCAATACTTCCATATCCTCAAAATTGAATAGCAGCAGTGGACCTGCCGCAATCAATCCTATACATCAGCAACAGCTGCAATTAAACACGACAAATGGCTCGGCAACGACACCTTGCTTATTTCCAGACGCGCCAACTACACCTAAAGTTATCCGCAAAGCTCCGACCTCAGAGTCATCACCCACCAGTGTCAAGGCCTTGGTTAAGAAGTTCCAGCTAGAAAGCAGCACCCAACAGCCTTTGACAGCTCCAACTTTACTCTTAAAAGAAGCCCATCACAATAACAACAATAATAATAACAGTGATAGAAAATCTAACGGTTATATGAGCCATCACCATCACCACCAATATAATACAAGCACATCCTCCTCCAAGTACCATATTCATAATAATAGCAGTAGCGTTAGTAGTAATCGTAAAAGCAACGGAACAACGACACAACTGAAATCGGCGACAGATGTCAACTCCACAACAACCACCGGCGTTAGTAATAATGGGGGACACTCAACAGTGGTAACAGCGGAATCGTCAACCTCGGCGATCACTTCCATGCAAGCCATGAACCCATCACCGTCTTCGTCATCAGCATTGGTTAATAGCAACAGCGGTACCTACAAAACAAGTTGTGTATTCTGCTTGACATGCAGCGGTCCCGGATGCCGGCATTCGGGCACATCCGTTGCCAATAAGACCACAACGAACAGCATCGGGCTGGATCAGGGTATCATCTGTTAGCTAAGGGCCAGCAGGGCCCGAAGAAACGCCAAAAGTTTCTTCCATAGATTTCTATGCTGCATGTAATATTAACTAAACCGTTAGATGCAGATTAATCATTTATTCTCTTTTTTATTTTTATTATTATAAAATATTTTCTGTTTCGTATATATATATATAGTTTATTTTTATAATTTAATTTAAAAAAATTTATATAATAAAACAGTTAGGTAGTTAAGAACCTAGGTGTGTAAGCATATCGAATAGAAAATATAACTAAACAAAATGCACCGCTTTTTAAATGCGCATACAAGTCAGATAAATTGATTGCAGAGAAAGAGAGACAGAATAATAAATAAAATAATAAAAGCAAAAGAAGTAAAAGAACACGACGAAGGCAGCTGATGAAGATAGAAAAGTTATGTACCGGGCGCCATTTATAAGACCTATCTTTAAAAAAGCAAAACCGCTGCTTTAAGTATAATTTTTATTTTCTAAATAATTTATTAAAAACAAAATTAAAACAAACAAACAAAAATGGTGAATATATTTCAATAAATATATTTCTATATTTTTTCCACCAAACAAAATGGAATAATTAAAATACTTAAATTATAAACTAAAAACATAAAATCCATTGTATAAAAAAAATATATATTAAAACTAAAAGAAAAAAAGGGGTGTTCTCTTCTGAAAATACGCACATTAATTTTCGCAAATTTAAAAGCATTATTCTTTAAATCTTTGTTTATTTTTTTCTATTTCTTATTATTATTATTTTTTAATTTTTACAAATAAATAAAAATGAATTCTGTTTCATAATGTTAAAAGAAAAAAGTTTTTAAAAAGACATGTTTTTTTAAATTATTATTTATTATTGAAAAGAACATTTATTGTTTTCTTGTTTTACATTAATACTTAATTAAAAATAAAGGTGGACGAAGAGAAACAGTTTTGTTGATGAGGAAGTAAGAAGAAGATAATAAAAATGAAGAAGAAACACGGTTGTCGTATTATGTAGTTAAACAAATTCTATAATATAAAAATATTTAAACTTATTTTGATTTATAGCTTAAATAAAAAAATGAAAAATTAAAAAAAAAAAAAAAATGTTCTTTATTCCTTATTCTTAAATAAGAATTTAAATTGATGGGACAGAAGAAGAGAAGTTATATTAGAAGCGTAGAATGGTTTTAAAATTGTAATTACATTGTTGTTAATTAAAAAATTTTGGAAATTTGATGAGAAAAACAATTCAAGAATAGAAAATTATGGCAGTGTTGTTGTTGAAAAAATATTTAAAATTATAAAAACAATCAGAATGGAATTTGATGTGCTAATTGTAAGTTTTTTTTCCCATGGATTAGAAAAAAAAAGAATTCGAATCGTGTTATCACTCTGTTCTGATGAACATAGATATGATTCAAAACCTCACATACACAAACAGTTTCATTTGTATTGCTTTTCGGTTTATAATTTTGATTTACACGATTTCTTTATTTAAATGCTTTGGCATACTACATCTTAATCCTTTTGGCCAAATATAAAATCACAATATATCCCGATTTGAGCTTTGTGTCCCACTGTCCACGCAGAAGTCAAAACTTTACCGCTTTGAAAAAGATGCCAGTCAGGTTTCTCAGACTGAGATTTCAGCAATCTCAGAAATCTGAACGTAATTCCTCAGTGATATTCCTATCAAAAAGCTGAGACTGATATTTTTTTGGATCCGCTTGCTCAATTATTATTTTTTGCAGTTGATCAATTTATAAAAAAGTGATGGAAAGTGCTTCCGAATTCTAGCGAAGTAATCTTGTTGATGTCTCTCCTTCTCCTTAGTGAAGCTGACAGAAATTTGCTCAGTGAGAACTCAGAAACGTGAACTGGCTAAATGAATCGAATTCCAATGAACAATGTAAATACTCGTTGAGTATTTTGCCTTCAATCCATTCTTTTATGCAGCTCACAAAAAACTACTGGGACACCGTAAAACATGATGGCTCGCAACGATGACTGAAAAAGAGTTTTTAAACAAAATTTTCTAAGAATTGATAAATGCCCCAACATATTTTTTAAATCAAATTAAAAATCCCAAATCCCATGGGAAATTTACGTTGTTAACGAGAATAACGTGAAAACATCACCGGTTGATGTTTATTGGATAAGCAATGCCTCTTCTTTTCTATAACAGGCCATAAGCCTTAAATTAGGTAGACCAAAAGCCAATTTTTATTGTCGCCAATGTAAAAACATTGATAAAAGTCCCCTTGGGAAGAAGTTCAAAAAAATAATTGATTGGAACAGGAATTTTTAGCAGAAAAGTTACAGGAGGTTCAGGACTTCTGTTTTGGGAATTCTACCAAATAGACATACAACTCCTGGGTACATTAATGACAAATACGACATAGATCTAGACATTATTTCCGATTTAAAAAGAGTGCATGAAATCAAAAAAATAAAACCTTTTATCTCGTTGGATATTTATTCCTTTTTATAGGTCCTTTACTTTGTGCGCAGAAACTATCAAATTCTCAAGAATATTAAAACTGAGCTAAAGTACGGAAACTCAAATTCATAATATTGCGTACTACCTTATGTCAAAATTATAAAGTTCAACTTCATGTGTAGTACTTAAGCTGCTTTGACGTTTCCCCACCACAAACAACTTTCATCTGAACTATCAGATGAGAATTTCTTGTCTGAAAATTCAGATGAAACGTAACTAAATGTCACTTAAAGTCATCTAACTTTTTATGACAGCTGGCCAATCAGAAGCTCTAAAAATTCAGATAACAAACGTAATGGATTGAACGCCCCCATTTACTCTCTCACTGTCATTATGCTGTATGTACTGTACATTTCTGTCCAACAATGGTCTCTTTTTTGTAGGAATATTTTGAGGATCGAATCTAGTTGTTTTTTTTTTTATACTGTATATTAATTATTCGTTTCGATCAAAGTTCAAGTAAAAGACAGGCAGGAGCTCAAATCCTATCTCATAGGTAGTGGAAACTTTTGTATTTTTGTTTAGAAATAATAGACGTACAAAAAACCTGAACAAGGAATTTCAGGCCCCATCACCACTTTGTTTGTTGTTCGCATCAGGTAAAATGACCTATGTATATATTGAAATTACGGTAGACTGTTGAAAGTTGTCGGGCATCTGTATGGTGGGTGATTAGGGTTCCATTAGATTTTTAATTAGCGGGAAACTTAGCATACTTTTGAGGGACAAAATGTGTGACGGATTTTTGTTATTAAACGTACCCAATATACATAATGCAACCGTATCGTACCGTGTACGTGTGACAGTGACACCTAACGTATTACCTGAAACGTTCCACACCTGAGATACACGTTTTTAGTTTACCCTACCCCCAACATAGATGTTTACACATCAAAAATAGTAGCTATATGGATTTAAATTCATCTTCATATGAGATTTGATTTGAAGCGGGGCAGATTCATGCCAAAACACGAATGTGTGAAAGAAAGATGAACATGTTCGTCTTTATATCTGCATTATGGCGCTTCTTATTATCTTCCTATAATGAAGATCTCTGCATTTTGGTCTTCTCTTTCTATTCTATTTTTGCGGAACTCCGCATGAAGATAAATGTAAATCCACCAATATTCATGCTTTTATGATTTCTTAAATTACTTCTGTGGTAGTTGACAACTTAAACAATTAAAAAAAAAAACAAGTAAACATATACAGTAATACAGGAACGAAGCAATGAATTTTGTTTGGGCTACTTAATGGAATTTTTTGTGTTCATCCTTACTGTCGTCGTTATCTGACGAGGATATGTTTTTTCCTGGAGTGCAAAGCAAAGGGTCCACAATTTTGTTTAACTCTGACAGGCCATTTGTGTAAATTGCTTCTTCACTCATACTAAAAACTATGCCCACGTGTTTTATTCAAAAGAACAACTCTCAATTTTGAGACTAAATCTTTCAGATTTCAATGAAAAACGACATAAGTGTGTTAGGTATTTCATGGACAGTAAAATATTTGTATATTACCGTAAAAAGCTTGAGGGTAAGATCGGTTAGCAACAAACCTGAACTGGCTAAAGAAAGGAATATATGTATATAGCAATTGATAATTAATTGAAAATCTTATAATAGAGGTGTATGAGATAAACGTATGTAAGTATTAAGTTTAATATTATTTTATTATTATTATTTTTTTCTTATGTAGATGTTTATTTATGACACAAAGCGAATTACAACATAAATACAAAATGGTGATTCAGAACAGAATGCAGACATAAATAAATCAATGAATTGTTCATTGGCAGATAAACTTTCGGAATTTTTACAAAATTATAAGAAAAAAAAATAATGTAAAATATAAAGTAATTTGTTCCATGTAGTAAAGCATTTTTAGAAAAACATGACTTCCCAAAAACATACACGCAAACACACCACACTTAACAAAAATTTACCTAAATAAATTATTTCTATATTTTTTTTTGTTAATCTTTGACTGTACTTAATTTAAATTCAAACTTATCATTGAATTTATTGTAATCGATGCAAAACTACTAATCAAATGGACAGTGTGTTTTTAGCTTCGTATCGTAATATTTCCATTATTACAATGGATTCTGTGATAGGCATGATAGATTTTAAATTCCGTTAATTAAAAAGAAAATATTTAATTTTTGTAAAAAATCTAAAAGAATTATATTATTAAATTGTTTAAATACAAAGAAAAATTGAAAAAAAATAATAATGTACTTGTATGAATAAATTAAACTATATTTCAGTTATTATAACTTTAAATTCTTAAACAAAACTGATAAATAAAGCAAGAAGAAATTTAATTTCAACTACTGAAAATGACTTTTTTAAGAGTAAAAAGAACAGAGAAGTTGAATTCTTTTACCAAGCTTTAAATGGTATAAGGTACGAATTCAACCGTAATCGGAAATTTGTAACGAATTTCGTAGAATCGTAGTGGATAATCTCTTGGCGCTGGGTATAAGCTTGCCTATTAATAGGCGTACATAGTGTTTGATTTAGATAATTCCATTGGGTTACGATTGTTTTTAAATTATGGTAATAAAAATGATCTTATTAAAGGAAAAATCCCCACTTCTAAACGTTGCTTGGTCAGCTAGCGTTGGAAGAAATTGAGTCTGCAAGAAAAAAATGACGTTAGGTAGGTACCTATTTATATCTCACAAACTGACAAAATAAATCAAATGATACTAAATTAAATTTGAACGAGACTAAAGGCACGCTAATTTATATTAATTTATAACATTTTTTCGCAATTAAAAGTGGACGAGACTAGAGAAACGTCAATTAAAAGTTGATCGCCTATTAATGCACCTCAAGCGGCTTAAAATAAACACAGGGTGCCGGGAGTATGTCCACCGGCGGCGAAGGGCCATATTTGAACCAATAAACATGACAGTACGATAACACCAATCTATGTGTGATTAATATGTGTACTCTGAATAAGGATTACTTTTATAAACAAAACTGTTATAAATTTAGCCACTTCCTTAAAATTTTAATTATAATTTTTGACGGATTTGTTTGCATCGCACGTGGGGATATAACTTGAAGAACAAAATTGGAGTTTTCAGCAGAAATTCCTGGAAAAAATAAAAACAAATCGATTGCGCTATAAATTCATTTATTTTAGTTGTTCTATTATTTAAAATTGTATAATTTAAATTTGCAAAATAAGAATAAATATATTTTTATGTATATAATTTAATATATCAACTATATAATAATAATAATTTTAAATAAATAAATAAGATTAGCTATGACTTCTGCAATCATCCCTACCCACACATAACAGACAGCATAAAAACATTAATTTGTTTGTCGATAAAATTATTTTATTTTTATTTTTGAATATAAATCCATTGTCTTTGAGTAATTTCCATTTAATAAAAATCATATTTAAAAAATATAATTCAAAAATATTAGGTATACATTATACATGCATCTATTTATTTATTTTTTTTTTTTATGTTTTAACAATAATCAAATTTATACGAAAAAATCACATTTGTTTTGCCTTATTGCATATTATCGTTTAAGTGTTTTTTTTTTATTTTGTTTCGTGTATATTATATTTAGTTTGAGAGTATAATTACTCATGGTTTATAGTATATAAAATGGGATTTTTGTTTGTTTAAGACACACCAATAATAGTTGTTTTGAGTAAATTGGATGTTTAATATTTGATTTTTTGTTTATTTTATTTCAAATCAATGCCAATTTATACTTAAACAAAAAAAAACAACTATATAAAATATTTATAAGCCAATGTTTTATATTTTTTCAGTTTCTTCTATAAAGGTTTACACACTAATCAGGCAATTAAAGGTAACTTATACTTTTTTTATATAATTTTAGTTTTAAACTACATTTTTGTTTTGCTACATATACATATAATCATAGAATTTATAAAATTTTTCTTTTTATGTCGTGAATGAAGCAGTTTTATTTGCTATGTCACATTTAATTAGTGCTCAATAGAATTTAATAAATAAAATATAATATTTATTTTTTCAAACAACATGAGGTTATTATTTTATTTTTTTTTTTTAGTTTAAAGACTCTTAAAATTAAGTTGACTAGTATAACCACGCCTTTCACATTATTCATCGTAATCGGAATTTTTGTACAAAAATGAAATAAATGCTTTGATAGCGCTTTTTATTCGAAACGAAATTCATAGCTTAATTCCGTCTACGATGAATTCTATGTCAAAGTAAAATAGAAAATAAATAATAATAATAAAAATGAACATTTGCTTAGGTCTAGGAATGTTTCTACTTAAAAAATCAGGTTTGTTTTTTTTTATATATGGATTTACCAACTTAAAAAATATAATAAAGGCCTTATGAACAAAATCGGTATAGAAATCCTATTACATAAATATTCTAATAAATTGAGTAAGATATAGTAACTAAAATAAGAGTTGAAAGGAGTAGGTTAGGATCTCTACATAGAGAGAAAAGTATAATGGTATTAAATGCCCTAGGAAGAACATTGGAAGGTGGTTCAAGTGTGTTCATAGTAGCAAGGTATTCAATAAAACTAAAAGGTCTAACCTCTAGAATCTAGTCTTTTATCTAAAGGTTTGGTCATAAAAATGTTATGTGGATTTAAAAAAAATATAAATTTGAAACGAAGCAATGTTTTTCAATATAATTTGTGTTCTCTTCTAGAATAATTATGTGAAGTTTTGAATGAAACAACAAACACTTGGGTGAGCTACCACTAAGTTTTTATAGGCTCCTTTTTTTATTTAAACCTATTAATATGTTTGCAGCCTAACTGCGAGTGTGTTATCACGAAAAACCCCTATCAAATAATTATTTTAATTTTATCGGAATTTGAAATGAATTCGAGTTTTACGACTTAAATCTGAATTCATTTTTAATTCATTGAATTCCCCGTGAATGAGTGGATATTCAACACACTAAATTCTGATCAAAAAAATGTAATGTTGTGAAGATTAAATTCGTGAGTATGAGAGAATTTTATTTTTCATCATTTACATCGCAAAAAAATAACAATGACTTCTTCTAACTGTGTAAACATTCACAAAAGGTAATAAAGTTATTCAACTTATGATCCACTTATAATTTTCGGCCCAACCTGGAGTACACAAAATTAAATACCAAATTTTTTGTATTAACAAAGGAACCAAAGTATACAAAATCCTACACAATGAACACAAAAATTTGAGAGCCCTCTTCCAATTAGTTCTCTAATCTACCATAGGCTCTGAAATATTCAGAATTTTTTTTATGAGAAGAACAATAATTTCTTCTTTACTTTGACTAAATTTTTTGTTTTGTTTCTTATAAAACTGGCCAAAAGTTACAACACAAAATTTAACTTGTTGGAATGCTTATTCAATTCCGAAAGTATTAGTTTCTTCTACAGCCAACAGTAGTTTCTCATAGAGTATCTCTGGTGTTGGATATGGAGGCAAATCTAAACGATTGAAACAAGTGTGAGCTCTTGGAAGAGCATTCGGCTTACCCCATTTTTCGATACAAAATCGTCGAGGTCCTGTTGAGCCTCGAAGTGCAGAGAAACCTTCATAGGGTATACTCGATGTTCCGGTGACAAATTGAAGCAAACGTAATCGTTGTTCGTTTGTGAATTTCTCAATTACCTGCCAGAACCAAATGATTACTTGATGATTGTCGTGATAGCCACTGCGGTATTCGGTGTTCAAACGCCAATCGTTTATGTCAATCTCTGCGGTTCCGGCTATGACTAGTTCCAGTTCACGGGCATCAAAAACTGATACAAGACGAGAGTCGACAACTTCATAAAATCCTCGGACTAGAGATTCAGTTTGTTCCTGAACACCTCGCTCTAGGCGCCATTTTATCATTCGCTCCAAGTACTCTTTTTTGTTCTTTTCGTTGATGATCATATTTTTCCCACCTGGTTTAAGTTCACGGTCTACAACACGACCCAGCAGTTCTTCAGTGACACAAAATGTTAGACCAAGATCGTTGCCATTTCCAATATCGTTATCACGGATCCATTGCAAAGATTGATGAAATTCGTTGTCAAGAGATTCTAGAATTGCATACAATTAATCTCATTCTAATTAGATTTAGTTTTAGTTTTTGTTCTCACCTAAATCGCTTAATGCAACCGGAAGTCTTAGCAATGCTTTGTAAAATGGTCTAGTAAAAAAGGCATCCAAGAGATACTGATGAACTAAAGCAAGACCCAATACTCGTCCACTAAATCGAAACCAATCGTGACAATTATCAACGAAAGCCGACAAAGGAGACACTTGCACGGTGTAAGTATCATTTGCTGAGTATTCAAAGAGTCCATAGTATGGATTGAACAGCTCTCGTGAGAGAAGAAAGAAGAACTCCCTATGGAAATGTTAATTAAAAAAAAAAACTAATTCAATATATAAATCGTATTCTTACCTTGATGGACCACCATAATCTAAACCTTCTTCAGTGTCCCAGAGTACAGCAAGACGTCCTCTTTGTAAATCTTTTTTGTTAGCAGACATTATACGACGGAAAGCATCTTCTAGTAAATGAGTTCGACGAATGTGAAGTCTAAATAAATATAAAATTAAAAAAGATAATACGAAAAGGTAGAATGTTAAATTACTTGAGCTTATGAGGACCTTGACCGTAACCCTTTGACTCAAGCTTTCTGTAAAATCCACGAAGCTTGGCTTCAAAATCTCGTCGAAATGGTGGTGGCCCACGTTGTGGCATTCGCGAATTCAGATTTGGAGATCCTTGAGGGCTGCGTTCTTCAATTGGGACATAACTCATTATTTCCTGTTCGAACAGACTGAAAAAAAAGTGAAACAAATAATACAAATATTTAGTACCGCTTTGAAATGTACTAATTGTAATAGTTTGTAAGACCCAATAGTATAATCTCTTTCTTTATATATTCACATATATATATTCATATATATCTACATATCTAGATACTGGTGCGGAGCGGATGTTTGTCAAAAATAACTGAAATCACAATAACGATGATAAAAGAAAAAAATCGTCCCTACAAGCGCATAAATAAGAACCGCGATCCTTCTAAAAAATATCACGGAGTCTGGGTTAAATGGTTTACCTTCCTGAAAACAGATTCCAACGCAGCGGTTTGTATTTAAGTGTGGAAGACCGGGGGTATCATTGTTTTTTACATGTTTCTAAAGTTGATAATATTTAAGAGGATCAAGCCAGGACCGAGTCTACACTCAAGGGGCACCAAGCAGTCGTCGACCGAATTGATCAAATTAACACATAGCGATTCATATTTGAACAATCGTCGAACTGAAAAGGTCTTCGATAAAGTAAATAGAGACTGCATCATCACGTTAAATGATCTCTTGTTATGAAAAACATCCCCGTACTAACTACAATGTGTGATGAATTTGAAATGCTGTCACCGATTTTGTTCTTACCTGGGATTGATGATGTAATAACTGCGGCGGTGGGCACAAACGTGAGATTTGGTATCAATTGAAACACGTTAAACAAGCTAAGCCATTTCAACTAATTGGGAAATTACTTTGGTGCCCTTAAACAATGTTTAATTTAATGTTTTTAAGTATAATCTCAAGATAGGAAATTAATAAGATCGAAATATATAACGTACAGATTATTTTACTGATAATACTTCACTTAGTGGACCCTTTATTTTTGAATTGACTTTGAACAATATTTTGATTTAATTTATGAATTAAAATGCATAATGTGGTAAAACATTAACAATTTAGTTGTGTTTTTTACTTCAACAAATCTGAAGTAGTGGCTCTAAGTGACTTGTAGGTACAGAAAACTGAAACTATAAAAACTAACGTCGCTTATAGTTATTTATGGAAGTAAAATATTGCAAACCTTGATTGTCTAAAATAACCATGATTTTTTTAAGTAATTTTTGTTTAAATTCAATAATTAACTTGTAGGTTTTAAACTAAATTAAAATCTCCAAATGGTGTAATACTATTAGTTCAATGAAATCACTACTTATTACCCAACATGGACATGCTCGTAAGAAAACCATTTAACCAAAGTGACGCTTGCGCTCATGGGAAAACGCCCTACATTATGACTTCATAAATTATTTACAGTCTAAAGTTGTAATTTTTAAATTTGCTTTTATTTTATTTTGTATGTGAATATTATTACAAGGCAATGCGAAACCTCTGTGTAATTACTCTTAAGTGATTCATTAGATTGATTTGCTTGACATTAATCGTATAAATCACAAGGCTATAATATGCTACTATACTGTGCAGAGAGACGCTTTCGAACAGATGCAAATTAATATCGAAAGGCTTGAGTCAAAGACCTTATAGATGTACATAAATGTATGTATGTATATAAGAATATGATATTTTATTACCTGTAAAGTTAATATTTAAAATTACTCACTTTCGGTTTTGTATAAAAACAATGGAACATGTAAACGATGCCTATCTTATCGAAGTGCATTTTTTTATCATTTCATAAAGCTGGCTTAATAAGGGGTTAGTCAAATAAAACACCAACAAAAGTAAAGTAGGGTAAATTTAAAACTGCTATCACCTTTGTTGTTTAGAGTAGGTACATAATATGTTGTTATACGTAATCAATTATATACACATATGTAGGTGCAGTAACGGAAAGTTATAAAATTCGATTAACAAGATTTTAATAAAACATGACCCAACAATGATGAAACAGATGGATGTCATGAAGTTGGGAAGTTTAACGAAAAAGGTCACAAGGCTCAGACGGAACCCTTGTCAAATTGACAACCGCCATTTTTTCATCGACTTCAACATCTAAAGAGACAAGCTATAACTGTTTAGGAAAAGTTTGGGAAGAAGTTCGGGAAAAAGTTTGGTATCGAGCTTTTTGATGTTGTTGTTGTAATTCTTGACCAGAAATTAAAAGTAAAGAAACGCATTTGGGATGTTTCTGATTTGTTTCTGGGTAAACGTCACATTTGACAACAGAAATTATCAGTAGTTTGACAAGAAATAAAAACCAGTAGGTAAAATATTCGGGTAAATTCTTGCTGGAGGGGAAATGAAATAAATTTTAAAAAGAGTCGAAAGATCTGACAGTTTTGTGCCAATAAACACATTTTGGGTAGATTTGGGATACCACGGGATCCCTCGGGCGAGTAAAGAACAGAATAAAATGATGTCACACTTTCACTTTTGTGAGTATTGAGAAGAATATGGGTTTAACTATCTATGAGGGTGAGACCAAGTGTATGTTATCATCAAGGCATCCAACGCTGACATCTTGGACAGAACGCTACCATAAACAGCTTTAACTTTAAGGAAGTTAGAGAATTTGTCTATCTGCGGCAGCGCTAATATAAAACAAAAAGTAAATAACTCTTCCCAATCGTTGCTTCTTTAGGCGAAAAAGACCTTTTAGACTTAAGCAGAAAGCTAATCTTTGCCTAAATTGCTAGACATGCTTAACTATTTGAGTATTAAAAAACTTTTTCTTATTGTGTCCTTTCACAGACATTCCTGAAATCTGCCAATTTTGAACGAATGGATGAATTTGAGTGAACTGTTGGGAACCTTTAGACAACTGATGAAAAATGTTTATAAATAACTTTTTGGAGTCAGACAGCTTAAACAGCTGTTACGACATAAAAAACAAAAAACAATATTTCAAAAACTTTTCATTATATCCGCTATTAGTCTTTAACAACCTTATGTGTATTGATAGCAATTATAACACTTGAACTTATTCATCAATGATGACACGAGTCAAAGATTAGTCAGATTTTTTTTGTTTTTTACGCGTTCATCACTTAAATTACTGAACAATTCAAATATTAGGCAACCATATTCGAATTGTCTAGTAATTTATACGATGAATAGAGGACAATATTAATTTACACACATAGTTGACTGATGAAAAAATGTCAATTATTATAATTATTGCTTTTCAATGCTGTCAATCAATGGAATGACAAAAAACTTTGGAGATCGTAAGTCTATTTTGTTTTTTTTTTAAAGATTATTTATTGGGTTTTTGGAAAATTGGGTAGCCGGACAACTGTCCACAGTGTTCTAAGGAAAACTAATAAATACGACTGATTAAGTCTGCTTAAAAATGTTCACAGATTTATGTTCGATGTAAG
Source organism: Epistrophe eligans (assembly GCA_951394125.1). Classification (NCBI taxonomy): domain Eukaryota; kingdom Metazoa; phylum Arthropoda; class Insecta; order Diptera; family Syrphidae; genus Epistrophe; species Epistrophe eligans. The sequence continues at coordinate 106,738,307 of OX596029.1, read as the reverse complement.
CACTGGGGCGCAATGGGTCGCCCGAACTCACTCTGATATGTTTTATGTAGCACCTTTTTCGCCCAGAGAACATCGAACAAAACTAGAGATAAACACTTTAAACGTCAAAAATAAAATGTAGTAGTTTTTTTATTTCAACTTTGAACAAAGCAAAAACAATTTAACAAAATTTAAAACTGCTCATATAAAGTTACCTGATGAAAATAAAAATGTTTCAATTACATATGTAAATTACATTTATGTAATAATTTAATAATCCAGTCAAATTCACCCACAATATACAATTTTTAGCAATTTTTTTTCTTCAAAAACAATTTTCCCAATGAAACTGTCATTCATTACCTCAGACACGGCTTTACCCTTTATTTGTCAGTAATTATTGTTCGGTAAAATACAATACAAATTAATTTTATTTATTTCACTATAGGTGCAAAAATCCCATAGTCACACAAAAAACATAACAAATTAAAGCTTTCTCGATCCAAAAGCACGGGTCAAGAGAGGTATAGAGTATTTAATTTGAAAACACATAATTGGCTGCTAAAATTCTTCGTTCATTCACCTCCCTACCAATTATTTATTTTATTTTCTAAATTAAATAACACCTAATATAGATTAAACAAAAATCAAGCTAATTTTTGTAATTATTAAGTTTAATAAAGATGTAGATGTCTGGTAAAATTTGTTTCGAAATATGTATGAAATTTATCAGTCATTTCAAATAATATTGGACTTTTTTTTTTTTTAATTTACTTTGACTGCTTTTAAACGATGCAATTTAACCTTGCAATTTTTAAGCCCGTAGGCGGGGAACGTATATGTGGTGGCCCACAGAACACATATTAATTAAAGGTAATATCGTTAGCGTTTTCATTTTTGTTTAGTTCTGTGCATCTGTCAAAATCGAGGTAGGTATTTGGTGGGATCCAGTCCCCTTTACTTGTATTATTAGATTATTTTGTTGTTGTTTCTAATGATGCGTGTTGAGTTGCTGTGAGCACTCGAACAGCAATTTTTAATTTTTTGACACTTTCAACTTTGGCAACCTGCGCAATATATTACCTTAGAGATTTGTGTACCTATTGTGATGATGACCGGGGTAAACAAAATTGCTCAGGTCGGAAAAAATGTTTGTGCTTTATTATTCTTCGAGACATAAGTCTTATGGTCTTATTTATAAACGTTGTCTAACTTTAAACAACTGTCCAACTTTGGAAAATGTGTTCAAAAACCTTGTTTATTGTTGTCTTATAGCTGCTTAGACAGCGGTATTTATTTTTATTTTTATTAAATAAAACATATTTTAAAACCATCCAAACATAAAAACCAAAATTTAAAAAAAAATTAGTAACATTTTTTCAAAGACAAAAATTTCTTTCAAATTATTTAGTTTGGTAATTTTTGGAAATTTCTCACAAAACAAACAAAATGTCCAAGAATCGAAATCACCTAAAAGCGTTAGAGCTTTTTTTAAATCATTAAGCTTTTTCTTTACGTTTTTTTGCAATTCCGGCGACAACTGATTGAAAAAAAAAACGAAAACTTGTAGAAGCGACACCATCACAAAGACAAAAGGTAGTTTTCGTACAAACTATCGAAAAAAACTATATAACAAGTATATAATTCATGCCGGTAACACAGTTTTTCTGTTTGTTTAAGTTACGCCCGAAAACTCTTTGGGTTTAGCCGACGTGGTTTTTACTTCCAATTCCCCCCGGGCTTGCAATTTTTAACGAACTATTTGCTTATTCAATCAAAAACTTGGTATTTAGCACCTTTAATGACCATAAAAAGTTTAAATTTTATTACATCGAAAAGATTTGGAAAACGCCAAGGAGTATAGTATTGAAATAAATGCAAAAGAATGAAGAAAGGTAATAAAAAAAACACATTCTTTGGTTGAATTCTTAAAAAAAAACAGTGACTCAAAATTTGAAACAGCCTGATTAGCATTAGATACAAAAAAATTTATTTGGTGTCGCGACAGCTCGTGTAGAACCTAGTGATCTACAACTTTTAACCATTCCTGTGCGTGTTATTGGCAGGAATGGAGGAGACCTACAATTTTCTACCAAATCCGATCGTCTAAGTTGAGAAATATTTTTGTTTATGACAGAAGATACTCTTGGGGGAGTAGGCAGTAACCCGTGAAAAACATTGACGTTATTATTTTTATGTGACATAGCCTGGAAATCGAACGTAAGTTTTAAAATAGTATACTAATCTTTTTTCTTAATTCAATTACTTTTTAACTAAATAATGCTAAACTCTATCTATTATAATTTGTAAAATTGATGTTTAGCGAAGTATACTTACACAGTTTAAGAATCCTTAGAAATTAACAAAATTTGACACTAGTACATAAATGGTAATTTTTAACAAATTTAATTGGTTGTTTTACATTGATACATACATTTTAAAATCAATTTTTGATTTAATGAATTTTAAATTCGTATGGTTTGAATTAAACAACAAAAGCTTGAGTTTGTTGCAACAAAGTTTATATTTTATTACAAGTAAGTTTTAGATGACAGCTGTATAATCATAGATTTATAAATTTTTAAGCTTAAAAATGTACTATTAATCAGCGTCTTATCTTTAGTCATCTCTTAAAAACGCTTTCTTTTATTCTCCTATTTCACAATTTTATTATAATAGAATTTAAAAAAAAAAACATTTGGCATAAATACTTACACAGCCCATATGATGTAAGCGGCTTTCGAAAAAAATCCCATTCTCTTCCGGGATTCGTCCAGTTATATATTATTGTTTGAAATATTCAAACAGCAGATCGTTATCATAAGCGTTTTGTTAATAAGTAAATGATTCTAAAAAAAACACGATGTTTGTTGGATTACCATCATTCGAAAAATATTATCCTAATTATTTCCAATTGTTCTTTAATGATGACATTTAACAAACAATATGGGGATAGGTTCTTTTCACATTCATATTTTTTTTTTAATATTCTTTTCAATTAATTATCAGAGTTTTCAGCTTTTGTATACATATTTGAGTTTAATTATCGCGAAAATATTAACTTGGCGGTAGCATTCATTTTATGTATGTACCTTAAAAAACAAAGTGGGTTTATAATGTTTGTCAATATAATGTACATTTGATTCCACATTTTATTTTTAATAATATTTATATTTCATAATACTTATATTTCATATATGGCGCACCGATCGGCTATCCATAAGAACAGTTTAAAAAGAAATACAACAATGTCCTATAGAAATAAACAAATTTAAATTCAAACTTATAGCCTAAATTCAAATCTATCACAAAGTTCGTAGCAATAGACCATCAATGTCACTTCTTACAAATGCATATAGTAGTGACTAAGTAGTATTTTAGTTTAATTTAAATATTCAAGATGAGACGTGAGCGTGTTATTGGCAATTAAGATTAAATTAATTATGGAAGAACAAGAACATTTAAACAACGATTGCCTTGAATTTGACTTTTGTCAAATGGTTGACTCTCAACCATTCCTGTGTGGGTGTTATTGGCATAAATCGAGGGGACCTACAATTTTCTGTCGAATATGAATGGCTAAGAGCAGAAAGTACTTTTTCATGACAAGAGATACTCTTGGGGGATTTGTCAATTCATCAGTAGAAGCAGTAAGCTGGGAATCGAACCCTAGATCTTCGGCGGCACACAGGCGCCCGTTTATGCAAAAGTACTGGCAATAGTCATTTTACGGGTGGGTATACATATATTATATAATGCAAAATAAATAAATTTTTAAACCGTTAGAAATGAATGAATCAATAATTTTGCTTGTAGAGTTGACTGGCTCTCTAGTAGAAAAATGTTATTGTAGAAAAAAAAAATTATTTTTAATTATTTTTATTTAGTTTTGAATTTAAAAACTAAGAGGAGTATGCGAAAAAACTTATTTTATTTTGCTTGATACATTTGTTTATTATTAAAATAAAAAATCATCTTTTTTTTAATTTAAAACTTTTTAATTTAATGTTTTTTGAAACACCACTTTATCAATGAAATATTTTTCAGTGCATTTTTTTATGCAAAAAAAATAAAATATACTTATTAAATAAAGAAAAAAAATATTTTAAAAATGGTTTTTTCTTCACTGTTTCACTCAAATAAGATTTAAAACATTCTGTGGTAGAAGCAAGCCAGCTGTTATTGACATTTCTCATTATGTAGGATAGATGAGTATACCAGAATTTTTAGGATAGCTTGAGGTTTTTTTTCGGCAACAGCTGTTTTCCATCAGCTGTATTTTTGCATGGGATTTTAACAACACAAATCTATCCATATCGCTTTGCCCACAAATCTGCACGCGGCAATTGCAGAAATAATTTAATTAAGTTAAATTCACACTTTGCACCGGTAAATTGACCTCCTGGGCCCTAAATCTTGTGATATCACTTCTTTCTCTTGGTCTAAGTAAAATCCAAACTCTACATGGATAAGACGGTTAAAATTGAGGAACTCGAAATACTCGAACGCGTCATCAAAAATTTCAAAAAAATAATAATAATAATATTTAAATATAAATAATGTTTCCTTTGTATGATTGAAAACAAATTTTTTTTTGAAAAGCACCTCTTAATAAATAAACCATGTTTTGTTTCATTCTTTCACAAAATTAATAGTTTTGTAAAAGTATGTGTTACGTTTAAAGCGATAAGAAAGAAAGATAAACTTAATGTTGACGGTTTATTGTACGATTACGGTTGTTTAAACAAAAGATAAAAACTACAGTTGGCGAACGAGAAGAAATTTTCTGATATAAGTGCAAAACCCATTAAGTTACAACATAAGATAATGAAATGCATATTATATTTGGGTGCATATGTTGGTTGTTCTTTTTATTCAATGTTAAATCTGAATTAGAAGAAAATTGACAACATGAATTTTTTACCAAATATGTATGATAAAGTTTGCCGTAAAAAAAGATAACACTGTACTGAGAATCACTGCGGATAGAGTATTGCGTATTCCATAATTGACATGATTAAATTGCGAAATAAAAACAACCAACAAATATGGTTGAGTTCGTATTGTCAAAAAAAGGGTTCATAAATACACGGCCCCATCGGGGTATCCGTCGGAACGGAATATTCTCCGATTTCGTACGAACCGGAGGAATTTTGCTTCGAGGTATTTCTTCCGAAAAGCCGTTCGGAGCATTGTTCCGACATTATGTCATGCACACCAGCGTTTTGCGTTGCAGTGCGATGAAGTAAGTTTTTGTGTGATATTTTTGACAGCTTTATTAGATTTGTTTACGATATCCTCCGACAAAAATGGTTAGCCGGATTTATTAACGACTTCCAGTCAAGTGTTAAAAACAGGTAAACAGCAAAAAAAATCTGTGTGCCAAAGCAATATTTTGTTTCTTTTGTTTTAATTTTGTTTCCACGGCAAGAATAAACCAAAAAACAACATACTTCCGATAAACTTGCCGCAGGATGGTTCGGTCGCCCCATTGTTTTACAATTCTTTGCCGAAGACAGACACCTCGGACGAAGTGTGAATCTCCGACGGAGTATGCGTATCCGACGCACGGAAACCTCGATAGGGCCGGCAAACATACGGCGGTAATAAAAAGAAATATTTTCTTCCGCCATCTTCCTGCAACACGACAACAAAACAAAAAGCACTGCAAATTTGATCGCACTGTGATTGTCATCTTGCTTTTTTGAACGCAGTTGTCAACTGCTATCATGCAAATATAATGCAGTCTATTTTAATTTATGAACGCAAATCCTGCAGGACTGCTGCATTTCTACATTTATGAACTCGACCTTATTACTCGCGTTTTACTCATATTTGCATATTTGTTTGCTATGAGCTGAAGCGAACTACTCTCAGACTAGCTTGCTTACGGTAGTTTTTCAGGTTTTTTAAAATTTTTTTGGGTGTGCGTCAAAAAATTCTCTAGACACACACCTTTGTATTTATAAACGTTGTCTAACTTTTGACAACCGTCCAAGTTATAAATGAATATGTTTAATTGTTGTCTATTTAACTTAAACAACAGAATCGGTTCCTGACTAATGTGACATTTTATTTAATTAATTAAAGCATATTTCCAACTATTTCGAAAACTGACACTGTTAGACACCGTCCAGTCAAAAATCTAATAAATAAAGCTGACATAGTTCAAAATACTCTCAATTAAATTAAAACCAACAAATTATTCTAAAATAAATTAAATTGGTATGCAAACGAATATCTTAACAAAAGTAACTAAACCATTTAAATTTTTTATTTTTTTTTTTTGTAAAAATTTAAAGACAAATGTTTGAGTTCCATTTTAAATAAGAAGAGCTTTTTGACATGAGAAGACTAAACTATAAACCGTCATATACGTTTCATTATCTGGCCATATTCGGGAGTTGTTCCCGATTGTACCTATTTATAAATATATATATATTTTATAATCTTTATCGCAATTCTTCAACGAGCTTCAAAGTATGACTAAAAAAATCTAGAACCAATTGGCTTTGAAGTTCAATAAATTTCAAAAACGTAATTTTTTGGTTTGTTTTTATTAAGTAGGTTCTGACGATTTCAATTGATTTTGCTATTGTTTGAATTATAACCTTCAATACTTCAATATATTTCTGATGGTGAAATCACAGTTAACATAAGGTGCTTTACATTTTTTTTATATGCAAATCAACCAGGTGTTCAATGTTTCAATAAAATTGATAATAATAATTAATAATCTACAGGAAAGAAATGGTGAAACACTAAGATTGAAAGATCTGTTAATATAAGAAATACAGCGTTAAGATAAATCAAAGGATCGGGGATACAGCGGCTGTAGCAACAGGTTAGCAATATTGCTGCTGCATACGTGGTGCGTTCTTTTTCTCTAAAATATTAACTACTGTTAGCTCTGATCGTTCCTAAATAGGAAAATTTCAACACAGCATAACATTATGACGTTTTGTTGAAGTGTCAGAGTGTTACACTTTGTAACAATTTCCAACTCACCTCGTAGATATGAATTGAAATGTTGATTTGTCAAAAGCAGCTGAATTCAGAAATATTTTCATTTCCTTTGTCTACTTTTCTATCCTTCGATTTGGAATTATTTTAATTTTTATATTTTTCTTTAATATTTTCTTCAATGATTTTTTTTGTGTCGATTTTGAGATTTGGAATTGCGCTCTGTTATTTTCTGATTAATATTATTTTTTTTGTCTTTCGATTCGGTAAATTTTTACAGAGCAATTTGTGTATTCATCCGCTTAGTCTGCTATATATTTTATTCAAAAAATTCTATAATTTTGAAATTAAGGATCGCCTACAAACCACTCAATATTGAAAACTTGTATTTTTCATAAAGTATAGTACGCAGTTGAAGCGAAACGAAAAATTTCATACAAAATCATAAACGTAAAAATTGTAGCAGATTATTTGGAGAAGTCTTTGCTTTATTTTAGCGCTGAATTATTTTCACGAATCATTAATTGTGTGGTTTCCGTTAACATTTTACTACCTTGTTGGAGACCACAGACAAATTTCGTTTCGCATCATCTGATAAAACTCTATACATTAATATTTTTCGTAGTCTTTTCGTTTACGTTTTCGCTATCGATTTGAAGACCACAGAACATTTTGGTTTTGCTTCAGCTGCGTACTAGGCTTTAGGGTCAATACCCAAAAAACATACTCATGTAAAAATTGCGACTAAAATAAATTTCGTTATTTGTTGGATTTTATCCAGACCGACTCGACTATTAAGGATTTAATAATTTCCTTGAAACGAAAGCCCTATATTTGGAGAAGTATACAATATACAAATATACAGAGCCCGTTTATCGGAGTAATAGAAGCTAACTAGCTTATAATCGTATGATTAAAAAAAAAAAAAAAAAAAAAAAAAAAAAAAAGTATATAAGGTGCTATAATACATAATAATATCAAGCTTTATATTTCAGAACATAACATTACATAACCTCAAAAATACAGAAAATCCGTAATTAATTTACATGCACGGTTAGACAACTTTGGTTTGACTTAAAATTAATTCCTGCCGCCAATTTATTCACTCGATTAATCCAAATAAAAATCCAGATTAAAGTAATTTTAAACAAAAAAATAAATCCAACTCTATATTTATCACTCAAAAAATCCGCACTTAAATCTATTTTTAAATCAGACTGAATTTAAACTCCTGTGCGGAGGCCAGTTTAAGTACCAACTTAAATCCAGATTAAAAATTGATTTCAAATTCTTCACTTCTTTTAGAAGCTTTTGTTGCTCAATATCCACAGAAAATGAATACATTTAATATTTTTTTCTTTTTTTATCAGCATCACCGATAACATTTAAATTTCAGTCACCTTTCATTTTTGTTTGGTTAAATATTTTAAACCAAATTTTCTCAAATTTGATTAAATATACTTTACATTTAGATTAAATGCATTTCAAATGTCATTTTGACATGCTTAAGAATGAATAATATGGGCATGGATATACATTTCTGGATTAAATTGGACGGATACGACAGTTTTCTGTATTTTTTTTAGCAATTTAATGACAAAAATAAAAACAAACTGATGCGGTTTTCATTTTAACCGCTTGATTACTTGATCACTTGATTAATCCAGATTAAAACTTACAATCCGAATGAAAGTAGAATTTATATTCAGTTATATCCGGATTAAATTTTTAACCTGGATTTATCGAATTGAATATATGGCGGTTAGTTTAAGAAATGTATTATTTCGAACGCAATAAATTTGTCTTTTGTATTCTTGCTCAAATCTGTCAAACTTTTCTAATTTTAGTTCAAACTACAAAGTAAAATTGTATTTGTAAAATTGACAGTTTTGAGTAGTACACTACACAAACAGTAGAATTAGTAACGGTTCGGGCAGTTGATTATGTACAGATAAAAAGTAGAGACAATTATCAGTTTCGCTTTTCAAACTGCAGAACAAAATGTTTAATTTATGATTTCGACAATGTACCGCCTTTATTTAGGGCCTTTAAATCTCTCGGTTCAAATAGAAACCCATTGACTTAAGAACTAATCAGCCTTATTGTGAGTTTCACCTGAACAACATTTTACCCGAAAATTTTGACATTTCACTTTTTGCCTATTATGAGTTTCACCCGAAATTGCATGTTTGAAAAATTCCCCTCATTGTGAGCATTCCATTTCGGGCGGAATTTAATGCCATTGACAGCCTAAGTTTTCACTTATTTTTAGCAGGCGAACGAAATTTAGTTAGAGCGAAACTAACAATAGCTTTTAAAATTCCGGAAGAACAAAAAATTTTAAAGTGAACTATTTTTCGGGCGAAAGTCATAATAGCTTTTAAAATTCCGGAAGAACAAAAAACTTTAAGGTGAAATATTTTTTCGGGCGAAACTCACAATAAGGCACAGAACTAACATTTCACATGGTTCATTTAGGTACATGATAAGTCGTAATCAAGCTTTAAAGCTTAAATTTCATATATTCACATTGAAATATTGAATTTCATAAACTTAGAAATAAGATCTCAAACTCTTGTCATTAATTCGTTGTGTTTTTAAAAACTTTCTAACATAAAAATGATTGTTTTTTTTTTTATTTTATTAAACCTACATAAACACTATCCCTTACCAAGTATCAACAATTTCACTTGACCCAAAAAAAAAACGGTACTAAAAGTTTAAAAAAGATAATATTTTATCGATAAGAAACAGATAAACAAAGCTTAGAACAACAATTAACAACTTGCTAATAAATATTAACACTGAAATTCGTCATGGTAAGAATGAAAAAGTCAACATTTCAAAAACTCCAAAGCACACACTGATTGTTTTTTTTTTGCACTAGGATAACTTCAATCAACCACCAAGTCTCAAATTCGATTGATCACCAAACACTGAAAACAGTTCAACTTTAACCGAGCCCAATTCGATTCATCCCTTGCCAATGATTCAATGAGTGGTGTAGATTTTGATTCAGATGCGAATATCTTTTCCCAGACAAAATTATGAAACGCACACTTTCTTGGCCGATCAATTCAAATCGACTAAATTTTATGTTTATCAACTCTAAACTTAAAACTCCCTGATGTTAAATGAAATGTTGAAATTATTATATCAATCCAAAATCGTAATTGACTTTTCCTTTTCATTTCAGATAAAAAAAAATATTTGATAATCGAGTGTAACTCGTCGCGTCGCGCGAGTTACAGAGTGCTACTTCGCAGCCATATAGCCAACCCCATTTAGGGAGAAGGAGGAAATAATGGTTTCTGTACAGAAATAAATCGGCTAACAATCGCTTAATCAAACATCAGAGCACTCTGACTCTGGTGAGGCGATAATGTTTATTTTTTTTAACTCTTAGTCATATTGCTGCTTGCAAACAGCCGGCAATTGTTTTAATTCTGCGGATCGAGTCTGAACAAAGTAAAAGAAACTTCTAGTCTGCAGACATACTCGCAATGACCTATGCTAAAAGTTGAATTTGTTCTTTCGTGGCAAATGTCAACGGTTCCAAACATGTTTTTAGCTAATTATGTACAACCACATTTTTACCATATTATTGGCTGTGGGGATATGTTGCAACCAAGAATTAGATCATGACCTAATTGGATTCGGTAGTGTAAAATGGCCACAACGAGGAATGAGGAGTTCCCCTCAGAGAGTGAGTTTTCATTGTCATCTCCAAATGATATTGTATGTCTTTTTTTTTAATGTTGAAATTGGGCTTAATGATCATTGAAAATGAAGCAGTTAATTAAAACAACTAATTCATTCTTTTCCCGACGTTTCTCCGGTTCTTTTACGGCTTTTTCAAGGGTTAAGTTTATTTAATCTTGAAAGCAAAATCCAGATTTGAGTAAATACTTTGTTTATGTGTCAATTTAGTCAAGTGTTTTAAATTAAAATATATTATTTTTACTGTGTTATTTTTTTAACTTATGTTGACAACATCAGTGCAGTATATAGCGTTGCCATTTCTTAAAAACTGTGATACTAGTTTTAAATAAATTTTGTTTGCTTTTGTGTTCAATGTTAATTTATTAATTTATTTTTATAAATGTTCTAAAAGAGTAAAAAAAAATGTAATAATAATTATGTAATAGAAAACCATCGACGAAACAGTAAGTTAAAATAATAACACAGTAAAAATAATATATTTTAATTTAAAACACTTGACTAAATTGACACATTAACAAAGTATTTACTCAAATCTGTATTTTGCTTTCAAGATTAAATAAACTTAACCCTTTTTCCAATTTCAACATTTAACTATATATAAAATACATGATCAAATACTATTACATATTGTATGTCACTGTGGCGTATACGTCATATTTTTGTTTTGTATTTCTCTTTGTAAACTCTCCACCCTTTTCAGCGAGCGCGGCATATGGGTAGTGCAATCAACTGTAACGAATAATCACAGGCAACGCAACGGTTTGTTAATCATGGCAACAAAAATGAATGTTTTCAGATCAATTATGGCAGAATTAAAACAAAGGTTTTTTTTTGTGGATATTATAAATTTTATTAAAGACTCAATTTCCTCAATTCGATTGAAAGATAGTGTGGTTTTACTCTGAGAGCTGCACTCTTGTGGCGACCTTGCTCTTGGCTTTAGTTTAGATAGTGAAGAAGCTTATTAAGAGTGAAAGAGAGATGTTTGTGGAAGTGAAACTATTCATGCAGGACAAACAAAAAAAAATAAATGAATGATCATAAATTGCTTAGTAGGCCTATGAGTTGTTTACTTAGAAATTTCAAATTTGGTTTAATTGGTAAGTAGGCAAGGTTAGGGAAATCGTTTTATTTTCATTATTTTCAACTTAAAAGAAACCTTGAGATTAAAATCAAGGTATTTCCTTCCGATTTATTACTACGCAAAATATTTTTTTCTTTGGTTTTAAAACTGTATGAGGTTCTTAAATTTTAATTTTAAAATAATAAACCAGTTTTATGAATGATTTTAAAGCTAAATTAAACACCTCACTTTGCACTATACCCTGACCTTAACAAACTCCGAGCTTTTATTTTGTTAAGTGTTTATTAGGATCATTTGATCCAATCGACAGTGTGATTAGCATTAGATGCGACTAAAGGTTACGGAATGTGGGATGGTCAATACAAGATTTATTCTTTTTATTAAGGCGGTGTCTCTTCAATTTTACGAAATCGCATTTTACTAATTTATTTAATTTAATCAAATCTTCATTTGCCTTTAAATTAATTAATAATTATTGATAATTTTGTTTATTTAAAATTAACTGAAATTATACCAATGAATAATAATTAATGGCAGCATTCAATATAAATTTGTATCGATAAACGATATCACTTTCATTTATTATATACTTTATATACATGTCAAAAACCACGCTGATTTATATCTTCACTTTAAGGTTAACTTTGACTCTTTTGTTCTTCCTAATTTATATTTCGTTGAGTAAAGACATTAGAATTCAATAAAGTCTCTAAGCAGAAATCTTTGAATATTTTAATTTGTTCTTTAGTCAATATCTGAATAATATACATTTATTCAAAAAAGCTTGAATAATAGAATTTACATGGTGACCCCGACGTGATTCATCATCTTATCTCATTATCACGTAATCAAGATAATTATTCATTTTATTATAAAATGCCTACAACGGAGAAAGAAGATGATACTTCTAAAGATGTTCCTGCGGCACTCACTAAAGAGGAAAGAAAATTGGAAATGCTGAAATTCCGTAGAGGTGTTGCTATCAAGCAAATGGATCGAATCAACGAATTTAATAGCAAAATCAACCAAGACACCTTTCTTTCGGAGTTTGAAGTACGCCTCGAAGCTTTAGAAACAAGTTTTAAAGCCTTTCAAACACTTCAGGCCAAGGTCGAGGAAGCAGACCCCAAAGAATCATTGGATTCTTTAGATCTTCGAGGAGTTTATGAAGAGATGTATTACTCACTTCGCTCATCTTTTATGCACCACATGCAAACTCGTAAGCTCACGCAGATCCCAGCAGAAAAGGTTGTATCGGTTCAAGCCAAGCAAAATACTCAAATAAAACTTCCAGAACTTAAAGTACCTTTATTTACAGGTGAAGTCACTGAGTGGTTATCCTTCCATGAAACATTCAATTCCCTCATTCATACCAATCCTAACCTAAGCAATGTTGCCAAATTCCACTACCTTATTTCGTCATTATCTGGACAAGCTGCTAAAACAGTGCAGTCGTTGGAGATAACCGAAGCAAATTACGAAGTCGCAATGAATCTTCTCGTCGACAACTATGATAACAAGAAGCTCATCGCAACCGAACACATCAAGAAGATAATGATATATCCGCCTCTCCGTAAGTCTTCGTCAAACGGTATTCGTCATTTGCTGCAAGAAATCAATAGCCATCTGCGTGCACTTTCCACATTGGGACGTCCTGTAGCTCATTGGGATGACCTGTTGATCCAGATAATTTTACCAAAGCTTGACTCGGAAACACTTAGCAAATGGAGAGATGAAGGACCCGCAGACAGAATGCCCAGCTTCCAGGAGCTGTCGAAGTTTCTTACAAAGAGGAGCCAAACACTCACTGAGGACATTTCACAGGCAAGTACCATTACTCATTCAAAACCAAGTAAGAATTCTCGTTCGAAAAGTTTCGCAATTGTACGTGAAGGCTCAACAGCAGAAAGGTTAGGTTGCACATTTTGCAATAAGAGCGGCCATCTCATACACAGGTGTTACCAGTTTATAAATTTACCCGTTAGTCAGAAACATCAATTTGTAACTTCTAATAATTTATGCCTAAACTGCCTAAAGCCCAACAGCGCAACTCACAACTGCCAAGCTACAAAATGTCGAAAATGCAATAACCTTCATCATACGTTACTATGATGAGAATCATCAAAATAGTTCCTCGTCACCAACCACCTCTGCTGTCTGCCCAACCACAAATAATTTCAATGCTCAAGGCCCACAAAGTTTCCACATTCATAGTCTAGCCTTACACTCTCGTGATGAAAAACCTGATTCCACAAATACTATTTTGGCCACAGCCATAATTTACGTCATGGATAAGCATAATACTCTGGTTCCATGCCGTGTTTTGCTTGATTCTGCGTCTCACGTCTGTCTTCTTACGGAGCGGTTTGCTAATCTAATTGGTACCCGGAGAAAAGGTACATCGACTTCTGTTTACGGCATTGGTGCAACTCCATTATACTGCCGACACCAAATAAGCCTTGTTATAAAATCAAGGCTCAATGGATATGTTGACACTGTAGAAGCTTTAATTGTCAACCGAATAGCAGATTTTCTTCCCGATGTTCCCATAAACACATCAAATTGGCCGATTCCTGCTAACATTAATTTAGCAGATCCACTTTTTGCAAAACCAGGTTCTATTGACCTGTTGATTGGAGCGGAACACTTTTTCGAGATTCTATCAGTCGGTCAAATTAAATTGGGCAACCAGCTTCCAACATTACAAAATACCATCTTTGGATGGATTGTATCAGGTACTGTTGATACAAAAAATGAAAACAACAAATTAACATGCAATACTTTATTACGAGAATCAAAACAAGACACAAGCTTAGATCACATTTTAAAATTATTCTGGGAGGTTGAGAACCATGAGGCCAACGGTCATGCCCTAACGAAAACAGAACAAATTTGCGAAGATCACTTTTCTAAAAATGTTAGACGATTAGAAAATGGTTCTATTGAAGTCAAGCTACCATTTAAAACCGATCCGAAGTTTTTAGGCAGATCATTTGAACTAACTCTCCGAAGATTCCTCAGCCTAGAAAGAAAATTACATAAAAATCCAGAACTTGCAGATCAATATATTTCTTTTATGAGAGAATATATAAAACTCTCGCACATGGAGCTTACATCAAAACCGGATTTTAATACCCCGCATTATTTTATTCCCCACCACTGCATCACAAAACCAGGAAGCTCTTCTACTAAATTAAGAGTTGTTTTCGACGCCAGCGCAAAGAGTACAAACGGAATGAGTCTCAATGAAATCTTACATGTGGGCCCAGTGGTACAGTCAGACTTGTTTTCGTTGGTGATCAAATTCAGATCCCATCCATATGTTTTTACAGCTGATGTGACAAAAATGTACCGACAATTTAGGCTGAATGAGAATGATCGACAGTTTCACCTCATATTGTGGAGAGAGAACCCAAGAGAAACAATTAAAATCTATCGCCTCTGCACAGTAACGTACGGCACTGCACCAGCTTCTTATTTAGCCACCAAATCACTACAATATCTTGCAGAAATGGAAAGGGTAAACTTTCCTCTTGGTGCAAACATATTAATGAATGACTTTTACGTTGATGACGTACTTACGGGTGCTGAATCTGTAGAAAAGCTCGAGGTGTTAAAAATGGAAGTAAGGTCAATCCTAGCCACAGCTGGCTTAGAATTAAGAAAGTGGTGCTCAAACTCTCCAGAGATTTTGCATGATATTTCTTTTGAAGATAGAGAACCCTTATGTCAAATAAAAGAACATGATGTGGTGAAGACTCTCGGGTTGCTCTGGGATCCCAAAATAGATGCGTTTCTATATACAGTCAATAACCAAGAAAACAAAAGGATCTCCAAAAGAACCGTGTTGTCAGACATCGCCAGATTATATGATCCGTTGGGTTTAATTAATCCCGTAATTGTGTTGGCTAAAATATTTATGCAAACTTTATGGAAGGAAGATTTTAATTGGGACGAAGCACTTCCTCAATCACATCATCAAAGTTGGACTACATTTCGAAATCAACTTCCTGTCTTGAGCACATTAAAAATTGAAAGACATGTTGTGGTGGGTGACATTCGCCAATCACAATTACATGCCTTCTCAGACAGTTCTGAGCGTGCTTATGGAGCCTGCGTTTATGTGCGATCATTACAACAGGATGGCACAATTATTGTTCGATTATTATGTGCCAAGTCGAAGGTTGCTCCGGTCAAAAACACAAGTTTACCTCGACTCGAACTTTGCGGTGCACATTTGATGGTTCATCTTGTAAAGCGTATCAGAGACATATTTCATGAAGGATTTGAGAGCGTTCATTATTGGACGGATTCAAGCATTGTCTTAGCATGGTTATCATGTGAGTCTCATCATTGGCAAACATTTGTGGCAAATCGGGTTGCAGCCATCCAAAGTCTTTCATCAATTGAACAATGGCAGCATGTTGGCACAGATGACAACCCTGCAGACTTAGTGTCGAGGGGAGCTACACCACATGAACTAAGTACTTCAACACTGTGGTTCTCTGGCCCAAATTTTTTGGCTTTGTCTCGAAATAACTGGCCCAGGGCAAAACCTGTTATGGCCCCAGATGAGGACCTTCTTGAAAGAAAACCAATCAAGCACACATTTTCTATACAACAAAAAACTGATTTTATAAGCCGTCTCAAACATCATAATGATTATTTGAGCGTTGTGAGAACAACAGCTTGGTTCTTTAGATTCTGTTACAATGCATCTGCAAAGGCAAAGAAGAGACAAAAACAAACTGGAGAACTCACAACATTAGAAGTTGATAAAGCTCTCAACGGAATTTTAAAGCTTGTGCAAGCTAGTCAATACGCAAATGAAATTGACTTACTGAAGAAGGGGAAACCGATCGCTGCCAGATCTCATATTATTTCACTTAGTCCGTTTATTGATGAAGAGGGATTACTTCGCGTCGGTGGAAGGCTGAATAATGCAGAATTAAAATATGAAACCAAACACGGAATTTTACTTCCAAGCAATCACCCCTTTATTATAGTGTTTATTAGACATCTTCACGAAAAATATCAACACATTGGAGTTCAAGGTCTGGTCAACATAATTCGTGAAAAATATTGGCCAGTTCATGCTAAAACTTTAGTTAAAAAAATTATAAGTAGATGCGTCTTGTGCACAAGAGCGAACCCTCGTTTTGAAAACCCCGTAATGGGTCATCTTCCTGCTTGTCGAGTTACTCCTTCTCGACCCTTTAATATAGTGGGAACAGACTTTTGTGGGCCATTCATGGTACATTCTCGGCGTCGTGGAACCGCAGCAGTTAAGGCTTATGTAGCTGTTTTTATTTGTTTGAGCACAAAGGCAATCCATATGGAGCTTGTAGGAGATCTGACTACGTCCGCGTTTCTTGGTGCTCTAAGACGTTTCATAAGTCGCAGAGGTCTTTGTCGGGCAATTTACAGCGATAATGCCACAAACTATGTTGGAGCACGAAACGAGCTAAGGGATTTACATAATTTATTCAACAATCAACAATCGAGCACCGAGATAGCAAAGGCTTGTCTCAACGAGGGTATTGAATGGCACAATATACCACCCAGATCTCCCCATTTTGGAGGTATATGGGAAGCCGCAGTTAAGTCGGCAAAACAACACATGAAAAAAATATTGCATTTAGCTTCTCTTACTTATGAGGAGCTCAATACCGTTATTGTTCAGGTAGAAGGTATCCTTAACTCCCGTCCTCTTTCCCCTCTTTCTGAAGATCCCAACGACCTGCAACCACTCACGCCTGGTCATTTTTTGACAGGAACTTCACTTGTAGCACTTCCTGAACCAGATTTAACTGATAAGAACCTTTCATATCTAAATCGCTGGCAACGAGTCCAGTGGCTGATGCAGCAATTTTGGCGTCGTTGGCAAACGGAATATCTGCATACATTGCAGCAGCGATGCAAATGGCGAAAAGGCTGTCGTTCCTTTAAGGTTGATGATATCGTCATTATTAAGGATGAAAATCTTCCGCCCTTGAAGTGGAAACTTGGAAGAGTATCTGAAGTTCATCTTGGAGCAGATAATATAGTTCGAGTAGTAACTTTAAAGACGGCCAGTGGTACCACCAAGCGAGCAGTCACAAAAGTTTGCAGATTAACATTTTTTGATGAGCCTTAAGCTCCTCAAGAGGGGGAGTATGTCTCTTCAATTTTACGAAATCGCATTTTACTAATTTATTTAATTTAATCAAATCTTCATTTGCCTTTAAATTAATTAATAATTATTGATAATTTTGTTTATTTAAAATTAACTGAAATTATACCAATGAATAATAATTAATGGCAGCATTCAATATAAATTTGTATCGATAAACGATATCACTTTCATTTATTATATACTTTATATACATGTCAAAAACCACGCTGATTTATATCTTTACTTTAAGGTTAACTTTGACTCTTTTGTTCTTCCTAATTTATATTTCGTTGAGTAAAGACATTAGAATTCAATAAAGTCTCTAAGCAGAAATCTTTGAATATTTTAATTTGTTCTTTAGTCAATATCTGAATAATATACATTTATTCAAAAAAGCTTGAATAATAGAATTTACAGGCGGGGTGGCCAATTTTCTTCAATATTAGCTGCATTTATTTTGTTTGTGTATATGTACAATAAGACCGATAATAATCTGAGTGCTCTACAAATCGGGATTTTGATGATTTAAGATTTTTTGGATATGACAATACTTTATAGAAACCATTTCAAAGAATTTTTTTTTTTATAATTTCATTTCCATTTCAATTTCTATTTTCAAAAATTAATGTGCTGAACTGTATTAATTATTTCGTGCGTTATATTTCAACAGATAATTGTTATTATGTTTTTTAGCTAGAGCTGGATACAACTTTTCTAAAATGCTTGGCTAAATTTTAGAGATATTTTGTATGAAAGCTAAAATTTAGCGCAATCTGCGTACTAGACGACTAGAGAAACATTAAACCTCACAAGTAGCTGGAAATTGTTTATTATTTAACTTGCTGTATAGGCTAAGTAGTATCGCTTTCGTGCAAAATTGCGCAAAAAAATCGAGATTTTAACCCGAATATCGAAAAGTTTGATGGTTTAGTGTGCGGAAGTGCGGCATTTCTTTGTTATTTTTATTTTTTATTGCAGTTGGTGAAACTTTCAATTCATGTTTTTTTTCGTTAGCATCGTTTTGATACCACAAAAAAGTTTCTTAAGGGAATAGGCCCTAAAACAACATCCAAATTAACTATAGCTTATAACGTTCAGTTTCAACGATATTTTATAAATTTTATTGTTCAACGGCTGTTTTAACGCTCATGTTGAAAGAACTACTAATTCTAAACAAAAAATTAACAATCTGAAATTCATAGAAATAGAAAGTTTTCTTATATTCGTTTTTAGATTTTTTTGTTTTAAATAGATCTACATTAAAGTTATGATTTCCACAAAAGTTTGTATAGCATTCAACAATTTTTAGAAACTATAGCAATTTCAAAAGTATGTACATATGTACATCCATACATATATGTAATAAATAATTGGTATTAGTAAGTTGTGTTTAATGAACCTGTTCTGCACAGAAAAGATCAGAAG
Source organism: Epistrophe eligans (assembly GCA_951394125.1). Classification (NCBI taxonomy): domain Eukaryota; kingdom Metazoa; phylum Arthropoda; class Insecta; order Diptera; family Syrphidae; genus Epistrophe; species Epistrophe eligans. Next base: position 106,718,979 of record OX596029.1, on the reverse strand, counting down.
AGTACAAGATTTGGAGCGTTCAGAAAAATGAGATCTCAGAGATTTTTCTCCTTCTCGAGTAAGTGAGATTGTTAATACCTCCGAGATCTTATTTTCCTAAACAAGCCTATTGTGTTTCATGAGTAAAAACTCTGCCCTAAACTTATCTACATTCTGTCACTTTGTGTTCCATGAAGTTGTCCATGACAGTATAGAACAACATTGGGTACGTTCAGGTTCAGCAGACACAAGGGACTGGATATGCAGTCAACTGCATTCAATGAACACAAAATTGAATAAGGAAACTAGTTATTTCTTTATTTATGTTAAAGATGTCAAACTTCAAAAATCAATATTTCTTAAATTTTTAATTAATTCTGATCCATTATATTAAAAAACGAACTACTTCAACCAAAAAATTATAACAAACTTTAACAAAAAACAAGTGACAGAATAATCAGCTGATATTTTGACATAAATACACTTGACTTGAGATATTGGGAGATAATTCGTACGTACCCATGTTATGCATCTACTTTTGAGATAAAGCAATAGAATTAGCTGATTTGTGTGTTCAGCAAAATACAAAAAAATACAATTTACATTTATTAGATTTTGGATTGAAAATTAAGAAAATGATAAAATTCAATTTGAAAATCATTGCCAACAAATTATAATTAAGTGTTTAAATTTGAAATTTCAAAGCTACATAATACAACAGTCAAGTCCACGAAACACAATTTTTTACTTTTTTTGACAATTATTTTCACACACCACTGTTTTGATCATCAAACTAAATTATTCACTCTAGCAATATTAACAAGTTAGTGTGATGTACAACTTACTTCAATGGAATAATAAGTCAGAAGCATCGGTGGTTCAGTGGTAGAATGCTCGCCTGCCACGCGGGCGGCCCGGGTTCGATTCCCGGCCGATGCAATTCTTTTTTTTTTTTTTTTTACCAAATCATTTGTCAAACTCACCTCAATAAAATAGTCAACTGTAAATCATGCCCCAATCTCTCAAGCGCGGGCACTCCTTCAACCCGAAGAATATTGATTTTGTCACGAAGGGACCTCGATACAGTTGATTGGCCATGTCTCTCTCGCAATATTTCAAGGATATTTGGTTGTCTTAGGAATGCAATCACCTGGAATAAAATAGAAATCTTATTTAGAATAATAATTGTAAAGAAACAATAATTCTATTCTTGCCTTCTCATTATATGCAACAGGGATTTCAGTGATGTGCTCTGGCATGGCATTACTCCTAGGTAACGAAGAGGCTGGTCTTGGTGGTGGTGTTGGAGCAACATCGCTCATCATATCGTTCTGCTGCCGATGCCTTGCGACCCGTGGACACTCGATTGGTAGGCGAGGGTCCATAAAAGATGTCTTCCTGTTACTATGGTCGATAAAGAACTGTTTACCCGAATGGTCTAATTTTGTTTCCCAGCCCGAGGGAAGATCTCTGCTAATTTGCACAAATGAATTGACTAGTGCTACCAAATCTTTGTTGTACTGATAACGTTGAAAAGTATTGGGGTCACGTCGAATTCGTATCACCATGTGTTTTAGGGCGGCATTACGATTATATATACCAAGGGCTTCTTCGTTCGAATGGAGCAGAGAATAGAAATCAGGACGGCATAGCATCAACACTGCTGGATGAGTGCCCAAAATTTGAATACGCTCGAACTCTGAGGCCGATGATGCTCGATTACTGGACGCTGCGCTTCCGCTGACATTTGATGATACACATCCATTAATAGCTATTTCACGACCCTCACTGGTTATTGTTCGACGAATAGACTGGTACCGTCTATCCAATTGTTGACGGTGTTGATCGCGACCGCCAGACGATATTGCTCCTCCGGTGGATCCGGGTCGTTGCCAACTGGTCGTTCGTGTAGTATGGTCAATGTAAAAGATTCTTCCATGACTATCCATGCGTGCTTCCCAAGCTGGCGGTAAAGGATCATCTGTCTCAGAGAATACACCGCGTCCTCGTTCTGGGATTGAAGGAAGTCTCGTGCTTGAAATGTGTATCATATCACCATCGTTGTTTTCGAATCCCCTGACTGCTTCGATGGGGCGTCCGCCAGCCAGACTCACGATGTCTGCAGTTCGAATGTCGGGAGATCCACCATTTTCAACGGCAGCTGTAATTTCTCTAATACGATACTCGTGCAAGGTAGCATTATTATCATCCTGGCTAGAAATGCGATTTCGTCTCGCATGATGGGTGGGAGTTGGAGGACATATCAAATTTGTTCCTCCGATTCTAGTAAGTAGTCTAGGTTGAGGACGTAAAACTGGCTTCGGAATGACTGGAGGAATGGGCGAACCAACTGGCTCTGGGGAAGATAGGTCGAGAGGGGAAGCACTGCGAGTAGATGATCCTGATGGAGGACTTCGTTGACGAGGCGGTGGATGAATCATTCGAGGAACTGTATAAGCAGGGAGATCGTTAGATCCTTCCAATGGACTTGGTTTAGTTTTTCCGTTCGATAAAGTGCGGGTAAGTGGTCGGTGCTGGCGGATTATTTCGTTCGGTGAGGATTCCTGACTTCCACCGTTCGAAAGGGGAAAGTCGTACGTTTGAAAATCGTTTGCTGGAACCTTTTTCGTTAGAATTGTATTAATGTAGTTATCTGGTCCAATTTTTTTCTTCAGTAGCGGTTTGAACTTCATTTGTTCTAATCCACTAGTCGAGGGACCACTGGCCGATGGAAGAATTGCTGCGGCAGCGGCACCTTCCTCAATGTCGTTAGGGAGTAACAAGGGTGATTGAATGCAGCTACTGCCGCAGTTTCTGTCTATAAAGAAAATTCATTTTTCAAGTGAACCACAAAACAAAGAATTCGTTTCCTACCTGTGGGAAGAATACAATCATCACCCAGTCGATAGTCGTCGTCGATGTCAACTATGTCGAATTTAAAGACATCACCACTGACCTTAGAGTTCTTTGTGTTTGAGTTTGGTGTGGTACCTTTCGGTGGCCAAGATCTTTCCAACGGCCGATGCATGCGGCTTTGCGAAACTGGGGTTCTTGGTGCAGGTGAAAAGTCTCCGCAATCGTCTTCGAAGACAGTCTCGGCTGGTATATTCTCATAGCACTCCCTTGCCATCCATAAATTAAATGTTTCATGTTCGGTTGAGAGGCGTCTTCCGCTGCTTGAAGCCGGCGAAGGTGTGCTGCGAATTTTTTTTTTCGCCCCATTCAGCGTTGGGGTATCAGAATTTGTATTCAGAATAACTTTTCTACGTGTTCCCGAACAGTTTATCGAAGAACATGGGGAAATAGCATCGGGATCTGTATTACTCGAGCATGGAGACAACTGAACTGGAGAGAGCTCTTTCTTCATGACAGAAGAATTTTCTCCACAACTCAAATCTCGAGACGTTCCTTAATAGATAAAAAAATAACCCTTAGTTCTCTGATAATTAAAACGCAATTTCGATAAAGAGAAATTTGCCAAGTTTTTTAAACAAAACATTTCATATTAATTTTCAAATATTACTGCAGCTGACGTATCGTATTTTATTTAGTACTAGTCGGACCCTGCCACGCTTAGCATAGGCCGGTTCCCAATTTTGTTTAACAGAATCGAAAACAGTCGACCCGGTTAGTTTTAGTTTTACTTAAAGGCCTGTCGTTTTACTGGCGTTTTCATAAAACGCCTTACGAAATATGGGTGAATAGCATTTCGGATTAGAAATCCTGATATAATTTTTACTTTTTAATGAAAATGAAACATATCTCCATATTCTTTACTCCGCTTACTGCTAAATGCATCGTTTAAAACCATTCTGAGATGTGATGGTCAAAAAAATGTCCCCACCTGTCGATAATCAAGACGTAAAATTATGCATAGTTGAGACATAAAAACACAGCATCACAAATCAAGAGCATACATAAAAGTGGCTAAAGCGTTTTATTGGTACTTGTATTGCTGCGCCAGCAATAAATTACCAATAAAACACAGCTAACGTTTATAAATATGACGGTTAGTTTTTCTTTAGGTGGCATATGCTAGTAATCGAACCTAGAGAGAATCTTTTCTGCTAAATTAACAGATGAAATTTTAAATTGCACCTTAAGAAACATTCAATACATAGTCCAACGCACCGAGCAATATATCAAATTTTAATAGAATTTGTATGTATGTAGGTATTCGATTGATAGTTGCTCGACGGTCGTTCATTACCTTCAAACAATAGAAAAATCTTTCCACATGACACGTGTGGATAAAAATATCGCTGAAAGTGAAACCCGCTTTATAAGAACATAATGCTTTTTTCATACTACTTTCTATTTGAACACCAAAGAATAGTTTTATCTAAAGCATTAAAAAAGAAGTTTGGATGAGAAAACTGATGTCTCAACTTGTCATTTATATGCTACGCTACTGCTTATGTTTTATAAATAAGTTGATTATTAAACTAAAAAAGAACAGCTCTCTGCGGAGAAAATAAAAAAAAATATAATAATAAATTATGTAAATAATAAACATTCAAACCTGCTTCTTCATCGGTTAACTTCTTGTCAAGCAAATGCAAAGCGGCATTTTCTTCATCCATCAAGCAGCACCCTGCAGCAGTAGCTGTAGCAACACCTGCTAGATCATTAAGAACAGGTTCATCATTAACAACATCAACATCCGCATTCAGTGTCAATGACTCTAAATTGTCATGGTCAACCTTGTCGTTGTCGTCATTTGCATTTGCTGATATTGCTGCCACTGCCCCATCGGGATCGCCTTGCTGCCCTCCCAATGTCTCTTCCATTGATTCAGACTTTTCTGCAGCTCCTCCATCAGCAGATTCTGTGTCGTTCTCGTTCATTATTTTCTCGCAACGTCGTACTTCACTTCAAACTTTAATTATTTGCAATGAAAATATAGAAAATCGGAATATGCTCCCCCATAATTACATAGCTAGAATTGGTTTTCTTTTTGCCTTTCATCATCACCTAACACGACACGGGTGGTGGTAGCGGTTGGTATACACATAAAATTTTCGTATCTCGATTTATTACTATTTAGATCCATTATTCGAAGGAAATTGAATTCACACTTAAGGACATTATGTAAAAATTGACAATTTAATTGAAAAATTCCATAATGCTGCTAGATTTATGTAAAACTTTTCATTTTTTCTCAGCACAGAGTGAATTTTCCGATAACGCGGCGCGACCGTTCTTTCCTTTTTTTCTTTGCCATCAGCAGCAGCCTACAGAACCAACTGACAGTTTACGAATGACCAACAACAACGAAAAACTATGGTCATCTCTTTCTAGATAATGTAGAAATGTCAGGTTGGAAATTTTCGTTGACAGGTGAATTCTATATTCTATGTTTTGTTGATAGGGATTTGATGCAATTTGCAGTGGTGCAGAGCCATTGTGTATAAACATAGTATTCCTATGGACTTTTTATTAAGTTCAACATCCGGGTGCCTAAGAAATAGCCTTCAAATATAATTGAATTTGAATGAGGACACTACGAAGAAGTAGTAATGAGAAAGGTAGGCTTATATTATATTAATTCTCACTATTGGTTTTGTCACGAATAGAATAAATAAAGGAGGACAAATTAAAAAAATGATCGTGTCTTATAAAAAGTATCAAATTCCGCCTTCGTAACGAATTTACTAAAAGATGTTTTGTACAAACAGACCAAAACAGTTCTCAAGATGAACAGTTCATTGGATTTTTTTCAAAACCTAGTTATTGAAAAATGACATTAATGTACATTTATGTACATATTTTAGATAAAAAAAAAACAGCATCTAAAATTTCAAATATCAATACCTCGTAAACTGTGTTTTATCCACCAGTTTTTCCAAGAATTTAATTTCAATTTTCTTTAAATCAGTTTTGACAGAAAGGCGACGATATATGTATTTCACCGTCGTTTTAAATTGGTTTTACTTTGGAATTCAATCAATCTGAAATCCAATGAAACACTATGCGTGTACTTAAAAAGTAACCAAAACTAAGTTTTTTCCTGTTGACAGTAAATTGTGAAAATTTGTGCAAATTCGAAACAATAGATTAAGTATTTTTTGGGTCAATAGAAACATTCCAGAAGAGTTCATTTTGATTCTGGACGCTTCCAGTTAATAAATGGAAAGAGACTATAAGTACGTGTATTAGGGTATGTACTTACTAATGTAGGTCCTCGACCTAAAATGTTTTATCTTAATTACAAAGCACTTATTTTTTTGGAAATTTTTTAATTTCCCCGAGAAAAACTTGAAAAATACAAATGAATTTCAAAATTTGATTATTGTTAAAAATAAAACGAAATACATCCCCTCGTAGATTGCTTGCCCTTCCTGCATGCTATTTTACTTCCACAACTTCTTGATGGACATGTTCTTCTCGGAATCCTTTTGCATAACCTTGGCCACCGCCATCTCGAAGTCTTCCTGAGTAACATGGACACGACGTTCTCGCAACGCGTACATACCCGCCTCTGTGCAGACACCTTTCACTTCGGCACCAGATGCTCCAGGCATCAGTTCGGCGATCTTGCGCAGATTGATTCCTCGGGTGAGGTTCATTTTGCGGGAATGGATTTTCAAAATGTCCAAACGAGCCTCCTCATTTGGTGGAGGGAACTCAATTTTACGATCAATACGTCCAGGTCGAAGTAGAGCTGGATCAAGGATGTCAATTCTGTTCGTAGCCATGATAACTTTGATGTTTTTGGTAGCTTCGAAGCCGTCCAACTGATTTAGAAGCTCCAACATGGTTCTCTGGACCTCAGAGTCACCCCCGGATCCCGATTCAATACGAGATGAACCAATCGAATCGATTTCATCCATGAAGATGATAGAGGGAGCGTGCTCCCGTGCCATCACGAACAATTCTCGCACCATTCTCGAGCCTTCGCCAATGAATTTCTGCACCAACTCAGACCCAGATACGCGAATAAAGGTGCATTCGGTGTGATGGGCTACAGCACGGGCAAGCAGTGTCTTGCCAGTTCCAGGAGGACCGTACAGCAATACACCCTTGGGCTGTGCAATGCCAAGAGCGTCGAATAGCTCCGGGTGCTTGACGGGGAGTTCGATAACCTCCTTGATTTCTTTAATTTGTTTGTCCAAACCTCCTACCATTTCGTAGGTGGAATCTGGGACCTTCTCTACCATCATAAGTGATACCAAGGGGTCGACTTTGTTAGGAAGAATTTTGTGCAGCGTGTAGCTTTCATTGCGGAGCGCTACGCGACAATTTGGAGTGACGTCGTTGATGTCAATGTTTTTATCAATATCAACGACAAACTTTCCCTCTGGATGTACTTTGACAAGGACCTTCTTTTTGTCCATGGGCTTGACAACCTCACCGACATAGCTGCCTTGTTCCTGAAGCAGTTGCAGTTCCTCACGTAGCATACGAACTGTGGAATCATATTTGATCTTTCAAATATTTTCTGTTAGTTGCTTAAAATGTCAAAAAAAATACCTTTGGCATTAAGTTCATTACGCTGAGCTTGTAGACGACGAAGATTTTGAGACTTTTCAGCTACTACAAGTTGGAGTTCCTCGATCTTCTGGATGTAATATGACCGGAATCCCTCGCCTTTTATGCCGTCTACTTCCATCTGGAATTGTAAGTTTTTTATTATGTGAATTTTATGAATCTAAGTTAAAAAAAATGTGATTAAACTTACCTTATTACCGGCAGTCATGATGGTTATTTAATTGCGTTGAACAAAACGCTTTAATTTTTAGAAAATTCTTCAACGAAAATCAACAAAAGCGCACTTCTTTGCTTGAAAATGGTTTTTTGTACGCCTGTACGATGAATCGACAAACTCGCTAATAATTTCTTGACCGTTCTTTGTGTGGTTGTCTCATACCCCAGCTGGTAAAAATGTTGAAAGGTTTTAATTGTAACGAGTTAGTGTAAAGTTGACGTTACATTTCGGGCTCGTTGTTCTTTAAAACAAATTTTAAATTTTATTTCTCGCCCAATTAGTTCTTTTTTAGTAATGTCAAATTTCTTGCAAAATTGCCCAAATTTTCACAAATTGTCACAAATTCTCTAAAATTCGTGTTTGTCAACTCAAAAAAGTTGTAAGGAGAAAGTACATAATAGGCGTGTTCCCTAAGCCTGCAGCATTTACTGTCAAGTACTTTTGGCTGCAGTCAATTATACTTCTATACTCTGTGGTCAAAGTAGTTCAAAGCACTTCAATAATATAACAACGAAATTAATTTTGTAAATTAATCCACGCAAGCGACACCATCAGTAATAAGAAATTAAATAGTAATTATTGTATTATTTTATTGTATTTATATTTATTTAATATTAATTATTATACAAACAACAAACATTACATCTACATTTAAGTTAGATTTCTTCTTTTGGCAAAATTAAAGCGTTCCATTCATCATCTACTGAGAAGTACTAAAAACTACTGTGCAAGGCCCAAAGGAACGCACCTAATAAGAGAGCAAAATATTTCCATTGGATAACTTGCAAATTTTTGTCACACAAATTTCTGTGTGCAAAGGGTGTAAAGAGTAAAAACTGTCAAATACACAGCTGTTAGTGTCTGCAACTTGACGTCATCGAAGAATATTAAAAAAATTCATTTCGGTTTTCACCATCATAATTTTAAATCACCTACTTACCGGGTTCTATAGTGTGTCTAAATTTTACGATTTAAAAATTACAAGATTAAAAATGACTTGCCACCGTTTGACCATATCTTGTAAAAAATAGTGACATTTAATACAAAAAGTGGTTCATTCCGTTTGTTAACTTTTTGGAAAGTTCTCTAGGAGTTTTTTCTCCTTTTTTCAGGTTTTACACATTTACACATTTTTCTTAAAAAAGATACCAAACAAACCTATTTTATTGACAGAACGAAGCCAATGAAAAATTTAAAGTTGCACCATCCCAAAATGAGTTTGAAAATTTTGCGCTCATTTTTTTATTTCATTCACTTTAAATAGCGAAAAAAAATTTGAAATGGTTGAATTTATTTTCTTCTCAGAAAACAGCTGTTTTGTATGACATATTCTTCACAACGCTCTTTTGTCAAAATTTAGCTAGGGTTTTAGATGATTGTGCGTAGAGAAAAATGGCAGCTAAAATTTTGGGTGATCTGCATACTTTGCATACTGCATACTGGCCTTTAACAAACATGAATTTTAGACAATTTGTAAGACTGCTTTTAGACGACTGCAATTTCTATCCGCAATTCTCTTTTGAGTTTCTTTCCGATTGCAGCATCCATTTAAACGCTGCAAATTTTAATACCTGCAATTTTTGTTAAATGAGAAGGAAATAATATCTCGTCACTCTTTACTCCGCTTATGTCTCAAACAATAAGAAAAAGCACAAAGAAGAAAGAGCGATAACTCTGCAATTATTTCAACCTCTGCAACTTTGTCTACCCCGGACACCGCATACGTCCCCCGCCTACATGCTTAAAAATTACAAGGATAATTGCAGCGTTTAAAAGCAGTCTAAAAAAAAACTTGTGCAATTTTGCAAGAAATTTCACGTGATCAAACAGAGCTTGTTTATTAAAAAATATTGAAAACAAAAAAAGGCCTGGACGTATCCATATTGTCCAACAATTTTCAATTCGCTATCGCTACTCGGTACTTTTATGAATTCGCGAATGTTCCCTGAATGCATCCATTGTAGCGTCATATTTTTCGCCAAAAACCTTCAATTTTCCCTTTTGTCAGAGAGTTCCTTCTTCTACCGTGCGTTTTTTCATAAAAATCTTTTCCCAAAAAAAATCGGAGAAAAAATCTTTTCCAAGTGAAAAAATTACATCAAACTCATATCCGATGTAATTCGTGTGCGTGAAAACCAAACAAATAAACATTTTTTATCGAATATATCTGCACAACAAGAGCAGATATATTCCCTTGAATAGATTTTTTGAGACAGCGGAAAAAGTGCACAGCTAAAATTGTGGAAAAAAACGAGAAACCCAAGAGGAAGAAAAAGGCAGCAGGCAAAATGTCTGTGGCGTATACGCAGCAACAGCAGCCGCCACAGCCTGTTCCGCCTCAATCTTCCTCAGTTCAACAAGGCGGCATTAATATCGGCGGTGGCCCCGGCGGTGTTGGTGTCGGTGGCGGTGGTCCGCCACAACAGCCGCAGCTGCAACCCATGCAGCGTGGTCCGCCGGGTGGCGTTGGTGGCGGTGGACCAGGCGGGCCACCCAATCGCGGTGTCCCACCGCCGCCTAGTCCGGCGCACATCCAAAAAATTCTTGACGAGAATTGCGGCATAATCCAGACGATACAGGATTTCCAAAATATGGGCAAGTCGCAGGAATGCATCTCCTATCATGCGGCATTGCACCGGAATCTGGTGTACTTGGCACAGCTTGCTGATCCCACAATGAATATTGCTCAAATATTGCCGGTAAGTTAACGAGTTTGTTTTCTATACCTACCAAAATGTATTCCCTCGCTTGACACTTCTACACCTCTACCACTTTAGCCGCCGCATGTTCTGGCCTCCCAATCGCAGGGACCACCGCATGGCATGATTGGCGGTCCCCAGGGACCGCCCCCTCAGTCAGGCGGGCCAGGTATGCCGCCGCATGGCCATGGGCCCACGGAACCGGGCGTTCCCTCGCCTCAGAACCCTGCCCAGCTTCCATACCCAAATCCGAATCAGCAACCTCCGGCATCGCATGCTAATCTGCCTCCACCAAATTCTCAGCAGCCCCAATCTGCGCCTGGGCAGCCGCAACAACAGCAGCAACCTCAAGGCGGTGGCGCAATCCCACCTCCAACCGTTGGGCAACAGCAGGGAGGCAATGTTCCATATCGTGGAGTACCAGGTCCCGGCCAACAGCCCCCGCCATCGAGCCAAAATAGTAAGAACCCTATTAGCTTTAATTTCTTCAGTTTAAATTGTCAATTCCTTGAAAACAGATCAGCCACAACGAACTGGTGGGCAACCTCAGCCTCAGCAGCCACCACCGCAGGCTCAATACCGTGGAGGCTACCAACAGCACGGCCACTACGCCGGCTATCCTCCCCAAGGCCAACCATACCAACCCCAGACTGGCTATCCAGGTGCTATGCCACCGTACGGCCCTCCTTCTCAGGGATATCCGCCTAGCAGTCAAGGCTACCATCATGCTGGCATGCCACCGACATCCTCAGCCGGTGGTCCACCTCCACCTAATCATCCCTATCCGAATTCCGCACAGCATCAAGGTCCGGTGCCTGGTTCATATCCTCCTCCTCCTCCCAACCAACAATCACAGCCGCCTCCCCAGATGTATGGACCTCCAGCTGGAGCCCAAGCACCGCCAGGGCAGTATCCACCACAGAACGCCAGCGGACCACCAGGGCCGCCAATGGGCTATGGGTACGGTGCACCAAATTCAGGGCCCAACTACGGTCAGGGATCGCAGCCACAGATACCGCCACCAGGTCAGCCAGGTTATCAACAGGCAGCTGGTGCACAGCCGCCATATCCTCCGCAACCCCAACAGCCTCCATACCAACAAGGCCCTGGGGTCTATCCTCCGTCTGCCCAGCAGCAGCAGCCAACCGGAATGGGACATCCCCCCTCATCACAACCAAATCAGGCGGCCCCACAGCCTCCTCCTTCAGCTGCGCCCCCCAGCGGAGCAGCTGGTGGTTCATATGGTTCCTCGCCTAGTCCAGGGCAAACACCTCCGCCGAACCAGGTGGCCGCAGCTAACAACGGCCCTAATCCCACATCAAATGCTCCATCACAGCAGCCACCCGTCTCGCAGCCTCCATCCTCACATCCACCCGCATCGTATGCTCCACCTCAGTCCGTTGCTAGCGGACCTCCGACGCAGCAACCGGCCTACTCGTCGCCACCGTCCGCCGGTCCAGCAGGGCCGCCGACTCCATACACTCAGCATCAACCGCCACCGCAGCAGCCGCCGCCGCCAAACACTTCGGCAAATGCGCCATCGAACGGAGTTGCCGTTCCGAACCAGTACCAGCCACCACCTGGCGCTCAGACTTACGTGGCTCCACCGGCCGGCCAGCCGTACGCACCGCCAGGCCCCGGCGGCTACCCTGGCCATGGATATCACCAGCAGGGCTATCCAACGATGCCTCAGGGTCAGTATCCCCCATCCCAAGGCTACCAGGGCTACAGACCTGGAGCGCAGATGCCTCCACCAGGTGGTCAAATGCCCCCCCCAGGTCCGCAGGGTCCTCCTGCAGGTGCCTACTCCTATGGCTACCAGCCGCCGCAGTGAGTTAGTAGCTAATTTCCGGTTAGTTTGAATCGAGAGTTTCTATTCACAATTCCCCTCTATTGCATCCCAGATTAATAAGCAAAAATTAAAAAAAAAAAAAATTGACTCAGAGAACGTTATGCTCTTCCTATATTCCGTTTCCGTGTGTAGTATTCGTGCGCGATGTTGTATGTCTTATTTATATTCTTAAGACCAAAACGTTATCTATTTTTTTTCTTTTTATATAATAAACAATTTAAACAAAAAAAAATAATCTTAGATAAGTTGATTAAAAATGCAAAAAAACTACAACATAAAGTTACAATTTATTATTCTTAAAAAAATTGTATTTTGAACGAAAAAATAAACAATTCTTGTTTCATGTCCGCCCTGTCGATTGTCGTCCGTTTCCTTATTTTCGGATGACAAGACACGCAGACAAATTCAACTTCGAGATTTTAAATAAATAAAGACAATTTTAACGAACTAGAATCAAAAGTTATTTTAATTGGAATTTGAATGTGGAACTTTTATTGGTGTACGTTCCCTCAAACTACACTACTCGAAGAAAAAGAGTACTAAGGAACAGGATGCATTGCGCTTGGGTCTAATAAAAAAAAAAAACGAACTTTAACAGAGGCAATAAATCCTTATTAATTTACTCAAAATTAATTTACATGGCAATTTATGATTTTATTAGTTGAAACCGCCAATAAGGCATCTTATTCAATAGGTCATAAAATAGACTTCTTCCTTCAAAACTGGATGATGCTGGTTTGATCCATTTAATGTGCCCTCGTGGATTAAGTATACTTATTGTTGTAAAGATGTAACCGGGAGTTGCATTTTTGTGACCATAGCAGCCTAAACAAATCTTGTTCGACCAACGGTTTTGTGAAGGATTGATCTTAGGCCATTGGTTAGTGTTCACTTTTTTAATATCCGCAATCAAATAGGTAAAATTGCGGTAACCTCCCTAACTTTATATGTAAATATATATTGGGTGGCAGAAAAATTTTCGGGGGGGATAAAATATTCCGAGAACGAAAATTCCCATCGAGACTCACGATATGTGTTGTGTGGCTTTATACTTAATTGCTGACCCCTGGACCAATTTTGAATAAACTTTCCTCTGCCAATAGCGAAGATTGCGTGAAAACGGAGACATCGGATATCTAATGGAGTCAACAGCATATAATTTTATCGTCGTTTCTGGCGTGTTCTCGGGTCGATACGCGGTATACCCAAGTTCGTTAACCCTATGGATTTTCCCATCATTTACCGTTTTTCTTCAATAATTTTCTCCTGTAGAGTTGGATAGACTTTCACTTCTTGATCTTTATCATTTAATCTTTTCTTTCATTTTGTTTCTAGTCTGCAGACTGAAATAGAAAATTAATTTGCTGCTCATGAACTTGCTGCTTACCGACTAAGATCAATTATTGCAATGATAAAGTTAATTTTATATTAATAATTAGACTGCTTTTAAACGATGTAATATGTAATCTTGCGATTTTTAATCCCGTTGAAGGGGGACGTACATTATGTGATGTCTGGGATAAAATTGCAGAGTTATCATTTAACAAAGTTAACCAGTGTTTAAAAGCTTCTTTGCAACCGAAAGGAAACTTAAAAAGAAACGAAGCTTCAAAATCGATGTCGTTCAAAAATTAAAAGACGTCTGCGATGCGATCGAAAGGAAACCGAAAGAAGATGCCTAAAAATCGCAGTCGTCTGAAAGCAGCCATATATAGCTTCTAAAGTTTGTTAAAAAATGGCGGCTGATTGTCTTATTATTTTTTTCTAACGGCCCTATTCTGTTTAACGTTCACGTGAAATTTCGTATTCTGCTGTCGGTTTGAGGAAAACGAATATTCCAAAAAGCAAATCAATTGCGATAAAAATAAAATTTTAACAATTAGATTCTCTGAAGGACTTTTAAAATAATTATTGATAGAGCTTTGAACTCTGAAGACTTTAAAGAATAATTTGTGATAAATTAAGTGAACAATTCACGTGAATCGAAAAATTCGATCGTATCGGATTCGGATAGCAGAATAGGGCTGTCAATCATCTGCTTCTTTTTTAATATTTTGAGACGTTTGAGTCAATCAGTTTTAATTGATTAAGGAATTTTATTGTGTTTAGTTCAAATCAACATGCTTACAGCTAATTATTTATTTATTGCTGTTCTTTCCATTGATAAATTATTTAAATGCTTTTTTTGTTTACTACGAAAAAAATAGAATAATTTTCTGAATTTTTTGTTTTGTAAAAAAATCCATATGTTTTGGCAAAAACTATAAATCACCAACCTCAAACTTATTAAGTACACTATAGAGTTAATTCAAAAATGCTTCGTTGCTGAAATGAGCACATTGCACACATACTTTCACCAATTTATGCCCATGAACGGATGAACGCATCATGGAAATCGTTTGTTTTTACTTTTGCAAACTTGCATTATATATATTTTGTCTGAAGCTTGTAATGAATAAATATTAAATACTAAATTAACTGCAGTTCAAACTTCAAACAAAACAGAGAAAAGAATTATTCTAATTTTTGTTTTTTTTTTTTTAATGAAAACAATCATATTTATATGATTTATAATAATTTTTTAAATTATTTATTCATTTTTATTTTTTTTTTCATTCTTAGGAAACATAGCATTGTTTCTTTGGAGTTTGGTTTTTTGAATTTACCATTGCTTCATCAATATAATTTTAATAATAATATAGGTATTTTACAATTTCTTGTTTTGTTTTCTTTTTAAATATAATTTTTACTATCATAATTAAGTGCAACATGTTTATGATTTTTTTCGGAATTTTTGTCTTCAAACATTTTAACAATGCATTTGTTTTTCATTCACTTAATCGATTGAATACAAGAGTACAAATTTAAAATTTCTCAATTTACCACTAATTTTTGTTTGTTTTTTTTTTTGGTAATTATTTATTGTTTTTTTTTTTTTTTTAATTTAAGTGTTTGTAATCAATTATAACTTGTATGTATGTGTGTGTTTGTTGTATTGTTCTAAGTCAGCACAGTCGACCCTGTGGGTAATCTTAAACACTTTTTGTCATCGCTTGTTGCTAAATTCTAACTAGATTCTTAATCATTTTTTTGTTGTTGATTTATTTAATAATTATTGCTGTTTTGTTTTTGTTATTTATTTAAAAAATAGAAATGTATAGATTATAAATATTATTGACGACAAAAGAGAAAACAAAAAATATATTATTATTACAAATTACAAATAAAAGAAAGCAATATTTACAAAATTGCCAAACCAGTGAATTCATTTTTAACCGACTTTTTTTTGTCTTCTTTTCTATTTATTTTCGATTTTCTTGGCTTAAAATTAATTCAATTTATAAATATATGTATATTTATCATAATATAATTAATGATAATGTGTTAACTTACACCTCAATCAAAAAACAGTTCTTGTAAATAAATATGTTTACATTTTGTTGTTGTTATTTTCTCGAAAGTAAACATTTGTTTTTGTAAATACTCTTAATACATATTGTTCTTTGTATGCATATACATATGTACATACATATAAAAGAAAACAACATAATACCACAAATTAAAAAGACAATGATTCAAATATGAGAATGTCAAAAAATACTACATTAAAATTATTTGATAAACATTTTTCTTTATTAATAATAACGAAATTATATAAAAAACATTAACGGCAATGTAAATTTCTTTCGATTGTTAAAAAATAAAAAAAATTATAGTTTAAAGACGAACAAAAATTATCTTTTAGGCTTTTCATATATTATTATGTATTATCATCCTTAGAATAGAAAAAAAAAAAAAACAAAAAATTCGTTTAAGTGTCACAGCACCAAATTTTTAATTTGTTAACCTGAAAAGAAAGAAATACAATTCATAAATTGAAAGTGTGATATACATAGATGCCTCATGGCTTAATTTTTACAAAAAAAATTGCTAATATGATCAGGCTAGATCTTTCTATCTAGAGGCTTATTACACAACCAGTTGAATACGAGCTCCACAATTAGCTGAGGGAAAAATGGACTGATTCCAGAAAGACGATCTAAGCAACGTAAACTGTTTGAGAATTTTTTATGGAATGGATTGCCTTGCGGAGACGTATTATATCCCCAATCATGCTCGAATCAACACGGCTACTCTACGCAATGAGAACAAATCTAATCCCTTGATCTTCCGTTCAGACTCTTAATCTAAAAGCTCGAAGAAAGGGGGACCAGGATCTCGGACGTGATAAAAAATTAACACGCCTAAAGAACACGGAATTATTGGTTTTGTTTGATGATAAAAGCAAATTAGCGACAAATAATTTTAAATGTAGCTTTCCGGGCAATACAGAAATCTCGTAGGACGCGGCCACGTAAAGAAGAATCTCCTATATAGTTATTTTAGAACGATGGAAATTAAATTTCAACAGTCATCTCCACCAATGCAAGAACTTCTAATGAAACCGAAGATTTTCAACTAAATGTTCAACTTCTATAGTCGATAACATCTCTGAATATACAAGCATTCATTTGTTTTGCAAGGATCGCAGATCAAACCGTTTGTCATAGCTTTAACATAATAAATAATATGAAAAACAATGTAAAGATCTCCAAGCTTTAGTCACATCGGTGCTCGAATCGAATAATTAGATAAAATAAAATGACACTTTTGTGCGGGGTCACTATAGCCCACCTAACAAGCGAAGAACAAAATAGTCAGACTGCTATCAAGGTCACTAGGACGCCCGAAGCTTTGGGTTGGGCAACTCGAGGACATCGGATAAAGATCGGAATAAATGGTTGTGCAGTCAATGATAATGATGAAATTATTTCCCGAAAAACAATCAATCTTAAGGGTCTCCAAAACTAACATTCGGAACGATAACGAAACTTTCGCCTGTCAAAATTAGTTTTCATGGCTAAAAATCAAATTACCGACACTGATGCGATGAAGTAGAGTGCAGCGATTAAAAATTCGCTGTTGATAAAATTTTTATCCTCGCAAGCCGCACTTAACGCTGCGAATATTATTACTTTATTTTTGTGTGGGCAAACTCACAAATTTTTTTTTCGTCGTTGCTTTTTTTCCGAATGTTTCACGCCGGTTCGGGACTAGGATAGCCTTAATTCAAGTGGGATTAAAGCATTTCTCATTTAAGTTCTGTTGATTGTCAAACTCATAAATCCATAAACATATATGTACATATGGCCTATGCGCTATGTCATTCTTTCCAAAACAACTGTGCTTAGTATACTTAGTCTTGAAAAGGGAGCCATTCACGTTGATATCGTCCCACGTCGCAAAGATCGTATAGACTTTTAACGGGCCTACGAAGTCCGTTAAGCCCCTTATTCAGAACGTCACTTAAAGTGAATGACCCCTTTGAGATATCTACCAGTTTTTAAATGAATATTAATTCAAAGAAGAAATATAAAAAAATGGAACAAATGCATGTTTAGCACTAATTCATAAGTAATAAAAAAAAACCACCAAGATTATATTTTTGTCTTCAGTTTACAATAAAATTTTACTTTAACTTCAAAATCATACATTGTTTTTCTTTTTTAATTAATTAATTACTACTTACACTACTTAATTAAATTTAAAGTACGAACCTGCTACCATAAACGATGTAAATGTAAATTTCGGGAAAGTACTGAACGAACGTCATTTGTAAATCTTAAAGCGTCCAAAAGTGGCAATAACGATAACAACGCAACATCCATTGGATCTGAGAACCAGCTTTTGATTGGTATTGCATTGTTTGGAAAACAACGATATGCTCCTGGTGAATTGTCTATGATAAATATCTGAAAAAAGAACAAAATATTGTATCAAAAACTTCAAGAATTAATAAAACAATATTGATTGACATCCACACACACCTTATTTAAATCGTTACATATAGCTGACAGGTCTTTGGTGTATGAACCAAAATCTGGTGTACAGTGCTGTCGATAGTATCTCCGGCGAAGTATATTGCGGCCGTTGTCTAGTTTATCGGCAACAGCCGCACCATAAATTTCCATACTTGCTGTGAATATCACTAAATCATACCACTGTGACACCTATTGAAACATAAATCACATATTAATTTTTTTAAGAAGACTTCAATCTCAAAAATGACTTACAACATCAAGAAAAAAGTCCACATGTGGCCTTTTGTGCACAAAGAATCGGACCGGATGCCTGTCAATCGTTACTTTAACTGTAAAATCGTGCGGTGTTCCTGGCTTTACTGTATTTCTTGGCATCGCGTTGTGATGAGAGTGTATAAGGGTTTCATCCAGATCGAGTACCAGGGTTTTCCTTTGGACAATACTGAGACGATGTCGCGACACCGGCGAAAGTGGGAAGAGTTCATATTTGACTGGTTGATACTGTACAAACTAAAGAGGCTCATATCAGATTTTTAAGAACAATTTTAAATTTGGTTTAATAAAGAAGGTTTAATTACAATAGGTCAATTTATAAAAAAAAATTATAACTGATACCAATTGACAAAGTCAGATACATCAATTAAAAAAACATTTTTAAAATAAGAGATTAAAAATTAAAATATTGTTTTGGATAAAACTCAAAAAGTGTAATTTTTGCACTTTTTTTATTATTCATTAAAAAATAAAACTGCAAAATTATGTCAACGAGAATACCTTACTATTACGAAACGGTATCGTATAAAATTCAGAGTTTTTTAGAGGAACAAGATGATTTATTTTCAGATAGCGAAGAGTGTTACGATTTGTCGCTTCAGGATGACAAAACGCACTTTTCGGGGTGGGGTTAAAGTTCTGACCGATGCCTGATTCACAATGCAGAGTGAAAACGAGACGTCCAATAAGGGATATGATAAAAAGAAATACCTTAAACAAGAATTATTTTTCTTTTCTGCTTTGTCTATCGACTTTATTATATATTTTTTTAATTTCATTATTATTTGTTGACGAATTTTAAAATTTCGCCCCATAATGGGAGAAACTTAAAGACCTCAAATTGACAATAAGAGTATGTAGTTGACTTTTCAACTCATACTGAATAAAGACAGGAGGAATAATAGCAATTGGTTCTAAATTCGAAATAATCAGCCCTATTAAGAATTTCATCATAATCACAATATTTTTGAGTCCCGACGTTAAGTGATTTATATGATGAATTTTGTGATGTTTTTTTTGGGATTGGTTACAAGTTTGCGATTACGATAGGGCTTAATAATAGGAATAGGTTTCTTTGGTAACGTGAAATTTCAGTTTTACCAAATACGGCCATATTCATTTATTGAATGCGATGTTCTATTGAAAGCATCGATGAATTTATTTTTTTTTGAAGCGGTACCTTAATCAAGTAGCAAAAGTAATATTACATACCTATAACATAAAAACTATATTAAAACTCACAACAGTTATGTACATGCAACCCAGTGCACGTTTATTTTTTTGTTTTAATTATCTGTTGTTGGAATGTTATAATTAAGAAACATCTAATATCGAGTAATGAAAATATTGCCTATCTGTCTTTTAATAAAGTGACGAACAAAACTGATTTTTTTTCTTCGCTCAGTATTTGTATTTTGACTTGGTGGTATCTAATTTATGCATTCAAACTTAACAAATTTTACCAAAAAATGCAATGAATGTATATTGAAAACTATAACCCTTTATACCTACTGAAGTTATTAGAAATGCCCAATCTAATCACAAACTTAGCGTTTGGCTATCAATATATTTCTACCCTGCGCTTTATCAGTGCCAACGACTTTATTATCATCGAATCGTATATAATTCGTTTTATCGCATTAGCCCCGATCGAAAGCCTACGTCGAGCAATTTCCTAGTGGGGAAATTATAAATGTATCGAAATCTAAATTTAAATTTACTCAAGGACAGCGGTGAAGGAGTTGTTTTATATGTTTAAACTTAGGGTAGGTACCTTCATTTTTATCTATGATCTATCTACACTCCAACAACCTCTCGACTCACGGTCACGGTACAGAAACAATTTAATGACAAAAAATAATTTAAAAGAAAAACACTCATACTTACAGCACGGATTTGCCGATTGAACATAAAACAAATGCACGTCCATACTTTTGATATTACGACCAAGAACGCTCGGAATTTCATTTGAAGAAGTGACAACATTGGTATAACACCAATGCCTCATAAACGCGCGTTTTGCCGAAAGATGCAAAACAGCGAAGATTTTTTTTTTAAATTCAAATCCAGACCCCAAAATGTCTGAAGAAAAGAAAATTAGAAAAAAAAGAAGAAATCGGTAATAACCAAAACTCTATGAACAAGCAGTAACGTTGGGATGAAAGATGAAATGGAAGCACTCTTGATTCTTCAGCCTTCAAGATTTTGCTGTTGCTATTGAATTTTGATGAATGTGAATGGTGATGATGCTTCTTTTGGTATCTTCTTCTGAATTTTTGAAAAAAGTTCCCCCTTTTTTTGGACGAACGCCAAAAAAGAGAAGCCGTCAGTTTTTTTTTTTGTCGATTGAACTTTTTTTTGTTATATATGCGAATGAAAATGAAATAAGAAAAAAAATCAACACACAACACGCATTGGTGCTTTTCTTTTGGTTGAAGATTTTTTTTTAACTTTTAACGAACGATTTACTTTTGTTGTGGGTTAAAAAGAATTACTGTAAATTGGCGGAGATTGTTTTTGGGTTAAATTTAGGCTTAATTTTGCGGATATATGCACTTTTCTCCCGGAAAAGTTGTCTCGGGGACTCTAAATTTATCTATCGTCGTTTTGACAGTTTAGGTTTTGGATACGAAAAAATTCGCAAGAAACTTGAAGTTGTCACATGAAGTTGGCTGTGGTTGGAGTTTGTAGAGCGTGTGCGATGGCGAACTGGATGAGTTCAAAGAAAACTTTTAAGGTTGCTCGTCTACTCGGTAGGTGTCCAAAAAACCAAATAAAAGGCATATCCGATGCGGTAAAAAAAACGACATCGGAAGTTAGCGAAATTAAGAAATTTATTTTCATTTTCAATAAACTTTCGTCATTCGAAATTAATAATAAATTTAAATTTGTGATTTGTCGTTGTATACGTAAGTACATTTATTTATATTGCATTGTTTTCCCCACAACTAGGGCTATTTTCTTAATTTAACTGAGAATTTAAAAGGGTAGCCTAAACTACATTGACCACTTTTAGCAAAATAAAAATATTTTTTTCCCGCTAGCGCAGTTATTTTGTGAAAAAGAATATACAATTTTTGTTTAAACTGAAATTTAAGTTTTCTGCATCATTTTTATAAGTTTCCAGTCTGCAACACTATCCCAATGTAGTTAAGGCTTTTGTTAACTTTAATGATTAGTTAGGTAAATGATAGTTAAATTGAATTTAACTGCATGTGAAGAAAATGATGGCTCAACATGTAAATTGTTAGTAGCACCGTGTTTTTTTTTCCAATTCCACCGGGCTTGCAAAAAACACGCTTAAAAACAATAAAAATGAGCTTGACGACGGACGACGATAAAAATGTGAATATTTCTTGTTTCTTCGTCGTCCTTCAACTTCATAGCGTAAGAGTGCGCAGTTTTTCACCAGTAAATTGCGTTTTAAATTTTCTTACAAAAATGTTCACAATTTTCTGTAAAAACGCATTGGTTTTTTTTTGACATATTTCTGGAAATCTCAAGGCTCAACCTACTGAATACATACAATCCCAATTCAACAAATATAATTCTGATTAAAATTTCGTTCGATTAGGATAGAGCCAATTGAATGACCGCATATATACCCGAATTTATGTGCTTACACAAAGACTTAACCTGAATTACATGGATATCTTACTACCTAAAAAGCTGAAACTTTGACCACAGAGAGTTATAATCAGCGAATAAAAAAAAAAAACATAGTTTTACACTCCGATTCAGTCGATTAGGTCTGTATGTTCGGTTCGATCGAATAGTTCCTTATTTTAAGAGGTATTAACATATACAATCCTAAGCGACTGAATCTAAGTGTGGTTTTTATATTCGTTGATCTTTCTGTGACCAAAATTTCAGCTTTGTATAGGTAGTAAGATATCCATGTAATTCAGGATTAAGTCTATACACCCACAAATTTTCGGCTATATATGCGGTCATTCAAGTGGCTCCAACTCTGTTCTGCGGCGGTTTTAGGTTTTGTTTTAGTAAAAAACGATTATCATTTGGTATAGATTTCATTCTGTTGGTCTTACGGCCATGCTCCATACAAATTTGCCCATAGTCCTTTGTACTTCCTTGATCCCAAAATGATTAAATTCAATGTTATTTTATTTGTCATGCCTGGAAAAAGCGAATTGTTGATTATGTCTGGATAATCTTTATGTTAGAAGAATTCAAACACACAAAAAGAACCAAATGGAGTTGTATTGTTAGAATTATAATACATTACTTTATAAATTTACGATTTGTTTATTAGTCATCAAAGGCCAAGCAAATCGAAACAAAATTAAAAACATTTAATACTAATAAATAAAATTCTTCGACTACTCCTCTTTTTCCTCCATATCTGCTAGGTGATCTTCTTCTTCAGCGGCAGCATCACCATCACCTTCTTTCAAATCTTTGGACTTTTTACCAAAAAGTTTGGCCTTAAGCTTTCCAAGCAATGATTGGGGTTCGTCTTTGTTCTCGATGACAATCTTCTTAGTTGCCACACTATGTATCGGGCCGAACGCCAATGCTACTCCAGTACATGCCAAACAGATAACGTTATACGGCATACTGAAATCGGGCGTCGGAAGGGAAAGAATCAATGATTCGGTTCGAATCTGTAGGAAATAAGAAGAACGACTTGCGTTAAAACTATCAGCGAAAATGAATCCATCGATTGGAATGGCTGTGTAGTTTCTTCCTATAGGGAGAAGTGTAGTTATCACAGCTGATCCCAGATAATGACCATGATTGGCATCTGGAGGGTACTCCAGCCACTTGAGGAATATATAATCGAAGTCAAATGAAACTTGCACGCTCGACCTTGCTGGAATTCTAAATGCGATCTCAAGATGATACGGCCTTTCACGTTGGACTCCTGGAATGTAATGCACTTCAGTTGGCTCGATGGGGGAATCTCCGTTCATCAGCTTCAGTGTGTGCAGATAGGAGGGAACAAACCAAGGAATGTTTTCTTGAAGTACAATGTTTAAAGCCTCCCAGTGGGTGTTGGTAATTTGCGTAACAATCTGACCATTTTCCTGACCATGGCCTAATATGTAACGATGGGCATAAATTGGGGGAGCCGCGGATTGAGGTACCTGCACTTTTTTTTCCTTTAGAACCCATGCTACGTTGAACAGCTTATTGGGAGTCTCTTTCTGAATGTCGTACACTGCAAAGTTAACTGAGTTCCCACCGCGAATTGAAGTGAAGTTATAATTCGGTACAGGAGTCAAAGTGTATTTGTTGTTTGTAATGTCAACGTATACTTTACTAGAACTGGCCAATGGGCAACCACCGTTCATTCCTTGGCCAAACATCTTCCTCAGAGAGAAATCGCTGCTGCCCATGAGTTTAGGATCATAGACGAGATTTGCAGTCTGAACAAGTTCAATGAGACAACCTTCGGAGAAGTCATCGCAGAAAGTGCGTAACGAAATTCCCAGGGAATGAAAATTGGTGTTATGGACGAACCCGGAATTGAGCAATGAAACAAATCCGTTTTTGCTGGCACAGGGAAGAAGTTTCTTCCAAGGAGTCAGATTCTCCGTACAAACAATTTCACGGGGCAGTGATGAATACCTAAGGCAGTATTAAGTCATATTGCTGATTCTTAAATAGATTCAAATTACCTTATAAACTTTTCTTGTTTAGTGGCTCCAAATCGCGGTCTGAATGAGTACTTTGGTTCGACGCTGTTTGTTTTGTCGATAAAGTTCAGAGAAGAACAAAGTATGCCAGAGAAGGTGCTAGCTAGATCTTTCCATTGTGAATCAACTGTAGATTGTGTTAGATTTGTTCCACTGAACCAAGCCCATGCTTCGGCTCCGGGAGGAGCATCAACGACTGGATAGCCCCAACTTTCGTAGCGCCAAAGACCTTGAGATAAACTTATGTGCAGCTCTTTCAAGTCGAAATGCAAGAGGATTTCAGCAATAGCTCGAGGAATAAAGTTGGTGTTGTGTACTAGACGATTTTTGTTCTTAATTTAAAATATTCGCGAGTAATTTTTTCTATTGCAACTTACAATTTTCTCCGGCACCGAGTTTCCATCGAGTTGAAAATTGAAAATATGTATTGACATGGCCACTGGCTAGAGGTTTTACATAAAGTTCTTCGTGGAATTCTTCATTTTGTTGTAATGATGATTGAATTAAGTAGAAAAGAACTAAGAATTTTACGAAAAACATTTCTGTTTATTGTACGAACTGACGTAGACTAGACTAGACCACAAAAAATAAAAATTTAAGAAGAAAAAGACGAAACAAGAAATGTCAAATTATTTGA
Source organism: Epistrophe eligans (assembly GCA_951394125.1). Lineage (NCBI taxonomy): Eukaryota > Metazoa > Arthropoda > Insecta > Diptera > Syrphidae > Epistrophe > Epistrophe eligans. The sequence goes on along the minus strand of OX596029.1, from coordinate 106,694,310 downwards.
GAAAAAAGCAGAAAGGGGAAATTATTTGTGGATAGTGTTGTGGAACGAAGGAAGGAAGATAAATGAGTTCAGTACTGCATATCTTTCACACGAGGAGAGAAATTACCTTTTAGACGACTACAAATTTTAACGACCTTACTCTTTTGATCTCATTTCGGTTGTAAAGGTGCTTTTAAACGCCGCGAATTTTAATAGCTGCAATTTTTGAATGCAGCAAGAAACATCTCTTCACATTCTTTACTCCGCTAATGTCTCAAACAATAAGAAAAAGCACACAGAAGAAAGAGCGATAACTCTCTATTTAGCAGTATTTTATTTTCTACGCTGCTTATTAGCCTTTCACACGAAGACACAAGATGCTGGAGATTTTTTCAAATACTAGGTTGACATCCATCAGATGACAGAAATTGTCAGTTGCATTCAAAAATCAATGTTGACCAAGGGTCAATATTTTATTAATATACTAATCAAATGCTTAAAAAAATGGATTTGACAATTGGGTATTTCATAATATACTGCTTTTTGAAGAAAAATACGCTTATAAGCTTCATAATTTAATGTATATTTAAAGATTTTTTTGTTTTTATAATTAATAACCTTGAAAAGAGGTAGGTATGTTTATTTTTTTATAACATTTTATTTTCTTGGGTTGTGATTCTTGAAAATTAAAAAAAAATTATTATTGATCTACGACAACTCTATAGTCGAGTATATTTTTTAAAGTTTAAAAAGTTTTCAGAAATAGTCCAATTGTTCGCGTTGAACTCTGTGAAAGGTATGATGCCCGGATTTTGAACATTCCTAGAAAAAAAAACAGTGGAGTTACAAACATATGTCCAATGAAGTGATAGAATGGATACAAATAAAATTATAGGTATTGTGGTTGTGAAGTTGGACGCTGTTAAGATTGAGTTTGGTATCACGGCAGTTGATTGGCGAGAGAAGTGTGGAATGAGGATTCTCGTGAGGCGCGAGAAAAACCGGACTCATATGTGCCTACGTTCTATACTATAACTCTCGCATCGATAAAATCAATCGAGAAACGTTGAAAATGGAACAAAACTCTTTTGATTTTGCTTCAAGCATACACACAACCTATACGTGTGGCATTTTCCCATGCTTGAAGAGATTTTGACGTGTGCATATCCCGCGTTTTTAAGACTATTGGATGATATTTTTGGATCAAAATATTCAATATACGTCAAAATATAGTTTGTTGCCTATCTATGAAGCTATAAACTCTCAAATTCCATTGAAGGATGGCTACAATGTCAATGGATTATAAAAAATCTAAGAAATCAGAAATGTAAAAAATGTTTTCTGTATTTATTTTTTAAAACTGAATGCTGTTTTATTGCAATTCCCCCCGGGCAATATAAAACATGCCTAATATAACAAAGAAATGAATCCACGAAAAAAAACGACATCATCAGAAAAAAAGAAATTACATAGTAAATTATTGTTGTCAATGGTTATCTAATCTAAAATAAAATACAAAGCAAACAATAAAAAATTAAATCTACATTTAGGTTAGATTTATTCTTTCTCATCATCTACTGAAAAGTATTAAAAAGTACTTTGCAAGGCCCAAGAGAAACACACCTATTGTTATCACGAACGCTACCACCATCGCGTGGGTTTGCGCAATGCTTGAATAGAAAACGTTACAAAATCACCAGAAACTTGTTTCTTCGTGTGAAAGGGCAAGTATTTTAATTTTGTATGGAAACACACTACACCAACACGTAGTCCAAGAAACTTTTATGTAAAAATAATTCTTTTTTAATGTGAATATGAAAGGCTCTCTCAAACCAAAGTGAATACTTCGTGGGTGAAATCCCTCACTCACAAACAATGGCGTAGTAAAAAAGTTGCACAAATCAACCAGGAATTATTTTGGTACTCATCTAAAAGTGAATAACGATGCAGGCGATTCCTTACAATTGGATTGTGGATTTTTTGTTCTAAGGGGAAACGAACACCCATCACCAATACAACCAAGAACATAGTTCCATTTCCCACTTCCTTTCCAGTTTAGGATTTCATCTTAATTCAATTCAAATATTTTTTTTTATTTTTAAATAATTTTAAAATTATAGAAATAAATTAGTCATTTTCATTAATAGTATGTTAAATTATTGTTCTTAATTCCAAAAAAACTAATCATACCTTTTCTCTTTTATTTTTTCATTCAGCTATTACATTTGTTCAATAGTCTACACACACAATCAACCATCTAAGAAATCATATGGCGTTGAACTTCACAAATTCAGCTATTTAAATTCATAGCTGAATAGAAATGACGAACAATATTTTGGCGCTGTTCACATACAACGTATTTTCCAAGGAACCCAGTGGAGCTGCGGCGTTTACCCGTATTCGATCGCAGCACAAAACATTCAATCCACTCAACACATACACGAACGACGTATCTCGTGTCGTCGCCGTGGTTCTCGTAGTCGTTGCTGTCGCTGTCGTTCACGTTTGTTCGTTGTTCGTTCGTCTTCTCCTCCGTTCCGTCGTCGTGTGTGCGGGTACAAAATGGCTGAACACCAACTGCGATTGAAGTCGTCGTGAAGGATTTTTCTCATGTGTCACACACAAGTCATAATAGCTCCGCATAGAAAATTTTAAAATTTTCTCTAAAATAATTCACATTTCCCTAAAAAAAGGGAAAATTCAATCAAATAATAAATCAAACAAAAGTGCATGCATTTTATTAATTAAATTACTTTGGACCAATCGCATCAAATCAAAACAACAAAGGTGAATCTTTAACCAAAAAAAAAAGTATAATTTGTGAAATTCGGTTCATCATTTTTTTAATTGTAATTTTTTGCTGTCTTTCTAAGCTACTTGTCTTTTTCTAAATAAGTTTTTAGCAGTTCTCTCCTTTATTATTTTATTAATGAAATTATTAATAAATACGAATTTGAAAATTATCTGAGGAAAAAGTATCTCCCTGTTCTAATTTTGTGTTTTACTTCTACTATACGATCAAAAAAAAAGTCGCAAAAAAAAAAAAAAAACTTGAACTTGTGCTTCCCTTGTTCATCTACGCTGCGGCGTGAGAAACGGTGAGTTAAAATTATTAAAAATAACTGCTCCAGAAAAATTGAAGAAAATTCCTATTTTGCAAATATTTAGAGGAAAAAGCTCTCCAAATAAAGGAGAAACACATTTTGGGGTTTTTCTTTTGTTCGTTCCGTTGGTTTTGTTCATTTTCGTCTCTTGGTCATCGGCTCTTTGCTTTCGTAAAAAATTTCTTCGTTCATCGATAACTTTTCCTATTTTTTTTTTTTGGAATTTGAAATGAGTGTGTGTTAGTTTATTCAGCTATAAGATACTCCCAGAGAGCGAGGGAGATCACATGAAGATTTTATCATCGTTCAGCACCACATGCTTCAACGAAAATAAAACAGAAAAAAATGTGCGGAAATTTATGACGAACAAAAAACTTGGTACGTCTTGTCTCTTGTCCCAACGGAACCTTAGAATGTGGGTTTTGTTCAGTGATTTTCCCCCAAAATTGATAAATAATAAAAAGGCAACACCAGGATTGCACCTACATTATACCTACTCCAAAAAATTATGTATGAAGTAAAGTACACTCGAAAACAATTGTTTATTTGGATTAAAAACAAAACATCAAGTTGCGTATAAAAAAAATTATATGAAAGTTTTCTTTTATTAATATCGCACGCTTAAATCTAAAAAGAATATTCTCCAATCTTTTATCTCGCCTTTGCTAATTTGATAGACGGAGAATACTATAGAAGAACACAGCTGATTGAGTTTTTTTTTTCTTGTTCTTGCGTCTTCGTTCATTACCTCACCTTGTATATAGACAAAAATACAGGGTGGTTACGATTGATTGAGGAGAAAAAAGCATGCGCAGCACAGCAGCCCGCACACATGGGAGTGGGTATTGGAAGAATTAAGCAATTTTTCGAGATATGAGAACGAAAAAATAGAAGATTGCTTGTGAATATTTCGTCGCTCCATGTAAATTATACGTGATGCTATTTAGGACAAGTGGTTTGACAAAGGAGTTTTGTTTGGATTTTCTAAAAGGGGCTGGCTATGCTTTAAGAGTAGGTACATGTACATAATATACATATATGTAGGTAGATACAATAGGCAAGTAGGAAAATTAAAATAATTTGGCAAAATAATCGAAATAAGGGTTTTTATTAAGTAGGGGTTTTAAAAGATGTTTGGAGCATATTAATTAATTTCTTACAAAAATTGCAATCTATTGTCAGAAGAAGAGCGCGTGAGCGATGAGATGGACAAGATAATTGGTTTGATTGGGTGAATGCGGTTTCTTGAGAAAATTCAAATCAAATTTAATGTAGGTTATCCAAAAATAGAACTAAATAGGTAAAGGTAGGTAAGGTATACCTACTTAGAAAAAAATATATACCTAGACTGCACATTTTAAGTACATATATGTATATTAGTTCTTATGATTGGTAATATACCTAGGTACCCATTAGTTGAATCCTTCTAAGGGAACGTCATCTTTTTATATTAATTTGTTGGAGAAAGAAGCAAAATAATGCTTATAAGTTTGATTTAGCTTCGTACTAGGTTATAACGAGATCAATTAACGATTGCAACTGTAATTTTTGATCTCAGCTACCTATATGAATTCTACTTGGCTGATGTATTTCAGTAGTATATATGTATGTAGGTACCTATATAGAATTTGTATTATTAAAAAAAACTTCCGTATATGTACGAAGTACCTTTCGCGCTTATAGCTAAAATTTTTTAATGGAAAATTAAGCTATTAAAGCTATAAAAGCTGAAAAATTTAATGTATAAATATCGCCTTTAAAAATTCATTGCTACTTTTTTATAGGTACCAATAAAATAAAATATATGTAACCTTTCATTAGAGGACAAAAAATATAAAAATTGGTTAGGTACCTACCTAGGTATAACTTAACACCGAATTCGGATATAGAGAATGAATTCCCCAGTCCCTTCGATTTCGTTATAACCGATTTTGATTGTATTTCGAAATGGTTCTAATGGAAATCGAACTTTTAATTTTAAATTTAGATACCTATAGATCCATCAGTTATGCTGGGACCTCTATCTATTTGATCTTCCATTTCACCCCATTCAATGATTCATTCTATAGATTGAGGATCCATTTATAGGGTTCGAGGGCTGCCCTCAGAAAACATGGCAAGCCCTGCAGTGCGAATCACTGCGGATTCCATAATCGATATGATTTTCTTCAACTACATTTCGAAGTTAGATAAGCTCATATAAAGTATTAAATATTGTTGACTGTCCAAGGTTGCATCCACATACTAAAGCAGTGATAGTTGATTTTATGATTTTTAGATTTTTAAACTTGGTTTCTTTGCCTAAGTCAGTTTTTGTTTTTACTAAAAAACAGTAGCTGCAGTGTCAATATTTAAAAATAATAGTAGATATCACCAATGCGCTTCGACAATTGGCAATAAACTATACTTTGAAAGTTCCGAATGTTTTAAATTTCCTATAAAAAAGATAATGCGTAAAACACTATACCTACCTATTTAATATGGTAGCTGAAGAACAACACTTAAAGCCGCAAAATTTTGTTTAATACTTCGTGAGGACCAATTAATTTTTAATCAAAAATTTTCATCGGGATAGTTTTGCAAGAAAACATAATTTTGACTGACTTGAACAAAATAGAACATAAGCTAGACAAATTGTAACATTAACCCAGAACTATGTAATCCTGATTTATTTACATTTTATTATTTTATTTTATTAGATAAATATTAAAATTTGAAATCATTTTCTTTATAAAACGTTCTAAAGGAGAGGAGAAAACTTAATATGTATATGTATGTAGGCAAGGAACTATAATAAGAAAATATATCGTTTTCTCTAGTCTCGCATCGCCGCCCTACACTGGGCTACTACATGTGTCTAGTCCTAATAAAAAAAAAACTGAAGTTTCGAATTGAAAAATTCTGGGCGAAAAAAAATTTTAAGGTGAAATACCTATTTTTCGGGTGCAATAAGGCTGATAGCATCTTGTGCAAACAAAAAATATCGCTACTTCATACCTTTGTTCTTCTTCCTAAAAAATCAAATCGTTTGATCGAACTAGTGGTAGGTATCTGATAGCTGGTATTATGTGTTTGTGAATTATGATATGATGATTTGTAAATATGATTTTTGTAACTAGTAACTAGTATCTTACACTGAGCGTATGGTTTTACAAAACATCAAGCATCAAGCAATATTTGATATTTTATTTTTGTATCTATTATATTGTATATTTGTGTATATTAACAAATATACAATATAATAGATACAAAAATAAAATATCAAATATTGCTTGATGTTTTGTTTACATTTTTTATATGCAGTGATTGAATTAAATTACATTGCAAAAAGGTTGCGGACTTTTACTTCAGTGCGTTTTCCTTAGAATACTGTCGTGAACTGCGATTCTCATCATTTTGATTTATTAAAATAAATTTTCATATTCAATACCTAATTGAATTTCCTTGTGTAACCTTTTTATATACTACAAGCTTATCGTTATGTTCACTTAGGTTTATATCCATATATCAATGTAAAGATATTTAAAGAAAGAAAGACAACCCTGTTTAAAATTCAGTTTTGAAAACTAATCAACCTGGGTGATTCATTTATTATAATGTATGTTTTACACGTGCGCATTATTTAAAAAAAAATGCATTAATACTGAAAATGAGAAATTTATTCATATGAATGACAATTGAAAGCAGCAGTAGGAAATATATGCAACCGTTTTAGCCCACCAAACTATTTCTACGATTTCTTTGATCTAGAATTAGTTCTACAAATCTATCTTTTACGAAAATTCAGACATAACCTTAGAACTTTATAAGCCATATTATTGTTAAGGATTTTGTAATCAAAGGTACTAAATTATAATAAAATGAACCGTTCCTACGTTTCATCCTCAAAAACTCATTTCTCTACATTGTAATAGGTATTTGTATTTTCATTTTGTGTCTATGAATAGATTTGAAATCCAACAACAATATAACGGTGGTGTGAAAATCCTTACTGTCTATGCGTGAGGTTTTTACAAATACTACCTCATTTTTATCCGACATCTTACAGTTCAAGCTTTTAGGCATACATTTCAAAGTATGCATACTTAAAGTGTATTCAAAGGTAATTTAAACAGCTTGGCAAATGGTTTATCCGCACATGTGGACTGTTCCCAAGAGGGGTTCATACCAGTTGCAATGATCGCAAAAATGAAGTCAGGCTTGCAAATATTTGCGACTTTCTTAAAGCTTTGAAGAGAATAGAAACGAACTTTCCCTAGGTTTTGCCAAAAATCTCATTTTGGATTTAGTTTTTTTTTGCAAGACAAAAAGAAATCAAAATTCATTATTTCTTATCTGTGAGTTCATGACGAAAAAAAATAAACGAATACCTAGAAACATCTTTAGTTTTTTCGTCCGCTCTTATTTTTCTCCTTGGTCTTCAAAATATTGTGTAAATGTGTTATACTTAATGCAAATATCTTCCTATAATAAAAGATGCTTTACTTTAGAGAAGTCTGTGCTAAATATTTAATTGAATTAGTTTTCAAAATATTCGTAAATACCTTTTAGCTTTTACCATACCAAATTATTTTTAGCTAACTGCTGTTATTCATCAATCAAAGCAAAACACACTTGTTCTTTCTATTATACCTATACGTACTTCATATTCGATAAAACCGGGTTTACTGGTGTCACCCTGTACATTGCGCACTTTATTATTATCATTAGTCGAACTACTAGTTTAAAAAATATATATATAGGTATATGTACCTACTACGTACTGCCATCTAGTATGTAGCATTAAGGTACTCTTGTACACGCTCGTGTGCTTTTTGGTTTGGACAGAGTATCAAGCAAGTAAAAAAAAAGAAAACAAATACAATTGTGCTTGTGCATGATTCCCCTCATAAGCATTTAAGTGTATACTTTTGTTTTGTTCTATTTCCATGTCGCTTTCGATGCTTAATTACGTGTGTATTGGTTGCTCACTTAGTCTCCTCTTTTAATTTTTACCCCACACTACAATGATTTTACTATTTCTTTTCTGTTGAACCTACATACATAATGTCGATAAATTTAATTTAATTTTTATTCAGCAACTTTGCATGCTGTAACTTATTTTTTTTTATTATTAGGTATAGGTAGATACCTATTGCTATTATCTCAATGTTTGATTAGTAAGGTTTTTATAATAAAATTTAAATTTGTTTACTTACAATAAATGTATGTATGTGCATACGTAAAAAATTTCCGTTAAATTGATGCATAATTTAAAATGCGCGGATAATTCAAACGTGTCTGTCACTGTCACTACTTATAGTCAGTCTACTTCTTCCTCCTAACCGCTGAATCGATTTTTTTTTTTTTTCAAAATTTAGGAAAAGTTAATAAGTTAATAAAAGAAATTCGAAATAAATTTTTATGGGAGCATAACTTTCTGAATAATGAAAAAAGAAATAATATTTTGTGTACCAAATTAGTCTCTGCTACTACATGCATGCATTCATATGCACCGCTTGGCCGTTCGTTGGTATTATGAATGTTATTGGCGCTTTCACACGAGCCAATGGCAACCAGTACTGAAACCGGTAAGCCGGCATTGCCGATAATTTTTTGTAACTAGTAACAATGCTTCAAACTTTGAACTTAAAGATCCGTAACCGAGCAACTCAAAAAAGTGAAAATTTAGTTAACAAAATTAAATCAGAACCTAAAAATTCAAAAAAGAAATTATAGCAACGTCGAGAGAGAACAAAAGAGTTCAGCTTCACAACTTATGAAGAACTATGTATGTATATTCCGAGATATTGACTGAAATAATTTTCTAGAAAATATTGTACCATGCGCATGGAACAATAATTCTGTTCTTTAAATTATGTTTTCCAGCTTAAATTAAATTAAAACATTTATAATTCAAAAAGGTTTTAACCACTAACTCAAATTGACAAGTACTTAATTATGCCATTACATGCCAATAAGCAATTATTAATTTAATCAACTATTTTCTTTTGTATTATATGTATGTGTGCTGCAATATCCCGAGGCAATACAAATACCCTATTTCAACTCCCAAATGTCACATCTTCAAATTTTAATGTTAGTGACCTTATTTTTCCGCTTTACTTTTTTGTGGTGCTCTTCAGCCAACTATGACGCAATTTTAGTCTACCAACAATAATAATGACTGTGCATTTTTTTTCTTCAAGTTTTGTTCTGCTTGTATGAACTATTATTCACTTTGTGTCATATGCATATCCATACATCCATATATCTATTTACGTACCTATATCGGACATTTGTTTTATGTCAAACTGGAAAGTGCCGGGAAAAGACCTTGTGGCCTCAACGCCACTGTTGTATAATTAAATGAATCTAGTTGTGGTCGTTTCGAGTTTTTATTCAATTCATGGGATCAATTATCAAGTGTGTGCTCTTTATAAATAAGAGTGTACATTATATATCGTGCTATGGGATTCAAGAAAGGTGAGGCAAATTTGAGTAATTGCTCTATTTTGAATAATAATAATGAGAGCTATCGCTTTAGGCACAAACAAATGCGGAACGATTCCAATTTAATTTTAAATTTGGATGTCTTGAAGAATTATAAAACAAAACTAAGCTTAGCTAAGATTTTTGTAAATGCGATAACTTTAACTCAATATTGAAATTTCAGAATTTTATATTTTATATCAATTTCAACTCATTTTGAAATGTTATTCTGTCAAAAATTGATTTGGAAATGCATTCAATTTCCTTTGTTCGTTTACGTACCTACTAAAACTTCCAATTTCTACAAATTTTAGTCCAGTTTTATTTTTTGTGTGAATATTGACTGAACTAAGACTAAAATTGGTAGAAATTGGAAATTTTAGAAAGTAAAGGAACAAAGGTTTGTTTTATTTGAAACTTATTTTACAATATTACAATTTTAAATGGGACAATATGAAAAAAAAAAAAATAAAACATAAAATGTTTTATTTCAAACTTATTTTACAATATTAAAAATTTAAATGGGGCAATATGCAAAAAAAAAACAAAACGACTCGCAAAATTACAATTTAAAATGACTTGCAAATTCTAGGATGACAGATGAGTTGACATTGGCATAAAACAAATATAAGGCGTGTTTAGGAAAATGAGATCTCGGAGATCTCAGCAATCTCAGTTTCATGAACAGGATTCCTCAGCAAAATTTCTCATTTTTGCTGTCAAAACTCTGAGGAAAAAAAATCTTAGATTCGCTTGCTCACTTATTGAGTGAGAAAAATCTCTGAGATCACATTTTTCTGAACGTATGTATTGACATCTTAAGGCTAAGACTAGACGTAACAATATGCGAACAAAAGTTTGTATAACAAATTTGTATAGTTACAAAAACAAAGTCATTTATGTACACCATTGCGTCAGTATTCATGTGTACATTTTGTTTTTTGATACAAATTACAAAGCTTTGGGACCCCCCACCCCCAAAAAAAAAGTAGTGAAAGCAAGTGGTAAACTTGAGCTTAACTGTGTATATGCATACTAACAAAATTTTTAAATTGAATGTGAGTTTAAAAGATATTTGATGAGGAAATCCGTACAAATGTCTGAGATTACCGATATCCTAAACTCTTGAACTGTTCGCGTATTGTTACTTGAAAGGCATTTGATATAAAATATTGAGATTCGGATGATGGTCGAGACCATATAGACATGCTTATTATAACAGTTTTTATGACAGTCGTGACTCGAGACCATATAGACATGCTAATTTATAACAGTTATAACAGTATACCAACATTAAATATATGAACTTACACTTTCTGCGTGGCTTGGAAAAATATCGAGGGTCTCCGAAGTATGCCCGCCGCCGCCCCCCGGAAGTGGAGGCATCTGTATAAAAAGGACTTTTATAAATTGGCATGTCTTTTGGAGTTAGTTATAGAATTGTATCCTTCGTTTTTTTTTCTAACAAGCAAAAGGTATAAAATGCCTGCAACACGTGATAAAAAATGTTTCAATGAAAAATTAAAGTTTTGTCATTTCGTCAATCACGGAAAATATTTGATGTGTTAACATTGAATCGCATTTTATTGAGCTAAGTAAATAAATTTACGTTATATTTTATTATTATATTACCTACAGAAATACATTTCGGAGTACACAATTTAAACCTATTCATTTTATATTTTTTTCTACATATGGGTAGGTATGAACAACATATGTACATACATTTGTTAAATGGCAACCATAATAAACCTTGAAATAAAATTAAAATATAAAAGTTTTTGTTTTGTTTGTTTATAAGCTTTTATTTGTAAAGTTTTGTCAAATATACTTTATTTTTAAATTAAATATAACTAAACAAAACGAAAAGAGGAAAATGATAGTTATTTTATATGTGCGTGTGTTTTGAAAGTTAAGTCCATTTAAGTTTTTTTCGATGGGTTTTGACACCAAATTTGTGCAAACTCGCAAGAAATTTCACGTCAAACGGACCTTTTAATTACAAGTTTTGGTATCCTTTTTTATGAAGTAAAATGCACTGTAAAACTACAAATGTCGATCGAGTTGATAAAAGTAAAAGTATTCTCATTTCTATTCAAGTATAGTGATAACATGTAATAAATCACCCCTGACTCTGATAGTTCTTAATATACATATGTACATATGTATGTAGGCCTGCGAAATGCACTTTTATTTATAAATGATGAAATTATTTAAGGCCGGAAAAGCTATTTAAAAGAAGTAGCGATATTTTGAAGTTTCAATTTACAAATGAGTACCTATGTACTTGTTTTTTCTAGTTGAACAATGAAAATGACCGCTAGGAGTACATTGGAAAGATAACCCTTAATTATTAACAGCAAGAGTGTTTTATTTATCATTGAGCTCTAATTGCCTCGTTAATACAAATTATTATAGATTTTAAGTGAACGACTTTCACATAATCATTTAAGTTTTTTGTGCTGTCTTAAGTTTAATGTCATCAAAAGTGCAGCAAAGTGTTGATGATATAAAAGTTTTTTTAAGCAGCAGCTTAATATTTTGCCGGCCGTTTTAACACTTCATTACTCAGGGAACGTGTTTTCTTTGGTATATTGATTGCGAGTTTGAGAATATTTAGAAGAATAGAACTGAATTCGCGCTGTTTTATTCAACTGGTTTTTGGTATAGTTCTAGTTAAACATGGAACCTATACGTATACATTGTATCAATCATGACCAGACATGACTGGCAATATTCTGCTCACGATATCGCCACAATTTGTTAAATAAAATTATTATTAAGTGAAAAAAGTACACAAATGGGAGAGCTTATATTTCTGACATCTCCACCAGTCGTATACTCAACTTTCATAAATACAAACTGAAGAATTACAAAATATAATTTTGGGCGTATTTAATTTTTGTGTTGAGACGTAACCGACTGAGTGAAAAATATTATCACTATAAACTAGATAGTTCAGGGAAGTCATGAGAAGTTATTTTAAATACTATATTCGTTGATCTGAACGTAACTTAAATTTATTTTTCACGCACCTTACAACCACCATCGTTTCGTCTATCATTAATTTCAGAATGCAATTTGAGAGCGTATGGTATTCTCAAACTGTAGTTGAAATTTTGACTGGTTGACTTTTGAATGTCATAATTTTTTTTTTCGTTTTGGTTATTTTTAGTGTCGTTAGGAGTTGAAAAATTGCAAAATGCAAGTTATTCAGCCAGGTTCTACATTTCACTTTCACTCGAAATAGAATTGAAATCAATTGAAATTAGATTGACTTCAATTTCATTTCGAGTGAAAGTGAAATGTAGAACCTGGCTGATTATATCTGATAGGTATTTTAGTATATCATTACAAACCCATATACCTACATAGTTATATAAATTTATTATATACATATGTACATACATATGTACATTAAATAAACTTTATGGAGGAGTATCCCAACTTGACCATTGGTTAAAAGACAAATTTTGATCCAAATTTTCTTAATTCTTTTTTTTAAATTTACATTTTGCAAAATCATTAAATTACTACAGCAAAAAAATGTATCTTCAATTTGTTAAAACAACAGACCGAAAATACATTATCAAAATTACAGTCGGGTGCTCACTCAATTTACAATCGCTTACAAACAGAAGAACGTTCAGTTTGAAAATCAATTCGAGACAATAGGTAAAGTAAATAGTTATTCGTTAAAAAAGTGTTTGTCCAGACGATAGTCATTTTCAATGTTACATTATGTGTAGCAAGTGCACAGGTTTTTGAAATTTCAGAGATTTTAGCGATATCAGAAAAGATATCGTCATATCGTTTTAAATAATAGGGACCCAGTTCAAAAGCTGTAATTAATAGACAGCAGAACTAAACTAATTATGAAAAATCACGAGAATGATTAGTAATCAAATGAGTCTAACTTTTATTGTTTATCAATTTGAAGTGAAGTCAAGAGCGAAGTCAAACATTTAGGTTTTTTTTTTTGATACATCGTATTTTGCCTTATAACCACAGAGATATGGCAGAAATAACGGTATTTGGGTGATAATTTAACATAATAAATTGTAGTACTGACCTTTGCAGAGGTATGTACTGTACATATGTATGTTTTGATATCTGTGACTTGGTTCTAAAAGGTCCAATGTCGAATTTCTTTAGTTTTGGGAAATAGAAAATTTCGTTTTTTAATTTCAAAAATTAAAATACAGCATTGTGAAGCTAGTATACTTAAGTCAATATTAAAAAAAATTATCATTGGTCCTTTTAGAACCAAGTTACAGATATAAGTTGGTAGTACTTTTCACCATATGAAACAATTATTCTACTCTTTTCCTCTTTGACCCAATGAATATTTCTTCCATCATCACCCACCCAATCTTACTTTTGTCTCTTTTCTTTTTTCCCTAAATGTATGATGTTTTTGTTTATTTTTTTCTTACTTCAAATATTTGACAGGTACATATGTATGTATGTTGCATTTGAAATATTTTTCCACAACCGAAGAAAACAAATAAGATATTTCCATTTGGAAGGAAGCCATTGTTATCAATGATGACACAAAGAATTTTAACAGCTGCAATACTAGCTCAATGCTGCTATAGGTTACCAACCTGATAAAAAATATTTATTTGTTTTTGTGTTTTGTGTAAAGTGCAGCATGAATTCTGGAAACAAAAAGAAAAGTATATTAACATACATATTTCTATATTGAATGCATAATTTATAACAGAATTAAATGTTAAATTGCAAAGTTAGAACAAGATTTTGATAGATTACTAGTTTAAAAAAAGCAGCTAAGCTTAATTTATTTTACAATCGTTTTTTTTTTTTTAAGTTATGTTAATAAAATAAAGGTAAAATCGTGGTGATAGATCAACCTTCATCCATCTATTTTAAACTGGACAAAAAACAATTGAGCAAGGTAATTAAAAAAATCTATCTTAGCAGAAGAGTGAATACGTATAAATAACCAACAAATTCCATTATTGTCGCTTTGCTAACTTTTGTTTTGCTACGATAATTTGTATTTACTTTTTGTTAAAGTTTAAAAAGGGTAAAACATTTTTTGTTCAAAGCGTTCGCGAGACGTTTTCATTTCTCTCTAAGAGGATTTAATACCCACTCCCATAAATTTGACAGATTGCAATTTTTATTTTATTTAAAATGAGATCTAGGAGACCTCGGTAATCTCATTTAAATGAGCATGATTCCTCAGCTTAATTTCTCAGTTTTTCTGTCAAAATATTGAGGAAACTAATTTTGATTCCCTTTCTCACTTTTTGACATAGCGAAATTTCAGATCTCATTTTTCTGAACGTGCCTATTACTTATTGAGTTGACAATTCGAAATCACCTCACACTACTCTACCCGTTTCAGAACTTCGATGGCAAGGGAAATTTTTGGTTATCGACTCATATACAAAAAATGGGTATAAAAACTTAAATCCGTAACTTAAATTCATGCGGATTTAAGTTTAAATCTGGATTAATCGAGTGAATAAAACGGCGGTTAGTGTCTTATAACCGCCTTTAGTTAGTCGAGATCCTCAATACTCATTTCCTCCCAACGTCAATAACAATTTTTGTTGAATGTGCTTTTAATTGATTGCACCAGGATTTGTATATTTTTATAATTTTGTTTTTATCCCTTAAGTATGAATGTGATGAGACTTTCAAAAGTTTCAATATCAATATAATGTTAGTTCTCTGTATTCTCTTGCATGTAACAATAACCATGTTTAGATAAGCCTTACAAAATGCACGGTACCACAGTATACCTACACCCACCCATAATTTCACTTTCCTTGACCCAAATCAATTTTGCCTATGTTTATATGTACATATATGTATGCACAACGTCTACCACCTTTTAATCAGATGTTATAGCATTGGATACACCCAATCGGGACATCCTTGATGGTTAAGATTGATCATAATTTGCAAATCACGAACTCATGTTAAAGAAATATAAACAACTTGCCCCTGCAGAGTTGTTCACTGAAACAAAAAAAAAAAAAAAAACACTATACATTGAGTCATTTGTGACTTAATTGATGCAATGCCATCGACGAACGATGAACGACGACAGACTATCTTTGGTGATGTCACCTTAATGTAGGTTAATAACCCGCAGCCGATACACAGCTTAACACAAGGCCCAGACAAACTCAATATAGTTTATTTGATACAAGAACTTATCAACGCATCGGCATATAACAAAGATGCTACTATGATGAGTAACCTATGTATCCAACCAACAGTAAGACCGGGTCTATACAGATTATCCATTTCGTAACAAAGGACATTGTCCTCGGGTGAATGACTTTCACCTTCGAGAAAACACTACATTATTTTATCCAAAAACTAATATCTTCATAAGAAAAATGAGAATAAAAAGAGAAAAAGAACACACATGCTGTCTTGTCTGCCTTTTGGTCCTTTTCGTTATGCGAGTATATTTCTCTTGTTTTGTTCTTTGGAGACAGGTGGTTTGTTTTTAATGGGTAACGCAACAGACATCTGTTCAGGAATAATCATTAAAATCAATGCGAACGCCTTGTAAACATTTTTAAAATATTTATGTATCCAAAATCTTAATTTTTAATTTTTCATTGAGCATCTTTTTTGCTCTTATCGTTAGATTTTGTATTCTGTAAAAAAGAAACAACCTAGCAAGACTTCCGGCTAAGTGCTGAATGTGAATCTGGTCGACGACGATGACAGACGAATTAAAATGACACATGGTATATAGTCCCCTGGAGTGGTGTTTCTTTTGTATGTGTAAATATATGTGTGTGACTATTTAAAAACAAGATTTAAACTGTATCCTATCTGTGTACTGTACACAAGTTTTTTTTTATGTCTACACATCTTAACCGTGAGTCCCGACACTCACACTTTTTTTTTTCTTTAAGAATGTAAGTATGTTTCTATAGTTTTTCGTCTATTTTAAAGGACTATACCTAAGGAGTTTGCCGTGTGTATGCTGAAACGTAGGATATTTTGAAGAATGGAATAGAAGAGAAACTGCTTAAATTAAAAGTTAATCCAAATTTATAGGACAAATAAAACTTGAATACTGAAGGTTTTGAATGAAACAACAATGAGTGTACCCAGCGGGAAAAATCAAAAAATTCATTGAGGAAAAACCTGCTTTTTCCTTGAGGAATGGGAGCTGCACCTGCTACTTTTCAGCTCATTCCTTTGATGAATTTAACATGGGCGTGTCATTGGCAGGAAGCACATGCCACTTTATCAATAAAAATTCCACACCTAAATCACTACTTCCTTGGAAGTGCTTATTCACCAGTTGACTTAAAAAAAAAAAAAAAATGTTAAAACACCGTGAGATTTGAATCAGCATCCACTGACAACCCAGCCGGCTACTCTTCCAACGCACTATACTTAGTTATAAATTTTGATGGTCGTTGGTTGATTAAAATTCAGCACTTATTTCAATAACATTTCGTTAAGCGAAGTAAAAAAGAAAGAGCGTCGTGAGAGAATAATTTTTTTCCTTCTCTCCCATAATATACTTTACAAAGCAGATGAGTGGATTTAGACGATGAACTGATGAACTTGTACATTACTTTTCAGCAGTTTTTTCATCGCATAATTTTCCCTATTAAAATAGCAATTTGTAATTCACCAACAGAAAGTTTTTTTTCTAAACTCAAAGCAGAAAGTGGTGTCAAATCTATGAACTGATGAATCTTGCATTACTCTTCACTTACTAAATCATTGCATGTATATTTTCCTATGATTTGGCAAGTGAATGCATTGATGAATTCAGCTATAAAATTCATTGAGGACGATATTTCCCGCTGGGTAGGTACTAACCTCAAGTTACAACGTGAGTGTAAAATGCCTAAAAAAAGGGTTTGAATTGAAGAATGATAATGTAAATAAAATTGTGCGTGCAGAGGAAAAGTAAAGGGTGTCCTAAAATTCACGGAATATTGGAATCTCACGCTATTTGTGCGGTAAGTTCTTACCAGCGGAAAAAAAACAGCTTGACGTCCAGAGCATGCTCGAGCTTTGAGTATTAGAGCTCTGCACTGAACAAAAAAGAGGCTGGGTGCGGCCACACTGGTAACTTATTTCGTGTCCGTGGCAAATGGACAGGACACCCAATGTTATTTTATTATAAGGAAACTCCTAATTCAAAATCTTAAAAGACCTTATCAAATGTTCAATATGCGATCAAGTGAAAACCAAATTGCATACCTATTATATTTTTCAACTATTTTAGTTGTATTTTTGGCAAATGTTTTTGCTTTAAAAAAAAACTGCCAATTCATTTTTTTTACAAAGCCCATCAAATCTAAGTTACATCACTGTGAGTAAAAATAAAATTATTCCGGAGCCGATAGCGTTGTTTGTTTTCTACGTATTCAAGTCGAAAAACATTTTTACATTTTTTTTTAGTAGTCTTAGTTTGAAAATTTGTTGATTTAAAAAAAAAACTGTCAATTGAATAATTCTACAAACCTTATCAGTTATTGACTACGTCACTGTGTGTAGAATAAAATTAATCCGGCTTCGAAACTAGTGTTTGCTTTCAAAATATTCAAACCGAAAACGTTTTTCAACGATTTGAAGTATTTTCTTGTAGTTTTTTTGCGTTTAAAAAAAACTGCCAGTTTAATTTTTTTTTAAATCCATATCAGTAATAAATTATGACATCGTACCTATATCAAATAAACTTTTGTGTAATTTTTGAAATGCGTTCAGTAAACATTTTATTCCGAGAGAAGTTTTATTTTAAAATCGTCATTTTAAATGAAAATGCTTTACTTGGAAGTATATTGTACGAATTTTCTTTTTATTTCCTAGCCGTTTTAAAATGATTAGGTACTGGATAATGAAATGACATTTCTAAAATGTAAAATGTATGTATCTTCAAGAGATACATTACCTTACGCCTACAATATGTACACATGCATTGTACGTGTATTCTTCCATCAGATTAAATAAACGTCAGCACAAAAGGTTATTGCCCATTAATTTTGTGTTCTATTGAATCTCTTTCATAGACATAGAATTTATACAAAAGACAATGACTCAGGCAGGTGTTTTGATCGTTTATTTACCTTTATGTTTTTAAAGTAAAATATACATAGGTACTCTGAAATGCGTTAGATATACATACATGGGAACACATAATATACATACATACTTCGCTCTTAAATGAGAAAGAAAAAATACACATATGTACAATTAAGTAGCAGTAATTTCTAAATTTAATGTAAAGTTTAAGGAGTTGATATATTTGTATAATATTTCCGATTTCCTTAATCCTATATAATAATATATGTATGTATATAAATTTTATTAACTTTTCTTCTGTGTCTACTGCGTAATGACATTTTGACCTAAAAACCTTGATATAACCCCAAAAGTGTTTTGTTTAGAAAGTCTAATTATCTCTATTGGAATAAAAGAAACTGCATTGGGGTAAGGCAACCGTGAAAGAGGAGTAGTGGTTTATCAAATAGTTTTTTTTGTTTATTATATAAATGAAACCAAAAACGTAAAGGTTTTAAGGAAATTTGTACACTCAGATAGCTTTTTTCTTTTCATCCGGTTCTCCTTGTAATAATCACGTCTAAACGGACACTCCATTTTGCAATAAATTGCTCCAATTCTCATAGTGAAATTAAATAATAATGTATGTTCCAAACAAAACATTCAATAACTTGCTATATATAGAACGAACGGCAACTGAACATGTCCTAAAACGGAACTGCACTGATTCGACAAAGTTGATGCTGCTTAGTGAGATTTAAATCTAAGCCTCCTACAATTTCCTACAAATAAAATACTGTGAAACGTGCGTCGCGATGGTCCGTTTCGGCATAGTTCCGTTGCGTTGAGGTGCAGTTTCGTCGAGTGCAATCTTACCTTCACGAATGGGGTTTTCGATTAATAATCGCAAAAGGCATTTTTATATTTTAGTTCAGAGCAGAGCCTGAACTGTCAAAAAAATAATTCTGTGTATTTTTTAGTTCAGAGCTTCAAATTTGTGTTTTTTTTTAAGTTCTGAGCGTGTTCAGAGCGTGCTCTATGAGCTCAGAATAAAATAGCATATAGTAAATGGAGTTAAATGCTGAACACAACCGAGTTGACAATTAAAAGGCGGGAAATTAAAAAAAATCATCGTCAAAACAATAAAAATGGAGGAAGAGGCTAGTGGAGAAGGTAAAATAATTATATAATAATAATAGTCTAATCATGAGAGTTCAATGCTTGGATTGTTTCATAATTAAATTAGAGAGCTCTGAACATACTCTGCTCAGAACTTTACTCTGTTCGCTCAAACTCTGCTCAGCGCTCAGCTCTGAACTAAAAAAGAAAAACGCATAAAGACAACACGTGTTTAATATGGTCGAGTTGATAAATGTAAAAGTTGGGTACGACTATAAAAATCGATTTTCCATAGAGCATACAACACTGTTGTCAATAGGATCTGTATCATTTTATTTTTAAGGAATGATCTCTACCGATCTTCGTGAATAATAAAACGCGGCTAGTGTTGAATGCTGATCTCATTTTTCCTTATTTTTTCATGTATTGGTTTTCTTACTGGTATCTTACCAGATCGGACCTTTAAAATAGATCCAGATAGAGAACAAGATTCTAAGTTGTATTACGTGTTAAAAGCGCCTTTTCAGTTGTACACTGGACATTTTTACAACACAACCATTGTTTGATAACTGCGTAGCGTATACGAACTTCATTTTATTTCAAAACTTCTGAATGACCTTATACCTCGCTAGTATACCTACGCTTAAAAATTAGGTGGTTCTTTCATTTAGTTCTGCACTTATTTATAAGTACAAACATATTATATTGCCTACAATTTTCATCGCAAAATTTTACTCGATATTCATCATCTCAAATCTCACAAATATTCCACATACCAAAACAAAACAAAAAAAACTCCTAAAGAACCACCCGGTTTGGTGACATTCTGAAAAACTCAGTAGAAATATTTAGTTCTCATGTGCGTGCGTGAAACTTATGTGAACACTGGCAATAATTTTATTATTAAGTTACATATATAAGTACATGTTGTTTCACCCTCTCTCCGTCTGGCTTGCGCCCGTTCGTCTGTCTTACTGGGTGGTGTGGTGTTACTTATTAAACCGTATAAACCAGTTGGTGGTCTCTCAATAATCGGAATAATGGTTGATGATCACGTTTTCTTGCTCATGTAGCTTTTTGTGGGCTTGTTGTTGTGTTATTATTATTGTGCTTCTGTTATTCAGCCCAATGTCGTATGACAGGGTAACAAGCTTTAACAATCTTTCACAGATTTCCTAAAAAACATACATACACACGTCGTTGTATTGTTTGTTCACACAAAAATATGTTATGAGTTTAATAGTCTTGTGCGTGTATTTCAACTTTTTCGTCTTTTAAAATCATGTTGTATGCTGACGGCAAAGAAGACGCCTGCAATGCATAACCTACCTTAGTCGTCAGTGTTTTGCAGTGGTTATATACGGAAAGCAGTTTTATGTGTTTAAAGGTCAAGTCATTTCCATAGATTTACATTTATAAAATAGGTATTCTATTCTCAATGAGTTATAGGGTTCGGTATTGCATGGGATTTGTTGTATTTCACACTCACGTGTAAACTCGTAAAATATCCGACAGAAGTGACGTCAACGCCTACCGCAGTTAATTCAAGCAAAATATCTTTAACCCACAGAACCAGTTTTGACATTTTTAAATCTAAGCGATACGATGAAGAGTGTCATGATACACATATTGATCTGTTTGTTTACTCGCCTGCAGGATCCCGCAGTATCCCAAATAAATTCAAAATGTGTTTCGTTACTTAATAGGTTTTGACTTTTTTTTTAAATTCATTTCATTTTCCCCCCAGCAAGAATCTATCCGAACATTTTACATACTGCCTTTTCTTGCTTGTCAAAGTACTAATAATTTCTGTTGTCAAATGTGAAGTCTACCCAGAAACAAATCAGAAACATCCCAATTGCGTTTCTTTACTTTTCATTTCTGGTTAAAAATTACAACTTAATTAAAAAGGGAATCTCGTTTATCATCTTCGACATTCGTTGAATCGATGACGACATTGTCTGTGGAGTATGTTGCGGTTTTCGTGATATTTACGTGGTAAATCATTTTATTAGTCATTGAGGAAAACAAAATGTATATGTATTTTACCTTCATATGAGTGTGTGTGAGACTGTAAGTGGCGGATTATAAAAAGAAGCCAAAAAACTTTAATGCGCCCTTTTTATGGATGGAAAGAAAAGTGGAGTATACTTTTAAGAGAGTATTTTGCAATTTTATGTTCATTCTTGAAACGAATTTAGTGAATTTTTACTCTGGGCCTTATTTTACATCTGATAAATGTTAATAAAAAATATGATATTTTGACAATATTCATTACGAATTTTAAAAATTCACGAAATCTATCCGATAATGAATAATTATGAACATTATGAAATTTTACTGTTATAAAAAAACAGGAATGACATTTTTTTATTTGGTTGCTCAACTAATTTTCATCACAGGAAGCTCGAAACACTGAAATGTTTAGTAGCGGCATCTGAATACGCTTATTTCATCTGCAATATTTAGTCTAAGTGGCTGTTGGATGTGTCTCAATGGATGCGCCTTTGAGTAAAACGACTATGTACAGGCACTAAAACATTTTCAATCTTGACTGAATGTCGATTGTTTCGTTATTTGAATCAACAGCCCAAATAGTTTTTGAAAAAAATATTTATGAACATACCCCCTATTTAGCAAGCATTAAAAAGAAGTATCGTTTTAAACGAAAACTTAATTTTCATAGAACATACATATGTAGGTATAATACATATCCAAATCCGGGCCTGAAGCCTGTATCTTGCTTGCGTCGGTCGCATTGAAATTCCATTTGTTTCAGTCGTGATGCAATGAAGATTGTTTTCGTTACAATTGCTACTTCTTTTCTCTTCTCTTCTTTTCTTTAACTGAACTGAATGTTCGCCTACCACCTTCCCCATATCCCATCATCTTGTTTGAACTTTGCTTTGAGTGTTTTAATATATTTTTAATGACAATTGACAACTAAATTAACCATTCTAATCATGAACGAAAATATTTTTCATTTAATGATTTAATGTTGAGACAGTTTTTCTTTTTTTTTTTCTCCTCCTTATGTTGAATGTCAATATAAGATTATAGATAAAAAAAATGAAGTTAGGAATATTTCAAATGTTTTAAATATTCAGATTATGGCTTTGACCAAAAACACTTATATTTTGTTAAATATTTAAATTTATGCGTGGTCAGTTTTTGTGTTTTGTTGTTTAAGTTTTCTTCATACCTCTGTAATTTGTTTGTTCACACGCAGCAACAGCTCGACAGAAGAGTAATGGGAGAAAGTATTGTCATTATGATTACCTACTTAACATGCTTGGAAAAAGTGTTTAAATTAAGTTGTAGATGAAACCTTTTAGACTTGTGTGGTTTTGAGGTAATTTTGCAAATTTAATTTTTGCTGCCACAATTTAGATGTTATTTTTCCTTGTTAACAAGCAAACGAAATGCATCTGCAAAAAAACGACTCATTATAAAATATTTGCTTTAAATTTTTGTTGGTGATTGTTGAGATCGTGGGAAATAATTGTCCATTCTTTTTTTTCTGTCTTAATTTCATGAATGTCAATTTATGCTTAAATTAAATTAAATAAATATCGGAATATTGTCAAAAATGAAAAGCAAAAACCCTTTGAGGTATTTTCATTTAGGTATAGACGCTCCTGAAGATATTTTCTATGGTATGTACCGTTGATGCTGGAATCATTGGGAAATCTTGAAAAATCCACTGCTGTACGGGACTTCATTACAAAAAACTTTCAATAAGAATATTTTTACGCGAAAAGCTAATGACATTAAGCATTTGTAAAATAAACGTTTTCACCACCGACTTTTTGAACAGAGATTTAATTATATTTACCATATACATACTTCTAAGTTTTCACACACCACTAAACCGGAATTAAATAGTTTTGCCCTAAATTATCTTCAAATCTCGTAGATCTATCGTACAAATTTATTTTTTAATTTAATTGAAATTAATTTTGGCCAATAATTGTTTTACAAATCGAACTAACTTCTATATATTTTTTTGCGCTGAATGCATTTATTTTAGAATCGAATTTTATGCTTGTATGGACATACAGTAGAATCTCGGAAAGTTGAACGGTTCTATAAGATGAACAGTTCGGAAAGATGAACGAAATATTTTCACTCTTCAGTGCTCAATAAGATAAACGAGTTGAAATTTTGTACCCGAAAAGATGAATGCTTTATTCCCAACTCAATTTTTTACTTTTTCTTTGCCTTTAGTTCCTCGTATTATATTTATGTAACGTTATTTAGTTTAGTGAATGGTACTTTTAGGCTTGATTTAACTTGTTATGTAAATTATATTAAATGTTTTTATTTATAACTATATCTTCTTTCTCAACGAAATATTGATGCTCTAAAAGATGAACAATTCGAAAAGATGAACGTGTCCTGTTTTATATCTGTTCATCTTTTCGAGATTCTACTGTACATACATGATACTTTTTAGCTGTGTTCAAAGCCTAGTTTCAAACAATTTGAAGCAGCCGGATTTGGTTCGAAGGCGTTCCACACTTCAAACGTTTTTTTGCAAACGAGAGCGCATGCGAGAGAGTAAAACATTTCCCCTTTTTGCCAGTGTTAGTACGAGAAATTTCTTCTGACTATTTATGGGCTGAATGTCAAATACTAGGTTGAAATCTATCAGATGACAGAATTTGTCAGTTGCATTCAAATATCAATGTCGAGCAAGGGTTGCTCAAGTGTTAATTTTATTTTAATTTTAGTTTTGATAGATAAGAATATCTATCATTATTTTTTTAATCTTTTAACTAATTAAAAAAATGTATGTCAATAGCAAAACTATTAGTAAGGAAGAAAATTTTTATTTGACAATTGTGTATTTATTATATAATAATAGATAGTGCTTTTTGAAAAAAAACTTAAGCTTCATAATTTAATTCATAATTAAGGATTTTTTTGTTTATTATATTAATAATGACCTTGATATAAGCAGGTACGTTTATCATTGATCTATGCCAACTCTAGTCGAATTTATTTTTTGACGTTTAAAAAGTTGTCCGTTCAAGACATTTTGACAGGTTTACATTCTCTTTGAGAGCAATTCATCCCCACTCCTCAAATTTGACAGTTAAACCAGGTGTAGAATCGGCTAAGGTGATGATTGATTGTCAAATCAACCATAGTCACATGTGATTGTCATTGAGTTTTCCGTCTGAGTAAGGTGATTCAACTCAATTTCATTGGGTTGAATACTTTCAAATAACTTCATAAGAAAAAAGAAACACCATTTAAATTTTGAAAGATACTGAAAGTTAATCTACTATTTTAATCTTTTCTGCGGTGATTATTATCCGATGACTATACCTATATGAAAACGCAATTTTTCAATGAACGCATCCATTGTCAACTTTCAAACGCAAGGAGTTCTGCGATCTAACACGGATATGTAGCCTAAGATAACAATTCGAAAAAATAGAATAATTATTGTAACTCAATGATCTTACGTAACCCAATTATTATTAAACAAAAAAACAATAAATAAATTAACATTCGTCTGTTGTTGCTCATCACACAACATCGTAAGTAGTACATACAACCGTACAAGCACGTATAATAATTATTATCATGCATAATATATTATAATAAAAACAAAAATATCATGAAGTTCTCTGGCACACGACACCTATATGTAAGTAAATTAAGCACTGTTTCACATAAGGAGAACACCCTTTATGTATAATTATGTGGTTCTCATTTTCGTTCGCAAAGAAATCTCAACTGAACTGAATTCAAAACTCTCCCAAATACGAAGAGGGAAATTTTGTTAAATAGAGAAATATTCTAGCAGGAAAACCCAGATGTAAGTATATGTATATAATTTATAAGGAATGATAACAAAATTCAACTAACTACAACGACGACGTTCAGTGTTGAGTGGCGGCATCTTTGCTTTTTTTAGAACAAAATAAAAAAAATATCATAAACCAAACGACAAACAAACACAATTGCGATTAGGTATAGGTACTCGTGCATGCATCACAAACAACAATAACGATGTCGTCGTCTCTGCATCCCCGAGCCGTCCTTGTTTCTACAATCAATTGCTTAACTATTTAGCGGCAGTGTTGGTCACTGGTCGCCATTGCCTAACACTTGCTCTAGCTCAAGCATCATTGCTATAGCACGGAGTATAGAGTATTAAGTAATATCTCGGTGAAGCTCTAATAATAAAATATATGCACACACTTTTTCAGTGTAGACTCTCAGTAGAGCCAGAGTTATTAATAGAATTATGTTCGTAAATTGTGATTTTAAATTGTTGCTTCTGCTTTTTGCTACTAATGCTGTTCTTAGTGGAATGTTTAATTCTTGATTGCTCAGTTGATATTTTTGGACAGAAGTAGATATAGTCTCAATATATACATTCACTGTTAGCTCTTGGACGATGAATTTTCTTCTAGAACCTCCAATTAGTAATTTTGATAAAATAATTAAAAAAAAAAACAAACAAACATTTGTTTTTGGAAGATAAAGCAGTGCAATCAGAGACCTAAAGTGTTAAATCGATACAAAGGAGATGATGATGGTGCAAGCAGCAGAACAGCAGCAGACACATTTATGTATCACTCTTTATGACTGTATTGAGTGAGTTCCACTTTTGTATCTGCGTTGTCGTTTTATTGTGGGGCCTCGCAAGTTAACCGTCCGTTCTACATTTATACTCTCGCGACACACAAATGTGTCCTTCACCCCAATTGGCCGACAGTATTTTTATTTATTTATATTTTCTGTTCGGCAAAAGGAAAATTATCTTATTTAAAAAAAAAAAAAACTTAAACAAAAAAATATAGGTACATATTCTGCACCTGGCAGCACTGTTCAATGTGTTTAGCCCCAAACGTGTCTGCTTTATAATTTCAAATTAGTTTAATAGAGTTAGTACAAATAAATTGTTCAAAAAAAAAAAAAAACTAACAACATGAGCTCAGACCCCCCTATACATATGTATGTATGTATATAAATATAATAGGAATCCACATCTTCTGTCATTTTCTGAATCTACATACATATATGTATGTATATCTACATGTGTATGAATGTGTAGATTTAGACATATTATTACAATGTGTATGTAATATACGAATAATTGTAGTTTAAATTGAAACAAATAACCCTGATGAAGAAACATTTAACCTATGGCATGATTTATGTTTCACATTGTGCGGTTAAATAGATTTAGACAAATTCAGCGTTTATCTCTGATTTATTTTTAAATCGTTTGCTGAATGCTATCTTTTGGTTTACGATCAGTGACGAAAAATATTTTAATTTTTGAAGGCTTGTGTCTCATGTGTGTTTGTGTGTATAACAATTTATTTTCTTGTTTTTGTTTAGTCGTTTAATATTTGTATGTATGTACATACCTACTTGAATAATTAATTAATATATACCTACATACCTACATAATATTGTTTTGTATTAATTTTAAGAAAACAAAACTAATACTATAAAAAAGATTCTTAAAATTGCTGCATGGGTAGGTGATAATTCGTCATTTTTTTTAAAACTTAATCTACCTAACATAATATGTTTGCACAAACACATGAGTTTCTTTGAACCGGCATGCAGTTAAAAAGTTACTTAACAAGTAGGAAAGGATAAACCACAGAGACTGTGTAAGGTTTTATGAATAATCATCATCGATATTTATTAAACACCTACATATTATATAAAGTTAGGTTTATAGCAATTATGTACGTGTGGAACGAAAATCGTTTATGTGACAATCACACTCCCAATTTCAAACCAAAATCGGAAGGTCAAAATCGTCGATGATTTTTTGTTTTTGCAAAATAAGCGGGTCAACGGCCCCAATCTATATTCGAATGTTGTGTTTGAGGCCTTGGATTGACGGCATTGTTAGGTCTAACATTTTAAACAATATTATAACAAGAAGGGCACAAGTACGATGGCACAAACTAACAACGGATTTATAATAAAAAAAATATTTTTCCTCGTTCGTATAACTTTTCTTTAAATTTTAAGAAAATTGAAAATTACAAAAACTAATTTTTCGTTACTTTTTTTTAGAAAATTTCTGAAATGGGGTAAGATAGATCTTTCTTCGATACACAGGATGAATCTTCCTGTCAAATCAATCAAAGTTTTCATTTTTGTTCAGTTCTGCGCATCTGTTAAAATTAAGGTATTATGGTGGGAAAATGGTGGATCCAGTGCCCCTTTATTTGTCTTTTTTTAATATTTTGTTGTTGTGTCTAATGATGCGTGTTGAGTTCCTGTGGGCACTCAAGCAGCCATTTTTAATTTTTTGACAACTTTGACAACCTGCGCAATATATTACTCTTCATCAAACTAAATGTTTCGTTGTAGTCGCGTAGTGAGCAAATCAATGGCGGAACTTCTGGTGGCATATTTGAGTGTTTCGGACTGGACGTGGGCTGAGAGATTAAAAAAAAATACGGGATTAGCTAAAGTTCTGGCGGTCTCTTTCAATATTTTCTAGAATATCATCCACTCGAGGTTGTAGTGTAGAACTTCGATCAATTGCAACATATTAGCTGACGTTTCGTTGATCTGGAGACCACCAAGTCCCCTTCTGTGTTATAAATTGAGGTGTTTAATAACGAATCAATTTTTATATTACTTATCACGTTTATAACATCATAATTGACACAGCCTTAAATTTTTTACTATAATCTATGGTTATACAAGATATATTTGTGTTAAACAAATATCTACACTAAGATAATAAAGTGAACAGGATGTTTAAATATTTATAAAATTCAATTCAACGCCATGATGTCACAAACTTGCAATTAAAATCGAGCATCAAACCAGAAAATAAAAAAAAAAATTATCTGCAAAACGACACTCATTTGCCCTACATTTGATTTAAATGAACCTCATAATTTTCTAGACGAACTTTTAAAGTGATTCATGCCTAGATAATCACATTTATTTATATACATAAGTGTATAAGACGTTTAATAAATATTAAAAAAAAAAAGAAAAAACCATCTAGTCAAAAGTCTAAATTTACTTGACTCATGCTGCTGCTGCTCCACTGACATATTGGCCATGACAAACAATTTTTCACTGCATATGCATGTGGTTTTCGTTCCCATGCAAAAAAAAGAGGCTTCAAGACAGTTTAAAAAAGTATCCCTCTGCCGCTCTCTACATTTTTATCTGGCTAGTTTAGTTGAAATTAAAAAAAAAAAAATAATACAAAAGCACAATAGATCATGATTAGGTTAGTCAATTAAGTAAAGTTTAAATTTTCTAAACGATATCATTTGGGAATAGGAAAGGGGAAAATTTTATATCAACACATATAACAATGCAAAGACTAAAGAAACGACCATTGCTAAAATTAATAATCTTAAGTGGCTTTTATTTAAAAGAACATCAAAGAATTTTCCGTTTTGTTCATTGCCTTCTTCTTCTTCACTTCCAACGATTTTAAAAGCAAGAATCTGTGGTGGAGCAGGAAGGGGTTTGGCAGAAGAAAAAACAATAATAATGGACGACTCTGGCTGGTGCTTTAAAAACAGTTGAATCTAAGTTCTGAGTGTAATTGAAACATTTTATATTTTGTAGAAGCCTCGCTCTCAATGAACTAATATTCACACGATTAGCATTACACGTTACGATTATATATGTATTTATGTATGTGATATGTAGGTACTTAATAAATGTGCGAAGCTCAAAATTGATTCGATTGTTTTTTGTTTTTGTTTTTTTTTTGCTTGCCTCTTCCTTTTTTGTTTATAAAGATTTTAATAGGTTTTGCCTTGTTTATTTTCCTCCTAAACTCGATTACATATCATTTTAAATAAATGTAATGATACCTCATGCCGCAGGTTATTTGCGATTGGTTTACTTATAAAAATTCTACGTCACTTCAAGTTGTCAATTAACGCAAGCTTGATGAATACAGTTTGTAGGTATAATATTTTTTTTTTTTGCTTAAAGAAACAAATAAAAAAATTGTAATTTTTATGACCCCAAGAACTGATGATGAGTTAAAATTTGAAAAGGAAGTTTAAAGTTTATAATTAAATTAAAAAAGCTTTTAAATTTAACGTGGTTAGATTGTTAATGGTGTAAGTTGCAGGGGCCTACTATTTTCTGCCGAATGCGAACTGCTAAGAGCGGCGCTTTAGCATTGTAAGAGATGCTCTTTCCCGCAAAAGGCGAGATTCGAGACCTCCGGCGTGATAGTCCGTCCAACGCACCAACGCACCAAACTCGAAATTTTGAAAAGAAGACAAATTAAAACCGTCAAAAACATTGGATTTTCTCGTTAACAAAAACATAAAAAATACAATTACCGTATCCTGTCCCCCAGCGCCTCACTCATTTAATTTATTTTAAAATCAATAAAACCTCCCAAGCCAGTTAGGTCTGTAGATTGCTCACCAATTTCTCTCGGATTTAGCCTATTTCGAATTGTTGAATTTGTATTGGAAATGAGATAATTTGGAAATTTTCAACAAAAATATATTTTAATTTCCTCGAATGAAAACGTACTAGGTACCCATTGCATTCAATTTAAAATCAATAAATATTTCAACATGCTTTCCAATAAACCAAAAATAAAAAATCTCTACTCAAAACCTTTAAAGTGCATGAGATTTTATCTACATATCTCTATTGAAAATTTCCTATTTAAAATAATTTTAAAATACACACAGACCTTTACTTAAATGGACGTCATACTAGCTGGTGAAAACACAAACACACATTTGATTTTTAAGAAAATATTCATTGTCTTTCACGGATATGATGTAATTCAATGGAAAAGAGATATAATAGGCAAATCTATCCACTTCACAAAGGCAGACAAATTCCTAGGAAAATAAGATATTTATTTCATAAAATCATTTTAGAAAAACACGATCTCACGTTTATACACACGAAAACGGTAAAAAAAAATGTTTACCCGGTCGGAAATGTTACATACACATATATGTATATATTCTACCTACTCTTGAATTTTTTTCAAAGATTCAGAAACAGAAATTCAGAAAAAGTAAACAACGCAAATATCAAATTTATATGCATTATAATTTTTCTACGTTTTGGGAAAATATTTTCTAATTCCTGACTGGTAGTAGGGTAGTCGTTGTCTTATCGGCATAAATCGTCATTAGGAACAAACAAAAACAAACACTGTTGCTGAACGATTACATGTGTTTTCAAGATGTTGTTATTCTTTTTTTTTTTCTTTGAAATATTTTTAAGCTATGATTATAATCTCATTAGAGATCACAGCTCACAACACGTTGCCTTGATTTTCATTATAATAAAACACATGTCGGTGTTTTGTTTTTAAATTATACATTGAACTACTGTGATATCAATTATTATCGTACATCCATCTCTTAATTTTAGTTTTATTGCTAAAATGAATTCTTATTACCAATTTATTTAGTAAACGATTAAAATCTCTATTAACAAAAATTATGTCTGATATGATTTTGTCTAAACATTATAGTTTTTGGAAATTCGTAGCTACCATTACTTGACTCATTTTAAAGCAAGTTAACACATAACAACTCCAAAATGAACTAAAAAAAGTGGCGCCGCCTTCACCGGAAAGCAATTTATAAGTAAATAAAAATCAAGTCCAAATGACACATTCGATATTTCGTACATCGATACTCCTGGCATCCAGACTCCAGACGCTGACATAAACAAAAATGATGACCATCTCCGATGATAGCAATTAAGTTAGCTTTTTAAAACAAAAATTTATTCAAAATCATTAATGAAACAAAGGTTAGGTTGCACTTGCAATTAAACTTTTAAAAAACTTGATTTCACGTGAAGGTTGATTAATTAGCATATGTTTAGTTTTTACTTAATATTCCCATCTTTATGAAAATTAAAAACGGAAAAACATATTAAAATAAACATATTTATAAAATACCAGCGGAACTCGGCGAACTTTGTATCACTCCATATGAAATCAGCGTTAAAGATTTTAATTACTGTGATGTCTTCCCATAGTTATTGAATAAAACTGATAATCCTTTTTTTTTTTTGAAAAATTTGCCATATTTTTGGGCGGTTATTCCCTTAAATCTTCTCAATGGAGCAAGCTGATATCTAACTTATATGCTGAATATTCAATATCAAATTCCCGAGGCAAGAGTGATTAACACTCTTTAGTTATTGAAATATTTTTTTATTTTTTTTTTATAACATTATAAACCTTATAAAATATTATAAAATGTTTGTTTCAAATTTCTTAATTTTGAATAAAAATCAGAGTGAAGTGGCTGTTAGCAGGAATACCTATAACTTCACTGTTTTACCTTTAAACCCATTGCAGTTTGTCCCTTGTTATAAAATCTTGTGGATAAACTTTCAATTGACATAGTGCTGACTGCATTAGGTCAAATAATAAAATAACTTATCTACAATAACCAAGCTTGTGTTATTCATTTTTAAATAGAAAAAAATCTTGAATTTTATTTTTAAAATGCTATACTTAAACGTTTTTTTTTTTTTTTTTCTTTTTTCAGACTGTGTTTCGAGAAACAAAATATATATATTAAACACAAAATCTGTATACAAAATACAATGAATTTGTAGTAGAACGAAATCCAATTGAAACATGATGCTTAAACACATAGGAGCCTTATAAGAAGAAACTTTTAAGTACAGCACTTTGGTTTGAATTTTATCGCTTTGTAAACATTTGCAAAACTAGAGGAGAAGAAGAACGAAACAACTTTAAATCAAACTTAATCATCTAGAGATATTTGCATATCAAATAACTTCGAATCAATTAAAAAAAAAACAAATCAAACAAACAAATAAAAAACAAGCAAGTCTCGGAATCTATATGAAATCCCAACTACAAAGCAATCAAGAAATATCAAAACATTCAGAAGCAGCAGGAGGTAAAAAAAAAGCAATTTTAATGTATATTAGTAACAATAGTGGCATGGCTACCTTGTTACAACAGAAGAATTGCATGAAAACTCTCACAAATGGCGGTGGTGTCTCTAATACCAACAGCAATGTATCATCATCAGGCGGATCCGCCGTCAACGGTCCATCTGCAGGAATTAATGCAAATGGTGCCAATACCATAGTCACACATCATCATATCCATAATCATCATTTGGGGAGTGTTGTGAATACATCGCAACAAACCCGAATGCTGAGGCCGACCGAAATGGTTAGCATACCGATTGGCAGCATTGTATCAACAGTTGGCAGCGGTAACGGCAATAGCGGGGCAACGCAGGGTGCTTTACTCGTCACTGGATATCAAACGACATCTCATCTTCATAATAATAATAATAATCATAGTCAGCCACTGACCGACCTGAGTGTATTCAGCAGCAGTAGTCAACATAAAACCAACACAATGTTTAGCCATAATAATCAGCAGCAACATTACAATGCCTCAGTCTCAGCAGCGACAACAACAGCATCAGGAACCACCACACAAACTCGATACTTCTCACAATTTAGCAATAATCATCATCAACACCAAAACCAACAGCAGCAGCAGCTCGAGCTAAACAGCATTCTCTATCCTGTATCGACGACGTCTTCTGGCACAAACACCGTCAACAGGATAGTCTCCAGTAATCATCATTCAGCATCTTCACCCGCCGTCAATAGCAACTCGAACTTTCATTCGAATGCATACACAATTGTGAAGCACGAGCTTCACCCACCGAACTCCAATCAGCTTCCTCACCTGCAAATTAATCAGCTTCCCATCAAAACCGAGCCGCAATTCGACGAGCGGGTCAATGGAGATAAGGAGCAGCAGACTTTTGTACCAAATGGTAATCCTTCCACCCCGAATGGAAACGCTACTGAAGAAGTTGCCGCTCCAACTCCAGCTGTGGTGGAGGAAGCAGAGCCAGAGCCAGAGATTGATATAGTTATAAATAATGTTGTGTGCTCTTTTAGCGTGCGATGTCACTTGAATTTGCGTGAGATCGCGTTGCAAGGTTTCAACGTAGAATTTCGACGTGAGAACGGTATGGTTACTATGAAATTGAGGCGTCCATATACAACGGCTTCAATCTGGTCATCGGGACGTATAACATGTACTGGTGCTACATCCGAGGATCAGGTTGGTTGCTTTTTAAAAATTTATACGTACATAAATGCTTGTCTGAACTGGTTTTATACAAAGTGTATTGCTTCTCTTTTTTTAAGGCTAAAATTGCGGCTCGCCGCTACGCACGTTGCCTTCAGAAATTGGGATTTAGAGTACGCTTCAATAATTTCCGGGTTGTAAATGTTTTGGGCACGTGTAGCATGCCATTTGCCATCAAGATTGTTAACTTCTCGGAGAAATTCAAAAAGGAAGCCAGCTACGAACCCGAATTGCATCCTGGTGTAACGTACAAGTTACGATACCCTAAAGCTACATTGAAGATCTTCTCAACTGGAAGCATCACTGTCACTGGTGAGTGTTAATTTATTTGTACATATTATTAATAACCACACATAGAGCAGCTAGTTTTGATTCCATTTTAAAGCGGTGACATTATATTTGCGATTTTTTTACTGAACATTAAAAGTTGTGATAAATGTCAGTTTTAAAAATTGTATTTCATAGATGACATTTTTTTTATTATATCAATAAATTTTTTCATAATAAACTGAAGAATCTGCACACACACTTCAAAAAAGTCGAAAGTATTAGATCCCAAAAGAAAAGAAGCCAAAAACTGTTTACTGTTTAAGAAGTGTTGATGTTTTCTCTCAGCAATGAAAAATCAAATTTTACCAAAAATGTGCATAAATGGCACAATTTTTTTTTCAAATATTTTAGTATCTAGTGATGCAGCATCTTTACTTTTGTGAACTCGGGAATAGCCAGGCACTTAAATCTATAGTTTTTCCATAAACATGTCAATAACTTGGTACAAATATGGTCAAATTGATATTTTATTTCAATTAAAAATTCTAAAGTATATCTTCGCATAAATACCTAAAACTGCTAAGTCCACTTTGACAAATTTTACTGAAGCGCGAAAAAACTCAATATCGGCCAACAAAATACATCACTTTTTTTCTTTTGCGAATTCATGTAGAGCAATTTTGTCTGCCCATCCCAATCTTTTATGTTTGACAATAATTTTAAAAAAATAAATAACAATTTTTTTTTCTATATTTCACCATTTAACAGCTGCCAGTGTGGCAAACGTACAAGCTGCCATAGAACACATCTTTCCTCTGGTTTATGAATTTCGCAAGAAACGCTCTCCCGAAGAAATGGAGATACTGAGACTTAAACAACAACAACACCAAGTTGAACTCACAGATGTCGAAGAAACTGTTGTACATTCCCCGCCTTCAGCCAAAAGAAAACGAAGAAAAGTCGAAGGCGATGGTCAGGAGGAAGATGTCGATGATCCTACTACTACCGAACCAAATGCCACCGATGATATTATAATGGTATCTGAATTTGATGATCCAGAAGATTTGATTGAAGGTCCCGACGACGAAGATGATGATTTGTAAGCGCGCTTAAGATCATTATTATGTGCAAATATGGCTTGCATTGCAATTATCACTTTAAACCACCACCAACAAAAATTCCTTACTCTCAATTTATAATATATATTATAAAAAAAATGCAATTAAATACCAAAATAAACAAAACAAAGTGAGATGAGAACACACATCTCTATGCCAGCAAACAAGATAGAGGAGGAATTTAATTGTTGTTGCTTTTATAATGATCTGTAACATAATATGTCACAGACATATTGGAACTTAATAGGGAATCAACAACTATTTTCAATTTCGAGATAAATAATGTAACTGACATAAACAAAAAAACAATACATACATTTCTATACATATAAAGGATTTTAATGATTTTAGCAAGAAAAAAAAAAACAAATAACGCGAAACATATAAAGCAATTCATGCTTAAACAGTGACATATGTCTTCATATAAAAATTTCCTGCTATTTGCCAAAAATATAAAACAACTAGATGATAGCATTTCGTTGATGATATCGTGGAGCTACAAATATGTATTAACTTTAAGGTGAGTGGAAAAAGCCCTTTTATTTAAATGGCTAAATTAAAATATTATGGTCTTGTTATCCTCCTTTACCTAAAAAAAATCAAAAGCTACCAAATTAAAGTCTGACACCGTTAAAATTATGGTTACGATCTTTTTTCAGTTTTTAGATTTTTTTTAACACATTCAAACATAAAAAATCAACCTCGGTAAAAAGTACTACTAATCTGCTATAAACTTTTGAATGTCAAACATTCCTAATGATCCAACTGGAAAGACATTATTGAAAGAAAAAAATATTTACTTATGAAAACGCCAGTAAAACGACATTACTCCAGAAGCGTTAATTACCCTTCTCTTCTTTTTGCACCCTTCTAACCATTAAAACGATAGTCGTTTTCGAAAAACGTCTTATGGAATAAGGGTAATTTTTACCATCTCCAAATCATCAAAACAAAAATGCTTTTGATTGTCTTAATTCTTCGATGCATATTTGTATACTTTTTTTATAAAATAAATAGGTACATATGTACCTTTAAAAAAAAAAAAAAACAATTTAATAATTATAAAATCCAATTTAATGCATTCTAATATTCATAAAGCCTATCTTTTCAGATTTCGGCGCGCTTTGCTTTCATATCAAAATAATTTAGAGAAACAAATGAGGAAGAAAGAACGAAAATATATTAAAAGAAAACCACCGTCAGAGATACATAATTTAATTTTAAATTATTTATATCAAGTTTTTAAGTTATCGTTACTACTATTATATTTTTTGTTTTGCAAATAATGTTATAATCACTTACTAACTTTAATTCTTATCTGGTCAAATACAAACCAATAACTTAATTTTGCTTTTGTTAATATTTTTTCCTCTCATTACAAAAAACGAACGTACTATCAATAATGAAAACAAAAAAAGATAAAATAGAAACTGCTATTAAATTAAAACATTTTTTCTGCATAAATAACAAACAAAAAAAAACAATGCGAATCATCCTAACAGACAAACAATTTATGTATGTTTATATTGTTCCTCACGTTAAATAATTAAAATTAAAAGAAAAAAAAAACAAGAAAGAACTACCAAAAAATGTTAAAACAAACAAAAGAAAACGGATTTGATCATGCAACCAACTATAAAAATCTCGAATCAAAATGGATTTCATTTTATGTAAATATTTAAAAAAAAATAATAATTATATATTAAAAACTAAATAAATATTAAAAACATACATAACAAAAAAAGAAAATTTATTTATTATTAGTTTGTATATTTAATTTTTGTTTTCAAATTTAAGCAGAAATTACAACAATTTTATTACAGAATCCATATTATATGAACTATTATTATGTTTTCACTCCATATATAAAGTAAAATAATATAAATGATAATATTATAAATAGTTTTGTAATGGAATTAAAAAAAAAAAGTTACAAAATACAAAAACACCACACAACTATTAAATAAAAATTATGAATGTTAAGCAACAAAAACAAAGTAACAGTTTAAAATTCTTAAGGGTAAGTAAGTTAATAGAAGTAAAACAAATTATGAAAAACAATCTCTCATCCTACACACAAGAAAATACATAAACGTACACTAGTACAACAGCAATAAAATGAGAAAATTTTTTTTAAAAATTTGAGAAGCTTAACTCATTGCTGCGTTCGGTGATGCGCCACATACATTTACATATACATATACATACAATACTACTAGTAGATTGAAAATAATAAAATGATTTTTTGATGGGGTAAATATAAAAAATCAAATATTAATATATATTTATTTAAATAATACAAACAAAGAATAATTAAAATAATGAATAGAAAAAGGAAAAATAAGTCAGTCAATTATTCTAATTAATATTTAAATTATTTTTTTTTTTACATTATTAATACTTGCTTTTTTGTTATAAAATAATTTTCCTTTTGCCGCAAAGACTGCATTATACCAACAAGATAAGAAGAAAATAATAGAACATTTAGTAATACAAACAAAAAATACTAAAAGCTTAGAAAAATAAAATAAAATTATGAACAACACAAAAATGTGTTAAAAAAGAGAATATATTAGTGAAATACTAAATTACTGAACAAATTTTCTTTATTTTCTACACTTGATGACCATTAATTAAAAAAAATACAATATTTGTTTTATTTCTTTTGTAATTTGCAGAATATATGAACTTTATAGATTTTTCACAAACAAAAACAACAAAAAATCTACAGAAATAGCATTTTTTTTTACAAATATATTAAAAAACAATACAAAATAACTAAAAGCAGATTTAAAAACAAAAGTCAGGTTTCGTAAAAAAAAAAACATTTATCCATACATTGATTTGGTTTAATTGAATACTACTAAAAAAAAAAAAAACAAATAATATCCAATAAAAAAAGTTAAAACAATTAAGATTAGTGCCTTGTTATAAAGACGTCTAACAAAAACAGAAAACAATTCTCCCATAAAAAACCATACGAACTTTCGTTGAAATAAATGCTCTTAATTAATTATTTTACTTTAACTATGCATATATTATATATATAAATATATACATACATATATAAAAATAAATATAAATTTAATTTAATATTTTTTTTGTAAAAAATTGTATTGAATCCAAAGATTAAGAAGAAAAAAAAAGTTTATAAAAAAAAACGAAAAAAAATAAGAAAAAAAAATCAAAAATGCCTTAATAAAAATTACACAAAAGTGTTCTATACTATTTAAATACCTGATACCATTTATTTATTTGTTCTTATGTTGATTTCGAATATTCATTCATTTCCAATATTGATTTTGTTGTTGAAGATAGTGTGTGACATGATTTTAGAAAAAAAAAAAAAACTTTGATAACATTTAATTTTTAATGAAATCTTAAATTTTAAGTTGGGTTGGAACTAAGTTTAACTTACTTTTCACATCTGGGTTAACCTGAAATTAGTCCAATCAATACAATTCCTCGTCTCATTTTTGTTTTTTCTTGGTTTTGTAACATTTAATTGTTTCATCTGTATCCTGACAACGAAGGATATCAATCTAAAATATCAGAATTTATTTGTATACTATTGCTAACGAGAAAGATTGAATTGGGAATCTTAAAACGAACATCAATTTTTATTGACCAACCTTCAGTTTAGCGAAATGATTCATTTTAACTTAATCCATATTTTTAGCGTTTGATTTTGTATCGCTTATTCTGTTTTTTATTCTATTTTGCTTCAAAAACTCTTCGTTGAATCATGTGTACACCTAAAATATTGTTTGCCATTTGATTAAGTTGTCTAGTTTATGCGGGGCTTACAGCAGCCAATATTAATTCTTCAATGTCAAGTATTGTGCAGTAAATATCAACCGTGTTGTAAGGGCTGTTTTTGCGGAACCATCATTAATTCTCAGGCAATATTTTTATTTCTGTATTTCACCATTTACAAAATTGGTTTCTTCAAGCATTTATCACTTTCACTTTTTATGAATGTGTTGGGAGTGCACTTTGAAATGAAATCGGGAAACGAAAACTTACACCAAAACATCACACCGAACAGCCAATGAAAGGCTTTTGGAGTGTAAGCAGTGGAATAAAAGGATAGGAAAGAATTTTTGTTGAAACAGTGGACTGAGGTGTTTATTATCTTTTGAAATCCGTTTGCCCAGTTAAAACTGAGGGTATATAGAGGAGAATGCTACCTAGGATTGAGCTAAAAACCATACCTCTGAGTTACCAGTATTTATTTTAAGAAGTCTAAAAGTAATTGAATTTTAGTTATTATTGCTAGATTTATGCGAAGAATTAAGAAAGGTTGTGATTTGTTTGTAAGTTGCTAACCACAAGCTGTCGTGCCAACAAACTTTAATTTTTAATGAACTCGTAGTGAAACGATCATAAAATATGATCATTGTTCGGCTCAGTAAGGTGTAAGTATTTTCGGTTCCGATTCGAAAGTCAAATCAAGATCCATTCTCTCTTCCTTTAGGAAGAGGAGCAGTCTTTTCGAATGACAAAAGAACA
This sequence comes from Epistrophe eligans, assembly GCA_951394125.1. Taxonomy (NCBI): domain Eukaryota; kingdom Metazoa; phylum Arthropoda; class Insecta; order Diptera; family Syrphidae; genus Epistrophe; species Epistrophe eligans. Next base: position 106,654,585 of record OX596029.1, on the reverse strand, counting down.
CTTTCAGAAAGAATTTACATGCATTTCTACTGCCTTCACAAATCGAAAAGGCCATTAAATGGAACTGTGGTGGAATAGACTAAGCTGATAGTTTATTGATTGTCAATATTTTCATTTTCGAGTGATTTTTAGTCAGTCGTGATATGGGCCCTGAGCTAAAAAAAAAAAATAAAGTACAGGTTTGTGGGTTCCATGAGAAAAGTTATTCTTGTACCAAAATAATTTCCATGCTGTCACTTTAGTTGTGTTTGGAATGTAAATCTACAAAAAATTTAAAGAAATTTGAAAGCTATGTACTGTACATATACTCCTACCACTGAAATGTTTGTAGCAGAAAGCAAGTTTTTCAAAGGAGGTAACATTTTATGCTTTCTCGTTGTGCTCTTTTGTTGCAATAGTAATTACCTTGCAAATTTGAAATTACCAAATAGATCTTTTGTGTTGCATTAGGTTGTATAGCCCAGTCTTCATAGCATGACATTTTCCGCACTTACTTTTGAGGGAGAGCAAGTGAGTGGGGCATGAGATAAGAACAACTTTATTGAAAAGCTTTTATATTTTATGGAAATTAAAAATTTAAAAAAATTCAAGTAAAAAAAGGAAAGTTGGTTTTAAGACCAAATTTCACAGCCAGTTATGCATTCTTACATTATCAGAATTTCGCACCCTGTTCTGATCTAGTTTCTGTCTATTTGTAGTCCAAAAAAAGAATGCGACGTGAAGGAAAAATCTTCTATTAAAAATATTAAACCGATTTATTATACAACATTTTATCCATTGTCAATTACTATCCCATGTCAATGGTTCGACAGGAAATCAGAATGAATTTTTTTTGTTGCTCAGTTATTTTCTGTTTCATCAAATCAAATAAACATATTAATGTAGCTATGATAAAATGAAATCTAAGTATTTTTGACTCAGTTGTTGAGGAAGCCTGTTTATTTAACTCTCCAGACCTTTCAAAGTGAAGAGAAAAATTTGTTTTCAAGACATTTGACTCATTTTTTCATCTCAGTGTTTTATCTTGCTTAAGCCCTTATTGTCAGTGTTGTTCAACGCACAAAAGTCATTTAAATAAAAATCTTGTGGGAGTTAAAGATTATATCCAAAATATATGAAATTTTTTGATATAAGGCATTTTGGCTTTTGTTTGAAATTAGAGTTTTTTTTTCAGAAAATCAGGATAAAGTTAGGTAATATGAGTAATTCAATAACTTATTGGATTGACTGTTGACCAGTTTATTTGTATTGGAATTAGTCTAAATTTATGTTTTTGGCTTTAGGTCTTTGTACTTGAGCCCAGAGAAATAATAATCACCCCTATTACACAATTGCCAATTATCAATTGATATCTAATAAATATTAAAAGTTAATATTGTTTATTTATTATTATCAATTTGCGTGTTGATCACTGATAAATTGACAATCTTAATAGGGATGAATTTCATGATATGAATTGAATCCCTTCTTTAATGTTGTGATAGTTTTCTTACGTGAGTACGTTTTAGCACAGCGTTTGCACTGCATTACTTCAATTGAATTTGTTGGATTTTTTCTTATCCTCTGGGCACGCTACTCTTCTTCAATTAACGTCCATTTAATAAACTTGCAATTTATTTTATAAGTTCATATTTTTTGCAAATGCATGCGCAAACCCTTTATCAATCTTAACATATACATACATAAAATAATAAAACATAATTTCGATAAGTAAAAAAATTCATAAACAAGGAATGATAAGAGAAAATAATGATTACTTCTTTATTGTTTGTTTGTATACAAAAATTAATATTAACTAAAATCTTTAAAAAAAAGCAGTTCTGCATTCTAAGTAAATATTTTATAGTTTGTATACAAATACCGAAATAAATACTCGTGTTTTTTTATATAATATTTTTGTTTCATCTTATTTAAAATAAATGAATTAAAAATGGAATAATTTTTAATGAACAAAAAATTAATTGTGTAAATTTCAACAATACATACATATTATAACATATATTTTTTAGGCAAGCATAGAAATTGTATTTCAATGTTAAATAAAAACGAAATGTGAACAAAAATAAAGATTAGTGTGTCCAAAATCAAATAAAAAAATTAAAAAAAAAAAACTCGAAAGAGAAAAAAATCTTTAACTGTATTATTATGAACATCATAATTGAAATAAAAAGAAATATACGAAAACCAAACTAAATAAAAAAAAACAAGTACTGAATTCTAATGTCAATGTTCTTATTCATCGATGTTGAATGAAAAATAGAAAACTAAGAAAAAACTAATTTTGTATGTTATGTTATATTAACTTAAGTGTAATATAACAATGAAAATATTAAACACAAATAAAACTAATAAATTTGATAAAAAAAAGAAACCAAAGACTTGAAAAAATATTATTAATTAATATAAAAAATATATTTGTGCACTAATGAATATTTTAAAATTAATACATACATACATAATGTTAACTAAAAATAAAACAAATAAAATAAGTTAAAAATGAACTGTGTAGTGTGTGAGTTCATTTTTGGTTTTTCATTTATTAGAATTTTTTTAATAAAACTTCAATTGAACGTATTTCTTAAATAACAGAAATTTAGTTTTATGAACATACAAATTTCATACATACACACTATAAAGAAATGAAAAAAATGTAAAGAAATTAATAAGGCAAAAAATCAACTGTGTATACAACATTTTTTCCAATTATAATTGAGAAAAAACTTTTCTAGGTTTTTTTTTTACATTTAAATTGTTATTTTTTTAATTTTATTTAACTGTTCTTGTTGTATCGTAAACAAAAATATAAATAAAAGAAACTTGTTTATTTGTTTATATTTTGGTTTCATTAAAATTTAAAAATAAGGTTAATAATTATTTAATTGCTAAGTTACTAATATGTTTAACTCTATTATTAGTTATTTTATTCAACTAAATTTAATTAAACTAAACGAATAAAATAAAATATAGTGAAATCAGTTAAATATTAAAAACAAAAACCGCTTTTATTATTTATTTTGATTTGCTTCGAAAAAAAATTCTTATTTTTATTTTATTTTCGAATCCTTATTTTGGTTGATATGATAAGGGGGTTTACTTGAATATTAAGCACCAAATTATTACTACTAATTAAAAACTCATGTTTGGTCGAGGAACTGGTTTTTCGTGTTTTTGCGTTCACCTTCATTGGAAAGCGTATTAAGATATCGCTTTTCATAAATCAAGAAAGTTGTTGTTGCAGGACAGCTTATTGATGAACATCAGTATAAAGTCGGTGCCGACAGTTTGTTCGGTTAACCAAATTATTTTGCCTGCTGTGTTCATCTTAAATGCCCATATTCTGCGAAATAAAAATGTTTAAAAACTTAGAAAAAAACTCGATTTAATAGTACTTACCAAGCTTTTTGACGATGAGCACACTATTACATTCTAAGAACTGACAGCAAATTTTGGATGGGTGCATTACCAAAAGTAAGATGAGAACGTGGGTTCATAGGTATAAAAGGTGTGTTGGGAGTTGTAGGTTTACAATTAGGGATTTTTCAATTTGTATGTCATTATTGACTGACTTTGATTCCGTTACACTGTTTAGTGTTTTTTGTTTGTTTGGTTGGCGGTTGAGTGGCAATGGGATGCCTTATAATTATAACCAACCAAGTTGCTAGTTCAAAATAGATAATCAGCCCTATCATCGTATCCGTTCGGAAAAATCTACGATCGGAGAAAATTTCCGATCGGACGATTTATTCTCTTCATGGTATACGAATCGTAAAAAAAATAAAGACGTGTATCGACGCATGTATTTGACATTTGGATACATTTGCAAAATAAAAGATTTTCAAAATAAGCAATAGTGAAATAACCATGGATAGTGCAGCAGTGTTTTTGGAAGCGGAGAGATATGAACAAAGAACACTAAATAAAGAAAAAAGAATGTTCTTCAGAAATATATCAAACATATTCCAACTCTCAGATGCAGCGTAAGTCTAATTATAAAAATTCATTGGCAGATACTTTGAAAATCAACATTCCTACAATTTTCGGGAAATTTTCCGCTTCTAATTTTCTATCGGGGAGATCGGACAGCAAAAATCGTCATACGTCGCATGATTTCGTGATGCGTTGCAGCCATTTTCACATTTCATCGGCATGCAACGCATGAATTTGACATTTTTAACGCACACCAAATTTGTTTTCGTAGATCTGTCCGATTGACGTATCGGAACGTCTACAATGATACAAAATTCGTACATTTCGTAGAAATCGGAGAAAATTTCGTTCCGATCGGGTACGATGATAGGGCTGAATAATGCTGTTACTTTCTCTATTAGAACAATTCAATTCAATGTATAAAGCTTTTTGTTTTTTATTACAGTTAGTTTATTTATGCATTTCAAATGAAATCGAATTAAAATCGATAGAATCGGAAAAAGGAAGCGGAAATCTTGACAAAAATTTAGAGGCGACAAATCTTATACATACGTATATTACATCTACCTGACAAAGCGTGACTTCCTAAATATTAATTGATCTGATAAATTGGTTATTCTAATATTCGTATGTTTTTATGTTTTCCCCTAAAATTGAAATAAATAAATATATAAATATTGCTTCCAACTTGCAACTAACTACAACTGCACCCATTTCACACAACAAAAAAAAAAATCAAAAAGCATAAACAAAGTGGATTGAATAAGTTCAGAAAATGAAATGACCGGAAATGCTGAACATTCACCCTTTTTTCGGTTGTCGTTTTAGTAAAATGACAGTAAAAACGACACGTAAATTGGGGTTTCAGTAAAACGACAATCGTTTTAATTAGTTAGAAGGGTGACAAATGGAGAAACCAGTAATGTTTTAGTTTTACTTAAACGGCAATTAACACTTTTAGAGCCATGTCGTTTTCGTCATATGAATTCAAAATAAATGTAATGTTTTTATTTGGGAGTAAATTTAATATGAATAAATATTTCACATACGCCATAGTGTCCCGGATTTATTTCAGATCATGATTATATTGACGAATTTGAAAATATCTTAACAATTTCGTTTTTCCTTTCATTATTATTTTTCCCTTAGGCCATCTCAAATGACTTAAATGAAAATTTATAAAATAACTTTTTTTGTATGTTAAAACGTACCCTGTTAAAGTCTACTACGCGTACCAACATTAAAGACTTTTAACCGGTTTGATAGATTTTAAATTTAGTTTTAGCAAGCATGAAAATATGACCCACATTGGCTTAAATTTAGGTGTGTTGAATGAACCTGTTCTTCACAGAAAAGTAAAAGATTGTGTGTTTCATCAGTAAAAAGAAAAACCTTGCCCTAAACTCTTCCACATTCTGTCATTGTCCAGAACAGTTAAAAAAGATATTTTCTGTACCTGTACATAGGTGAGGTGGAACAAGTGAATCAGAAAAAAGCTCCAAATTTAGCAAAGAAGTATGCATTTATTAGATTTTTGGATTGAAAATGAAGAATAAAACAACAGAACAGAAGATAAAGTGTGAATTGATATAAAAATTATATTTGAAAATCATGGCAAACAATTTATAATCAAAAAGTGTTTAATTTGAAATTTCAAAACTGAAAAGCAATTTCAATTTTCAATTTCAAAGGTTTTTTTTTTATTCACAAACAGCAACGGTCAACTTCATAAAACAGTTTTAGATAGCCAGATTCAAACCGAAAATAGGTGTGGAAATGGGCTAATAATTGCAAATATTCGCAAGAAAACGAAGCAATAATGAAAGCACACCTGTTGTTGAACTTACTTATTTGCCGATTTGTTTTGAAATTAAATTGTTTTCCGAAAGTATTCGCAACAATGACTTATCAATAAAAGAAATTATTGAATACAAATGTTGCATACGAAATATTTGGAATCAAAAAAGTTAAACGTTAACGAGAAACTCAAAAATAAAAAAAAATTACCGTCTACGACAGGTATCGTTTTTTTTGGAGCTAAGAATTCAATTCAATTTGGACACTATAGAAAATCACTACAAAATCTGAAGTTCCAAGTTTGAAGAAAATCGATTGCAGTGGTTAAGGATGTAGATCGAGGTACATTCAGGCAGACGAAATAGCGTGACTCAGTTTTTCATGTTCTCTTTAAACGTTTTCTTTTATTTTTTACGAATCCAAGACTCGCGCCCGAAAGTACCTTTTGTATATCTCAAGTAAAAATTGAATAAGAAAAAAGAAATCAGTGTTTTAATACTTTGGAGTTTTGCACTTAATATAATTAAAAGTAAAGTTAGCAACTATTTTTTTTTAATTAAAAAACATTAAAATTCTTATAGTTTTTTTGTCTTCTTTATTTAATATTTTATTTTGTAATAAACAAATGCTACCGAAATCTGCCTTAATTTTGTAAAAAAAAAATATTTTTATTTATTATAAAATTATAATATCAATTGAAAAAAATTGGAACAAGAAACTATAAAGAGTGGTTAAATTAAGAAAATAATTAAAAAAAATTAAAATTACTTTAAAAACAAACTTGACATGACCAAACTATTGTGTGAAAGACAAAAAATACAAGCATTTGATCAAATATTAAAATTATCCAAAACTTGATGTTAAATTAAGAAATAATTCTAATGAACTTAGCAATAAAAAAATAAAAAACTTGAATTAATTCTAAGCAATAAGTCAAAATACAAAATTAAAGAAATAATTTAATTTTTAATAAAGCTTGATAAATGATGGAATAAATAGTCTTTTTTGTTTTGCCGATTTTAAAATATTTATTTTTTCAATTGGTAGATATTGTATAGTAAGAGATAATTAAAATTAAAAAAAATTGAGGACGACAATATTATGAAAAAAAATAAATAATATCAAAGAAAATATCCTTATTCAAGAGAAATACAAAATTTGTAATAAAACAATTTGGAATAAAAAAAAAAATTGATAAGCAAATATATGTGTTTCATTAAAAAAAAAAAAACAAATTTGTCTAAAGAAAGTGTTTACTTAAAGAACAGTTATGAAGTGAGCCTTTTAACAAAAAATAAATGATTTAATTTAAAAACATAAATTATAAAAATATTTTCTATGATATATAAAACTAAGAATAACTCAAAAGAAAACAGAAGCATTATTAAAAGATTTTTTTAAATAATGCTATATAAAAAATAATAATAAAAAAGGATTAAGGTCATATTTAAAAAAAAGAGTGATATCGATATAGAAAAGTTGATGAGACCGCTATGAAAGCAAAAGTGCATATTATATGAAACATATTATTTTAACTGTAATACAAATTAAATAAATAAAAGATTTATGTGCATTTTTTTTGAACGTATTAAAAGAAGAGTTTATTTGGTTTGATACTTTATTATAGTTTGAAAAATGTAAGTATCATTACATTACTGTAGTTCAAGTTAAAATAACAATCTACTATTAAAAAAATATTAGTTTGACTGTCTGTCAAAAAATTCTATTTCCTTTGAAAACATCAGGAACTTAAGCGCTCCCCCTTTATTATACATAAATACATAGTTGGACATAAAACTCCTACATTCGATTGGGTCCGAAATACTTTTTCGACATATATTATATTATGTATTCTTTTCACGTGACCAAAAAGTTCTCTAGTTGGCCGTGTTCCTAAATGCAAATTTTAACATCCCTGCAAAACGGATTGTCTCAAAACTTAGTAGATTTTTGTGTTCTTGCGCAAATGCATTTGTGCAAATGTAAAAAATATCTTGAATATCTTGCGCACTTCACTTGCATTTGAATTTGTTTATTTTTTGGCGCGTATGGGATTTATTTACATATGTATTTCTTTTGGAAACAAAATGGGTGAACCAAATGACGAAAAAGTAAGTTATTTTTTTTGGTAGTCCATTATTAATTTATTTCAACAACAGGCAACAATAATTTAATTAAATGTTCGCTCCGAAACGGCCAATATTGCTTTTGAAATTTCAACTAGTTTTTCGGATGTGCTTTGCTAATTTTGCGTTTAGGAATTTGGCCGTTGATACATAGTTGAAAAAGTAATGATTAATCGAGAACCAATTTGTTAAGAATATGCATTTATATGAAGGTGAGTAGCTATAAAAATGACGGCTCCAAACAGCCTTGGTTTAAAAAATATGTGGATGATAGTAAAAAATTATAGAGTTAGATCCCAAGGCTGCCAGTGATACATACGTCATTTAAAAAAAGCCAATATTGTTTTTGTGAATGTATGTACATTTATTTCGTCCCCTATCTCACGAACAGTTTTTTTCACATTTTACAAAAACGCTTCATAAATTAAAGGTGTTGGCTGTTTCTATTTTTAAATTTAGTGATCGATTTAATGGTATAAGGAAGAATTATCAGTCTTATTTTATGTTTCACCGGAACAAAATTCTACCCGGAAAATTTGACATTTCACTTTTCACCTGAAATTTCATGTTTAAAAAATTCTCCTTATTGTGAACTTTCATTTCGGGCGGAATGTAATGCCATTGAAAGCTAACAAAAAATTTTAAGTTGAAATATATTTCTGGTGAAACTCATAATAACGCTGTTAACTAAAATATGCGTTTTCCCAAGATCTTAAAAAATCAGTTACGTCAGTCCGTGAGATGAGGAACGATATACACAACTCACAATGGTAGTTAAGGGTTGGGGTAAGAATACCGAAAACCAACTCCCCGAAAATCCAACGCAGTTTTTTATTTTATATATTTTTTCGGGATTTCGATTTAAAATGTAAACGATAGTGAACAAGAATTTAACAGTTCATTCCCGTTGGTTTTTGATATGATCTTTATGTTAAATATGATTTAAAACAATAATTTATTTACACTACACTTATTATTATGATTTCTTTTTTTGAAGTTTTGTTATCTTTTATTTATTAAATGATTATTTTGTTTTTATTCAATGTTTTGCAATTAATGATTTTAAAGAATTATTAGCAACACATAGAAGCAGAAAAAAGTCAAAATATAATTTCGATACGCTGTCAAATTTGGGAAAGCAAGCAAGTCTATTATATCGCCAGAAACGCTGTGTTGTGGTTTGTGATATTTTTTTTTTTGGTTTTTACCTAAAAATTTAAAGCTTGAGCTTGAGGAACACTTGCTGCAAAACAATAGAAGTTTAAGAAAGGTCAGAAACAATAATTTCTAAAAACAGAACAAGATGGCGTTATAGTTGACGGCCTATTCTTTTATAATTTTAAATTAAATTAAAGCCCAACAAAATTATGTTTTAAATTTCAATTAAATTTTTATTAATTTCTATTGATTCTATTCAGTTATTTTATTTGTCTATATATTAACATTTTACATAATTAATTTACTGTTGATATTCTACTATGTATTCAAAAATATTTTATATGTCCAATGATTTATTTTGTATAATGTTTAGCTCTTGGTAATTAATACCAAGTTACATTCACAAATACTAATAAATCCAACGTTATTAATATATAAAAACGTTTAAAAATATTTACTTTGCTTAAAATCTAAAATCAATTACAATTAAAATAGAGTAGATAGATGGGTGAGAGGAGATGAATTAAAATACACAATGCATTCAGCACAGTTATTTATCAAGAAGAAAAAGTGTACTTTTTCTATATAAAATGAGAAAGATTTTCATGGTTATTTTTTGCTTTCTCTTGACTAAACTTATAAACTAAAGACTATGAAAACAATCAAAATGACGAACAGTCAATTATAAGGAAGCTAATTGAAAATATTTAAAAGAAAACAATGCACGCAAAATTTTTATTTTGTTGCTTTCTTTTTTACAAAAACGGTATGTCTTTGAATTCCGGATCGTTTTTAGGACGCACATAAACTTTTCCATATTTGGCCATGTACTTCTTAATGAATTCACGGGATTTATTTTTGACTGATTCAGTAACTATGAGTGTTTGGCCTATTGACTCGCAGTACTTTAGTTCCTTGACCATCACAAAGTGGGTTAGCTATAAAAAAAAGAGAATAAATATTAATTCAGAGTTAATATAAAACACGAAATTATATCAAAATGACTTTTCGGGTACAATATTAAAGTAATAATATATCTGCAGGCTATAGACGCATTCAAATTTGATTTCTTATCCTATAGCCAGTCAAACGATGAATTATTATAAACAAAAAACAAACATTTTTTTACCTTTCTTGCCAAATGATTGAAATCGTCATCAGTGAGAATTTTTCCAGTGAAACAAGTTTCATTGCGATATGGTTTTAAATGTTGAACAATAATTCCAGCAATTTCACATCGGAATTTTTCCCTAACTTTGCGGTATTTACTGCTACTGCTGCTACCTTCTCTATCTTTACTGCGTTTTGTACTAAAAATGTTTAAGAGACAGAGTTAATTAAATTTTTTTTTAATTTAGAGAAAAATTTAAATATAAGTAACATTATTATCTTACCTCTTGCTTGAATCCTTATTTTTATCCAGCTTTCGCTTTTTATGTTCGTCTTTATCCCGAATGGGCAGTGTCCGTTTCAGGGAGCGTTTTCGATGCAGTGCATCCAATTCGTCGACAATTTTGTCGCCTTGAACAATTTTATCAATAAGTGGACTATTATTACATTCAGCTTTAATATTTTCCTCCTCTTCGGAAGATAATAGATAATCCTGTATAGGAAGAACATCTGCAACACTTTCGCCGACTTCAGTAGTTTCTGATAAATTAGACGAATCAATGGGAGCTTGTTTTCCAATGAAATCACGTCGCTTTCTAATCTCCTCCTTGCGTTTACGTATTTTTTCTTTGTTTTCTTTGTATTTTCTTACTTCCATTTGGTTATAAATACGATCCTCTTCCTTGCGAGGCTAAAAGAAAAAAAACGAAAGAAAAATTCATATTTAGGTGAAATAAACTCCCTTTTCATTTACTTACGCTTATAGGTTTTTCTTCGACTAGCCTGTTGTAGCGCTGTAATCTTCTATCCTCTATTTTCTTTTCAATGTATGCTTGTAATTTGACTGGGTCAAGACCTAAAAAACAAATACCAAAAGTTGAACATCATTACATAGGCATAGAGAAATCTTCTTACCTTTTATGACTTCAATGTCATCCTCAGAACTGTCATTAATACCAGCTGTTGAAGAATCACTTTCTGAATTTTTCACCTCGGTATTGTGTTGTCCTGCCAAAGGTAGAATCTTAATTGGTGGCTCCCATTGGGGTATTCGAATTTTCACATGATAATAATAGATTTTTCCTTTGGGACTAATGGCAAATTTCCACAATGGGGGCAAGTCCATTTCTGGCAGTCGATAGTCTTCGGGATTTGTTGATTTTGGCTTAACTGGTACTTGAACGTGTGCATAACTAGGAGGTGTTGAGATAGCTTTTTTGTCAGTTGAATACCATTGACCGGTTGAAGGATTAACACAAAAAGGCATATTTTCTGGTCGCATTCGTTTAGGGTCGAGACCAAAGAAGCGACATTTGATATCGAATTCTCGGCGTTCTTCAGCTTGACGTTTTTCAGCTTCATCTCGAGCAACCTGGGAGAGGCAACAATTTGTAAGAACAACAAATTTCTCTGATATAGGAAATTATACATGTAATATACAAATTATTTAACATAGTATGAAATTAAGTCCCTAATGAATGTCTGTCCTTCTGTATGTGCGCGTGACTGATCTCGAGACCTACTGAACGAGTTTGCATGTGGTTTTCACTTTTATAATATGCATCAACCCAATAAAAATTTATAGACTAAAATGGTGTAAAAACTAAAAATGTCCGATAATATTTGGAGGATTGACGTCTCGTGGATAACTTTAGGACTGGACATTTTCCAAATTATACCTGCTATAAAGTGAAATGGATGGGATAAAACGATTGGATATTTATATTTTTAACCACTTCTTTTAAGGATGGCTTTAGCATTAAGCACCAACTCAAATCGTTTTCCGTCATTTTCAAAGTTGTGGATATTTTTTCTTCTTCATAAATCTCATGCCTCATGTTTTAATGAGAGTATTATAAGATACGCTAAGATTTAAAAAGATTGCATTTTATAATTACAATCAATTTGCTTCAGAAAATACCTGAAACATACTCCGCGGTTTCTCTTTAATCAAAAACAATATTTTGACAATATTTTAGAAACTTCGGGCAAAAACTGTAGTGTAAGTTTTTTTTTTTTGTCAATATTCTCAAATTTTTCATCAACTTTTGAATTTAGGAACCAAGAGGATTGTCGAAGTTTTCAAAGAATGCAACGCACAACAACGTGGATTGGGTGTGAAACTGAGAAGTTAGGCATGCGGAATCCTCCATCCAAGATTATATAGTAAGATGTTCTTTATAACTCAAAATTATTACTCTGACGTTTGTTGTCCCACTTGTAAACTAATTTAGCAGACATTTCATATCGGTTATTTAGAAGGAAAAGAAGTAACATAAATTTCTATTTCCACGGACGTTTAGTTTAAATAAAATATTCTTACTTAACTAATTATAATAATACCGAAAAATTAACTCACCTTTGCGGCAAAGAGTTCCCTCCGTTGCTCTTTGGACAGATGCGATTCACCAGCCAGACCACCAGTTGACTTATCAATACCGTCTTTTAGGCTGCTATTGTTTTGAGCATATTTTCTTCTTTCATTGACACGTTCTCTTTCCTTTTCTTTTGACCAATTAAATCGACCTTTTTGACCGCTTTTGCTCATGAATCGTTCTCGATTTCGATTTCGATCAGATCCAGATATTAAGCCCCTACCCAAGACCTTATACTGCCTATCAGCTTCACGTTCGTGTTCTTTCATTTGTTCAATTCGTTCCCGCTTCGGTATACGGAATACTTCTGGCAAATTGTCCCAAGTGTAAACCAATTTAGCAGCCAATTTCTGTAGTTCAGAACTGGCATCTTCTGTTACAGACGCTGGTGCGACTAGTGTCGGTGATCTGGATGAGGTATTTGCATTGGATTCTTTGGGCGATTCATCACTTGGTGAGTGTGATTCTTTGTTGTTCGACCAATCGCGTACAGTTTGGTATACCTTGCTGTCGGTTAACATTGTTTTGTTCGATATGGGCAAACACTCCAACGCACTCAACAATTCCATGCGAATCTCCATGCTCTTTTCAGTGTCGCGAGTGTCTAATACTTCACTCATCCAACCATGCAACAAACGTAAACCGTGGTAATCGAGGAATAATCTTCGACAAGGTAATTCTCCTTGGCGCAAAATTTGCAGAAGATTGATACGAGTCTCAAGCAATTTGGCTCGCACAATGAGCCGGGACAAACGAAGTGTATCAGCTTGATTACGCAGACCGCACTTGACAAGGAAACGGACTTCATCCTCAATATCGGGGTCCTCGAGAAACTGTTTGGGCTCCCGACGTTTGAGTTTTTCTTCGAGTAGACGTTTCTTTTCTTTTTTCTTTTTGAGAAGCAGTTCTTTTGTCATTTCTGGTACTTCCGCTGGCACTGGTTCTACTAATGTCGTCGGTAAAGTGACCGGATGTGGTGGGGACACAATTTTAACATCGATAGCAGGAACATCGGTACTGACAACGGGCACAAGAGGTTGTTCTTCCACATTTGCAGCAACAATTATTGGAGGCGTTGCAATTGGAACAACAGGCATCGGTACAACTGCCTCCGCTGTTTCTTCCTCCTCAGTCTCTTCACTTTCGTCTTCTTCATCGACCCCTTCATACTCCTCCTCCTCAGAGCTTGGTTCCGCACCAATCCAGCCACGACAATTTGACGATTCACAAAAGCATTTTTGTGCTTCCTTGCCATATCTTTGATATTGATAATCAAAAGTGATCTCCTCACCCGGCATAATGCTTTTCCTGCTAAAGAACCCAATCCTCAACTCACCATTGACTGTCCACTTCTGAGTCTCAGCATTAGGGTCGCAGGAGTGGTTTATGAATCGCGAGATATTACCCTTAGCAGTCGCATCTATCACCGCATCGCTCCGGAGTGCCATGAAGTAGTAATGTTTGTTCTTATCTTTAGAGTATTCGTTTATCCGAAACTCAAACTCATCGCCATTAATAACTTCACCAACATACTCCATGATAAATTCACCTGGCAGAATTTCAATGTCAGCCATAATTCCAAAGCCCTTCTTCTCTGTCCTGAATACACGACACGGAGAATAAAGGAATTTATTGAATCGCCTGTTCGTGCAACGTTCTCGAACCGTACAATCACCTCCGCATTCAATCATCAGCAATCGATTAAGGCAGTCCTCTCCACAGCCCAATTCCCCACGCTCTTCCTCTTCCGGAGTAAGAAAACAGTCACACAACATTCGTTTGGCTTCCTTGCTTATCACTCGTTCACATTTGTATTCATTCTCACGGATCACACGGAAGTTACTCAATCGTTCCTCCATATCTTTAAGGAACTTCGAATTCTTCGCCTCAACTTCTGCCAAATCCATTTTTTGATCGTCAATGGAATATAAAGTTTTTTCATCGTCTTTAGTTGAGAAGCGTTCTCTTTCGCGCACCAAACCACGTCCGACCAAGCATTTGGTACTTTTAGAGTTGTTCTTAATGCGATGCGAACGTCGAATTCCATTTGGAGTATCAACTTCACTGATCGAAGTATTGGTTGTAATTGTCGAACTCTCTGAATTCGAATTGGAGTTGTCATCATCTGGTGGTGTTTCTTCGGACTTCCCCTCAGCGACACCTTCTTCTAGCTTGCATTTCTTGGGCGTCATTTCTTCGGGTTTGAGGATATCCCTGTCCAGAGAAGTATCATCATCTGCATCTATTTTATAACATCGTTTTAATAGATTCACTCCGTCCTCGATGAACTTTTCAATATCCTTCAATGGATCCGGTAGCAAATCAGGTGATTTTTCTTTGACAATTTCAATAGGAGCCACTGGTTCTTCAACAATTGCTACAAGCGGCAGGGGTTCATCCTGAATTAATGGCGTTTCAGGAGAAAAGAATTTTGTTTCGGCTTTAGTCTTAAGTACTTGAGGAATCACAACTGCAGACGCAAGTATTTCTGGAGATTGCTTACTGCTTGAATCATCATTTAAAAAATCACTTGAGTCTGGTTCTAAAGATTGTATTTCTTCCATATCCTTTGCTTTTGCTGCCGCACTCTTTCGTTTCGATGTTGTTGACTCTTCGGAATGTTTTTTAACCATTTTGGGTGATTCCTTGGGTTGTTTTTTCTTAAGTTTCGGACTAAAACTTTCAGATTTTTTCAATTCTTCACATGGTTCGTTAGATTTTTTGGTAGTGGATTTTTTAAAATCTTCTTTAGGTGCTTTAGGCGAAGAAACTACAATTGTCTCTTTATCTTTTTCCTTCTTTTTCGAAGATTTTTTTGCCGAAATTGGCCGAAGAAGTGATTTCTCAAGGGATTCTATAAACCTCGAATCGAGTTGCCTTCGAGATGTGTGTTTTTGATCAATTTTAGTTGTCCCTTCTTGAGGTTTTATGGAATCATCTGATAGATTGGAATCAGATGAGAGAACTTTCATATCAAGTTCTCGATTGGGTTCGTCATCTTTCATTGTGGTTGGACTGTCTTGAGCTGGAATTATCTGTTCTGGTTGCTGTTCCCAATTTTTTCTCTTTCTTCCGGGTGTTGTTTCTTTTTGGGTGGTCACTTTGTCTCTTGATGTAAGTGAATCCAACATAGATTGCAATTGTTTATTGAGGTCTTTCTTTGAGGTAAGTTCAGGTTTTAATATAGAAAAACTTGAATGAGACGATGGAACAGATTCAGTAAGATCTGCCCCTTCAGGTTTGGATTTGATTTCAAGAACCAAGTTAGTTTGTTCAAGAATTTTAATTGTATCTTCTTGTACAATTGCTTCTGAATTGCTGCCACCAGCTCCTTCTTTTGTGGATTCACTGGATTCTTGAGACATTTCCTCTGGAGTATGCGAAGGGGAGATCTGCTCTGCATAATTTTCAGTGATCGAATGTGTTTCGTTGCATGATGTCGTTGGTATAATCGAAACGTCTGTAGATAATGGCTCTTTACTCTCAGCAAATGATTCGCTTTCAGCAGTTTTTCGCTTATGTCGTGAATTTCTTTTATTATCATCGTCGAGCTCATAAGGTGCCTTCTTTATTTGCAAATCCACATTTGTTGTAGTTTCGTTAATTGAGCTATTTTGAGCAACTGGCACAGACAATCTTGTTCCCTTCTTTGTCTTTGATAATTTTATTGTTTCTTGTGGTTGTTTTGTCTCCGATGAACCAGAACTTGAAGAAGTATCGTGTTTTTCAAATAACACATTTATTGCTGACTGAGAATCATGCAATGTATTCTTTAGTTCTTCTTCGATTTGTAGGTTTTCTGAACTTTTTGCAAAAAGTCGAGTTCCCTTCCTTGCTCGTGTCAGTTTTGCTGGTTCTTTTAGTTGAGTATCTTCCAAACATGAATTAGAAACATCGGGTATTTCCGATACACATAGATTTTCCTGCATGTTTTCAACTTGTATTGTTGATTGGGAGTCTTTTGTTTTCAGCAGCTCTTGTTGGATTTGTAAGTTGTCTGGACTTTTAGGAGAAAATCGTGTTCCCTTACGAACCCTTGGACTTTTTAAAAGTCCCTCAGGTCGCAATACTACAGGGGATTTTGAAATATAACTTGGTTCTTTAGTTTGTTCAATCTCATTTATTCGATCGATAATATCGTCTTTAATTTTCTCATCAGACAAGGCTTTTAACATAGTCTCTGAGCCAACGAGCTTTTGCTCTACCTCAATTGTAGAATTATCTGGACTTTTGGGAGAAAATCGGGTTGGTTTTCTTTTTCTCTTTGGCGTTTCTGGTAATTTCAAAGAATCAGATAAAGAATTATTAAGGGGTTCTGAGACCAAAGTCATTTGGAGGATTTTCGACTTTTCTGTTTCACTTTCTAATTTCAACTGTGAGTCTTCTGTAGGCGCATCGACTTTAAGTTCAATACCTTGGTATTCTTGCTGCGGTACAACTTCAATATCTTTCAAATTTAAACTTTTTGGAGATAAACGCGTAGTTTTTCTTATTCTAGGAGAAGCTAAGTCAGGTTCTTTTTGTACATCAGTTTCATCGCTTTTCCTCAAATCTTCTTTCGTTTGTTGACATTCTTCAAGTTTAAGTTCTTCTGGACTTTTTGAAGAAAATCTTGTTGGCTTCCTTTGTCTAAGCGTTTTTACAGCTTGATCAGAATTTAGAATATCCAGTGACATGAAATCACCGTCAGTTTTCTTTTCATCGTTTTCTGAATTTTCTTCGCTTCTTTTTCCCGAATTGGAATTGGTAGTTTCCATTTTTTTTAAAGATAATCGGGTTCCTTTCCTTGTTCCAGAGAACTTTGCTGGTTCCGTTGGCTTTAAATTACCATCTTCTTTATCTTCATCGACTTGAACGACTTCTTGAATTACATCATAATTTTTGTCCTTCTCTGGTAAATTTTCATGGGACAGATCATTACTCGGCATAAAATCTGAGATTTTTGTAGTTACTTCTTTCAAATTTGGGGATTTATTTAAGTCTTCCATTAGAGTGTCAGTTTTAGTAGAGCGAATTCGAGAACTTTTATCGTCATGATGGGCATCTGTAGATCGATTTTGAGAAGCTTCTTCATCATAATACGATTCTTTAAGTTTGTCAGTTTCTTCATCTTTTTGCTCAGCCAACTTCTCCTTGTATTCTTGTTTACTTCTCAAGCAAACCGGGCTTTTTGTGGATAGCTTCATACTCTTCCTTTGTTTGGGAGACTTCGACTGGAAAACAACTACTGGATCCAAAACATCTGTTGATGTAGATGAAAAATCCTTAATTTGCAAACAATTCTCTTCAGAAATATAGTGAACATCCTCTAAAACTTGAATTGGAGATTTGTTACCTTTGTCATCCTTGAGGAAGCACTCTAGCTGCGACTTTTTGCATTCTGAACTTTTGTCCGGTAACTGTTCTATGTCACTTGTTTTCAAAATTTCCACAACTCTTTCTTTATTGTCAAGTGGAGTTTCCAAATCTTCACTTTTACTTTGTGATTCGTTATTTCTAGGATCACTGCCTTGAGATCTTAAAGATAGTCTTGTTACTTTTCTCGGTCTTAAAACGTCCACTTCTGTGGAAGAGACAGGTGATGATGAGGAAGAAGATTTTGATTGCTGAACTTTGCTTCCGGTGTCCTTAGAACTTTGATCACTTTCTGATTCTTTCGAAATGTCTGCCGAGTCTTCATTTTTTATTTCACTTGCGCACTTGGAAGTATTTCGGATTACTTTTCTCGATTTTATAACTTTAGTTTTAGCTTCCAGTGTTGATTCGTCTTCAGTTTTAGACTTACTTGTTAAAGGATCTTTTTCTTCCCCTTTATTAGATTTTAACAATTCATCTTTTTTCTCTGCTAGCTCTTGGGTCTTAACTTCAGCTTGTTTTGATTTACGTGGCAAATACTCCAATGCCAAATCTGGTGGACTGAGATTAGCTGAAGGAATATCTTCAAAATCACTTGCACTCGATATAGTCTTTCTTCGAGTCCTGGTTAATCGGACTGATGTATTTTTACTCGAATCATTTCCATCATCTGACAACGTACCGGATTCTGATGAACTGTATTTGATTGGAGCAAAACGTCTAGTTCTTTTTTTCGACTTAGCTCTTGGACTGATTGATGTCTCAGTTTTGGGAGTTTCTGTTTTACTTTCTTCATTTGCAGTTAAATTATTTGTGGTATCATTTGTTTTGTGAGTTTCTATTTCAACTCCAGATGCGGCTTCATCTTGAAGCAAAGGTTTATTAGGTAGTTTTTGCCTGACTTCTTTTTCTTCTCTCTCAACTCTTACTCTAGATCTTCCAGATCGAGTTTTGGACGTGTGCTGGGTTGCATCAGAGCCTTCACTTTCTTCTGTGTCTCTGTCGGGTTCCGATGACGAACACTCCAATCGGACAGACTTTCTCCTATCCATCAGTTTTTCTAATTCATTAAACTTTATGTCGTTATATTTTGATTTAATTGAGTCCTTATTGGAAAAGTTTTCCGAGCAATCACTATCAGATTTGTTGGATTGTGTTTTGTTGATGTTACCAGGTGTTATTTCAGATTTGTTTCTAATCGCTCTCAATTGAGGTTGTTGATCAAGAGAAACTTTTTGGGTATTTCTGGATGAGCGAGTAGATCTTCCCTCAGACGACGATGAAGAAGAAGACGAGGTTGATGAAGATGATGATGTCAAGGAGGAAGAGGAATTTTTGGATGAGGAACCCGTCAACGATGATGATGACGATGAGGACGAGGAGGATGTTGAAGACGCATTGGAGGAACTCTCTGAACACAAGCTGCTGGTTTCTTCTTTAGATTTATCATCGATCACATTTTCCGTGACAATTTGTTTACAATTTTTCGGAGATTTCTCATTACATTCCGAACTCTCTGATGATGAATCTGGAGTACCGGAAGATTTTGGACTCTTTTTCGAGGTTTGCTTTTTTGTAGGTAAAATTGAAGAACGCAATCTTAACGATTCTCGCCGTCGATCTGAAGTTGTTGTGTCAGTGCTTGATCGATCTGTTGAATCAATAGTTGATTCTCTTTCGGATTTTGTATCTTCTTCTTCTACAACTGGGCGTTTGGTTGTCTCGTCAACTTTTGAGGCTTCTTTTACTTCAGACAGTGAAGTTGGATCTTTTTCAAGGATTTGATATTCGGTTAGATTTAGATCGTCTAATTTTTCTTGCATTATGCCTCTAGATCTAGTTTGTTTTGGCAAAATCAATTGTTCTTGCTTATCAGAATCGGAGAGTGGTTTGTTCTCAGTTCCACAAAGAAGGGCATATTTGTGATGTTTTAAGGATTGATCTACACCTGTTTCACTTTGAGGAGAATCGGAATTTGTTAGCCTCTTTGATGACGGAGTTTGACTTTCATCCGGCAAACTTATTTCCTGATTTTGAACACTTTCTTTCGAAATAATGGGTGAAACTTCTTTATCAGATGCGCCCGTCTGAGATTGGGTATCACCTTCAGTCGGCGTATCAGAAGCTGCTTGAACTTTATTACTTTTTCTTTGCTTTTTTGATGCTGCTGGAGTTGGTGGTTTACCTTGAACAGATTGAGCACTTCTTAGGCTACGAACTTGTGGAACGATTTTTTCTGCAGAATATTCCGATCTTTGACAAATTTCCTCAGTTTCTTTCTGATTTGCCTTCATCGGCTTGGAAGAAGTCTCTTGTTTTTGACTTAATGAAATATCCTTATAAAGGGCGTCATCTTCAAGGATGACCATGTTAACCGTATCGTCTTTCTTCGGTGAGATGACGTTTTTCATTGATTGTGCGTCTTCTATAATACTTGTCGATGGACTACTGGCAGCAATAGTTTCAAGTGGCAGGTGAAGAGCTGCTTTTCGAGAAGAACTACGATTTCTTAATGAAAACTCAATATTCTGAAGTGCAGTTGATTTATGAACAACTTCTAAATTCACTTCCTGTGACTTCTTAGGGAAAACTTCTTCGATCAACTTACAACTTCTACCTCTGCGTTTGTTGGGCGTTGAATAAGTTTCGTCAATGGGCGTTCCTAAGCAGCTACTAATTTCAATGACACTACTCCCAACGGAAGCTGCGTTGGAAGTGTCACTTTCAAGTAAAATTATAGGTGACGTCGCACATTTTTCAACCTCTTGCCCTTTCGGTGGCATTGTTTTAGATTTACTTTTATTTTTTATTGCGTCTTCGTTTGAATTCTCATCATTCGTAGAGGACAGAACCTCTATTGGCTCAGTAGCTTGCTCGAAACTGTATTCAAGTGGCGACTTTTGTGGCACCAATGAAACTCTCTTCACTGCGATTCGGATTTTTCTGCGCCTTTTCTCACTATCATCAGAACTATTTGTTTCGGTGCTGTTGCTTCGCCCAAAGAGCGATATCTCGTCGGCTTTTCTCCCCTTGGGCGAGTTCCCTATAGATCCCGTTGTTGATTCGTCTGAACTGTGATTAATCGATGTGAATACATCCTCCTCGGCAGCAACAAATGAATCATCAGTGGAATTATGCATGCAGTCACCCAGAATTGTTGGTTGTGGTAGTGTAACAGCACTGGCGTCTAGATTTTCTTTCAAATCAATACCTGTGGTTGAATTTTCGTCTATGAGACTAACGTTACTCCCTATTACATCGAAGTCCTCTTCTTTAGATATGTGTTTTTCTCCAGATAGTCGTTTATTTGCGGATGATTCAAAACTATCATTAGACGACGATGATTCTGTTGTGCTTTCAATGAAGACTTTGGTTTTAGCTTTGCGTCCACGCTTCTGCTTAATCGCAGTCGATGTCGATGTCGATGGCTCACATCTACCAACTACACGTCTTCTTGCTGGTGTTGCTGACGCCGACGCCGCCACCACTGCTTTGGAAGTGCTGGCGCTCTCGAGTTTTGTGACTATTAAACTGCTAACCTGTTTGGGTTTCATCATACTGGCCGTGAGTATATCTTGTGTTCTACTCAAACGTCTAGCTATTGGTGAAATCGCTGCTAAATTAAGTTCACCACCCTCCAAAGGCAGTTGCTCCAGCTCGCCCACACATTGCTGAATTGTATGAATCAGGGCTCCGGGCGGTGGTGGTGGCCGGGGTGGTAGTTTATTCTCAGAAATCGAATAGCGCCGAAAAATCGCCGATTTTTCAATAAAATTCTTTTGCTTACTGTCCATCTCAGCTTTGCTAACCTGTCCCGCGCCAACTTTGGGTGCATTTGAATCGATTCGTGCCTCAATTTGAATTTTATGACTCTTTCGATTTTTGTTCAACAAATCACGAACGTCGAATTTGATGGTTTTCTTACGAGAACTTCGACGGCATTCGGCCGAAGTGCCGATGCTGCTCCCGCCTGGAACAGCATCATTGGAGGAATCTGCATCCGTGGGCGATGATGAGGAATCTTGTTGTTGTTCTGCTATTGGATTACGACCCAACCGTCTTCGACCGCCGGGTGGATCCATTTGCATGACAGCGTTTAGCTAAGCAAAAAAAAAAAACAATGAAAAATTAACAGAAAGTGTTATACATATGGCAAGTACAAATAATTAATCAAATTAAAAAAAATCACACTCAAAACGTAGATTAACAACAAAAACAACCAGAAATGAAGTTATTTTTGTTTATTTTTTTAATTTACTTTATTTTTTTGGCTAAAGAAAGTTACGCGACAAACTGTTATACACACGTAATTCACAGCTCGATTAGAGACTAGCGGGTATTTAGATGGTTGGTATTTACATCTAATCACGTGCAATTGATATTTTTATGCACACAAATTAACATGCCGTTATAATGGATAAATCACGTAAGTCAGAAGCAGCATAATCCTTCTTAATCTTTCTGTCTCGCTAGAGTATTATTTTTCGCCGGAGACAAGGAAGGGCGAATAAATTGTACTCACCTTCGTGGAGCGCCGAGTAGATGATAATAATTCTTGCTTAATAGATTTCTTTCGTAATAGATTTTGTTTTGAATAATCTTTGGGACGTTTAGCTACGGAAGACGATTGTGTGGGGGGCTGCTGCGGCTGCCTTGTGGAGCGACCCATTTTATTTTTTCTACTTTAATTCTTCGGTGCCTGCACACAATCGACAAAAAATTTTAAGTATGTTTATCTTATTCTTGATTGTACATTATTTTCAGCTTTCTGTTATAATTCCACAGTTTCTATACTATGCGATATATATAAGTCAATCTACACATTAGTGGATGAAGAGAAAAAAAAGTGTAATTTTCCATGGAATGGATCATGAAAATTTCACGAGGAGCGGGCCGATTGAATATAAAATAAAGTGAATTGCTCGAAATAGAGGTGACAAATTACCTTTTTATGCATTTCTGTGATTCCTGGGTAGTTTAAAATCAAGCCTGGCGATGATAAAGATGACTGCGATTAGATGATGGCGACGAGTTGCTGCTGGAGACGGATAAAATTTGATGTTGATGGATGATGAAGGGGTAGGGCAGCAGCGCGCAGAACTTCAATCGAAAAAAAAATTCTTTTGTGGGCATTTAAATGACGATAATTGGTTTATTTTGGATGGAACAATTGATTATTATTATTTTTATATATTGACTTACTTGTTTGCTATTTTTTTCATGAAGAATTTAAAGAATTTTGTATTTTTTTAATATTGAATGCATCTTCTCTTGCTTTTCGTTTTAGTTCATCTTTTTTTCGTGTGATTGAAAAAGTAGAATATTTTTGACAGTTGCTTTCGTTCCCAATGGAAGAGGATGTGTTCGTAAATTGAGTAATTTATTGGTGTACAAGATAAGGAATTCCTTTTGAATTTATGGACTTGAACTTCCAGTCTTTTTTGGTGCACTTTCACACGAGGAAGTATATCTTTAAAAATAGGGGTATTCATGCAATTATGTATATACCGGTTAACTGCTTTTAGACGACTGCAAATTTTAAGGATGTTTACGTCTACGGATGTCGCCTACATGCTTAAAAATTGCAGGGGGTTAATTGCAGAGTCCTAGCTCTGTATTTTAAAGTTTTTGATAATTTGCTTTGTCGAACGACCAGAGTAGTAAATGTCAACTCTAGTCCGACGACCGAAAATTTAATTTTACATATTCTTAAAATGAAAGTAAAATAATAAAACAAGAATGGAAACAAATGAAATTAATGCGCTTGTATTGGTGCAAGTTATGCAATTCGCGTCACTTTCACTCTATGAAAATTTTGTTTTCAAATGAAATCGGTACGACAGTCGTAGTCGTTGAATGTGAACGCTACTAAAACGACTCGGGTCGGGCGACACGTCGTTGAATGTAAACCCCTCTTTAGCAAAATTTCTCAGTTTTTCTGTCAAAACTCTGAGAAAAAAAAATCTTGGATTCGCTTGCTACACTTTTGAGTAGGAAAAATTTCTGAGATTTATTTTTCTGAACGAGCCAAATGCACTTTATTTGAACGTACCCAAAGTGCGATATTTAAAAATCATTTGTACTGAATGTAATCAGAGTAATGACAAATTCAAATTTTTTTTGCGTTTTCTTGTTGTAGGAAAGGAGCTTTGTTCACCATTTTTCTTAATTTTATTTCTTTATTAAAAAATACTGAAATCCAAGAGATAAGAATCAGTTGTCATCTTTACATAAAGAAATTCAAGTAATAACAGCGATATAAAATTCGCAGGATGTCCATCCAAATATTGCAACCACCAACTAGGAAAACAAAACTCTTTGAAGATCCTAATCACACCGACATAGTTTCAGAAACATTTGAGAAATTCTACCAGGAACAAAAATTCTTAGACCTCGTTCTTATAGCTGCAATCGATAATGTCAAAGTTAAAGCCCACCGAATAGTTGTATCAGCAGCCAGCGACTATTTTATGGGAATGTTCTCGAGTACACTCAAAGAAGCCAATTCTGACGAAATAGTGCTTCAAGGCATAGACGGGGTGACTTTGATTTCGATTATTGAATTCATATATTCGGGCTCTATGATATTGAACAGTGAGACGGTGCAAAATATTCTAATAGCTGCAGACTTTTTGCAAATGAAGGAACTAATAGCAGCTTGTTGTCAATTCATGTCTGAGCATTTGGACGTCAACGACTGCCTTGAGCTAGCCGTTTTTGCAGATACCCTCAATTATAATGAACTCGCTCAGCAAGCTTACTCTATGATTTTAAATAATTTTGAAGACCTCTGCAATGAGAACGAGTTTTTGGAAATGAATCATGAACAATTGATAAAACTGATTTCTTTCAAAGACGAGGCAGATTGCTTGGTTAATGAGGAAACAATCTTTTTAAGTATTGCAAATTGGGTCGAACATGACAAAGCCAATCGGGAACCCTTTGTATTCGATCTTTTAGCAGTTGTACAGTTCCAGTTACTGGATCCAAGGTTCATTTTAGAAAACAGACATTCCGTTTGCACGTCAGTCGAGTGCTACGAGATGATCCTCAGCTGGTTGGAGTGGCATTTACTGTCGATTAATCATCAATCGCTTGAGTTACAATCGAATACAATTATTAAAAAGAAAAACGTCATACTCGTCATACCAGGAGGGACATCGACCGACGAACTGAAGACACAAAGATTTAGGACACAATTAAACTGGTGGTCCGACCTTGAGCTTCCCAGCTCACCTATACGCAAGGAATGTTTTAGCGTCACTGTCATAAACGAACGTTTGATTATTGTTGGAGGAAAGATTACGACTAATGGTATATATTCAAGCTCCGACAGTGTTGAATGCTTACATCTTGGGACTATGGAGTGGTCAGAGCTCCCACCTTTGCAACAATACAGGCATAATTGCGCTGTTATTGAAATGAATGGAGAAATGTATGCTATCGGTGGGAGTTGTGGATCAACTTTACTCACATCAGTGGAGAAATATAACTTTTTTACTGGTAAATGGCGTTTCGTGGCCAGTCTTCTCAAAGATATTCGCATCGTCGAAGCGGCAGTTCTCGATGGGATGATATATGTCATCGATGTATGTAATGCTTCATTGCAATGCTATGATCCCTCGACCGACGAATGGTCTTTCAAGTCATTCAAACAAGAAGTTTCTAGATACTTTGGTATTACTGCGGGATGTGGATATTTATACGCTGTTGGAGGATACATAAACGGAAAGCCAACCCAAACTGTTGAACGCTATAATCCCAACGATAATACTTGGTCATTTGTGGCTCCAATGGAAGAACCACGAACTGGTGCAAAATGTGCCCTCCTCAATAATCGCATTATTGTTTGTGCAGGCCGTGATAATAATGGATTGACTAATCGAGTTGAAGAGTACAATCCAAGGACAAATAAATGGAAGCCATTAGCACCACTACTAAGTGCCATGGATGGTCGTACAAAGATTTTGAGTTATTAATAAAATGTTAAATGAATTTTCTATTTTCTGAAAATATTGGACTTTTTTGTTTTTATCTCTTTTGTTTAGTCAAATGATTTAAGGGCGTATATAGACTACTATAGAATAATACTGCAGAAAGGCTGTAATCTTATGTTTTTCTTTCTTTTTTTAACGACCTACAATAAATTGAGCTAACTGCAATGATTTAGCAATACAGCCTTCACCCGGGCCATATTACTGCGCCTTTCTGGATATTGAGCATTGGTTTATGCCCCGAAAAAGTATCTGGTTTGGTTTCTAAGGTTTTGTTAATCTAATATACATTTATTATGTACATGCATATATTAATGAGATTGCAAAAAATGAAAATATTTAATAGATATGGTTGAGAGTTGTAAGTCGGCCTAGGTTCTTCACGAGCTGTTTCCCAACCATTTTTATGTGCGGGGATTTGTTGAGTTGTGTCGTTTTTTTTTCCAGTTGAAAATTTGTTTTTTTTTTTTTTTTTAATTTTAATCAGTGTGGAAGGTTTTTTGAAATGCAACCATGTGCATATCCAAATTCTAATTTAAAGATTTGTTTCAATTTAAATATCATGGTTTTATTATTATCGATCGTTGGTATAAATCTCCACTTGCTAACCAATCAATTCTAAATAAATATTGTTTATTTCTTTTCCGCAACTGGTGGAACATCAGCTGGAGTTTGATTTTTGTTTGGATCATCTGGTTTCATAGCAGGGAACAGCAGAACCTCCTATAAAAAAAAAAGTTGTGATGAAAAGTTAAAGAAAAAGAGACATCATTAAATAACATACCTTAATATTATTAGAATCCGTAAGGAACATTGTCAAACGATCAATTCCTAGACCCCAACCACCCGTTGGCGGCAGACCATATTCCAACGCTGTACAAAAGTTCTCATCAACTAATTGCGCCTCATCGTCTCCAGCCGCCTTATCACCAGCTTGTTGTTCAAAGCGTTCACGCTGCACCGCTGGATCATTTAACTCAGTGTAGGCATTGCAAACCTCCTTTTTCATTACGAATAATTCGAAACGTTCGGTCAATCCGGGCTCACTACGATGATACTTGGCCAATGGACTCATCACTTGGGGATGGTCACAGATGAAAGTAGGATTAATACATGTCTCCTCGATAAAATCACCCACAAGTTTGTCCAGCAAACGAGCAGTAGTCCTTGGAGCTGGACACTCAACTTGATGTTTAATGCACAATTGACTGAGAAATTCAGCAGTTTCCTTTTTATGGAAAGTAGTTGGACTGGGGAATTTGACATTCAACTTTTCTTCAAGTGTTTTGATCATCGATACACGCCTGAATGGGGGTGTAAAGTCGATTTCTTGCTCTTCACCCTCTGGACCGTCAGGATGGTATTTAATTTTGTAAGATCCATGTACGGCTTTTACCATTCCTGAAATCATATTCTCAGTCAGTTCGATGAGGTCATGATAATCAGCGTAGGCCATGTAGAACTCACATGTTGTGAATTCAGGATTGTGAGTTAGATCGATGCCTTCGTTTCGGAATTGCCGTCCGATTTCATACACACGATCCAAACCGCCAACTACTAGCATTTTGTGATATAATTCGGGTGCGATGCGCATGTATAGATCCATGTTTAGGTCGTTGTGATGTGTGATGAAAGGTTTGGCGGTAGCACCTCCAGCAATCATATTCATCATAGGAGTTTCAATCTCAAGAAATCCCATCTTATCAAGGAATTGACGAACGTATGCAATAATCTAAAATACGCCAAGTGGAAATCAAGGAAATCAATATTAATTAATTAATTAAAGAATGTACATAATTGATTATTTGGCAAAGCGGTAATAATATATACACGGACATTATCTATGTATAATAAAGGAAAATAGACGATAAGCGGCTATACTTTTTCCAAGATTTTCATGCGCTAAATATTGAAAGTCTAATCAAAATTGGTTTTAGAGGTTATGTTCCATACAAAAATATTTTTTTTTTGGTTTCTGAAAGGAGGGACTAATCAACTTTCTTTTGAATCTGTTTAACCCTATCTTTCCTCTTTTCTTCATTTCCGAAAATGACAGTTATACAATGGAATAAAAATAATATATCGGGAAAAATCCAACTAAACTTTGGAGATATTCAAATGCGGTAAAAAATAGTTGGATATGTATGTAAATATAGCGGACCTTTTTTCCATAATAAGCATTTTACTACCTACCATTGACAAAATTTTTTAAACAGAAAATAAAGATCAGTTTTGCTATACCTTAGCTCTTATCTGGAAGGTCTCTCTGACTTTGTTGTTAAGAATGAGATCCAAATATCTTTGACGGAAGCGAGTCTCCTTGTCCTTGAGTCCGAAATGTAGATGTGGTAACATATGCAAACATGGTGACAGTAATTTTATCTAAAATAAATGAAAACAACAATCAAACCCCTTGCATTATTCTAAACTCATAACCCTTACCGTCCTTGGAATAACAGACAGTTCACCTTTCTTGGTTTTTCCAGGATAGCCATTGATTCCAATTATATCTCCACGACGGAGTTTTGTCAAATCACTTTCGAAGGCTGATTCGTTCTCGTACAATTTAGCATTGGCCATTACTTGCAGTTTGACTCCTTCGCCACGCAAGTCATAGAATATCAATTTGGCTCCAGACTCACGGATTGCATGAACACGTCCAGCAACACTTGGAAAAATATTTTTTTTAATTAATGAGTAGAGAAGAGACCAAGAACAATTACCTTAGGTTAATATCCGACAACATGTCACCATCCTTCAAGTCAGAGTACTTTTCAATGAAGTTCTCTAGCGATATGCTAACGTTGAACTTATGCGGGTATGGATGAGCGTCAGGTGTTTTTTTGAGCTCAGCTACAGCAGAAGATCGCAATTTGAAGTACTCATTCGGTGAGATTTCTTCTTCATTGATTTTTTCTTTCTTGTCGGTAGATGCTGATTTTGGTGGAGCTGGCTTTTCGGCCTTTTCTTTCGCTTTTTGCTCGGCCTTTAATCTTCTTTTTAGTTCACTGTAAATTAAAATTTTTAAAGGTTTTTGTATGCAAATTGGGAATAATCCTACACATTGGATGCCTTACTGGCATAGCCGTGGTCTTGAATTATTCTAACAGGCGCAACTACTGCCTTAAAATCTATTCTACAACCAACCGCCCTGGATGCTATTTTGAAGAGCACCCGATGCTGATGCAATAACTGTGTTTGCATTTCTTTTATTCACATAAGTGATGGATTCATCAAACAAAGTGAAGACTTTCTTCCAAGCTTAAAAATCCCATGTACACGTGCAGCGGCGAAAAGTTTTACTTGTCATATTGGACAACGACAGCTGAGTGTCATCATCTTGCAGCAGCATGCACATAACCAAAGATCTACTTTTGATTCCTATTTCTCAGTATTAATTATATCTTATCAATAATTTGACTTACTTTTTCGAAAGTTCACCAGTTGGTTGTGTCATTTTTATAAATTAAAGTGAATTATATCAACACGTAACTTTGGGTTATTATTTTATGTTTGGTTGTATATAATTCTGCCAAAGCAGCAAAATCGAGTTTTTTAGATTTAAGCGGACAACGCGTTGACACTTGATAGTTTATGAGTGGTAAATTCAAAATTTTAGTACATATTCAATGAACATGTTCAGAGGAGATCCAATAGCAATATGCCTATGTACCTGTTTACATAGACTGCTTTTAAACGCTGCAATTACACACTGCGATTTTTAATTCATGTTGTCGGGGGACGTATGCGTTGGCCGGGGTAAACAAAGTTGCGGAGGTAGAAATATTGCAGAGTTATGTCTCTTTCTTCTTTGTGCTTTTTCTTATTGTTTGAAATAAGCGGAGTAAAGAGTGTGAAGATATGTTTCCTTCTCATTTAACAAAAATCGCAGGTAATAAAATTTGCAGCGTTTAAATGGATGTTGCAATTTTGGGTGGAACCGACAAGCTAGAATTTAAATTTTAAGATGTCGGATAACAAATGAGAAAGTAAGTGTAAAAATCTCACACATGACACACATATAGACAGTAGAGATCTGCACACCACCCTTTTACATTGTTGTTGGATTTCATATCTATTTATACCCACAAAATGAAATTACTAAGAAAATTAAACAGTAAAATAAAAATTGTCATCAAAATGTTTCGCATTTTCAGCATTTTTGGTAACGTGAAGTTTCTTGCGAATTTGCACAATATTTCACAATTTGCTGTCAAAACAAATGACAAAAAAAATTGTTTTTGCAAAATTTGTTGAAAAAAATCTTCTTAAAAACCTTTTTCGATATAAGGTTTTGAGGCAGAAATAGAATGGTTCCACCTTTAAATTTTTTTATTTGGCTGATCTCGTCTGCCACATGTTCTTCAATAATCGAATCGCGTCCTTTGTATTGTAAAATCTCGTCATTTGTTAGAGCAATGCTATGTACTTTTCCATAAATAAAAAAAAAAAAATTCAAATTCAAATTTATTTATTTTCTTAAGTTATGTATTTTAAAACCGAACCGCAAAAAAAAAAAAAAGCTATCCTCAGCTCTCTAGCAACTTCCTAATGTTCTCATCATCGGCAACCTCCAAAGCTATAGATCCCTCATTATCCCGCAAATCTTTATCAGCACCAAATTTGATTAATATCCTCAGGCAATCAAAATGTCCACAGCTGGCTGCATAATGAAGGGACGACTGTCCATCAGAATCCTGCAGATTCACATTGGCTCCAGAAGAGAGAAGGTATTCCAATATATCGCCAGCATTCCGATCAGTTGCCCAGTGAATTAGTCCCATGCCACTGCCCCCTTCTAGTTCGTTAATAGAATCTTTCACAAGAACTCTCTTCAAACCTGTGAGATTGTTCTCCTTAACGAAATCGAATGAATTCTTACTATTTTCGTCGATCTGTTCTTCTTCGACTGCATGCACAGAGTGAACAACCCAGCCACTTTTTCCCGTTGATTCGTCCACAGCACGCCAATCCGGATCGAGCCGGGATATCTTTTCAGTGTATAAACGTCTGGCTTCCTTTTGATCCATCTCGCCCAGTGCATTCCATGCACTCCATTTGGATCTAGCCTGTGCATGAAATATACCTGGCTTGGTAATGTTACACTTGCCACAGGTGCTTTGTTTGTACAGACCATAGAGTTCCAGCAAATCGCCGGGAGAAAGTTGCGTGTGAATCTTCTGTAGGGCTTCGGCTGCTGAATTAAAATTTAAATCAGTGTCACTGTCGCTATCAGAGAAATCGGACATTGTCCTTGCTTTGCTTATTACTAAATATTAAAACTAAGAAATTTATTAATGAATTGGATTTTCTTTCGGACGGACAACAATTTAACTATGTTTCTGGACGTTCAGGTAATTGCCTTCCAGAAGATGCCTCGGTTCGTTTTCGACTTTTTGTAGCAGCGACAAATTGTTAAATGTAACAAAACCGTATCCTTTGGATAGACCTGTTTTTTTATCGAATACAACACTGGCGTTAAGGATTTTTCCGAAATCCTTGAAATAAGAACGCAACTCCTGATTGCCCACCGTCCAGGGTAGATTTCCAACAAAAAGTTTGTGTAATCCTCGAGCAGTGCGTGCAGATGCCATTGCCTTTTATGAATAAATTGATGAATAAATGTTTTTCGGTTTTTAGAATATCTGAAATAGTATTTTTATTGCATAATGTGTAATTTTTGCTTGTTAAATAAAATATTTTTATTACCGTGCGGCAGCGGCAGTGATCGAAACTGGAAAATTTTCACAAATGACAGTTGTCAGTTGTGACAGTTCGAAGAAAAATGTGCCTAAACTTCTATTTGGCGATCATAGTGCTACTAATGGAAATAATCTGAACTAATCAATTCTCTAGAGACCTAAAGGGTGTTTCAAATTATCTTAGCCCCCTACACTGTCTAGTACATCTGGCTGCAGTCAACTACTTCTAATCTGTGGTCGAAGTTGTTTGAAGTAGTTCATTAATAGCCGTGTTTTTTTGGGAATCTATACATATTACAGTAAGAAATTCCCAAAAAAACGCATCGGCAGTAGCCTGGTTTTTATATTTCACGTTTGGCACTACCGAATAACAGCTGTCAGAATAATTAAAAAAAATATAAATAAAAGAAAGTTTGCTACAAATGAAAAGGAAAACAAAAAATAACTTGAGCCAAAAATTAATTATAGTTACATAAAATGGACAATTTTTCAGAAGATATGGTAAGAAAACATAGAAAAAGATATTCTTTCTTAAATAATTGAGGTTAGATAATTTACTTATGAGAATCTAAGAATGAAAGCGTTTCGTTCATCATCTAGAGAGAAGTACTAAAAAGTACTTTGCAAGTTTCAGTGAAAAGCACATATTCACGACATTTCAAAATAACAATTTCCCGTTAAAGAGCTATCGACAGAGTGAAAAAATGAACAAATATCCGCAGTTTGCAAATTATTTTGTTTTGGAATTTGTGTTTGTATTTTTGTTAATAAAATGTTTACAGCCGATTTAAATATTTTTCTCATAATAATATAATAAAATCTATGCTCTTGCTGCTTGGCAGATACAAAAACAATATCCCTGGCTTTTACAGAAGCTCCCAAACAAAATTGTTTTACTTGCAAAGTAGGAACTTTGGGTAATTTTGAAATTTATTGAGTTTTCGAAATTCCAAGATTTCAGGCTGAGTGCGCACTGCTATGCCCCCACAAGGAATTAGTTGTGAATTCATTTAACATGTTTATTGTTCACACCACCCCCAATAGTTGAAAAATACCTTCATATTGCACTACTTAAAATTGTGTGCCATTTCGAAGTTCAAATCCAAACTTCAATACATTCATTATACCAAATAAATACATAATAATAACATTGAATTTAACATGTACATTTCAACCTCAGAAGTCATTAACCTTCCTTCTTTAGTAGATACATTACAGCAATTAAAATTATAATACACTTACATCATAGTTAACCTTAGTAATGTTATTAAAATATAATATAAATACTATTTCATTTAATTAATAAAGGCAACCCTTTTCTCTCTGTACTTGAACTTTGAGTTTCTGTTACACGAACTCATCAACATCAAAAGCTCTTTATTTTTGTTATGTATAGAAGTGACGTCATGATAAAGCTACGCACCATTCATCAATTCATTCAACGACTGTCCACGTCCAATACTAAAAAGTACCTCCTGATGAAATTATTTTCAGGTCTCTCAGTAGTAGTTTTGACTTTAAGTACTTAGTGCTTGAAAAGGTTCGCTCGCATTGTCACTGCCTCTCTGCATCAGAAAAAAAAATCGAATTTTAGTTAAAATCGGGCTGTGTGTTTACAAATAAAAATATCCCTTTAAAGAACCATGTGAATCGAACATCAAGTACGCTGCTGTTGACGTTCCGTGCAACTTGTTCATAATTTTTCTTATAAATAATTAAATAAATATCACATACCTACAAAAAATTAAATTGTCAGTGGTTTAATTCTACATAGGTACCTACACAAAATTGTGATATTTATATTGTTTGTGTTATATAAGACCGTCATAACTGTCAAGTGCTTAGAACTGTCAACCTAGTGGTTGGAGGTTGAGTTGGTCAAGTTCAAGTGATAAAAGTATTAAAATCAAAGTCTTGTGACCTGTTTGCCACAAATTGAACACAAAAAATATAATCAATAAACTACCTACCTGATTTTTTCTTTGGATACGAAGAGCAATAGAGAGGTACTACTTAAAATTTTCTTTTTGTCCAAAATTATTTTTTTGAATATTATATATTCTTGTCATAGCCCAACCAATTGTATTTTTTTGTGAGCGATGACAAAAATGCTTTGTGTAATAAAAAATTTTGTCTTCTATTTTTGCAAAGTGTGGAGGCCATAAAATTATAAATTTAAGTATCTTACCTTGCATTTGAATGAAATCGTGCTCATTATGGATCGAATATGGATATATGTATGTGATGCGAAAAAAAAAATCCACCCGGTAGTTTTATGGGGGTTGTTTTAATTTGAACTGAAAATAGCCTAAATTATTTCATCAATGGTTCTCGTTTGGTTTTTCAATGTTTAGAATATGGAACCGGTTATAAAAGGAAGTTCTTCTCATTTTCTGTGCGCAAAAAAATATCTAGATAAACATAAAAAGAAAAGGCAGATGATACATTGTTTTGTTTTGATTCTATTCTGTACCTTTACCTACGTAATCAATGCTCGGTAGATGGTAGCAAAACAGAGAATTACGAGTTAAGGTACCTACATATATTCATTCTATACATATGAATGCCATCAGCTGACTCTATATGAGAGCGTATGTTATTTTAAAATAATCTTCAATGACGATGTTTGTGATGAGAAAGAACCGGCCGGCCAGTGCATCTTTAAGACATAAGATTAGAATATATTGATTATCATCGCACTGTGATGAAATTAGTAACTTTTTCAAAGAATTTATTTGTAACAGACTGTAATTTATTTATACTGGATTAAGGTACAGCAGTAGTCCGTGGCGAAATGTTATGGAAATTTACGGGTAGGTACTGCCTTTTGCGAATTGATCCTCCTATAGCATCTCTTGTCATGAAAAAGTGCGTACCGTAGCCGTTCAGATTCCGCTATAAATTGCAGGTCCCCTGCAATTCCTTCAGAAACACATACAGAAATGGTTAGAAGTCACTATAGGCCCTGGCCGAGCTGTTGCGCCACTACATTCATTTATTTATATTTTTACTTGCAATATAGGTATAAGTACTTATAACTACATGGCAAGTTATGGATTCGTAAAAAAAAAACGAACTCGGGGCATCAATTTTCTTTCCTAAAATGTTTTCAAAATTTTATTTGTACATAATTTTTGTTTTTTAAACTCCAACGATCTTTAAATTTTTTGATGCCAAAACAATGTCAGAGGTTGTTTAATCAATTTATTTGTAATTACATATATTGATTTTTTAACAATTTTTTCATGCATACCTTCATATATGTATATGCAACACAGTTCTATATTGACCATATTTATATAGGTACTCACATAATGCTACCTAATTTATTTACGTTTATGGCAGGTGGCATAAGATAAAGACTCCCATAAAGACTGTTCTTCTTATAACAAATGAATAGTTTTAAAAATATTAAAATCACAGCCTGTAAGAGCAAGTTCGTGCGCCCCAGCCGTGTATTTTATCTAGAATTATTTCTTTTGAATTTTTATTTTTTTTTTTATTTTTTTTTTAAATTTTAGATTGCTTTATTTCTTTAAAAGTAATAATAAATAATTACAAAATTTTTCATTAACTGCTTATAGTGACAATCTTTTTAAGGTATGTCCTTGGCCGTTAACTCAATTTTCTTTTGAAGTTCTTAAACTCTTTTCAATTTCTTAAAAACTAATACAAAAGCAACACTTACCACAAGTTTTTGAAGACAGGGCTGTCAGTCTGTCACTTAAAGATATAGCACTAACTTAAACAAAAAAGCTCATTTCGAAAGAGAAGCTTTTACGCAAGTAACTTTATCCAGGAAATTTGGAAAAAAACAACTTCACCTATTTCTAAATAAATTATTAATACATTAATTAAATATTTGTGCCTTTGTACGCCTTTGAAGCATTTGTACATATTTATACCATATAAAATTACAGTGAAATTTCGGTTAATTAATGAATTTTTGCAAAGTATCAGACGCAGACCTACATATTTCTTTCACCGGAACTATCTATAAACAAGCAGTGGCAATGAGGAAAATTAAATTTTTGATTGGAGAAAAATCCGTTCCACTGTTCTTGATAGAGAACTTTATTTTTAAGTGTGAAGCTTTTCCTCAAATTTAGCACACAGCTATTCCTTTTATTTTTGTGGGGTGCAAGGGGAAACATTTTAATATCGTCTTATAAAATTACTCGAAAACTATTAGTTTTTTTAGAAGTTGAATGCACGTGAAAGTTTTCAACATATTTACTAAAAAACTGAATTTCACCCTGCTTCACAGTCTTTAAATTTATACCTTGGTCCAAATTAAGGGTTCCTATTTTTTTATAAATTTTGATAAATTTTGATAAATTGATAAATTTTAGAAGGCGTACAAAAAGCTCTCGGCCAAGATTTGGCTTTTTCGGAATTTTTTCGATGTTTGGAGTTTTTTGTCTAATTTTCCTGGGAACTCGATCACATGTCACAGGCACATAATTTATTTACATATAAAAAATAAAAGTTTAAAGATCTATAACTGCTAATTCGCTGTTTTGGTTGTGGCTTCTTGTAGGGGATGATTAAGCAAAATAAACATAATATCACCTTTTTAGGTAAAGATAGAAAATTAAGATGTTTTGTTTGTCTCAAAAAATAAATGTTCTCTTTAGTACAAAATTAAACATAAAACTCATTGTTTGGCAAAAATGATTTCCTTTTATAATTAATTAGTTTCCTTTTATAAAATAATAACGACTTATCTACGGGGAATTAGTGTCGTTTAAAAACGTGACTTTTGAATTGAAATTAAGCTGTAACCTCGCCATATATACTCTTTGGTATTGTCTATATTTGTATGTACATACAATATACATAGATTACATACATACATATGTATATTAATTAATGGTTTTGAAGTTGCGTATTGAATTGTGGTTACAGTATTAAAATCCGCATTAGACGTTATGATTTTTATGTATGTATAATCGCTTAAAATAAAATAAAAAAATATGTACTTTGTAACAAATTTGAATTTCCCTATTACCTTCCTCCTTTTGGTCAGACATTTGGTTAATGTCAAGTTATAATGTCAAACGGATAAATTCTGAATGAATTGATAGAATATCATATGTAGTTATTCATGCGAAATAATTTTTTGGAAGCTAAGTTTTATATTCGCTTAAATTATAAGCGGAGATGTTTGTCGCCGCTTACTAAGGGGGATTATTGTTGGGTCCTACATGGCCATCATTTTCTAAGCGATTATGCATTAGGGTGCCCGTTATTTCCTAAACTCTTTTTTTTACCAGAAACCCCTTCTACATCAAAAGTTTATGCCTTACTACTAGCCTTACCTTGTTCATTGACCTTACCAACTTTAAAATAGGTTTTGACAAGCAAGTGCTGTGCAGTTCCTAAGTTTTTTCTCGATTTAGATATTTTCGTGAATCCATAACTTGCCTCAATAGAACTTAAATATCGCAAATTAAAAAAAAAAAAATGCTGAATGGCAAGTTCCTATTTTTAATTAAATAATAAATCAACAAATGTGGAAATAAGTAAAAATAAGATAGGTATGGCGTGGAATTGCTGTGACTTGTTCGTTAACGTTTTAGTATTCATGTATGTAAGTAAGCACAAATGAATTATAAGACTTTGTTATTCTTTTATGATTCATGTTTTGAATAACTCTTTACCTGCAGCTTATATTCCTATTGATTTTAACCCTATCTTATTCTACTACTTGTCATATTTTAAATTATTTAATAGCCATGGCAGATCTTTTAATTTCGATATTATACCCGGGGTAATGCCAGTTACGTAGGTACATATACCTATACCAATACCACACTAAATCAAATTTCTTATCTCAATTGTTGTCACATTTAAAAAAAAAATTATTAATTTTTTCTAGTCATTACACATTATTGGTGAATGGATATTAAAGTCTAGGCAGATTTTAATTTTTCCTATTAGTAAGGTTTTATTTTGTATTGTGCAAATTTTGTGCATGATATTTTATTGACATATTTACGTTACATACAATGTTTTCGTTGTCACTGGTTAATTAAAAAAACATAAATAACAAATTATTATTTGAATGATTCAGCAAGGAGCATATTTTTTTTAGGTAATCCTATTCACAGAATAATCCTTGTCGTTACCTAAATTTAAAAAAAGCAATACAAATCAAATAAATGAATTTGGTAGCGCGAAAGATCATGGAGAATAAGAACCTTAGTTTCTTACAACTCTGAACTCTTCCTGTGTGCGTAGGTATTATTAGCAGGCCGTGTGTTAATGGTTACTGTGTAGTTTATAGTACTGTCAAGCCGAAGGTTTGGACAGCGGATCTCATTTTCTGCCACCTGGGTACGGCTTCATGTGAGGAACAGACAAATTCTCCATGAGTATACATACATATGTATACATATATTGTCATGATAAAAACGGGCAGTACAATTTCCAAATTCGCGACCGTAAACTGATTTAAAAGACTCAACTCTTAAGCAAAAGTGGTTCCTGATGAGATATTGGACTTAAAAATCGCGAAAACTATGTGTACCTAAATTCAGAAGCACATAGGGACTAGGAAGTAAGGCAAGTTTCTAGTCTCGGTTGTCAAAAAATTATCTTCCAATTAAGGCGACTTTATTGGAAAGTTTACTGGAAAGGTAGTCAAGAATGTAAAAAAGAACCATGTAATCACGACGATACGTGCCTGTCAAAAAGACGAAAGACGAAACGAACGAAAAAAAGACTCGTGTAATCAGCGTCTATTTTCTTTTATTTCAAACCCAAATGTATATTTATGTCAAAGTTTAAGTTTAGTTTCACTAAACAGAAAGCTAAACTTGATTGTTCTGTAATCTGTTTTTTTCACGTTTGTTATAATAACCGTTTGGGTGAAGTTATTCTTTATCATATATTATCGGGCAAAATTAATTAAAAATGTGAGAAATATTAATTTTTCCTTGTGTGAGGTGTTTTTCAGATAAACATATTCATCATGCCGATTATGGAGTCCGCAGTGTTCTCTTTTATTTTCACGACAAATGAGTAAAAAGAAAAGAGAGCCCTGCACTGCGAATCAATGCAGATCCAGTAGGTATTGCGGATTCCATATAATCGACATGAATAGTATAAGTAACTTTCCTTCTTATAAATGAATGTAAAGATTTGAAGTAAAGTTCCAAGTTTGATATCTTTGACATCTTACACAATAACTAGGACGCAATTTAGATTGGGAAGATTGAGTCCGATATCACGGCAGTTGATTGGCAATGTTTTTGTTTCAATGTATTTTTAGACGCCTCAAAGTTTCTAATGTAGGTAAAAGCCATGAGGCTCACCAGTCCGGACTCAATCTTTCCAATCTAAATAGGGTATAGTTTCTTTACTCAATTTTGCGTTCAGGCCACTCTCGAGAGCGAAGTCGCAAGCAGCGTTAGAACCTTACTCCAATTGGAGTAAATTTACACCATTTTTAGGGAAACAAAATAAATCTACTCCGCCACTCCGCCTTTTTAATATCTTTTCCTTTTTTTTCCACACTGAAAACATTTTTTTCCAAACCGCAAGAAATGAAATTATCGCACTGATATTCAATTTTTTACCCAACACTGACTCTGAATGTTTGAATCTAAAATTCTATTCAATTCTGAAACGAATGGAATTTATGTGATTTATTTATTTTTTTTTTAAATTTTATTTTTGTTAAAATAAATTGTTTGTTAAAAAACATTTTTCGAAAACTTGAGTTTTTCATTCGTTTTCAAATCTACTCCGGAAATGTTTGGTTTACTCAACTTTTTTTTAAAAATCTGCTCCGAAAGGTTCTTACCCTGGTCCCAAGTGAAGTGGACACATTCTTGAGAGTTGCTCTTGGTGAGTTGACTTATTACTCTTGACATTCGAACTTTTTTTTGCAGTTAAACTCGCATGTGGACATATTTTTTGATTACTTTCAGACATAAGCATTCATATTTCCAACACAGTTCCTAATTTGCGAGTAACTTTCCAGATTTTAAATGGTGAAACTGTAATCTTCAGAGGAAACAAATCAATCAGTAGAGTAAACAGTTAGCGTGTTCAGAAAAATGAAATCTCATAGAGTTTTTTCTCATTTAAAAGGTGAGCAAGCGAATCCAAGATTTTTTTTTCCAGCAAAACTGAGAAATTTTGCAAAAATTGAAATTAAAATTGAAACCAGTTTAAGTGAATGTAGTTGAATGATATTGTTTTTTCTGAGTTTTGAATAGTGGATACCTACTGTTGTAAAAGTAACTTAACTCAGGTAATTAAATCTGAAAGCTGTACGAATAAGCTCGGGACTTTAAAATCTCATCAAAAAATAACTCTGAAATGAACAGGAACTCGAGATTAACTCTCGAAAATTTACTAGCGGAACAACTCTCAAATGAACAGAAACTATAAAAAAAAACTACTCACAAATCTGAAGTACTTTTGTATATGTACATAAACACATATGTAGCTAAGTTTACTGCTAAGTTCATATCAGTTCACCGTCACGAGGAAAATATCTTTTTTTAATTAACTTTGACGCATGATTGTGAATACTTTCTCGGTGCTTTGGTGAATGTGTTGAAGTGTTGCAAAATACAATATTATTATATTACAGATGTATAAT
Organism: Epistrophe eligans; assembly: GCA_951394125.1. Taxonomy (NCBI): domain Eukaryota; kingdom Metazoa; phylum Arthropoda; class Insecta; order Diptera; family Syrphidae; genus Epistrophe; species Epistrophe eligans. The sequence continues at coordinate 106,614,424 of OX596029.1, read as the reverse complement.
AATAAAAAAAACTTCCAAGCGTGGTGAAGTCCATAATTAACAAATTAATTTTTTTTTCAGTTTAAAACCATCATCGATACTGTAAATTAAGAGTTTAGAAATCAGACTCACTCTTTTACTTGCACTTGGTATAAATGATGCTCAAGACAACATACCGTAATTTTTACCATTCACTAACCACATATATAATAATAATATGTAGACATAACATTTATACATAATATGTAATTATTTTACAAACTTCAATCAATATGACCTCTTGATTTGACAATGTTAAGACAGACACAGATATTGCCATTCTATAATTCGCAAGTAATTATTTCTAGCTAATAGGTATACCCGCTACCTCTTTTATGTACAACTGCGGTTAGATGTTTATCATTTGAAATTTGCGTGAATTCAAATATTTTTCTTATTTTAATAGACCGAACAAAGTTATTACTTCAAGTCTGCAACACTTAACCTCTTAACCATTAAGCAACACACAACTAGCTCCAAGCAATGCATTCACATTTTTAAGTATGTGCTATCCGGTATAATGTTGTTATGTAAACGTCAAAAATGGTTAAGAGTCTTACATATTTAATGAGCTATACAATCTATGTACATATTTACATATGTATGTATGTATGTTTGATATTTTTATCATTTCTTTTATTTAGTTCATCTAGTACCTATAAAAAATGTATTTATTATGACGTTGGTCATTGGATCTCGTACTTAAGGTATTAAGTAATTGCTTGATGAGCTGGAAAAACGTGTTCCTTTTGAATAGAAAACCTTTTATAATCAACCCCTATCAGCTTCAAAAAAATAAGTACAGGTTGGTTGTCTGGAAGCAATACTACTCAAGGTTTTTTAATCGTGCAATTAATTCGTTCACGTGTTTGTTTGTTTGATGTATTAAATTTGTATTATTTATAAACTAGCGATTAACTGCATTCACAATAGTTGTAAAATTTCATATGATTCTTTAGAGATTTTTTTATTTACCATGGTGAATAATTCGCGCGTAACTTCGTTATCAAATTTACATGAGTTTTATCTTTGTTATATAGAAACTGTAATAGTAGGCATATATAATAATTTAAATGTTTCTAGCTTCCTTTGTTTATTATTTAAAAAAAAAATATCGCAATAGTGTCAACTAATATTCAAGAGAAAAGCTTTTCTTTATCGGAAATTTTTTTGTTCTATTAATATATTCAATAGTTTATTGCGTCGCAACTGGTGTTTTTAAAAAGGTGTTTACGTTATACCTACTCATATGATGTATAATAAATTGCATGCATTTTAAACTTGAAGTATCGATTTAATGTGTATCTGTTAAAAAATTGTTTGCATCTATAAAAACACCTTGTGGAAATACCATAATTTTCCTTCCACATGATTACTTATAGGGCACAAAGTATTGAATTATTATATCTATATAGGAAATTGTATATAATCTCTATTTTTTCGCTTGTATTAAGCTAATAAATAAATACCTATGGGTACATATATGAAACATTTGTATCCAGTCACTTAAGAGAGACAAACTATTATCACTTCTTTTCATATGAGTTGAAGCTAAATTTGTATTCATATAGAAACTAAAGACATCTATTGCCATTGTTAAGAAAAATAGACAATTCCATTTATTTATTTTAATATTTATTAGTTTTTGATGTGACGTTTAAAGGTGCGTTTTTTCCAATCCCAGAGGAAATTGGTTGCAAAACAAGGACATATAGAAATATCCATAAAAACTATCGATAACGTCAAAAAAAACATGAAGGTGTTTTTTATTGGAAATCTTTAGCTAACACAGCAATGCAAGTCCGAATTAAACGTTATAATCACTTTTATATCCACTTTTAAATCGTCGCAAAGTTGGTATGCGTGCAAAATCAGCTGTCACCAGAAAGTGCAATTATAGCGTTTTCAATATGCATCTAGATTTAATTTAGGAACAACATTGTATGTACTGATGATTTTTTTTTTGTTACGTCAAGAAGTCAACGCTTTGATTATTTAAGTTGACCATCTATGCGTAGCTTAATTTTCCAAAGACTGCTTTTAGACGACTGCACATTTTAACGAAGTTTTTCATTTGATCTCCTTTCGATTGCAAAAGTGCTTTTAAACGTTTCGGATTTTAATAGCTGCAATTTTTGTTAAATGAGAAGGAAACATCTCTTCACACTCTTTACTCCTCTTATGTCTCAAACAATAAGAAAAAGCACATAGAAGAAAGAGTGATAACTCTGCAATTATTTCAACCTCAGCAACTTTGTTTACCCCGTGCAGGAGGTAATTGCAGCGTTTAAAAGCAGTCAAACCTTCATATTTTGGTTCTAATGAAGAGCGAATCCAAGATTTTTTTCCTCAGAGTTTTGACAGCAAAACTAAGAAATTTTGGTGAAGAATGTTCATGTAACTGCGATTACTGAGATCTTCGAGATCTCATTTTCCTGAACACGCCAAAGCATACAAATTGAAAAATATCAACGAACGCATCCTTAAATGCTAACCTTCAATAAAAAAATTTTTCCTGTGTAAAATTTTACTACGCTGTCTATAGAATTGCCAATAAAAAACGGCTATAAGAAACATTGCACGAGGAAATTAAAATTGTCACAACTGATTAACGGTTAGTAAACGGCAAATTATTAATCAATAAACGATAAACCATTTAAAATGAGAATTGTTTACGTCTTGCCGATGAGGTGCTTCGGTAATTTGATATCAACTTAGCAAAGCAGCAGCAACAAAAAAAAACATTTAAAAATATCACAACTAATTAACGGCAAGTTATCCACCCATTTTTCGATCGCCAGGTTTTGCTTCATAAACATGATCACACTCATGATTATGTCAACATAAATTCAATCTAAATGTGTAATGTTAAAAATCACACATAATGGCTTAAAATGTTGTTGGATTCAGTGAAAGTGCCTCTTAGGTAAGTCGAAAAATAATTAAAAATAAAATATTATTATTTGCAAGAAAAATATTTTAACTGAATCAGATCTCCACATATTTTTGTACATATGTACATATATTTTTGATCGATTTGAGAGTTGCTCTTTAAATTAACTTGAAAAATTAATGAAATTTTCACAATGTCACGAACTTGCTCTTATGTACATACTTAGTTTTTGAATAATTTATTTTTAAACTAAAAATTTTGAAAATAAAATTCGAAAAATAATAATTTATTCAAAAATTAAGCACTAAAATAACTTAAATTTTAAAACACAATTAAAGAATAAATTCCTGGCTTAAAAAAAACCCTATAACATATCATTGTAAGTGTTGCAGTTGTTTTTTAATATTAATTTTCTATTGGCATAATTTTCTACTATTTTGTTATTTTTTTTTAATTTGCTCCTTCCACATAGAGGGATAGACATATAAAGTGGCCCAATATCTTAAAATCAAGTCAATATAATGTACAAAAAATGAAAAAGTAAAAACCAAAGCTCTTCCGATTGGTTTATTTCGAAAACGGTAATTTTTATAGAATTATTTTTATTTTTTGTAGGCAATTTTCTAAGCTCTAAATTAGTTCTTAACATTTTTTCTGTACAACAAACAAATTGGGGTATATTCCAGAAAAACCATTTTAAGGGGCCTTAAACTCCTCGTGAAATCGTTAGCGGCAGAATGACTGGACTATGAGTTACTGATCCAAAATAGCTTTTAATGGCCTTTAGTTCACAAAAATTGTCGTTTTTTATTTGAAATTGTTCACAAAAACTTTAAGGTAGTCCTAATATGGAAATAAAAGTCACAATATCAATCAACTGAAAAATTGTTAAAAATCAATATAACTAGAAATAAACTTATTAAATAGCTGCTAAAATTGTTTTGACACCAACGCAATGTATACCATCTGATTTCTTAAACAAATCTCAATTTATGAAAAAGTTTAATAATCGTATATAAGATTTGGAAACATTTTTAAGAAAAAATAATTCGTATGCCATTCATTGGTATTTATTTATGCGGAGTTAAAAATTAATTTTGAAAAAAATCCAAAACACGTGAGGTACCAAGGTTAAAGAAAATATTGACCCACCCGTTTAATTACTTACCGAACGGACAGACAGACGGATAAAATTGTGAGATCCACTTTTTCGACTTCGCTATCATCGTAATGTAAAGTTTGATCAAAATCTCGAGTTCGATTTTTTTTACGAATCCATAACAAGTACAAACCCTTAGCAAGTACAAATCCTAAGAGAAGGAAAACTCCTAAACTTGCAACCTTTTAATTGAGTCACAAAATACGCTTTTCAATTTATCGATGAAAATTACTCATGCCTCTTTTGCAAAAATGAAAACAGATGATTTTTTTAGAGGAAGTGAAGAAAAATTTCTCATTTAAAAATTATTATTATTGAAATAAAAATTTGTTTATCTTATCTATGAAAACATGAGTAAGTTCTACTCTTATTTCATTACCTTAAAATATGAATCATTTTATATTGGGTGCTTATTAATTGATTCAGTTGTTCATCAATAGAATAAAGAAAGAGAATAGAGAATAGTCAATTTATAACCGTTATAAGAGTTTATGACCACTAAAAGTCGGTGTGCATTTAAGTGCTTCCAGCGACTTAACAAAAATTCTGGATTCCAGGTATGCCCACCGGCGCCGGAGGGCTCTAGGTCTGCGGACCGCATAAACAGTATAATTACTCTGTTATAAATAATTGGCATTGCTTTAGTCCACTAATTTACTCTTGTGGTTTTAATGGAATTTTATTTATACTAGTCAGAGGTACCGGATATCTTGCCATTAACAAAATACATATATAGGAATAAAATAAACAATTTCAGATCTTGTCAAGTTGTATTTTCTTTTCCTATACATAACATTTAGAATTTGGATTAAAACTATGGACATATGTACATGTGCGTCATTTTGTTTTCTTATTATTCAATGTTACTTATTCAAAATATCGATATTAGTATTTTATTTTGTATTTCCTACATATTTATAAGAATTTCCTCGGAGATTTCCGAAAACATACGCAGGGTCATAAGTCCAAAGGCCAAAAGTCCACTTGGGTTGGTCACAAGACCACAAATCAACTGTGGACTTATAACCCACCCTGATGAGCCAGAATTCCATGAAAAAGTGGGTCAATATTCCCTAATTTAAAAGAGAAAGTAGGTCATAAGTCCACAAATAATTTCTCCACTTTTTTATATTGTTTATTAAGAAAATTTTTGACGGTGGCTCCTGCCTGACAACTGAATATAGGGGGTTTTTCTTTTTTAGTTCAGAGCAGAGCCTGAACGGTCAAAAAAAAAATCGTGTATCTTTTTTAGCTTGGAGCATTCAGAACTCCAATTTTGTGTTTCTTTTTCGCTCTGAGCATGTTCAGAGCGCGCTCTATGAGCTCAGAATAAATTGATAGAGCAGACGGAGTTGAATAGCTGAACTCAAATTTGACAAGTGGAAAAAAAACATCAAAACAGTAAAAATGGCGGAAATAAATAAATCTGAACTCTCAGAGCAGAGCATGCTCAGACTCTGTTCAGAGCTCTACTCTGAACTAAAAAAGAAAAACGCCCATACTATAAGTGGACAACGGAGTTGCGTGAGCGAAAGAGAACCCGAAAAGGGAGTTAAAATTCTTTAAACCGAAGCGGGCCGATGTACTAGTTGTTCAAAAAAACCCGTCGGGAACATAAATCTAGAGCGGTTGTTTAGAATTTAAACTATAACAAATATTATTTTCTATATAAGGTTAAAATGAGGCGAAATAAATGTTTTTTTTTTTTTTAAATAATAAACTGAATCACTACAGTGAGTCAGAAAACCACAACTTATGGGCCAAATGGCCAGAAGTCCACAAGAATTCCCTGTGTATCTTTAACCCTTAGTGGACCAGAAGCCACTAAGGTGGGTTAAAAATCCACAATAGATTATGGACTTTTGGCCTGTGGACTTAAGACCCTGCGCCTGAAATACCCAATTGCCATTATATGTACATTATGTGTCTCCTCCCCTATACATACATATACAAACATTGTCAACCTATTTTCTATAGTATAATTATGTGAAAAATACAATAAATTATTGTCAAGAAATTTAATGTATTCTTTTTTATTGCATTAATCAGCACATCATACACTTTAAGAAAATTAACTTCGCATGAATAATATAGAGTCAAACACTTTTGTTACCTGAAGTGGAATTTATCAGTAAACATTAAAATATTTTTTAATTGAAATAGTTTCATGCGACAGATGAGTCATATTCTCCAACAATTTTTTGACGTAACATCTAATTTATTAAAATTAAGTTCTTATGCACAATTATTATTTCTTATCGAATATCGCTTATCATTATTTATAGAATGTAAGTTAATTAAAAACCCTTAAGCTTTATAGTTGAATACATATAACAAACATCTAATTTAATGTGATAATTCAGCTAGCAATTAGTCGGACAAGAAGTCGTACGCAAAATACAAAACAATTCCCGTCGACTTGCGGTTCGTTGTAGCTATCTCGGTACATAGTTATTTCCTTTTTTTTAAATACAAAAAGTGTTATTTAATTTAAAATAATGGGACATTTGACATTAAATGATTGTTCAAATAAATAAATAAACAAAATAAAAAAAGTATTTCACAACTCGTTGATTTAATGCGCCAAATTTAAATAAAATAAAACTTAATTCATACAAAAATAAAAATATTGTTAAATGAAATCTATGGCGTCAAATTCGCTTGATTTGTAATTGATTACGTCCAGACTTGAAGGTAAGTCAAGATTCTAGTCTCTGATTGGTCAGCTGCAGGACTTAGTAAAATTTTGTGTTTAATGAATGCAGTATTGACTGCATATTTAACTGTGCACCTCCTTGTGCCTGCTGAACGTACTCATTGTACGAATTGTCAGTTTGTTTTAACAAAATGAATTTAATGAATGAAAACTTAATTAATTTATTGCTATGAAATATGAATGAACTTTTTGCGAAATACAAAAATCTTTCTTCAGTATCAGCAACAATGTATTATGAAGTTTAAGTATACCAAAATGACCTTTAAATTTCAATACATATGTGCAAAATTTCAGACAGAAATTGATAAAATGTTAAAATTTATTGTCTGGAAACCACCTTATCTTGAATCATTGAAAACTGCTTTCCCACATATGCGATAAAAATAACAAAATTTAACGTTGTATTTGATATCAAATCTTATCAATAAAGTTTGGTTCCATAATACCTGGAAATCATTATCTTAATACTTATACATAATTAATGTGCCATCAAAATTATAGAAACAAAAAGTGCAACTTAGCTAAAATATTCCAGTCAATTTACCTTAAAAAAATATAACAAACTCTCGAAGCTTATCCTTTGCACTCAGAGTTGATGATTATAATTTAAAAAAAAATGTTTAAAATTATTTTAAACTAGTTCTATAAATCTAGCTTTTGTATCTCCATAAAAAAATTGAAATCGACATTTTGATAAAATACGAAATTACCACGGTAGACAACACTAAATTTTGTTGGTTTGTCTGTTTATACCTGGTCCTCGATCTAAAATCAATGGCGGGGAACTTATAACTTTTTTTTTTAATTTCAAAACAATTTACTAACTTTTTCTTTAATTTAAAAAAAGTTTATCCTGCTAAACTATTTTTTTTAATAAACTGCAGCTGGACACGTCAAAGTGACACTTTGTGCAAGAAAAACTAAGCAAACACAGCCTTTTGACATTTATAAATGTCAAAGTGTCATAATATGGAATAAGTATGATACTAAGTACATAGATACATTAGGAGTGTTTAGGAAAATCAGATCTCGTAGATCTCAGGAATCTTAGTTACATGAACAGGATTCCTCAGCAAAATTTCTCAGTTTTGCTGTCAAAACTCTGAGGAAAAAAAATCTTGGCTTCGCTTGCTAAGAAAAATCTCTGAGATCTCATTTTTCTGAACGCGCCAATTATGTATGTTCGACACGAAACCTCTTTAATATCTCTGACATTTTTAGATAGTACCTAAATAAATTTTAGAAAAAACCATTAACAGTGAATTGACGTAGTAACTGCATTTTTTCTTGGGAAAACTCATATTTTAGCTATAGTTCTCCCTTAAACTATTACATCGATCATTAAATTTAAAAATATAAATCCAGTAGTTTACAAAACAAAAGGAACAAAATAATTTTAACAACGGCCAACATTTTTAAGAAGAGTTTTTATAAAATGTGAAATAACAGATACGTCAGTTCGTGGGATAGTGGGATATACATACATTACATACCTCCTAAAAAATGTTCTGTTTTTTATTTTCTCATTTACGATTTAACTGATTTACATCAAAATTTTAATACTAAATACTTAAAAAGTTTATGCTTAGATAAAAAAAAATAGTTTCAAACTCTCTCAAAAAACGGATCTGTAATGATCAAAATAATTGTAAGAAATTTGCGTTTTAGATTTTTTGCAAACAATTAGAATAACGGAAATAAAATTTTGACGTTTTTTGAAAATTTCTTGAAATTTTGACATGTATTTTTCTTATTTTATGAACTAATTAATAATAATATTAAAAGCGCCATCCTTACCCTTGTAAGTGCCAACGTTAATAAGAACTAAATAGGGTAGAGTATTCTTAGAAATATTTCATTTTCTCGAAAAAAAAAGTGCAGAAAACAACTATTTTGTTCCAATATGTGCAATGTAACATAACTCTGCCCAGGGATATTTAGCAAACATATTAAGTTGTTGAATTAATAATAATTTGACCAATTATTTAAACTATGAATGTTTTTTGTTTCTAACTTCAATTTTGAAATTAAACATTATCCATCCATAGTAAAAAATCATTTCCTAAAAATATTTTCTCAATGAATCAAAGAGAACAAAAATCAAATTTAAATAAAACTTAAACCTTCTAAGAAATGGACATTTATGATAGGGTCAGAAATATGAACAATACTAGGAATGGTCGCTGGGTTGCTTAGATGTCCATTAAAAGTGAAACTCCAAGTTTTCGTAGCTAGTTGCCTTTTAAAAAATACAAAGCGAAGCAAAAGTTGTCACCGGTTGCAAATGGTGGCAAAAAGTAAATCCAAACAATTTTCCCGCGTTCATTATTAAGGGTACCTATAGCTTTTCTGTTTTTCATGTCTTGTTAAAGTGTATTTGTTTATTTTACAAATATCAAAGAAAATATATCTCATAAGAGTTCACTGCACGATTTCCAGAAAAAATCATCTCACGAAATTGTGTGCTATTTAATGCGGTGCGATTTCTCTCCTTTAGGAATTTGTCAAAAAGTCATCGAAAATTTCAAATGAACAATCGACTGTCATCAGAGCCACGGGGGCCGTTTAGCGGATATTTTATTCAATACGGGACATTTCTACATTACAGCAGTTCAATTTAAATATAATAACTCACTCCAAAAATATACGTGTTTTTTTTTATTTTTTAATGATATAGTGCAATCTAATTGGGACACCCTTTAGAATTGACATTTGCCGCCATTTGAAATCGTTACAACTTTTGTCGCCGGTTACAACTTTTGCGCCACTTTTATAATAATTTATCTACAGTTTCCACGAGCAGCAAAAAGAGACACCATTTTTTTATTATCAGCAGCATCAAAAGAATAGGTACCTGATAAAGTCTTCTAAACCAAGATGGTTTAAAAACGAATTGTATACTTTATATGAAGTTCTTAAATTTTATAATTTTTGTTTTAGTTTCATGTCGTAAAGTAAGTCATTATATATACTATGTCCAATATAGAAAGGTTACTTCCATTATTCAAAAAAAGGTCTATCGAAACACTTTCTTGCAATACAAGTACAATTAATTTGCATCAAGGCCCAGTTTCGTATAGTCTGATCAAGTGCCATTTATGTGTTCAAAATTGGAGATTCGAGTGTCACTACTTCAGTTATGTGGTGCATTTTCAAAAATGGGACACTTATCCAGTTAAGTAAGTGCATTGTAAAACAGGGCATAGTTCTCAAATGGGTTTAGGTTTTCAAGAGGCCTGAATTTATTTCATTCAAATATTTAAAAAATGTTCGCAATTTAATTACCTATAGTTGATAAAAGATTGATTTAAAGGTTCTTGTCAATTTCAAGTAAAATTAATAAACTCCTTACGTATACTGATAACTTGTGAAAAACGATTACGAGAAAGAAATTTATTACGACTTATACAAAAGACCTCGATATAATATGGTTTGAAGAGCCATTATGCCAACAAATTTTTGTATGAAAACCTGACGCTCTCTAAACAATTCTTATAGTCCATTTGTACTCGGCGTTGCACATTAAACAATCTTTTAAACAAGTACATTTTGGTCTAAATTTTTGTTCGTATCCTACAATAAGTGTATTTTAGACCAAATACGACGACGTAATGTTTATCATAGCTCTGCTAATATAAATAATAAATAAATAAATACTAACAATATATTTTTTATATTTTTTTTATTTCAGTTTAAATTGAGATTTATGTATAACAATTTATAAGGACGAAACCAATGCATTAAATAGAAAACAATACAAATATAAATAACAAAAAATGGTTACAAGTAATTTTGACAAATTTCGACTACTTCTATGGAAAAACTGGATCTTACAATGGAATCACAAACTTCAACTTTGTGTGGAATTAGTATTGCCGGCACTTTTTTCTTTGCTGCTAGTATTGGTTCGGGTATTGGTACCAATAGAGAATATAGGTGTCAAAACATATAATACAGCGTTGTCTCTAGATAATTTGGATTTATTAAAGTAAGTATTTAATTTTTTTTTTAAATATATGTATTTAAATTTCAACACAATTTATGCAATGTATTTGACATAAGAAAAAAATGCACAATGTTTGAAAACATTATGCTTTTAAGTGTCCCACTTGAAAATAATAATCCTTTCGCCTTCACTATATTTAGCACAAACGTCGCCCTTAACCTTTGGGTCTAGTTTAAATTTGTTATTGTTATTTATCAACATTATTGGTAAAGCACTTTTATATCTCTACTTTGTATCACAAAGGCCCAGTTTTTTGTTTCGGTGCGAGATCATCCAAGTTTCCGAGTTGACTGATTAAAAAAAAATGATTTCCAGTCAATTTAGATTCAGAGTTAACTCATCAAATTAACTCTGAATAACCTGAAAAGATATTTCTGACAGATACCTATGTCTCAAAATATTATCGAAATAGAGAGGATGATATCATAGAATTCGAACTTTCTTTAGTGTCGCGTATACATTATCGCCCTCTCTGTTTCTTTAGTGAAAGCGCATTTGGGTAGTGTCGCACTTTGATTTCGATAGACTTTTGAAAATTGAAAGTCCTACACTAAAAAAACTGCTCTTGAGTTAACTCAAGTTCGATTTATTTGCAGGATTAATAATTCAAGGCTTAACTCAGAGTTAACAGGCACTGAAAAACTGGTTCTAAAGATACAAAATATTTTTCAAACACACTTTTCATTTTAATTATATTTTGTAATGAACATAACATTACAAAAAGTAAGACCAAACCAAATAATTTAAAGATTTGGCATTGTTTAAAATTTGTCGGAATTGTCTTTATTAGTCTTTGGTTTAGCATACACTATGCAGATTAGTTGCTGGCAACTTTTTGTTGCTTTGAGTTGCCCGAAACTTTTGAGAATTTTTTTTGAAAACATTCATTTATTACTTTTAGTTATAACTTTTTTATTTTCTATTTCTCGGTAATAAGAATCTTATTCAAAATTGCAAGGAATTGAATTTTCTAATTTTCTGTCTCAAGATTTCGAAAAAAAACTTTTTGAAGGCACTTTTCCAAGATGGCTACCAAATAGGAGTTATAAACCCCGAAAACTGAGTTTTATTCTTACACTTTACATAAACAATATCTTGTCCTGTCAAAAATGCAAGGACAATGTAATATTTCAATAGACTAAAAAGTGGTGTTAATGTTGATCCATCTTTTCATATCATTACTCACCCACAGGTCAATTTAACGCTATTCGGGTCCCTGAGCTAGTTTTCTCGCGTGGCCGCCATTTCTACCTACCTAAAACACAAATTCTCAAAAATAGCTCTAAAGTTGCTCAGAATTTGGCTGCTTGTGGACAAGGGCAGGCAAAGTTGGTCCATGTGGCATCTAAAAGTTCCCTAGTGGTGTCTGTTCTATATATAATATGAGTTTATTGAATCGAGTGCAACTAAAAGTTGCTTTGGCGAGAAACTTAAAGTTGCCTGATGCTCCAGGTATTTTTCGATACTTCGAGAAATGCCTCACGCAAGAGAAATGCACACACGCAACGTCAACTTTTAACTTTCAAATTGAGAAAGTTTAAAATTTTACTGATCCAACTTTTTGTCTGTTCCTTGATGCTTGACCAACAACTCTAACCTTCATTTTTGGTACTTAAGGATTTGAGGTTATTTTGTAGAAGGTTTCTTTTTAAGTTCTAAAAATAACTACAAATACCTGTCATAAAACTTTTGATACAAATTTGAATCGTATTTTACTCAAAATGATTTTGATGTCTTGGATTCGAATCTAACTGCAAAGAGTTATTACTTAATCAAGTCTGTGACAAATGAGTTGTTTTTAAGCTGTGCTTCTTTTCCTATTGTCTTAAATTATACTACATAATTTCTCTACATCAAGAATTGGTTACAGTTACAGGAAATACAAATATACAGGATATACATTACTGCTCAGTAGCCCATTCCTTCTCTATATAGTAAAAGACACTGGAGCGATAATATAGCACTGCAGCGTTAAATAAAAAAAATTGAGTTATCTGAATAAAATTTCCTCAACCATTTCCCACCCCTCCCTTTCTACCAAAAATGTGTATTAGAACATATAATCAGCTGCCTCTTAAGGCCTTTATAGGCCTCAACTTTTAAGCATTGCATTGTTTTATAACATATTTATTTTTATGAGTTATTTTGGCTTTCAGTAGGGGAGGATTGGGACAAACAAGAGTGATTGCGAGTTGAAGTTGAATTTGTTTGTTTTAGTTCTTTTTTTTTCAGCAAATGAGTTGTTCGTTAATGAAATGTTGTTGTTTCGCTTGTCTTAATTTTAAAATAAAATATTTGCATCATATTTTAATGTTGGTTAAGATTTTATATTAAAACTATTAATGCAACGTGAGTACAACTTGTGTGTGTTGTGATTCTTATTAAATTAGCTCGTTCAAGGTAATTTTACGAAAATTGTACTCATTTTCAAAACAGAGCAAATATCCCTCTATACTCATTTTGTAATCGTGTATAGTCCAACCCAGAACCACTGATAGAGTATTATTAAATGTAAAAACTTTTTTAGAGATGAAATTACAAAAAAAAATAAACATTTTTTCAAAATTTTTATTATTTATAATTGATTATTACATAAAATTTTATTTTACTTACATTAATTCTACACATTTGATTTTTATTTTTGTTTTAATTTTTATGTTGTGCACACTTTCATCTTGCTTTTACACATTTCTTTGTCATTTTTCCCCCTATTTAGGTCTCTTTTCGGACGTTCATCGACAATCAGGAAATTAAAACGGAAGACATTCCAACCCAGGCAAGCACGTTTGATAGATCAAAAGCTCTTTTTGTAGCTTAGAAAATTCCTTAAAAAAATTTAACCTATCTAACCTACACTATATTTTTGAGCTTTATCATAACCTTCTCCACTTTAAGTAAAATGCATGATTCTGTAGATATTAGTTCATATATTTAATGTCTGAACAACCGTTTTCTTACCGTTTTTAAGTAGAAATAACCAACTACTAATTTATAAAAAAATATACACGTTCTTTTGAGAATTTCATTAATTACACTACACTTGTAATAAGTCCTTCACTAATTTTATCGACGACACGTCAAATCTAACTTATCCTTAAATCCCTCTTGCAGACAAAAAGTAACTACAAAATCATTAGAGAACTTAAGCTATCATTTGGCATATTCACCAAATTCGACATGTTTCGAAAACATTGTCAAACATGCAGCTGACAGCTTAAATATGACATATAGTGGATATGCCAGTGGTGAGGAAATGCAAGATGTCTTAATGGAAAGCAAATATCTCGGTGGAATTCAGTTCGATGATTCGAAGAATTGTTTTGAAAACTTGAATTACCAAATTCGATTTCCCAGCGAATTAAGAACATCTACTTCAACAAAACTAATGACATGGCTAACCAATACGCTTTTTATACCATTTGATCCAATTGGTCCAAGAAATACTCCCGATGATGATGGTGGAATTCCAGTGGGATATCTAAGAGAAGGTTTTCTTCCCGTACAGAATGCGATATCGACAGCTTTTATAAAACTTTCGGCTAAAAATCTAACGAATCAAGTGATACCGAGAGTGGTCCTTCAACGATATCCATATCCCGAATACACCGATGATCCCCTTTTAGTTGGTCTAGCTTCAATGATGTCATTTATAATTGTTCTCAGTTATATCTATCCGGTGACCTATACTGTAAAGGTGAGTTCTAAAATGAATAACCTTAAGGGAGGAATGATTAACGTTTTTGTGTTGCTTTAGTATATTACAGCAGAGAAGGAAAAGCAGCTCAAAGAAGTCATGAAAATTATGGGTCTTCAAAATTGGCTGCACTGGACAGCGTGGTTTGTTAAGGGATTTCTCATGATGGGCTTCTCGTCCCTTTTGATCACGATTATTTTAATGGTATTTATAAAGATTTGTAGAAATTTGAAGATTTTTTATTAAATCTGTCATTTTTATTTTCTAGATTAAATGGAGTGACGGTGTTGCTGTCTTGACACATAGTTCCTTTACGGCAGTTTTTTTTTTCTTCCTGATTTTCACAATAACGACAAATACATTTTGCTTTATGCTGGCAACACTGTTCTCTAAAGCTAGTACTGCTGCAGCTATAACGGGTCTAATATGGTTCATCTTATACATACCGTACACCTTTTTCCAGCTAAACTACGAGGGCCTTACATTGGCTACCAAATTGGTGTGGTCATTGCTGTGCAACACAGCTCTGAGCTTCGGGATTCGTGTTATTATAAGCTTCGAAATTGATGGAGAAGGTTTCCAGTGGAGCAATATGTTTTCGGCTGTTAGTGTTGACGATACACTAACAATGGCTCACATTTTGGGTATGATGCTATTGTCAAGTTGCATCTATATGATCATTTGCTTGTACTTGGAGCAAATATACGCGGGCGATTATGGGGTTCCTAAGAAATGGTATTTTCCATTTACCAAGACGTTTTGGTTTGGAGAACCGGTATATTTGGGCATCGAAGATTCGAGTAATGAAACAAAACGAGATTATCCAGATTCATTTGAAATCGAACCTGTTGGAAAGCATGTTGGGCTACATATTAAGAATCTAACAAAGTTATTTGGTGTAAGAAAAGCTGTAAACAATCTCTCGCTAAATATGTATGAAGATGAAATAACGGTTTTGTTGGGTCACAATGGAGCGGGAAAAACTACAACGATCTCAATGTTAACAGGAATGTTTCCTCCTTCATCTGGAACAGCAATTATCAATGGCAGTGATATTAGAACAAACATAGATGGCGCTCGCATGTCATTGGGCATATGCCCGCAACATAATATTCTATTTGATGATCTTACCGTTAGGGACCATTTAGTATTTTATAGTCGCCTCAAAGGTCTTAAAGGTGAAGAATTAGAAACAGAAGTAACTAGATATATAAGAAAGATTGAATTGGAGAACAAGGCAAATGTGGCTTCGTCGAAATTATCAGGTGGTATGAAGCGAAAATTGTCAGTGTGTGCAGCTTTTTGTGGTGGTACAAAAGTTGTCCTATGCGATGAACCAAGTTCTGGCATGGATCCAGCGGCACGGAGACAATTATGGGATTTATTACAATCTGAAAAAAATGGACGGACGATATTGTTGACAACGCATTTCATGGACGAAGCAGATGTGTTGGGAGATCGTATTGCAATTATGTCGGATGGAGAGCTTAAGTGCATGGGAACATCATTCTTTTTGAAGAAGAAATATGGCAATGGTTATAAATTGGTAAGTAAGTTAAAATAAAATATAATTCTTTAGACACTTTCATTTCATGTGTTTGTACAATTTGGTACCGACTGTTTCATCTGTTTGATCTGTTTTTTTTTTTTGGTAATAATATTGCTGATGTTTTTGATTTACAATCTATTGATTTTTCTACATCAAGATTTGTGTAAAAAGAAAAGAATGTGATGCAGCAAGTGTAACAAAGCTTCTCAATCAATACATTCCCGAATTAAAACCCGAAGCTGAAATCGGTGCCGAGCTCTCGTATCAACTACCGGACAGATACTCATCACATTTCGAAAAAATGTTCCATGATTTAGAAACACAATCCGATGAACTAGCACTCAATGGTTATGGTATTTCAATAACATCACTGGAAGAAGTTTTTATGAAAGTTGGTGCCGAAAAGTCAATGCCGTTAACTGTAGGCTCACCAGTAATGAATGGTAATGGTAATGTTATTGCTAATGGTAATGGATTTGGATCTGACGATGGGGAATCTATGACTTGTAAGCTTTATAATATTTCTATATGCAATTTCTGATCTATTTTTTTTTTTTTGTTTTAGCTGATAATATGTTTTCGGACAATCAGCGTCTTCTTAAGGGCCACAATCTGATAGTTAGCCAGTGGCATTCAATGATGATGAAAAAAATTCTCTTCACAATTCGAAGTAGATTGTTATTTGCCATTCAGAATCTAATTCCGATTCTGTTTGTTACTATGACAATTCTTGTTTCAAAAAACAGTTCTTATGCTGCGTTAAGACCAATGACAATGGGCATCAACCAGTACCCATTGACAGTGACAGTATTAGAAACATCTCCGAACATTATTGAAAGATCACTGGAAGCAAATATAAGTGCAAATTATAAAGCAATCATTGATTCCTATTCATCCGCACATCAGCTTCTGCAAACGGGAAATACAGGATTCGTAGATTTTATGTTAAAACTTGGAAAAACATGGCAAGTACGAATAAATTCGAGATATATTGCTGCGGCAACCATAGATATGGGTACTATAACAGCTTGGCTGAATAACAAACCACTTCATTCAGCACCACTTACAGTCAACTTAATTCACAATGCAATGGCCAAGTAAGATGATTTTATAATAATATGTTGTAAAATGTTTTTTTTAAATTCTTATCCTTGACTTTACGTGCTATCTATTTACAGAGCTCTTATTGGCGATAACGCTTCTATTACTGTCACAAATGCTCCACTGCCATTCTCCAAAGATTCAACTTTCCAGTTGCTGAATAGTGGACAAAATTTAGGAACACAACTTTCATTGAATTTATGCTTCTGCATGTGCTTTGTCAGTGCTTTGTACGTTATGTTTTTAATTAAGGAAAATCAAAGTCGTGCTAAGCTATTGCAGTTTGTGAGTGGAGTTAAAGTTTTAACATTCTGGTTTTCACACTTTCTCTGGGATTATATTACTTATGCCTTTACCACATTTGTTTTAATTATAACATTGGCATGCTTTCAAGAAGAAGGATACTCCTCGTTTGATGAACTGGGTAAGTAGGTACTAAGTTGTAGGTACATTTACCCATTTGCACATATGAATCTATATTTATGCATTGTTCCATGGGAAAGGTATTGGTATCTTGATGTGAAACACTATTTCAAAATTGAAATCATTACTATGATGTGGAATTCCAAAAAAGAGATGAAATGGTCGATTGTTTTTGAAAATTTCCATTTAAAGATTTTATTTAACTTTATAAAGGGTTTTTGTGTGATAATACACTTGCAGTTTTCGCACCATCATATTAATATTGAAGGTTTGAATAAAACAACTACACTTGGGTGAGCTACCAAAAGAGATTTTTGTTATAGGCTGGAGTTATAGCTATTTCACGACTGATCGGCCTCATCAGAATCCTTTTTCAGTAGCACTTGGTCATTGTTCAATTTTAATTGAAAAACGTTTATGCCCAGCTGAGATTCGAACTTAGACCAAGCTCCCTCTGAGCCAATGCACTTCGCATTGCGCTACCGAAACCAAGATCACGTGGTTAATTCCATCCCAATTTAGGTTTTATTGGGGAATAGCAACTCAGTAAAACTATTACACGCAAACAATAACAAATAATTTTTTGTTTTGTGTATAAAATAATAACAAAGTTTTTATAAACACTTTTTTCTGTTATTGTTTGCGTGCAAAAAATTTTACTGTTGTTGCTATACCTACACTTTCACCAAAACACGGCCATTGTTTGATTCTATTTATTCCTTATAAAACCAAAAATAACAGTATTGTTGAATGTCACTAGAGAAAATCTTATTTTTTAATTTTATATTAATATTTTACTTCGAAAAAAATCAGTTTTACTGTAAACTGAAATGTGATAAAATGTGTAAAGGTTTTTGAACCAATCCTGAAAAGTAAGGAGTTAAGGACTGGTATTTTTCCAGCGGATATTTGAATTAATAATTTACTTAGTTGTGTTTTTTTTTCAATTTTTTCAGGTCGAAACCTTGCACTAATGCTTCTTTTTGGATGTTCGGTGTTGCCATTTACCTATTTAATGTCAGGAATGTTCTCAGAACCTGCTACGGGACTTGCTAGGCTTTCAATCATAAATATATTCTGTGGTAATTAGAACTTGTTTCTATTTTATATCATCAGCATAAATTTTATTATTATAATTTAATTTTTAGGAAATGCTTTATTCATTGTTATTCTTGTTATGAGCTCCAACTTATTCGATACAAAAGACACAGCGGATATATTGGAAAAATTCTTCCTTGCTTTCCCGCATTTTTCATTAGCTCAGGGACTTAATAAACTTTTCACAAATTCTCAAACTAGAAAACTTTGCTTGGCCATTCCGGAATTTATTCGCTGTTCAGTTTACAAACAGTGTTGCCGTAAGTTATACATATTTTAATGGAATTATATTTAAATATACTTATTTTGTTTTTTAGCATTACAGCCATATTTTACATGGGAGTCTCCGGGAGTACTTCGTGAAGTTGTTTACCTAATCATTACTACTTTTGTTTTCTTATGTATTTTGATACTGAAAGAATACCGTATCTTGGGCAATATTTTGTTCAAGATCAAAGAAAGAACAACGTAAGAGAATTTTTACTACATAAAAAAAAATTATTAACAAAGTAAATTTTCGAATAGTAAAAAACCACCACCACCAGAAGATGGATACTTTGACGAAGATGTTGAACAAGAAAAGTTGAGGGTGGCAAACATGTCTTCATCCGAAATTGCAGTACAAAATTTAGTTCTTGATAAAGCCACTAAATTCTATGGGAAATTTATGGCTGTCAATCAAATTTCCGTTGGAGTCAAACAGTGAGTAAAAAAAAAAAAAAACTGGTTACAAGGACTAGCTGAACCAAATTTTGTAATAATTTGTTAAGCCTTTCTTTTGTAACTGTTCTTTTTGAGATTATTTCAGGGCAACGTATTACTATGTTATAAACATTTTAAAAATACATTTTTTTATTAAAATTAATTGGCGCACAATACAAAACAGTATAAGCTAAAAAAAAGCTATTATTTTTGTCTTAATTTTTTTTAGCTTTTCTTTTGTTTATATTCTTTGTTAAGATTATTTTAACTCAAAATAAATATATATATATTTGCATAAACTCTAGGATTTAAATAGCAGATCTATTCAAGCAATACCTTGATTATTTAGAATACAAGTTCGGCTTGATTTAATGAAAGTTATTAATTGGTGCCCGAACATAACAAAATAGTTATGTATAGCTTGAGAAACCAAGCCTTATCAAATTTCTGATTTTATTTTCAGCTCAGAGTGTTTTGGATTACTTGGAGTGAATGGTGCTGGCAAAACGACAACCTTCAAAATGCTAACAGGTGACGAAAGAATATCATCTGGTGACGGCTATGTGAAAGGATTGAGCTTGAAAAATGATATGAATGCTGTCTATCAAGAAATCGGTTACTGTCCGCAATTCGACGCCTTATTTGATAATTTTACAGGACGTGAAACCTTAAGGATATACGGTCTACTTCGAGGTATTCCAGATAAAAAAATTCATCAAGTTTCTACAGATCTTGCAAGATCTTTCGGTTTCGTGCAACACTTTCATAAACAAGTCGGAGCTTATAGTGGGGGTAATAAGCGAAAGCTTAGTACCGCTATAGCTGTGATGGGTAGTCCATCAGTGGTTTATCTCGATGAACCGACAACGGGAATGGATCCGGGTGCCCGTCGTCAACTTTGGAATGTGGTTTGTCGAATTCGCGATGCTGGCAAGTCAATAGTTTTGACATCACATAGTATGGAAGAATGCGAGGCATTATGTACACGATTGGCTATAATGGTTAATGGAGAATTTAAATGTATAGGCTCAACACAGCATCTTAAGAATAAATTTACCAAAGGTTTGATACTTAAATTTAAATTGAAAAAAGGAACTGAAAATGACGCGATGGAGCTGATGGAGGTGGATACACAGAAAGTTATGAACTTCATAACTACAGAATTCCCCGAAGCTGTTTTGCAGTAAGTTTTAGCTTTGAACTTAATTTCACACTCAAGTTCTAATGGTTTTTATTTATTTTTTATTTTTAGGGAGAGATTCCAAGGGATTCTGACATTTTACATTCCACTGTCGAGCATTTTGTGGTCAAAAATATTTGGTCTAGTGGAGAGCAATAAGGAGGCTCTTAATATTGAGGACTACTCGATAAGTCAAACCACGTTAGAGGAAATATTCTTGCAGTTTGCCAAATACCAGAGAGATGATCCGCGTGAAGTCAAGTGAGGAATCGATGAAGAATTTATTATGTAGCTTATAGAACTAACCCGATTTTGAGAATTGAAAATGTTCATCAACTAACAAAAAAAATAACCCAAGAGAATTTCAAACCAACCCTAACATAATGAAGCATTTTTTGACATAAAAAAAACTGCTATAATAACAAGTATTTTCATTTTTTTCTTTAAACAATACAAAAGCAGACATGGATTAGGCCTATTTACAAAATGTGTGATATGTGCGGAATCATGAAATCAAGGATATCGAAGGAATAATAAAGTGTCCTTAAAAAAAGAAACTAATTGACCAATAGACTGTTACATGGCATGCAGATAGATCAATTATATAGCTTAATTTATTTTCTTTTTTTAATAGCTTTTTGTGTATTATTTAAATTAAAACTGAAATTTATTTTGTATTTTTTTTTTAAATTAATTATTAAATGTATATAAATGTAGTTACACTTGTAGGTACTTATAATGTTGTATGTATATGTTACAAAGGTAATTGTATATATAGAAACTGTTACTTAAATAAGTGCGAGTATTATTTTTTTGTATTTTTTTTCAAATTGAGGAGTGCCCAAGAATTCTATACTTAATCGAACAAATTTTCTTTTCTTGTTAAAATTTAATAACAAGAAAAAAATTTAATGTGATGATTTATTATTTAAGAAACTTGTAAAAAAACAAACTATTATGTAAGAAACTGACTAGAAAATTTGAAGTGAGAAAACCAAATAAAATGTTGACATAATGGAATCGAAATTCTTGTTTAAATATATTTTAGGTACGATTTCTCGGCGCTAGATTAACTCCGAGTTAAACCAGACTTTTTCTAATTTTGAATATAAATCAACTTTAATGAATTCATGAAGCAGTTTTTCAGTGGAGACTTAGTTGTGATTTCGGTAGGTACATAATATATATCACCAGTGGCGGATTTAGGTTTGATGTGGCCCTAGACCCGGCTGAGTACGCCGCCCCCCATTTTTGTTTAACTAATTTCTATTAATTACCTTTATTCTTAATCGTTTTTTCAGAGCCTTTTTTCTGTGGTGCCGGAAAACACCCGAATATTTTTAACACTATTAGGTTGACCTACAATATATACATATGTATGTATGTATGTAATCAAATCTGAGAACGAAATTTTTAAAAATTTCTAAGCCAGATTGGGCCCTATCGCGAACGACATTTCCCGGGAAATATTTCCCACGTTCGAAAAATTCGTATCGTGAATGGTGTTCGAAATTCCCCTCGGAATTTATTGCTATTGGGCCCTATCGCGAACGACATTTCAGGGGAAATATTTCCCACGTTCGAAAGATTCGTATCGTGAATGGTGTTCGAAATTCCCCTCGGAATTTATTGCTATCGTGAACAATATTTCCATGGGAAATTTGTTATAATTTCTCTGGAATTTTTTCCCATTTATTTTGGTGGAGAAATTAAGGCGAGACGGAGAAATTGAAACTTTTTTGATAAATAAACGCAATTTTTTAATTTTATTATGGGACGAACTCAACAAATCAAATCCAAATAGAACTGCTGGTCAGTATTATGAAAAAGAATACAGATATAGAGACTGGATTTACTACCTACAGGGTAAAAGATTTGGCAAAATTTGGCCGAAATGCATCTTCATTTGGATTACCTTCTTGCAGCAAAAAACGAAAAATGCAAAACCAAGAAAAAGATCACTCAGTTCATATTTTTCGAAAAAATATAAATTTTTCTTTCTTTGCTCTTCCGCGGTTTGAATTTTGATCCATTCTGGACAAAGCTTTTCCTCGAAAATGTTAAGAAAGTTCGACAAAACTTCCGAGAATGTTCACTGGACAAGACCTACATCGTGGTCCTTGCCGACTCCTCTTTGGTACCCACCTTCAGCAAAAAAAAAAAACGCAGACATGCACTAAACCTGACGATGTGTGGACAGTGTTTTCAGATGGAGGGATTTTTTTCTTCTGCGAAATTTAACACCTCGTTCAAACGGAAAAATCTAATTGACAACATGAAAAAATTAAATTATTTTGTTTGTTGTGCACCCTAGCAAGGTATCGAAGAGGATAATTTTATGCAATTTTATACAATTCAGTTGAAATGATCGCACCCAATATTTCTTTCTTCACATGGATAGGGAATTTGTTTGGGATATTTTGTTTTATTGTAAAGGGAATTTCAGCTTAAATTTAATTTTTTTTAATTATGATCCTCTGATAACACTGTACACAATTCGAAATTGATCTCCGAAAATAATTTTGTCTTTTGAATGTTGGTAGTTTTTTCCCTGGGAAAAATTTATTCCGAGGGAAGTTCACGATAACTAGAAATATTTCTTGGGAATGAAACTTTCCGTGGGAACTAAAATTCCCCGGGAGATTCCCGATAGGGCCCATTGTGAACAATATTTCCATGGGAAATTTGTTGTAATTTCTCTGGAATTTTTTCCCATTTATTTTGGTGGAGAAATTAAGGCGAGACGGAGGAATTGAAACTTTTTTGATAAATAAACACAATTTTTTAATTTTATTATGGGACGAACTCAACAAATCAAATCAAAATAGAACCTGCTGGTCAGTATTATGGAAAAGAATACTATAGAGACTGGATTTACTACCTACAGGGTAAATAAGATTTGGCAAAATTTGGCCGAAATGCATCTTCATTTGGATTACCTTCTTGCAGCAAAAAACGAAAGATGCAAAACCAAGAAAAAGATCACTCAGTTTATATTTTTGGAAAAAAAATAAATTTTTCTTTCTTTGCTCTTCCGCGGTTTGAATTTTGATCTATTCTGGACAAAGCTTTTCCTCGAAAATGTGAAGGAAGTTTCACAGAATGTTGACTGGGCAAGACCTCCATCGTGGTCCTTGCCGACTCCTCTTTGGTACCCACCTTCAGCAAAAAAAACGCAGACATGCACTAAGCCTGACGATGTGTGGACACTGGGCAGTGTTTTCAGATAGAGGAATTTTGTTCTTCTACGAAATTTAACAACATGAAAAAATTCAATTATTTTGTTTGTTGTACCCTAGCAAAGTATCGAAGAGAACAATTTTATGCAATTTTATACAATTCAGTTGAAATGATCGCACCCAATATTTCTTTCTTCACATGGATGGGGAATTTGTTTGGGATATTTTGTTTTATTGTAAAGGGAATTTCAGCTTAAATTTAATTTTTTTTAATTATGATCCTCTGATAACACTGTACACAATTCAAAATTGATCTCCGAAAATAATTTTGTCTTTTGAATGTTGGTAGTTTTTTCCCTGGGAAAAATTTATTCCGAGGGAAGTTCACGATAACTAGAAATATTTCTTGGGAATGAAACTTTCCGTGGGAACTAAAATTCCCCGGGAGATTCCCGATAGGGCCCATTGTGAACAATATTTCCATGGGAAATTTGTTGTAATTTCTCTGGAATTTTTTCCCATTTATTTTGGTGGAGAAATTAAGGCGAGACGGAGGAATTGAAACTTTTTTGATAAATAAACACAATTTTTTAATTTTATTATGGGACGAACTCAACAAATCAAATCAAAATAGAACCTGCTGGTCAGTATTATGGAAAAGAATACTATAGAGACTGGATTTACTACCTACAGGGTAAATAAGATTTGGCAAAATTTGGCCGAAATGCATCTTCATTTGGATTACCTTCTTGCAGCAAAAAACGAAAGATGCAAAACCAAGAAAAAGATCACTCAGTTTATATTTTTGGAAAAAAAAATAAATTTTTCTTTCTTTGCTCTTCCGCGGTGAATTTTGATCTATTCTGGACAAAGCTTTTCCTCGAAAATGTGAAGGAAGTTTCACAGAATGTTGACTGGGCAAGACCTCCATCGTGGTCCTTGCCGACTCCTCTTTGGTACCCACCTTCAGCAAAAAAAACGCAGACATGCACTAAGCCTGACGATGTGTGGACACTGGGCAGTGTTTTCAGATAGAGGAATTTTGTTCTTCTACGAAATTTAACACCTCGGTTAAACGGAAAAATATAATTGGCAACATGAAAAAATTCAATTATTTTGTTTGTTGTACCCTAGCAAAGTATCGAAGAGAACAATTTTATGCAATTTTATACAATTCAGTTGAAATGATCGCACCCAATATTTCTTTCTTCACATGGATGGGGAATTTGTTTGGGATATTTTGTTTTATTGTAAAGGGAATTTCAGCTTAAATTTAATTTTTTTTAATTATGATCCTCTGATAACACTGTACACAATTCGAAATTGATCTCCGAAAATAATTTTGTCTTTTGAATGTTGGTAGTTTTTTCCCTGGGAAAAATTTATTCCGAGGGAAGTTCACGATAACTAGAAATATTTCTTGGGAATGAAACTTTCCATGGGAATTAAAATTCCCCGGGAGATTCCCGATAGGGCCCATTAACTTGAAAAACTTGCACTTGATGGCAATACAAATATCTCATAAATTTGCACCAGGTCATCAGGGGAGGGGAAGTGGGGGGTCTGATACTCTTATATGGCAGCATCTTTATTTTAAGTCTTGAAATTGAAATTATAGTTTTAAAAGATTAAAAGCTCTAAAAGAAAACCGAATTAAAAAGTAGTAAATAATTAAATACTAAAACTTATTGGGAAAACTTTAAACCTAATTACACTGTTCTATAGCGCGATGCTTTATTTTATTTTGTTTTGTCATTTTAAATGAAAAGCATATTATTTTTATCGCTATTGAAATTGAAAGCTTTGTGACTAAAGGACATGGTACCAGATAGATGGCGCCACCGCAAATTGTTAACTTTTGACCACTATCCGTTTTATACACACATTTTATTTATGTACTTTATAGTTTATTTCATAAATTATTGCAATTTAAAACCTCATAGAAATTTCTATTCGGTGATTCTTGATAGAACAAGGATAATTGTGATGATGATGAGTATGCACAAATAGGTCTTGAGTGTGTTTATGTTGGAGCTGCGATAAACAAATCGAGCAGCGCGTGACTGAGGCGTTGCGAGAAAAGTTGAGATATGTTTACATAAATAGGTCATATCGCGTTTATGCAACATGCAGGTTGTTTCCAAGCTTAATGTCAATTCTTTGAGAAATGACTATTCTACGAAAGCGAGCTAAAAAGCTGTCTAAAGATAGATACACAAATATTTAAAATCAACGACATCACTTACAATATTAAGTTATAGATCTGTATAAAGCCATAAAAATAAATAAAATTATTTATTGAAATGTTTTTGAATCGAAAATTTAGAAAAGAAAATGTTATAACAATGTTTTTCTTTATTTCATTCATTTTTAGAGGAAAGCTTGAGACAAGATGGTTTTGACATTTTTATTTGATTTTTTTTTTTAGTGCAATCATCAAATAAATTTGTAACACGCCGGATTTTTTCGCTTCGGTTTTTCAATTACTATTGGGTCAGTATAGGAAACAAAATGTTTAGAAGAAATGTTAAGCTTGCAATTTTGAACATTTCTTATCATACCCATACAAATACATAGGTTAAACTTTTTGCTAAACAGTAGGTATGGTTTAAGCGTTCGACTAAATAATTAATAAGAGCATTTAATATTTTTTTTTTTTTTAGTTTTTATAATAATATTTTTTTTTTAAATATTGAAATTTTAAATAATTGCATTTATAGTAACTAAATAAAAAAGCAGATTTCAGCCTTAAAAAAATCTATTCCATAATATTGTAAGTGATAGTGTTTTTGTTTTAAATAATTTTAAGTAATTTTAAAGTACCTATGTACTTCCCTCTGGTACATTTTTTTCAAGAACATGCCCATAATTAATTTCCAAAAGTATTGATTTTTAACTTGGAACCACCCTATGCTTTATCATCATTAAGAAATTTGATACATAAATTTAGCCCACCCATATACCTACCTACCTACGAAATAAATATAAGGCACGTTTTATTATCGCTAGTAACCTATATACCTACATATAGTATAGTTGTTAAGAAATAACCCCAACCCAGACCCGTAGATAATAAAAGGTGGCTTTGGAATATCTAAAGGCCACTTTACACGATGATAAAAGTCATATGACCGACCTTTTATTATATTTTCTGTATGATTTCTCAAATGAGCTGTCCTAGGTTTTTTGTTGGGGCGAGTTGAGATTCTTCTAATTCATTTTTAAAACTAATTTTTGTTTTAATTATTGAGGAAATAATTTATTGTTTCTTGCTTTGAATGTCAACAACATAATTTGCACCCTCGAGTGTTATTCGAAAACATAGAAACAGGGGTGTATCGTGTAAGATGATTTGCGATAAGTGAGAGTCTCAATCAATCAATTCATTCTGTGTAAAATGATTTCACATTTGATAGCTAATGAACTATCACAAAAGAAATGTGATTGTCATTTCCAACAAATTTGACGTTTCTGCGGCAGTACGACTAGAGTTACCACCAGCCTATAAAAATTGTAGAACTTTTTCTGAGTTCTTTTTTTTAACCATTTTTTATAAACAAAAATAAACATTCCTGTGACCAAAAAAGTTTCCTTTACTTTCCAGAAGATAAAGAAAATATAAAAATTTGATCTATTGTTTTGATTGATTTGTAATAAATATTTGAAAAAATTCACTATGGCAACCATGTTTTTGACAAATGTCATTGGAAACTTATCAATTGAGTTGAATTGAATGGATGATGCGACAATCACTTATCACCTTAGTCGAATTTACCCTCAAGTTTTTTTTTGACAATTCTTGAAGTTGTCAAGAAAACCTGGGTCAATCTTGTGTAAAGTTCAACGAATGAAACTAATGTTGTTTTCCTTTCAACCAATAAAAGAAATCATAATTTTTGTTTGAATGACTTCAGACTATTTGATATGATTTTTTCGTGTAAAGTGGCTTTATGATTCTGAAGAAAATAGAAAAAAGTTAAAACTATAATATTTGGTATAAATGTGTATTCAAGAAATAAAAATATACAAACAAAAAACTGAACCGCACGAACTCGTGACTTAAAATCAATCAATAACGTTATGGATGCATACCTACATTATATCGTTGAAGAGAATATGTAAATATATGGCCAAATTCCTAAACGCAAATTTGCAAAGCAAAACACATGCAAAGCAAATGCAAAAAGCAAGGGGTGCTTTCATAAATACATGGTTGCTTTGTTTACATGCGATCAATTGCAACCATATTAACGTAATACAAAATATTTGCGAATGTGTTTTACTATGCATTTATGAACACTTTTTCTGATTTGCGTCATATGCCAAAAACAATAAAGAAAAAATAAAGGAAAGGAAATCGTTTATACTATACCTGTCTCTTTCTTTAAGAAAGAAATTCAGATTGCATGTGAGTTTTCGGCCTATATTATAGTCGGCCTATATTATAGTCCAAAATAGTAATGAAAAAGTAAAATCAGGATCAGACGCGTAGATTTACAAACCGATGAACCGGCTCTACCTTAATTTAAATACTTTTGAAAAATTCGTAGGTATCATATTCGTAGCTTTCGTTCGTTGGCTGGTGTCTTTAGAGAAGGTTTCGCATTTCTCTGGTATTTATAAAAATGACTCAGAATTCTAACAATGGAACAGTTGTGTGTACAGTTATGTACGTTATACATATAAATGTAAGTACAGTAGAATCTCGAAAAAATGAACAGATATAAAACAGGGCACGTTCATCTTTTCGAATTGTTCATCTTTTCGAGCATCAACATTTCGTTGAGAAAGAAGATATAGTTATAAATAAAAACATTTAATATAATTTACATAACAAGTTAAAACTGTTGAAATATTATATGTATTACTACTTGCTACTAAACAACTCTGATACTTTATTATTATATCAAAGTATACTGTCTAGTTTTATTCATTTAATATAAATTGTTTTATATTATTCTTCGTTTAAACTTCCTAATAAATACTACGTTTTATTAAATTGGTTTTTTCCTATCGGCAAAATCTCAACAGGTTATGGGCCCAGAAGACCGCAATTAGAATTTAATAAAACGAATATTTTAAGATATTCTCTTAGTGTTTTTTGCTATTCGCATTTCTTGCGAATTTGTGTTCAATTCAATTGAAACTGCATTCGTTGCGCAAAAAATAATTTTAAAGAAGAAAATTATCGTTTGAAAATATTTTAAAATATGTCCAATCAAGAATCGATTGAAAAACTTCGTGGTGGCGAGAACTTTCACACATGGAAATTCGCCATGCAGAACATTCTTGAATACAACGATTTGGAAGGAACAATTGCAGATCCAGTAACGGAAAGAGATGCAACTAAGCTTCGTAAAGCTAAAGCAAAAATTGTTTTATCCGTTGATGAATCGCTTTATGTGCATATCCAAAATGAAACGAGTGCATCTGCAATTTGGAAGAAGCTACAGACTTTGTACGAAGATAATGGACTTACGAGGAAGATCGCACTTTTGCGAAAACTAATCACAGTACGTTTGGAGAGCTGCGAATGCATGACGGACTATGTAAATCAAATCTTCAGTACGGCAAATAAATTGGCAAGCATCCAATTTCCAATTTCCCCGGAATGGTTAGGTGCCATATTGCTAGCTGGACTTGGTGACGATTTCAAACCCTTTATTATGGGAATTGAGAGCAGTGGTACACTTATAACCGGAGAGGTGATCAAAGCTAAGTTACTAGACTGTGATTACAACAAAATAAAGACTGAAAATGCATTTTTTGAGGGTTCTGAAAACCTTAACGGTTTTTCGGATGCTGACTGGGCTTCTGACATCGACAAACGTCGCTCATGCACGGGTTTTGTATTCAACTTATGTGGAGGTGCAATATCATGGGGAAGTAAAAGACAGCCAACTGTTGCACTGTCAAGCACTGAAGCGGAGTATATGGCGTTGTCGGCAGCTGTTCAAGAAGCAACCTGGCTCAAACAATTTGGAGCCGAAATTGATGACTCTTTCAAAAAACAACACGTTATGATTGCATGTGATAACCAAAGTGCAATTAAGCTGGCAGAAACAAATTGCTTTAGATCAAGATCAAAACATATTGAGGTTCGCCATCATCATATTCGTGACCGAATCAACGACAAAACTATTGCTGTTCGTTACATACCAACAGAAGACATGACTGCTGATAACCTTACGAAGGCAGTTCCTTGTAACAAGCACCAACTATGTGTCAAAAAGATGGGCATGAATATTAAAAATTAAAATTTTATCTTATTTCAATATTTTAATAAGTAGGGGTGTTGAAATATTATATGTATTACTACTTGCTACTAAACAACTCTGATACTTTATTATTATATCAAAGTATACTGTCTAGTTTTATTCATTTAATATAAATTGTTTTATATTATTCTTCGTTTAAACTTCCTAATAAATACTACGTTTTATTAAATTGGTTTTTTCCTATCGGCAAAATCTCAACAAAAACAAGCCTAAAAGTACCATTCACAAAACTAAATAACGTTACATAAATATAATACGAGGAACTAAAGGCAAAGAAAAAGTAAAAAATTGAGTTGGGAATAAATCGTTCATCTTTTCGAGTGTAAAATTTCAACTCGTTCATCTTTTTGAGCACTGAAGAGTGAAAATATTTCGTTCATCTTTCCGAACTGTTCATCTTATAGAACCGTTCATCTTTCCGAGATTCTACTGTATATACATAAATTACATATATACGTAAATAAACAAATTATAAGAACTCAGACAGTTGGGTGCCATCAGGGATGGTATAAGAAACTCACAATAAGCGAAAAGTGAAATGCCAAATATTCCGGTTTTTTTTTTATTTTACCTACCTACAAAAGATAAAATATAAAATTTTTAAGTATTTAAATTTCAAAATAGCTAAATTTTTGTGGACTAAAGGCCGTTAAAAGCCATTTTAACATTTGTAGGCCACTGTTGGAATGCGTTTATAAAAATAATGATATGTCCAACTATTTAGACAATGGCTAGCTGGACAACTGTCCAAGAGTGTTCTAAGAAAATCTAATAAATACGACTTTGAGTGTCTACAGAGTTCTAAGTAGTCAAAAATCTAATCAATACGGCTTTAATGTTAAGTTTTTGTAGAATGGTTAGATCGTACTAATATTTATAAGCACAAAGCAAAATTTTATTGAAAATCTTAGGAGTCGTAATAAGGTTTTCTTAAATGGTTTTAATTGTTAAACAGTTTTATGGAATTTACCTTAACGGTAAGAATAATTTTAATTTTAGTTCAAACTATGTAGATATTTTTCATGAGAATGGGTATCGACAAGACTAGTATCGTAATTTTTGGTCCTACAAAAATTAAAAAAAAATGTGTCGAGAAAATGCCCAAAGACGCTAGAAAGGTAGGTACTAAGTTTTAAGAAAATCAACTTTTCAGACTGTAACAGAACAGACAGACGCACAAAATTTAGAGGCCCACTTCACTATTTTCGTAATCCTTACATTGATTAAAATCTTAAGTTTGTTTTTTTTTACGAATCCATAACTCTCCATAGCATAGTATCTATACAAAATATATACATACATATTTCGCAAATACATTTTTTTTTTAGATTATATAATATCATCACTGGCTGAACCTGAACATCAACGACATGAATGAAAGTGAACTCTTCTCCGTCTCTACGCTCTGCCTTCGCGAATTATTTTATTTTATCTTTTATGTAGGTATACAACGACTATATGTATGTATTGTATATCTTTAAGGTGCGCCGGCTGTGTTCTGCGAGCAGCCGGCAAGAAAAGTGGTAGTTTAATTCTTTGGAAATGTGCCACCTCTCTTGGGCGCCATATAGGGGATATGTGGTCATCAAAATTATTTTGTTCTCAGTTTATGTTATAAACTCGGGTAGCTTGTAGTGTTTTATTCGACGTTCCGCATTTTTAAAAACCAAATTTTGTAACTATTTTTTTTTTCATTTATTTAAACTAAATTGTATACCTACTCAAAAAAAAAACAAACATTTTCAAACATTTTGCGTTGTGGTTGCGATTCGGCTTGGTACATACCTATTTGAACTTTTTATGGCAGAATTTATTTTTCGAACTTTAAAAGCATTTATAAATGTGAAAATATAAATTTTTAGTTGTTTGCTAGAAAAAATTGAGTGTGAGTGAAAAAACTAAAGTTTTTTATTAATATTATTATAAATATTGTGAAATTTGTTTAAAAAGCATTTGTTTATGGTGTGGGGTTGAATCATTTCTGTTTTTTTTTCAATAGAATAAATTAATCAAGTCAGTGAAGTTAGCACTTTACCTACATACCTATACATGCATAAATAAAATATGTACATATAATAAAGAAAAACTTTCAATGGTACCTATACCCATACCTATAGATATCACTCGATAGTAGGAGTGTTTTTGTTAAAAGTTGATAAACAATGTTGACCTTGGAGTTTTGCTTGCACCATTGCATTGCTGTAATTGTCATCAATGCATTTTTTAACTTCAGTTGTAGGTATACATAGTCTGGGAGCTGATAAGGCAGGTTTATGTATAACAGACTAGAACTTTAAAAGGTTTTAAAAGGTTTTGCAAACTAATCGATTAACTTTAACTTCAGTTATTAAATCGAGGATGATTCCATTTAATAGATAAAAAATTAAATAGAAAAAACATAAAATAATACGATAAAGTGGAAAAATAAAAACTAACCAATGAATGCAAATGCATGTTATTTGAACAGAGCTGTTGTTAAAAAAATTATGGGAAGGGGTTTTAAAAATTAAAAGTCTGACAATATTTTGTACATGATGCGATAAAGGTTAATGATACCTAATAATACAAAATACCAACGTCATCAAATATAAAAAAAAAATAAATATATAGGTAACAACATAAAACTTTTATGACCCTATAGTTGTAGATAATTGAATTTTTTAATAACTTCTGTTAAGTGCATTTTTTAGTTTAAAGTTGAAAGCGACTATTTTATATATATAAAAAAAACAATTTTGAATTCAAGATAGGTAACGGCCAACACAAAATGGCTGTGCTATCAAAAAAAAAAAATCGGTAGGTAGAGTAATTATAAAATGTATGAACTCCCCTTAAAATAAAAACCAACTCTTATGACAAAAGTTGATTTGTGCCGACCCCATATTTTGTCACGATCTACCTATACCGAATTTGAGTCATAGACTTAAAACTCATCGCGAGATTCACAAGAAAAGTCGACGTTTAATATAGCAGTATAATAAGGGCGATTTTATTCAATCAAAGTTAAGTCGAATTCTTTTCAACAAAAAAAATCCATTTTTTTTTGCAAACAGAATCAAATTTTTCCTGTTTTTGAAAGGAATGTGTAAAGAATAGAATTTTTTTGTGATTGTGTGTGTGGTACTTGGCAGCTTTGAAATTAAAATTCGTTTGCAACCAAAAACACAGTTTGCACAGCGAAATTCAATTTAAAGATTTAGAAATGTCAAATCTTGTGTGTACGAATCGGTGTAAATTCTTTTTTAAATCTTTCAAAATATGCAAGTTTTGTTTGACAGAAAAAAACGATTCTAAACGGAATTTGATTTTCTCAACTCCCCAAAATAGAAGAAATTGGCCAAGGAAACTAGGGATAATTACGTCAAACTTGAATTTTTTTTTCTAATTTCTTTTGATTCATTTCACTCAAGTTGTTAACTGATTAATATCGAATTTGTGTAATATTATAATTAAGTAAAATAAAGAGAGGGGAAATAAGAATACAGTGCTCAGAAAAAGAATAATCTTTTTTAATCTACATACGTGTTTACAAATAAAATTATTGATTATGGTCATCAAGTTAACTGTACTTATACAGACTTAATTAACCTGGTAAGATGTTTCAGGCCTTATTTTATTTAAGTTTTCATTCACCCATATTCAGCTCTTCTTTTTTTTTTTGACTAAAAATTGTATCTGAAAGAAGGAGTGAAAACGATTTTTCAGAGGAATAATTGATAACTCAATAAGTGCAGTCGACTCAATTGGGATACCCCATAGTTATCACGTACGCTGATAAAATTAAATTATTTAGAATCATCAGGAACCAGTCTGATTCTATAGCAAGCATCTATTTTTGTAACTGTGACATCATTGGCTACAGAGCTCAATGACATTAGGTATGTTCAAAGTTTAAAGTCCTTGTAATGCTTTATTATAACTAGCGCGCACTAAAGGGGTTTTGAACTTTACCCTTTAAAAGGATAAACACAGGGTGTATTAATAAAATAAGACATGACCATTGGTTTTGAAATGGAAACATACATATACTTAATCCTCAAAAACTCAATCCTATGAAATCCCCAAAAATGCATTCCCACAAGACAAACTACCCATGGGGAAAGATGCCCTATGTACAAAATCCCCATTAAATATATATATTATTTTGCCAAATAAACCTCACATAACAAATAAAATAAAAATATTTATTTAGAAGTAAGGCCTATTCACTTCCGTACATAATAAAACTAAGCTATTGGTGTAAAACTTTAAAACTTACATGTTTTATTTTTTTTATGTTTCTGTTGAATATTTTTAGAAAAGAAAATATTATTGGGGATTTTGTACAAAAGGCCGGGATTTTCTTTTTGGATTTAATTTTATTGGGGATTTCGTCCGATTGGGATTTTGTTTTTTAGGGATTACGTATGTTTCCCTTAGTAATGCTTGATTAATTTTTTCTACATCTTCTTTTTAAGATTTTATCTTGGGGATTTTGTGTTCAAGAAATTTTATCTTGGGAATTTTATCTTTACTAGGTTTTAGTTTTGGGAATTTGGCTTTGGGGATTTTCTTTTTACTTTTTTGGCTTTTTGGGGATTTTCTTTTGGTTTTGCTTTTTGACAAACATCACAACCTAAACCATTTTGAGTATTAAAACTGCTGCATTGAGTAATGTCCATTCAATTGTTATGTACCCATTTTAACTCAAGATAATGTTGTGTTTCAAGATTTTAAAATTAATCCCCCTACTAAAACTAATTTCTAGTAGCGCCTATGTACAGTACATACATACATATGTACATATGTATGTACATACATATATCTTAACAAAAAGTACACAATTCAATCGAGCTACAGCACTTAGTTGCATTTTAATTGTCAATATCTTTTGTACTTAGCTTATCTTATGATGACTAAGTAATAGTAGGTAGGCAAGCTTAGTTGTTGAGTTTGGAATTAAAGTACCACTTAATACCCATATCTAACTTATTTTTTAGCATGAGCTATTTTATTCTACAGAACGCTGTGTTTGTTTCAAAGTAACTTGGGAGAAAGATTTTTTTTAAATCTGAAATTACCTGATTCTAAGAAAAATGATGTAATATTCTCTACATAGTTATTTATTTTATTGGACAACTTTGTAGGAAACAAGAAATGTTTTATTTGTTAAAAATGAAATTAATTACCGGTTCTTGTATAATATCATTTTCTTAGTAATCGGATTTGTTTAAAGAAATTAAATAAAGTTGAATTTTAATTGAAATTAAATTAATGGTTATTTTAGATAATATTATAGTTATTGTCATTTATTTATATTTTCAGATTGTTTAAGTAAATCTTGCCTGAAATCAAACACAACAATTATGGCTACAAATAATTTTGACAAGCTGCGGCTACTTTTGTGGAAGGATTGGATTTTACAATGGAACCATAAGTTACAACTTATTGTCGAACTATTACTGCCCGCTGTTTTCTCACTTCTAATGGTGTTAATCCGATCGCTTTCAGTTCCTCGTATAAATGATATTTTGATATACAATCAATCTTTTCCCATCAACACTCTGGATGTGGTGAAGTAAGTTTTTATTGTAAATATTTATTAGGTATATATTCCTTTGGGCCTTGCAAATTACTTTTTAGTTCTTTCTAGTAGATGATGAATGGAAAGCTTTAATTTTGCCAAAAGAAAAATCTAACCTCAATGTAAATGTAATTTTTGTGTTTTGTGTTTTGTGTTTGTATTTTATTTTTTAGTAGAGAAACATCAACGACAATAATTTACTATATTACTTTATTTTACTGATGGTGTCTTGCGAGGATTCATTTTGTTATTACTTTGACCACAGAGTTGAAGTAGTTGACTGCAACCAGAAGATACTTGGCAGTAGATGTTGCAGCCCAAACGAACACGTCTATTATTATTTGATTTATTATTTGATCTAAGAAGGAAAATTCTGTCTGCAGACGACATATCAATAATTTTAATATTTTCGACTTTAATGTACCTAAGTCCTCTTGTAGACACGAAGAGTCTCGTCAAAGACTCGTATACGATTCTTCATGCAGCGACTGTTAAAACAATTACAATTACTTTTAATCAATTTCACAATTTTTTTTTTTAATGTCTGACATTAAAGTAAGTAAAATATTCAATAAACACAAAACTGTATGTCTGAAGACTAAGGCCCAGTTTTTCGGTGCGAGATCATCCATGTTTCGGAGTTAAACACGATTTAACTCCTGAAGCGCTGCATCATGTTTTTTGGTCATTTTAGATCCCGAACTAACTCGACGAATTTTTTGAGTAAACTCTCCAGTTAGGATAGATATTATGTTTGCTTCTGACACTTGTAAAATCAAGATGGCGATACTATAGAAATAACCCTTCCATAAGTGGCCGCATAGTGTCGCCCTATCTATTTTTATGATGGGCGTTTTTCTTTTTTAGTTCAGAGTAGAGCTTTGAATAGAGTCTGAACACTCCGAACATACTCTGAGCGATCTCTGAATTGAGCGTGCTCTGCTCTGAGAGTTCAGATTTATTTAAAGAAAGACGCTTCACCAGCTGTCACTTGTCAGATTTGTGTTCAGCTATTCAACTCCGTCTGCTCCATCAATTTATTCTGAGCTCATAGAGCGCGCTCTGAACATGCTAAGAGCGAAAAAAGAAATATAGAATTGGAGCTCTGAAAGCTCTGAGCTAAAAAAGAAACACGATTTTTTTTGACAGTTCAGGCTCTGCGCGCCTTGTCATAGTATCGCATTTTGATATCCATATACCTACATATATGTACATATTTTTGACAACTGAAAGTTAATGTTAATCCTACCAAGAAAACCTGGTTCTGAGTTAACTCGGGTTCAATTTATTTGCAGATTAACTTTAACTCTGGTTTAACTCAGAATTAAGTCCAGCACTGAAAAACTGGCCCTAAGGTTTTCCACCATGCTGTGGTGCTGCGTCAAAAAGATGCGGCTTAAGCCAGATTTGATGTTGTCCAGTTGTCCAGCTCCAAAGATTATTGGTCTTTTTGAAGTAACTTTATACCAAATGCAATTAATTCGAAATTAATTATGAAAAATTCTTCGATTTACCGGTAAACACTTCGGAAATAATTTTGATATAATCTAAATAATGTTTGATAAAACTTTGTATAAAATAAATGTTTAATTTATAACTAAAAACAAGAAAAAGCTACACAAAAACTTAATATATATATATAATTAAAAATTTAATTTGCAGAAATTCTTTTGTGAATCGCAACGTTACCTTTCACTTAGCTTACTCCCCTAACACAAGCTTGGTTTTCAATAACATCGTCAAGGAAGCAACAGAGAGTTTGAATCTTACTTACAGTGGCTATGCAAACTCACATGATTTGCAAGAAGTTCTGATTAAACAAAATTTCTTCGCTGGTATTGAATTTGATGATTCATTAGCAAATTCAACAAAACTACCAACGCAATTAAACTACCGTGTTCGTTTTCCAAGTGAACTACGAACAATGTATTACTATTCCCTAAGTTCCTGGCTAACAAATAGCCTGTATTTGCCAGGTCTTGAATCACCCGGGCCAAGAAATTCATACAGTGCAGATGGTGGAAGTCCCGTTGGATACTTGCAAGAAGGTTTTCTGTCTGTGCAGAATGCTATATCAAAGGCTTTTATAAGACAATCAAATAAAAAGTCTGCCGTCAATCTACCAGACATTTTTCTTCAAAGATATCCATATCCAGAATATTCAGTTGATGATCTAATCGAAGTTATCAGCATACTGCTTCCACTTGTAATATTTATAAGTTACATGTACTCATCAACATGTTTGATAAAGGTGAGATAGAATGATGATATTGGAGTTTATGGAGATGATAATAGTTTATTTGATTCGACAGTTCATAACAGCAGAAAAAGAAAAACAACTCAAGGAGGTCATGAAAATGATGGGTCTGCAGAATTGGTTGCATTGGACAGGTTGGTTTCTTCAAGGTTTTTTGGCAATGGGAGCTTCAACGTTACTAATAGTAATCATTCTAACAGTAAATTAAAACATGTTAAATAATAAATAATATATTTATCAAATTAAGTTCAACTCTCTATTTTCAGAATAAATGGTCTAACGATGCACCGGTCCTTATAAACAGTTCATTTACTGCAGTTCTGTTTTTCTTCTTGGTTTACACGGCAACAACAGTGACATTTTGTCTAATGGTGGCAACATTTTTTTCTAAAGCCAATACAGCGGCTTCTGTGAGCAACATTATATGGTTCCTCACTATTATACCTCATATGTATTTCTCCGGAAATGAATTCGATGTCTCTCCGGCAATGAAACTAGGCTGGTCCTTGCTTTGCAACACTGCAATGGGTCTTGGAATTCACATAATTGTTGGCCTCGAGTCCAATGGATATGGTTTTCAATGGTCTGATATGTTTACACGTCTTAAACCCGATGATCCAGTTACAATGGGTCACCTTTTGGGCGTAATGGTGTTTTCATGTTTCATGAACTTGACAATATGTTTGTACATAGAGCAAATTCACCCGGGTGAATTTGGAGTACCGAGAAAATGGTATTTTCCTTTTACTAAAACCTTCTGGTGCGGTGAACATGAGTATTTTGAAAATGAAGATTCACATAGCGGTTCATGGCGTTTAAATACAGAATCATTTGAAACAGAACCAATTGGCAAACGTATTGGCTTGGAAGTCAAGAGCTTGAGCAAGTCGTTTGGTCAATCAAGAGCAGTAAAGGGAGTTTCTATGAATATGTATGAAGATCAAATAACTGTTTTGTTGGGCCATAACGGAGCCGGAAAGACTACAACAATCTCTATGCTCACAGGCATGTTTCCACCCACATCAGGGACGGCCATTTTGAATGGACATGACATACGAACTAATATAAATGGGGCCCGGGAATCATTGGGTGTCTGTCCGCAGCATAATATTTTATTCGATGAACTAACGGTGAAGCAACATTTGATCTTCTACAGTCGATTAAAAGGTCTCAAAGGTGACGCATTGGAACTTGAAGTAACTAATTACATGAGGAAAATTGAATTGGAAAATAAAGCAAATGTAGCTTCGTCAGAATTGTCTGGTGGTATGAAGAGAAAATTGTCAGTTTGTGCGGCATTTTGTGGGGGCAGCAAAGTTGTTTTGTGTGACGAACCAAGCTCGGGTATGGATCCAGCTGCCAGGAGGCAGTTGTGGGATTTACTACAGGCAGAGAAAGCTGGACGAACGGTTTTGTTGACAACACATTTCATGGACGAAGCTGATGTTTTGGGAGATCGAATAGCAATTATGTCCGCTGGAGAACTGAAATGTATGGGAACACCATTTTTCTTAAAGAAAGTGTTTGGCAGTGGATATTTATTGGTGCGTATTATGCGCGATTTTATTAATTATTAGATAAACTTTTCAACTCTTCGGAGATCGATTTTGAAATCAAGTTTATTGCCTTTTAGAATTTAGAGTTCCAATTGACTAATTTTCTTGTTTCTAGGTGTGTGTTAAGAAAAATAACTGCATTACTTCCAAAGTAACACAACTTCTTAGGAAATACATACCCGATTTGAAACCGGAATCTGATATTGGTTCTGAATTATCGTATCAGTTACCTGATAGATATTCATCTCATTTCGAAGATATGCTTCTTGGTCTTGAAACAAAATCAGATGAACTATTACTAAATGGCTTTGGCATTTCGATAACATCCCTGGAAGAAGTCTTTATGAAAGTTGGTGCTGAAAAGCACTCACAGATAAATACCAACGAAGACACCAATGGATATCAAGCAGATAATGGAATAAGCGAATCTCTGAGTAAGGTGTTATGTTTAGAATTTCTTCTGACATATTAATGTTGATTAAACTTCTAGGTGATAAGCATCTTCTTAAAGGATTAAGCCTCACAGCCAATCAGTGGAGGGCGATGATAATGAAAAAGTGTTTATTTTCCTTACGTAGTAAAATGCTGTTCTTAGTTCAGAATTTTTTGCCAATATTATTTATAACCTCGATATTGAGTAATGGTTCTACGAAGACTTTTTCTCAACTAAATCCAATGACTATTGAACTCGATCAGTATCCAGAAACAGTTACAGTCTTGGAAACAACGTCAAATGTCAAGAAGGCATCTTTAGAATGGGAAATCAGCAAAAATTATAAGGATATGATAAATTCACGCGGATGGCCTCATCAACTACTTGATATAGGAAAAGAACCTTTTATTAATTACATGTTAGAAATAGGAAAGACTCGACAACCGGAAGTTAATTCAAAGTATATAGCTGCAGCAACAGTTGATGATAAAAAAATTACAGCATGGCTGAATAATCAACCATTGCATTCAGCTCCGTTGACAGTTAATTTAATTCACAATGCTATGGCAAGGTATGTAGATGTTAATATGTAAGTTTTTATTGTTTTAATTTATAAATTTTTTAGAGCACTTATTGCACCAGAGGCTTCTATTTCCGTGACAAATGCTCCACTTCCATTTGCGTGGCATGAACCAACAAAAAATTATAGTAGTTCACGTGAAGTTCTTGGCATACAAATATCAATTATTATTGGTCTTTCCATGTGCATTGTTAGTGCTTTCTATTGCATTTTCATCAT
Organism: Epistrophe eligans; assembly: GCA_951394125.1. NCBI lineage: Eukaryota > Metazoa > Arthropoda > Insecta > Diptera > Syrphidae > Epistrophe > Epistrophe eligans. The sequence goes on along the minus strand of OX596029.1, from coordinate 106,573,820 downwards.
AAAGGAACGTGTGACTCGGGCTAAATTAATGCAATTTGTCAGCGGAGTTAAAGTTTTGACATTTTGGTTAACACAATTTGTGTGGGATTATTTAACATTGATGATAACTTCGATTATTATTACAATAACACTAGCATATTTCCAAAAAGAAGGATTTGCAACATTTGATGAATTAGGTAAGACAGTTTTTATTCTTAAGCTGAAGTTGATTACACGCATTTTATAAACGTAAATTATCATTTTCATTTAGTAATGAATTTTGCATTTAATAAACCACGACATAAACATAACAACATAGCTCGTCACTAACTCTTGTTTGTTAATATGGGTGAATATGACTAATTGTTTTTTTTTTGTTTTAGGTCGAAATTTTGCAATACTGTTGCTCTTTGGATGTTCAGTTCTACCAATGACGTATCTTTTATCATATTTGTTCACCGAAACTTCAACAGGTCTTTCAAGACTTTCTGCTATTAATATAGTTTTTGGTAAGTTCGTTTATATTTTCCAATGAATATTATTTTAAAAAATCTCTTTTAGGTATTGTCCTCTTCACGTTTGTATTTATTATGCGCGAAATGAAGAAAGCAGATAAATATGAAGGATACTGCCTGGTATTTCCACATTTCTCGCTGATGCAAGCACTTTATAAACTTAACGAAAATAACGGACATAGGCAACATTGTGGATTTCCAAATGAAGAAAATTGTTCTGGTATGAGAAACTAATGACAGTGATTAATAATTACAATAATTATTACATTTTTGTTTTAAATTCAGAATTTGTACCGTACTTTGCTTGGAAATATCCAGGAGTACTTCGTGAAGTTATTGCCTTCATTTCCTCGGGTATTCTATATTTTGCCTTACTGCTTCTTAAGGATTATCGTTGTTTCGATAAATTTTTATTCAAATTCAATCACTTGATAAGGTGAACTTATGATATATATTTAAAATTTTAAAAGAAACTTTAGTTAACCTCTATATTTTGTTATGCATCAGAAAACCACCGCCATTGTTGAGAGGCAGTTATATCGACGAAGATGTTGAAGAAGAGACAAAAAGAGTAGAAAATATGTCATTCTTAGAAATTTCATCGCAAAATTTAGTTTTGGATAAATTTTCGAAGTTTTATGGCAGCTTTCTTGCGGTCAACCAAATTTCCATTGGAGTCAAACAGTGAGCATCAATGATCATTGCCTAATGATTAAAATTTAAACTTTGAATACATTTTTTTTTAGGTCAGAATGTTTTGGACTCCTTGGAGTGAACGGCGCTGGAAAGACTACAACTTTTAAAATACTAACGGGTGATGAGCGAATTTTTTTGGGTGAAGCTTATGTTAAAGGTTTGAGTTTGAAAACACAGATGCGCAAGGTAGACCAAGAAATTGGCTACTGTCCACAATTTGATGCGTTATTTGATGATATGACAGGACAAGAGACTCTAAAAATGTTTGGCTTACTTCGTGGCATTCCAATAGATAGAATTTCTGCTGTTTCTTTGGAGCTTGCGAAATCTTTGGGTTTCACAGAACACTACGAAAAGCCAGTACGAGCCTACAGTGGAGGCAACAAACGGAAACTAAGTACAGCTGTGGCAATTATGGGAGGCCCTTCAGTATTGTATCTTGACGAACCAACAACAGGAATGGATCCGGCTGCACGTCGTCAATTATGGAATGTTCTTTGCAAATTCCGTGATTCCGGCAAGACAATAATACTAACCTCACACAGTATGGAAGAATGTGAGGCGTTGTGTACACGTTTGGCAATTATGGTAAATGGGGAATTTAAGTGCTTAGGTTCGACACAACATCTTAAGAACAGATTCAGCAAGGGTTTAATTTTGAAGTTTAAGATGAGAAAAATTCCTGATAATATGCCAATTGATCTCATTGAAGAAGATGTTCAGAATGTAACCGATTTCATAACCAAAGAATTCCCCGAAGCTAAATTGCAGTAAGTTAAAGATGTGAGTCAGTAAAAAAAAACAAATAATTTTGTGTTTTTTTTTCGATTACTTTCACAGGGAACGTTTCCAGCGCATTCTGACATTTTATATTCCCTTGTCGAGTATTTCTTGGTCAAGAGTCTTTGGACTGATGGAGAAAAATAAGGAAGTTTTAAATATTGAGGATTATTCTATAAGCCAGACAACTTTGGAGGAAATTTTCCTGCAATTTGCTCAGGCTCAACGAATTGATACAAGGGATCATAAGAAAAAATGTCTACGCTTTCCATGTTGTTAATTGAATATGTATTAATATTTTAAAGTAACAAACAAAAAAATCTCCTAAAGCTTATTTTACCTCTATCTACCATTTTTATGTACGTGATAACTTAATATTTGTATTCAAAATAGTGTTTCCATTTGTATACAAAATTTATGTGGAATAAAGCTGTTGAATTACTTTTTTTTTATATTATGCCTACTAAACTATAATACATCAATTAATTCAAGTGACTTAATTGATATTTACTTGTAACCAGCCTTATTGTGCCTACAAAAAAATACTTAGTATTTATAAAAGTTTTAAAAACGCAAGCAGAGGCTTTTAAATGCTTTAATAAAATAATGTGAATTTTTGTAAAGTGTTAAAATGAAAAATGGTGTCTGTTATTTAATTTTTTTTATTAATACTCTATAAGGCTATGAAATGAAAGAGCAGAAGGAATCAGTAAATTTTTTGGTACATTATGGTTATAAGGCGCAGGAGTGAGTTCCAAATTCTCGGCACCTACCCTTTTTGCAGGTATGTACCTACAAATTTAAGCGTGGTAAACGCCCATTTTAAAATTGTAATAATCACACTTCTGATGGAATAATGAAAATTGGTGAGTGAGACTTTTAGTGCATACAGAATTCTCAGAGTTTTTAATAATTTGTCGTAGAACGATTAAATTTGACAGAACTTTATGATTATAGTGCAAACTCAATTTTCACAAAAAAATCTTTTTAAAAGAATTGAAATCACACCAAAATAATTTAAAAAAGGTAGGTAGAATAAGGAAAAGGATCGAATCCAAGCCTCGATCACCTAATAAACAAGAGTTTTTTTTTGAGATTGAAATGATTTGCGATGATAGAAAACACGAAAAAATTTAATTTTACAATTCTGTTTGTCTGAATGTTTGTATTTGTAAAAGGTGTATACAATGAGGAAAGAATATGGTAATTTTTCGATAATTAAGACTTTGAAGAAAAATAAAATGTAGAGACCGCGCCGCAAAATCCATCAGCCTAATTCCGTTATAGAAAGTAATTCAAAGAAAGACGTCCTCATTTCCGACTTTTCCATTAAAGTCATTAAGAATAATCTTAACTTCGTACTTCGGGGAATGGTGTTGTTTCAATAATGTAATGATTAAGGAAAATAAGAAAAATAAAATACATGACTGGGTCGCATGAACTTGCTCTTATTTACGATCATACTGCGGTGTTAAAGTCTTAATATTTAAAAAAAACTATTATTCTGATATATGTACCTGCTCAAGCGTAGTTTAGTTTAAGCTAGTATTATGTGAATGCCTACATAAATATGAACAGTATATACATATGCACCGTGTTACACATATGCATGAAACTTACTGGTTGGACTGAACAATGCTAAAAAAAAAATTAAAAAATCGACCAAGTCGTTTTCGAATTATTATGTTTTCAAAAAAAAAAAAAAACTGAAACATTTTTGATAACCATTTTTTTGACCATTAATTTTGTTTTTGTTAATTTTAAAGTTGTGGGCACGTTTTTGACACTATAATCGTAATTACAAGTTTGATCAAAATTTCGGTACCAAAATGTATGGTACCAATGCATATATCGCAAATAAAGAGCAAACTGGAAAAAGATCCCAAGGAATTTTTTTAAACAACATTCTTAAAAATTTATTCTGAGTTTTTCCAATATCTATTTTACTTTCTGAGAAATTTCACCTAATGATTCAATAGTAATTGATATTAAAATATATCCCATATGTCACGAACGGAGTAACTTTTTTCTGCCTCTTGTTTATTCTTTTGTAAGCCGAAGGATTTATAATTTAATCGAATGAATAAAAGAATATTAAACCTAAAATATGCTTTCTCCTAAGATTCCAAAAAAAGCAGTTTCAACAGTCTGAAGTGTGGATAGGTTAATTTATGTACATGAAAATTCCCCTAGATTTGCATATGATGTGATAAACAATGAGCAGTCGCATCCTTATTAGAGCATCGACCTTAAAAAAAAACTTTAACTGAATATAATGAGAACCGATAATGAGTGTCAATCTAAAGATTCATATAAAACTGCAGTCGTTATGCAATACACCAACATCCATCCCTACAGAATGTTCCTTGAAGATTAAAAATGAAAAAAAAAAAATTCTCTGCTGAAGTATTTTGTTTGTGCTCCGAGTTTAATGGTGTGTTTGACTCATGCACTTTGACACTGTTTATAAATGTTGTTTTCAACATATTAAGAAGAGAGGATATGCTATCCTATCAGAAATGTATGTCAATCAGATATTAAATAAAAAAATGTGTCATGTAACAATGAGTTCTTGAATAAAATCGATGAAACGTCATACCACTTATCAATGAAATACAAAATAATACAAGGTTTTGCTTTGCCATAACATTTCGAAGCAATCGCAGAATGCAACAACATAGGAAGTTGTTGTTTTATTCATAAAAGTGTGGGGGTCGTGTATTAAATATCATCTTAAAGAATTTTCTTTTTCGCAATTTCGCATTTTCTTTAAAGACTCGTTTGTTACTTTTAATTTTTTTTGTTGCTGCCAAAAGGAACAGAAACATTGAAAAAGTTTGAGGATTGAGTAAATAAAAGTTAGTACTATCCATTTCATTTGATTAAAGGCATATGTAAACTATATCTACATTATAATAAAGAATATTAAGCATATAAGATGAATCAAATACTAGAAAGAGGATTATTTTCTTCTGTTTAAATATGAACTTTTTTTTTTCTTGTTTTAAACCAACTAGTCAAGCGCTTCGATACATTTTGTGCAAAACACCCTGTATATCGATCTTTTACTCTTTGAAATTTTAAAGGCAAACCTACATAAATAGTGCAGTGAGAAATTCCTTAAAAAACTCATCTGCCTACTGCGTTTTTATTTGAAATATAGTAGGTACTCTTTAACAGCTGTTATAATAAGTGTAAGAGAACTTCATGGAAATAAAAAGAGAACGAAATTACAACTATAAACAAAAATTAACTGAGTTCTGTGTTTATTCTATTTATTTTTTATTTTTTTATTTTTTATTTATGGGGATATGGCATTCTCAATTGTTAGATAAATTTTAGCCGTGTAAAGTTAGCAAGTGTCATGCTAACTTTATATTAATATTATGGCAACCCTTTTTGCCATTTCCCGGAAAACCAATAAAGCGGAAATTTTTTTGTTATCACGGAAAATTTACGGTTATTAATCGGCAATTTCTGGGCTAGTCAACTAACTTTACACGGCTATTAATTTGTTCGTGATTTCCAAGCACAAATCTTCAATCAAATTAACAATTTGTTTTAGAAGGAAAATATAAATAATATATACCATATACCATAATATATATGTATAAATGGTGGATCCAGTGCTCCTTTACTTGTCTGTTTTTAATATTATTTTTGACACTCCAACAGCCATTTTATTAATTTTTTGACATTTTCGACTTTGACAATCTGCGCAATATATTACCTCATATTTGTGTAATGTGACAGTGATCAGTGGCCATCGGCAATGATACAGAATGTTCATGATAGAATGTGTATAATGCAACAACAATTGCTGTACGTAATTCAGTGGGTTGGAATATTTTTCAGTGGAAATTTTTTCAATTCAGTAGGCACCACTGTTTTGAAGAAAACTCTCACATAATTCCATGTATGAAAACGAGCGAAAATAAAGAACAAAATAAAGAAAACCAATGACTGTATCACGTTATAAGCTTTTATTTTGTAGTTGTTACCCTTAGTGTGGTCGAGATCCAAATGATAACAAATTATTTTGCAAAATTACTGCCTGAACACAATAAAATGCTGCAACTGGAACTGGATCTGGAGATTCAACCGCAGTGAAAATGTGTCATACGTGATATTTTGTATGTGCCCACAATGCAGCTGTAAATATATTTTAGAGAAAAAAAAAACAATCGCGGCATATTATTCACTTTTTTTTATTTCCGATAATTTTAATTAATAATATTTTTCGCAAAAAAAATAACCACAAAAAGCTTCAATGTTTTTTTTTTTTCGGCTCTTTTTTTCTTCATACAAATTGAAACGTCAAAAGTGCTGCACGTGAAAAGTTAAAAGTTGGTGAACTCTTGCAGCACCAACTGCAGTTGCATTGTGTTATGTTCGTAGATGTAGATGAATTTTGAAAAGGATCGAGCGCTTAAGTGATCCCTGAAGAACACCTAGCTTACTTTTAAAATTAATTTTTTTCCTCAGTCCTTATTTCTGGCAATAAAATTGAGGAATCATGCCCTGAGATGACAGATCTCAGTATAGCGTGTGTTGCTTTTACGCCCAACAGGTGGTAAAGAACTTTTGAAGATTTAAGATTTCGAATCGTTTTTTTTTTTAATGGACATGGAATTGATTTTCATAAATTTCTTCTTCTTTTAGAACAGGAATAGTCGTGAAATAATCATCATTTAAGGTCGAGTCAAGACAAGGAATAAAGATTGATAAGAGAATTAGCATTTGGCAACGACATAAATCAAAATAAAAATCTAAAAATCACTTTAAAAATTTAATATTAGAAATAGATAAGCCACTAATAACTCAGAAAAAAAAAAACTTTTACTTTCGAATTGTTTGTTTTATAACTTGACCATAAATCTATCTACTCCAAGCAAAATACAACTTTACATAATATCTCAAATTCAAGCACTTTTAATAATCTTATATCATATATGGATGGTGTACATACATATATGATATATGTGTGTTTTCTAACAAACTTTCCACTTTCGGAAACTCATAATAAATCTTGACTATATTTTCGGATATATGTACATATGTATGTAAGTTCCAAATCGATCTCATTTACTTGTCTTGTGCTCATTCACTGGAAATTTTTTGAAGGCAACGCTTATAAAGTTTCATTTGACTTTTAGCCTCCTGCATCCATCCATAAACGAGCATACTGTATATATAAAGGAAACTTTTAACAAGGCGCATCACTTCAAAACATACTACGTGCCCCGCCGCCAAATTGGACGGTCATGCTCTTCCCTCTATATCCTCTGAACTTCGTTGTCTTTAGTCGAAAAATCTCTCTAAAAAAAAGAAAGAAAAAAAAAGAACAGAAAGCAGTGTTGGCAGAAAAAATGTGTGCCAACTTTAAAAATAATAGAAGTTCCACTCCAAATACATTTTACAAACTGACGCTCTGAACTGAAGTGGGCTTAGGTAACCTACGCTCTGTGCCAGGCAGGCCAGGCCAGAACACCTCTCCTTCTCGATGCACACTAAACACAAAAGGATAACATCGTAGGTATACACGAAAGTGTGAGAGAGCAGGCAGAGCATCTCTGCAGCCGCAGCAACAATTCATTGATACAACGACTGTCTGTCTGTGGGAATTCTACTGTAAAATCTGGAACAAGGTTATTCGCCACATTTAAGAAAAAAAAAGGAAAGAACACCCGACATTGTAGTCGCCGATTTACACGAAGAAGGCCGGTGCAGGATGCAAACTCTATTCGGCAGCCAATTTTATTCCACCTCAAACTATTTGGATTTGGATGGTTTGTACTCATAGGCAAAGGTGGTGGATGTGGAAAGGCGGCAACAACAGGAGCACTGATAGAACTACAAACGCCAGGCTTGTAGTCGATGGCATTCCTACGCCCAACATCGAAACCGTGTTAAACGCATCCGTCCAAAACGGATGGAATTCAATATGGAAGATAGACGAGGGTGAATAGACAAAAAGTATCTCTCTGTCAAGATACGTATTTCATAAAGCCAGAGAAAGGATATACTCGTATACTCGTAGTTGTAGCTCCTGAGCCTGAGATACTGACTCGTTTATCTTTTGGGATCATCATTTCGTTTGCACCTCTCTATTCTGGCCGAGATGCAGTGTGTTTGTGCAGAGGAGATGCTACCGGATGATATCGTTGGTTAGGTCGTTAGTTATATATGTATGTTCGAAATAACTTTATGAAGATACATGCTTTGCTTCTACACAAACTACATATATGTATCTAACTGAGAGGAGCGATATATGAAAAACCTAATATTGTTTGTGCACAAATATTTTTCTTTGGATAAATGCAATGGACGCCTTAAGGCGATAGAGGGAGGTTTATTATATTAGTTGCACATGTGTGAACTTTCTAGAGGATGCATGAATAAAGTATGCAGTTTGAAAGAACTTCCTTCCGGTAAGGAAGGATTATAAGCTGGTAACTGGGGCGTATGAGTAATATTTTTTTTTTTTAAATTTTATATGAAATTTTTTTTATGAAAACAATAATTTCTAAAGAAACAGATTATGGATGGTAATTTGATGGGAAGTATTATCTATAAAAATAAAAAAATTATTTGAGTTGAAATGAAGATGTTTGGAATTTGCAACAAAAGAATACAAACATCGATAAAGATTACAAGTAGGATACAGGTACAAGGTAAAGTTTCGAAACAAAAAATATCTTTTTTTTTGGTTTTCCATTTCTGGTTCTATTAAAACTTGCTAGAGGCACACAGGAAGAATGAATTACAAATAAAGCAAAACAGACCCCAACGAAGCAAATGCGTTTTGAGTAAAAAAAATTATGTAAATAAATTTATTATTTTCTTTTCCTTTTATGTTCAAGCGCACTTTGAGTTTAAACTGCAACTGAAAAAGAATTGGTGTGGCTTTAAGTTTATTTTTCGAATGGAAATTGTTGTTTACTAAAAACGACTTTTAGGTATATTTAAGGGAAACTGGAAGGAATCTGTTCTGAATGTCGTTCGGGGAGTTGACTTTGAGAGAATTAATTGTTTAAGATGTATATTTGGAAGAAGATGAAGGGATTATTGTTCCGAAGACCAAAATCAACATAAAATAGTGACTTTTGGGAATTCATTTGGCGCTAGTGTATCTCGTCTGGATTTCAATATCGTTATTAACTTATTCAAACATACATATCTGTTCATACAAAAATGAGCCAAGTTGCTAAAGATAAAAAAAATTTTAAAAAATTAAAAAAAAATCTGTTCAATGAGCGGGACGTTTCTCTAACGAAATCCTGATTTCCAAATAAAAATTAAATGATTTGCATACCCCTTATTTTGAATTACCATAAACTATCCAAAAATTTACAAAAAAATTCATAGTTGTTGCTTAAGTGTCTTTTTTGAAATACGCTTTAAATATACCAGTTTTTTCTTCTTTGCAATACACAGGGCGTTTTGCATAAGATGCGATAAAATGCTAGGGCATTATGTGTATGCTGGCCCCAGTAAAGAAAAAATCGTGAGGAAGAGGGGTCTGTTTCCCACTGGTAATGTAGAAAGGTAATTTAAAAAAAAAATAGACTTAAAATAGAAAAAAACGAGAATTTCAATTTTTAAAAATCAAATTGTTTTAGTGGAAGTTTTGAGAAAAATTAATTTAAAAACTCAAAATTTTGAAAAAAAAATTTCTCTTTTTTTTACTCCAAGTTGTAAGTTATTAAGCAATATTTTTGTTTTTTAATATTCAATTTAGTCAACCGGAAAATACAAAATCTATTCTACTACTGGAATTTAAATCTTTTGGACAACTTAAACAATAAATAAGTAAAATTAAAAGAAATTTCTTTAAAAACTGTAAGACCTTTAAGAATCTGGTTTAAATGTTTGATTAAAATTTGATTGGGACATTAAATTAAAAATATCAAATACTGCAAAAAGGCAACGTCTGACAAAAACTACCCTAATCAAAAAAACCAAAATAAATGTACATTATAAACTGCAAAGGATAGCATAATATGCTTAAGGGCGTATATCTTGGTGTTAGAAAAACATCCAATAGAACAAACGATATGGAACTACCTTAATTACTGCAACGGGCACTTGTTCTTTGATAAATTGAAAAACAGGATTTCCTAGTTAAAATAATTAAACAACTTTCTAAATTGAAAAGTTTTCTAACTAAATTTATTTTTTGTTATTCAATTTGTTTAATTTAATAATTTAAAAATTAATTAGTTTGAGTTAAGTCATTACCAAAAATCAAACAAATCTGATTTTCTTCATTTAACATTTGCTATAACGTATAAGTTTGTCACCTCAACTTGTGCCTTTAAAAGATTTCCTTTTACTCTTCAAGAAACATGATTAAAGCTTTAGTACTCAATTTTCTTCTCTTCACTTTCAAACAAATAAAAAAGCTTTCAAATTTCAACATACAAAAAGTATATTTTTTCTATGCCATGCCAGGTCAGCTCAATCAGAAAATAAACATTAATTCACCACTTTCTACCACAAGTCACGTGTTCAACAAAATGAAGAGAAGAAAGGTTCATTCAAAAAGCACCTTTTTTTATTACTAAACAAAACAAGTAAATCAAGAATCTACAATGAACTTCGCCGAAACCAAAATGCTTCTCTAAGTTTTACATCTATGTTCATCTGATGCACTTGTTTACGTGCAATGGGCAATTGTACTCCATTTAAAGTTGAGAAAAAAAAACCAGTGTTGTTAATGCTGTAAAAAATAGGAGCAGGTTTTTAAAAATTTGCAGACTGAAAACTTTTTGGAGTAGTTAAATAGTTGTTTGTTTGCAATCAATGCAAAATTACTAAAGTATTTTTTTTTTGGGTGAATAATTTATAAAATCATTGGGGCTTATTTCACCAAACTCTTTTCACTTTGCAACCTATTCGTTTACTTCCCAAAATGTTTACAAAGCTTAGACAAAATTTATTTTTTATTTGAGAGTATTAAGGACTAAAATTGGTAGAAATCGGGAGTTTTCGGGAGGGTAACGAAGAGAGGTCGTGAATTACGTTGTAATATCCATTATATTGAATAAAAAATCATACACATATTTAATTTTTTGAACTTGGATATTTATTTAGACTGCGAGTTAAACCCGAGTTAACTCAACAAATTTTATGAGTAAGCTCTGGATTCATTGAATAGATACTTTTGATATTTTATCCATTAATTCCTGAATTGAACCTAGAGGTATTTTATTTAAAAAATTAAAAACATACAATTTAACCGGACTCAACGTAGCCCCAAAGGAAAAGTCTAGAGGTGCGATATCACAATTTAACGTTCCAAGCTAAGTATTTTAAAACTAGAAAATAGTACCTTCCAAGTGTTGGTTAAATGCAGCACACATTCACAACCCTGTAACTACATTCAATGCAATAAAGAGAGAGCGAGAGGAGAGCTCAAGTCTGGTGAATATCTGAATGAAACTCGTATAAACATCAACTAATTTGTGTGATGATAAAAAGTTTTCACCCACCAAAAATTGATGCAGAAAAACAGCCAAACTTGTTTTGTTGTTGCTACTGTACTGTACTATTGCCCGATGAACTTGAATATTTTTGTACTTGTGTTATTTTTTGCATGAAAAACGTATGCGGTTTGTTTCAGCAGAGCATTTCGTCGAGTTAGTTTGTTACGGGCGACAGAGCAGAATAGTACAGTGTATCGTTTCTTCTCATCCAATAGTAGTCAAAGTGACTGAACAGATTGTGTCGTCGTCGCACTTTTAAGACGAATTTATTTCGTCGTCGTCGTTGTTGTTTTTAACGTCATCGTTTTTCTAAAAAAAATTATTTTGATTAAAAGAAAAAGAGATTGTGGAATTTTAAGATTTAGTACATTCCGTGATCTTGTTACGGTCTGTTTAGAGGTCGTTATTTTTCTAAAGGTGTAAACAATATTATTATTCGAGTGCAATTTGATTTCGGTTTTAGTGACCAATAATAATAATTTGTGTCATAGATTTCAAGTGAATATTACCAGAATTATTAAACGGATTAATAAACAACCAACTAAGGATTAATTAAGGACATCAATTTAAAGGATTACAATTAAAAAAAAATACAAGGTTGGTATAGAGATGACCATCATTCATATATTTTTTTTTACCAGTTACAATGTTACGAAGGGCGGGAAAATGGGCAAGAGGATTTATACCCCTCAGTATTTTTTTTTGAGTTATTTTTGTCTTTGGACTTGTTTGTCATGTGGTTTGGTTAGATGAACTTTTGTTTTAGCGAAATCAAGGCTAACAGGAAAAGTCATTTGGACCAAGTTTATTTTTTGTCGTTGATTTTTTTGCGGTTTTGTTGCTTCACTGACAATGTCCTTGAAATATATCCATACGACTGAACTCTTATCCTTGGTTCGTGGTTTTGGTATTTTTGGCTTCCAAATCTGAAGCCAAAGGATCCCTAGAGTGTCATATACATACATCGTCATCTCCTCACTGTAAGACTCCCGTACCTACTTCCACCATAATATCCTTTCGACAATGACAACGTGAACTGTTCCACTAGCATAGTACATATCAACAACAGTTATGTTGGGTGTATATTGTTGTCCAGTAATTTAGCAGCGACATTTTCAGGACAATGCCGATGGAGCCAGAGTTTCATTTTTTTTTGTAGTTTTGTATTTATTTTCTTTTTATTACTTTTGTTGCTCCATAGCTGGAAGCTATCAACGAGGATCCTGCTTTCATTTGGCAACGGATTCAAACTGCTGCCATCATTCAGTATTATGCGTCATTTTTGGTTCCCTAGAAATATTTTTTTTTTATAGTTTTTCGTTGATGGAGGAACAATAAGAAGATTCATTTTTGGTTCATAGTTTCGAGCGATTTATTTGCTCGTATGTGTGTGTTCTGATTCAGATTATTTGTTACTTGACTTTTAAAGCTACGTAGATTTTGTTGTCGTTTCTATCGCAAATTGATGATGACCTTTAAGTATGGGTTATCTTCCTATTTTTATAGGTATGTACATACTCTTATAAGGTTATCTCCTCTTAAATGATGATTTGAAAATTGAGCAAATTTATTTAAAGCTTACAAATTTGTATTGATTTTATTTTTTAAATTTGTTTGTATTAATTTAATTAGATATTCTATCATACAACCCATCTCACTTGTGTTTGTTGATGAATAAACACAAACAGAAATGCAAACACTTTATAAAGTTAAAACTGTTTTCTTTTAATTTCGTTTTACTAATAAATCGCAAAAGGTGGTGTTTGAGAACGAAGGTAACACGAAACAAAAAAATTGATTATATAAAAGCTCAAAGTAGTGATCTCATCTTTATTGTTGATTTTCTGGTGATGATGATAATGACGATTGCAACAAAGAGAAAAGTTTAAGCTTTCTGGGGTTTTATTATTATAATAAAACTGGAAGCTGAAAGCCTCAGAATATTTAAGTTTATGGTTTATTTTTGTTAGTGTTTATTATATTCATTCCTACCTACAATTTTCTACCTCAATTTACAAATGTATTGATGCAACTAAAATCAACAAGTAGGTAGACAAAAAAAAGGAAATCGGATTATTTTTTTTTTTAAATAAGTTCATTTATTAAATCTTCAAACAAAATTAAAAAATAGTGGGACCAAATTATCTTTTTCTATACTTAACAATAAGTTAACCCACATGTTAAAATTTTGTTTTCTTTTTTTTTTTTAATTTAAATTTCTCTCAGGTAGCAAAATAAGCATTTTATTTCGCCTTTCTCTCATTTTTTTATATTCAAACACTACATAAATAAATATCAAGGGTAAAGCTGCCCAACGAGCAGACAGAGAAAGAAATTATTTTTTTTTTTTTAAATTAAAAAAACGTTTTTGGACAATTTTTGTACCTACGCATCATCACTGTAGGTAGAAGATTCTTAGGATTACCTACATACATACCTGTTTAGAAATTTTTATTCTAGCAGTAAAGATGTTTATGAGAAAAGCGTTAATGTTATATTTCCGTTAAATGAAATTTGTATCGGAGAAAAGGGCACAAAGTAAGGGAAGTGAACAAAACATTTGAGGAGATTTGAATGACATTATTTTTCACATTTCTCGTAGTGTGCTTTCAACCTTTAAAAAGAAATGACACATAAATTCTCTTACGATTAAGTTTCTTCGTGTGAATAGTTCAAGATATTTAAAATAAAATTTAAAGATAACTTCAACAATATCTTTAGGAACTTGTTTCCTCATGTAAAACTGGGGACACATTAAAAAAAAAAACATTATATGGAAAGCAATTTTCGCGTTCAAGATGAGCTTAAAGTTTTTCTATGGAATTATATAAAAGTTCCCTCGCTCTGTGCTAGATTCGGTGCAAATTCGTCGAATTTTGCGAATTTTTACGAAATTTTACCAAATTCCTTTCCAGACTTTTCAAACTGTATTAATATATTTTTTTTCAAAAGAGACATTAAGGCCCAGTTTTTAAGTGCGTGATCATTCCAGAGATTCAGAATTAAGCAAAACCTTCAGTTTAAAAAATGTTAAATGGCTATTTGTATTTTCTTTAATTTTTTGTTTTGGATATATGATTATTTTCGATGGACATATGAGGTTTTCTGAAAGTTATACGTCAGATAAATATATATACTTGTATTTTTTTAATAGCAAGTTCATGTGATTTGATCTACTTAATTGTGCATTTTATTCAAATTATCTTAAGTAAAACATGTTCTCGGTCAGTCATATAATATAAGTTGAATTTCTGATATTAAATAAAAATTAAAATATTTTTTTCGCGTTGGGCGCCATTTAAGTCATTTTTTAATAAATATGTAACACAAGTAAAGTTTTGCTTTGTTATGAACATCAAAACCATTAATTTTCGTAAAGATTTAACAAAATGAAAAAAAAACTATTAAAAAATATTTTAAAATAAAAGATACCACAAACTCTTAAAAATAGTTCTCTAATAGAGTGACAGCTCTTGTTCTTTATAAAGATGTATTTTCTTGAACAACACTAAATTCTTCTCATCTATACCTAATAAACCTTATGTGGCACTTCAAATTAAATTCAATTCCATTCATAAGTTTTAAACTAACAGTGCCAAAAGATTCTGTCATTCCTTGTAAATAACATTTCATTTATCGAAAATCTCAGATTAACTGCGATGTTTTTCAAAAGAAACTAAATTGCCTGCATCATTCAATCATCGTTAAGTCTATTCTCAAATAAACATATGTATATATGCATGAATGTACAAACAGTACATATTCCCATAGAAACTTCACTAAAAACAAATACAACAACAGCAATATACCTACAAAATAATATGAAGCACAACCACAGTTTGCACCGCAGCAGCTTGCTGCTGTCTGCCGTAATCCAAAAGTCACAATTGACTATCCAATCCGTCAACTCGAGAGATACTTTATTTCACTCATAATCCACATGTTCACAAAATCAACTTTTGCTTCCCCCGCCCCCCACTCCCCTTCCAGTTCGAGCTCCAGACCTCATATATACCAAATCCAACAGTCTCACAGTCAAAGCACACAATGAATTTTGAATGAGAATTTTACATTTTTTTATATTTTTAAAACGAATGTATCTCACACCGTGTCGTCGTCGTTGCCGAAGACTGTGGTGTATCTGAGAGATTATCACCACTCAAACATTAAGTAGCATTAAAAGGTCGTCCACGCGTGTTGGGTTGGGAGAAACGGTGTCTTCTTTTTCCCCCTGTGTTGACAGGGATCATAGATTTGATCTAAACGTTTTATTAGCCAACCGACAATTTTGAAAGATTATTGTATTCGGTTTGCGGGATGGGATGGGTTGGTTTTGCCTGGGGGTTGTGGTTGGCTGAAGGGCCTTTCAACCATTTCTTTTCTTGTTATTTCTTTGAAAATTCATGATATTGACAAACCATGTCGACGCAGTTCATCGATTTAAAGATTTTTATTCCTTGTTCATTTCTGCCTGCCTCCATGCTGACAAAAACAACAGTGCGGCAGCTGAATTGTAATGATATCAAAATGTGTAAACACATTCCCGATGATTTATTTCATCAGATTCACAATGAAAACAACAAAATAACAAAAAAAAAAAAATATAGAACGACAATATAAATATTCCGCAGTATCAATTCTGAAGAACAAATAAAAAGATATTTTTATTAAATAGCCCACAGTAGGAGAAAAATTATAGACGGAAATTTATGAAAATCCGTTATATTATATTAAAAGCATCTGAAGGCATGAGAATTTCCCATGAATTTGTCACGCCGCGTCGCCTGTTTTTATTTCATTCTTCGAGAAGAAAAATTATTTGTCAAATAAAATTTAAAATATTTGAAAGGTGGGAATTAAATTGGAATGTTCAGTTTGTTTAAGAAATTTTTAAAATATAAATTATTGGTTTTTCAGGGAAAATAGTTTGGGATGTAATGTTTGGAAATGAGAGTTTGATATTTGTGTCATTGTAAATTTGTATTCAAATAATAAACGAAATGAAATACAAATTGAAACGTCAAAAGTGCTGCACGTGAAAAGTTAAAAGTTGGTGAACTCTTGCAGCACCGACTGCAGTTGCATTGTGTTGTGTTCGTAACATTAAATCTGTGTGTATTGAATATTTTGACAGCTATTCCAGGTGCAGCTCCGGTTGCAGCTCCGTATCCATTGTTCATTTCAGCCAGTAAAGAGGCCATCTTGTCAAACTTGTTGTGAACCTTTAAGTAGTCTCGGCAATATGCCATGGAAGGTTATAAAATTAAAAAAACTTGTGTAAATTATGAAATTTAACGAAAACATATTTTTTGTACATCGAAATGTTGGGTTTGTCCTTTTTACACAAAACTTAAATTCCCAAGTAAAATAATTAAAAATAATCAGCCTCTCCCATGACGATCTTCGCTGAATGAATAAACCTTTATCTTGTTGATTCGTTACATATGTAGATTATTGCAACTCTATTTCCCAGACTATAAAGTTCATAGGATAAATGCGTTTATGGTGACATAAATTCATTAATGTGTATTAAGAAGGTGGTATACCTAGAATTTAGAATTTGTAGAAGTTGTGTCAGCTTCTTGTTCGCAGGGTTATTGAATCACTATACATATATGATAATAATTTATGTGGAAAGGGTTAAAATTTGTCAGATATAATTATTAGAACATGGGCTCTTGGTGATTATTCTGACCATTACTCATGTTGTAGAGATAGATATACAGTTATTGTAGCTAGTTAATTAAAAAAAAAAAAAAATAAAATATTGACAAACTTAGGTTAATATTTTGTGTAAATTATTACGCATTGTGTTATTGAAACAACTGCATGGGTGGTTTTTGAAGACATTCATCAGATTCTTTAATGTGGATGAGTTAAAATTAATGGATACTTTCAAATTTGAGTCACACGAAAAAGTTATTTTAAATGTAGGGAAGAAAATTGTTTGAATTTTTTTTCTTTAAATTTGAGCTTTAAGAGGATTTTTGTTTTAAAAAAATTAGATGCCCTTTGTGTTTCAGCACAAAGAAAATATGTATTTCTTTTAAGTAATAAAAAGTGATAAAGTTGTTCGATAGATGACACTAAACACCAAAATATGTGGCAACCACAAACACTGTACTGAAGTAAGAAATACTTTTTTTATTTAGATAGATGGCGTTGAACACCAAAATCTAAAAATATATTAAAAGCTAACAATTAAATGATAAAATGTATTTAAAATTATTAAAATCACAAAAATATAAGGTAATTATAATACCTCTTATTAATTTGAAACCTGTTTTAAATTTGCAAATAGAAGTATCTAGTATCTATCTATCTATCTATCTATCTATCTATCTATCTAGAAAGTTAACTGTCATTAATCAAATTGACCATTCCACCTTCAATCGGTTTAATCAAGAACATTAGTCCGATGTCTCAATATAAATATTTGTATTGAATAAAATCGAATCCACTGAGAGAAAACATTGCCTAAAGTTTTTATATAACTTATTCGAAATAATAAGGTATTTTATATAAAACAAAGCTTTTTTAGCATACGATACAGAAATGAACTCATTGCAGGAGATTCATTTAGAAAAAATGCAGCGGGCAGTAACGGACCGAATCAGCATTGCCGCCCCAAAAAAACGTGCCATTTTCTTGCCATATTAATATACGCAAATTCTGAGGTATATTAAAAAATATATTTCAATTGTGGGGTCAAATACAACAAAAAATTAGAAGAAATATTTTGTTCTTTTCGTGTATTGTCAGAAAAATAAGAGTTTCTGTCTGTAACCATATGGAGCAATTTTTTAAAATTTCTTTAAAATTCGCTTTATTTGAAGTAAAATGTGGAATATACCATATTGAATTTTTTTATCCCACCACCCCATGATAAAATGTTTGTGACAAAAAAGCACGATCGTGCCTCTTCGGCAACGTTGGTCCGAATTTGATTCAGCCCTTAGACTAGTCGGAGGTATAATCAAGTGAGCCTACTACTTACTTAATAGTAACGGGGGAGTAAAGTAACAGTGGGAATCTAATGCAAGTCGACATATGACTAAAGCAATAGAGGAGTAACAACAACGATCGCTATATGTTTTGTTTTAAGACCAAAAAGTTTTACTTTCTAAACCAACCTGAAGCAACCTGAATCTATTACAGCAGAGAGCTCTCCCAACAATTCGATAACAAGAAAACCATGAGTCGACAATCTTCGAATTGTTGAAATTTCTTAAGTCCTCTTGATATATTTTCTGCTACGACATAGTGTGAACTATATAAAGACGATGAAATAAAACCAAATATTTTAAGTGATGACGTTGTCGAATTTGTCATATGATAGAAACATAAAGAAAAGTTAAGGCAATTTTGGCGATCAAATAAAAATGAATGTTATTCCAATAAAGCGAGCTTACATAACTTTAATCTAAGATGGTTTAAATTCTGCATTCCTATAATTATGGCAGCAAACTTAAAAGACATTTTTTTCCCCAATGAAATATTAAGAAGAAACTAAGCTAAAACTAAATATATTTGACTGAAGTAAAATATTTCAATTCCGTTCATTTTTTTCTGTGTAGTGTATACCTTTTATATCCAGTATACGCATTTCATATTATGTACAATAGATACAAGGAACATTACCTAAAGCTTATGCATCACGGAGGGTTCAAACTTTTGTTTGATTCCATTTTACCTATATACTCTTCTGTACATATATCTATTGATTTATCGATTTCAAATGGATGTCATTAATAAAGAATTTCATGCTCAATGCATCGTTATTTGCATGAATGCAGTTCATTTCACCTAATCATAGTAATTTGTTGTTGCAATAGCAGCAGCTTTTGTGTATAAGTTAAACAGTGCAAGTTGCAAGTACAACCTTTCCATGAATCAACATTATGTTCGATGTAAAATCTATTGTTATACCAGAACACAACACAACACACTCATTCTTTCTCTCGCTTTCGCTTCAAGGAAGTTAATATTATAATTATTCCGGACATTGATATAGGTATAAAGGTATTTATGTATAGATTAAAGTTTTGTGGTGATTCTTGATATTCTTCAGTGTGCATGTTCGATACTTAGAGCCATATTCGAAATGTTAATCCTTATATGATTAAATCGGAATTAGGTTCTCCGCACATTTAATGGAAGTCCTTATTTTCATAGTTTTGTCTTCATTTAAAATTTAAGAACGAAATTTCACACCCTGCTTTTGCTTGCTTCTGCCCCCTCCCCCCTCTTTCAACGACCCTCTGACCATGTCATTGTTTAAGCCAGTATAGTTGTGGAAGTCGATTAAATGCCAGTCACGTTAGGTATGAACTCTCCTCTATACATGGATATGTATGTATATAAATGTGGTACGTTCAAAGGGCACCAGGCACCCAGCCAGCCAACAAGCCAGACAGACAGACAGATAGACAAATAGACAGACAAGAGTGGCATTGGCATCGGACGTATATCCAATTACTTATCTTCAATTGTTTGGATCGGATTGAAAGGGATTATGGTCAGATTGGTGACGGGCCAGTTTGCCGGACTGGAAGCATCCACATTGTGTATAAATATGCGAACTGGGATGCAAGAAGTGAGATTATCACACCAGAATGGGGTGATTCTGCAGGGTGTTTTTATTTTGAACGAGTAAGGAATGGGGAGGGTTAAAAAATGCGTGCTTAAGCCGATGATTGTTATATAAATGGGATTTGAATTTGCGTGTTTGAGAATTCATTAGGGCGATGATTTTGTTTTAAATTCATTGCGGAAATTAACGATCAATTTTGTGCAGAGTATATTTAAATGAAAATTGAAGCCACATTTTTTTTAGGTATATATATGTACCTATGAATATCAAATTTAACGCTTGCTGAATAAATGATCCTTTTACAGAAAATCCTCGGTATATAGGTCCGTTGCATTATTTGGTTCAAACAATAAAATATTGTTTACCTTCGTTATACAGGGTGGGCCAAACACAAGTTTCTTTTTAAGAATGCAATAAAATGGACAAAACTAAATTTTTTCCATGTAGTAGTCTTTATTAGTAAGAGCGCATTCTGTCACTCCAATTTTCCAAGACCTTGTTGATGGTTTCGAGCTCTAGCTCACGGATTGCTTGGATAATATTAGTCTTAAGTGCTTGAATCGTTTCCGGATTGTTGGCATGACATCGGTCCTTCACAGTTCCCCACAAAAAAAGTCCATAGGGGTCAAATCGCTGCTCCGAGGCGGCCAATTGACATCGCCAAAACGGCTGATAACACGATTTGGGAATTTGGTGCGCAAAAGATCGAGCTGTGTGGCATGACGCACCATCCTGCATGAACCAGAGGTTGTCCAAATCTATGTCTTCAATTTCAGTAAAAAAAAATCGGTTAACATGGCTCTGTAATACTCACCGTCGTCGACCGAAACGTTTTCGAAGAAAAATGGTCCAGTGATGCTACAAGCCATAATCCGCTCAAAACTGTCGCTCTGTGGCTTCTCTACAATAACGTGCGGGTTTTCCGAGCCCCAGATGCACCGATTTTGTTTGTTAACGTTGCCGCCCAGATGAAAATGCGCCTCTTTTGAAATTAGTTTTCAATATTTTCCAACTTTGTTCAAGCGTAAAGCGACTCATTTCGTTCCGCGGTGGTATGATATTGGCTTTCTGTCAAGATTTTAAGCGGGAAACAGCTGTCAGCGTCCAAATAAATTATGGTTTAAAAAGAAACCACTAGATGGCCCACCCGTTATATTAGTTAATCTATTTTTTTGATTTAATCAAAGTGTTTTTATGATTTTAATTACTTCAATAGGTAAAGAGTTTTTAATTAGCTTGATGGAAATTTAATTCAAATTTATCTGGTCAACAAATATAATAGAACGAACGCTTTGAAATAATACTGCAGTTTATATTTTTGCTGATGATTTTATTATTGTTTTTTTTTTTTTGCAAGTAATTTAAAAGTTGCGTCATTCTAGCAACTAATTAGCCATCAACAATCTCACAATTACAGGAATTTTTTGTGTATCGGTAACCTTTACTGTATGTGCCTTTAATTGATTTGTGCCAGCCGGACAAGGTCAAGTTGAATATATTAAATAACAGCGGGTGTTCGTTTTATAAAAATATCATATTTGAGAAATAGTCTCATTTCCGATTGAAGAAATATCTATCTCTAACTGGAAGTCATGTATTCGTCATAGGAAAAAAACCACCGATTATAATTTCTCTTGTTTAAAATTTAAGGCTAAAAAGTTATCAATAAATCAGTTATTTAAATAAATTGATTTTTAAAATACAAAACTTTAAAATATTTAATAATTGACATGACACTTTATTTGTAGAGAGTCTGAGATGGCAAAAGTTACTAAATTACAGTTTGAGATATAGGGAAGCAATATAGCACCTGTCAGTAAATTACAGTCTGAGATAAATAACATTTAAAAAGCACAATGGAGAGCAGCAAGTGGTGGTTTAGTGTGTGTGTGACGTGAACTCTCTTTGGTTGTACCATATACAAGCTGGAATAAATACCCAGCATTTATAATACCAGCTGGGTTTCCATTGCCATTTCATATTTCCAAATCTATTTAAATCTGACTTCTTGACTGAATTTATTTCTCCCTAATCCAGTTCTTAAACATCAAACAAACAAACAAAAGTATTTTTTTCTTGTCAAATAATTACGAAAAAAAAGCAAAACAGCTTTTCACAGCCTTTAGTCCATAATAATTGGCGTTTCGTCCCCGCGATCCCACATCACAAAAATAGCCAAAATGTATTTAATGAGCGTACTTTGTATCTCTGTAGTCTGATTACCAAATGTCACTGTCAGAGAGATTTCAAAAAGGATGTGTTCATTGATTGCACTGAATTACTTACTTACTATAACGAGTAAGTAACAGTTTACACTGAATTTTTTAATTATGCGGATATTAAATTATTTATTGAACCCACTCATAAAACCAGCAGGCTTAAAGTTTTATACAAATCTAATTATTTATGTCTTTATGTTGGAAACGTCATTTGCGTCAAAAATGCAATTACAAAATGTTCTTAAGTGTAAACTGAAAAAGTCAACTGTTCTAAAAACCTTAGACGAAATTTGTATGCCAAAGCTATATTTTCGATAACGCAGTTTGCTAAAGTCATATGTTCGATAACATCATTTGCGGCACAACTCTGCTGTCAAGAAATCAATCGAGTTCGTAAACGTCAAAGTAAATTAACTGACGATAATAAAATAGATCTTATGCAGAAAGACGATTGCTTATATTTGAAGATAGCAATATTTGCGTCAAAGCATTGAGCATTTGACAATCAAATTGACGTTGATTGGACGCTTTCGAAAACGGCCTTATTTATCGAATATTGATATAAAAAACATTTTCAAAATTAAATACATATAAATAAAACAATTCTCAAAAATGTAAGTAGGTAAATAAACAAAGAGCTCTGTCCCTCTTAAGAGAGTGTATTTATTTTGCAGCTGCGATAAACGATTCGGGGAGCGATTTGACTAAAACTGAGAAATCTTTATATCGTTTTTCTCCAATGAGTGTTTATTTCGCAGCTCTAAAAAGATATCTGCTTTTGGAATAGTAGTTTAGATTAATTTTAGGTATTCCAATTTAAATACAAACCTACATAAATAATAGCGGTGCAAGGTAAAATTATTCGTAAGGCTTACATATGCTTTCAGTCAAAGAAAACATTACACCTTGACAACATCTACTATTTTCCAATGTGAAAGTACATTTGAGAATGAAGCTGAGACATAAATAAAACACAACTGAGTTAGAAATAAATAGGAGGAGAGAGAGAGAAAGACATTTGTTGATGACACTCTAACCTAACTTTTGCTTTCACGATTTGAATAAATCATGGTGATCCCATTTTTTCAATGGGAACCATAACATAGTTTCCTTGCTCTATATCAAAACAAAAAAACTTTCTTATGCTAAAATCCTTCGTCCTAGTTTTTTTTTCTATCAAAGCTGAAATACAAAATACAAAATATAAGGTTTAGAAAAAAAAAATAAACAGATTCCAAAAGCATAATTAAGGACAAAAAATATACCAACAAAACTTTATAAGCATAACTCCTGCTCCATTTTTTCTGTCGCGTTTTTTTCTAAAACTTTTCAGCATCCCATTAATTAACGACATCGTTATGCCATTTTCAAGTTGAGGTTTTTTGTTGTTGTTGTTGAACTTTTCAAGTGAATCTCCTTGGGAAGGCCGCAAGGAAGGTATACCACACTTTCTCACCATCAATTTTCTCAATGTCGAAGGAACGATATAGATTATGCTCTAGTCCTTTCAAATCGGTTATATATTAAGATGAATCTATGGCGGGACGGGACGAAGAGGAAGGAGGGGAGAAAATCTTACAATAATTTATGGATAAGCTGCATGCCGTTCCGTTGAGCAATAATTATTCCTCTCTATATGGAGGACAGTAAATGTGCAATGATGTAGACACTGTGATGGGGGAGGGCGTTTAGAAAGGATAAGGTGTTCTGAGGAGTCCCATTCATACCAACACCTGCCCCACAAAACAATTTAGCGAATCTCCCGTGTGTCACCACACCATGGCTGCAGCAGGAGCTGATTCCCCGAAACGTGCATTCATGAATTTTAAATTAATTTCCAGGATTTGTGTAGTTAACAAAACATAAATTTGCATGCCAAGAGCATTGTAGGTGGAGGTTAAGTGCGATGGGGGCTGATGGAGTCCTCCCACTTTAACTTCCCTGCATCATCAGTGAATGAGTAAATGGGGGATGTTCGGGGAGATCCATGATGATGTTTTATTTGCACACTCCATTCGAGTGTGCCATGTTAAAAGGACACTCCAAACTACAACAACACTATACACGACCACTCTATTTATGCAGAAGATATTCTAATAGGGCAGAACATTTGTACAACAATTACCATCATCTCCAGGTCTCATATACCTGAGTGACCTCATTTGTTTGTTGGCCATATTATTATTATTGCCTGCGCCTGTTTATTGGAGCTATATGGATACCATTGTAATACTTGATTCCCTTCCTCTAGGAACTATACTACACCAATACCACTGATGCACATCATCTTTGTCAAGGACAGGCCGGTAATAACAATAAACCTTAATTATTATGGCCGGGGAGCCAATTATATACGTGTGAGTGTGTGTGTATTGTGTTCAAGTGCTTGTTATTGTATACCTCACCGTCACCATCACCATCAGCATGATGCACTATATTTTCGTTCTCGTGGCTGCATTTCTATAGTTTGCAGCTCCGGCACTTCGGTCATCCTTATTGCTATCGTTGAAGTCGTGTTTCCCAGGCGCAATGGAACGGAATGCATTATTATTGGGAAACCATTAATTTTGCACCCGAGCACACAGACTCGATGGTGGTTGTAGATATTTTTCGGGACAGCACATGGGACCCAGGAGGACTTTGTGTGATAGTGTGATGCCCCAATTACCTACAGCACTTTCAGGCACAGATTTTGTATATTTTTTCCGATTTTGCTGTTGGTCCTCTGTGCTGTGCTGGTAGCCAAGCGCAGTTTCAATTAATAACAACAAATGTTTTTATTTTGGAAATCTATACATAAAGATAAATATACCTACATCCAGTTTTATTTATTTTTTTTTTTTTAATTTTGTATTTGACCATTGCGGACCAGAGTTTGGCCGCGGTGTGAAAAACAACGTTTGTGGTTATTGTTATGGGGACATACAAGTACAACACTATCTAAGTGGGTCAGGTCATTCCCGTGGTATTTTCGGCTTTAAAAATAAAAAAAATAAAAAAAAAAAAATAACAATTCGATTGTGAAAACGAGGGAGTATCTTGTCGAAATGCATTCAATAGGAAAAAATAGATGAAAAAAACTTGTTGTAGATGAATAGGAAACATTTTTTATGATTTCTTTTTATTAAAAAAAAAAAAAGATGGAGGCATCACTGTGAAATTGGTCGTTAGGTTAATGGAATATAGAAAATCTATCTACGTGGTAAAAAGTATTATTACAAGATACATCGATAATGAATAAAATAAATTAGATCTTTCCTAATGTTAGTGGAAATATTTTACCTTTAACGTGTTTGTAGAATTGTTAGCTTTAATTAATTAGAATTATTGGCTTTTTTGATCCGGCTCGAGGGACCAGAATTTTTCTGATTTATTTATATAAATTTTTTAGTATCGAAAATAAGATGGGTATAAAATTAAGGAATCCAAACTAATCAAACCTTATTTGTTGACTTTTTAAACAACAACATTTGATTTTTTAACCAGAGCTGCGTAGCGTATTACTCGGCTAAAATGCTTGGCTTAGTTTTGGACTGGCTTAATTTAGGAGAGCAAAGCTTACATTAAGCGCAATCTGCTGTAGCAGCAAATATTTTAGAAAAACAAAGTATGTATATACATAATATGACTCGCTACAAGGTAATATTTACCCTTTTTTTCTTTAAAAGCAATAACATAAAAAAATAATTATTTTTAATAATTTGAAAAGTGAAAAGTAAAAAATACCAGTTATTTATTTTTATTTTGAAATAGCAAAGCTGTAAAATTTACTTTGAACATTATATTGAAAACTTTTACTTGGTAAAAGTGGTACAGTAATTTGTTGTATGGTATATTAAAATGGGTTACCTAAGATGAATTAAGAAAACAAGCTACGTCGAACATAATTTGCAGGCGAAAATTAAGGTTACCATTAGGATTTTTTTTTAAGCCTAGGGTTAGTTGGACAAAAAAATGACATCCGGGCTAAAGAATCCCCATTTAAATTCAGCAACGACTCATACCCTGCGGGCTAACCTAAACCCAGAGAATTCTTGGGGCTAAACTTAAGGGCACAGAAAAACTGTGTTACTGGCGGGCGCAAATTATCGATAGTTTGTATGAAAACTGCATTTTGTTTCTGTGATGGGCTCGCTATAATTCCCAGTGTAGTTTTTTTTGTCAACCAATTGACCCCGGGATTGCAAAAAAAACTCACCTATTATCATCTCATCTGTCATCTGTACAGTCGCTAGAATTAGTATACCGATTAACAAACCAAACCTCTTTAAACAAACACTCTTTATAACTTGATTTAAGAGACAATTAAAAACTACTCTAATTGAAAAGCTTTAAATAATTTTTAAAAGCTTCGACTTCATTTACAACAATTTAAATTTAAAACAAAATATTAATGACTGGCTCCCCGCTAGAAAAACTCCATAGCTAGGCCAATGGCTTAATGTTTTCATTATAAACACACTAATTAAGGTACATGGAGAGGCAAATAGATGAGAAAATTTAAAACTGATTAATAATAACGAAATATTTATATTTGGTAAATATTTTCCATTATCTAATATAATCATTATAAAAAGTTAAGAAATATAAAAAAAGTAAAAAATCACTGTGAGATGTGTCAAGAATACTGAAGTGGATTAAAAACTTCATTATTTAATGACAAAGATGATATTATTTAAGTAAATCTTTTTACGGATGCCAACCCTAAGTTGCTACATCCAGTCTATTGATACAGAAACTGGAAAGCTGCAACGAGTTTTAATAAATTTTTCAGATTGTAGTAAAAAATGACAAAAACACATTAGCCGCGTTTTATTATCGCCAATAACCCATATGGTTCACCTCGATATAATAAAACTATACGGATCCAAATGAAAACAATGTTGTTTGATGAAATCTTTCTTCCCTATGTTTATTTATTTTTCATGTAGATACTGTCTTTTTTCTTTAAATTTTTCTTATCATTTAAAAAGCTTGAAAAGCTTTAAAATCCATCTACCCGCCAGAGTAAAAAATAATTTCTGGATCCATAAAGGAAACCCCGAAAGAAACCTGATCCAATGCTGTTTTTGCAGATTTTTACTTCAGAGCGGTTTTTGAGTATTCTTTTCTTTAATTCTAGGTTTTCGTTTAAATAATTGTTATTAAATTTGGCGATTTTTTGGCGATTTAAATTTTCTGTTTGGCTATTCCGCTTTTTCAAATCTGACAACCCTGCTCCTGAGTCATTTTGTTCTCTTCGTTTCTTGTTTGATTTATTCGAGCTCTTAGTCATTTCTAATATCAATTTCAAGTTACTGATTTATTGAAACTCATTCTACCTGTTTTTGTTCATGGAAGAGCAATATAATTTTTTTTTAAAACGTTTACTGGTATTTGGTGAAAATAAAACTGTGTTTATTTCTTCCTACTATGATGATGTATCTGAATAGGTATAAATAACTATAGAATAGGCCAATTAAAAGTGAACTTATCCATAAAAAGAAGAAAAAACTTAAATTCAAACAAAAATAACAACAAAAAGATTATAATTAAACATCAGTCAACAACGTGCAACAAAGCGAATACAAAAATATTACTTTTCTACTTTATTTCCACCGTCACCGCCACCGTTTTCGTCATCGTCTGTCAGTTAGTTGGTCGGTCGAAACCTCATTCACATTTTTTTTTTTTAATTTTTTGCAATTTGTTTTAACCTCAGTGTTTGCGTTCTCATTACAATTTTAGTAAAAAAAAAAACAAAAACAAAACAGCAACAACAGTAAGTATAATAATTAGCGAGAGTCGAAAGAATCTGTTTTTGATTTGTTTTGTGACCTTTTTTTTCTTTATATAGAGGCCTCTCGTATACTCTCCTGCCTTCAAGCTGAGTGCTTTCTTGAATAGGTAATGATTCGAAATATGTTTTTGTTTTGTTTTGGTTGTTTGTTTGTTTTCCTACTTACCTATAGTCACTATAGTAAACTAAAGTCCCTTCATAAAAGACATTTTTATGTTCCGTTTGAAACTACTATAAAACAACACCCCTTTTTCCTATTTTCATTTCGGTTTATGGTCACTTAAAAAGTTTTATAACGAGAAAAGTACAAAAATTCTCTCATTAAATACCGGACTTGGAAAATTGTCTTTTATGAGGAGCAAAAGAGAGATTTTTTCCGCTTGGATTTTTTTTTTCATTCGGATTTGATATTTACTTGGGAATTGTGAAATTATAAAATATATTATATGTACAAAAAAAAAAACTTAGTTTGTTAGCCTTGGCAAATTAAAGATAAGATATCAAAGAAGATAAGTTAGAGGGTAAAAGAGAAATTTAGTAATTGTTGACATATGCATCTTATCTACTCTGGAGTTAGAGTAAGAATATGAGAGAATTCTTTTAACTTATTTCTACTCGGCTGAGCTAAAAAAGATTTTTACAGAGCAATGGTTTATAATTTTTTTGTCATCATCAACGGTTCTCGAGATATCTGTTAAAACGCGTTTTTTAAAGGCAAACACTTGGAAAAGCGTTTATTCTTATACCGATTCCAACCACAAGATTTGATCAGTATCAATATTTTTGCAAGAAAAACTGGCAAATCATAGAATCATACTTTTCCAGCCAAAAATCTACAACATGCGATTATTAGCATATTTTCTGATACTTCCCTAGACTCCAGATTTTTCAGTGAGAAATAAGTCCAATCATTTAAAGTTTTTCTACCACACATAATCAATTTAATAATCACTTATCAATAAACAAATATCGGGCCATCGATATCCGATTTTTTTCAGAGATTGTTAAAACATCTCATGAGGAGAGAGTTAGGAGGTCATAGAAAAACAGTATTAAGATTGCCTCAAACCGGCTCCAAACATACAGAGTAAAAACGCAACGACTGACACGACGATGAAAATGTTAACAATGTCAAATTACCAAAGATTCACTGCTTTGAATACGTGTGAATAACGGGTACTCTCACTAAACGGTCATGTAAAGTAATTTGAATTTTTTTTTTATAAAAAAAAAAACTTTATTTACATTGCATTCCATAACAATTTTACGCGAGAGCTATACGAATGTGGGGGAGTTCTATTCTATTCTTTTGAAAATTTCAATAAAAATAATTCGGAGAAATTGCTTATTGGCTGTAGGAATAATTGGTAAAATCTGAGAAAACAGCAGATACATACATATTGCCTAATTATTTTTATCACTTCGTGTGGGATTGAGATAAATTTAAATTTAAACTTGAAAATAAATATTCCTGTATAATGTATAATAATGTACCATAAAAACAATTTTCGATCTATAATCATGAAATAATGTGAGAATTGATGGTACGTGGGCCATCGGAAATTAAATCGATTAAAATGCGTTTGATGGACGGGAAGTATATTGGACTTTTAAAAATCAGAAAACAGAAATGTGGTTGCGCGCACATGATGTTTCATTAAGTACTACTTTACTTAATGAAACATCAAAAGTGAAATAATCAAATTATAAATAAATATTTTCATCGTATGATTCAAGGTTTCGAAAGAATAAAATGATTTGGAGAACAATTTTTCTAATTTGTGTTTCGGTTTATTTAAAAAAAAAGTCTATAGCCATGAAACGAGAAAAGTCTTGTTGTGAAATAATAATTCCTTCAAAGCATTCAAAACAAGGACTAAAATTTACTGGGAGTCTTGGTATTGTGGGTTGTTCAAAGAGAAAAGAATAAAAATAAAAATCATTCTTGAGCTTCAAAATGTGATTAGACCTTGCAGCTTCTAGAATCAAAGTCTAGTTCAATAATTTATCAATAAAAATACAAATCAAAAAGACAAGACCAAGGAGACACAGAGATGCTACTAATTTTTTATTTCAATAGCAAAACTAGATCGAATTTAACAACAACATTTCTTGAGTTATAATTCGTTTATACAAAATAAACAAGACTGGACAGTGGACATTCCCCTGCGGAACCCCAGTACTTATTCATAAACTACGAGTATTCCGTATCTTGTTTCACTCAAATTAGTTAAATTTTTCAAAATTAAGATTTCAGGACTGAAAAAAGGCATAGAAAAATGCGCTTGAACCTTATCTGTTTCCCTCTTAGGATTTCTCAATTTCATTAGATCAATTGTTGATTTATTTTGAAATTTCGCAAAAACAATATCTCAAAAAAATTACTTTAGGAAAAAATAACTGTGCACGATTTCAGTTTGTTTGAGGATTTTTGCAGTATTCTACTAAGTAGTGGTAAATGAACTGGACCATTACACTAGAGATTCGAATTTAGGCAATTTTAGATAAATCCCGGTTCCCCACGACGACGTGTAGCTTCCTTCTGTGTTGGTTATGGGTTATAAACCATTTTTAACTTTTGAACGTATACGAACCTCAACACAACACTAAAGATATTTGAAAGTTTAATTATGGCCCCATTAGTACCTAGCTTAAATCGTTGTAATCATTGAAAGTTTTAGCTATTAATTTTGCAACGTTTAGAAACTCAAATCAATGATTATTTTGATTCCACAATAAAGCTTAAGACTTGAATTATTATTATAGTTGCACACAATTTAAAAATTAAATTAAATTCCATACTTTTCCCTTTCTATTAAAACCTTAGATTTGATTCAAATCATTATGTTCTTGTACAACTTTAAAATAAAGCAGTTTTACAATGTTATAGAATTTAGATTATTACACAAACGCTTAGATTAACGATGAGATGAACTGTCACTAACGATAATAAAGCATCAAGTTTTGCTATAAAAATAGTCAGTAAAATTTCTCCGTCTAAACACATAAATTCCAAGTGTTCCCCCAAAACAAAACGACAACGACCGACCGTGCCAGCAACGCCTTTAAAATCCGCCAAACACTGCACCCGTCACACAGGCCAAGCATGTATTATATAGTCTCATGAATTTCGACTAAGCACAATTGTTTCCAAATGTGCACACATATATTTTATGCGCCCCATAAACAGCGCCCGGAGTTTTCCGATGTCAGGCTAACCGCTGCTTGTCCCATTTATGGTAGCCGCATAAATCAAGCGAGCTGACAATTTTATTGTGGAAAATGTTTCCGGGTCCCGGAGTATGTTTGTTTAAAATTTTTATGTGCAACACGAGAATGAAAAATCTAAACCATCCTCTTCCGAATGGTAAGACCACCTCAACATCCACGTCCACCTCCACTATATACAGTCATTGCTGCTGTGTATGGCTGTCATTCCATCAATGGCACTCCACATTCAAAAACTTTATCTTTTCTCTTTCGAAAATAAAATAAAAAAAAAAAAAAAAAAAACTAAAAACAAAGAAGTGAAAACTTTCGAATTAACCCGAAAACGAGTTTGCCTCCTGAATGAGGAACGTCAATAAACACAAATTCTTGATACCATCTGGCCTCCGCCTGGCTAGAGTTAAAGAACAAGAAGAAGTTTTTAGCTGATGTGCTTCTTTGCAAAGTTTATACAAGAACTTTGCGGGATTGTTTTGAAAGGATCATCGAGGATACTTTTGGTTCTGGGGTTAGTTGCAGGATTGTGGGCGGTTTTTCTATATGTAGGTAAAGTATACATGTATACGAACGAACGTAAATTATACTTACATAGCAGCTTTGTGCAACCTTAGACTTTTGTGAGCCTTTAATTAAAGAGCTTAAAATACGGTTAGCCGCATTTTTAGCCCACAATGCATTCAAAACGAAACCAATTTGCACCATCATTGCAGCATCCTGTGTGGTGTGGCAACGGCCATTGTAATTGCATTATACGAAATAAAACTATGCATATGTATACACCACACCCTCCCATATTGAAAATGTGAGGTAGAAAAAGAGTGAAGAATAAATGTAGAAATAACAGCAGTATAAGATAAGGGAAAGTTGGATAAAATGGATTACTTTATGTGTTGAAAAGTACAATTTTTGTTTATTCTAACAGAAAACTTAAACCATCAGGCGAAGTTTTGTAAGTTGATCTGGATTGGAAGAAATGAGTTCAAAGTTCATTTAATTTTGTTTAATTCGTCTTCAAAACAAAAACTTTTAAACTAGGTTATTAAATAGTTTGGACTCCGCGCCAGGACATGGTATTTTGGTAGTTATTTTATAAGGATCGATTTTTATTTCAATGAATTTGTAAGATATATTGGTTGCAAGAGAAATAAGTTGTTGAAATGAGAAAAAAAAAACTAGCAATAATACTTCAAATTAATGTTTGTTGCAAAGTTAAAGTCTGGTTTGACTTAATGCTTTAAATTTGGTATTGACTAGACTACCCGTGCGAGAATTCTAGCAATTACATAAAAATAAAAGACGCACAAATTATTTTAAATTGAACAGACCTATTAAATTGAACTGACCTAATGTCACATGCCAAAATATTATACCAAAATGGAAAGTGGAAGTGTTCATTTTAGAGTTCATTTTTATTGAAGTAACATTTAACAAACAAATACGATTTTGGAACAAATTATTAACATTTTTAAAATTGTATATAAAATTTTAATTCATCAAATCAGCAGGTAATTCCATTCTGTTTGACACCTCATTTCTCAAAATTGTTGTAACTAGTAAGATAAAGGAACTTTGGCAAATAATGTTCAAAAATTCGTACTAAGTACTAAAATTCAAATTGAACATGTTTTCGCATTAGTAAATATACAAGATGGCAACTCATTAGGTACCTATTGAGATCACAGGTAGCTGTGAATAAATGTAGCTTAAATAAATGACCATATTTTCATTAGAATCACCGTGATATTTTATGTGTCAAACATTGTCAAATTTGTGTTTTTATATTTCTGCAGCTGATGTTTCTAAAAATTTGTCTGTCAATTTGACAGAGTAGGTGCAAAATCTAAACAAAAATATTCGGCAAGAAGTCAAAAGTAACTTGCAGCTTTTTTTTATTGATCAATTGAGTGATGGAATTAAAAAAGGATTCATGAAGAATTGTGTTCATTATTCTTAAGGACAATTTTTTAATGATTGATTAAACATCAGATAGTATAGGTACTTATTCGGGAGCAGGTCGAAATTTTTCTTTTCAAAGTTCAATCTTCCCATTCAAAAATTCTATTTTATAAAATTCAGTTTTTTCTCGATTTGGGCCTTAAAAAATCTACTTTTCAGAATTTTTCTTCAATTATAGCATTTTGAAAAGTGAAAATAAAATTAATAGAGACTTCAAATAATCCCTAACAATGAAATTTTTTGTATTCTAATAATTTTTCACAAAATTCACAAAAAAGGGTAACAGTCTGAGAGAGTAATGCTATCTGTTGGCGATCTTATTTTCGTGGGGGAAAAAATTAGCCGATTGTCAATTCTGCAGTGTTTGTCATTTCAATATTTTTGTCTTCCTATATAAAATTGAATTTTCAGATATCGCCACCATTCATCCCTGAAAGTATGCAATTTCGTGTTTTCACGATTATGCGACTTTCCATATCAAAATTTCCGTATAAAATGAGCATGAGAACTTTCAAAAACGTAACTTTTGACAAGCCATATCATATCTGATTTCCTAGATGGAAAATTTGAATTTTTTATTTTAGCTCAACTACAAATTTAAGGAGTAGTAGAGTGCATGCCAAGAAAGCGGAGTCAAGAAGTATTGAAGCTTCAATGTCAAGAAATATTGTTTTGCGTAAAATGTGTTGATATACCGAAATAACACAAATTATTATTACTGAAACGTATTCTATTCGCTTAAGGAACAATTGCAATTGAATGAATCCATTAAAAAATGAATAGATCCTTAAGACCTGATGGTGTCAGACACATACACCTCCTTTCCCCTACTTCACATTTATTCTTTTAGGAGATTATTCATTATATCGATCGACGAAGACGTAGGACGGCTATAAGAGTAAGGTAGGTCTATAACTACTCAGTGTAGGTACATAGCATAGAAACAATGGGCCCACTAAATGTTGATGCTCTCTCTTCAGAGTCATCTTTTCACTAAAACCCCCCCGTTCCCCCTTTCACCACCCGACCATTTTACCCAAACGTAATCCTACATGTAGGCCGTCAGAATCAGTTGGCAAAAGGTGTAATGGATTTATTGTGCAAGGACGAAGGCAAATTACACTAGAATGATGTAGTTAGTCCTTGGAGCAAGAAATACAAAAGAACACACACTGACATATCAGGTAGATAGATGGAATGGAGCAAGGTTACCTCCGCAGGAAGTGGCTTCTACGAAGAACAAACAAAATGAACAAACGCCAACAAATTTGACATTTTCAAGTTTAATTTAAAAGTGAAAAAAAAAAGAAAAGAACCAACTTCACCGCCAAAAGAAATATACCAAAGGAACTCGACTTGTGTAAATTAAAAAAAAAAAATACAAAGCCTAAAATTAGGCAAAGCATATACCTGGCCGAAAGGGGATTGGGTCTTTTGAGGGGATCTGAGATTGATCCCATTTCTTCTCGTTTATAAGCATAGCATCCTTCTCGCTCTTGTCGTAATCGTAATGATGCGATGGAGAGGTTCTTATTTATGATTTGTTTCGTCGCCGCCGCCGTAAGTCGTCATTTTCTTGGTCGTTGTCATTGTAGCCTTTTAGGCTTTCATTTTTTTTCCTCATCGTTGGAAGTGGATTTCTAGGTCTAGGAGAACGACAAAAGTGACTGCCAGCGATTTTTTTCTTTTTTCTGTTATATACATAGGTATAGAAGTGCACTGGGAGTGATTATAAATAATGCTATTCTGCTATACATTTTTGTAGATGAAAATGGGTGGCTGGTGGGCGGGCTGACTGGTTGGTCATGAATCAGAATAATAATAATATTATTTTTTTTCTTGCTAGGACTTTGTAAAGTTGCTTGTGTTGACGCAATTTGGCGCAGTCATATATCAATGCCTATATAAAAATATATAGCTGAAGGCGGATGACAGGATTTTTAAGAAAAAAATAATATGTAAGAGGATTTTGAAAAATTGAAGAGAATATTGTCGGTAATTGTGAGAAATGATCTTAGCATTTTGACTTCTAGGCAAGGTACTACGATGATAACACGATGCGATGATAGCTGAGTATGATGACCTGATTTCGAAAAAAAATGGTGTCAAAATGAGAGACAATTTAAAAACAAGTGGAAGAACAACGTTAACGACGGATGGATGAGCTTAATGCACTTAAAATCTTGTTATCTTTTTTTTTTTTTTATTTATTCTTCTTTTTTCTTTGTTTTAATGAAGTTTATTGTTGTGAGTTTTTTTTTTTTTTCATATGGGCATCAGTGGTTGTATTTATATGTATTTTATATGAAAATGAATGGCAAATTTACTTTAAGACCAAAATCTTATATAAGAAGAAAATTACTTCCTTACAAAGATTGGAAGTGTTCCAATATTTTCTGAGTATGGAGGAAGTAACTTTATCAAATTGCATTCATATGCCTTCAGTTGAATAATGATAATTTGTACATCCTCAAGAAAAGTTGTTATCTTTTGGCTTTCGAAATTATAAATTTAAAGAGTTTTTTTTTTTATTTTGAATGCTTTATTCTAGATATTTGAAGTTGTTTTAATTCTAGAGCATTAAAACATTGATTCAAAATAGCATTTAATTGCCTAAGTCCACAAAAGTTATCGTTTTAGTTAAGTTTAGTTCAACTAACATCGTTTTTTGCAATATTCTAATTTTGTTTATAATCATTTCTTGGGAAACATACCTTATCCCCAAAAACAAAAACTCAATCGGATGAAATCTCTAAGAAATGCATTCCAAACCCTCATTGGGAAAGGCACTTGTTTAAGTGAAATACTTACTTACATACATCTCTTTTAACTTTTAGTAGGTACTTTTTTATATTAATTTTTTTTTTTCAAAGATGGCGCTATTTATTTATTTTATTTATCGATAAATTGTAACTAAATCAAAAGCGGAACTGATTGTACTCATTTTTCTGAACCTAAAGCTTCCTTCTTGAATAAACAATCATAGAGGTCAGACGTTCCTCTTATTTGAAAAGAGTATTTTACTGTGGTAGACGATTTTTCTTGTCTTCTTTTTTCTGGCGATCGAACCTTCACAACGAACCAGAGAGTGAATTACTTCACAATCCAACATTTAGTCCTTCGATCCGGATATCTTAAACAGAAACTAAAAGCAAATCCCTATATATTTGCTACATAAATTGGACTAGACATCTAGTTCAATGAGTTTAGACTGCATCAATTTATATCAACCAATTAATTCCATCGATTGAACATCATCAAAAGACATCAGCCCCCTATGTAAAAAATAACACCGATCTAGTATAGATTGGTACACAATAAAACGGGGCTATTGTCGTAAAAAAATTTAAATTAAATGTTTTGGGATTACAGCTTTTTAAAAAAACATCACTAACCCGCTTTTCTTTTTTGTTTATTTACAGATATAACAATCTTTACACAAAAAGGTAAGTTAAAGCAAATTTAACTATGGCCTCAGTTGATATTGTAATTTATTACATATGAGTAAAGTTATTATTTTAAATTATTATTAAATTTATAAGTTTAAGCCCGTCTTAAGACATATTTCCTTATTTTAACTAAACCTTGTTAACCCGAGTTAACTCAGGAGAAGTTTTTCAGCGATACTAAGGAAATGCGTTTTCCGTATTGAAACAAAGAGGGCGACTCTACGGAAAGTTCTTTTTTTCAGTGATGCCATCTGTATTGTAATACCTAGTATTTGGCACGCATCTGTCAGAAATATCTTTTCAATTCATTCAGTCAGAGTCCACCAAATTCTTCGATTTATCTCACGATTCAAATTAACTAAAAAAACGTTGTTTATGTTTAAGTTCTTTGTTTGAATTAAGTTGTTATAAAAGAGATTTGTGATTTTAAAATGTTGGGTCAGTTTTGTATTAGCATTTAAATACCTGAACTTCGCACTGGTAAGTGGGAAACACAATTACGCTAAAGGTCTTGTGTTCGATTCCAAGCCTATGTCACTTAAAAAAAACAGATATGTTTTTCAGAAATGTTTTGCACTGCCTATGCGAGGAATTGAAAAATCCTGAAAATGTGCTTCTCACCTTAGCCGTTCCGATTCGGCAGAAAGTTGTAGGTCCTCTCCATTCCTGCTAAGCCAATAACACGAACAAAGGAATGGTTGAGAGTTGTAATTGTAAGTCACTAGGATTAGTTCTAGGATTAGTTATATACGAGCTGTCAGGCCACCCAATTATATTTTTTTAACTGGAAAATATTAATATTTTTAAATATTGATCCATTGCAAAAAATTGAAGTTTAGAGTGAAAAAGTATAAGGCATCGTTTACCGCATTTCTAAAAAACAAAAATATATTCCCATGCTCTTTTTTGAACTGTCACAAATCACAGTCATAACAGACTGATGCTATACATAATGTATATATAGTTTCAAGACTTGTCAGAAATGACTAATGAATTCCTGCTTAAAATACAGCTCTTATCTGCTTCCTGTTACTTTGTATCCTTATAGAAAACTCAAATTCCTGTCGTCTTATAAGTTTTCAACCTTATTCATGACTTGATTTCAAGATAAGGACGGCCAAAATGTAGATATGTATGTAAATGGCATCTCGTCTCCATTACTAATTAATTCAAAAAAAAAAAATGGCTACACACATATTCATTTAATGGAAGAATATGTTCTCTCTTCACGATGGCATTTGTTCTACTTACATTACAATCAATAAATCTGGAGCACTCATTCTTCCTTTCTTTTATAGTGGTGTGCATGTGTTTTTTTTTATTTTATTGTACAGAATCCTTATATCAGCAACTTCCGCGATCTGTCGTCTTTTTAACGAAAAAAATTTGCATATTATGTCGAAAATGGGAATTGAGCAGGCGGGCTTGATGATATCCCAGGGTTTTGTTCCTTCTCCCGACAATCACTTGTCACTTGTTCCCATTATTGCCTTGCAAGCTCAGCGTGTGAGTCCTTGTTTTCAACTTCCGAGCATCAAGAAGAAAACGAACCCATTTTTGGGGTTTGGGGATCTGGGAAAAGGCTGCGAGACAGCGTATTTTAAATAGTTTCCCTGTGTGCCATTTCCCAAATGGTTCGTTGTTGTTTTTTTTTATTATATTATTTTTTGTTTGTGCAACGTCATTCTATGAAGTCTACTTATCTCTTTGATGGAACCGGTTGACATATGTGTGTGTCTATGTATGTGTGCTTCACTGGGATATTGCACTGAAATTGGAAATACCGACCTGATTTTCCGTCTTGATGCGAGAATATGAAGGAACAATATATGTATATGATGTCTTCACTTTTCGTCTTGCTTTATATATGACAAATATTAGCCTTTCCCAGGGCATATTGTATTTCTGCGAAATGAGATCCTTGAATAGCTGATTGGGAAGAAGAGATTTCTAGTAGGTAACATTTCGTTATACCTCGCATTCGAGTATCTATAGATATGACTCTTTCTCTCTATGAGGATTGTTAAAGTTGATACCATTGAAGATGAACTTTAAACCATGGAGGATCATAAAGAGCATGGCTTCCTTATGTTTGCTTCTTCGAGGAAGAAGAATGAGTATAGTATGTACTTTCATCCTTCGTGACACATATATAAACGTATGCAGAACAGGATTATCATTATTAGTTTCTTTATTTTCCACTCTTTCCCTCTTGTGATTTAAACTAAATATTCATTGGGATTTTTCGCAATGAAAAGTCACACATTAACCAGTGTTGCCATTTTTAGTATTTTTCGAAAAATAAAGTTTATCAGAGAATAAAAAGATTAATTTATTTTTAAGGCTGGTAGTTGAACTGGTTTTAGTCGAAAATGAAAGAACTCATAACAAAGTAAATTTACCTCATTTATTATTAGTTCTTTTATTCCAGGGAAAAAAAATAACGACCCTGTTTGAAAAAAAAATCAATGCGTTTTTTGGCTAAATTTTTTGCACTGCACTAAATATTTCAGATTGTCTGTGTAGCTTTTTTAAGTTTTAGTTATTTTTCCGTTGATTAGTTTGGTTTTAAATTGGTAACATTGTGTTTTTTCTGATAGGAAATTTGACAGCTGCAGATGATTAGAAATCAGTTTATTGTCAATAGGCCCCGAGGGGGCACTGAGCTGTGAAAAAAAGAACTATGTTACTTTTTTAACTCGTAGCCCTCTGAGCTCTCAAATTGCATTGTTTTTTTTAACTCAGAGCTCGATCGGGACTCTCTCGATGAGCTAGATAAGAAATGACTGAGCAGATCAAGCAAAAAGCTGAGCGTGACCAACTTTACACTATTTTATGATTTGACAGATTTTACTAATCATATGACAGTTCAGTGCGCAATTATGTTTCTTAAATAGATCAGAGCGCTCAGGTCACGCTCGGTTCGGAGCGAGCTCTATTTCCTCAGGTCCCACTCTGTGCCCCGCTCTGAGTTAAAAAAGAAAAACGTCTAATGTGAATAAATCTATGCTGATTCTCTGCTCTAGCAAATTCTTAATGCCTACATATGGTTCCAGTTTCTTGAGTCGTTGAAAATTGGACTTTTAGTTTCTGCTACATATTTTGAGTCAGCCACAGAGGCAATCATTTGACCAAAATCGTTGTAGAAGGTGCACTTTTGTTAAGAATCTTTATTCTGTAATGTAATTGTTTGAGTCAAAATGTTTTGACAAAATATTCGTCCTTAACCAATAAAACTTTAGTTCTTTAGTTTTTTTAATCACAAGTAAAACAGTAAAATGGCAACACTCATTTTCAAAGACAGGTTGTTAATATTGTTATTTTTTTTGTGTTTTTCAATTCACCCAGTAGTTCACCATCATCATCCGTGCAGACTTTGATTACAGTCCTTTATGATGGTAAGAGACTATACGAAGGAAAATAGGTAAAAGATGCAACATCAGGCTGAAGAGGAAACCAGCAGTGACAACAAAAAGGAAGAACAAAAAAGAAAGAACCTATACAGGAACAAAAAAGACAAATCTGAGAGTTAGTTGATAAAATGAAGGCTTTTGTTCGAATCTTCTTTTAACCGGCAATTCTAGTTCTTTCTCTTTCCGGTGGCCGGTATAGGCATATATTTAGAAGGAGAAAAGCCAATTTTTTGTTTGCTTTAGTATTATCGCCTACATTCTTTCAATGCATACACATGTCTGTATGTATGAAGTCGGTAGGATAGGGTAGTTTTTTTTTTTTTTTTTTTTTTACAATTTTGCCAACGAGTTCATTTACATTTGAATTATTGCACATAAGCTATATATGAACATTAAGTGGGTGGTAGAGTTCATTGGTATGTGGGGCGAGGAGGGGGAGATGTTGACTCAAAGACGGAATCGTGCTTCGTGCAGCAATATTTCATTTATCTGCAATCATACATAATGTTAAGATGTTTTCATGCATTTGTCTTGTGTTTATATGAAACAGAGCGGTGGGATAGTATAGGATTTTCAACATGACATTGGGGTGCAGTCTTATATTTTGTGATGTTTTTATTTTTTTTTTTTCGCCAACTTTGTGTCTTTTCTGTTGATTTGTATACCGATAGAAGCTTGTTGCAGAGGGCAGTTATCGATTTTCTTCTTTTATTTTTTTTTTTACTTTACTGTCAATATGTTGGAAGGATGAATTTTTCAAAAAAAGATAAAATAGGTATTTTACATGTTTGAGTATTCTTGGAGACATCTGTAGGGCGTATACGTAACATTTTGTGTTCTTTTATTTACAGTGAATAAATACAATAGGAATTTAGTTGAATTATTTACTGCCTATTATATTATGAGAGTATAGTTAGTTACATAAGAGGATACAAATTCTGTTTAAGGAATGGTTGAATTTACACATATGAAGGCTCTGTAGGACTTCATATACAGCTTAAGCTCTATTTGCCCAAGGAAACAGTTTCTGAAATGCTTCCTGATTTGAATAACAAGCACATTTTATCTGTAGATGATAAAAGCCACTGCAGCGTTTTATTTCTTTATTGATGTAAAGAATTTCTTAAATAATTTTTTAATCATAGAACAATTACAGGGTTATGACATGACTATACTTTCGTAACGTTAAAAAATATAACAAGTGTTTTGAAATAGTGTGAAGTTCGACTACAAAGGTTTAAGTATTGTTTAGGTGATTAATATGCTCTTTATTCTCTTTAGGTTTTATAAAGTACATACTAACAGTTTTTCACGCCGCTGATTGAGCAATGATCTGAAAGATAATAAAAAAGAGCCATTGACTTCATAATTGTTATTCACCTTGTGAAGTTCGATAATTTAATTTAAATGTCAAGTGTTCGTTGAATGAATTATAAGATACATATATCGATGGAAAATTGATACTTTCTTTAACTTTGAAAACATGGTTGTAATAATTAAATCAGTGTTTACCTTTTTTTTATGTGGAGGCTTATACTAATGCTTTTTCTTTCTGGATTAGGTACGTTCGCTGATTTCAAGAACTTGGAGTTTATTAACTCCGAATATTTCTTGTTTCTTTTTTC
The DNA here is from genome assembly GCA_951394125.1 of Epistrophe eligans. Classification (NCBI taxonomy): domain Eukaryota; kingdom Metazoa; phylum Arthropoda; class Insecta; order Diptera; family Syrphidae; genus Epistrophe; species Epistrophe eligans. The sequence goes on along the minus strand of OX596029.1, from coordinate 106,532,100 downwards.
TTCTTTTTTAATTAATTTCCATTTATTTTATTTAAATTTTGTACACTGTATTTCATATAATCGTGGTTCACGATATTTTCTTCTTAAAATAATTAACAAGGTATGTTTTTATAATACAATATTCAGCGGCTTTAAAATAACTAACACTTTATGTGTATAATGTGTTCCAGTACGCAACCAAACAAAAGAGAATAGAACATAGGTTCCGGAACGCATGGAGGCGATCCGTGTTCAGTGAAGTTTTTTAAGAGGGGCCCAAAGGAAACAAACGGTTGGAGACAATACTATTGTCCCTCTCCCTAGTACAGCACTTTATAGGGAACAAAATGAACCTTTTTCAATGAGCTACTTGAAGAGGAACGCAACGGTTGGATATTCTTATGGAAAAACCATTTTAAATAAATATCAAATAATAATACAAATTTAAATACTAATAATTATTCTACCCCTACTAGATCCCTATATAACTCCTACCCCGTTTACAAGATAGGATTGAAGGATCGGATCGGATCGAAAGATATTTCGATCCAGGTATATGATCATGGCGGATCGAAAGATTGAATTCAAATGGGATCGAAGTAACGTTTTGTTTTTAGTGCGGAATTCAGTTTAATAAAAATAAATAAATTAGGAAAAATAACAAAAAACTGGACAAAACATGACACGAACAGCACAGAGCTTGTAATTGAAATACACACACACTAACATACAGCTGTGATCTCGATTCCTCAATTCGACGATCTAAGTCTACATGCATATTTTAAATCCGATCCTCGCAAAGCTGGATCGGATCGAGTAATCCTATTTCGATCCGATCCAGGTCTACACGGAATCGAATCCTGATTCAATTCAGATTCAATTCTCCTTGTAAACGTAGTATCCGCTAAGCAATGCCTATCTGTCACCGAAACACCTTACGAAAGGCTTTTGTTACCAGATTGGTATCCACACTTGGACGAGAAAGAAAGACCATTGTTTTTCATTCTTTCCATTTCGACTTTTGAAATCTACAGTTATAAGTTAGTGTGAACTGAAAGGGTAAAGTTTTAATTTGTACGGAATATTATAAATTCCTATTTATTATGACTTAAATGACTAGAGATGGAGTTCCAGTGATATGATAAGTATGATAAGGGTTTGTGTAGGTGTGTTAAACAAAACAACAAAACAAAATGCATTTAGTCTGGGTGGCGCACATCCGAAATTTCCAATTGTCCATGACTCTGGCGCATAAATCAGTCTGAATTTGACAGATAGCATGAGTTATGTTGACTGGCTGCTGTGGTTTGTGGCTTATTTGGATAGACCGGTAAATTCAGAAAACCCCACAAGAAAAGGTCTGGCGCGGTCAAATCACACGATCTCGGTGACCAGTTCACATCAACTCCACATGAGATGAACATGCCCTGGAATCGCTTATGCTGAATTTTCTGGCTTCTGGCGTGGCTCGTAGCTCCGTCCTGTTGGAACCACATGTCGTCCATATTATTGAATTCAGGCCAAAAGAAGCTGGTAATACCGCTCGCCTTTGACGGAGATGCTTTGGACAACGTCATTCTCAAAGAAATATGGACCGATAACACCGCCAGCCCAAAGTCCATACCAACCAGTGACTTTTTCGGAATACATTGGACGCTCTTGGATCTCATGTGGATTAACTTCGTAGTTTAGAAGATCCTATTGGAAGACCTTTTAGTTACCCGTAGCATAATGGTTAGTGCTTTGTCTGTCACGCCAAAGGTCATGGTAACTATTCGAAGTTTATGCCAAATAAAATTTTTTATTTAAATAAAATGAACTTAAAATGTTTGCGATAGATTAATAAAATTTATAATATTTTACAATAATAGTTTACAAATTTAATTCTCTCAAAATATTTCAAAACTACTTCCAAGTAGTTTCCGGTGGAAATTATATTCAGACAATAACAGAATTTGTATAATATTGAATATTTACTAAACTCTAAACTTTCCCATCTCATTTTGTATATTCCATAAGTTGAATGCCCCATTTTCATACCCAATGTGTAGTTTATTTTCTAATAATCCCTTTTGTATCAACTCGAGTATCAGGCTTTATTATGTCAATTTGTCATTTTAATTAAAACGTTGCACACTCTCCTGATCAGATAATCATCATCATCATCTATACAGTCAATAGCTTTTGCCCAAATTGACATCTCCTACACCACAATATGCGTCATCGATAGCCTCGAAAATAAGCCATGAAGTTGCCTTGTTGTCAATATATATTATGTCAGCTAATATATCTATATATATGTATGTATACATAGATGAGGCAACATATAGCCAATATTCCCGATAATTGATTCAATTGTTGTCTTTCTCCATGAAGCGACCCTCCTCCTCCTCGGAGTGCTCGGAACATACATGAGCTGTGTGTTATCTGTAGTGGAACACAATTTCCCAAAAACGTCAGTTCAGAGTTTCGATTCTCTGGAATGAAATTTTAATCAAAATTGTAATAAACTATCACCAGCACACGAAATGACGTGCAGCTGCTTGCAACATTAACAGCAAAAACAACAAACACAAAAAAAGTCGAATAAATATATATTTTATATATATGTATTGACCAACACCACCTCCGCTGCTCCTCCTCCTGCTGCTACTGTTGGATTGCAATTCGCGATTTCGGGGATTATTTGCAATTTAATTAAATCGTTTTCCGGAAATTCAAATAAATTTAAATGCCACTCCTCAGCGCGTTCATCTCTTACAATCCCCTACCCACCCTTTGGTCACTCTTTGTGCAAATAAATTGAGTTCCGTTTGCAGTTTAAAAAAAAAAAATATAAGGAAAAAAAAAATTGCTGACCCAGTTCAACGTCCTTTCGTCCTGTGGCTTTCATCAACTAATATCATACATAGTCGTCACCGCATCCTATGTATACTCACGATCATTGCAATCTGGTCCTAGGGAGACCAGTTTGTAGTTGTGGAACCACGCGAACACCGCAAAGTAGAGGCTCCTTTATAGTTTTAATGTTTGATGAGAGGAGGACCATGAATCTCATCTATTTTCGTTCTCTGTGATGCTGGCACATCATCGGGTGCAGAAATACAAAAACAAAACGATTCAAACAATCTCGTGAGGTAGATAGAAAAAAAAAAATAAAACACAAAAAGTATAGTTAAATAAAAAATCCTATAGTAACGGGTATATTGATGCAACAAGTCGAGAAATAGAGTCATGTTGCACGTTTCTGTTTGTAGAGTGCAAATAACTTGCCACCCCACATTTCCATACCCGTTTAAGTTGGATTACACTAGAATGGTATTGCTTTATATATTTAGGTTATCTCACCACCTACACTCAACGACAGGGATGGATTAGAGGTGTCTGAAACCTTAGGGAAGAATAAGAAAGCTCTTTGAAATAAAACAAAACGGGTCCGCGAAATTAGTCCCCAGGGCCCTTAAAGCTCAAATGAAATAAATCCCCGAATTTGGAGCCATTTTTCATACTGAAATTATGCCCAATGCAATAAGGCCCCAACGAAATGAAAAAAGTCTCAAACATAAATTAAATTAAATCCCAAAATTAATGTTGGTGTCATTTTTCATTGGAGCCTTATTTCATAATAAAATGAAAAGAGTACAAAATTTGCGAATTTTCGTTATTATTATTTTGAATGCATAGTTTTTGGGGGATTTTTAAATTTTTTTTCTTTGAGGGCTTATTTCAAAACAAAACTTTAACAATGGGAGCAAAACTAAGAAATTATATGAAAATGTCCCTTTTTTGAAGAAGAAACTTCGCCGTAAATTATATTTGTGTTTACATTTTGTTTGGGATATTTTTTTAAAAACGAAAAATCCGTAATTGCATTCTTTCAGGCGCGGATGGTGACGATATCAAAAAATTCCGTTTTATACGGGAAGAAGGAAATAGTGATTCTATGAAATGACAAACACTACGGAAGTGTCCCTCACAAAAATGGGATTGCCAGCAGATGGCGTTAAGTTCTCAGACTGTTACTTTTGTGCGTAAAAAATTATTGGAGCATGCCAAAAAAAATCCTTGTAAAGGGTAAATTTTATTTTCACTTTTAAAATTGCTAAAATTGATAAAAAATTTCGTACCAAGCCGAGCGGGTGACGCGAAAAAGGGATATGAGTGTGGCGTGCGTCCTAAGATTGAAAGTTATTTCTCGACATAATGTCCATGAACTTGGTGTCCGTTTGTGCGGAATTAATGTCTATGAACGTTATGTCCTCAGACATTATGTCATCCCACTCCCTACTAAAACTCCTCGTTGCTGATGTGATCATTTAAGCTAAAATTACTTTTCGCCCAAGTCCAACCATGTTCTGAGAGGGTTGCCTTATATTGATTCCATTTGCCACCGAGAGTCAATCTTGTCCATAAACACGCGATTTTTCTAAATATATCTCTACACTCTAATTGGTCTCATTGGGGTTTGACAAGTAAGCGAACAGGGTGTTGTTATTTTTAAATATGGATACAAACAATAAATGCAATTGTATAGATTTTTGTGCGTGGATTAAGGAATCGATGGGAAATCACCTTTTTTTTGTATTTTATTTGTATTGCAGCTCACTTTCGACTTGAGATTCTTCTTTATCAGCTTTTGACACGACACAAAATCATCCCCCAAACAAAACACTGAAAGTGTTAAATGCCAACTAATTCGGAATTAATTGAATGCGCGACGATAAATCGCTTAAGCTGAATCCGGATCCCGACAATAAAATGCCAACAAGCGCTGAGTAGGCTCACAAGAAACTAGAGAATGATAAAGGACGATTTCCGATGAGGCACAATAAAGAAAGAGAGAGGAAGACTTGATGGTACTTATATACGAACACTGAACAGTTAACTATCGTCTCTTATACTAGGGCTGTAGCTGGCAGGGGGAACTCACAGCAAAGGGGGTGGCTCATTACTAAGCGGATTTACCAGAGTGAAAGAAACCATTTGTCTGATGGTCTTATTTAAGTTTCTCGTTTGGTGTGTTGGTGTGGTGTTGGGTGCTGCTATTGTTGTTGTTGTTGTTGTTGTTGCTGTGCTTTTGTTTATTGAGTGTGTGCCTGACGCCTTTTGCTATTGCTGCAAATTGACATTAATTCCGTTCTGACTGTCGGTTGGCAGTCGTGGCGGGTGAACTGATTTATAGCTTCATGATTCATGTGGCCATGTTTTACGCTGCCATTGCTGCTTTCAAAAAAAAAAAAAAATTGATGAATATGGATTTGTTCTGATTCTTTTATGTTTCGTTTGTCACAGTACGTACATACATATTACATATGTATGTATGTATATGACGATCAAGAGGTAAAATTATGTCGAGCTTAATAGCACTCGATTTCTAAATCAGATTCAGAATAAGCTGAACCGAAAATCCTGCATTTTTATGATATTAGAAGATTTATTTGACATAATGTTTGTGGAATGATTTTTTGTGTTGTTTTTGTTTTCTTTCGATTTTATAGCTTTATTTAATATTGACGACAAATGTTGATTTTGCGTGAATATGGAAGATGTCAGTTTCGTTTCTGTATAGTGAAAAAGGAAAATGCCAAAACGCAAAGAAAGAATACAGAGAGGAATAAAAAAAGGTGTTGATAGGTATAATTGGGACAACTTAATAGCTTTAGCACCATTTAATCCTCAATGGGGCTAATGGAAGCTGATAGACGTGTCTCGATTAGCATTAAAATGAATAATTGTATTTGAATTGACTGGAGAGAGAGAGAGAAGGAGAAGGATAGAGAGAGAGAGAGAGAAAGTTCTTAGATAAACAAATTAATTCAAAACTTATGATTTTCATTTTATTAGTAGGATATGTTGAATATCAGAGAAAAATTATAGTTTTCTGATTAAAACAACTTATTGTTAAATGGCGCCCTGGAGAAAAATAGTATAAATTTATGCCCTGAGGGGAGCATAATATTTATAAACGATTGTAACATTTTTTGGTTGAAAACTTGGTTGCATTTTACGTTACGAAAAAATCAGAAAATTTATATGGGGAAAAGATTTTATTATTCCAAAAGCAGTACGAATTGTTTTTGGATGGTTGATTTTAATGTTATTGTTTTATTTTTATTTAAACAATCAGTATTATTCTATTGGCACTTTTTTGGCACGGACTTAGAAAAGGGCACGTAAAAAGTGTTTTCTTTTTTGTAGAAAATCAAATTCTCTAAAATTTTTTCTTGTAGAGAATTAATTTTTTTTACAAAAACTTTCTAAATTTTGTTGAGGCTTATGGTATCTAACATATAGCGCAGAAATTCTTCATCGTTGGGTTCATAATTACAATTTTCTACTTTTCAAGTCAAGTCTGAGAATCAAAAAAAAAAAAAACAAATAAATTCTGGTATGCCGCAGGGTTCTGTTTTGTCTCCTTTTTTCTTCCTTATATTTATAAATGATCTTTATCTGCAAATTTTAATCCATTAAATTGTTATTTCCGTAAAATAACTCTTTGCACAAAAAATTAAAATACTTAAATAAAATACAAATTTTGAAACAAGTCTCCAAATATCCAAGAAGTAATAATTCCCCAAAACAAAATTGAATAAGACTTTAAACCGTAGAGATCTGATTCATTTTTTGTGTGAAAAAAATATATTTCATAAGCCAAAACATATATATGTATACAATAATAGGCCGATAGAATTAAGGTCTCCATTCATTTAACCCGAAGAACTGTTAATTAAGAAAACTTTTTTACGTTCGCGCCTGCCTGACGACTGAAAATATACTTAGTTGACCATCAGAGTTGTGTGAGCGGGACAGAGGACACAAGAATCGATTTATAATTGTTTGATCCCGCGAAGCGGGACATACAAGGAAGTCAAATTGTCGAAAAATATAAAAATTAAATAAGTCTCCAAATTTGGAGATATATGTATTTAAATGGTGAATTTGGAAACTTATTTTACTATGAAATAATAAGCTTACAATTTTGAACAATTTTTGAAGTAAAGTTTCCAAACATCAATTTTTCGTCTTCTTACTTCCCCAACAAATTATATAAAACAACAAGGAATATTTCCTTGAACGAAACCTAATAAATTTAAGAATTCTTCTTTTTGTGTCTTCCTTTTTTCCAGCTTGTTTCCAATAATTTCATCTCTTTACATTGTACAATGTAGATACTTAGGTTGAAGATATTTAAATAAAAAATAACTGAATACATTTTTAAACTCCAAACCCAGAAGAAAAAGCTGAAAAAATAATTTAAAAAAAAAACATAAAAAATAAATTGCACTACAAAAAAAAAAAATCTGAAACATTCCACCAATTAAATTAAATTTACGCAATTAACTAACTGCTCGTGTTGGAGAGGAGTTTTTTTTTTCTCTGCGTTGTTTCACAGCAACAAGAGGAACAACTCTCTCTCTCCCTCTGTATCTTCTGTGCTAACTCAATTTAAAATTAAAACTCTACAATATCGTTATTATTTTTTTGCTGTGTTTTCTACTAATAGTGTTCGCCATTTGTGCGAGATATTCTTCTCGCCTTTCAGAGAGCTCCCGCGAATAATAAAAAAAAATAGCAGAAGCAGCACAAAGCTGCCGCTTACGGGGGTGAAGCAATTCAGAAATCCAGAAATAAAAAAAAAATAACATTCAGAATAAAAAATAAAAAAAATATGGAAACCTGATGCGGATGAGATGAGTTTTATATATTTTTGTTGTTTCCCGTTTTCTGTTTCCCAAGCTCTTCTCTTTTCCCGGAATAAAATTGCTTTGTCCGCAACAAAATACGTAGACAAAAATACATAGTCATGTACGTACACGCAAGGAAAGGAAATCGTCAGATAGTTTCTTGTTCGTTGTTGTAGATTTGTAGATGGCGACGGCTGATCGTCCTCCTTCTTCCAGCTGTCAAAGGAACAAACGTTTGACATAATACTCCTCCCGCTCACTGCGGCGTATACGTAATATTTTTTTCCCTCAGCTCAGACTCTTTCTCTATTTGTTTTTTTTTGCAGTATTATTTGTACGTATTTGTTTCCAAATGACTACCGAATGCTTTCATAAATTTTTTATTTATTGCTTTGTTATGGATGAAGCCAGAGAATGGAATAGTGAAGGTGGCTGTGGCGGCGGAGAGGAAGACGGAAGTTAGGGTACAAAAGAAGATGTAGCAAACAAAACCGGGCAACGAGCCCAAAATGTTATTTCTACATATAATGCTTCTAGCTCTTTGGTATGGTGGTCTATCTCTGTCACACAAACCTATGTATATTTGGGGCAGACCGTATGCGCAGGGTTGGGCTTGAGGACGTGGGGTTTATTGTTTGCTTTCAAAACTTAATACTCGTACTGCAGCTTGTTTATTTTCTAAACATCGGTCGTTGTAATGATTTATGAGATTGCCATTTCGAAATTGCCTCCGTACGCAAAGTGGAGAAAAGTGTTATTATTTATTAGCCCCGGGTACCCGAGTACCCGACTAAATGATTGTAATGAAATAAAAGAGGTCATTTGGTTTGGTTTGGTTTGATTTGATGTTAGTGTATTGTAATTGGGATTTGGGGCTTTTAATTGAGATTTTATTGAGATAATGGATTTGAAAGTAGATTTTGTGTAAGGTTTTCTTACAATAACAAACTGCTTTTAAAATTGATTAAATGAATGTATATGTATACTAACTATACAGGTTTTGCGACAGCTGTGCAGGTTACCTGTTTACCAACCAAATATAAGAAAAAAGTTCAATGGAATAGCTTGAATAAAAGATTTTATAAAGAGGCAGGTACAAATATATTGTTTTTTAAGCATTATCTAACTAAGAAATTTAAGTAAAACAGAGAGGAAAAAAACACAAAACAATTGTTGTACTGGGGGTTTATCTATATCTGTGTTGATTCATTTTTGTTATTTGTGTGAAAAATAGTTCAAGTTTAGCAAACTTTATTTGTGGTCATGCGAGATTGTTTTATCTTGAAAAAAAGAGATATTTTTTGCGGCCTTAAATGATGTTGATTCAATGTTAAAACTACAGCCTTGTATCTATAATATTTAAGTTCATGTTTTTTTAGGTTTACCTGATGAATTTAATAAGATGCAAATAAATTTGATGAAGCTCCAGAATTTGTAAATTTTAAAAAATACCGAAATTATTAAAAAAAAAAATAAACTGTCGAAATTTTTCGAATTGATTTTTGCTTCGTTGAAGCCATAAATTATTGAATTTAAAAACCAGTTTTTTAACTGTTTGAATTTTTATTTTTTGCTCAAAAAAACGACGGCTTGGTGCTTTCAGGCGACTTCTAGAGTTCCATTTTATTTTTCTTCAAAACCTTAAGGATAAGGCCTAAGGGGAATATTCTTCCCAAACACATCCCCTTTTATTTTTTAAATTGATTTATATAAATTCCATGTAAGTCGGGAACAAAAATTTTCTAGGCAAAAAATAATAAAAATAAAAATTTAATTTTTTAAATTGTTTGTCGTAGGTCCGAGACGGTCCGATTCTTTTGAGTTATTGCCTGAACAAACCGCAGTCGAAGTTAGGACAGTAAATGTTTATTATGCTATAGAATATGAAGAACACAATAAAAATGTTCATAATGTTGAAAATTATTGATAAAATTCAAATAGAAAAAAAAAAATTGTGACTTAAATTTACAATTCTGAATTTAAAAAAAATTAATTTAACTAATAATTTTGAAGCTAAAAAAAATCGACGCACTTTTTATTCTAGACGAGTTAAAACTAAAATTTTATTTCAATCTCTGTTCTACGAGTATTCATCGGAAGGCTTACAAGTGATGGAGATAGATGCTAATAACTTAGTAACTACATAACTGTCTGTGTTAAATTTTCAGAAAAGTAAATAAGTAAACTTCAGGTATGTTCAGGAAAATGAGATCTCGGGATCTCAGCTATTTCAATTACATAAACAGGATTCCTCAGCAAAATTTCTCAGATTTGCTCAGGAAAAAAGAATTCCATTCACTTGCTCACTTTTTGACAGAACGAAATCTCTGAGATATCATTTTTCTGAATGCACCTATGTAAGTACAAAGTAATAATTTGTTCAGATTGTTTATCTTAAAATTTCAGAATGTCGTTGTTAAGTCCAGTGCCTTTATCTATTCTGTGTACCAAAATAATTAATTTTAATGTTATTTTTCTTAACTATTCAGAAAGCTAAAAGGTAAAATATTATTATTTATGCTTTAAATTAATCAAACATATTTCTACAGTGTTGACATTTCCCATTACACCATATGTACTATAGTTACATATATGTAAAGTCAGCATTTCTTACCTTGACATAAAACATAAAAGCTCATAAAAAAAAAAAAATTAAAAAAAAAATTCAAACATTAATTCTGGTCGTTGATTATACCTATGCTACAGAAAATATATAATGTTTACTCTTTTCTAACCCACACCACAACTAGGAACAAAAAAGAATTGCCAACATTTGCAACTCATTTGTCCAATTTTATCACAACGCAATCAATCAACTGCTGCACAGGTATTTTTCATTTTCCAGGTGATTAGCAAAAAAAAAAACAAAGAAAAAAAAAAACCCTAATTATCCTCGTCCAACAGCAACGGCAGCCATTTTGCATTGTTCGGTTGATGTGAAATGAAAGTGAATAATGAAGAAAAGGTTGGGTGACCGGAATTGGAAAATTCATAACATACTAAGCCTTCTAGCTAAATTAAAAAAAAAATTCCTTTGTCAAGAAAAAAAAAATAGGATTAAAAGACGACAGGATAATTCCAAAACTTATATAATATACCTACATATGTATGTGTATTTTCAAAACCAACATAAGTTCTTTATTCAAACTTCTATTCCGGTCAATTTAAGAGGTGGAAAAACTGTTAGGATAATGGATCCTCTTCAAAGTCTTTTTCCTCATCCTTTGCGATAAATGCATTTATCTTTTATGTGAAATTGGATTGACGGCATGGACGATGGACATTGCAGCAAGTTTGTTTCTATATTCAACTCAAACTCAATCTATGAAAATCTGAAAAGAATCTGATGTGTTTTTTATTCACTTAAATTCAACCAAAAATTAAATTGAATCGAATTAAATAAAAAAAAATAAAACGAACTGAAAATATAGTTTAGAATAAAAAAATAAAATCTTTAAATTCGATTGCTGGTGCTTGCCAAACTTTGTGCATCCTTTACAACTTCATCGCTCATTTTTTCCCTTTTTGGCTCTGTTTCCATCTCCATCTCCACCTATCTCTCTCTCGTTTTCTCTGAGTGGTTCCTAACGATGATATCTAAAATTGAAATCAATTTTATTAATGTACTTTTTAGAGGATGCTTGACAAAGCATGCAATGTAGGTAGTAGGTACCTACTTGCAGTTCTTCCAGCTAGGCTCCCCTCTATTAAGAGCATCATCAATCAGTTGATGATGATGCCGATGCTGATGTTGAAGTGTAATGTAAATTATTCTAAAGTGGATATAGTTGCACCCGTTATCCAGAGAAAACTGAAGTTTAAATCATGGTTGTAAAAAGAGTAAGCGACAGCAGCGAGAAAATTAAATTTAACGAAACTCAAAACTGACGTTGAAAATGAAATAACTTTATCTTTTCAAAATCAAAACAAAAAAATTCTGGGAGAAGAAATTTACACAAAAAAAAAATAGGATTATCATCAAAATCTGTGTTATAATGATTTTAGTTAACAATTTAACGAGCTACAATTTTTGCCTGAATTATCCTTATTTGTCCTTCGAGTCAAATTAATATGTTTCGTCTGAATAAATAGGATTACCAGAAATGTTTTGATTCAAAAAGTTATTGAGAAAATAAAAGACGCACAAATTATTTTAAAATAAATTGAACCGACCTAATGTCATATGCCAAAATATTTTCAATTGGAAAGTGTTAATTTTAGAGCTCATTTTTATTTATTTTTAATTTAACAAACAAATGCATTTTTTGATGTTGTTATTGTAGTAGTTTTTGACCAGAAATACAAAATAAAAAAAAAACCATTTGGCATGTTTCTGATTTGTTTCTGGTTAAACGTCACATTTGACAATAGAAATTATAAGTAGTTTGACAAGCAAGAAAAAATGTTCGTGTAGATCCTTGATGGAAGGGAAATGATATGAATTAAAAAAAAGTAAAGAAACACATTTTGGGTAGATTTGGGATACCAAGAAACACACCTAATATATATCATATATTTTTAAGAAAATAATTTGTTTAATTCAGTTGTTAAAGATATTAATAAAATTAAATGGCTTAAAATAAATATTATATTCATCACATTTCGAAGGTACATTTTATCTTAAAGCTTGCATAAATCAAACTAAAAATAATTTAAATTTGTCCAGAATTCTGCAAATTAAATCAAAATTATTCACTACGAAAGAGCGCAAATCCAAATGACGCAAGTGACGTATTGACAAAAAGATTAATTTGAAGTTTGATTTCTCAACAATTCTGTTCGTTTTGAATTTCTTTTTTTGCAATTGCTGGTGGTTTTGTTTGTTTATTTAATTTGAGTAGTTCGGTTTAAATTTAAGAATATTTAATAAATCAAAAATATTAAACAATTTCTTTAATTATGAATAGAGGACATTTCCGGACAATTAAGAAATTATTTTGGAAATGCTCTGCAAAGGCCAAAAAACTACATGTTCCTTGACATATGGAAATACTAGGTGAATAGTCTTTTAGGTAATTTTTTATGTAATGTTCATGACCTAATACCATTTTTTTACCAAAATGAATGTTTTAAATAACTGTAAATAACATTAATAGAACTCCATCATAAAATGTTCTGATTACGATTACAATTAAAATTGCCAAACTTTATAATGACAGCGTGAAATTTGACATAACACTGATGTTCCCCTACCTGAAGACTTAATTCGCAACTCTTGTATATTGTGCCATTTATAGCAATTGCATTTCTACCTTAAACTGTCAAATTAACTGAGATGTTCGGCTGCTTGTCATCTGGGCGTGTTCAATGAAAAATTTCCGGAGTAATTTCCGAGAGCCTGTGTTAAAATTCCTTTTTTTTTTAAGGAACAATCTTAAAAAATATCGATAGTAATTATTTTGAAAAAGGTAAAATGAAATTTGTAGGTACATAACTCTCTCAAACAAATATTCCAATAAATTAAGAATTTCAAAACTCTTATTATAAAATTGCTTTTTAAGAAAATAGATTTCCCATTTTAATAAACATTACTTCATCTTCAGGTGTAGAGTTTTGTTTCAAGCAACGTTTTTTTCATGTTTATATATTATTTATAATTATATTTAATAAAATCCATAGTTAGATTAAGATTTCGATTTTCGAACATACCTAAATACATACATCGTGTAGAAATGTTAAATAAATCAATAAAATTCTAATTTAGTGAATGTGTGATACAATATTATTTTTCTTTGCCTTATTTCCGTCTAAGTTTTAAATAGTACCTACCATATTTGTCTACTTGACCATAATTTGAACGGCATTTTTCTTGACACACTAAATTTTATAACATCAAGTAGATGCCAGTACGTGTCTTGAGTGCGAACAACATTCTTATACCTTTTAACTCATATACCTAACCTAAAAAGGGGGGCATCATAAACAATAGATGTTGCATACAAGGAAGATGAAAAACATTGAATAAAGGAGTTAAGTCCCTCCTTGAGCAAAATATGTTGATGTGACATAATATATACTCTCAAATCACCTCACACACATATACAAAGAAGATTTATTGATGGGTTAACTTAACTACCCATATATATACATATGTACATAGAACAGAATATTTCCTCTTCTCCGGGGACAAAGGTTAAGCACGACTCGACTCGAAGGGGCTTTGTGTAAATTGATTGAATTTTGTCAAAGGTTCAGGAATGGCGTGTGTTTGTCATTAATTTAAACATGACACATGCAAATTGGTGTTAACTGAGAGCAAATTTATGCTGCCCGAGCATATCAAATCGATGAGTTTAACGTTTAAATGCTTTGAGGTTGGAAGTAAATTGGCTGTGATTATATATTGGATGAAAGTGATGCCTTTAATTATCCGAAGGTAATATAAAATGATTTAAATGTTTTCCTGCTGCGAATGGCAATGGTAAAGTTAAACAGTGGATGTATGGCTAACTTAAGCCTTAAGCTGGATATTGCTCTAGTTTCCAGCTTGTGTATATAGCTCATGTGATGTGTTTCTTAAGATAACAATTTATTTTCATGAAAAACAATGAAATGAGCAAGATCATTTATATGAAATCGATAGTATGAATAAACTCATTGTTTCCATATCAACAAAATAAAAATAAATACGTCTATAGATATGCAAATCATTTAATGAAATTCCTTAAAAAAATATTCATAACCTAAAGCCACAATCTTATACTTTTTGTTTACAAGTCGAAAAAAAAAAATTACTCATTTTAAAAAATAAGCTAACAACTTATGTGAAACCTTAATCACAAAACAGTATCGAACCAAGAGTGGCCTGCATAAATACAAAATATACAAAATTTGAGGGTAAGAATAGTTCAGCAAAAACGCCCATATATTTTAAATAAAAAATTAATTTGTTTTTTCAGATGTCAGACGACCTTTTTAATTCAAACCCTGTCGAATATCTCCAAAACTTAGAAAGCACTTCTTTCAAAAACAACAAACACCAGAATCTTCAAAAATTGTATGAGTTCTATCTAACTAAGAAATTTGTCGACATCGATCTACTAGTTGGCCCGAATACTTTTAGAATTCAGACTCATCGTATCGTTTTGTCAGCCGCGAGTGATTATTTCCGCGATGCATTTACTAGGAAACCAAATTGTAGTTACTTGGAAGTCGAAGAAGTTGATGAAGTTGTGATGGAATGCATACTGAGATTCATGTACACGAGTACAATTCATCTTGAGGTACACTCTGTGGAGGCCATCTTTAGAGCAGCAGCATTATTCAAAATGTCCGTACTGATCGAAGACTGTTCTAATTTTGTGGAGAAAAATGTAAATTCGGATAATTGTTTGAAGTTTGCAAGACTTGGCTGGGAATATGATAAACCAAGAATTGTGAAAAATTCTTTGGCTTTTGCACGTGATCATTTTAATGAGATACGTAATGGAACCGAGTTCTTTCAAACGACCCCCGAAATACTACGAGAACTTTTTTCGAGTGATTTTCTGCGCGTCGATTCAGAGGAAGTTGTGTTGCAGAGTCTACTTCATTGGGCAAATTTTGACCCAGAAAATCGTCATAAATTGGTTTCTGATCTCTTGAGTGTCGTCCGCTTTGAATTGTTAAATCCTGTGTTTATAGCCACGATAAGAGATGACATGTGTGACATCCCCAAGTGTGACGATATTCTTTTTGGCTGGATTACTTGCTATGTTTATAATCACCAACGAAAAATCACACCCAAAATTAGAGCCCGAAACATGAATCGTACTTATTCAATTGTGTGCGGCGAGTCAACGGAAGACTGGTATATCATGACGTATAATGGAACAATTGACACTTGGTTGCGTGCAGAGCTGCCAAATTCATACAGAAAGAGAACATGCTTCAAATCAGTTATAACAGCAGACAATCAGATTTTTATCGCCGGTGGAAAATTCAATGGAGACATCACAACAAGTGTCGAGTGTCTGGATTTGGAAAGTAGAACTTGGAGAGCCTTGCCTTTTATGCGAGAACCCAGAGTGGGCCATATCATGGCAATGCTAAAGGGAAACTTATTCGTCATGGGCGGATTTGGTAATCAAAGCCATTCCTTAAAATCGATAGAGAGATACAATTTTGAAACACGCCTCTGGACCACCATTGGTTTATTGCCCAGTCCAATTGCATACTCACATAGACACGCCATTATAAATGATCGACTCTACATCATGGATGTTCATAGACCAAATAAATTAAAGTGCTTTAATGCGCTATTATTCGAATGGACACACTTTAATTTCGATCACGATGTCCAAAAGGGACTCGATATGGTTGCCATCGGTGATGAATTATACTTGTGTTTGGTTGAATCAAATGTTAAATCTATAGAGCGATTCAGTCCGGCAGAGAATAAATGGACAGTGCTTCATTCAGAGGGAATCGAGCGATTCCTAAAGCCAAGAATGTTTGCTTTGGGTAATAAACTGATATTTTGGGGAAAAGCTAGTGATCAGGAAGAAAGTGGAACGCTTTTGGTAGAAATGTATGACCCAGAACATGAAAACTTTACTTCTTTGACGCCATTGACGCAATTTTTGTACGATTTGAATTATAAGTAAATAAAAATCGATTTTTTCTTAAATTTAGAGCCTTTTCTTTCACTCAGTTTTTGCAGTTGATTTAAAATGCAATAATAAAACACAGTGAACCTAACCTAAACTGTGCCAATATGGTAACCATAACTTCCACTAATTTTTTTCAGTGGGTACTGTGGAACTGGCACTTAAAAAAATAAGACTTAGGGTGCGTTTAGGTTGGAACTGCGACAAAACGATTCGAGCTAATATGAAATCGAAGCATAGGGTCCTGTGAATAAAAAAAAACCTAAAGCTGAAACTTGGATTTTTAAGCAAATGCTAGGTTTTTGATGAATAAAAATAAGCTTAAGCTAGATAGTTAAAGATATCTTCTAGTAATAGCTATTTTAAAATAGCCAACACTAAATTCTTTCAGTTTAAGTTTGTTTTTCCAGCCTAAGCTTCAATTTGTGTGAATAAAAATAGCTTAAGCTAGAATATTGTAAGAAAAGCTCCAAAACTATCAAGATTCTTTCAACCGTGTCTAGAAACCTTTGATTAGCTTTTTTTTAAGTATCCTCTATAATTATGGTATGAATATTATCCAGTTTATAGCCTATTAGGGAATATAATCAAAATTAAGACCACTTCTTAAAAAAAAACATCACTATATTTCTGTGGATGATGTTTTGCTCACTAACCTGAAACGAAGAGTTATTAAAATTGTGTTTGTTATTACTTGTATGTACCTACTTACGAGTATTAATTAAAATCAGTAGAGCCTTTTTGCGAAAAAATTTAAAATGCCAAAACCGTTGTTTTGTAGCTACTCGGTCTAGTTGAACTATAGCACACAAAAAAAACCAACTTCTACTCTGGAGAGTGATATATAAATTCGAACCAAATAGGTCAACCAAATCAGTCTCTGCGAATGTACGTCCACTGTTCACTGACGTACAGACACGCAGTGACTGGCAGACGATATAATAAAAAACATTTTTGTACGAGCAACCAATACTTGCCCCAAAATGCAGATAAAAAGTTTTGACAACAAAAAATCCTAAACCCGCTTGCTTTTCGATTCGGTCTATATAAATAAGTTCTAGTTAAAGCTTCCTAAGTCGAAACATGTGAATAAACAAGATAAACCTAAAATTTCGAAACTAAGGCTAGAAATTTCTACCTCAAGCTGTTTAGAGTAATCATTTTTGTTTTTTGTTCACATAAAACAAAGCTTAAGCTAGAACTATCTAGCTGAAGCTACTAGTAAAAGCTTTAGCTTCCTCCAAAAAAAAAGCTTTTACTATTTTTTTATTCAGAAGACCCTTTATCCATAAGATTAAAATGTGGCGTTTTTACAATTTGTTGTTTAGTTAAACTGTCACTTTTTAAGTACCTACATTTCATGCAACTGCTGCGTAGTATTTAAATTCATTTCTTTCCAGCTGTCACTTTGAAGTTTGAATTTGAAGTTCAATTTTTTATTTGAAATTCTATTACTTTTCTGTATGTATCATGTAACAAATTGTTGTAAATAGGGCGTATAACTTATTCCATTAACTAAGCGTTTGCGTAGTTAATGTTGTAGAAAATATATTCTAGTTATTTCGTCCAACCCTGCTTATAAGAACTTGCGGCAACACAACGACTTCATTTTTATACTACCGTAATACAATTTGTATTATTTTAAGAAAGTGACATTCGTTTTGAAGTCTATTTGACAGTGAAATTAGTTTGACAGATTTTAAGTCTAGCTTTTAAAATATTTCTCTAAGTTGATGTTTTCCATTTTCGTATTTATATTTATACTATTATAACTGATTGTTCAAATTAAATTCTTTAATATAATAGATGATAGACGCCATTTAACAGCAAAATCAAGAAACTTGCTAAAAACTAAACCAAAATAATGATTCGATCGAGATGAAACTCACAAAATATATTTTTCATAAATTGAGAAAAACATATGTTAGTTAAAAGTTTTCAAGTTGTCCGATAGATATACAAATATTTAAAGAAGAGTTAAAAAACTCAAGAAATAATCATATTGTTTCGCCAATGGACTGGACAGTGCTGTATGTGGTATGTTCATGTAGATTTATTCACATTCGCACCAAGCGACCGCATTAAGTATCAATCAATAACAATGAATCAAAAATCAAAAAAAAAGAAACATTCCTGAAAAATATAAAAATTCTTAGTGACGGTTTTACGAAATTACTCTTTTCGACTTAAATTCTATTTTGAATGGACTTTCGTAATAAGCCTCTTAGTGTGCTTATTTACAAATTGGTTGAGTCAGTTAGCTGCCTTTTAGCATTGTAATTTTTTCCACAACGGTTACATACGCAGAGTCTGATATTTCTTTTCTTAATCGTATTATATGCGTTAAATGGCAAAATTTGTAAGATATGAATCATTTTATGAAATGCATCATATAAAAATAAGCTAAGAACTTTGTAAAACTTTTATCACAAAACAGTATCGAACGAAAAGTTGCCCTATAAATACATACATCATACCAACTCTAAGGTCAAGAATAATTCAATAAAAATAGCCATACGCAATAAAAAAATATTTTTGTTAAATATTTTTTTTTTCAGATGTCGAGCATTTTATTTTCTGCCCTTGACAAATATCCCCCAACCCTAGAAAAGAACAACTCCAAAAATAATAAATTTCCTATTTTAATTTATGAAAAATTTTACGAGTTCTATCAAACTAAAAAATTTGTCGACATCGATCTAATAGTTGGCCCAAATACCTTTACAATTCAGACTCATCGTGTGATTTTGTCAGCCGCGAGTGATTATTTCCTCGAATTACTAACTAAAAATCCAAATATTGTTTTTTTGGAAATTAAAGAAGTTGATGAAGTTGCGATGGAATGCATACTGAGATTCATGTACACGAGTTCAATTCATTTTGAGGCACACTCTGCGGAGGCCATCATTAGAGCAGCAGTATTATTCAAAATGTACTCACTGATCGAAGTCTATTTTAATTTGATGGAGAAAAAAATAAATTCGGATAATTGCTTGGGGTTTGCAAGATGTGGTTTAGAGTACGATAAACCAGTTATTGTGAAAAAAGCTATGGCTTTTGCACATGAACATTTTAAAGAAATACGAAATGGAACCGATTTCTTGAAAACGACCCCCGAAGTACTACGAGAACTTTTTTCGAGTGATTTTTTGCGTGTGGATTCAGAGAAAGATGTCTTGGAAAGTCTGCTTGATTGGGCTAATTTTGACCCGGCCAATCGCCATAAATTGGTTTCTGATCTCTTGAGTGTTGTCCGCTTTGAATTGTTAAGTCCACAGTTTATAACCTACATAAGAGAATCTATGCGTCATATCCCCAAGTGTGACGATGTTATTTTTGGCTGGATCACTTGTCATATTAATAATCAAGAACTAAAAATAATACCGAAGATTAGAACCCGAAACATGAATCATACTTATTCAATTGTGTGCGGCGAATCAACGGAAGACTGGTATATCATGAGGTATAATGGAATATTTGATACTTGGTCAAGTCGTGAAGTTCTGCCCAATTCATTGATGAAGAGATCGTACTTTAAATCTGTTGTAACACCAGACAATCGAATAATAATCGCCGGTGGGAGAATGAATGAAGTCATCACAGATACGGTTGAGAGTCTGGATTTACAAAGTAAAACATGGACAGACTTGCCTGCTATGCGAGAAGCCAGAGTGGGCCATGTCATGGCACTGCTAAAGGGAAACTTGTTTGTAATGGGGGGATTCGATAATCGAAACAACACTATGCTATCGGTGGAGAGATACAATTTCCAAACACCTTCCTGGATGACCATGGGCAACATGCCCGGTCCAATTTCATATTCACATAGACGCGCCACTGTCAATGATCGACTCTACATCATGGATGTTTATCAACCAAAGAAGCTAAAGTGCTTTGATGGAGTGTTATTCGAATGGACACAGCTTGATTTCGATCATGACGTCCAAAAGGGACTCGATATGGTTGCCATCGGTGATGAATTATACTTGTGTTTGGTTGAATCAAATGTTAAATCTATAGAGCGATTCAGTCCGGCAGAGAATAAATGGACAGTACTAGAGGCAAAGGGAATCGAGAAGTTTGTGAGCCCGAGAATGTTTGCATTTGGTAATAAGCTGATATTTTGGGGAAAAGCTAGTGATTTAAGTGGAAAGATTTTGGTAGAAATGTATGACCCAGAAAATGAAAATTTTACATCTTTGACGCCATTAACGGAGCTGTTGTATGATCTTAATATAAAGTAAATAATAAAATGTGCGTATATACGGTTGGAATATAAGAATTATTATTTATAGACAAATTAATAAAATAATATTTTAAGAAAAACGATTTTAAAAATAAATGTTTTAATTATTTATGCCAATAGGACGAGAAAAGCAAATATGGGCAGACGATTAACTAAAACAAAGACAGTACAATGACCCTCAAGGAGGCTTATATGCCACATCATGTATTTTTTTAATTTATTTAGTCTTTAAAATATGTATGAATGTGCGAAAAAATATCTCTAACCTCAAATTTTATGTTACTAACTGTAATATTTTCTAAGTTATAGTTAAAAATAATAATTCGTATCTAAAATCGAAAAAAAATCACTAGAATCTATTTGTATTTTAAATTACTATTTCAGATTTTGGCCGAAATGAATAGTTTTTCAAGATATACCTGTGAACAGGGATTTTCAAAATTTATATGGACGGACATATCTTCCTTCTATTTGCTTTTTTGATTCTGCACCAAAAATAGTATACAACAAAAATTGTTAAAGTTAGATTTCAAAATCTAACCAAAAAATCGTTGGATTGTTTAAAATCTTTAAACCAAAATTGCAACAAGGTAAAAACGAAGAACAGAGGAAAAATAAAAAGATTAATTAAAAATGGACAAACATAGATTAATGACAATTAAAACAAATTGTTTATATAATTTCACCACTGAATACTTAAAAATGCAACTTAACTTAACTTAACAAGAAATCACAATATATATGTATTTTGTTTTCATATTTCAAAACGTCATACCTACACCTTATAAACCAGTTAAGATTGCAGCTTTTTAAGTGTCTTTATAGTTAAAAGAACACTTAATTACAATCTTGACGAGCTCAGTGTGATATTAAAGAGAAAAAACTCACTTGTGTGCAAAATACAGAATTCAAATAACTCTTTGCAGCATTTTATGAGCATTTTATACAGACGTGTTACATATTATTATAGATAAACCACGAAATATTATTTTACTTCTTGTGTCACGATCCTTACTAACATTAGCGTACCACCCTTTTAAACAAGCTGCATCATGGTAAGTAGATACTTCATGCCACTTAAACTATGATTAAGGAGCTACTGCATACTTTAGAGTGTTCTCCGTAAGCAAAATAAAGATACACCCTCACCAAAGAAAAATAAAAACAAAGGCCATTTATGAACGTGATCGCGTGATGTCACTTTTTAGGAGTTAGGTACTTCTAAGGAGTTAAAAAAGAGGAAGAACAAAAAAAGGAACGAATTTCTAGGTTTTTTCGTGACTGACTGCAATTAGTGTTAGGTATATGAGCAAAAGACGAACAAAGAAAAGAAGAAAAAAAAAATAAAGTTAAAACTATATCTCACTTAAAACGATTTAAGAAGTCATCCTCGATTGAATTTGCCTTCTTTTCTGTAAATAATAGCTCTCTGCTGCTAAAGTTGCCACCTCTTATTAATTTAATATCTCTTTTAAGAAATAATGAATCTTATTGGTTTTAATGTCCAAATATCGAATTTGATTGTCTGCAATATTGTGAAAGGTAAAAAATTCCACATTCGTGTAGTACGGCTAAAGAAAAAAATCTCTTTACTTAACAATACGTTCGAAGTGGAGTTAAAGAGTACACTTATTTGTATTCGTAGAAGTACGAGTATCACTATTATTTTTTAATTTTTTTAATTCTATCGAAGAAGAATCACGTTGGCTTGTTGGAGCTCATAGATAACGATTTTGTTTTTTTTAGTTTTTTTTTTCAAAAACTAGCTGTTATCTTATTGTAAACTTCTTAATCTTGTGCTGCTACTACTACTACTGCTAGTCACATGAACTCACGATAATATTTATTTTTAATTACAAAAAATAAAAAAAAAAGTTATACCCCCTATTTATAAAAAACGCTTTATAAATTTCTAATTCACAAATTAACAAGGTAAAACAATGATCAAAAATTAATTCATGAAACAAAATATTTTATTAATAAACAATTAATTGCTAAATCATATAATCAATTCTTAACGAAAATCTACTAAACTCAAAAAGAACTATATGCTAACTACACATATATGTATTATTTAGTCTGCATACATACACTTTCTCATAAAACCTGAACATTTGCACAAACATTTTTTAATTTGAGCTTTTACATTACATAGATATGTGGCACTAGTTTTTTTTTGTTTATTTAATCGTTTGCAGAACTAACTTAAGAATTTTTAACTTAATTACTCGTTAATCCACCTATAGTTGGGTGAATTAAAATTAAAATTAACTTTTGTTTGATTTATTGATAAGATTTAGCACTGAGTTTCATAGTTAATCAGTTTTTTAGTACTTCTAATGAAGTTTTTAAGTGATATACATTTTAATAATGTAGATTTCAATAGCCTACGAGGTACTCCGAAGCACTACGAGTAAACGGAAAATAGTTTAATTCTTAACCAACATTGGTGGAACAAATTGACTGAGAAATATTGATGAGTTTTTTGCGTTTTATTGTTGAGTAGAAAATTGTTTAAGTAGTTTTTTAGAATAAACTTAGAAGAAAATCAAAAATAAATATTCACTTAAAGTAGAGAGGGTGGCTTGTTTTCTATTAACCCCTAACCTAACATAAACAAATTGCACCTATATCCGATAAATATCCACAAGACGCCACTAACATAAATATAACCTCGAAGCAAGATTAATGAGGTATAATTTATTTCAAGTCATTAAGCATTTATTTAATGTCGATAAAGCGAAAAACTCTTTTTGTACAAAACAATCATGTAAATTATGTCATTGTCTTGCGTTTACAATGCACATCTCTAACAACAATACACGCTAGAGATGTGCAAATATTTTGTGTAATTTTTTCAAGATTTTTTTTTATATTTTTTTTATAAGAAAAAAACCTTGAAGGTCTTTGAACAAAAGAACTATAAACTTATCTCAATTGATATACTTCCCTTTTGGTCTTTGCTGTGCGGTACCCCCCCGATAAGTCATTATTCAGGATTTTCATTCATCGTTAGAGATTTTGCAAAGTTGTCGACTATGTTTCTTTTTTTTTTTTTCGCACTCTTCCAAGGATATCACTATTATTCATGTTGTCGCTAGCGATAGGATAAGGATTGTTAAAACTTATCAAAGCAATTTCTTTCCCTTCCTCTTTTTCCCTTGATGTGTATAGGTTTTTTTGATTTTGGGATAGGGGGACGGATGATGAAAACAAAGGCCGTCCGAGGACGACGACGACGACGGACGGTCCTAATTAATTATATTCGATTTTTTCTCTCTCGCTCTCTGTTGATAGCACAACTACTATATAGTTATTGAACAAGGGAAAAGATAAAAATATTTTATACATCCAGGATGAAAACAAATAACGCTCTTACTAGAAGAAGTCCACCCTTATAACTATATACATCCTTAAATCCGTTAAGTGTTTGTGTGTTTTAGAGAAGCAGTTTTTTTTCTGCTGTTTTTAAATTCATTATTGTGATGATGACGACGCTGACGATGGGTTCTTGAATCACAAAACCGATATCTGCAGAGTTGAGATATCCTTTTTTGTCAATATCATCTTCTCTTCGAAGGATATAATATATGTATGTATAATGTATTGTCCATATGTATACCTTACCTCCATTATAAATATATATTCTTGTGTGTCTCTAATGAGATGGACATTTGCCTTAAAGCTTGTGGAATTAGTTTTTGTAGGGGGAAAACACTTTAGTTGCAGTGGTATAGTAGTGGGTGGTTGAAGAGGGTTCAATTAGTACAGATCATGATGAGGAGGTGGCACAGCGGATAGGAATGAAGAGGAGGACCCGCATTAAAGCAAACATCATCATTGTATATAATCAGCATTGTATGTAAGGACGTCTCTCTAGAAACTATGTTATTCTTTGGGATATTTTACGATAATTATTATGTCGCATTTGGGAAGGCCAACTGCAGAGAGGCAGGAATGAAGCAAGCTTGCAAGCTTGCCATATAAAGGGGTAATAGTTGTGCAAAATTTAAACTCGCACAGCGTTCTCCCTACGCTCTCTAGAACCGGAAAAACCATCCATTCTTTCACTTATATATACATACATATATATATATATATATATATAGGTAATGAGAATCACTTTATATTATGGTGGTTGCTGATTGCTGGTCTGGTAGATGATGGTGTGGTTTGTTTCGAAGCTCTGGCCCTGGTGAAAATGAGTATATTCCGTTTTTTCCACTTTATTTTAATTTTTTTTTTGTTTCTTATATTTTTTTCTTGAAAAAATCGTGGTTTTATAAAGAATTTTCCTATGAAATTTTGTTAAAAATAGGGTAAAAAGGCATTTGTGGTTGAAGGTCAACTTGAATAAAGTGGAAATTCTAATCTTCATTTTGTATGTTTTTTTTATTTTTTGTATTTTTTTTATTTCTACCCAATTATTTTTAATCTGAGATTTTAAATTTGTATTAAAATAGTTATATTCTAATGTATCTATTTTTTTTATTTCTTTCCAGGTAAGCTTATATTTTTATTCGCAAAACTTATAAATGTAAGTTAACAATTAAACTGAATTTTTATTAATATAGTTAAACGTTACAATATTCATTTTATAATAAGACATACCAAAACTTAACTCTAAATAATAATAATAAATTTAAATAAATAATTTGGTGACAAGAAAGCTTGTGAAGAACCAGAGTTTTGTTTTATACTACTCTCAACCATGTCTGTGATAAAGTTGTTAGTCAGCGCAGTCTGCACTGCCCTAGCGAAATTATATTTGATTCCAGACTGTATACCACCGAACCCTGAGTTGTTTGTTTCACAGACATTTTATGAGTCAGGGATGCAAAATAGTTTTTAAGCAATGTATCAAAAGTTACTTTTGTACTTTTTAATTTTTTTTCACCAAATCAATCAATTGTTTGAAGAGTAATACCAAGATAAGAACATCATTTAATATAAGAAACAAATTTCGCAATCATATTACGCAATACTTTGCTTTAATCCGCTGATAAACCGAGATTAAAGTATATACCTATTTATTCTTACTGCCATATTATTCACTCGATTCCTCAAGAATAAAACTAAAATCCAGATTTAAATTATATAAATTTAATGTAATTACACCCGAATTTAATTAATTTGTTAAATATTGTAAAAAGAAACAGTATTGAAAGGTAGTGCCAAAGTTAATCTTATTGTAAGTCTCTTTGTGCAGGTTGTATGCTTCTCTGAACATCGATAAGTCTACCTCAGCCTCGACAGATAAACGTCCGGCTCTGGCCTCCTTCAACAAGCTTTTCTGACTTGCACGCAAGTCCGGTCCAGTGTTGCCTTGAAATATTTTTAGAAACCGATTGATGATACTAACAAGTTAAAAAAGGCTTTAACATCGTAGTTGCGACGTCCGCGCTACCGCCACACCATACCTAGCATAAAACAAGACGAACACAAAGAAAGTATGGATATAAAAATTGGAAATATAGATTATTAAACTGTAGTTGAAAAGAGAAACTCAATTTTATGATGATGGCGATGGAAAATTACAAATGGGATATTTTAAGTTAAAAGATTTTTAAAAAAATTGTAAATTATGTGAAATTTTGAGTGGAAAAATATATTTTGATACTTTTATATATGAAAATCGGGAGAAAGTGTCTTATTAACATCAAAAATCGGTGTGTCAGATATAAGTCTAAAAATCGGGAGAAATACGATAAACCGGTGCTTCTGGCAACACTTCACCGGTCAACTGCCATAAAATGAGACAAAAAGGTTTTTCCGGCTCGACTCTTTTTCGCTCTTACTAGCTAGGGGATAGGGGCCCAGGCTACTGCTACTGCAGTCAAATGATGCCTCTATAACTGCTTCGGTAGGTTACGCATTTGAAATGGGTATATGGATGCATGAACAGGACTAGTAATTCTCGTCTCGGTCCGAAAAATCTCAATTTTATTTCGGTTTCGGTATTGATCACGTATAAGGTAAGTCTTGTCTCGATCTTCTTTTATTATTATCTTTGTATCATTTTTGTCACTTCACCTGTTTTGTGAAAAAAATATCGAAAAATTTGAAACTTAAAAATGTATTTTTTTTTAACGACACCACCACAAGACTCGTAAATTTCAATACAACAAAAACGCTCTTAGACTCGGTTTCATTGCAGACGCTTTGTAGGAAGTATCGTCTTGATATCCTGATACAAGACCGAGGATCATCAGGAAAGCATCTTTTTTTCATTTTTTTTATAGAAACTCTTAAAAAATGATACTTTTCAAAAAAAAAAAAACCAAACAAACTACATCGCACCCTATATTGACGGAAATTAAAAAAGTCATCATACCAAACGACTTATTTTGTTCGAGTTTACACAAAGAATTGCCACTTGTGTTCCACCGCACATCTGCGATAGAAACTATCGGATGGGCAGGCATGGTCTCCTCCAACAATGCACATTCACACGTACTTAGATGCACAAGCACATTGTGCAAAACCCGATGGCGTTTGACTGTTTGCCCGATAACAAGTGAAATTTAATATCCTTCGGGCATAAAGTCCTGCCTCCAGACCTCAACACGAGTATAGTAGCATAGCAGTATACCTATACAGCAATATAAGTATAGCACATTCACCACAATCATTGTGGACAAGAGAAGGACATCGATGACATCCCAAGTGCACATAATGTGAGAGAAGTTAATACCGTTCCGCAAACTATTGCTAGTACCGACGACGACAATGATATACAAAAGCTACGGGGGCGGTTTTCGAAACGGAATCATTTTGAGTTCGAGCCGGAAGTCAAAGTCTTTTGTCTCTATATTTTCACAGACAAAGTTGTGGTTTTGTACATTGATACTATCAAATGTACAAACAGCTCTTGGCTCTTGGCTTATCGAAGCGTTTTGGAGAGAGAATTCCTTAACGAAACAAAAAAAAAAAAACAATAAAACTAAACGTTTCAAACGACGACGACCCAAGTGGTCAAAAAGTTTTGTTGTTTCCAGACTCTCAGATTGTCAGAATTGCACCATGTGCAGGCGCAGGGTATAGTATTCAAATTTCTGGACTTTTGCAGACCTTGCTAATATGGTGGCAAGGATACAACCAAAAACTTTTATTCAAACATTTTAACTGTTCTTTCTCACTTTGTACGACTTGCAGTGTTGCAAGAACAAACTGTAAAACACAAGCAGCGGTAGCGCGGCCCTGCGGTGGCGGCGGTGGCGGGGCAGCATAATAACCAGCATCAAGGAATGTGTGTGTCATTTTGACAAAACGGTAATTTGAATGAACATTTTAAGCGCCTAACTTTTCGAACTCAAATAAAACAAATTTCCAGCTGAGACTGTTTTCGATAGGTTCCGCTTTTGAAATGGGTATATGGATGCATGAACAGGTGCAGAGGGGTCATATATACGATGACTATACGATTGTGGCGACTAGAAGGTGTGTAATTAGGATGTAGAGAGATATCCGTAATTGGCTGTGACCCCAACGACATATATTAAATCCAACTTTTCCCCGAGTGCAACTAATCAAGAGTGAACGATCTGCAACGAACGAGGAAAATTCAACTGACGCCATATGCTAGATGGACAAAGTTTTTGTGGGAGATTCAGTCACATTGGAATGGTGTGATTAACGGTGCAAAAGGAAATAGCATGGATTTAAAACTTCATGACCCAGTTAATAATTATACTTTGTCTGCTGACCACCAAAAGTTTTATACAGACTTTAAATTGGCACCTAAAATGATTATATCAAGGATTATTTAATGAACTTTTGAGTCTGTATATTTCGTTGGAAAAATTAGGAAATATTCAAAATGTTATGGCTATTGATAAAAGGTTCGTTTTATGAAAATGATGTTCTTAATGAGAATGGTTAGAGGGATGGCAGAAAACCTAATTTATTTCGTAAATACATTAAGGGTGATTCCAACTTAGCATTATAAATTTTAAGTATTAAAAGGTCAGACCAAAATAAGAAAAGGTGGAAATTTATAAACCTTTGCATATATGTATGTACCTACATATATCTATGTTTGTATGTAGTTAGAAAGTTCTATAACTAAAAAATATGAGTGATAATAGAAATTTGACGTTATCTTGGTCTGAACACTTTAAAATCCAATAAAATTATATTGCGCTGGAGACGTTCTCAACAGCAAGTTGACCTTCGTTTTATATTTTTAAACTTTGCCAAAAGGCAGCAGTTCTTTAAAGGTCGAGCAGTAATTGCTTAAATATAGGACAAGAATTTCCATTTTACTGTTGAGAAAGAAGAGCTTTTGAGGCGGCAACAATGATCAACAATTTTTTTTAATTAATTTTTTAAATATTGTTCGCGCATATTATGACTTTCCGCTCGAATCCGCGCAACGCGACATAGTCATAGCGACATAGCGGGAACAACCCTAAACACATTGTGTTTCCTACACGAGAGAAGGCAACCCAGTATTTCATAATAATGGTTTTTTGGTGTCTTCTTTTGTGCCGGTCTTTAACTAATCAAATGTCAATGTCTTAAATTCTTGCTCAGCCTTTTCAGTCGGCACTCGGCATCTCAATATTTTTCTTTTTACATAAAACTTTTATGCTTTAAAAAACTAAACGAAAATTAAATTTAACTTAAACAACCTAAAATTTAAATTAAAAGAGAAATAGAAAAAGAAAGAAAATTCATCATCGTGTCTGCAGAAGTTGCTGTTGCGTTGGTGGTGTTGGACGTTGGTGTTGGTTGTGCAGTCCGTTTTCCATTTTGGTGGTAAGTTCTTCGCCGCTTCTTGTTGGTTAGATTTGTGCCGAAACAAATATCGAATTTATACATTTAGCAATAATTGATAAATTGACAATCGAAAGATGACCGCATAATTTAACATTGTTTAGGAGAACAGCACTTTAGTTTAACAAAATTTGGAATTCGTCAACGTTTTATGGGCGATTCTCTACCAACTGTGATTCTTTGTGCACAGTGCTTTATTTGTCCCTTAATGTAAAATTTTCTCATGAATTTCTGGTTTAAATTGGGGCAGTGAGTTTGTACTTCAATTTACATTAAATGTTATTTAAAAATTAGCTACCCTTTCCCCTTAGTTTAAAAAAGTATATCTACTCAAAATGTTAGCACCGTGGCATGTTCCATCCTTGTTTTTCTAATTAAATTTACGATTTTCTATTAAAATACATCGTTGAATAAAAATGGTGTCGTCAAAGAGGTTTGAGTGCAATAGTTGCTTGATTAAATTTTGACAATGTCAAGTCAAAATATATGCTCTTGAAATAAATAATTATTATTGAAAAAAATCGAACTTGAGATTTTGATCAAAGTTGACATTATAATGATAACAAAGTCGAATTCGCAATTCTGTCTGTCTGCCCTTTCGCCTGTAGCCTAAACGGATAGATCAATTTTCTTTAAACTTTGTACCTAGTGTTTTTTTACCCCCAAACGTTTTTTTTAATTTGTTTTTAAGACCAAAAATAACGGTACCTGCCGTACAATTTTTTTTAGCAAAAAATGAAAATCTTATTTTTCTCAAAAACGTGCCCGCAACTTAAAAAAAAATCCTGTAATTTTTTAACAAACAAAATCCATCCGAAAAATGGTTATAAATGGATTTAAAAAAAAAATCAAATTGTCCTGCCCGAGTGGCACATAATTTCAAACTTTATTATTCTAAAATTCACAATCTTTCTTTTGACCCACCCTAAATGGGTTATATGTAATTCCCCAAATAAATACTTTTGGGCTTGTGGGGATATGACTGCACCAAAATTTATGTTTTTTTAAATTCATTCTTATAAGGTAAAATTTGTAACACTATTTAATTTTTAAAATTCCATCTTAGCTAAAAGAAATCAATTTAAGACACCTCAAAAGCCTGTGGGCAACTGCTACCAACTTAGTTATTTTTTTAAGACTTCTTAAGACGATAGACAAATTTCCAGGTGTCTTGAAGGATTACAAAAAAAGAATTGCAGTTTCGCATCTGGCGTTATCAGATTTAGAATAAATATTTTTCCAAGTTTTCAAGGACTAGAAATAAAGCTAATTGAATGTATGTGTCTACCTTCAATTCGAGAAAGATAAAAGTTTTAAGGATTTCTTTTTGTCAATTCAATTTTTATATCCTTAAACCTTAAAAGTTTTAAGTGAAGTGTACTTTGGAATCTTGTCCTTTGGTATATAGATAAGAGCACAAATAATATGTACATTTACTGAGAA
The DNA here is from genome assembly GCA_951394125.1 of Epistrophe eligans. Lineage (NCBI taxonomy): Eukaryota > Metazoa > Arthropoda > Insecta > Diptera > Syrphidae > Epistrophe > Epistrophe eligans. The sequence continues at coordinate 106,501,381 of OX596029.1, read as the reverse complement.
GTTTTATAAAAGCTTTCAAGCTTTATTAATATTTGACCAACTTTAAAAATCCTTCAAACTTTTATTTAAAAAAAAAAAAAAAAAAATATTAAAAGGCATTCATAAACCTCCTGATGATGTAAATTCTAAAAATACATTCACTTCTTCTTAATCCCTCATCAGAGTCTCTTGAATTAAATCCACCTGGCAGCTTCATAATGCCTGCATCCATGTAGTTTATATCAAATAAAAAAATAAAAAAGTTAACCTCTCTCCGATGCTCGTCGGTTCTCTTGGCATTTGCATTTTTGCAAACAGTGGAAGGACTTTACATCCATCGGATGACAATGTCAACCCATTTTTACATATTATATAGGTATTAGGGTACATACAAAACAATGGCTGGGTTTCAACCTCTGTGACATCGTAACCTCCATCCCCTCTACTGTTGCTCTTTGGTATAAACTTAAAATGGGTTAGGTACATCATTATGGAAGGACAACTACCGGATATGCGAAAGGACTCTCACTCTCACTCTCTCGCTGTCTCTCTGATCGGCATCGTTACAGGACATAAACTTTTTGGCCGAGGTCAATTGCTTTGTGTTCAACTTACAACCCCCCCTAAACCTCCCTTTGTGATATTATAATTGTACAAAAATAGTGTATTGTTTAGAAGAGAAGAGACAACAAACTATACAGAATAGACAGAAGACAGAAAGGGTATAGCTTTGTGGGAATTCGTATATGTTAGGTATATAGTTGCTTCCCAGTCGGGCTCGGGTGACTCTGTGGGCTGTGGGTTTCACTCGAATAATGCAATAAATCTCTTACGGTCAGTAAAATGAAATAACGAGCACCAACACACCCTAGTGACTCGAAAGCCACATAGTATCATCTGGCAGTCATAAAACCTGGAGCCTTGCATCTTGACCCCATTCCCCTAATGGCATCGTTTGTGGTACACCAAAAAAATAAGAAAAGTAAAAAAAAAAACTGTATTACAAAATTTGCCAGGGAAAAAGGAAAAAACAGGATTTTTTTTTTCTCTTCTTCTGGCTAATTTACTTATGCGGCAAAAGCACGATGCCTAGAAGGATGCAAACGGGAAAACAAATTTATTTAAGGAGGCTTTCAAGAAAGTCAGACGTTTAGATTCTGGCAGAAGGAGGTTGCGTGTTATAAATATTTTTTTTATTATTGCCAAAAGATTTTATTTGTCCTCCCAACCTCCTATTTCTTCACACCAGCACTTAATTCTTCATCTATGTTTTCCAAAATACAAAAACACACAAAAAAAGGACACATTTTAGGAACAAAAAAGCAACAAGGACGATGAAAAATATATTTTTATTGCTGACATTTTGAGTTTGAATTCAGTTCCAGAAATGATCATCTATGGAAGTGGCTGTATCTTGGCTGGAAACAGATTTTAGAAGGCCGGCCGGACGGAAGCAATGGTGTGTATATGGCGTCCTTAGGCATCATATGAAATTTTTTATTTGATTTTTTATTTTCCTATTTTGGCAGCCAAAGAGGCTGGACACTGTCTATCTATTAACAATTTCGATTGAGCCTTTTATAGTTGCCTTTAGCGCTATGGACTTTTAATGTTGCGTAAAGAATAAATGGCAATGTTTTTTTTAAATATCCTGGAATTTCGGCTAAATGTGTGTTTTATTTCTATTTCTATTTTTATTTTTTTTTGTATATTTTCGAAGGAAACGAGCAAAGGATTATGATGACATAATCCTCTTTGATCGGATGTGATTTCTGAATCAATGAATGCGGTGGCGATTCACTTCATTGGATTTGTTTTGTTTTTGCCAGAAGTTGCCACAGTAATATGTATCTATATTCTATATACATTTGGCAGAGGGATCTATAGAAAAGAACCATATGGTGGCGCCAGAAATGTGCTGTGAACTAATTTTTTTTTTTAATGTCTTGAAGGGTGGAGAAAAGATTTATGTGTTACATTATAGCATTAGTGATATGTGTGAGTAAAATATTTTGTGTTTTGTTTTTCCCTTAAAAAAAAAAGAACGTTAAACTTCTTTTCAATGGGAAACAGAATAAGGCGTTAAAGCCATTAAATTGTAAATAAAGTTACTTAAATCGCTGAAATGAAAAATGAATAAAACTTCGGTTAAAGGTTTTGTTTTGTGCTGAATAATGATATTTTCGATTTTAATAATATTGAATCGTTAAAATAAAAATAGACAACATAGAAAGGAAGAGAGGATAAAAAATGGGAATTGAATTCAGCTTTTTGTTTCTCTTTTATCCTCCAAGAAGTATATCTTGCAGTTATATATGTTATATGCAGAAAGCAATCGTCAAATGTTTTGCATTTTTATTGAATAATGTATTTAACTTAATATGTGTTATGTGTGGTGTTTGCATTTTCATGGGGTTGATTGAAATGTTTTATATTTTACTTAAATAAAATGTAAATATAGGACATTTATTGATTACCAACAACTTTATATGAAAATAAATTTCAAAAATGGAGAAGCTACAAAGATATAAGCAGATGTTGCGGTTGTTTTAAAATTTTTTTTTATTATTTTATAATTTTTAGAAAATTACCCTTTTCACCTATAAATTGGGAAAAAATAGACACCTTTTCATATTCGAATTTTTCCTTGCATTGAACTAATGTACATATTCTCTGTATTTTTTGCTATTTCAACGAACTTTTGGGTTTTTCAAACGGTCTGGCAGAGCCTGGATTGGAATTAGCTTGAGCTCAAAATTAAATTTTCAAAATTATTTTAAATTATAAAAATCTTAACTTTTTTCTAAACAAAATTGTTTTATTCAATTTTTAATATTTTGTAATAACTTTAATCCTATCAAATTAAAGAAATCGGTGATGTGACAGATTGTGGAGAATTAGGTCCTAGTGAATTAAAACTAACAATCATTCTTGTGTGCGTATTATTAATAATTAAAAAAACAAAAATTTTATTTAAAATACTATTTTGAATTTAAGGAAACTTCTGAATACAAAATTGAGTCAAAATCGATGAAGTCGTTTACGAGAAAGTCGAACATCATGCCAGGTAGCGTTAATATCCTTATATTTTACCAAAATGAATACCAAATCTATAATAAATTAAAGCAGTAATAAGCTTTTATCGTTTTAGTCGTGTTTTTTATAAATAAGATTTTTTTACGGTTATAGGTTAAAACCCTTAAGTTTTGAAAGAGTTTCAATAGCCTCATAAATATAGAAGGTATCAATTTTTAGCAAAAACCTTCTAGTATCGGTTTATTCTATAATTCGAATAATACACAAATATACTGAACGGAAAAGTTGCGAGAACCCACTTTTTTCATCCTTTCTTAAAACTATTCAGTACCAAATTTAAAAAAATCGCTAGAAATAAAAACATTGTATAACATATAACCCACTTCTGACATCAGTAGGTTTTTAATTTATTTTAAAATAATATAAGTCTCAATTCCAGTTTGCAATGTGCATTTAAAGATTTAAAAGAATTAATATACAGTGCACCATGGATGTAAGAAATTATACAACCGTCGAAATCTTTTTTATTCAATTTGATTATATTTATCTTTTTCAGAATTTTTCAAATTTTTCACATGAGCATAAAAGATAAATTTTCATCACTACATCAATCTAAGCGGTCCTGGGCTCTGTTTCATAAAAAATGATAAGTATGACTGGTGAGAATTTGTGAAGTGACAAGTTGACATTTTATCGAATTTCTGACCAATAAGAAATTTGAAAATATTGTAGAACTATCGAAAAATTTGTTACAATTGTAAAGTATTAGGATCATACAAAATTTATCATGACAATTAATTGTAAAGAATTTTTCGGTCATGAATGCTCTGACAAATTTGTAGCAAAAATTATGATAAGAAAAAGTCAAGTGTCATTGAAGTGACATGTTCAATGTTCATATAAAAATTAAACTGCAAAAAGAGACATATTAGGTTTGTTTGTTTACACGCCCTCTGGATTCCGCGGTATCCCAAATTTATCTAAATCTAAATGTGAAACTAAACTTTTTCAGGCACGAAAATGACAGAACCTTTGACTTTTTTTATTTATTTCATTTCCCCTCCAGCAAGAATCTACCCGAATATTTTACTTACTGCCTTTTCTTGTTTGTCAAACTACTGATAACTTCTGTTCTCAAATGTGATGTTTTACACAGAAACATCACTCCGAAACATCCCAAATGCGTTTCCTTAATTTTTATTTCTGGTCAAAAATTAAAACAACAACAGCAAAAAGCTCGAGCAAATACTTGCCCTAACTTTTTCCCCAACTTTTTTCCAAACATTAAGGAAACAGACAAAGTATTTCAAGTGAAAGTGATCGTTGAAAATTTCGTAGGGTAAAAAGCTCCGGAATATATTTTTGATCGAAAATTGGTGGCCATTTACAGCCCAAAGAGAAATTATTCTCCAGATGTTAAATCCCAACTTCGTTGTACATTTCACTGACGCGACGTGGAAGTGGATCACAAGTATTATGTATGCTTTTAAGAATAGAAAGGAAATTTTTATAAAAAAAAAGTGTTTTGCCTTTTTTAAATTTTGTTGTATGCGAATAATTTTATCCACATTGTTCTGAATTTTGTTCATTTTAAGCCTATTTTTTATGAGTGAATAATTCTTATATCCGTAAAATACTGTAGAAAGCAGTTGATATAAGAATCAACTCAGAGAATATCTTTAAATTTCTTCAACAAACGCAATATTTATCTCATAAAATATTCCCATATACACGTGGAGAATTGAAATATTGTTTTTTACCTACCTACATATATATGTACATTAAATTCTTTGATATGTTCGCACTACGCGTTCCTTATTGACCTTTCAACAACCGCAACTGAATTAATTAGTATGCAATTATTCCAATTTTCACGTGAATCTCCCATCATCCCGCCTGACCATCGATAACAAGGCCCGATTCAATATAATTTATCCCCACGGTGTACTTTTTTCTTTATATAGATGCAAAATAGGGTACTGCTGGTGGACACAGCGGCGGGTAAAAAAAAAGTATGCAGCACAATTTTTGTTTGCAAAAAACCTCAACCTTAACCAACAACAACAACAACATTTTGCGTTATCGAATATATATGATATGGCAAGTTAGTGTAGTGATGGTGTAAATATTTAAAATATTCATTTTGTTCATTCGTTATTCATGACTCGTACCTACGTATGTACATATAGCGAGCCATATCGTTGGGTATTAAATTTTGTTGTATCGCCCAACGATAACGGTAATGCTTCAAAAAATGCGTGACCATTTTTTGTTTTGTTTTTATTTTTATTTTCATTTTCATTTTTTCACAGCTCTTGTGTTTTTTATGAATTCCAAAGTAACAAATTTGTCCTTGTTAACCTCAGTAGCCGGGGACAAAGTTGGTTCATAAATAAAGTTCAATGGTTACACGTTTTATTTTGTGATGTTATAACTATAAAGGCGACTTTATGTGCTCGTAAAAAAATAGAGTTTGATATTATGTAGGATGTGTATATATTTATTAAACATGGCAGCACGACTACATATATAAAGAAGTCAATTTAAGTTTGTCCGATAACTCAGTTTGGTATTAGCTGGCAAGACAGCTTACTCTATTTTTGATAAACTTTGATAGTTGAAGTTTTCTGGATGTATACCAAACAAAGCAAATTAATTTTTTTTACATTTAAGTCTATATATTGAGCTTGCTACAATTTTCAGTTTTCACTTTTGCAGAAAATTCAGCTACACTACGACTTAATCGAACTTCTGATAACTGACAAATAATAGCCATGATTATTTTCTACGCTTGCATATGCTTACAAATAATTTCCATCTAAGTAAATGTCAATAAAACAAAAGTTGCGGAAAATATCTCTGCTTATGACTATGCGTTACTGCTTGAACACAATGGAATTGGGGCGGCAACCTGAGCTACATCTGGAATAGCTGTCAAAATATTCAAAATATAGTATATACACACAGATTCAATATTACGAACACAAAGCAACGCAGTTAAAATCGTTGCTGCAGAAGGTGCTGCAAGAATTCACCTACTTTTAACTTTTCAAGTATGTATGGTATGTACATAACTTTTGATTTTGACGTTTCAATTTGTATGAAGAAGTCGGATATAAATACTGCAGCTTTTTGTGATTAACTTTTTCGGGGAAAAAATTATTCATTGGGGTTTTTTTTTTGTTTTTTTTTTTTTTAGCAAGGGAAAGAGCGGGGCCTGAGCAAATAGACGTCACACCGAATCGAGCCTGAGTGCTCCGATCTATTTGAGACACACAATTGAGTATTGAGGTGTCATATGACTAGAAATCTGTCAAAATACATGCAAATTTTGTGAAGTTGGCTGCGCTCAGCATTTTTCTTAATGTGCTCGGTCATGTTTTTCCGAGCTCATTAAGCGAGCCCCGATCAAGCTCTGAGCTAAAGAAGAAATGCAGGTTTAAACCTTAGAGTGCTCCGAGCCGAAAAAAACGAACACAGTTCTTTTTTTGACTTAATGTCCCGTTCGGTGCTAAAAAAGCAAAATGAGCATTAAAAAAAGTGAAAAATAAGCCCATGATTGTTTTTTTTTAATAGACAAAAAGCTGTACAGCTGGACACTTAAAAAATAGCACGTTCTATTTCACAGCTGTTCCAGCTCCAGTTCCAGCTCCAGTTGCAGCATTCTATTGTGCTCAGGATGTTAAGCCGATATAAATAGGTTACACAGTTATATGTATATACATTTCCTACTTATTTGTGGTTTTATTATTAAATTTACATTATTTCAAAAACAAGTTCAAACGGAGAAAATTAAATACTACAGTGTTGTTTTAAACATCAATATAATCTCGCACATAAAAACTGGTCTTTAGAGTAGACGGGAATATTTATCCTATACAGTTATTTGACTATAAGAGCAAAAACATAGAATCGAATGGTACATTTTATGATTCAAGTAAGGGAATTTAAAGCATAAAGAGGGTTTACCAACTGAACCTTTATGAAAGTACAACATTGGGAATTGGGGTGAAACCTTTCTTTTTTTTTTACACAAAAAAGAGTAAAGTTATTATTGTATATAAACCACCAAAAAAAGGCTAAAGCATATGCTTAATGTGACGGTTAACATTATGTTTTTTTTTTTATTTACTGCAAAACTTGAGGACTTAATTTTCACAAGCTCATTTTCCAGTGAAATGATTTTGAACAAGTAAACACAAAATTTAACCCATTTACAAAAGAGAGCGTTCAATTTAAGTGGGGGTTCAGTTAATTTAAATAATAAAAGAAATACTTATTTATTTACATAACAAGAGTGTGAAATACGAAATATTTACACTTATTTTTTTCCTACACTTTATGAAAACATTTACCTCTACTTCGGAAATAAAAAAAAAATGGGTAATTATTTTTGGGATTATGACTACCCTTTAAATTATTAACACAAAACGAGCATTATAGAAAATAAGATGGGATTTAAAATGAAAAATTGAAGTTCATTTTGGTTTTGTTTTTTTAAATATTACGTAAAGCATTCCTCATTCGAGTAGTGCGAGTTCCTACTTCATAGTACGTCAGCAATTGGAGCGAAGGGTACAATGATAACAGAGAGAGAGAAACATAATTTGGCTGATGGTGCACACGAAACCATTTAAAATATATTTTTTCTTTTGGATAGTTACAAAAATACTGGCGCATAATTTTAGATGAAAAAATACGACGCTAAAACAGTTTAAGTATGATGCTAGATAAAAAACAGGATTTTCAAACGAGTTAGTATCGTGCCATGTTTTTAAAATTATTAAACTTAAATTCACCAAATGCCTATTTTAACTTTTGAGTATTAACTCCAAATGTCACTTTGACAATTAAAAATGTGAAAATGGTATGTTCGTTTACTTGTTTGCACGAACTGTTATTTTTTTAAGCGTGTTAAGCTGAAATATAATAACTAGAATAACTAAAATATGTTTAAAAATAAGAACATTTTAGTAAAGAGTTTTAAAGTTAGTAAATTGTTTAAAATGCGCCATTTTGACTTCAGTAAAAATATTAATTTCTGTAGTATTTCCAAATAGAAGCTCTATATACAAATGTTAATTTGTGTAGGAAGTTGTTGGCTTGTACATATATTAAAAATACAGATCTTAAACAGGTTTTATATTTTTTTTAAGCAGCATCGGCATCGCGCTCATCGCAGCGGTGTCATGACTTTGGTCTGAGTCTCTATAATGCTTTCATTAGACTGTTTTTGGTAAGCTTCTTTCTGGGTGAGTGGAATTATGGAAAAAATAATTAAAATCTCTTAATAGCTTTAAATTTCTATTTCCAAACAATTTGTATGACGTCAAAACATATTTTCTACAGAGAGTTAAACCTGTGACAAGAAATAAACATAACAAAGAGATGAAAATATTTGTCAAATGGAGTTGCTTAGTGATTGTTAAAATGACGATTTAACCAGAAAAAATTAGCCTACAACGACTTGAAACGTCCATTTTCAAGATACAAGCAGCTAAGACGCCAATTTAATTGAGAATCTGATGACTTACCTGTGGTAGAATTGCTTTCACTTGTGATAATTGAAGGCTTTAATGACAGCAAATTTCAAATGCACAATTGAACTGAATCAAGTTCTACACAATTCAGCATCAGCACTCGATGAATAGAGAGGAAATAAGAAAAAAATGCGAAACCTGTGGAGGGAACCGTTCAAGAATAAATTATGAATTTCAGGTGTAATCCCAAAGTAAGTCGAAGTGTTGCCGAACCTAGGATTATGATTCATCAATTTCATGGCGGTTTTAATGAAAGCACAACCCAACCCGATTAAAATCGATACCGAAAAAACGAATTTGTTGATGTTCACTCAGTATTGGCTGACATTTATGTTAAGAAAATGCCTCCTTACTTACACTTATACCCGAACCCCGAAAAAAAATTTCACTTAAGCGGAGTCCGAATAAGTGAAAAAAAAATCACTTAAGCGCGGATTTAAAAATTCCATTTAGCGAAAATTTAAAACTAGAAAAAATTGAATTTATCTTTTGTAGTTTCCTAGAAAAAATTTAAATAAAATAGATAGATTAAATAAAATGGTTGTGACATATCAGAAATTCAAATGTCATTTTTATGGTGAAAATGGTGGAGGTGAGAAATAAAAAAAGAATTGAAAGCGTTCAGCAAATTTTTTATTCTGTTCAATTCAATTTTTTTCTCACTTAAGAGAGTTTTTTTCAATGAAAAAATGTTTCAGGTAAACGGGTTTTTCTCTTAAGCGGGTTACTGTATAAAACATTTTGAACTGGGTGATTAGAAAATTATTGGAAGTTAAAAGAACTCATTTTCAAACAATTAGTGGCACTCTGTTTTATAAACGCAAATCAAATATGAATTATGAGTTGAGTGCGAAATCTTATTAACAAATCAAAATAATTGAAGTTAATTTAATTACCATTAATTGACTCTTAATTAACTAATTGACCGAAGTAGATAAGCATTAATTGACGAGTAATTAAATTGAAAATTGTTATTATTTTAGCCAAGAATTCGAAGAAAAAATGAAAGATAAACACAAATATACAGTAGCCATATTATTTAGCATGTGAAGCTATGACACGGTGAAAAAAACGACTACGACATCCTCTTTCCACTTAAAGTTAGCGGTGATAATTAATATTCCCTCTTATGAATTAAACCAATATATAAACTTTGCTTCCTAAATCTTATTTTGTACGCAATATCTATAAATATCATAAACTCAATTTTTCCTAAGAAAATTCACAATGTACCTCACTCTTAAATCCACCAATAAATTGCATATCTCTTGACATCTATTTTATTAAAAATAGTTGAATGTGAAAAGGAACATTTCAATATAAAATAATTCCAATCATTAAATGATTATTCCATCATAAAACACATAAAAACTATATATGTACATAATATTGAGTCCACAGAATATTATACCATTTAGGGGCATACATTTCTGCTTCACCAATTTAATTGACTGGTTTCCAATTATCTGCAAACAGAGTCCTCATTCGCAATTCAACCAAACAATATCGCATTGATGTTTTTTGAAAATTCAAAATAAACCCATGAAAAAAAAAAAAAAAATAAACACAAAGGACTAACTTTTCCATCTCAATTAACTCATATATTGAGATGAGTGCATTGGGGAATTCGCTAAATGCCAGACAAACCGCATGCAGCCCATTTTGGTGTGGAATCGGTCATATATCCATATAGATATAGTCGGTGTATTCAAAATCATAACCCAAATTATGGAATAATTTTCCCATGAAAATCATATTTTCATTTCATTAAATTAAATGTGCGACCATCTGAAAGTAGAGAGCCCTAACCATTTCACCATTACCACCGTATAGCCAGTAGCAGTAGCGGTAGCAGTAGCAAGAGCAGCAGAAGCAAAGCGCCATTAGTGTGCTTTAGCAGCCACTGAAGGTCAATGCAGCAGAAGCAAGCCAACTATAGTGAAGCGGTGGCGGCGCAGCACCGCGCGGTGGTAACATCAGCAGTTAACTTAATGAAATATCCATGTCCAACTATATGTAGGTATGTTTATGAAACCGCCTCGCCTGCTTTACCCACATTTAAACGTTTCGTTGTTCTGGTTGTGTCCTTTCTCTCTGATATTGAACTCATTTCCCATGCACTAAATCACAAATCACATTCAGATGCGATACTATGCTGCGGTTTGCAAACGGAATGCAGTGGTAGGGCAGAGGAAGGAAGACCAGGGACATAAATGTCAAAAGAAGCATCTCATAACCAGCTTAAAAAAGGACATTGGATGGATGCTTGGGTTTGGGTGGTAGGTAGTGTTCTATTAAAATGTGTTGTGTTCTAAATTCCCTGCACACTGAATAACTTAACACTGAGTGACTGAACATACACTCATGGTGTTGATGTTATTTGAAAGATTTCCCTCAGGAAACAAAAGACATCGCAAAACATAAAACACAAAAATGCATTCAACGTATAATTTTATATGTGTGTTAGATATTTGTGAGATTGTGTGTCTGTGATGTTATTTGTGTTTTTCTGGGCGCATCATGCCGACGAAATTAAATTCTAAAACTACAGGTAAGGAAGAAAACAGGATTTATGGCTTCAAATATTCGTCAGCTATTTTTTTTTTTTTTTGCTTTAGTTCTTTAACAAGTTTTTAATTTAAGTATCTGGGTCTCAAAGATGAAATTTATTTCGTTGTTATTTTTGGAAGGAGATTTTATTTTAAATTTACCGTTGGATTTATGAGGATGAATATAAAAAAAACTGGTTTTATACTGATTTCAACAATAAACGTTAATTGGAATTAATCCTGTATAACCGTAAGGCGTAAAAAGTGGGGACTTATTTCCTGACACAGTTATTATTATTTTCAAATAGCCGAGCCACAATAATTTAAAACTCTCCATATAGGGCTAGAGGTAAAATAAAGTCCAAAATTGACTTCTGGCCTTTTTGAGTGGGTTATAAGAATTAAAAAAACCACTCTGGTGGGTGAGAAGGTTACATGAAATGTTGACCCATCTGTTTTGTATGGTCTTGTGACCCTGTTCTGTTGGTCAGAATTCCACAATGATTAAGTTATCTTCTGTTTTTGTTTAGACAAAAAATTCTTTTCATTGTGTTTGTCTAAATATCCGTACAAAATTCGAGTAATTTTTCAAAATTACTGCAAAGTTTAATTTTGAAAAATTATAATCTGATCTTTAAATTTTGTTTAACACACACACTTTATAAATAAAAAATGTTCAGTTAAGTAGGTATGTACATACCTACAATTATAAATACTTTAAATTCCGCTTTGAAAATTCTAAACAGTAATTTTAAAGAAGGATCTCCGAGAATTATAATTTTTCGAGGGTCAATTCAGTGCTCGTAAGACAGAAAGAAACCATATGAACTCAACTAAACCATAAAACTCAACTAATTGAATTGAAATATTAATATTAATTTTCTGTGGTTTGTTAATTTAAAAAAAACAAATGATTTTATTTTATTTTATACTGTGTAGCCAGGCCAATCTTAAGTCGGCAAATTTACTTTAAGATCAATATCAACTTGTGTATTAAAATCAATGTAAATTGAAAAGAAAAAAAAAAAAAACTCAATAAAGCTTACTACTACTACTATATGATGTGTACCTAGTTTATATAACTTTCACCAGGGTCCGACAGTACTGCGCCCCCGATAATATCGCTAAAAGAAGCGGTGATCGACATCGTGCACAGTGGTCCCCAAATTCGAAGATGAAAGAAATGAACAAAAGGGCACGAAATAAGTCTACAAATTATGCTTAACTTAAGGAACTGTCATCCAAGGAAACTATTGATATTAGTACCTGGTGAAGCAAAAGAGTTACGTTAGTGGACAAGAGAACCCAAGAAGGGAGTTTCAATTATTTGAACCCACGAAAAGCGCCACCCATCGTCGTAAAATAGAAACCTGAAATGAGATTGAAGATCTATTTCATAGTAGAATTTGGAGATTTATTTCACTTTGAATTAACCCCCTAATTGAAATAAGTCCTCAAGAACAGTTTTTTTCTTATAAAAATTAACAAACCTCATCATCTCGCACATTTTGGGGAGTTATTTTTTGCCTAGCTATTTCGTTAAGCTTGATACATTTATTTTTTGAACTAGTCCTCAGCAAATTTTTATAAATAACCGTCAAAGCTTTTTAAAGGTTCAAAATAACTTTTAATGGCCTTTAGTTTAGTACAAAAAAATGCATCCCACTTGAAGAAATTAGGAAACTAGTTATACGGTCTTGTTAATATTAAAGGTGTTTTTTGAGTAAAATACCATAAACAATAAAACCCTTTGGTTGTGGGAAAAGGGGCTAAATATTTATCAACCATTGAAAAACTTAGTTTTATAATTTTGAAATACGATTTTTTATTTTAAATCATGTCCGCTGAGATCATCTAGACTGCTGGGGCCTTAAGTAAATTTTAGCTCAGAAACAACTTTTCTATAGTCTCGTTGCCAAAACTAGTCTTATAGAATTATTATTTTGTTCTTAAAATGTTTACATTTGATGTATTACTTCTAATTATTTATAGAAATTACATTTTTCAAGTCAAAAAATGAATTAATAATTATAATTAATAAATCAATTAATTAAATAATTATTACTTTTTCTTTTAAAATTTCAGATATTGGAGATTTGCAATAAGGAGAATTATTCGTAAGTTTAAAGAATTTAAGAATAAACTTTTAAATATAAAAAGAAATGATTTAATTTTTTTTAAATAAATATTTAAAAAAATAATTTATAAATTAACAAGACGTAAATTACAAAAAAAAAATATTTCTAGTTTTTGTCTAACATGCATAACTTTATTTTATTTAACAATTTATCAAAATAATAAATTTATATTTATGACTATGAAAAAAGTTAAAACAACACCGACCAACATTAAATGCAAAGCATTCATATTCATTGATGGAAAAACTAGATTAAAGGCCATTGCACCTTTCTGCCAACATATAGAACTGTAGCACGAAAATATAAATGCATTTTCACTGCCTCACGTAACTATAACCGAAAATCGACCGTGTGTACATAGATTTTAGTCCAGATCCTGTCATGTGGCTCCGGCTTCGTGTGCCAATTATAGGTATGACATATGATTTCCCAACCATTCTTTGTGTGTATGCAACCAGAAAAATGTCCTCCTGACCCTATTCCCAGTGCATATACTATACACATACATATGCAACAATACACCCCCACCTATGAGCAGCAGAAAAAAACAAACGGACGACCCAAAAGGATCCAAATCTGCCAAGTCATCAGACCATCCAACCGCTGCCACCACCGCCGCCACTGCCGACCCCACAAAAACCGACACAACCCTCAGCACACACTGTAATGTTAATAATTCATTCTGGAGTATTTTTTTTCGACAGCCCTTATGGATGATGAGTTTGTGTTTGAAGGCAGGGGACACGGGGCTAGACAAAACTGAAATTTTCTACCGCGCACTCTGACTATAAGGGAATCCCCTAAATCCGATGAAAATTTAATCGCATCTTTCTTTTTTTTTGTCGTCGGAGCTCGACCGAATATTTGATGTCAATTTGTCAACGTTTTGGCATACCATAGACCATCAGGAGCTTCATTCCTACATATACACTCTTTATCCACCTCCTATATATTTGGCTTAAGCTTAATAAAACAAAAGGACCAAATAAGCGCATTATGCTTTCAAATGTCCTCCGTGTCATTCATAAAGCGGATAATCAAAAAAATGTTTCATACTCTATCCGGCTTCCGGTTTACGTAAAAGCCAACCAACCAAAAAAATCCCTAACCTGGAGCAATGAACTGATGTTTCCTTGGAAATAGTGTAGCAATGAAACTTGGATAAAAATCCAATCCATCAACGTTGGAATAAAAAAAAAATGGAACGGTTTTTGTGTGTTCTGTCAGAGAAATTGATGAATTTTCATAAATAACATTTTGTATGAAAAAATGAAATTAAACGTTTTCATACAACCAGAGGTGGAATGGGCGGAAAAAACACTTCAAACGAATTAATTTGGCAAATATGTTGGTAGGTACCTGATGCAAAAAAAAAAAACACACACACACAACAGCAAATACAACAACGACAAACGCAACAAAAAAGTAAATGTATTTAATCGGATTCAAGTGCAGCTACAAATTAAGCCTGAACGTTATTTTAAGAAATTGTTCCTGATGGACAATTCAGTCAGTCCAGTTCATGTATAGATAAATACAATACATACATACATACATACATTGCTTTCAGTTTTATCCGGTTGAATTAATTTTGTTAACTAAACGGAAACACAACTTAAAACAGGAAGGTTTCATTTAAATCAGATTTAATGACCGGACGTTTTTAGGGATTTAAGGGAAAATAAGTGTTGTGTTGTTATTGTTTATTTTACTGCTTGTTGTGAAATAAACATAATGAAGCTTATAGCAATTATTTACACCCACCAATTATGGTAAATGTTTAAAATCATTTTACCGGAAAACTGAACTACGTACGGA
The DNA here is from genome assembly GCA_951394125.1 of Epistrophe eligans. Taxonomy (NCBI): domain Eukaryota; kingdom Metazoa; phylum Arthropoda; class Insecta; order Diptera; family Syrphidae; genus Epistrophe; species Epistrophe eligans. Next base: position 106,486,321 of record OX596029.1, on the reverse strand, counting down.
AATCCCGTTTATGTGACAAACTTTGAAAGAAGAAATTGCTCATAATTAATCTAAATTTATTAAGAATATTTATTGTGGGAATACAAACATATGGCAAGTAGGACCAATGCATGCTGTGGTCCTGTGAAAATTGTGACCATTACCGAAGCGAGCGGTACGTCCCTTACTTTGGCGGACTCTTTTTTGCGGAATCAAAAAATTAATTAACTAATTAAATGATAACTTGCTGCGCAAACCAAAAATGTTTGGGTAACATAATTTTGTTTACATAATATTATGTAGCTATTAAAGTTTCCGCTAAAATAAGTCTACATTCAGCACACATTTTGGAAGGTCTTATTTTCAAAAATAACATAACACTTGGAGGTTTTTTTTCATTTTTGGAGTGTCAATAAGACCCATCACAAAATAGCATTAAAACCCGCGGGATTTATTGCCTTCATGGGCTTTATTTCCGTGGGGCTTAATGCACTACACCGGGTCAAATATAAACCTCATAAATGCAGAGGAAATCTGAGTCAACTAATTGTACCTCCTCGTTCAACGTAATTTTTACAATATTTTTATTAAATTCATAAGCTGATTTTTATTTTACCTATACAAATGTAATAAAATCTCTAAAGCAAATAAATCAATTTGTTAACAACGCGTGTAAACCAGTCGTGTAAACATGAAGTGTAATCTTACTCTTGGTCTGTCTATGAATATTGAATGCCGTTCGATTTTGATATCTGAATGCGATCATTTTTTTGCAAAGAGACGATTTAAAATTTAGCTTGAAAAATGTTAAAAGCACTACGGAATTGAAGATCAAAATTAAAATAATTAAAAACGAGCGGCATCAACGGCAGATCAAGAGTAAGTATTTTTCTAAATAACAACATTTATTCATATCCTAACTTATTTTTATTCTTAATATAGATTTTTAAAGTCTTGTTTCCTACATTCTTAATAAAAAGAAGTTTTTAAATATTACGAGGAAAATTACTGATAAAACTTGTAAGCCACAAGCAAATTTTGTGCCGTTATTTGTATTCTGTCGCCGAGTCAGCGACACAATTTATTAAAATTTTCAAGAATATTTAGACAAGTTAGCCAAAAGAAAAAAAATATCAAATAATAATAATCATGCTATTTCCAGTTTCGTAAAAAAATGTCAAATTTAATCTTTCTAATATAATTATTTATGAACCATACCTTGAGCCTATAGTAAATTGAGATTTTCTACATTTCTCAAAATATTTGCACACACACGATTCTCGATTAAGTGAAACCCCACATCTTAGGTGAAAACCCTCAACGTGAATTAGTCACCTGCTTATTGTTACACCTCTATTGCGTGATAAACTTTAATCATAATTATAAACAAACAAGCTTCCATAAGAACTTATTGTGGCTTTTAACATAAAAACTAGACTAATGACGCACTTATTTTTTTTTATAAAAAAGAAATTTCATGAGAACTATGTATGTATAAGAAATTTTCTATAGAATGATGGCAATGACCATCCAAGGTCAGTTTATTTTTCTTTTGATTATCCTTATCCACGTTTTTTCTTGTTTTGAAGTATAATACTACTTGTGGAATTGTATGATGGGGTACTTGTTTTTCTGGCACGTTGCTATTTATTTTTTTTTGTATTTTCTAAATTGCTGGCAATTTGCAGCGGACACGAATAGAACCAACATACAGTGGGGCAGTGTGTTAAGGGAGATATGAAAAAATGAAAAAGCTTCATTTTGCCTTTTCACACAAAATAAAATAAATTAATATAATGGTAAATTGCATGGGTTTTTACCAGGTGGTAAACTAATCTTGACCGGAAAATTCGGAAAATCGTGAAAACACGAAATTCTATACTTTCAGGGGCGGATATTGGTGATATGTCTGAAAACTCCATTTTGTATTAGAAAACGTTGATTCTATGAAAGCACAAACAGTGCGGAATGAACAATTGTTTAATTTGTGCCTTACGAAAATTGGTTCACCAACAGATGGATGGCGTCACGCTCTCAAACTGCTATATTTGTGCATAGAAATTATTGGAGCGTATACCAAAAAATTCATTGTGAAGGGCTAGTTCAATATAAAACTGGAGAAAACTTCAATAAAACGGTTAAGAATAATCTTAAACTGTTTTCTGGGAGCATCTTCATGTTTAGAAATGATTACACGTATTGTTGCTAAATAAAATTAAATATTGCAGCTGTTGGAACAAGTTAATGAACTGAAGAATTTCTTTTTTCAAAACAAAATTAAGTTTGAGATAAACTTTTTAGATTGTCTTCTGTGTTATTATAGGCTTGTTATTATGGTCAAATTATGGGCGTGTCGAGATTAGATTAATTAAAAGAAAAAGGATTTTTCCAATTAGTTCCAACTTTGAAACTATTTTTTCCGCTGTAATACTTGTCTTCAAATGTAATACATATTATGAAAAATTTAAATTGCTGCGTGGATGACTGTCAGAGTCAGAGGAAACTGCCCAAGTACTCTTGATTTTTTTTTCTCTATAGTAACCACCACCCAACAGCGACAATGACAGCGGCGGACAGTAAAAGTATGTCCTCAAGTTTTATTGGTTTGGAACGTGCCCAACAATATTAAATAGAATGAGCTTCATTTCTTCTCTTCTCCTTGTTTACAAAATTTAAAATTTATTTAAATTGATAGAGCGAATGAAATAAAAAAAAATTATTATGAAATTTGTTGTAAATAGCCTAAGTATGTATTGTCGATGTCATTTTCAATTGAATGAAATTTTTGATGAAGAAATATTGTAATTTTTGTTTTATTATCTTTGGCAACAGGTTGCAATTATTACAATGTTAAATCTAATAAAATTTATTTGTTATAAAAAAAAAAAACAAAAGAAAATATGGTTTTTGGAAATTGAAGGACAAAAAATATATATCAGGACACGGTTGGTTAAACAGATAGTTAGATGGTTGAAAATAAATGTATTCTTTGAGAGGAATGTACTTTCAAAAATGGCTTAATGAAAAATTGGTGTTTAGTTTAATTCAACTCGATTAAAGTTTGAATTTATAAAAAAGTAAAGTGGTTAAAATCGATTTTAAGCATTTTTAGGAAATTAATTTTAATCTTTAACAAATTATTTCAAGAAGATTATTTTGAATGTAGGGTTGAAATTTCAACCAAATATCAATTATTAATAACTATTAACAGCTGAAACTATTGCATTTGCTTCAAACTAAAATCAGCCGCAAACTTATTCCATGTTCTTCTAATTCGTAACCACGAAAATCATGGTTCGATAATCTTTGAATTATTGTTTTTGTTTAACTTGTTTTATTTAATAGATACATATATTTAAAATTGGTTCTTAATTCTATATTACATAATAATATTACATTTTGGTATTTGTAAGTTTTGTTGGCACATAAAGGGCCTTACTATATACATTGGCGCAAAATTTTAAACGATTTAGTAAAATGTTAAAGCCATTTTAGTAAGTTGCTAAGTTTAAAAGAAGATTTTGCTAATTTTAAACGATTTTAGTAACTTATTATCTTTTAACATTTTACTAAAGTTAAAATCGCAAAATGGCTACTTTAACTTTTAGTAACTTGCTAAATTCATATGAAATCTGTCATTTTCCTCGAAAAAAAATTGTTGGCAAAGAGTTAAATTGTGTTTTTTTTTATGATTCGTTGTTTTTCAAAGTAAATAAAATATATTCGGAAAACATCATCGGAAAACATCCAAAAAGGTATCAACCATCCCTGTACGGTTTATGGTTGGTCAGGTACACTCCAAAATGATTTAAATTTTTCTTCATGATGGCAAAAATTAAGAAAATTGAAAAAGGTTTTGGAGTGTATCTGGCCAATGGTAAATCAAATTATTAGGTCCGTTCTCTAGGTTTAGGTATGTTTACTTTGTTTTTCTTTCACGAACTGTCATTGTTTGGACGTGTTTAGATGCACCATTTTTAATAAAAGGGAATTAGTATTTTACTAGTTAGTAAAACGAAAAAAAAGGATTAAAATTTCCGAAGAGCTAGTAAATTACTAAATGTTTAGCAAATTGCTAACTAGTAATATGCTAAGCCCTTAGCAATAGGTTGTTTAAAATTTTGCGCCATTGTTTTTTCTTTTAATACAAATTATTTGAAAGATTGTCATTCATTGATCATTGATCTTCTCTGGTTGTTCAAATCCGGTTGTCTTGTGATGTTGGGTAGGGGTGGCGTCTAGCCACGATGGTAGGTTGACGTTGTGACCTCGCAAAATTGGATTGCCTCGTTGTCGTTGATAAAAATAATTCCTTCATCCATTATTGCTGCCACATCTAGGTATCTTGGCTCGGGATGTCTCACCAGTGGGTTTTGATGGTTGAACGGGTTTCTCGTCACTTTGTTTGTGGCGATTGTCAGGAATTTATCCAGAGGAGTGTTTCCTGATTCTTCGTAGAGTAGTGCTAAATTATAATAAACTCAATTATAACTACTCCAACCTCCCATATTTGTATTCCAAGATTGCAATTAACATACAAAGTTATCACGGACCCAAAGTTTAAAATTTAATATTAAAACAGACTCATTTAATTATCTCACTCATGTCCTCTCAAGCTTGTATGTTTCACCCTCCTAATCTCAGATTTCATTTTCATTTTCCTTTTCTTTTATTTATCGCTTTAACTCCCGAACCGTAATAGAATTCAAAAAATCTTGATGATGTTTTACTATCTTTTTAACAACAAATCGCCCGACACTCCATTTGCATTTACATTATTTTTCGGTTTATTCCAAAAAAAAAGAGGAAAATTTTGTTTGAAACATTTTCTTTCCGCACCATTAATGCCGAATTGAAAAGCTCAAGTCGTTTGAAAACCGCATATCATAGCAGAATAAGTTGCCCTCTCGGTATGGTGTGCTGTTAGCCCCTCAGATGTCTTTAAAAATAGAAACCTTTACCCTCTAAATTTATCCTATGACGATGGATGATGACGATGATGATGCTTACGACAATGAGGAAGGCCGACATAGTTTTGTATCCCCTTTTTATTGGCGGTAATGTTGCTTTAAACAGACCACAAGGATGTTATATTCGGAAAGTAAAAAAAAAAAAAACCCAAACTGAAAGGAAATGAACGGGATATTTTTATTGATACAGATTGGTGTGTTTGATGACGGGATACTTTGACCCCAAAGTTGTAAAGGAAGTGCTAAATGTAATGAGGCTTTTATGAGATTCGAAAGCTTACGACACCAACAAAAAAAAGGTTCGTAATTGTTTTTTGATTCTTTTTTTTTTCCGTTTTGGATACAATATGACCTGACTGTTTTTTTTTTGAAAATGGGTGTAAATAAGCTTGCAGAGCAAAATATTAATGAACTTATAGGAATGGTAAGGATTTGTATTCATATTAATATAAAAGTTAATGGCTTGAATGTCAATTCTAAGGGTTGAGAAATCGGTAGGAATGGCAAAAGAAATTACGATTAATGGTCTCGTAATTGATCCAAATGGACCGGAAATAACAACAAAAGCTAAATTAAATTACATTATTTGGAATTGAACATTAATTATCTATAGAAAATGAAAAAGAATATTATAAAACAGTAGAAGTTTCGAAAAGTTTTCACTTTTCGAATGTTTGGCATTCGAATGGTGCTTTTAAAGTCGTGTTTCATCATCGCATGAAGAGAGTGCTGATTAAAAAAAATTGTCAACAGTAGTATAACATAAATACAAAATGTGGGTGTAGGTACTGTTTCACTTTTGAGTTAGGCCTCGGCCACGCAATGAGCGACGAGCGACTGAGCGATTGAGCGACGAGTCGCTGAGCGACTTGGGATTTTTTTAAGCAAGAGAGCGACGTCGCTCTGCAATCAAATCTATTTTAATTTGTCACTGCGGTTCTACTTGATTGTTTTCTTGATTGTCCTTGCAAGCTTTTTTTCGGGCCCTATAGCATAAGGAAATTCTAAATATGCAGTTGTGATGGTCATTTAACACCAAAATGTCAAAGTTAGCATCTATTATAGCTTCTTGACAATGGTTTCCAATACTTGATACTCAATCGGAAAAGAACCTGGTGAATTTTAAGGATTTCAGCAGTCTGACGCCTTATCAGTTTCCCTTAGCACAACGGATCGGATAGTGCGTTAGGCTGTGTTATCGGGACTCTGTGATCAAATCACAAACAACATAAGTACCGTTTCTTAAAACGTTAGACTTTCATAATACATATATATGGAGGAGTTCTTTACATCCATCGTCCTGTGGTCAATCTCTGTTTGTTTGATTAGAATATCTCCGTGTCCTCTTCTGAATTTTGAGATGATGCGTGAACTGTGTACTAGTTGCCAAAATATTTCCCCCTCATCGGAGTTGATCAACCTGACGGTGTGGTTTCGTGCTTATGGAAAACGTCTTTAGTGTCTGTCAATCAGTTTTCTTTTCTGTAAAAATGAAATCAGCAATGATTTCCAATGCCATGACTTTTTTTTCTCTTATTTATAAATTCTTCAAAATCCTTTTAAAATATAAATTTGAAAAAATCCGCGTCATGATATTTAAACTGTTTTGACAATACTTAGACTAGAATAAGGGGTGTTTTTTCAACTGTAGAGAATTAGCTGAGTCAAAACTTAAGATTTTTTAAAAACTTTCTTTTGTTTATACTTTCCAGCCTTTATAATAATTAAAAAAAATTAAAATAAATAATTTTGTATGTAAAAAATTAAAGTAAATAATTTTTTATGTAAAAAAAAAAACTTTTATTATAATTTGAGAGGCTTATAAATTTTCTAAAAGGTTATGACTTAATCCATTTAATAAAGACAATTAATTTTTTTATGTTTCAGACAATTTGAATGACTAAAGTCTTTAATGATATTTTCAAAGTCAGAGACTGATCGTCTACTGATCATTCGTAAAAAAAAATTGGAAAAAAGAAAGATAAAGTCTTTTCGTTTGGAGCCCTGTCTTCTGAATTTTAAAATCGCAGTTAGCTATCGAATTTTTGTTCCGGATTACTAATTAAAAAGTCTATTAGCAAACATTTTTGTTTGGTTTTAAACTTGATGATGTTAACCTTGATTTATTTAAACAAATTATTCACTTTACTGCATTAATGATATGTGAAGATTTTCAAAAACTGTAGATAAGATAAACATTTAATAATTACAACTAAGCTGTTAGTCTGTTATAGCAAAAACAAAACAATGACTATACCTTTAACCTTTAATATAATCATTAAAAAAAATAGCTTATTGTTAGCTTGTCTCAACCATCATAAAAAATAAAATAGCTTATTGTTAGCTTATCTCAACCATTTCAACAGTTATTAAATCAGACCTACAAAATTACCCCTCGACAAATATCTTTCAGGGATAGAAAAACATACTGGGGTAGAAATGTATGGTTCTTCATTATATTTCTACTTATTTCTATGTTTTAAAGTCCATCCTAAGTTAACTGTCCTTACAAATGTCCCTTAAATTCGTTATGTGTTTTCTTTTTTTCGCTTGACCATAGCAACAGAATTTATATCTTTCATCGTCCACAATATCTTCAGATTTTGTGGTCCCACATGGCGTATGAGTAATATTTTGTGACAAAGAGAAAAAAAACAAAACTTTTATAATACATTAATTCATCCGAAGCTCGTAACTCAATCTCAGCGATCATCTTCAAATTGAATTTTTCTATACTCTCACATGGGATACCAATTTAAAAAACCAGAAAAAAACTCACTTATCCAACATTCAATTTTATTATTTTCTCCCTTGGATGGAAAAATAAATTTAATTCCAAAGTTCTTCCAGGATATATAGTAAGGAAGTTAGAGTTGAATATAAGAAGTTTTGTATTTTTGAATGAAAGATAACTTCTTGCTTATTGCTAAATTGATGCTTTGTAGCTAGTTGTAGAGGAAGCCGATATCTACGTCCAAGGGGAGAAATCTGGTAAACAAAAATTCATACGCCGTAATCTAGATAATGAGTGCGGCTTATGTTTTTTTAGTTTTAATCCATTTGTTCTTTCCAGGAAATTAAAATAAATAAGGAAGAAAAAAACTTTAAAAAATAAACTACAAATTATTCTGAAAATAAATGTTTATAAAAGTGCAGCTCAACATATATATATTTTTATTTTTGACCAACAATTGTAGCAAGGAGAAATTGAAGATTATTTTAATTTTCTTCTGCAAAAAAAAAAAATAAAATGATTCTATAATTTTTGTGGCGTAAAAATAATAACTTTTGTAAAATTCAAAAAAACCAAAAATATATTAAGAGAAATTAAACCCAAAAATAATTTTTCATCATTTTTTTTTTTAAACTTTTTAACATACCACTTATGTTTATTGAGATATTTACATAATATTTATTTTCTTTTTGTCCTTCATTCAATAAAATTAAAATTGATCAATGAATAAATTCACAATGGAAAACACTACTTTCTGGACTATAAAGAGTTGTAAAATAATTTTTTTGTGGTTGTTGTTTTCTCTTCATCTCTTACATTTTTAAAACGTGTAGTACTCCATTACGTGCCAACTAGCCTGTCATACAGAGTGTGCCAGTGCCTGCCTCAGACTCAAACTCAACCAGCTAAGCCAAGCCAAGCTAAGGCAATGGCAAATGGCAATTCATATGAGATTTCAATCTGCAAGAAACACCATAGTGCATAGACTACCTACGTTTCTAGTTTATCAACTAAATTGTCGCACAGGCATTATCCTGGGATTCATTCAGGAACAAGTAAAACAGACCCAGAAGAAGAAAAAGTAGGTATGGAGTATAGAGAAAGAGCGCCCAGCGCACACAGAAGACAAAATATAACACAGTCAAAAGAATGTGAAGAACGAAGAAGAAACAAGAGATTAATTTGTTCATTCGCATTGTCTTTTATTTCAAATGTCTGCTGTGCCATCGTGGCTCACAAGAGGAGCAAAGTAGCAGAAGAACAAGGACACGTTTTTATCATATATATCCTTGCAGGATATTCCCACTCGGTTCCTATTGAATTGCACTTCCACATCCTCTTCCCATATACTGCAGCCACACATCCCCAATGCACGTTGTGTTGCCATCTGTTTCGTTCCTTAAATCCAAAACAACAACAACAAAAAAGTATATATAGTCTCTCCCCTCAAGACCATTTCTAACAAAAATACAAAAATCCTTTGGCAATCAAAGGCGAACTTACTTGAGAACTCTCTAAGCATTGTGCAGTTGCAGTGTCTACCTTCTATTCAGCCAAAAGAAGGCTCGAGGTAATTGGAGAGACGTCGACGACGACGACGACTCCATGAAAGGATAATAAGAACAAAAATTAAAACAACAAAAACAAAAAACAAAAAAAAAAACAACAATGAACAACATAAACAACCCGGCGCATCCCTAAAGCCCTGCGTTTTGGTGTTTTCCTGTTCATCTGGCCTATACAATGCCATGGCAGGCGGTATATAAAGACGAAGGAGGAAGGCGCCAGAAAAAGGATCTAACTTTAGCCTTTACTCTTCATTCATATTTCAGGAAACGAGGCGCAACAAAGGTTTTGTGTTGTTTATCTCCTCTTAGTTGTTGTTGTTGTTGTAATTTTTTTTTGTTGTGTTCAGTGGGGGCGCGAGTCCTGCTGTGTGATGCACACAATTCCATAGCACATAGTTAAACATCAACAACAGTGCAATGCACTTTTAAATAGTTTTTGTTATTTGTTGCCGGTACAGTCAGTAGGTATAGAGTAGAGTGGGTCTGGCTGGGCAGCACGGATGGGGCTGAAACTATGGCTTTTATACAAGGGGCCACATTGTATTAAAGTTCTCTCTCTATACCGTACCTACATACTATGCTTGGAATTGCTTCCTAGATAATTTAAAGTGTGCGGAATGGCTAGCTAGCGGGTATGGCGTTCGTTGGCTGATGATGATGGTTGTTCCTCAAAATGTTGTACACGTTTCAAAAATATGCGGATGGTTACCGGTAGGATTGGGGGCGATGCGATGGTGGGGTTGACGAGGCTATTGTTGCTTTTTGTTAGCTTGAGGAGTTGCTGTACATTTTAATGTAGTTGAGCCAAAACAACAGAGTCCTCCTTTTGCCTAGAGGCCTGTATACGGTAGTCCGACATAGTCGGTCGGTCGGTCGCTCAGTCGGTTGGTAGTAGTTTGGAGGCAGCAGTAAAAATCATAAATGTATTTTGTTTATAAGAACGAAGAAGTGGGGGAGGGGCTTTGAGGGGGGAATCGAATGAGGGTGAGAAAAGTTAGGTATATCTTCTTTTATATTTTGTGTAACTTTTGTGCTTTGGGAACTTCCGGCTGTGGTAATGCGTTTATTATCGTTTGGATTTATGGGGATTTGCTTATTTTTTTGTTACGTTGGAAAAACTATGTGTGTGTATGGGCGTTATAGATTTTTGTTTTCTGAATATTTTACCTGATAACACTTAAAAGGAGACGGAAGCATATGACGGAAACATGTGTTTAATGACTAGGAGCTCTAGAACTAATGATTAACTCAATGAGACGTCCAAGGATAATTCAGGTTTATTTATTATGTATTTATTTAGTCGACACTTTTAAAAGGCATTTAAGGCATAAAAAGATAAACAAATCGCCTGTTTTAATAGTGAAATTTTTCTTTAAATTATTGTTTCTTTATTTTGTGTATTCATATTTGATGAAAACGGTGATTATGATGATTTAAAAAATCAGCAAAGTGGGTAAAAAGACTTAAGATATAAGTGCCACCATAAGAGGAGTCTAAAGTCGGAGTGGTCCTTCTGGAATATTTTTAATTCCAACCTTAACTTGGGGTTTCATTTAAAAAGTTTAATGTTAATTGATTGCAAGTATTCTTTGTTTTTGCAGCTATATGCTTTAATCCCACTGTTCTCAGATTAAGAAATTTAAATATAGAAGGAGAAGAAGCTTTTTAAACCCAAACATCTTATTTAAGATTGCTCCATCCAGTACACTTCGAATTCACAGTGTATCTCAATCTCTTTCTTTCATTTCTAAATTGAGATTTAGTCCCAAATTATTTTTCTAGTGCATTATGCCTCCCATAAAGAAATCTAAATAGTTAAGAATACACAGGTTAAAGCTGAACACGAATTTACATTTACACACTATATCAATATTTTTGATGAAAGTAAATGTGAGCTAAGAAGCAACGAATGAAATATGATTTCGTCCGTGAAAGCATCTTACGTGATCATCAAACATCTGATTGTATGTAGGTACCTATTTTGGGGCGTAGGAAAGTCAATCAACCCAGTACTGGGTGTGGTAATCTATATTAAGGGTTCAGCTACAATAAGTATTTAAATCAGATCAAACGGTAGTGTTGAGGGACTTCGGTTATTAAATAATATCGTGTTGTTAAAAGCTCTGTTGAGGGGCGTAAATATCCATTCATCAACTCAAAACCTGAGACTTCTTATTCGTATTACAAAAGTTAACATTCTTAATTTATTGTAAAAGTTATAAACTAATTCATCTCGGAGATGTTTGATTTGAAAAAATATTCTGAGTGTTGTAAGATTTGTTTCTTCCTAAATTTTCAATTTTCAAGATTTTTGTTTTGTAATTTAAATGCAGCTATAACACCAAGCCAATATGATAATTGTACTAAAAATAAGGAGTGAATATTTTTTAAATTATTTCTCAAAAAATGTTAAAATGTCCCTTCTTCGATAATTTTATAAATTTAAAAATTAAAGTTAAAGATAAGAAGAAGGTTATATTTTAAATCACCTCATTCAAAAGTTTAATAAAACAAGTCTCGGACATTTATCTGTTATTGCTGTTCTCCATTTAATTTACCTTTAAATCGAAAATATATTTATAAAATCCTTCTGCATCATCAGCACAAAAAACTAAATTATTTTTTCAAGATAAAAGCGCCCAACTAGGTTTTACATGCTTGCTTTTACTACCTGAAGTTAACTCAGGTTTAAGAAATTAAAATAAAAGCAAAACAAAAGAAAAAAACAAAAAAAAAAGAAGGAAGAAAAGAAAAGCAAAGAAAAGAAAAGAAAAGAAAAGATAAGAAAATAAAAGAAAAGAAAAGAAAAGAAAAGAAAAGAAAAGAAGAGAAAAGAAAAGAAAAGAAAAGAAAAGAATAGAAAAGAAAAGAAAAGAAAAGGAAATAAAATAAAATAAAATAAAATAAAATAAAAGAAAAGAAAAGAAAAGAAAAGAAAAGAAAAGAAAAGAAAAGAAAAGAAAAGAAAAGAAAAGAAAAGAAAAGAAAAGAAAAGAAAAGAAAAGAAAAGAAAAGAAAAGAAAAGAAAAGAAAATAAAAGAAAATAAAAGAAAATAAAAGAAAATAAAATAAAATAAAATAAAATAAAATAAAATAAAATAAAATAAAATAAAATAAAATAAAATAAAAGAAAAGAAAAGAAAAGAAAAGAAAAGAAAAGAAAAGAAAAGAAAAGAAAAGAAAAGAAAATAAAAGAAAAGAAATGAAAAGAAAAGAAAAGAAAAGAAAAAAAAAAAAAAGAAATGAAAAATAAAAGTTCTAAAGGTTTTGTTTGCCTGTTTAAGTCCTCTATTCCGTTGCTCCGCTTGAGATATTTTTTGCCCCCTGGAAGACACCAATGACAACAGTTTTTATGATCATCAGAACCCTGGATGGCCCGTTTCTCAAATAGATGGTGGTAAAATTCCGTACTAAATTATGAAAACAAAACATATACCAGTACTTCATGTAAAGTAAAACCAGTTTTTTTTATATATTTTACTTATAACTAGCATTAAATTTTGCTGTATATGTTTCGTTGTTTTATTTTCTCTAAAAATAACGATGTAACAGTTGTACACTCGGGCGTATACGTACTTTTTTATTTTATTGAATTTTTAACAATTTTTCTCCATTTGTGTTTGTCCAAGTTATGTGGGGTTTTGTCAATTGATATATTATTCTTTAAAGTAATCTTAAGATTTTAGTAAAATCCACCAACTGCCACGCCCAATTTTCCAAATAAAACTTAAATCCGGATGTATTTACATTGAATTTGTATAATTTACATGCGGATTAAAGTTTTGATCCGGATGAATCGAGCGAATAATAAAGCCGTTAAAATATCTTGAACCTAAACCATTACCTGCTGAATTTATTAAATTTTTGACTTGTTAGACAGTGTCCACAAATTTCTACCGTGTTTTACATTCGTGTTTTACATCCGGATTAAAATTTTGATCCGGATAAATCGAGTGAATAATATGGCCGTTAAAATATCTTGAACCTAAACCATTACCTGCTGAATTTATTAGATTTTTAACTAGTTAGACAGTGTCCAACAGTTTCTACCGTGTTTGAAACAGTTAGAAATATGCTTTATTAAATTGAATAAAATGTCACAAGTTAGACAAACATTTATAAATACGAACGTTAATGTGTAAATTTGTTCGTTCCTCGCCCAATTTTGTATTTTCTAGAAATTTGAAATTTTTCTTATTAATATTTTTTTAATCTAAAGCAAGATTTGGCTGTGTAAATGATCCTACTGCCGCCATGCCTTATTTTCTTATGATTGAATCTCCTCCATATAAAAGGTGGACAAATTTGTCACAAAGAAATGTGTAGTCAAAGGTTTTTTTTCATTTGAAAATCCGCCAAACCAAAAACCGTGATTGTTGGTCAAAAAAACGCAATGTTTTAGTCCTTTTTATAAAAGGACCTTTTAAATCGATGAAATTGCTTTAACATGTAATTCATGTAAACAGCAGGGTAAAGAGGTTTAACGCTTTTTTAAAGCACTAATATTTTTTTAATGAAACCTAAACTCGTCCTTTCTTTTATCGTAACTAAAAACAGAAAATACTTGCAAATGGTGAAGCAAAAGTAAATTAAACTTGAAGAAATACAAAAAAATAAAAAAAACACAAAAATTCTTAAGTCCTCAACTTAAAATTTACTTATAGGGAACGCTATCCTTCTTTATTTCTGTCGACATTGTTGGAAATTACCCCGAAGGCAGTGCTCTAGCAATCGGATTTTTTTTTGAAAAATAAAAATGTTTTTCTATCTTGCCCCTTTCACCCGCACCCAGGTGATGGCAACTATGAAATTTGACTCACACCACAGAAAGAGAGGTGTGAGGACAGAGAAAAATGCTCAGAAGGAAAATTAATTCTTCAACAATGGGCACTCTGGGCACACAGGACGTACAGGACAAAAAAGAAATTATATAATAAAAGACCAGGCCAACTGAAGCTGTGAATCGAATTAAATTCATTGGATAGAAAATTTCAAAAGATAAATGCAATTAGGAAGCATCTCCTATGTCATACTGCTCATTAAACTGTTCGTCCTTTCCTGAAGATGGAAAGTATAAAACGGAGCTTTCTAAAGTGTGCGGTGTGTGTGTGTTTGTGTTTGTTTTCTCTTTGGCTGTTGGGGTCTTAAGTATAACCACTTTAAGCCATACCAAAAGAAAGTGTACACTGGGAAAACAAATTAGGGGATAATTTTAACTGGAATAGCAGGGGACATTTAAAAGCACAAAGCATAAAAACCACCCCAACCCGAAATGACGAATAGATTAATTTTGAATATACACCTTTAGAAAATTTTCCTGTCATTCTTCTTCTTCTACTTCTACTTCTTCTTCTGCTGGTCTTTCTGATGCTGTGCTGCTGAATTCCTCTTGCAATTGGAATTGCAAATGAAAATTCAATGTCTCTTCATGCATTTTGGCTGCAAGCCAATTTTTGGCTTACAACTTGGATATAAGGTAGAAGCGGTGGTGGTGGGGGGAATGAGTTGGTATACCTTACCTATGTACATAGCAAGTGTGTTTGTTCTGTGTCCTTTTGCAGAGATGTTCTTGTTCCTTTATGTTTGTGTGTAGGAAAGCAAAACCAAGGAATTCACTGCAACAAAATTTCGAGAGTGGAGGTGGGTAATTAAACTGACATGGGACACGAACGAAAGTGGAATTAATTTGCATGAGCTTCATACCATGGAAGAAGAATCCTTAAAGATGGTAAACATTTTTTTTTTGTTTTTCATGCAAATATTTACCTAAAATGAAAATTACTCATGAAAAGGATGCGGGGGCGTCCAGAGAGAAAATAACATCAACTACTGTAAACAAATGAAATGAAATTGAAGATATCAAGTCTGTTTTTTTTTTTTTTTTTTTAATTTTAATGTGTGCTCTTTTGCTGTGCAGGATTCTAATTTTTATTCAACTCTTGGAAAATGACAATTTGTTTACAGAATATCAATGAGTTGCTTCTTGCTTATGTGCGGGCTTGGAGAATATAACCCATCGCCATCAGAACTGAGTTGGGTGTTTGATTGTTTACCACGTTCAGATTGTATTCATTTGCATTCTGAACGAATGGTATGCGGTCATACAAGAAGTCCACAACACGATAATCCTTTTACGCGCTTTTGTTGTCCATGCAAACAAGAGGCGAATGAACATCATTGATGTACTCGTATAACGGAGTTGGAACTGGAATTGAATTGTGTTGTTTTTGCACTTTTTGTTTAGAGATTTTCTAATGGATTTTAACGTGGCACGTTGTTTGAGGAGGATAAAAATGAATTTAAAAAGTGTTTAGGAACTTTTTTTTATTTTTGTTAAATTCCACAAAATAAAATTAAAAAAAAAATTATTTTCTACATTTTTAACTATATTAAGTAAAAATAAGTAATTCGTGTGTGAATTAGAAATGAATTAAAATAAAATTGGATTGTTAATTACAAAATACATGACAAATGTTCGTTCAATCAAATTTTATTAAGGGTTAAAGATTCTCAAAAATGCCTTGTCTAGTTAAATTTAATGTTGCTTTTGTACAAACAAACGATGTAGGCAGTCTGGTTTTAAAATGTTTTAAATTCTTTTCTCTTCAGTTTCTTTGCTCCATATAGCTACGTTTTTCAATTAAAACACGATTTTTAACCCCGTGACTTGAATTTATCACAAATTATTTTATGGTTTGATTGAAATTCTTCATAATTAGACAGTCAAATATATCTTATGCAATATCTTAAAGCTCTGGAATCTCTGATATCCGAACTTGCTTAAAGCTAGCCTGAGACCATCTGGATTGCTTTTTAGGACTTTTTTGTTCTTCGGAATTCCTTTATTATAAATTGCTTCCTGAATATTCGGAAATTAATTAATTTTCAAACTAAAGATAAGATCGCAACCGGCAAAACTGCCCTTCAATGAAATGTGCAGCACAACACATTATTCCGTGGCAGTATTTTGATATTCCGCACTTAATTGAAGGCATGCTATAAAATGCGCCAAAGTATCTTATATTTTTTTATTGAAATGTTACAAAATTTCTGCCGAACTTTTCCTTTTGACCAGATTTTTTGACGGAAACAGCTTTTTTATGGAAATAGGGGGATCGATGTCTCTGAAAAATACTGGCTATCGAAGTAACGATTCAGATAATGTTCAGCTTATATGTAATAGTTTTTTTACCATTTCGTTCGGGAGAAATATGAGCAATTTAAATGTTAGTATATTCGGATTTAAGCGATTTCTAAGGCCATATTGCAGATCTCGGTCCAAATCAACAACCAGCTGCAGCTGCGACTGCGACCAAGCTATCATCATCGTTAATGTGCTTCACCATCCCGAAAATCGGACCGATAAATACAAACGAACCGAAAATACAGAACACATACGAAAATATGTGAGTGATGATGATGAGTATCATCGTTGTCATCAATACATTAGAGCTTCACCGTTCTCGGTCCCAAATAGCGGTAACTGGCAGTGGCGCGAGAAAACACAAGTCATCAACCACCAACTATACATTTCGAATCAACCGAACGAGAGCAATAGGTGCAAAAACAACAAAACCATTAGCAACCCTTTAATAAAGGAAGATCTCTTCATTCTGAAGAATATTTACCATTCCATCGACTTTGGGACCAGTGCGGTTTTCACCTCTATTATTCAGTTCACTATATAGAATGTATTTTGACTCTATAAATTTTCAATAAATTATAAAAATTCAAAATGCGTTTCTTACATCATGTGAACCTTGCAATTGATGTTTTTTTCCACTTAGAAAATTTCCATATCATCAGTTGCCCAGTTAAGGTTGAATTTTCCATTGTATTTTAATTTCCATCATCCTATGAATTTTATAAACTGTCACCAATAACCATCAGCAACACAAAACCACAAATAATTATCAAAATAATTTTTGCTCTTATCCAACCAACAAAAGGTCTAATATTAGATAAATGTGGAAAAAATGCAGTTTTTGTAATTCCACGAGCATTTTTATTTAGGTACACGTGTGCTTATAAGTTAAAAGTTTACAGTAAGATGTGAATAATTTTTGTTTACCAAGCATACTTGTGATAAATACACGTGTAATTGCATACACGCCTAAAACAAAGAGTGTTAGTACTCGTAAAAACATAGAAAAATTGCAAACAAAAATAAAATAAAATAATAAAATTGAATTCATCTACATATGTATATGAGAATACTCAAAACATCATTGCCAATTTTCGAAACCTATCTCACCAAGCTTAAACAAAATCGCCCGCGCAATTACGGTCGAATTGATTGGCAAATAAATAAACATAACCCACTCCAACATCGTTTTGGCGAGAGGCATTTGTATTCGATTTGAAATTCAACCCTGAGTGCGATGTTGATGCCAATTGAAATTTTCATTTTATTTTTTTTTTTTTTTGTGAACAGGGATATCCTCAGCCGCTTGTTTACAGACACACATTCAGTTATAGCCGGAATTGAGGGAGAAAAAACAATTTTTGAAATTTTTGTTGACAACTGAACATGGAATCTGTCCAATATTGATTCAGTGGAATTTACGATATTACCTACAAACTGCGGGGGGAGATATTCATTTATCCAGTCCCCATGGTCCCCTGTACTCATCTCACCTTCATATATGAATTGTATGATGGGCATTCAAGTAATCCTTTATTGTTTTTTTTTTTCAATTTATTTTCAGAAGTTTCAACTAAAAAAAAGAGGACATCACAAACAACATGAGGATGTCATCTTCTCTGAGCTCGATGTGGAGCATCATGGTGGTACTCATTCTATGCACCATCACCAGTGTCAACTCATACTCAAGTATGTTGAAATGAAAAATTGATCACCAACCCCATATTGTCCCTTTTAAAAGCCAATATTATTACCTTAACTCAAACAAAAATACACTATCCCCATTCCTATGTTATAACTTTTCTGTGCAATTCCAAATCCAACTCCCTTACACACCCTTCCTCATCGCACACAAAAATATATATATATATTTATAATAAAAATATGAGAACAAATTATATATTATACTTATTACATTTCATTTTTTTGGTTCGATTTTGTTAGTTTTTTTTGTTTTGTCCTGCAAATCGAATCGAAATGTTATGTAATCGAGAATTCTATGTTCTTTTCTATTATTATTGGCATTACATTATTTTATATGTTATGACGACATTTGCCAGAATACGGACGCGGATGCGGTGACATCGGCTGCTTGCCAAATGAGGTTTGTGTTCTATCGCATGATGCTTGTGCAATTCATCAACAAAATGGCAAAGAATGCGGCAGTTATCCGACGTGCAAAAAGAGCGGAGCAGCGCCATCTAATAGTGGAGGTGTAAAACCGTCAGGTGACTTTTATAAAAACCGGGACTTATGGGCACCATGGCATTAAAACATACTTCACATTTAATCAGAACTATATTTTGATTTGTAAAAAAAAGAAAAAAAAAAGAATAATTTTCTAAATTTTTTAATGCAGTATTAATAATTAATTAATTTTATTTGGATATGGTATGCATATTTTTAAATGGGACTGTAAAAATAAATTTCATTATTCATTTGGTGGTGGGTAACAATTTTATTTGTGGTCAAGAGTATGTACATATATGCAATGGTTATTTTAAGTGTTGTAGTTACATATGTTTTATTTTTTAATTCGTAGTTTTTATCTAGCCTAAAACCTGAACTCATAGCTAAACTTTAAAAGCTCTTAAGAGTGTTTTTTTTATAATTTAAAAATTTTTTTTTCAATTTTTGATGTCCAATCTTGATTTTTTGCATTTTAAACAAACAGGCATAATTTACTTAGATCTGCTCTAAAATGAAATAGAAAATTTTAACTTATAATCGTTTGAACAATATTTTCAGGATTAGAAACCATTAAGTCGGTGTAAGATGTATATTTTGCTTCTTTTGTTTAAAATCTTGTAAATAGAACTAACATTGAATAGTGAAGTTTCTTATATTTTTCCTTAACGTAACTTAATTAAAACCCTGTAGTTTGGGTCGACGAATAGTTTCTATGAACCCCGCTTTTGACAATAAAAGATCATTAAAAAGCTGAATAAAAAATTCATCAGCTTAAAACATATTTCGAGGAACGAAAGTATGGAGTTATACTATCCCAAACTATTACAGATGCAGTGGTGCTTGTAACATCCATCGGTCTTGTGAAGTATTACAATTGACTTAACGTTACTGTATTCGGTTTTAAGCTAAAGATCTAAAACAAGAAATTTATTACATCGCTGCTGTTTTAAACTTTTATTTTTACAAAAAATACTTTGCAAAACGTAAAACTGGTTAAGTGAAACCTCCGTTTAAATGAAATAATATTTTATATGATTTAACCAAAGTACACAGCTGAAGCGAAAAGAAATTTGCCGATAAAAAAATGATACAACGAAATCTCAAACGAAAAATTTCGTTCTGCTTTTCGTTTTGTGGTAGGTACGCTGTTCAACGACCGAAATTGAAAATTGTAGCAGATTATTTCGAAAAGTGTCCGCTGTTTGTCCGCACTGAATTATTTACACGAACCACTAATTGTGTGCGGAAAATTGACATTCAACATATAATTTTATTTGTAGTTTTGATGTGTAACTTTACGATACGTTGATGTAACGGGTGATTTTTAAGCTGGTTTGGTTTTGGCAACACTGGTTTTGACAGCTGACGTGTGTTTAGTACCTTGTGTCACTGTCAAACAGCTTCAGTTTGGTTTGCAATTTAACCATGGATCGTCTTACAAATGAACAACGCTTGCAAATTATTTTACTATCAAAATTCGTGCTCGGTTCGAAATGTTGTTTATCGAAAAATTGTGTTCAGCGATGAGGCTCATTTTTGGTTGAATGGGTACGTAAATAAGCAAAATTGCCGCATTTGGAGTGAAGATCAGCCAGAAGCATTGCAACAGCTACCAATGCATCCCGAAAAAGCCACTGTTTGGTGCGGTTTATGGGCCGGCGGCATTATTGGGCCATATTTCTTCAAAGATGATGCGAATCGCAGCGTTACTGTCAATGGTGAACGCTACCGAGCGATGATAACAAACTTTTTTTTGCCCGAAATGGAAGTTCTTGACTTGCATGATATGTGGTTTCAACAAGACGGTGCCACATGCCACACAGCACGCGAAACAATGGCGCAATTGCGAGGCGAGTTTGGTGAACAGTTAATTTCACGTTTCGGGCCGGTCAATTGGCCGCCTAGATCGTGCGATTTGACACCATTACATTATTTTTTGTGGGGGTATGTCAAGGCTAATGTCTATAGGGACAAGCCCGCTTCGATTGACGCACTGGAAGCCAACATCCATGCATTCATTCGTGAGATACCGGCCGATATGTGTGAAAGAGTATGCCAAAATTGGACTCAGCGGATGGGCTACCTGAGACGCAGCCGCGGTCAACATTTGCATGAAATTATCTTTAAACATTAAATTGCAAGGTTCAAACTATCGATTCAAATAAATATTTCATTCATTTTTTCGAATTTTTTGTGTTTTTTTTTTTTAAAAAGTTCTAAACCTCTTAAAAAATCACCCTTTATATTGGATACGTTCAATATTGGGAACGTTCTTTCGTAATTCACTAAATAGAAAGGTCGAGTTGTGTTTGGGTTGAAATTTGTTTTACAGTTCGAACTCACCGCGTTCTGTGATGTAAAATTAGTACTTGAATATTTAATTTTATTCAAAATAGGTTTTAACGGCCTTTAGTCCACAAACATTTTAGGCGTTTCGTCCCGGCGATCTCACTTGGACTCATCAGTTGACTAGTGAGGACCTTGTCAATACGCAATTTTTGTTAAGTTCAGTTCAGCTAACATAGATTTCATGACGAATATCTAGTGTGAACTATATCCAACAAGACTAGAATTCCTAGTTATTAAATTGGAAGTTTTTTGTTTTTTTTTTTTTTGCCCAGGGCCTGGCATTGTTTATATGAGGGTTTTTTTTTTTTTTTAATAATACAAATTCTATATACTACTGAAATACATCATAATTTTATGTTTACACATCTTAACCAGGAGTCCCGGCACTCACACTTTCTTCATTTGTTGTTTCTTTATTTAAGCCTACCACGAAACGTTTCGTTGGTCTCCAAAACGAAGAAAAAGACAGTGAAAAAGTACCCTCTCAAAGTGTCACCAAGACATCAGTTGCAAAAACAAAATACAAAAACACAACGCATACAAATCGCAGAACGAAATTTTTTGTTTATGATTTCGTTGTCGTTTTTGTATGAGATTTTTCGTTTTGCATCAGCAGCGTACTAGGCTTTAATTTTGAGACCTAAGAAAATTTTCGTTTCGCTTCAGCTGCGTAACTAGGCTTTAACCGTGAGTCCCGGCACTCACACTTTTTTATTTGTTGTTTCTTTTATTACAGAGTAGATTTTTGTGACTTGTTTGCTTTTCTAATTTTTCCTTGCAACATGGTGATACTTGGTTTCTGATAGCATTTTGCTACCGTGTTGTAGACCACAAAAAAAATTTCATTATGCATCATCTGATAAAAATCTTTTCCGTAGTCTGTTCGTTTACGTTTTAGCTATCGATTTAGGGACCAAAGTAAATTTTTTTTCGCTTCAGCTGCGTACATACTAAGCTTTAAGTTAAATTTGAGACTCACTTTATTTTGACAGCACTAAAAACTTTTCAAAACTTTAAACTTTTGTCAAGTTTTCTTATAACACAAAAAAAAAAACCATTGCATAACACCCTCGAAAATTGTTACCTTGAGAAAGAAAAAAAATTAAAAACGAAAAATAATTATTTCTCAATATCAACATTTTACATTTTGTGTACTAACTAAATATAACAACAAAATCCATACTTTCATAATAATTATTTATATAATAATTTTTGCTATATATGTATGTGCGGGGATTTTGTTTTGTTCATTAAGCTGCTTCAAAACTAATAATAATAGATATGTTTGTTCTTTACATGTGAAACGTGTGCATTGTGTGCTCATTTTTGTTCTCACAGGTGCTAGTCTCAATCCAGTCCCAGATAATACAATATTCTCACCTTCATCCAATCCAGCATCACATTCAAATTCATACAATACAAATGGTGGCAACAGCAATAATAACTACGCTCAAAACAATAACAATGGTGGCAGTGGCAGTGGCAGCAATGGCAATCGCAATAATCCAAATTCTCCCATTGATCCGCATTATGTGTTTGGGGCACCGTATTCACAGCCCATTATCCCCAACATGCCAATATTTCCATTTAATCAACCCACACAACCTCCAGCCTTTCAGCAATTCCCACAGCCCAATCATCCAGGCAGCGGCTTGAGTCCCGCTTTCCCGCAAAACATTCAGCCAGTGAATCCATACAATCCACCGTTCATATTTGGCCAGCAGCCTTTCTTTAATCCCGGCGGCACCGGCGGACCGCCAGGATCTTTGGCGCCCGGCGGTGGCAGCGGCATCGGCCTCGGACTCGGTGGCTATAATAATCCGAATATGTTCAACAAGCCACCGCCACAATACTTGCCCAATCAGAATCCTTACAATCGACAGACGCAGTCCCATCCGTCATCGGCTGCTGGCGGTGTGCATCATGGGACGACAGGACTTGCTGTTGTTGTTGGTGGTTTGCTTAGTCTGTCAAGTGTCAGCGGTGGTTTGAGTATGGTAACTGATGGATTTGTGCTGGGATTGGTGATGCTGCAACAACGAATGACACATTGGCTTCGAACGTAATGGCAGGTCCCAGGAAGTGATTTTCGTTGTCAAAAAATTAACAAAAAAAACAAGGCTTCAATGCGTCATTTTGTTTTGTGCTTTCAGTTGGAGTTTTTTTTCACTTCTCTTTTTGAGATCTATTTTTATTATATTTTATCTTTGCTTTGAATTTTCGCATTTATTTTTGTGTTAAATGTTTTTATGTTTTCCATTTGTTTGTCCATAAATTTTATAAATTCTGATTTCGATAGAAATATTAAAAAAGAAAGTTAGGATTAAGTTTTTTTTTGTGACCCATGTGAGACTTGATTTAGTTATTTTGGCGGTTGCTCTAAATTTATAATTTATTGGCTTAAAATATTTAAAACTATTTCTACCGAAAATAGCTGAACTCCTTAAAAATAAACATATAAGTGTAGAGTTAAAAAACATTTACTGGTACTTTCATTTTGACGGATCCCATTTTTTTTAAATAAAAGTATTGCCAAACTATAGTGGAAACAGTTAAATTTAATCACTGTTTGAAATTTATTGGATGGGTTGGCATTTTAATTTTTTCTTTAATTCAACAAAAACATTCAATTCTACCAAAATAACATAATAAGTTCAATTTATTAATATTTTTTTTTACTCTGGCAACACTTTTTTAAGTAAATTATGTCAAAGCAGCAATCGAACATAATAATTCTACATAGATATTTGAAACTTGAAATTTAGTTCGTTTTTAATGGTTAGTAAGGCATAACCTTTTAGTAGCCTGTTATGCCAAAGGTCTTGGGTTAGGTTCCAAGCTAATGCCACCTATAAACAATAATGTTTTTTACGGGTTACTGCCTCTTGCGAGGAATTGAAAAAATCTCCAAGATTATCTCTTGTCATGAAAAAGCGCTTCCGCTTCTTACGTTAGTAGTTCGGATTCGGCAAACAATTTTAGGTCCCCTCCATTTCTGTGAAGAAACCGCACACAGGAATGGTCGAGAGTTGTTAGTCACTATAGGCCCTGGTTCTACACGAGCTGTCGTGCCACCCAATTCATCTATTTATTTTTAAGGCATAACCTAAACTCTTAAGCATTTTGTCAATTCTTTATCCGTCATTTTAAAACACAAAAATAGTCCACTCTTAATATAGAGGGAATATTTTGCCCGTTGCGTCCCACGTATACTTCAATTTTCTCACTTCAAACTTTGTCTTCTTCCGGTTGAATTGCCGCAGTGTGTGATGGATGACTCATTTTATATGATAGCAAATGTTGGGCGCCGCGCCGTTTAACTGCCGAAATAATGTTATTTTACCCAAAATTTGGAAAACTACATGTTTTCCTAAAGGCACTGACTTCCTACAGGTTTTTGTTCTTGGTGGCAGTTAAAATCAAAAAGTGTTCCTTACAGCAAGTATATCCTCCACCCCTTAGACAAAGTTAAAAAACACAAAACGGACCTCAAAACAACATAAATTTTATTTTTTTCGAATTTCTTCTATAAATTGTTGTTTTTTTTTTTTTTATTTGACAAAAATGTTAAATTTATTTAATTATATAATCAAGTCTCATAATGTATTAAGTTTTAAAAATAAAAAAAATTAAAATAATCAATCAAAAAACGCCAAAATGTACCTAACAATAAAAAAATAAAATAAATAAAAATAATTAAATATTACTTTAAATTTTTTATTTATACAAATTTTAAATATAAACACCTGTAAAAATAAAGACCAAATTTCATAATTAGTTTGCTCTTAAACTATCACAAATTGAAAAAAATTAGAGTTGAAAATCGATAGATAAATCTAGAATATATAACAGATTTCAAAAAAATCATTATATAAATTATTAAACTTCAAAGAAAAATATATTTCTCCCTTCTCGAGTTACAGTTCATACAAATTAACTGCCAGACAATTATGGTACACAGAAAAAAAAAAATAACAACAAACCAAATCAATTTTGAAGAAAAACTCCTTAACTTAAATAGTTCAGTTGTTAATAAACCTTACCTCCAATTTAAAAAAAAAAATAAAATATTCAATATAAAAACTTTAAAAAATAAAATCAGAATTAAATGTTCAAAAAGTAGAATTTTTTCTTCAACAACGAATTTTGTGGTTTTTAAATATATTTAAAAATGAAAATATGAAAACCTAAGGAATTCAAATTTCAAAAAAATATAAATTATAATAAAAATAAAAATTGTTGGGTGATGGCTTTACAATAAAAATTAATTTAAGAATATAAGTATATAATAATAATTAAAAGAGTGAAATAAAGAAAAAAATAAATAAATAACTCCTACGAACCGTTGTAAAAATGCGAACAAAAAATACGAATTTGTTAAAAAAAAACTCGTTTAGCTTAAGGATTATAATGCTATATGTAAATAATATTTCAAAAATAAAAAAAAAAAACTTAATTTTTTGTTTAAATATCTTTATATTTCAATTTATGTATAAATATAAATATATATATGAGGTCATACACAACAAAGTATTAATTTGTGATTAAAATGTATAAATGGTAGCTCTCTCAATAAAACTAAAAAAATTTTAACATTTTAAAATAATTAACAACAAAAAATATTATAAGCCTAATAATTCCCTTAACAACAACTATCGAATTTTGTCATTTAAATTACTAATATTGTGTTCATTTTAATGTAACATTTATAAATTAATTAACATCCGTCCGCTTGTATTTTTTTATATATATAACAAAAAAAAAAACATATAATAACAAAACTATAGCGAAACAATACATTTTTCGCGAATTCATTTTCATTCAAATATTTAACAGAAAATGCTCTTTCCAAATTGTTGCATGAACATTAAACTAAACTAAATTTGCTAAAATAAGTATTTTTATTATGATTATTTTTTATTAATATTAAGATTTTGAGAACTTAAGTTTTGGGAAGGTAAAAGTGATGTATTTGTTTATGTTTTCAGAAATACAGTGGTGCGCAAAAATATTTGTCAATATATTTTTTTTTTGATCATTCTTAAAAACACAAAGATTGGGGTTGCCTAGAAAAATGCGTGAAGCTTAAACTTTGGGAATTCGATTTTCTAAATTTTGTTTTGCATTTTTAGTTTTTTACTTGCGATATATGTATAGGTACTACATACATTGTATTTGTATTGTATTGTATTTATTACTTATAATCTTGCTTACAAATTAAATATTTGCTTATAAACTAAATAAATTAATAATTTTATACAAGATACATATATGGTAAGTTATGGATTCCTAAAAGAAACGAACTCGATTTTGATGAAAGTTGACATTACGATGATAGCCAAGTCGAAAAAAGTGGATCTCGCAATTCTGTCTGTTCTTTTGGCTGTAGCCTTAACAGAAGGATCGATTTTCTTTAAACTTGGTACCTAGCGTTTTTTGGGCCTTTCCCCATACGTTTATTTTTTTTTTCATTTTTTTTAAGACCGGGCATAACGGTACCTACCGTACAATTTTTTGACCAAATTATGAAAAACTTGTTTTTTCTCAAAAACGTGTCCACAACTTAAAAATTTTCAAATTTTTGTTGTTGTTGATTTTTTGAAAAAGTTTCAAACTTTTTTTGAGAACTTAATAATTCGAAAACGACTTGGTCGATTTTTATTAACCGAGAAGTTTTTTGACGTTATCTAGCAGATTTTAAATACATTTTTTTCTTATAACAAAAAATACCGGTATTGAAAATCTCATTTTTTCTCAAAACCGGCTCCTACGATTTTGATTAAAATTTGTGTGTGAACTATTTGTTCTTTAAAATATATTCAAAATTGTATAAATAAAGAAATTATTTTTTTTTTTAAACCCGGCCAACAATTTTTACAAATTTTTTCTCATAAATTGAGATTTGTGTAAGAAATCACTTGGTGTACAATGTACACAGGGGCCTGATTTCGTAAAACAAAAACGATTGAAAGATATCGTTTTTACAATACCCATCCCTACCACATCTTAAGAAAAATGAAATCGTTTGATAGTTTTTTGGGCATAAACGATTATACATTCGATTAGAGGTTTCAAGGATCTCATCGTACAGTTGGGGAAAAGGAAAACAGTTGAGGACGGGAGCAGATTAGAACATTTATCCATATACATATTTGCGATCAATTTGACTAAATTCCCAGCATAATTATTATTAAAAAAATTAAATGTATACATATATTATGCATATTATTTTTGAGGGAGTTTTTAAAAATTGTCCAAGGGTTAAATGCCAGTTTTTATATCAAAGTAACTAATAAAAAGCTAACTGAATCAAATGACTTCATTAGAAAAAGGGCTTTCATTTGGTACTACCTGTCCCTTACCCTTACTTGCTTAGCTTATATGTAATGAAATGTGTATTTATGTAACTAACGATTATTAAATTTGTATTAACTCTTATTATTTTATTTAATGGGTCAACTTCTAGTACCTATACAATACATACAAACATAATATGTACATTGTACGTGCACATATTGAGTTCTTTGTTTATAAAAGTCATATTTTTGTTGAGGTATTTTCTTTTGGTTACCCAGAGTCCTACTTCATAAAAATATACATACATATATAATTAAAATTTTCAAAAATTTACAAAATATTTACATGTACATATGTATATATGCAAATTTTTACTACATGACAAAACGATTATTTCCTAGCTTTTGTGTTTTTGTCTACAAAATTGAGAAATTTAGTTTGGGTTGATATTTTCATTTTTTTTAGAGACTTAGGAGATCTCTGGGATCTTATATTCTGATGTCCGAAATCGGAACTGATTAATTGATTCTTTCAAAATTCCCTATCGAGTTTATTGTTAAGGTTTAAGACACAGCTATTTACAAAAACATATCAGGATATTTCTGATAGTTTTTTTTTTTTAATTCTTTAAAAGTCATAAAGCCCGAAATTCGATTTTTTCTTGTGCCCAAAACCTTACAAACTTTTTAGATAATTAAGGTCTAAAAGCTCTCCAAAATGTCATGTATGTAAAGGCACGTGTTCTTAAATTTGTAGTTAAAAAAAATTGATCAAGGTCTCTTACTTTCTGAATTTCTGTACATTTCTATCAATTACAGTCTAAAGCTATTTCTTTACAAAATCTATTTTCTGAAACGACATAGTTTATTTTTTGTCGAGAATTTTCTGACAAAAAGACGATAGTCAAAATTTGAATATAATAAATTCTTTGGCACATACCTATTGTTTTTTTTTTGTGAAATAGGACTCAGATACATATATCAAAATCCAAGACAACTATAAGAAAAACCAATTTTTTTAAAAGCTTTTGTTTTTTAGCCACAAAATAATGATAGATTCTTAAATTTTAGTTAAACCTACTAGACGAAGGAATAATCGCAGGCAATGGCGGAAACCCACAACTTATAGGAACAATCTCATTGAATCGGACTTCTAAAAGTAGAAAACAAATATGTGCAACTTTGTTTTCATATAAGATTTGAAGGCTCACCCTAAGAATCGTCTTGAACTTTTATCGAAATCAGAAATAATTTTTATTTAAATATTTTAATTTCTAACTAATATTGACGAACAGTTTTTTAAATTTTAGTACGTATATTGAAGTAACAATTTAACAAAAATTTTATAAATAAATTTAGAAAAATTATATTTCAGATATTTAATGATTATTAACTTTATTCTAAATTTTCATCACTTTTTCCTTCTATACATAATTAAGATCTTAAAAAAACTGTAAATAAATTGTATGTTTTTTTAAATAACTTCTTTTTTAAAAAAAATAATATTTTTGTTTGCTTAAAAATAATTGCTTATATCATTTTTTGTGTTTTTTCTGTTTTCTTCTGCTTATCATTTTTGTTGTGCAAAATGAAAATCCATCAAAACAAAAAAAAAACTCCAACTTATGTGTCGAACATCACAGACCAAAATGGACCGGACAGTGTAGCTTCCCATTCTCCATCTCATAACCAAGGTCCATCCTCACCATCGGCACCTTCTTATCCCGGTGGCAGTAGTAGTAGTGGTGGTGGTGGAGGATTTAATGGATTTTCAACTGGAGGCCACAGCCTTTATCCAACCTTACCAAATAGTAATCCTAATCCACAACCAAATCCCAATAATTATCCCAATCCAGCTAATGGTGGATATCAGCCATACAATCCATATCAAGGAGGATATCAGCCAGCGCCACCTGCTGGTGGTGGTTATGGGGGCTACCAAGGAGGTGGTGGTTACCAAGGAGGTGGCGGTTACCAAGGAGGTGGCGGTTACCAAGGAGGTGGTGGTTATCAAGGAGGTGGAGGTAATGCTGGCGGTGCTGGAGGTTATAGTCCCCCTCGTCCACAGCCTGGGCAGAAAGAAAAGGGCGAAGGAGGTGGCTTTTTCTCAAACTTCCTGTCAAACCCGTTGGTCAATCAAGCGGTAACTGGAATCATCTCTGGTCAAATTTCTAAGGCTCTATCTGGCGGTGGTGGTGCTGCTGGCGCTAATGCCGGTGGTCAGCCTGCAGGTGGATATGCACCATCCGGTGGTTATGGTCAAGCTAGTGGAAGTAGTGGAAGTTCAGGAAGCAATTTCCTGGGCGGACTTCTTGGAAACGTTTTATCTGGAGCTGGAGGTAGCGGCGGTAATGCTGGATCATCGAGTTCAAGCGGCCTTGGTTTGTTGGGTCAATTTCTTGGAAACAGCGGCAGCGGCGGTGGTGCTAATCCGGGAGCAAGTGGCTCAGGTGGCCTTGGTGACATTTTTACATCCAAGAACTTTGGTGGTCTCTTTAATGAAAAACCATCAGACTCATCATCGTCATCATCCAGATCACCTTCAAACGGTCCAAAGAGCTATCCAACTCAAGCACCGTACAACTATGGAAAGTAAGAAAATTTTTATTTTCTATTTCTATTTTTGTTTTTTTTTTTTAATATTTTTATCAACAATTTTATAATACAAAAGCTCTATATAAAATTTAATTTTTTTTATTTACATTAAAAATATTTTCTTTAAAAATAAATCTTTATTAATTATTCTTATTATTATAAAACAAAATAAAACAAAAATTGTAGAAATTAAAATAAAACCTAAAAACAAATCGAAAGTTATAACAATAATATATTTTTTACAATGAACAATAAAAATACAACAAAACGAATGTGAATATATAATTCTTAATTATAGGATTAAAATTGAGTTAATTCTTTTTATTTTAATAAAATAAAAGAATTTAAATAAAATTACAAAACAAAAAAAAAAGAAGAAAGATAAAGAAACTTTGTAAATCTTATAATTAAAATCAAAACAAAACTCAAGTTATATAATGTAAATAAAAATTAACTATTATAAATAATATAAGTTGGTTGTTGTTTTTAGTTGGAATATCCGAGGTATATAAAAAGGTAAGTCAGAGAAATCAAATATTGTTCAAATCATTATGACGAAACAGTTTGTACAAAACTTCAATTGGATATTTATCTTTAGGTTTCATTTGGTAAAAGTTTTGATAATTTAATTACTAATTATTATAATTACTAATATCAATGATCCGTGTTGATCAGGTTTTAGATAAATTTATAAAAAATAAAAATGAATTTGAAATTTAAACTATTAGATATCAAGATATATATTTTTGATGGGAACTTAAAATTAAAATTAATTAGTTGAAGTTAAGTTAGCGTGAAGTATAGAGTAGTGTTGAAAGTGGACTTAAATATAAACTATTTTAAATTTAATTAAATTCATACATATTATGGAACAAATATTTATTTGAGCAAACGTGCGTTGGTCCCCTCCCCAAAGCTTTTCAACAGCATGAAGCTTTTGATTTATGTATCGGAGTTCAAGACAAGGTTAAAAAATTCCTGAAAAAAAACTGTTTACCTACCATACATTGATTTATTATTATAACATGGTTAGAAACTTTAGGTATGAGCTAAATACGTGAGCTCTTAACAAACAAGTTATGAACAAATAAAAATAAAAACATTAACAATAAATAAAGTGGGTGGCATAACAGCACATGTAGATCCAAGGCCTAGTGACTTACAACTCTGGTGCTATTCTTATGGTAAAGCAGTAACGGTATCTTAAAAAATCATCTGCGCTAAATTATCCTTACCCTTTTTTCAAACTGAAAAGCCATCCACCGGCCATAGTTAGAACTTTTTTTTAAAAAAAAAAAGATCCTGCCCCAGATCCGTAGATAATAAAACATGGCTAATATTAAATTGAAATTAATTGAGAAAAAGGAAAAAAAATCTAAACACAACTGTTGGTTTATTGCCTGAACTGGAACTGGAGCTGCGAAAAATTGTCGTACGTGCTAGTTTTTATGTCCCCACATTGCAGATGTACAGCTTTTTGTATATTTAAAAAAAAAAAACCACGAGCTTATTTTTCACTTTTTTATTTTTGATATTTTTTTCAATTAATAATAATTTCCGCGAAACAAATAAGCACAAAAAGAACTCTCTCTTTTCCGGCGATTTTTTCTTCATACATATTATAACGTCAAAAGTGCTGTAGCTATGTTAAAATTTAATATTAAATTCAGGCAGTTATTCGTTATATCCAGTAGGAGAATACCATTGTATTTAATAAATTAAAAACCAACAAATCCGAACGATATGTTTAGCTTTAGAAAAACTTTAAGTTCGGTTCTAATTGGACTGGTTGTTCAAGGTAAAGTAAAGAAGAAATGTCAGGCTACATTTGTGTATTCAAATTTTTAGGGACAGACAGAGATAATATAATTGATATTGATAATAATTCACTATTTAAAATGCAAAACACCATGAAAAAATTAATGGTCTTATTTATAAACGTTGTCCATCTTTAGACAACTGTCCAACTTTGGAAAATGTGTTCTAAAACTTTGTTTATTGATGTCTTAAAGCTGCCTAACTTAGACACAAGAGTAGATTACGTTAACCGTGAATAATGTGATATTTATTTTTATTAAATAAAACATATTTTCACGAATTTAAAAATACTTAGACAGTGTCTAAGTAGACAAAAATCTAATAAATACGACTGTGAGAATTTAAAAAACTGTGTATAGGTATACAGAATAATTTTCTCAATCCTCATCTACAAGAATTTTAGTAGGTTTTTGAGGAAAATTCTAACAGAATAAAGACCAGAGGTAGGAGATAAACAAAAATACACACATGAAGTAAATAAATTAATTTCTGCTGTTGCTATGCGAATTGTTAAATAAATCAAGATGTATCATGTGTGGGCACCCGATGTTTTGAGCAAATCGTTCAATAGCACTCGTAGATACTAAGTACTAATAACAAAGTCTAATGAAGTGCTGATTAGTTGAATTCCATTCATGCATATATTACTGAATGCATTCATAAATATAAATGTACTTTAGATGGCAATTTACTGCCTGAACACATTGGAAAAAGATCTGCAACAGCTGGAATAGTTGTCAAAATATTCAATACACACAAATTCAATGTTCAGCTACAATCAAAGCTGCAGATTGTGCTGCAAGAGTTTATTATTTTTTAACTCTTCACGTACAATATGTATGAAAAAAGAGCCGGGAAAAAAATATTGAAGCTTTATGTGCTTTTTTGTTTCATGAAAAAATTATAAATCAAAAGAAAACAAATCGGATACAAAAAATGTAAGTGTTTTTTCTTTAACATATATAAAAGGCTGTATGCAGCTAGCATTGCGGGCACATAAAAAATAGCACGTACGACGTTTTTTTACGGCTGTTACAGCTCCAGCTCCATATTGCAGTTGCAACATTCTATTGTTTTCACGCAATTAAAAGAGACAACGTCAAACAAAAATGGAACGCATCCTGGATGCTTTGCATGCATTTTACTTTGAATCAGTTTGACGGCTTAAAATAAAAGGGCGGTTGGATGTCGTTTTGATGATCATTATTATTTCGATTTAATTCCGTTAGATCTCAGAACAACAGACCATAATTTACGAAAAAAAAAACTACTTCGCTCAAGAATCCATGTTTTTGTTTCACTTTTAGTTCAAACGTCAAATTGTCAAATGAAAGCATCCAAAACAAAATTGGATGCTTT
Source organism: Epistrophe eligans (assembly GCA_951394125.1). Lineage (NCBI taxonomy): Eukaryota > Metazoa > Arthropoda > Insecta > Diptera > Syrphidae > Epistrophe > Epistrophe eligans. Next base: position 106,453,319 of record OX596029.1, on the reverse strand, counting down.
TGTTGCTCTGTTAATGCGCTTCGCTGACGTTTAGAATGCGTTTAAAAAATTCATGATAAATAAATAAAGTTATTTCAAAATAAAGTTATCTATAGGGTGATCTGGAATTTAATTTAAAAAAATGGTCCCTTATTTTAAAAATTCTTTTTTGTGTTTTAAAGGTTGCATTTAAAGGATTGACTTAATAAAAGATGGCTTAAGTGATAGATATTTTTCAAAATGTAAGCTTTTAATAATTTTAAATGATAAAAAACGAAACCGAATTAAATTTTTTTATTTTAAAAATTCATTTTGTATTTATAAGTTTAAATTTCAAAATTTAGCTATTTATAGGATGAAATGAGGTCGTCTATTAATTACATAACATTAAGGAGGGCAGCATCTCTTATTTGTGACAGTATTTAAAAGTAATGTCAAGAAGAATAATGTGTATAATTATATTGATCCGAGAGGCACTTTTTCAAGACAAGAGATACCTACTCTTGGAAGCAAAAACAAATTTTTATAAGTGAGGGATTCTTCACTCCGTTGTGGGTCTGCTTCAGTACGTCTGTACATCTGTTCTCAAAATTTGATCTAAATCGGGTTGATCAATTCAAATTTTATTGAAATTGACACAAATGTCTGAAAGTATTTTTTTTTCCAAAAAAAATCCTATAACTGAAAAAATATATGACGCACAAATTATTTTAAAATGAACGGGCCTAATAAATTGTGCCAAAATATTACCAATTGGAAAATGGAAGAGTTCATTTTTATTGGAATAATATTTAACAAACAAATGCAGTTTTGGAACAACTTAGTAACATTTTAAAAATAAAATTGTAATTCGTAAAATCAGCAGGTAATTCCGCTTCGTTTGAAACCTCATTTGTCAAAATCGGTGTAGTATATGAGAGTCGGAAAATCCAGTTTATATAAATAAAATATATGATGATGATGATGAGATTTGCTCTCAGTGTACCGACTATTCTGATTTCAGAAAAAAAGGCAGGTATATTAACATCAAAAACATTCAACCAAAATTTTCATCAGAAAACCTCAGAATTTTACAAACAGCAAACCAATTTGAATTTAATTTCAACTCGTTATATATGTATATGTAGATTGTAGGTATAATAGGCATAAAAGCCAAATGCAAACAAAAATTTGTCATCAAAATGAATAAACGTTACCACAACAAAGTGGACCCACAAAAGGCGTACATCCTCTGCGTTTTGCTAATTGTTTGCATTGAAAACCCAAATTGAAATACTCAGTTTGCATTTTATTGGCCACACAAACAGAAATAACTTGAAGCTTTGGTATCCGACAAGATCTCACTAAAAACCACATAGCAAAAACAACCTCAAACCCATTTATAGTCAAAGGCTTTGTTAAGTTGTAATTCACGCAAATGCTGGCGTGGAGGGGGGAGGGGCGCAAGTAGATTATAGATTAATTCATCTTCATTACCTTGGAATTGTCTTAGATTGATGGTTTAAAAAATATCTTTCAATCTTCTCTAAATATCAGTCCGATCCAAATTTATTCCCAAAAATACTTCCTCTTTTAATTAATTCTCATTTCCTCTTCCATCATCATACGACATATTTCAAGGACTTTTTGCCATTAGTATCCTTGGAGTGGTTCTATTTTTTATTTTTCATTTATTTCTAAAATCTTTTGGATAAACAAAAATCTTCTAACAGCGTAAGCGAATCCCTCCCTACCTTATACAATCTCATCCAAATTTTGTTGAATCAACCCCTCCCCTTCTCTCCATTGTTATGTCATCATAATTCAGCTTTAAACAGGATATACATGCAACAGCAACAAGAACCAAAGAAAAAAAAATCGTAAAAACATCCTGAAAACCAAAAATTATTGCATGGTCTGTGGCATCCATAAAACAAAGAACAACAAACCGAGCCCGAGTCAGGAAGCGAAATGAAGGAGAAGTGGTCCTTCTGCTAGTTTGCATGTTGTTCCTACAGATAGTCCTGGTCTCTGAAGAGACCCAGACACTAAATTATCTGTTTTGATGTGTGGCCAGGAGACGAAGTGGAGACTCATTGTATACAAAAGAAGGACGAGCGAGAGACTGCAGACGGGCTTTAAAAAATAAAGAAGCGAGTTTTTCACCAACAAAAAATGCAAGACAGAATATTCTATACAAAAGTTCTTAATTGCCGTAAATACTATGAAATACAGAGAGACGTGCGTCGTTGTTATTGTTGTTAAAAAGATGCATGTGGCCGCTGAAGCTCTACGAAACTAAAAGGAAGCACAATTTTGGTAGATGCTGAATAATTCTTGCGCAGGATGCAGCAGGTATATAGGTACTGTGGTTTTTGGGGTAAAAGCTTAACATTATTTTTCGCTACAGTATCGCAGGATAAAACTATTAAAATTATAGCAGTGGTGCCATCTGTGAATGGTCGAAGAAATTTCTTACTTTTGACAGATACTGAGCTTTTTCGCAGCTTTGTGTTAAAGCTGTATGATGAACTTAAAGGATTAAGTAAAATAAAGTTAAGAGTAAACTTAACTTTGGGGAAAATAAATTGTTTGTTTATGTTTATTTTTTTAATTCATTTTCACTATTTTCAGTGCTGTTGAAGTTGCTAAGCGGTGAAGTTATGTTGGCGGAAGATTAGTTGTCGAGGTTATGATATTTTTTCAATGGACTCGTCGTTATTTAGTCAATTAAAAAAATTAATTGTTCTTAGACCAGAAAAAAACAATTTCACAAAAAAAAATAAAAACACTAAAGAAAACATTATTCGACGTACATAGATCAAACGACGTACGGAATTTTTACATATAATTTAGATTTTCACACCATAAATTAAATTTCAACCAAACGGTTTTTATTACTCAAATTAAAGAAGATTAAGATTCGCAGGGCTTTTTCACGGACTTTTTGACGTTAAAAATTGTCAGATATAAATTTAAAAAAATATACCATTTTGTTGGAAATAGTATCTAAAAACTTAAACGTACTTTTGAAAATGTTATAGTTTGAGAACAATTTAAAAATCTAAGGGTAATTAAGCCCAAATTTTTACTCATTTTTCGTTTTTTTTTTATAAATTCTAAGTTTATACCTACTCTAGAAATTAATATTTTATAAGGATTTGTATTATAGACAATATAAATTGGAACAAAAAAGTATTATTTATGTTATCTTTTCAAGATAACAGGAACCCCACAAAATCGAATTTCCCGCATGCTGAAATGTATACTCAAAATCAATGCCGCTATAATTCAAACTTATACCACTTCAAAAAATTCTCAGATAGCCTATTATTCGATAAATGAATAATGAGAGAATAACCAAATCACAAGTGAAAAATTATTTTGGGTAAATTTTTATCTTTTATCATAACACTCGCTATAAATTTCTTCCAAATCATTAGAACCGTTCCTGAAAACTCATAAATTTTTTTTTTTTTAATTTTTTTCTTGTTCATCAGAACACTCCCTCCCAATTTTATCCAAATAGAAAGAGCCATTATCGAGAACCCAATTTAATTTCAAACATTTTTATTCGTTAATTTGAACAAACTCTATAAATTTCATCAAAATCGTAAGGTTCATTTCAGAAAAACTAATAACCAATAAATGTGGGCGTAGCAGTGGGTGGATTTCATTAAATATTTTTTTAAAATTTTTGTCTCATTTATCAGAACAAACTCTGAAGACTTCATTCAAATAATTGGAGCCGTTTCCAAGAAACAGAGATGTTTGCGACTCCGAGAAACTAAGCAATAAGAAAAGAGGGCGTGACAGTAGGTGGATTTTACTTAATCTAATTTTCAAAATTTTTTCTCATTTATAGAAATAAACTGTGAAAATTTCATCCAAAATCGTCAGAGTCGTTTTCGAGAAATCAATTATATGTACAAGAATTGCTCGTTTAAAGTATAATAAAATAAGATACTGTGTCCCATAAGGGGCTTCTGAGGTATCAAATTAAAGCCAATATTATTTTCCCATATAGACAAATTTATAGATGTCTTGAACTTATTCAACTGGGTAAGCAAACAGCCTTGCCAGGCTTCATCCACATCAACTCCTTCCAATGACCAGAGCTATATACATACATATATATACCGGCGAAAGAACATTACCAAGCTGGCCAACAATGAAACGTGTGCACCTAGTCACGTTCTTCTTTACTATCACAAGTCAACTATCTAAATTCCCACATTTAAGTAGATATTCTTTTAAAAACTTTAAAACATCTTCGTATTTCCAACGGATAATCAATATTCAATGTTATGGTTTTTTGTTTTAAAATTAACACTGCCATCAAGAGGAGCATTTGTATTATTTTTTATTGGCTCTAAACCCGTTGATCATTTTTATTGCAACTCCTTTCTTTTATAGCCACATAAAATTTTGCCAAGACAAAAATAAAAATACCAAAAAAAAAACAACAACAAACTCAACCATGTCCATGGGTAAAAGTTCTCTTTGTTAATTGAAAAGAAAATCAATTGTCAGCATCACAAGTGTGTAAACCAATAAAATTAGGTCCTAAACCAAACATTTAGTGTGTTTTTGTCTTTTATTTGTCCTTGTTTGCTGTATAAGAAAAAGTTTTGCTCTACTCTACTTCCATCATCCTAATCTGTCGCATTTTTTTTTTTTTTTTTTTAATTTCGTGCCAACTCTATAATAGACCAAGTTCTGGTTTTCTCCTACATATAGGCTTGGCATGCAACGAAAAAAGTGAATGAATGCTTCCTTGGTATATGTAAGTATTTATATAAAACGCCATCTTCTGCCAACTATATCCACGTTTTCTTTTATTGCTGCTATTCAAAAGCTTTCACTATTGATTACCCAATTATTCTGCATTCAAATGGAAATAGAATTTTTGAATTTACCTTTCTACAAGTTCCCAACACCAACAAAGTTTTCAAAACTTCAGCTCTAATCAAAGTGAATTCCTTTTCATGCTACATAGGTACATACTCTGGATTGCCACCTTTATTAGTGGAAAATATTCAAAACTAGGTTTGTAAGAGTTGCAAACTACAAGTGTCCAATATAGTTCTCTAAAAATGAACTATATATAAGCGAAAGTAAAAAAAAGGGTACGTTCCTTTGATTTGCCTGTGTTAACATATACCTATATAGAAATGACACTCATCTCGTTTTCATCGATGGAGATTCAAACAACCGGAAATGGAAATTTCGCCTCCGTTAAAATTGAAAAAAAAAAAAAAATTATCGTCAACAAAACCGTCAATGGGTGGGTTATATAGAGTAATGCTCATATGCACTCGGCGAGAAGGGTGTTGTAGTGATACCGGAAAAATAAAATCTAAGGCCCGATCACATGGTCAGTGAATAAATTATCCTGAGTATGGCTCCAGCAGAGCATCATGACCACACCACCACCACTATACGAGTACAGCTCTTTTGGGATCACAAAAATACGCGCGCTCACCCGTAATACACAAATTTTACTACACATCATTATCCTTGGCAGCGAACGAGTAAATTCCAATAGGAACTTGAAATAGACGACAATGATGATGGCCAACCGAGACCGAGGACTCTTCTACTACTACAACATAATAATCATCGTCATATAGCGATGACGAAGTGAATGGCGATAATGACGATCCAGGATGATGATGATGATGATGATGATGATGATGATGATGATAATGATGCCAACTACCGAGCCGACGACAACGACGAGCAAAAGGATGTCGCACTCTATTTTGGGTTTCCTATTTCTCGCTTGTAATATGAAAAGGAATATAGAAACAGGCCCGCATTTGACATGTAACCTTTTATGGTCTAAAAACTAAAATAAATATCTTCATTTATTTATAAAAATACACAATGAATTAAATTTTACATAAAATGTCCTCTTAAAGGTTTATTTCGTGAAACGAAATTAAAACCAGATTCTGATTCAAAGCATCATCGTACGAAAGGCTGTCGTGGTAAAAATACTTAAAAAGGCCCGTGGAGCCAGAACAAAATTATACTCCATAAAGACCAACATTCTCAATGCGTCGACATTTATTTAGTATTGTAGAAAACTTTTCCCCATCAGTGGCATACCCTTAGGGGGGTATCAAGGGGATCTTTCCCTCCATGGGTCTTCAACTTGCATTCGATACTTCATCGTCAGTAAAGCCGGATCCACACTTATCTCGTGTGGTGTGTCGCTGTCGCTTTAATGTATTTCTATTTAATATGCGTAAAGCCACATTTTTATCGTGCGGTATGTTGTGGTTGGTGTGTTGTGTTGTGTCGGAATCAATCTTATGCGGATTGTGTCGCAGACATATTTTTCTGTGCGAAAGATTAGAGAGTGTTCGGGGAGGAGAACAAGTAAATTGCGAAATAAAAAATGAATGTTTGCAAGATAAAATTCTGATTATTGTGCACATTCAGCGACACAACACAACATATCAATTCACAACACACCAAACGAGATAGGTGTGACTCCGGCTTAAGAAAGACGAAGGTGGTCACCATTTTCTGCACGAAAATTGTATCAGGTTCATCCCATTATTTTATGTTTTTGCTAAGCTTATATTAGAATATCTTATAAAATGTGATTTTGAATATTTTTTCTTTGATCGAACATGGGTACGACGACGCGACATGGCAAGCAATACACACTTATGCCTGACCAATATAATAGTTTTCAATAAGTAGCTATCCCCATACAAAGCATGTGATGGTTTTTAGGTAGGTCCATATTGTGCCGCTCATTCTTAAAATCTTGCTATATCTATTACGAGCAAAGCAAGACATACCAGCCATCAAAGACTGCCTTGTCAGGCAACGCTGAAACATTTAAATAAAAAAACATTTAAAAAAAATACGCCCAAAATCACAATGGCATGGAAGGAGCTAAACGGTGATTAATTGCTTAAAAAAAATTATACGGCTTATACCGTTATTTTTGACATAAGCGAAAAAAGGACAATATGAAATTTAATTGAAAAACAGTGGTGGAATAAGCTAATGTGATAAGTGATTGTCATTGAGTCTTCCGTCTGGGATTCAACTTAATTCAATTTAATTGAATACGTTCAAATGGCATTTGCCAAAAACATGGTTGTCATAGTGAACTTTTATATTTGTTATAAGTTATCGAAATTATAGAACGAAAATGACGTCTTTGCAATAAAATTCTTACATTTTCTTCATATTCTGGGATTTAGGAAACTTTTGTGTTCATAGGAATGTTTATTTTTGAATGGTTAAAATAAAAACTCAGAATAAATTTTATAGTTTTTGTAACTTATCGACGCAAAGTCTGTAGTAAATTCTGTTGGTCTTATTTATAAACGTTGTCTAGCTTTAGACAATAGTGGAAAATGTGTTCAAAAACCTTGTTTATTGTTGTCTTATAGCTGCCTAACTTATAGACACAAGAGTAGATTGTCTTAACCGTGAATAATGTGATATTTATTTTCATTAAGTAAAGCATATTTCCGCCAATTTGAAAATAGTTTGACAATGTCTAAATAGAGAAAAATCTAATAATTACGACTGTGTGTCTCTTGGCACCTCATCATTTTGACATTTGAATTATTGAATGTTGAGTGCTGCCAAAAATACATTCTTGCTTAAATTTATAAATAACGTTTGATGACTTTTCTCATGTGAAATAATGTGTGTATTTAATTTAAAAAAAAAAAAAAACTTTATTACAAAATGCTACATGTGTTCAAAGTTGAACCTTTTCTTTCAACCTTAAACTCAAAAGTTCTTCATTTCCATTGCAAGATAATAAATACTTACATAATATTTATATTAATCCAGTTTATATTTATAAAAAATCAATTTCGCATGCAAACGCTCCTGTAAATCCTTTATTGTTATCGGATTACTGTCGCACAATAAAATACCATAAAAACCATTACCATGACCTTTTAAGATCCAAATACGGACCTGACCATATAGACCAGATGAGTATAACCCAGCAGACGAACCAGAGTATGGTAAATGGTAGCATCAACACAATACTCTGTGGCTGTGGCACATGCGTCCTTCAGCTGGCACATCTCACATCAACACATCCACCTACTCGCTACCACTCTGCTGCCACCCAAATCCTCTTCTAAACTCAAAACGCAAGCCAGAAAGATATACTCACATAGTGCTCCATGTCGCCTGCCGTTACAAGACCCTCATTCGGTTCCACCAGTAAAAGGAACATCATTGTGATAACATACTTTCGTCGTGTTACATCGTTTTACAAAAGAGAATCTCTCGGGTTCGCGTGCTTTGCTCCACTGCCACTGCCAGTACAGTAGTTAAGTTGGATGTTGCTGCTAGTCGAGGACATCTTCGTCGACGTTGTCGTTGTCGTCGTTGTGTCGTCCTCGTCGTCCTTGTCGACTGTGTACTTCATCGTTCATATAAATATAGTCGTCATTTGGTCGACGGAGGGCTTAGAAGCTCAAACAATATTTTTGTCGGCATCAAAAAAGGATTCCCGAGTAATTCACTTTCAGTTTAGCGACAACTGCTGATCCAATCGGTCGATAGCCAAAAAAAAAAATTAATAATATAAATAAATAAAAGAGCAACGGCTGACGCGCGGTTATCTCACCGAAAGGATGCGCGATTATCCTTCCATTCCGAATGTGTTTCGTATAAGTGGTGGTTCGACAAACAGCGTTAATCTTATCGACGCAAAGGGGCGAAGTGGTGGTGTACAGTCGTTAATTATTAGCCCCGGCACTGGTGATACAATAGCCACATCCGGCGTTGTGAGCGGTGGTGGTGGTGGTGGTGCTAGTGGTTCCGCCGGTCGGTGTCCCAAGAAAACCGAAAAGGATCTGTCTTCGGTTGGTATTGATTTAAATTACCATAACGGTAAGTCGGCGGAATATTTACTGAGACGCAGTGCCACAACAGGAAGCAATTCCAATCGCCATGTGTCCATTGCAGGCAGTAATAACTTTAACTTCGCCGCCGCGAACAATAGTCAATTGCGATTGGGTGGCGGTGGTGGCGGTGACGGTGTTGGTGGAGCTATTAATAGCATTTCCGGTGCTATTCCGCCAATGGCCCCGAATGTCGGTGGTGGCTTTCCGGGTGGTGGTGTGTTCAGCGAGGGAAGTGACTTGAACATAAGTGTAAATTCGTTTACGGACATAAATAACATACCGTCCTGCTCAGCCACAATGCCAACGGGCACTCGACACAGGGAGAAGCCATATCTAGACGACCGGGTAACACTGAATCGCAGGTTCTCCAATGAAAAGAATTCAGGATATTTCTTGTGGATTATGACACCTGTAGCTGCCAGGTAAGCATCGAGTGGAAAAGATATAGAGGCAGGCAAAAAAGTGTGTTCCTTCTAAACCCTTGGATTTTTTTTTAACTTTATTTTATCCAGACCATCATGAGTTAGGTGAGGGATGGAAAAGGATTAAGAATTAATTCTGTTTGTGTTTCGAGTTGGAAGTTGAAAATTATTCTGTTTTTTGTGTCTCAGATGTTTCATGATGAAGTCCTTTTGTATATGACTTGTATTCCTTATGAACAACGTTTAGTTATTTTTTTTTCTATGTTGGATGTAAATGTCAGCAAAGTGTTGTTGGGCTTTTTGGTTAAAATTTTATACAAACGTATAATTTTATATATATTTTGACACTTCTGTCACTGTTTTCTCTTTATTCTGTGTCCTAAGTAAACTTTCTGGGTCTGAAGGTAGATTATTGAAAATTTTACTCAAAAGTTATACCTCCTGTTGCTTGACAGAATTCTTAAAAAAAAAAAAAACTTATGAGTAAGATAAATGATGGATGTGTACTGTGTAGGTACCAGTATTTAGGTCCTCTTGGTTTCCATGGTATAAACATCAACTAGAAAGGCAACTCCACCTGTTGAATATGATGGAAAAGGTTAAGTTATCATCACTATGGGTGCATATATAAAAAATATAAAAGAGAAGAAAATTCTACAGTTTATACTTCGTTAGTGTAAAAGAAATCATGATGCAGGGGTGAGAAAATATATACAATAAATGTATCTAAGGCTTTTTTGCTATGACCGACTTTACTTAACTTTACAAAAGAAGCTATTCAAGTTTTTTGATGATAAGTTATGATGATAAAGAAAATAAATGTTCAACTTCGACTATATGGCCTATATGATCTTGCTTTTGAAATTGAATGCTGTTAAGTGGCTAATGAATTGAAGATAAAGAATTACTTTATTTTTACAAATATTCCATTTTTAACGGAAAAGTTTGAAAAAATTCTGAATGCTTGATTTTGTTGGTTTGTTTATAAACAAATTAATTTTTTATTATAAAATTTTGGTTTGCTAAATTATTTTAAACTTCTAAGAAGTAGGTACAAGTGCGCAAACTTTAAAAAAATTTAATCAATCCAATATAGAAAAAATATAGAGGAATAACCTTAAAATAAAACATTTTTCCGAAGTTAGAGGCGTTTTTAAGAAAATTAAAAAAAAGTGCATGATTTGGGTCGCACGTTCTTCTTCTTATTAACGACCATACTGTAATTTTTAAGTCAAAGTTTAAACCTATTCCTCTTATGTTAAAACTATTATATTTACATGGTCCAAAAATCTTCACACGATTTTAATTTACCGCCATTTTTTTAGTAAAGTGTTTGTAACACTAAAAATCCATTTGACAGTTGAGAGATTAGGCTAAGTACTCGAGGGAAAAATTGGCGCGTTTATAAAAATGATATCGCTGAGATTTTTCTCACTCAAAAAGTGGACAAGCGAATCCAAGATTTTTTTCCTCAGAAAAACTGAGAAATTTTGCTGAGGAATCCTGTTCAAGTAACTGAGATTGCTGAGATCTTCGAGATCTCATTTTTCTGAACGTGCCTAATGTGTTTTCATTCTTCAATAATAATGAAAATTTGTTGCCACAGCTCACAAATTGACTAGAATCAATTACCCCGCTAAGTAAAAGTCAAAAGTGGTCCAACTGGGGTTAGTTGGACTACTACCTCTACCATACCTGATGTACAAAACTTTGTTTGCAATAAATGAAAATCTAATTTTTCTCAAAAACGTTCATACAACTTTTTTTAAAGAAAATTCTTTAAAATACTACCACTCTGAAAAAAAATCAGAAAAATGGATATAAACGGATTTTTAAAAGTTTATTTTGAAGAGTTTTAAAAAATTTTAAATCAGTCTTTTTTTTATTTTTAAAAAAAGTTTCAACATTTTTTTTTCTTTTTTGAGAACTTAATACTTCGAAAATAACTTGGCTGATTTTAATAAACTTGGAACCCAGTAGTTTTTTAACATTATCTAGCAGATTATAAATAAAAATATTTCTTATGACCAAAAATAATTATTCTTATGACCAAAAATAACGGTGCTTCCCATACAAGTGTTTAAAAACCGGAATGTTAAATATAATTTTTTTCAAAAACGGCACGATTTTGAGTTTTTATGTGAACTTATATTATAACGATCTATGTATCGTCGTCGTTCTATGAAAACTCCCTAAGTCCATTTCATAAAAAACTGATAGACCTTTCATAAATACGGCATAGTTAACAGAATATCAAGATTTAAGTTTTGTAAAATGTACCCAACGTTTAGTCTAAATACAAAATTTCTTAAACTCAAAAATGTTCAAGTTCTTGTCAGTAAAATTCCTTCACAAAGGCAAATGTTAGAAAATTTACAAAAATGGACTTAGGGAGTTTTAATAGAACGACGACGGTATATACTATATTATTGAACAAAATTATATACCGTTTAAAAATGATATCTCTAATAGAACCGTTTTTTTTTTGTTTTCGAATATCTCATTATCTGTTTAACTGATTTTAATGAAAATTTGGATTAAAAAAAAAAATTAACATTTTTTTTTGAAAATTCGATATTTCGAAAATGGGTACATGATTTTTTTTCTGAAAAATATTTTCAAAATTTTATATGTACATACATATGTATATATAAAAAAATTATTTTTTTAAAAACCGCTAAAACTATTTTTAAAAGATTTTTCTCATAAATTGAGATTTGTGTAAGAAGTAACATGGTGTACATTGTGTTGGTGTCAAAACAATTTCAGAAGTTGTTTAATCAATTTATTTCTTATTATATTGATTTTTCAGTCTGAAGTGTAAGTACCATGTGTTGTATAAACCTACCTACTACCTACTTTAAAACCATATGAGCAAGTTCGTGCGAACCAGCCGTGCTATGCAATTCAGGTTTCAATTAAAAGATCCGAAAAAAAGAGTCAAATTTATTATAAAATAAAATGCACGGCTGGTTCGCACGAACTTGCTCATATGGTTTTAAAGTAGGTAGTAGGTAGGTTTATACAACACATGGTACTTACACTTCAGACTATAATAGAAGAACAGAAAAGAATTTTTGCTGGCACAGTGTAATGAGAAATAAAGTGTTTATTTAGTCATGAATTCCCCCGGGTGGCGATCCATTGAAACTGAGAAAAGAATGCTGCCTATAGAGTGGGGCTCGAACCCACACACCTCTAAGTTAGCAGTAAGCACTACATCCATATTTTTTTTAATTTAAAATTTTACCAAAAACTTTTACTTAAGATATGTGCTCTAGAACCGTTTTTCGACTTTCTCGTTAACGACTTAGCCAGTTCGATTAAAATTTTCATTGAGAAGATATTTTTTATATAAACATTTTCAAAAATTATGTTCACGCCATACATTTTTTTTTGGAAAATATTAAGAATATATTAAAAAATACTTACAAATGGGATATCAAATTTTAATTTAAAAAAAAAAAAATTAAGAAATTCGCTACAAGGTGTTTTTGAATTTTTACTTGTCAAAATAATTTCAGAAGTATACAGTTGTTACTTCAATTTCATATTCTTAACTAATGTCAATTTTTATTTTTTTTTTAAGTTAAATTAAATGTTCAAGTTGTAAACTCAACTGTTTTGTATTGTTGGATTGTGTGTACCAATTCAGGTGTTTCGTGGATGGCATTTAATTAAATCTTCCAACATCTAATCAATTTTTATTAAAATCATATCATATCATTGACAAATATCTGCTTCAATGGATTAGAAACTACCTTTCGGACCGTTCATTGGATGGGTTTTAAGTCTTACTTAAGCAAAATAAATGCCGGTGTGCCACAGGGCTCTGTTCTGTGTCCATTTGTTTTTTTATTTTATCAATGGCCAAAAGCAAAACTTCTAATTCACTTAAGTGTTTCGCTGACCATAGCACCTCGATTTTTTTATACTGATTTCCAGACTGACTTTCCTCCTCTTTAGATGTAAAATTGCAACGTAAATATATGATAAGCTCATTAAATTATGATTCAGTTCAGACACTATTGTCAATTGGGGAATTAAGACCAGCGTGGTGCCTTAAAAATCCAATCCTGGCATCTTGTCCCCAAAGTCTAAAAAAGAAGTCTGATTGAACATAAAAGCAACACATTCGTGCACTTTAATTTTATGGGTTTAGAATTGTTATAAATTTTATGGATATTTCGACTAAACCAAACCCGACGATACCCAGCTATAAAGTTTGGTCGAGATTGGTCATTTTATAGGGCTGCTCTTTGACATTCCTTGGTGCAAATATCGGCGTAGGTCGTACAGCTTCTTATAATCATAAATAATATGTAGGCTGTTCCAGGTGTGGTTACTTTTGGTATAAAAACAAAATTACAAATTTTTACTATTCAGCTTTTTACATTGCATTAAGAATACTTAAAAGGCTGTCATCCTAATATATTGATGGTCAATATGAAATTAAATATGTATGCAAATGACTCTGTACAAAAGTTTTACAGTAACTTCTTTTAGAGTAGGTATCTTTATTCTTTATTGCAATGACTAATAAATCTTTCACTTCATAAAACCCTTTATTGAGACAGTTACACACCTTTTTCCAACTAACCCTTTTTTGAAACTTTTATAATCCTGAACAAATTTTAAACATTTCTAATTAGGTAGATTTATATAAAGGTATATAAGAGGAGATGTGTTTATTAAAACTTTCTTAACTTAGGTAAATCCAAAATGGCACATTCGCTATGCTATGGGCCATCATAAAATCCTTCTTCTGCCCAAACCCTTGAGTCAAAGATTTGCACTTTTAAAACTTATAGGTATATGTATATATAGGTTCGAAGGTAGACGACGACTTACATTATATGGAAAAAAAAGTATGCCTGAAAGCGGAAATTGAAAAAAAAAATACTTGGTTTGCTGAAACTATAACGGAAACGAATTTAAGAGCCAAAAAGAAACCTTTTGTGGAAAAATCAGAAAATTACTTTCGTGTAAGGAAATAAAATAAAAACCTAAGTGAGATTTTATATATAAAGAGGTATACAAAATATTTTATTGAAATTTTGTTCAAGTTGAGAACTTTAAACTTAATCCCATAAAATAATTTACACAAGTGGATCACTAAAACACTGGGAGGAATTGTTGGATAAACTTGAGAGGAAGTATTGTTTTTTAGCGCAAAAGCTATAACGATAAGTAGTTCCATAATAAAACTATAAAAGAAAATCTTATCTGTGTCGAAAATGGGTCTAACGATTCTCCTATAACGTTTTGTACTTGTTTTGCAATCAAAAATCAAATCCGAGATTTAAATTAAACGATAAAAGTCAATGATGTTCAAAGAAGAGACAGGTGGATTCAGGTTTCTTTCAAAACAAAAACCTGTCTATCATCATCTCCTACTCTCACCTTACCGTCCGAGGTGAACATCGGATGCTCAACACTGGATATTGAGTTTCAATCTTTTTTGAAGGTTATCGAGTAGCAAACTAGAGAAGGAGGAAGTAGTGTTTCTACTTAGCCACTTCTTCCTACAGGCGATTAGGGACAAATTCCTTAGATGGAATCGAAGAGTCGTGTCTTTAGATAAACTTTCGTCAGTGGGACTGAAATATTAAGGTCCAGTTTTTCTGTGCTGAATTAACTCTGAGTTAAACTAGAGTTAGTGATGCATTACACCTCTTCTGTCCCACCACCATTTTTTAAATTGCATTCAAAAACAATCCGAAAATCGAAGTACCACTGCCGATGACTCTATAAAAGGGCCAATCATTTGGTATAAACCAAAACAAATACCCGTCAACACTCCCTACATCTCTGTAAAGGCCACTTCAGTCATCTCACCAGTGATGCATTAAAATATTAATACCAGTTTTTCTGTGAAATTATAGTTCACACTCGGTTTGAACCGAAATATATATAAGACAACTAACCAAACAAAATTGAGCTCTATTAAAGTAAAAATATAGTACCAATCAAGAGTACTTGTTGAGTACCCTTTTTGAAAGACTTTGATTCCAAAATCGATAGTGAAAGCCCAGTGTTAAGTTATCTTTATATATTTATATATTATATTTGGACAGTAGGAATGTATTGTAAATATAGTTTAAGATAAAAGTGGACGGCGACGCTGTGCCGCGATGACCTTTTTCATAGAAACAGTTTATGGTGTTATTTTATGACATACATCTGTAAACATTATGTTTTATGAACAAGGGATGCGTCGCATCGTCGTTATCCACTTTATAATCCCTATTGTTAGTTTAATATTATAGAAAACTAGAGATAAGATAGGTTAAGAAATGTAAATGTAGTTGTAAGTTAGGTATAAGATTTGTAAATAATTAAGAAAAATAAAAGAGTTCAATTTTAGTCTTTGTAGAAGAAGGACGTGTTTTTCTGCCTTCTTCGGCTCTTGTTTTTAAATTCGTTGTGTGTAAATTGTAAATGGGTGTTCAGAGAACAGTGTTCACCCAGTAACAGTTAGTTAGTATCGTCTGCTACCTCAGACTGTGATTTAGTGATGTATGCTATCTCAGGTAATGATTAAATGAATTCTGATATCTCAGACTGTAATTCAGTGTAGTGTCTGCTACCTCAGACTGTAATTTATTGACGTCTGCTAACTCAGACTGTATATTATTGATGCCTGCTGTCTCAGAGTGTAATTTAGTGACATCTACGTAATCAGACTGATTAAGCGATATCTGCTATCTCAGACTGTGGTTTAGTTTAGTGATGTCTGATATTTCAGACTGTAATTTATTGACGTCTGCTATCTCAGGCTGTAATTTAGTGACATCTGTTTGCTCAGACTGTAATTTAGTGATATTTGATATCTCAGACTGTAATTTAGTGACGTTTGCTATCTCGGACTATAGTTTATTGACGTCTGCTATCTCAGGCTGTAATTTAGTGACATCTGTTTGCTCAGGCTGTAATTTAGTGATATTTGGTATCTCAGACTGTAATTTAGTGACGTTTGCTATCTCGGACTATAATTTATTGACGTCTGCTATCTTAGGCTGTAATTTTGTGACATCTGTTTGCTCAGACTGTAATTTAGTGATATTTGATATCTCAGACTGTAATTTAGTGACGTTTGCTATCTCGGACTATAATTTACTGCTATCTTAGGCTGTTATTTAGTAACATCTGTTTACTCAGACTGTGATTTAAAGATATTTAATATCTCAGACTGCAATTTATTGACGTCTACTATCTTAGAATATTATTAGTGACGTCTGTTTTACTCAGACTGTAGTTTAGTGAGGTTTGGTATCTCAAACTGTTATTTATTGACGTCTGCTATCTAAGACTCTAAATTATTGTCGTCAAATAATTACGATATAATCAGATGTTAAATAATTTTTTTTGTTGCCACAATGCCGAGGATTGTTGGTTGTTTGCAGCACACAACTCGGGCAACGATGAAATATTAAAAAATCAGGTTTATGTATTATGTACTCAGCTTCAAGTGATAATTTCTATAAATCAACAGAACTGTCCTAGATTTAACTCTTTCCTTATTTTCCCTCCATTTAAAAAACTTCAATCTCCCCCTTGTACAAAAAAAACAAACCTACCTAACACATTTCATAATAAAACTGCACTCACTCTAGATTATGTTCTCATGCTATTCTCTTCATCAAGTGAATTAAATTACAACATTTTTTATTTATTAAAATTCAAAAACCAACAAAAATCATCCTTTTCTCAAATCGCGTTGCCAAAAGATGGCACCACATAAATGTATGCGCACATGTATAAATATTTACTACGAATTCATGAACTATCCAATCTCTCGCTTTTTTGTGTGGGTTTGTTTTTGTGTGTTTGCGTCTGTTTATGTGTATATATTATAGTGTGTTGATTTTTCTATACGGACCTTCATACATGCTCTATAGTTTTAGTTGCCCTTTCTCTACATTAACATATATATAAAAAAAAAAACGGAACAAACTTGTTAAATTTTGTTAAATCTTTTTGTTTTTTGTTAATTCCCGCAGCTTCTCCGTAGCTATAGTCATAGCTGCTTTAGCGGGTCCACAATGGCTTTTCACAGAGGAGAAACTTCCGAATGCCAACTACAATGGGACGGCGAATTTCAACGCCCAGGATGATGGCGCCTTCATTACCAAATACACAAAGTCCAGTTTATGGATTCTCTGCACAGCCCAACAAGGTGAGTCAAAGGGGGTGGCATGTAGATTATATGTGTAGAACAGTAGGTAAATATATACATATACTATTTTATTAAGCTACCATGTAAAAAGTAGATGGTGCTGAATAATGGTGATTTATGCACTAATTGAATTGCATTAAAGTAACGAGTCCTTTGGTTCCGTGGGAAATTTTTTAAACCAGACAAGCCGTACAACAAATAATACAAAATACCTTTTTACGCACTGAGTTTTTTTTTTCTTATACTGATTTAGTAGTCCTTTTTAGGGGAATTTCATCTAACAAATCCAAAGGTACAGACTTATTAGTCTCAAGGGTTGTTGGTATGGTCGTTTGTAGCACATTTCAATTATATTTGTTCGTCTATGTGTGTCGTCATGGTCAAAGACTGTAGTGCAATCAAATCTAGGTCACTAGGCTAATTATGCAGCTAAATCCAAAGTTAACATAGATTTGTATTGTTTATTAAGTATTATATTATGTTAATCCCCTTATAGGTGATTTCGTTCCTTTACATTTTTCCACTAATCAAGAAAAGTGAAATCCCCCGGTTAAGTAGTCAAAGAGTTATTGTTCAAAGTAGTTGTATACTGTCGATTGAGCTAACAAAACATGGGTAATCTATAGACAACTAGTCTTGGTGGTCATAATGAATGGCTTAAGCACCAGCTGAATGTTTTCAAGGACTTGAAAATATGAATAAATTTCTTACCTGCTTTCTCTAGTAGTGTTCCAGAGATTTAGCACCCCTTTTAGGAAGATAAGAAGTTGTCCTTTTTTTTATTTAATTCTATTTCTATTATTTTTTTTGTTCCAGCTTATAGAGCATGAGAGATGTGATCACTTTTATCGATTGGAACTATGATTTTCTAACACTTAATGAAAAAGTTATGTGGCACAAACCATTTTGTGGACTTATGGACCACCCAAATTTAAATTTGGGATAAGCCTTTCGCGACTTTCGACTCTCAAAATAAAAATTGTGTGCAAAATAGCTCGTGTAGAACCAAATGACTAACAACTCTCAACCATTCCTGTATGCATGTTATCGGAAATAATGGAGGGGACCTATAATTTACTTACGAATCTGTATACCTAAGGTGAGAAGCAGTTTTTGTTCCTTCATCATTAAAAATAGATACCTACACTCAAATAAGTTTTATCGAATTAAACGATCAAATTGGAAGAAGATTTGTTTTTCATTTGGGACTTATGAAGGTACATATGTATGTCCTAACGAAATTCCCAATGGGAAATATTCAATTAGAGTCTTATGTCCTTGCCTCCGCCGCACCGCCTTAACAATCTTAAGCCTGTGGATGTTAGTTAAATTTTGCTATTTTCAAATTGACTTTTGAATTATTATACACTTGATATAGATATCAGCCTTTGACTATAACTTATCTATACGAATTTTATACTATATGCCCTTGAAAGCAGCAGCGGCGCGGCGGCGGTGTTCCGTCGTCATCATGTGGCTGTATAGTGGTCATGGAAAAGGTGGCTGCGTGCTTGGATGAGGAAAATGGTTTTTTCTTATGGGAATATTTTTTGCTTGTAATGAAGCTTTGGGGAGTAATCGCCGCCGTAGGTGGAATTTTTTTTTTTTTTTCAGAAAAAGGTGATTACTTTTATGTCGGTAGGTAGTCAACACACATTTAACAGATTAATTTGTGGAAGAGATTCTTTTTCAGGGTTTTATTTTTTTTTTCATTTTTGTTTGCATGCGGTACATATTTGAGAGTTTAACCTGAACAAATATCAACCTATTTAAGGCTTGAATGTTTTGATTAAATAATAAATCAAGAAGCGGGAGTCAAATGAGATATCTCAAAAAACATATTACATCATACATTAAGAGAGATTTATAATGTTATATCTTTTTTTAAAAACATAGGTTGAAAGGATAAATTTAAGTATGGAACGCAACAAAATATTCCTATTTAATAGGACTAAAAAAACTAAAACACTAGATTAGTTTATCTTTCGGATAAATTTATCTTTTGGTAAATAAACTGTCAAATTTTGTATGGGAAATGGTTTACGCAAATGGGATAAAATTGTCTAAGGATTTTGTTGCGGAAACTTATACAAATTTATTTGTATAAACTTATACAAACGTCATTGTGACAGCTGATTCAATTACGCAGCATTTATCCAAATAAATAAAGAGGACGCTCACGCAAACTTTTGCGTTTTTAACATAATTGGTAAACTTATCTCGTTGCATGAATACCCTTACTATTATTATTATGTATTATATAAAGCTCATAAAATCCTAATTACAATACTTTAATTTCTAAAATTTTGTTTAATAATAAAATTTAAAATTAAAAGATCTAAATTTAAGAGGAAGATTAAATCTCTCTATCTCTATCTCTAGCTCTAAGCGTACATCGAAATTTTTTTATGTTGTCTTTCCATCTTTTATTTTCTTCCCAGGTTCCCAATCAGTTAAGAGTTTTGTCCAACGATTGTCTTCTCACAATAGTTTTTAAAAAGAAAGTGCTCGAAGAAAATACTTAAATATGGGACTCCTAGGTATTAAGGCAGTAGATTTGTTGGACTACATGCATATCTTGGTACAGCTCATAAAGTGAGTTGTATCTTTTTTTCCTTTCGCCTTTGTCGCACATAGGAACAAATATATCGGTCAAAGAAAGAACCCATCATCAGTATCAGCTTTCGCTTTCAGTTTATCGTCCAAAATTCGGTTTTATAGAACGTGCATTTTGTTTTAGGCTTGAGGAGTTTGAACTCGAACAGCGATTTGCCAGGGACGGATCGTCATTACGATTTCGTTTGTGTATAGTTAATTTTTATTTCTATGTTTTTTTTTTTTATTTCTTAATTTGAAGTTGGTTCTATTTATTTGTTGATAGCATTTATGTACTTAATATTTGCCTCGTTTACTTAAAGACAAACTAGTTTCCCCTGTTCTTTTATTACCCTAAAAAAAACTCTATTACAGTATAATTGAAGTTGCTAATAATGTCAATAACACCATTCTGTTGAAAATAACACTTTCAGAACAAAATTGAAGAAGTTACATGAAAGCGCTTCTCCTTGTCGATGCTGGCACCGTATTTTTTTGAATTCCACGCAACATGACTGGATCAGTTCTACCTGGATCCCGAGTTCATCCATCGCCATATACATCTCCTGACGAATATTGAAGTCGCTAAGTCAGGATTTGAAATTGATTGTTATTTTGCAAGTTTTTTAATTTGAGTGTGTAGATTTGATTTAAATTCGATCTTCCGGTTTAGTCAACCTCTTCTGAATTGGATGAAGAAATAGTATGCTCATATTTAACAGCTGTTGAAAATGCAACTTGAATAGTTCTAATATTCCCTTTGCTTCAGTGACATCAAGGTTACATTGCAGGTTTTTTTTTCTAAATCCTTCGGGTGTTGTTTCGATCGCAAGACCTTTTAATTAACTTGAGATAGGAAACTGCGTACTTTTTCTTTACAAGATCACCTTATTCGATACTTCTCCCTCGCTTCTCTTGTTTCGCTTTTCAATATTCAATATTCGTATGCTTATCTTCTTTTCTAATGAACTGCAATTTAATATTATCTATTGTTTTTTGTACGGCTTCAACTTTAAGTTGATATTTTCAATATGCATCGTATGCTTAAGCTGGAGCCCTGAACTTTCCAAAAGTTTCTGATGACGAACGTTTCAGATGTTCCGGTTACAGGCAGGCACCATATTTGAAAGCTTCCCAAACGCGGGTGAATATATAAACCAGCTGTTATCGATATCATTAGAGCCTACTGTTAACGTAACATTAGTAAAACTTTATTTATGTAATCATTACCAGTCTCTTTCGGAAAAATAAAACCTACTCCGTGCATCAATCTGTACCCCTTTATTTCCCAGAAAATACAAATTTATACCAATTCTAGTCCAAAAGTTCTGTCAAAAAAATTAAAACTGGACTTAAATTAAGAAGTAAACGAACATTTCGTCAACGAATCGATCAATTAAAGTGATAGTTTGATATGCAGCAACAGGACAGTGCGGCGCGGCGTGATTCTGAATTCAAGTCACTTTGTTTCAAAATTTTAATACAGAATATACATTTTGTACCTTTTTCAAACCTAGCAGTGTTACGTTTGATCGATCTAGGATCTCCTACTCTTGAATGAATGAATGTTGGAGCCCGTGGCGTGATGTTTAGTGCGTATAGGACAGTTACGCCAAAGGTCTTCGATTTGATTCCCAACCTACACCCACCACCTAAAAAAAACAGAAATATTTTTCACGGGTTATTGCCTCTTGCAAGGAATTAAAAAATTCTCCAAGAGTTTCTCTTGTCATGAAAAAGTACTTCTCACCTTAGCCATTCGGATTTGTTAGAAAATTGTAGGTTCCCTCCGTGCATTCCCGCCAATCACACGCAAACAGAAATGGTTGCGATTTGTACGTCAGTAGGCTCTGCTTCTGTCGCGCCATCAAATTTATTTATTTTATTTTTACTCTTGAATAAATGATGAAGCTGACCAAAAACCACATTGAGATTAAGTTATTCCATCACAAAAGACCAATACATCTCGAATCGTTTTATAGCTGTATCATCAGGTAAAATAGCATTTTAATAATAACCACCACACCAGGCCAAAGAGCTGAAATCTACTGCAGTCTTCATTTACAGTAATCCCAAATCAATATCAAGTTTAAAGGAAAGACTACCAATGCAATAGCACACAGTACAGCATCAGCACACGGCGGTGGCGGTGTGGCGGCCGCCTGGTTACATGGAATGATGAGAACCGTTAAATCATTTCACAGCCAAACAGTCAAAAAAAAATAAGGCAAAAAATACAAACTAGTACAAGCAGGAACTACTTCCCGTCATAAGCAAAGGAAACCAACAGAAATCAGCTTCCTTTCTGCTGAAAGTCTATCAAAATCATTTCCTTCGTCAACAAATCCAATAAATTGTCATGGTTCCCTTGTGGAATCAAGAAAAGAAGACGTTCTCGGGGGCAGATTGCTGCTTTATACCATCACAAATATACAGCTCTTTGCTCCTTGCATTTTGCAGAATTCCTTTTCAACGAGGACGTGAATGCAGGGAGCAAAAGCCGCAAGTCTACCAGCTAATGTTGCTACACAGTTGAATGATGCTCTTGCCGAAGCAACCCAATGCCACAGCAGCTTCTCATGTAAGATCAGGCAATAATGCGGCACTTTGTATCCTTCTGTGCTTGAAACCAGGGGATACGATATGATGCTATAGTATTGCCTTGCCTTACACCCATTCAGGGCTCTTTATCATGTTGGGGTGGGGTGGGTGGTATGTAACAACACAGCTTAGGAATACCATGTCGTCGTAAAAGTAGGAGCAAAATGAATTATGGCCTTCATAAAGATGCCTTTGGCGACAACTACAACAACGATCCTACCACCACCACCACCACAACCACCACCGCCGCCATTGCCGCCGATACCAACGACTACGACGAAGACTTGTTATAAGAAATAAGCCCTGGTTTCTGGTGGCAGGCAAGCAAGACATGGCGTCAACGGTTTCTTGTTGCCAACACCTGAGGCCCTGTGGCATTTCCTTTTCGCACTTGCAAATTTGAGCTCCTGCTAAGAAGATTTCTTTATTTTATTTTTTTTTATATTTTGCCTTATGCGTTTCGTGACTGAGCGAACAGTGAGCTGAGCATGTATGTAGGTGGGGTTTGGCTTGCAAATATGCACTTTATTCACCGCCACTATACAATTTTAGTTCTTTAGTGAAGTGAAAAAGAAAGAATAAAAAAAAAACTTATCTTTGCGTGGGAAATTGAAAGTGTAATATTATGATGTGGTGGAATTATTAGTTCTCATTTTTCTTCACATGCAACAAGTCTGTCATCAGGATTATATGGAAACAAAAATAAAGCATTGCACGTCAGAGGAATATTAATCAACTTTTAAATGGAAATTGCAACGGTTTGTTGCTGAAAAAGTGGATAGTAGTGTTATTTTATGATGAATTTTGAATTTGAGAAGTGAATTCCAAGCAACGTGGAATACCATCGGATTTTTAAGACGAATGCTCTTTAGTGTAGCATGTAGTTCGACTGGAAAAAAATAATTCAGAGAAAATCGTTTAATTTTGTTTAAAATAAGTTAGCTATTATTTAAAAAAATGATTGATTGACAAGTAGAGTCAAACTTTTTTATTTATTTTTTTTTTAATGGATTTATTTATTTGTTTGTTTATTTATCTTTGTATTTATTTATTTAATTTGATATTTTATTTTTCATTTTTTTATTTTTTTATTTATTATTATTTTCTTATTTATATATTTATTTATTTATTTTTATATTAATATGTTTATTTATTGATAAATACTTTTTTATTTAATATTTAATAAAATTATTTATTTATTTTAAAAATTAAGGGAAGACAAATTTTAAAAACATTTTTTTTTTAAGATTACGTTTTTGAAATAGAACAAGAAAATATTTTTGACCACTACTACGCCCACATTTTTGTACGCACTTTTCTTACATTTGGGTTTTCCCATCAAGGTCACTAGAAACTCAAAATTATGCAATTGAACTCTATGAAAGCTAAGAAACAATATGCAATTTTTTTCTCTATCACGGCCACGCCCATGCGTGAAAGAAATTCCTTTCATTGAATCTTTAATCTTGGAAACAACTCTACAATTTTTTATGAGTTTTCTCCCTACTCATTAATATTCTTACATATTAAAGATGTTATAGGAAAAATATCTTAAAATGAAGACATGATATGCGTAATTTTTCCCACCTACTACCACACCCACTTTTCTTATATTTGAATGTTCTTTAAAAAAAAAACGTTGACACAAACCTTAAATTTTGTAATCAAAATCTCTAGAACCTAAGAAACAACAAGTATGATTATTTCCCAGCCCAATGCCACGCCCATCTCTGCTTATGAATTGAATCCAATAGTCTCGGAAACCACTCAACTGTTTGGTATAAAATTTTTATTTTTTGTTTTTTTTTTTACTATAGGTAGGATGAAGGTTTAAATAAAATCCGTCCAATGCCATGCCTATTTTTCTTTCGTATGAAAGAATACTGATAAAAGAAACAATCCAATATAATTAACTTATAAGCTCTTTATTATTTTTTGTTTTTGTAAAGAAATAATTTAAAATGTTGTTTAAATTATTTGGTATAAGCAAAAAACATCGAACACATTGCACTACAAAATTTAAATTATCACGCACTAATTAACGACAAATTATTTAGCAATAAATCTTTCGCTGTAACAAGTTTTTACCGCTTTTTGAAGGTGTTCTGCGATAACTGGATATAATTAAGCAAAAAAAACATAGAACACATTGCAGGACAAAATTAAAATAGTGAATCTCAGAAAAAATACAAACATTTTTGTGTATGCGGTTTAAATTCTCTTAAATGGCGCCCAACCGATTTCTGTTCGTTGGATTATATCATTTTGGCTGAAAGTAGTATTTTCTGGTTTTAAAAAAGTCCATTCAAAGACAAGGTCTAGTTTAATCAAATTAATTCTGTACCTTTTTTGCGAAAATCGAAATAAAAAGTTTTCAAATCAAGTAATTAAGGATTATTCAAAAATTCAAAGTTATTATTTTTTCCTTCGATTAATTTAGAACAAAAAAAAAAAACAAAAAAAATACATATCTACAGTATACAAACATCATAAACCGATGAATACATATATTATCTCTCTATAGGTATACAACCTTGAGCTTTCTTTTGACAAGAAATCCTCTTAATTATTCCAGAGAAAGGACAAAAACCGTCTTCATTATAAATGGAAATGTTAAAAGGTTTTCTTTTCGCTTTTCATTAATTCATATTTTTCATTTTTGTTTCTTTTATTTTCTTTTATATAATTCCATGCGCTGTGCTTCTGTGATGATTCACCTTCTCATTGGACTAACCAACTCGTTTAACATGGTTCCTTTATACAACTTACGCATCAGGAATAGAAACCTACAACTGCATCAAAATCGACTATTTTCCCAAAGAAGGCTATCAGCCGGATCCACACGACTCGACGCCTGCTATACCATGTAAGTATATCCATCAGCAGCAACTCGTATATGTGCCGGGTTTTCGTTCATATGTGATTATAGTAAATTGTAGCAATTCATGTTCAGACAAAAGTGAGTTTATATTTGGTGACCACAAATGGAGATACATATGTATATGCTATACTTTCATTCAGTACGAGTATAGCGGGTCACTGTCAGTGAATTCTCATAAAATTCTTTTCAGAAACTTTCAGCAAGATGTATGTATGTATGTATATGAACCTACGTTTTTGTCCAACCTCTTTTTATTTTGGAAGAAGATATAGAGACTGCGAGACTGAGACTGGCACATGACACATTTTTGGTGCATTGAAAATGTCTCTTGTTCTTGTTTAATGTTCGTTTCCTATGGTTGTCGCTTGAAAACTGGAGATGCTTTAATTCAATGCATTTGGCAAATTGCAGTTCTTGCGGGGGTTGACTGCAGCTGCTGAGCCAACGTCCTTGGACACTTGATGTATTTATATTTTATATATTTTTTTGGGAACATTTTTTCTTTAGCTAGAATTTAGTTTTATGTGATATTGAAAATCTTTATGTAGCAGATTACCGGATGATAAATGACAAGTTCCTGTGGGCGGAGGAAATGAATTGAATTTTTTTTTGTATTTCATTTTGTTTTATGTACATATTTATGTATTTATATATATTTATTTATAGTGAAAGGACATTTTTAATGCAATAGAAAAAAATTTTTATAAATATCTTGTGGATTTGGAAAGAGCTTAGGGGACCTAATAGCTTTGAAGACAAACGATAATATGATTAAGTATACTCTTATATTTATTTTGTGTCCTTCAGATGGATTGCTTTTTGATGCAATTTTATTCAAATAAAATATTATTTTATTTCAAAGCAAATAAAAAAAAAGGATTTAGGACAAAGTAATATTTATTTTAAATATCCTCAATGATTCATGATTTTATCATTCATAATATAAATAATTATAATAAAATTAAAAAATTAAAAAATTAGAATGATTTATTTTTTTATTTTTATTTATTATTTTACTTTTAATCAAACTTATTATCACAACTTTTTTATTTTATTTTTAAACTAATGATTTGCGACGCGTTTCGGAGTGTGTCTACTCCATCATCGGGCGATATAAATACTTATCAGCTGGTTGATGTTGTCAAATTCAAGCTTTCTGCTGTCTCAAGCTTCGGTTTGTTGTTGTTGTTGTTTTTTGCACATTTAGAGGTCGAGCTTTTTGTGTGGTGTTATGTTGTCCTTTTTCGTCTAGTTGTTTGTTCATACCTGATTGCAGTTTCGTATAATGTGTTTGTCTTAAATGTCAGTTTATCGTTCAGTAATCTGTCTTGTTCTATTTTATAAGCTTTGTAAATTTCATATTCTTCTGTCGCGTCTAATAGTTTGCCTTTTTGACATATGTGTAATGGTGTAAGATTTGTTTTAAAGTCCGTGTAATTGTGGTTATTGTCGATTAGATGTAAAGCGAATGTAGATTTGGTGTTTTGTTTAGGTTTGTGTTCTTTAAAAAATAACAATAAGCGGTAAAGTTATATCGCCCGATGATGGAGTAGACACACTCCGAAACGCGTCGCAAATCATTAGTTTAAAAATAAAATAAAAAAGTTGTGATAATAAGTTTGATTAAAAGTAAAATAATAAATAAAAATAAAAAAATAAATCATTCTAATTTTTTAATTTTTTAATTTTATTATAATTATTTATATTACGATATAACACAACTTGGAGACAAAACCCCAAAAAATGCATTATCATTCATGTCTTTTTTATAATTTATTACCATATCTGAAATCAAAGATGTATATTTCTCAGGCTCTTCTAACAATTATTTCATGCTCTGATGAAAATGATAAAATATTTAATACTCCTTTATAAATTACGATATTGTTTTTTTTTTCATATTCTAAAAATCATAATCCGTTTATTCTTTTTGCTTTTAATTTAAGAATCGATACCTTTACTGGCAGCATAAGATTATTGTAGATTATTGTAGAACATGCACTGTCTTACGCGTGAGGAGTTTTGAATCCATCTGTTTCACCAAATTTCGATTAACTCTTTTACAATACTCCAAATCATATCTTAGATAGTTGTGATGCACTTGTGCATCAAATACAAGTAAGTATATCTGAGACGACACTAGATAGAACAGAGAGAATTACTCTCCCTTAAAATACTCCAAATACTGAAGTTCCTCAAAGGAATTAATTTGGAAGAAGAGCTGTAAATGAGCACCCTAATTCAGCTCTAATAGCTCCAAATATTCAATTATCATTCATTCATTCATCTATTTATTTAACTCCTTAACTAATTCGATGTTACTGCTATCAATAGTTTGGTTTTGTCCTAAGTAAAGTACAGACATCCTGTGTATTTGTTGAGAGCGAGTACTTGGTTGGATCCTCGTTGTTTTCAAGACCGAATATTTTCGCCGGTTCTTCAATCACCGTGAAGTGACACGTGCTGTCGATAGTGTCTATATCCATACCCTATTAGATGGATGAGTCTCTTGAGGATAATGGATGCTTTAAAGAAGATAAAAGAAGGTTGTGAGTCTGGACTTGAAATTCGTTGGGCTCTTTTCCGGGCCTCGATAGTTCTTGCAGTAAATTAAATCACCTTTCTTGTAAACGGGCCTTATGGATGGACAGTTCAGTCCTCGAGAATGCTTTCTTCCACACATATTTTGCTGCTGATTTGATACATACATCCTAATAACAATATTTAAAGAACTCTGTTACATTCTGGAAAGCCATTAGTTCCTGTAGTCTTGTTGTTAATAACCTTTTTTAAAGTTAAACCTTCTTCTTCTGTACTGGGTACTGGAACTCGTTCTTAATTGATTGGAATTGAGTTATCTTCTTTCCCTATAACACATTCTACATGATGCCAATAAAGCTTTTGTGTTGTTGTAAGCTCTTCGATCTTCTTGAGCTGGGAGACTGATAAGAAGACACTTCGTATAAATAATAGGGTTCAATTGCTCTCTGTAGACTCTGGTAATTACAGGTAGGTTATAAGCATCAAACATAGAATTTCCTCTTCTGATAGCCGATTTCCACTTTATTTTTATTAGACAGTCGAGCTCTTAATATCAAATTTAACGTTAACCGCTCTTTAAAGATTTTGAGGTTAAGATACTACAAGACAAAGACAATCTTGTTTGAATCACGCGAACTTTCAAATAAGGTACTCATTCGAACAAAATATTGCAGGAAATCCTTCCAGGGCCATATAAATATTTATTTATTAAAATCTTACACAAAACAACTATTGATTGTCATAAGTGATGCCATATTTTCATTTTTCGTTTTATAAAATTTACATTAGTTCTCAAGGGAGACAGTTCATCGCATCCATATTACAATTTATTTTATCTCTCTTTTAAACAAAACAAGCACAAAAAATCGAGATAATATTCTCTTTCTCTCCCCAATCGGGAAATGGCGTTCAATTTAAACTATATGCCTTCAAATATTACAAAACTGTGTACCTACATAAATTATTATATTCCCAAGAAACATGCTGCCGGGAAACAAATAATAATTTGCAAAACAACAACACCAACAATATATACCTACAGCCGCACCGAGGCTTTCACTCAATATCCGAGCTCTAAAATTGCTAAAACTCCTTGTATAAGAACATCATCATGAAGCATTGTTTCTCTATGCATAAATTCTTCAAGCCAATTCGTCGAAATATCAAACTTTTGACGCGGTAAAATTATTCAGCGTAAATCTCATAATTTTCTTTGACTTTGGTTTGAGAGCCCCAGGCAAACAAGCAAATAACATTAAACAAGACAATCTAAATTTATAAATGAAACATCGTTCCATAACCTTCAGCTACTTTTCTGCCCGTATATATACATCATTGGCTTCGACAACATCACCCCCAAAATGGATATTGTAATTTTCCTAAATCCTTATGGGGCCTTTGTTTAGGGATTACTATAAGGAAGACTGCCGAAGAATTTCCCAACAACCTCCCTCTACCAGTACCAGTGCGACTATGACGACGATGACGGCTGCAAAAAACTTATGCCGTTAACTTTTGACTAATTAAACTTTCGCCAAGTTCAACTAACAACGCACTATGATCTGTCATCGGGCTGTCATTGCACTTTCATCTCAGTCATTTGCCGAACACAATTATCATCTTTCACCGCATTCATCCATCCATTTATACGACCACCCGGCCCGTGCCACCCTCTATTAATGGTATACGATTCCGCACTGTGTTAGTTGTTGTCTGATGCTGAACTTGCCTCCGGCTGATAACTTATTCATTCGGTTATCCTGTGTCGAGAAATATTTGTTCCTAACTATACGTATGGCAATTTCAAGATGAAACTTTAAACTCAATTTATGTCGGTGTGTCATTGGATGCTATAATAATTTAATTTTCATTTTTCAACTATTTTTTCAAATAAAAGAAACATCAACTTTATTTTCGCAAAAAAAAATATAATATTTTTTAGCTGATTTATCAAGTCATCAAGAGTGAGAATAGGTATAGGTTGTTTTCTGTTGTCAGTCTTTGTAGACGTTACACTCATAGTCGGCTGTATATCTGGTATAGGTGCCTTCCCTTCTTTAATGTATAGAAGAATTTAATTGCATTTAAAATAAAGTTTTTATGAGGGAAATTGCTTCGGAAAATAGGAAAATTTTGCCTTTGAAGGGAGAGAGAAGAGACGATCGATGAGTTTATCACGCGCTTTGAAAAAGAAAATTGCGGTAATTCATTTTGATTTCCGTTTTTTTTTTTTTATTCTGCAATGATTTCCCTCCAACAAATTGAAGTAGAAATTAGGTTGTCTAATTGGAGAATTGGGTTTTGAGGTAAGATTTTTTTTGAGTTTATTATTCGAAACTTGGATGTTATAGAAATAGAAAATAAGTTGGGAACGGTAAGGAAGAAAGAAGAATGTTATAAGACTGAATCGGTTATATGAAAGCAATAACAAATAGAAATAATATGCATGCTAAAAAAAGTTATAATTATCGAACTGGTTATAATTGTACAATATATAATCGGTATTGGAACCTCCTGGCATTGAAATATCGAGAGCAGACTAACTGCCTGACCACTATGGATACGGAGCTGCAGCTGGAATAGCTGTCAAAATATTCAATACATGCAGTCGGTGCTGCAAGAGTTCTCCAACTTTTTTTTTCACGTGCAGCACTTTTGACGTTTCAATTTGTATGGAGAAAAAAAGAGCCGGACAAAAATATTGAAGCTTGTTGTGGTTATTTGGTTGGCGAAAAATATTATTAATTAAAAGAAAATTATTGGAAATAAAAAAAGTGAATAATAAGACCGTACTTGTTTTTTTTTCATTAAAATATACAATAAACTGTACAGCTGCATTGTGGGTACATACAAAACATAACGTACGACACATTTTCACAAATGTTGCATCTCCAGTTCTAGTTACAGCATTCTATTGTGTTCAGGCAGTAAAGAGGTGTACATATATTCATTATACAATACATAGATATGTATTTATGAAAGAGCCTGATCCCCTAGTTTGGTTACGGAAATAATCGAAGTAAATTCATAAAATAAATGAGGGACCTAAATGGATGCCTTGTAGAACACCAAAGTTAACATAAAATTGAGAAAAATGGAGATTTCTTTAATTAACATCTATTCTCTAAATTATAAAGAAATACACATTAGAAAAAAAATTCATTAAACCCTCAAGCAATTTTTTTTTTGGGTTATATACGATGTATCGAAAGTTTTGCTAAAGTCAGTTTATCTTCAGCTACTAATATCTTCAGCGTAGATAAGCACTCTACGGGATTTAACTATTGAAACAACACATTTAATAGAAACTATAAAGTGTAATGGGCCTAGGTTACTCCCTTGAGGAATACCAGAGTATGCGTTTACCAAACAAAAAATTATATCTCTAAAAAGAACTTGACCCATTTAACGAAATCTGAAGGCATAAAAAAAAATATGGACCTTTTTTTTTAAATAAAATACAGTTATATAAGTATATAAGTATATATATATATATACAGTTAATCTAAGAAGATTCATTTTGGAAGTTAATTTAAGGTTTGCAATTGAATTAAAAACTCTTAAATAAAAAGCAATAGCCTCAAACAAGTAAGGTAAACATGAAAATTTGGCTATTGGCATATATTTGAAACATCACTTGTTTTAAAGTATTCTGGAATAAAAGTTCAATGGGTTCCACCAGAATTTTGCAATAGATTCAAATATTCTGTCAGTTTAACTGAAAGTACCGTTTTCCAGTCAACAATGAAGACAATCAGCTTTGAGAAAAGCTATTTAAATGATTAAAATTGTTTTTGAACGAAATCATTTCATGATTTTCGTAAATTATCGGCTAAATGGCCTTAAACTGTTTTGGAATAACAGAAAGTTTAGCAATATGGGGGTGATTTATGATTGCTTTCATCTCAAACAAATTTCGAGGTTTTAATTAAATAATATATAGAAATACGAAGATGGCAAAGCTAAAAAATTGTTTGTGTGTACTTTGAGGTAGGTACTTATTTTAATCTGAAACAGAACATTTAAGTATATGCATGTAATTACTAATTAACTAAGTATAGAAGAGAAATCCGAATTTTGTTTTAAGCTCAACTTGAATGTGTAGTTGCCATTCGAAGAATTTTCTCGAAAGAAACTCCATCGATCGAGGATACCAGGTTTTTGCCAAAAAAAAATCTCGTAATTGAAAATGGGCTTTCGCGCTTTTTTTTGTGAAAATTGTCTTATTTTTTAACTATTCCCAAATATTTTTTAAATGGTTTAATCTAATTTTGGTCTAGTAATTTTAAATCGTTCAACAAATATTACGTTTACGAAATTTTATAAAAAAAAGTTTTTTTATGAGTTAAAGCAAGTCCGTGTCATCCAGTTATATGCGACCAATATTTTGGGAGTTTTTATTTTCATTTTAATATTTTCTTTTCTTTTCATTAGAATCGTTTCATAAAAAAAACTTTTGATTTAGCGAATCATACAGTACTATATTCAGCGTTATCAGTTTTGTAAAAACAATTTGTGTAGCGAATTATTTGCTTAAAAATGTTTATGCCTAAAAACCTTTGTAGGTAACTTTGTACATAAAAATATTGGAAATTATGTGCTTTTAAAAATGTATCAAATAAATAATGCAAACAAATATAAAAATTAAAACTACATAACCTCTAAAATACTATGTTGAAATAGCGGCTACGAGCAACCTAGCTCATAAAAGGTAGAGTGCCCCGTTTTGATACAAACGGCATACAAAAACAAGAAAACTAAATAGGTTTGGAGACTCATATATACTCATATTCAACACGGAAACTTTTATCGAAACCTTCATTTTTATTTGGGGTGAGTCGTAGTCTAATTTCTCTGGAAATATCAACTCCAGTTCGTTCTCGAAAATAAACGCCTTTCAAAAAGATGAGCAAAAATAAAATAAAATAATTAATGGTGCGATAGATCATCAAGAATCAGAGCCTTTGTCACTTATATACTCTCAATCTCAACCATTCCTGTGTGCGCACTCTAAACTTTATAATTGAAAACAATTTCATAATAATTAATAGTTATATATTAGGTGCTTGTTGTCAAATTTGCACCCATATAAAGGTGTCTACCACATTAGACACTATACAATAAACATCTCACATTTCTACCATCCAAAGTCATCAAAACTTAAATTAAACACAGCTATTAATATATAATTCTGCATTAATTCACGATTAGTTTCCTATTTCACTTCAGCCAAACGTATACAAATTGCGGTCGTATATTACACCAATCACTTCACGTAAGGTAGGGTAGGTACCTATACACTTACAGTTTATGTGAGTTCGGATTTTGTGTTCTTGTGTGCATATAAACGAGTATATTGAATGGTATAATTTAATTCAAAAGGATAAGCCAGACAAAAGCGTAACCTAACCACACATTATGTTTTCTAAGTCAAACGGAACTTGTTCCTTCATTGTGATCACCATCATATATATATTCCTGTTGTTGGGGGATATCCGCTTTCTTCATCATGTATGGCATTAAGGCTGAGCAGTGTTGCCGAAAGTACTCCCATAGGAGTATTGTACTCCTTTCAACACCTCCGTACTCCTGTACTCCTCCTTTTACATTCGTACTCCTATTTTTTTTTTTAAAACCTAAAATATCTTACACTTGCAGCAAAGTGTAATGTTAACCTTAATAAATTTAATTCACTTCAAATTTAAATCAAATTTGGCAGCATTTTAATCTTCCAAACTGTCGTCGAAAAGGGAATTTCCCTCTTTCTTGTTTGTTTTTGTTTTTCGTTGGCGTGGACGTCTACGTTCAATTTACATCTGTCAGTGCGGTATTTATTTTATGGTTACCTCATTACCTGAAATTTTTGTTTGGTGGTTGTTTTTTTTTTTAGCTCCGTAAATTTGTATGTATTGTTCAATAAAATGAAAAGGTTTGTTAATTAATGTTTGAAATATTGTAATTCCTGTTAGAAAAATTCAAAGTAAACTTTTATTGTATATAGATATTTAGTGAAATTGGATTCCTTGGAGCAGGTAAAGGCAAAAAAAAGCAAATATAACTATGCATTACGCTATCTGCCACAAGACAGATTTTGTGTGATAGAAAAGATATTTACTTATTTTTGTTCTTAGAATTAATAATTTATTTATTTATGTTTTTTTTTTGTAACTGATTTTTTTTCTTGATGATTTTTTTTTAATAAAGTTTGAAGACTAAAAAATGTCTGTACTACTATTTTTTTCAAAATACTCCTCTTTTTTGGCTTCAGTACTACCTTGAAATATTTCTTCCCGGCAACACTGAGGCTGAGACTATATAAGAAGCAGGTAGGAGAAACCCACAATTCAACAAAATCCTGGGTGAAAGAGGAAGTCCAAAAGGCGTTTGAATTCCTTATTACTTCCTTTGATTCAGGGCCGCATTTAAAGAAGGTGTTGTAAGTAAATTCTTACTGATGGGTAGCATAGCCCCAAAACCAAAATTAAACTAAACAACCAGTGGCCACGTTTTGGGATTTTTGCGTTGTGGATTTTGGATTTGTGCATTTTGCGCTTGGGGATTTTAATATTGTGCATTTACGAATACGAATCCTTGGTATTTAGCCTCGATCTTCTGCACACTACAAATACATCCCTGTTATGGGAATTATAAGCCAGATGAATGGTTGTATGGTGTACATCTAAAGTTAACAGTAAAACATAAGAAGTACGGGCAAAAAAACCGGAAGTGTAAGCCCTCAAGTATAACCCTCTCATCTATTCTTTGCTTACCGCAAACATCCTGAGAAAAACATCACTTCGTTCTGCTACCTATTATGGAAAGATATGGAAGGTGGTGAAGGTGGGTGGATTTGTTGAAGCAACTGTAGTATTACTCCTGTTGACTAACCAATGACTTTGCTAACAACATGAGTTCACAAGGAAACCAATTTTCCGATTTTCCATTTGAACAGCTCCTTAATTTGTCGGATGAACTTATTACCTGTGTGCTCTGCGGTGAAAACAGTGGCGAAAGGAGTTTATATGTACATATGTGTGTATGTGTATTTATGTATTGTGTAACAAAGGTGAAATGTTGAATGGGTGATGATAGATGTCAGAAACGAAGTCGAAGACGGAGACGGAGACGTAGTCTCTTTTGTGTTTTGTGGTGGAATACATTTTTGTTTACAAAAATACACTCGGACGAGACAAATTCTTTAGTGAAACGAACATTCAATTTACTTGAATTGTCGAAGCACGTTCCTAAGGGGAACGTCGTCGTATGGTTGAGAAATTAGATATAGGGCATTTTTGTTGTTGATGCCACTGTTCCAGCTCATTTTCTATATCAATGCGTGTGTGTTCTGTCAAGTAAAATGACATAAATATCTTGAAGTGGAAGTTTGTTGTCTG
This sequence comes from Epistrophe eligans, assembly GCA_951394125.1. Classification (NCBI taxonomy): domain Eukaryota; kingdom Metazoa; phylum Arthropoda; class Insecta; order Diptera; family Syrphidae; genus Epistrophe; species Epistrophe eligans. The sequence continues at coordinate 106,417,842 of OX596029.1, read as the reverse complement.
GGTGATAGCTAAATTCTAGCCCTCTAGAGAACAACAGGCTCATTGATTATTGTGTTAGGGGGTTTGGTATTTTGTTAGGGTTAGTTGAAAACCACACTGGAAAACACATTGCGGCAGCCTTTGATTGAATCATATATAAGTTAATGCGTATAGATATTATGAATGAACACAATAAATGGGTTAAAAAGGGTTAACTATTTTTGAACGAGCACATATAATAGATTTCATCGGTTGGCTGAATTTTAAATTAAATGAGAAATAATAATATACATGCATATATGTATATGAAAAGGGCTTTGAACTTGGTGGCAAATTGATTCATGTTATAATCCCTAATTTTATATTCACTGGTCTGGTGATTCTTTATAAATCATTTAGGAGAGTTTTATTCTTTTGATGTATGCAACAGATTAAATAATTTATAAACGTGTTAAATGGACACGCTGAACTTAATACATTGGCACTTAAAATATTTAAGCACAATTTAAAGACCATTTAATCAAGCATTGAGGAATGGCCTGAGAGAAACGATTGTCCAGAAAAACGATATCTTGGCCCCAGAACATTGTTATCCAGACTTATGATTAAGCAGTGATATGTTTGTATAAAGTGGAATAATTCGACTCAGAATGGCATATCTACCGATTAAAGCAGGCGAAGAGAATCTTTCCAATTTTAATCAGACAAAGTAATTGCTTTTGGGTCACAGAACATTGTTTTGTTTCCACTGGTGTTATGGCTAGTGCGTTGAAATTTCGCGTCTATTCCTCCTAAAATATGTTTCCAAATATATACTTCCTTTTGTGAAGAAGGGATAAAGTTTTCCTCATCGGCCAGATCCAAAAATTTCTTACGATTTTCTTTCCTCATTTCCTGAACATTTTACAGTTTAGAAGTTTTTAGAAAGAAAACTCAAGAAAGACAATTCCAGTTTTTTTTTAAACTAATCAAATTGTTAAAAAAAAATGTTTTAAATAAAGAACTAATAAAAAGTACGCATACGCCACAGTGTATATCTCAATTTAGTAGCCGAAAGTGAAAAAAAAAACGTTTAAATTTTTGACTGAATACTTAGCAATTAACTTTTTAGCAGTTACATATACCTCGATATGGATCATCAAGGTGTCATTATTTGTAACATATTGTGTACACTCCCTGATTTAGTTCAACGTTGTGGTGGATAAAGGCGATCGTAGAAGATTAAAGTAGCGGAAGATTAAATTTTCGGTTTTTGCAAATTATTGGCAGAGTCTGAAAATTCAGAGAAAAATTTTGGGTGAGGCTTCAATAACTAGTTTAATGTATGTACATATGTGTTAAAAATAAATATATATATAACTTTTATTTTAAAATGATAAATGAAGAAGTCACTCCAGCTGTGACTATAGTACAACTTCTTTTTGAGGATATGAATGACCTATTATTCGGAGAGCTAGAAAAAGATTTACTAATCCCATCGGTGTACAAGGATTAAGCCTTGATTCAAGAAATATGTATGCCCATCAAATATAAAAACCTTGACATCAGTTAGATAAACTTTAAAAAAACACAAAAGTGGGCGTATCAGTGGGTGGATATTCGGTCGTCTATTTTCATATCCGAACATTTTATATAAATCAGTGCACCACTATGCAAAGGAAAAAGCCTGGGGAAAAAATCTCAGCATATGCAGGGTCACTTCCTCCTTCGGAGTATTTATCTTCTGTTATAAAAAAGTACCTCTAATGCTGTAGTCTAAAAACAAATACACAGTAATGTTTGATATTGCGCCACAAATTTATTATTTGTTTAAGTAAACATTAAAATTAATTACAAAAACTTTATTAATAAAAAATTCAATAACAGCAGAATTAATAGTAATGTGGTTTAGTGTTGTGGTTCAGTATCCAGATTGGATATATAATCAAGCTTTGCAATTCAATTTGCATACTTTTAAGTTGTATTATTTCCATCACATATTCTTACATAATTATTAATTAAATTAAACTAAATAACACACACAAAAAAGAAACCAAATAAAAAAAAATAATTCCTGGGAAATTTATTATTGGTGCTTTTTTGTATTTAAATATTGTAAATTAAAAAAATACTTTGCTAGTTAACAACTATGTTGTATGGTAACCAAGCCTGGGCGTGTTTGATTTAGCCAATTGAGGTTCACCCTAAACAGCAAACTCGATTTTATTTAAAATTAACACATAGCATTTATTGGAAATTTCCGATTTGTGTTTGGGCCCAAAAATAATGACACCCGTTTCTCGTCAATCGTCATAAAAAATTGTAAGAAATTTCTTATTTTTCAAACAAATAAAATTATAATATTTTGCTGTAAATATTTTTAACTATTAAGATATGCGTTCAGATTTTTGTCTTGTCTCTTGTTTTGTGTCTTACTATCGCTTTAATGTATTTCATTTCCGTAGAACCATTGTCTAGTATGATGCGATGTGCCAGTGTACATAGTGTTACATCAAATCTCCTTTTTATTCCGATTGTGCAATGCCACGGCGGCGCTGTTTCATTGAAATTATCTCCAGTTTTTTGAAAAGTGAGGACATTTTTTCCAGAAAAGGGAAACAACTTTGTTCAATAAAGAGCTTAGGCAAATAATGACAATTTTCAACTCACACACTATTGACGACGATACCTCATGAAACTCTAAAACACAACATACAAGATAGTTTTGCTTCCGGCTTTTATCAAGTAGGGTGGGTGGAACAACGTATGGGTTGGGCCTTGGGGTTTACAGAAAGAATCGGATTGTCCGCAAACGGCAGGTACCGTTATTTTTGTTCTTACAAAAATGAAAAAAAATGTATTGGGCAATGCCCCAAAAACACTAGATACCAAGTGGAAAATCAAACAACCCATTTAGTTTGCCGACGAACTAACAGACAGACATAATTGCGAGACCTATTTTTTCACTTCGATACCATCGTAACGTTAAGTTTAATCAAAATTTCTAGTTCCTCTTACCCATAACTTGCCATATAGTTCAAACGTACCATATGTATGTAATGTGTACAAATATCGCAAGGAAAATGGGTATATGTTTTTAACCACAAAAAATTAAATTATTGGAAATGTTTCTAATGTCATGCTTTACATATTTTAATTGATAGAATTGCTGAATCAAATAAATAAAAAAAATTATAAAATATGTAATATTTGAAATTGAATCTATTGTTTGTATAACGAAATGAAAATGAAATATGTGCAATTTTTTTTTTCTATAACTAACCACAAACCTAATAACAAATTTTAATCATAAAATAAGTATTTTTTACTACTTCTGATTTACTGCAGAAAAAAACCCCTCTGTCGAGTTTATTGTGGTATTTTATGCAAACACTTTACTATACCACCTCGATGTAGGAGGCAAGTTGTTATCCCTATAATAACGATATTACTTCATTTTTAGGAATATAATAATAATAATAAAAATTGCTGATATAAAATTTATAGCAATTTTAAAAGCATTTCGGGATTTGTAAAATTGGTTTACCCTCTGGTTGTCTGGCTTTTAAAATGACTGACCGACATGAGCGAGAGAAATAAAAAATCAGCCCTAAAACTGGCAACTAAAGTATAAACATGTTCAGTTCATGCTTCTGGTATATAGCTTCAAGCAAAGTCCATTGGCCTGAATTATATATATTATAGTGAGCGGCAGAGCAAACAAAATGTAACGAATAACAAAAGGATGATCTGCTTGTTTGGGATGGGGTGGATGGGTGGATGGCAATAAAAACATTACAACAAAGCCAAAAAATGACAATTTCTTTTCTCTCTGTATCCTCGATGGTGTTTGTTTTGTTTTTTTTTTTTTTGCTTTTTTTATATGAGCTCTTTTGTATTGAACAATACAAGCTGGGGTAGTCCATTGACCACTTACCGCTGACAGTATGCACGAATAATCGAAACATTTTAATTATGCTCTAGTAATCAATTTCAAAAACTCCTCTCCCTTTTTTTTGTGTGTGGCATGGCATTATATATAATCGATGAACTGATTGCCAGGCGAAGCATGTTTTTGCTAGCCATACTAAGGGATGCTCTCTAGCACTTTACACAGCTTATATAGTCTGACCGATTATTTGATTGGGAAACAATGAAGTCCTATATTATATGTGTGTGTATGGGAGTTGATGGCAGGTATGATATAAATTGTTTTTTTTTTTTTTGTTCTGGCGTTAATGACACATGATGAGAGCATAGCAGCTCTTCCGGTGGAAATAAAAATTGAATTTTTTTTCTAAAATTAGCTTTTGTTTAGTCCTTGGGCAGTAACTAAAAAGGGTTTTAACATTTTAAAGAAAACAAAAATGACACAAACATGAAGACGATACAATGCGATTTGCAGTTTTAAGCAGTTTATTCTTTTATCAGAATAATGATAGTATTGTAGTCGTAAGGAGTTTATGCTAAGTATATTGAGAAGAAGAATTACAATTTTTGAAAATTAGGTGTGTTTGTAACTTATGTTGAAAAATTATACGTGGTATATATATAAAAGTCTTTTTAAAACACAGATTTTATCTTAAAAAAAAAAAAACTTATAAAAAAAGTAACTGCATTTATTGAAAAAAATCTTCTTTTTTTTGCATAGAAACGAGTTTTAAAGATATAAACTTCACTGAATGACTAATATAATTATTCACTTAGTACTTTAAATTAATAAAAATATATATACATATTATTTGACTAACTTAAAAAAAAAAAAACGTTTATTTTTTGCTAATGAAACGAGTTTTGAAGATAATAATGATATTTTTTAAGTACAATTCAGCAAACAAAAATCTCAGAGCTACAAATTAAAAAAATAATCTGGAATATATTAAAAAAAAAATAAAACGCTTTTATCTTACCCTAAAAGCGTTTTTTGACCAGAATTTTACAATAAGTAACGACAAACTGGGGTAAAGTATCAGGACTAATAATTAAAAAAAAAATTATCTAAAGCATTTGGAAAAAAACGTTTTTTGGGTAAGAAAACGAGTTTTGAAGAAAAAAACGCTTTTTGTATACTCCGTTTAAAGAAAGTAGTTTTTGGAGCTTAAAGTTGTATCACAATTATTTAATATGTAAACAATAATTTAAAGTTTTAATGATTGTATTACGTAACAAAAACGGATTAGTGAATTTTGCATGGGGAACGAACTTAACTTTTTTTTTGATGGTTCCTTTTTGCTGTGGGGGCTACAAACTAAGACTCAAAATGTGAGAATAGACATTTTAACTTTAAAGTGAAAAGTGGCTAAATTTGGTACAAAAAAAACAATACAAATTTATACAAAAACGTCTGCAGCCCTAACCTTTTTTTTAGCATGAACTCGTTTTTTATTGTTTAGAATAAAGCTTTGAAAAAAACGTATTTTACTTAAGAACAAAACCTGGTATACATAAATGGAGCGAAACAAAGACTGCAAATTAAAAAATAATCTGAACATCATTTTCTTTGTATAAAAAGGAATTTCTTATTAAAATAGAAATTGTATTTCACGATAGTGTGAGACAAAATTGGAACAATGACTCAGTTCAAGAAATTAAAATTTTTACAACAAATTTCATTCTAACTGTTTTTTATATAAGTCGATTTTTTCGGCAGGTATTGAAACGAGTAAAAACTCGTTTAATGGCAAAATTTAACAACAGTTTAGCAAAACTCACATAAATTTCAAAAATTAATAAGAAAAATTAAAAAAAGAAATATTATACCCAAATGAGTAAAAAAAAAGCACTACCTACAATTATTTTATGGACTTCAATTTCCACTACACGCAATTGTGGAACTAACTTTTTAACTTTAGAACTTACTTTACGATAAGATTAATGAATATTCAAGACTTACTTAATACAAATGCAAAATTATTTAACATCTGCGTTCGTTTTATACGGTGTGATAAAAATTTAGTGTGTAGGTTGAGTTGAGAAAAAAATCGTATGGAAGGGGAGTCTATTTCCCACCGTTTAGCCAGAAGGCCAATTTATGTAATGTACTTACAATGCCATATTGCCACTTATACCTTTTTGTAAAGCCAGAAATCTTTTATTTTATTTTCAAACACAGTTGTTTTCGAGAACAGTTTTTGAAAAATTAATTTTCAAACTAAAAATTTTGAGGAAAAAAATGAAAACAAAAAATGTCAGCCTATGTATTTTTTTTTTTAATTTTAAGTAATTAAATAATATTTTTGTTTTCAAAATTCAATGCTCTTATTAATATTTAGTCAAAAACAGAAAACCGGATGCTCAAATTTCTTGTACTTTTTGAGAAAATTTAAAATATCTAAATATTTACTTTACTAGTTGTTTTGCGAAATAGGATCATTAAAGGAACTTAAACAATGGATTGAATTCAAATTAAGGGAGACTTTTTTTAGTTTCAATTTTCTCAAAAAGTAGAAGACATTTTAACATCTGGTAAAAAAGAAGAGATTTCTGGGTTTACAAAAAGGTATAACGTGGCAGAGTAAGTAATTCCGTTGTTTTTGAATCATTTTTTTTTATTTTAAGTCAATTTTTTTTATGAAATTGCTCCTCCCGGCTAAACGGTGGAGATTAAACCCCCCTTCCCATTCTTGTCTTGACCCAACCTACTCGCTCTAGCTTTTGTCACACCGTATGCGAATCACCCTGTATATTAAGTATACATATATCCTTTTATAAATACAAAGAAAACCAGAAAAAAGAACATGATTTATAAATTCACTTTCTAGGCGAAATTCCAAATAATATTCCAAAGAAAAAATATCCTTCCCTCGCCAAAAAAAAAAGAGGAAGCACGACAAAGAATGCCTTTCCATCGCTTGAACCACATTAAACCCCAAAAACTCAACACCAACTATTTGAATTCTATATACCTACCGTGGAAGTATTTATTGGTTTGATGTATGATGAAGGACAAACTACAAGATTTCATTTGTGGAATTTAATTAAATCCTCGAACCTTGACTCGTTGGGCGCATCGAAGAATATTATATAACACACTCTTACGTTTGATTATTAAATTCATCCGCATCGCTAATTTATGTGCCACAATTATTGGAATAATGAGTTTTCGCGATCATAAACCTATACCTACTCTGGGGCTACATATGTACATATGTATATGTAGGTATAAGAAACTCACCTGAACTTGTGATGACGACGGCATAGGGTGATATTGTGATTTATTATACCCGATGGCAGCAGATGGCACAGGCAATTTATTTTTATTTCTTCAAAAGAAAAAATTTCCAGATATAAATTTAAGAATATACGAAGAAACTGAGCCTGGAGACAAAAGACGATGGAGGCTTCTTCAAGCCAAATAAAAGCATAATAAAAACTCACTTAAAAGTCCACTCAAATCTAATAGATATATAAAAACAAAAAAAAAAAACGCTATTCTTCTTTGTCACATATCACATCACAATAACGAACCGAAGTGTCTACGCCACAACCTCCATACATTAAACAGCAACTCCATCAGCGTCACCTTAACCCCAAAACCAAGACAAGACTAAAGACGAAGCATGAAAATGAGGAAGACATTGTGCATCATACAAAGCTCCACTTAACCACCAAACTACCTATGTACATATATATACGGCAGAGTCTGTCACTGCTTTCTGATAAAACAGAGTTCTTCAACATCTAGCCAGGAATCTCATCCTTGTACCACCTCCTAAGGACATAAAATGGTGTTTTCAAAAGAAACAAGTTTAGAAAACGCACTGCTTTAGCTTTTGCCAACCAATAGAGTACCCAAGAAAAAGTGAATAATGTGCTTAGGGTTCCGACTCACGTCTGACGTCTCTTCCCATTCATGCAGTTAAATTCATCCTCTTTATGGGTTAAAGACTAGCTAAATGGGCTCTGTGTGCTGCGTTGGTTATGTGTGAATGGCACATTAAGCGACGACATTCATTCATCTTGCCACCAGCTAAACAACCAAAAAGTGACTAAACTTCACCACACTGCCACACCGTAATTTATCTCCTCACACTCCATCGACTTAGAAGAGCCAAGTAAGATGAAGTTAACCATTAACTAACTCCTCATAGCCCTACACCCTGGCTGCAGACTATAGTATACTCTGATAAAAGCTGACTGGCTTTTAGGGTATTGCTGCAGCTAATTTCTATTGCCACTCTTCTGTAATCTTTGCGAGCCCTTAAGTTGACAAGAGAAACAACAGAGTCTGGCGAAAAGGACATCGCTCGCACCCACTTCCCAATTCGGGAGGTACTATGTATAATAAATAAAGAAACTCCCTGGACCAAGACGATACACGACACGACACTCCTGGAACTTTGAGAATAATAAATCAGATGATACAACTTGCAAAACTTCAGCTTTGCATATATGTATAGTATATATGCAGAGTCCATAAACTGTTTACTCAATACTCCATCTATAGCCGGTTTCGATATGATAAATGTTGGCTTGAACTGTTTTCTGTTATATACAGGGCTGGATTTGTTAAACAGGATATGTTAATTGTTTACAAGGCGTCTGTTTATAGAACTTTGAATTTTTTTTATAAAATCAATATTCTTGTCAATTTTTTTGTAGCTATTTATTTCTGCCTTGCAATATATTTATCTTTGATTATTTTATTGGTTAAACCACAACTTACTTTTTACACAACCGTTAACATTTTCACCAAAAAACACGAAAATAAGTGTAACATTTTGACGTCTTCAACGAATTACTTTTAAGTCTGTTTCTTTATTCTCCCGCGGGAACCCGTGGTATCCCGAATCTATTCAAAATGTGTTTTTAATTTTTTTCTGGCAGGGAATGCCAGGGCCTTTGACTTTTATTTAATTTATTTAATTTCCCCTCCAGTAAGAATCTACCCGAACATTTTACCTACTGCTTTTTCTTGCTTGTCAAACTACTGGTAATTGCTATTGTCAAAAGTGACGTTTGTCCAGAAACAAATCAGAAACATCACAAATGCGTTTCCTTACCCTTCAAGCGTTTTGGATCCGCGCACGTAGTAAACAACGTATGGATGACTCCGTTTACGCATCCAAATATGGATCCGCAAATTTGCGTTTGTCGACTCAAATTAGTATGGAAATTAGAATCACCACGGACCCATTTTGTGCATGCATTGTGAGAGAGAGAGCTTACCATTTCATCATACTCAGCGAGAACCGAAACCAAATCGGATCCAGAACGGATCCAAAAATATGAACGAATCGAAACAGGTGTTGATATGCGAAAATCGAGTACAAAAAACAATTTGTCACAATTTACAACCAAAATAAAAAATAGTTTTATTTTTACTTGTTTTTTTTTTTCGTTTTTGATTAACAAATTTAGTCCTAAAGTTAATTCAAAAGAGGGCTTTTATCCACCCTCGATAAAGAAAACAAAATATTGTATGCACAAAACAAAAAAAAATATACACATACACATAATATGGTCATAATATGGTGATCATTTATGGTGTTGCAGCTGCATTTGGGGCGTTGTTTTTTTGTTGGTGGATCCTGTCCTTTGAATAATGGAACAATTTTGTGATCACTTGAATTAAATAATTAACTTTTTTATTTTAAACTGTTTTTTTTTTTCTGAAGCAAATTTTTATTGAACTGTTGCGCTTGGCACATTGAAAAAAGATTATTGTTTTTGTAATTTTCTTTCTCTGTTTTCCGTCCATAAAAAATAATCACCATTAGTTTATCGCCTACGCTCTCTCTTTCTCAGTAAAAGAAGTTCTCTCGATTCTCGTTTTTTTTTTTTTTTTTGAGCATGCATATACAGAAAATATGCTAATGTGTGTAATGGCACTACGTTTTAAAAGGATCTAAGAAAGACCGACAAAGTTGGGTCAGTGAATTTGCTTGAAGGGTACTTCTCTTTTCTGGTCAAAAATTAAAACAACAACTTCAAAAGCTCGAACCCTAACTTTTTCCGAAAACTACTCCCTATTATCTTGACAGACATGACACATACGTCATTCAATTTTCAACATTTTTGCATTAAAAATTGTTCTATTGAGTTTTTGTTTTCATACAACATACCTATTGGAGAAACGGTTTTGCCCCACGGTTAAGCCCACACTTCCCCTACATACCTCTAATCTGTCAATTTCGAATGAATTTTAGTGAACTTTGGGATGAACATTTCAATTATTTTGAGATAACTATTTGAAACTTAAAACTTGCAATACCTCGTTCACTGAACATACCCATTTTAGTAAAAGGTTTGGACAATCTGTGTCTTTTTTTATTCACTTTAATTTTAATGAATTTAAGTGAACTGTAGGGTTATTTCACTGTAGATTTGTTGTATGAATGCAAAATACACAAAAACCGAGCCGAATGGCACAAGAGTGTGCCAAAACTGTCAGAAAAGAAAAGAACCGCTTCGTGTTTTATCGGGCTATAATTCTATTGCAATGATTTTCAAATTGAATTTTATATTAATTCAAACTTTTTTTCATATTCTTTTATGTTCTATTGGTTGTTCCTTGGTAAATTTTAGTTGACGCTTTGACATTTCTAATTCAACCTCAAAAGTAGGTGCATAAAATATAGTTCAAAACTGGTTCTTTTCTGATACAAAAATGTATTGTTCAGACAATAACTTCTAATTATGAATGCGTCTTTCGCAATATCACACCAAGTCTTGAAAACAGGAATCCGTCCCTGACACCGTAAAGCATATTACCATAAATCCTTCGAATTCTTTGGTTGTCTGCCTGAAAACCCATCAGACCATTCTCTTATATCATTCGAAATGACACTATATTCATGTCATAAATATACGAACGACTCAAATTTTGTTCGAACTCATTGATCCAATAAATTTATTTCTATTTTTATTTCTTTGTTTTTTTTTCTTTTTTTTTGGATCATACATATGCATGTATGTAATATTTATCCTTTTGAACTTTCAATTTTTGCAGATACCATCACAAAATCATGTCCATTCTTTCTGGCATCTGGCGTCTTTCTATTGATTAGCTTCATCGTATTTTTGGTGCCAACTTGTTCGCATCAAAACAACCTTTACTATTTTAGTTCGGGAATTATGTTCATAGTTTCAGGTGAGTACTCGAGCTTTAAAAAGAGTTATAGACATACATATAAATATGGTTACCATATGCTCTATTTTCTTTATAGCACTTGAGTTTTATGAAAGAATATTTGCAAAGGGAGACCGGGGACAAAAATGATAAAAGCTATATGTATTCATCATTTTATTAAAACTTTATTTCATCCATCAGTTTTTAAATAAATAACCCATCTTTAAGATGGCATATTTCGTTTTCTGTTATTCCTACAAACGAAAGAGTAAGAACTTCAAAAATAAAAAATGTTACTTTTGTCCCTGGTCTCCCCTACAAAAATTGGTTAGTTTTGTATTTAACGGTACGTTCTGAACATTTCTAATTTTAGTTTCCTTAAATTCATGAAAAAGAAAAAGTGAAACAGGAAGAAACAAGGATTTAAATGTGTTTTGCCTCAAAATATTTTGAAGTTTTCCAATGAATAAATTTGTAAATTAACTGTGAGGCAAAAATTTGGTAAAAAAAATCATAAATAATAATGTAATTTTATTATCATTTCAAACCATATTTTTTCATCACTTTTTATTGTATTTTTCTTTCAAAAATAAAAAATATGGTCACCATATTTAATGACCAACTGAAAGATGATGGATTTTTTATTTTCTTCTTTTTTCATCTAATTTACAGGACTTTTCATGCTCATTGGACTGATTGCATACATTTCGATTTTAAAAGCGGAAATAGGTTCAAAACTACGTCCAAGGTCGACACTGCAACCAGCCCTCTTCAAAGTAACATACGGACAAAGTTTTTTCCTTTATGTTTTTGGATTTATATCGACGGAATTTGTTGGCGTCCTGAATGTGTTCCTGTATATAAGCTTACAGGAAGTTGGATATTATAGTGTGAGTGGCAATTTATTGAATGGGAATCATATTGAAAAGGTTTTTTTTTTGCTGAACGAATAGGTTTTAAGGATGGTGAGTGAAGGTAGATTTTTGGGCAAAATTTTAATTTAGAATTTATGGGAAAAATATAATAGGGGCAAAAGTCGATATATGTTTATAATGAAAGCTTCGTGATGATTGGCTATTGTAATTAATGTATTTTATATTAATATTTTAGATCTGTTTGACGAAAAAATGCCGGTCGGTTGGTAGGAAAATTAAGAAACTTTTTAAAACCATGCAAAAGTGTTCAATGAAACATTTTTATTTTCAATAACTTTATGGAAGATTCTCTCTCACCCTCTTTATAAGCCTCAATTTAAATAATAGGTGTGTTTTTTTCCAATTCCAACACATCGGGGATTAGTGACGCCATCACAGAAAAAGTTTGACGTTTCCATACTATCGATAACAAAGAGGAAATTCATGCCGGTAACACAGTTTTCTCCGGTATTAGAGCAAAAATTTCTCTTAGCTGTTTTTAAATTAATAAGTTGCTATAATTGATTTTTTGTCCTTTTTTCTTCAAATACAATACAAATTTTAAATTGAATCTCAACAACTGATTATTTTTCATATAGTGTAATCGTCATGGAATATTACATTATTTCACATGGGTTTTGATTTGACTCCGTGTTAATAGGCGTGTTTTTTTTTATAAGTTCATATAGAACAAAACGAAACAACGGGAAAAATGCCATTACTACCCTTACAGCTTTGAGGCAAGAATGCAAAAAAAAATCAGGCATGTGATGTGAAATTCCTTTCAACCAAAAATTCAATTCTGTTTTGCAATTTTTCTGAAAAGAATCGATTTCTGTTAAAAAAAAAAATCTTCCATGTATTGCAAGATTTCAAAAAGAATATACACGGAGTTGCACACACACTAGCAAGATTTGACATTTCTTAAAACTCACTGTGTTTTAAGAAGGCAAATTGTGTTTTTGGTTGCAACGAATTTTTATTTTTTTTCAGTAAATATTTTAATTATTTATATTAATAAATATGTGTGCGTTTTTTTTCAATAATCAAAAAAAAAATACATTTCACGATAATAACAATAAGTTTTGTTTAATTTAACAAATAAGGTACATAATATAATTATTTTCATCAATATATTTTTCCAATTTCACAGTCGTTCATATTAAATCTTTCCGTGAATTGAAATGCATTAAAAGAAAGTGGAAATGTTTTTCTCGAAAAACTATCGTGAGTGATTCCGTTGTTCATAAGCAAAGAATTTTGTTTTGGAATGTTTTTCTTCAAAATCAGCTGTCAAGCACCACAAACACACAAAAATCGATTCTTTACAAATTCGATTTTTTTGTTGAAAGGAATTCGACATGAAATAAAAAACTTAACTTTCTAGTCGTGTTTAAAACTGTATTACCGGTAAATTATTATCATTTTAAGATCTCAGAGATTTTTCTCACTCAAAAGATGTGTAATTGAATCCAAGATTTTTGTCCTCAGAGTTTTGACAGCAAAACTGAGAAATTTTGCTGAGGATTCCTGTTCATGTAAGTGTAATTGCTAAGATTTCCGAGATCTCATTTTCCTGAACACGCCTAATGAATGAAACAATTTTTTTTTATGAGAACAAAATGGCGATCATTGACTTGAAATTAATTTCTTTGTCATGGATTTTAGTTTGTTTGCTTGCCAATGACTTGAAATTAATTTCTATGGTTTTAGTTTATTTAGCGGAATAATTTTTTTTATGAGTTTTCTTTTTATTTTAATGTTGCATGGCTGATTAGTTTTTTTGCATTTTTGCACAAAACTGATAGGTTAGTGATGGCATTTTATAAAAGTGATGGGCTTGTGCGCTTTGATGACTCTGATAAGTCCCGATGTCACTTTTTTCGTCGAACTTCATATGGACAATGGACTTGCAAAAAAAAACGCGCCCAATGATTGGAGTTTTGTTTTCATAAAAAAAATTGTTTCATTAGATATTTATTATCGATAAATGATAATTACTATCGGTAATACAGTTTTTATCGAGACTAGTTACATGAGTAAGTAAGTTAAGTCCCGATAATTATAAGTTGTTAGTGTATTCACGTGTAAATCGCTTAGCTCCGATGTCGATTTTTTGTCAAAGTCTGCATATATGAACTTGCAAAGAAACACGCCTAATGTAGCTTTAGCAATTACATGTTAAAAACAAACAAAAAAAATAATAAAACGACATTCTTCCTTTAAGCATATAAAGTTGCATGTAAGTGTCTTCGAATCTCAAGGCAAATTGTATTTCTATATACATATGTATGTATTTAAACGATTAATCGAAGTACCAAATCCGCCTTACTGTTTGGTTAATTTAAAACTAATTCCAATTAAATAGATATACAAACCTAAAGATTTATTTAAATAATTAATTTGATATAATATTTGATAACTTAACACAATAAGCCTGCCTGTCTGTAATTTTCCTTAAAACCCAAGAGGTATTTTAATGTTGTAGTATATGTATAGGTAGGTTATCGAAGCAGAGTTCCATGTTGCATAATCCACAAATTGAACATGTTCACTTTTGCCTAAATGTCAAAATAAATGTCTTCTGAACTGAAACAAATTTATTCAAAAATCGAAATCTCTTGATAATTTCTAATAGTATCTTCTAAATGTTCGACCTTTATGCGACTTGCTTAAGGAGGATTATTCCTTACAAATTATTATTACTTTTTCCATAGGGTATGTATTGGTTCCATATAAAAAAAATGAGTTTCAAATCAAACTAAGTACATATTATGCAGATGATGACTTTGGACTTTAAGGCAAACGCTGGAATTATAAATATAATGCGAGAAAAATATTATGCGATAAAACTATCACACGAGAAATATATCAGGTGAAAAAAAATATATCAAGCGAGAAATTAATAAATCATGGTAGAAATATGTCATGCAAGAAAAACATCATGATATATTTTTCGTAAAATATATTTCTCGCAGAATATTTTTCACGTATGAAAGTTTTTTCGCATGACATTTTCGAAGAACAGCAATATTTCCGCTTCAAGATCTTTTTTCTCTTTGTTGAAAAAAAAAACCTTAAAATGGTGCAAAAATTATTTTTTTGTAAAAATAGTCAGTTCTCAACAATAAAATAGATGTTTAAAATGAGTGCTCGCAAATGAAACCAGAAACTATTAGCACAAACAATATAAGAGCAAAGACGTGAGACTCATTCAATCCTAATTTATTTAATTCCTCATGCAAACTTACAAATGCACACACACACATTCAAATAAACTTATTTCCTTAAAGGTATGTATTCCCCATTCACAACCTTAATTAAAAATTCTCTGCAAAATCTGTACGATAATCTCATTCGGCACAACTTTGAACTTGTTCCTTTATTTTTTTTTTAACTTCTGTAATCTTCCCCCAGGGTGCGGTTGAACTTTTCCTTTATTTTATAAAAGTGCAACAAACATTCTTCGTCGATGAAAGGATGGAAACAAACACAAACAAAAACGCTCATTGTATATGTACATTGTAGGTACATACAAACTAAGTCAAAAGATTCTTTTAGCCAATTAAAGCACATGCGGTGGGCGTATGGTGGGGTGGTCGCATGTAAATGTTGAAAGCTCAATGTTCTTCCTTGAATCGCAGGAATGTCATGGTTCCGCCATCATCATAATCATCATCATCATCATCACAGTTGCAGGGAACCTCAATTCCGGTTGCAAATTTCATTTTCGGTGAGAAAAGTTGAAAATGTTCATTTCCCGCATCCGCAATTGTACATGACAGTGTGTGTATGTATGTTTGTTTTGGAGAAGGGAAATTTTATGCAACCGCAGATTTATGACATAATCGTGACTTAACTTCCGCTTGTCTAATTCGAAAAATTTATTAAAGCTTTAGTATCTAAATTAAGGAAGATAGGTAGATTTATTTTATTTCTACAAGTTTGGTGTCGCATCATGCATAGGTAACCGAACAACGGTATTAAATTACCTTAAAGTAAAGATAAATGTTATAACAGAAGATTGGAACTATTGTGACAGCGGTTTTTAATTGTTCAGAAGTCGTGTCAGGCTGTGGTACTTAATAACTTAGAAGGTATAATTGTGGAGTTTTATCTTGCTTTGGCTATAAGAACAGTAATTCCGGTCGAACAAAATATAAGGCTGATTAAATACATTTCGAAAATTGAATGTATTCTTGAATATTATTCTTAACTATGTAGGGGAACCTGATGTTCCATGATACCTTTTCTTGTTTTTTTTACAAAAAAAAATAGTATTATTGTACTTATGAAAAGATCTTTTCCATTCTATAACAATTTGGACATTTTCTCGTTAATTGATATTCAAAGAATTTCGATTGCTTGGTTCAAAAGTTGATTTTGAAAATCATTACAAAACTTACCAAGTAAGCCCATATTAGCTATACTTGTTCCCTAATATAGGGGCACCTTGATCATGGGGGATCAAGTATCACAAATCGTATATATAATTCGTAGTTAATGGTAAATCAATACATTTTTCGGATATGAAATAATTCTAGATAAAACTCTCACTGCAAATTACAAGAAAATTACTATGAAATTTAGCAAACAAAATTGCAACTTTACCGAACACACACATTCCGCGACTGCTTCCTAAAATCCGAGCATTATTTTTTTTTGACAATAGACGATGAAACGAGGACATAGCTTAACGTAAAAGGCAAACAATGTTGCCAATGTGGTGGATTTAAAATGTATTTCAGGTCCAAAAATTGAGGATTATTGTGGTGCCCCAAGGTATTATGGATCCCCTATACCCAGGCTCCCCTATTTTTGTACTATATAAAAGACAAAATTGTCTTACTTGTAACCCGTTCTTGCTAATAAACTTAAACTATAGTTTCCTCTTAGTCATAATGTAGTCCCTTGTGTCTGATGGACGTATGAGGTCATTATTTCTATAATCGAAGTATTTATAAATTGAGTAAAGTTTTTTCGTAAAGTTCATTAACTCTAAATTTTTTTTACTAAGGCATATACCTACTTTTTATTTAGGTATACCGATACTAACTTAATAAAATTCTAAAACCAAAAATTCGAAAACTAAGCAAAAGCAAACACAATACAAATTTATTTTATATGCTGCAACCTTTTAGAAAGCTATATCAATAAGACTTTAATATCATCCCAAATAAAATATCCATCTTTTATTTTTAGAAACTTCCTTGCCTCTCATTTACAAACATCCAAGAAAAAATTAGAGAAGGCGAAAATCGAAGTTCCAAACATCATCCACATCGACGCAAGGAAAACCTTGCAGTCGCTGGCTACAATTGCAAGAAACATCCCTCGAATGTATTCAATGACCTAGAAAAACGGTAAGAAAGTCAAGTTTACTATAAACTTATTTTATCTGCATTATACCAAGAGCTCAATGTTAGATATCCCTTTTCTAAAAGGTGGTAGAAAAAAAATTCTATCAGTATAACATATGTTTTCTTCCTCTACCAATAGATACTACTTTGAGAAACCACAAAAATGTGACCTACATTCGAAGAACATTGCCAAAAGCTTAAACGAACTCTACACCGAACCAGCTCCACCGCACTTCCATCAACTACCCCCACAGGATATTCACTTTCAACAGCATCATCATCAGCAATCCGAATGTGCACCCCTAACACGAAGTGTATCGACGGCTACAGAGATTTTTTCTAATGCTAGCAATGGAAATGGTGGAGCCCAACACACAAATAACCATTTTCAAAACAATAACGGCACCGAGAAACGAGCTTCAACCAACACCAACACCTCGACCAGTGCCACCACAAAAAAGCACCAAGCAACCCTAACATCAAAACCTCCTCGAGATGACCGACATGACGAAGACAATGACTCCATAGGAAGTGATGATGCCGGGGATGGCACTGGAACAAGGATGCGAAATGGCAGCTCAACCATCGGCATTCAGAACATTTGTGGCTTATCGCGTGGCATTCGTAAGACAAAGGATGAGTTTTTCAATGAATTTTGCAAAAAAGCTGGAGTTCGACCAAAACCGAAAGATATCTATTTCATCAATGACCATGAAGACGACCCCCACGACGATGAAAACATCTACATTGTGGATTGTGCCAAGCCACAAAACTCTGTACAGGTACAGCAACAGCAGCAACATCATCACCATCAACGCCAACAGGCGGTCTTCTATCCAAACCTCCGCCGGAACTCCATGTTCGTTGATCTACCACCGAGCATTTCTTTGCGGAAGCAAAATTCAAACTTGTCCCTGCATGCCGAAAGTAAACTTTACCAGAAGAGCCTTTTCGATTTGGACCGGTGTGAATCAGAGATCTGGAACACATACCCGGAGCAATTCTATGCGAAGGGCAGTGCGAAGCAACTGCAGGACTGTAATGTATATCAAAGTCGAACGTTACCAAGGTCGTTTATGAAACGTAATTTTGACTCTCAAGAGAGCCTGCTAATGTCAGCCGCGGCGGCGACTGCTGGCAGCCAGGGTCGTCTTTCCGTCACCGGACAAGGACACAGCCATTATCAAACAACACAACCGACCAGGTTATCGCATGGTTCGAGGGAGGCCAACATCTATCGCTCAGGACAAACGTTGCATAAATCCTGCGAGGACGTGAGAAATTCTATCGGTCTACATGGTGGCACTGGTTCACGTAGACCATCTATAAATCTAATGCCATCTGCCGTGCAGTGGCCAACGGCAATCCCCACGTCACCCTCAAATTTTTCGAGTAATTCATTTTTTTATGGAAACCAGCCTCAACATCATCAACATCCTGCAATGGTTGACAGGACAGCTACGAAATTCGCACGGGCATATGCATTTGATGATCGACGTGCCGATGTGTCTGCGGGCGGAGTGTATGACGCCTTCGATTTGGATGAAATTGAGAGGGAGCGCCGAAGGTCACATGCGAGTCTATTTGATGGGCGATATGACGTAATTAACGGTACAGCAGTTTAAGGCGGAATAAACACTGAGTTTGGGATATTTATACTGCCAAAACATAGACATGCTTGCTAAATTTAATTTTAAGAGCAACCCATTGGAAAAATATCATTGTAAAATAGGACATTAATGTTTGTTGTGAAATATTTGACAGCGTTGTGGTATATTTTATCAATTTGATGTTTTCACAATTTATTTTTTAGTTTTTCATAAAATTGATTTGTGCATTTTTTTTTTCGTTTTCTTTTTGTCGATACTACTCGACGAGCGTAATTGATAAAAATTGAAATCGATTAATTAGAGAAATTTTCACTAGATTGAATTGAGTGCGCCCTACCTAATTGTATGCAACTTTTGTGCGTGTTTTTATGTTATTATGAATATTTCTCCAATGTGTTTTCCCAAGCATTTTGTAATACTAGCGCAGTAAAATTTTACACATTAAGCAACAACAAAGGAATAGTGTCGATAACTTAGTCAGTAAAAATAATTAATATCATATTCAAGATACAATATTGTGGATTGCCAATTTATGTCATTAATAGTTTGACAATGATTGGGATTGGAGAAAAATATTTTTTATTGAAGGTTGGCATTTAAGGATGCGTTCGTTGATATTTTGTTTAACGTTTATGCTTTGTTTTCATTAGAACTGAAATGTATTGGTTTGAAAAATAAAGTTATGGTTAGACGTAAATAATCAATGCGGTGTCTCCTTAACGTCACAAAAAATTTCTTCCATTGTCTTAAGATTTGTAACTTCATTGTGGTTTAAAGTCTGCCATTTTGTTCGTCATAAAAATTAACAAGTGCAACTGGATACCAATCAACAAAATGTATGATTATTAATCCAGCCATAACATTGGCCTCGCGTGGAATACAAATTGTAAAAATAATTTTCTTCATTCTTTTGTGAATTCGTGCAAACAAATGTCGTTCATTTTTGGGACAGAAGTATGCACAAATCCAGTATATGTAAATATACGTTTTGATTGAGTTTACAATTTTAGGTTGTATATTTTATAACTCAGTGAAAGTGAAGTTTTTTTTAAATATTATGTTTCACTACTAGACGCAAAAGTAAGTCTTATCATATTGAAACAGAATGTTAAAAAAAAAAATGAACGAGATACATTCTTTTTTGTCATTTCAATCTTTTAACAGTTAGGTATACTCAATGCTAATCCAACTCAACCAGCATAATAATCATTTCCTTTAATTTAACTTCAAATAAAAAAGACACATTTTTCCAACACATCCCTTAACTTTTTAAAAAGTGAATTAGTTATAAGTAGATATTTCGTATTAGTTTTAGAAAAAAAAAAATCACCCAGTGATAATCCAAAATATTCGGGGTATTCATGCATCGTTACAAAGGCTTTACAAATGCTTTATGTAAGCGTGGTAAACTACGTAAACCTGTCAAATGTTCATACGAATTTGACAGGTTTACGCAGTTTAAACCTTTACAACGGCTTTACACCATTGCGTATTCCTATTGCGTATTGGGTATTCCTACTATAAAATGGAAAGAAAATATACATATTTAAATATTATATTAATTGTGTTGATATATGTATAGACGCAACAATGCTAGTCCAAATAAATGGTAATTTTAACCCTTTTTAATTTCTATTTATTTAGTTTTTCAAATAATTCTACATTTTGCAACTTTGCGACGATTAAAAAGTGGATACACTAGTGATTAGAACGTTTTATTCGGACTTGCACTCCTGTGCTAGATAAATGTTCCCTAGTTCGAGAAAAATTGCGATTGCGGTCAGGGCAGTAGGTAGGTCTTAACATTGCTTCTAGACTTTGAAGGCCAATATTTCACCAATTTACAGAAAACATTTAAGATTATTTAAAAATGAGGTTAAGTATTTACGATTAGGTACACAATACAATACACATGACACATGCATAGTTGTCAAATATTTCACATGAAATCATTAAAGTCTTTAATATTTTTTATAGGGTTTCGCCAGTAGATAGAAAATAGAATGTAATTCGTGTATATGAAAAAACATAATTATTATTATTAGAACATGTTTCGACATTTTGTAGACTTAAGATTTGCACCAAAACAATCGTCGTACGGTTTTTATTTTTTAATTTAACACCAAGGTATCCATCGTAAGTGATATTAACAAAAAAATAAATAAATAAAAACAATATGTGAGTAATTTGGAGTATTGTATTGCTTTATATGTTAAATTTAAAATAGTAAGGTATACAAATTGAAGTAAGTATGCAACGTAGTGTATTTCTTTTTTCACTAACAATAGAGAAATCTTCTTCATTTTTAGATCATAACTGTACAATTCTTATGAAAAAAAAAGAAAAGGGGAGAATACGCCAAGAGAGATAAGAATGGATATAGGTATAACTATGTGTGTACGCGGAAAGTACCAAGAAGGAGGTTTTAATAAAATTCTTTCTATGTTCACATCTTCTATTTGGAGAACTACTTTGGCGTTTGTTCAGATTCACACATTTCATATCCCGTGTAATAAAATTTTTCATAGAAATGTAACTTTCTGTTGAACAATTATATTTCGTATTTGAGTAAAAAATAAAAAAAAGCTCTATCTTATTTACTAGTAAACTGGTTGAAGGGCATCAAGAATTTTCCCTCTCTCCCAATTATGGGTCCTATCCGAAATTTCATTTCTCCCGAAATATTTGTCTTCCCCCGAAAAATGTTTTGCTATCCTGAATACACAGTACAAGTACACATATTAAATACTAATATCATTTGCGTTTTCATTTTTGTTCAATTCTGCCCATCTGTCAAAATCGAGGGAATTTTTATAAATGTTATATTTTAAAATTTTTGATGTTGTTTCCTATGATGCCGTGAGTAGTTCTTGGGGGCACTCGAACAGACATTTTAATTTCTGACACTTCCAACTTTGACAACCTGCGCAATATATAACCTTAGATTTGTGTACTGTGTTTTGAATATCTCCAGGAATAAACTTCCCCCGATTAAAAAATCCAATAAAATGACAACTAAATTTCCCAGGAAAACTTATTTCCGATACCAATAAATTTCAAGAGCAACCATTCGAGCATAATCCACCTTCCCAATTTTCGAAGCAGGGAAATTTTGTATGTCCTCATTTTTAAAGAAATAATTATGAACCGATGCTTCCACCAGCAGCTCGTAAACCGGACCAAACTGTTGAAATCACTGAAAGATAAAACTTTTTTTTTAATTTACGTACGCTACCAATTACATTACTTCTATTTTCATAAAACATAAACTTATTTGCAGAAACAGAGATTTATTTATTAGCTTCCTTTTCTTTTTTACAAGATTCACACATTTTTGAATAAAATTTGTTAGCAAAGTAAAAACTCACATCTGAATTATACAAACGACAGGCCTGATAAAAAGCCGCTGTAATGTTCTCTAAACTAATACAACAAACACCTACAAACAGTTGGTTAACATCAGTTGTCCTCGTCAGACTCAAAGACTTAAGAGTGTTCCTGTTCCTGAAACCTGATAGCTGATGTGTTTACTTGTACTTTGAAGTGAAAATAAATAATTTATTATTTTTAAATTCTTTTATACTTATATATTATAAATATTAGTTTGTACCTTTTAAATTTAAATTCTTTAAAAAATAATTAATTTATCAATCATGGAATCAACCAATATAAACATAAAAAACTTAACAAAAATCCCAGAAAAGGAATTTCAACAACACTTCCGGGATTGGATGGAACAAGACGATGTTGCGCGTTCTTTGCAAGCAAAATTAAGAAAAGATCTAATTGCGAACTTCAACAAGACTTCTCTAGGTATTTAATTGCTTAAACATCTAACATTTAATTAATAAAAAACAGAAAAAAAATTATAATTCGTGTAAACATTCTAATTAATTTTCTGATTTGTTTATGTTTGATTAAAGTTACCATGGCCACTCATAATAAATAAGTCGATAATGTAGTTCAATAACCGCCAATTTGTTATTACATACTTTCAGGCAAAAAAATCATCGTTCAAACAGGTGCTTCCCAGCGATTAAACCTCTCCCCATTACTCCTTGCACTAAATACACTCGCAGCAGAGTTCCTTTATGCACAAAACTGTCATTTCACCCTATCTGTATTTTGTACGGAAGTACCATACCGTAACACATTGCCTGACTTTGAGAGCGCACGTCATTTCCGGTTCAGTGAACTTGAAATATTTGAAATACTTGATGCACTTGCTAGTCACTTTGATATGGACACAAAGCAATCGATTTGCAAGGAATATTCCAAGAAAAACTATCCTTCGTTATTGTTTGTTGTAATAAAGAATCTTTTAAACAAACTAAAGGAGAATGAGCAACTACAAGGACCATCAGCAAAGTTGCATCTGATCGAGGAGGAATTGCCTAAGAAATCACATCATACTATGCCAACTACTGCCAAACTTAATTCGAAAGTTGAATATCAAAGCAAGAATTTTCGTTATTTAAACAAATATTTGATGATACTTTCGAAAAAGATGAAGGAGATGTCTCTAAATATGGATGTTTTGCAAAAAACAAATCATGCACCTCAAACTGTGAAGAAATCACTTCAAGCGAGAAAATTTGAAAATCTAAATAGAAATTTAGAGAAGATATCGGAAAACCTAAGGCATTTGTCTGTGTCGAAAAGAAAGAATAAAAGACTCTCGGCTGTGGTAACAGCTGTCAATACTATGGCTAAACAGTTTGAAAAGTGTTTATTGAACTTTGATCAATTAAACAAGGGTATGGCAAAAGGAGGTGGTTTGGGTTGTCAAAAATCATATAGTGATTGGATACATGAGATGAGGACAACAGATAACGGAAAATTATTTTTAGAGAAGGTAGGTATTTAAAAATATAAAATTAGTTACCACTTAGAACATAAGGAAAAGAAAGTAAAGAACGATATAAACTCTTTTCAATATACCGTACAGATTGAATCATCCTTGCGAAAAAGCTTACACCGAGAAAGAAAGAAAATGGAGAGTGAATTTGAACAAAGAATACAAATTCAAAAAGATATTCTAAGATCTAAATACAAACAAAAACTAACTGAGGTACGTGCATTAATCAAACATAACAATGTACACATCTCTTTAATAGTAGACTGGAATATCTTTCTCTAAAAAAAAATAGGAACTTGCCTTAAGCACATCTAGAGGCAAAACAGAAAATTCACAGCAAGCAAATGAAATTTTTGAAAAGAAACTTAACGAATTTGAAGTCAAACACAAAGAGTTGTATTTGAAAATCCAGGAAGCAGAAAGAAGACTTTCGGCGGAGTCTTCAACAAAAAATATCCAACCGGAACCCGTTCAGAATAAAATAACAGAAATAACGAGGGATGTAACTGTCAAACCAATTCAAATTCTTGTAAATGAACAAAGCCAACTCCAGGAAATGGTTAAAAATATTTCCGACCAAGAGCGTCAAGTTGATCATATTGTTTTCGATGCTAAGTAAGTACATAGGGAACAAACGAGTAGAACTGAATATGAGTATTATTATATTTTTAATTTATCAAGAATACAAAATATACAAAATAAAACTGCCCTTTCAAATTACGAAGGGGGAGAACAAAATTCTTTAAAAAATAATTTTGTTTGCACTTTTAAATTTATTACCGGGTAGAAGAAAATTTGTATTCACATAAAATGCGACCAAAAGCTAGGGCTTGTATTTGTACCTTGAAAAATTAAACCAAATTAAAGAACTTCAAATGTAAATGAAACAGAGCACTTTAATGCGATCTTTATTTATTCAGCCCTATATCATGAATTCCATCGCAATCGGAAACTTTTCCACATCGCGAAAAAAATTATCACCGAATGCGTTTGTAATGACAATTTGTATGAGATTTTCCACTACAATGGAATCTGTCATAGTTTTTTTTTCGGGATTTTTAACAAGTTTCTGAATTCTATAGAATTTTTAAAGCATATTTATTTGAATTATTTGTAGATATGAACAGTTCAAAAACCCCTTTCTTAATTGGAGTTCAAATTCACAAACCAACTTTTTTTTTTATTTCAGACTACGTGTTCAACAATTGGAACATGAAAGCAATCAACTAGATCGCACTTTCCACGACTATCTCGAGAGACAGTATTCCGAAAAGCAAAAACTGCGTGAAAATGCCACATCCATTTGGCAAAGCTATGCTTTAGGGAAATCTTTGTTAGATACAAAGAGCGCCTCACATCGTTTGACTTCAATCAACACAGTGCAGAAACATCCTGCCATGATCTTTGACAAAATTACTCCAACTGACTTAACTATTCCCACTATTAGCATCGAAGATGTCACTGCAACATCAATAAGCCCTCCAGTGTTTGAGAATCCTTTTCGGGTTGCAAAAAGAAAAGTCCTTTCAAGGAGCAAGAAAACATTTCCAAAGCCACCATCACCGCAACTACCGGAATTTTCTCTTCCTCTTACAGACACCGATTCAAGTGCAGAGAATTGCACTCGAGACACGCCCAAACAACGGCCTACAGTATTGCGATTGATTGGACATAAGAACGAAGATGAGATTCGCACAAAAATGCCTCAGTCATTGACAAATAGAATTGATACCACTGCCACTAAATTGACTCAACCAACCCAACGGCTTTCCCCAGAGTTTAACATTGATGACATCACTTTGGATGGCATTGAGATAAGCCCAACTACGGCAAAATCTTCCTCTGTTCGAAGTGGTGATTCGAATAGCAGTGCCCGAGGAGTTTTCAAGCTAAAACGACAGCTTTTCACTACAAATAATGAAGCGGGAGGTTCACCATCGACAAGTTATGTCCAACAAATGAATAGTAATGACAACAAAGAACTAAAAGATCCACTTCCAAAGATTAACAAGCATCAGACGATTGACGATAAAAAGAAGTCCACCGAAGGACACAATAAAGATGTAGCGTTGAATAAACAAATAATGAAGACGAATTTACAAGGAAAAGCAACGGAAAATGAAGCTTGTGAGGTGTTGTTGGGAACATCAACAGGTGGTGTCGGGTTGGTAGCTCCCTTGAAAGTTATGTTAGAAGATGATGCCACATCACAGAGTTTTCATTTGAATATTCCCATTACTGAATCGATGACGACGACGGCGAAAAAGGATTCAACTAAAGGCTAATGAAGTTAATTGGCAAAAAAAAAAAGACTTCTAAGAATTAAAAAATGTTTTTGTTTAAATAGCTACAAAGTGAAAGTTCAGTTTTTTTTTTGGAATTTACGACTTTGCAAAGTATAAGTATATAGGTGGCCTTAGGATGAAGAGGTAGAAAAACACGCTGATATCTGTAGAGAATTCAATAGTATTTATATTTTTATTAGTTTCCTTTTATCTTCTTGAAAAGTTGGATTAAAAGTTTCTAGTCACAAATAAATTTTCAAACGTGCACAAATTTCCTTGAAATGTCAGATAACAATATAACGAGATAAAATACTCTTGTCTTAAAAATCGATTTAAGAATCCAAAAAGCGCACTGCCAATTAAGCTTTAGCTTTTTAAATGTTGAAATAAAGGTGGAATATTAATGGTATTTTCGATTTTTCATCTAGAAGCCGATGGCTTATATGAAATCAAATGAAATGAGATTTGGAATATGAATTCAAAATTCTCTGGACTTTTTATTTTGTAACACCACAATTTATATGAATCCTTTGTGCAATTCAAATGGATATTTACATAATATTCCGTAAGGTTCACTATGTACATAATTATATAAAAATAATGTTTAAGGAGATTGCTCTTCTCCTTATTTACCTATTGACAGATAAATTGAAAAAAACACCTAAACGTTGTTCACAAATTTAACACAACCTACAGGTACATCAGTAATTAGTTGGCTTCGAAAACCCAAGGCCAAATTTGAACAATAAACCTACCTTTTGTAATTAAGGAAAGTTATGGACAATAAATGAGCAACAAATTAATAGTAATGGCGACAAGAAACCATTGAAGCATAGAAACATTGCTGTGTATAGTGTGTAGTTTAGTGTATATAAACGATGAAAGAAATTCCCTCTGCCGGATGAAATAAATGGCCAAGGAGGAGTTGATATAAAATAAAAAGACTTTGAACATCCGCAATGTTTCTGAAAGCACACAACGAGGTGTTGAGTTAGATATAGTTGCACCTTTAGTTTTGTTTCTATATAAATCTAAAAAGGGAAATGCTTTCTCTCCTTACCTTCGATGTTTCTTTTATTATTTCGCAGCAAAAACAGAAAGAAAACAATTAAGGTGAAACAAAAATGATAAATGATTGAATGTATTCAGAATGAGAATAAGAAGAATACATATTTGATACGAAATTGGATTTAGCGAAGCTGAATGCTTTTGATTTAAACGACAGAATTTAAGAAATTACATTATTTAACCGATTTTTAGCTGTTAGAAAATCTATTTTTATTTAAAATGACAGATTTAAAAATTCAAAGAAATTTTGTAAAGAAATGTTAAGGCAAACAGATTCATATAAAAGTTATGAAAATGAAAGAAGATTCGTTCGCCTTTAGTAATTCATTATAATTAAGTAAATGTTATGATGGTACAGTAGAAGAACTTTAAGTTTTCAATAAAAAAAATAACTCAATTAAAGGTGACGCTACAGTCTGAATGGACTTTAGCCTCATTCAACAAGCACCTGTAGTTCAGTCCTTAGCTAGCTTTTTTCCATTTTCACACGCCGAGTTAGTTGAGGTCCCATTCACTTGCACGAGTTCACGTTCGCGTGAATTTTCGTATTTTGCTACCCGTCGGAAGAAAACGAACGTTCCAAAAAGCATATAAATAGCAATGAAATTAAAATTTTAACAATTAGATTCTACCAAGAACTTCAAAAATAATTATTGATACAGCTTTTAACTCGAAAGATTTAAGAATTTAAAGAATAATTTGTGAAAAATTAAATGAATAATTCTTGTGAATCGAAATTCGATCGGAACGGATATCAGAATAATGATGAATTGTTTTATGGAGTTACCGTTAGTTTTTGTAGGTAAGTAAGATTTTCAGAAATGAAGTTTTCAAACAAAAATAAAAATGTTGGTGTACAATATATTTAAACTTTGAAGAAGAGTATGCATGCAACATTTAATCGAAATCTGTCTTACCATTCTCGACAAAGTTGATGATTAAAAAATGTCAATTTTACTTGAAATTGAATTGAAATCGATTGAATGGTGCTCTACTGTTCATTTTCATAGATTTCAATTTTAGTCATTAAATAAAAAATAGAAATGACAATGGAGTAATTTTTAAAAGTTTTTAATAGATCAAAAATAACAAGAAACTGTAGATACCAAGTTTATAGAAAACCTTGTCACATTTTTCACTTCCTCTAAGAATATTTCTTGTCATTATAAACCTACTATTTTGTTGCGAATTCAAATGGCTGAGATTTGAATTCGCAACAAAATAGTAAGTTCCCTTTATTCATGCGTCTAGCACACAGGAATCGTTGAGAATGTTCTGGTTGGCGAAGAGCTACCGCGCGATCAATTTATTTATTTATATTGATGCTTTTGAACAGCAAAACCAACACGATGCTAAAATGGAATCAAATGTTTTAATCCTATGGCGCATGCTTGTTTGGCCTTTTTAATTTTACTTACCAGGCATATAGATATCCTCAATAACGCTGTAAAGCCAGAAAATGTATACAAATTAATCCACTAATTTTTCTTCCCGATGATGAGCAACAAACAGAAAAAGGACCACACTTCTAGATCATTAACATCTACGTTTTAACAACAATAAACTATTAAAACTGAAGTTAAGGATTTGAAAACAGATAAAGGAACAACACGAAAACGCAATTACAATCATAGAAAATAAGTATATAATATATTAATAATATAATATTTTAATAATTATGCACAATTTATAAAGAGCACTTACATACAAAAAAATGTAAAAAATTAAATCTATTATGTACGCAGTTACCAAAAATATTTTAATTAAAATTTGTACAAATTGCAATACTGCAATTCAGCTGAGCTGATGTTAATTTGTTTTGGTTTTATTTTTTCTTAAATAAATTGCTCAGTCGTCTTTTGTTTGGTGGAGTGTTCTGAAAAGAAAATAAATTAACAATAATACAAATTATTACAGAAAATAGAAGACATTTTTTGTTTTAAATTTATCTTAGCTTATTATTTATGTAAAGTTTATATTTTATTTAGGTTAACGAAATTATTATTACGGAAAATTATTTTTACAGAGTATTTTCTTTTCTTGCTTCATATACATAAAGTACAACTATAAAACATTTTTAGATACATAATTCAAAAATAAATAATTTTATTTATTAAAAAAAAAAAAAAAAAAGAAACAAATATCAGCATTTCTATCGATGAATGAACTGAATAACAAACGAAACTATTCCAATAAGCGTTGCTGTAAAACTGAAAGCAATAAAAGTTTTTGCCGAGACATTCATCTGAAGCCACATCTGTGCCAGGTCCTTGAGGGTTATGGTCTGGTTGGTAACCAATATTACACTCTTTCCATCATTTCCTTTTACATAGATTGAACTCTTGCGAACCATTGTTGTACTGACATTTGGTATTTTACGATTTAAAATCACACTCGCTCCGTAGATTATTCGAGAATGTACATTACTTGAGGAATTATTTACATTGTAATACGATGGATTGCTGTTAATTTCACTTATCTCGAAGGGTGCATTAGATTCTTTAGCTGCCAACAACTGTTGGAAGTGCTTTGAAGTCTCATCATTATTAACATTATCATCACCACCAAAGGAATTACCATCTTCAATCACATGCTTCTTCATATCTAGTTCTTCCAAAAAGAAATCATCATTATTGTTATTGCATGTTTCATCATCCCAATTATTATTAGAACATAAAGACGTTTTTTTAACGAGCATTTCATTTAAACCTTCATGACGATATTTATTGAAATTAGCATTTCGTTGAGCTTTCAACTTATTCTTGAATACTTCACGAAATCCCATAGTCGGAGTGCGACAGTTCCTTGCAAACATAGAGCCACGAAGATAGATGGAACCTCGGCGATCTTTAGAACGTTTTGTACGTTTCTTAGTGCCACTACTGACATATCTAACGTCTTTCATTTGAGGTGAATTAACATCGGAAGTTCCACTATCCGAGGCATAGGATAACTTTGGCTGTCGCCATTTGTGTACAGACATCCTCCGGTTCAACTCTAATTTTTTTAGAGAAGATGGAAGGTTAACAGCTGGTTTGACAATACAATCAGGGGAAAATTCAGGCCCTGGACTAGCGGTACACATTATTTGATCAAGCAAACGACGTTGATCAATATGTGCTTTGCTTTTTCGTGGCGTTGACGAGCATTGAATTGTTCCGCCACTTAGTAGTTTTTTTTTGAAGTTCGTCACATAACTTTTACGCTGAAATAATTAAACTTATTTTAATAACTGGCGACCGTAATCTTGTAAAACACGAGGACTTCAATAGACAAAGATAAAGAAACAACATACAAACGAAAGGAAGATATTTTTTTTTTTTGGATATAAACTTTGTATGATACTTAAGGCCATAAGGTTTTGCTGTCGATTTATTCTTTGATGTAGACTTATGGAATAATAAAAGGTTTTCGCTTTACGTT
The DNA here is from genome assembly GCA_951394125.1 of Epistrophe eligans. Lineage (NCBI taxonomy): Eukaryota > Metazoa > Arthropoda > Insecta > Diptera > Syrphidae > Epistrophe > Epistrophe eligans. The sequence goes on along the minus strand of OX596029.1, from coordinate 106,387,295 downwards.
ACAGTTGTACATTTAACTAGACCCTACACGACTTGACGTATTTCTTTCAAATTTTGTATGTACACAGTATTTTTGCGAATTATTTTTCGATCAACCTTTTCCAAATACCTTAGCATTACTGACAGTTGACTTTTTGGGCTTTAGATACAAGTTCAAAATCCATTGAAATCACAAAAAAAAGTGATGCATCACCGTAACAGAGAATAGCTTTTTTTGAGACGTGAAAATCTTTGGCAAATCCCCTGTGACTCGACTTCCGCATCAATGTGGTTCTTATCCATCTCATTTCCGGGAATTTTATATCATATCTTTGCAACCAAAAATATCCACAAAGTAATACAAATTCCAAAAAAGGCATAGTCAACAATGTTACACAAGATCAGGTTAACATAATACACAAACAATCTCAAAATATACGACAGTTAAAACTAATTACATACTTAATTACTACATATTTTATAACTTTCGAAAAAAAAACAACAATAAAACAAAAATACAAAAAAAAATATATTAATTCATAAACTTACCTCATCTCCTTTCATGCTTAGCTTCGAAGAGAAGAATTTAAATTTAGCTGGAGTTTTCGAAGACGATGATGAACAACTCGCCATGTCAAGGGATTCTTTTAATATTTCCCGATTAAGTTCTCCCATTCCACCGAAAGACAAACGACCAGCGTTTTTACTCGGAGTTGGTGGACCAGGACGTTTATATGATGTTGCACCAGATACCTTTTTCCTCTGACCTGTATTTAACAAAGTACTCGAACTGTCATCTAACGTGGGAGTATCCTAGAGTAAAATAAATAAATAAATAAATAACATTTTAATTACACTTACGACAATAAATTGGGAATTATCTATTTAACAAATATAAAATGAGACACAGATAAAACAAAAAAGGAATAACACAAATTGACAATTATCACTTCAAACACTGTACGACACACAAAAACGTTAAAAGGGTTGTTTTCATTTTGAAGATAAGATTGAAAAATAATTTTTAACTCATAATGTTAACTCAATAATATTGCATATTTAATTAAACCAAATAATTTCTTTGATTTCTCTATGTTTATCGTACAGAAACTAATGAATTGCGATTCAATTGTCATTAATTTGTAAATTGTGTTTTTGCTGAATCGTTTTAATTCCTGGTGTCCTTTTTAAACTTGTTATGTCCCTTACTCGAATTTCATCTTCTCCCATTTGATGATCAAATTGAGCTAAATATGTACTTTTTAAGTGTGGAGGCAATTGGGAATTTCTGTATTGAAGTTCTTGTGCACTAAAAAACAAATAAAAAAAACAAACAAACAATCAAAACACAATTTTTTTTCCAAAAAAAATATTATTTTTACCAGATGTCATTGTTAAAATATTCTGACATTCGTCCGTCTTTTAAGTCCGATAAATATGTGTTGTTGAAGATTTCTCCCTCTTCGTCTTCCATTCGCAAATTTGAACTTAAAACTTGATGAGCAGAAGTCGATGAACTGCTTGTTGCTCTAATTCGACCTAGCTGATGAGGTTTATTTTCAAGATCTCTTAATTTCGTCTTTAAGAATGTATTTTCCTTTTGAAATTCCAAAATGTTTTCGTTCAATCGGAAGATTTGACTAGAAAGCTTTTTTATATGTGCTTCGTGCTTTTCATTCTGTTTTGTAACATAATAATAAAATTAAATATGAAAATTCCAACAATATCGACAAAAAAAAAAAAAAAAAACATACCTTAGCTTTTAATGAATCTATATCCGTTTTGAAAACTGCAACCTCACGTTCTTGTTTCTTTTTCATTTTGGTTACTTCATCATTATATAATGTTTTCTATACCAATCAAAATGTATTTGTTTTTTTTTATGTAAATTAATTTATATTTTGAATTATATTCTGTTTATTAGTAATAAAAAAATACAACAAAAATAATATTACACATCCCAGGACATCACATCATAATTAATACAGACATTATATTAGATACACATTACAAAGGTAATTTTTTTCTAAAATACTGAGGGTACATTACTTTTAACAATTAATTGCAAATCATTTTTTAGCATTAGATATTTAACTATGATAATTAATAGAAAGTGAAAAACTACAATTAATATGGAATATTTGAAGCAGGACTTTAGGCCATGTTTCCACCATTTTTGTCGGCTGTTTTCCAACATATGAATTTTTCTACTCTTGTTTTGTTGCAAAAACTACAATTTGAGAAGAAAAAAAAAAGAATAGATTATAAATATGTACAATCACAATGACTTAAGGCCTATTTTCTCGAAGTGAGATCATGCTATTTTCGGAAATTTGGAGTGTTAACTCAAGTTTAATTCCGAAACTAAAATGATATCACACTGAAATTGGCTTTTAGAAATACATATAAACTAAATTTAGATTTAAGTTCATTTTATCATCGGCAAATAAAACCAAATATTGAAATGTTTTTAATTTCCATGTTCTAATTCATTGCTGGATCCTATCGGCCTATCGGAAATCTCGAGGAAGATTTTGTTTCTCTCGAAATATTTTTTTTGCATCGTGAACTTTCCTCGAACAAAAAAAAATCCATTAAAATGACCGCCAAATTCCCCTGAAAAATTTATTCCCGATACTATTAAATTCCGAGGGAAACTTTCGAGTACCATTCACGTTCACAATTTTCGAAGGAGGGACATATTTGTATCTGTATTATTATTTTTTTTTCTAAGGTAACATTTGAAATTTTACAGTTATTTAAAGATTATATCAATAAGCTAAGACAGTGTCATGTTTACCGATGAGACCAAAATTAACTTGTTTGGCTCAGATGAGAGACAAATCATTTGGATAAAGCCCAAAATACATAATGAAAAGAAAAGGAACCTGTGTCCGGCGACAAACCATGGAAGAGGTTGTGTTATATTGTCGGGTTCTAAGACTGTTAGTGGTACGCAAATCGACGATCTTTCGCTTAACAGCGGTGGCAGATGCTATAAAGGTGGTCACATAAAATAACATTACTATAGGTACTGGAGATTTTGATCAAAGTTGACATAAAGATAATAGCGAAGTCGAAAAAGGTGAGTCTCGCAATTCTGTCTGTCTGTCTGTTCGGCTGGAGCCTAAACAGATGGGTCGATTTTCTTTTAACTTGGCACGTTGCGTTTTTTAGTCCAAAAATAACGGTACCTGCCATACAATTTTTTTTAGCAAAAAATGAAAATCTTATTTTTCTCAAAAACGTGCCCACAAATCTTCGAAATAACTCCACCAATTCCATTAGATGTTTAATAAGAGTTCATTGGAATGGGACTTCGATGAAAATAAAGTGAATCTCAAGTTCAGCGTAGTGAAACAATATTAAGTTCCCAACTTGAAATACAAATACAAGAGTATAAGGGAAGCGGGTGTCGTCCTTGGGGGCACTTAAAATAGAATACCAGGTTAATTTTGCTACATTTCCTAGCGAATAAGGGAATTAAAATAATTTTCTGATACTTACCTGGATTTTCGATTAATATTTGAATTCCTAAAAATTACCTTGAGGATTTGAATACTTTAGTTAAGAAGTGACTGATCAAACAAGAATATGAACTTCTTTTAAAATATGTAAATATGCAATTTTGTTCTTCATATTCTGATGCTCAATAGAACATTTTTAAATTGTGACTTCACTCAAATTGAACCATATAAATTGACCTGTAGTCGAAGACCTTTGGACTTAGATACATACATATGTTCCAATTAGATAACTACGTAAGTCAAAAAAAGCCGCAGAATTGTGAGTTTCACCCGAAAAAATTCCCCTTATTGTGAACAATCATTTCGAGCGGAATGTAATGCCATTGACAGTCTAAATTCTTACTTATTTTTAGTTGGTGAACGAAATTTCGTTCGGGCGAAACTCAAAGCAGCTTTTGAAATTCCGGACGAACAAAAAATTTTAAGGTAAAATATTTTTCATGTAAAACTCACAATAAGGCTGAATGTGTTTTTGGAGACGGCAGGTCAATATAATATTTTTGGAATGCATCAATTTTAAATGCTTGCTCCAAATACTAAAACAGTAACATATTTATTAACACTTAGGGAGTCTAAGGCGTAGAGATCCGACCTTGAATTCTAAAATCACTGTCAAAACATCTCTAAGGATATCTACAAGATGTTGAAATACAAATAAATCAGTAACTACCAACATGCATTGACAAACCAAAGTACCTAAATATTTTTAAACAAATAATCAATTAATCTAGTAAAATATGTTTGTACAGTATAAATTATAAATGTGATGCCCTTTTAATGAAATTGTGTGTGTGTGTGTTTTTTTAAACAAAACAAAGTTATTTACAAGAAAATATCAATTTAAAAAAGAATCACTCACCATTTTATTCTTCATTTTTTCCAGCTTGCCCTCGAGTTCCAAACGTGTTTCCTTAATACGGTCCTGACTTTCCTTGACTTCAGCCGATAGTGACTCCTTTTCCTCAGCCCACTTTTTTTCATTTTCTTCACAGATTCCTCGACTTTTTTGAAGTTTAGCTTTGAAAATCATTATATCTTCATTTAACTGTTCGATCATCAATTTATCTTTATTTCGCAGTTCTTCTAAATTACTTTTATCAGTGGATAATTTTGAAATTTGCTCTTCTAATGATTTTATTTTATTGGCAAACTCAACTTCTGTTGAACGTCGTTCTTCGACAAGTCCCTCAATTCCCAATAACCGTTCAACTGCTTTACGGTGGTCCTTTTCAATTGCATCTCTTTCCAATTTGGAAGCTTCTATTGCAGTTTTTAGATTTTCTAATTCGGCTCTTGTAGTCTCGTGTCCTTCTTGGGTGATTTTTAATCGAAGTGATAATTTTGACAGTTGATCATTCAAACGGGAGTTCTCCTCTTCAATTTCATTAGCTTGGCTTTGGTGTTTCTCATTCAGTTCAACCAATCGCGAATTTGTATTCTTTGCATCCATTAAATTTGATGTGAGAGTTTCAATTTCTATCAATTTCATATTGAGCAGTGTTTTATTCTCCTGCAATTGTTTATTTAACCCACCAACTTCCAAATTCAGCTGCACCTTATCTTGTTCAACTTTACTTAAAGCCACATTTGAGTCACTTAGAGATTTCGCCAACTTTCGTATTTTATCCTCTAAATTGTGTTTGATTTTTTCCAAACTGCTGTTTGATATTTTCAGCTCGTTTTCAGAGGTCTCTAGGATTTTTATCTCTTCAGTGAATTTCTCAATTTCTTTCTGAAGTGTTTGTGCTCTTGATTCAAATTGATCTTTCGATTTTTCACATTTAGATAACTTTTCTTTTAGTGATTTGTATTCTTGACTAAGCCTACTATTCTCACGCTGTACCATTTCCATTGATGATTTGAGCATTTCAGAGTTATTTTGAGCAATTTCTGTATCCTTCTTTAGTTTCTGACATTTTGCCTGACATTCACCCAATGTTAAAGCTTGCTTCTCGATCCGCTTCATATTACTGCTAGCAGTTTCTCGAAGCTTTGCATTTTCGATCTGTAATTTCTTTAATTGATTTTCCAAATCTTGACTCTTGAGTTGTTCAGTTTTGAGTAGATTTAATTTTACAAGAATTTCTTTCTCTGCTACTTGCAGTTTTTCCTCAACCCACCTATGGTTTGTTTCTTTTGATGTCTGTTCATTTAGGTAACAATCAAGGCGTTTTGACAAAATTTTCTTCTCCTCCTCAGCAAGTTCTTTTTCTTTTCGAATCGATGCTATTTCTTGTATTAGCCGAGAAACGTTTTCCTTTTGTTCTTCGGCTTCTTTATTGGATTTTTTTATTTGTGATTCACTTGTGGTTTTCAGCAATTCCAGTTCCTCAAGAAGACGAGTTTCTTCGTATTGATAGCGTTTAATTTCACTTCTGTGTTTGTCTGCTTCTGTGATCAAAACTTGATATTTTTTCTCGAGAACAAGTTTTGCATTAGTGAGTTCATTCAACTGTTTATTGGCATTTTCAAAAGCTTCTGTGATACTGGATTTTTCAGCAGCTTCATTTTTTATCTGTTGTTTGACATCTTCCAGCTGCCTGTTGTACTCGTCAGCTTTTTGATTAATTGCCGCATTTTTAGCCTCCAGATTCACGATTTTAGTTTGAAGCTCCTTCAAATCTTTGTTTGCTTTTTCGAGCTTGTCTTTCATTTCAGTTTTTGCTACAGCTTCATTTTCTAATTCAACTTTGGTGTTTTCTTTTAATTTCTTTTCAGTTTCATATTTATTTTCTAAATCAGTTACTTTCAATTGAAGCTCATCCATTGATTTGTATGCGTTTGCAATGTCTTCCTTAGCTTTGCGAATCTCATTAACTTTTCTTGCTAGCTGTAACTTGATATTATCAAGTTCTTCTTTGATCTGCTGATTTTCTGCTAGTTTACATTCCAAGTTCAGATTAGTTTCCTTTAGATTTTCTTCGATTTGGTTTTTTTCTGTTACTTCAATTTCTAATTGATGCTTTGTGCTTTCGAAGTCTTTTGTCATTTTCGATTTTTCCATAACTTCTTCTTCTAATTCATGTTGGGCTTTTTCAAGGTTTATTTTTAATGTTGAAATCTCATTTTCTAAACGACTCTTTGTTTCTTCGAGCTCTTTCTTAAGTTGATGTTTGTTTTTTACTTCATTCTCTAATTGAATGTTGGTATCTGCGAGATCTTTTATTAAGCTTTTTGTTTTTGATATTTCAGTTTCAAGTTGAAGTGTGATAGTCTGAAGTTCTTCTTGCTGCTTTTGTGTAGCTTCAATTTGTACCTGTTGGTTGTTAAGTTTTTCAGTCTTCTCAGTGTCTAAATGCAGTTTAATATTTTCGAATTGAATTCTTACGTCTTCAAATTCTTTTTTCATTTGTTGCTTTGCAGTTACTTCGTTTTCCAATTGAATTTTGGTTCTTTCAAACTCTCGGCTTAGCACGCTGGAAGTTTTACTAGCTTTTTCTTCCATTCCTGCTAATTGATTCTCCAAAGAACTTATCTTCAACTGGAGCTGGGTAATTGTTTCAGTTGTTTCATGAAGTTGTTCTTTTATTTTAATTTTTTCAGTGATTTCGTTTTCTAATTGAATTTTTGCATTTTCCAGCTCACGGTCACGCTCTTTCGTTTCTACGTTTGCTAAATTTGAAACTGTTTCTATTTTTACAATTTGTTCCTGCAATTCTTTAGCCAATTGCTCAGCTTGAATTTGTTTTTCTAAGAGCATTTCTACATCTTTAGTTTTGTTTAAGATCTCTGTTTCGAGTTTTTCAGCAGATGAAGTCATCATTTTTATTTGATCACGTAAATTTGTTTCTGATTTTATTAGGTTTTCGGTAATAGAAATCTGTTTTAAGCGTTCACTTTCTAAATGTGAAACATTTTTTTCTAACGAAGACTTCTCATCACGGATATTTTCAGTCGTTTTTTCTAGTTCTGATAACTTTTGCCGTAAAGAGGAATTTTCTTTCACAACATTTCCACAGGCATTTTTAATGCTTGAAATGTCATCGATCAAGCACTTAACTTCTTCTTTCAATTTCATATCTAATGGCTCGATATAAGAAGATACTAATAAATTCTGAATACTGGTTATATTAATTTCAATTCCAAGTTGGTGTTTCAGGTCAGTTACATCATGGAGAATGTATGTGATTACTTTACTAAAGACTTCATTTCTGGTTTCAAGCTGAAAGGCGACTTTTTGCAATTCATTTTGCCTTGAGTTAAGTTCAGCTTCGGTATGAAGTAATTTTTTCTTTAATTCGGTAAATTTATTTGTTTCTTGCTTGAATATGTTTTCATATTTATTTATCAGAGTTTCTTTTTCGGTTTCAAGTTTTAAGATGGTCGAAGCTTTGAGATTTTGATCATCACTTAATGTCTGAATTTGTTGTTGTAACAAATCAATTTGTTGCTTGTTATTTTCATTTAGGTATTTTTGCTCTTTTAACTCAGTATCGTAGTTTTGTTTCGATTTCTCCAACTCACGCGATAAATAAGTTGTTTGTTTCTCAAATTCACTTGTTTTTGATTTTTCGTGGTCAAGTTGTTCCAACAATTCGTTTTCTGCAACTTTCAAATCAGATATTTTCTTCTCGCAACACTGCTTTTCTTGGTAAAGTTCCTCGGATCTCTGCTGATTTTCATTGATAAGCTGTGCCTTATTTTCATTATCTAACTGTAACTTCGTTAGTAAATTTTCTTTGGACTCTAGACAGGACGTGAGATTCTCCATTTGCTGCTGAAAACTATGCTCTACATCAAGTTTTTCAGTTTTAAGACATTCTAATTCTTTTTGAAGATTTTTTAAATTATTTTTTTCCTCGGCTCGTTCTTTAAAGCAGTTTTCAAGTTTGTTTTCTAGTTCTGATATTGCATTTTCAAGGCTTGTTTTGGAAATTTGCAATGATTTGTTGACAGTATGTAGCTCTTCATTTTCTTTTTTTAGATCATTATTTTGAATCTGAATGTTTACAAGTTTATTTGCCTGGCTAAGGTTTTGCTCTTCGATTTGTTTTGCATCTGCTTTGATCCTGTTCAATGCAAAGAGATTTTCTTCATATTTTTTTGAAAAACTTTCTATACAATTTGAAAAAGTTATAAAATAATTGGCAGGATTACTTAAGCTTTCCTCATCGTCGATTATTAAATTTTCATTGTAAATATCAAAGAGCTTTGAATATCTTGAAAGTAATTCGCTCATGGCTTTGGAGAGTTTTATATTATCAATACGAATCGATGAAATTTCTTCAAATAATTTTTCATTTTCATTTTCTTTTTCTCGCAACTTTATATCAACGACTGAACCAAGATTTTCAGGACTATGAATGCTACCAGAGCTATTTGTAGCCCTTGACAAGTCAAAGAATTCAGATGACATATTGAGATCTGGACGGGAGTTTACTGTAGACGAGCGTATTCCGCTAATGTATTGTTCCAATTCGCTATTGGCATCTGATAGACTTTGTATTGTGCATTCTTTTTGCTGAGATATGGTGGCAAATATATGAATTTGTTCGAATTATGAAATGACAAAGGATAAATTGGGAATATTGGAAAAGGATACACAAAACATAAACAAAGACAAAATACATAAATAAAACAAGAAAAACAACAAAATTATTATGCTTACCTCAAGTTCTTGTGAGAGGTCATCTACTTTCTCAGATAAATCTGTTATATTGTTCTGAAGAACCTTCATTTGTTTTTCAGCGTTTTTTAACTATGGATATGAAAAAAAAAAAAAAAAAAAAACAAATCATGGCTTAAGAATTCATAGGTCATTTAAAATTTAGAAAGACTACGTTATGTTCTCAATTTATTCATATGGGCACTCAGACCCAAATAAGAATTATACGATATGGTAAAAATAATGAAAACGAATCCCCATCCTTTAACCGAGAAAACTGTTGCTTTTTAGTATTTTTTTCTGTTTTAAGCCAATTTTTTAAAGTGGGGAATAGTTATCACATTAATTATCACGTTTAAATGTGATTAAAAATCGATTAATTTCCAATTTACACCTCCTAAAATTTTGTTTTTTTATCAACAGTTATAAAAATGCGCGGAAATAAAAACCTTTTTGCACGATGAAATATATAAGCCTACTAATGCAAATTTTTACTATTTTCTAAATATTTGGATCCCTATTACGGTTGTCAATTATCAATACGATATTTGATGTTTATCAACAAAATTAATGAATCGGTATTATCGTTGTCAAAAATCAAATTTTTTGATGAAGTGAGCGGTTTTTGTTTAATTGTGAATGAGTCAATTGACAATTTTGGTATTATCGTTGTCAAAATTATTGCTTGTTATCAAATTTTAAGTCAATTATAAATTCGACGTTGATAAATTATTTCGCTTATATTAAAAATTTATAAACCGAACATACCGCAATGCTGATGAAAACACTGTAAGAGCAACCATTAATGGAAATCACGCAGATACATCATTCAATGAAGGAAACCGAATAAGGGACTCTATTGCAAGATTCATGTAAAAAAAAATTAACAAAATATATTTTTTATATATAACTACATGAATATGTATTGTATATACATATAACTGTTTTATTTTTTAATAAATAATTATTCATAAGTGGATTGGTCCAAATTCCATTAGCGAAGTCTGGGCTTCCTTCCATTATCTCCACTAATCTGGAAAGCTGGTTTTTGTTGCTCACAATTTTACTCCTATGTTTAGAAAATAGTTGCTGATAATAACCAATATATATTTAGTGCAGATTACTTACATTTTTTATCCAAATGAAGAGAAAATATTTTTAAAACAAATAATGCTGCGACAGCTTATAATTAATAAATCTGAAATTTCAAACGAAATAGACACTATTCACAAATTTTTTTTTTTGCTATTCACAGTGGATCAAAAATTTATCAATTGTTGATCATAATACCAAATATTCAAATGATTGACAAATCTATCAATGATCAAATAATTGATCTTTGACAACCGTAATAGGGGTGTTAATTAACTATACAATTATGTCAACGTTTCGTTACCCTAAAATTCGACTTACTTGCTGAATTAAAAAATTAAAGGTTTTATTAGGGTACTCTTTCGGGCATGCCATTATGAAAAGAAGAAACGCATTTCTTGGAATTTCCCATATCTATTGGTTTTCATAAATGAATCAAACTAAAAGAATAAATTATTAATCCTTTAAATTTTACTGTTATAACGCACCTTAAAGTACATTACATACAGCTCTCAGGATTAGGGTAAAACATTTTTCCACAGAGATCATGAGGTCTTTTTGTTAGTTTTGGGTTTGGGGAAAAACCCCCAAGTCACCAGCAGGTAGTAAAATATAATAATGAAACCAAATGCTTATCGCTAACGATATTGCTTTGATACCTGTAATAAGTTCAGTGCAGAGAATGACAATGCGTTTAAAAGAGTTTAATGAAATATCATTTGCATTTTTGTAGACAAGGGTTTTGTTCTAGAAACCAATATAAACAGCTTGCGGTATTGTAAAGAGAGTGGGTAACAATTTTCGATGACATTACCATAAAATCTAAGGTTGACCTATTGCCTAAATAGCTTTTAAAAGCTTAGAGTTCTAGGAACCTCAATAGCCATTAAAAGATTACTTTTAAAGAGATATTTTGTAAGCCTTAATGTTGCTTAAAAAATAATAATAAAAAAATAACTTTAAGAAAATGATCGTAAGTATAATAATAATATATATAGTGGGAATATGTTTGTATTTACCTTTTCGTTTAGACAATCCTTTTGTTCTGTGAGATCTTCAATAGTTTCACGCTGCTTGGCTATTTCATGTTCTTTCTGCGCGATTTTCTTGCTCAATCTTCGTATCTATAACATTTTTTAATTAAATCGTTAATTTATGAGTAATGGATTTTTTATAAACATAATGAACTGAGGTTTTTAATTGTTTTTTTTTTCTTTTTGTTTATTATTACTTATCATTTTTTTTTTATTTACAAAAGAACGTATAAGAACATTAGACCCGGAAGACCCAGAATACAAATTTGGAAGCGGGCGATAAAATCTACGGCAGCGGTAATGACCGAAAGTTTTAACAAATGTCAAAACAATGGTAAAACGAGGAAAATAGGAAATAATATATATATGTATATAGGTACATATATGCTAAAATAAGAAAGCACCATTTCCAATTAACATAAATTCATACAAACCTGTTCTTCTCCTGTGTGTCTCATTACACAATCGCCATTTTCATTGCTCCTTGAAAGGATGTCATTTTTAAGATCTTGGATTTCTTGATTTGATCTTTTTAATTCTTTATCTAATGCCAAAGAAATTATTAATAGTTAAATTTATTTTAAATAAAACAAGCGAACTTACTTAATTTATCAATTTTATCTTGATAATTCTTTAAATCCGTTTCCAGGACAATTTTTTCGTATCCCAAAGTTTCAAGTTGTGCCTGCAATATATAATTATAAATTGCTAAAATTTGAAATGTCTTATAAATTTGTTTTTATAAAATTACCTTAAGACTGTACACTTTCTTGTTTTTTTCTTGAAGCATACAGCTCCTTGGAGTCGGCGGTGATATGTCTGTGATCTTTCTTGGGGTCTTCATCGGACTTTCAGTATTGAACAACAATCGATAGTTTGGCGGAGTGAACACTTGAATTGAGGCAATGACATGACGCAGAGTTTCTTTGGTCAGCAACTCTTCATTTAAAAGTTTTTGAAAGAAATCTGTAATATTTTGCTGAGCGAGTTCATCGAGTTTTTGGCAATTGTCTTGGAAAAACGCAACCGGACACCGAACACAAGAGAAATGCAACAACAGAGAATACACATAGATGTGATCACCTGAGCTAAGTGTGTTTTCATCATCGAAATGCGGTTCGAAAAGGGGATATTGCTCTATAAAGCAAAAAAATTAATTAATTTTAATGTTTCTTCCAATGGAAAGAAATTGAAAACCAACCTTTTAAGAAAGACGACAGATTATTATATTGGCATACATCTCCATTGAAACGACCTTTAAAATGCATAAAGAATGATTCTATTTCCGTTTGATCAAGACTATAGAAATTATTCTCTAAGAAATTGCATTTTGTAATCTAAAAAAAATCATAATTTTTTATAAGAAAAATGTTTTCCTCTTAAAACCCAAAGCATCAACATGCATTAACATGCATCACTTATTTATTACCCATTGTAGAAGGATTTTCTTCCAATAATTTACAGAATCCATTTTTAAACACAATTTCACATCAAATTAAACATAAATAATTATTTAATTCACAAAAAAGAAACGAATTCAGATATTTTCGATTGCGTTTTCACGGAAAAATATAAAATGTAGGACGCAAACAAATGCCGTTAAAACAATTTTCGAATTAAAAAAAAGGAGCAGTTATATGCGGCTGTCAGATGCTTTTTTGAAAAAAAATTAGGTGGAATGAAATGGAATGGATTGGGAAATCAGCATGAGTGCGTTCAGTGGGAAACGTTTGTGTTATGCAAATGGCTGCGTTTCAACTGTAAAGTATATATGAGTTGCTAAAATGTCATTTTTAATTTAATGTAGCTTGTTTTTGTTGTTTCCTCTTTTTATTACTGTTTTTGTATACACCAAATTTTGACATTTCCGATGGTTTCCATTTTGAATGCAACAACTTAGCTGTGTCCATAAAGTTTTTCGGTAATTTGAAACCAAATTTCTTTCAAATATGGGTAAAATTCCCTGATTTCGAAATGTAAATTCGTATGAGAAATGAAATGATTTGGAACCGATTTTGAAAATTTTCCACAAATTTACCTCATTTTTCCTAATAAAAACGAGTATTACGGTACATTAAATGTTTCTTTCTTTCACATGTTGAATTGAGTTTTAGTCAAGAGATAACTAAGAGAAGTGATTTTTTAACTGAAGCAATTTAATCAATGACAAAAAACTTTCTGGATGATTAGTGCCCGCCATATTATTCACTCTATTAATTCAGATTAAAACTCAAATTCGGATGTAAATAAATTAAAATTCAATTAATTTACATCAGATCAGTTCGTTTACAGTTGATCATCTATAATCAAGTATTATTGTAACTGGTATTTCATGGAATGTGAATGTTAGCCAAAATTTTTATCAACGACCACAAAACTTCACTTGTTAATAATTGAAATCACTAATCAGCCGATTTTTATTGATTAACACCACTTAATAAGAACCTGTTAATGTCAAGGTGCACGGTCAAGATTTAACCCACTGTTTGTTTACAGTAACCCCTAAATTCAGTTAATTTACATCAGTACTTAAGTTTTTAACCTAGTATATAGATCGTTCTAAATTTTAGTTACGAAATTCTCTTAAAAATTTAGCCAAGCCAAAACTAAGCAAAATATTTTAACCGAGAGGTGCGTAGCTCCAGCTAAAAAATCAATGGTCTTATTTATAAACGTTATCTAACTTTAGACAACTGTCAAAACTATGGAGAATGTGTTCATAAACCTTGTTTATTGTTGTCTTATAGCTGCCTAACTTAGACACAAGAGTAGATTGTCTTAACCGTGAATAATGTGATATTTATTTTTATTAAATAAAGCATATTTCCACCAATTTGAAAATAGTTAGACAGTGTCTAAGTAGACAAAAATCTAATAAATACGACTGCAAATTTATAGTCGCTAAATTTTGACAGACAAGTGGTGTACAAAATTTAGCGCATGAAAAAATTATTTGACACAATATAATTCTCCAGCTAAATTTTGGCAGGTTCTGTAATTCATTAATTTTGTGTAAACTTTACTTTGCGAAAATAAAAATCGAAATTGAACAATATTTGTGAATAAAAAATTTAACTCAGCAAATAAAATAATGAGAAAAAATTCTTTAAAATATTTGAATTTCTTCTCAGAGACCTGTTTTTTCTGACATATTGTTGCTGTTATTTTAAGAGAAAAGTAAGAGCTAAAATTAAGCGAGATCCGCGATTCTCATTTTTTTTTGTTTTAATTTAGTAGCAAACATTTGAATACTTTCATTAGATTTATTCGGCTGAACTCACTTACTATAGTCCTTTTTGTATCATGACGTTTTCAACTTTCGCTGTCAGTTTTCGGACATGCTGATTTTACGCGATGACAGCTCAAAAAGGATCAACGTTAACTTGACAATTAAAGAAAAACAAACAAAATTTAAAAAAAGCATGGAAGAAGAATCTTCTCTTAAAAATCTACAACCTGGCGAAGTTGAAGTTCCTCCTTCTGCTGTAACATATACAACGGGAAAAGATAATACTACCGACGATACTCCAGCTCTATCTAAAAGACAATTGAAAAAACTCAAAAGGACAGCTCAATGGCTAGCAAGCAAAAAAGAAAAACGCCAAAAGGAGCGTGAGAAATGCAAACTGAAAAAACAAAACGCCATCCTCGAAGGCAAATCATTGGGCCCCAGTCGAAAGGAACTTAAAAGGAACAAAGCCGTTAAAAGTCCTAGCCACCTTAGTGTTGCAATTGATTTGGACTTCGACGATCTAATGATTTACAAAGATGTGTCTAAGTGCGTTAAGCAATTACTCAGAATATACACCGTCAATCGAAGATCACGAATGCCGGCAAATCTTCATTTTAGCGGGATCAAACCGGATGGGAGGATTCATGAGGTATTGAAGAGGAATGATGGCTACGAGCATTGGGACGTACAGTGGGTGTATGAATCGTATTCGGAGAATTTCAAGAAAGACGAAATAGTCTATTTAACAAGTGACTCGGACGTAGTTCTTAAGGAGATCGATCCTAGTAAAGTTTATATTATTGGGGGCCTGGTGGATCATAACCATCACAAAGGACTTTGCTTTGAGCGAGCGCAGAAGTTGTCACTTAAAACTGCCCGATTGCCATTGACTGAACACGTAGACATGAAAACACGAACGGTGCTAAGCACTTATCACGGTAAGATAAATTAAATCTTTATGAGAATTCGACTAATGGTTTATATTTTGCAGTTTTTGAAATATTGTTAAGACTCTCTGAAGGTAAATCTTGGGCAGATGCAATTTTGGAAACTATTCCAGTACGAAAAGGTGCTAAACTCAAAGAAGAGAAGGGCAAGGCAGTCCCCACAATGCTGCCTAATGAAGAGGCAGAGAATGAAGCTGAATCATAAGTATCCTAAACAGTTGTTAGAAGATGTAGCAACTCAGAATATAAACGAATAAAACCAAGTTTCTGTTAAATTCGAACCATATGTTTTTCTTAATTAAAGAAGGCAGCTTTCGTTGTTGGAATAATTTTCTTGAATAAAAGAGAAACAGTTCTAATGCAGAGCTTATTTTTCTAAGTATTACGTGAAGAAAGGGATGCATGCATGTAATCAACTAATAAAAAGCTGATTGTGACTTCCATCTCCACTGTTAGGCACTTGATTAACTTATTTGACCATCATTTCTTTAAATGATTTTGTTCTAATTTCTCAATACATTTTGTATTACTTGTTAGTTTTACGTTTTGCCAGAGCGAAAATGTCTTTTGATACAGATTTACACAAGCTGCAAGTACTAGGCTTACAGCAGTGTCAGTCTCTAGGCAAACAGTTTTAAATATTTATTGAAAATTTTTGTGATTATTTGGAAAAATTTCTAAACGCTGAGATTTATTTTACTGAGACAAAAAATCTCACATTGGTGTTACTTTTTTCAATTAAAAAGCTAACACCATCCAGAAGTAGAGCATTGACTGTGTTTATAATAAACTTTCATGTCAAAAACAAAATAAATAAAAACGATGTAATTAGCACATTTATTTTATTATCATTAATTTCAACTGACTTTACTGATGCAATGTAATCTATACACTGGCACATTTCCACAATACTGTAAAAATAATTTTTTATTTTGTAAAATACAAAAATAAAGTAATATTTTCGATTTCTGGTTTGCTGAACAATGTGGCTAATTAAATCTTGCACATTTTGTTTT
The DNA here is from genome assembly GCA_951394125.1 of Epistrophe eligans. NCBI lineage: Eukaryota > Metazoa > Arthropoda > Insecta > Diptera > Syrphidae > Epistrophe > Epistrophe eligans. Next base: position 106,370,864 of record OX596029.1, on the reverse strand, counting down.
TCTTTTAGTTCAATAATAAAAATATTTTTTAATACAGCCTCATTTTCAATTATTACAAAAACAAATTTTATTAATTTAACAATTAGTTTGCTGAATAATTAAAAAAAAAAAATAAATAAAAATACTTCAAACAACCGCAAATGCATTTTCAACTTAGATACCACAGAAGCAGTCTAAGTTCCATCGGATTTGATTCTCGTTCCAGAATTTCTTCCGAACCGACTTCTCGATAGGGTCTTATATTTGTTACACTATTTAACAAAAAAAAAAAAAAAGACTACAATAACTTTTTAAAGAGTTTTATTATAGAGCTGCGAAAAAAGGAACAAAATATGCAAGATTTATTAATTCGTTAGTTTCACTTTATAAATAGCAATTTAAATTTGGTGATTTAAAATAAAACTTTATGAGAATAATAATTTATAATAATTCGAATAGGATTTAGTACTCTTTGACAATATGCTTCTGATTAAATTCTAATAATTTTGTAAAATACTACACTACTCATTGTTACTTTAAATAATTTTATTTTTTTTTAATCTCACAATATTTAATCCTTTAGTTTAAAATTTGTTTCGATTACTGATACTCTTCAGTATTAACTATTTCGTAATCACTTTCATCTTCATCTGAATAGGTTTTATTATCATCATCGTGTACTACACGATGCGACTCACTTTTATGAGTATTGTCATTTGCAGCACCACTACCACCGCCAGCCCATGATACCAGTCCTGTGACAAGGCTTGGTAAGATATTACTCGATATAATCAAAGATTGCTGCATTTGTTGACTGAGTTCAATTTTTTTTATTTGCGATCCATGATCTACGACATTCGAATGATCGGGAAATTTCAAACCCTTAGATAGATTCTCCTCATCGGACGATGAAGATGTCGATACGGAAGAATCTTTTTTAAAGTGTCCCTTTTTAAATTCAATCTCAGCAGATCGAGAACGTTCGTTTATTTCGTCGGGTACTCCTATGCCAAGGGCATCGTCCTCATCGGTTGAGTTTTCGTCGATTTCTGGTATGCAGTCAGGGATCATTAAAAATGAGGGAATTTCCTCACTTTTCTCTTCACCCTCCTCGGCAGGAAGGGCGACACTGGATTGATCACTGGCACGCTCCAAAAGCGACATATTACTCTCGTTAACTTCGGGTAAAAATTCATCGAATTCATTTTCTTGTAATTTAACCAAACTTTTGTTATCTAAAAATATAATTTAATTTGTTTGTTTTCTATGTAAATTATGTATGTATGTATATATTATGTAGGTATGGAAAATAAACAACATTTACCTGCTTTCTTTATTTTCAATATTTTAAAATTATATTTGGTTGAAAATATAACAGCAACAACCAGACTTATAAGCACCACTGTAGAACCCGATAGAAAGTGTCCCACAATTGCCAAAGTTCCTAATGCAACAGAAGCCATTGCGCAGAAAAGCGTTGGATTTTCTTCACGAATAGTTTTTACACGATCGAATAGTGCCATTATTTTCATTTGAAGTTCATCGGGGGGGATTATTTGCACAGAGAAGACATTTTTATAAAACCAATAAAATAATATCAGGACAAATAGTAGGCCCAACGGTTTTATATGTATCCTAAAAATAATTAAAATTAAAATTAATTCTTATATATAAAAAAAAAATAACTTTAAACGATTCGTAGTTATTTTATGGGAAATATTAATATGGGAAAATTTATATTTTAGAAAATAGTGTTTTGAGACCTTGGATATAGTGTTGACCCTATTGCAGTGATAAATGTCAAAAATGTATGCGCCACTGGAAGGTCAATCCCATTTAGTCCAATTCACACATTGAATGGTACACTCCCCAACAAATAAATACAAGCAATAAAATTTAAATGTAAAAGTTGTAGATCTCAGCAACAAAAAAACCTGTGATAACACACAGGTAGGCCCCATTTAGCTGTTGCCCTTTTTTAATGTTACATATTTCGATTCCTATCAGTCAGAGAGAAGAAGTTTATTACCTTAATTTATTTGAGGTCAAAACAAGAAAAACAAATACTGATTTTTGAGAACTTTTCACTCCGCTTTTTGAGCACTAACTATAGAGGTTACGACAAGAAAGAATTTTTTCTCCGACCAAAAAAAAATTGAAATAAAAGAGTGAAGCCCTGGGGGAAATACACCGAATTTTTGTACGCTCAAGACATTGAGAAACAATAAAATGCCAGCCCATTACAATAATGTGATGTTAAAACAAGGATTGATTGTACTAAATATTAAAATAAAATAAATGGAAGACTTTTATGAAGTGTTGCAAAGGCCAGTGGGTGGAAAAGGAGTACTAGGAGTAGGACATAAAAAACACATTTTAGAATAGTATTTCTAAAAATATAATGTTTATCGCGACAAAAGTATGCAATTATACTTTGCCTTCGGTTTCAGCACTCAATGAATACCTCTACTTTTCTACTACTTAAAATGTTAATTAACTGCCGGCTTTATAAATCGGTATTTCCATTGTAACGAACGTGACACAGAATCTATAGTTTTTGTCCCTAATTATTGTATTAAATTCATTCATTTAGGTAAAGCTTCCAAGCTTTAAGTTCTTTTAATATTTTTTAAATTTAATTTATTACATCTAATTCGCCGCTTTACAATATCTTAAGATAAAGTGTAACGGTTTGACGTACGAAATATGGTTGTAAGATTTTGTTTTCACAATGGTCGGATTAAGTATTGTATTCAAAGTTATCTGGAAAGTTATCTAGCCAATGGATACAAATCTTAGCGCAAGAAAGTACTCAAACGCGTGTGACATTATATCGAGAATTGAGATTAGAAAATTGAAATTGAGAATCATATCATAAAAACGGTAATTGTTTTAGCAATAGGGTGATCGTTTATCATGACGAAGAGTAGAACTCTTTTATTACGGTTGGCATTTAGAAGTAACAATTGGCGTTTCTATAAAACGCGTATGGTTATATTAAGGTGAGAATCCCAAAGGTTAAATTCTATTCAAATACTAATTAAATTACATTGTGTGCCACATTGTTTGAAGTTGAGTTTTATTAGCCGTTAGTGCAAACAATAATACTAATAACGTTTTTTTCAAATTATATAATTTTTTTTCAGAAAAAGTGAAGAACTGTACAAGTCCGTTGTAATTGTTGAAGGAAGCCACAGAACAAATTTTTTTATCATTTAATTTTAATTTGGTTGATTATACTTTTGATGCGCTAAATTCGAATCCTCGGAATTGGTTGGAGGTATAGTCTGCTAAACGTTCGCGTGACGGATTTTATTCTATTACTCATCGCAAGGAAATATTTGCTTCAAATTTCGTAAAAATAAATATCAGTTAAGATTTACACTCGAAAGACAATATTAAAAAAAATATAATTTGAGGCAAATTGAATGAAACACTACGTGAATTGAAAGTTTCGAGCGAGTCGTATAGCTGCTAATAGTGCTACACTTTCTTTGACTTCAATTTGACTGTATTCTAAATATAAGGTGTCTGGAAAAGACCGGTAGGAATAACATTTGCTTTTTTCAAAAAAAATATGATAAACTTTTACTTTATAAAACTCTCGAAACTCTGATGAAAAAAAAAAAAAGCTCAACTGAAGAACAATTGCATTTATATTTTTTTTTTAACATATGTTTTTAAACTTCGTAATAATAAATGAATTTTACGTAATACATTTTAAGTGCCCAAGTTATCAGACAGTCAGATGATTCAAATAAATCATCACAAATAAATATTTTACAAAAATGAATCAAACAGTCTTGGTTATTTAAATAAAATATCTACATATACTTATACTTATTCCTCCAATATTTAATTATCTTTATTTGTGAAGAGATAGTGTTTTTTTTCCAATTTGTTGATTAAACAAATATTTTGTAAATAATTTAGATTTTTTTAATTGATAAGATGTTACTTATGTTTTTTATTTATTTTATAGTTAACAACAACTATTCCAGTAGAAATATCGAATCGGACTTTGCGGAACATGCCCTCACTCATACATTGACGCACAATTTGTATATTTTTGTTAAAACTGTTCATTACTGGATCAGGGGTTGAGCATTTAAGTAACGAGACAAATAATTGGCCAAGAAAACAAAACAAATATGTCAGACTTCACAGATAACCAACGTGGAATGTATAGCACGCTTTGAATTTGCATGTACATTTTTAACAAGCCACGTGCCACCGTGCAGCTATATAAATGTCTTCCCACTGAATTATTTCCCAATACTGGAGATAAGTGCGATTTAGACTTTCTGCATTGACTGTAAGCCACAATTGAATATAAGATTCAAGATTTACGGTGCGATAAGCCATATATGCAAATCTGATATCTAGCTTGATAAATACTATACTTACAGATATCAAAGACAATTGGGGAGCGAATTTTATAGTTACTACTATTTATTTAAAACGTTTTTATTAAATCGCTTTATTCGCTGTCTGTTTGTTTGGTACATATTTTGCAGACACAAAACTAAAATTGGTGCAAAACTATATGATACTAAGCAAATAATATTTGAGATTTTGTATAGTTATTTGTTTTTATATAAACTGTTTTAGACGTGTAGCTGCAGTTTATTAAGAAAATAACAAAGGCTTAGCACGATACTTGTTTTAAAAGTTTTAAACTAGGCGTTTTTCTTTTTTAGGCCTGCGCGAGCCCAGAACGTTCTGGTCAGAGCTCTCCAACGATTTAATTATGAAGCAAAACTTGATCATTGAATTATCATATTATTCGCAATCAGCCAAATTACATGAAAAATAAGATTCTTGATTTGTATGCAAAGAAATTAAACAAACATCTAAATCTAAAAGTAAATAACGGCAGTTTTTCATTTCTTATTACGTCAAAACACGTTCAGTGTTCAAATAAAAAATAAAATTCTCCAAAACTTCCGTGATTTTCCTGTCCCTTTGCAATAAATTACGGAATCATCCAAAGAAAGATTGGGTACTCATCACCATGTTATATTATGCTGAGTGGAAAGATTTGGGTCCTTTGGAGAGCCAAACCTGAGCTTGCGTCTGCACAACCCCCCAATTTTGATACCACCAACAGATTCCACTAGTCTTAGTATAGACTGGACGCTAGGGGCTGTCAGTTCAGCTTATTTACGTATAAACAACAGAAAAAAAGGCGTAAATACAAATGTGTGACGCAATTCTTTAAATAAAACTCTGAAAATTTAAATACGTTGACTACGCAAAAGGAAAACAGTCCCAATCAATTCCTTTACATTTTTTAAAAATAATTTTTTATTAAAAATTATAAACTGAATTTACGATCGAAATTCTAACATGTGATTCTCTAGACGTAACAACCCATGAAATATCTCTTTCTTTAAACAAAACAAAGAAGCTACTTTGTTAGTTCATTGAACCAGTTTTTATTGTTTTCGTTTTTTTTAATAGAAATCAGCGACCTTGAACATTTTCGTTAGTTAGTTTGGTTCGACGATTGACCAAATTACTATCAAAATATAAAACATAGTTCAGCTAAGTTATTTTTTGTTTAATAATTATTCAACGAATCGTAAGACCTTGAATGTACCTATTTCCCTATGTAGATTTTGATAGCGTTACCGGAAATCTATTTTTCATAATCGCAATTTTGTGACGAAAATTATGATAGAATCAAAAAAAAATGACCAAAACAAAATAATACTTTTGATTTAACTTTTTTTCAAATTGTTTATCATTGTTAAAGATGTCGTAGGACATCTTCAAAGAAGGTGAAAACCTTTGTGTAGCTAGTTCAATGTCCTTTTCTATTGTATGTAAAATACTTGGCAATAGATACTTAATCGTTGTTAAAAGAAATCAATTGAAACATAACTCAACAGATATGTATATGAAAAGTTACGTTCTTTCGTTTATACAACAAAATTCCTTGATAACAACAAATTATTTGGTCAAGGACTTGCCTTCGATTTGCGTCATTATAGAAGTGTTTCTTCTTCGCTCGCCTTGGATGTTTTATTTTTAATGTTTACTAAACATAAATTACAACAACTATTTATTACATTATGTACTTACATATCATACACATGGATTAATTCCATCATGATGCGTTCGTGATAGCCGCACATGATGGGCTCTTGGGGAACAATTTTTTTTTCAATAACAAATTCTTTAAAATCACAATAAATTTGTTTACAAAGAACTTAACTTCAACGCGAACATCTTTCTGCGACGTTTATTATAAAAAATGAAATGTCATACATGTAAATTTGCACAGCAAAAAAAAAAAACTGCACAATTTTTGACAAATGGAGTACGTTTCAGAGCAAAGTTAAAATGTAAAAGCAGGTATGGCATACGAGTTAATAAAAAATAAATAGCGTTAAAAATAATTCAACAAATTAGACGAATACGAATTATGTACTTATAATTTTGTGGAAACAATTTTTTATTTTTGTAAGGAGAGTATAAGTTGACTGAAATGTAGGTTCTATTTTTAAATATAAAAGAAAAATGTTACTTGAATTTTCAATACGCATAAATAGCCGTGCGGGAGGCAGATATAAGTAATTAGTCAAACTTTCGTTGCGAACTGTACCTACATTATATGTAATCAATTCAATAGCATGCAAAATGAAGCAAATGTAATTTAGAATATTAGGTATGCACCTTAAGTTTAACTTTTAAATAGATAGGATAGGATATAATATATTAATTTGTTATGTACAAGAATGAAAATGTAAAGTTAATAAAATTAAAGAAACTTTGACCACTTTTTGCAATTTTGCAAAATCCCAAAATGAGTTTGAAAATTTTCACTTTTGTACTTTTTCACTTTTTTGGTCAATGTAGTTCAGGCTTTAGGTTATCATTTTCAGTATATTGGGCCTTGAGGCTTAACTACATTCAACTTACTTTTGTACGAAAGTGAAGAAAATATTTTGTCTTTTTCAACGTACTAGGCAATCTTATCTTCTTCCTCAAATTTTAAAGAAGTACAAATTAAAGCGGTCGTAACTTTTACTTTTGCACACAAGTAAGCACCAATACACATAAGTAAATAATTTAAGAAACTGACAAGTTAATGTCTCTTATATCGATAGTTATCACCAAAGTAGCCTTTTTCTTCGCAACCAGGTGGCATACTAGCGTATAGTTTATTTGTACTTTTTGTAAAAAATTATGAATTAAGACTAGCCGCGTTTAATTACCAAAGAAGATCCTTATGGGTCATCCAATGAAAATAAAACGATACGGATATCCTAATGACAACAGTGTTGTATGCTCATCTCTTTTGTTCTTAGGTTCGTTTATTTTTATGGATTTGTCGTCTTTTTTCTTTACAGTACGGTTTACAATTTTTGCAACCTTATTTGTTAGTGAAAGTGAAATGCCATCTACCTACCAGAGGAAGAACTTATTTTCGGATCTTTAAAATAGAACATGATAGAGATCAGGATCACAAGTGGTTCTTGTATTACGTGTTATAAAATAATATTTATCCAGATCCGTAGATAATAAAACAACACTATTATCAGAAGTTGTGAACTTTGCAGTTTTTGTAAAAAGAGTTGTGGTTGTAGTTTAACCTTAGGTTCTTGAAAATGTCAGAGTGTTAGTAAAGCAAAATAAAAGCGAATAATCTTATCACGCACGCCATGAGCATTTTGTAATACCGTAATGCTGAGAAATTAAAGTGAATTTGAGTGTCGGTACTTTTTCACATTCTGAATTTCTTTCAGAAAAGTTTAAAATGACTTTGGACATTACTGTACATCTAAAACACAAAAAGACTACCTAGCCGACGATTCTGTCATTACAGTACAGTCACTCGCTCGGCATCTCCATTAACTCCCACAGTAACACCCGCCCCCCCATGTTTACATAGTCCTGTGAAAAATCATATGATTTTTGTTTGTAATTACCAAGAATTGAACAATGGATGATTAGTTTTTTGTAGACGTACACGTAGTTGTCAATATTTTTGAACAATAAAACCAACAAAGCTAAAAATATTTCTACCCAACATAGTGTTTTTGTGTATTCTTTCTTCTCCAAAACATTAAAAAAATGCCAAATCAAATTGATAATATAATTATCCAGGTCCGAGCTCGGCTTCAGCAGCAACAAATAAAGCTTTGGCTTGAGCCGTTCTTCTATCAAGATATCGGCGTTGTGGAATCTGAATTAGAGGTAAGCCTATCCCCTGAAAGAATTAATAAGTTAATAGAAAAATTTCCCATCAGAATCTTGCTGAAGAATTCAGTAAAAATCTGGCAATTTCTGTTTCCAATTGTAAATTGGCCTTGAGCGAGTTACAGGATGGAGCTCTACGCAAATTAGCAACGCGCAAGGAGTTTGAAGAAACAGGTTAGAGTGTTATCTTCATATTAATGTTACAAGGAGTTTTCTCATTATATTTTTGGGAACAAGGCTTGGCAACATTCAGTGTCCGTCGTGTGAATAACACCGAAGGCACCGAAAATGTCTTTGAAGTCAAATGCGCCCTGTCTGATATCGGCGAGGAGCTTCAGAAGAGAATTGCTGAAAAATTACAACTTAGTGATGCTACACGCATCAAAATTATTTCCGCAGGAAAAATTGTTAATCCAAAAGTTGTTCTCGAATTCCAAGGTGAAAAGGAATTCAAATAAAGTACACGAAAAATTATTTCATTATATTATTTCTAGGAATTAAAAACAATCAGCAATTAATGACAATAATTGGAGCAGTGGACAACGGCTCCCTTAATTCTCAGGACGCAATGTATGATCGAATTAAAAAAATCAAGGAAGATGTTGAGGCCATTGTCAATTCTGGAAATCGTCTATTCGAGGTTGAACCGAGAAATCAATTTGCTAACTTGATCATCAAGATTGAAAACTGTTTTTTGATTTATTTTTCAGATGGAAGACCAAGATGGAAATCCTGTTTTTCTGCCACCAAATGAAAACAAAGCTCTTCTTATGGCAATGGGTTTCTGCGAAAAGGCTCGAGCAGCTATCAAACGTAATCAATACGATGAGGCACTTATTTTGCTGTTGGAAGCCGATGAAAAGTTCACCACATGCAATTCAAAGTTTCTAGAGTCAGTAGATAACTATGCTCTTGTCAATTTGGATATTGTTTGGTGTTATCTTTGTCTGAAGGTAAATACAAATTTGTGGATAATTAATTTACAGCGTTTAAACTTGAAGGTGACCGCGAACTAATTTTTTCAAAAAAAAAAAAGAAAAAATAATTGCTCACCTTCCGATTTTGTCGTCTTAAAACCCAACTCTTATTTGGTTTTCGTAGACAATCGTCAACCGGTTGCCTTAAAATTCTTTGTAATCAGAGCCGTAACAAGCTCTTATAGCGCCCTAGGTGATCTGCCTTAGAAAATCGAGCTGATAATCTTTATCTTTAATCTAGGATTACTGTAAATTCAAAACTGACCGTAAGTATGCCAAAGAAGAAGACCTATCATGGGAGGAAGGAGTATTTTTATCCCAATATTACAATATCACTTATCATATAGAAAACTTTCAAATTCAGTTCACACAAATCTTTTTAACAAATTAAATATTTTTGATTTCGTTTTTTAAATCTTCACAAACACGCTAGATACTAAAAGAAATTCGTGATTTTGTTTTGTATATATATCAGAATCTTACACAACTACCAGATGCACAGCGTCGTTTAGAAATTTGTGAAAAAAGCTTCCATCGCAGCTATGGCAAGGACCTAAGTCGCTTGATTAACCTCAAGGGCGATTCGTGTCCGGAGCGTGCTCTTATAATGCGGCTCCATCTACTGCAGGGTGTTTTATTGTTCCATCAGAACCGGCGCAATGAAGCTTATGAAAAACTCGATCTTGCTCAGGCAGAGCTGAGGGACTTAAAAGTTGATGATAGTACTGTAGAGCAGCTAATTGAGATGGGATTCGATCCAGTTGAGGCAAGAACAGGTTTGCGTGCTTGCAAAGGAGATCTAAGTCAAGCTATAAATTTTATACATGATCGAAAAAATAAAATAGCTGAAGCTCGAAAGAAGTCGAGAAAAGAAAGAAAAATAAATGCAAGACTTGATTCCTTAAAATCTGAGAATGAGCCAACAAATTGGGTGAATCCACGAAGTGTATGCACATTGGTTGAAATGGGGTTTCCGCAAGAGTTAGTTGTTGTGGCTTTAAAAATGGCAGATAATGATCTAACAAAGGCCGTAAGTATTAAATTTTGAAAACATGTTTTTGTTTGTAGATTTAAAAAATGTTTTACATTATTTTAGTTAGATATGCTCCAATCAAATACAGAGGCATTAATTCAAGCTTTGCCAGCCGCGCCTCAGACAATCGATGAAACATTGTTCACCGAAGTGAGTAAAATAACTTCAAAATTTTCTCTCAGACTTTTGTTATTTCTATTCTTAGTTGAAGAAAATGGGCTTCGATGAGAAAATTGTTCGATTAGCTCTTGAGTCTACAAAAAACAATGGCGAAAAAGCTATGGAGTTCCTTTTAAAAACGTTTGAAAATCAAAAGGATCTAAGTGCTACTATTGACCAATTAGTAAATACTATTAGTACTACAACAGAAGCATCTACATCTACTGGAGCAGTAAGTGGTGAATCGGCTGTTGTGAACAAATTTTTAAAGAAGGCACAAAAGGAAATCGAATCCATGAACGCATACAACCGTTTCAATGAGGATATATCTGCCAATGAAAATGAGTACTTGGATTTGACATTGGTGCAGGAAGAACAGATTCTTGCCGAATACAAACGCTTTTTGGAACAGTAAACCATTATATTGGTTGTTTAAATAATTTTTTGTATTTTTTTATGTAATACGCGTTACGCTTATGTATTAATATATACATACATATACCTCGTTGCGTTAAGGACTAAAATATATTTTTATAGTGACATAATGTGACAAGAATGAGTTGTTTTTGTATATTTTTAAGATAATGAAGAAAAATTTATAAATTCAGAAAACAAATTTCAATCAAGCTTGAATCTTAAATTTAGAAATTTAAAAAAGGGTGGATATTGTCCCTCGAATCAAATTAATTCGGACTAATGATGAAATCTTAGCAAACACAAATAACTTAAAATTTGGCATCAAATCTGCTCTAATATGTATGAAAATCTAAGATATCGCAAAGTTCAACATAGCTATGCAAATCAATTTTTTAGAAAAGTAGAATTAAAACAGTGCTTTTAATGAAACATTTTAATTAATGAAATGCCATGTTCCCTACTTATAATGTAAATTGAAATACATAGGTACAATAAACAATATATATTATGTATCATTTGTATATTAAAACATGCAAAATAAACCATCATTCTATAGTTTATGCTCGTATATTGAAAAAAATAATCACCCGATCGATTATTTTTTTCTCAGAACTAATAAGGTTATCAGTTAGGGTGGACGGTTAAAATCAAATTCTTTATACACCCCTTGGTTTCACACCTGGCTATTGATTTATAAAATCAAATAACGTTAAGAATCATTCTACAGGTGCCAACCTGGTAAATTTGAAGTTAGGCCTTTAATACTTTTGATTTGAAGATTTCTATCAAAGTGCGAAAAGATCGCTTGCAAAATCTGAGATTATCAGTGACCTGATTATGCAATACAAACCGAATCGATTTCATTTTGTTATCTCGCCTTTTTGAACCGTCTCTATAGCACTATTTTTTTTTTTTATCTGGAAATGTCAATGATTTAGATATAGTTTCTCGAATATAATTCGAAATGAGAGAAAGCAAATTTACCACAAATATATAACAATTATCTTTGAGATCCATAACTAGAGCGTGCAAAATTATTTTGAATGAATAGAAATTGGAGATCAATTGGCGCTTTAGCAAGTAATCTTAAAGACACTGCCACCTGGCTATTCACTACCGAGTAAAAGTATTATTCCTGATACTAATAAATTCCAAGGGAATCTATCGAGGATCATTCAAGTCCCTAATTTTCGAAAGAGGGAAACATTCCCAGGTAAATTGTATTCGTGAAAACTCGCATTAATGTGTGTACTATTTACCTACTGTACATCTATATATTTTAGGATCAGTTTTTCGGTGCGAGATCAAGATCTTCCCATGTTTTCGAGTTAACTGGCCATAAATAAGTGATATTTTTTCTATTTTATCGAACTCAATCAAATATTTTTTAATAACTTGATTTATACCTAATGACTTATTGAAGAATGACCGTTTCAATTGTTTTAATAACCCCTAATCAAAACCCTAAATATATCAACTATAATTTACATTAACAACGACTATTCTCCGACAATAAATACGAAGTTCGAAGACTACCTTTGATGCTATAGTTCGCTGAACGTCTTAATTGGTAGAATTTAACGAATAACAAACGCAATTTGAATATTAACTTCCGGAATTACTGGTTAGTGAGAAAGAACCTTAAATTATTTTTTTATTCCTATCGTTTCTTTGTTTTTTTTTTTTTTTTTTTAAAGTGAAATAATAATACGCATGCCCAATCCATTAAACACAAAAATAATTCTTCTTTTAAGATTTAAAATCTTTTGTATTTCTTTAATTAACAATTTTATTTCAGTTAACAACAATTAAACGCTTGAATAATTAAATTTTTAAGTGATATCAAGTAGAAACAATCATAATGAGTGGTCAGTCATTGTGTTTATGTATCTATATAATTAAGCATACCTACAGTAGGAGGATGGGGTTCTTTCTTAGAAGTCATTACTCCTTTAGTTACTATTCTGCGAAATCTTGATTTATTGACATTTTCAACACTTATTTTTAATTTTTACATATACATAATTATGTACCCTATGTGTTTTGTTTTTTCTTGTAAATCAAAAAAACTCATGATGGCTAACAACAATAAACATATTAAGTAGTTAAAACAAAAATATAATAATTAATAGTCTTGTAAAGTCCCAAAATGTGTAGCATATTATAAATCAAATCTTCTCAGAAATATAAACAGACTCGTTTTGAAAATAAGCACTTACAGGTTATAAAAACAGTCTCCAGAGATAAATTATAAAAAAACGTTAATAAAATGCAAAGTTTGTTTTTTTTTCAATTTTTTGGTAATTGCAAATATATTTAAAACAATGGTAGAAAAATAAGCCATTTATTCCGAGATAGAGAGAAGTTCCAATTTATTGAGAAAAAACGAAACAAACCAAGTTATAAACAATAAAAACATTGAAAGGAATCTAATGGTAGAGTTGGAGCTAAGAGTTGTTTGTGAGCAAACAGTTGTGTACCGTTAATTTAATAAAAAATAATCAATTCGATTTAGAAATATTGAGTTAAAAAAAATTTGAAACCGTTATTTTTGGTACAACAAATTAAAAAAAACTGTTAAAGAAAACACATGCCACATCAATCAAACAACGTAAAACTATTGATTTAATGGGGACATACTCACAGGGTATTAATTAGGGTCGAAATTATTTAGAAATAAGTTCTATAACTTTCAGCCGCATGCCATATTGCAATAAATTCATTATTTTATTATTAATTCTTGGAAGTGCTAAATTTTGACTCCGACTTACTGAACAAATTTTAAATTGCAAAAATAATATGGTCACTCGGGCGTATACTTAACTTCATATTGTTTATTTCCTATATTTATTTGAAAATAGTTCCTACCTATGTTTGTTATTAAAATGCTGGTGTATTCAAAGTATTCAAATTCACTACTCTTTTTGTCTTGAATGTTTTCTAAACCCCTGGTTTAGTTAAAGAGCCCAGGAAAATTACAAAAAAAAAACTCCGAAAACTTGAGAACGTTATTTTTATGTGTAAAACATATCCTAAAAAACACACTAAGCTTAGACCAGAGCTTATGATTTTTCGGGGTAAAAAGAAGAAAATTTTAGTTTTTTTGTGTTAAAGTTAAAGAATTTCTCTTCTAGTGGAAACATACATGTAAAAATGCTCTGTCCCAATTTTGAAGTATGACAAACCTGACTTATTTTTTTTTACTCTAAACCAATAGAGCATAAGTAAAAAAATACCGATTTTATGGTTACTGCTTAGAGGTGTTAAAAAATATGTCCCGTTAAATAATGCAAATAAAATTCTGTGAATTTATGGCGTGGATATAATCGGGTTGTGCTGTAAAGTCGTGTATTCGAATCGAACAGAAAAATTCTAAATGGCTTTTTTTTAAAAGTCTCTTTGTAAAAAATCCAAAAAGAATAAATTCTAATTTTCATTAAATCACTTAAGTCTCTTGAACAAAACCGCTTTTTATTTAATCAAGACAAAGTCTAAACTACCATTCCATACATTAAATAAAACGTACAACCGTTATTTAATGTTCACATTATTCCGGACTGCCTTCTAGCTACTATATTATTGAAGTTAAGTATAATTACTTTAATCATCATCAAAATTGCACTTGACTTACCTATATACAGTTAGACAAACACATGTTATCGGTAAATTATTTGTGGAATAGTCAAGGAAGTAACGTTGTTGATTTTTTTACCTGTTAAGATTTCGTAGTAACTTTTTAAAATGCTGGTCTTATCTGTGGCGAAACCGACACTATCTCTCAAATAAATTATCTGCACGTGCATGTAGCACGGAAGCTTAATATCCTCGGGGCAAAATTCTACAATGAACGACAATGTAATTAATTTATGAATGGAAAGAAACTAAATAAATATCAGTAGACGCAAAATATAACAGTTTGTTTACACAGGTACAGGGCCTTCTGCTGGCTGGACTACTTGAATCAAGAATTTAAAAAAAACTAATTTTTCAAAGTTTTTTTTTTTTTTTAAATCCAAAGCCCAGCGACTTGAACTTTAAATAGAACTACGTGTGACCCAATTGTGCATTTAATTTTATTATTTTATTTTTTAAAAAGAAACACGCAACGTCTTGAAAAGTTTTCCCGCTAAAATTGACTGAAATTATATATGTATATATTATATATATATATATATATATATGTTATATCAGACCACCAACAACCCTTACAACCACTAACACACACACAACCATGCAGCAATCTACATTGTAACGATCGCTCATTGGTTATAGATATAATTAGTCTGTTCTGCGAAACAGTATAAGTATAGAAGGCAAGAAGCCTCATTAGGTTATTATCACGAAAGCAACAGCACGAATTGCTGTTCAAAATAAAACATAAACATTTTAAACTAAAATTAAAATCAGTGTTCTTATTTTTTCGTTACCTGAAACAAAATTGGCGCAGTCGGTAGGATAGCTATACAAAAGATTAGTTATCCGTGAAACGAATCGCAGCATACGATTAAATAAATAAAATTTGAACGAAGATCAAAGTGAAATTAAAATCAGTGAAAGTGAATTTAAGAATTCATATCTGAACGCATATCAGAGAATTCATAGACACTACATTGTGAAAAAAAAATTACTTAGTGATCAGAATAAACGCAAATTATTAATATCACGAAATCTCGTAGAGAGAAAGTAATTTAAAATAAAAAGTAAAAAAATCAAATGAACATTCAACGTATTTATGAGCAAATTCATAAATAAATTTAAAAAGCAGAAGGAAAGACGAAGCTCCAGCTTTTATAAGCAACGAGTTCCAGAAGAAGTGATACAGAAGCAGAAACAGCGGAAATCGCGAACATGGCTCCAACACTTTCAATCGAACAACAACAGCTTCAACAACAACAGCTTCAGCAACAACAGCTTCAGCAACAACAGCTCCAACAGCAACAACAACAAAATAATACAATGCAAAAGGTAAAAAGAGAATTAAATTTAGATCCATTAAAATATATAGAAAAATTAAGTACTTTCGATGGTAAAACAGAAGATTTACCTATATTTTTAAGTAACGTAGATGATATTATACCCACCCTTAATGAATATTCAGATCAGTCACAAAGAATGTGCATAAATATTTTAAAAAGTAAATTTACTGGTGAAGCCAGAAGGGCTATGGAAATTCATACTCACCTTAGCAACTGGTCAGATATAAAACAAATGCTAATTCTTAATTTTGGCGGTTTTAAAAATAGTTTTCAATTGTATGATGATCTCAGAAATTCGCAATATAGAGGGGATGTATACCAATTTTATAATCATATTCAGAAAATATTGAGTCTCTTAAATCAAAAATCTGTACAAGAAAATAGAACATATGAAATCGATAGAAACAACGACACAGCTTTGACTGTCTTTAAAGAAAAATTACCTCCCAATATGAGAACAATTTTGTACTCATTAAAACCACATTCGCTACAACAAGCTCTTTACGAACTTGTACAAGCTGGCTTTACAACTAGCCAATCTATTGATCAAAGACAACCTAGTTCTAATTATAGAGAACATAAAAAACATAATAAAGGTAATCAACAAAACAAAGATCACAAAAACTTAAAATTCTACCCAGGTAATCAAAATAACCAACAACATAATAACTACGACAATTATTACAACCAAAATTATAATAACTACGGAAACAGTTTTAATCGAAATTACAACCCAAATAACTATAGGCAACAACCTCAGAGGTTCGAACCTATAGATGTAGACCCAAGATCGTCACAAATAAGACGTGCCACTCAAAACGAAGCAAAAACGAATTATAACGAAGACAATGCAAATTTTTCGGTCATGTGCCTCGGAACCTCAAAACAACGATCACTGCCCTTTATTAAACTAACGAAAAATAATAAAACACTAAGACTTTTAGTAGATACGGGTGCCACAAATAGCCTCTTAAGAGAAAAAGATGCACCGACAGAATATATAAAAATCAGGGAACAACCACTAAAAATCCATACTGTGGGAAATCCAATCGAAATAACTAAAGATTTAATAATTCCAAAAGAAAAATTTATATTTTCAGTAGTAGAAGATTGCGAATTTCAACTACATGATTTCCATGTAAACTACAATGGAATACTTGGGAATAACATCCTAATTCCAAATAATAGTGAAATTCGGTACAAAGAGAAAGTATTAAAAATGAATGATCAGATTATACCCATATTCTTTAGCGCAGATGAAGAACGGGAATATACTGAAACCATTAATCATTTAAATACAATTCCAGTAACGGAAACTATTATAAATTCAATTCAAGAAAATCTTCGATTAGACCACTTAAACAATGAAGAGAAACAAGCTCTTTCAAAACTTATAAGTAAACATAAAAGTACCTTTTACAACAAAGGAGATGATCTATCTTTTACTAGCCACATTAAACATGTGATACCCACCACTGATGACTCACCAATATACACACGAATTTACAGATACGAACAAATTCATAATAACGAGGTGAAAAGACAAATTCAAGACATGCTTGACCAAGGAATTATCCAACATTCCACTTCACCATATAATGCTCCTATTTGGGTAGTCCCCAAGAAAGAGGACAATACGGGAAATAAAGAATGGAGAATAGTCATTGACTATAGAAAGCTCAATGAAAAAACTAAAGAGGATAAATACCCCATCCCGAATATAGATAGCATACTAGATAAACTAGGACATTGTAATTACTTTACAACAATAGACCTCACAAAAGGTTTTCATCAAATAGAAGTTGATAAAAAGGACAGAGAAAAAACTGCATTTTCTACACAATCAGGCCATTACGAATTCGTGCGTATGCCTTTCGGTTTAAAAAACGCACCAGCAACATTCCAAAGGCTCATGAACGAAGTCCTTCAAGAATTCATAGGGAAAATTTGTTATGTATACCTTGACGATATAATCATCTTTTCCACTAGTCTCCAAGAACACATAGATTCAATAAACAAAGTTTTAAGTACTCTCAAGAAAGCAAATCTTAAGGTATCATTAAACAAATCAGAATTTTTAAAGGAGACAGAATTCCTAGGCCACATTATAACACCAGATGGTATTAAACCTAACCCTAATAAAATAAAAACAATAGAACAATTTCCCATACCAAATACGGTAAAAGAAATACAAAGTTTCTTAGGTTTAACAGGCTACTACAGGAAGTTCATTCCGGACTACGCAGGTATAATAAAACCATTTACCATATGTTTACAGAAAAATGCGCAAATAGACAAAAATAACCCAGAGTACCAGGAAGCATTTAATAAAATAAAGACAATCTTGTCCGACGATCTACTCAATCGTCACCCAGACTATAATAAAGAGTTTACATTAACTACAGATGCAAGCAACTTTGCTATAGGAGCCGTATTATCACAATCACATGGTCCTTTGTCGTTTGCTTCTCGAACATTAAACAAACACGAATGTAGATACAGTCCGATAGAGAAAGAATTACTAGCGATCGTATGGGCAACAGCTCAATATCGCCATTACTTATATGGGCGAAGATTCATAATTAAAACAGACCATCGACCACTGGTTTGGCTTTCAAGTTTAAAAGAACCCAACATAAAATTACAAAGATGGAAAATTAAATTAGAAGAGTTTGATTTTAAAGTAGAATATATTAAGGGCAAAGAAAACTACGTCGCAGATGCCTTATCAAGAATAAAAATAGAAAACAACATAAATATGTTAAATAACGAAGATGATGATAAAACTAAACATAGCGCTGATTCAGACAACTCACATTTAATTCCAATCAGCGAAAAAGCAATCAACTTATTTAATCATCAAATAGTTCTAATAGTCAATGAAAATGATGAAGAAACTAAGATTATGTTTCCACACAAAGGAAAAAGAAGAATTGTGTTTAGCAAAAACAATTATACAAAAGAAGATTTAATAAATATTATTTCTGAAGTTAATATAAAAACCCTAAATGGAATATACACTGAAAATGATGCTCTATTCCAAAAATTCCAAGAAACATGGAAAGAAAAATACAAATCATCAAAAGACATACTTCAGAGAAGTATGAAGTTATTAATAGACATTAACAACGACGAAGTAACAGAAATCATTTTGAAACAACACAAAGAACTCAATCACGTAGGTATCGAGAAATTATATATTGACCTCTCAAAAAAATATTATATACCGAACCTTAAAGTAACCATAAACAAACTTATAAACAACTGCATGACCTGCAACCAAAAAATCGAAAGAAACCCCATAAAACTACCATATGAAAAAACCGATACACCTAAAGGTCCTCATAAACACTTTCACATAGACATCTGGTTTATTAACAGCAACCTAAAGTATATTTCCTGCATAGATAAATTCAGTAAATACACAGCAGTAGAAATGATTAGAAACAAAACACATGTAGATGCAATAAACGCATTAACGAAAATATTTTCATACATGAACATTCCCGAAGAAATCACACTTGATAACGAGAATGCCTTTGTCTCTGAAACTCTGAAAACCCATTTAGAGAATCTAGGTATACAACTACACTATTGCACAGCAAATAGACATACAGGGAACTCAGACATAGAAAGAGTCCACAGTACCCTGAATGAACATTTACGACTGCTCGCTGATACTAAATGTTCAGTCGACCTTGTAATTAAAGCAATAGAGGTTTACAACAAAACCATACACCTAACAACGAAAGAAAGGCCAATCGACATCCACTTAGGGAAAACTGATAACAAAGTTATTTTTAAGCATATAGAAGACACAAAACTAAAAACATTAAAAAGGATAAATAAAAATAGAAAAGACGAGGATATAGACGAAAAATTCGCGAAGATCACAGCGCCGGAGAAAATAAAAAACAAAATGACTCCAAGACATAGTAAAGTAAGAGTGATAAATAATATTAATAAAAAATATATTCTCCAAGAAGGAAATAGGTATAGAAAAATCCCAAACAGAATTTTACATAAGGATCAATTTAGAAAAAAGAAAAAATTTATAATTACAGACTCCCACATCCCTGACAATGACAACTGTAGTGATGATACTTATGATCACCCAGACCCAGAGCCAGTCGATCCAGATCACAGAAATCACCAAGGAGTTTGAAATAATCCAACTAAATAGTATTTTTTTAATTAAAGATTTCTCCAAAATTTTACACATAATTAACTTAACAAAACTGGAGAATTTAATTCACTCCATGGAAAATCAAGTCAGGCATTTACCCGAATATAATGTAGATATACAAAATTTAATGAACCATACCAGGAAACAATTCGAGACTTTAGTCCCACACACAAGATCGAGAAGAGGTTTAGTAAATATAATAGGTAACAGTCTTCATTTCCTCTTCGGAACTATGGACAATGATGATCGATCAAGTATAGAAGATAGATTAAATTTAGTAGAATCTAATGCACATAATATTATAGAAAATTCAAACAACCAAATAAATATAAACACACATTTTGACGATAAAATAAAAGATCTCACTGAACATTTCAATGAAAAAGAGGAAAAATTTGACTTATATGTAGGAAAACATAAAATATATGATGAAGAGATAAATAAAATAAAATTAGAAATGGAAATTAAAGATAGCATCCATCAGGTATTGCTGAGTATAGAAAAAATAAAAGATGTTATATTAACCAGTAGACTTAACGTCTTAAGTAGAGATATTCTTTCAGACGAGGAAATTACACAATTTAAAATAGATTTTGAAGTCTTAAAAGAAATTAAACTAAATTTAGCCACGTATAAAAATAATATCATATTTGTCATAGAAATACCAAATTATTCAACTAAAGAGTTTACTAAATATTATTTACAAGCTTTTCCAAACACTTTGAAACAATCCATTAAATTTTTAAGTAATAATGTATTAAAATACGAAAATGATTTTTATTTTCCTACAAAATATATACAAAATCTAACTAAAATAACAGATAAATGTATTCAAAATATTTTTAAAGATAAAATGATCTGTAATTATGAAAACGATACAAACGAAAACAAAATAATTGAAATTGGAAACAATTATTTAGCTCTCTTAAACACAAAAAAGGTAACATTAAATCAAACTTGTAACAATTTATTGAACTTAACAATCAAGGGAAATTACTTAATAAAAATCGAGAATTGTAAAATTTATATAAACAATAAAACATTCAATAAAAAAGAATATTCAAGCGAATTAATCATCCCAAATTTAAGTAAAAACCTTACTCTAGAAGAAACTAAGGATATAACCTTAAAAAAATTATATTATGAACATATTAAAAATACTGAAAAAATCATAGAAATACATTCAAAACACAAACAAATTGTCTACTCCTCATATTCTTTATTAATAATCATTGTAATAACTATGTTAACAATAGTACTTATCAAATGTAAAACAAAAAACAGAAAAATAATAACTAATGTAAATCTTCCAACGGTTTCTTTTAAATCCTCAGAAGATTCTAATGAAGGAGTTGTTATATTAGAAAGCTCCCCAACACCAAAACCAAATGATTTCATTTTTAATACTAACCCACATTCAACAATGTCATCACAACCATAGTAACATTTTTTTTAAATTAATAAAGATAACAAATCAAACAAATTATATGTTAACCATATTAAAATAATGTAATTTTTATATACCAACTATAAAATTAAGAATCATATTGTATTTTCCATTGTATTAATTAAATCATTTTATACGATAAACAATAATGTAAGAATATATCTTCCAAGGGTCTCATTTCAACCCATAGAAGGCTCTTCGGGGGGAGGTGTTATATCAGACCACCAACAACCCTTACAACCACTAACACACACACAACCATGCAGCAATCTACATTGTAACGATCGCTCATTGGTTATAGATATAATTAGTCTGTTCTGCGAAACAGTATAAGTATAGAAGGCAAGAAGCCTCATTAGGTTATTATCACGAAAGCAACAGCACGAATTGCTGTTCAAAATAAAACATAAACATTTTAAACTAAAATTAAAATCAGTGTTCTTATTTTTTCGTTACCTGAAACAAAATTTATATATGTATATATATATATAAAAATGAATAGATTTAGATTTCAGATTTTAACAATTTTGTTTATAAAGTAACCTACTGTTTATGACCCTGTGGGGCCGCATAAACAGTAAGTTTTCCCGTCGATGTTTGGCGTACTTCGAGCTTTTCAATTCAACGTCCAATATACAAATATTTTTACGTTCTTTAAAGATTAATTTGTGACTTATGAAAAAATAACAACTGAATTTTATAGTTTTTTAGGCTGGTGATTCAGAATATTTATTATTTAAGTCTTATTTCGACCCTACAATTACATATTAGAGTTATTTTTTATATTTCTTTTGTTTATTTTAGTTCGATTAAAACATGTTAAAAAAAAATAAAAATCAGAAAAAAAATCACTTTTTAATTTTATAGTTCTCTATAACTGATAACTGTGTCTAAATAAACCTGTTCATTGATGATCAACAATACTAAGAATTGGCCATTAACAGACCGCAAAAGCAAAGGTTAATGTTTTTTTTTACTAAGAATAACTTTTTTGTATAGAAGTGAAGATGCATACATACATAATGTGTGTCCGTGTACTTCTTCTTCTTCTAAATTTGCTAAGAATCATCAAAAACAATTTCGTTTGGCATTAGTACCTGGCTGGCGAGATGTATACTTTTTAAAAAAAGGCCTTTCAGAAAGACAGATAGATCTTATGTGCGTATAAAAAAGAAAAGGTAGATATCACCTAAAATCTACTCAGAGGGTCAGAAGTCTAAAAAAGAATTCTCGGCCTATAATCTCGTATCGTATGTTTTTATAAACATGCCTTAAACGAATTAAATATAAAATAAGTAAACAAAATATGATCAAAAACACAAATATCTAATTGTATAAGTTTAAAATTAAATTAAAAAATATAAAGATATAGAATATGAAATAAGTAATTCATAAGTATTCTTTTGAATGTATTTACCTTAAATGATTATTAATAGATGAGAAACGTTTGGTTTAGTCCACCTATTTGCTATTAGATAGTCTAGATAGGTTTTTATATTCGACGAGACTAAAAAAATGACAATTTATAACAGATATAAAAGTTTATCGTTATTTTAAAACTAAGTTTAAATTGACGCACATTGGCGACTTGAAAAGCCTGAAGTATGCCAACCAGTTGAAGATCCTGAACTTGCGAGGCCGCATTAAGAATACATTTATAAACAAAACTCTTATATTTACTTACTCTCGATTTATTGATTTTTGAACTTTTACCAACCAAGGAAACAAAAAATTTAATAAACATTAACAAACTCAAATTAAACCAAATTTCTTCTAACATAAAGGAGATGACATAAAGTTATGACAAGATTAGTTAAACAAGAACTTGTTGTTCTTGGCTCAAGTCAATATCAAGTATAGGTATACCTAACATAATGATGTAACAGGATTTTTGTTTCGTGCTTCAAGATTGCGTCCCTCATAACAAATGAGTAATTTTATTTTCTTATCTACAAAATTCAATCTAATCAATAACAATAAAATATAAAATTATTCAGTTTTAAAAAGAGCTACCGAAAAGCAATATTTCTTCTCAGACTGTTCGGCACAGAAGTAATTTATAATATTTCTATTTCCAGTCAATCCACCGTGGCACTTACAAATTTTTGCGTGTGAGCAAAAAAATAAATGAAAATAAATACTAAATCAAAGCTTTCTCACATTTTACCACATTTCACCTCCACAATTGCCCCAGCTATATCATCATTTTTATAAGCTTAAAATATTCTCTCCCTTTTTTAAACACTGCTCTCTTCCATAAGTCTATACGTCAAATTCAACATGTCAACACAAACAATGGCCCAACAACAAAACCCAAAAACTGGTTGTATGTACGCAGCTGATGCTAAATTAATAGTAATTCATCTTGCCCCCAGTCCCGCTTACAGTTAATAACATCTTCACTGATGGAGTTCCTATATGTATTATGGTGAATTTGATTCTACCATTTCTTTCAACTGATCTCTTGATCAGCATTCTGATCAAGCTATGGAAATGAACTGATGGCTGGGCTTAGAGTTGTTAGTTTCATTGCGGCTTCTATAAGAATCGGTCAGAAAACAGAATCTCTAAGTTCGCTTCGGTCGTTTGTTTTTTTTTAATTGAAGTTTGTTTAAGCAAAGTGCATTCTAACTCAAGTGTTGGCTTGCTGATAAGAATTTTAAAATTAATTTTAGTTGAAAACAAAAATTGATTAAATCTGTTAGTAGCTATATATATTATCGAAGTTTGACACTCAGTTGACCTTCCCATTAAAATATGTGAAAACTTTTTCCAGAGTGGATGAAATTAACTTATCACGATGATACTATTTCCGATCACCTTTTTCAGCTTGTTTCTGCCCAAAACAAAAGTGCACTTTTGTATACTAGTTATAATAGTTCTGATAGCCAGAAAAAATTCCATGAGGATCTCTTAATCTGGTAAAACCAGTCTTGAAAGAACAACAAGTATAAAAAACTACACCACAGGCGAATTAATGTTCATAGACCGGTCGATCGGTCTGTTGGTCGTCTCAAACTGGATGGCTCCAATTTTGCCATAAATTTAATTTTTTCTTCCATAAAATTGTTAAATAATTTCCTCCCAGTCTGACTTGGGGTTTTGTGGATTAAAACCACTCTTTTGTTTGTCACCATTGAGTTGCGCGAATAACGCGCATAGAATACAAATTTTTCCATTGGAAAGTTATTTCCTCGGTGCATGTGTTGCGCATTGAATTTCTTCTTCAGTGGTTTGCTTTGGTAGGCCCATTTATTCGCTGATCGTTTGTATATGCTCACTGGAAGGCAAGCTCTTTTGTGGGCTTAACTTTTTTGTTTACATTTTTATACTATTGCGCTCTTATTTTGTGAGGTGTTAGTGGACGTATACTTCTATTATAAAGAAAAAAAAGTACAACAATTGCACTTCTTATATTGTCCGCATTCCCACGTGACGTCCATACTAAATATAAACTGAAATAATGTCGTTTTCACTATAATTTTATTTATGTTCCATACAAACTAGTTGATAGAGGCAAGAAATAAATGTTATTTTTTTTAAATAAAATTTTAGTGAAAGAAAAAGTATCTGAAAGTCACACCACGAAGAGTGTATAGATATTATGACAAACGATCGTGGAATTAATATTGAAACAAATCAATCCACGGATTATTGATCAAAGTGATTGAAAACAAAAGTGCTTATTAATGATGCAAGATATTTTTTAAAGAAAATATTAAATTAAATTATATCAGTAAATAAATAAAAATCTAAACTGCCGAAAAGATTGGTTATAGGAAAATTGCTGAAGCACGAATTGCGGAAACAGAACGTTTTATGCGGAAGAACACTGGTGAGTTAGTTAGTAGTGTTTGATTTTAATTATTATTAGTGGAACATGGCAATGGGTTCATTGAATCGAATCGAAAGCAGTGAGATAAAAATTCTAATTTTAGATGGTTTGAAGAAAAATTGAAACAATTCCTATAACTTATACTAGGTTTTCACTTGTCTTTCGGAAACAGACTAAAGATCAAATTTGAAAAGAGAGGGTGCTATCTGACATTAAAAAAAAACAAAGAAAACCAAAGAAAACAGAAGTTATTTTTTGGTATCGACCACCCTGTCTTTTCAAAATTGTTTTTTCGTCAGGTGGGAAAGAGAAGTGGAAACCTACCATTATAATTTAATATGAATATTAAGAAAAGATAAAAAAGTTGTCTGATACACTTCTATTATTAACATTATCAAGATTTTTAAAAATTGTATGCCTCAATTATCATCGAAAATTACCTACAAACATTTATTGCGACTGCCAAAGACAAAAGACAATATGATGGCAATAAAATGTTTTTTTTTTTTTTAAATTTAATTTAAAACAAATAAAAAGTATACACTGAAAGACTTTAACAAGCACTATAGGTGCTTAATAAATTAATGCAATCATTTGCAAATATGCAATAAAATAAGACTCATTTGGGAATGCCATTTGCTAAAGCTTTGATATTGCGGAGTTGGATAATTAAAAATATTTCAAATCAATAACAAAACAATATGATTCCAAATAAATTATTTGTCATTTTGACAAGTTTGGTTTTTTTTTAAAGTCCGTATAGAAGTCATCAAACAAACAAGCCCATTATTGTTACAAAATGCCATCACTACCCTTCTACTACTCAAATAGAAAATTATTCCGCTTTATGAAATAAAATTAAATAAAAACATATTTCAAGTAACTTCTAGGCAAACGAACTAAATTCCATGACAATGATCGTTAATTGAAACACCAATTGGAAGAAGGGAATAAATCCATCTGACGTAATAACTTCTTTATTTGACGGTTCTAAGATTTTTGACATATGGATAAAATAAAATAAGGAAAAGTAGAAACATGCTACTCGAAATATCGAGTATATTTTGAGTCGCATGTTTCTACCACTTTCTGGTAGCTAGATATACCGTTCGATCTCGGAAAAAAGTTTTGTCTACAAAATTACAGTTACAAGGTGATTCAATTATTTCGTTTTTTATAAAAAAAGTGTTTCATTCTATGACTCAGATAATTTGACGTTTCCGTACAAACTATATTGATAGCAAAATGATAATTAGTGCCAGTAATACAGTTTTTACTAGGACAAAAGTTAAGACCCTAAAATTTTCTGGATTTAGGCGCCAGTTAAAGTTTTCATTGAAACTCATAATTGAAAATGTTAACTTCTTATTTTGAGACACTTTAAAGGCAAAATCACTGATTATTTGATGCTAATATAAAGCTAATGACTCATTTATTAATTTTAGTCAAAAAATATTCCATTTTGGCCCAATTTTCCACGTACAATGACTTCTAAGTTTTCAATTATCAATGGTAAGGTAGTTCAATCATTGAAATAATGAAATTCATTTTATGTAAAAGGTTGGGCTAAAAAGAAAAAAAAAATTAAGAATTAATATTTGAGTCATCAGCTTTATATTGGTATCAAAATAATCACTAATTTTGCCTTTTAAGTGCCTCAAATGAAAGCTATAACTGGCACCTTAGTTAAGTCCAAATCGACTTAAATTTTGTTTGTAAAATGAAAAATAAAACCGCTTCCAAATACAGGTGGAAGTGTAAAAACTAATTTTTTGTTTTGTGTAGAAACAATAACAAAATATTTATAATCACTGGTATTTGTTATTGTTTGTGTGTAAAAGTTTTGCAACCACTAAAAAGTCTTTATTGTTTCATTCAAACCTTCAATATTAAGGGTAATATCATGAGCGTTTTTATTTTTGTTTAGTTCTGTGCATCTGTCAAAAGCATGTCTAATTTAAATATTTTGTTGTTGTTTGTATTAATTACCATTTTTTGGATTTTTTCATAAAAGGTAGCTTATACATAAGTATAAATGTATAAGTATTTATACCTATTAAAATTAACTAAATTTTTTAAATAAAAATTTGTGGGCACATATCTATGCTTGACTGATAACTGTATTTTCGGCTCTGAAAAAAAAGGGACTTTCCAAAAACCAAATTTAAGGAGAGTCGAACTTTTTTTGCCTACCCATTTCTGTTCAGCGAATATTTTATAGTTACGAAGTTTATCAAAATCGTCGTATAGAAGCTACCAATTCTAGATGAGTTAAAAAATATTTCTTTCATCCGTTTAGGTTCTAACTCTTTTCAATTTTATTTAAGCTGCACGATTCACAATTGCACAGTAGTTTTTCGTGCTAAGGGAATTGATTCAATCGTATAGTATGAGAGGGAGTCAGTAACAAAACAATGAATAATTGTAATTTTTTCTCATGAACATTGAACACCATAATCAAGAGTTTGTATGTATATACCTATACAATTTTTGCCTCGTTTGAGACGATAAACTCACTGATGAGGCGTTCTCTCACAGAAATTATGTCAAGAATGTCTGCTTTTTCTAAGTCGGTATCGGCAGTCATCATCATCATTGTCTGATTGTGTATTTTTTTTTTTAATTGCGCGTACTGGTATTATTGTTACATCAAATAACATCGACCCCATTTTAGTTTACGATTTCGTATAAAAGACAATAAATCTAACAAAATACAAAAAAAAAACAAAAATCAAAAACGGAAGCCTCTTTTCGTGCATCGCTAACTTTGGTCATTAATTGATGAGCTATCTATTGCCCATTGGATATAATGATGAAGGCAGCAGCTATTCAATATCAGATTAACTCTGGATCGTAAACACTGACAGATATTTTCATTTATTCTAAATGTTATTGCCTTATTAATGTCGTTGCTAATTGATATGGAAATGGGGGTGCCGAAGCTCAGTCATCCATCATCCCTGTAACGAATCGATCAGGAGTTTTGACAGGTAAGTTTGTGTCAAATAGTCGTTAAATTTAACGCCCTACGGTGTTTGTTTTTGTAACATTTGTGACAAGGGTGTGAAAATGTGATTTTATAGCGTCTAGTATGCTCACATTAATAAAATGACTTTTGAAATAATTTTACAGTTACATATGATATGTACTTAATATTTAAAGGTTATCAAAATCCAAAGGAAAAATACCGATCTCGATTATATTAATTTGAAATAGTAACAGAGATGTGTGCGGAATGCGGCGATCATATTTGTATGGAATTTTGATTTTTGATATGACACCGAAGTCGTATCTTACTTTTCCACCGTATTATTATACATATTCACTAATAAATTTGTAATGCCTTTGGGGCTTTGTATGCTGAGAAAATATGTAGCCTAGGTATCGAGCACTTCTTCTTAACAAAAAATATTCTTGGAGAATTTGTCAGTTCCCCAAGTGGGAGTTTCTGTGTTTTCGGTGGCATAGGCTAGGATTTTATCGCTAGAACTTAGACATGATAATTGACAGTCTTAAGCACTAACTACCACGACACGAGCTATCATACACAGCAGATTTAATTATAATTCAAAAATCTATGATTGAAAAAAAATCTTTCAAACCAATTTCTGTCTTGTCAGTAGTTCACAAAGTTTTTGACAAAATTCTATTACTGCGATGATAGGAGTACAAAATAGACTTTAACGGCATTTAGCCAATAAAAGCAATCTCAACTCATAAGTTGACTTGTAAGAACCTTGTAAATACGGAGTTTTTGTTTAAGTTCAATTCATTTTACATATATATTCCATGATGAATCATGTAAACTTAACTTACCCATAAGAAAGTTCACTAGTAACGTATTTATCTAATTACCGTATGTTAATTAAGCAAAATATCTAGAAATGAATTAATCAAATACAAGATGAGGTATTTCCGTTTAAAAGAAACGTGATGAGCTCAAAAATAAACCACGAGAAAAGATATTCCCAACTTAGCGTCTGTATATAAAACGGGCAATTAACAGGAAAGTGCTTAAACCAGTATGTATAGTATACCAAGATGTTATAATTTTTGTATTTATAGATAAAACAAAGCTACATTTAAACTTTACGATTTTGCAAAACAAAGTTTTTAAACCAAAGTCAATCTGTGGTTTTTCTTGCTGAATTGCTTCTTGCCATATGGATTGGATATCATCATCTATTTATTATTTCTAGAGTCTGGATCCCTTTGCCGACTTTCATACTACCCTGATTTTGAGAAATGAGGTATCAAACGAAGCGGAAATACTTGCTAATTTGACGAATTATAATTTTAATTTAAAAAAGTTAATAATTTGTTCAAAAACTGCATTTGTTTGTTAAATATTAATCGAATAATCCTAGTTGTAACTTACATTATATTTGAGTTTATACGAAGATTTTTTTTTTAATAATACAAAATCTGAAGTACATTCATCAGTCAATTAGAAGACTCAGCACTCTTTTAATTGGACTTGTTGATTTATTGATTTAAAAAAGCTTTTAACTGCTTTTAGTTGATTTTTCTTTTTAACTTCCACTACCAATTTTATAATTACAAAAAAATATTAATAACATAATTTTGGTCAGTTTTGTGGTTCAAACAGTATAATGTATAAACAGGTAAGACATTTGTTTATAGGTAATTTAGCTTGATAACCTATATAGGTATGTCGCTTTTTTTGGAAACAAAAATGAATGTGAAATAAATAAAATAATGCATAAGAATACAATAAAATTGTCTTCCATTAAATAACCTTGAAAACGGTCAGCAGATTTTTCGTTTTAGACTGCATTGTAAATTTTGTTTTAACTTTAATAAACAAGTTTATTAGGTATATTATATAGGGAATCTGAGAGCGGAAATTGCTAAGATGAGTATTTTTTTTTTTGTAATTTCTTGGTCTTTGTAATTGTCTGGAGTGAAAAAATAAGTTCGTTCCAGACTTTGACCAAAACTTACAATTTTCACGATTTAACTACAATTTTTGGAAAATTCTTTTCCACACTTGGCAATTTATAGCCGAAGAGAGCGCTCATGAGAGAACAAATTATTTCCCCTCCTTTAAAATGTCCATGGAATCTCTGACCATAAAAAATATGTTTTAAATTGCTGTTAAAAAAAAAAACAATGAGATACCATTCTGTTTTGAACTTAAAAGTATTTTAGTTACATAGTATCATTTACCTATCAATTTAAAGAACAAACTCCTTAGTTCAATGTATTTATTTGTTTTTACATTACTTGAAATATAAGAATAAAATATAAATAAAAAGTGCGTTGCTTTACTTTGTAACTCTGTGATTTTGTGTCCAAAACTGCACTTTTTTTTATATGAAATTTGAAAGTCTTTTTGTTGTTTTTTACAGAAAATCACAAAGTTGCAAAGAAAAGGAACGCACATGTCGTTAATTTCACATTCTCTGAAACCTCTTATACGTTTTTCTCCGTTATCATGACTTCATGAAAAAATGTTCCTTAAAATATATAAATAAAAATAAAAAATGTATGATTCGCATGCCCCATAATAACTGAATTGCAAAACAAATCGTGAATTGTTTTGTTTATATTTTTTTTAGATACACCTGATCAAACAAACCTTAATATAGCTATCGAAGAATAAGAGCAATAATAAGGTAACGAACGTGATAATATGGAATTTTTTTTCAAGGAAAAACTAGTCAATAGCGTAGCGTTTTGGTAAAGTTAAAAATGTTTTTGAGTATGTGGTAGCCATCTTTTACTTTGGAGTAGCAACCAAGTACCCTTCTTATCCTGCATCTGCTAAAGCAAAAGCAATCTCAGAATAATAACGGGACTGTAAACTAAGGAGACACTTCAATATTCGTAAGTGAGCTCATTATCTTCAAATATGTATATTACTCCAAATGTACTAACATTATTATATATGTGTGGATTTTAAAAAGAATATAAAAACGATTAAATTACAATTAATTTGATGTATCATAAATTACACTATACCTACATACTTGCTGTAGAAGCTTTACTTGCAATTTATAGTCCAGTGTAGTTATCTACAGATTCATTTAGGTATATTAGTGCGGTTTATTCGGTATGAAATTTTTTTGTTTCAATCGTTGTAATAGTATATGGAAAACTTAGATCCAAATTTTGTATCCCCTAAAGGTTGTATGTAGCCACTTTAAATTAAGTAGTAAACTATTTTTTCGGGATAAAAACTGTCTCTTTGAAGAAAATTGTGTTCTAAAACTTTGAAAACATGCTATATTATATATCATATAATTATACGTTTGACATTTTTTCTGATCACATATTTTGTTCGCAAAACACAATCGCATTAATTGAAATTGGTTTTTACTCGTAAAAGATCCAAAATATACATTCGTCTTGTCTACAATAATAAAGGGTGTTTTTTTTCTATTAGATCAAAAATATGGATATTAAATTGAGAAAAACGAACTAAAATTTTATATACGATAGCGTTAACCCTGTTTCTTATATTATACCCTAACAAGATTGAAAAAAAATCCCCAATAAATTATTAAAAAATAAAGCAAAATATACTGGATATAAAATTTCTAATTGAAAGTAATTTAAAGGAAGAGGCTATTAGATGACTTATTTCTCCCAACTTTGAATAAAAATTCCAAAGAAAACTAGGCTATTATATTTTTTAATATTCTTTTAATATTCAGCCATAGTTAACTGCGATTTTATGGAATTTAACATACCCCTAAATTCATTCAAATTTAAATATATATGTAGATTTCAAAATTCGTATTACTCGTAAATTAAAGCTAGTTGGAGGAACATTTTTAATTGTTATATGGGCTTACTTACTCATGCCACACCCCTATAGACAAGTTATCATTTTTTTTTCCTCCTTAAGCTCCTCTGTGTATGTGCCAAAGATCATGTGGTTTCCCATTAAGTTCCAGTAAATATTAATCAAAAGGGATAGTTAGGACTTGACTACCTTGAGTAAGTTTGCTTTCTTTTTGAGAAAGATCCTCGAAACGCGAAAAGTGTGTTATTTTCTGGCTTTTGCTCTAGTGGCATAAGTATATGCCGCATTTGGCCAGTTTTAGAGAATAGTATTCTAACTGAGTTTTTTGTGCTGGCTAATTGCAAAGCAGAGATTCACCTTTTTTGACTTTTGATCAATTGAGGAATTGTTATAAAAACATTGGAAAGAAGAAAAAATATAACATAAATTGGAGAAATCTAATAGCAATCTTTGATTGTAGTTATACAAATAGGTATCTTAGCACCCTAAAATAATTAAATTTCTAGAGATTTTAGTTTTTAATGTTAAGATTACATAATTATATTATATATGACCATATATATGTATATATATATATACATATATATATATATATATATATATACAGCCTCATTAACTCATTATTTTGACAGCTGGGCAATTAAAGGTCATTAAATAAATAAGTTGAATAAATATTTAACTTGCGTCAATAGCACTCTAATCAATTTAGAACTTTTTAAAGTGAACTTGAATCAGTTTTTCTTAAAAATTATGCAAATAAATTCTACTTTTAAAGATATTAAAATTTATTCTGTTTTGTTTTTAAATTGTGTATATAGCTCAGTTCAATTAAGTGTTACCAATTCAAAAAAGTATGTGAATAATAGACTCGATACAAAAAAAAATGTAAATGTCTTTCATTTTCAATTTTTTGTTAGAGTTAAGTGAAATAATGAACTTGATAAATTTTCGGCCCTTTAGGTTAATATTCAAAATTGCTTTTCGGTACTTTCTGTTTTCTATACCTACAAATAACATGGGAATTTTATTATGTTGCTTCTTTACTTTATAACATTAGAACAGGTTACCGTAAGAAAATGATTGACTCCTTCTTAAGTTATTAAAGATTGAAGTGTAATTCATGGTAAATTTCACGGCTTTTTGGACTTCCTGTTGAAAATATCAGCTGTAAAATACAATTTTATAAAGCCTAGTATACAGTTCCTCCTCGAAAAAAAATACATGTACTTTTTTGCAAAAAAAAAAAAAAAACAATTTCCGTTTTTGAATTGGTTTTGATTGTTTGGCTTGTCGGTAATTTTTTTTTTTTTTTTTATAATTACATATTTTGATAGTCACCTGGTTTTTTTTTCGACTTTTTTGTTTCACCACACACATTTTTCTTGCGGAAAAAAATTATTTTTTTTCACCACCATTTTTTTTTTTCGTTGAACTGTATACTGGGCTTGATGAAAATATTAAAAAAACCAACACCTTAGTGAACTGGTTGTTAAAACAATTGTTAGGAAAAAAGGTGCTGTTTTAATCAAATTGATTGTTGTGTTTTATAAAGAATGTTAAATTTTTTAAAGTTTCTTTTTGATGGTTTATATATTATATGCCGTGTCTTCCTTTTCATACTATTTTGGTTGGAGATAGGATTTAAAAAAAGTAAAGCTTTTTTCTCGAGGTTTAAGTAAGCTCGTCAGACACGAGCGCAGGGGTAATCACAAAAAAATCAAGTAAAACTAAGAGAGAAACACCTATTTTATTACCAATTTGTATTATCAATCAAAGATTTTATATTCTTACAATTTTATTAAAAATTTATTCTTAATAAAGGAAGAAATCTATTCCAGTATAAGGCAGGCAAATATGAGGGTAAAAACAAGTCAGCCCGCCTCATACTTTAAGAAGTATAAGTGGGAAGTATCGGATAAATCTGACTCCATTTTACACTTTCACAGCTAGGTTTTTTTTTTGATCAAAAAGGTTTAATTTTACTGGTATGCGAATTAACCCTATAAAAAGAACCTGAAGCTATTATATTACAGTTGCTACAAAATTAAATTAGCTGGGACTTATTATCTGCTCTTTTGATTTGAAAACAAGAAAATCATGTATCGATAAGCTTAAAGCTGCTTTGAATTATTATGATTTTCCTGCGTCCTGTTTTATATCGCCTGCGAAGGGAAAGTGTGAACTGTAAGGCTTATTGATATAATGATGTATGGTTAGTGATGGTGATGTTG
This sequence comes from Epistrophe eligans, assembly GCA_951394125.1. Classification (NCBI taxonomy): domain Eukaryota; kingdom Metazoa; phylum Arthropoda; class Insecta; order Diptera; family Syrphidae; genus Epistrophe; species Epistrophe eligans. Next base: position 106,336,644 of record OX596029.1, on the reverse strand, counting down.
TATCCTGCTTTTATTCATGTAGGATGCTAGGTTGTTGCAGTTCGTTTTTGGTTAGGTATAAGATTTTGGTAGATGCTGGCGGAAATGTCATGCTTCGTTACAGTATTTAGAAGAAGTTCAGTTTTTGTTTTACTTTAACTGCCTGTATATCAGTTTCAAACAGAATCGTTTTAGTAAATTTTTAAGCACAGAATTTATAGTTTTTGATTGAATAAATATCTTCCCATTATAAAGTTAGCTATACCACTTCGTTTGACGGGCAATTAAATATGTTAATTTATTCTTTGAGGTAGATTCATTAATGTTCTTACTTTTTTTAATTATAAATATGAAAAAACGATGATTCACTTCTTCTTAAGTTTGTGTATAAGACACGCGTCATATGTTTTTTGTTTTAAACATTAGATAACATTTAGTTTAAGAGGTAATTTATTTAATGTATATTTCTTGTTTAATATTTAAAAAAAATTAGTAGGTTTTTTTTTTTTTTGAAAAATTTGCTAATTTCAGCGAAATAAAAAATTAAAAAAAAATTATATTTGTCTACAATTTTTTTTTGTTGAAACAAGGAAATGCCATTTCAACCGCGTTGTCATACATGTTTTTGATAATATTTAAATAAATTCAACTTAAAGGTTGAATTAACAACTACAAATATTCGATTCAATTCAATTCGGCACGTTGCTGAATTATTGAAATATATTTTTTAATTTATCTATTTTATTTAAAGAATGCATTATTTCTCTAAATATAATTCATTATAACATTGTATGTATAATGTATATTGTAAGTAAGTACCTACATTATTTAAAAAATAAACAAGTATAGGTTGTGAATATTATTATCAGTAGGTTTAATTTATCACGAAGCTGTTTACTGTCAATATTTATCTGGTGCTAATAATTTTCAAGTTCAAGTTTAAAACGCGAAAATCTGGAAGTTCTCGTTTGGTCAGCTTTGAATAAATGCATTTGCGAAGATAAGTTCTAGAGTGAATTTATTTCATTTAGGATAATAATTTGGAATAAATAAATTAAAATATTTATACCTTTGTGCCTTTTATAGTTATGTACATATTACATATATGTATATAGTATACCCACAAATGTATGTACCTACTTAGATGTTCTTTTTCTATAATCTTTTATCGAAATTTATTTATGTTTGAGTGTAACTCAACAACATGTGAATACCTGGAATACAAATCACCTGTTAGTATAGGCAAATATTTGTTTTAATTTTTATTGATAGAAAAAAAAAATGGTAGAAAAATATATCCAAATGTATTTTCATCTTTTTACTATGCAAATGAAATTGTCAGAGGCCGTGTTAAAAATAAGGTTTTTGCAAACGAGAATCAGACACCTTATTCTCTTTATACTCGTATGTAAATGTTAAGTGTGAATAAGATAAATTCACATCATTAATATATTAAACCTTGGCTAGACCTTAGACCTGTCTAATATCAGTTGAAGAACCTATAAAAAAAAAATTGAATTTAAAACTTTTTGTCTAATGTCGATGATAGTATATTTGGATATTTCATAGATAAGTATATAACTAAATAGTTTTTGTTTAAAAAAAAAAACATGTTTATAAAGATGTTGGTCTAGGTTCAATTTTACTGTTACTCTGTAGATGGTGTGAATGCTTTGTTTAAAAATCCTAGCTTTAAACAAACATAAGATTACGATGATGGAAAAAACTAACAAAATGGCCTTAAAAACCTATTTTTGTGTTATGAGGCCTTATCAAATTTCTTTAATAAATAAATAATAAAAACTAACAAAGTGGTTTCGTATAAACTCATTCCGTAGTTTAGCTCAAAATAAAAAAAAAATAAATTCAAGTTTTTGGGTAAATATAGAAGAGACTTTGTATGAAGGTGTTAGATTCTACAAAAAAAAAAACAGTTAATTATGAATTACCTAATAAAAATAAAAGATTTTGCAGAAAATTATTTTTTTAACCAACATATATTCGACAGTTTTTAAAATGGTTCAGCTGAAGTTATAGCTATTTAACGACTTCTTTGCCGTTCATCAGACTGTTTTATGATAGATTTTCATAAACGTATCTTTATCTGCCAAAAAAAATAATGTATGAATAAAAGGGTATTTTTTATGAAAAGCATAAACAGGCAGTAGTTTAGTAGTTCCTTAATTTTTTTGTAGTCCTATAAAACTATTATATAGGATTTTCAAAATGTTTAAACTTCGACATTCTGAGCTTCTATGTCGGCTTTTCATATTAAAATGGAATTTAAATTTTGTTCATTTATGTTTTAAATTTTTTTTTTCAAGATTTTGAAGCTTAGGGACTCATTCGCTTTTCTTTATAGCAACTTAAGTCTTGAGTGCTTGCAAGCATACCTTATAATTTTTAGCATTTTATTTTATTTTATTTTTTATATTTTCAATTCGAAGAAAAACAAATAAAGCATCTTATAACCTATGTATACCAACTTCCTATTTATTGATTTTTTCTTAAAGAGGAAATTTTAGCAAAATTTAATTTTATTGCATTAATTAATGAATCAGTCCAACATGCATCATGATGATAATATTTTCATATAAAATCAATAATATTTTTAAAACATCCATCATGTTCATAATATGTTTTAAGTTAAATCACGTCAATTCAGTTAAAAAAAAAAATTATAATAATGACAGACTTATCAGTAAAAAGACATAATGCTTTCGGAAATAAAATTTCTTAATGTTCATTCCTACATTCTAAGATCTTCATTGTTTAATTATAATACAAGGCCTTGTTCCTATATTACTGCGCAATTTTACGAAGCTCTTTATAATTTGATATAGGAACCCCATGGCGCTGGCGTGTGAACAGTTTAATCATTTCCTCAACTTGATAAAACTCAGAGAAAAAAAAATTTCTAAACCATCTTATCACGCACAATCAAATAAACCATACGAAAACCCTATAGAGAAATATTTTAAATAAAGGTTTACCCACAAATCAAATTCCCAACTTCATTTAAAATAATTTTTTAATGACATATCCACTTGCGATATTTTTATTTCCTCACGGCAAGTTCATTATTCTTAAAAGCAATAATTCTTAAATGAAGTTCTAGTTCAAGAAAAACACAGATTTTCCATATATACAATCGATGCGGTTCAAAGTCATGACTATATGTCGGGTTAGACTATAAGTATAGCTACGAAATACAAGTTTGGTTATCTAGCACGCAATGGCATAGAATATTGAGTTTTTTTTTTTGAAATTCTAAACTTGATATGAGATATTTTTACAAATTCAATATCACATTAATTCAATGTCAGGTTATGGTCATATGCCTTGCACATTCATTCATAAACACTGTAATTCTGTAGTGAATTTATAGCATGACCACCTTGTTTATACCTAATAACAATTTGCTCTCATAGTATGGTTTTCCTATATTAAACTCAATCCGCAACTTTATTGATCTTGAATTGTAATAGCCAAGACTTTGTATGATCATTTGCTTAGAACTTAGAGGTTTCTAATTGGGCAGGTATATTATATTAAATTCTATTGCAATCAAATCTAAGAACAGTAGGAGTCAAAGAAATTGACCAAGAATAAATTTTATTTATTATTAATGTCGAAGGCAAAATTAAAATTTTATAATTTCCTCAAATATTAATATCGTTCAATATCTGTAGTTACATACATTATAAGAATTGGTCAGGAAAACCGCACACACATTGTGATCTTAATCCCTCAGAAAATGAAATTTAGTTGTTTTTATCTGTGGCAAAATATTATTATATCAATCAAACTAACTGTCTGAACACAATGAACACGGAGCTTTAGCTAGAATAGCTGTCAAAATATTCAATACACACTTTTAACTTGACGTTTCAATTTGTATGATAAAAAAAAGAATCCGACAAAAGTGAGGCTTTTTTTGTTAATATGTTTCGCGAAAAAAAAATGATTATTTAAAAAAATATCAAAAGTAAAAAAGTGTGAAATAGGCCCGTGATGGTTTTTTTTTAAATATGTTAAAAGCTGTACAGCTGCATTGTGTGCACACAAAAAAATAGCACGTACGACACTTTATCACAGCTCCAGTTCCATTTCCATTTGCAGCATTTTATTGAGTTCAAACAGCAACTTAAGCCACATCCACATGCCTCTCCTTTATTAAATTCTATGCAATATTGTACATCAATATTGGTGCGGAGAAATCCTGGAAAATCCTTAAAGACCAAGATGATTTATCATTTCATATTTTTCATTTTTAGTTTGCAAGCAACATAAATAATTATAAATTAAGAACATTTCTTTGTTATCTCCCAATGCAAGAAATTTTGTAAAATGTCAGAATCCGAATTCATTGTTGTTAGATAGAGCCTCACAGATTTTAACTCAATGTCAAAGGCTAATAATTTTTTCTTAATCTTACAACATTAAACTAATTATGGAAACAACAACTTGTTACAAAAAAACTTTATAATTCTTTAATAAATATGTCGGTGTAATCGATCTAGAATTATTTGAAAAATTGTATAGATATTATTTAAAACTTAAACAATTAATTTTAAATTGATTGAGCAATAAATAAATCAGTGATTAAGCAAATTAATTTATATGTTACTTATATAAAAATAAATCTGTGTATTATATAATTTTATTAATTGTATAGATATTTTATGAATTTAAAATTATAATTTAATACTTTAGAGTAGTAGTTATGTTAATTGTTAAGTAGGTATGCGAAAGTTGTTGTATAGGATAAGTAAATACAACTACCTAGCTAAAGTTTTGTATAGGGACTTCAAACCAAAAGGTCGAAATAATCGAAAATAACACAATAGAAGCAGGTATTGTTGACCTAGCCGCTTATTACCAAGGTCTCTTACTGGTTGACAAACGCTAAAGTTGAAAAGAATAATAAGACAGATTCACGAAATTATAGGTTTAAAATTATATATGAAAACAAGTCGTTGAACAAGTTCAATTTGAAAACTGTTAAACAGCTTAGTAACGGAATACGGAAGTGTGACATCCCACCAAAAATTATAACGTCATTGTCAGAAATATTGTATTTGCATTGTAATTTCGTATTTTCGTATAAAATTAAATTTTGCGGGTTTTGATTATATGAGAATCATTGCTACAAACATCAATTTGCAGAAAGCCCTCAGTTAACTTACGCTCTTCACTTCCGAAAGGCAAAGTTAATGAAAACTGGACGAAACGAAGCATACTTTAATTATGGGTACATTATATTTATTCTTTGTTTTGGTAATATTTTGTATTTTAAAAGAAAAAAATTGGATTTATTTACTATAGAATTACCTAAAAAAAAAGAAAAAAAAAAACGAAATCACGAAAACCGAAAACCCAGGATATTCAAAATCCCAAAAAGTGATTATCCCGAAAACACAATATCCAAAGAGCCCAGAGAAAAAGAAAACCCAAAACAAAATCATAACAGTATATAAAAACTACAATATAAAAACAGGAGAAACTAAAGCGTTAAGCAAGTAGATGCTATAATATTCCTGTAAACCAAAGTCCCAAAAACCCAAAATAACGAAACACCTAGATTTCGAAATGACAAAATTCCCAAAACCATAAAATCCTCAAAAAACACGACATCCCGAAATCTCGAAATCAAATTCAGAAAATCCAAAATCCCGTAATTAATGATAAGAAAAAACTTTAAAAACATATAAAAAAAACAGTAACATAAATCTTATTAATTTGTATTTACTTTTATTAAAATTACAGAATAGCTGTAGATAATATTAAAAAATATCAATTTGCTTAAACGCTGATTATGTTTTTTTTTATTGATTTTTTTTTAATTTTAGAAATTTGCCTTTTCTGGGTTACGGATTTTTGGTATTTTTAGGTTTGGGGATTTTGGGTTTTCTGAATTTTAGGTTTTTGGGTATTTTGGGTATTATGGTATTTTGGTTTCGACCTTTTACTATTACATTTTTCAAAGAAAAATTATCGACCTGAAGAAATTTGCAACTATTAAGGAGAATAATTACCTTCCTTTTTTAAAATTGTCTTTTAGGATGAAATGAACATAAAAATATGGTTGGTGAAATAGGGCTTGTTTGATTTTACCTGCACGACAGAGTTAACAATCAAATCACTTTGTAAAAAAGTGTTACTAGATGAATTCTCCTAAAAATATGTAAAGTAAAAATTATCTTAAGCTGTAATTCCATGGCGCTGTGTTTGTTTAACCCCCAATATACATATATGTATGCACCTGACCCCAATGAAATGATTGTATCTACATATAAATATACTTACATGATCAAATTGAGAATCTTATTAACATTAATGAACAACACCTATAAAATGTTGTTTGTAAAATAAACATTAGGTAGTTACTAGGAAAATTAAAATGTTAAACGTTTTTATTTAAAGATAGAACTTTACATTTAAGTTGTTTTGTTGTTTAAAAATAACTTATAATTTTGTTTAATTTTATAGAATATTTAATTCAATAATAATTTGCATATATGCAGAATCATTGTAATAAGAAACCGGTTCTGAAAACTATTCGTAATTAATTGTTTAAGTACAGTTTAGGGGTGCATAACTTTACCTGATTCCTTTTTTCTTGCTATATATTCAGTCTTAAGCTGCTGCACGAGTCGTATATGTATAGACGCAGCTGAAAATGTAATTGGTTTATAATTTTCCCTTTTATCATAACATCACATTAGAAATCAATTAACTTTCCGGTTTATCAAACATAAGCATTATAAAGTAACTGTGTTTAAAAAGAACTATCTAAGCGGTAAATGCTATCGAAAAAGTAGTTTGGGTATAAAATTTGTAGATAAAACGTACCCCGCTGCAAGAAAGATACAGTTTAAAAAAAAAAAAAGAAAAAACAAATAAATATATTTATACATTATGTGAAAATGTTTGGATATAATAAGTTCGGTTTTTTCAATGCAATAAGACTCAATCCATTGGCGCAATAAAACAACTTTGGAATCACTTAATGAGATTTTCATTTTGGAATCTTATGAAAATCTCTAAAGCAAAAATTTCCCTGTGTAAACCTAGTAAAGACAAAATTCCCAAGAGAAAGTCTCTATAAAAGAAAATCTCAAAAAGAATCGGGTAATAAAATCGCGCAAGCGAATTCATTACAATTTATGTAATGGTCCTGTAAAACTGCGAAATGTGGAAATTCTAGAATTTACCGGTAAAACTTAGAATTTTTCGCTGTTTCCAAGAATTTTAACACCCGTGTCCCATTCACGCAACTTCATTTTGCTCTTCATGCAGCAACCTGAACAGCCTAACCGTTTTTAATAAAATTTTCAAAAATGATAAGAAATATACTCATAGCATAAGAAACAAATGAACACATCTCATTCGTTGGATCCTTTATCTTATTTATAGCTCTGTTAAGACCGGAGATGTAAGTTGTTTGTGAATGATTGTTGTCTTAATGTGAATTTTTAAATATTCAAAGCAAATAGAAACCTTCCTCTTTAAGGAGGAAAGCGGCGCTTTTTTTTGTAGGTATAGCACTAATACTTTTCATTATCATTATCTCTCATATAGTATGCCGACTCTCATACTACATCGATTTTGACAAATGAAGTGTCAAACGAAGGGAATTACCTGCTGATTTGACGGATTAGTATTTTATTTTAAAAAAGTACCTAAATAATTTTTTTTCAAAAACTGCATTTGTTTGTTAAATATTATTCCAATAACAATGGACTCTTAAATGAATACTTCTACTTTCCAATTGATAATATTTTGGATAATATTTTGTCATGTGAAATTAAGTCGGTTCAATTTATTAGGTCCGTTTTTTTGATATTTAATGATAGTGATATTTTTATGTAATTGAGAGAGTTGTCACACGGGTAGGCTGGATATCAATTTTTGTTTTAATTATAAGTCCGCTCAAAACATTTTGTACAGGTTTTACAGGCCGCTGAATTGAATTTTAAGTCTTCATAGAGAACCAACAAATTTACATTTATTTTAACCTCACATTAGAGTAATTATTATGGCTGGAATTAACTCAAGTCCTTACACATGATTTTCAAAATTTTGACATGTGTCTCATTTAAGGGGCTTTATACTTACATATGTTTCGGCTCAAGTTCTTCTTGTATACTCAAATTCTCAAGCTATTAATTGTGAGCAACATCATAAATTAGCTTTCAGAAAATTAATTTTTTTTCCACCTTAGCCGCACTTTGGGATGCACGGACGCACAGATTTTTTTGTTCTGAACATTTTAATAATCATCAGTGATTAACTAATTACTATTGTCAAAAGAATTACGTGTAAGTCAACCTTGGTATGTAGTTATATGAATTTCCAGTTTTATAAAAAACATCTAGTTATAATATTAACATTAACATTCATAATAATAATAATGTTAAAACCTTTTTGAATAATTCCGATATGTGCAAAACTAAAAAACCCCTATCTAACTAGTTTTTTTGTAATAACTAATTATTTAATAAAATGATAGTTAATTAAGTGCTGTTAAAAAAGTAGGAAACAAGCTACAAACGACATACCTAAGCTTACAAGTTTTATTTCTTCATACGATTAACTGGATTTTAATTTATAAATTTTAGAATAAACATAATTAATCATTGTCTACCTAAAACTTGTATAAATAACACGATAATTCTTACAGGTATTTTGTAAGGAATAATGTGACAGCTGCCTAAGAAATAATATCCCTTAAAATAAATTTATTTTTGCTTGTAATAAAAAAAAATTTGCATGCAAAGCTTCGTTCCCCTAATTTTCTCAAACACTCAAAAATAAAACCATTTAACTCTTGTTCTGTTAAAAAAACATAAACATTAATAACAACACGAGGAGATTAGCGATTCTACGCATCTTCGACGCTATGGCATTGAATACAAAATTTATTGTAATTATAAAGATTTGATCTACGCATCACAAATTATTTCAATCTCATGTCGATCAAGTGACTATTATACATTTCAATAGATAGCTTAATCGTTACGCTTATGCTCATTTTATAGTACAGATTGTATGTCCCTATTATTTTCATAATGATTGTCATCATATTTCTTTATTTACAGATCATTGATAAGAATATGAAATAACACCAGGCGGTTGAGTATCTCATTTTTTAACATTTAAATTATTATAACACTACAATGAAGATACTAAGGATGGCTTTTAGTGGCCCTCAGATAAAGGCTTTACTTAAAAAAGATGTTCTCGTTCGGATGCGTCAGCCAGTAAGTTTTTTTTTTGTATTTATTTTAATTTTAACGTAGGTACAGTTTAAATTTTCTGTTTTTTTTTTTTTCAGTGGATGACAGTTGTACAGTTTATTTGGCCGTGTCTAATATTCCTTTTGCTCTACACAATTCGGGATAGATTTGTAGCTGTGAAAGTTGAGAACTGTCAATTTCCAACACGTCAATTGCCAACAAAAAGTAATGTTTTATCATTTTTCCATTCATATATATGCAGCATAGAGAATAGATGTACAAGTACCGAAGAGTATGAAGAGTATTCAAAGCTTGAAAATGCCCCGTAAGTGATTATTCTTTTTATTTTGTGTTAAATCAATAATGTATTTCCGAAAGATGGCGTTTATTAATTTAATTTGGGTATTTTTCTTTTAAATTAATTTCAGAATGAAACCAATTATTGACATTGCACAAATTTTTGTTAAAGATGACTCACTTTATAACGCACTTAATGACCTGCCCAAAAATGGCAATTTTATAACAGCAGTGACATCTCTTGTTACAAATAAGAACTTTGATGACATACGAAGTAAGTATAAAATAAGCTAACGGAAGTATCTAATAGTATATTTACTTGATATTTAATACGCTATACCTACTTTAAATTTTCAAGGTTAAATTTTATGAAGTTAAAAAAAAAATAAGAATAATTTTTTGATTGTAAAAAATATTTTAATGTCTGATGTGTCAAATGTTTTTAACGCTGTTTTTGTTATGAAAACTGAGTTTTTTTTCCTATGGGTTTTTGTTATGAAAATTTATAAAAATTTTGTACTAATTCGAAAGAAATTTCACGTTACCAAATAGACGGAACGATTTATAAAACAGCGCCAATTTTCTGGAGTTTCTCAATGAATTTTATCGATGTGAGAGTACAGAACGTAATCAAGTTTTCAGATATATGTATATATTTAAATTTTGATTATTTATACAGAATTGTAGTTTTTGGTAAAGTTTAGTTTTATTTAATGTTCGACTCGTTCTCTACATTAGTCTAAGGCTAAGTTCACACTGTATGTGTATCTGACACAAATCAAAAAATAAAATTATGTCTGCACGTGTTTGGTTTTTAAATTGGCAACACTGCACCTAGTGACAGTAAATCTGACAGATGACATTGTGTTCAGTATATTATTTCATTTCACCACGATATACTTGTATGCCGAAACAACGCTTTTGCAAATATTAATTGCCGATATACGACCCAATCAGCTACTTGTAATGTGCTCGATTTTAGGCTTCCCAATGGCGGTCTTAAAATTCGAGCCAGCCGTAGTTGCCATTCAATAATTTGTAAATAATCATACCAGAAAATTATCTTTTCCAATAAAAAGTTCGTTTACTTTCCAAGACTGAAAATGTCTTCCAATTTTAGTTCATATTACATTTGTATATGACCTTTGACATGTAAAATTGATAGAAATTGACAATTTTGGGAAATAAACGAATATACCTATTACTTGTATGTGTTTTATTTCATTTTAAAGTTGTAACAATCCTAAGTCAATTATAATAGGCGTGTTTTTTTGTAAGTCCAGAGGGAATTGGTCGAAAAAAACAACGTCGGTGCTAAACAATCACCATGTTAAATACAACAACAACTAATCCCCTACGGGCTAAGCTAAACCCAGATAATTCTCCGGGCTTAACTTAAGCACACAGAAAAACTGTGTTACCGGCATAAATTATATACTTGATATCGATAGTTTCTATGAAAACTCCATTTTGTTTCTGTGTTGCTGTCACTAATCCCTGTGGTCGTTTTTTTCCTGCAATTCCCACCGGGCTTGCAAAAAAACACGCCTAATATGTACTTAACTTAGGTATAGTAACCTAATACAAGTTAAAGTCTGTTTTTTTTGGAAGAAGAATTAATAAGACAACAACCATATTTGCAGATAATATTGGAAAAGTAATCGCGGCCGTGCCGCAAGTTGAAAAAATGCTTGGATTAAATTTTGACATTAAAAGACTTTTTTCAGGTAAGCTTTATAATTTATTTAATGAAAAGTTTTTTGAATGTAATTATTTTATTTTGTTTTTGTTTTTTGCACAGATCGTTCGACATTTGTGCGAGGTGGCAAATTACTTTGTGGTTATCCGTTTCCTAGCACTGATGTTATACCAATAGCCAATGACATTTTATATTCTGAGGATTTAAGTGATGTGAATGATGATGAGCTAAATGCTATGCCTACAAAGTACTGCAAAAAATTATATTTAGATGTGACGAGTAGTAATTTTGGTAAATTGACTTGGAGTCAAATTAAGCCGATTATACATGGGAAAATTTTATATTCACCAATAACAGAAGATGTTCAATCAATAATTAAATATGTAAGTGTATACATACATATATATAATCGATAGGCAACAGATTTAAAAAAGTAAATGACCGCGTTCAAGGTGATTTTCAAAATATTTTAAGTTCCTATTGGTAGTTTAGTATTGAAAATATTTATAGGGTCGTTTCAAGGAAAACATAATATATACATATATCTATACGTATTACTAAAATGAACAAATGATAGAGAAGATATTAGTCATCAGTTGGCATAATAATCAATCAGTGTAACGTTAAAAAGTCATGGCTAAGTGTAAACGCCACGTTTGTACTGTTAAACAAATTTTTTATTTTTTGTCTATTCTCTGGTATTGAGATTGTGTTGAAATTGGAAGGTTAAGTGATTTCTGCGAGAAAAATAACATCAATGATGTAACTCGTAGAAGGGTAGGGTGATTAAACCTTAGATTAGTACCTATTATTTTATGTTAGACGTGTTTTTTTTTTTTAAGTCCAAATAAAATCGTGTGAAAAAACTTGGAGCTAAGTGAGTTACACGTTAATACAACAACAATTTAAGTCTTTATGGACTTATAAATATAAGTCAATATAATTTTCGGTACTTAACTTTAGTTCCAATTAAAACTGTATTACCGGCATGTACAGTACATATGTGTTATTGTTTTGCTATCGATAGTTTGTATGGAAACGTCAAAATATCTGAACCATCAATTCAAACAATTATTTTATAGAAACAAAATGGGCGATCATAAGGCTTATTTTTTTGTTGCAATCCTGCAGGGAATTGCTTAAAAAAAACCACATCGGGGATTAGCGACGCCATCACAGAAAAAAATGGAGCTTTCACAAAAACTATAGATAGTAACAATAGGCGCGGTTTTAAACTAACCCGGGAGGAACCGCACGAAAAAAATGACCACATGGATTAGCGACAGTATTACAGAAGCAAAATGGAGTTTTAATACAAACTATCGATAACAAGTATATAATTCACGCCGGTAACACAGTTTTTCTGTAAGCCCGGATAATTCTCTGGGTTAATCTTAGCCCGTAGGTGATTAGTTGTTGTTATATTTAACATGATGATTGTTTATCACCGACTTCGTTTTTTTCGTCAAATTCCCTCAGGGCTTAAAAAAATCACACCTAATGTAATTCATGCCGGTAACACAGTTATGTTGCGCGCTTAAGTTAGGCTCCTAAAATTCTCTTGGTTTACCTAAGCCCGTAGAGGATTAGTTGTGAATTTAAGATATCAATTGTTTAGCACCGACCTCATTTTTTCTATCATATTCCCGAGACTTATGAAAATATCTTTTAATTACTTTATTTTACTTTTTGTGTTTTGTTCTTTAGTCAAACACCACCTTTGAAGAGCTCGACCGTCTTGTGAACTTAGCATTTGCGTTGGATCAATCTTTAATAAAACTCCGTAATGATACTGAGTTCCAAGCTAAATTCGATAAAATTTTAGAAATGGCTAAATCACCTATAATTAAAGCTATTATTGGTGATACGATAGATATTGCCCAAATCGAAGATGTAATGATAAGAATGCGTACAGATCCAATAATTTTTGATGTTATTCATACAATAAAAAACATTTTAGAATGTTTTTCAGTTGATCGTTTTGTTGGAGTTGAAACAGAGAGTGATCTTCAAAAATTGGCTTTTAGTATGAACAAACAAAGATTATTCTATGCTGGAGTTCATTTTAATAAGACCGAGGGTAAGAACGTTGTTTATAATTTTCACATGGACACTGACAATACACCACCTACGATTGAGGTGAAAAAACGTTTTTGGTTTCCTGGTCCAGCTGGAGATATGACACAAGATTTGAAGTATCATCAAGGTTTTGTTGAGATAAAACATGCCATCGATATGGGTATTATTAAACATAAGAAAAATCGATGGAATAATTTGAAACCTGTGACAGATGCGCCATCTGTGACAACTCAAAGTTTGATTCAATTCTATCGAGTGGATGAAAAGGAGGAAGAAGATCAAGATGATGACGATGATGATGATGAATGGTTTACGAACGGGGAAAGTACCGAAATAGTTACAAATTCAAGTGGTGATGGACTTGTAAGAGAATTCTCGAGTGGATTTCTTGACGGTTGGTATGGAATAAATAGGGAAAACAACAATAACAACAACAACAACGAAAGCCTCAATTCAGATGAAGATGAAAAAGAAGTTATGGATGAAACAACTTTACAAACAAACACTGTTGCTGATTCACTCGACGATAACAGTGACGATAATGAAATTAATATTACAACAACAGTTAAACCGAAAGGTGAATTGAGTCGTTCAAAACGGCAAGGACTGCTTGGTCTGTTCTTTGGTATGGCAGATAGTAAACTCGCTGGAGACAAATTCGAGGTGGAAGATTTACAATTCTTTACCAAACAATTTCCCTATCCCGCTTACACCAAAGATAAGTGAGTTAATTTTTCTTATTTTCAAATGAAAAATAAGTTGAATTTTAATATTGTTGTATTTTCTAGCTTTAAGACTGGACTTTACTTGGGTCAAGCAATTCAATTTGCGTTTTTCATTGGTCTCATGGCACAAATTGCTACCTGTGTACGACATCGGATTTGGATGCGAGAGAGCAGAAATACTATGGTAAGTTAAATAAGTTCAATCGTACCAGATCCAGATCCGACAGTTTTGATATCTCATATCGAATCACAAAAACCTCACAAGAAATCATCCTCACAAGAGCTTGTGACTTGTGAGTTCCTCACAACGCCAGAATAGTGCTGTAAATATAACGGCTTGAGGTGTGGGGAGACAAAAGCCATATTGCATAGAATTAGATTTCACGTTGGGCGCCAATTTAAAAATGTTCTTAATAGGAGAATCGAAGAAATCGCAATGGGAGTTTCACGTTGGGCACCCAAAAGCAAAAAATAAAACGATTGATAAATCAAGTCTTTGGACATAGAACTGGCTGGAAAACAGAAGTTCTTCCTATGGAGAGTTTTTGAGCAACCCAATTTCCAGGATTTGTTTCTCCTAATCTAATAAATACATATTTAACATGTTTTAATGTTTTCTTTTCAGATAATGCGTTCAATGGGTTTAAAGACTTCCTCGGAGCTCATTTCATGGTGTATAACAACTTCAATTGAAATGCTTTTGATATTCATAGCTGTATGCATTATATTATATTCTGGCAGTATTCTACATCACACCGCATTTTCTTTTGTGTTAGTTTTTCTAATAATTTTTGGAATTTGTTTGATCTCATTTTGGTAAGAAAGTCTTAGATTCTGAATTAAATTATTTTTCTCAATAACTTTTAATTATTTTGCAGTTACATGTGTGCGACATTTTTTACCTCAGCCACTGTTGGTTCAGTGACAACTTCTTTATTCTTCCTAATTTCTTTTTGTCCTTATATATTATTTATTATCTACGATGCTAAGTTAACAACAATTGAAAATTTCTTCCTGAATTTATCATTTACATCTGCCTTTGCTCAAGCTTGGAATAATATCTTGAGAATGGAATTACAAATGACTGGTTTAACTTTTAGTGAAGTCTTTGAAGGTGGATTAAGTAGTGAATTTGGTTTTGCCATGGCAACGATGATTTTTGATACTTTCCTATATGCTGCCATTGGGTATCTTATTGAATTTTGGACAGATGGTGAGAGTTATTTGTTTGAAATATCTGAGTTAAAAGAGATATTGATTTTAAAAGTCAGAAAATTTCATCATAATTTGTATTGCTTGTAGAAATTTGAATATAAAATTATAGTAATTTTTAGATGAATATCAATTTACTGACGTCACAAGAGAAGATCTTGCACCAAATATGGGAGCAACAATGACAAATGTATCTAAAATTTACGGTGAAAATAATATTGCAGTTAGTAATATTTCAGTAGGCTTCCAAAGGGACCAAGTGACATGTTTATTAGGCAGAAATGGAGCTGGAAAAAGTACCATTATGTAAGTTTATCAACCATTTTAACCTTTTGACCTTTTGAAACTGTATTTTGTTTACATAGTAAACTGCTAACTGGTCAAGTTGTCCAAACAACTGGAAGAGTTATTCTATCACAATCATCGGATACCCAAGCTGAAGAATATGATAAAATAGGAGTTTGTTCTCAAGACAATATTTTGATACCAAATTTGACAGCTAAAGAGCACTTAGAACTGTATGCGAAGATAAAGCTTAAACAAGGTTATCAGTCGGTTGTTGATAAAACCCTAAAAAGTATGAAGTTTGGAAAACATGAGAACTATCCAGCTTCGAAGCTTTCTGGTGGATATCAGAGAAGACTTTGTGTAGCAATTGCGTTTATTGGTGAGTTGTAAGCTAAATTTGTATGATATAGTGGAAAACCATATATCAAACCTTGCTAAAAGTGTTAAGTAACAATTTCTTGCACAACAAAAAATATAAGAAAGACTTGTCTAGAGCTTATTTATTTAGCTTTTGAGACCAGTAATATATTATTTTTGCCTTTTTTTCACTTTGCAGGTTCTCCCAATGTTGTTATCCTCGATGAACCATGCAACGGTGTTGACAACAAGGCCCGTAAAGACATTTGGGACCTTATTGAAGTCTTGCGAAAAGGAAGAGCTGTTATATTTGCTACTCATTTTCTGGATGAGGCTGAATATTTAAGCGACTCTATTCTAATAATGAAGAATGTTAGACTCCTTCAGTTCTTGTAAAAAAGGATTTCTTACTAAAAAATTTTTTTTTTTTTTAATTTATAGGGAAAAATTATTGCTCATCATAATCCAGAAACAATGAAAGCACTCTTCACTGAAACTTTTGACCTAGAAATACACTGTCCTGATGTACAAGGTGTCACAGCTGTTAAGAAACAACTTGATGCCAGTTTGACGAGCTTTAAAATCGCTCAAGATACTCCAATTGATTTAGAATTAGAGATAAGCTATGATCAGGAATCTAACAACTGTGCACAATTTATGGATGACTTGGCAAGTCTTCAAAAAACTGGTAAAATAACCGAATACTCTATAAAAAGTAAAAATCTCGAGGAAGTCTTTACGGAGGTTAATAGTTTGTCCGATAAGACAAATGGCTATGCAAAACGTCAAACTCTAGAACATGTTGAGTTAAAGAAATTAGGTAGTTTCCAAGAATTTATTCGCAATGAACCTTTAAGTACTATGGAGAAAGTTAAGCTGCTATTTGGTAAACGCTTTACACACTTCAGTCGTAACTATCGGATGCTTTTGTGTGCCTTAGTTCTGCCTGCTATATTTGAAATGATCGCCATGTGGTTTGTGAATCTTCGATTCGAAGATGACTTCGATAGGGCACTGAAATTATCAAAGGATCTTTATCCGGATACAACGAATATTCTAAGTATGGAGAATCCTACCAGTTTTACACAGGACATATACGATCGACTTCAATGGGAATGCAAAAATAAGGAACTAGATTGCATGGAATTTAATAGTTCTACAAAAGCTTTCTACTGGATTCTAGATACTGCTAATATCTTTCATGAGAAACGATATGGTGGAACGACATTCAATCAGACTCGAGCAACTGTTTGGTATAATAATAAGGGACATCATTCTATGATCTCTTGGCTAAATGATCTTAATTCTCATGTGCTTCAGGCAGAAATGAATGACTCAGATTATAGGATAACGTCTTTCAATGTTCCTTGGAAGCTAGGCGACAGAGAGTTCAGCATATCGTCAATGTAGGGTTATTGTTATTTTTTTTTTAACTAAGACCTGAATATAATTTCTCTAATTTTTATGACTTTTAGACTACGGCAAGTTTCGGATGCTGGAGTTTCATTTGTGCTTTTAATTTCGTTAAGTTTGGTTATGGCAGTGGCTTCAGTTTATATTGTGAACGAAAGGATGAAGGGTGAAAAGCTTCAGCAGATGTTGTGTGGTGTGGATGCTGCTACTTATTGGGGCGTGGCATTTGTTTGGGATTATTTGGTAAGTTTTTATTTATTTTTTTTTTTTTAAAGAAAAAAATCTTCAAAGCTTTATCATAAAAGATATAAAGTGTTCTTGATGCGAACATGTTGGCTCTATAATTTAAATTCTATCAATAACATCTTTTAACGAAGTATTTTAATACACAAAAGCTTTAAAATAAGCATTTTTTTCAAACTTAAATTTGTTTTCCCTTTCTGGTTGCTAATCTAGTTTTATTCAAAAAAAAATGTTTTTATACAACTCGATTCATTCTTAAAGCTTCAGGAAAATCTTGTTAAAAAATAAACATGTTAAGCTTTGTTGAAAAAGCTTTTAAGGGTAGAAAATTAGATATTAAAAAAAAAAAAAATATTAATTATTTTACTTATCTTATATTTCCAGGTCTTAATTGTTGGTATCGTTATATGTGCCTCTGTTTTGCTAGCTTTTGGAATGCCTGTCTACACTACAAAATCAAACCTTTGGGGTATCTGCATCCTGGCCTTCCTCTATGGGTAAAAGCTTTTATAAAAATCTATTCATGTTTTTAAATCTTATACAAACAATCTTCTTTCAGGTTTGCCTGCATTCCAGCTATTCATGTAGTTGAAAAGCTATTCACTGACTCCAGCATGGCCATAATGACCATATTCTGTATGAACGCGATCATTCCAATGTTCACCATGGCAGTAGTGGTTCTAATAGGAATAATTGGTGAATCAGAAACAGCTGATAGCTGGCGATTCTTTTTAAATCGAGCATTCTTGATCTTCCCTCAACATGCCTTGGGTGATGGTTTACTTGAGATATGCAAAAATTTTGTTGTTGCTGAATTCTTCCGTCGATATGATATTGATTCTTACAAAAATCCAGTAACCAGTAATTTACTGGTACCTCATATTAGCGCTATGGTGATTTTAGGATTTGTCTTTTTAACATTGAATATCTTAATTGAAAGTGGAGTTGCCAATAAATTTATGAAGAAGCTTATAGAAGAACGCATAGATGATCCCGTTGATGATCTTAAAATAATTTCTATACAGAATTCTTTGAAAAGAACGGAAAAAATTGGTTCTTTGGAAAGACATGTCTTGAAAGTGGATCGTTTAACCAAGAGATTCAATCGAAGACAATATGCAGTTAAAGATGTTAGTTTTGAAATATCTGCTGGCGAGTGTTTTGGTTTATTGGGAAAAAATGGTGCAGGAAAATCAACAATATTCAAAATGCTTTCGGGTCAAATGCAACCGAGTGGCGGAAGTATTGTTTATGCTAATGTAAGTCAAATTTAGAATAAAATTACAATAAAATTTGAATAAAATCAATCAATTTAAATATGATTTTGATCTTTGTAGAAAGATATCGCATACTGCCCTCAAACTAATACTTTGGATTCACTGCTGACCGTAAGGGAAATGATAGAATTTTATGGAAAACTCAGAAGGATCAATGAAATTCAAAAGGTAATACATGTTAATTTTTTTTTTGTGTTCTAAAATTTATGTTCAAGGTGTCAAATTTCCATATTTATACACTATTAATTGATAATTGAATTCGCAGCATGAATCGTTACGCGAACAGACTTAATATGAAGCATAAAATTGTTATCCAATAATTATTATTTATTCATCAAATTCCTGAATTTTAATTTCCAGACGAATTGATTCCTTGCCTTCTTCCGATAGAATATTTAACTCACCATGATTGAGCATTAAATAATTTTTATCGCAGCTTATAAAGTCTTCAGGCTTTTGAGGTAAATCTAAACTTCGAACCTACCAAGAGAAATTGATTCATATTGTATTAATCCCACAAAGGATTAGGATTAAATATTACATTAATTATTGTACTCCTAGAAGAAATCATTGATTTATCAAAAGCTGTGATCGTACAGAAGATAGGTTTTGTTGTCTGAACAGTTGCTAGCCAAATAATAAGTACATGCTTCATTGTATCTTCAGGATCCATAAGTTGTTTTGACTGAAAGTATATAATGATAATTATTTTGAATTCAAATCAATTTATAACCCGCACAAGTTTTTTGTCATCTAGCATTGCACAAATTGAAGTCTTGCAGACCATGACCAAAATTGGAAGATGATTCTCCAAATGAGCAAATGACTTCGAAAGAAATGAATTTTGCTTGCAAATTCCTCTTAAAGCTGGACGAGATGTATTTTTACTGTTAAAAAATTAGAATAGAAAAATAGCATATAAGGACCAAACTCTCAACAAACTTTTCAATTCCTCCATAAGAAAGAATCCCTAAGCACACATTCTCTCCAAATGTTAACATTTTCCCTTCGAAGAGCAAAATCGAACGACCATTGGCATAGAGATTCATACATTCAACCAATAAATCATCATTATGATCACGAAGGAAATGTGATAACAGCGATGTCACTCCAATAGTTCTTCCACATTTACTCACTGGACATGAAATTGGAGTCCTTGAAATTGTGTTTGTCAATGAACTAGATGACTTCACTTCATGTTGCTTATTCCATAAATCTTCTGATTCAACTCTCTCTGGTTTTTGATGAAAGCGACCTTCTTTCAAATTATATCGGAACTTTGCAATTTCTTGAGTGCTGAATGTGTCCAGTATTTCGTCATTTGTCTTATCAAATTCTAAATTAGTGAATTTTTTGTTAAATTTCAAAAGTTCCTCCTCTTTGGTTTTTAATTTCTTTAAGAGAGCTTTGTCCTCTTTGAATTTCGTAAAACTGCTCAAATGATCGTACATTGTTGGCTGATGAAATGGTGGTCGAATTGAGGCATTTCCTTGAGGAAGGTTTTCTTGCAATCGATCACAATCTTCACAAAGATCAGACATTATAAATGTAGAATTTATCAAAAAAAAAGAAGAAAATAAATCAAAAAATATATAAAATTTTTTCCGTTGTCGTTTCGTTCTATAGCTGACAGAAAGTACCCTGCTATCATTCCAATTAGAAAGCTACAAAGATGTTTTGGTGAAAAATCTGAGTGGTGGCAATAGAAGAAAACTTAATGTTGCCATAACATGTTTTGGCTGGACAGATGTTGTTCTAATGGATGAACCAACAAGCGATATGGATCCGGTGACAAGATCAATAGTCTATCATGCAATTGATGATTTGATTCTTGAGCAGAGAGCTATTGTTCTAACATCACACTCGATATCGGAGATTGATCATATTTGTCATCGAATAGCGGTATTGAAAGATGGGCAGATGCTTACTTGTAGTCGACCGGAAACTTTGAAGAAGCAATATGGTGGATATTATAGTGTTGCTGTATTTTGTGCATCTGGAGAGATTGAAGAGATGGAAAAAGTAAGTAATGTAAAGTCAAAACATCTAACGCAACCGCCGTTGGCGACCTTTCGAATTTGGTTGTAAATTATTTAATACTTATTTAAATTTTTAGAAAATTCGTGAAACCTTCCCTAGCTGCAATGATGTTCAAAAATACGCTCATTCAATAAAGTTTGTTTTGAAAATTCAACAAACGCTTCATGAGGTAAACTTTTATATTATTTTGTTCCTATTTACTGATTAATGATTTATTTATTTCCTTCCAGAATGAGAGTTCCTCTTCAAATTCCTCCGCAGACAAAACCAATCCAACTCTAGCCGAACTATTCCGAAGGATGAATTTCCTGACTTCTGAAAATACTTCAATTCGTTTCACAATAAACCGTTGTCGTCTAGATACAGTGTTTGAGAAAATTCTCGATAGCAGTGATATTCATGCGGGAGGTTATGTACATAACGGTTATGTCGAAACAGAAACTATAACATGAAAACTGGGCAACACAGTATATAAAACATAAATAATATGGTGTACTTATCCTATACTCAAGTGCTGTAAGATCCAGGTTGTTAAAACAAAAAAATGTGATAAAAAGTAAAAACTCACACACAAAAGTGACAAGTTTAAGTTTAATGTTTGTCAATGTGTCTAGTTTATTTTTATTTTGATGTTACTTAAAATAGATTTTAGAACTGTGTCAATACGCGTGACTATAGGTACTGAAAAGGATTCTGGGATTTTTATTAAAATAATTAATTTAGTTTGTGAAAATTGTAAGTTGCACATAAGCAACAGCAGGTTAAGGGTCTTCAGCAGGGCCTATATAGAATCTTAATTATGAAAAAACAGTTATAGTACTAGCTGATTACAGGTTGTAAACGCTTTTTTTTTAAATTTAATTGTATGTATATTTTTTAACTTTTTGTATATATGTATGTTTGTATAGTTTTAAATTTTAGTTTTAATGTTGTTTTTGAATAAATAAAATGTGTATATTGTTTAAAGTTTAAAAATAAATAACCATTTTCAAGTCAAATAATCTTTTCCTCAATGTCTATTTGAAAGATCTACTAGATCTAAAAGAAATGCCGCCGAAGAAATGCCCTGATATACAGACTCAGGTAGGAAAACTCTCGGATCTTTGCAACCTGTACTGGTCAATGCGAGAGGATGCAAATAATGTGTTCAGATTTCGATTCATTTAAGTTAATCGAAGAGAAGACCAGTGGCGGCTGTATCTTAAGTGCGCTCGTGCGCTGAACCACCAATAATTTAAAAGATTTAAAAATAACAATATAGTACTTCATCTTTATTTTTAGATTACCATATTAATATTTATTTTTTAAACATACAAAAACGTAAAACAAATAAAATTTTCAATTATTACGAAACAATTTAAGCGCTTTCTAAACTATTACGACTTATTTTCACTGTAAAGAAAAATTCTCGTGCGCTTCGGCGAGTGCACGAGGACTGCTAATGTAACTTGTATGAGTTACAAGCTAATATGCCTGACGCGTGAAACAAAAGATATTTCATTGAAATGTACCGAGGAATGAGTCTGCTCTCGTGCGCCGCACGAGCGAACCGAACATTACCGAGAGCACCCCGATGTTTGACATCGCCGACCGACAGCATGGGCGGCGACGCCAAGGGTTTTTTTTTTTAATTTAAAACAAGAGTGCAAATCGAAAAATAAAGCATTTACGCGAAGTTTTTAAAGTGAAATGCATAATAGAAAGAAATGGTTGGGGATGTGAACGTCTTAATGCATTCTTTTGTTTTCCTTGCATTATTTTTTGTGGAGAATCGATTTGGACAGAAACTTAAATCAAGGATTTGACGCATTTGAGTGATAAAAAATGTATACAAACAATACCCGATTTTAGTAAAAAGGTGATTGTACATTTCGCTTTAGAAAAATGTCGTCGCATTGATTTAATGTATAAAAAATAATAAAAAATCAACATATTTTATGTAAATTATTGTTTTGTTGTAATTTCCAATCTTAATACTTAGTGAGCAAGTAAAGTGCACCACCTGTTCGATAATCCACCAGCCGCCACTGGAGAAGACGGGTTCAGCTTGAAATTCTGTTTCATGTGAAATTCCAATTCTAATACAAAATTCCCATGTTTGCAATCTTTAAAAAAAAATTAATGCTAATGATCTTAAATACCAAGTAAAGTAAAATTTAAATATCAATTTTTGGTCACGTATACGCCTCAGTGTCCTTTTAATTCTTCAAGCTAAGTTCAATGTATATACATGGCAGAAAGATTACAAAATTTATATAAATTTAAAGGAACTGATAATTTTGAATCATTTATAGGCTCAATTCGCGAAATAAAAGGATTAAGACATAAAGCTGGGTATAAATAAAATGCATTTTCACCAAAAGTTGGGTAATAATTGGACGAGACTTTGTTTGCCCGAGCATCTTGTTCTACATAATGTATAATACCTATAATGTGACTTTTATGATACGATTATTACTTGCTTTACTGAGCAAAGTATTGGTTTCGTTTTAAAAAAAAAACTACGGATGTAAGACAACTATGAAGGAGAAGTCTAAAAAAGTGGGTGTTGTCATGCCGTTCGTCGTCGGTCTCTGCGTCCTCCCTGTGTTCGGTTTTTTTTTCAAGTTTTCTTGAAAACGGCTTCAATAGCTGTTATTTAACTTCGTACCTATATTGACCAAATCGATTGTAAGAAAACTACATTTTAGGTTTTTAGCGAAACTTCCCCGAATACGATTTTGTATTAAGAAAAATTTTTTTTTTGTCGATCTTTCATAAAATGGTTCTCATTTCCCCGTTAGTTGTAGTGCGGTACAAGTCACAAACTAATTGGTAACGATTATTGCAAAGTGTATATTGAAGATTACCACCTGTAGTGGAAAAAACAATTAAAACAAACAATAAAAAAACCATTTTGTCAAGTACTTTTGACTTTTTTCCAGTTAAGATATCAAAGGGCATGCATAGTGCCCAGCCAAGTTCTGGCACTACATCCTATATTTACATGAACAATCTCAAGCTATTTTCAACCCACCTCTAACATCAGTAACAATAAAGTTAGAAACTTCCAATTCAAAATATTTTTTTGGCTTGGCAAGCACAGGCATTCCATAAAATTCCATTCCCTTCTCCTTCTGAGATATAAGACTTCAAAAATTGTAACTGACTCACTCACTCGCTGATAGATCATCAAAATTATGGAGCAGTTCCCCATACAGCAAAATGTTGTTATCTCTCACAGTGGTAGGTATTGTGGTGTATACAAAGGAAAAAATCAAAAATTTTAAGTTTTTTAGTTTGAGATCAATTAAATCGAGCACTTCCGATTGCGGTAGAATGAGTCCCACAGTTCTATGTAGCTTCACTTAGTATCTTTCGAGATTTTGGCCTGACAAATAATAAAATCTTTGAAAAAGGAATAAAATCAGACCAAAAACATAAATGTTTTTTTTTTATTTGACAAAGATTCATCTATTTATTCATTGTTATACGCTTATAGTTTAAAGAGTTGTGTTGCTTTTTGTATTCGTATCTTGATTTAAATACAATCTAAATAATTTATAAGTGCAGATTTGTAAACATTTCCTCTTCATTGGCTTTAAGTTTTTATCATGAAAGTAATTGCAAAAGGCGTGTCTGATGCCAGAGGTCTTGACTGGAAGTATCATAGATAAAAATTATTTAATTGAATCATATTTTGAATTAAATATTTTAATATTTTACTTAAATATTTAAGTCTTCTCTAAATTTTGTTATTGTTAAGGCCTATTGGAACTTATTGACTGATTGAATTAATTTTGGTTGGAATAATTGTTTTGAGTTCAGTTAGATTGTTCATTAACGTTACCTCCACAAACTATAAACAAATTGCAACCGCATTAAATGTAATAAATTTACTTTTTAATCCGCGTATAAGTACATAAGTATATTTATAATTATATTAAAAGGGTCTTCCACGTTCAAGCTAAATGTTTGAAATTATATATTACAATAAAACTACAAATGATAACTAAAAAAGGTTTTAATGTATAGAACAACTCAACCAAATTTTTAAAAGCAAACAACAACAAATGATTATTTTTAAGTACAGTCAAACTTCTTCAAATCTATGTTTTGAAAGTCGAAGAATTTTAATTTCTCACGAGATTTCGGCCAAACGTAGAAGATCTCCGTTAAGTGATTTTTATTGAAATAGACTTAAAAATACTATTTCATCAGATAGACACATTGCAAATACTATGACTAACTAATCTTTATATAAATAAATAGTACGTATAGCAATTTTAATGTAGAATCAATAAATAGTACATATTGGAATTTTAATGCAGAGTCATTAATATTTAAAATCAATAACAACTTTGTCGCACAAATTTGCTCTTAACAATTGGAAAAATTATAAAACTTACAGAAGTCAATACATTTAAAAATTATTTATATAAAATTTGTAATTTATAAAAAAATATTTAAGAACTATTCCATTTTTTTTTATGATGGGCTCAAGATTAATCACATAGTTTTATCCTTTAGTCCACAAAAATTTGGTGTTTTATCCCGGCGACGAAGACGGCGCGATCTCACTTGATGTCATGAGTTTAAATTATTTTGCAATTCCTCCGGCTTTTAATGACGTTCGAAGATCGAATAAAACTATAGGATGTAGTCTTCAAAAGTAATTTTTTTTAAAGACAAGATAACTTACCTTTAGAGTATTTATACTTCAAGTGCTCGTATATCACAAGTGGTATAAAAAAGAGACTAAAATTACTGATGTAGGTATGTATTTAGCTGTTATAGTTCTTATTGTAATGTGAAACTAAGTATAATGACTATTGCATGTTTTTTTTTATCTTTTAAATTGATGGATGTGAATTTCCTACGTTAGTAGTAGGCAAGACTCATTTATATTTAAAACTAAAATTTTTTAAATATGTAGCATAAAACTTAAAATCGCAATTTTTTAAATAATAAGGCCCCTTGACCTTATAAAACAGTTAATACATGAATTATAAATAGAAAAAAATAAACGCAAGCTAAAATTTGGTAGGTTGTTGTCATTGAAAGAATAAACTAACATAAATTACAGTTTTCTATTAAAATGTAATACAAAAAGTTTAATTTATTTATATAAACTTTGATACCTATCTTCAGTTTTATTTATTTATTCATTTGTGAGCCTTAATTTTCTTGGACAATGTATATAGTTTGTAGTTTATTTTCAATCTATAAAGGAGATACAGGGTAATAACCCAAAAAATAACCAAAAAACAGGGCCGTGGAAAAAGGGTATTTATACAGGGTATTTATACAAATTTGAATAAAATAGGGATTTTTTAAAAATATTTTAAACTGATTCAGAGGTCGACAAACTTGATTAAAAAAAACACCTAAACTTGTTTACATATATAATTACATATTATGTACTACTTATTTAAGTACATCATATTGGTTATCAGTGATTTTCTTTGTGTTTATTTTTACTTTAAAATATTAAAGTAATTTAATGGAATCAAAAATATGTAACAGTATTAGCATCCCTGTTCAGTAATGATTGTTTTTATAAAAGAAGATAAAACAAAACTCGTGCAGTACTCGTCTTAAAGTAATGAAAGTCGTGAAAGTCAAAGATCGAAGTGAACTTAAATGGAAACAAATAGGAACGAGGCATTTCCCCTTTTAAGTAAGTTAAATTATTAGTTTTTTTTTTATAAATCATTAGGGAAAACTGCTAACTATTTTTTGTTAGCATACAATTTATAACTCTAAATATTAATATAACTAAAGAGTTCAATGGGCAATTACCTACAAGTTGAAGTGCTGAAAAAAAAAAAAAAAATATTATAAGTGAAAAGATTATCGAGATAACAACGTAAAGTTTGTGTATCTGGTGCGGTAAGGTGAAACGATTTGTAATTTTAAATATATTTCTATTCGTGTTCTTGAGTATATCGATTCGATTGATAAACGTTTGAAACTAAACTTAAAACGTCACCGCCGCTCCGATTCAGTAATTATATGGACTAAAAAATGTTGTTGGGCTAGTTCATATATGTATAACGTACATTGTACATATATAGATACATATTTACATACATATGTAGCTGAAAAGTTAATTTTCTTATAATAACGAATTGAATTCACTACTTATCAAAATGACTTTTGAGAAAACGTTAAATAACAAATGACTTTGCAAGTTCAGTTATGATTGAAGAATAGAAATTAAAAGTCTATTTAGCCGAAGTAAATGTTTTTCTTCAACTGAAATTCATTTATATGAACTCGTTGTAAATTTATTCATATAACTGAATTCCAGAATTGGTCGTTATTTGTATTATATAAATGTAAGTGAGAATACACTATATCTTAGTTTCTCGGAAATAATAATGATGAAATATTATTTTTTGTTAGAGAGATAACATTTACGAAGTATTTTCTCAATCCGCACTTCAACGCTCACATTTCTTATACATTTCCTGGTTTTTCGATACCGCCTTTAAGGATTTAAATAAATGTTTAGTTAGATAAAATTTAGCTTTGAATGATTTTAACAGCTCTAGAAGAAAGAAAATAAATGCAGTATTTTTGTTTGTTAATTTAAAAAATAAATATTTATCAACGCTCTCACTTCGAAAATTTATTTTTTTAATAAATTCATTTCGGCTTTGAAAAGTGTATTTGTTAAAATTTTTAATTTTTGAAGTTATTAATTTTTTTTATTTGACAGCTTACTATCCAGAATTTTAATGGCGCGATGTAATTAAGGAAGGTATACTGGCAATACGTTTGAGAAAAAATTTAATTCGCACTTAAATTTCGCTAACATTTAACTTCTATCAACTTCTTTTTTATTTATTTTCGTAAGAATAATTTGTGTTTTTCTTATTGACTTCTCTTATTAAGCAGTTTATATACTACGAAAAGATTCAATTTATTTTTAATAATTTGTTTTATTCAAACTGAAAATTTTTAAAAAGTAGCTCTTTAAAAATAATACCGTAGCGCTCCAGAATCACTTGCCACTAAGAGAAAAAAAATGCTCTCAAACTCAATGAATTAGCTGCAAGTGAGCTCGTGTGAGTTGATTCAACTCAATTTAATGATATTTATCAAAAACATGGTTGCCATAGTGAATTTCTCAAACATTTTTAATTAGTTATCGAAATAATAGAACGAAAATAAAATCTTTGCGATAAAATTCTTATATTTTCTTCATCTTCTGGAAAGTATAAGAAACTTATCGTAAATCACTTTACACGATTCCACCCCTGGAATCTCTGTAAAAGCTTTTAAACAAACAAAAATATTTCTTTGGGCAGAATTGGGAGTTCCACTTTTTTTATCTTCCTTATCCTTGTAATGTTAATTTTGATCAAGATATGGAGTTAACTTTTTTTTACAAATTAATTACTTGCCAAATTAAAGAACCTTAAAATGCCAAAAAAATTGTTTTGATAATAGAGCCAGTTAAAAGAAACGAGACCAATAATCATAAAAATCGTTATAAGTAGAAGAGGTAAGGAGAAATATAAAATTACTGTCAAGTTTTTTGACTTAAAATGACCACACAAGAAAAATGGTAAAGAAAATACAAACTATAAACTAACATTTAAAAAACACATACGCCACAGTGTACAATTGTTTCACAGAGTTACCTTCTTGATAGTTAATTATAATTATTCTTATCAGGGATATTTAAACATTTTACGAAAAAACATACATTTCAAAATATTTTCTTTATAACTATATTGAAAGTATATACTTGAAGAATTTAAAACTTTATAGAGATCAAGTTTTAAATTCTTCTTATAATTGAAATTGAGGAAAAAAATAACCCAAGGCTAAGAAAGTCAAAAGGACAAAAGTTGTAGATTCTCTTTATCGAAAAAAAAACTTTACAAAATTAAAAGGTAATATTGATGATAATTTGAAAATTTATCAATTTCTTCAAACGTTCTAAACGCCACCCAATTTAATTTTATTTTATAGCCCATAAAAAAGTCTAAAAAATTTAAAATATTTTCTAAAATTACTAATGTCTTTCAATTTCTATTATTTAAAGAAATTCTGTGAAAACAATCAAACTTTAAAGTAGTTTCGGACGTCGTCGTCGTCGTTGATAAATATTATCGATTTATTGATTTAATCTCGTCATAAAAAAGACGTTCGTGGTTTAAAGGTTGGTTTTTTTGACAAACAAAAGTAACAATACTGCAGTTAGAATTGATTTGCACTCGGATTGTATTAATCATCAACAAAAAAAAATCACAGGAAATAAAAGTAGACCAATCCCCTCGAAAAAGGAACATTTTAAAAATCAATTTCTTGTTATCGTGAAATTTATTTGAAGTATGTATTATCAGATTATTTTGATTACTTTATCGCATTATATTTAATCCATTTTAATAATTGTCGTGCTACTAACAGAAAAACATATCACTACTTGTCATCAAAACCTTCAAAAGTAGGTGCCTGAAATCATTAATATATAAGTAGGAGTTAAAGCCTAATATAAGACGTTAATCCGGTTGAAATAAAGTCCATGGCTGGTTGGGAAGTATAAAGGCCTTAATTTGCTAACAGGTATAATGTTTGAAATATTAAAAAATGAAATATTAAAAAAAGTTTAAAATGAAATATTCGTTTTATTCCAATTTAAAACAAATGCATCTGTCATCATCAAAAGCGATCAGTGTTGCATTGGATTACAATTTCGTAGAACAACGTTTGACATACCATCGACATCTGCTGATTTATTTTTTCTTCAATCGGAGTTGATCTAGGCCGAACTTGAATTAGATTTAACTTTAATCTTCTACAAAACTCATACAGATAAATAAAGAAACGTGGAATAGCGAAGGGTTAGGTCTTATTTCGTGGAATAAGTGGATAATGTTATGAATAGAACAAAATGTCTACTAAGTGACGTTTACTAAGTTTAACCACCGAAGGAATAAAGGAATAAAAACCAGACGTGTCAAATTTATTCTGAAATTACAAAAAATAAGTGAAGATTGCTAATTTAATTTAATTTAATTTAATTAATTTTGATTAAAAATAATAATGTCTGCTAGATTTCTCAAGTTTTTAAACCATTTCCAATTATTGGACAATTGATTTGTGTTGGCGTCAAACACAAATAAATAAAAACAAAACAGACACAACACTAACAATTGAAAAATGGAATCTTATTTACTGTAGTAGATTTTTGTAAGGGATTTTTGGTTTACGTCACTTTTCTATTCCGCGAACTATTCCACGAACAGTTTGGTTTTATTCATGGAAAATTTAAACCCATACAGCTTAACTCATATTCCCTGGTTTAGTAAACTCTTTAGACAATAGGTAGCTGGACAACTGTCCAAGATTGTTCTAAGGAAATCTAATAAATACGACTGATTGAACTTATTTTCAAGTCATTTATAGGCAAACAAACTAAATTCCATGACAATGATCGTAAATTTTGTTTCTATAAAAAAAATGTTCATTACATGACTCAGATAATTTGACGTTTTCATACAAACCATCGATAGCAAGGTGAGAATAAGTGCCAGTAATAGTCTTTATCGGGACTAAAGTTAAGTCCCGAAAATTATCTGGACTTAGCTAAGTCCTTATGGATTTAAATTGTCGTTGTATTTACGAATAAATTGTTTTGCTCCGATGTCATTTTGGTCGTCCTATTCTTTATGGACTTGCAAAAAAACACGCCTCATCATTGAAGTTGTAAGAATGCCCAACATCATACTACGATTATAAGAAATATTTACATATGCATATGTAAATACACAAAAATTGTTTTTCTTTCTTAAATATCGTTCTTACTATTATTGTATCTTCACCTACCTACTGGTCATGTTCTACTCACCAATTCATTTGCTATATCTTAAGTGCATATCTATAATCTATAAAATACCTCATAAAATCCATAATATAACTTTTGCCATTGAAAATATGACATTGGACCTAAGGTATGTACATATGTTTGGTTTAAAAGTAGGTATTTTTTGGAAAATCCAATCGGTTGTCTACCTACATCACTCAATTGCACGGATTGTAAAACATTGCTAGTTGCATAGACTAGACGTTATGCATTACATACATACATACATGTAGATGTATACAAGATATAAATTACACGAGCCAATCCCACCCTTTACATGCATTTATATTGTATACACAGTTTTATTGTGATTTTTCGATTAAAATTCTGAGATATCGTGAGAATATTGATAAGATGTGAACTGCTATTGTTATTTCTGATAAGTATAGTTTAATTTTTATTCGGA
The DNA here is from genome assembly GCA_951394125.1 of Epistrophe eligans. NCBI lineage: Eukaryota > Metazoa > Arthropoda > Insecta > Diptera > Syrphidae > Epistrophe > Epistrophe eligans. The sequence goes on along the minus strand of OX596029.1, from coordinate 106,305,528 downwards.
GAGTAACAACAGCTAAACGTAATACACTGGCCTGGCTGGCGTATCAGAATTATTATTCAATGCTCGTAAATTATAGAGAACGCGAAATATAAATATACATTTATATCGAAGTCGATATAGAATTTTTAATCTTCTCTTGGGTCTCTAATCTTATAGTATAATCGGTATTTTAGATAAGGTGTTAGATTAAAGTCTATATATCTGAAAGACGACCTAAGGTATCCCGACCCGACAGGCCTCCATGTATTATGGGTATTCTACTGGAACTATAATTTAGTCAGTGTACCGAAGTTAACGGGCAAGGACTTCCATCTTTGTTCTACGGCATTCGTTGAATTTTCGGTCTGTGGTTTATAAAAAAAAAAACAAAGTGACAATCGGTACTGGAAATGAATGAAATAGTTTGAAGCAATATTATACACAATTTGGATTAATAAAAAAGTGAAAAAGAACGTAATTGATCGTAATTTTGTTTGAAACAGTCATGGGAGCAACGGAGGAAAAATCTCACAACAATGGTGATTTTTATATTTTAGACTATCATTCATGGCCCATACGCAATATTGAAGGCTTGTTTTGAAGTTGAATGAAAAAAAACTTTTTTTTAGCAAAATTTGTCTCCTAACATATTAAAAAAAAACAACAAAAATTGCAATTTTAACTTGTAAAAAGCAATTTTGCATTGAAAAATCGAATTCCATTTAAAAAGTGTATATAGTGTAAACAGTTATTATTAGGATTCCTTTTTTATTTAAAATTATTTTTAAAAAACACTTAGCCAGTTGATTTGGATATTATTTGTTATTCAATATTTGAAAAAAAACGTGAAGACATATACATATTAAACACTTTAAATTAGGATTGGATTTTTTTAATGGAAAACGTTTGCATTTTATATGAACAAGAACATACACATGCACAAAATAAATTTTTTAAACCACTGTACTGTACTGGTTGCAAACATTTTAAATTGTTCTTTAAATTTATTTATTTTCCTGTTTAAAAAATTTTGTTTCCAAAAACAAACTTTTTTTTAATTTTGTTTTTAGAAACTTATATTTACATATTTAAATAGTGCAAAATGATTTTTAGAAATTAAAGTCTAAAAACATGAATATCTTTTAATGACATCATCATTAAGTAAAAATTGTCGTGTGCAAATTATAATAATAATATGAAAAGTGTAGTTTTGAAGACGAAGATCGTTTTTAATAGAATCATACGATTAATGGGTTAAAGTTGTGATTATGACCTAAATTTATTTGATTGCTCCATGATATTTTCTGTTGTTTGTGTTCCTTAACAAGGCTTGCATTTCCCATAGTAAAATTAAAATAACGTGCAAAAATATTTTCTTTTGCATGATTGGTTGACCATGCTGGAAAAACAAAAATAAGAGTCCGTTTAATTCAGTACATTTTATTTGTGAGAGAATTAATATAAACCTCAGTATGTTAGTATCTATATATATGGGTCATTTTTTTAGTGGTTCCAAAAGTAAATTTAAATTAAACACTTTAATCATTAAGATTTTGATTAAATTTCTTTTTAAATATATTGTTTGGATTTTGCCATCGTGAATGGAACAAATAAATCATTTAAATTAGCATGAAAGGTAATTTTCGATTACTTTTTGACATAAATTATAATGGGCAATAAATCGGCCATAATTTATGTCGAATTCCTTTCAACAAAAAAGTCGATTTTATTTCTAAACAGAATCGAATTTTTTCTGTTGTTAATCAATTTTTTTCGTGATTGTGTGTGGGGCTTGACAGCTTAATTAAATGAAATGTATTGTTATTATCGCGAAATGTATTATCGCACAAATATTTAATATTTTCATATAATTAAAATAATCACTGAAATTAAAATTAGTTGCAAGCAAAAACACAGTTTGCATTTTTTTTAAACACAGCTAAATTCAATTTGAGATTTTATAAATGTCAAAACTTGATAGTGTGTGTGCAAATCGGTGTAAATTCTGTTTGAAATCTTGCAAAATATGCAAGATTTGTTTTACAGAAAAAATTCAATTCTTTTTCTAAACAGAATCGAATCTTTGGTTGATAGGAATTTAACTTTAACTTGACGAATATTCGTTTTTAAAGCTTCAAATAGTTACGAATTGTATTTATGCATAAACACATAGCCGAAAAACTCGTCTAGAATTTTTCCTGCAATAAAACTAAAACGGTTCGTGTCGTGTGATGTGCAACCACTTGTTTTCCACATACGTTAGGCCAAAAAAATCAGTTAACAGCTATAGAGGTTAGAATTAACAATTAAGGCTACACCTTCTGAAGAAATATTCACCAATAAAACCACTAGACCAAATCGCCGTTCTCCGTTCAAAATTAATCAATTTTTTGTAATCGAGTTTTTTAAGCGTTGTTGTATAGTTGTGTAAAAAGACGTATTTTATAATATAATACAGGGTGTTTTTGATAAGATGCGAAAAAGGCTGGTGCGTGGAGGTTAAGACAAAAAAAAATCATATGGCGTTTAGGCGTGTGAAACAATTTTCTAAAGGATATACAATACAATCGAAATCGATAATAAAAATTATTTAAAATCCACGGCAACTATTATAATGACACCTTATTCCTTTTTTTAAAGCAAAAAAAATATATCTATTAATTCTTTTTTTAAATTTTGTTAGTGAACGATTTAAAAAAATACAAGTTTAAACTCAAAATAAAAAAAAATAAAAGAAATGATCCCCCATTTCAAACGATTTTGTTTTGTCTCGACTTAATTTAGACTCTAGCCTTTTTTTTCATTTTATGCAAAACACCCGCTATAAATGACTGCCACTGTTTTTTAGCGTTAAAATGATAACAAAGTAGAAAAAATAGCAAAACTGAGTCAACGTTGTAAATTAATTCAACAATATTATGTATAGACGACCGACAACGGACGCGACGATGTATAAATATTTTATTAATTTTCACGGGTTATAAATTCTCAAGTTCGATTAAGAAACTTGTCATATCGAACGGTTATCGTGACGCCTAACAGTGTTATCGCATATAATAAACATACATATGTTATTATGATGGCATCCTTATGACTAGGATTTAATAAAAAGCTCTTATGGCTGATAATAACAATCGTAGTTTAACTACAAAAATTATTTATGAGGAGATTCTTATGATAGGTATAAATAATATAAAATTTATAACAATAAATACAAAAGATTTGGAAAACAAAAAATGATATGAATGGACATAATATAAAATTATTGTTCAGATATATAAATTAATCAGTAGCTGTATTAAAATTTAAAAAAAAAATTGGGGGATTTTTTAAAAATTTAATTTCTTCAAAACAAGTTTAAATATCTGTAAACATAAGCTCATAAAAAAGTTTAAAAAAGGACTGATGCCTTTATAAACGATTTTAGAAAAAAAAGTATAAAATGGTAAACAAATAAACAAACAAATTCAAATGAATAAAAGTCTTTACTTTTGTCATTTTTTTAGTTTAACTTTTAAAGTGAACGAATATTATTGAAAGTGGAAAAAAGGGAAAATTAATTGTCAGAAGTTTTTTTAAAAGCACTTTATTTTTTTTTCAAGCATCTGAAGTTCTTCGATCAAAATTATCTCATCACATTTTGGTGAGTTACTTTATATTTACTGAACACATATATAGCCGTGTCTATTGGATTTTATTAAAACGTCTCTTAGAATGTCAATTAGTATAAATGAATCTACAAATTGCATACGTCTCAGCTGTCGTCCCAGAGATGGGGCTCGAACCCAAACCTCTAAGTTAAAAGTCAAGCACTACGCTACATCCACTGTACCTTTGCCACCCACAGTACACATACATATTAAAGGTAATATTATAAGCGTTTTCATTTTTGTTCAGTTCATCTGTCAAAATCATGGTATAGTGGGAAAATGGTGAATCCATAGCCCCTTTACTTATATTATTTCAATATTTTGTTTTTGTTTCTAATAGTGCGTGTTCTTGTGGGTACTCGAACAGTCATTTTTTAATTTTTTGATACTAACTTTAAATTTTGACAATCTGCGCAATATATTACCTTAGTCCCCTTTCACACGAGGAAGCAGAGTTTCCATCGACTTTCAGTTCTTATGTGAGAAGGGCATGAAATTAGAGGAGTAAAGGCAATCTCCCCGGTCAACGATTTAAGGAGATTTTTTTAACACTCCTCTTCACACATGCACACACAGTAGTGTGTGTTCAACCAAGATACTTTCAAAGGAAACTACAGAAAATGTCTACGATTTAGTTTCTTCAAGTGAAAGATTCAAGAAATTCAAGAAAGAAAACATGAAAAAAATCCGCGGCAACTTGTTTCCTTGTGTAAAAGGGGACTTAGATTTGTATAGGTACTGTGATTCCACCCCCTATAATTAAATGTTTTGACATTTTGTGATTTGACATTTTATTGATTAATTTTGTTGAAATTTCTGTTTGGTAACGTAAAATTTCTTACAAATTTTCATCAATTTTCACAATCTGCTGTCAAAATCCAGAGAAAAAAAATCGTTTTTTGGAAATCATAACGTATGTTGCAGATGGGCCATTTGTGTCATCAGTTGAATTTATGGTTGCGTTCAACAGATTAGCGAAACAACGATTATTTTAAGTATTTCAAAGATTTTATATTATTTCAATAAAAATGAAAACTTTAAATTTTCTAATTTAAATGCATCACAAACCTGTCGTTGAAAGAGATTACAAAATTCCATGGTATTGGGAAGTGATAATTTTGATTATCTGTCATGTCAGTGAGTAAGTTACGTACGAGTCGAAATTTCTGATTGAATTAATATTGAAGTAAGAGGGGGGCCGAAAATCGGAGTTGGTCCCCGTAATGAAGAAGTATTTCTTTGCTTTAGAACTTGAACTGGCGCACTACGATGTCCTTTGATTAATGTATCAATATAATAATACATCTAAAAGCCAGAATGGTTGTTAAAATTATTTAAAACTTTAAGAAGACATAATAAATAATATACTTTTTTTTAGACTTCCAACTGATTACAACGAAATGGATACTGCAGATGACAGGAAAGAAAGACAGAAATTATAGAAAGCTTTAAGAATAAGCTTAAATTTCTGTTTCCCAAAATTTCCAGTATAGTTTCCAATTACCACATTAATAGTGACACAAAATATAAAGCTTTAATAAAAATTACCGTTATCAATTCAGATACTGACTAGTCTTCCTTAAAATGGGGTTGAGTAATATCAGATCGCACATGCTACTATAATATAATTCACTGAATGAACTGTACATTATTATCATATATACATACATTCAGTTCAATTGCACTTGTCAAGAGTTTGGTTTTATTTATTTTTTTTTTCGTCGTAAATATAGACAATAACCCTTCTATGTATATAATAATAAATATCAATAAACTTATACCCATTGAAGCAGACAATAATTAAATCGGTGTTTTACACAAAGTTCGATTAGATATAGGCATAAATATCTTTTTAATCACTTGTTTGTTAAATGCAAGAAATAAGGGTATATATGTATATAGAAATATGTGGTAATTGGGGTTCCTGTTATAATCTTCATAGGTATAACACTTGACAGACTTCAAAGGTGGGGTACATATATGGCGAATTGGGTTTATCTGTTGATTTTGTTTGATGGAAATGATAAGGCTATATAATATTTACTATCTTATGTCTTTTGAGGAAATGACGTAATATTTTGTTTATAACTTTCATTATAAAAATGATAAACAGATTCGTTTGAGATAAGTGCGTTGATAAAAATAGATACTCTCCATGTATACCTATATTGACTCTGGCGGCCGTAACGGCATAAGTCAGAGCATTAGTTAGAGTATTCCTTTCGAAAAACACACCAAACATGTAGGTAGGTACATACATATATAGTATATCGAAAACTCCAAATTGTGATTAATTTTTGTTTCTATAAGTAGAGCGGTTGCTTATACAAATTTCCTAACTGGGGTGATTATTAAGAAACTTATAATTTTTGTAAAATTATAGTTTTTATTTTACACGAACTTTATTAATTAAATTAATTATTTACCACATACATGACGGTATTCTAGTAATACTTTTTTTCCAGATTTATTTTTAAATTTTAATCCTATTTGATAGGAGGTGTATTATGATAAGTTAAGATTAAATATTGATAATATAAATTTATGAATTGATATTTTATGAATTGATTTGTCATTCTGTCACATTTTTGAAAAATTTTTAAGATTAAGATTACTGAGAAGTCCGATTTTCTGAGTGACACATTATTGATTAATCTTTTCATTTTAACACGGTTACCTACTGTATATAAAAATTAATATTTCTATTTTAAATTTGAATACGGTTACCTACTGTATATATCTAAAAATTGGGTTAAGTACTCAATTTATTAAAAATAATTAATGACTTATCAGTAGCTATAGTAAATCAAAATCAACAAATTCTGTAGGCTTGTTTTATAATTCAGAAAGATTACAAGTATTTTTTCATCAAAAATTGAACAATCGAAGTTAATTTGATAAGAACCATGAACCATTATACTCGTAATACTTTATTCCATGTCAATCTAATATTTTACAAAAAACAAAATGATCTCCGTATTCTCGAATATATGAATATATATAACCAACAACATCTTTTCACAACATGGGCTAAGTGAAGTGGTGCACAATCTCAGAACTGCAGTCATAAAAGAGATAAACAGTTTAAAGAGATAAGTAGTTTACTATAAAGGGTTTTTCAAAAGGGACGGGTCATGGTTGACTATCTGTGGTGGCCATGTTGTTTTGTCAGCGTTTGCCAAATCTGTTGTTTATTATTCAGTTATTGATACCAAATCACTATGGCGAGTTACAATATTGTGTAGCACGTCCAAATGATGAAACTTTTTTTTTTTTAAATAATTGTTCATTAGTAAACAAACTTTCGCGCCGGCGCGGCCCCCCCTCCCCTCCCCCCTCCCAGCACGATGACTTTTAAATGGAATAATGTCCATGGACCTAATGACTTTTTGAGATTTGACATTATTTCCTGATATAATTTCCATGGCCCTTATGTATTGTCCATGGACATTATGTCCGCGGACGTTATGTCATCTCACCAAATTTTGCATATCGGGACTGGGCCTGCATTCATATACAAGTTGCAACTAACCCAGCAGGATAGCGCTACGTGCCACACAGCGAAGGCCACAATGGACATTCTACACGAACAATTTGAGGATAGGGTTAACTCCCACGGAGCTGATGTGAATAGGTCACCACGTTCTTGTGGCGATTTGACCTCTTTAGAATTTTTCTTGTGGGGTTTTCTAAAGTCGTGGACCTATGCCAATAAGCCGCAATCCATCGATGCCCTCAAAATCAACATAAACCAAGCCATCGCTCAAAATCATTCGGATCTATGTATGTGACAAAGTCATTGATAATTGGACCTCTCTGATCCGTCATTTTCCATACATAATGACATTATTGGGTCTTTTAAATAAAAAATAACTTTGTTAATACCTCACACACAGCATATTTTATTCCATTTCAACATCTACCTACTTTTATTGGAAAACCCTTTATTATTCAGCTATACAAAAATGTATTGTTGATTATATCCCTAACTTATGCTATCTTAATTAAAAGTATAAAAAGACAAAAACAAACTTTATATTGCACAAATAACCAATATATAAATGTATGTTATCTTTCTAACTTCCGTCTGCCAAATTTACAATTATTATCGCATTATGAAGTAGATATTTAAATAAAAAATAGGTATAAAAAAACTTCATCATAAATTTATTATATTATGAATATGATTAAGATCCTATGATAAGATATGTGTGTGTAAATTTTACATTATTATCACATATACTTACAACACTGCAAAGTTTATTTCTAATCTAGTTGTAAGAAAGGCCCTGATGTTATACCCCCTACTTTAAAAAAAAATGTGTTCTAAAGCTAAGAATTAATCTCTTAAAAGAGCTGAAAATGAAAGCAGCAAAACAAATCTACAATAACTGATTACAAACACTGTTGAAATAACCACTATTTTCAAACCATGCTTAATACAATGTAACCACAAATTTAATAATACCACAAGTATTTAATAATATTTTGAATAAACCACTCACAATCGAAGGAAGAGCTTTTTAAAGTGTTCAGAAGAGCCAAACAAATCAAAATATCAGCAAAGATTGATTCTCATAATGAGTTCTTCTTGTTGTGAAAAAATTCTCAAATCTATAAATTATATCTACAAAAAAGTGAAGGTACATGCAGAATTTCCAAAGTTCATAATTTATCGAAGAAGATGGTTCGTTATTTAAGAAAATCATTTTTAAGAACACATTACAGAAAAGTTTAACATTGTTTTTTGAACACACAAAGCTCATATTTCCTTTTTCCATAGGCAGGATTTAGAGTATGGTCGAGTGGAAGTTCGGCAACACTGCCACATTTAAGTCCGTCTCATTTCTGCAGGTAAATACTGTCCGTTTGAAATTTGTTTCACTGTTTCAGAAATGTTGATGTTTGCTCTTCAGCAACGTCTGCAATCTGCCTTACGAAGTTGAAATTTTCGTTGAAGGCATAAAAAAACAAGAATATTGAGGTTTCGTCCTTAGGAACTTCAAAAAATTATTTGACAAGCAATCACATCGAGAAATTAAAGTATTAAAGTATCTCGAGTAAGTTAACTTTTTTTCAATTTTGTAAAATGTATCTAAATGGTACATATTAATTTGTAAGGTTAGTAATTTACATAGCATATTTGAATAAATAAATAAATAAACTATAAGCTAAGATACAAATAAAAAAGATTATTTTCAATATTATAATGATGGTGCGAAAGATTTGCAGCTTAACTGCGAGTGTTTTATTACACAAAAATCACTTCCAAATAAATATGTGTGAACAACAATTAATAGTAATTATTATTACTGAACTGGTTTACAATACATTTTTTTTTTTTTGATTTCAGAGGAAAAACATGTAAATGACACAAACAGTAATCTACCAAGGATACTTCCTGCCTTAGATACTAAAGGTGGGAAAGAAGATGTTGAGGAGATCCATAGTCCGGATACCATGGAAGGACAAGTTGTGGTAAGATATCAATTGTGTTTGTAATAAACGAAAAGAGCTATAGTGATGCTGTTCAATTTAAGATTAATTTGTACATACCTACATATGTGCATTTAAGTAAAAATTAATAAATAATAATAAAAATAGATTTGATAGTGTAACATATACTTTCATTGGGCGCCTTTTAATAAATATGAAAATAAAATAAATTAAAATGTGTAGTTACAATTTCGTATACTAACAGTTTTCCTTAAAAATTTAACTTGAGCAAAAATAGACTATAAGTACCACGTAAATGAGTCTGATGATCAGCCTTGCAGTCGTGAAATAGCTATAACTCCAGTCTATAAAAAACCTAACACCAAAGTTTTGGTTGTTACATTCAAACCTTAAATATTAATATGATACTGCGAAAGCTTGGCAGACTAACTAATTATAATAATTATGATTAAAAATGACTAACAAAGGTGATTTAAGCTTATTTTTTTTAGAAAAATTCTAGAAATTTTGAAAAGATGGCCAGAAAACGTTTGTCTTTAAAAAAAAAAACAGAATTTTGTATGAAGAAAATTCTGGCGTTTTCCCCAAAAATAAAATTTAGGCGTAGTTTATGGCAGCCTAACAATTTTGCTTCAATTTATTAAAGCCGATTTCTTGAAAAAAGAACATCGCATCTCCAAAACAAGCACTTCGAAATGTGAGGTTCTTTTAAGAAGGCCTCTCAGCTTGTCATCAAACTCCAAAACAAGCACTTCGAAATGATGTGAGATTCTTCTATAAGAAGGTCTCTCAGCTTGTCATCAAACATCAAAATAAAAAAAACTTCACGGTCTATCTGTTTAATTATTTCCATAGGTTGTTCTAAATTTATAAAACTTTCAAGATATTCTTTCCGCTCCATCCGTTTTGCTGTGTTTCTATAATAAACCTTGGATTTATTGTTACTTTATAGATAGGAACTTCCATTTCAGGAAAAATCATATCACTTGATTATTATCTCACGAAAAGTTATAAAAATTACATTCAATGAAAGTTTGTAAACACAAAACACAAAGTCAATAAGGTCTGGTAATTTTCTGGTATCAGATGGGTAGTATGTTGGCGATCTAGAGGAATAAAATTGCAAAATCTGGGACTGTCTTTTTTCTTTTGTTTGTGTTACTGAGTCAAAACAAAAATTATTGACTAAAAAAAATCTTAAACTTTTTTTTTAATATCTTATCGCACGTTTTATCGAGGGCAAGATGGATTCTGATTGAATTTATAAAAAGTTATTTGCTAGCCTATTTTATTAGACCAATGAAACTATACAATCAGTGCTTGATAAGCTAAAAAAAAGAATTTATTGTTGGTTTTATTTTTTTTACTTAATCCATCAAAAGCCAACATAACAAGGGATGTCAATTTAATTGCCTTATGAACAGGTGATATTTTATCTTATATGTTTGCTTAGTTCTTTACTTTATCATTTTTACCAATAATAATATTATACGACAAAACCAGTTCATACCTGGAAAAATATCAACGATCAGCTTTATAAAAAAAAATCAACTAATGAATAGATACAGCTATTTTTAAAAGAAGAGTGAATATTTTTTGTTTTTGTTTGTAATTTTATTTTAATTTTCTTTTTAGAAAATACCTTATCCAAAATCGGTAGGCTTTATTATCAGTAATGAATTCTGTGAACGATTTAACTACTATGGAATGCGAAGTAAGTAAATTTATTATTTTTTTTTTTCTTTTAACTTTAAACATAAACAACATTAAGATCCCTATTAATAAAGTCAAATGATTTTTAATCAATAAGTTTGTGAGAAATCTTAAAAATAAGTTGAAGCTAATTCATGTAAATTAGCTAATTCAAATAGGTTGATTAACGGATAATTAAGTAAAAAATACCTCCGACATTTTTTTCAACCAAAATATATACAAAAATACAAACGATAGTGACATATTATTTACAAGCATAAATGAGAAAGCGAAGTTCTCATTTTGTCAGAAAGTATTATGTGCGTGGCTTAATATTTGGTTATAAGAGTTCTTTTTGAATGTAATAGATTTTCGATAGGATTTGCTACTTAACGTGAATTAACAGTAATTTGTTTATTAATAAGATATCTTAATTCGTGAATTAATTTTTGATCAACGTTTTAGAGGATTTGTGAATTAGAAGATAATAAAGAATTTTTTTTTAATAGCGGTGCAATTTTTGTTCATTTTTTCGACTCTTTCGTATAAAGAAAAAATTCAGCAACATTTTCAAAAACATTTTTTTTCAGCAATATTGGTCCTGTATCTCAACCGAGAGCTTGGTTACAGCACCGATTCATCAACAGTCATCTTCCACATCTTTACAATGTTTGTGTATTTCCTCTGCATTCTTGGTGCCATATTAGCCGACAGTCTTCTAGGTAAATTCAAGACAATTCTATATCTTTCCATGGTATACGTTTGCGGATCTATACTGGTTACCCTTGGAGCTGTGCCAACATGGCATCTACCAGCAGTGACATTTACTATGTTAGGACTTAGTCTAATAGCTTTGGGTTCGGGTGGTATTAAACCATGTGTGTCGGCTTTTGGTGGTGATCAATTCAAAATGCCAGAACAAGTCAAACAAGCTGCAACATTTTTTTCATTGTATTACTTTGCCATCAATGCTGGTTCACTGATATCGACAACAGTTACACCAATACTACGTGAAGATGTTCGTTGTTTTGGAAAACAAGAGTGCTATTCGCTTGCCTTTGCAGTACCAGCTGTTCTGATGATTATTTCAATAAGTAAGTTCAAGTATTTTTGATTTGAGCATTTGGCACATGAAAAACTAATAAAATTCTTCCTGCAGTCATTTTCGTTCTTGGTCGACCATTGTATAAAATCAGACCACCAGCAGGCAATGTTGTAGTTCTGGTTTGCAAAACTATCGGAGTTAGTTTATCTTACAACATTCTATAGAACAATATTTTAAATTAGTATAATATATTTCAGAACGGAATTTCAACTTTTTTCAAAGAACGCAAATCGAATCCACGAGAACACTGGTTGGATCATGCTGATAAAAAATACGACAAACAATTAATTGCTGATGTTAAAGTATTGTTGCGAGTCTTGTTATTATATGTGCCGTTGCCTGTTTTCTGGGCATTATTTGATCAGCAAGGTTCAAGATGGACATTCCAAGCAACTCGAATGGACGGCGATTTTGGAGGATTCACACTGAAGCCCGATCAAATGCAGATGCTGAATCCATTATTGATTTTACTTTTTATTCCACTTTATGATGTGGCCTTCTATCCATTGCTTAATTTAGTTGGTGTTAGGCGGCCTTTGCAGAAACTTACTGCTGGTGGAATTTTGGCTGGAGTAGCATTTACCATATCTGGATTGGTTGAGCTGAAATTAGAGGTAATTTTTGTATTGTACAAACTGTCAATTCAAACAGATACAGGTTTCTATTCCAAAAACCTTTGAAAAATATAAGAGAACTCTTTTATATTTTTCAAAATTCATAGGTCCAGAGTTTCAGTGCTAGATCAATCCAAAAATTGAAGTTAAGCCCTGAATAATGTCTTCAGTCAATTTTGATCCAATTTAACTCACTGAAATTTGAGAATTAACTGTGAATATACAGATGTATATATTTATTATTCTTTTACATTCATACGTTATTTTATCGTCTGTCACGTGTCGCATGGACTTCCTCAAAATTTTACATAATTTCCATTATTTATTTTAATTTTTTAATTCCAGACAACTTACCCAGTTTTACCAACAGCAGGAGAATTTCAAATGCGTATATTTAACGGAGTACCCAATTGTGACATTACATTCCAAACAAATCTAACTGATTATTCAGAATTTACTGTAAAATCGATGGAACTTTTTGAAGAAAAACACATTCGTACTAATGGGATAGACATAACTGGCTATACTAAGTCTTCACCTGGTAGATACTTTTATTATTTCACAAAAAAAAAATAGCATTTCATTTAATTTATATAAAATCATTTCAGTTTGTCCTGATTTGCCGACTGGTGTTTTTAATCTTAAGAATAAAACAGCTCACAGCATTTTCATCAACTCTGAGGGAATGATGCTGTATGTTGACGAAGTGGATAAGCCTGATCGGGGAAACCCTGTAGTGCGAACGCTGGCAAATGTCAATGGTATTAGGACTGTCACATGGACAGAAGTAAAGAAAGGATACCAAGCTTATCAAAATACAACCGATTTCCATCCATTGTTCGAATTCAAATCAACAGAGTACGATGTGAAAGTTGATGGTAAAGACGTTTTAAGGACAACGCTGAGACAGGGTGGCGTGTACACATTGGTTATTGGAGAAGAATCGAATGAAGTTTATAAGACACAGCTTTTCGAAATTGCTGAGCCAAATTCGATTAATATACTTCTGTTGATTCCACAATATGTCGTAATGACTTTGGGAGAAGTTATGTTCTCTGTCACTGGAATTGAATTCTCTTATTCCCAAGCTCCGGTTTCTATGAAATCTGTGTTGCAAGCATGTTGGTTGTTAACAGTAGCTTTTGGTAATGTAATTGTGGTTATCATTGCTGAATTGAAACTGTTTGAGTCTCAAGCTTTTGAATTTTTCCTGTTTGCTGGTCTCATGTTCGTCGATATGATTGCCTTTATGTTCCTGGCTTATGCTTACAAGCCAAACGATCCCAATGCAATAAATTCAATAAGTGAAGGAAACACCGAAGATACAAAGCCTAGTTCGCTGGAATTAAATCAGCATAAGTCAGACGATTAAAATGAAGACCAAAGACAAAAACGATTAAATTGTTAGTATAAATTTAAGGACATCAAACATAATTATGAAATAGTTTGTAGTTGTTTTTTTTTTTCTATTATTATTTTGATAAGAATTTTGTTAACTAGATTTAACATAATGTGATTATTGTGTTTGTTTTATATTGCCATTAAATTTGTATTATTGTAGACCTGTTCGAGTGTATACGAGCAGTTTTGTACTGACATTAAAATATTAAAAAAGAAAACCGTTTAGATCTTTTATATTCAAATTGTGCACAACAAGTGAATACTTTGCCGACTTGATTGACAACTTTGAAAAGCTTTATCCGAGGGCTTTAAATTTTGTTAACGTTGCATGCTATATATGAGATCTATTTCATTGATAAGTTGTAGTAGATTTACCCTTTAATAAACCATAATGCCATGATGGGGAGAAATGATAGATATAGGCCTTCTGCAAACGAATCGTCTAGTCATAGATGGGTACAAGATTCGCCATGCAGCGACGATTCCACTACTGTTAGCATCCTGCACATGGAGCGTCACGACATAGATAAAACACAGAAAATGTTCAATCGATTTCACTCAATTTTGGAAGTTGACATTGACATTGACATTAAGTAAATATATCAAACTGTGCGCCTGGCGACTGACAGTGCTGTACGCCTGGCGATTTGCAGATGCGACGAATAGGTGCAGCGTACGCCTCGTGTGCGGTTGTCTATTGAAATACATGTGAGTGTGCTGAAAACCAGATGCGAGTAATAGAATAGCTGACAAAAATCGCTCGATATTTAGCCGTCATAAAAATGCCTGCATTGTAACTTGTACAGTTTCAGCAATCGAGTCAGCTTGAATTTTCATGTTTTATTCCACACAAATTTTTTAAAGCTTCAAGGTAACAGAATAGCTGAAAGAAATCGTAAGCTTTTTGTCAGCTATTCTGTTACTAGCTTATGGTTTTCAACACGATCTTTACATTTAAACAAGATTGCTCGGTCCGAAATAAGCAGTATGTATTTTGGAAGCTCTGCGTCCTGAATTAGCGGATTTTCATAATACTTTTAAAAAATACATCGATGATTTAACAAAATGAAATAAGGCCTCAAAATGTTTTTCAAAATAAATTGAAATTAAACCCCAAAATATGTGTTGTGGTCATATTTCATATGAAATAAAATAAGGCCCCAAAAAATGAAATAAACCCCAAAATTTGAGAATTTTTGTTGTTATTTTTTTGCATGCCTTTTTTCTGGACTCTGATTTTACGGAGCCAACTAAACAGTGATTTTTCTCAACAAAACTAGTAACAGCCTCCGTAAGTATTACTCTTCTTTTACAAAATATATTTTAATCTTTACAGTTCTTTTTTTCTTCGTTAAACTTTAGTTATTTTTATCTACTATACTATTCCCCTAACCCTATTGAATTCTTAAATACCCAAATATTATGAAAATTTCATTACTTCCTATTTCTTTCTTTTTAAAATCGAAGGTTTGTGCGCCACTTTTAGAATTTTGAGGAAATTATTAGGAAGTGCGTTGTCACCTCCGTGCACTGATTTAGTGTTTTTTTGGGGTTAATTGTTTATATTTGCTTTTTTTTGGTTTTATTACACAATTTAACATTTAAAAATAATAATCGAATTCAAATTCAAATTCACATTTTATTTTATTTTTCACATAAAGTATAAACCTACGCCTCAAAATATAATACACACCTATACATTATGTCGGTACGTCTATCGAAACAACAAACCTCCAAAAAAAAGCTATCGAATGTCAACATGCCAAAAATTAAATGTTTTTTTTTTAAGATTAAGATAACCGGGTGAAAGCAATAACAATAATACCAAACATCAAATGCGCAACTAAAGCAATTCGCTTCTAATTCCACTGATTGTTGATTGGATGAAGATTCTGTTATGGGATATCGCTGCTGTATGCGGAGTCGAGGTATAAGTAAAATGTTAAATAATAAATGTACATACCGAAAAAGCGATGCGTCGATTTCTTGGTTTGACATTTTTCGATTTAGACTATTTTGGTATAATCACGTAAAACTATAAGTCTGATATTTAAGGCCATAAAAAAGGATCTTGTTTTCGAAACTCTAGTAAAGTAGATCAACACTTTATGTCGAAGATTACATATGTATGTAGGTATATGAACAAAGGAGTGTAGTAAATAATTAATTTGTTTGAATGATTCTTCCAAGAAGAAAATCGAAAGTGACGCAATTATTTTAAATTGAAAAGAATCTTAAATAATTTAGGTTTCATTTTGCAGTTACAGAAAGTTAAAATTGAATGATTGCGTATGGATGGCGAGGAGGGTGGTAGCTAAGGATTGTTTCTAACAAAAACGTATTATTCGTCAAACTAAAAATGTTGATCTTCCGCTGCGGATAATAACATCTAAATATTTAAATGTTCCTCGGAACACCTTAAATTATCAATCACTTCTTTAAAGTAATAAAATATTAAGCATGTTTGTTTTTTATTTGTTTTCAAATTAAATAAAAATAGAAAATAACAATTTAAATTATCGACGACCGACGACGCACGTTTGTGCTATGCCGCCAAAGTCGGGTGAAGGTAATTTTTGACGTGATTTCTTGAAAACCCTGATGAAATTGGATGAAAAAAACCACATCGGCAACTAACGACTCCATCACAGAAAAAAAAAATTTAAGTTTCAAAACGTAAAACGTGTCGGTAACACAGTTTTTCTGTGTTGTTGCATTTATAGCATGATAATTGTTTTGAACCTATCTAGATTTTTCGTCCAATTCCATTCGAGATTGGAAAAGAAAACACGTTTTATAATGTTTGTGATACAACCACTATTTATAATAACAGAGTGATAGACGTATGTTTAGGAAAATACCATCTCTGAGATCTCAGCAATTTAACTTACATGAACAGGATTCTTGAACAAATTTTTTTTCAGCTTTGCTATCTCTTTGACGGAGCGAAATCCCGGGGATCTTATTTTTCTGAACGCGCCTTAATTGTTACTGTTGTTATATTTTCATTCATCATCATCATAACATTATAGCTTTGATCGTTTACTTCCCAAAATTGCCAATTTCTACCAATTTTAATCAAAATTTCTGTTAAATTTCATATAAAAAAGTAAAATTGTTTTAAAATTGTATAGAAATTGGCAGTTTTGGGACTAAATGATTACGGTTATGTATATGTATTAACTTTTTCATATTTCTTAGACCTACCACTTATTAAAACATGCTGCATTAATAGTGTTTCAAAAAGACGTAATAAATTCTTTATAGCTGGAAGTTCTTCAGATGTGAATTTAAAGAAATCCTTAAATAACGAACTGGTAAGTTTTAAAAAATTTTATAAATTAAAAAAAAAAAAAAAAAACAAAATGCCAGTTTTCGAATTAGCCTCCTTTAGAGCTCTAGAAATAACCTCAAGTCGCGAAAGAAGAGAAAGGATCCAGGACAAAATCCACCACAAAACCAAAAACTACAAATAATGCTCCTATAGCTCATTATTTATCCTCGATTTTAGAAAGTTAGCCTTAAAAATCATACCATAAAAACTCAAACTATAAGCCCCTCAAGCTCAAGTATGAATGAATAAGTTTAGTGTTCTCTATAAATTGCTAGAACTTCACTATAATACAAAAGATTAAAATAATTAATATAATTTTTCTCAATTCTTACATTTGTTATCGGAGTGATCTATCAAGGCTGTATATAAATACAAATATAATAATCGACACTTTATAGTGTGAATCAAGCCTTAAGTTTACAAAAAATAATTGATCACATTTTATCAAAGTTAAAAGCCGACAAAACTTACAAAAAAAAATTGAATTCATCAGCAAATTAAAAAAAAAGTTCTATTGAAAACGAATTAAGTGGCTCTAAACGAATAAATTGCATCTTCAACGCTTCGATCACAATAACGAGACAGAAACTTTGTTCGTATATTGTTCGAAACCAACAACTCACGGCTATGCGATGCGACCGACTTGACGCTGCCATAAGTGCTGTTAAGCCAATACAATATTCTAATTCACTGTCTCGGTCTCAACTGCCGGCCGGCGGCGCACAGTGACCCGTTTATGCAAAAGTAGTGGCAATAATTATTTTTCGGTTGGGTCTGTAATGCAAAGCTCATTTGAAAAATCAAAAACAAATTTTCGTTTGGATTAATAGACAAAATAGACAATTTTTTATGGGCGCAAAAAAAATTAATGTTTTTAATTTTTTTTTGGATTTAAGTGTAAAAACTGAGGGGAGTGCGTGCAAAACATGTGTTTTTTTGATATGCTGGCTATATTTGTTTAATACACTAAAATAAAAAAACAATTTCTTTTAAATAAAAAAAAAATATATTTCAATGTTTTTTGAAACACCACTTTGGGCACACTTTTTCAAGAGTTAAAAAAATTTACAGATTTCACTCTTAAGGTGAAACAGCCTGTATCTATAGCTATTTTTATTTTTAACTCACCAGTTTGATAGCCGCGCAAATTACCTTTAAGATACAAACAAAAATTGTTTAGATATTAAAAGTTTATAATTTTAGCAACCAAAGAAGTCGAAACGGGCCACTGTGCGGCCGGTCAAGTGCAGTCGAATGCCGTACCTAAACAATACAAAAATTCCTGTAGTATAAGATATATAAATATAATATATATACTTAATAACATATACGATCATGATGCTTGATAGAAATGAGATCGCTGTGTTGAATCATCATCTTCACGTGCTGCTGGTGCCCGTGAACTTCAATGAGGGCAGTCACTAGCACCCTAGTACGCGGAAACATTACAATTTTTTTTTCATTATTTGTTTCAATGATAAGAATTAAAACGTTCTATAAGCTAATCATCTGATATATGGTACTTTATGCTTAGGTGCCGGATGGGATTTACAAAACTTATTCTATATGTCATTGGTTTTAGTTTGAATCATTTTTAAGGTCATTTTTGTAAATTTAGATATCAAAGCATGAGTCTGCAAATTATTGTGGTTTAATTTCCTGACTATTTACATCATTTATAATACTATATTCTTAACAAGCCATATTAAATTTCTCCTAAGTACTTTTTCGTCGCATTAATGAACAAACCCATCAATGTAGTAGCCCGCGGTATAATGGTTAAATGTTACGCTGAAGGTCTTGTGTTAGATTCCCAGTTTATGGCGAACTGAAAAAATACAAATGTTTTTCAGGAGTACTGCCTCTTGCGAGTAATTGACAAATCCTCTAAAAGTATCTCTCTTGTCCTGAAAACGTACGTATCTTAAGAGTGCAATAAAGCCTTTCGACTTTAATGCATTCATATCTTTATTTTCGCCAGGCAGCACCATCGTAAACAGTATTTTTGAATTAAATTACCTGACTGTGATTTTCTCTACATTTTTGTGTGAATTTTAGTCTAAAGCCGTTACTTAAAATAATCATATTTGGTTTTGCAAAGAAGACAATCCTTTCGGAAGTGTTTAAATGTCCCCTATCTATGAACTGTGACTTCTCTTATTTCTTCTTCTTTTATTTTTGAAGCGACGTACGTTCTCCGATTTGGCTCTGGAGAAATGTGCCAAGATTATGAATTTCATCGCAAAATCATCTTCAGTTACGAAGCTAATTTTTGGTTCAATGGATTCGTCAATAAGAAAAATATGCGTTATTGGTCGGGTGAAAATCGGGTGAATGGCCAGCGTTATCGCGTCATGATTACCGATATTTTTGGCCCGAATTGGAAGATATGGACTTGGACGACATGTGGTTTCAACAGGATGGTGCCACAAGCCACACAGCACATCTTACAATCGATTTATTGAAGAGTTATCAAGTCCTTATTGGAAAACCCTTTAGAAGCGTGAGCTTCTTATTTTATTAAACCTCCACCCGATTGACGGAACAGGTAACATGGTTTATGTAAATCTTAGCAAGTTGCGGTTTAATTTTATCTTGTCCAGAATTTAGATGATATTTCTATATTCTATAAGCGTTTTCTATGCTTTCGGCTATTAAACCTACCCCAACTTCATTATTTTATAAAAGGGATATTTTATATTTTTACTTTCGTCCAATTCTCTTGCTCGAAAAATTCAATCTTTTTTTTTTAAATAATGTTTTGTTAAGACAATTTTAATTCCTTCTTGTCTGTTTAATTTTGTTATAATCATTATAAATAATCCTAATTTTATTTTATTATTTCATAATACCATATATAAACCGTATTTTGTTAAGAAGTTGTAGCTAGCTCACCAAAGTTTTCTACACATAAGCAATAACAAACAAAAACTGATTATAAATACTTTTTTTTATTGTTTGTATAAAAAATAAAAAATTATGCTTTATTGTTTGTGTGTACAAATTTCGCTGAGTTGCTATACAGTTTCACAAAGACACGGCTATAATTATAATATTTACAAGAAAATTCTTATTAAATCTTTAATGCTATGTACATATGTGTGTATGTATGTATGTACTATATACGAAGATAAAGTTTTATTTACATATTTGATAGCAACTTTTATAATGGCTTTAATCATTTTATCTGTTTTTATTTCCCCTTAACCAATTATTTGGCACCCTATATGACAACACCATTAGACATTGTGTGCTCAACTATGATTTAGTTGTGGCGCTACGAGCTACGATTTGTTGATTAAGCTTATGCCTTATTATAATCACTCTTTTGACTTTGAGTGTGAATTCCCCCTCCACAGTAAAATAAGTTAAGTACCAAATAACGAATGAGTGAGTGAGTAAAATATTATTCGTTGTACAATGATCACGATTCTATACCGCCTATAAGCCACATCAAGCCGAGCTTTTGTGAAGTATAGGTCGACCGCTAGCCGATCTGTGAGCGTTATTTGTGTTTTGTTTTTGTTTGGAGCGTCTCCACATCCGTCTTCATCTGTTACGTATATTTTCGTATAATCTATTGCCACTGCATTATATTTATATTAAGACAGTGAGTTCCACCGCGTGTCGTATCTGTTTTGATAAATAACCTTGCCTCAAACCCTGAACCGTTATCCTTGAGCAGCATTGTGACGTGAATTTTTTTAATTTTTGTTTTATATGCGAATCCCATATCATTCGATTGTCATTTGAATTTCCGTATCGGAATGCCATACATATAAAGATTTTAATACAGCAAGCCAGTCAGTCAATCATTAATTTTTAAAAACCGCAGTGTACCTACAAACAAAGTAACAAAAGATGGTTAGCAGTACGTTGAAGATAACTGATAAACCGGTAAGAAAAGGTATTCTTTAGATGTTTTTTTTTTTTGCTACGCGGTAATTTCCGTTAATTGCAAGATGTCTGATGTCAGTCAAACAAGTTGAGAAAGTGATGAAAGGTTTAATGTGCTAGTGATTGTGTCAATCAATTGGTTCAATCCAACTTTGCTTTCTGGGAATAGAAAGATTTCTTTTTTTTGCTTTTTTAACTTAAACATTTTTTTTTTTTTTAACTTTTCCAAATTTATAGAATTGGCTTAAAACAAGGCCAAGGTCGTATTAGAATTTTGCCAATTTAAGTCACAAAATTTATTGCGAAACTAGTTTTATAAATTTTAAATAAAAACATTTTTTTTTTGGCAAAGTCATTGTGACGATGATGACGGTGTGATTCTTGTCATTTGAATACCGACAGTGGCCCATTTCGGCTTTTTTGGTTGCGAAAATCACAACTCTTGAAGGATTAAAGATATCGTGACATTTTTTTTTATCTTAAAGGGAATTTCCGAGGCTATAAAAAAAAAAGAATTTTTTACTTGAAGCGATAGACATAGTTTTTATTTCAATTTACAAAGGTTACAAGTTTAGATATAGAGTAACAGCAGTGTGGTTTGAAGCTTATTTGAGTGAAACAGTCGGAAATAAAAAACAGAATAAACAATTTTTAAACATTAGGTACTTTTTATGTTTTTTGCATTTGTGCATTGAAAAATATTTCATTTATAGTGTACTCATCAAATAGTGAAAGAAAAATCAAAAGTGATAGACTACAAGTCAAATAGTGGAAAAAAATTAAAAAACCAAAAATATACAGGGTATTTTGCATAAGATGCGAAAAAGGCTAGAGCGTAAAGGTTGGATCGAAGCAAGAATAAAATCGTACCTATAGCAGTGGGGTTTCTCTGTTCCTCACCATTTAGGCGGCAGGTGCGCTTTTATAAAAAATCGACTTGAATTAGAAAAAAAAAAATTTTAAAAAGAGGTAACACTTACAATGCTTTGTTATACCTTTTTTTAAAGGTAGAAACCATCCATGAATTAAATTCTACTATTTTTTTTTAAATTTTTTAAAGAAAAAATGGACTGAATTCTTAAAATCAAATTTCTCTAGCAGCTCTATGCAACTTTATGCAGTTGAATTTTTGGAATTATGTGAACAGAGTTTTTTTTGTAACTCAATTTAAAGATGAAAAAAGTGGCGTTTAAATAAAAAGTAGTTACATATAAACAAATATTTTAAGCAAATCAAAAAAACACAAGTTTTTTTATGCGCACTCCCCTCAGTTCTCAGTTTTTGCATAAACAAGCCACTGTGCGAGGTGTATCGTTTTATTGCTTATATTTTATGGTGCAGACAAAAAAGATAACACAAGCTCATCGAATATTTATTTTGAGAAGTTCATTGTGTTTCACTTCATGAACAAACGAAACTTGATTGTCGTACAAACATGCCTTTATTTTTTTATTTAATTTTTAAACAAAATTTAATCTTGTTTTTTTTTTTTTTTGATTTATTCAGTTGATCCCGACAAAATATTAAAACAAGCTAAAATATATTAACATTTTTGGCTTTAAATATATTTTTCATTTGATTGTCAAACACGTTGCAATATTGTGTGGGTGAACGATTTTACCTTAACTGTGTGCCAGGCCCGTAGATAGGATGGTGCTGATGGAATTATGACGTGTGGTTTCGTTTATTCATATGGAAATATTTTTTCTAGGGTATACATACATACATACATACAGACAGGGATAGGTACGCACTATGTAATTTCAATTTTTAAGTCGCTTTGAACAATAGACTCACAGCTATACCCAGTGAAAGAACCTTTTCAATATCCGTGGTTTTTTGGAAAATCCATCCGCAGCGAAGTAAACAACAAATACAACTTCCACTGCATCATTGTTGATAAATGTATAGAGTCAAATTCTGCGGCGGATTTAGAATACAAAATTTTGAATACAAGACCAAATAGTTGAAGCTGTTGTTTTTTTTATAAATAATCTTTTAGTCAACTAGGTAACAGGTGGCCAAAAACAAAGCTCGGGTATGGTATTAGTTAACAAATACTTAGCTGACTGAAAGCATTGAACCATTGACGAAATTTCGTGTGGCCTATTTACTCATTTTATTTTATTAGCCATTTAGTTCATTATTCATTAGCCATTTCAAGTTCACTATTTTATGTTATTTTTTGGTAGATTTTTATAGGACCTTTGATTTTTATCTTTTTCATTGGTTATTCAAAAAACAAAAAATTACAAGGGATGATTGAGACCATACATTTTGATTTTAAGTGGAAAACACATATTATGGATTTACTATACTTTTTACAAAAAAATGCAACCATTTTCAGGCTATATCCCATAAATGAAATGACGTATAGAAATTGAGTATCAAATTAAAGCTAAGAAATGTCCTATTTATTTCTCGTCATGAAAAAGTGACTCTTCCCTTACCCATTCGGATTCGGCAGAAAAATGTAGATCTCTCCCATTCATGTCAATAATACGCCCACAAGAAGTGTGACTAAGAGTTGTAAGTCACTATAGAACCTCAGCCCTTGTTGTACATATATCATGAGCTGTCACGCCACCAAATTTATTTATTTTTTAAGATTCAAATATCTCGAAAACTTGACCCAATTGACCAATGCTGAGATTGGATTCCACTTTAGAAAATCAACCAAAAATCTTCGACAAATTATAATCTAACTTCGGCAACCTAAATTAGTTTGAACCTCTTTTATCAATATTATAATTATAATATTATTATGCGAGAAGTCATTTAGGTAATTTAAGTTTAATAAGAATAAATACCACGGTACTGACATTTAGACTTTAGACTTCTTTATTCTAATGAGAAAAATGATTTCGGAGAACATTTTTTAAATTTATGACATTATAAAGAATACACATATTATAATCAACCATAACAAATTATCATAACACACTTCGATGGAAATAAAACGGAATTGATAAGTAATTCTTTGATATGATTAATGTTTTTTTTTCGAATAAAAACGTATCACTTTCAAAGTAAGTAGTAAGTAAATATAAATAAAATTTTGTTAAATACAACTTCATAAATATAACTTCAAAATGACGTCAAACTAAACACACAGATGGGTCATTTTCAAATTCAAAAATATACAATTCTCTGACAACAGTTATTTATGTTTATTGATGTGTAAACATCTATAACGTGTACAATGTTACGTGAAGCACGTTACGTATAATAGATTACGTGTCCTACGTACACGGCAAGATATGTAAACCAAAATCTGGCACTCGTGCGAACGTTTATGTTTACAGATAGTGCCGGCACTCACATATTATTTTTTTAATTTATAAAAAAACATTTTAACTTTTATAACAACTATTGTACCTATAGCTGCTGAAACCTTTGTAAGGAGAATATTTATTTAATAAATTAAGAGCTTTTGTGTTGCGCATATTTTACGATAAGAAAAACACCTGAACCTGTTCAATAGCGTTTCTTTCTTTGATGATTTGTTTAGAATCAATCAATTGGTCAGAAAACTTGTTTATTAAGCTACAATTTCAATTTGTCTTCGCTCTATGGTTTTTTGCCTGCGATATGTGACTTTAAGTGAAAAAAATACTTTTGACTTTGGTCACCAATATCACAGCAACTAAAGATGTCACAGAAATTTTAAGGGCAAGAAATTATAACCATTTTTTTACCCTTCACCTTCAAACATGGATAATTAAGAAAATTTTAATTAAAAAAAATATTGTTTTAATTTTAAAAACATATAACTAATTATTTAAAATAATAACTGTAATTATGTTTTAAAATTTTAAGATATATATTTTATTACTTGAAAACTATATTTCACCATTTTATTTATTTAAATTATCACAACCAGAAGACAAAATTAATTTACATTTTCATGTCGAAATGAATTTAGAATCTTATATGTCCAGAAGCTTAAACATCACATGAGCAATGATACAATTTACCTTACTTGTTTCAAACCACTACACGAGCCCAATTCATTTATATAATTGTTTTATTGTCTTCCCGATACTCATACTCTATACACCCTGTGAAAAAAAAAACATTAAATATATGTAGGTCATGTCCAAAATATATCATCACAATTTCCCATTTTTATTCTCTTCACAACATCCCTCTGCCATCAGTTTTGTGACAAGATTCGAGGGCTCTAAATACATATGTACATATGTTTGTATATCTTTATTGTGATCGAATCTAAAAGTTAATTATAGCCAAATCAATAAACAAAAATTCCTCTCCTTATAATTCTGTGACGTACGTTGATCTTGTGCTCGTGTCGGTCAACGCCAAAGCAATTAAAACATAATCGAAAGAATTCACTATAGGGTCACAAAAAAAAAAAAAAAAAACCTTACTGGATATTGAAAGTTCACGTCATTCAATTTAAGTATATTGCTATGGAGATATTTGTTCAACTTCAATTTAAATAACTATTGTTTAAAAAAAAAAAAACATCTGACAAAACACTTGCTTAAGCAGCTTAAATAGGTCTCGATCAACTTGATTTTGGTTAAAAGAATAAAAGTTTTTGTTTTATATTTGATTCTGCAGATAATGATTACTAAAAAATTGCTGGCCTTGGATAAAATGGCTCCCGAGGGAGATTTTAAAACTAAAATGTGTTACAGTTGTGATTATATAGGGATTTACGAATTGGTTTTCCAACCCACAAGAGAAATCAGTTCAAATAAACCGACAGTTGTTGTAATAAAAAAAAAAATGTTCAGCAAGTGGAAGTACGCCGCCGCCTCCGTACAGGAAGTGAATCTTACAAACATTAAAACGTCTTTAGACAAAAAAATTGATTTATTATCTTCTAATTCCCAAATCAAGTAAAACGTCGAAATTAATTCACAAATTTCAATATTTATTTATAAACAATTCGGTGCTGAATGACGTTAAGTACCAAATCTTGATGAAAATCAATTATATTCAACAAGAACTCGCTGCCGCTGTCGCAAAAGAGTATTATTTATTCATTTGAGCTTTTAAATTAAATTATGTATAGCATGCGTTTGAGTTCTTTTTATTTCTAATTGTTGGTAAGTTATAAATAAATATGTTTAAATATTGTCGAAAAGTTATCCAACTTAGCCAACAGAATCGGTTGTCTAAGTCTTAACTAATGTGATATTTTATTCAATTAATTAAGAATATTTTTTCAAGTACATATTTCGATCACTGTAGACAATGTAGTTATAGACATCAAAAAACTAATAAATACGGCTTGTAAAGTTTAATGAAATAATTTTCTGAATGCACCAATGCACATATGTAATATACAATCATATGCCTTTTTCATCAAAGCTCTGAAAATATTTTCGTCTCGATTCTACCGAAATTTTATGAAATCATTATTTGTTGTTGACCTACTACTACCAGAGAATTCCAAACTTACTATACCTATATTTTAACACAAATTAATTATTTGCACAAAGTTCTTGTAAAACAGGTTTCATATACTATAAATACATCAATACAACAGCTTTATTTTGCAAAAAAAAAAAAAAAAAAATCATATCAAACAACAGACATTGTTTCGAAAAATTCTCATAGTTCCGCATTTAAGACACGTTTAAATAAACATACATGTGCTATTTGATTTATAAATAAAAAAAAAACAAAACAAAAAGAAGAAATTTTAAGCATTCAAGTCGTCAAACTTTTGTTCGTAAGTAATGAAGTAGCAGTTGGCATGCAGCACCAGCACCAGCACAACTCTCTATGTCAAGGATGGTCGTTGAAACAGTTTCAAGCCTTCTCAGGTATAGACAAAGCTAAACATCGAAACAGCTGCGTACTAGTTTATTACGAAACTCATAGCTTAGCTAATATGTAGCTATGTCTATATGTTTTTTTAAAGATAATAATATATGTAATTTGCATTGAAAAATTCACTCAAAACTGAGTCGTCCTACACACGATTAAAACTCGAATGAGTTAAAAAAAAAAAAAACAAGTAATATTTCAGTAATTTAATAAAATATCTTTTGCTGTCTTTAAACGTATACAATCATGTTTGTTGATAAACTTTGACGAGTATTAAAAAAGTTGTTTGTTTACATAACAATATTTATTAACGGTAGACTTTTACTCTTATGCAAAAATTATTGTTTTGCTTTTGCTCTATAAATTGATGAAGAGGAAAGTGTGTTCATCGATGAAAGTTAAATTGCTTAGTAGGCTAAGTAATTGAAAGTGGGCTTAAAGACATAACTGACAAGTCGAGCTGACTATAGGTTAATAAATAGCATAAGTCGCATGTCATAACTAATAATGAAGTGAGGGATTGAAACTTTTAAATGTACCACTCGAATTGTAAACAATTTTCTGCAATTTTTTCGGAAATAACTGAAATCTCTGGAACTGAAAAAGAAGGCAAATTGTCTTTTAATGAGAGAGTTTATTCAGCTCAGATAAATTTTTTAACAGGCAAGCAAAAACAAAAAAAGTGATTTCATCAAAACTAAGCCATGTTTTAGTGAAAGGTTGATTTTTTTCGTTGGTATTATAGATTTCGGATTGATTTTTTGTATACCGTGTCTGTGGAGCTGATAACGGCAAAGCTGTCAAACAGGGCCGTAGCTTGAGCTGGTGGGGCCCCGGGGCAAGTCGGAGATGCATAGAATTCCAAGAGTTTGTGTGTGTACTGTGTGACTAGAATCTTTCCACTGGAATCTGGAATCAAATTTTATGTGTGTGGTTGGGCTGATTATTTCTGGCATTTACAAATACGGGTGAAGAAAACTAAAATTAACGCAAATAAAGAACATTTCATGCCTCAAATGGACACAAAATGAAAACACAAATACCTACTTAAATATGATGAAACTCATAGTGGGCACGGTTTAAAACGGTGCAATACATCTTTAATTGTATTTTCTAAATACATGCTCAATTTATTATACTCGTATGTAGGATCTAAAAATAGAGTTGGATTAGGGTAGGGTTAGATTTTTTTCGTCGGTTGAAGTTGAGTTGAAATAACTAAGAAAGTAAGATTGAGCTGAACGAAGCTAACTTTACAAGGTTAAAACTGATTGGAAAGATACATAATGAGATCTTCGCTGGGGTCGCCTCTGGTCCCGGAGCATTGCCCCGATTGCCCCAATGGACGCTACGGCCCTGCTGTCAAATCTATATATTAATACGTTTAGCATTTTCTTGTAGTTCCTTTTTACTGTACTTAAACCAAACGCCCGACAATATAAAATACCATTTGAAAGTTAATATTTATTAGAAGTGCAATCTAAAGTGAGTATGTGAATAGGTCGACTTCATGCGTGTAAAAATAGACATATGTGAAATCATGGATTCCCCATACAAAATGTCTACAATAACAAATACACTGATTAAATATTACAGATGGTCAAATTTTGACCAAAGGTGATACTTGTTTTCATTATTTTATTTTAGAAAAAACGTCTAATGTGACCTTTTCATTTGAAACTGCCCTAATATTTTAATACTTAGTAATATTTTTATGATTTAAAGTTTAAGAGTTTGTTAAATGCGTCTGGTTTCGATTTACCCCTTTTAATTATCGGAGTGAAAAATTATGTTTATGGCTATTATTTTTTTTTTAATTTTATTTAATTCTATTGATTCTTTTTTATTTCAGCAAGAAACCCTGAAATACCCAAAATCGGTAGGGTTTATTATTGGAAATGAATTTTGCGAAAGGTTTAATTACTATGGCATGCGCAGTAAGTTTACGTATATCTACAAAATGCAACTTTTTAAAGCTGGCTTTGAAAATAGCTTACCTTTTATAAAATAATTATTTAACTTTTAGCGATATTGGTGCTTTATCTTACGGACAAACTGAAATATGGAGAGGATCAGGCGACAGAGCTGTTTCATGTGTTCACAAGTTTGGTCTATGTTTTCCCATTGATTGGTGCAGTCTTGGCTGATAGTTGGCTTGGAAGATTTAAAACAATCTGGTATTTATCGATGGTGTACACCTTTGGAGCTGTGGTAATTGCATTGGGAGCTGTACCGCCACTCAATTTGCCAGTGAAGTAAGTTCAATAATATTATGTGTTCTAAATCAGTAAAAGTCAGTTTTCTCAATATGTATTTATACAGAGAGGCAACTGTGATAGGTCTTCTACTGATAGCCACTGGAACCGGGGGTATAAAACCTTGCGTATCAGCATTTGGTGGTGATCAATTCAAGATTCCTGAACAGGCAAAGCAATTAGCCACTTTCTTTTCGTTGTTCTACTTTGCCATCAATGCAGGATCACTAATTTCGACAACAATTACTCCGATACTTCGTGCCGATGTTCACTGTTTCGGTGAAAAGGACTGCTTCTCTCTGGCATTTAGTGTTCCAGCAGTTCTGATGGTTTTATCGCTGGTTATCTTCATTGCTGGAAAGCGTTTGTATGTAATAAAGCCTCCATCAGGAAACATGATTCTTGGAGTATCTCAGTGTGTTTCTGAAGCCATCAAAGGCCGACTCAGAGAAGGCAAGAAAACACCCAGTATCCATTGGTTAGATTATGCTGAGGGCAAATGTGGCAGAAAATTAATCGAAGATACTAAGGCTTTACTAAAGATTCTCGTTCTTTATCTACCGCTTCCTGTCTTTTGGGCCCTATTCGATCAGCAAGGTTCTCGTTGGACTTTTCAGGCTACCAGAATGGTAGGTGATATCGGGGGATTCACTATTAAACCAGATCAAATGCAAGTCATCAATCCATTGTTGATTTTAGCATTCATTCCACTTTTCAACTATATCGTTTATCCAGTATTGAGTTTATTTGGAATAAGGAGGCCTTTACAGAAGTTGACTTTGGGTGGATTGCTGGCGGCAGCAGCATTTTTAATGTCAGCTTTTGTGGAATTAAAATTAGAAGCAGTGGATCCCAAAATTCCTGGACCCCAAGAAGCTCAATTAAGGATCTACAATGGGATGCCGTGCAATTATGAGTTTATGACCTCAGTGCCATTTAAGAAGAATTTCTCTGTACCAGCGATGGGTGTGCTTGAAGAGAAGGATTTAGTTGTAGCGAATTCAATGGCTTATAATTATACAGCTTCTTCCAGTGACTCTATTAAATGTCCTCCGCTGATAGGAGAGTTTAATTTAAACCCAGGAAAAGCCATGAGCTATTTTGTTGGCAAAAATAAAATTCAAGAGTTCGAAGACGCCCCTGGAAAACCTAAAACTGGAGAATCTGCATTAAGGATATTGATAAATGTTCCTCAGGATGAAGACGGATCTATAAGACTTAAAAGCTCTGATCTTTCTTTGAACATCAGCAAAACACAAACAGATATGCTTCATATTGCCGCTGGCCTGTATTCCCTCACAATCAATGGTGTAGAAGTGGCATTAGTGAAATGTGACATTGGAGGCGTTACAGTTATTATGGTTGAAGGCAGCAAAATCAAAGGCTATGTAAGTATATAAAATGAATAATTTTAAATGGTTTCTATTACAAGACCATTCTTGTTAGACTGCTTCGTTACACACGCTCGTGGAAGCTAATTCCTTACACATAATGTGGCAGCTACCACAGTACTTTGTGATAACAGCAGCTGAAGTGATGTTTTCAGTGACTGGCTTAGAATTCTCATTTACTCAGGCCCCACCGAGTATGAAATCTGTTCTTCAAGCCTGCTGGCTTCTAACAGTAGCAATTGGAAATATTTTGGTTGTGGTTATATCTAAGCTGAAATTCTTTGAGTCACAGGTTAGTTAAAGTCATGCTTCGAAATAACATAAATAACAAACTATTGTTTTCAGGCCCATGAATTCATACTATTTGCCGCATTAATGGTTGCCGATATGCTAATTTTTATCGTCTTGGCCATGCGGTTTAAATATGTAGATCAAATTGATGATTCCGATATCGAGGAAGATGCTGGAAATCAAAATCGATCAGATCAATTAGAATCTCAAGTTGGCAAGAAACAAATTGGTCACTCAAATCAAGCTTTTGAGTCAGACAAGTAAAACGAATTGAATCTTGTATAGGGCCCTTGTTACTTAAGGAATCGCTTAGCAATTTGTTCCCATTTTATTTTTTTTTATATATTTCTGTAGATAATTTTGTTTTGTTTTCTCAAAATTTGATTGTATATAATGTATTATTTAGTAATTTCTAATATTAAATATATTTTTTATTTATGTAATTGTATAGGTACATAATGTAGGTTATGTGAGATAAATCGTAAATTATAATGTATATGAAAGTATTTTAGGATTGTTGTGATTACGCAGAGAGCTGAGGTTCTATTTGCCTTTACAATTAAAATTAATTAAAAATCAAATTATACTATATTATTTTATTTTGGTTTTTTTAAATTATTTTTTACTTTTAAGCCAAATGGAATAAAATTGGAAAATTACAGCCTAACAAGTGGAAATGGAGTCGGAGTGTTCTATACTCCTTATTTTTAGTACTATAAAGTATGTACATAATAAGATTATTCATGCAACATCGGAAAACCATCTTAAACGTGGTAAGCGTCGGAAAATTTACGATTTCATAAACAAACTGTCAACATTTTTATAGGAAATCTTTTCCGACAAATCGTAAACTTTCCGACAAAAATTTGTGTCGTGAACACCGTAAATGAAAATTTTAAACACTGTATAATTTATTTAATGGTATTACGACATACATAATGGTTTAATCAGCTGATTGGTTTATCACAACATTTAGGTACACAAGTTGTTAAAAGCGTTCATGAAACGTGTGTCGGAAACTTTACGATTTTACGACGCGACGTCGTAAAATCGTGAATTGTGAATTTTTTTCTGACAAGAGTAGGTAAGTTATAGCAATAGCAATCCTTCAAACTTGGATGTCATTGAAATGATCTGTGGTGCGTGCCTACCTACATTGGTTTTTTTAATGATTTCTGATACTTTAGCTACTCATTCCAGAAATTCACCACCATGCATACTTTTGTCCTTGAACCTTGTCGCATGCAATTTTAGTCTTCGGTTGACTAATTATTTTACCGAATATAATACATAAAAGTAAAAAACAATAATACAAATGAAGGCACAAAACAATAAAAAATAATTAACAAACAAAATAACATAATTATTCAAGGCACACAAGACACAATTAGTCACAACAAATTATTTTGAGTGGTTGGTGTTGTTGTAATCCTATAGGAAAAGCTAATGAACAAACCATGTGTTTTCCAAAATAAATCTGAAAGGTATCCTAAAATTTTTCGGATTTTTGTTAAACAAAAAAACAGCTGACATCTGAAATACCTGTCGGCTGATTTTCAGCTGTCTCTAGTCTTTAACTTTCTGTGGCAATGGATTAAAGAACACGTGGGATTTCTTGCTTGTGGTTTTTTATACATAGATTTTGATTTTACCGAACAAAATAAAATATATATACTTTTGGGCCCCGTATTTTTTGTTGGTTTTCCTGTTAGTCTGTTTTGACTTTTGACAGCAAACCTATACAATCCAGTTTTGGTCGTTCGAAAACATATCCGATGCAAACGATCTTAGATACCCTATCCGCCTATCACTCGAACGCGGCCAGTGACAGATGAGAACAGAAAGAAAATCGAACACATTTTATTGGAATGATTGTGTTCCCCTTTTCCGAAACGAAAGCGATTTCAATAATTGAAATAATAAAATTGATTTAATTTGATTTAAAAAATTATATAAGTAATAAGCTTCAATTTGGTACCAAAATGCCATCAATTTTCTTTGTTTAACTGTCTTAAAATCTAAAGACAAAATTTTCAATGATGGTTTTCAATGAAAGCTATAACTGTCCCCTTATTATTTTCCCCGAACACTCTCTTATCTTTCCCACCGACACAGCGCAATCGGTAAAAGATTGTTTGTGGCACAACACATCTCATGAGCCAAATATAGCTCTATGACTATTAAATACATTAAAGCGATAGCGACACACGCATTGACCTAGTAGGTCAATGGACACACGACTCCACAACACCCCACATTAGATAAGTGTGGATCCGGCTTTATTCTGGGGTAAGTTCAGCTCAAAATTGAGCCAGTGTGATAGCCCAATAAGATCAATCAAACAAATATTTTGTGTTAAATTTGTTTTAAAAAATTTCTTTTCTTTCTTTATTTTTTGACGTGGAAATACTAGAAGTTATAGGCCTCTCTAATTATTCTGTAAAAAATCCATTTAACAAACCTGGAGTGAATTAAATCCGAAGGAAGGTTCTTCATTCGACATTCACTAACTTATTTTTAATAACAATGAAATGTTGTTATATAATTGAAGAACTCACGAAAACACGACGAAGAAGGTGCAGCCAATGAGAGAATAATAAAATTTTATTTAATTGAGTTCTATCTAAATTACCTACATATATAATTCTTTGTTCAGACATTTGATTTATGTCATATTATAATAAATATTATTATTATCAAAGTGATAATTTTTTTAATGATTTGATGAAATTCAACAAAATGCATTGGAGGCACTGTTTTATAATCGCGTAATCCATTAGCAGAGATCGGAACCATAGCGCGGAACTTTGGAAATGCGGTTTCACTATCGAAACAAAGATGGCGACAATATGGAATGGCTGTGGCGACAATGTTTTGATGGTGGCTCCTCTGCCAGCTAATAGACGGAATCAGTACAAGATACCAACCTCACAATCCACATAATCGAACAGATACAAAATTTCAAATACGAGATACTACCAATTACCAACGGCGACTAGCAATGTCTACCTTTTTGTCTCGTCCAAAGATATTCGCTATTAACTACTAAATTTCATTAAAAAACGTTGTAAAAAGTATTTTATATCAAGTTTAGTTTATTTCAACGCATTAACGTAAAGTCTCTTGGTAAATAATCTGTAAAAATAAGCAATTCAATAGTTTTGCATTAACAAAAGAACTTTGAACAATCTCAATAAAGTTGTTCACATAAATTTATATATTTGATAATTGAAATCAAGTGTTCTGTGTTTTACTCTTGTGTGTCTACTTCTGGGACTTCAGAAGTTGGTGTCAAAGAAAGACACCACATGGCCAACTGCAATAGTGTCGCCCTCTCTATTTCGATAGTGTTTGGCACAATTCTGTATAAAATATCTTTTCAGTTAATCCAGAGTTAACTCACCAAATTTCTTCAGTTTACTCCAGATCTAAATTGACTGTAAACTGATTTCCAGGCGTTACATAACTCGCCGAAATTGGGATGTTCTCGAACAGAAAAACTGGGTATAATGATGATATTTTGATGGTTTACGTTCTACCTGCTATACGTAGGAAAAATGTAGGTTAGGTCTTAACCCAAAATTTCATTTCAATTAATTGTTTATATGTACCTATGTATGTAAATGTATGTATGTAAATATGCAATTTGGTGCATGATTATCTGGTATTTTTAAACGATTTTTCTAACAACAATCTATTACTAATCTAATACTACCAACTCCTTGTGCTCTCATGTGCGAGTAGATGAGATTTGTAGGGAAATTAATTCTGTACGTTAAATTAAAAATGGCAAAGTAAAGCAAAGTATGTATTTCGCCAACTCCATAGGAACACGGCTAGCATCTACCTAAAATTATGATTGTGATGTCGGATACACATTTATTCAAGTTAATTTTTGTTTTACAATTAAAAAAAAAAATCTTTTTTTGTATTTATTAATTTTTCAATGAGCACAGATTTGTGTTTTGTTTTAGCGAACGTCAAAATGAGCCGATGATGTTCACATTGCAATCGATTAGATCAATGACCCCTTCAGATTAGAAAATTGAAGTACCTACCTATCTCTAACCACATTTAGATATATCAAATCGAAACTAAAAATAAAACAAATATATTTTGTTATCTGTAAAAGAATATTTTATTTATTTATTTATTTAATATTTTGAATATTAGTTTTTTTTTTTTTTTTGAAAAAAATCATTATAAAACGTACGCTCAGTTGCAATACCCTTCGAAAGTATCGCTTTTTTTTCTTAAAATAAACGTTTAATCAAAATATTATGTTAAACGAGTTAAATATGTAAAATTTAAATAGAAAATATTTTATTCTTAAAAAGTAATTATTTTTAATTTATACTCACATAATTTTTTATGTACAACCATAAAAAAATTCTTTTCATCTTCATAAACTTGTGGGTAGATAGAATTAAGACTTATAGTTAAAAAAATAAAAACAAATATTGTAACTTAAATATCACAATATCATTTCAAATACTTACCTTCTATACTATGCACAAACACGCCCATTTGGGGCGGGCGTAAATATAAAATTTAAATCTTAAAAATACCTACAACTTAAGTACGAGCTAAAAGTTTAGATCTTTTCTAAATAATTTGCACTTAGAGTGAGAGAGACCATATTTTGGAAGGGCGGGAACGGACCAAGAGTGCATGCGCTTTATTCATGCACCTATCTTCTGTTGTTCAGCATCTGCAGGTAGTACTCGCAATTTGTGCAGTAAACCGCTGGTGCGATTACGTGACGTTTTCGACAAAGATTGCATTCGACTGCTTTTGCAGAAGCCTTTACAATTGCATTGTTATAGACACGGGTGGGAATAACGGTAACATTAACAGATGCGCCAACGTTTGGCTGGCCATTCTCTAGTGTAGGCATGCCGTTAGTATTCTGCTGCTGAGACGCTAGTTCGGCTTCGCCTTTGGTGCCGGGTTCGAAGCTGACCTTCTTTTGGGACATCTGTTTTAATGGTGGCTGAAAATAAGGAGAGGAGTTTGGAGGAAGGGAGTTATTGTTACCAGAGTAGGCACCGTGTGGCAGTGGAACCCTCTGGTAAGGAGATGGCCCATTAGCATGGTGCCGATCATCTTGCAATTGGTAATTGTTCTGCTGCGAAATCATGTGATACCCATTTGGGAGTTGTTGGCTCATAATTTGCTGCTGTTGTTGTTGTTGTTGTTGCTGGTGTTGTTTTTGTGCTGCCATTTGAAGTGATACCAAATAGCTCTGATTTAAGTTCGGTACTTGCAAACGACTGGCAGGATTTGAGTTCGGATAAACCTGCTGATCGACGATTGGAGCCCGCGATCCAACGATGCCATTAACATTGGCGTCCATTTGTCCAGTGTTGCCACTAAGCATCTGCATGTGTTGCATGTTGGCAAGACTAGCGATGCCGCTCATACTGGTTCGTGGCGGTAGTTGCTGAACCAAGCCGTTACCATTGTTAAGTGGGCTTGTATTGAGGTGGGGGCTGGAGTTGTTGGTGTTAGTATTGGCACTTCCGTTCATCTGTCCTGGTACATTTTGCATTCTGAAAATGTCCTGCATTGGAGTGTAAACTTGTGAACGCATGTTGTGTGTGGCGGTGGCAGTATTTGGGTTGGATTGGGAAGGCGGCAGTTGTTGCTGTAAAGGTGGTATCTGCTGTTGTTGATGAAATTGTGGACTGTTGCTGCCCGGATATGATATTTCGTGGTGATTGTTGTCCATTTGTGGACTATGCTGGTGTCTCATCTGGATGTAGCGATGCATGTCTTGAGGATGGCTTCGTCTGGCATCCATGGCAGAGGGTGTCGGACTTGGCTGTTGTTGTTGGGAGATATTTCTTGGAGTCGCTTCAGTTGAAAGTCTAAGCATATTTTGCTGTTGTTGTTGAATGAGTTGGGCAGTGACTTTGTCATTTGGATTTTGGGCAGTGCGTAAGACCCGCTCCAAAATCGGATTAGGAATGAAGCTGTCATCTTCTTCTTCATCTGCGGTAGCAACGAGAATGACCTGATCACAAAATGAAACGCTCTTCTTCTTAACTCGTTTAATACCATTTTGGGAGTTATTCAAAGTTTGCTGGACTACTGCATTCAGCATTTCAACTTCTCTTATTTCCTCGGCGATCTGGCTTTGGGCGATTTCGTACTTCGGCTTGGGAAGTACTTGATTTGAAGGTAGTCGCGGGCGTGGGCAGTCAACTTCGTCAACTCCCCCGCAACCGGTTGGACCTGGAAGACCATTCATTTGTGTTCGAATTTGCGGTTTGCTGCTTAGAAGTTCCTGCGATGGGTACGATCGGATTTGTGCGTTTTGATCCGACATTTGTGGTGGTGGGTGTGGTTGGAGCTTAGTCTGTTCGAATCGATTGGCTAGATCTCTTACACTATTGGGAGATCCCACAGAATCAGGCTTCTTGCTTCTAAGATCACTTTGTTTCATTTGAAGCTCCTTCAACCAACTGTCATTAGCAGTGGTATTCGGTGAATCCTGATCTTTTCGCATCTTCATGAGGTGCTGTCGCTGCTGAAGTTGGGCCAAAATGCTTGTGGTGCCTTCAAGAGTTTCCAGATTACGGATTTTATTTGCTTCGAGGGCTTGGATCTGATTTATTTGCTGATTGAGTGGTTCCATGTCGATTTCTGGTGGTGGTGGTGGAAAATCTTCACTCGCTTGTCTCGAATGGCAAGCAGATGCTGGTGGGCTTGGATATGGAGGAAGGTCAAGTGTTGAGTCCATAAGACGACCATCGACTTCATCAACTCCTCCATCTGCATAGCCATATGGATTCTTGTAGCTATTATTGTTCTGTTCATCGTGCTTCATTGGAGATTGTTCTGAATGAACCTGTGCGCAGGTAGTTATAATTGTCTGGCAGGAGTCTTCACTCATGCTGGAGATGTTTGAAAGATTTGCTTCATGGAAAGGTTGAATGGCTTGATCTTGATGAGTTAAGGCAGAACTTGTTCTCAAAGGTGGTGGTGGAGCCACTTTGGCAACGACTGTCAACTGTCGACCACTTCCATGGAAGCTCTTTCTCATAAGCTTACTACGCTCAAGGTTTGGATTGGCATTGCTTGTCTCTCGGTAATCGAAATGTCCCTCTGATATGTATCCACTCGTATTGTTTTTGTTCAAACCTACTGTACTATCATCCACAGATATCATAGCAGGAGCTGGTTTTTCCTTTTGCTGCTGCTCTTCGACTGCATTAGCCTCGGTCAGATCGGGCATGGAGCGGTTCTTCCTTCTTATCAAACCCCCCATAAGAAGTTTCCTACGGATTTTGTGCTGCTTCTTGCCACTTTTATCTTTTTCTTTCTTCTCATCCTTATCTTCTTTGTGTTTCTTGAGGGTATCCTTGGCATTAACAAGCAGAGTCTCAGCAACCGAAAACTCTCGTGTGATCTTGTTGCGATCTTCACTACGACTTCGCTTGTCCTTTTCCTTGTTGCGACCAAAGATACTGCGGCTTTCCCTCTCCGGCTTTGCCGGTGGATCAAATTCAATTGCATTATCGTCAGCAAGAATAGAAGCCTTGATTGGCGTCTTTTTCTTGGGCAAAGTTGCATATATTTCAATATTCTTGTTCACTGACTTCTCTAAAGTCTTATCCTTGCTGTTTTGGCGGACATGTTTGACACTTCCACCACCCATTATATTCTTTATCAACTCCGGTGGATAATTGGTCTCCAGATCGGTACCTTTCTCAACCAATATTCTACGATGGAGACTGCGGGCTCTCATTATACAAGTGTTGTGCTTCATTCTGGCAAAAGTCATAGTGTGTGGGTTGCTGTAGGGAGCATCCATTGCTGCTCGAGCTCTGCCTGCTGCAGCATTGCACAGCACAAGAGCCGTTTCCAGATCATGAGATTCCTCAACTATTCTGGACTTCTCAAGGAGCTGATCAGCTTCTTGACACAGCTTCTCACAGTCTCCAGTTAGCACCACCGATTCTGGTATTTTAGCCAATTGTGGATTGTGATGTTTAGGTGGATAAGAGTCCGTTGATGATAGTGAGAAAGAGTCATAGCCCGGATCGTAGGGCATACCAGCTTGCCTTGTCGGGCTTTGAGGAACCGCAGCAGGTCCTCCCCGTTTGCCTACCATATAAAGGTAAGGATTATCAAGAGTAGTAGAAGAAGCCGAGCTGGCACTATTTCTATCACCACTCCAATTTCCTGAATCACGGCGTCTAGGCTGATTCAGATGATCTGGGATGGTGAGGCCATCACTTGGTGGGGAGCCATTTGCCACTTGACCAGACTCTGCACTCAAACTGCGATGAAGATTCAAATGGTGTTTTCGGGCAAGTTGAGAATTTAATGTATTCTCAATTGGTTTGCGATTCAGAAAACCGCCTTCTTTGTCTTCTATGGATTGATTTCCATTTTGGAAGATTTTATCTTGAATCACGCTTAAATTCTGGTATTGAGCGTTTAAAACATTCTCAACTGTTTTGCGGCTTATATAAGCATCGGTTTCATCCGACGACGGGAAAATCTTGCTCTGGATGACACTAAGGTTCTGATAATCGTTTGGTGATCGAATGGGAGTGGGAGTTATGGCACGACGGGTATTACCCATTATCGGCTTCTCAGGACTGGGCGTGATGGCCCGTCGGGCAGTGGATTGTATAAGTTCTTGGATGTACTGCGGCGGCATTTGAGGTCCAGCTGGTGCTTGGGGAACTGCATAGAGCAACAATAATGGTTGATAGCGACCGCGGCTGCATTTGTCCACCACTCCTTCCCAATTAGGACCAACCTGAAAATGGAAAAATCAATCAAAAAAGTCTTTTGAAAAATGTTATAGTTTCAAACATACTTCCTTAACATTGGCATCATCAAAGTATACCCAAACTTTAAGCTTGGTATGAAAGAAGAACGTTGTGTAGTGTTTTCCGTAGTAGGACACAATACCGACGAGTTCGTGTTGGACAGTTTGTGCCCAACGCTGATCCGATACTTGGTGGAAGACATCAGATAATCTTAAAGTAGTACCGATTGCTTTTAACACAGCATGGACCTGGTCCGCTGCAGGTCTTTCTGAATCCCAAACAATACCGATTGAGACAACATCTGGTCGATTGAGCAGTGCACGACAGATACCAATCTTAGCGCCACAGGAATTCTAAAAATTAAAAAAAAAAAAAAAAACTCTCTTAAGGTGTTGTCAAGGATATGAAAACGAT
Organism: Epistrophe eligans; assembly: GCA_951394125.1. Taxonomy (NCBI): domain Eukaryota; kingdom Metazoa; phylum Arthropoda; class Insecta; order Diptera; family Syrphidae; genus Epistrophe; species Epistrophe eligans. The sequence continues at coordinate 106,265,454 of OX596029.1, read as the reverse complement.
AGGACATAGGACTTCAGAGCCCATATGTCAGTTATATCGGTCAGTCATCATGATCAAATTTGACAATTTTTATTGAGGTTAACTGAAATTGACAGGTCAGAAAACTGACACGGCCATATGGTGTATTGCGGTATGTTTTATTTATTGTTATTTTTTTATTAGTGATCTTGCATAACCGCTTTCAATGAGTTTGATTAATGATGACGAAATGTGTGTTGATACAGGATATATAAATGTATAAAATCACCACATAATTGTTAGCAAAAAAAAAAAAAAAAAAAAAAAACAAAAAAATCATTACTCACCGGACAGTCACGTATGTCGCCCATATTTCCCGCCGAACGAAGTAGCTGGCCAAAAGTCAATTGTTGATGATTTTGAATGGCCAAATTGTTTTGTGATGTCAGAGCCGATGCTGAAACATAGTGAACCATCTGTAAAAGAAAAGATTAATTACAATTCGAAATTATTATTTATTATACTTTCACTTCTTCTTGAATTAAATTAAATTTTATAAAGTAGGTATGGTATGTTCATATTTAACTTTTTTTGTTGTTGTTAAAAGGTGTCTCGATAAGGCCTTAAATCTACCAAAATGAAGACTAAGATAAAGAAAAATGCAAAACTGCAAAAATGTGTTTTTTTAGTTTTAAAACCTTAAATCTGTCCCTTGGCCCTGGAAGAATGCAAGATAGGTACCTCCTTAGTGACAAAAAATACTTAGTGCCCAGAAGAAACAGCTCGACCAATTGTATTGTAAACAACTTTAAAATTGACAAAAAAGCATTTTATTAGTCTTTATTGATTGATCCAAATGGAGAATAGGTATAAAGAAAATAAAAACGAAAGTTGAAAAACGAAATATTCGTCTATATTTGGTCTGTACATAAATTACACTACATACGATAGGTATAGGTTTAATTTATTAGTTTGATGACATCCAAAAAGAAAGTATTCTTAAGAATTGTTATAAATGAATAATTCATTATGACTACACATAATTAAAATAAATTTAAAACAACTATGTATATATATATGTGCATTTTAAATGGGAAAATGAGTTCTTGTAGACTTCAGGAATCTCATTTACATGAACAGGATTCCTAGGCAAAATTTCATAGTTTTGCTTTCAAAATTCTGAGGAAAAAAATGTTTGTATTCTCTCACTTTTTGACGGAGTGAAATCCCTCAGATCTCATTTTTCTGAACGCAACAAATGTAGGTACTTGAAAATTGTAGCAGATTTATGAATTCTCTTGCGTTACGTAAACATAACGATCGTTTTGTTAAATACCAATGGAAAATAGATTAAATTTAAGAGTTTAAGTACCATTATTTAAATTATTAAAATTAAATATTTGAAAAAAAATCAAATTAACCTCTATGAGACGTTTTAAGAAAATCTTATAAATACAGCTGTATATGTCTAGCATGCGTCAAAATTAGTTGTACCCCCTCCTAAAATGTATCAAAAAATAATCTTTCTCTTTCCAATCTAAACATGCGTCTTAAGAAATGTATAAAAGCAGCTCTTTATAGAGGCAGGCTCAATTCAGAGACAATTTTAAGCAACAAACATAAAATAACCGGCTTCCAATAGTAGCATTTTTTCGATTGATTTTATAGGTACATACATATGTATTTCATTAAAAAAAAAAATGATGCGAAGTTTGTTTAAACTGACTCACCTGAGTAAATGGTAACTGCTCGGAGTTGGCACCACACTTGCAAACGCTTTGTTCAATAACGCGCATTGCAAAACGACGATGAGCAATGCACGCCTGTGACTCACAGGAATCTCCATCGTCTGGTGATATATGCGAATGTACACGATGCAACAAAAGCTCAAAACATTCAGCTGCATCTCCTAAACATCCCAAAGGAAATCTTCTTCCAGCCAATGGACCACTAGCCAAAGCACGCCGAAGTGGTTCGGGACATAGAGCTGGTTCAGAACTTGTTTGAAGCTGTTGAAAAAGTTCCTATAAAAAGAATATACAAAAATATTTATGTAATTAAGTCAAATAGCAGTTATAAAATCCGCACAAAATATAAAACTAGGGTCTGATAATGGAATTCATAGCAAAAATTATTTTCAATTAGACATCTCATTTTCGCCAAGCTTCGATTTATTCAAATTCCAATCGAATGACGTTTAGTTACGAAATGTCACATCAAAATCGGTTTACAGCGAGTGTAAACTCATAATATGAAAATTCAAATTCGCTACTTAATCAGCAACGCATCGAAATCCATAATCAGTTCACTAAAATTAATAAAGCAAAAATAGTCACTCACAATAACAGCGTTAATACAGCGATCACGATTGATAATAATTTCATTGGTTGGACCGTGAAATTGTTCGGCAGTGGATGGAATTTGCGTTACCATTGCAATGCCTGAAGTAATTTTCGCAGTGGTTTTTCGTGTTAAAGTTGCAGATTTGTTACTATCATTTTGTTCGGTATACTTTTTTGGACTTATGCGTGGCAAAGTACCACCACCGCCACCTCCACCATTTCCATTCGAGGAATGATTGCTTTGATTAAATTTGGTTTGCTTCGATGTTTGTTCTTTAATAGCTTTTTGAACGGGTGCTGTAGCTGCTACTGTGCCAACAATATTAGTTGGTTCTTTCCGTTTATAACGAAATTTAATCATTTTGTTGTCCAATAGCTTGATTGTTTTTTTTTAGAATGGTGAAACTTATTGGCGTCAACTATAGCAGGGGAAGAATTATTGAATTTTAAACAAAGGTTTTACTTATGTTTTGGTTTTGGAAATTGATTTCTGGACAGTGAACACGAAGTTTTTTTTAGTTTTAAATCCTCAACAATCATTATGAATATACATACACACATATTTACATTCTTACATGCCTATAGTTAAGCAGTCGAAAACGTAGAAACTGTTAACAACAACTGCCAAACGAACTAGCTATGATGTGTCAAATTAACATTTATCGATAAATTACCTTTGATTCCAAATTATCCTAAGCCTCGATTCCACTTAGGCGTGAAAATCACCGTTTGGGTAGGTATCTGTACCTTACAGTTCACTAAAAAACTTAGATGCCTCAAGTTACCGATAAATAATTTGAAATTCCAAAATTTATTATCCTTTTTCTATTCCTTGTTCAACATAAATGCTGGTTTTACATTAATTAACTTATAAAAATCATTTAATTTTCTTCCATTTGTTGCAATTATTGCCTTAAATATCACATAGATAACGGCATTATGAGTCGGTTATGTAGATCCACATCGTTTTATTTTTATAATATACTGAAAAAACAGACAAAAATATTGTGCTAACCGTACAATAAGTATGTATTATTAATTGCTTTTTTGGAGGTAACACGGATTGATTTTTTGCCTTTTGTGTAAATGAAGAATTGAATTCGGATACACTCCACAGGTGTAAATGGGGTAATTTACTTTAATTGTTTTCAAATATACTGAATTATAAAGATATGAATCTTTCTTTTACACATACTATCTCATTCCTTATCCGCAGTCTTTTCTGACAGTTGTAGCTTGTAGGCAAATTAAAAATGGCTGCTAGCATTCACAATAATCTTTATAAACTCTGTGTATTTGTGTGAATTTCTACACAAAAGTATATCGCAAGTAAAAATAAATTCTGTAGAAATTCACGGAATTGCACAGAGTTTAAAAGTAAAGGAACACACCTATAATTTAGTAACATTGGCTTAAACATTCCGAAAGACCCTGTTTAGATTGGGAAGATTGAGTCCGGACTGGTGAGTAGTCTCATCGTGTTAACATTAGAAGCTATGAGGCGCCTCAAAATACATTGAAACAACAACAATTTTGATATTTCGCACATTAAAACAACAACAAAATGGGAATCATTAGTCCGGTTTTTATGTTTTCTTCTTGCCTCACGAGAATCCCCACCCCACACTTCCCTGGCCATTCAACTGCCGCTGTGATACCGGATTCAATCTTCCCAATCTAAACAGCGTCTCGGGTTGTTGTTGCATCAGCTGTTTTGTCACAAGAGATTACAACAACGCAAACCCATACGGATATCATTAGATTGATCTCCGAAAGCGACCATTGGCAGTTGTCAAAGATGTTGATCCATGTTACCCTTCTTAATTGGCCGCGTTTTCACCTATTTTCGTTAAATTTGGTTTAAATTAGAATGATATCTCATTTCAAATTATTTGTATGGGAAATGAGATGATTTGAAGTTAAATAAGAAAAATAAAAAATACGCTCTTATTCAATACAAAGGTGCCTACACTTTGCAACTCTCGCATCGATATAAAATTGATCAAGAAACGTTAAAAAATGAAACAAAATTGATATGATCTGTTTCAATTTTTATTGTTTTTCTTGACTAATTTTATTGATTACAGAGTTACAGAATGTAGGCACTGACTAATTAATCTCCTACTTCATTATTTCTCTGATGCCACTCAAACGTCATAAATGTCCACACCACACCTATGGTTCGTTCTCATTTTAAAACAGAGACAAGAATATTTACCGAAATACGAATCGTACATATAAGTTGAGTCATGATCAAAGCTCACGATTCAGTGACTTTACAAAAAAAGCGAACTCTTTCAGGCTCAGGAAGACAGGAAATGTTTTTTATTTATTTTCTTCTCATATTACAATTTACAAATATATATAGTGACACTTAAGTTTTTATTTTTTTGTATTCTTCTGTTGATGGCATGTTTCAAACAAAAGGATACCTATGTATGTATGTACATAATATGTAAGTTGCTGAAAAAGAAGCAGGATGATTATGATGGTCTGCAAAAACATTATTGCGATTGTACAAAATAATTGTAAAAAATAAATAAATAATGCTAGTAGGGGATGAGCAGATATTTTGTTTGGCATGTGGCATCAAGTCAAAAACAGGTGGTTGAAGTAGCAAAATCGATTAACAATTTACTGGCTCTTTTCTTTTGCAGAAATTCGGAGTACATAATTATATATATTGTGTGTATATAAAGAAGAACACATGGCATAATACTTTTGAGCTCGATCATGGTACATATTGCATTACCTTTCAGTTTGTCGTCGAAAAAACAGTTAGGATTAGCTAAAGTGATGGTGTTGCAAGTAGGCCTATAATAGGGGTGTTTTTTTTCAATCCCGGGGAGAAATGATTGGACCTCGACATCGGGGATCAGAGACGCCATCACAGAAAAAAATTGGAGTTTCCAAACAAACTATCGATAACAAGTATGTACTTCATGCCGGTAACACAGTTTTTCTGCACGCTTAAATTATCTTGGTATTATTTATAAACGTTGTCTTACTTTAGACAACTGTCCAACTTTGGAAAATGTGTTCAAAAACCTTGTTTATTGTTTTTTATAAGAAAGACTGCTTTTAAAAGCTGCAATTACCCCCTGCAATTTTTAAGCATGTTGGCGGGGGACGTACATATGCGGTGGCCGGGGTAAACAAAGTTGCAGAAATAATTGCAGAATTATCGCTCTTTCATCTTTGTGCTTTTTCTTATTGTTTGAGAAATAAGCGGAGTAAAGAGTGTGGAGATATGTTTCCTTCCCATTTAACAAAAATTGCAGCTATTCAAATTTGCAGCGTTTAAATGGATGTTGCAATCCGAAAGAAAATCAAAAGAGAATTGCCGATAAAAATTGCAGCTGTCTAAAAGCAGTCTAAGAAAAAGTTTTTTCCCCATTTGAAAGAAATGTATACTAACCTTAAGAAAAGCAAACTCTTAATTGTAAACCTAGAGTACAGCGGCTTTATTTCACTCGTTGAACTCACCCCATAAATTTTCGAAAAATCGAACAAAAACCGACAAACCAAACCTACCTACACTACACGCAAAGCACGGTATCAGCTTTACGGGTTGGACAGATTTTATTTTTTTGAAATATTTTTTTAATACCTGAAAAATTGGTAAGTTAGTTGATATTTAATAAAATTCAATAATTTTAATTTTCATTAATGTAATATTTAAAGATTAATGAACAATACATTTGTTTTAATTATGTGTCTGGAAATATCTTTTTTAGTGCATTCAAAAATGTCGATTCAGGATCAAGATCTAATTCATCCCGATAAGTCGGGAAAAACATTTGAATGCCCGGAGATCTCAAAAAAAATTTCCAAAAACCTTCAAATTTTGCATGCAACCAGAGAATTCTTCGATCTTATTCTGATCGGAAGCGATGGCATTCAAATAAGAGCTCATTGTATTATTTTGGAAACTTCCACTCAATACTTTTCGGAGGCATTCCGCAGCATTCCCAAGCCCAACACAAAAAAACCAATGGAGATCGAAGTAAAGGATTTCCAAAGTGGCATTTTGGACTCTGTACTTCAATTTATTTACACCGGTTCAGTTGATTTTTGCATTGAAACTGTGCATCAAGTATTAGGAGCTGCAAATCACTTCAAAATACAACCATTAATGGATCTTTGTTTTATCTTCATCATGGAAGAGGTAAACAGCAGCAATTGCTTAAACACAGTTACGTTTGCAAAGGAAAATGATTACATGCAACTCTATAAAGATTCCTTTTCTTTTGCCTGCAACCACTTTGAAGAGATCTGCTCTGGAATTGATTTTCTAAAACTGGATGAGAAAATGGTGGATGATATTCTTTCCAGCAATGAGGTTGTCGTTTCTTCTGAAGACAAAATTGTCCAGTCTCTGTTGATGTGGTTAGAGCACGACCGAAAGAACCGTGAAGAAAATTGGAAACAACGTCTTTCGAACGTGCGTTACCAATTTCTTACCAATAAATTCATATTAGAGAACACAAGTGCCATATGTATAGACATAGACTGCCACAAACTCATTCGTACTTGGCTTAAATGGCATATTTTTCCAGAAAAACGCAAATTCGTTGCCAATTCGAGGAAAGGTTATCGTACTGCCAAATTGAATCTTGTTACTGGATACTTTTTGGATGATTTAACGGTTCAGACTTACTATCCAGAGTTCAACACTTGGACCTATAAATGCATTAATACTTCATGGGATAATTTATATTCTATTAGCACTATTGTTGATAAAGGAGTAGTCATAATAGCTGGAGGAATCAAAGAAGATAGAACTCGAACAAAAGAATTAAAATGTTTCAATATTGAAACAGAAGAAGAATGGTTGTTGCCTTGTATGAGAAAATCTCGATCGTCGTCTGGAATTGCTATATTAAATGGCTATTTATATGTTATCGGTGGCAATGGTCTCAAAAATAAGATGCTGAGAAGTCTAACTTCGGTGGAGAGGTATAATTTCTCAGAGCGAAAATGGGAAGATGTTGCGCCATTGCTTGAACCGATGGTAAATGATGGTAAAATAGCAATATTAAATGATTGTTTGTACATAATTGACTCAAACACCACGCAATGCTATAATACTAAGGACAACTCATGGTCTTATAAAGCGCTTAAAAAAAATGAATGCAGATATTTTGGTTTGGTATCTTGCGGTAAATATTTGTTCACTATTGGCGGGAGACTTCAAAATGGACTTTTGACCGCTGCCGTTGAACGTTATAATCCCTTATCAGACACTTGGGATGCTTTTACTTCATTAAAATCACCTCTTGAACTATCACAGTGTCTTGTTTTTAAGAACTCATTCATTGTTGTTGGAGGAATATTTAATTCGGATTGGATAAATACCGTCAACGAATATAATACTGAGACAAACGAGTGGAAGACTTTGGCTCCATTGTTAATAAATAGTCTATCAATCCAAGTAGTCCCACCTTAAATCTATACAGCTAAACCTTAATACTAAAACAAAAAATTAATAACGAAAGTACAATCATTTTATTTTCTTAATATGTAGGTATTTATTTTCTTTAGTATATGTTATTTGTTCTTTGCTTGAAAATTATTTTCTTAATTAAATAAAAAAAAAAACATTAAGTTCTAGTGGATATTTAATGGGGTTTTGTTTCAGATCGATAAAAAATGATAAAACAATAAACATTTTTCGTGAATTCATAAAACAAATTTGATTTTTGCTGATGCTGATGCGTTGATTTGCTCAACGTTTAATGCAAGTTTGCAATAGTGCTTCAAACAAAAACTTATTCGCTGGTTTCATGCAATTATGAACGTTTGACGAAATTAATTGTGCATCATTTGTGCAAGGATGCTTTTTACTATTCGTCTAAAAATTTTCAAGGTTTTATTAGATAGGTATGCTTTTAATAAACTACTTTAATTCGCATACTACATACTACCAATTGTTATCTCAATGAGAATGCTCATAATTTAAGATTGTTTTTCTTTTCTTTATTTTTGCATTTGGTTTGAAGTAATTTAAGATAAACATTCTTTCCGCCTTCTTAAAACCACAAATTTCACTTTCTCTTTTATTATTTTTTGTGTGTGCCCAAATTCTTGTTTAAACATTGCAAAAAAAAAGACCACAATACCTATTTAATTTTCTCTTTGCTTCGATCTTCACTAGTAACATACAAATTTTAATATGCATCATTATTTTCATGAATCCAATAATGTTAAAAGATCTTTAAAGATTTAATTGTTGTCTATAAGAAGTTATTTATGTACAGTAAATTCTTTTTGTTTTTTAGCGTAGTTAATTTATTTCCGTCAAATCGTGATTGCAATTTTTTATTTGCGAGTAACCGCAATTGAGGTTAATTTAAGCATAAACTTGAAAAAAAAAAAACAATTCATTCTTTTGACCGAATTGATTTGGGAAAAATTAAACAATGATATGTACTTATTCAGTGGCCTGGTTTTGTTGTTTTTTTTTTTTTTGTTTTTGTAAGGTAACTTATAAGTTGATATTTAAGCGTTATATATTCATTAGATTAATTTAAGGTTGTTTTGTATTTTAGTTCAGCTTGATGATTAATATACTTCTTTAGAAAAACACAGAAATGGAAGTAAGACACGTAGGTATATAACCAAAATTAAATGTGTTTTGTAAGCAAACACGTTTTGGTTAAAGCTTCTATTTGTGATGTCAGCCAAGCAATCTTCCAATTATAAGTAAACATTATTAGTAATCTTTACTAATGGGATTTAAAAACTAAAGTTTTAGGTGGTCAAACTGTATTGTTTGTCTTAACACGCTGTTCACAAGGACTTATACATTGGGGAGTTAATGGAAACGCGTTAAAAGTAGAATGTAGACCCCTATTACCACTGGCGAGTCGAATGAATAAACGTGTGAGAAATTAGTATTACGGTTGGTGAATTGAGAACCTTTGATTCGACTTAAATGTCATAAATTTTTCGAAGTTTGATCTCACTCTATTGTTGTTATCGAATGTTTGTTGATTTGAACGTCATTCGTGTTATTATTTGTCGAACGTTCATATTGTTCTACAGTTTTGACAAAAACACCTAATACTATTATAAAATGTTTTTTAAATTGCAAATTTAATTCGATCAAATATGTACAAATGATCTGTCTCTTCTGAAATTAAATTCAGAAGGATTTTCTCTTCTTTTCAGAAGACAACTGTTATTTAATGACCAATCAATAAAAGGTCATGAGATATCAGTATGCTTTCGAAATCTATACACATTTTCTCCACATCCCGCTTTTAGAGTATAAAAGTAAAATTGAAATTTTTAGTTCGATTCGATCTGGCTGATCAAAAGCCAACACCTAATTTAGGTATTCAAAGTAGATATAATCGCAATATAAGTAAAAGGGTGGTTTATATATAGGTTTTTTTCTCATTATGAGGAAATCTACTGCAAGGAACTTCTGAAAGAAGCTTTGACTAGGACTGATTAATTGTTGAGTAACATTAATTTGTTTAGATTCGGCTGCACCACAACACATAAATATAAATAACATTTTTTGTATCTATCATCATATATTTATATTTAATTCTTCCAAGCTTATTACGTACTTGATAGCATTTAAAAAAAATCATAAGGCGATCCAAACGCGAACTGGTTCAGGTGTTATTTTGTATGAAACCAACGTAGGTAGCAAAGAAAAATAATAATTTGAAAAACGGTCGTTAACAAAAACAACACCTTACCCATAAACAGAGAATTTTATTCAAAAACAATAAACAATATTCCACCAGGGTAAAAAAATACCGTCATTCACTTGAAAAATTTAAATTTGAACTGATAACTCTAAATAAAAAAAATATCTAACTAATTTAAAAAAAAGTTGTAACCCAAGCACTTGGCACACCAATACCAAAAAATAAATTAAAAATCAGTAAACTCAACTCTGGGCAGTCTTTTTTATTTTTCAACAAATAACGTTGTATTCATTTTATTAATATTAATTAGATATTTTATTGCAATTTTTTTCTTAAATGTAAATCACTTGAATTTATGGAATTATTCTTCAGAAGCTTTTCAATAACAAAACTTTACAAAAAAAAAAAAACAAAACAACTCAAAGCACGAAATACCACTTGTAGACCTTGAAATATTTGTTAAGATATAATCAATATATACACATACACGTGATTGAGCTCTTAAAAAAAAAAGAAATAGAAATAGAAGTGACTTTAAACTTTTAAATAGAAAAACAAATTATATAAAACCATGTAAACGAGTATTACTAAAGTCTAAGCCTGCCATTCTGGCTAAATTATAATAACGAGAAAGAAATTTAGAGAAAAAAAAAACATGTAATTATGACAAAACATAGGAGAAAATCTCATCAATTATTATTTGAGTTTCTAATGATAGCCAGAAAAAACAAAACATTTTTTATAAAAAAAAATCAACTCAAAATAAAAACACACCTGTGAGTTTGTGAACCTATCTATATTTATATCTTTTCTATACTTTTTCTTACGAGATTTAACCGCCTTTTATAGAGATTTCTTTTTTTTTTCTGTTAATTCCCCTATTTTTTTTTTGACATCAACAAAAAACTGACCCGCTGAGATCGTTCAGATGAATTTTACAATCTCTATCGATTTTGCTTTTATTTTATCAAATAAATGTCCAACCGTGATATTCTCCCCAATCAATGAATACCTTAAGATAAGATTTTGAAATTTGAAGAATCAAATATTCAAAGAAACCATCCATTATATCGCCAATGTATTAAAATAATGAAATTCATGTCAGGTTCGTCGCCGGTAAGTGAATGAATGAATGAATTATTTGTATTATTATTATTATTATTAATTAACTTCAAGACTCTATACACAAGTTTAGAATTATTCTTTAAGGTAATTTCATAGAATGTATCCATACCATACCCTTTCTATTAAAATTCAAATTTAAATTCAACAAGCAACACTATAAACGGACTTTTTTCCCCATTCAAATGTTAATTTGCATAAAGGCAAGTTTGCTAGTCAGCTCTTTTGTTTTCCTTGCTAGTGCAAGAAATATGAGCCTTTTTTCTGTGTGTGATTAGAGTTCTGTGCATAGAATAATTTTTGTGACTTTTCTTGTTCTTTGTCTTAAATGGAAGTTTTAATATATCTACATATATGTATGCAAAATAATAAGAAAAGGTGTGGGAGAATGCATGTGGCGACTACGATGACGACGACGATGGCGATGGCGACAGCGACGTACAGAGATTTATGTTGAAAAAAAAAAATCAAATTAAATCAAAAGAAAAAGAAAGAAATCCAGTTTCAAATCAACGTTCTGCTTTTGTATGTGTGTATGTTGTGTGTGCTTATAAATATGTTTGTATATCCAAAATGTTGATGATGCTGTGATGTGTATCCAATAAATCAACCGCGTAGCCAGAAATATAAATTTCCAAAGAAAACTTTATATTGGTCACTTACAATAGAAGCTATGATGAACTTCTTTAAAACTTATTTAAGACGATTATTTCTTTGCCAGTTTCATAGCTTTTTTTTTTGTAAATTTCAAGTCACAATTTTCGATGTGGTTTAAATTAAAGAGACAACAAAAAAATAAATGCGCAAAATTTACACTGAACACAGAGATTCTTTGGTCAATTTGTGTAGGGTTTATTTTTTTTTATTAACTTTTCTTAATTAGCACATAACTATGTATATCGAATCGAGCACATTTATCCGTCCGAAATCCGTGCTTCGCAAAGCGTTCGCAGAGACTAAATTTATAATTTGACTCAGCATTTCACTCGCTACTCTCTGGCCCGTCCACCTGAGTACACACACCTGAGTTTTACCTGTATTTACTACCTACACAGTGTAGGTAGAAATGACTACAGGTAACCGTATAATACTACCAGAAAAAACCTAAGCCTCAACCCACACGTGTATAAAATATCAGGTTTTCACAAAGATCTTTGTAGTTGTGGGACCGACAATAAACAAGTTTTTGTTTTGTTTCGTAGAATATATTATTATGGAGAGTTGGTTGCTGGCAACAATTTTCCTTAGGAACTTATAGGCTCAGATTGTAAAAATGTGTGAGTGTATCTTCGAAACACCCCCGTTTACCTCTTGATGGGTATAGGGTTTCAGTTTTTTTTTATTTAACGACTTCGTTGTTTTTTTTTTTTTTTTTTTTCTTAAAAAGCGCTTGAAAACAGGGAAAACTGCTAACTCTGAAGTCTGAACTGATGAACGGATATTTCTGTGTCAAATGATACTCTTTGTTCTTTGATTCCTTTTGCTGAATTGAGGATTGCTGGAGTTTTGTATTGGTGTGCTAAATATTGTCAATATAAGTGTGTGTTGTTATTTTTTTTTCTTTTTTATTTCAAGCCTTTACTTATAGGAATAATCTTAGTTTGAACATAAAGTTTGGGGGCATGCGCCATTGGTTTAACCATAAAATGAAAGTTGAATCAAAATCATCACTATCATCATCATCGAACAGAAAACATAAGTGATTGCGGAAATTCTTCAGCAGCATTTCATCGAGTTCATAATTTAACACTTTAAAAAAAAAGTGGGAGTTTTATGAACTTATTATAAATGTTGAGTGGCATGCTTTAGCCCTAATCAAAAGGTTTTTTTTTTTTAAATTATTATTTGATGATGACGATGCGACCATCATGTTGAGAAAAAGAGATACCTATGGCCAAGCATTTTTAAAGTTCGATGGATGAGTCAAGATCACATACATAAGTGAGTCACGCGTAATATCCACAAAAAAGACATTTAAACCCCCAACAAAAAAAAAAGGTTTCTCTCTCTGTTTGATTGGATTTATGGTTATGTCATAGAGTATAGGATTTTTATGAACATTCCTCTCAGAAATTGGACCTTGATGGAATTTCAGGGAATTTGAGATAGTGATGGTTCGGTTTACTCTACATATGTACATATGTATCATCCTTTATTACCAAACAAATTTCATTTTAGAATGTCGGTGAGGGATAAACGTGACAACATTTTTTGTAACTGACAAATTTCGACAAAAAAAGATTTTTTTTAAGCAGATCCTTAGTTGGTATAAGTATATGTGGTGCATGTAATCAAAGATATAAGATCTCAGATAAAGTAAAGAACAGGGAAGAAAATTTGAAATTCAAATTTTTGTATATCAAAAAGGGTAATTATGGTTTATTTTTGTAATTTTGTAATATTTTGCATCTTAAGCAATTCGTTTTAAACTGTTTTATCAGCCAAAAAAAAAAAACGTATATATACGACTGGATCACACTTGCTCTTGTGGCTCAAAACTATAACGTGCTTAGATTTTGCAAATTTATGGTAATGGTTGAATAACTTTACATCTTTAGAGATAAAATGTGACAAAAGTACTTTTTTTTTTTGGATTTGTTTGATATATTTAGAAACACCGAATTGCCGAACTAAAACAAAAATGAGTTTATCCTTAAAAAGGACTTAGAGAGGAAATCGGCTAAGTCGATCTTTATTTTTATTATTATAAATTATTTCAAAAATTCATAGAAAGTACAAAAAACATCTAATCTATTTAATTCTTTTAGATTTAGTAGAAATATAACTTTCTGTTTCCTTGGATTTGTTGTTTGTTTTTCTGATTTTTTTATAAAAAAAATGTAAAATTGAGTTAGATGGTTTTTATTGCATGAAAAAATAATAAAAATAATGCAACTTCATTAAAAAATATCTCCATTAATTTAGTGGTGCAAAAGCTCATAGAGAATCAAGGCCTTTAGTGACTTAGTACTCTAAATCATTTCTGCGTACTTTTTAACAGCTAAAATGGGAGGTACTTTTTCATGACAAAAGATACTTGTGGAGGATTTGTCACTTTCTTTCAAAAGGTCGGATCGGTTTGGAAGTTTCGGGGTGTAGCAACTATACTCGGGAACTATTTCGTAAACCAACAATATGTTCTGTTAAGCTGGCTACACATCAAACAATTTTCGTGCTAGTGTTTGTGTGATCACGAGCAAGAACATCGTATGGTGTGTATAGTCAGCCTTACATTTTGTTCTATGAAGTTATGTCTAGCTTGCTTTAGCACATTTTTCAACAAAATTTATTTAGAAACCCATATTTCTTACATAAATTTGTGAGTTATACTAAAAGTATTATAGAGACAAAAAATTCACACGAACAAAACATTCACATTCAGTGGGAAATAATTTCCCCTGAATATAAGGGAAATACCTTAACTTTTTTGTACCTTAACTAATAATCTTCACTGTCCAGATTTTGGTCTCTAGCTAGCTGATTGGTTCCCTCCAGTTTTTTTAATTATAAATATCACCTTAAATCAACGCTCGTAGTGGAAATCAATACCAAATCAATAAAAAATCATCCATGTTTGTGAAAATAACAATAATTTATTTTCACAAATCGATGTCCTCTAAGAGAGACTAAAATATTTATACGTATTTTGGTAACTGTCATTTTTATATGTGCACATTATTTCCCAATTGTAAACTCTATTACTATACCCGTTATCAAAAACTGATTTTTATTTGTCATTAGTATGACGCGACAGCCAATTATATTTGGCAATTCTTAAGTAATTAAGAATGGATCATTTGATTACCCTAAATTACTTTATTTTCTAATGTTTGTAATATAGAAGTAAAAAAAAAACTCAAAAAAGAACATAACAAATGAATGATGTACCTTAACTTGGTAATAAAACGCAGTTTACAAAATGATAAGTTAATTTGTTAGCAAAATAAAAAAAAATAAATCCTAGCGCTTGTAAATTAAGACTTGGATGAGATAGAAAAGAAAACGAAAAGACTGTCAACGTTTTAAAATTTTATCTACCTGCCCTAATTTTCATGGCGTTTTTATCTAACTTGCCGGCTTATACCGTCTTTATAATGTAAACAAAATTACATTAAAACAAACAATATGTCTCCATGTAAACAAAAGCAATTTATTACCGGTCGGTGGTGGTAAGTGGTGCATTTACCTTTACTTTTAAATAAATTTCATTTGAATAAAAGTGAAAATACGCACATGGAACATTATCGTTTATGGAAACCTTACAAAAATGTTTTTATTGTTTTTTTTTTTTTGGAAGGAAAGCAGACAACAAAACTAAATAAATAAAAATGGGGGAACTTAACAAAAAGGGTTAGAATATAAGTTGTATACTCTTAATTTTTTTTCGATTTGTTTTAGTTTTTATTTAAATTTATTATACAGGTTGACTGTTGATGGGTTCATTTGTGCAGGTTAATGTTTGTTTAGATAATGTGCGAGCTGAATGTTCATTTTATCGAAAATCTTCAGAATAATTTATGCCTGAATTTAGTGGAATCCTAATCGCAAATCGAATTTCAAAAGGTTTTCTATTTAATGCATACAAACAAATATCTGTTTTTTTTTTCTGAAAATAAACATTCATGTAACTTATAAAATACGCAATTTTTACTACAGTAGAGTCGGTGACTTTTCAAAAATTTTGCTTTTGCAATATCGATTTTTATAAATTTCTTGAAGTTATTACTTCTATAAGAATTGTATTGAGTCTGTCCATCACAGTTGATATAACTTTCGAAGTTATGTCTTTGTAAAAAGCTTCTTTAAAACCTACTTAAAGTTGTAAAGAGATCTCTGTACATTCTCGATGTGTATAAGAAAGGGAAATAAAATGTCAAAATTTCAGAAAAAATGATATTTAAATTTTTTCACATTTATGTATGTACCGAATGGAATTATAAACGTGTGTAGTTGTGAACAAATGAACCACTTCACTGAATCAGAGATTTTTTGATCAATTCGAAATTACTTACATACGAATCTTAGGATCTGCCATCCTATACAAAAACATTTTTCCCTATTTTCATAAGCCCCCACTTATCACTAAAAACAGATAACGAAAGTTTTGAGATTATAAATTGTAGAGTGAAATCAAAGTATGTCACTTAAAGATGTAAAATCAACCTTATCTCCTCTTGCCTTATATGAATTTATAAAGTTTAAAAATAAGTTTACGCCGGTGAATGAGAATCAACTATGATACCTAACTTAAAAAAAAACTTTACTCTTATGGGAATTATAAAGTTATCTCTCTTTGAATTCTCATCTATTTCCATATAGCTATCAGCATCAACAACACCCAATCTAGTATGTACATTGACCCATAACACAATAACAGAGAGCATCATATTATACAGTTCTATCAAAGCGAATACAAAAAAAAAAAGAACTAATGCACGCCATCATATCAAACCTCCATCTACTAAGTGGCCGCAGATGAAAGAAAACACCGGGAAACATAGGAAAATTAAAGACTGTACTTTTTTCCCGGCTTTAAAAGAGTTTTTCCTAAAAGGTTTTTTCTTTAATTCTTCTTCTTTTTCTGGTTCTCCTCTGTTGTCCCTTATGACACAACAACGCAGCGCGCAATGATAACTCGCACCGATTTTTTCCTCCAGATTGTAAATGTGTTGCATTGTTTACTGTTTGTTTGTGGGTATATGTATTAGTTTGTTCTTTATGTCATTCCCCCTTTTCATTTGAATTATAATAACATACATAAGTTGAGGGAATAAAAATAAACGAAAAAATAAAATTGATATATACATGACATTCTCCCACGCAAAACAACAACAACCAATATTGAAGCAACAGAGGGTGAAGCAGCGCTATAACCAACCGCAAATAAAATGAATTCCTTCAGAGGATACCTCTGCTGGTTGGATTATATGAATCGCTATTAAAAATAAATCCGTTTTTCCAAACTGACCGACCGAACCGATAGACGTTGAAAAATTATGGCTGATGTTGCTGGTTTTTATTTTGATGTTATTTAAGGGTTAGTCATTTTCTGGATTATGATTTGTTTGGCAGCCGTAATTGACTTGAAGAGGGCGATTTTGTTAAAGAATTTTAATGAAATTCCAAATTTTATGACCCTTTAAATAAAAATTATAAGTCAAATTTTTACCTTTGCGTGGGAATACAAGTGAACTGTAAGAAGGACATTTTACGACTTCTGTTGAGGTATTTAGGTTTTTGGTGGAAAACTTTTATGAACTCTATGGTTAAATTAAAACAAAATTAAATATCTTCACTGAAACAAGATATTAAAAAAGTAGTAATTAAAAAAGTCAATTACGAGAATAAGAAAAATGCATATTTAAGTTAATCATATGAAGGTTAGTAAAATTGTGATCACTCTGAACAGATATTATGACCTTTCACTCTTTAATAACAAGTTCTACCAATACACACGTCATTTTTAAAATGTGAATAAATAATTAAGTCGGAGGTTAATGGGTCTTTGAAGAAGAAAAAACAATTGCATGCGAATCTCACTTGCTCTATTGTAAACACACTTAGGTAGCTATATGAAAAAAATACCAACCACTATGATCGTCCATCGTCAATTGAAGATGTATCTTACGTTTACAGTGCTAAATTACTTTGGCTGTGAATACAAACTAAAAGATGCACCATCTTGAAATTTTCAAATGCCATAGTGTGGTGCATTTATGTATCTTTTCGTAAATGTTACATTGCATCAAACAAAAGAGCTGAGCAACGAACTCGATTTTTTTTTGTCAGGGTTTTTCAATGGGTATGATTGAAGACTTGTGGGAATTTTTTCAATTTTAAGGACGAAACTATTTTAAGGTGTGAAGAATTGTAAAGTGAATTTTTTTGTTTTGTTTTTGTTTTGAAACACATGTCGATTGGAATATTTATTTTTTGTTTGTTGTTGTAAGAAATAGTAAATTGAGTTCTCACGTTAGGATAATTCGTGGACATGTGTGCTTTTTTGGCGGGGATTTTCTATTTTGTTTTAAATTTATTGCAACTTGTAATTAAGATAAATAAGGAAAAAATGCATTCAAGGTATTTTGGGAATTTTTGAAAAATATAGTTTCTTATTTAACCTATAAGTATGTATGTTTTTATAAAGGTGGTAAATTTTGGAAACTTTATTGGAAGATCAGGGTTTTTTTTTGCTCTATTGTTTTGTGTAAACGTGATTGACATATGGAAGAATACATCATTCAAAATATTGAAATTTAAGAATTAATTCTTTGAACTTGTTATTTTGAATGTTTTGTAATTTTTATACACACTTTCTCGTACATAAATTGAAAACAATGAATAGATATATGGTTTATTGGAATTGAAAAAAAAAAAAATATGCACAACATGTGTGTTTTCAGTATTTATATACCTCTACCCATCTGGAGGTTGGTTTGTCACGTATAAGTGAGTGATATTTCAATATAAACCAAAGGTTTTGTAAAATTCGCACGTAGAACTTTTACTTCAAATACATAACTACTATTATAAGAATTAAATATGCAAAAGTTCTAGAAAGAGTTTTGTTTTCTTATGAATAATAATATGAGTTATATGAAATTAAAGATTTTATGATATAACCTGAAAAAGACTAATTACAGGTAAACTAACATTTTTCAATCATCATTTGGTTGATTGCCAAAAGTTGCTGTTTGTCAACTAGATTTCAAAATTATAAATATAATAGTTGGAATCTAAATCTTTTATGCAAGCGGGCAATGAAAACTGGCATTCATATGCAAAAGCTGCATGAAAATACCATACTCACTTCCATAGACGTAGACTTCATTTCTACATAAAGGATCCTATCTGGAATCTAGGAAATGTTTAAGTAGACAGACATTAAAAGTCTCGAACGGTATACATCGGAAGCTTCAAATTGTTTAACCAAAAGGTGTCATTAAATTGTTTACGTAGAGATATATTCTTTCTGACCAGTGACACTACAACCGAACCTTAAATGTTTGGTAGAAACCCTATTTGATTAAATTTAAATAACCTCCATAAACTGAGAACCTATCAAAAGGTATTTTTTAAATACATTTTAAGATTTGAAGGCCGGAAGAAAATACAAATCTTTTTATATAAAATAAAACATCAAACAAGAAGAAGAAGCAGTTTCGAATTATTTAGGTAAAAATGGATTCCAGTTTTTTATTTTTAGTTTTTGTCAATCGTCGTCCATGAGATTAATTAATTAACGATAGCATTATGGTTCAACTGTTAAATAATAATTTAATTTCATTTATGTATTTGTTTTTCTTCAAAATTGTTTTTGAAACATTTAGGAAAATTATTATGGAGATAGAGCAAACAACAAATGTGTCCATTTTTTTTGTTGAGAGGCAGCAATTGCTTATGCTGACACAAAATCACAACTTTTCTAGAAATCCTACAAAAAAAGTCCAAAGCGTAGTTAAGTAATTGAACTACCAGATGACTGTAGCCATACTACATGCCAGTAGGCCATTATTGGAGATTATATTCTTTGATGTTTGCTGCTCGTGTGTGGTTGTCTATATATAGAAATAAACGTGAGTGCAGTCCACCTTTCGTACGTGTCTAATAAGGGTCTATGACGAAACATACTGTGTGCAAAAGACCTTTCTTTCTTAATCCATTGGCTATAAAAGATTTTTTTTTGTATTTCTCGCTTATTTAAAATGTTATGACTTCCTTAAAAATGTCTTATTTTAAGACAAAAGAAAGAGTACAGAATACAGAAAGAGAGATAAAATTATAAAATAAAATTAAAAAGTTCTAGAATTACATAGTATAGTACATTCATTTTTAAAGCTTTTAATTCTTTACCATTAGCTTTTTATGAACCTTTGTCTAATTCTTTCATGAAAATTTAATTCAAAGTGTTTTCAATAATAAAAAATGATTCTCATTTTCCAATGAGATTTAATTAATATGTATAATTAAAAGTATTATTTGTGTTTTCCAATGAGATTCAGTGTGATATACATATATATATAAAATCTTTATTTTTGTTCATTAAAAAAAAATCAACTCTTCATTACGCTGACGCCAACTTCGTTCGTATTTCCGGTTTTTATTTATCGACGACTGCTACTTTTACTTCAGCTTGCAGTGCAATGAAAATCATGAATTTCAGCCATATATTTATATATTTTAATATTTCATAATAGCTTTTAGGCGTTTTAACATTTCACTTACAAAAAAACCAATCGTATGAATTTCAAACAACCACTCTGTTGTGGAATGTATTTTACCTTTAAGTCCACAACGTTAATTTCCACCGCCTACGATTATTCAACAAATTTTTAGCTTGTGAGTGACCATTTTTTTCTCAAATTCTAAATTTCATTGCATACTTTTAGGCAGAAATAGAATCCACATACAAAAAAATAGTTTTTATTTCCACACTTACCTTTAAAGCACAAAATATACAATCTTGCCCACTGCATACATGTTGATTTAACTGTCGGAATGATCTTCTAAAAGCGTCCAAGTGCCATAGAACCTAAAACGACAAAACAACAAACACACACACAAACATGAAAAAACTGTCGAAGAGAAATCCATTTGAGCATACAAAAATTAATATTATTATTGTATTAGTTTTAAGGTAAAAGAAACCAGATATGTACGTGTACAATGTATACATGGCTACGCCTTAGCAATGAGAGTTTGAGTAGAATATTGTTAAACGGAAAAACCTGTTTCTTTTGAACTGCTACACGGTAAAAGATATTGTATCCAAGGTGTAGCCATAGAAAAGCTACAGACTGTACTGCTGTAGAAGTTGGAGCAAAGTATGTTTCGGTTCCAAATTCAAAATGGAATCTTGTCTTGGAGTTGCGGATTGGGGAAACGTAATTTTATCTCGTAAGGCAATTTCCTCTCATCGTCGTCGTGGGCATTATTCTTTTCGACCACTTGGGTATTTTAAAACCCCCTCCGTACTCCCCACACGTTGTTTTATTCACTTCCTTTCTATATTTTACTTTTTTTTCTTATATATATGTGACTTTGGTTGGAGATATATAATAATATAAAGACAAGCCATACACACCGTGTTCGGGTCAAGCTCCACGGTTTTTGGTCTCAGAGACTCGAAGCTGAATGGTAGGTAAGGTAGAAGATGGTTGGCGTTAGATTTAAAATTTTGTACCTTTTTTTTCATCTTATTTTCTACACCTTGTCCGCATATAGCTTTAGGTTGTTTTTATGTTATGTATATACTTTGCTAGATTTGAAAGTTTTTGTTATAGACAGATAGATAGATACATGTGAATAGGGTTTTTGGTTAAGTTTTATTTTCATGTGTGCAGCTATGAAGCTTGTCATAGAGAAACAAAGTCTTTGTGTTTCGTGTTATTTTTTTTTTCGTATTAAAAGGGAGATTGGTGCATGAAACTAGATAAAATTAACGATGTTGCCAGTTTTCAAAATACAAAAAAAAAAATACATTGCATGAAGTAGAAAAAATAAGATAAAAAAAAATAATTGCAAACGAATGAAACAAAAGAGCTGTGTCCCAAACTCGATTTTAGTTTTGCTTTTTATTTCTTTAACTCAAACCGATCTGTGATTTATATGGAGAATATTTTTATTTACTTTGAACTAATAAAAATTTGTTCATTTGAAATCCCAATAGATTGAAGTAGAAACAAAGAAGAAATAATTGTAAACTTTTCTTAGAATCCACTGTGATTTTTTTAGACCAACAGAAGAAATGATTCATATTAACAAAAAAAAAACTACGTAAGGCAATTTTCATTCTATTCACGTGCAGAAACTAGTTCAGATAAAACATGGCTTAAGACATTTGCTATGCTTGACCACTTGACCATAAGAAATATTGTAGAGAACAAAATTATAATATTCTTTCATTGTTTTCGGTGGTTCAAAGTATCAGAAATGTCTATGTGAAAAAAAAGTAACTTAAAAATCCATCTCCACATCGACATCTTGTGTCATTTTATGCTTTAAAGTTGCAAACGAAAAAAAATATTTTAAAGCAAAGAAAAGTTGACCACACCGATTTGGGTGAGTATTTTCTTGTTTTTTTTTTTTTTTAATTTTTGTAGGAAGTAAAAAAAAAAAAATATGAGTCAGGTGCGGTTAAGGGTTCATCGTTTAGAGACAAATTGATGGTTAAAAAAATATCATCTTACTCTCTGACCATGTGCCAATGCCAAACGAATGAAATTAAAACCCTATGCGTGTGCTAAGATATTAGATATATAACCATCTGGGACAGAGATAAATTTAATTTAAAAAAAAACCTTTCACCTATTTTAGTCTTCTATCATATAAAATGACTTGCAGAAATAAAAGAGATTTTTTAGGCTCCTTCTGTAATACTATACTTAACCGGTACTGGATTATCTGATAAAAAGAAACTAAACAAACCTTGTCAGTAGTTTTTTTAATGGAGATCACAGACTTTCCATTACTCTTCCAATTTATTCAACTAATTCCACCAATAAGTTAAACAAAATGGAAGGTGGGATTTAATTTTCTTATTAAATTTATTTGCAATTTGTAACTATCCTTCTTACTCGTAATTTACAATTTTTTTTATTCAAGGAAGAAAGAAAGTGATGTCCCTTTCAAGTTTCTTTCTCTCAAATCATTGCACAAGATCACACGTGCTATTCCAGAATTATGAATACCAATTAGTGTCAAATCATAAAAACAGGAAAAAAAAATATCAAATATCATATTCAAATAGAACACACTTAATTTCTCGATCTACACAAATATTAGCATAAGAAATTAGAAATAAAAAAAAATCTAAAAATTAAATGCTCAAATAAATTCATCAAACATTTACCGACACAATATAATATAAACATATCTGTAGGTAGGATGTTTTATTGTATAGTTTTTCACGTTTGCGTGTTATGATATACCTACATGACATTATGTAGACATGTGTACGTAACAGGAAAAACGTGTGTCACTCACGCACTATCCTATATGCCATTCATTGATAGATATGTCGCCTATCTTTGCCGATAGTTTCTGAATGTTAAACAACAACAAATAAAATGGTCATCGGTCACCGGAAGGTAAATGACCATCCAACATAATAAAAGAAATAATTAATGAATTTTAAAATATAGTTATTTTATTTTTGATGAGTGGACTGATGTTGGTGTCGAAAACTAATTTGGTAATATTTACTATAGTTTTCATAAAATGATAAACTTTGGCTTAACCCATGTGGGAGTTTTGTAAGCAGATGCAAAGCGCCATTATTATTACGATATTGATTTCGGATGTGTTGCCCACATTTTGCCGGGCATACTACGCATACATGAAAATGGAAATGTTTACATTTCCTTTATTGGAATAAGTTTAAAAAAAAAAGAAATATAGGGGAACTCTTTAAGAGATAAGAACTATGAAAGAGAGTTAAGTGGGAGTGATTTAAGAAATACTCCTAAGTCGTTTGTATAACCGTTTAAGTTAACGCTTTTTAAGATTCAAAGGTGTATAAATACGTAAAGTCTTTAATTAACAAACGATTTAAAAATTTAAAACTTAACATTATAAATTGATTTATTGACAATAATATAACACTTTATACCTTTCGGGGGCGTTGTTGATTGGGGATAAAAACAAATTATATCGGCTTTATATCGTTGGAAATATTTTATGTGGAAAGATCCCGAAAGTAGGTAGAACTGGTGACCCCATATTTTTTACTGTATTGTAGTTTGACAATCATTCATTTCTGCCTGTTGGGATCTTTATTTTTTATATTTAACTAACTCCGTAATTAAAAATACTTTGCTTCCATATGGATTTTGGGAGGGCAGTCTATAATCTAAACTGAAATGAATTTCCATTGACCAAAGAAATATTTTAAAAATACTCAATTTTAAATTTTCAAATCCAGTGTGGATTCACTTTAAACTCGAGTGAACTCATTAAGTTTGTTTTTGAGTCAACAACCCTTTGAAAGCCTTTTTAGTGCAAAGTCAACTCTGTGTTAAATCAGAATTGATATATAATAAGCTGTTTATAAAAACGTGATAAATTCTCGAGTCAAGATTTATTTATTTATTTATTTCTTTTATCAATTAGAGAACAGTGCTCTTACAGACTACTTATAAAACCATCTATTTTAGCGAATTAAGTGAGATTCCACCGGGGTTACGGTTGCCTAATAATATTTTTTTTAACTTTAAACCCTGGTTTAAAATAAGTTTACCCACTGAAATTGGTTGGGTTGTGCAGTGCAATAAGACCCGCGGATATAAATCCCGTGAGTTTTATTTCCAAAAATAAAAGTAAATAACACATTCGGCCTCTTTTCTTTTCCTTCACACAAAAGCAGTAAGACCCGCGGTAGGTTTTAGCATTAGGAATCATACTTGAAGTGTGATTCAATAAATCTTAAATTTTATATACTGTTGTCGAAGAAAACTGTTGATATTGGCGCCTACCTGACGACTGAATATACCATAAACGGAGCAATGGATTTTCTTGAGCGGGACAGAGTATCCAAAGAGGGAGTTAAAACCCTTGGAACCCGCAAAGCGTGCCACCCAAGGTACTGTTGTGCAAGAAAACTGTTGACAAAATCCAAAACCGTTCGAATTGAAGCCATTCCAAAAATGAAAAATGCCCGTAGGTGTTATTTCCTTTTATTTTGGGAAATAACCCCCACTGGCTTTATTTCCGTGTGGCTTTTTGAACTGCAATGTGAAAATATCGGTTAATTTAATTTATTTTAATGAGTATAAGTAAGCTTGAAAATGCACCAAATGTCTAAAAATAATTATCCAGTTTAAATTTCTCAAGATCTCTGAGATTTTGTTTTTAATCTAAGCCCAATTTCTTAGTGCTATTCTTTATTTTCGCTTACAAAATGCTGAGGCTGACATTTCTTAGATTAGCTTGTTCAATTATTTCTTGTAGCAGTTGATCAATTTATTTATAAAACAAAGAGATAGAAAGTTCTTTTGACTTCTAACTGAGAATACTTTTCAGGTTACTCCTTCTGCTCATTAAAACTGAGGAAGTTTTCTCAGTGAGATATAAGAAACCTGAAGTTCAAAAAATGTCCAGATATTTGAAAATTTTACTGTCATATTATTTTCGATACAAAAACAACAATTCTTTCTTAAATTCCATGTTTCCATATTATAAGATCAAAATTATATACCTACATAATCCCTCATATCCTTAAGTATCTGATGACTTAAACATAAGTTAAATAAAAATATATACATATTTTTTTTTAATTTATGAAATTCCAACTCCATTTCCACTCCATTAAAATCTGTTTTTAATTTTTGGGAATTTTTCAAATAACTTAAATCGATAGTCGATATATCGCGAATCCATCAATTCAACATCATCGACATATTGAACAATTTGATTAATACCCTCCATCGCTCTATAACTATACAAACATCTGTTGCACAAAATTGAATCCCTTAGATTTATAATGTATACCTTCACCACCTGTATATGAATAAGGGTTCTTCATCATGTATATTCTTATCAATGAATATCGATCAGTTCTCACGATTTTTAAAATCGAAACAGAAATGGTTTGGTGTTGATACGAAAAAAAACGACAACAACAAAACCATCATCACCTGTGATTTTTAAAATTTTTCACGAAACCCTAAATTGGCTCAAAACAATTAATTTTTACATAAAATATGTATATAAAATATTATTACAAGCTTTTCCCGCCTATCACTATATGGCTGACGAATAAAACAAAAACTTGAGCTAATCTAATTTAGATAGTTTGAAATGTACGTATGTATCATGTACGTATACATATAAGGTGGAATTAAGACAAGTTAATTTATTACCACTTTTCTTGTGCAAAAAACAAAAAAAAAGACACACATTCGAGTTCTCATTACATTATAATGTAACTCTTTCAAGACTATGCGTCATCTCATCATCATGATTATTTCGTCGTCATCGTAAATTTGTTTCCGTAGGAAGTTCTCAGACCCAGACAACAAATGGTTTACCTACATGTGCAACTTGCTCATGTGTGACTCTTTGCGTCTATTGGACCATAGAATCTTCTCACACTTTTTTTTTTTCTTTCATTTATTCATTCTGTTACAAAGTAAGTTTCAAAATGGAATAATTTACCTAAATTAAATAGACCCCAAAATGATGAGGAAGCTAACTAGAAATAATGGTGGTATAGAAAAGCCGAGTGTATATATATTTATGACGAAGAAAAGTGAACATAATTGTCACTTTGTCAAGTTGTATTTGCATAAGTCATAGTTAGACGAAAAAAGTGTAAGGTGTGGATTAATCATGTGGCGGTGTTAATTGTTATTGATTTTTTTTTTTAAATTAAATGGTCAAAAGCATCAGGGGAAATTTTCTTTGTGGTCACACTCTTATTTTTATGACTTGGAAAACTTTCACGAATCCAGTAGTTGGTTAAGTAATTTTTGTGTGTTTTGTTCGTGGTTTGAAAGTAAAATGTTTACCATCTTGAGTAAATGTCTCTGTTAATTGCTTTTGAGATCTAAAGTTAAGCCATTTTTGTTTGTAATTTAATTTGTGGAAACCATACATTCTTACATTCCACAAGAGTGTAGACTTACTCTTAGCCTTGAAGCATTGTTCCCAACCCAGAGTGAATATATAACTTCGAAACTATGTATTGGACAGCTTCTATATCCAAGAAACAGAAGTGCTAAATTTGACCACTTTGCTTTCCTAGTTATCGCACATTATAGCATACAGTGATCATAACAAAAATATCTTGGAATTTATTACTTTTATGTGTGTATATCTTGTTTGAAAAGACAAATTTGTTAAATATAGTAAGGACATCATATAAATGAAGCTAAGTGCTGGATCTATATGAGTGACAAATATTTGTGTAAAAATGAAGAACTAAGCATTATTTTGAAAAATTCTTCGGAAAAACTAAAGTTCAAATGATATATAACAGCCAAACTGAAATTCCCTTGGAAACTTATTCCTAAATACCAATACATTTCAAGGAAAATTGTGCAGCATCATTCACTCATTCACTTTGCCAATTTGGTTCAGAAGTGATTTTTTTGATGAACCTACCCTGTCTCTGGTCTGATTTTAACCCTGGAAATTTATGTGGATGTGTACCTACTACCTGCCTTTCGAAAGAATTAAATCTGATTTTAAAAGTGGGAATGAACAAAGCTGAATCCTGTCACCGATACTATTTATATTCATGAATTGTAGTAGTAAAGTGTCAAAGAAGGAATGGAAGAACTCAGTTGAATCTTCCCCAGTACTACATGTTCCTTAATTTATTTTAAAAAATTAAACCTTTTTAGATATATTTTTTTTAATCTTTACGTGTAAGTCGTGCAACTTATGATTCATGCCATGTGTATTAGTTTCCTGAACTCATTCATTATCATTTATTTTGGGTCGCCCTTTGAAAAAAAATCGAGAAACAACCCAAGAATGCGTATTTTCCACAAAAATTGACATATTCTGAATTCGAAACAGAAGTGCGATAACTTGCCAAAAATAACAAATTTTTCTGGAGGGACAAAGTACCATTTAGGTAGGATGGACAATTAACCATTTTTTCTTTTTGTTAATAATGATTTCTGCAATATTTTTGTTAAAAAGTCCATTTCCTCAGATCATCAAATAAACAGAATGACCAAGGATTATTCAATAACGATATGGGGTCAAGTTTTACGCTTTCTATCACTGATATTGTGCTGCTTTGGAGTTTTTAAAGATGGATTCAAGTGCACTTTGAAATCCTAGATTAAATATCTTTAAAATCGTAGTTATAAAGCGCAAAAGCAGCACCTAGCTATGGCAACTCTCGTATAGGGTCTGGAATCTGCATTAAATAATAACATAAATTAAGAGAAAAGCTGAAATCGTTCAAACTTCTTGGTAGAGCTCAAAAGTTCAATGTATTTCAAATTAATGCATGGTTTTTTATAAGGGCCTTAAATGTTTAATATTTTATCATAGCCGTGTGTTTAAAAAACTGAATAATATTCAATTTGTTAGAATCATTTCTAAAATGATGATGTATCACTGAAAATAATGTTTTGCTAAATTTTTATACCTGTACCATGTTGGGTCGAACGTGCCTTCTTTTGCTTAAGATACATCCAAAAATCTACGAGATTATAATAATCCCTGATCCTTAACATAATCTTTTGTAGGCTCATTCATCAATTGTGTCAATCTTTTGAAAAATTAAGGTATTTATATGAAACAGAAAAGAAAAAAAAAGACTTATTCTGCAATCTAACTTTACGAAGAAAAACAACGCAAGTGAAAAACCTGTCACTTGAATTGTTAATTACCTTTTGGACAACAATATACCTCACCTTAAAATAACAGTATATTGCAGTAGACGTATAGGTCTTTTTTGTACGTGCCCTAATGCATTATATGTTGAAAGTTATATACACACACTATATACGAACAATTCTTGCAACTTAAGAATTCTTAATTTTATTTTTGGCTTTTATTTAGCCGACAATATAATTCTAAACAACAAAGTGAAAGAGTGAAAATTCATATAAAAATACAGATTTAGGTATTGAAACTTACCTTGCAGGTTTGAAAAAATGCACCAACATTAGACGAGGGGAACATATCCCCGCTCACTGATGGTGTTAATGTGCTATCCATAGTCTCTTAAAATAATATATGTATATGTGGTAATCCAATTTAATTGATCAGATAGATGAAGGCTATCGTGTGAAAAGTCTGCGAAATTTATTGCCAACCAATTTCGCGCATGATTGCAAACATCAAAGACACGTTAAAAAACTAAATAAATAAAACAACAGGGGTGACAGGTGCTTTAGTAACGAAGAAGAAGATACAAGCTATTCACCTGCTGTTTTGCCACTGGCACACAATAATTTTTTATATTAGGAATCTTCTTCCCTTATTTTTTCTGCGCAAATATTTATTTATTGTTTTTGCTTATCACTAAATTCACTGTTCCATTTTCATACCCTAAGGGGTTGTTTGTTTATTTTTTATTTGTATTGAATTAGTTTTTATATATGTTTAATGAATTATATCATTGAAATAATTTGTTTTAGTATTCAATTTCCAAGAAAGCTTCGGAAACGTTGCAAAATGTTATAAATCAAGTTTGTTGTCGATATATTAACACAATTCGAAGGCAACATCTAGTCTTTGACGTCACCATTTTGTTGCGCGCACCAACCACAGTTCATATTGAATACACTAGATGGCAGTGCCAGTCGTCCAAGGTTTGACAAAGATTTTTATATTTATTTAAAAAGATTTACACTTCTGCAAATTTTGTTGTATAATTGTTTTTGTTGATAGTTAAATGTTTTATTGTCATTGTTAACACTCATTTGAAAATAAAAGTAGTTTTAACATTTTTCAAAAAAAAAAAAAAACACCGCAATATCTTTACACCTCCGTCTTTGAATTGAGCAAAACTAACACTGACTTAAGACTCTCTTAGGGATTTCTTAACAAGTCTATATGTCTTTCAAGACATTTTTCGAAATTAAAAAAATATTTCCCTATTTAAATGTTTACCTGTTCGAATGCAGGTAACACAGGTGAGAGGGTTTTATTTTATTGTATGTAAAAAAAATCCACAAAAGAGAAAAGCCACAACCACTCAGTTCTCTTGAATTCAACATAAAATTAGTTCTTGTGCAGTTGAAGAGGTGCTTGTAAAAGTAAATGGTTTATTTTGAAGAAAATAACAAAACCAACGTGTGTTTACTCAAATGGAACTAACTGACATGACATACAGATGGATGGATGGATAGACGAAGTGGGTATATAGTTTCGGTAAAAAAAAGGGTTTCTCATTGTTATTTTGGT
This sequence comes from Epistrophe eligans, assembly GCA_951394125.1. NCBI lineage: Eukaryota > Metazoa > Arthropoda > Insecta > Diptera > Syrphidae > Epistrophe > Epistrophe eligans. The sequence goes on along the minus strand of OX596029.1, from coordinate 106,235,495 downwards.
TTTTAAATTTTGCGTTGGATGTGTCAGGCTGATTAATGACTGATGAAAGATGCACAGCATGGATTGACCCTAGTTGTACATAAAATATACACAAAGAATTGTGGTTACATGAACAAAAAAAAAGTATGAGAATATTCATGGAGGTTCTGTTTACACCAAGTTTTATTTAATTTAAGAATTTAATTATTAAGGAATCTATTAAGTTTCATTGGCGTTTTTAGCAACTAATACAATTTTTAAGAAATTCGATGATCTTTAAAATAGAACGTGTTACATTTATAGGTGAATATTTATTGGAGAATCGTTTCAGTAAGATCTAAAATAAATAAATTAGTAGACTTTTATTTAAACCTCTTCTTGTATTTAAATATGTGAAGAATTAAAGAATTCAAATACAAAACTATCACAAATACTAATCTTTTTGTCATCAATCGAGATCATTTCGATTTGAGAAACTGAGAAACATTCTTTAAAGATTTTTATTGATAACTTTAAAATAAATGATTTAATTGTGTAGCGCATTTCTGTAAAGTGAATCATGGCATTACAATTTTCAGTCATTCAGGATCGAACATCTACAAAATAACTTTGCTTCATTGAAGAATACAAAAAAATCTCATTTTATATTTTGACATTCTTTGACAAATATGCTTGAAGGGTATTACATTTTTTGGTTTCTTGTTTTAATTGGAATTCTTTGAGGGATTTAAAATTAGTGTAGCATTTGTTTTCGAAAAACATTTTTAGTTTTATGTAAATTTTGTTTGAGTTGAAATAATATTATACAAGTGATTTGTTTTTACTAAATATGCATTCATAAAAAAACAAATCGCACGAAAAAAACACGGAATTGTCGAATTTACTTAGCCTATACAATAAGTATTAGAAGGTGTATATTAAAAATTCATACTTTTTGGAACTGTACAATATTTTTCAGTTCAATTATTGTTTTTTCTATTTTAGATTTCATGCAATCGATCGATTTAATGCAAGCGATCTCAAAAGACGTTTTATGATTTATTAAGTGGCCGTTGGACAAAATACCCGAGGTGGAAAAAAATATTTCAAAGTGCTGTGATAAACTTTTCCTACAGTATTTTTTACGAAGAAATCGGCTGTGATATTGGATGTGTGTGTTAAAATTTAGCTTCCGGCAAAAATAAGGGTTTAAACCGAAGTTTTAAGATGCCTTACCTTTAAAAACATATTTCCCTATCATTTTTTTGTGCAGAAAAGTTCTTTAAAAATATCTAGTCAAAAACTGTACACCCAATATTTCTAGTATCACATCTTTAGGAAAATATAACGAAGGGGTAAAATGTCATTTCTAATTTTTTACAACGATTCTAAAATTTTTATTTTGAAAGATCGATTCCACGAGTATTAATTTTTAAATTTAAAAATAGTAAAAAGAACTGAAAGCCACTTTAGGTTTTGTGTCATTTAGAGTCATTTTTAAGATAAATAAGCCATTTACTAATGGTTGACTTGCAGGTACCGTTATTTTTGGGGCCAAGAAAAATCGATTTCCCTTTTAAGAATCACCAAATTTTTTGAATTTTAAATTAAAAAAAGACTTAAACAGTCTCTCTCTGGAAATATTTTGCTTCGCATCGATTCGTTGGTTAGGAGGATATGCAACGCAATTTAATGAAAGGCTTTAATAAAAATTTAAATTTCTGATAATTTGTCAACATTTATCATAATGACACAAGTGCCATTTCAGTGCCAACATTGAAACATCAAAACAATTCTCTCTATAAGTGCAAACATTGAATTGGCTTTTTTTTTTTTTTTTAATTCAAAGTAAGCATTTGTGGACTTGTGATGGTTTTCTCCTGGTCTGACGATATATTTTATTAGCTAAATATCAATCAATCTTTCAATTATTATTAATCCTAATTTTAATAGAGAGTTAAAATTCAATGCTCATATTGATCACATAATAATAACAAATGCTTTCCGATCATGTCAGAAAATAGTTAAAATACTTAGTTAAAAAAGTGTAGGATCCATCCTGAATATGCCACCTTTATATGAAACCCTATCGATATAATTAATAATAATAAATACTATTAATTTTGAATAATTATCTGCACAACCTGACATCTATTTTATCATATTTCCCATAGCATTAGCAATAATTATGTCCAATATAAAATATTCAGAATTCAGTATCTTCCCAAACTAAGCACCCTAAATTTGGATTAAAGTAAATCTGTTTCATAAACATTCTCTAAAACTCCATCTTTAATATTACTCGGTTCCTATTCTCTTCATAGGTTTAAGGTTAGTTTAAATATTTTTTATTAAGTGCACAACCTATCGTGATTTGGTTAAAAAATAAAAAAAAAACAATACAAACAACCAACTAGCCAAACAAAACATAACTGGGTTAATTTAAATTAGTTTAAATTTGAGTCATTCAAAATCAAATAAATTAAAAAAAAAGAACACGTCTTCCGACAATCACACATTTCACTTTTACGTTATGTGCCTTAGAAATAAGGTTAATCAATCTACATCACTATTTTTCTGAAAATCTTTCATATCAAAAAATGAGTTGTTTACCTAATCTTGGTCAAGTAAATCAAAATATCACGAAAGGAATATAAAATTGTATCCCCTTAAAATATGCAAACATATAGTTGATCACTTGACTTTGTAATGTGCACAAATCCAATGTTTTTAAACACTCTTATTTTTTTATAGATGAAAATTAAATCACTAAAAAAATATTAATGATTTTAAATTTTTATAAAATGCATGTTTCAGAAATAATAATTTTTTAATTTTGTAGTGATTGCAGAAAACACACCATTAAAACAAAAAAAATTCGTGTCATTTGAATTCAAAACGTTCACACTGGTAAATAAACTGCCAAAAACTATGCAACAAATTATATGCTTATTCGATTTATTTTCGAGTTCGCTATTCAGCTCTTTTGTTTTTAAAGAGAAATATAAAAATCTTTCAGAAAGAGAAAACTTCGAATTTCTCCTAAGCCTGAGCCTTCGATTAAAGTAGGGAAATTATTTTATAGAGAATCTCTTCGAATTTTGGTTTCTTGACTTTATACCAAGCAATACTTTTTGAATCCTTTGTTAATTTTATTTTTTTCTTCAAAGTTGGATTAGGAATAAAAATAGTTCTTAGTCACGTATACCCACTCCTATATATTGTGTTTTTTTTTCAAACAAAGCAATGCAATTAAATCCGTATACCTTAATCCATCCATACGTATATGTGATGTGTATAAGTGTATAAAATATCAAACAAAATGGCGGACTTTCCACAACTAGTTTCTGTAGAAAATAATACCAGTTTGGGGACACGCGGCAACGATATGGGGAATCACATAAATGTGTGAGTGTGTTTATAATGCTTCCAAGAAAGAATGAATGTTGGTGCACTAAAGAAATGCGATCATCGATAATGGTAACGACAATGGTTCGAAGAAGATGCTGTCTGCCTACAGCCAAGAAGCATCATCAGCATCAGCATTATTCTATTTTTGTAGTTTTGTTTTGATGGTATGGTTCGTTCTTTTTTTTTATTTCAAGCGGGAAAGATAACCAGAACAATTGTTTGTGTTTTTTACCAACAATACATTTCCATTGATATGGAGCATAATGAAACCAACAATCCAAAACAATTCAGATTTAAATCAAAGTTGCTTAACACAGGCTTATAAGAGGCTTTATATTATGATTTATGTGAATAAGAAAACTCCATCCAACTAATTGTGTATGCATGTAGAGTCTAAGTACTCTTTTGCGAAACGCCCACATAATTTTTAATGGAATTTTTTTAATCAATCTCATATCATCCCATCATCAGTATGAAGAAGAAACCATGTTGACCCTGACATTTTAAACTGGAAGCATCTTCATTTGATTTGAAAATCGAAGAATCCTCATTTCAAAAGAAGTCTCGCAACATTTTAGGAGTAAAGACATTTCTGCAAAAATATTTTGCGCATGTTTTTTGTGCGGGCTTGGGTTAGTGTTTTGGCCAAAAGATTATTTTGCGAAAGAAACCAGTTCGAATATGTCTTGGAAAGATAGTTAGAAGGAGACAGCTATATATAGTAAGTGGTTGTAAATTAGATACTCGAGTGTGCGGGAGACACTATAGCGTATAAAGAAGGCCTAAACTCAAACTATATGAATTATGCACAAGTACATACTGTGATTTGTTTTTAAGTTTGCTTATGCTGAGCTCTAGTGGGCTTTGCGGCTTCATATGCAACTTAAAAACAAAAACAAAGTTTGTGTCGATGCGATTATAAATACTTAATTTCAAATTCATAATACGTCTCTTTGGTCGAGTGGATCGGAATGCTTGGATTGAAGTTGTTTGTTTTTTTTTTTTACATAATGGTATGGTGTTGTACATACATTTATTAATATTGTTCTGCACACCAAAGTTGCACACGCCACAAGTCACTATATATATATAATATCGTGCCATATCAGTTTTGAGTTGTTTAGATATAGTTTGTTGACTTGTTACTAAACATTTATGGACATTTATATTTTTACTTGGTGTTTATGCAGTGTTTATAGATACAGTTATAGGTATATACAATTAAAGTGGGTAAAGTAATGACAGAAAATCATTAGTTGTGGCTGTTTAAATATACACGCTGGGACGACTTTTGTTTAAAGTTAATTGAATTAACCCAAATTGTGAAAATTGGCAGTTTAGCTTTAAAATAGTAATTAAAAGTGTTTATTTCCGTTAAGAGATATAATAATATCAAGATAAAGGGTCATGATTTTTCTTTTAAACAAACTCAAAGCCACAATTTATCTATCAATTTTACTTCGATAATTCTTAATTGCGAACAAATTAAGAGTTACCTTGAATGAGCTGTAACTTGAAGGTTATAATCTGTAACCACATGGCTACAATTTACAATAATCCGTAATTAACCAAAGGGAATATTTAGATTTTGATTTCAAAGTTGGAAAGATGGGATCAATGTTGGTTAATCCAATCGAATAAAAAAAAAACTTTTTGTGATTTAAAAAAAATTTCAGTAACCCAACAACTAAAAACATTTGAAAGTAGAGGTTTTTTTTTAGATATCTGTCCTTCAATCATTTTCAAGTTGAATTAAAAATTAAGGTTGTGGGGCCTCCAGTGAAGTAGGCTGTCCCACAAGGGTGTCCCACAATTTACTTTGTCAACTATGTAAGAGAGTAATTGAAAAATTCAGGGAGACTGGATATCTTTTTATGGAGTTATCTTAAATCAGAGAAAATTCAACCCTTCATCAATTAAATTCAGCCACAATTATCCAAAATGGTTATGAAAAAATTCAGTGAAGCCGTGATGGCCATTTGTCTGATGTCGTATTCAATACACAATCCCATCCTGTGACAGGTACAATTAAAATAAAAGCGTAACGAAAAATTTTCCTAACACATAAAGTGTGGTCCAAAAAGTTTTGTAAGTCTTGTGATGAGACAAAATCTAGAATTAACATACTTTTCGGTGCTTTGCCTCTGGAAGTATAAATCCTGTAAAAAAATCTTGTACACGCAAAAGAAATATAATTAAATTTTCTTTCAAAAGGATTCTAGATTTTTTTTAAATTATTTTAAAGCAAAACAATTTTTTTTTTAAATACTTGGAGATAATTGAACTAAAAAACTACCAATTCCAATCATAATCATATAATCAATTCAATTATGTGATTTTGAATTAAATTGAATAAAATTTCAAATTTCAAAACAGAAAAACAAAAGATTTGAACAACAAGCTTGATAATTTTTTTCAAACCACGACGACTGAGGCCGCGCAATTTTGTATATTAGTTTAGAAAAAATTGCGCGCAAACAAAATCTGATCCCGCCATAAAATTTCCACTAGCTTATTCTTGAACTTATTTTAAAAAGCCGTAAATAGACAAACATATAAGTTAATTCCATTTAAGGATCAAAGCAGATGTGCTATCAAATGTACTTCGTGATCTTGATATATTCCCGCCACGTTTTTTATTCATTTATTTTTATTTTCTTACATATTATTTTTTTAATTCAACCATTATCAAGTATACATTGTCGTCAACTAAAGGCATCTTTGTCTGGGCTATTTTTGGAGCCATTCGACCAATGGCCCTGCAATTGTACGTTTACTGACAGCAATGAAGAGCCCTTTGACAGCAATCTCAGCCAGATCTTGCAGCATCATCAGTTTAGTTTTTGTTATACTCTCCTCTTGTTGGCGCGAACGAAATATCAACAACAACAAAAATAAAGATCCAAAATGCAGCTCTTGTGTGATGAGAAAAAACCGGTCGGCAGGCGGACCAAACATGGCAACGCCATTACGTCTCAAAGATAAAAACGGTTTTTATTTTTTTTATATTATGTTGTATGGATGTTGCCTTACCTTTTTCTTATGGTGGCTTTGGCTTGTCTTCTTCAATAATTGATGCTTGAGTCCAGCTGGTTGGATGTTGTTTTATTTTTATTTTGTTGTTGTGTTTTCATTTTCATATTTGTTGTTTTTTTTGTTGTTATTCTTACTATGGAGACGTACCACTTTCGAAAGACACGAGCTTAAAAAAAGGGTCCACCAATAACATTATAAACCGCGTTTTTATCCTCAAGCCTTTCTTTCGATTTTCATGGATATTCCAAGCACGAGTTTTATGCACAGCCATGTATAAGTGTATATAAAACTTAGCCAGGGAAGTATCTGTCATCGCGAGCATAAAAATAAAATCAGGGCCGAAATGACCCTTAAAATTTTATGATTTGCTGACAATTTTGGTAAAATTTATTAGTTCTGATGTTTGGTTAAAATATTTTTGGTATTTAAACACATCTTTATCATTAACTACTTTGTGTTTGGTAAATAGTTCTCCAAAGTGTGCACTCAGGGTCCCTTATGCACAGATCCAGCCATGTTAGTCTTTTCTTATTTTTGATTTTATGCTGAAATCCCAAGTTCATTGTGCCTGTGCAAAGAAGAGCTGATTAACAGAAGACTGCAACAACAACAACATCATCGGTGATGATGATGCAGCACGAGCTGAGTAGCACACTGATTTTCTGGTTTCAAAATAAGGATACTCTAGAGGAGAGGCTTCTTTTTTTGTTTTAGTCTTCGTGCTTTCACCCCTTGTGGAATTGCTCGTCTCTTTTATGCTGGGGAGTTAATGAGTTTATTTACACAGCACGTACCAATTGTCGCCGCCACCACCGCCGTACGATGTTGTTGGATTTGATGGAGACCGATTGTTTCTAGTTCTCTAGCTGTGGGCTGAAATGTTTAGTTATGTGTGTAGATATTACAGCAGGACTTAAAAATCTTGTCACTGACCGGATTATGGACAAACGGGCGTAAGCTAGAAGCATCATAAGACATTCGAAGAAACACATCATTGTCCTTGGTAGGTTTATTGGCTTTGTAATCCAAACTCATTGAAATTCCAATTTTGAAATCATTAGCTCCTCGGTATCTATTGAATGATGTTCAAACTTAGGATGCTACTGCTGCACGCACGCCGCCGCGCCGCCGCCACTGGGATACAAAATCGAGTCTTGTTATATGGAGTTTTTTTTTTTCTTGCATAGGCTTTGGCTTTTGTTAAAGATAAAAAGGAAAGGAGTGTGTGGGTTAGAGAAAAAGAGAATGTTCTTGGCGTGTGGTGCTATGATTCTTTCTTCGGTCAAGTTTATCTTTTCTTTATTATGTACATTTTTAATTGATTTGGAAATTAGAATTGAAAAAAAAAAAAGAAAAACACCTGCTGGGTTGGAGATTTTTTTTTGGAAAAGTTTAATTTTTTAATAGGTCAGTTTGTTCATAAATTATATATAGGCTCTTGGCTAAAGCATTATGAACTTTTTTTTATAAACTTTTATTGAGGAAATATATTAAATTTAACCGAGACAACCACTAAATTGTCACGTAGGTTTAAGGTGTTCAATAGAATCGATTGAGTGTTGGCGAAGGAAAGTTATACAAATTTTGTTTGATCTCAGTAAATTTATTGTTCAAAATAGAATTTAAAAACTTATTGACATGATTTGATTACACTCAAATCTTAACAAAGTCGATTGAATAGGTGTATTAAATTAAGAAAAATATAAGGGCAGACATATTTGATATTTTATTTGGAAAAAAAAGATATAAAATATGAACAAATGAAATTTTAGTTGTATCACAGATTTTGGTTACATATATATATAAGTGATATATAAATCATCTAATATTGTTCATTTTTAGTTAATGAAAAATCAATACATTCTTTTGGCGATTTTTTTGGAAAATTTGTAAGAATTGAATGTCTGCAAATTATTTGTGTTCCAGGATTAAAAATTTTTCTAGAAATTTAATTTCTTTTAAATGCACAATGAAATTATTTTGAAATAAATTTATAAGAAACATTTCCGTATAACGGTTTCATATAACTAAGCCTCGCTATATCATCTCCTCATCGTGATTTTTTGTGGCTTCATAAAACTTAACTATTTAACCGATTTTGATGAAATTCTCAGCGTGATAATGAATGGGAACATTTAATTTCAATTTTATGTAATATGTAGATTTTAGGAAATTTAGCGGCAGTTCATTCGACTACAAAAATTACCTTAACATGGATCAATTAGTTTGTTCTCAGTAAAAATTTAATCAAGTCTTTAAGTTGACTTCATTTTCTTATGGATATGAGAGGATTGAACAATGCTTAAGTAAAGAAATTGAATTTTACTGGCTCAGGAATAAACAAAACATACCTACATATAAGTTCCTTCCTTCATATTATAATCTTTAATCAATCAATAATTTCTTGGATTGAATAATTTATTCAAAGAGAAACAAAAAAATAAAAATTTGATTGAAGGTTTACCATCAGGACTTAAAGCAAAAATGAGGTCAAGCTTACAATTTTTACAATGCGAATTCCATCATGACAATGATATTTATTAATAATTTGGATACTTTAATTAATACTCATCAATTACTCAGCACATCTGTGAAGTCTTAGTGATTTTATCAAAATTATTGTGAATTTCTCTTTCAGGAATTGGTAAGGTCGAGAAATTAATATTAATTTATCATTTTAATTTCAATCTGAGTTGTTAAGCAAGATGAAAAAGTTCATGTTTCGTTTTTTTGTCTTTAAGTTAAAAACAACCCAAAAGCTCATATTGCATTCAAAATCTTGAGAAATACGAAATTCTGAGAGAATGATCTCAAAATATGTAAAAATTGACAGCGAATTCTAAGATCTGAAAAATATTATGAGGAGTAGTTTGAGTGATAACCAAATCATAACAAACAACAAGCTGACATAACAGCAGAAAAACAAAGCGAATATAAATTAATTAAAATGGCCGACAGCTAAATGAAAGTGATTGCTTAAAGCGCGACGACACTTCATTTTACTCTCTCATATTGAATGTATAAGCATTCAAAATTGTTGTTTTTTTTCTCATTCAGAGCATGATCAGAACATCTAAAAATTAACAGTGACCTGTAAGATCTGTCACATGATTTGCTGTTTAAACTGAGTACAAAGCAAGTCAAAACAAACATCAAAGTGACAGCAAAAAAATGCAATTCAATGAAAAATTAAAATGGCCGACAGCTAAGTGCTGATTATGTCTTTCTTATTACACTTCATTTTTTTAATTTTTCTTGCATATAGAATGAAACTAGATATATTAATAAAGCATTAAAATTAGCATAATGTTTGAGAGAGTATAGGTTCTAATCTCATTAATGTGTAGATATCACAAAAAAATACATTAAAATTGTAATTCAAATAACATTTCTCAAACGTTGTAAGTTGTTTTTTTGTTGACGTTTTTTCATTTAAAATGAAAAAAAAAAATTTTCAAAGAACACTTACAATAAAAAAAAACAACTGACAACGTCTAAAAAATGTATGTATATGAAACACAATTATAATGTATTTTTTGTGTAACTTACACAATAATGGATATTCGAACCTGTAAATGCTCTGCTAATTTTAATGATGAATTGAAAGTTCTAGTTTCAGTTTCATTCTATAAGTATGCAAAAATTAAAACAAAATAAAGTGCAATACAGGCTTTAAGAAAGACAAATTGAGCACTTAGCTGTCGGCCATTTTAATTTTTAGTTGAATTGCATGTTTCAGCTGTCAGTATGACGTTTATTGTTATTTCCTTTTTACTACAATTATTTGACGGGACTTATAGCTAGCTGTCGCTTGTTGTATGTTTTGACATGCGCATTAAATGATAAAACAGACATTTTTTTTTTTCAAAACTTTCACCAAAACATGGCATCAGATAAATGCTTTCACTTTCGTTATTCTTGGAGAATTTGTAAATTTCTCGCTACGCTAATACTTTAGGATGAATTAATAGGCGTGGATCTCAGCAATCTCAGTTACATGAATAGGATTCCTCAGCAAAATTTCTCAGTTTTTCTGTCAAAACTCTGAGTCAGAAAATGTTTGTTTCGCTTTTGAGTGAGAAAAATCTCTGAGATCTCATTTTTCTGAAATGAAGTGTCATATGGACTTAACTAAACATAAATGAAACTGCCCTGAGCACGTTTGGTTCAGGTTCAAAATAATATTAAGTGCTCTGAAAAAAAAAATGAAAAAATAAACCTAAAGAATGATCTAAACAAGACTTTGATTTTTGTTTAATTTAAATAAATCTCTAAAAATCATGTGCATATAAATTGATAAACCAATGCATATCTGACAAATTTACTCAACCAATAAATTAATATTTTATTTTAAGGCAAATTTTTATTAAAACCTAAAATCCAAACCGAAGAAGAACATTGAAACTCTGATAGCTGCAGCATTATATTATGTTATGGACTTATTTTTAAATATATACTTATGAATATATATTTTACTACATGTTCAGAGTGTAAACTTGGTAAATCTGAAGCAAAGAATGATAAATTGCTTCTTGGTTGTATATTCCGCGATGCACTTTTGCCTCTTTTAGAGCAGATACGAACGACGGACGAGGAAACATTTCTAAAGGAAGCATGTGCAATCGTATACAACATAAAATAAATTAAAAATAAGAAATACAAAAAAAACAAACTGACATACAACAAGAAGTAATGGCACAAAACGAGAACATAAAAAACAGTGTTGCCACTACAAGAAGATTTATTTTTTATTTAAAGAATATATTTTTTTGAAATCTCTTATAAAATTTAAAGTTTCTAAGTTTATTTTGAAAAAGTTATTTAAGTAGTTCTTTAGAAATAAAGAAAAATAGAAGTCATACCTATTTTATTAAAAGTAAGACTAATTTAACAAATTCAATTAAAGACATTGAACTACACAAGCTAATAGACGGGAGAATTAATTTTCAAATAACTTCAGTTTCAACTTTTGAATAAAAGTGGTTCAAAAATACTTGTAAAAATTCGATTCTTAATAACATTACTATTTTAAATATTTTCTCTGTAGTCAACAACTTCTTGAAAAGGTTCTAAAAACAAAGTTTTGCACTTTTGCTCTTATTTAAGATTTATAATGAAAAATTTTCAAATTTAAGAAGAATGCAAACACAAATTGTTTAATTTAGTAAAATTTTATGGAACTCAAAAAATTTATGTTAAATAATACATAAATTTGTTGAATATTTTTAATAAAAACTATTTATAATTTTTTTTATTCTTAAGGAAGTTAATTCGAATTTGCAAAAAGGTGGCAACACTGTACACAAGTTATAGTAGCTCGCGAACTCCAGAGAGAACACACACTCTTGTTCCAAAGTCCAAATTTATAAATAAACATTTCAGATTTTCAGACTGCGATATAGTCCCAGGTGTGTTATTGCGCATATAACATAAAAGGCTTTTTTTTTAACGTTCTATAGCCTAGCACGTGCTAATCTCCAATGCCTGTCTTGTCGTCGCCATGAAACATGAAAACCAAAAAAAAAAAAAGTAGGAGCTAGATAAACAACGATGATACAGACTCGACCTTTTTTTTTAACATCACAGAGAGGCGTCTTACAATACCACTCGCAGCTCCATATATATCCAGGTATATAAAGAAAGAAAACTAAAACCTTTTATGAAGTTCATAAAACAAAATAACAAAAAAAAAAATATAATTTAGTGAACATGTTGGGTAATTTGCTAAAACCTATCTCTTCGATATTTTCAAGTGATAAACCACTGTCTCCAAGGTTAATTGTTGTCATAGGTAATTTTTCTTGTAGATATACTCGTATAATAGTTTATCAGAAGAATAGTAAGAAGAAGAATGACGGCAAGAACGGAGAGAATAATAGCAATTGAGTGGAGGTTAAAATTATTTATCATCAACTATATCCTGTTCGTCTATTTAACATCCGATTGATTTAACTCATGAAACCGGAAGGATGTTCTCAAGCACTACTTCCATCCGGTATATGTTTTGTGTGTCTTTTTTTTTTGTCTTCTTCTCAAGCCAATTATATACACCTTAGAGCTTATAACTCATACCGAAGGGTTATATAATTGATACAATTTAGTTAGAGCCATAGAATCATTATTTCTTGGTTCAAAGATAATTTTTGTCATTACTACACCGACGATGTGGCAGCACCGTTACCGTGTAATAATAATAGTAATAACTATTGTTACCACATGAATCCATCGCGAGTTGGGACTTATTACATCTAAGTGACAATCTCGTTTGTCTTTGCAGAACACAAGAGTGGGATTTATTCCGTAAATCAGCTAGCAGACAGTTTTAAGTCAGTGGGAGATGTCAACGGTCTATGGTGGAAGGTAGAATATCCATCATATTAGACAATACAAGCAGTGGCAAAAAAAAAAGATGAGAAGAAGTGTGTCGCCTACAACTACTAAAGAAAATGGTGTTGGATTACGGTAACTAGTTTTAGACTTTCTAATGCATCATATTGCTGTAAGTCAAAATAAATTTTAATTGTAATTATAACAAGATGGAAATTATAGGTTTTTAACCACGAAATCAAACTAATCTTAAACCTTTGACCTTTAAAGGTGGACATAATGGAATTATTTCCTGTGAGAAGATTATTATTCTTCTATAAAGGATGTAGAAGATCAGCGCCTAATTTTATATTCCTTTGAGCCTTCATAACCACATAAGGCCATTGGTGTCAACTTCACTTAAGCAAGGAGAAAAAAAAGGAAGAACTAAATCGAGTTCGAATATCAGCTCTTTCGTTTTTCAATTTTTTTTTTTTTCTTGGAATACGTGTTTTCGGTAGAGTGCATTTTTCGGTTCAAATCTTTTGTATAGATATTCAATTGGACAAGTTTTATGTGCTCACAAGAATACGTTATGGTCATTATTGAATTACTTTGAGTTGAAATTCAAGCATAAAAGCAACCGCTCTTATATGGTTTTTGTGGTATATTTACTTGTGTGTGTGTGTGTCTGTCTGTTACAGGGGTAAGAACGTTTTGCAATAAAAATAATCTTATCTTGCACATACATATTTTTTTTAAATAATTGGATGGTATGTAAACTATAAAAAAGGGAGCAGTATTTGAAGTTCTAAGAAAAGTTCTTTTTTATTGGTTTATTGACTGAGAAAGCAATTATTTTTGGTTTGATTTTATGTTTTATTTTTGAATAATATAGATTTAAAGGAAAGATAAAGATGTTTGTTTTATGTTTTCTATTTTTTCGTTGAATAATTTTAAATTGATATTTCAATTCTTTATAGGAGTATCTTATTTTATGAAAAAAAAAACAGTCAATTAGGTTAAAATTTTGATACACTTTATGGAACTTGTGCACTTTTTTCAATTTTTTTGTTTACATTTTATTTTAAGACAAACAAAATGAGATCCGATTTTTGATATTTTAAAAGCTTATCTCTTGAAAATGAAAACAATGCCTTTACACAACGCCGGTTTTCTAACAAAACTTCGTTAGCCAAAAAAAAAATCAGAAGACACAAAAAATAGTGTGATAACACACTCGCAGTTAGGCTGCCAAGCTTCGCACCATAATATTAATATTTAAGGTTTGAATGAAAGTTTTTCAAATTAAAATTGAACAAAGACCAAGCACCACTAAAAAGGAGTCTGATTATCGGCATGACAGTCGTGAAATAGCTATAACTCCAGCCTATAAAATCTTGGTGGTAGCCCACTAAATTGTTGTTGTTTCATTCAAACCTTCAATATCGAATTTTGTATTAGGTATTATTTTTATAATACAGTCGAGGTATTGATATTTAAATTCGACCTGAAATATATTAATATATTTTTTTTTGAACTCAGTTATAGAGGAAAGGAAGTAAACTAATGAGTTGTCAGTAGTACCAAATTCTCTGAAGATACACTTTCAAACACTTAATGGTAACCGTAAACACTTCACACGCATAGATTGGCACAAATTAGTTTAGAATTGGTTAACAGTAGAATCTCTGTCAAAAGTTCTGGCACAAATTTTTGACTTAAGTCAAACGACACTGTAGGTCTTACCATGCTATTAAATTTATTTTTTTGACATCTTTGTTAAAGACAGAGTATATATTACTCGTCATTAGTTCATAAAATACATACAGATAACACATACACATAAACATATACTTTGTATAATTTTGTTTCTAAATTCTAATAAAACCTTAAACCTTACATATCGCCCTAACTTTCAAAATGTTTTGAAAAGCTCCTAAGACCATGATTAAGTAAAAGTAATACTTTAGTATTTGTGTCTCTGAAGCATTTATTACATAGTTTAACTTCTCAAACAAAGAATTAGCCCGCCCTCAAAAAAGAGTAATTTCCCTATATAATAAAACCAAACTTCTTTTCATCAAAACATACTAAAGGCTTTGCTATAGAAATCTTCTAAGAACATAAATTTATTAGCCTCTAATGCTCAATTAAAGCCCACACAAAAACCCACTAGAACCAGTGAACCCGTCAATTTCATTGCACCAACCCTATAATGATGATTCTTTTTTTTTAAGTATGTATTAAAAAAAAACCCTAAGCTTCAAGTCTCATGCAACAACAAATTTTAATTAAATCGTCATCAGTATTCAACTGCAAGTAGTACAATAAAATCCTACAAAAAAAAAGAAGAAGAATAACTAAATTTAAACTCCCATTTGCGTCTTTATATAGGGTCGGTCATATATATATGTATGTATGGGATGGTGTAACATGATGAGACACACATCCTACCCACGCTTTTAGCATGATCCACGAAAATGCATAAATTTCCTATACGAGACCATCATCATGATGGCAAAACGGAAATAAGACACTTATTTAAGAGCTATCTTTTCTATGTATGTTGCATAAATATAAAATTCAAGTAACATTTACGATGGGAATTCTATACAGATAATATAATTTGATATGCAGACAGACAGAAAAATCGAAGGGCTTAAAGGAGGCGCTGTGAATGAAAAGAGGGTCGTGGTATAGTAAAAGAAATATATAAGGTAAGTATATGTAATCTTATGCTACATGTTCGGCTCTTGAAGCCAGACCGACTCACAGATCGAGATTAGTTCACACGATAAGCTCGTAACTAGGACCCCCTTGCATGATGGAACTGCTCAGCCATGAAGCATAGTAATATTCGCTTTCTTCAATTCAGACGAAATGTATATTACTTTTGTGTATCATCACGCCTTTTCCTTACAACGAATATTGTATATGTATATATTGCAGCAGAATCGGCCACTGAACTACTCTAGAATCTAGAAGAGAATCGACAGAAAATAAAGTCAAATTGAAAAAACCACAAGTTAACAGGTGTCATCTTAATTTTTCATCTTCATGTCATATTTTGTACTGGGGAGGATCATGTTTTCAATCGACTTTTTTTGTGATTTTTGTTTTGTATTTCTTGCTATTTTCATAATCTTCCCACACTTATATGTACATGCAGGTAGATTATATGAAGCTAAGAATATTATTTATTGAAACTTGGCTTTAACAAATCAATTTTTTTCACACCATTTTCTCATGACTTGGGTTTGCAAGCAAAAATAACTTGGTTCGGTCTTTTTCTTTTTCCATGGTTCGCAGATTTTCCTGAGAATTTTTTTTTTTAGCATCACTTGTAATTAATTCTTAGACAACCGAAAAGTTTATATTGAAGTTCTTTTTTCTTGATAAATTTATGTTGATGAAGGTCTGGACGTTGAGGACCTTCATATATCGTCTAGACTGGGTATATAATCGCATATAGAGAAACAAAGTTCGTGCCTCAACTCTTTCGTTTTGTACAATGCGTGTAGTGATTTCACTTTCTCACATACATAATATAATGTGACCTAAGGACGACAATGTGTGATGTTATATCGAGCGTGTTAAGCGTGGTAAGGTAATAAAAAACTCTACAATTTTATTGCCCTTGATAGTTTTTTTTTTATACTTTTAAGTAAAAACAGAAAAATCGTGCAATAAAAGTTTGTTGTTTAAAAGTATCTTTATGTTTATAGATTTGGGGGGCGTGAAAAAATTCATCATTATGTGACGATGAACTGCGAGTATTTTATATCGAGCTATTAAAAAAAAAGTGATCAAAGACATTATAATGGGTTCGTGCATAGAGAACTAACAAACTGTGGTTGATGATTTAATTGGCAGCTGTATATGTGATCGTTTAATGGTTGCGCAACAGGCTATAAAGTACTTAACTAGACACTTTATTACCTCTTTTTTAGAATGATTTGAGTCAAATGTGTTTAAAGTGAACGACATTTCTTGAAAATATATCTTAGAATGTCAATGACACTTATATATAAAATTCAATTAAAACGGAAATAAAATATAATGTGGCTTAACTGATGGTAAAAAAAACACACGTGTTTTTTAAGTCTATTTTTATTTTATTTTTGTCACATAATTTGTTTCAATTTCTCTAAATACATATGCAAATTATGTAAATATCTATTAATTTTTTAATTAAAAATAGGAGAAGCTTAGTTATAAGTTTCGATGTACTTATAGCCATAATATTAAAGCGAATTATAACGTACTTCCGTTTAGTATCGTGGATAACGTTAAATAAATTATTCAACTGCTTTTTTTTCTCGAAAACGTCTCCCACAATTTTGATTTATGTGTTAATATTAGTACGATCTAACATTTAGGTTAGGATAGAAAGGGTTATGATAAGTTAGGCCGAGTTATCTCACATGGATCTTGGTGGATCCATTACACAGTATATATAGGCATATGAATATGTGACGAGTAAGGGTGAGGAGAGGAGAGGAGTGGGGGTTTAGGTTTGAGAGGCTCTAAACCATCCTGACTTCTGAATGAAAATCAGGATGTTCTTTAGTGGCAAGGTTAAGATGTCGCCCAGATCGTCGAAAAAGTATTCTCCGAGGCCAGCTTTTCTAAATCTGCCTAAGCTTGGGCATTCACAAAGGAAGTAAGATGAGCCTTATTTCGCCTCTTCATCCTAAAGATTCTCACATACTTTGAGATATATATTCCGGAGAGAAGATTGCGTCTACGTCATTTTTTTAACAATCCAAGACATAAATGTAATTATGGCTGCAATGAATCGCTTTCTAGATGTATAAAACTTTTTAATGTAATGAACTTGATCTATCAATAAACAGGTTGGAATTTAAAACTAAACTACAAAATATTATTCACTAGCTTTAAGTTGTACATATATATATATATATATATATGCATATACATATATAATTACATAGTATATTGAATTGTTAGTAGTCTGTAAGATTTATATCAGTAGATGAATAAATAAATAAATAAATTAAACAGGAACAAAATTTTACCTTAAGCTTATATTAATAGTAGCTCTCATAGAACCATTTTATTTTTTTAGAGCTTCTAATAAGTCTTAATAATATTGCATATTAAAATTTTCAAACAAATGTTGATTTTTAAAAAAGATTCAAAAATTATAGTTTTTGAAAATTCGATATTTTAAAAATGGGGAGATGATTTTTTATTAAATTTAAACCTCACATTATTAAATGATTAATAAACAAAATATTTTTTTTTTTAATCCGTGAAACTACATACTTTTAATTTTTGTTCTCTTAAATAAAGTTTTTATAAAAAAATCGGATAGTGTACATTGCGGTGGTGTCAGAACAATTTCTGAAGCTGTTTCATTAATTTTCTTCTAATTCTGTTAATTTTTACTTATTTTTTTAATTCAAACCGTAAGTTCCATGCTGTAATATAAATATAATGTTCATTTTATTGGACTCACATACAGAATTTAAGAACACAGTGTGGAAGAGCAAGTAAATGCGACCTAGTCGTATATTTACTTAAATTTTAATTGACTGCTTAGTGTAAAAGATTGCATACTTTTACGCCTCTTCTAAAATTAATTTCAATAATTACTAAATTACCAAAGCATTCAACTAATGTTCAATTTTGGAATAGAAAATTAAAAATTAACACAAATAGTGCCTGAAAGACTCCTACTAGCTACTAGCTACTAGCTTTGTTATTTAAATTAATTTCACTGCTATAATGCTTTAGGTTGTATTTTTTTAACTATTAATTTCAATCAATTTTAAAAATTCATCGACTCTATGAAAAAAACGAAACAAAACTCATCAACGCCTGACATAAAAATTAAAAAAAAAAATACATTTGGTTATGTCTATTTTGATACCTTTTCTAATCGGATTGGACGACCGTCCGAGAAAAGGCATCAAATGCTCACCGGCTTAGTTTACTAAGCCTACCTTTTTTGATCATTTTGACAGCATTATGTTTTTTTTTGTTAATGTATTTAAAGATATCAAATGGTCTGAAGCTTTGGTTGACTCATATTTAATGGTTATTTGATCCAAAATCATTTAAAATATTATATTACATAACAAATAGTAATATAAGAATCTTTAAAAGCAACGTTGTTTTTCTAGAATTATTTAAATCCAAAAACAAAACAAAAAAAACTTTTGTTTGATGTCAGCCAAATGGTGCATCTCACTTAAAATTTGACCATTTTCTCTTTCACAAATTGAATTTAAATTTATATAACCATCAATCATAGTTTAACATTAAAAAAAAAACATCTTGTTGTGGATTTTTTTTTTTAGTAAAAGTTCGACTTTGCTTAACATATTTGTATGAAAACAAAAGAGCTGAACACGAACTCGATTTATAGATCATTTTGTACAAAATTGTATGTTTTTTTTTATTTTCTTATGTTTTCGTTATTTTTTTCTGTTTATTAACTTCCAAACAGACATGAAACGAATTTAAAATAGCCACTAGCACCTGCTGCCACCTTTATCACTGTCTATCATCCCAAAGAAAATAAAAAGGGTTAACATCGAAACAAAATAAAGACAGAAGAAAATTAAATAATTCGTGGTTATACGTCTCGTGCCCTCGCTTAAATATACATATATATTCTCCAAAAACCTTTGGGTTTGGTAATATTTTATTTTTGTTTTTGCTAGTTAAGAACCGGTTAGATTATAACAAGATATGTATATAAAAGTTGGTCAATTGGAGTTTGAAAAAGCAGATGCCTTTGGGTAAAATTTGGATACAAAGTTTATTTTTTTTTTTTTTTGTTCAACCACACGTGCTATTTCTGAATGATTAAGTATTGGCAGAAGTTCATGGTCAGAGGTCCTTCCCCATCAAAAGGGAATTTAATTTGCTTGCGTGATGAAATTTATAATTGATACTGAACTGATACACCTGCAAACATTAATCAGATTGAAATCTTCATTTAACTAACCTTATAATTCATCCAATTTTAGTGAAAATAAAATTTAATCAATTTCATTATCATTATAAATTTTTAATATTGAAGACAAAACTAAGAAAAAGTCAGCATGGCTTAATGATAAAAATTGTCTTAATGTCTATAACCATAATTATATTGCTGCACAAAAGAATTTTTTTTAAAGAATCCCTTGAAAAGCATCCCACAACAAAATCAGTGGCATATTGAATTTCAGACACAAAAAAAAAAAAAAAAAAATAAAATGAAAAAAAAAGAAACTCCCACACAATTAAAATTCCAAGGAAGCATCAATTTATTATAATTTTTTTTGTTGATTAAATGAAACTCGTTTCAGTGCTAGCCAATCCCATATAATATTGATTTTTTTTTTTTCAAAAAAAGGGTCGGCTCTCAAAATAATAAATTCTTTTTGAAGCCTTTTGAAAATGTTTTTTTTTTTTTTTTTTGTCTGCAAAACAGTGCGTATGCAAATTTAAAGATAGAAAAAAAAAATTTGTATGCGTGGAAGTCGTAATAGAAAATTGTTTGTAAGATATGTGAATAATTGGGATTTGGGTTAAGAGGGTTTGTCACATTCACAATAAAATGAAGGAATTTACAATTTGCTTTGATTAGCTCTTTAAAGATTAGGTACCTATTATTAAATACTTTTATCATAGGTAATAATTTTTATTTAGACAAAAAAACTAAGACCTTAATAGAATGTCACAGATTGGCGAAATTGAAATTTTTATATCCATAAACAAGATTTATAAAATATAATTAAAGAAAGAAAGACCTGAAGCCCACAAAAATAGGATTCAAATAGATTTATAAAATATTTATTTTAAAACAAAAACTAGTTCAAATTTTAAAATGATCCTATGTGTTAGAAATTATAAGGGTTTTATGCCAAAAAAATGTATTTTATTTTTGAAATTATCAAAAAGACTCGTAATTGAGTCCACTTATAATTTGCCCATCTCCTACAGCTTTCATAGTAACTTTAAGAAGCTTTAACTTCTTCATATTTATCTCAAACCCTACTTATCGTAAATTGTTTTAAATTTTTCTTGGCTTTCTATTTTGTCGTCTCGACTAAATAACGTTTCTTATTTAATTATAAGAAATGGTGAAAAGGCACAAAAAAGTTAAGAAAGTTTAAACTGTGAGCGTTTAAGATTAAAATAAAACAGAAAGTACTCTGAAATACTAAAATAAAGCTGTAGGAGACCTTATAGAGCTAGTTAAAATTTTTATTTTATATTTAAAAAATTGTTTACTTTTCATTAAATTTGAACTCACTCCATGCCACTTTAATTAGACTTGCACACTCAATGGTTCATTTTATTTTGTAAAATTTCCCTAATTCAGATTAATATCTCAACACTAAGAAGAAAATTTACCAGTTCTACCATCATCTTTTTAATAAAAAGGTACCTAGTACATGAATTACAAAAATATAATCAGTTAAATCAACATTAAATAAAACACTACTCGCAGAATTATAATAAAACAAACACCATTCCCATCAAATTGAATAATGATTTATTCTTTTATTTCATATCTTGATTCTTTTCCATCTGTCAGATTAAACCATTAGCACAATTATTTGCAGAACATTGAATGTACAAATGGAATTAAAAAAATAAAAAACTCTTTGCTTTCCCATCAGGCCAAAAAATATATTATCCATCATCTTTTTTTTATCATGCTGCATGTGTCTTAACAAGAAGTTGCACTTTCTGTGTCGTTCTATTTAAAATGAAAAAAAAATAAGAAACACTTTCAAACACGGACCCTTCATAATAAAAAATTAATCACAATTATTTCGAACACAACACAGAAAATATAAAAAAAAAAAACTAAAAACTAGAAAAATTAAATCTCATGTCATGAGATTCATGCCAAGACCCATTGACTCGGTATCTACATTTAGAACTAAAAAAAAATAAGAAAAGACAAAAACAAAGAAAATTTGTTTCTCACATTTTATGAAATGAACTACACAAAACACAACCTGTATTAAGGCAAAAGAAAAGAGCAACAACAACAACAAAAAACAAGAACCCTTGTAATATCTATTCCATGTCGAACAACTAGGCAACAAGGCAACACAACATCTCTTTGCATTAATGAAGAAAGGAAATTTGCAACGATGACGCCATTTAATTAGCCATCTTCCTTTTTGCTATCGGAGTCCATTTCCCATGAAGAATTGAGGCTCGCGTGTGTTATAGATTTAATTAAGCTAGCTCTATATGTGCATTAATTTTATGGTCAGAGTCATATACGAAGTATATAGAGTATTTTTGAGGTTAAATTTAAAAAATGTTCCACACCTTGCCACGATGATGGTGGCGGTGGTTTCTTTAAAGTTAGTTGTCAAATGGTCATAAAAGTTATTTAATGATTCGAACTTTAAGTTTATGTCCTTTTCCAATTGGCAAAACGATAATTTTTTATTGGAGAAACCTTGATTCCAAACAAAATGTACATACATTTGAACGCGCACCAAAACATTTGACATTTCTTATGTCAGTTTGAAGTTGTTTTTATTTTTACAGTTACATTTTTTTTTGGTTTTAATTTTATGATAAATTGATCAAGTTGAATTCCAATTCCCTTAATTTTTAAAATGTTCATTCGAAAGCTAATGAAGCAATTTTACATAAACGTGACTTACAAACTGATAGACAACTGTAAAAGTAATAGATAAATCAATACATGCTTTTTAATGAACTGTCAGTATACTTTAAAATATACATGATAGGTGCATTCCTTTACTTTGAATCTGTTTGAAGGCTGTCAAAATTCATATAAAAAAAAAAACAAAAGTGTTTTTTTGGACAGAATACCACAGTATTTCAGAGAAAAGGAACGCACCTAGTGGGCAATTTAAGTTTATTAAAAATCAATTGCAAAAATCAATTCCAATTCCCTTAATTTTTAAAATGTTCATTCGAAAGCTAATGAAGCAATTTTACATAAACGTGACTTACAAACTGATAGACAACTGTAAAAGTAATAGATAAATCAATACATGCTTTTTAATGAACTGTCAGTATACTTTAAAATATACATGATAGGTGCATTCCTTTACTTTGAATCTGTTTGAAGGCTGTCAAAATTCATATAAAAAAAAAAAACAAAAGTGTTTTTTTGGACAGAATACCACAGTATTTCAGAGAAAAGGAACGCACCTAGTGGGCAATTTAAGTTTATTAAAAATCAATTGCAAATATAGTCAGTTGGTGAAAATACTGTCACATTTTGAACTATTTGAGCGATGAAGATAAAATTGGTAAGAAAATGGAAGAAATTAAAATAGTTTTTTAGTCTTGTTAATCCACTAAAAATATGTTATCTAATATTACTACAGTTTCTGACATTACTCTTACTTTAAATTGACTTTTTCACCGTTAAGTATAAATTTTCCATTCTTGGTTATAGCAATGGAGCCCCATTATAAGCTTTCTTGAATTTTCTTTGGCACCTTTAAGATGTAAAAAATTAAAAAGGCTTGATATTCATTTTATTTCCGTCTTTACATCGGCTGCTATACGACTATTAAAATTTCATTTTGTGACTTATTACTTTGAGAGAGAAGGAGTCTGTGGTAGTTTTTTCGTACTAGAAGATTTATAAGAACCCAACATTTTCGGATTCATGAAAAATATATGTATATTGTATATATAGGATACCAGCACCTTTCAGCAAGAAAATATTATTTTCACGTCTACTACCTTTTAAGAGAAAGTGAAAAATCCTCCAAGATTATTTCTTTTCATAAAAAAGTGCCCCTCATCTAAGCCATTTGGATTCCGCAGAAAATTATAGGTCCCCTCTAACCCTACTGACTAATAGAAGGTCCTTCCTGCCTTTATCTTCAACTTACATAATTCTATAAAGTGGCATACAAAATCTGGAAATTATTCTTTTTGCTTTTTTTAAATTTTGTTATAAGGAGAAAAACTATTCTTTCAATTATAACTCACGACTCACCTGAACAGCACAATTAAGGAAACAATTATTCTGGCCGGGTCCATTAAGAAGTCCCTTAGATGTTGGTTCGATTGGTGATAAAATTGCTGGAGCACTCAGCAATTGCATTATACGTTTATGTTCATTATTATTAAAGTATGTTTGTTGTTGTGGTTGGTTGAGAATCGGTGGTGAATTACACATACCACCTTGACTGCGATAAAGTGTCACAGCACTCATTGGTGAAGCCATTTTCACAATAAAGCAAAAATTGCTTCAAATCCGACAGCGGATAACAATTAACTTGCTTGAAGCATAACTGAAAAGATACAAACAAAAAAATGCACTTAAATCAAAAAAAATATTACACACACACATAATTATTAAGATAATAAGTTCTAATCTAAATTCCTATTGAAGCGGGGATATATAGAAAAAACCTGTCCTGCTTTCGTCTGGTGCACACACTCAGCCCACATGGATGGAGAATAATTTTTATTTCAAACGACTGACGACGACGACGCTCTGTGAAGCTTCAACCAACTCGATTGTTAGGCGATTAAAGTGATTTTCTGCTCCAGATCGAAATTAATTACGAACGCGCGGGCCGGCTGCTACCGCCGCCGCGCCATGAGTGCAAGGAAATTTGTTCTCTTTCTTTAGACTCAGAGCAAAGCCAAAAGCTAAGTGGTATATACACCTGTTTTGGTGGCATAGTTCGATACCGGTTATAGTTGGATGATGGTTTATAGACAGAGAGTATCTATAATATCCTATTCCGATCATGAATACATTATAAAGTTTGAACAAATTGCATCGCTGAGTTTGGAGTGATCTGTGGATTATTATGTTGTTTTGGACTTATATGTTTCTATGATCGGCAAGTAGGAGGTAAATTATGTAGGTTGTATCTAGGTTGCAATATCTTAATAGTTAAGGAATGGTTTTCTTTCTTTTTTTTTTTACTTTGATGACGTTAAGGTGCAGTTATTTGTATATCATAATGAAATGCATTTAAATGTAAAGTTTATCTTTAAAGCTAAAAGAAGTCTACAAAAATCTGTTAGGTACTTAAGTAGTAGGTATATTTTTGTTGATATTTTTTTCAACCAATATACTTCCTCAAGTCCAACTGAATAGAATTTAGTCATTCGACTTGCCTGGGGCATAATTATTTTGGTATTACATAGGTATATAGAAGTTTTAGTGTAACACCATTTGTTGAGCTCAGAAATTAATTTATTAAAATAATAAATGTTCGTAAGCATTCAAATTTCTTCATTAGGAAATTTAAAAAAAAAAAAAAAACAAATCATTATCAGTGATGAAACAGACATGGAAATAAACTCTCGGCAACATATTAAATACAAAGACGTGAGTATATTTGAATTTATCAGAAATAAAACTCTACCATTATCTTTATTGGCCAACATGACAGAAACGTCTATCAAACTTATATGTTCTTTATAAACAAAAACCCATCATACAATTAGTGGCCAATAAACTTGAATAACCCAATCGGCTACTGATATTTTCTCTCTTTCGTTTTCTTTTCTTTTTTTTTTTATGTGTACAATATATACCTCGAACAGTTCTTGAATATAAACAAGTTGATAATGTTCAATATCATATAATGTTGTAAAACTTGTAAGGTATTTTTTTTTTATTTAATATTTTATTTATATTTTATTCACAATATTGTCTAACTGTCCCTCTATATATTCGCCCATCAACCGGTCTGTCTATTTCTATGGTCTATCTGAATGAATACAAATTATATGTAAATCGTAGTATATAACAACAACAATGTCAACCTGTTCAGCATATTTAAGTGCCCAACATACATAATTATCAAATGATATTCCTTACGTATATTTATTTATATAAAACTCTCCACTTGTCGTTACGACTTACGTGTTATACAATAAACTATATGGGCTTTGATTTGATTATTATTATTCTTCTATGGAGTTGAAAAATGAGAAAGGAATATTTAAAAATCGATCGATGAAAGAAAAGAAAAAGCTTTTATAACACTCAAGAAAAATGATTCACATTAAAAAATATAAAATTGTCAAGTGATTAAGAAGGACAACAAAGAATAAAGTTTAACAATTAAAAACAAATGTTTATAAACAAAGTAGTTATGTACATAGACATAAGTTAGAGTGACATATTAAATTGGAATTGGGGTTGGGACAGTTGATCATGGACTAAAAATGGTACCAAATATAAGGTGTGTTCCTTAACTTTGAAACTCTGTGCATTTCTGTGAATTTCTACACAATTTGTTTTTTCTTATATGAACTTTGACAGAATTTTGTGTACAAATTCACAGAAATGCACAGAGTTTCAGAGTAAAGGCACATAATTATTTTCAGTTAACAATGTATGATTTAAGCTTTTATATTTATTTTTGTTTTCTAAAAACGAGCAAAAAGTACACCACCCGGTAAATTATCACAAACCATGTCAATAAACAAAGAAAATAAAACTGGACTGAGAATGTATCCCTGTGGAACTCCTGCTGACAAATGTGTCCCATCCTAAAACGGCTAACTTTGTCGAAGCCAGAAAATTAAAATAGAGAAGCAAAAACTTACAAGAAACACCAAGGGATGTCAACTTATAAATCAAAGTTTGTCTATATTAACCGTATTAAAAGCGCCTTTGAAGTCAAAATTATAAATTTAAAGATTTAAAGTGTTAGAGTGTTAAATTTAAAAGTATTTTTCTTATCTTCCTCATCCATCAATATATAGTTTTAAAATCTTTCAATTTAAATTCTATAAATTATTTATAGATTTTTTCTCACCCTTCCTCAAGCTATTTGAATGGAAGTTTTATGAGACATACCGTTATAAATGACATTTTTAGTACCTACCTAAATTGTTTTTGTATTTTTTTTCAATGTTATTGTGACAAAAATGAAAAAAGAATTAGTGTTTTTATTATCAAGGAAGAAAATATAGCAGATATAAAAATAATATCATTTATTACGGAATGTCCCATTAAACTTGCCTTCCAAACAAACGAAACGAAGGCGGAAAACATTTAAAATTAATTTCCACATGAAACTTATTGGCGGGTGGATCCGTGGACGCTTGTTCCTCGAATATACACTGCAACATTTGTGATCTACAGTCAGGCTTTCAATAAATTTTGATAAAAGGCAAATACGGTGGACTCATAGAACTTGCAGAATTTCATCCCCGCCAAAATTGTGTGCATGATCATTTAGTATTATAACTTGATTTGGTTCATTCATTAAACTCAAAGTAGACTGGTATATATGTATGTGAGTAGTTCTGCAGAAATTGTTTTTTTTTTTTTAAATGAACATCATCAATATAGACATCAATGACCAATACATAATAACAGTCAAGAGATTTAATTGGAATTAATTTCATTTCATTCATATTTACGTATAAAACTTGCATATACTCGTACAACGTTAATGATAATAAATAGTACATTGTTAGCTACAAATTCAATTCAAAGGAATGCAATCATTGTACGTTGTGGCTTTGTACACCTGCTGCTGTTTACTAGGCTAGCTACCTGATTATATTAAAAAAAAAAAACAACTCAACTATGTTAAATGGCCCTGAAAAATTACAGCAAATCAATTTTATTGGAATTTTTCTAATTTTTTTTAATGTTCCTACATTATCTAGGTAGAATGATGATGTTACGCTATTAAATATGAATAAATCCAAAAGTGATTGAGAATATATCTTACAGGTGAATCTATCATACCGATGCGATGTGGAGCATCGCAATAATTAACAAAACATGAAACTGCGTTTCTCCATGGTTGCCATCTTTTATTTATAATTGGATTTTTAATTCACTGAAAATGAAAACATAATAAAGGGTATTCATTCATGCTTATTTTATAGAACTCTCAATTTTTAATCTCAGGGAGTTGTATTAAAAAATTAGAATTCGATTTCTGAAACACTCTCTTAGATTTTATTCGACGAATTCAATAATTGAAGTAATTTAGTTCAAATTCAGGCGAATAAAATATTGCAAGTTGCACAATCGGCATGATTATATTAAGCTATTCAAAGAAAGATTGTCAAAAGAAATTTTCTATACAAATTTGGGCAACCAAATTTGAAAAAAACTGTTTGCTTAACATTTATAAACGTTGTCTAACTTTAGACAGCCGTCTAAGTTGCAGATAAACATGTTTAATTGTTGTCTAAGAGTTATCTTACTTAGAAATTGGTTGTCTACGACTTCACCACATTTTATTCAATTAAATAAAGCATATTTCCAAATGTTTCGAACACTGTATAAACTGTTAGACACTGTCTAACTAGTCAAAAATTTAATAAATAAATACCTAAATTTTAAGGGAACATAATATAAGACTGATTTTTATATTATATAAATCGAACTCTTTTGTATTGAGTTATAATATAGATATAGGAGGTTAATTGAGTAATGTATACAACAAGATATCGTTTATCTCAATTGGTTGTAAATTATAACTCAGAAACTACACGTGTTGGCAACCATATATCTGTTGCATTGAAATGTTTTTATTTTTAATGGGTGCGAGGAAAAGGAGTGTATATTTATAAACAATGACAGCGCTAGATGATGAGCGTGATTGCATTCGATGTTGGTTATCAATCAACTAGTGTGGAATGTTGTTTTTTTGTTTTTTGTTTTTTGATGAATCAAAAGTCAGATGGATTAAGAAGCTTTTAGTAGGATTACCATTTTTGTTGTGTTAAATTCAATCTATTTATTTTTCTTTTATTTTGAAAGGTTTTGAAAGGAATAATTTATTATGATTGTAATGAATTGTAAGTGGGTGCATTAATTTCATCTTTAAAAAAAAAAATCAAAGATGTAGAAAAAAATATCGTGTCATTTATTAAACATAACACATTAACAGAAAATTATTTGAAAACGTGAACGGCTTCATTTTTCCATTTTAAGATGCCATTATTGTGATATTTCATTAAATTAACTTAACACCGTATTATCTAACATTTAAACAATATAAACAAAAAATCATTTTTGGTTCAACTCAAGAAATCTACCTTTAAATTTTAATATTAATTTCCAGTACGTAACTATGAATTAAACCGTCTTAAAGTCACGTGACTTTTATAAAACTATAAAAAACAGTAATTAAACTTTCACCTTTCTTTCATTGAAATTTTTTATACGAGTTCAATAAACCCATCATGATTGTCTGACAGTGGCAATTCATCCAACAAGCTCTCTAGATCGAAATCAAATCAAATTAATCAAAACAGAAGCTTCCTACCTATAACATCAGCTAATAGATTTTAAAGTAAAATAAATGTGTACCTACTACTGATTTTTCTGCCATATTCCCAAACTCATCAGTAGGTATACCAATCTCTCTTTCTCTCGACTTTTATAATAACTTAAATCACTGAATAAATTAAAGCCACAAAAACCTTCTTGGCTATAAATTATATGATTTATATCAAATGAATATTCATATTCTTCTGTCATTTGGTTATCAAGACATGATTTTTAACAACAAAAATGAGACAGTTCGTCAAGAAAGACTTTCAATTCACCCATTAAATGATTAATAATCTCAGCTTTAAAACTTAATCTCAATCTAAAATTGATATTTGAATAGAGAAAAAAAAATTAATCAAATTCACATTTTTAAATAAAATATTCCCACGATGCGTCATAATTATCATCATGAAGAGTTTTTAACAACTCAAGAAAAAAAAATATATTTTTTTTTTCAGTAATTATAGCCTCCGTTTATTTATTTTTTTTTGTTTCATCGAGATTTTTGCAACCAATTAAGCGTCTCTTCAATCATATACTTTCCCAAAAGCGTAATTAACCATATATCAACATCATGGGCGATGTTTGAAGCGAAAAATGTAAAAAAAAATCAAAAAAAAAAAACGGGATGTAATTGAAACCTTCACTTATTTTATAAAATGCACAAAAAAGGACCCACAACACTGAAAGTGGCCCTCATAACATTAAGATACTTGTGTGAACAATTATAAGTTGTTACTCGTGATGGAGATTCTTTAAAGGAAAGTTATATGGTTGTAAAACGAATTGCGCAATTTGATGCTCTTTATCAATAATTTTTAAAATTTTAGGTAAAACTAAAAATTGCTAAACTTAAATTTAAAAAAAAAAAAACCGTTTACCAATGATTTCAAAAATAAAAAAAAATTTCTAGATTTAAAAAGAATCTCTGAACTTTTGGTGTCGAGTTGAAAATAAAAATAAAACTCATACTTTTCAGTAACATAATGTAATCAAAAATATCAAAGTTCTAGATTTTAACAAAAATATTTACCATCAGTGAAGACATTATCAGGGCATTGTCCTCCTTGTAAAATTTACTGTATCTTATAAAATAATTTATTAAAAAAATTATTTTATATATTCAAACAAATGGTAAAACCAGAAAACTCACATATAGGAGCATCAGTTACAACCAGGAGCAAATACCTGCAACTTTGTCGTGTCGTTTATTTTCCTTTTATCCATTGCTATATGAAAAATGCCATTTTATATATATGTCTGGTATGTATGTATGTACATATATAAAATAATCGAGATATTTTTTTTTTGATTGAAAAGTAAATTAAAGTGAAGTGTAGAAAATGTCAAGGGAAAGTTGTATGGTGATTAGAAATTGAAAAAAAAAAATCACGATTCAATGTTATTTTTTGTTGTCTTTACTTTTGATGGAGAAACAAAAAAAAGATCAGCATAAGATATGATTATGCTGTCCTCACGAATTTAACGTTTTAAATAGAATACCTTGGGTTATGACTTTAAAAATGTACATAATTATATTTATTGTTTGTGTGGGTTATATCACTACATATGAGTTAAGAAATTGTATCAGGCTTATATGAATTTGTTAAGAAAAAGAGATGCTATTATAATTTTTCGAAATGATTGATTTGGAATTTAAGAAAAAGGTTTGAGGAAATATTATAAAACTAGCCTACCTGTGCGAGAATTCTCGCAATTACATAAAAATAGAAGACGCACAAATTATTTTAAAATAATGAACCGACCTAATGTCAGATGCCAAAATATTACCAATTGGAAAGTGGAAGCATTCATTTTAGAGTTAATTTTTATTGGAATAATATTTAAAAAACAAATGCAGATGAGATGTTTACGAAAAAACTTTGTGCAGCGCCTTTTTTTATACAATTATTTTTGTAATTTTATGAACTTATACGTGAAAACTTACACATTTAGTTTGACAGAACTTTGGAAATTTCCCTTAAGCTTTCCAAAGTAAATAAACTTTTGCGAAGTGTACCTACTTATTTCCGATACAAGCTGGTAAGTTAATTACAAAAAAAAATCTGAATGGTTTTATTTCTATGGAGATGTTAAAGATAAGTTAAAACTTCACACTGAAGCTTGTCAAATTTGTCCTCACTTATTTCTGTAAAAACTTCCAACATTTCATTTTATCTATGCAATAAAACTATAGAGTCAATCAATATCTTTGGAGTTAAAAGTAGCGACAGAGCTCTTAAACTTAAGAAGTACTACCGCGCATTAATACTCGTACCTATGTATTTTCTCTAGAAACATAAATATAAGAGTAGGCTACCAAATAATTGCATACAAAAACTCAAAAAAAACATATACAGTAAATAAATTCTTTTGATTAAACGAAAAAAATGTTTTAATACCTACAAATGTACATCGAATGAAAAATAGAAATTTTCTTCCGATTTTTATCACCAATTTATTGTTTTGCCGGCCCTATTAAATGTTTATGCCCATATCACCCCATACGTAAATATAGCTATGGCTAAGCTATCGACAGGTAGAAAAATACCAAGGATAGCTATCGGCTTTATTTGGTCCCAAAACATGTATTCTAAATAAAGTAATAGGGCGATGCAACGTTTACTGGGTTCGCTAGTATTAAATAAAATGTGGTTATTTGCTTTAAAAGCAATGTTCCATACCATTAATACATTAAATATGACTCAATATTTTCCATCAATATATAGGTAAATTTATATATTTCTGTAAGTGTATCATATATTTCCTTATCAACAATTTTTTATCGTTTTTGAAATTAAATTATAACTGAAGGTAGGATAGTTACATATATCACCACAAAAAAAAATAAATATAACTACTCAACCGTATTATATTATGAAAGGTTCTCATTTATTGCAAAAATGAAATGTAATCAATATTTGCACACATAAAATCAAAGTAAATACAAACATTCTCAGAAAAATATCGATAACAATTTGAAATCCACCTGATGTTTCGCTGGAAATAAGGTAGTTAGTTAGTCAATCAAGTCAAGTGCACGCCACACCTTCCGGCACGATCAACCATACCGACGCGCCCGCTGCTGTGGCAGTGGTGATGTATTTCTATTCCTATATATCTATACCTTACCTACTTTATGCATAAAGCAATATTACTTTGACCACAAAATATGCATGCATATGGGAATCAGCTCGTGTGAATCTCTCGTTTAAATTGGACGATCATAATTAAAATTCCTCTTAAATTGATGTCGATGATAAAAAGTAATCTAGAAACGAGTATATACATACATATGAAATGTATATATGCTCCCGTGTGCGAAACACGCATCATGATATACATATAATATACCTATACTCTTTCCATACTCGTAAATGCAGGGAGGCTCAATTTTTCAAATAAGATAATGTTCAAATTGAAAGACGGATGAGTATAAATTTAACAGATGCAATTTTCGTGAAAAATAATTAGACCACTTTAAAGTCGTCGCTTAAAGATTTCTAAGGGTTATACAGTTGTATATATTGAGATAGGCCCATTCAAACTAACTTAACTATTAGCTCTTTTTCTTTGATGACTACAGATTTGAAGGGGTGAATATAAATTCAAAGCTAGATAATAAATAGTTTTAATTTGAGGTACACAAATTATTTAGGCTGTGTATAATAAGACTTTATAAAATTAAAATATGAACAAATTTCTTATATAATATACTTTCTCTTCCCTAAGGAAACACATAACTTTGTCAAAAGACTACACCTTCCATAGAGAAGCAATATGGAAACCATTACTTCTTTATGGAAGGTGTAACATTTGAAATGCTTTGTATATCTTTACATTTTTCGTGTTTGAAAACATTTTTTTTTATTTTAAAAGTATAAACCTAAGTTTATTTTTGTTCTAGAGGACACATTTTCATTGTCTCCAATGATTTAACCAAATTAAAGCTTTGAACTTGAAGAAAAAATAAGTCTTAACATGAAGCTACACTCATTTATTTCTTTCCATTTGCACATCATGTAGCTAAATTATATAAAATCTATCGTTATATTTTTTATAAAGTTATTGCTTCAATAAAACTTCAATGTACAAACTTTATAGAGAAGTAGCACTTGGTTTTAGTAGTGCATTTTTATCGAAGTAACAATTTATAAGGCATTTCATAATTAATTTTCGGAAGTTTAAATTAACTCTTTAAAGCTTCTATAATATTTCAGAATCTTAATTAAATTAAATAAGACTGTACTTTCAATTTATTGGACAAACTTAGAACATATTTAAAAATTTACTGGACATACTTAGACCATAATTTAAGAATAATCGAAATTATTGCTTCGATTAGGTTTCAATTCACAAACTTTATAAAAAACTAGAACATGGCTATTGTAGGGAACTATTATCAAGTAAACGACTTTATATATGGCATTTCATAATTAATTTTCAGAAAGTAAAATAAGCTCTAAAAAGCTTCTATAAAATTTCAAATTCCCAATGAATTTTAAAAAAGACAGTACTTAAAATTTATTGTACAAACTTAGAACATATTTAAAAAAAAAAACAATAAAAATATCGTTAACAAATTTATCCAAATACAATCTTAATAAATACTTATTGGGCTAGTATAAGCTAAAGGTCGAGGAGTTTTCTTTGGCTCCCTTATGTGATCGACTAAGA
Organism: Epistrophe eligans; assembly: GCA_951394125.1. Lineage (NCBI taxonomy): Eukaryota > Metazoa > Arthropoda > Insecta > Diptera > Syrphidae > Epistrophe > Epistrophe eligans. The sequence continues at coordinate 106,201,852 of OX596029.1, read as the reverse complement.
TTATTTATTTATTTATTCTTTACATGCGACTTAAAGATGAAACCCATCAAAAAGTTTTTTGAATACTAACCATACAATTTTTTAGTAAACTAATTTCCAGTCATAAAAATAAGTGCTCAAAACGCACTAAATATTTTTGTTTTTTGTTTGCAAATAAACTCCTGACCAACCCATATAATCCAAATAACCTCTATAGTGATCTTATTTAACAATAAAATTTACAAACAAATTTAGGAGTGTTCGAGTTAGAAAAGAATTTAAATTGTTTCTCATTATGGGAATTTAACGATCAACTGATTGTTTGATTGATTACTCTACTAATTAAATAGCTCTCCTTCTTTTTATATGGAATGTTTAACTATTAAAAAATTAATTCAAATCCAAAAATGTAGATACAAATAAATAACCCTCCAACCCCCTTCTCGTGGCCCTCAACAACCGCGAATACAAAATTCCAAAATATAATTTCCCTTTCAGTGCATTGCACGATCACAACGCCAACATCAGCCTCCGCCTAAGGTCAAAGCCGCTTAAAACGTCATTTTCACGAGCAGCCAAGCAAATCGCCAAACATTGATCTCACATTGGCATAACACAGTCCTATTGTATATAATATAGTGTGCTCTGCACTTGCCCCCAATTCGAGCTTGAATTTATACCTGAAAGTTGGAACTAGAAAAACTCGCAGACGCGCATAGTTGACGCTTTCCCCTGACGTGAGACAAATAATTAGTTTTTTTTTAGTTGTTGTTGTTTTTGTCATTTTTGTTTTCCTCTGAATCAAGCAAGCCTTTAAGCCAGTTCGATGTGGCTTGAGTATTAATTGCCTTCTCACTCTAATGATAGTCAAATATATGCATGTATCTATAGTATAAAAACTTAACCATTAGGTATAGTATATAATGCTCAATGGCACCTCTTCGGATGGCACCTCTATTCACGATCCACGATCAATCCGATCTACACAAATGGAGATCAACAACATTCCGTGCTAGATTTTCTGGTTCGCATTAATGGCGGTTTTATCATCGTCTATATCTTAAGGCTACCGTAACACTTTGCTGCACTCTTCAATGAGGCACTGATCTTGCAGATATATTTTTTTTTTATGTTTGTCTTTTCTGCGCGGATTAAGTTTGAATTACAATTTTATTTGTTCAGAGATGTGGCTCCAGTGATAGGTCCGTTCGTTTGTTGGTCTTACTACCACCACCACCAAACCGTTTCGCTTCCACCACCGGTGATGATCAAGATGATCATGCAGAGGTGTAGGACGCAATTTGTTGCGGCTTTAGTGAGCAAGCAATCACTGAGTTAAGCTGCTGAATGATGACGGGGCGTTTATGGCAGAATGACTACTGTTGTAGTGTTGGCGTCGATTTGAAGACGAATTTTTTTTTGTCTTAATTTTGGCATTGGTTATTTGTCATTAATTTTGTTAAGTAAGAAATAGGTGCTTTAATGTTTTTTTTTTCTTAATTTTTTTTTGCTGGCCAGTAGTGTAGGAAGTTTTTAGGTTATTCAACATCAATTTAAGGAATATATGTAAGTTGATTTGTTGCATAAGATTGGAAGTTTTGTTTGATTTTTTACCAAGTAGAGATTAAGAAATTTCGAATGACAGAAAAAAAATGTGACTAAGGTGAACTCAGGTCATTGATTGCTGACATCACACGATGCCGTTTGTTTTTATTTTGTTTTGTTCTAAAATAGGGGCGATGCAAATTCTTGTTTTAAGAAACGGTTAAGCATGTAAGAGTTTTTCTTGTTGATCCAGATCATGTCAAAACACCGATTTTCACAATTTTTTCCTTTAATTAAGCAAAAAACCTGATTTGTTTTTTAATGGATGAAAAATCAATTTCAGTAACACCATCAATTTGGCAGGGATCAGCTCCAGCGAAACAAACATACACGTATACTATGAGAAATATAAATCTAACTGAAATTGTAATACAATCGCAATTAGCCAATTTACGTTTTTGAGATCTCACTGACCAAACTTCTTTCGTCTTCACTGAGGAGAAGGAGAAACCTGACAAAAAAATTGCGCTAGAAGTCAAAAGCACTCTCCAGCTCTATTTTATAATTTGATTAACTGCGACAAAAAATAATTAAGCAAGCGAATCCTAAAAATATCAGTCTCACCTTTTTGACAGCAAAAGTTAGTAATCGCACTGAGGTTAGGTTCAGATTTCTGAGATTGATGATATCCCTGAGAGCTCTGTGTGCCTAAGAAAACTGATCGGGTTAAATGAATAAGAGAAAAACCTTAGAAAATGAGAAAAAAGTTGATCTAAGCTAATGTCAAACTGACAGGAGGGAAAGAGGGTATTAATTCAAAAACAATGGGACAGCTGGTTGGTAGACAGTTTTTATAGTGTGTTTGTTGTCAATTAAATTGTAGTTCATATTATTAAGTCTTTCGTGATCTGAACAAAGAATTCTTCAGTTTTTGATAGTCAAACTTTTCAAATTTAAAATCAGTATCAGCGCAGAAAGGGTAGGTTTCGTATTCGCAATAGAGCTTTCTGTTATTCTCACCAAACGATAGACTTAATACAATTTTTGAATTTTAGTTGATCTTCTTAAATGCCAGATCATTAATCAATCTCTTTGCAACACAGCGTTTCTGGCTTTATAATAAACGATATTTCTTCTGAAAAGATAACAGTGTCCAGCTTTTGTGTGATGATGGTTAATGAACCAATAATTCCAAGTAAGTATACTCAACCACCAAAGCTATAAATACTTCAAGATGTTTACACAATCTATTTTTAGCTCTTGGATTAAATTTGTTTTCAAAAGAACTACGTACAAACGTACATATCCTTCTCAAGAATTCTGTAATATTCACTCTGGAATGCCACCTTTAAATACCCCGTCTAGGTTTATAAAAGTCAACACGCGTAAATAATCCTGACAGATTTCTCTTCGATGCATCTCTATATATATTTTTGTTTTTTTGTTCGACTATAATCACAATAAAAAAAATTTTTCAATTGATGAACATCGCCAACATGAACTGGACATGGACAAAACACAAGCCATCTTTGTCAATTCCCCCATCTTGGTTCTTGCGTTTCGTATGGTCGTTGTTGCCGTGCGTCGCCACCGCCGCCGCCCTCCGTCGTCATCACCGTCCATCGTTGTTGTCGTCTTCTTTGACGTTGATCTGTACGCAAGGGCATTGTTCGCATGTGGGTCATAATTTATTAGTTCAACAGCAAACATGTCCAAATGGAATCACTTTTTAATGTCTATCGTCTATGGTTGATCTTTTCTAAACCGGCCAGCAGTCGTCGTAGCGCGTGGATGCTTTTTGATCTTTTGCCGGGAGTAAAACTTCCCAAGTTTGTAACTTATATAAACGGTTGCGAAACGTATAAGCAAGGAGATGGTGGGAGATATAGAGTCTTCACAGAATGATTTATTTGCCAAATAGAAAAAATTCTGAGTACACAATCGTCACCAACAAAACAAAAATTCAGGGTCAAAAGAAATTCATAAAACCTAAACATGAACACTCTCTGTAACATACTCATTGTGAAAACGTATAGACTGTATAAATACTCATCTATTTTCCCAAATGAAAAACAACCAATTATGTCATGTTTTTCTAACCGATATGATCAAATCCCATTGTGGGTGTAAAAAACTATGCTTTAATCACAAGCATTTTATCGTTATGGTCAATTTGTATCTATCAAACGCCTTTGTGTTCCTCCTCCATCACTCTACATCACAACACACAAATAAGGTAGGTACCTATAGCATAAAAAGTGCGTTGAATGCAACACAGCATAGTATTGTGACTTTTTTTGGAGGAACGCCAACCATTTTCTTCCGTCAATTGGGTGATTATGGTTTTACTTTTTAAAGAGAATGAGATTTTTGTTTGTTTTTTTTTTGTAATATATAGTATTGAGGGAAGTTGAGAAGTCATAAAATAAATAGAAACAAATAACTTTGGGTTGTGGCTGTGGGTGAATAGATCATGGTTCAATGAACAAACTGTAAGTGAACAAACCTATATTCAAAAGCAATTAAAATTAAAACAAAAACAAAAACCACTGGGAAAATTTAAAAAAATGTATGGCATTTTTTCTTTGTATTCTATAAGCGACTTTGGGACATATATAACTTATTGTTTAAAAAAATGTGTAGGCACCGGGAGGGACTCGTGGTGAAGATGTGTAAATATTCATTTACTGGGCGCAGGTAAAAATCGGGATGGTAAAAATTAGGAATCCCCATTGAATAATACCTAAAGCCATTTACTCCGAAAATACTAAACCCCAAATGCTCGAATAGTCCTTAATTTAACTTAATGATTAAAAAGGACCGATCCGCAGCGGCAGCGTCCTATTTTTATTTTCCTTTACCGAGAGCTAAGATACTTACACTTCCAAAAGGCACAATAAAAAATTAAATTCAAATTTTAACTGAAATATTTTCAAATATTTCTCTCGAACGAATGATGTTTAGTATCCAGTACTTATATTAGATAACCCAGTATTTTTCAGAGACAACAACTCTTAGCGTAAGATTCTTACCCATATTTACGATCACTTCCGCTACATTTACCTATATTTTTATTTTCCCCAAACCGAGAACTTAGATGTTTACGCATCAAAAAGATTATTTTACTTAGATGTGCTAGTTGTAGAAAATATATTAGAAGAAAATTTACAGTCGTATTAATTAGATTTTTGTCTACTTAAACACTGTCTAACTATTTTCAAATTGGTGAAAATATGCTTTATTTAATAAAAATAAATATCACATTATTCACGGCTAAGACAATCTATTCTTGTGTCGAAGTTATGCAGCTATAAGACAACAATGAACAGGGTTTTTGAACAGATTTTCCAAAGTTAGACAGTTGTCTAAAGTTAGACAACGTTTATAAATAAGAGCATTAATTTTTAAATAAAATTGATTTTTACGCTATTTCTTAAAGCGTTTCAAAAGCTTGAAAACTAATTTTTTCTACATTTTAATAACATGCAAGTCTATAAAAATATTAAATTTCACATTAAAAAAAAAAACAGTTGAAGCAGTTAAAAATATCATCTATCTATTAATTCACAGATTTTATTTCATTAAATATTCAAATCCATAAAACTATTTATTATGTGGTTTTGAACAGTCATTTTTATTTTTATTTCTTACCCGCAATCCCCAAATCAAAAATATTAAAAAGTCATAAAACCTTTCCATCTTACATATATGCATCTAACACTCTTCAATGCTCAATATATTTCCATATAAAATATTTTACTTAAAATGCTCGCAAAGGTAGGTAGGTACGTAGGAAAGTATATATATAATGAGGCTTTCTTGGTAGAAACTTCGTTATTTAACTAACAATGAATTTGAATATTTTTTAAACAAATAAAGTATATTTTAACGATCGATTTTATTTCATCGATATAAAATTTATTATATAAAAATGTGCCATAAACACATATTCGAAAAATAAAGTTAAACCCCATCGTGACTTTTTATTTGAGAACTCATTAGCTAGCGCGGGCAAGGCATCAAAACAACAACAAAAAAAGAATAAAACTCCCGGAAGATTATTATTATTTCTTTGAATGTGACTTTAACAAAAGACGCATCGAATTCCAAAGATATTCTGATGGAGGGAGATACAAAAGGTATTGTATTATAAAATAAATGAAGAAAAAAGGCAGTTCAAAACTATCAGGGTCACAAAATGTATATACAAGAAAATTACACACTAAACAAAAATTGGCACATCAAGACATGCGAAATATATTATTTATTTAATTTTTTTTTATTTACGACACTTAAAGCGTATGTGAGTGAGTGTAACGTTCCAGTAATAATGACCGAACTGGACAAAGTTCGTGACTTAATGACGACGACGAGACGTCAGCGAAGCATATAGAAAGACATTGCGTTTGAGGAACGTGACTTTAAGCCAAATTCAAAATATTTGCAAATTCACACGTTACTTTACAAAATTTCAATGTGTTTTTAATTTTTTTTTGCACTCTTTTGAAACGGAAATTAGCGATTTTTGTATTTAAATTCAGAGAAAAAAAATATTTTTAATGTTTTTGTAATTTCCGAGAAATCTCAAAGTGGTCAAATTTCAAGCTGAGTCAAAAGGTTTTGTCAACATATTGATAGGAAATATTATATATGTAGATTAGATACCTTAACTCTTATCAGAGCAATAACATTTTAAGGTAAAAGTTCAATTGGCGCACTTCTCGCTTCACTTTGAAAATCGAACAAACATTAAATAGGATATACCGGGGCAAGTTGAAGCATATAGCTGATTAAAAGTTAAGTTTCTAAAAACTATGTGCAAAAAGATAGATAGACAAATTTTCATTGCCATTATCATGAAATGAATGAAATATTCATCGAACACAGGCAAAAGTCCACTTTAATTTATTATAATTTATTTATCTCGAGTTAATTTTTTCCAGCGAATAAAAAAATAAATCAAATTTAAAAATACAATTATTCTAATAAAATACACGAACTTAAAATGTAACTCCAAAAATATATAATCTCACTTAACTAAAATGTAAGTCAACAATATTAAAATCTGATTAAGAAAAATAAATGCCTGTCAAAGTCCATTCAGCTTATTTTGACAGCTCATAATATATTTCCTTAAAATAATCCGTCAAAACTGTCATGCACATATCATTCGCTCACAGTTGGGACCGTCAATCATATCATAAAACAAGCTACCACCCCATCAAAGTTCAACAAAAATCTTTACTTTATAATGCCATGATATTTCAGCTTGAGTAAACAAATTTTTATCTTATAATGCTTTTATTTTAAAAGATATATACATACATACTTCACACATAGCTAGATATTAGTAGGAATAGCAATTTTTTGTATTTTACTTCATGGCACGAGTATGTATTAAGTGATCTTTTTCACAATGTTTTCCATATGCTCCTCGTTTGTAAAAAAAAAAAAAAATACTTCTCCTCACAATTATGCCACACTTCGTAATCGAACATCGAGGTCGATCCTTCTTAATACACTCCAATTATATATTATGAACTTTTGTAGAAAAAAAGTAACTTAAAAAAAAAAAAAAACAATTTATACCAAACCCAGCACGTGTTCTCTAGATTTATATTTCGCTGCACTTGTACCATACAAATTTATCTGGGGAAAAAGAAATTATTTTTAGTTTCATAAAACATGAAATTCAGATACAAAATTTATGGCGGCTGGAATCACGAATGTATCAACAACTTTTTTCCCTCGATTTCAATCGAAAGTTTTTTTTTTAAGTTATTTTTGGAAATGCACCTACATAATATATATAGGTATTTAAAAAAATCCAAAAAGACCAACGGCAAAGGTGGTGTTGCCAGTTGGCAGCGGCGTATGTGATCATGCGCAGACATTTTTGACCACCATATTGACCATCGTAAAATGGTTTAAAAACATTTAATTACTTCAGCGAAAATAGAAAGAAAGTACTCCTGGTAGCAATTAACCTAGAACTCGGTTATACTTCGCGTCATCGTGTGTGTTCTTTCATATTATTTTGACATTTGAATCATCAGTTCACTTCTGCGCCATCCTAGACTCACCACGAATCATCCAGATCATAAAAACAGAAATACAAGATCGCTAAAGATAATATCAGTGCAACAAAAAAAGAAGAGGAACTTGGGGCAGTCTTTGTGTGGCCTCGTCATTGTCATCAAGTGACACGAGATTCATTTTTATAGTTCGTTCTTTTCCGAAAGGGAATGCAATAGTTGTTTTTTTTTTTTTTAATTAATTTCTATTCTACAGAATTCTGATTGATTGGCAGAATAATTATGAGGACATATTTGTCTTTAGAGAATTATATATCACTTGGGAGACTATAGAAAATATACTAAGGTTCTCCTCTTTCACTTTATATAGGGTCGGGATAAGTATCTTTGGAATGTTTATATCTATCTTTCTATTACAGCTACCTGTTGCTATATGTTTTTTTCTTATTTTTCTTTGGAAAGTTTTTTTTTATTTTCTTTTTAAGAATTCCACTTAAAATAATTGATAGCGTGGATACTTATCTATTGCGTGAATTGGTCTAATATTTCAATTTTTTTGTTTGTGTACCTATACATCATTTTAAATGAACATGGAAAACAATCTTTGTTTTTAAAAGATAAGTATTTTATGAACCTCTTATTTACTCAAGTATCCATGTTAATGCAATTTCTATTCTTATTTATTACATCCGGATGGCACTAGTCCAGCACTAGAGAATGTATATGGAAAATTTTCTGCTTTTTTGTTAGGGTAACCTGAGGTAAGTTTTTTAAAAGAGCATTTTACTTTCAATTGGTCTTAAGATAATCAAAACAAAGTGTTTCAGTCGGTCTCGGTTGAAACAAAAAAAATATTCATAATGCAAAATTATGCCGTTATAATGAAATTTAATTACTCAAATTGGCCAGTGATAATTTTTGATAAAGGCGAGGATGTACGTAAGTATTGTGTTAAATGAAATAAATTCAATTTGGTGGCGCGACAGCTCGTGGAGAACCAGAGCTTACAAAACTCTTAGTTAACAGGAATTAAGGGGACTCTCACTTTTCGGCTATCCGAACGGCTTAAATGAGAATTTGTCAATTCGTTGTAAAATGCAGTGTCCCTAATAAAAAAAAGACATTTTTCTCTGGTGGCATAAAGGCTGGGGCTAGGATTCGATCCCAAACCTTCCGCATGCGACATGACATTCGAACACACTTACAACTTTTGTCAAGACACACTAGAATAGTTGTATTACAACCGCCATTTTGTAATACTTCGTTTCACAAGAAAACATTTTTTGACATCAGCTGAAAGTTTAAGTTAATCATACATAATGAAGAACTGCTTCTCAGTTAACTCGTGTTTAATTTATTAGGAGGATTAACTAACTCCGGTTTAAGTCAGACCTAATTTAGGCATTGAAAAACTGGACACAAATATTCTGGCGTCATTAGTTTAAAAGCGTTCTGAGGCCTGAAAGAAAAGGCTTACTGCAACTCAATATTTTTTGTCTGCAAAATGAAAATCTCGGCGAAAAAAAAACACAGACTTGTTTATTCTTGCGTCCAGATTTGTATTCATTGGCTAGATAGATATCGAAATCGCTTTGGATATAAAAATGAACGCGCCTAATAAAAAAGTGAACTTGCTTTATCACAGCTGTTGTATTAACAGTGATACCAACAATACGAAACGCGAATTTTAATCACCCTCAGCAATTTTGCTTAAAAGAACATTACCATTACTAGTGAATTATAAATAAAGTGATTCAGACTGCCGGCGTTATTATTTTATTCGTCAAGTTCCATAATCGGGGTGATTAAAATGTATATACCTAAAAAAAAACAATAAAGACATAAAATTAGTTTCGTACCTGATAGCGCCATACAGATCGGTCAATGGTGCTGTTATTTAAATCCATAAATAGAAATTTATACGCTTATATGTAGATACATTAACGACACAAAGCGTTGAAACTGCAAAATTTCAGTAAAATAAATATGAATTTAATTATTCTATTATCTTCAAACACTATATAGTTGGTGTACAACACCATTTAAGGTTTCATTCGCCCAACAATTCCATTGATTTCGTGAAATTTTATGATTTCCATTTTAAATTCAAATAAACATAAATTATAACTCTACGCTAACGTATGTATGTATAATTTTATATCCATATATTTTTAAGTTTTATGTCCAAAATAAAAATACTATATGCTAAATAATTTAAGTGTTTTTTTTTTATTTAAGAAATGTCAATGAGCGTTATTTTTTTCTGATGACAGTTCCATGCTAATTAAAATGTATGCGTTGGTGGAAGCTCAAATCAACTTGAAAGTCAGTTTAGGTATGGATCTGATATTATGATGGTTGTATGGAATCTGATCAAATGGTTAAGAACATCCGACGCATGTTAATTATTATTCAGAAAAATATTATAAAACAAAAACAAAAACAGCACGTGAATGCATCCTACGATGAGTTGTTTATTTTTGACATCTGTATATATTCTTAAGCGGTCATCACACTTTTAAATAATTGATTCAAAAATAAATTGTTGATAATTATGTAAATGTTTTGTTTTTTGCGAGAATTTAACTGAATGCTTATAATATTCGTTTTAACAAATTCGAAAGATTGATGTGTATAAGCGCAGGTTTGACATATGTAATTAAACAGCTCTTTGATTAAAATGACATGAGATTTATGGGTCTTTATTAATATCTACTCTTGTTGGTCGTGCATTTGTTCACTTCAAGCACTTCAATAATGAGTCTACAAAAGGTGTCGAATAAATGAAAAGATTATATACTTATGTCAAAAAATTAACAGAGTGTAACGTCCGCTTTAACTATGACGTTAAAAATGCTGGAGTGCTGGCTTTCGAAGCGTGCGTTGCGTTGTCGACAATCTTATGTTAAATTCTTAGTGAGTTATGAATGCTAATTTTATTGAATGCGGAGTTTTAAATATTCAAATAAATACCATCAACATTGTGATCACGCCCCACACAAAGAGGCATACAAATGAACCCACCATTGCTTTCCTTGGATAAAATTAATTATTTTCAATTTAACTACGTATACGAGTATAAGATATTGCCTTACAAGTTCGTACATTGTTAAGGTGAAATGTAAAAATGAAAGTGCGAAATTAAGACACTTACATATTTGTATCTATATGACGAAGCTGTACCTACTATACCTTTGGCAATTAAACAATAGAAAGCACTTAAACTCAATAACAATCATAAACACTTTAACATTGTATTATTTTTTTTTTTTTTGATACTTCTTTTTAATGAACATTTTATGAGGAAATTAATGCAGCAGTGTTACTGAGTAGAGTATACCTATGGTGAGTTTGGTGCTAAGGAATGTTATAATTAGTTAACTGATGTTTTAAAAAGTTGTCATCACAGCTGTTAATTTTCTTTTAAGCCGTTTGTAATGGTAGGTTAGGTATGTGTTTAATGATTTATTTTTCCAAGCATTCGTGACATTTCTAAACAACCAGTTGTGATTTAGTTTTACGGCTTAAAAAATATAATTGCTACCGGAACTATACTGCTTATAATAATTCTTTCCTGTTTTTTTGTTTTTTTTTTTTTTTTTTTTTGTTTCAAAGTGATTGTCATAGCTTTTGTAGCATAAATAGCTTTTAAGATTGCAAACAGAAAATAGTATAGCTAAGAGATTATTTTGAATTTTTTCTTCAGTAGAATGTGAATTCAAAGAAGAAAAATTAGTTGATTCTCTATATAAGAAAGTGACTTCTTTAAAATGGGATTGCTTAATTTGAAATTTGTATTCAATTATCGAGCTTAATAGGGTTGTACTTTGTTGAAAGATCAGACATTTATATCTGTCGAACCAACTGCCAGATTGCAAACTGTCGGTGTTATTTAAAATTCAGTAGTCTTTTCAATTTGATTGTGTGATGATATACAGTATGTGTACATACACGCTTCAATTTTATAGAAATTTGATTTTTAAACTAATGTTCTGTACACCAAATTGTGTTATCAAAAAATTGCTTTTAGCGATGAGGTTGATTTTTGGCTTAGTTAGTATGTCAATAAACAAAATTGTTGAATTTGGAGCAAAGAGTGCGCAAGATTTCGAATTAACATCACTGAGCGATTGCAATCAAGATGATCTAATCGAATATCCACTCAATGTTGATACACAAAAGGATCGAAGCGTAGTTTAAGGAAGCGCCAATGATCTGCTTCTCCATTGTCCTTTTACTTTCAAAACACTTTGGAAAGAAAAGAAAGAACGAAACGTGTCCTAAATACTGTATTAAATGCGTGTATGATGAAGGGTAGAATAACTCTAAGAAATGGTTTAACAAAAGTGGTATGAATTCCGGTCATTACCAATAGATATCACATTCTCAATAACATCGATGCTATCAACTCGGATTAACTGAAAGAGTTGTTGTTGCATGTCTTGAATCAAATTCTGACCTAAGTACGTTAGAAGATTGGAGCTGATTGAAAACACTTCAGGAATTAAATGAAATGGCAGTGAAACAATTTAATTGTTTATATAATTTTCAATTCCTACTTGTCAAATTTGTGGATGAGGAATGAAATGCTCTCAAAGAGCAATCAAACTGTTAAAATGTCTGGAATGGATTTCGCACTATTTCGGACAACTTTTTAAACGTCAAAAAATATACTCGACTAGAGTTGCCGTAGATCAATGATATTTTTTTTTTTTTTTAATTTTCAAGAATCACAATCCAAGAAATTAAGACGTAAACAAAAAATAAACGTACCTGCTTATATCAAGGTTATTAATATAAAAACAAAAAACAAACAACAAATCTTTAATTTTGCATTAAATTATGAAGCTTGAGCGTGTTTTTCAAGCACTATATTATAATGGGTGATTTTTTAAGAGGTTTAGAACTTTTTTAAAAAAAAAAACACAAAAAATTCGAAAAAATGAATGAAATATTTATTTGAATCGATAGTTTGAACCTTGCAATTTAATGTTTAAAGATAATTTCATGCAAATGTTGACCGCGGCTGCGTCTCAGGTAGCCCATCCGCTGAGTCCAATTTTGGCATACTCTTTCACACATATCGGCCGGTATCTCACGAATGAATGCATGGATGTTGGCTTCCAGTGCGTCAATCGAAGCGGGCTTGTCCCTATAGACATTAGCCTTGACATACCCCCACAAAAAATAATCTAATGGTGTCAAATCGCACGATCTAGGCGGCCAATTGACCGGCCCGAAACGTGAAATTAACTGTTCACCAAACTCGCCTCGCAATTGCGCCATTGTTTCGCGTGCTGTGTGGCATGTGGCACCGTCTTGTTGAAACCACATATCATGCAAGTCAAGAACTTCCATTTCGGGCAAAAAAAAGTTTGTTATCATCGCTCGGTAGCGTTCACCATTGACAGTAACGCTGCGATTCGCATCATCTTTGAAGAAATATGGCCCAATAATGCCGCCGGCCCATAAACCGCACCAAACAGTGGCTTTTTCGGGATGCATTGGTAGCTGTTGCAATGCTTCTGGCTGATCTTCACTCCAAATGCGGCAATTTTGCTTATTTACGTACCCATTCAACCAAAAATGAGCTGAACACAATTTTTCGATAAAAAAGCGGATCCTCGGCCAGCTTTCCAAGAGCCCATTCACCAAAAATTCGGCGTTGTGGTAGGTCGGCTGGCTTTAGTTCTTGCACCAGCTGTATCTTAAAAGGCTTTACGCCCAAATCCTTCCGCAAAATTTTCCACGTAGTGCTGTAACAAAGGCCTAACTGCTGGGAACGGCGCCGAATCGACATTTCGCGGTCTTCTGTCACACTAGCTGATACGGCCGCAATATTTTCTTCACTACGCACAGTACGTAAACGTGTTGGTGGTTTAATGTCCAACAAAGTAAATTTGGTGCGAAATTTGGTCACAATCTTCCGAATAGACTGCTCAGAAGGTCGAGAATGCCGACCATAAAATGGAAGCAGCGCGCGATGAACATTTCGAACCGAGCACGAATTTTGATAGTAAAATTCAATAATTTGCAAGCGTTGTTCATTTGTAAGACGATCCATGGTTAAATTGCAAACCAAACTGAAGCTGTTTGACAGTGACACAAGGTACTAAACACACGTCAGCTGTCAAAACCAGTGTTGCCAAAACTAAACCAGCTAAAAAATCACCCGTTATAAGAAATACCCTAATCTAAATTTTCTTCTTAAATAATAGTTTTCCTATTTGAAATACATTTTCTTTAAATTATTTGATTACTTAAAAGATTTATGAAATCATAAAAAAATATGCTAATGTATCAAAACTAAAATTAAAATATAATTAACACTTGGGTAAACCTTGATCGACATTGATATTTGAATACAACTGACAAATTCTGTCATCTGATAGATGTCAACCTAATATTTGGCATTCAGCTCAGAAACAGCCAGAAGAAATTCCTCGGACTAAAACAAGAAGGACAAATATTTTACTCTCTGGCGCGCGCTTTATTTTGCAAGAAATACCTAGAACAATTTTTGGAGTGTGGAATGGCTTCAGACCAAATCGCTAGCTGTTTGAAACAAGGTCTGAAAAAGAGCTAAAGGCTTTCAATTAACCTACTCATTTTTTCCATCTGTTTGGTTTTGTTCAAAAAATTCAATGCGTTTATAAAATTTAAGTTTTTTTGTTAGTTTTTTTTTAAATATCACAATTTATTTATTTCGAATAGTACCAGTATAAAATTTGTATTATTAAACCTTCTTATAAAATAACCTTAGCCAAATAAAACAAACAAAACCTTGGAATCCCACACCTACCTACAATGCCAAAATTTCCGTCTAACCGAAAAAAAATCATCGAACTTCTCTCTTTAACCTCTATAACATATCACCTACAACCGATGATGTTTAACTATATACTTGACAGCCACTTAAGTAAATAATCCAAATTTTGTTTCAATATAAATGTGTGTCAGTGTCGTTTTACAAAAATTAAACCAAAAAAAAAAAAAAAACAAGATTCATTGTTCAATTATTTTTTAAACACACTCACATGTGTTTTAGCGAAAAAAAAAATTAAAGGTACATACATTATACAATAGGGTATTCTACCCTTAATTTGTTTACATTCGAAACAAAACTCTCAAATTACAATATTCACCGAAAAATAAAACAATCAATAAAGATAATCATTGGTTGGTGTTGATGCAACAACATCACAAATTTGTTATTTTCAAGTTTCCATCGCAGCAAAATGCATTTTGATTTTTATGAAATTTGAAACCTCAGCATTTTCCTTTGGTTGTTTTTTTTTGTTGTTGTTGTTGTTTGCTTGCATGATGACAAACTCGAATTCAAACTGCATGATTGACATGTTTTCTTGTGCAATTTGTATGTACCTCTTGAGATTGACAATACTTTTGTCGTCAGCAAGCATTAAATCTCCAGGTATGAAACAATTATCTTTTCTTCTTTCGTATGACTTCGAGTAAAGACACCAGAGTGCCGATCTAATAGAGGGTTTTGCTAAGGAGGTATGAAGAGGAAAAAAATGATTATAATCATCTGAGTGTATGATTGCGCAAACGAGGGCAAGGAACGCAATTCGCGGTTTCTTCGAAGAAAGCCACAGAAATGTTCATTTCATTTCCACTATATGAGAGCTACGAACGAACTTTTTTTTTTACTAAAGAAGATATAATTTCATATAAAAATTGATTCTGATTATTTGTTCTATTCTCTTCTTTTAAATTGACTTCAGACATAGTTTATAATAATAATTGAGGACTCACCTATAAACGATGCCCAGAAATTAGAATACAAAATTGAGAACAGTGCTTGGTAATCCTTTTGTTGTGGAATCAGCATATAATTATTATTATGTATAATCTTGTAATCCAATTGAATCAGCTTCTATGAAACATAAACTGTTTCACTATACACTTGGGGCTTAACATTTAACAAGAAAAAACTCCAGATAGATAAGTATTTGAAACGCCCACTTTTTCAAAATTCAAAATGATAACACTTCAAGTGATAATCTTGCAACATTATTACTCCTTTTAATTACACAAAACAAAACAACTAAATGAAACATCAAACACTATCAACGATAAAAAAAAAATGTTTTGATAGGAAAAATTGCGCTTTCTCTTCTTGAGAATATTGCCAACGTGAATTTTTTTTCTTCAACACAAATATTAATAACCTCTCTTATAACAACATAATGTTTGGTGACGTTTTAAATAAAGTTTTGCATTTCGAAACGCGATAAAAGCGTTAAATCGCAGTTTGGAAGAAAGTTTAACTTTGCGTGTCGTATCAAATCGATCTTGATTATAATTCAAAATTACTGAATCTCCGATGTCAACAAAAAAGAAAAACTTGTAGATATCTTTTATATTTTTTTCTTCTATTCATCCAATGCTAATTTTGATTTCGTTAAATAAATAGTACAAAACGACGACGACGACGCGACTCCGTCAGATTTATTCTATATGACGTGTGCGATCACTTGCTTGCTTTACAGCGAACTGTCTTTCAATTTTCAAAACATCAGCAAACAGCCATCAAACTCATTTGATAGTACGCAATGTATCTTAAAAGAAAACCTAAAAAAAAAAACATAAAATACACGTTGAAGTAGAAAAGGCAAGGAAAGTATAGGGTAAAGCAAACGATCGTTCGTTTCGTTACTCGTTCACTGGATTGTTGTTTTGTTGGTGCGTTCGAAAACAGAGTAATATGAGCTCAGTTGCACGTGTACCGATTGGTTGGACTTTATTAACTAACTGCGGTGAATTTATAGGTTGTTGGTTTAACAACACAAAATAAGGCGAGTGGTTCTTATTTTATAAGAAAATGTATTTAGTATGCATTGAACGAGAAAAATACGATTTTCGTGATCTTCTTAAAGTAGTTATGTGACAGCTACAATTAATTTCGGTTTAAATTAAAAAATCATAAAAACCTCTCGAAAGTGTTAGAAAAAACTCTTGATGCCAAGTTTGAGAAAAGCCATTTCGAAACGTTGAGTTTTCAGAAATATATATCAATTAATATTTTTTTTATTTTAAAAATATATATTGACAATTTAAATACATAGGTATTATTCTGAAAATTCCTTAAAAAATTATCGCAATTAAAAGAATGGAGAAAATCGAAAAAAATGTTTTTGTTAGACCTTAATAATGCGCAGATTTTTATTTATAGGTAAATATAAAATTATGTTTTTCTAACAGTAAAGTAACTACTCTTATTTTGCTCCTTATTTTTTTTGTAGAACACAAAGTGCAATCAATTTCTCTTAAATCTTATGAGTATAGGATTTTTTTCAACTCCGGGATTTAAGCCCTCAATGTGGGATAGTCGAAATAAAAGTATGCAATCTAAAAGGTCAGTTATTTTGTCACAGAAGGTCAACTTATTGTAATAACTGCTCAGAAAAAGAAAATTTTGAATCAAAGGGGGTTTAAAAATAAATAATTAATTAAATTTTTCGATTCCCAAGTGAATTCCAGAAGTATAACTGCTGAAATGCTGATGTTGAGCATAAAACCAAAAAACACTTCGCGCATATAACTTAAAGAAACAAAAACTTAAAGAAAACTCGAGGAAAACATATAAGAAAACCAAAAACCGCTTGGAAATCCATAGTAAAAAGAAACTAATGAAAATACTACAATACTACAGAAACAGAGAACTCTGCTAGATCAGCAAAATAAAATCCAAATCCACTGTTATTGGCACATCGTCGTCGTCGCCGTCATACTCACACCAAAGCCAAACCAACTAGACTTGTTGTTTTGTTACCTTTTGTCTCTTATTACCTGACGACGACGACGACGGCTTGACGCTCTGTGCTCTGAGTGATTGTGGATTTTCTGAAACATCGCTCGATCAGCAAGATACACGGAAGTAGTTTCAAAATTCAAACACACTCCAAGAGCCAAGCCAAGATTTCAACTCCAATGCTCCTTCCATTCAGTCAGAGCACGAGAGAACGTTGCTTTCAGTTTTTTCATCATCGTCATTTACTTCATTCGCAAATAATATAAATACAAAAGATACAAATACAAACACTTAAAATTGTTTTGTGTGGGTGACACTTGTTGCACTTGTGTATACTTTGTAAACAACAATACTGGCGGCCATGTTTGTTTCCGAAGAGCAAAACCGCTTCGTTGTCATTTTATGCTGCCGCAGCCAAAGTTGATGTTGATTTTATTTAATATACATATTTGAGTTTTTTGTTGTTAGTGTTGCCAAAAACCACTTCCAATACCAATTAAGATTTACGATTCATGGTCAATAATAAAGCAGGCATCAGGGAACGGGGAATAGGCATTGAGTTACAAGCTGCGTCGCGGTTTCATTTTTTTTTTTTTTTGTGTCACTGTTGGATTTTTAAGTCAATAAAATTCTAGGATTCATGTTTCAGTTTAAATCCAAAGAAAAATAATATAATAATAGCGGATTTGTAAGATTTTTTTGTCGATTCTTTTTTTTTTTAATGGACGTTACACTTTTAACAGGCAGGTAAATATTTTTTTTGGCTTTCCAAAAGATACGACAGGTATTACCAGTTGGTTGGGTTTGGTTAGGTTTGATGTTTTGAATTATTCGATTTCCATGCGATGTTCTTCTTCGGTTGGCAAATTATCATGTGTATACTTCTAGGAAGTAATGAGGTTCTTCGCGACTGCCTCACATTGGCATCGCTGCTGATGCTAAGAGGGGAAACACTTTCTTGTCTTTTCTAGAGTGAAATTATTGTAATTACCTATGTACCTACTCTGACTCCCCAACTATATTTAATGGTAAAACGGTGAAGAGTAGGTGTTTAAAGACTAGTTCTATTGAACACGGAAGAGATTTTGATGGAACTTAGCAAAGTACGGTAGGTAAGGTAGGTATATATAATATGTATACCTACCTTAAAGGATTTCAATTCCACAAAAAAATGTTTTATTATTTTTTTTTTTGTAAATTAAATAGAGATTCCAGTATTGAATAATAGAAAGCTATAATCTCTAGTTAAGAGGGTTTTTGATATTATAGAATAGTTAGGTAGATAATTATGACGTTTATAAAGACTTTCCATCAATCGGGCGGTTAGATTTAAATATTAAACTAAACAAGTTGTGGGGAGAAATGTATCAACGATTTTTTTATTTTATTTGAAATGTGCATCAATGACATAATTTGATTGTGGAATATGACAAATCGTTCATATGCATTTGCGATGACTCCATGGCGCATAGATCAGGGTGAATTTGAGCGGTGGCACGGGTTAAGTTGACTTTGAGGATACCGGTCTATTGGCATTGAGCTGCAAATTATCCAGCGGCTCTATTGGCAATATTTGAGAAAATAAATTCCTTGTCTCTTTGCCATATTGGCATTGGCTTCAATGGGCACGCTTTTGCAATGGCAATGTGTCGTAGCGGCAGCCACTGGTAATCATATACATACATAACATCAGAATGGCTCTACTTAAAATACTTAGTAGTTTTCCTGTTTTAATATTAATGTCAATCATACATCATATTATTATTATTCGTAGAATGAAACTGATAAGTTCATTCTTTTTGTCACTGGATTTTGATATTTCCATATTTGTCTCTACTAGCTGAACTATTAACAGGCAATGTTAATATTTCTCGGTAAATGAAAACTGAGAAACTGATGATTGGAAATTTCAGTACATCTGTCTGTTTAGCTACAGCCTAAAGGATAGGATAGTGTTTTTTTTTACACTTTCCTGAAACTTTTTGTCACTTCTTAGTACCAGAAATAACGGTATTACCATTCAAAATTTTTATTTTAAGTATTTTTATCTAGAAGTTTTAAACAAAATTTATTCTTATAACAAGAAACAACGGTGCAACTGTTTAAAATTCGCTTAAGTAAAATATTATATTTCTCAAAAAAAAAAAAGTCTCAAAGAAATTCTCCGCTGCTCTTCCGATGATGACGTCTTCGTCGGCCTATGCTTATGGATGAATAACCCATTTATTTTACGGAATTCCAACTTTTAGATTTCTTTACACCAGTCTCCAAAGACCGCTGATTAATTGGTTTAAATTTAATACGATTTATTAATTTTCTGACAAAACATCAAGCATTAACCCGGTCCAAACTTTCAATATAACTATTCATTTATATTCATTTTGTGCTAAGGTCCCACAGACTGACGCCCTTTTGCATTAAATCCATCGTATTATTCTACAATTTTATCAAACAACTTTTCCCTTACGTTTTTCGATTTATTACTAGAATATTAAAATGAGTCTATCAACACTTGATTAGTTGAATTGGTATTTGCATAATTTAAAGAAATTACCTACATAGCTAAAGGTAATTAATTTAAGAACACATTTTCTTCTAACACGACTAGAAAATTAAAAGTCTATATACTTATACATTATACCTATAGAAAGATTTAATCTGTATAAAACAATAATAATTTATATCAATGCAAGTTCTTCAAAATCAGTCATTGTGGTTAATTTTATGAGAAACAAAATGAGCTGCAGGTGCCCTTTGAATTTAAATCCAATATTAAATCTTAGCAAGTGAATATGCATATATTTTAAATAAAAAGCTTTTCTTGTAAAAGCCGGGCTTAGCCAATTAATTGTGATGTGCTCTTCAACGTAATTTTATTACAGAGGTAAACCATTATTTTAAAGAACTCTATATAGGTTCAGGGGATTTGCATACAAATGCGCGCATTATTTTCCATCCAGTAATCCATGAGAGCCCAAAGAACATAAAATTAATGTGAATATATAGATATACAAACTCAATCTTGTCGCCACTCATCATTCATTTAAAGTTGAAGCTTTAAGAATGATATTCTGTCCATGTTGCATAAAATAAAAACAACGCTAAAGAACTATGAAACTTAATACGCACTACATCAGCCTCATAGTATTTGTGGTTAGCTTTTCATAGGGAAGAATAATTATTGTAGGAACACATTTCTCAGTCGCACAATATAAGATGAGAAAATTGCCACAATCTTAGTATATTCAAATATATATGTATAGCAGCTGCAAGATGCTGTGCAATGAAATTCCTAAAAGCAATCGAACCAAGCTTGGTGACGGTTTTGAGTTGCACATGCACATATACAGGAACATATTATTGTGTATAAAATTATTATCACATTGCCCACACATCACATGTAGAAGAAGTCAAAGACCAGGCGGCGATATCTGTTGGGCATGGGCATGCTTCCTGGGTGATGTAATTGGAACTTCTTCAACATCCACCTACAAGTTATGAAAAAAGATATGTTACACTTCGAAAAATGCCAGGTATGTAGGTGCGATTCTTTAAAGACTTTTAAATAAAATGATGATTTAAGTTAAAGAACTTTTGAAAGAAGGATTTGAAAAGAAAATTACATAAACAGTTTCAAAACGGTGCTTTATTATAATGACGCTCTATTCAGCATTAAAGAGCTGTCGTACAGCTAACATTTAATTACTTCTTATCCGAGTTGTTTCATGGTTGATTTTTATTTTAGTTAAACGGTTATGATTTTCCAAATCAGTAAATTAAACAAAAAAAGCCAAATTTCGAAAAAATTCTGACGAAGTTGAATAAGTATTTCCTAAAAAGTGTTGAGTTTCAGTTTTATCTAAATATCTTGAAAACTATCAGTTTCTTTGAAAAAATATGATGATAAAAATCGTAGCAACTTTATCAATTGTGCACAAAGAATATTTTAACACTTTTTTTGTAGGACCAATAGATTTGCACAAACCTTACCAAACTATCAGCTTTTTTTTGTGTTTTAATGTATATGATTTACAAAAATCCATTATTTTAAAATTCATAACTTGCAGAGGCAACTGTTAGCTCATCTTAGAATGACAACTTGAATCTATCAAAAGAATCAAATCTATAAATCAACTCACTCTGAATTAAAACAGGAACTCAGCCACAAGCCTTGATTAAAATTCTAACATAATCCCAAGTCAATCAGCTATAGGACAGGAAAACAAACAGAACAGCAATCACTTCATCCGGTGACGGTGATTCAATTATTTTGTCGCAGCGATCAATTCAATTGCGCGGTGCAGTATCTATTTCAATTTAAAATCAGTTACATAGACTGTCGTTACCTTTATTTTTATTGAGCTCGCGCCGTTGTGTTATTTAACATCAATACTCGATATAAAGCTATAAAATTTATTGGGTAAATTTATTTCTCCGCATGATCGCAGCGTAACGGCAGCATAGGTATAATATTAAACTATAGCAAGCGATTGATGACGACGTTGACGCGACGGATCAGCCAAGGCCTAAAGGCTCGTGCAACAAAGGTGTGACACATAGTGTGTCACAATTATTTGTTTTTGTATTATTCATTACCGTTGGGGGTTTCTGGCTATAATATAGAGTGTTGTTTGGTTGATTCCTTTTTATGTGATGTAAATCGAATTATAACCCTGAAAAATGGGCGTGCACTTTGAAACGATCTAATTTTTTTTCAATCAGGATCGGGTGAGTATCTATAAAGTCAAACAATAAAAGACAATAAATAAATGTTAGTCTAGGTTGCACTTAATTGCCCTCATGAACAAAAGTTATGAAATACAGGATTAATTATTTTTAGACGTGTTTTGCGATCTGCAGAGAGTTAAAAATACTATGAGTTAGGACATTTATTAATTTGCATAAAACCTAGGTTCAGATCACGTAAGATAAATAATATCCATAGATCAAAAAAATATCATTATATGGTGATAGCTGTCTCTATTAAATAGCAACGGAAAGATTCAGAGAATAATAGTCGAAACGACAAGCGTTTAATCGACCGATCGTTTTAGTCTCATGACACTATTTCGTGTTGAAAATGTATCCACTAAAGTTTCTTAATTTCAACACATTTATATTTTATACAAAATGTTAGGTGAACACAGACTTGGCTACTTAGATTTTTGAATCACATAAATGTACATATGTAATTATGTAGATTAAAACAAGAGAAGTGAAATTTGATACATACAATATTGAATTAGCTGATTGTTTTCTTTTCATTTTTGTTTTCATTGATTTTTAACATATCTACTCGTTAGTACTGTGGTGTGGTTTTTATTAAAAATCAATACTTTAAACAAATATTATTATCAACATGATGTACAATAGGTCTACACCTATTTAAATTCTTTGTGATTAAGTCTGAGTCGTGATTGTGCTTTTGGACCTAAAGCCTATTTAAATAACAATAAATTATACATATGCCAAAAAGTCACCAATATTAAAAAGATACATAAATCTGTAATGTTTTAATTAAAAATTTTAACAATTTTTTGAAGTACATACCTACAAAATCAAAATTGAATTATTTTTCTTGTGTCAAATGCGCAGTGAGTTTAAATTCAATAACAAAAATATAACGATAAAAAATAACTCACGCAATTTTACAAAAAAGAGATTTTGCCTCTTTTTTTCCAAGCAGCAATAGAATTTGCAAAAAACTTGCGCAAACGTTAAAGTACCTATAAGGTTTTTTATGTTTTAAAATAAAGAGATTTTCGACCACTGTGCGCTGCTGGTGTAAACAAAATTCAGTTAAATCATTATTTTTATTTTCGTGAGGTTTTTATTATAGAAAATATTAATACCTCAAATAAATAATATTAATTGATTTATAGGCATATAAAAAGAAATAATCGTTATCTCTTTTATCCACACAAATGCAAAGACATTTCAAAAATATTTTTTTTTTAACTAATTAAATCCGTTTTTTTTTAAATCACGAAGCGCAAAAGCGATGTTGTTTTCAAAGTTGCTTTAGTAATTCAGACATCGTTCGATCGAGACACAGAAACGTCAAAGCGCAATTATTTTGTCGCTTCTGCAACGAACAAAGTGATACTGATCACAGTTTTAAAATCTTCTTGCTAATTTTATACTTCTCCACAAAAATCGAAGCGTTCTATATTCTTATTTTTATTCCGATTTGGTCTTCATTATTATAGAACACAAAATAAAAAAAACAAAAAAGTTTAGCGGTGGCGTTGCATTTAACAGAAAAAATTATTTTTATTAACTAATTAATACTTTCAGCTCATCGGAATTCTTTCGATGCTTTGCTTTTTTTGTCTAAATCCATTCAAATTTATACATAGAATTTCGTGAATTGTTCATGTCCTGAGTAATTCTTGAAACGTTACTTTTAAGACATCAGTATATCCAATTAAATTGTTAAACTATTGCAGTAGACGTTACTTTACATAAAGTCTACTTCTTTTTTGATAAAAAAAAAATAAATAAATAAAAAATGAGAATTTATTTGTATACCTTAGTTTAACGATTCACCACTGTCAAAGGAACGTTTTTCACCAATGAATAATTTTTTTTCACCATTTTCACCTTACCTTTTAATAATTTTGGTAGCAAAAAAATAAATTACCAACACGAATGAGCACCAAGTATTTTGGTTTGTGTCTTAGCTACCCTATATAATTGGTATAATGTGTTCGTCTAATAATAACTAGTATAATAATTCTCTATATGAAATGTAGATAGCCAATTTTTATTTAAAAAAAAAAAAAAACGAACACTTAAAAGTATATTAATACATTTTTGCAAAAGAAATAATAATTATAAACAACCTTGAAAAGATTTTTCTTAAATTTATTTTAAGTAGGAAAAACATTACAAATGTTTATTAAATATATATATATCAGGATTTATTTGACTTTCATGGACTTTCAGACCAATTATCCCATTCTTGAATCTCTCCATAAATTGGCAATCCAGGACTTATTGTCTGCGATACTTGACAAGCACCAAGCAATTTAAATCTAGTACCTAATTCGCCTAAAGCAACACCGCATTGTAAAAGTTTCTTTGCAGCATTTAAAGCTTTTCGTGTTGGAAGTTTATCTATAAGAAATTAATTAATTTTCTTTAATGTACTCTGAAAACTTGTAAAATTTCATATGTTTTTTGTTTATACTTGTAAAATCTCCAATAAATGCAATTCCAGTACCATTACGATTATAGCCGTAAGTATGAGCACCTATTTTGTGCCATCCACATCCTTCATAGACAATTCCATCATTTCCAATTAAGAAACTAAAAAAAAAAAACAATTATGAATAATCAACAAGTGTATTATATCGGGTTTTTCAATAAAAGCGCTACAAAAGTTTTTTTAAATAAAACAAAAACCAATTGGTGCCAAAAATATTCGGTTATCATTGAACGGTAGCGATCCCCATTCACAGTAACGTGCCGGCCTTGATCATCACGGAAGAAGTACGGCCCAATGACGCCGCCGGCCCATAAACCACACCAAACCGTAATTTTTGCAATGTAATTCGGGATGCAATGATGACTCATGGAGTACGTGTGGATTGCTGCCTGACCAATACCGCATATTTTGTTTATTGACGAAGCCATTCAGCCAGAAATGAGCCTCATCGCTGAAGATGATTTTTCGATGAAAATCCGCTCTTAACGTTGAGGCCACTGACTCCGAATTTCGGTAGTAAATTTTAATAATTTCGACTCGTTGTTGGCTCGTATATCTTTCCATCATGAAATGGCAAACCTTACTAAAGAGAAATTTCAAAAGAGCGGCAAGAAATATGGCGTCGTTTGCTATCCCTGTTGCTCTACTTTTGTAGCGTCCCTGTTGAAAAACCCTTTACAAAATTTTAATTAAAAAAAAAGAAGACTGCAATTTTATGGCAAGTTATGGATTCGTAAAAAAAAAACGAACTCGAGATTTTGATCAAATTTTACATTAAAATAAAAAGTGGGTCTCGCAATTCTGTCTGTCTGTCCTTTCGGCTGCAGCCTAAACGAGTGGATCGATTTTCTTTCTTGGGCATTTCCCCGACACGTTTTTTTCATTTTATTTTTTAGACCAAAAATAAGTGCACCTGCCATACAAATTTTTTTTTTTAACATAATTATGGAAAATCTTATTTTTCTCAAAATCGTGCCTATAACTTTTTTTTTATTTATAATTTTTTTCTAAACGCTACCATTTCACAAAAAATATTTTGAAAAAATGGTTATAAACGGTAGGTACCTCCCATAGAACTTTTTTTTTTATTTTCGATTTTCTCAAAAAGGAATTAACTTTATTGACCAATTTTTTATAGAAAATCTTTAAAAAAATTTTAAAATTATTGTATACCAAAATGTTCAATTCTTTTTTTTTATTCTTAAAAAAATTCAACATTCTTTTTGAGAACTTAATAATTCAAAAATGACTTGGTGGATTTTTGTTAAACTTGGCATTAAGCTGATTTTTTTTTTTTTAAATTATCTATCAGATTTTAAAGAAAAATTATTCTTATGACCAAAAATAACGCGTTCCGGTAAGGAAAATCTCATTTTTCTAAAAAACGGGTCCTACGATTTCGATTAAAATTTTCATGTGAACTAATATTAGTACGATCTACGATATTATTTGAAAAAAAAATTATCTAGCGATTAAAAATCATACCTCTCATAGAACCATTTTTTTGTTCTCGACAAAAAATATGTTATACACTTTTTATTGACCGATAAACTACCACTCGGGCTGACCCGGGACCAAACTTAAAATCTATACGAGATTCAGGAAATATTTTTTAAGACTGATTATTTGACTTCACTCCAATTTTTCAGAAGTTTTTTTCTCTTTTTTTGTACAAATTGTTACCTAAATATAAACATATCTTTAAAGCTCCATGAAATCTTATTTCAAAAATTATTTGCAGAAAAACAAAAATTAATACTTAATAACATCGAGTAAATCATAAATTTAAACAAAAATATTTATGACCCTTGACCCTATTTAAATTTACTTGTTTTGCACATTAAGTACATTTATGTGTTCAAATTATACCAAACTTTATTATCTCGATTTAAATATAATCAAATTGCAATTGAACTTTCACCTCTTTGCAATTAAACTCGTATAATCAGAATGAAACAAATAAGTAAAATGATATTTGATTGATTATACTCCGAGTACAGACATCATCAATTTAGGTAAACAGAAGATCAATCCTCAAAATAATTCATTAGGAAAACTTACTTGTATCCAATATCATCATAACCTAAATTTATGTGATAGCTCTGAATATTTTGTATGATGGTTGCACATTCTGCAAGGGAATCGCACGTCTGGCTAACAGTGTGATGAATGATAACATATTGAACAGGAATTGTTTGATAGTCAATTTTTTTAGCTACAGCCCCACTCCATTGCCGCTTAGACTTGATCGTTGGACAATCTGCAGATATAAGTTGAACAGAAATAGTGTCTGGATTTTAGGTTTATATGCTTTGCTATTTTTGTTTCGTCGGACCTTTGTTCTTTTCACTCCCGACATCACAAATGATTACAGCAAATATTACAATACATAAGAAAATCTTCATTATAACAAGCTCGGATTTGAAATGCGTACAGTTGGCTCACAATGCTCAGTAAGACTGATTAATAAATAAATCCTCATCAGGTTAACTATATCGAACTGATAATAATAAAAATAAAAATAATTAACATTTTCTGAGGGGGATTTTTTTTTTGCAAACTTTTTTGGTTTTATTTCTTGAGGTAATTTGTGTTTGTTTTTTTTTTTTTTTTTTTTGCCCCATGAACTGTTCATCATTATTTAAATAATTTTGCATCTAATAAATTTGATTATCAATAGCTTTACTATGACTAAGCTAAACATGTTTAAGATTTTGTTGATTTTCATGCTTTCGTTTCAAGATTCTTTAATTTAAAAGCATCGTCATAAAATTCAAGCTAGACATTAATGTTTATTTTAGCCAAAATAAACTCAACACAAATATTCCAACACAATGAATTCCTTATAGTTTAAACATTTCCAATGAAAAATGATGAAGAATAAGGCCGAGTATGCATCCAGATATTAGCTGATGATCTTTATGAGTTACGATTACTTAGCGTGGATACTAAATTTATAATAATACAAAAAAATTTAAAACATTTTCACAACTTGACTTAAAATTTAACAAAAATGTTCCACATACGCCACCCCATACCTTTTGTAAAACAGTAACACAAGGATTATAAATATAAAAAAAGATGCAGTGCAGTAAAACCCGCGGAGAAAAATTTAAGAAAAAGAATGCACCCACTGGAACACCCACTTTTTATATCTTCGTGCCAGAATTTTGATATTTGTTGGAATTCTTAAAAGCTACACTTGCATTAAGTGTAAGCAGCTTCTACTATATTTTGTATTTCAAGATAGCTCAGTCTATTGTTTTATAATAATTTTTGTTTTGACTATAGAAAATAATTTTTCATTCTATTTTTATGTTTCCAATGAACAACATGTTCTCATTCAATAAATAATTAAATATTATCTGGACTGCATTGATTTAATTAATCATTGGTATTACAACAATATTATATATAAAGATAGAACTGAAAGAACTTACAAATGAACAACTAAAAAATTAAAGTTTTTCAAAAAAAGGCAAAGAAAACTATGATGAACCAAGGTGTAAAATATAATTGGCGGGGCAGTAAGGAAGCGTCACTCAACCACTTCTCAACTTTTTGTTCGCTTTAAATTAAAAACTCTGAAACTTTAATCCAAATGTTTGGGCCGTTTCGGAAAACCCAACAATATATCGTTTAAAGTACCTAATAAAAATGCCAGCAATTTCAGATAATGACAATAAGTTATTGGACACCACGCCCTTAAAAGAAAAAATAATAAATAATAAATAAATAAATTCTTTTATGACTCTACAATGATTTTCGAATGTTGGATTTATTGCCAAAAAACGAACTAATTTTACTCTTCGGCAAGGGGTAAGAGGTCAGAAAATGTCAAAAATTCGATACTTGTATTAGAAACTCACTTGGAAAATTTCAGCGTTCCAGTATTTTTTTTTTTTTCAATTTACCAGTATTTATTAGTTTTTAACAAATTGAGTTTCTGACATCAAAATTAATAGGGTGAAGTTATTTCACGGGGACTAACCCCATAGAAACTAACACTTACCCTAATGAGCAAGTTAAAATTGTAATACCTCATAAAATATGGCAGTGAATCATAGGATTCCACATAGATAATATAATTCACTTTGAGTATGTCTTCTTGGCAGGGGTCATTAGGACCATTGTCACCATCATTTTGTTAAAGTTAAGCATGGATCCTACTTCCTTTAATATCTGGTAATACTTGTAATTTCCGAACAAACTTTATCATTTGTCCAACATAAAACACATTTTAAATTGTTTGCTTCATATTTTTATATTAACTTAGTTACTTATTTTGTTTTAGACAGGTGGGGATCCCAATTATTCCACTCTTGAATCTCCCCAAAAATTGGAAATCCAGGACTTATTGTATTAGATACTTGACGAGCAGCAAGTAGTTTATAATTTGGTGTGAGCATAAATAAGTTAACACCACATCGAAGAAGATGTTTTAATGCATTAAATGCTATTTGTGTGGGTAGTTTACCTGAAAATATTAATTACAAAAAGCATGTAAAATTATTATTTACAATGGTTAAAAAATATAAAATATTTTTTTTTTTCATCTATACGAGTGAGTAAGAAAAAAACAATGAATAATTCAAACTGACATCGCTTCGTTGAAGACAAATTCGTAAATTGCATTTTTTTTTATGTTGCATAGCTGGGTATTGTTAGAACTGTCAGATGGTTGTCAGACTTGTTCAAAATATGCTACAAGAACTTTTTTTTGAATTTTAATTGTAGTCATTTAAACTTAATTAATTTTACATTTATTAGGTATTTTATTTAATTATTGTTTAAATTTGTTGTCCTTGAAAAATGTCAACTTACTTGTAAAATTTCCAATAAATGCTATACCAATACCATTACGATTGTAACCGTAAGTATGATTTCCTATTGTATTCCAACCACGTCCTTCGTAAACTAACCCATCGTTTCCAATCATGAAACTTTATAATTAAAAAAAAATAAAAATTCTTTAATAAAATATTTTTAAAATATTAATAAAATATTTAGCTAATAATAGCACTTGCGACAGTTTTGTTTTCTTTTTTCAAAATCAGGAATCGATTTCAAAACAATTATAGTAAACTCAGATATAAGAAAAATTGGCGTGGTAGTGGGCGGATTTCCAAAGAAATAACATAATGTCATATTTTAAGTTCAAAGTAGCTTTCAAAATCGAGTTTTATATAAATTAAGAGTTTAGTTTTCAGCGTCATCTATTAGAAATAACTTAACCATTGATTTACGTGCACTTTTTGATTCATATAACAAATATTTTCCCATGTTCTACATTTGAAATGAAATTCAACTGAAATTGATTTTCAATTTCACTCGAAATGAAATTTTATTTTCTACAATTTACAATTTCATTTTCGAAAATTTCGAAATTACATGGAACTCTCAAAATTGAATGTGTATTCGTTTCGAATTACGCAGTGGATGAAAATGGATGCAATATTATTTCTTTTTTTTAAGGGAATAATAGAAAATAAAGAAAAAATGTACCAATAAGGCCATAGCGTGAATACCTAACTAGTTATGAATAATTTTTCTTATGAATAGTTTATTTTTATTTTTGTAGGTATGTTCTTATTTTGTCTACTAAAATATTTATTAATTATAATACAAAAAAGAACAAAAAATAATGTTCTCACATTTTTCACCAAAAAATACAAAAATAAACGTAACTGCAATAATTCCACAAATAATTCACAAAGCATAAACAAAGTGGATGAAATACGTTCAGAAAATGTATTTAACCGAAATCCAGAATATTTTCATTTTCGAAATTTCAATTAACAATTAGCATTTCTAACGAATTGCAAAACACCTAAACATACCTCTATTATATGTTAATTTAAATCAAGTGTAATGCAGAAAATATGCGTTTCGTTTAATAAAATATTTGTACCAACTAACCGATTTAAAGTTAATTCGAATTTTTTCAGATATCTAAACATTTGAATTAAATAGTAAACTTACTTGTATGCAATGTCATCGAATTTCCGGTTAGATATGTGATAATTTTGTATATTTTGTAAGACAGTTGCACATTCCCCAAAAGAATCACATTCTTTAGATACCGTGTGATGAATAATCACATTTTGAACAGGCATCGTTTGATTGATAACTCTATTAGCTGAGACACCTTCCCATTGTGGTTTCGATTTTATTCTCGGACAATCTGGCAAAAGAAATAAGCGGAAATTAGATTTGTGTTCATGTGATTTTTGATATGTTGATATTAAAATTATTTATTATGCTTTCAACACAGACAATTGATACGAATAAAGTAGAAAATACTATGAATA
This sequence comes from Epistrophe eligans, assembly GCA_951394125.1. Lineage (NCBI taxonomy): Eukaryota > Metazoa > Arthropoda > Insecta > Diptera > Syrphidae > Epistrophe > Epistrophe eligans. Next base: position 106,170,997 of record OX596029.1, on the reverse strand, counting down.
TTTTCATGATGGCATAGATTACGTTCAACCGACTCACAATACTCAATAAGACTGAATTAAATTTACCCCATTTTACAGATAAATTAATCTCAAATGTGTATGGGGATTTTTTGCCAGATCCGATAAGTCGTTTAATATATATTGTCGATTTTTAATGCGATATAGATTTACTGTCTTGTTTTTTGGCTTCACCAAAAGGTTATGATCTAAAGCTTGGAATCAATAAATCTTATCCTCCTTCTTGAAGGGATTCCCAATTTCGATTGCAATGTAATAATTACACATGTAAGTTTTACTTTTGACTAAACGTAAGTCTACAGAAGTGACTAAAAGCTAAATTGCATTCAAAAAACAAATATGTACTTACATTAGCGACGACACACGTCTGCTTGCGAACATTTTTTACAAAAACTGTGTTTTGTACTTAAAAATAAAATATGTATCTATCATTTCTTTGAAAAATCTGTAGCAGCTCCTGAAAGAAGAGGTTTGTTCCTGTATTGTTCCAAATGTGAGTTTATTGTAGTAAGCCTTTAAAGTGATTTTATGAACTTACAGTTTAAAAATTTACCCGATTTGCCATTCCAGCATAGTTGAGGAACATTAGAAATGAAAAAAGCACATATGTATTTATGTATGTATGTACATTGAATGTCAAATTTAAATGTTGAGCAACTTTTCTGAACATAGGTACCAACATCATAACTTTCCTAAAAAGGGTCAAATACATGTGGTTTAAAAAATTATTGTTTTGTATTAAATTTTTGTAAGGTTTTTCATATAAGTATAGTTTTATGTGACTGTGCAATGATATAATAAAAAAAATGTAGTCCGATATTCTAGCTAAATTTTAAGACCTTAAACCGAAGTTATAAGCAAGCCAAACCAAACACAATGTATCTTAACAATTATTATACCGACTACAAATTTAGGTACATATGAATATTTAGCTTTTTTTTCCGACGCGAAGCAAATTTGCCACGATTGTGGTTTTTTATTACACAAACTCCGCCGCCACCGGTTATAGAATACTATATTCCTCTCGCCAATTGGTGGTTGAAAGTATTTTAATGCTTTTTTGTTTTTATCAACTTCCTCATTGAATTAAATTATCTGTCCGATATTTATTTTCATGTTTTTAGTATAAAGTTTTGAATGATTTTGAAAATTTTTGTTTGCTCTAACACGCCAGTCATTTTTCCTTTAATTATATACCTTAATATTGAAAATCGGATAATTGGATCGAAAGATATAAGCATTTAAGTAAACGCAAATCGGGTATTTTTCAGATTTCGCAAAAATCATAATCAGAAACATACCCATTTTTTTTACTACGAACATTTCTCCTTTTTTTCTGTCCGCTTTATCATCGTCTTCGTATTTTGTTTCCTCAGACTAGTAAGAACAAAGCATGAACGAAATAATTTTGTTTATTTTGTTTATTTTGATTATTTTGTTTATTTTGTTTATTCCCCTCACGTTTCACCCCCCTTTGCCTACTAGGCGTTTCATATTTTTGAAATTCTGTTGATTTTTTTACATTGTATGCCTCCGTTTAAACATTTCTAATGTTAAAATACTTTCATAAGTTCAATTTTATATGATTTTGAGTTTAGGCATCTAAAGAACTTTTTTTTAACGATAAAATAAATCGGAGTCAAACTTTTACCGCCTTATTATCCATTCGATTAATCCAGATTAAAACCTAAACCCGAATGTAAATTAATTTAAATACTATTAATTTACATCTGGATTTTAACCAGATTTAAGTTTAAAACTGGATTAACCGAGTGAACAATATGGCAGTTAGTGTTCACATTTAACAACTGACAAAATAGGTCTGTTTCTTTACTGTTTATAGGAAACGTTTGGAAAAAAGTTCGGGAAAAAGTTTGGGCTGGAGCTTTTTGATGTTGTTGTTGTAATTTTTGACCAGAAATGGAAAGTAAAGAAACGCATTTGGGATGTTTCTGTTTTGTGCCAGAAAAAAGTAAAGAAACACATTTTGGGTAGATTTGGGATATGTTGGGATCCCGCGGGCGAGTAAAGAAACAGACCTAATTCTGTACTCGATTTTTGGTTGTTTTCTCTATGCGAAACTGACTCATGAAATGACAAATTTCACTAAAGTTGAATAATAAGCATTTAGCTATTGTTTGATATAGGTAAATTCTTGAGATTTCAGTTAAGCTGAATTTGCCTTATTTCAGATTTGATATTTTTTCTATTTTCACTCGCACGCTGCAAAAATAACATTTGAACATCTCTTTCCTCTGTTTCTACTTTTTCGTTGGCACTTAAATACTACATAATCAAATCTTTTTCATTTAAAAACATACTTAATAAGAAATATTATTATTATTATTATTATTATTATTTATTATTTCTTACATAAATGTAAAGATTAATATTATATTTACAGCTTGAGCGTCTTGGGCTTTCTGCTGAGATTTTACAAAAAACGGGTACTTAGATTGTATTAATTAATTTATAAGTATAATAGATATAATATAAATTACAATATATTGCTTAGTTCTTAATTATTTAAAAATATGTATAATAACAAATAATTGTGGTGTAAAATATTGTGTAGGATATGGAAGGGGAGGGGTGGTGGGTGATGCACGGAAAAATAATTTATCATTTCTCCAGGCATCACCAACCACCCCTCCCCATCCCACGGAAAAGTGTTTATTTAAATTTTACTGTCTAGTTTCAGTATTTCTAAAGTTTTGTAAACATTTTTAATGTTCTGTTCAGATGGAACTGCAAGAAGGTTTGATAGTTTCTGATTAAATAAAAAAAAGGTAATATTGTTGATTTTACTGCAACCCGAAGTTAGATGTGTGATTGATAGTGTTTCATTTGTTTGGCAAAAGTGGCAAATCGGAGGTGGATCTTTACTGAGTATATGACCGTGTGTTAAATTTGTGTGTCCAAGGCGTAGCCTTGAAAAGCACCTGTTCATCTTGGTGTTGGTAGAAGTAGGGTAAAGAGCTTGTGCGCCTTCTGGGTTGATTGATGTATAGTAGTGTGTGTAGGTGTTCCAAGCTTCTGCTTTTTTATTTTTCCAGTGTGTCGTTATCAGCTTTTTAAGATCACTTTTAGAGGGCCGGTATTGTTTGATCTCTGCATGAGAGTTGATGGAAATTGCTTTTGCTTGGATGTCTGCTGCTTCGTTACCTTTTATTCCAATATGTGCGGGAACCCATGCCAGCATTATTTTATCTCCCAGGGAAATGATGTTGTCTCGGATGTTATTGATAACTGGGGCACGATGTTTGTTGTTGGCCAGAGCTTTGAGCGATGAGAGGCTGTCAGTACATATTAAGGTTCTTTTATTTGACTTAACGGCAAGTTGTGTAGCTTTGAATATAGCCAAGGACTCTATTGAAAAGATGGAAAAAATTGGTGAAATCCTTTCAGCGCATACAAGCGCTCCGCCGTTGTTGACAATAGCCAATCCTGCTCCATTGTCGTTTTTGGAACCATCGGTATATAAAATATTCCAAGTATTTATGGGAAAGTTACTTAGCAGCTCGTGGAAGTTTTGGATGAAGACTTCTTTGGAAGACTTATCTTTTGAGTACTTAGATAAGCTGATGTTAATAGCTTCTGGAGGGCAAAGCCAAGGCGGGTATTTTTCAACTGCTAAACTCTTAACATTTGGGCAAAGATCAATGTGGTTGGCAAAAGACAGGGCATTGAATAAAGTCGATGGCTGTTTAGGGATTTTTTTTCTTTTCAGTATTTTGGAAGCGTCATTATGAATAGGGGAGCAAAACGAACCGCAGATTTTTGGGATAAGAAGGGATGTTAAGATGTCTCGCCGTTCTTCGATTGTTGAGAAACCACCTTCAGTCATCAGATTTTTAATTGGTGTTGTTTTGAAAGCTCTAAAAGATGATCTTACAGCTGCGTTGTACGAAGGTTGGAGAAGTTTTAAGTTTGATATGGCACATTTTCCAAATATTACCAATCCGTAATCAATCTTTGATAATAGAATTAGCTTAGTTATGTGGATAAGAGTGTTAGTATGTACATAGCTATGTTTCGATGATAAATATCTTATTATGTTAAGTCTAGATACAAGCTTATTCTTTAATTCGAGGCAATGGTTTTTAAAAGTAAACTTTTTATCGAATATTACTCCTAGAATATTTAAACTAGTTACATTTTCTATATTAATGTTATTGAAATAAATACTGAAACTAGAGCAATTATTTTTTCTGCAAATGTGCAGATGTTTGTTTTTGCTTGCAGATAATAATGCACCTGATTGAATACTCCAATTATCAATTTCATCTAATACTAAATGAAATTGATTTTGGGTACGGTTTAAATCGTTACATTTAGACAATAAATACAAATCATCTGCGTAAAGGGAGTGATTGATATTTTTGTATCTGCTAATAATTTCGCTTAATTCATTGTATGCGATAATAAAAAGGATTACCGAAAGTGGTGATCCCTGAGGTATCCCGTTTTTTAAGTTATGAATGTTTGAGAATGAGTTGTTTACTTTGGATCTAAATTTACGGTTGTAAAGGAAAGATTTTATGAACTTATACATTTTTGGTCCGATGTTCCAGCTTAGTAATTTGTTTAATATAACGTGAATACCGATTCGATCAAAGGCTTTTTCAAAGTCTAGGGATATAATGGATACATGATTTTTGCTAGAAAGAGCTGATGAGATAAATTCATCGATGTGTAATAGGGAGTCTATGGTGCTGCGACCATGTTTGAAAGCGACTTGATTTAAGTCAATAAAATTCTCTCTTTCAATGTACCAAAGCAGTCTTTTGGAAATAATTTTTTCCAAGAGTTTGCTGATACAGGGTAGTAATGAGATAGGTCGGTAGCTTTTAGTACATGTTAACGGTTTTTTTGGTTTGGGGATTGGGACTATGGTTGCGGTTTTCCATGTTTGGGGTATTGTGCCCTGGTCGAAGATATTGTTAAACAGAGATAGAATACGCTTTTTCACTTGGAAATGTGCATTTATAAGAAACGGATATGAAATTCGATCATAACCCGGAGTTTTTCCTTTGACGGAACTCAAACAGCTTTCAAATTCGACAATGTTAATTGGTAGTTCAATAAGTTTTGCAGATTTTGAGGGATTAAAATCAATGTTATTTCTTGTTAAAGCGAGGTATTTGGATTCACAGAATGGGACAGAGAAGTTGGAGTCGCTGGAGTAGGCTGACCAACATTCGGCAAAATAATTGGCGATTTTATATGGTTCAGTTATAGTTTCAAAATCTGTATGGATAACTTTAATGAGAGGGGATGAGTAAACACCTGTCAACGTTTTAATATCGGTCCAGATTTTCTTACATGTCGTGTTTGGATTTAACTTAGCTGTGAAAGTTCGAAAGCTTTCTTTTTTGGACTCTTTAGCTACCCTGCGGAATTGTGCATTGGCTTTGCGATAGTTAATGAGATTAATATCATTTGGATGTTTTTTAAATAATCTCCACAAACGTTGTTTATTGTTTCTCAGAGCGGCAATTTCAGGCGTCCACCAAGGGACAATTGATTTAAGCGGGGTGTACTTTGTTTGTGGGATAGAAGTATTGGCGGCATATCGCAAACCTTTTGTTATTTTTGCTGCTTCTTGATTAATATTAGTAGATTGTGGGTTTCTATTAAAATATTCTAGCGAACTGGATTGAAATTGCGTCCAATCTGCACGATCAGTTATGAATTTGGGAGTTGGTGTGGAGGGCTGGTTATGTTTTCCGAGACATACGTTAGTGATTATGGGAAAATGATCACTTCCATGTAGGAAACTATCTCTATTCCAATTTGAAGAAGGAAGAAGTTGAGGAGAAATAAAGGTAAGGTCTACATGAGTTAGAGTGTTATGAGTGGATAAGTGAGTCGGACTGCCATCGTTTAAAAGTGAAAGATCGGAGTTGGCTAAGAAAGTTTCAATTTCCTTACCTCTAGCGTTTAATGTGGGAGAGCCCCAGAGAGGGCTCCACGAATTAAAGTCCCCTGCTAAAATACAGGTGTGTTAATTGTTCTTAATATATTTTCCAAGTCAGATGAAGAAAAGGGCTGGGTGGGGTGGATATAAAGTGACAAGACTGTAAGTTTAAGATTAAGTTGAATTTCAATGGCAATTACAGATATATTAGAATTTATTTGAAGAATCTTATGTGGAACTGATTTATGAACCAAAATGCCTGTACCTTGTTTAGCAGTTGTAATTGTGTCTAAGTTATGGAAAAATGATTCGTACTGTTTTGGGGTTGACACATGCGTGTTGGTTTGGACGTGAGTTTCCTGAAGGCAAATAATTCCCGGCTTGTGTTCCCTTATTAAGAGTTCAAGCTCGAGATAGTTATTTAAGTACCCATTAAGATTCCATTGAAGAACCTTAAGGATGGATTTATGGGAAGTAGATGACTTTTGTGCAGTATAGGTAAGACTATACTGCGAAAAATCTGATGATGTTGAGTTTATTGGTTGATTTTGAAGACTCTGTCGCCTCGACGTTGAATCGTTCAAGCTCCGTATGGAGCCTGGACGATTCAACGCCAAAACGACAGAGTCGTTATTCGGGATTCCGATTGCTTGACTAGATGTCTCCATCATCGTCATTGTCGGACATATTTTCGTAGTGTGCGTTTGATTGATTTTCAGTTAACATAGAAGTGAGGTTAATGGTGGGGGCTAAATTATTTGTGCTTGTTTTTTGATAAATGTTGTGGTTATGTGTATGTTGTTTATCAGGGTTAAGAGAGGAGTTTTGAGTGGTTAAAAATGAGTGACTTGGAGTGTTTTTTAAGTTTGAGATAGATGATGCGTTAGACGTAGAAGTGGAAGCTATATCTGCGTTTGAGTTTATTTTGTTACTGATTGGAAGAGAAGAGTTCGATTGTGGAATTGAGTGAGAGAGTGATTCATTTGGGATGGAACGGCGGGGAATCGTGGGAGGATCGGTGTTTTGGATTGGTGTATTTTTAAGAGAGATTTCGTTAGGTTTTGTTGGAGTAAATGATTTTGTTTCAGTTGAAGAGAGGGAGGTAGGTGTGATAATTTCTTTAGAAAGGTGAGGTGATGGGGCCGGGAGGCCTGAATTTCTAGCGATAGCCGAATAAGAGAATTGAGACGTTGGGAGAACTGGAGTTTGTTCGCTATATATTTTTTTTGCTTCGGCCATGCTGCATTTTTTAATGGTTTTGATTTTAAGGGTTTCTTTAGCCTGAATATAGCGTTTGCATTGTCTTGATGAGGCAGGGTGCTTTTCAGCACAGTTTGCGCATAAGGTGCGTGTACACATTTCGGGAGAGTGAGGGGGAAGGTTGCAATTTACACATGTTTCGTCACGAGTACATCTTTTTAAGGTATGACCGAGAACTTGGCATTTTTTGCAACGCATAGGGTTCGGATAATATTCTTGTACTTTAAAGTTGTACCAACCTACGTTAACAGATGTGGGGGGGCGGAAGAGATCAAAAGTAAAAAGAATCAGACCAGTACATGTTTCAATATTGTTTTCTGTTTTTTTAAATTTGAATACATTCGTAACTCCTTGATCTTTCATCTCTTTAATAATTTCATCTTCTGGGACATTTATTAAGCACGGTGCGTATACTGTGCCTTTAGATGAGTTAAGTTGGTCGTGGAGGGAAACATTTATTGGGCAAATATTTGAAAGGGAATTTTTGGATAGGAATAAGTTTGCAACGCGTAAGGATTTCGCGAGGATTAATAGGTTACCGTCACGGAGTTGGGTAATAGATTCGTAGGAGGAACTTATACCATCAATGGCTTTTTTTAAAAGGAATACACTGTAGGTGGATAAGGGTTTTTTCGGATCAGAAGGGGATATTACAATAAATTTAGGATTTGATGAGTTTAATTGAGTGGGAAGGTCTACGTTAGTATCGATGGGAGAGTAGGAGGTCTTTTTCTTTTTTTTATTTGGGGGGTCGAACTGATGATTAAAGACATCAAATCGATTGCCCGAGAGCACACGTGGCCTAGAGGCCATGGTAAAAAACAGGTTTGCACTGACTGAGATTTATATTTTTTCACTCACAGGCGCGAAATATAAGGAAAAGGGAGAAGAAAGGAGAGGGAGATGCTAGGTCGGAACTAAGAGAAACTGTACCAACTAAGAAAGACGGAGCGATCGGAAAACGATGTTGACGGCTCAGAGCTTAGTCGACGACTGTAATAAGAAATAATTAAATTTAAATTTTGTAATTAAAAGATATTAATCTAATCCTTCCAATAACCCTCATTTATGTTCTGTTTCAACGAATGCTGAACACGTCAGAGAGAATCGGTTGTGTTTACATTAAGCCGGAACCACACCTATCTCGTGTGATGTATTGTGGAGTGATGTGTTGTGTGGCTGATTGAGCCCAAAACAGTTTTTTTTTTTGTAAACTGTCATGTTTTGCTTTCGCTATTTACTTATTCTCCTCACCGAGCATTCTTTTCTCTTTCCCAATGAAAAATATATCTCCGACACAGCGTGGTAAGACGCAATCGGAAAAATATAGGTTCCGACTCTGCGTGTATAAAAAAATATTGAAGCGATAAGGACACACCACTCCACAACACGAGATAAGTGTGGTTCCGGCTTTAGTTTGTGTCTAGAAATAGGATTTACATGAAAATAAGTCCAATGAACAGTTGACTAGTGAGGCCTTGTCAAAATACTTTCACAATTTTTTTTTATCCATTTGAACAAAATATTTTCAACAAAAATCAAAACACAAATAAATCAAATGAATTGATTTTAAAAGGATGCTTACATTTTATTATCATTATTACTACTACAATACAATGATCAAAAAATTAGGTCTATTGATTGATTTAAAAAAAAAAAAACAAAAACTAATACATTATTTTTCAAGGCAATCAAAATCACTCTGACTAGATTCTAAAATTAATAAGTTATATATTACACAATTTTTTGAAGGAATTGATTCTTTTTTTATTCTTTCTATTTTTACTGACTATAAAATATCAATTTACGATAAATCAGTAAAACCGAAACCGATATTTGGACCAAAATTAACATTGGTCCGTAGCCGATCCACTAGCTGCAATTAAAGGGCCAACTTATCTGGGATATCCGTTTGTCCAGGACCTACAAGCGATCTAGGTCAAGCTACAATATCATTGCCTGCATTGTAACCAAAGTAATTTAAATTGAAATCATCGTTGAATAGAACTTCTTCTTCGACTTGAATACCCAGCTCGATTGGTTCGATTTCTGTTACATAGAATTCGCTACGCAAACCACTTTCGTGTACGGAAACATCTTTTTGTATTGGATTGAGATAATCTTCTGTGGAATAAATCAAGTTTAAATTGAACTTATTGGGGTAAAATAAAAAACATCTACATTTAGACTTACCAGTATCCAAGTAACTATCGTGATATGTGCTAATGATTGAATTCACTGCCTGAACCTCGACTTCTCGATGAATTCCATTCAAAATTTGACCAGCTGTCTTCCGTAGGTCTTCATCGGTGATAAGATCATTGAATGGCAACTCATGTACCGTTGACACACTTGTTGTCCCTAGACGATCACAAGTTGAAGACGGTGAACAACTTGTTGAAGATTGATCTGCTGATGATGAAATTGTGTGTTCTGATGAAATGGACGTGTGCATTTCTTGAGTTATTGTTGCAGCGGCTACTGCTGCCTCATCATACATTTGTTGACTCTGATCGTGACTATTCGAAGAAGATTCATTTCTTTCCCTTTGTAAGGACTCCATTTTGAAAAATAAATCCAAACGTTGTTTTTTCTACAAAAAAATAGGATTACTTATACTTGATTCGAAATTATTAAAAGTATAACTCACATGTTCCCAAGCTAAAATATTTTCTTCTGAGTCGCCACTTGAAATCGTCCATAAGTGACCAGCACCCTGAGGAGCTTTCACGCCCTTTCTGAAATGTGGATTGATTGATAGATTGTGTCGAACAGAATTCTTCCATCGGTCATCATTTGACTTATAGAATGGAAAGCGGTCACTGTTAAAAATATTAAAATAAGCAATAATTAAAACATTTCATATATTTCGGGTTAGAATTCAGTTCATCAAAAGCCTGAGTTTGGTTCCGAAAAAAAAAATGTTCTTAGTAATGTTGGAGGTTTTGCTTCTAAAGGTTCTAAAAAAATATGAATATTATTTAATAAGAATTAAAGTAAGATTTTTCCCAATTAATATATAATTTTGCTTCTATAATGACTCCATTTTATTTAGGAATTCCATTTTTCAAGGCAACTCCCAACTTTTAATTTGACCGAATACTATACATATATCTATATAGCTAAGCTAGCCGACCAAAGGACATATACATATAGATGCATGGTAAAGTCCTGCGCATTAAAGTATTTTCGCACAAAACATCCCCCAACCACATCCAATCATTTGCCTTGGACTAGGGTTGGAATTTCCCATTAAAACGAAGCTTGACAGAAATAAAAAATGTCGGAAAATGTAAGAAATTTAATGACCTTTCCGCCAAACGACGACGACAAGACCAAATGATTCTCATTCCTCTATATATCATAGCAGCATATTTCGTGCACGTTATACGCCTACGACTTCGACCCGTTCTTAACATTGCGTGTCCTTAATTATTCCAAAACAAAAACAACTCCCTATGCATAAAGGCATCTTACCACGAGTAGGGATATTTCATGTATATAGACTATACTTAAGAAGATGGTCATAGCCGGAGTAGATTACTCATAGTGGAAGGAAGACAAATCCACAGTTATGCGGGGCCCCACATTCAGGAGTGGGTTTTTGCTTTTTAGTTTGATCTTTACAAAAACCGTTAGTTTTCAAATGTGTCTCAGTTTTCAGATTGAAGCTTAATTGTTATTGTGTATCTATGGACAAGTTTTACGCCCGAAACTTATTTAAACCGCCCCAAGTTCAAGATATCGTACTTTTCATATACACTTCGAAATTCACTACGACTACGACCCATCGACTGTACTTAAGCTTAAATCACCTTGAATGGGGGCAAAAATGGTTAAGTCCGACTCTGAACTACGGGCAATGATATTTACAACGACGACAAAGTCTCTATACGTCATGAATGCCTGCACAAGGATTCGTTTTCATTTTTATATCTATTTTCTATTTTAATAGGCCAGGAGTTGTCAATCGTGTTTCATGCCACTTCAATAATAACTTGTGGTATACAGCAAGGGGCAAGTGGGGTCAGGAGGGGAGAACAAAAATCATGAGGAAAGAATATCATTTATTATGACCTCCCGTGCAGCGGGTCTATCATCCTTCAAATTGTGTTTTGATATTTTGAATATTTTTTTCGGCAAAGAAAAATAGATTCAATCCTCGTTTTTGTCCTGGCTATCCGTATACATACAGTATAGATGAAGCCTATACTCTATACCGTGCTCAAACATTATAGTATATTCATTACTTTTATCCTTTGAAGGGTGGTTTGGTTCTATTTGGATAAATGTCTGACTGGCGGCTGACTGGTGATGGCTGGTGGTGGCTAGAGAAATAAAAAAATGAATTCTAGAAAAAGCCCCCCCTACAAGGGGGTGGTTTCATTTCATTGTCCATCCCTCGTTGGAGTTAACGGAAGTTTTGTAAAGAGCTTCTGAATGGCCAAGCAAAGGATATACCGTACCAGTCGGTTCCCTGGCACCAGACCAAGTGAGTTCATAAATTATATATTTTATATATGTACGTCGAAGAGGTTGGTGGCAGTGGGCCCTCCAACTGGTTGGCAGGAAGGGTGGTTTATACAGAAATGTATGCATTAATATGTAGGTACCTACATACATATATATACAGAAGAGACGAACTATATAGAAGTGGTGGAGTCATCAGTTTCGTGCCATAATTTGGTCCCACAGAAGGGTCGCAGGACCGAAAAAAAATTAAACTTTGAAAGTCAATTTAACCTGATTCACAATGAAACGAAATAGCACAGATACAAAAATGTATATATTTTTTGTATCAGTTCTATTGCGGACTTGAGGCGGGGAGAGGGGGATACATGATTTATGAACATATTTCCTTCTAATATTCCACTTGTCAGCCGAGCCATTATTTCATTTATTTTTTTCTTTTTAGTTTTTTATTTATTTGAAAAAGTTTTATAAACGAAATTTCCAATGTGATCAATGTCGAGGTAGATTAGATATTTAACGTCCCTTACTTTGGCCCACACTTTTCAGTGGAATTAAAAAATATCGATATCTGAATTTGTAGCTAATTAAATGCTTATTTGTTGCGCAAACCAAAAATTTATAGCTCGCATAGTTTCTTAAGCCATATCCACACTTATCTAGTGTCCGTGTGGTGTGTTGTGGAGTTGTGTGTAGCTATCGCTTCAATGTATTTAATAAGCGCAGAGCCATATTTGTCTCGTGCGATGTGTTGTGTTGTGTCGAAATCAATCTTTTACCGATTGCGTCATACCACGCTGTGTCGGAGACATATTTTTCAGTGAGAAAGATAAGAGAGTGTTCGAGGAAGAGAATTAGTAAATAGCGAAACAAAAAATTAGAGTTTGCAAGACAAAATTCTGATTATTTTGTACATTCAGCGACACAACACATCACTCCAAAACACACCACATGAGATAGGTATAGTTCCGGCTTTAGTTATTAAAGTTTCAGCTAAAATAATTCTAAAGTCTTAGGGGACGAAATCTGAAATAATACGAATTTTTAAGTTTTACTGACACTCAAATTTGTAGCTTTTTAAATGTACTTGAATTGTGAAAACTTCAATTTTCTAGCTCAAACAGTTTATTTTATATTTAAGTTTCTGCTAAAATAAGTCTTAAGTTAGTGAACGAAAATACGAAAACAATAATTGTCTTTATATGCAAGCTACAAATTTTTTGTTTGCGCAAAAAATTAACATTTAATTAGGTAAAAATTCAGATAACTAAATTTTTTTATTCCGCCGAAATGTGTCCGCCGGAGGTAGATATTTAATTGAGTATACACTATGCAGGGTATTTCGTATAAGATGCGCTAGTATAGACCAGAAGGCTAGTTTGTGTCTATATATAAAAGAAAAAATGGACAACATTTTCTGCACCTACTTTTGAGGTGGAGCAAGTGGACTAGAAGTATCAAAGCGTCATCTGATTTCTATTTTTGATAAAATAAAAAGCCAAAATTTTACCAAAGATGTACTATTATTTTTTTTTTTTATTGAAAATAAAAAATAAAACATAAAAGAATGTGGAATAAAATTTAATTAGAAAATCATTACTAAAACGTTATAATTAAAAATTTCACAGCTGATCCAGCAACGCAAAGTTAATCCCATAAATACACAAAACTGTACTTTTCGCTTCTGGCAGTTTTCACACACTTGTGCTGTTCTAATCTTGTTTTTCTTCATCAAACAAAACTAATCATTCTTTTAGACCTATTTGGTAACGTGAGTTTTTTTTCTGTTAAAACCCATTGAAAAAAACTAGTTTAGAAACTTGGTGAAAATTTCAAGTATACCAACAGGAAATGGCCCATTTATTCTATAAAGTACATACACATTCCATCTCAAAATCAACAATGTGTTTCTCACTTAACCAATTTAACAAAATAAAACTGAACCTGAAATGCATTCATTGAGGTAGTTTTATTTTCATTAAAAATCGCTGTCATCTAAAAGCAGTCTTGGAAGACAATTTTTTAAACTGGCATTGACGCTATTTAGATTTGGAAAAAATTGGTTCCGGTATCAAGTCTGTTTATAAGCAAGAGAATTGTGGGGTCAGAACTCTTGTAAGCCACGAAGTAAATATAAAAACTAGACTCATAAGTCTCAATTTTTGCTGTTTCAATATGCGCAATGTAGAAATTGTTGTTGTTTCAATGTATTTTGAGAAACCTCAAAGTTTCTAAAATATAAACGAGATGAGACTCACTATAGTGTGGTTAATTTACGATATCAGAGTTGTCAAAAGGTTAGTCACTAGGTATGTGGATATGTGCAGCTGCCTAGCTGCATCCTTCTTAAACTTGCGATCCTTAATGAATATGGACAGATTTGATTTAATTTTAGTATATAGCTACCGCTACCTACAAATCTACCTAGATATTTGTTTTTAATTTCCTATAGGAATTCGACATTTTGATTAAGCTCATTTAAAACGAGTTGCGGATTTGTTATTTTTTTTTTCCTTTTTTCTCAGAAACGGTTCTAACGATTTTGATTAAACTTTCTGGCGCAAAATTTTAAACCATATTGTTAATGGCTTAGCATATTACTAGTTAGCAATTTGCTAAACATTTAGTAATTTACTATCTCTTCGGAAATTTTAATCCTTTTTTTTTTGTTTTACTAACTAGTAAAATACTAATTCCCTTTTATTAAAAACGGTGCATCTGCTCGTTTAACTACGCAGTAAATGACGTAAACTTAATAAAGTGTGGGAGAAAAGAATCAATTTGTTTTGAAATGTTTATTGTTATTTCCCGTGGATTGGACCATTCCATGTAATGTTCCTATAAGATTAATTGTAAGGTATATTCTATCCTTTGTGTTCCATTATGAAGTTTACTTACCAGCATCAGCCTGATGAACATTTCTCCCAAAAGAGTGTAGTGTAACTAGAACTTGTAATTGTGGTGAAATCGGAAGCCCACGGTTTGTTATTCGGTCTTGTATGTTTAGGTTTTCAACCAAGAACCGAACTGTAGTCTTATCAAACCTATACCTGGAGTAAAATTCTCCATCGTCCAGCTCTTCAAAAGGGTTTGCTCGGGACTTAAAACATCGCACTTTTCTGCACAAAGCTGAGTCTTCGAACATATCGAAATCTTCGTCTTCCGAAAACATTTTCTTTTATTTTATTTACTTTGAAAAATAATTAGCACACGAATCATAAAAAAAAACACAATTTAACTCTTTGCCAAAACAATTTGATTTGACAATGACAGATTTCATATGGATTTAGCAAGTTACTAAAAGTTAAAGTAGCCATTTTGTCATTTTAACTTTAGTAAAATGTTAAGAGATAGTAATTTGCTAAAATCGTTTAAAATTAACAAAATCTTCTTTTTAGCTTAATAATTTACTAAAAAGGTTTTAACATTTTACTAAATCGTTTAAAATTTTGCACCTCTGTCTCTATAAAGTTTTAAAAGATCGCATTGCAACGTTTTTTTGGGATCCAATATATTTACATATGAATCTAGATTCTTATATAGCTTAGAAAAGGAGGTAGGTAAAGTGTAGTGATATGTTTGATTTGATTCATAAAAATTTAGTAGGTATAATGAAGCTTCGATTAATAGTGCCAATCACTGAAAAAAAATCTGGGGATTTCCAATAGATTAAGAATTAAGACCTTTGTAAAATTTTTTGCAAATTCGCAAAAAATTTCACGTTACCAAACAGACATAATATTTAAAATATAGTCACAAATGTACCTAAGCATTTGATTAGATAGTTCTCTTGATTCATGTTTTCCAGCACCTCTGGCTTCTTTCTAGAAAACAAATACAAAAAGTTCCTGCATAATTTAGCTAAATGACAAAACTTAGAAAAACTATCCATTCCATCTTATGTAGGTAGACCAAAAACAAAATGAAAAAAAGTTTTTCTTTCAGTCGACCCCGAAAAACCTCAGCCCTAATTTCCATACAAATAATATCTATACACATAGCAAAGAATGAGTGCGGTATTTAAGCACATCAGCAATTGACAGCATTGCGTGCAAGGTGTATATACGTTTTTGGTAGCGAACAACCTGTTCTCCCTATACAACCAATAAAAAAGCTAGGAAAACTAACTAAATGTAGAATGAGTTCGGAAAACCATCCACAGTAATATACAAAGAGAGAAGATATATGCGCTGCACAAATTTTACCATTCCCTATACCTACAATATAGAAAAGACAGACCCTTCCGTTTTGGGCATATCGTTTCGTTTACAAATTGCCCATTAAATATGTTTACCGTTTTCATAGTAGGTATTTAATAATATTGTACATCATCAACTTTTCTACTTTGCCATATCTACACTATAGCACAGGTACATTCGCCACGTGACGACCTTAGCAGTCATACACCTTTTACACGCTTCAATGGCGTCGCCACAGTTGAGTTTAAGTGCAGTCAGGGGTTAAGCTAGCTTATATATGTAGCTTACCCTTTGGTGAGTTAATCGATTTATAGATACCCCCGTTCCGGTCATTACTTTCATTGGGTGAGGATCATGCTTGATCGGACAGCTCGCTCGGACTAGAATATATACATACCTACATAATATACATATACCTATGGGTAATCCAAAGAACTTCAGCAGCTGACCATGACATAGAATTCCATGACGTTTGTCAAAATGATGAGTCTCCTTGTATTGGGTGTCGCACCGGCCCGCACCAGGCACGAACAATAATAAATTGACAAGTTCTATGATTTTTTATATCTCCCACGCGATTTTACCCCATTAACAAACTTTCATGGGGCGAAAAGTCATATATGTAAGTAAGTATAAGTTTTCACTCCGACTCCACACACCCCAACAATGAGGCAAATAAAAGTAAAACTCTTTTGCAAAGTTAGTGTTTGGCTTTGGTTAATTTACAACACCACTATTTTAATCGGTAAACAAATATCAACATGTTTGCACAATTTCGCTAAGGAAACCCTTTTTTTCAGACGCTAAAGACTTAGTGATTAATTTATATTTAAAACAAAATAGCGTTTTGTAAACAATGAATTCTATAATACACCGCTTCTTACATTTCTTCTGTCTATGATATAAAAAAAATATATTACAAAATAGCAATAGAAAAAATGTCGAGGGGGTCTTTTGATTGTTTTGACAGCGAAAAGACTGAAACTTATTCAAAGTGGCTTGAATTCTTTCGATATGTAGATGAAATACTTTACTTACGATATCCACTGGTAAATTCCGGAAACTGTAAGTTCGCCCTTGTCCTCGAGGGCATATTCAATTAGTTCGGTGTAAGTAAACGGTGGCTTTTTTGGCCTGAAAAAGACAAACAAAATTATTGAGGTTTATAAGTAATTCTTTCAATTAAAAATTAATTCATTTCATAAAAAAGAAAAACGAAAAATTCTTAACAACCTATATTTTCTCACTGTTTTAACACATACATGTATCATTTCGTCCCCTTTCACACGAGGAAACTGAGTTTCCACTAACTTTCAGTTTTTAGGTGAGAAGGACACCAAGTATGGGGAATGAACGATCTACGATTGGTGGAAATTGGAAATTAAAAGAAAAACGTCAACAAATCTCCAGCTACTTGTTTCCTCGTGTGAAAACGGACTTAGCAATCAGTTCAGTTTTGAGACCTCAGAAGTTTCTATGACTGATTTTAGACGACTGCAATTTTAAACGGCGTTTCTCTTTTGAGTTTCTTTCGGATTGCAGCATCTATTTAAACGTTGCAAATTTTAATAGCTGCAATTTTTGTTAAATGAGAAGGAAACATATCTTCACAGTCTTTACTCCGCTTATGTCTCAAACAATAGGAAAAAGCACAAAGAAGAAAGAGCGATAACTCTGCAATTATTTCAACCTCTGCAACTTTTTCTACCCCGGCCACCGCATACGTACCTCGGCTACGTGCTTAAAAATCGTAGAGGGTAATTGCAACGTTTAAATGAAGTCTATTATAATTCTTAAAAAATAAGCTTTCTTTCCAAAGATAAAAATCATTAATGTTATAACTTTTTGTAAAGCCAGAAATCTTAAGTCATATTAAGTAAAGTTATTTTAATGAATAGTTTTTGAAAAAAATTATTCTTAATTAAAATTTTAGAAAAAGTAGTTGAAAAAAGGAATATTAACTGTATTTACATTTAATATTTTTCGCAATGTAAAACCAAATGGTTCTCTTCCTTTTTAAGCCTCATCACTTGACTTTATTCCTATAGATATATATTTTACATATTTATTAATTAACACAAAGTTGTCAAAATTATTTGCTGATAAACAAAAATTCAGGCTCATTACAAGGAAGAAAATACAGGGGAATTTTGCTTTTAATTCAACTAAAATATAAAAAAAAGAATTATTAGCCCTATTCTGAATTTTCATATTCTAATATCCGTAGGAGGAAAACAAATGTTTCAAAAAGCATATAAATTGTGATAAAAATAAAATTTTAACAATCAGTTCTCTCAAGAACTTCAAAGATAATTATTGATAGAGCTTTGAATTCGAAAGAGTTTGAATAAATTGGGACAAGTTTATTGAACAATTCATGTGAATCGAAAAATTTGATGGGAATGGATAGCAGAATGATAGTACATATATCGGATAGCAGATATGTATGTTAAATCGAAGACGGTTTCGTAGCCACAGTACTTGATGGTGAATTAATTTTAGTTACAATAGTGCCGCCGCGCCGCGCCGCGCCGCCCGCCCCCATGTTAGATAAATATAAGTGTGTAGTTAAAAAAAAAAAAGTCATCAGCCCGTTTTCCAAAACATCGAATTGAAAAAAAAAATGTTTGAAATTTGATTTTGAAATTGAAAATTTTGATATACCTACATATTATATTATATTATAGGTATGTATAAACTTTATTTTATTTATTTAAACTTGTTCGAAGCTTCTAAACCCAAATTAAATTCAAATCGTTTTAACCGATATGAGATAGTCCAAAATGAAAAAGTGTCTAAGGTAATGTAACGATTTTTTTTTTAAATTCGTACTTGCAAATATAGTTTATAAATTTTAGCGTTATTTTAGGCACAGTTAATTCTTATCTAAAAACAATGGCGCAAAACTTTACGATGTTTAAGCATTTTTAGTATGAAAAAATTATGAAAATAAATTCGACCCACTTTATCCTTCTTCTAAATAAGTGTTCGCCATTATTTACAAATAATGAATAATGAAAACAATTTTAAATTGACGATTCACAAATACAATGAAACACAAACTTCTGAATTAAAAAAAGTGTTGCAAATTGTTCCTTAGGTATTTTGGATCGGAGAGTTCCGAAGAATTCTTCCGGATTACCAAACGAAAACGCTATAAGATGAGAGACAGGAATACCTATTCTTCGAGGGTTGTCACTTTCTGACAAGCAGATGCAGTACCCGTTTAAGAACCGTTTTTTTTAGGTTAAAACATGTATATAAACATTGCTAAAAAATTAATTGAATTTTCGTTCATAAAAATCTATGCAACTATTTTTAAGAAAAATATAAAATTTTCATTAACGGATAAAAAATCTTGTGGCAGGTATGTACCTACCCTTATGGAATATCTAAAAAACACTATTCAATGAATAATCTAAAAGATAATCGACCCATTCGCTAATCCGACAAAATTGCGAAACCCACTTTTTTGTTTGTGGATAAACGTCACATTTGACGTTAATCTTTAATTAACATGTTTTATTGTTGTATATACATACATAGGTATTTCATAATGTTTCGAAAGTGTTTTTCTCTAATTAAAATAAATTTAAGGAAGCAATAATCTTTTTTAGTAAGTATTTTTGACTTTATTATAATTCTTCTCTTCCATACAATTCTGTTGTGCATTGACCCTAAAATTGTTTAATATCAGGTCTGGTTTTTGAAAGCTAAAAAATAACTGTTTCCATATAATTTTAACCAAAGATTATTTATTTGTGAAATAGAAAAACATTTAAAAAAAGTTAACCTCTATTATAAAGAACAAAATATCTAAACATATTTTCTAATCTTTAAGACTTGCTTTTAAATGAGATTAGATATCTCGAAAACCGGACCAGATAGAACAATAATTCAAAGTTGGGATTAGATTTAAACTCGCTAATAAGTTTAACGGCCACATTATTCACTCAATTCATCCGGATTAAAACTTAAATCCGGATGTAAATTATACAAATTCAATGTAAATACATCCGGATTTAAGTTTTAATCTGGATGTATTGAGTGAATAATATGGCGATAAGTTATCTTGTCTATGGTTTTAACAAAATTTTAATTTAAACATGAAAAAGATTTCGGTGGTTTTATAACGATTGATAATTCCACATCCATGATTTTAAAACAAATGAGTAATTTACAAAAATCTTATGACAATTATTGTTCACTGCATATTTTTCTAATTGTTAAATGCCCGATGTACCTACAACTTAAACGACACAAATATCTCTTTCACCCAACCTTTTGTTATGTAGATATTAAACATCATCACTTTGGAAGTGAAACGGACTTTTTGACACCAAAATTATTATTTAGCTAATGTTCGAGTATGTAGTCTAAAACTGATACATTTTTTACGTCTAAACATCTACGTGACTTACGTGTAGCACGTTACGTGTAATACATTACGTGTCACACGTACAAGGTACGACGTAGAAATCTGGAACTCGAGCGAACGTTTAAGTTTACACATCTTAAAGTTTAAATTCATAAAGACAAATCTGGTGAAACATCATATTTAAGCATTTGGGTTTGATCGTAAAATAATTTGGAAATTCATTAAGCTCTGAAATGAGTATTTTTATTGTGTTATACATTTACGTTGCTTTTGACCGTTCAAAAATAATATATTTAAAGCAATTTTAAACTTATTTAATTATTTCTTTGAGTAAAAAAAATTTCTGATTGGGATCGACCTCAACATATGTATCAAGTTTGAAAAGTTTAGCTTCGATCACATATTCCTCTTACGCCATTCATTTGCTTTAAATACAATATATATTAAACAATTCATTTACAAAAATCCAATTTGAAATTTACAACTATTCCTTTTAGTTTAAAGTTAAAATTAAATTTAATAGAAACAAAAAAAAAAGTAGCTATACTCACATTCTCGGAGTGTTCTCTACGATAATATTTTCCCCAACAATCATATCATTTGCGTCTAATTCCGATGTTACTTCCATAACAAGTTCTTCAAATTTCTTTCCCGTTTTGGTTTGAGTTTTTGATTGTGATTTTGTTGAATTTTCCAAATTATTTTTAACTACTACTGGAGCAGGTTGGATTTGATTTACTTCCGGTGAAAGATGTGGTAATTCATCCAACTTAAAATTAAACAGCCACGAGAGATTTTTATCCTCAAAGTCAGATTCTGTATCAGAATTGAATTTTCCAGTTGTCCGATGACTTTCAGCATTAGATGCTCGATGGGATGGATGAAAATCTACTAAATTCGAATTATGTTTTTGCATCGTAAAAACCGTCATATTTTGTTGCTGATTGGAGCGACCATCGCCAGTCTGAGGCATTTGAAGGTTGTTGTTAGCTGCGTCCTGATGAATTTGAGAAGCTTCATTGGTTATTACCAGCCCAGAATTATACCTGTGATCCAATTCAAGTAGATCTGAATTCTGCCAGTTTCCATCGAATTGATCATTGGTAAAGTTGGTCTGAACGGGTACGAGATTATTTTCATAATTGAAGAGATCATTGATGTAAGTATTCGAATTCAAGGTGAAATTTATATCATTGCATATCTGGTGTTGTTCAAGTTGTTGTTGTGGCTGCTGTTGTGACTCTCCTAGAGGTTGAAAATCGTTATGCGTAGGAGAATATTCTTGCAGGTGCCTCTTTTTTGCTTGAACAAAGCCGTTACCGTTATCGATTTGGTCTTCGGGACCTAATTTCCGTTTTAAATAAAAACTTTCACATTGCTGGGAATCCATAATCGCACTCGACTGCGGAGAATTCATTTGTGTATTAAGGATCATTTAAAGTAGAAAAGAAGTTTCAAAAAACTGTCATTAATTAAATTGGGAAAATCTAGGCTTGCTAGAAAATTGTCACTATAATATAAAAACACTTTACAAGGATTTTTTTTTTGCTAACGTAACCGATGTTGTAAAGTCGAGAACTGTTGGATCACAACTGAAGTAGAGGTCTTTACCCGACGAATGTTTTAACTTAACAAATTTGTTAACATTTGTGTCTGTTCTTTAAGGATATTAGTTTTCGTAAATGAAGGTGCTCAAAGGATATTTCCCTGCGCAGTCATGCAAATTAAAAAAAAATATTTTCCAATAATTCCAGGCCTTGCTCAGTGAACGTAATCGCTGCAAAGTGAATATGTTCGATTGTTTCGGTTGGCTGAATCCATCTTTAATTAGACTTTCCTTTTGCAAAGGAGTGGAGGAGAGGTATTCTATAATGCTAAGATATCAAGTATATGTGTGTAACAATACAGGGCTAAGGAGATAATTTTTTTTCTTTTAAGATTATCTTAATCTAAGATTTTATCGTTCTTTAATTATTTTTATTAAATTTTAACTTAGTCCTCTCATTCTTTAGGTACATCAATAGTGATATCAATATTTTTGTGTAAATGGTTTTTCACATAGAATTCATTTTGAGTTGTTTGATCATTTTAACGGTTTTTTCTGGACAGAAAGAAGAACTACTGTCATTAAGATGGGTTCAAAAGGCTTCTGGACGAACAGCGAAAAATGTCATAGACAAACGGACAAAAGTATATTAACATTTGAGAATATAAATATAAAACTTTTAGGGAAAATTTTTTTTAATAAAACCAGCCTTTTGTAATATATTTTCTTATGTCGAATTCCTTTCAACAAAAAAATCAACCAAAAACACAGTTTGCCTTCTTAAAACACAACGAAATTCAATTTGAGATTTTAGAAAATTCAATTCTTGCTATGTGTGTGTGCAAATTGGTGTAAATTCTTTTTGAAAACTTGCAAAATATTCAAGATTTGTTTGACAGAAAAAACTCGATTCTTTCCAAAATTAGTTTAAAATTAGTTGTAATAAGCAAAATGTTAATTTGCAAAAGTTGTAAAAACAAAAAAAAAAATAATTTTAGAAGGTCAAAAATAAAAAAGTTATAGTTAAAAATATTTGTATGATATTTTTTTTTTAAACGATCGTCTACTTTTAATTATACCTTTTTTAATTCCGATTTCTCGGTAAAAATATATAGGAACACTAATATCAGTAAAACAAATATGTAAATGCATATAAACACTAGTGTAATTGTTTAATTGAAAATTTAATTTGTACAAAAAATTCTTTGAGTTAAATGCATCATTTGCATTTCAATTCTAATGAAAACCTAATAATTAACAGAAAAAATTTGTCTCCGACACAGTGTTGCGTGGCTCAATTGGAACAATTCTGATTGCAATACACGCACCATACAACAACCAAACAATACACGACACGAGATAAGTAGTGTAATTCCGGCCTTATAAACCCACCTCTTAAGAACGGCAAGAACGTACCCATTGAATAAACGGCATCGTGTAAACGCATTTAATTTGTGACTTTTATGTCAAAATTCAAAAGTAATGACGTCAGTTTTATAAAACAAAGCTTGGCGGCAAAAAAATAAACCCTATCTTTCACATAAAAATTGTTCTGTTTATATCAATTGTTTAATCAATTTGTATTATGTCTCAAAAAACCATCACGTAAGTTATAAATCGAAAGCATCTACCATTAGCTACCTCAAAAAACAAATTCACCCCCCCGATAGATCATTTTTTAAAAAAACTCCTGCAAAACCTGAGAAACCTCCAACAACAAATTGTTCCGACGATGAAGATGATTTCAGAAGGTAATTTTGTTTTTTTTGTTTTTTTCTAACTTTCAGATGATTCCATCACTGCGAATTCTCACAAGATGTGTTCATTATGTGAACAAATATAATCTTTTGCCAACGGCTCATTCTAATTTTGTTAAATCTTGCTCGGTATATTTTTGCAGCAAACCAATTGATACGAAAAAGTTCAAACGTCGACGAATCTCAAGCAGTGATGAAGAAACTACAAACAAAAATGAGTAACGTTTATTTTTGAAATGTAATCTTATTGTGTTGCTATAATGTAAGTCTTGTCTTTGATAGAACTCCTGCTAAGAAGCCAACAATCGCTTCAAAATCTCCCGAAAAATCTGTAGAGCCTGAAAAAGAAATTAGTCCAATTAAATCAGAAAAGAAAAGTTCACCCAAATCAGTTAAAAAGACAGTGGTATCGGAGAAGAAGTCAAAGAAGATTAGCCCCACATCAAAGGCTAAAAAAGAAATTAATTCCCCTACTGAGAAGGATTCTAAGTCAAAAAAGGCAAAGAGTTGCTCAATCGGAGTTAAGGAAGAAGTTCTCAAAGATGAACCCAAACAAGAAACACCGACGGATGAGGAAGAAACTATTAAAAGTGAGCAGATGTCACCCCCAAGCAAAGTCGAGGAGAAGGTCGCAGTCAAAGAACTAAAACTTCAAACAGCTGGCCAAGGACAAAAAGGCGCCGATTATGATCCATCCAAAAGAAATTATCATCCAATAAATGATGCCTTTTGGAAACGTGGTGAAAAGTAAGTTAACGAATTAATTTGAAAAACAGTACCAGCACCTGGAACTGTATTCGAATTTTAAGTAACTTCATGAATACACTACTTTTGTCTATCCGAGTAAATTAAAAGCTAAATTTTCACTATCTCTTCTATTTTCCTGTACTCCATGGATATATTATGAGGGATTTGTTGATGTTTCATTTAAATATTCAAAATTAATTAATAGTGGTAGTGCTTTTCACCAACCAACTTTCAGTAAATATTTATTAACATTTAACAAACTTACGAGCATATTCGATCGACTTAAAATAAAATACACAATTAAATTAATTAGAATAACAATATAGTTGTGTACTGTTTTCAGGACACCCTATTTGGCCTTGGCTCGAACCTTCCAACTCGTTGAAGAGATCAGTGGGCGCCTCAAAATGATCGAAGTTTTGAGTAACTTCTTTCGATCGGTGATAGTTCTGAGTCCTAATGATCTCCTGCCGTGTGTCTATCTTTGCCTTAACCAACTGGCACCAGCTTATGAAGGTATGAAATATCACCTCTTAACTCCAACCTAATGAAGTCGTCAAATTTTTTTCTCATTTTCAAAATTTTGTTTAGGCTTTGAATTGGGTGTTGCGGAAACATCTCTGATGAAAGTTATTTGTCAAACAACTGGTCGCAGTATGGCACAAATTAAGTCTCAAGTCCAGTCCACTGGTGATTTGGGAATCGTTGCTGAACAATCAAGAAGTAACCAACGGATGATGTTTCAACCAGCTGCACTCACCGTGGATTCTGTATTCCATCGACTAAAGGAGATCGCTAAAATGCATGGCCACTCGGCAATGAATAAAAAAGTGGACAAAATTCAGTCGTTATTTGTTGCATGTCGTCATTCGGAAGCGCGTTTCTTTATTCGTTCGCTTTTGGGAAAGTTGAGGATTGGTTTGGCCGAGCAATCTCTGCTCCAAGCTCTCGCCTTAGCCTGCACAAATACTCCTCCGAATCAGAAAGAATACCCACCGAAGATTTTACATACTGCCAAAAAACTCAGCGAGAGCGCTTTTAAATCCCAGGTCGATGAGAATGCATTGATTTTGAAGACCACTTATTGGTAAGGGAGTGCACAAAGCTACTTAACTGACATGTCTTATTTTTAGTTTTTTCTACTCATCCGATCTAGCCAATGCCCGAATTATGATCGAATTATCCCTGTTCTCTTGGAACACGGGCTGGAAAAACTGCTCGAGTACTGCCCCATGGAGCCTGGCACTCCACTCAAACCTATGTTGGCCCATCCAACTAAGGGAGTCCACGAAGTGTTGGAACGTTTCGAGGGGATCCAATTCACCTGTGAATGGAAGTACGATGGAGAACGAGCCCAGATCCATAGGGACGAAAAAGGTGTCATTAGCATTTATAGTCGCAATCAGGAGAACAACACCACCAAATATCCTGATCTGATTTCTCGTATTGATGATATAAAAAAAGATAGCGTAGAATCTTATATCATTGATAGTGAAGTTGTCGCCTGGGATGTTGAACGCAAACAAATTCTTCCATTCCAAGTGTTGAGCACGCGGAAACGAAAAGATGCCGACGAATCTGAGATTAAAGTACAAGTTTGTGTCTACATGTTCGATCTGCTATTTCTCAATGGTAAACCTTTGGTGACGGAGAATTTTGTCGATCGCCGGCGGCTGTTGAAGGAGAATTTCAATGAAATTCAGGGTCAGTGGCATTTTGCAACGAGTTTAGATACCAGCGACACCGACGAGGTGCAGACATTCCTCGAGGAGTCAATCAAAGGTAATTTAGAAACCAATTATGTGGATGGGATCTAAAAGACTATCTAATTAGTTAGAAGTAGAACTTATGTCAAAAACAAAATTATCTGATGTAGAAAATAGGCAACTCTGAATCCTTTTGGGAAATTTAAAAACAAATGATTTAACATTTTATAATTATTTATAGGAAACTGCGAAGGTCTAATGGTAAAAACTTTGGACAAAGAGGCAACCTATGAAATAGCAAAACGTTCAAGAAATTGGTTAAAACTGAAGAAGGACTATCTTTCTGGTGTCGGAGATTCGCTGGATGTCGTTGTGATTGGAGGTTACATAGGCAAGGGAAAGCGAACCGGAACATATGGAGGTTTTCTGTTGGCATGCTACGATGCCGACAACGAGGAATATCAAAGTATTTGTAAAATTGGAACAGGTTAGAATCCAGAAAATCTTCATAGCTCAGAATTTTGAAAGTTTCCACTTCTTTCAGGTTTCAGTGATGAAGACCTCCAGACACATGCCGAGTTCTTCAAGAAGCACGTAATCCCGGCACCCAAGTCCTACTATCGCTATGACAACTCGCACGAGCCCGACGAATGGTTTGATGCCGTTCAAGTTTGGGAAATAAAATGTGCTGATCTGTCTCTTAGTCCTGCCCACAAAGCGGCGATTGGAATTGTCGATCCCGAGAAGGGCATCTCATTGCGTTTTCCACGGTTCATTCGGATACGAGATGACAAGACACCTGAAGATTCCACTTCTGCCCAACAAGTGGCGGACATGTACTCGAATCAAGATCAAATCAAAAATCAACAGCACGGATCCAAAGATCCCGAAGAAGATTTCTATTGAAATTTAAGTCTGTTAAGCCAAAAACCAATTACATGAATCCAATGATTCCGAAGATGAGTATTATTGAGAGTGCGTCAGAGAGAAAGTCAATTTATTTAAGTCTGTTTATTTTAATTTAAGAAAAACAAATAAAACATCCCCGTTTATGTATCGCATTCTTTTTTGTTTTTGTTGGGGCGGTCGACCGAATGCAAGTTTGTCCAAATGTATCCACCAGGTTTGGTGTCGTAATCCATTGAATCGGGGGGTGGAAATGGTGTTGTTTTGTCGTGGTAATAATTACTGGGTGCATGCATCACAAATTCAAGGCAAGATAGCTTTCGGGATTGTTCTTCGTCCGGCCCTAGAAAGCGTCATCAAATCAAAGTTGTCATAGATTATTTTTTTTTTCAAACTTACCAATCAAGTATGTGCTGGGATCAAAGGTGTCGTTTGGATCGGGACTGACTTGTGTCGGGATGAGCCACGTTAGAAAGGCAGATTTTTCACAGTAGGTGTCAACGAGGAGGCCACGGATTTGTGCGTAGTACACGTTGTGATCGGCGTCCATGAGAGACACAATATCGCCTACTTGTATATAGGAACCCTAAAAGAGTGCGTCTACATTTATTACAAAAAATTTCAATTGAAAGAGAATCACCTACCTTGTAAAACAAACACTCAACCGTGTGTGTCGATGCCTGAACAATTGGTGTCTTGAACGGAGTCTTCTTGAAAATGTTCCTGCGACTGCGTCCTTTGGGAAGATTTTTCCCCGCTTGACCAGCTTGACCGGATTTAGTTTTGAATCGTGTTGCCCGGGTACTTTTGCGAAGTTTCTTTTCGTCGGGTGGATTGGCATTGGTATTATTGTTACTATTATTGTTCCCATTCGAACTCTCACCATTGTTATCGGTTTCGGCGGGCTCGGTTTTAATTTGGTTAGAATTCTGGTCATAGCATTCTTGACACAATTGGCCAAGATCTGTGTTGCGCCACATTGGACTTTCGATTTTTTCGCATTGAATACATTTCGGTTGAACTTTGGGAGGCATTCTTATTGTTTTCCGTCCAAAAGAGATTTCAAACTACAACTAGATGTTTTAAAATTTTTAATTTGTTTTATAAGAAGAATTTTTTAAAAGTTTGTAAATAAATAAATTGAAATGTCAAACAACGGTGGGTTTGCACGTCAAATATGGTTTAAAAGTGATGCCAATACTACCTATTTGTTTTGTGACTATAAAATTATAAATTTGTAGTAGGCGTGTTTTTTTTTGCAAGTCCATATGGATTTGTCGAAAAAAAACGACATCAGAACTAAGAGCTTTACACGTAAATACAACAGTAACGTAAGTCCATGTGGAGTTAGCTACTAAGTCGCTGCCCTCCGCGTTCTGATACGTCAAACAGAACGCGGTCAGCTTTTGGCGTTCTATTGACCCAGTTCTAGAGTGATTTTCGTCTTGTCCATCTATAGTCACGTCGAGTGTACTTTCACCAAACAAACAACGAAAATACTCTTCAAATTTATAAAATGTGAATGAAAATTGAAACTTAAGCCTTAACTACATTGACCACTTTTTACAAAATTGTAAAAGTAAAAATATTTTTTTCCTGCTAGCGCAGTTTTTTTATGAAAAATAATATACAATTTTTTTTTCACCGAAATTTAAGCTTTCTGCATCATTTCTATAAGTTTTCCAGTCAGAAAATGTATCCCAAAATGAGTTTGAAAATTTTCACTTTTGTACTTTTTCACTTTTTTGGGCAATGTAGTAAAGGCTTTACTTATTGATTTTCCTGAAAGGAATTCACAAAATGATTTTTTGTTAATATTTCGTATTTTTTTCAATCCAAGAAATTAGCATTCAGCAAAATTACAAAATGCAAAGAGCGATTGAATAATTTTGTTTGTTTTATTTTTCTTCCTGTTTTGACGTTTGATTGTCACGTTCTTTGTAAAAATCTACAACTTCAATTTGACTGTCGCGTTCCATTTTTAACCGCTGACCTTGACCGCGTTCTGTTTGAACAACAACGTATAATTCTAAGGAAGACAGGGAAGGCGACGGGCAGAATTGATTCCCGTCCCGCCGGACCGCGTTCTGTTTGATCAGGCCTTAAAGAAAAAAGACAACGGGTACATACAAATAAAAAAAAAAGAAAAGAGAAATAGAAATGGATATAATAACAATGCCTGTATATATATATTACTTAAAATCGAAACCAATAAACAAGGTTTTTGAACACATTTTGCAAAGTTGGACAGTTGTCTAAAGTTAGGCAACGTTTATAAATAAGACCATTATGGACTGTAAACGTGTGCGAATAGCCTAAGGCCAGGATCTCACGATTTCGATTGTTTTTGTGATTTTCACAATTGTTGTGACTGTGGGGGAGAATACGAAAAAAGTCACTAAATTAATTTCACTTTTTCTTGTGACTTTACAGACATCAGCTGTAATATTCATGAAATTATTTTCGTACGAAAACTGTAAGCTAGGATTTGTAAGAAATACGAAAAGCTGTGTAATCAGCTTTAAGTTCTGTATCGGTGAAAACTATTAGGTCTGTTCGGCTATTTGAAATTTATTACAAATTTTCACATTTTTATGTCAATACCTATAGGAAAAAAACTCAGTTTCTGAAAAATTATATGAATTCCGAGCAGCCAAATGTACCTTTTATCTCCGAACACATCCATTCAGCCGCGATGTCCAACAAGTGTCAAAAAACCCAGTCCGTCACGCTGAATAAAACTTGAGGCAGCTGAATGCACTTTCACGTTTCACAACAAGAAAAATAATTAAAAAAAAAACCAACACGAAGAGTGAAAACTGAAAATATCTTGTGTGTGCGGCAATGGAAATTAAAAAAATAAAGAAAATTTAATTAAAAACGCCATTTTATACTTTAATTTGTCTTTATATATGTAGTAAACTTATTGTGAAATACAATATAAATCAAATAAACATCTTAAACATAAACAATCGATACAAATTGACAAAAATAGAAAACAAATAAAAAAACGTAACCAACAAAAATATTTCTAAAAATATTTACACGCATCATAAGCGACAGATAGAGAGCAGAAACAGAAAATAAAGAAAAAAAACGTGAAAAACTTAGATCTTTGGAATTTCTAAAAAAGAACTAAACATTCCATTCGCGAGTGTGTTTTCCTTTTTGAAATTAAAAATAAATCCAAGTAGTTTTTATTGTGAAATTAGCTGAGAACTGTAAATAAATAAATCTGCATACAATTAATTTGACGCAAGAGAATGCTCCTCAAATGCTCAGCAAGTGTGGCACGAAGTAGCAAGGCTGGCGAAGCCTCTGACAAGAGGGCGGCTGCCGCTGTTTCCACTGTTTCCAACAGTGGAAGCTCTTCGACGGCCAGCAACTCCAATTTGAACTCGCCGAACTCCATCGTCAACAACAACAACAATAACTCCAACTCCTCGTCCAACAGTGGAACAAGTTTGTCAACTGTAGTGGCCCGCGGAACAGGTTTGTATTTTTTTTTTTTTTTTTAATAAAACAAAAATCATTTAATTGCTTAAATTATATACTTTTTAAGTTATCTCTGGCTCTGACTTTCGTTCAGGTGCTTTACTAACTTAAAATTCAAGTTTTTATTTACATTGTTTGGTTGATGTTGTTTTGTTCTGACTTCTCTGATGCCCTTCGACGCTACGTTAAATTATCAGAACCTGAGATATATACGTAGCGCATTCGCTGTGTCGTCATTTATTTTGTTTCCCTCTAATTAAGTTAGAGTAATTTTATGTTGCTGATACTGATACTGATGGTGTGGATGTGGTTCCCCTGGCAGCCCGTCGGTGCACAGTGGGACAGAATGACTACATAAAGTGATCTCATGGATGGTGTATCGTTTTGAGTACATACATATATCGATTCATAATATTTTTGACAGAAATGCAAACAAATAACATCAATTAATTTGTCGGGAGTTGCGCCAAAGATCAAACACACTATACATTGCGCACAGGGCACAGCACAGCAATACTGAAGCACATTAAAAGATCATTTATATTTGCAAAACAAATCTGACCTCTGGGCTAATGGGAATACGTTGCTCCCTTGGACATGCAAACAATTTGTTCTTCTCAATTGATTCTAATGAAACATTCAAATAATTTAAAGATGTTAAGAAATCATTACAATATAAAATATAAAAAATTTCAAAAAAAAAAAAAACATTTCCTTAAAATTTGTTGCAGGTTTTTTTTACTGTACGTATAAGTTTAAGTAATTTGGTGTTTGGTAAAAGAAAACAGACTTGCAACTTTTGTTTTCCAGTTTATATTCAGGAAAAAAGTCGAGTACCTATGTTTCATAGATAAAAAATAAAAAAGTTTTTAAGCCTCTGCGTTACTAAAGTCTATTTTCTGAAAATTTAAGATCCGCCATTATGATAAAAACCCAATGTTTATCATAGGTAACAAATAATTTAATCAAACAAAATTAAATATACAAAAAAAAAAAACTCAAAGGTTGTCCTAAGGTTCGAACTACAATGTAGAATTTTTCTCCCGCCTTAAATGTCACATAATGCTTGATATTAATGTTTTGTTTGAATAAGAATAAGAATAAGTTTGTTCACATCCGAATATCTTTAATCAAGGGTAATTGCAACTGATAAATCATCGAATGTGCATGGTAACAAAAATTTTTATAAAGAAATCCATAATATTAGTTCTTATTCATGGAAATCACTAATCAGCCGATTTTGGTTCGTTAGCGGCATTTAGTAAGAAACTTTGATGGTCATGTTACAGATTTAACCCACTGTGAATAAACTGGCCTTAAAGTCTCTTTGTGTTCCCTTTGTTAGGGTTCGACATTCAATTGTCTGTCCCTTCGTTGGGTATAATTGAAGCCGTATAAATTATTCCTCATAAAAACCATTTTTGATATTCATAGTACATACTAATGTACATATATCGTGTATTAGGTATGTACATATGTATGTACCTATCACTGCACTAAACCGAAACCCGGTATTTTAACGGGTTCACTGTAAGTCAAATCAAATAAAATCTCATTAGCTCGATATATATTTACCAGAAAAACTGAAAAAAACTTTCGTGAAATTCTTCATACTTCATCTGAAATTGGAAGCAATATGAAAGAAAACCGATTAAGTTGATATATTGGGTTTTCCTTAGTAGCGTAGATATAATGCCATTCTAAGTACTTTCTGAATCACTCAGGTCATGATCTCTGAAAATTTAGTAACTTGTTCACACCGAATCATAACGGTTTTCGATTAACGGTAGTTTCTTTGAAGTTTCGAAAAACCCCTTCTTGGAATCAGACAGTTGATAAGCTCGTCTATAATTGATTTTTGTTTGTTTCAATTTTTGCATATCAATATTTTTTTTTAATATTAATTTATTATTATTTATGTATATGAAATAAATGAAATTCCACTTCAAGGCTTCTTAACATTAAGCTCTAATAAAAACAAATAAATACAAATACAAATTTGATAATTATTGTAAGATCAATTTTTTACATCAAAATATTTTTGATGTCTTGCAACATTTTGATAAAAATTTTCTTTAATCTTTAAAAGAGCACTCTAAAAAAAATCGTACTACTTAAAACTAGTTTTTACTTATATATACAAAAATTCCATATTTTTGAAGTTTCTTAAGATGTTTAAATCTTGGCAAAACTAGACTTAGATCGAAAGTTATTACAATTTTAATTTGAAAATTGGATTCTAAAACAGATAAAAATTAGCATTTTTTTAAAAAACAGCTTTTTTTATTTATTTTTATTTTTTTTTACTATTGGCACATATTTTTTTACTTGATTTTTAAAAATGTTCAAAATAGCCCCCTCGCGCACCTATACAAGTCCGATAACGTCTTAAAAATGCCATTTCGAGTGTTTTGTGCTTCTCCAATGTTGTATTTTTTAAATGAATCAAACGAACAAAATGAGTTAACTCTTGAAAATTACCGTAGAAATAGAAGACGAGCATTGGAAAGTTTAACGGATTAAAGTCCGATCTAAAATTTAAATGTTCGGATATGATATCAAAACGTAAATAAATGATAATTTAAAAAATTATTAAAACTTAATATTTGGAAACAAAAAGTTATTATTTTATTTATCAAAACAGTCGCTGCGAAGCGTGCAATGGTTCAACTAGTTATAAAATCATGATTTTCGTCTAATTAAACAAAAATATAGTTTTTTTCTTCTTAATGTTTTTTGTTCAACTTTTATATTTATCTGTTCCCCTGTGGTCGTGGTAATCATTACTTGTACTGTTGTTATTTTGTTATCATTTTCATGTTCACCTTCCTTTCGGACTATAAGATGACTCTCTTACTATAGTCGTTCTCTATTTCGAATAGCAATTCGATTGGAATTGTCGTTGTTCGAGTCATCTTTGACTTTACTCGAAACAGCAGCAACTTTTAGGTGCACTCACGTGACGAAATAATTAAATAATGACTAAGTTCGATGTAGTTAGTTAAGTTAGCTAAGAGAAAAACGCACAGAATTGTCGTGTGCAACATTTCTACTATGCAGTTTCGCAGGAAATAACCCAGAAGTACTTTTCCACATCTCGTGCATTGCATACTTTAACCAGCTATATATTTATAAAAATACATATATGTGTATAAATAATGTATTAGTGGTAGTACAATTAAACTGAAAAACGATTCCATGACCAATTTGAGTTTGGAGCAGTCGCAGAACTATTTTGCTTTTTAAATTCGGAAAAAATGAATTTGAAGTAATTGAGTCAATGTGGATGCAACGATGACGACATCTAGATTTCCACTTTAGTTTCATGAAAATAAAAAAAAAATCATTGGTTTTCCCAAAAAAAAAATTAAATAAAAAAAATAGTAATGAATGACCATGACCTTCCTTAAACACCAATTTAATTAATGTTTATAAAATCGGTTTACATTATTTTTTATGACTATAATATTTTTTTGCGGTTAGTTAATGTTTTTATTTTTCAATTTATTTTCGCCAAAAAGCTCTTTTTTTTTCTAATAATTAGGAATTCCCATTTGGTGATGGTTTACTTCTATCATTCTAAAAAAACTACTCAAACCAGTTGAAAGTCATTTAACTTGTTTAAAACCGCAAAATAAAAAATTATAAGTCATATGATAAATAAATATTTTGATTTTTTAATGTTTTGGTTTCTTAATTTTTCTTTTAACTATTGTCCAAGGTCATGTAAATAACAAATCTTTAATAAGCAACTTGATAACTATTTTTAGGTGTTTTACATATATTTTATTATAGGAATGTATGCTTTTTATATTAATTACATATTAAGGTTTTCGTATTCTACAAGCTCTAGAAAATAATAGTTGAAAAATAAATGGTTGGATATTTTTGTAACGGGTTTCAGTTTAAAGCAGAAAAAACTCTGATTTCAGCACTTAATTTTTTCACGGAGGAGGTACGATGATTTTCTTTAAAATAATTTATCACAATATCGAGTAAAAACAGTATGATCTCTATCATGGTGTATTAGCGATATGTAACTAATTTTTTGGATATGCCTGAAGGGCCCGCACATCACTAGTTACTAGGATTAGAAGCATAGATAAGAATTCTTGTTGGCACAGTGGGTTGAGAATAATGTTTTTGTTATCTCATGAAATTCTTCGGGTAACATCCACTTGATCCTAGTGGTATTTGGAAAAGAATGCTAGACACATCTATCATGTCAAGTACAATGCGATGTGTCATTGAATCACATAAAATTTGCTCTCAGGGTCTTTTACTTGCAGAACTCTTGTGAATTCATGTATGAAACACTGGCTTTTAAGGAACTTTTTATAATTTATTAATAATTCTTTTTTCTTATTGAATTACCAATCAATGTTATTTCTTAAAATAAATAGTTACCAAGCATTAAAAACTTCTGATGGTGTGTTCTTCTATTCCTCCAAACTAGTTTGAGTAAAATTCGGGTTGAATATTCTGACACAAATGTTGATAAGTTTTCATGTCACTCTCGAATTAAAGTTTCTTTAGATTTGTACCCAAAGCGATCTAGATAGCTTTGTGTTGTTGTAATCCAATGTAAAAACAGAAATGATGTCAAAGTAGTTGTTGCCAAAATTAAATCTCAACCTATCCTAAGAATTCTGGTATACTCATTTATCCTATGAGAAATGTGAAAACAGCTGACTTGCGTTTATTAAACATAATTATATGGATACTCGAGTATTTTAAGGCGTTTTTCTTTTGTAGGTCAGAGCTGAGCACAGAGCAGAGTCTGAGCGAACAGTGTAAAGTTCTCAGCATAGTATGTTCAGAGCTCTCTGATTTAATTATGAAACAACTTGATCACTGAACTGTCATGATAAGAAATGTCAAATGTCAGATTGTCAACGTAAAAATTAGTTTATTATGAAAAGTAAAACTTGTTTATTGTTCAACAAAAATGGATAAAGCAATTATTTTACATATACATATATACTATTTGCTTTTTCCTAAATTGTTTTACCTTCGCCACTAGAACAATCAGCGTCTTCAGCCATTTTTTGTAATTGTTTTGACGAATGTTTTTTTTTAATTTCCCGCCATTCAAATGTCAACTCGGTTGTTTTTAGCATTTTACTTTGCTATTTTGTTCTGAGCTCACAGAACGCGCTCTGAACATGCTCAGAACTTAAAAAGAAACAAATTTAAGGCTCTCTTAACAATCAGAGCTAAAAAAGAAAGACAATATTTTTTTGACAGTTCAGACTCTGCTCTGAAGCAATTTTTAATAGCTGACCAATCAGAGACAAGAAACTTGCCTTACCTTCAAGTTTCTTAAATGTCATTGACACATGTTACAATGACCTTTGTTTATGATTGAATTAGGTTTATTGTGACTTTCAATTATCAGAAATCACATTATTTCACACTTTTTTAATTAAAGTTGCATTTAAAAGATCTTAAATTTCTACAAGTATAAAGTTATAGGTATAGTTCAACTTATTATTATAATCATTAAAGCAGTCGTCAGGGTTCAAGGTGAGGTTCGAGGCTCGAACAAAAGAACATGCATGCCAATAGTATAGGTACTGCTGGAATCCCATATTATAAAATCATAGTTATTACTTAAGCCTAAAGTATCTTAGTACAAATGGCATAAAATAGTAGAATCGTATTGTTGCTCTGTGGTCCAGCAAATAGGTACATGAAAATGTGGTAATTCCTGGAATATGTTTGATTAAAATCTTAAGTTCGAGACTTCTACTTACGATACAACACCTTTCATATTCATAAGACCTTAAGTTTTTATATCCGGTACTGAAGGAATAGTAAAACGTTCTGTGATAAATTAAAATAAAAAAACACAACAAAACTACAAAAAAAAAAGAAAAAAAAAATAGATTCCGGTTGACGGGGAATATCCAATTAACCGACTTTATCATACGTAAAATGCTTCTGCTTATAATTATTAACTGTTTTTTTTTTTTTTTTCTTAGACCACCATGTGACTAAGCTTAAAGTCTGCGTCACAAAGCAGCTTTTCGTGAACTAATTTAAATAAAGAAATACAATACATAATTTCAAATACTACATCAATGATGAATCCGAACCTATAAGAAATATAAAAACCAGAAACTTCGATTTAATTACACCTTACCCGTCCAAAATCAACACTTAAGAATAATAAAAAAAATCCAGCAATGTTTGGTGTAAGAGCTGCGCTACGCTACAATTCATATACGATCTTTCAAATTAAGGTCAGTTCTCCTTGCTATCTCAGTAACTTATTTATTATCAAAAGACACTTTTTACTCTTTCATTCGTACACACATATACATATATGTATGCTTTATTTACAAACTAAAGGCGTCAATTCAAAACGACGAACGATATTAAACAAACTGGATTCCAAAGTCCGAAGTTATCTCAAGCACATTTAGAGAGGAATGAGAAGGAGAGAAAAAGCTAAGAGTTTAGTTTAGGTCCATTAACAGAGTTGCGCAGTCAGTAGTCCGGTGGAGCTCTGAGGCTTCTATATAGTGACATTCCCACAATATTATTTGGAGCTGTTTCAAGAAATGGAGAAGCTGTCCAACTTGTATAATGTGGGTAGGGTATAAGCTATCTTATCGTTTGTTACTTAATTCCTTGAGTAAAATAAAAAATAACAAACCAAAAACTCATTGTATTGCTTATTTGACAGAATAAATAAGAACTTAGAGAATTTTGTTCGCCCAACCCATTTAACAGTGGGATAAAATGACAAAAATGTTGGCTTGAATTTGAAATATTGAAATGTTTGGAATTCTTTTTTAAAGCTAAATTTTCATTCACGGCTTTTAATGCAATATTTCGTTATTTCATTGATTGAGCTAATCTCAGAAATCGTAGGACGAAATGTCTTAAAAACAAGAAAATTTATATTTAGAGGATGGAAAAAGAGCATAGCGATTGGTCGAAGAGAAGCATTCACGTTTAGGAAGACTTCTAATTGAAATTCTATTCGAAAAGACCATATGAATTTTCCAATTTACTTTTCTGACGACTTAAAAATTAATCCAATTTTTTTCACTGAAATTTAGGTGGGAATCCTGCTTGTTATAAGTGATTGTGAAGATTACTGAGATTTTAGAAACCTAGAGTGGCTGATTTAATTCTTAAAACTGCAGAAATTCTGTAATCTTGGTTAATTATATCATATCGTTTAACAGTTTTCAACCAATATTCTATATTCATTAAAATGGCCTTTTCAGCTTTGGTTTTGTTTTGAAAAAAAAAAAAAGACATCAAGCTAAACACAACCACACAAATCAAAACGTGAGGTAAATTTAACTGTGCCAAACAGATCACAGGAGCTTTTTTCCTAGCTCTGCATTATATAGGTCTAATAAAAGCTTTTTTCTTTCTGTTGACTAAAGTTGATTAAAATTTAAAAAAAAGAAATTGTTTATATTTCTTAATTGCGAAATTTTAAAGAGTAGGTACAGTCTACAAATTTTTTGCTTTTATTAAGTAACAGGTGTGTTATCGCCTGACAGCGACTCCTAGAAATTAAGATAAAAATCATATCAATCGTACGACACATTTGTGATGGCAACTGTTTTATATTTATATAATTTTTTTTTAAGCAAAAGCATGAATAAAATAATGTTGTTGTGAATTGATTAACTTTTTATTTTAGGTAGGTACGAGAACCGATAGGCTTATAAAGAAAGATAACATAATTTTATTATTTTAGTTCCTAAGTTTAGACGTGGTTAAAGTCAAGATATCCCTTAAACAGCTATGTAATAAGAGGCAAAGTTTAACCAACTTCCAATGCTTGTAACTATCCGTCTTCTCATTTTTATTTCTGTGATAAACCGGTTTAGCAATTTTATCTCAAAAATCGACGATAAGCATTCCGGTTTTAAATGGTTCTCTCCTTGTTGATTGCATCGAAATGTGCATAGATATTGCTTTTGTGGGCTGATTTCCAAGTGAAAATTGTCTTCATGTTTGCGTTCATGATTCTGTCGGAATATTTTTCGCTTGTTTTTTTAGATGAGAAGAGTTTTCCTTCCAGATCCCGTACCACCTCCCAATGAAAATTTATATTACCTATATACATTTCACCACTTTATGCGAAAAATTATTATTTCGTAAAAAACAAAAAGACGGTGTTGAATGCTGCTTCTTCATTTACGTCATAACTACACTGAACTCGACTAATATGAGGCATCCACAACACCTACCAAATTGTATACCACTTATTCTTACTACTGTCAAATACCCAAAGTTATATGAAGGGCAAATAAAAGATTCACTGGCAATTTACCACCCGAAAAATTAAGAAGTGTTTTTTTGAAGATTTTTAATAGCGAATATATCTTTCTTAACACTAAACAGACGGTTTGTGTTTGTTTTTAATTTTTGCTACTGTTTGATTTATTAATCTGTCAAAATTGGACGTGTTCAAATGAAGTTCGCTTACGTTACGTTAAAGACCTAAACATTGATTGGGAGCAGAGATTATGAATTATAAAGATAGGAATCTTTCGTACGTTCCACCCTCCAAAACCCATTTGTTTACATTGTTGTTTTTGTAATTCCATCTCGTGTCGATGAATAGATGTGAATTGCAACAACAATTTATGCAGTGGTGAGTTCATATTTTTGCACTAGTGTGCGTTAAAACATGGACACTAGTGCAAAAATATGAACTCACCACCGTCCGCCAGCTTGTAGGCAAACCAGAATGACAGCCGAGCTTTCCGAGCTTTCCAATCTTTATAATTCATAATCTCTGATTGGGAGGATTGTTTAAAGTTTTTAAATTATTAAAAAGTCAAATAAATTTGATTCATTAAGATTTAAATTAATTAATACTCGTATTAAGATTTTATAAATGTAATTCAATAATGAAGTTGTAACTTCATGCTGTTAACTCGTTTATGGCCTCACGAATTTCGATCAAAATATTTACATAGGAGCTTTTTGAAATAATTTTGGATAAGAACATTAATTTAAATGCTTTATTTATATTTTTAAAATTCTAAACCACTTTAAAATAAGACCAAAGCTTGCGACGCATTCGTGCAATCGATTTTTTTTTTTCAAAACTTTGTTATCTTTTTATTATTTTTTCTTAGAAATAATAAGGATATAATTATACATAACAATTTGCATTTTATTTATAAGACTTTAACTGATCTCAAAAATAATTACAGTATATAGTAGGTAAGGTATTTATAACTAATCTACAAACCATAGAAGATCGACACGCCTCAGAGGCGTATGATTTTCTTTAATATAATGTATAAACAATATGGTTATCTTTCTAGGGGTTTAAAAACAAACTTCAAGCCTCTTTATCTAAGTTCTTTTAAATGCAGGATGTTCTCTTTTTTGTCATTGTTCCAGATGATAATAATATTTGTGATAATCATTTAAACCTTCTATACTAGAGACCAAACACCTTTATCTACTAAAAAATAACAACAACAAAAAAAAGTAATTAAATAAATAAACAAACACAAAATACTAGCAACAAATCACTATACCTAAAAGCTTAAAAACCAAAACGCAATTCTCTCTTAAATTTCGTCATATTTAAACGGCTTTTCTTGAATTACATTTTAAGCTCCATCACAAACCCCTTATAGATCTAAACAACCAACAATGGGCATCTATATTTCAATATATAAGTCGGCTCTAGCACGCCCATTTTTATGTGCTAATTGAATTAATACAAATAGTGTACAACAATTCAACATGAAGATTATAAATTTTTCAAATTCACTTTTGCCAAATTGAAAGTCTAAAAAGAATTTCTCATCTTTTTTTTTTCTTTTTCTTTTTATTAAGTTTACTCACGAATTATAGTATACAAAATAAAGTCAACAACAAAATAAAGAAAATAAAACATAGGGGAGACGCGGGCAAAATCGGGAAAGGTTTAAACATTGCAGGAATAAAAAAAATATATAAACCATCTTAATATTGAGTTTTATCTCACGATTCACCAATTTTCGACAACCAATTTCCTATAGACAAAGTGTATGTAATAAAGGTGATGACCCATTTTTCTATGAAGTCTGGTACTAGGACGTACAAATAATTTTAAATATTTAATGAAAACTGCCGTTGAGTTTATTAAGTGAGTGAAATATTTCTAAAATCGTTTCAGGGGTTTCAGGGAATTTCGAGATATTTGAGCAATTACAAAAAAAAAAATGGCAAATCTTTTTAAAAATTATGATGTAGGTATATCATGTATAATGTATGAAAGATCTATACAAAATATTTTTTTGATATTTCTTTTCTATGATATCATTTCTCAAATAAATTCCTAACAATGAATAAAATTTTCTTTAAAAGACCTATAGAGTAAGTAATATGAGCCCTTTCGTTTGCCTTTTATTCAAATGCACCCCATTCTCCCTTACACAATTTAAATTATTTAACAAAACTGTGAATGGATTTTATAAAAAAGGAACAAAATCAAATAGAAACATTTAGATTTATTTAAGCCTTGAAATGTGACCTTCAATTGTTTTTTTTTTTTTTTCTTTTTCTTTTTTAAGAACTTATTAACAAAATTGTACAATTTGCAAAATAAAACAGTTTCTTTATAAGAAAATAACAATATAAACGTCTTTTCAAGAATATACTTATTGTTATATTGTAATTTTTGGTTTAATTTGAATTTTTAGTTTATTTTTAAATGACAATGTCAAAGAGGGTATTGCTATCAGCTATCTTATTATTCAAGTTCAAGGTAGTTTTGATTTAAAACTTCACAAATCAATTAGGCACAATGGGGTGCCATCTCAAATTTCATGCCATAAAATTTCAGTAGTAAACAATTGTGTACGTGAATACAAATGTGTAATTCGATAGAAAATACGATTACAAAATATCAGGCGGCACTTTTTATTCACTTTATTTACTTTTTTATTGTTAATGAATATATTTGGCTTAACTTTAAATAAATATATAAAATGCATGGTTATATATAATCATGCATTTGAAGTATCAGAATATTTTCAGAAATTCAATGAGGAGCTAATGAGTTAGTGTTTACTTGACTTCACTTGTTAAATACAAATTTTGATTAAGGGAGATGTCAGTTTTGTTTAAAAAACCATTATCAAGACAAAAAATGACACAATTAAATCTGGAAAAACAACCACTACTTCCCAAACTACTGATACTTGGATTGATATAAATAACAAGTTATGTTATGTAAATCATGTTTTGCTCTTCCATCATTTCGCCCCTTGTTCCCCTACATTTAAAAACTTGTGTAACAATTATATTTGTATACCAATGTTCTTTTTAAAGGTGAAGATTTTTTTGTTCAATTAAATCGGTATTGGTGCATTGACCACATTTTCTCGAGTGCTTACCTACTTAACAGAAAGTATTTTTAAAATTCCTATCTAAAAGCTTAGGCAACCTTTAGACGTCAAAATTTTTTTTCAAGCAAGTTTGACAATCAATTTTTTTTATTTAAAATTTGGGTATTGGGGTAAAAGTAAATTATTATAGAGCTTCGCGTTTTGTAGCTTTTTTGAAGCTTGCGAGGAAACACCGTTTCCATCGATTTATGATAAAAAAACTGCGGAAACCCACTGAGAGCTTTAAATGAGACAAGTTTATGCAAGCCAATGTAACAAGAGTGAGAGGCAAACGTCCTATCTTCCCTGTACCTACTGAAAATTTTGGTTGAACAGAGTTTAGGCATCTTGATATTAAAAGAGTTCTCTTCAAATTTGACGAAAATCTTACTGCGTATTGAAATACAAAGTTAAGGGAGTTTCA
This sequence comes from Epistrophe eligans, assembly GCA_951394125.1. NCBI lineage: Eukaryota > Metazoa > Arthropoda > Insecta > Diptera > Syrphidae > Epistrophe > Epistrophe eligans. The sequence goes on along the minus strand of OX596029.1, from coordinate 106,128,802 downwards.
TTTTTGGGCCTTTCTTCTCATATTTCCAGGTTCTATGTTTTAAGTTCAAGGTCCAAAGAATTTTATTATTTTATTGAATTTGGCGCCAGGCTAGTCCAAAACAATATTTTTTGTTTTCATTGTATTTATCAATATAAAATATTTGTTCTTTGTTCACTCGCACATTACAGAAGAACGAACATATGTATACAATTACTCTCTGAATCAATTTAACAAATCAAACAAAACAAATCTTTAGTTTATTTATTAATTAAAAGAAGAACTAACCAACCAATATCTCCCTTCAATGTTCTTATCAATATTATTTGCACAACATATTTTTTTTTTTGTAATTATATTTATTATTTACTTATTGCATTTGCTTTATTATTTTTATTTTATTATCAACGTCATCATGATCAACATAACTTAAAACAAGTATACCTATCATCACCAATTCAACTCGTGATTTAAGATGCGTTGTTGTTAAAATAGTAAACAAACTAATCTATTTGAATAAAATTGTCTTTGTCTTTCGTTTAAGAGTGCATTTAATAAAGTTTGTTTGTTGTTGTTGTTGTTTTTGTTTTGTTTTATTGAGTTTAAAAATAAAAGGAAGTCAGTATCTCTCTACTAAAATGATAGCCCGTAAAAGAAGGCTCGATTTATTTTTATGATGGTTAGCCTCTGAAACACTGAAAAAAGTGTAGGTATTGTATATTGTTTTAGTTTCTTCTTTTTTTTTTTGTAACCCGAAACCTGAATTTTATTGTTTTTCGTGCATTGTTATATAGTTCCCTAATATTTTGTTTGTTTATTATTTGTATATATTAATTTGTATTGGTAAATGAAATTTGCAGTCGCTATAAGAGCATAACATTACAGTTCTGACTCATATCACGCTTAATTTATCCGGTTCAGATTTCTGAGATCTGTGAGAATTTCACAATCTTTGACTTATAATTGATTGATTTTTGTGCTCTTGATTTAAATTGAATTAATTATAAATAAAAGGATGATTAATAATTTATAAGTACTGGCCCAGAAGCTAAGACAATTTAGTACGATGTTTAAACATTTTTAGTATGATGCTAGGTTAAAAACAGAATTCTCCTTTTTTGAAACATTAAATGGCAGTAGGATAACCCATCTAAGATACTCGAGTATTCATGTGTGTTTCTAAACGCAAGTCAGTTGTTGTTGAAATTTCTCATAGGATATATGAGTATATACCGCTTTTAAACGATGCAATTACATCTTGAGATTTTTAAGCAATTAGGCGGGGGACGTGTGTGGTGGCTGGGGTAGACAAAACTGCTGAGGTTAGAATAAATTGCAGAGTTATCGCTGATTCTTCTTTGTAGTTTTTCTTATTGTTGTAGAAATAATTGGATTAAGGAGTGTGGATATGTGTTTCCTTTTCATTTAACAAATTTAACATACGTTTATTAAAAATCGCAGTGTTTAAAAGTATCCTTGCAACCGAAAGGAAAATAAAAGTGAATCGAAGCTTAAAAATCGCAGTCGTCTAAAAGCAGTCATACAAGAATTTTTAGGATAGCTTGAGGATACTTTTTTTTCGCAACATCTGTTTTCTATCAGCTGTGTTTTTACATATGTAGGATTGCAACAACACCAAGCTATATTCATATCGCTTTGAATACAAAGCTGAACGCGTCCAATGCCTATTTTATGCTGTTACTATCATCCCTTCAAGCAATCGTCTCCGCTTTGGACCCGCGCACCTAGTAAACAACGTATGGATGATTCCGTTTATGGATCCACAAAACTGCGTTTGTCGGCTCAAATTAGTATGGAAATTAGAATCACCACGGACCAATTTTGTGCTTGACACTATAAAGTTACACATTGAAAAAAGACTACTGCTTTTGTCTTCTTTCTCTTTTTAAAAGGATCCAATAAACACCGACGTAGTTGGATCGATGAATTTCCTTGAAGGGATACTAGCTCCAAAAGTCACTTTTACAATTGCAAATGGTATATTTTCTTACTTTTTTTTCATGTAATGTCACTGTTTTAGGCGTGTTCAGCTGGGCTTTATGAAGAAAATAGGTTAAGTATGATACTACCTATAACTATAGACCAAAAATAACGGTATAAATAAAAATGCCGGAAAATGTTTAGGTATTAATGACACCTCCCATAGAATTTTTTTTTAGATTTTCTCGAAAACGGGTACAACTGATTTTTATCAACCTTTTTACCTTTTATAAAAGCCAGAAATTCAGTTTTTAATTCTGTTTTTAAATAAAATTGTTTTTTTAATTTTCAAAATAAATTTGAAAAAAAAAATATTCAGCCCTATTCTGCTATCCGATCCGATCGAATCATTCGATTCACGTGAATTGTTCACATAATTTGTCACAAATTATTCTATAATTTTCGAGTTCAAAGCTGTATCAATAATTAAGTTTGAAGTTCTTGAGAGAATCTAATTGTTAAAATTTCATTTTTATCGCAATTTATATGCTTTATGGAACATTCGTTTCCCTCCGACGGATATAGAAGAATACGAAAATTCACGTGAACGTTTAGCAGAATAGGGCTGATTGTCTAAAAAATAAAGTCTAAATGAATCACCCATTTCGTAGATATTTTTCACAAAAATTAAAGAAATACTAAAACCGTATAAAGTTTTGGTGCTAAGCATTTTGAAAGAAAACATAGGTATTAATAAATAAACTAACTCAAAATATCTATCGCATGTTATGGATGTGTGTTATCTATCTATAACTTAATATTCTGATCTGTTTTTTTTTTTTTTACACTATTCCATGTTTATTCTAATTGTGATAATCTTAAGTTCTAAACCATGTATACAAACTTAATTTAATAATCCTTGATATTCAGATCTCGTCTGATAACCTTTATTTGGTTTTCATTAAACATTATATAGTTAATCAAACAAATAAATTTTGTTAAACAAAATTAGCATTCATTTAGCATATATGTGATGTTGAAAATTTATAATTATGAATTAAAGAAGAAGCTGATTTATAACTATCTTGTATACACACATTTTTAGCAAATTTATTCATGTTTCTTTGGCGACATCCACTTTAAATAATTTTGCGGGCGTCAATCAATTATCACACCACACTTTTGTCGTAAGCTTGTGATATTCGATTTATTTTTTTTTAAACAAAAGAAAAAATGTTAAATATCTAGATTTCGGAAGGCAGGACTATATACTCAGAATGAATTAATTCAATAAAATATTTTTCGAAATTTTCTTCATGTTCATTATTACAAAATGAATTAATCTAGGTGAAATAATAATGTATTTATTATATGTTTTTTTTATATGTTTAATATGCGGGGGCTTATAAACATTATAAATATGTAAAACCTAATAGTGGCAAAGAGGGTGAAACGTGTGGGGGATAGGCGAAATTCTAACTTCCGTATTCTCCTTTTGTTTGCATTAATTTTATGTATTTTTTTCGTAAAATGAAGAAAATGAAGGAATTTTTGATTTTATTTTGTTATATGAACTACCATTTTATGTGTGATCTTGCTGTGACGATAATCTAACGAAATCGAAGTGGAATACTATAGAAATGCTCTTTCACTATCGAAACAGAAAGAACTACACTAGGTAAGCACTATGGAAAGTGCGATTTTCATAGTGTCGCTCTCTATATTTCGATAGTGTTTTGATATGCATCTGTCAGAAATATTCCAGAGTTTAATTTTTAATTAACAGCGCTATTCGGGAAAACCTCACTGATACCTCACCAGTCACAACAGTTTAAAATTGATTTTGTGAGGATTTCGTATTCTTCGTATTCTGGTAGCACCGTCGTAACTTGTGAGACTCACAAGAACTATAGAAATTGTGTTCTCATTTTGAGTAGCTGAAAACTCACAAGTTTGACATTTAATGATCACGAAAAAAAATAAAAAAATATTCAATGGGTCCGTTCAACATAAATTTAGAACATAACAGTCAAATAATAAATCCATAAAAAATGTTACCGATTCACAACAACCACACAAGAAATTAACCTCAAAAGAGCTTGTGACTTGAGAGTCTTTACAGCGCCAGAATAGCCCTATTACATTAAGCAGAGCAGAAATCAATAACGCTGTCAACACATTTAATGTAAAACTAAATTTCTATTCAAAATAAATCTGCAAAAACTTTAAAGAAAACAACAGGAACAGTAAATAACAATAAAAAAAGATCAAAATAACAGTAAAGAAAGAACAACTTCTTATATAGATGTGCATATCTGGTCCATCACTATTTTGCACACATAATATTATAAACTAGAATTTTCATTTGTAATTCGAATTATAGTTATGACAAATTTTAAGTCTTTTTACATTTTTTTTTTCAGGTACGTGAATGATTTTTTAATGATTCAAAACTTTATGTAAGTTAAATTGCCTAAAAAAAATTATAGAATATTATAAATGCAAAATTTCAAATAATCCCCAACATAAAAATAAAAAATAATAAAATAAGAAAATAATAAAATAAAAAATAAATAATAAATAATAATAAAATAAACTTAAATAAATAAAAATTAAATAAAAAAATATTAAAAAAATAAATAATAGTAAAAAAAATAGAATTTAAATAAATAAATAAAATTAAATTTACAAAAAAAAGTCCAAAAAAAAAACTTGATATATAAATACATATATAAAGAATGAATTTAAAGTTTTTAAATACTACAACATTATATTGCCGTTGTTTTTTAATATTTTTTTAAAATTCAATACAAGTCTTCTCAAGCCTAAACGGGGGGAAATAGACCCCCTCCCATACGATTTTTGCTAGTATCAACCCAACCTACACACTTTAGCTTTCTATAATATATTATACAATTGTATATTATTATATACATCGTATGTTATATGTATGTGGATTTTCTATATTGTTGATTTTTGGGTCCTCACATTATAATACTACTCAAACTAAACTATGTTTTTAGAAGATAGCATAAAATAAAAGCCGGCATAAGTTATTTATAATGGGAGTTATAATCACTTTTTTAATTTTCACAACTAAAATTTTTTTTTAAACCTAAATACAGTCCGTTTTGCATAAAAAAATATATATTTTCCTTCGTATCCGCAGTGTTATAGATCAAAAACAATACATTAATTTGGTACGTAAGTTTAAACATTCCACAAATATGATCCCCTACACTTAATTTAATTCAAATCTGTTCAGCCATACTCAGAGTGTCTTTCACATCTAAATATAATATTAACTATGAGATTAATGGGATTCAAAAAAAAAAAAAATTAAGTCTTTTCGTTTTATATTTCCTTAAAATATCATAACTTGCCACATTTTTGTTTGTTGACAAAACAATTTTCATTTGTACTTTTTGTATATGTACACATATTATATTTACTAACAAATAAATTAAATTCTCTTAAAAGAGCATGAGCTAAGCAAACATACTTTATGAAATTTAAATAAAAAAAGTAGTTCGCGACGTAGCGTTGCATTTTAAGCATGTCTTTAGTGATACAAAAAAATAACCGGGAAATGGTAATTGAAGCGTCTAGAATGAGAAGGTGTTAAGTGACATTGACTGATATTTGTCTAAAACATACTTTTAATTTGAATTTAAATAAAAACATCACAAATTATGCATTTTTCTCTATTTGTATGGCCTTTTTCTAAGACCATAAATCAACCCATAAAATTTTGTCACCTACTCATTCTAAACGCTTCAATTAATGGTGGATTTATATGTGTCTTCATTCGAGTTTTGCAAAAAAAAAGGGATGGTAAGATAAAAAAATTTGCAATTGTTAAATAGAGAGAGGAGACCTAAATTCAGAAGATTTTCATAAATGCAGATTATATAAAAAATAAGTTTACATTTACACCAAGCCAACTTGCTAATCGTTCTTACTAAAAAAAAACTGATGTTTTTTTTAACTTGGGACTTTCTTATTCTCAATGTGTAAATTTTGAATATTGATCGTAGGAAAACCAACATGCTGATAATTTTATCAACCACTTTTTTTTTTTTTTTTTGAAGAATCTTCTGATGGTTCAGACTTAGGATGAATAAGATGCATACATTTCTGATCAGCCATATTGTTACAACACTTCCTCTCAGACTATAGGCATATAAAATTATACAAAAGCATTTCACAACTAATAACCAAAATAACAAAAATATGATATGTATTTTGATAATAATCTTCTTAAGAACTCTGAGGCTTGAATTGTATATTTTCTTCAAACTTGAAATTTCGTATATTAGAACGTTGAGAGTCAAGGTTATTAAAATAATAATACATTTTATTTAAATATTTCTTGAGTTAGTTAAGAGATTATCTTTTTTTATTTATTGAGAATTCACAATTTAAGAAAAAAAAATTAGAATTTTGTTTGGTTAATACAAAATTGTTGCAAACGTTTCAAGAACAGGTTAAGGACTGCGAAAAAAAACATGTACATATGCTTACGTATATGTAATTAAAAAAAACTACCGGCGATACATATATTTGAAGCTATGCTTGTACAATTTCCACCAGGTCTTGTAGAATAATTATAAGATTTAAAACTATAAAATGGCCACAACTTCTACTTGGACTTTATTAAGCCAAGTTAAAATATAATTCTCTTCATGCAATTAAACCAAAAAAAAATGCTATTAAATTGAATCACAAATCGTAGTTTTCCTAGTAAAATTGTTGTTCTCAGCTGACTTAAACTTACAACAAAACAAACTGAAACCAATAACTTTTTTTTTTATAATGAAAAAAAAAAAAGACAAAAAAACAAAAAAATTCTGATATTATTTATTTTTAGCTAAATGTACAGTACATACTTTCCTAATAAAACTTACATCACTTTTTAAAAAGAAACTGGCATTATTATCATGTTTACTCCTGACATTTTTTGATTTGTTTGGTTTCATAAAATGTAAATATAAACAAAATTTAGTTCAAGGTCCAAATGAATTAGAACTGATCAAAAAAAATAATTTTTACTCATTCTCGTAGATATCATGTTTAATTTAAAATTGACTTTTCTTTTTTTAAAGTGATTCTCTGGTGCTATACACATCACATACATATGGTGATGAATTTACTTTATAATTCCTATATAATAGAAGAGACACTTTTTTTTTAAAAAAAAAAAAAAGGTATGACACCCGCAAAAATGAAAAAACCAAAATGTACATTGTTATTCGATTTTAATGCCTTAAAAATGCGAAGACTTAAATAATGTATTATTATTTTTTTTTATTTTTATTTAAAAAAAAACCTCATTTATTAAATGTTGCATTTGAAGTTATACCAACACTGTTTGATTTTGAAGAGAATTGCGGCAATTTTGCATGTTGATTGAATTTAAATTAATCAACAACGTTGATCGGTATATAGTGTAGAGGTAGCTTAACCCTAACTTTTTTTTGCAAGTCCATTAAGAACTATTACCGGTACTAATTATAATTTTGCTATCGATAGTTTGTATGTAAACATCAAATTATCTGACGCATCGAATGAAACAATTTTTTCTCGAAACAAAATGGCGATCATTGTCATGGAATTTAGTTTGTTTGCCTATCAGTGACTTGAAATTAATTTCTATAAGCTATGAGGGAGCTTGGTCCAGGTTCGATCCCCAGCTGGGACGAAAAGTTTTTTTCAAATTAAAATTGAACAAATGATCAAGCACCACTAATTAGGAGTCTGATGATCGGCCTCGCAGTCGTGAAATACCTATAACTCCAGCCTATAAAATCTTGGTGGTAGGTCACCCAATTGTTGTTGTTTCATTCAAACCTTCAATATTTATTTAATTTTATTTCACTAAGCGGAAAAGGGTTCAACATTATAATATGAGTTTTATTTTAATTTTAATGTGCCATGGCTGATGGCGATGAGTTTTTTTTTGCATGCTGCTTAACAGTGATGGGCTTGTTTTGATGACTTTGGTAAGTCCCGATTTGGTTTTGTTCGTCCAAACTTCACATGGACTTGCAAAAAAATACGCCTATTGCTCAAGTATAGCAAATGAATAGATTTTTTTTTCAATTTTTTAATAATTTATGTAGATATGTATGTACATATGTATGTCAGCAGAAAACCAAAGGCGCTCAAGCTTTTAACATTATATTAGGCTTTACATTTATGTAAGAATAATAAATTATGATAATAATAATGTATGTATGTACAGTACATCAACGACATTCTCATATTTAAAATAAACATTTCTATACCACCCACCTATCGGTTAAATTGATGCCATATGAAAAAAAAAACCATAAGGAAAACTTGTTCTCTAGTAATACCAGATGGACGTGCATTTACTGTGCTTCAAAACAAACATAAACTATATATATATCCATGCGAATACAAATGAGGGGAAGACGGTTGAAAAATGTAAACAAGTTAATAACTTTAATCGCGCTTGCCATGATCATACAGGGATGTCATGTGGGCTTATCATATACTCGTAAAAACTGGAGCAGAGATGATATATGGCTTTTCATTTTGTAAATGCATATACATAATATGTATCTATCTAGGCGGCTCTTGACTCTCTTTGCGTATGTGTCTGATTTGCACTCGCAATATATTTTCTGTTTAGTAATTTCAAATTCTTTTAAGTTGCAATTAAGTTTTCTATTTAGGTTATCATTAAAATTTAATTCTATGAGCGACAAAAAAGCTTATGTAGTATGAGTGTAGTGGTTAAATCTAAATTGTTTGTCTCCAAAAAACAAAACAATAGGATACGTAAAAGATATACATTTTTCGATTAGTAGAGTGATGGTTCTCCATCCAAATTGGAACATGAAAGAGGAGATACACAAAAACAAACAAACAAAAAAAAAAAACACCAAAGAGAACCGATAAAAATAATACAATATGACATTTTATGATTGTTTTGAACATTTTAACCGGAAACGTTGCTTGCAATGTCATCTGAGAAAAAAGTTTTCGATAAAAAAAAGAAATAATATAAAACAATTAATTTATTGCCCGAATTCAAAGCAAGGAAATTAAAAAAAAAACGCTTGAAGAAAATAAGACGTGTAACCAACACAGAATTTATTATTTGTTTGCTCGATTTATTTTTAAAGGTTTGTTATATGCTACAAAATTTATTTGCGTTTCAAACTTTTCAATTTTATATACTTTTCGAATCTTTTAATTTATATAAAAGTAAGAAAGCATGGTAAAAGTAATATTTACTTTTTACTGGAATATGTATATTGTATAATAAATATATGATATACAAATCGTGTGACATTTTAGCTGTAACATTTTGAGTATATGGCTTATTATAGGTATTTGCAAATGAAATTGTATATTGAATATATGTATCTACATATATAGTTATATTCCAGTGTTATTATACGGAATGCCTACATGTTATTTATAGAATTCAACGTAGCGACGTTCAACTGGCAGCCTCGGCTGGGTTCGCAATAGCGCATTATGTCACTCCAATTTTCCAAGACCTTGTTGATCGGGATGTTCCCATTAGGTGTGTTTGGTAACGTGAGCTTTTTTTTTTTACAAATTATCAAAATTTACTGTCAAAACCCGTACGAAAAAAAAACCTTAGTTTGCGAAACTTGATGAAAATTTCAAGTTATTAAACAGACATCTTACTTATTTTATTTTTTTGGTAAACGTCACTTTACTATTCCACGAACGTTTTCATTCTATTAAAAGAAAACTCGTGGAATAAAGGTGGAATAAGCGGTTTTTATTAATAGGACTGATAAAGTATAGCATGAAAACAAACTTTCGAAAAATTATTTTTGACTGACCCAGAAATTGACGAATAATTGTCGCAAATACCTACATATGCCAAAAATGACAAAAAAAAAAGGTTGTCACTTTATACAAAAAGTAAGAACGACACGGTTTAACCATGTAAATTTATCCTCACAACTTTCAAAAAAGTAACTTTTGACTAGGCCAGAAATTGCTGATTAATTGTCGAAAATATGCCGTGAAATAAAAAAAAATTGCTACTCTTTTGGTTGTACGACACTTTTTTATTTTTGGTCAAAAATATCTTTAGCTTGGCTAAAAAAATGCTGGACTATGCCAGATAGTAGAAAATTAACTGCTTTATAAAATTTATAAAAGGTGTGGGGTGGCGTATGTGGAACATTTTAAATAGTTGTAATTTGTTGAAATTTTTATTTTTTTTAAATTTATAAATAAATTTAATATATCTTAGAACAATTTTTCACAATTTATGACGTTGGAGGTAGATATTTTTTTTGTATTTTATACCACACTAAACATTTATCAGCACCAAAAAAACAATAATACTATCAACTCATTAGTTGGTCAGGTAAACGAGAAACGCTATCAAAGGTATCATCAGTCTCAATTTAGGAAGGCTGTTTTTTATTTTCATAAAAGAACTACTGGCTTTATAAATGCAAAATCAATATTAAAATCCATTTCTGGGAGAACCAAACTTACTCCGTTTACATAGAAATTTGGATATGGAAATAGGATTTATATACCGGGATTTAAATCTTAATTGCTCTTGTAGTTTAAAACATTTGGTATGTTGTCGGATTAGAGTAAAAACCTGCTTAGTCCAACTTAATTTTTGTCATATAAAATAAAATAAATCATCGAATCTATTAATTTTTTTTAATTTGGTAGCAACGAGCATAATTTTCTTTTGTAAAAAAAAAGCAAAATTTAAGTTTTCGAAATCTTGAATTAAAAAAAAAAAAAACACCTTAAAAGAAAATATTATAAAAAAATCGGAAATTTAATTCAAATGGATTAAGTAATTATTGCGAAAGTTAAAAATTTTGTGTATGAATGTTTTCAACCAAAAACTAGCCTGTTTCAATATAACCAGAAAAAAAAGCTTCATCGGAATCTTTGAAGTTGTTTTTGAGAAAAATGGATTTTTTTTTAAATAATTTTATTTGCAGTCAGAATTTGGAATAAATAACAAAAATACATTTTTATTTTTTTTTTGGAATTTGACTTCTTTATTCTGACTTAAATATTATTACAATAAAATTACTTCTACGAAAATTTGCGGTAGTCTGCAACGACTGGAATTATACTTTTCGTTCTAAAACATTTTTTTTAAACATTTTGAATAGTATTCAAAAGCTTATATCTCTGTATGTGTTATATCGACTAAGTCGTTTTCGAAATATGTAAACTATTGCAACTTTCGAAATTGACTATAAAAATTTAAAATACCAAAAAATTTTTTTTGATATATTGGTGGGTATTTTTTTATTTTCATATTGTCCGTGGCTAACAACTTTCGCCTATTCTTTAAAAAAAAAAAACTCAACTAATTTCCAATTTGTTTGAACTAAAGACCAAAAAAAGTATCCCTATTCGTCTGCAATCTACAAAAAAAATAGTTATGTATTTCATAATAAACCGATTTGTGTATTATTAAGACCTTTGAAGATAACCTTATCGCGACGTGTAGTTTGCAAATTTTGTAAGCGCCCTTTTGCTTATCTTCTAAATACTCTTATATTAAGACAGATTATTTCATTTTTAAATTACTCTTTTTTTAAGATTAAAAAAGATGGAAAGTATCTATCTTCAGTTGTTCCTTTATTACATTTGTATAATGTATATACATATGTATTATATTGTGTTGCTAATAGCCAATGATTCTATCCTAAGATTTACAACCTATCTAATTAACGTGTAATACATTAATGTTTTATATTAAAATGGAAGGCAAACTTAGAGTTGCCATATCGTTTGAACCTTTCCTCTCCTTTTTTTTTTAAATAAAATTAAATACACTATTGTTTTTTTCCATCAAAGACTCCTTCTTCTTCAGAGGGTCTTCTGAAATTCTAGCTTTTTCATTTTATTTTGTTTAATTATTAGCCGTTTATTTCTACGGATCTGTATCAGGATCACTTTTCAACACGTAACACAACAACAACTTGGGATCCAGATAGAGAGCAGGATTCCCAGTTGATGTTGTATTGCGCGTTCAAAATGATTCTGAGCCAGATGGATAAATTTCATATGGATCTTTCTGGATAATAAAACGCGGCTTTATTTTTTTTTTAAGTATTAGGACTAACTCGTTATTTCATAACAAACTTTCAATTTTTTGCGTTTTCGCTTATATTAGTTAGAGTTAAGTAGAACTTGTGAAAAAATTAAACAGCTTTGTAAATTTGTAGGCAGTAATCAGTAATCAGTTTTTTTCGAGAAACATATTTCTTGTTTTTTTTTTTTAATCAATTATGTATTACTAAATTTTATTAGGTATTACTTTATCTTTTAACCTTTCTAAGAATTTCTGCGTCACCTCTGATATCGAAGATACATAGTCTTACCTTCCTGTCAAAACAATAACAAAAATATGTAAATACTTCATTTGCAAAAGTCTCGTAAAATACCATCCCTGTGTTTTATTTTTCCTGCACTCAAGAAAATCACCTACACACTTACTTTTGTTTGTCATCCTTATCATTCATTTATTTACCGTCATTGATCTGTTTTGTCGTTGCTGATTATAAACTAATTTTCATCGCGTCATGATCGAGGCACAAGTGTCTTAGCACATTTATGTATTTTCTTCAGTGCGTAAACGCATGCTTAGTCGTCGTTGTTGGGTCGTTGGTGGTTGGTGATTTTATTTCATTCATTCTCTCTCTGCATATTTATTTATTTTGTGCTCTGCTCTGTGTATTTTTTGTACTGTCACATCGCAGTACCACTTCTATGTGTGTATTTTATATTTAAATTTGTTATCATCAGTTCAATCACAACGGCCGCAGAAACAACAACAGAAGTGCCAACAACTATGACAATTTAAATTTGTAAGAACACTATCAACAGTCATATCACATCATATGTTCGATATCGAGAACCAGAATACGAGATTCCGACTCACAGTGAAGTGACGAACTTACGTTCGGTGGCGCGGTAAATGTTATGTTTGTAAATATATTTGTCCATTCTATCAAACAAGTGCTGCTGCTGTCTACTACTGCTGGCTGTATTGAATAGAAACCGTTTTAGTTTATCTTCCCTCTCTCGCTGCTGTTCTGTCTGTAGCTCTTTTGTGTGTGCGCTCCTCATTAATTTAATCAACCTATTCAACAAAATTGCCAATAGAACGCTGCTGTGAACAACACTAGATTTCAAGTATATAGTAGTAGTAAGTGGCTCTAGTCTTCGAGGGGTTGTTGCGTGGAGAACAAAAAAGTTCTTGAGAGTTCTAGCTCCCATAATAAGTGCTTGCTTAGTCGTTGTGAATATTGTGAGTAAGTGAGTGAATTTTTTACACTCTTCGAACAGAAAAAAGCTCTCCCCCAAAATAATATTCAGTTCATCGATCTCAGTCCCAACGAAACGATCGGAAGAAAAATAAAAGAAAAAGACGACAGTGACAACGACAAGTCAATAATCGTCGTGTTCGTGTTTCACACCTCGAAATTTTATAAAACATATAGTGGGAGTAGGGGATGAACGAGGAAAACGAGTACATATATGCCTAAAGTTTTGTATTAATGACAAAAAAAAAACTCACTATTATCTCTTATCAAATTTTGCATATGGATAATAGGCACACCGCTGTACTCTCGCATTCTGTGTGCATCAAAAAAAAGCGTCGTTTAAAGAGCTCGACCGATCAAATATCATTGTTATTTTCAAAAAGGTTTTAACACCCATCAAACGGAATTAGCAGTTCAAAGCTTCTTTGGAAAATAAATTTAATTTTTGTATTTCATGTACAAAATAAAAATAAAAAAAATTTATAAAAATAAAAAAGACATTCAATTTGTGAGAAAATATTCGTACAAAAGTTATCTAATCATTGTGATATAAAATTAAAATGAAATTTACCAACAAATCTTCTTCGTGATATCATTTAAATTTTTGAAGTTCCTTTAGTTAAAAAAATGAAAATCCCTGCTTCTAAGTGATTAAGAAAAAATTAAATAAATATATTATTCTAATTATATTTCAAGTATTTTGTGATTTTATAGTAAGAAATAAAATTAGTTTAATCGCATTCAGCTGGTTTGTTGTCTTTTTTTTATAAACGAACAAACTTGTATTTTTCGTTTCGTTTCACTTCGAAAACAAAATAATAAAATAAAACAAATCAGTGTACCAATACAGAATTTTAAACAAAAGAAATTTTCTCTTCTCTCTTATTGAGATATACGAAAAAAAAAAATAAACAAAATTTTATATTACAAAAATAAAAAAGATACAAAATAAATGACAACGTAATTATATCAACCATCAACCCCTGTGTCTGGGTCTTATATACTCGTGGTAATTTTTATTTTTTGTTTTTTTTTTATTTTCGCGCGCCCAGTGTGTTGTTTTAATTTCGAATGATTTGCCTTGAAAATTGGTGGCATTATTGTCTATTCACCGTAAATTTTGCGAATAAGTGTTAAACAAAAAAAAAAAAAACAAAAAAAGAGATTAATTCAAATAAATAAAAATCAATTAAGAATGAGATTCGCCTGCAATCAATACAATTACTATGATTCCGCTTATCGGATTCCATCAAAACATCATAATGCATCTCACCTGCATCATAAAAATAATTTTGGTAAGATTTTTATAATATTTCTATAGGTATAAAAAAAAATAAACAAAACAAATTATTAAAATATTGTTAAGTTCAATAGAGTTTGTGTCTCATTTATTAATTATTTTTAATGATACTCTCCTGGCTCAAGGTCTTAAAAATGGATATAAATACAAAAATGCAACATTCATATTTAATTATCATGTATTATATATATTATATAAATTATATAGCATGATATTGATTTATAAAAAAATTCATAAATTGATAAATCTGTCTTTAATGTTTGCAAAATTATTGATTGTTTATGATTTTTTCTCTAATTTATAATTTTGTGTATGTACATACATGCTTGCGATTACTTGTTTATTTGTAGACAAGGGATCTTATTAAAATAATTTGTGATTATAATAATTGCTTATAACTTGCTGAAAGAATTGATTTACTGAGAAGGAAATACATTTTTTCAAAATTATCTTTGTATACTATTTCGTAAAAAAATCGAACTCGAGGTTTTGATCAAACTTGTCTTGGGTTTCTGTCGGTCTGTTCGTTCGGCTGCAGCCTAAATGGGTGGGTCGATTTTGATTGAACTTGGTAAATAACGCTTTAAGGCATTTTAGGACCAAAAACTAACAATTAATGAAAATCTTACTTTTGTCAAAACGTGTTAAAAAAAAATCACTTATTCTCTTTAGAAAAAGGCTACCGTCATTTTGTACAAAAAAAATGGTTATAAATTGTGCATCCCATACAAGTATTTTTTCGATTTTCTCAAAAACGATTCAACTGATTTCGATCAATTTTTTTTATAGAGAATGTTTCAATGTTTTTTTACACAAGATTTTCTTATAATAACTTAAATCGTATTGCATATCAAAGTTTTCAAAAAAAAAAAAAACAAATTTTGAATTAAATAAATAAAAAAAATATTTTTTGAAAATTCGATATTTTTAATTTTTCAAAATTAATTTTCTTACTCTACATTAATAAATACTAAAAAAAAGCGTACTAATTTTTTCTTCTTAAAAATGTTTTCAGAATTTTATATATAAAATATAATAGAAAAAAAACACATCAATAATTTTTTTCTCATATCCAAATTGAGATTTCTTTTAAAAAACAGATTGTATACATCACGTTGGGCTCAAAACAATTTCAGAGGTTGTTTAATAAATGTACTTATTTCTAATTACATTGATTTTTTAACAATTCTTCGGTCTTAACTGTGGTTCTACTTGTGTATGTGCAACACTGTGCTATATTGTCCATATTTATGTACTCACATAATACCACCTTAAACTGAACTATGTTTTTGTTAGGTGGGCATTAAATATAGACTTCCATAACTAATCCATTTTTTCTATCAGATGAATAGTTTTTTAAAGTATTAAAACTTTAAAACCACAGCAAGTTCGTGCGATCCAGTCGTGCATTTTATTTTTCACGAATTCAATTTATACTTATGAATAACATAAATTTAGAAATTCGCATGCAATATTTTTAAATATATCTACTGAATCTTTGAGCTACAAAAATTTAGAGTTCAGAATTTTAGTTTAAAGTCAATTGTTTTCAAGTCTCAATGAAGAAATGGTCGTAGATTTGGAAATTCAGACTAAATCGTTTTCTCATGTCTAGAGCTCATTTTCGACTCAGTTCGATTTTGTTTAATTATCAATTAAAAGATGTAGTTAATTTAAATATTTTTAGTCAAACTAAAATAGGGTACACATCGAAAACGCTATTGACTTGAGAC
Organism: Epistrophe eligans; assembly: GCA_951394125.1. Classification (NCBI taxonomy): domain Eukaryota; kingdom Metazoa; phylum Arthropoda; class Insecta; order Diptera; family Syrphidae; genus Epistrophe; species Epistrophe eligans. Next base: position 106,112,516 of record OX596029.1, on the reverse strand, counting down.
AAAATTATAATAAAAAACGTCAAATAATACGCTGTTGGTTTTGAATTTCTTAATAATATAAATATAGAGCGATATCCACATATTTTGTAAGGTGCGTAGGTGTAAAGAAATAATCTTCTGTACTTGACGGTTCTTCGAAAATGGCTTGTGAAATTGATGAGATATTCGGTATGAAGCATAAGTATTTCGATAGGATTGTTTTAGGAATGCTTTAATAATATATTTTTTTTAATAAAAAGACAAAACGATTTAAGATTTCCTAACTTTATATATTTATACTTTATAGATATTTATAAATATATACCTATGTATTTATTAATAGAATGGCTAAAAATATTTTTGCGAATCAAAAGATTTAAGGAATTCTGAAAATAATCAATCGAATTCAAAATTCTTTTCAGAAATACACGCCCATATTGCGATTGACAATTATTATCAATTCATAAATAGAAATAAAAAAAAAAAAAAAACTGACTAATTCATTGATACATATGAATTATCTTGTAATTTAAATTATCTACTGTCTGCATCATTCTCATTGATCTAAACTTTTATCGATTTATCGATTCACAGCTGATCATCTTTAATCAACGATAATTGCAACTGGTTAATTGTCGAAAGTGCATGTTTACCAAAATGTTTATAATAAAATCCATATTCGAGTTCTAAGGGCCAGTTTGTTCAAAGTTTTTTTAAATCTGTGCCTTGACTTTCAAAGGCTGAATCGCTGATTAGCGATGTCAATGATTTTGGATTCCTTAATAAAAAAAATTTTGGTTACTATGCACACTTTTTTGATTTATCAGTTGCAATAATCATTGATTAAAATTGATCAGCTGTGAACAAACTAGGCCTTAATCATTGAAGTTCCTTATCAGCCAGTTTTGATTGATAAACGCCATTAAGATAGAACCTTTGAAAGTCATGGTCTAGATTTAACCCACTGTGAACAAACTGTCCCTAAGTAAGTTAAGTCTGGAATAACAAAAAGAAAAAAAACATTTCTGACAGGTATCTAAAGCATTGTGCGTGTCAAAAAACTATCAAAACTGAAGTGAAAGGCCGATTATCATAGTGCCACACTTTGACGGTTTATATATTTCAACAGCAGCTGGCTTAAAATAAATTTAAACCACAGTTAACTCCCAATTAAACACTGGTCCACAGAATAAGAAATAAAAATATGCTGAATTTTATCTTTAAAATTCAAGGAATCAACAACTTAAACTGAACAACCAAAGAAGAAAATCATTTCCAAAGGCAAATTTCACATTTACAGCAGGGCTACCACCAAGTTTTTTTAATTATCCATTGCAGTTTTCTGTGGATCTTAAAAAAATTGTAGTTTCTATTAGTTCTATCTTGAGTTTCAATAAAGAATACGAAAGAAAAAAAAACTATAAAATTCCATTTATTGTGTATAATTTTATACTTCGGGCCAAGTTATAATTTATTTTTATTCTTTTCATTTGAGGCTTTGAGCCCAACATCCAGTATAAATGCTGTGGGAATACTGACTGACAATAAAATGACACCCATTAAATATCTGCGCGGAATATCGAAATCTTTAATTGGGAATGAAATTTCTTAAAAAAATCACAACTTCGTGCCCGTCGACGTCGTTACCTTTTAATTAGCACCACAGATAGAATCAACCAGATTTTATGAATTATTATCAATTTAAAGGGCTAATAAAGCTAAACATGTTGTCAATAAAGGTTTTGTTACGAAACAATATAATAACCCGCACCTACCTACGTATTTAGTTTTTTTTTTTTTTTGTACATACGTACGTAAGAAATTACACTTCCGAAGATTATTTAAATTATAGCAACTCTCAACTAATTTTTAATACAAAATCTAGAGTCGAGACCATATGTAGAATAAAATAGAAGAATTTTCATAATTCTTATCTTAATTCGCAAGAAACTTTTTTGTATATTTAATGAAGAGTTTATGGTACTTTATTGTTGTTAAACATAATTCACCAGATTTATTGTAAGAAGTTTTTTGTTTGATAAAAATGAGAGTATATCTAGATAAGAAAATTCATTTACAATAATTATTTGTAGAATATAATTTTATTATATAAATCATTGGGGATGATATTTTTTTTTTAATCTATACATATCACAGATGTTAGAGAAAAATTTATTATTCACAATGACTGTGCAGTTCAGGTGCGTCATAATAAATTGTAAAGCTATAAATATTAAATCTAAAATTCTTATAAATTATTTATTTATTCATTGTCAATTAGTGTTAAATAAATCAAAAACTAAAAACAAACTATTAAAAATGAATAAACCTTTATTATTACTATTTTTATTTGAAAATAATAGGGTCATGTAAATCAATTGTCAGTTATTGCGGTTAGTGACAATATAAGGGAAAATAACTATACATATTTATCGAGCGAGGAATGTAAGATTAATAGTAATATTATCAAGCTGAATTGCAATTAATATGTACATTCCTTTAATTTGAAACTCTGTGATTTTCTGTTCAAAACTAGACATCTTATTTTTTTATATGAAATTGACAGATTTTTTTGTGTTGTTTTGGGCAGAGTTTCAAAGTAAAAGAACCCACCTAATATTTTGCAATAAAATTCAGAACTTTAGAACTAACAATGTGAGTTATCTTTCAAAAGGTGCTTTCATATTTGACAGTTTTTTGACATTCATATTAAATATTGTTTATAGAAATCGAATACACTTAGGCCTAATAGCTTTTTGACAGCAGTTATCACTGATTTTTAATTTTGTAAGTTTTCAAATTTATAACTCAGTGGAACAAACTATTTTTTGCCACTGAAATATCGTGTCATTTTGAAACCGAAATCGCAGCGACAAAAAATCGTAAATGCGTTCTCAGCCACTTTATGGAATACCTGGAGTTGTTTATAGGCAATCGAAATTTAAAAACTTTGTTCTTGCATAATAGTTTGTTCATAGCGGAATGTCAAAATATTTAGACCATAAATCATCCAGCCAGCTGTCAAATTTACTATTCCTAGAAACAGTGCTGCCAAGTTAAAAAACAAAATTTCTATAAAAAAAACACTCTTTATAGGAATTTTAAAATATAACATTTTTTGTATTAGACTATACCAAATAAATGCCAATTTATAACAGTTATAACAGTTTATTGTCATTGAAAGTGGACGTGCATACATTTGTTTCGCCCGACTTGAAAACAAAACTCTGGGGGTGCCCGAGGTTTGAACACCGACGGATTACTTTGGCCCTACGGGGTTGCAGAAACAGTACATTTATAAAGAAAACTGTTATAAATTCGCTTTTTAAATCGTTACTGTGAAACTGAATAAATGCTCTTTTCAGCTTAAAATAACACCTATATAAATTTTCACAAATCAAAGTTTATTTGGCAATAACAATCTTTAACAATTAATTATAAAAGTATATTCCATATTTATGTAGGAAAATTAATCGTCAACGAACAATCTGAAAACAATGCTTTACATTGCCGATGTAATAAAAAGACAACACGAACGAAAGAAAAAAAAAAAACCGGCTTCATTGGCAACATTGCATTCAGTACTTTTCCGTTATAATTACATCGAAAATAAAAAGTTTAAGAAACTACTAATCGAACTGCAGCAATCTTTTTAATTCAAGCTTTTTTAATGACGCGACAACGACGACGACAGACGGACGTTTAAACTGGTCATTGGAATCACCACATTGAAATTTATTGTCTGCCAAATGATTTTACGCGATACATGTTAATTTGATGTTGATGATGATGAATCATTGAAACAAAAAAATAATGATAATTTATTTTATATAAATTCACTGGGGTTTACCCTGGTAATTTGCATATTTTATATTTTAAGTCAAAAGATTCATGTATGTAATTAAAACCTGGATTAAATAGCTCAAATGGTATAATATTAGTGTAAGCTAATTTTATGAATTGACAAACATCGGAGAAAAATGAAAGGGCCACCTGAATAAACAACTATGTGGGTTACGTTGTATTTTTTTTTTTTTGCGAAAGTAAAAAATTCCGAATCGTTTGGCGCTTATTTTTAAATATCCCAAAAAACCGTCGTTAACGTAATGAATCATCTGGCTTGAAATGTGTTTTATCAAGAACTCATAACAACCTTTTTGATTAAAAAATACAGCTTGAATGAATGATCCAAAAATTCTAGGTTTAGGACTTAGAAACTGATAGTTAGATAGTAAATAGTCCAAGTTTGTTTCAGATTTTTTCCGACAACGTTTATGAAGATCTGTTTGGCAATTCATAGGAAATTATAATTAAGTATTATCTCACAATAATGATAAAAAATAAATATTGAAGATATAAATATTTATCTTGTATTAGTCACATTTTGTTGCTGTACAAATTGTAAGATTTGATTAAAAGAACTGTAACAAAAACAGACAGGGGAAACAATATGCTGTCAAAACGAATTAATTCAGTTGAGTGTATTAAGCGATCTATTTGCTAAAAAAAATAATTGTTGTTAATCCATAACAAAAGCTTCCGATTTTATAAATTTTCGGCAGTTCCTTTAAGTACAGTTGCCAGAATTCTTTAACATATACCTCTGGTCCAGATTATATGATTCATATGTTTCCCAAAACTGTCAGAAACTGACAGAAATTGAAATTGGCGGTTTAACGAACAGTTTTATCCCAGTCAACATTTACTCAGCGCAAATCATCCGACAACTGTCAAACTTACTGTCACTAAAAATAGTGTTGCCAATATAAAAACCAAAAATCTTTATAAATCACACTTTAAAAGGCGTACATATACATACGTTCATTCAAAGCTTGATGATGTGATTAAATCTGAGCTAGTTACTGTGCCGATTACGGAATTTTCCTCACTTAGCCATATAGTTACTAAAAAGTAAATGTACTAGATGTTGTTGATAAAATTAGCATGTGAAAATTTAGCTTAATGTGGAGAATTTCTTAAAGTGCACATAAAATAACTTGAAAGCCTGTGACAGAATAGAAACATCTTTTGTAAACAATACTTGCAATGATATAGGAATGCCTATCAGTTTAGCCCCAGACCTGGCTTCATATTTTTAAGATCGGAGATTCCTTCTTTGTTTTAGGGGTCCGCTTGTCTTTGAAAATCTTTTTTGACAAAACGTGATGACCGATACAAAAAAGTGCTACTTTTTTTTTGGTATTTGCCAGTGTTGGAAAAACAAATGGATTGCTAAAAGGACTGACTGTCACTCGCAATATATTTTTTCCTGAAATTTAAATGCAATGTAAAATGATAAAGCAAATCGAAAATAGGTAAGAAGATGTTTGTATATTACTTGCACGACAAAAATTCCAATAAAATGTCGGTTAAACTTAAGTACAAGTACAAATCAGATACATCTTTTCATTTTTGACAACAATTCTACGTGCTTGTTTTTCGAACTAGTCTTCTGAATTTAAATTGTTTATATTCTCCCAAACAAATATAAGAAAACAAAAAACTTATTAAAATTTGCAAATAAAAATATATAGCTTGGTGACAATATAAAAGATATATTCATTAAGCCTTATAGGAATTTGCAAAATAACAACAATTAAAAAAAAAAAAAAAAAAAACAGTAGCACGTCCCATGTTTATCGACGTTCAAATTCTACAATAAAACAAGATAATCCGCCGTTATTACACATAAAAATAAGTCCGACTTGAATTTATTTGTGTAATGTAAATGTGCCAATTGTTTTGTTGGATACCAAATAGGAATTTATATCGATTAGCAACAAGAACCAATAGCAATCAATCCCCAAAATAAGTTCTTTATTTTTTCTATTTAATTTTTTTTTGGTTCTCTCTTCAAATTAATTATATTATTATTCAGAAGTCATGAGAAGAGAATCAGAATCTTATATAGAAGAAGAAGAAGAATCCTCTCAAGTGTGAAGTCTTTTCTATATTATTCTTATTTTTATTTCTCGATAAGTGTGCGCTCTGGTAATTTACTGTTTGCAGCATCAATTTATTAAGGATTACGTTATATACTTAAATTAATTGACCAATTTTGTTGTTTGTGAAAATCACGCTTCTTCCGTCAATGGACTCGAACTCGACGATGACACGATGATTATGATGATGAAGGGAGAAAACAATAATGTCTCCTTTCTTTGCGAACCGTCTGGTAGTTCATTAACCTGTACTGCAGCGGCGGCGGTGACGGTTGTGCTTGATGTTATGTGTTATCAATTTTGCTTGCCTTGTTCGTATGATGAATTTAGAGATTTATATACAAATTTAACACACAAACACGCACTTTGAATAAAGCATTATTATCGCGCTTTAAATTTATTTGCGATATATATAGGTAATGTAGTGATAAGTTATGGTTTTGTACAAAATTATTGAGCTATAGATTTTGATAAAAAAAAATTTAAATAAAATTGAAATATATTAAGTAACAAAGGGTGTTGGGTGTTGTTGAAGTTTGGTTTTGAAATTGGTAACACTGTTTTAAGTGACAATAAATTTGACAGCTGACTGATAATTTGTGTTTAGTGTAGTAAGGCATTTAACCACGAGTCAACTTAAGGCAGAACAACACTGTAATTGGGTATATACGACCCAGCTGCTCTATAAAAAAAGCCTTCAATTGAACTTACAGATTGAGGTACATTATGAGCTAGCTGCGGTGACTATATATCCGAAACCATTTTTTAAACACGTATGACAGAAAATTATGACTTCAATAAAGCCATTTTTATTTTATGTACTATTTCGTTTCAAAGTTGTACAAATGTACACCTATAAAAAAAATACTCTGTGTCATAAGAGATTTTAAAAGATTTTGTATTATTATTAATCACGAGAAGCCTTTTCTCTTTTTCTTTCAAAAAGACCTTATCATTTTTGTTAAATGGTCTATATGAGCTTTCAATTTTTTAAAATAAATGTTCGGAAGGTAAACCGGATTCAATGAGTATCATGTTAGATTTGAGTAAGGTAATCGGAATATATTCGCTTAAAGAATTATATATTTACTGGTTTAAATTCGTAAGAAGGGGCTGAGAACAAATACTTATGCTCTAACACCCATATATGTGTACTTAGGTATTTGACTTGACTGTATCTTAGTATTTGCAGTCAAGATCAATATTTGAATTAATTTCGTCTACAACATAATTGTTTAATACTAATTTAGCTTTACTTTTTTCTTTCGAATGCTTGCCAATTTTTAGATCATATGACAACAACACATTGTGGTATTATATTTGGATTCATTTATTAGTTCGCTATTTAGTCGCCATGGTTCTTGAAGTAGTCTTCTAGCCTGTCGGCTCTGAAAGATTCGTTTTAATGACGTAGTTTTGTTTTTAGTTATATAGTTGTAGTGTTGGGAAAGAGCAGTGCGGTACATTTTGTATGGAACAGTGACAAAAATACATATAAACTGAACCACTTAACACAGAGATAACTAAATAAAAATAAAATTTAAATTAACCCAGACAACTAGGCGTCAAAATACATTTGCAAATTTGACTTGGTTCGTAAATGTTAAAAGGTCTATTTTATCGATAAGTTAGTTAGTCCAGCAGATCGTATAGAACCAGGGCCTATATGATGTGACTTACACGACTCAACTATTCTTTTGTGCGAGTTATTAGCAGGAATGGAGGGATGGAGGGAGGAATTCGACTTGTGTCGAATTCGAACGGCTAAGGTAAGAAGCACTTTACAATAAAAAGAGATATGTACTCTTGAAGGATTTGTCAATTGCAAATGTTTTCTGTTTCTGCTTTTAGGTGGACTGGGAGTCAAACCCGAGGCCTTTGGCGTACTAGCCATTACGTCACAGGCTTTTACTTTTATCAATATCACAAATAAAACTTTTAACTTAATTTGTATGTCGATAATGCAGTTTTCTTCTTTTTTCAATTCCACAAAGAAAACTTTTTCAACTTTGGTAAAAACATTTGCACAGATGGAGGACGATTGCTCGTTTGACGATTGTGCATTATTGGTTGAACACCTGTTGCATTTCCTGCGTCTTTATACGCGCGTTCTTATTTAAACAGCGGCGGCTGATATAATCTCTTTAATAAGACTGTACAGTGTACATAATGTATTTTAACTTTGACACTGGGCCGGATCTATCGTTTATGTGTCATGAATTGACTTTATAATAGGCATGTTCAGGAAAATGCAAAATTTCTGTTTTGCTGTCAAAACTCAGGAAAAAAAATCTTGCATTCGCTCGCCCACCTTTTTTAGTAAAAATAAAATCCAAATGTATATTATATATTTACCAATCAATTCGACTGTGATTTGATGTTTTTTTTTTTTTCAAAAACGGCTTTATACATGTATGATTTACCCAAAGCAGAAAAATAATCATCCAAACGTCAAAACCTCATCAAATACTCGTCTCGTCTTAAATTATGAGCGTCAACATTAATATGAAATAAATTCAGTTACAAAAACAAAAGAATTATTATTATTATCTAACACCAATGCCTCTATAGTAATAATAATAATGGTGGTTGATAATCGTATGTTTTTAACCTAATTTCTTGGAAACTTATTAGATGTTAATTTGTATTGTTAACGTTAGAATGTCTCGAATGCATTATAAATTAATTTGTTTGGTATAGACGTCAGAGTTGCACAAAGAAAACAAACACTTAAAATTAAACTACACTCGTATTACATGACGTCTTTATTTTAATTGAATTTCAGTTGATGTGAATGGATATTTATTTTTTTTCAAATTGTTGTTATTGTTTTCTTTTTTTTAAATATTTTCAGCTTAAAACAATCGACTAATCGGTAGAAATAATTTATAAAAATAAAACCACAATTCCCAGCCTTATAATATTAACTCTCTCTTATAATTGCATACATTTTTGTTGTTTAAAAGAAAAATGGGTAACTACATTTTAGTTGATTTTATTAAGTTTAAGTAAGTAAGTGCTAGATCCTAGCACTTTTCTGATAAATGTAAGTCATTAATTGCCTGTGGATTTAAGTCATATCTGTATGCACCTACTATGTATTTAGTCGAATCATTTTTGTTATCATTCCCCCTTTGCATTTTAAAACGACATTTTCACAGTTTTTTTTTTTTTGTCTAAAATAAAACAAAATAGAACACAACTACGTAAGCAGAGGCGAATTTTATCTATACGAAACAAATATGTATAAAGCGCCACACCAGTGATGTTATACAGTTCAGAGTATAGGTAGGTTATTATTTTTTTTTAATATATAAAAACTCAACAACTAAAGAACCAGTTTCGCTTGAATTTTCAGAATATGTTTCTATTTATTAGATGTGAATAGGTTATTTCAGTAAAATATGTCTACTGCCACGCCCAATTTTATTTAATTTTCTCCTTTTTTCAACTTCTTTGAAGGAAAAATGTTTTAATGTTTGCTTAGTAAGCTCTCTTAAAACGAAGACATCACAATTCACAATGTGTATTTTTATACCCATTTACGCTCCCACTTTCACGTCCATTTTTCTTATATTTGAATTTTCTTCTTTTTAAGGTTTCTATAACACTTAACATTTTGTATTTAAATTGCTTGAACTTGCAGTACCTATGGCATAATAATGGCTTTGGAAATCCACCCCCCAAATACCTTTGCTTATTTTAATTTTATATCTCTAGAAATACCTTCAAAATGTTAAGTTCTAAGTATGACAAATGTAATTTGTTTAAAAAGCCTATTCTACTCCCATTATTTAACTTCCCTAGAAAATTGAAATTTTATATTTAAGCTTTATTAAACGTCGCCCTTTAAATAGAAATTTAAAAAAAATATATATTCTTTATTCGAAACCGCTGCACAGGACTGCGAATACAAATGCAGTTCATTTTCAAGGTCAAAAGCACTGAAAACCGTGCAGACAACCAAGTAACCCACAGAACTTTATAATTTCAAATAAGCAAACGTTCAATTCGGTTCAGCACTTACGTAAACCAAAAACTATTATTGCTTGTGTAGAACAAGTCTAACGATAACTTATAAACTAAAAAACTAAAATGTAGATGACCAATCTACAATCTACCCTAACTATTGCATCAGCTATTCAAATAATTTTTTTTAACACTATAACATTGCTGTTCTAGCAATAAAACAAGTGAAACTCAAACAAAAAAAAGACCTCATTTATGTTTTGGTAAAGTGGTGTTGATCGCGTGGTAGTCGTGTGCATGTCACATCTAGAAATGAATTTAAGCTACGAGCAGCGATCCCGATCTTCAAAGTTTTTGTACAAAAATTTATTTTTAATCTTTTAATACGGTAAAAAAAAAATATCCTCAATTAATAATTTATTTACTATCACTTAGCTAGCAGTTAGGTTAGGTGATTTAATTTCATACACATTTATAAATGAAACGTATTTGTATGCATATGTGTTTATTTGTGTGTATTTATGTAGCCCATTTTAAGAGCAGATAAACCAGATGTTATCAGAAATAAGTTTTGCTGGGATATATTAAAACAGCAAACGAGATAAGAACTTTTATAATTTGTTAAAATAAGTTCAAATCTTTTCACATTTTGTTTGGTCTTGTGAGATTATTTGAAAAGTTTAAAATTAATATAATAATTTAAATATGTACCTACATTTAATTTCGGGGATTTAAAAAGTATTCAAAACTTAATACATATTGTATAAATCATAGGAAAACCTTGAGAAAGGCTGTACATTTTTAACACGTATCAGAAAGTCTAAGTTTGACTTTTAATCATATACACGATTCTGACGCATTTAATTGTACATTGGGTGGGAAGGCTGTTAACAATTCGAGATAATTTTAAAAAGAAACCAGTACATTTGGTACATAAGTACAAAATAGACTGACTGGGCATTCTGCATTTGGTCCATTAAAATGTTACATTGGCCTTGCATTTTGGACAGTACAAGTTTTTTTTAGTGGGATGTTTGAGTTAGGGTGTAAAACGGTAGATTGTCTTAACCTTTAATAATGTGATATTTATTTTTATTAAATAAAGCATATTTCCACCAATTTGAAAATAGTTAGACAGTGTCTAAGTAGACAAAAATCTAATAAATACGATTGACACTTTACCGAGAATTTCAAAATAGAAATAAACGATTTTTTTCAAGACAAATATCATTTAAGGGTTGCTAACTTCTTATTAATTGATTTAATGACATTTTTCTTAAAAATGTTTGTCTATTTCTAATTATAACTTTTTTATTTTCCATTTATCAAAAAAAAATATATTAAATAAATTTGTTTAAAATTTAATTTCCTACAAAAATGTGATAGAATTTTTTTTTTTGAGACTTGTGGTTCTCATAATATGTCAAAAATTCTTTTACATGCCTTTTTCCAAGATGGCGTCTAAATGGTAGGTAGTAGGTGTAATCAGGTGTATTGCTTTCTTCACACTACAGTGAAATAAGTAAGCTTAAAATAATGTCGGGCAATCGGTATAGTCCTGTGCAAATGCAGAGTATCCTCCTCTCATCTTATTCATCGCTGCCGGGGAATCCATACGTCAGAATGAGTCGAATAAGTTGCTTGTAGATAGAAAAGCAGCTTAGTCTTTTTACTCAGTCCATTTCCCTTTCTCAGTAGCGGATGAACCAAGTGCAGATAAAAGTTGTATCTCTTCAACATCAAGTTCGTTAGCATGTCTCTTGAGTTTGTTGGAATAGTTGATTCCCAAGTAATTGGTTGTTGATTTGAGTGGTACTTCGATGTTGTTATATACAGTGGTGTCAAAAACATTCCGGATTTTTTTCGTAAACTGCATTGATTGTTGGTTTGTGATATAAAAATGAAAAAATCAAATGTTTGCAATTTTTTACCATTTTTATTGAACAATTTTATTATTTGAAACAAAAACCATGGAACTTTATTCATCAAAACAAAAAAAAATTCAAAAAATTAAAGTTAATTCAAAATTTTAATGTGACAAACTAACCGGATTTTATTTTTTTTTCAATTAACTTTTATTATTTATTTAATATTTTGTCCAGTAACCCCTGTTTTTTTATCACAGATCGGCATCGACGAGGCATTGACTGGATTAAATTCTCGAAAACAGAAGCAGGAACATTCTCCCATTCATTTTTCAAAGCTGCAAAAAGAGAAGTTGTTGACGTGTGCTTTTTTTTCCCAACCCGCCTTTTTAAAATGGCCCACAAGTTTTCTATTGGGTTTAAATCGGGTGATTGAGATGGCCATTCTAAGACACGAATATTTTTAGTTGCAAACCACTCTTTTAGCAGCTTTGAAGAATGTTTGGGGTCATTATCCTGCTGAAAAACCCAACGCAGAGGCATTTCTTCCTCTGCGTATGGAAGCATTACTGACTCCAAAATGTCCCTATATTGGAAACGGTCCATAATTCCTGTGATTTGGTGTATAGGACCGCAGCCTGCTCCTGAAAAACAGCCCCAAACCATCACCGAGGCTCCACCGTGCTTAACTGTAGGGAGTACTTTTGCAGACTTTAATCGCGTACCTTTTGAGCGCCTCACTGTCCTTGCACCATCGGAGTAAAATAAGTTGAATTTGCTTTCATCACTGAAAAGCACACTCCTCCATTTGCTTAAAGACCAGTTAAGATGATTTTTTTGCAAATTCAACCCTGGGTTAAATTTTTTGATTAGGAATTTTAAGTCTTTCCCAAATACCTTTTACGGATTACCTTTTTTTACGATGTTTAGCAGTAAGAAGAGGTTTTTTAGCTGGTCCAAATGCAAAAAGACCGAAATCTCTTAAACGCTTCCTGACCGTACTTGGCCCTATGGGTAGATTAAGTTCATCACAAATTGTCTTTGAAGTCGCAAAAGGGTCTTTAAGCACGAAATTCTTTATGCGCCTATCAGTTTTAATTGTTGTTTTACGAGGGCGTCCACCAAAATGATCTGCTTCTACTGATTTTCCACTTTTAAATTTTTTAATGATGTCGCAAACCGTTGACGTTGGAATTTTTAAGATTTAAGCGACTACTTTTTGTTTTATACCGGCTTGGAACTTTTCTATTATTTCTTATCGAATCGCGTTGCTATAACGTGTTTTAGCCATTTTATTTTATGCACTATATAATTTCAACTTACACAGCTCTCAACTTGTAAAAACGTTTTAATCTACGGCTTGAGTCAAAAGACTCGAAAAAACCGTTACTTTAACATCGAGACTCGCAATCTTCTTGAAAGCCGGTTAGTTTTGCACAGGCATGTTACTGAGTAACTTTATAAAATAATTTTTTTTATTGTTCTTGTCATCGTAGCATAAAATTTTTAAGGTTATTATTAACTTGTCTCATACTCTTTACAAATTATTAAAAAAAACTTATGGAAAGTTGTTAGTTTTCTACTTAGTATTAAGAAAATCATTACTATGGGAAAAATCCGGAATGTTTTTGGCAGCACTGTATGTATACGCCTGATTTCAGATCTAAGGGGTTTATAAATACAATCCGATTTGTTCGGCATGATGAAATTGAAGGATAGGAAAATATTTTGGTTCAAACGCAAGCAAATTCTAATTCAATCGCCGTTATCATAAAGTAAGATTTGTAAACGTGCTGTTACTAAAAGTCAATAACACATTTATAAATAATGCTTATATCATAGATAAATTAAAATTGAAAAAATGATAAGATGTAGCAATGATTGTTCTTTTGCGAATAAATTAAATCATATGTACCTTGTTATAAAAACTATACTACATCTATTTATTCTTATCCATTAATAGAAGTCTAAAGTCAATTTTTTGTTTATCTACTATTTTGGTGGTTGTTGTCCTTATGGATATTTATTATCATTTATTGTACCCTTAAAACAATAAATATTCAAATTATTTTTTTTTTTTCAAAAAAATAAATATTAATTTTGTGACAAATTGACGTAAAACATTTAATTTAATTGTTATACATACAGTACGCGTCACTTGTTTGAAGCCAGTCTTTTTGCTATATTTTGTTCACGATGTATACTTGTTGGAATTTGTTTGAGCCTTTTCGATCACAAGTTATTTATTGCAAGTTTTTTTTTTTAGAATATTTTTGTTTTCCTCTAAGACTGATAAAATTTTTTCTAACCAGATGTGTCATTGTTAGATGTTAATTCCAATTTATATGCGTCAGTCTGGGCGTCTCGGTGCTTCGGTGCCATTGCATTGGTGGGGAAACCTAACTCTAGTTTTTCTATTTCCGCACATTCTTTTTGTAAATTATCAACGAAAAGTTGCACTCTTCAGTGTAATTAATAATGTTTTAAAATTTCTGTCATCACTTTACATAATGACGGATGTTTAAATCGCTTTAAATTTTAATTCTTGATATATATTCGTAAAAAAAAAATTCTTTTTACATATTTTGTCGAAGCTAATTGCTCGAAATTCTTGAAGAAAATATATTAACATCTAGTTCAAAATCCTCGATGATCAAAAATTAATCCCGATTTAAAGCTAATGTTATTAAAAAAAGATCTAAAATCCGCCCCTGTGCGCCCCAACATCCCAGTCATTTAACTCAATAGTCTTAAATCGCTATAAATCGATCCAATCACATAAATCTAAAAATTTAAAAAAAATATATACATACATATACATATATCTCGTTAAATTATAATCCAAGCGCGGCTTCCTTCGACGTTAAAAATTTCTCTTATCAAAACAAAAGTCGAGTGATTCAATTGAAATGCATTCTATTAATTTGGACATGCTTACCTTTTTCTTATATAGTCAAATTCACAACTACTTTCAACCTACATACTACACCTGCTTGCAGTCCTTGTCACGTGATTCTTAGACAATTTATTGCACTCATAAAAAAAAACGAAAAACAAAACAATAAAACTTTATAAAATCTAAAATAGATATCTTGATACCGCCATCGAACAAAATCTACCAAACTATTTTTAGCACAAATACTTAATCATTTGAATTTTTCTCCGAACTGATAGCTAATAGACCAGACGTAATGTGCGTCATACATAGTATACCAATGCAGTGGACTGAGTAAGTACTTAAAAAAAATAATAAAAGAAAAACAACTACATACGTACATGGTGTCCTCTTGTTTTTATTTACCTAATTTTTTTATGGATCTATTTTTGGTTATCTGAATGTTTAAAGAAGGAGGTCAATGAAATTGTTGCTAATTTATGATAAATGTGGAATGAGCGATTTTAAGAAAAAAAAAACATTTTTTAATATTAAATTTTTGATTCATTTTGATAACATTTCTACAACATTTCTTTGTTTTCTTTTTTCCAACTATGCTATGTATGACAATGAGTTTCAACTCGCCCACAGCAAAGATGTGTAGACTTCTATAGTTTAACCTACCTTGACATGCCCCCATTTGCAAATATCGATTCATCTCTGACTAAACCAGATAATTATAGACTAGCCTCTTATCATTTTTACGCTTGGATCGGTATTTGTATTTCTATTCCGTTTTTGAACGATGGTAAACTTTTGCGTTACAAAATTCAAGTAAATACCCGTTAATAGAGGCTCAAAGTTTAATTATTGGAATTTGGGTAAAAATAAACTTAACTTTCCAAGAATTTTAAGTCAATGTGAGGTGAAAAAAAGTTAAGTCTTTTGTTTGCGACTGACAATGTTATTTGGAATTAATTGAAATTAAATCAGTTTTTTTGAATTTATTTTCGCACTTCCATACAAAGTGCACAACTTGGCGCCATGATCTATGGCGAAAACTGGAACTGGAAAACTGAAAAAAACTTGAATTGACCTACATATGTACATATATCTCCGAAACTTGGTTTTGTGCGGGAAAGTTGTTAAGACAAAATTTGAAAGCAACGAGTATTAATGATTAGTTTTTTGAGCAATATTTTCCAACATTATGGTATATTTTTGAAGATATTGAAGCCGAACATTTCAGCCGACTTTCTGGAAGTCGGCCACTTAACCTGATTAAAATTTGATAATCCGCCGTTAAACCAGATTTGGTCCAAAGTCGTTGCAGACTTAAAAAATTGTGCTATTTCTTACAAAATAGAGCGCGCACAAGAAAGTAAGATATTTCCCCCTTCTTGTTTTAGTCTGAGGAAAAAGTTAAAAAAAAAATTAATCGACATAACCTAGAAAATATTCTCTCCGTACATACGAAAATGTTCAATATCAAACAGATCTAATGTAAAAACAAACAAACATGTATATGAAATTTCCCACATTGTCTGTCAAAAAAGTTACTTGGATTTTAAATTTTCTAACGTCATTCGGTAGAAACATAAAATTTGAAACACTTATTACAAAAATAACCAAAATATTTACTTTCAAGTATGTGATTAAATATTTGATCAGTTTTTGTTTCCTGATTAGAAAAAAGTCTTAAATTTGAACAAAGCTATTTTGCTTTTCATTAAACATAAATAATACAATATATGTACCTAGAGTCTGTTTTCCTCCCATATACAAATATTTGTTTCATTTAACTTTTTTATTTTGTTCTCGTTAATATGACTTCAGTCAATAAATGTTATAAAATTTATTAAAACATTGTGTTATACTTAGGCATTCGTTTTATGTGATTTTATGATTTTGATCGATGTTTTTTTTTTATTTTTGCAAATGTTGCATGTCTGTGTTACTAGAGTATCGACATGAAACACTTACCGCCCTATTATTCACTCAATTAATACAGTTTAGAACTTAAATCCGGATGTAAATTCAATCAATCAAGTTAGAGGATCCGTGATTCAATGTGAAATCATACTAATTTTTGGGTTTTAAAACCGTGATAACTTCTGTTTTTTAATCAATTTTGATACTGATTTAATTCCGAGTTAATCACAACTTGTCCTATGTAATTTTTATTTTCTTGTCAGTTCCTTCATTTAATTGCTTCGTTTTTTTACTTTCCAACGTGTTCTCATCTTCAAGGCTGAAACTAATCGTGTGCCCTTTCTGAACTCTCTTTGAGGATATCATTAAATTACACTATGGTACTTTTTATTATTATTGTATAAACGTTGACATTTAAAGTAATTTTGTTTAAGTAATTTGATTAATCGGAACTATATTGATTCTGGAATTAAAGAATCATTTTGCATTTTCATTTCAATTCTATCGATTTTATTAATTCATCCTGAGTAGGTATGTAAGTATTTATTTACTTATACTATACAATCGAACCGAAATAAAAAAAAAATAACCCCAACAAAAAAAATATTTTCTGACCTAGAAGAATCAAAATCGAAATTCCCATTATTAAAACCCCTGAATAGCCAATTTCCCCTTTCAATTAAGGCCAACTAAACAACACAACATCTCAAGTACCTAAATAAACTCTTTCATATAAATATACACACATATTTATATATACATATATATATTGCTGGTGTTGTATCGTGTCGTTCGTCCAGTCCAGAGCACCCATCAACAAAGGGCATTAGCCCCAAAACGATTGTTTTGATTTCTTTAAATGCAAGCAATCATGTCTTGTTTATATTTTTCATATGATAACACACAAATGAAACTGTAAAATGCACCCGTTGCATTGTTAAATTTGAGATAAAATGCTAGCGCGCTATGCAATTTGTGGACTTTTCATGGGAGCACAACGTGAGGACTTGGAGTATGTATGTATCTAGAGCCAGCTATATTATAACAAAAGAAATTTTATTGCGGACAATTTACACACTACATCAATCTTGCCTTACGCTACCCCTTCCAAGACCTGTTTCTTCCCTTACCCAGTCCCTCCCTCGATCGGATCAGATTCGGTCACTGGTTGACGTTTCAGCATTGAACGCCACTTTAGCAGATAATTTACGCAATGTAGACACAATTAATATAAAATGGTTCTGAATTGAATGACAATTGAGTTCCATTTTTATGATGATGGATGCATTGCGGGATCATGACGTTATCATCAAATGTCAAAAATTAAAAAAAAAAAAGTGTTTGCAAATATTGATCATTATTTTGCAAATATATGAGTTGATTTATTATTCATTTTTATAAAGCACACGTTATTATTTATCGAATCATAAAAGTATAACAAATGTTTTGTGACAAAACCGAATGTGTCAATCGAATTTTTCATCGGAAAGATTTTATATTTAAGGAAGAGAATATCAGGAATACTTTAAAATATAGAGTTTTCCAAAATAATAAATTCTTCGCCTAAATCTGAGCAAATTCCAAACAAAAATCATTTTTTTTAACAAATCGTGTTTTGCCGTAGAACAACATTGTTCAAAAGGTATTTTTTAAAAGGTATTTTTATATACAAAATCTTCTCGGAAATTGTTAATTTTCTTACTTACCTATCTCCTAAAATCGTGGTCATCAACTGGACTTTGATTGGAATGTCAATAGCTCTAAAGACCACCGAACTCATATTTGTACAGCACTTCCTGGGGTGAAATCGGTTAAGATGATAAGTGATTGGTGCATTTTTGATAGTAACATGTGAACGATTTCCAAATGGCATTCAACTTTTTGACTAATTTTAAATTGTATAATATAATTTATAAATCAGTTGCCGCTTTCGTAAACGTGTAAGAGAGTGCCATCAGTGATCGAATGAACGAGTAAACAATCTGGGATGATGGTACTAGATTGCTCGATAACGTAACGGTAATGCCAAATTCAAATTATTCAGTCGCGTACGACTCGCAATGTATGCGATTTTTGGGCGCTATGACATTTTCATTATTTGGTCGTTATTAACTTGGGCAAAAATACCAAATGCTGATTTATAATAGGAACTTAATAATACTAAAAACAAAAACAATAATATTGCCCAAATCGTACAACAACAAAATGTTATTAAACTTGTTTTGGGCGCTATGACATTTATAATTTGGGCGATAAGGCCTTACGCCATTTCGATGAATGAATAAACTTGAAACTTGAAAAAAAGTTGTATCACTTTTTAACTTTGAAAGCATAAACCCTTTAACAAAATCTTCATGAAAAAAGAGAAAATAATTAAATTTTCTTTAAATAAATCTTATCAACTTGGTCGTAGAATAAGGCATAAAGATTTTTTTTTAAATGAAGCATACGTTTTTTTTTAAATACTCAACAATCAAGAATGTTTTTACACCTTTGCCGACTTGACTATATTATTTGGAGTTTTGTGATACATAATCTGTGAATACAAAAATGACTATCGATCTAAAAATAATAGCATAATTTTATGTTCAAGCATTTTTGTAGTAAGATTTAACGAATCTTTTTTTTTTCAATTTTCAGGTATGCGAATGACTATGGCCACAGCTTCCACAATGACACCAAGAGTACATAGAAAAGGCTTCCGTATACCATCGAAAAGACATCCTGGCAAAGCGTTACCCGGCAAACTGCATTCAATATCAAGGGTGAGTAATAAATTCTATTTTATTTATAATTTTATTTATGTTTTATTTTAAATTTAACAGGTTGGTCCTGGTAAAATACCACCCGGCAAACGAATGCAACAGAGACCACAACCACCGCCATGCGACAATTCAAACGATAGTGGCTTCGGTTTTGATCAGCATGTCGAAGTTCAAAACAGTAATCAACATAATATGATAAGATCGATGCCTGTATCAAGGTAAGTGCTGAAATAATTATATTTATCATCTAGATTAACATTATTTTATTAAATTACACGAAGGGGCTGTTAGATGTTTTTTGTTTTTATTTATTTTTTTTTTAATAAAGAGCACTTGGGTTTAACACTGAGCAAAACAATTAATATTATATAGATATTATAAAATTAGCTTGATGTATATTCTTTATAAGCTTAGTTTTTTTTTTTTTTTGCTTAATAATATTATATTCATTCATTGATTCATATAAGCAAAGTCAATAACATTGTTATTTATTGTGTTTTAAAAAAGGTTTTTTTTTTCTAAGTTAAAATTTCATTTAGCAGAAAAAAAAATCTGTAGAGAAAGACGTACTTAAAAAATTACAGTCTTGGATTTTTTTTCTAAAGGAAAAGTAGGTTTTTTGTAAACTTATAATAGACGGTACAAAGAAAGGCTTTTTTTGATTTTATTGATCTATGTTTGGTCTCAATAAAACCAATGCGTTTTAATACACTGTCTCATCTGCATTTCTTCTTTAGAATTGATTGATTTTTTTTATTTCAGTGGAGTCGTATTACAACGTTTATAAAGTCCACTGAACCTAGGTTTAATTAAATTAAACCTTCATCTTCTTCAAGTATCGACGATTTGACGTACAAGTTTATTTGCCTAGTAAGAAATTAATATTGTTAAATTTTCATAAATGGTCAATAGATTTACGCACTAATTACAATATGGAATTTTAGTTTTTTCTTCGTTTGACATAAAGTATAAGGATTTAGAAGGATTTAGTCAGTTCAGTCAGGTTTCTCAGGAATATAAAAGATCTGAGCAATCTGAACATAATTCCTCACTTTTGTTGTCAAAAAGCTGATATTGATAATAAAACTAGCAACTAACTGGTAACTATGTGATTTCGTCGTCTGCAGCTATTCAAAACAGTTTCTATTAGAGATGCCGCGAATATTCGGCCACTATTCGGCATTCGGCCTATATTTTTGATATTCGGTATTCGGCCGAATAGTTCACAACATTCGGCCGAATACCGAATAACAAATGGAGAATAAAAAGGGCTTATTATCTTATAATAAATGTTTTCTTTTATTCAAAAATTTGTATTTTAGTATTTAAAAATACTAATGGTAAGTTGTGGTGAATAAAAACTACTTTTTCGGCATTCGTTGGTAGCAAACGATTACGTCTATCTTCGTAAACAATTCCAGCTTCTGAAAATAGTCTCTTACTTAGATACACATCGTTGGCCGAATGTTCGGCTGCCGAATATTCGGTATTCGGCCGACGAGTGTGGCCGAATATTCAACATTCGGTATTCGGCCGAATCACTATTCGCGGCATCTCTAGTTTCTATGTTCGAATTGGTTCAATTGAAATTTATAAGAGCTAAAATTTGATACATCAATTAGTCAAACATCAAAATTGCACTTTGCAAAGTTGAAGACAAACATTCAAGATTAAATGACCGCTCGTATTTTTGTTTCTATTCGATTTTCAATGGTTAGCAAGAAGATCTACATTTAAACCTTAACACAAAAACAAGGAAAAACCTTCAATCTAAAAATTAAAATTAACATTTTGTACCGCTGAAGTAAGTTATAAATTGATTTATCAGCCTACTTCTGGCACCTTTAAAAAAAAAATAGAATTCTTTCATTCAGAATTAATTTAAATATATTTACATACATATATGTATGTATGTAGTAAGCATCAAACAAATAAACCGTTGATTTTACAGATAAAATCTTTTAATCTAACCTATTCTATAATTTAGAAGCTATATAATTATATTAGCACATTAAATAGATAATTTTAAATAAAATCCAAAATGGCTTGCCGCCGTTGACATTAATCGGTTTACAAACAGGTTTGCAAATATTTTAATTTTGATGGGGCAGTCCCAACATACATATGTACATAGTTTTCGTCACTTTAAAATACATAATAATTTAATTCTACAGTTTCTTTTTTTTTTATTTTATTTGAATATAAATTGGTACATATATTAAAAATATATAATTTGTATTTTGTATCTGTGAAGGTTATGTTTCTTAAGAAAATAAAACTAATACTGGACAGTTTACCTGTTCAATGAAAATTTAACATATTTAATTTGTGCAAGTTAATATCACAAATTATGAACAATATATAATATAATTATAATTAATTTATTCCCATAATAACATTCTGATTCTTTTAACAGTACAATTTATAAAACATTTGAAAAATTTTAAAGTTAGGTATTAACATCCGTTTGCTAAAACTAAACTTTAAGTTGATCTTTGTACCTACTTTATTGTGCCAACAAAACTTCTTTTATTTTTCTTCTATTTCTTTTAACTAGTGCCGTTCAATTTTGGTTGCAATTAAAAGACCTTGGGTCTTAAAGGAATATTGTTAAAATTATTATTATAATATTTAATCATGAATGGATATTTATCATTCGTTTCTACAAAAGGGTTTAAAGGACCTATAAACATTTTTTATAATCTCTCTTTTGTCTTAGGAATTATAATATCAATAAAATAATAAAAACAAAACTTCTTAATATTGTTTTTCAGAATATTAATTCTTCATTATTTATATTATTGTATTGAATTTTAATACTTCTTTAAACGTTTGAATGTTTTATCATTATTAAAAGTGTTGTACTGAATAACAAATAACAATATCGATCGTAAAATTGTTTTTGTTTGTTATTTATTTTTGTTTTTGAATAGGATAATTTGCGCAATTTAATATTTCAATATTACAAACATTTATATTGAATTCAGCCATTTGAACATTTCTTTTTTCCTCGTACTCGAAGTAAGTTGAATATTTATTTGCAATCGATTTTTGCAATGAACTTCTAAAAAGAAGTTATTTGAAAAAAAAAATAAATAACTATTTTTGAAAGAGTTAAAAGTTAAAGTCCATGACGTACGATGTTAAATTATTTTTTTAAAGTTTTATACAAAGCATCTCAGCAAAAGTTTGTCAGTTTTGCTGTCAAAACTTTGAGGAAAAAAAATTTTGGGTTCACTTGCTCACTTTTAGAAAGATCGAAGTCTCTTAGATCTCATTCTAAAGCCTCCTACTAATTCATATGAAACTTTGACATTAGTACCTAAATGCCAAAAAGGGAATGTCTAAGTTTTTTGTATTAACTGTCACTGTTTTAGGCATGTTCAGCTGCTCAGTTTACTACTTCTAGATAAAATTGACTAAATTTAAGTAAGGTTTCTTTTAAACTAAAAAAAAATTTAATAGTATCATGTTTCGGTGAATCCTCAAGACAAGAATCAAATATTTGAATGCCTACAAAACAAACACATACTGCATGATGCAGCAAAGAAAAGTTGATTTGCTTTCATTTCGAATGCGAGGAAATTGAAGATTGCAAGTTTTTGAAACTACAGCCCCTGAAGTTGTAATAAATTTCATCCAATAAAACAGGTGTAAGCTCTGCAAAAAAAAAAAAGAATACAGTTAATTTATTGTATATAATTCAATTGAAAATTATTATGATTGATCATTATAAACCATTCTCCCTAGCTCCATAATATAAAATAAATCCTCTGTCAGCTATCAGTTTTATGCTTATGATACAAAATCCATATTTGCAGAAATAATTCCACTAATTCAAATATTTTATGGGTTCTGTAATTCAATTGCCCGATAGCAACAAAAAATTTAATTCCTTCAGTCACTATTTCAGCTCTTTAAATGTCACCTTTCCTACAACGACTCTATCACCATTATGAGTTCCAAACGTTTCCTTAGCAAATTTCTTTTTTCTATTGTTATGGTTGGTAAGGTGTGCAACAAATTACTAAATTTACGCCCGTCACCAATCCAATGCGAGAATATTTTCCCACACGTCTCTCACAGAAAAAATGTTCAATCCACACTCCACAGTCCACAACGGAATTATTGGAGACGTGTGAACTTAAAATCAAGCAGTTGCTAATATAACATTTTTAATCGAGCAGGCAACCAATTTAAAAGACCTACTTGGACATTAGTCTGTTTATCTGATATTTAGGAAGCACGTAATTCACTATCGAAATAATTTCTATTTCACTGGGATTAGGCCACTTTAAGGGTGTCATCAAAGGTGGTTTGTAAATAATTACAACAGTACTTAATCGATACGGCAATACAATTAGCAACATTAATTAATAAATTGTATAATGCTACTTGTTGAAAACCGTAAGTATATAAATAGCGATTAATCATTATTTTTTTGAGTGTTTAATTGCAATTATTTGACATTTAATCTTTTAATCGCTTATTGATTGAACACAAAATACACTTCTTAAGGTTTCAACGACTTAGCTAAATGAAGCGACGAAGTCGCCGACGCCACCACCGACTTATTTAAATTTTATAGGTCATGGTAAAAGATCAGAAGAGAGTATTTTTTTTTCTATGAAAGTCTTATCAAAAAGCTGTTAAACCATCTTATCAACAATTTGTTGTGAGCTTGTGTAGTTACTTACATATATGTGAATTATTATTTATAGAAAATAAATGCCAGACGATTAAAATAATGCATTTTAGTGTTAACGGTTTTTGTTTGTATCAACAAAGATCGTGCAAAAGCAGCTGATAAATAAAGATTTTAATCAATAAATTTTATTTATGTACTTAGGTGTACTCAAATTAATTAACAGTAAAAGTTCAAAAAACATTTTTATAGGTCAATTAAAAAATATAAAACTATAATGCCGACAAAAACCCTTTGGTACATGAAGTTTTATATAAATGTTTGTTATAAATTCTAATAATTATATTTTGTATACAATTATTTGTAGTGGTAGAAAATACACTTCTACATTTTTATTTTAAATTGTTTACTTAATGTTGACAGTTTCGAGATATAAGGTGTGTTCCTTTGCTTTGAAACTATGTGATTTTCTGTCTTAAACTACACATTTAATTTTTTTTATATGAACTTTGACAGATTTTTTTGTGTAGTTTTGGGCAGAAAATCACAGGGTTTCAAAGAAAAGGAACGCACATATACATTTAAATAAAAAATATATTTCCAAATGAAAAAAAATTGATTCTGTAATATTTAAGTTCCAAAGAGTTTGAAGCTTGCTTTGTTAACCTACAACGAACGGGTTGAAATGGACTTGGTTCGACTCAATCGCGTTCTGGAACTGAGTTGGGTGGAAATTTGTAAAGAAAAACTTACCAACTCCTTGATAATGATAATGACAGATAGATAATGCATTTTGGTTTGTTTATTTGCATGTTTGTTTAAAAATATGGTATTGTAGATGCAGATACTTGTGTGTTCAATTAATAAAATAAAAACATTGATCCCATTCACTTTCCTTCAATCTCAATACCATTTCAACTCAAATCCAAATGACGAAAAACGTGAGTTGAATATTTGCCCCCAATCCAACCCAAGCTTTAGATCCTGGATACAAACGGTGTAAGTGACTGTCGTTACGATAATTAAGAATCAAGAAAAAAATCCTTTTAGTTCAATCTACCCTTTTAACCCCGTTCAAGCGAAAGGCACTTATGACATTACAGTAGTAAACTAAACCCTTTTATAAGATAAAAAATTTTAAAACGAAACAGTCAGTACTTAAGGTAATAAAATGAAAAAAATATCATTTAATTTGTAGTTAATTTTTCGTTTTTTGCTCATCAAGATAAAAAATTCTTTTTAAATGTTTAGCTTTCCGTAGATACCCATGTCTTAGATATTAAATAACTTATATAGTTTTATAAAAATCTGCTAATAATAGTACCTTTTTCGTACTTACAAAAACTATTTAAATATTTCAATTAAAAACAGGAAAATAGAAACGTTTTGGAATAAAATATTTTATAAATAAAATGTTGATCATAGTTTATTTTTATATTGCCTTGAAATACTTTACATAATAAAAGCACTCATCAATTTCATAAAAATCTCATTATCATTCTTAACTAAACTCAAATGTTCTTCCTTTCCAATTTAAATAAAATAATATATGTAGGTAGTTCAAAATATTACAGGTATCGTAATATAACAGTTACCTCGTATAGTTCAATTTAAAAAGCCTACGTGATTAAACAAAATTAGCATATTTCAAGAAATAGGAAAAAAGCATGAAATCAATTTACATAATTTATTTGTAATAAAATTAATAGCTAATAAATAATAATGTTTTATGACAAACAAATTTAAAAAAAAACAAAGGCCTATCATAATTACAATATAAATCAGACTAGACCTACATAATATTTATTTGTTGTTGTTTAATATATACTTTACTCTTATCTTAATCGAGAGCTGCTCATTCAAACCCAGATTTTAGAGAGAAAGTTGTTTTTTTGTTTTCCTTTGATTTTTTTTTTTATTTATAAAACAAAACACCAAAACAAACAAAAATCATTTACACTAGATCAACTCGAAACGATACTGAGCAGCATGATGAAATCGGCACCGATGACTCCGATGAAACATACACAATCATACCAAACCATCACTCCATTCAGAATCGCGTCCAATATCGAGCCAAACGTAAAAAGATCGAAAGAGTTGTTGAACTAGATAATGATGATGCCTGCAGTGAAGATGCATTCATAAGTCGAATTGCTTCGGCAACAGCCACTAATAATACATCAATCAACAATAATAATGCTTATGTGCCACCACTACCACTACCACAGACAACAACAACAAAGTAAGGATATTAACAAATGAAATTCAAATCGTTCAACTTTTTTTGTTTATTTTGTTTTTTTTTTTTTCGTTGATTATTTATTGTTGTTCGTAGACCACCCTGAGGCTTTCAATTTTATTTCCCTTTGCTTTGGCATGCAAGCAATTTTTAACAAAACCAAAACTTATATTCATTCCATATTCATTACTAACTCATTTAATGAAGCTGCTATAAGATTTGATTTGGCATAAATAAGGTGCAATGTTTGTTGTCGTTTTATGCGATAGCTGACTGAGGTTGGTTGGTTGGAAAAATTGTAAGATCATTGGTCAAGGCTATCTATACACTGTTCACGGGTACCTTGGATGTCATTACTCAGTTCTGAGAACATATCGTATACAGATTTCACTTTAATCAATTTACCATACTCCACTTACTGAAATAGAACATAATAATAATTTACAGTTTTACTGTTCCTCAACCAGTAACCCAAAAATGTCTTAATTAAAACAAAGAAACCCAAAGAATCGTTCTTTTGTTTTGTCAACCAACCGTCCTAACAGTCCCTTCCCTTGTAATGTAATTTAAAGCAAGAAATTACATCTATGCCCAATAAAATCTTATCGAAGCTTCAAAAGTGCAAGCAAACTTAAAAATGTATGCTTCTCAGCATGATTTTTGAATTTGTTTTTTGTATTTTAATTCATAATATCAAGTTTTAATAATTATTCCTTAAAAGCAAACAATTTTTGTTTTCTATTTCAGATACAATTCGAATGGTGCTAGATCAGCACCTCGTGTTGCACACAAACGTCAGCCACCAGCATCTCTAAACAATGTTGCTACTTCATCGAATGGTCGTGTGCAATTAGAAATTTTGTCACAGCCAGAACAACAACACAGAGCCAGGTACAATTATTAATTCTTTCAATAAAATTAGAAATGGGTTTATTTTTTTTTTTTTTTTTTCTCATCAGATATCAAACCGAAGGAAGTCGAGGTGCTGTAAAAGATCGTAGTGGAAATGGATTTCCAATTGTTCGAATGGTTGGCTATAATAAGCCAGCTTTGTTGCAAGTATTTATCGGAACAGATATTGGCCGAGTGGCGCCCCATATGTTCTATCAAGCGTGCAAAGTTGCCGGGAAAAACTCAACGCAATGCAATGAAAAGAAAGTCGATGGAACTATGATTATTGAAATAGATTTTAAGCCAGAATCGGATATGACGATCACATGCGATTGCGTTGGAATTCTTAAGGTAAGACCTTGCTTTTAGATTATTCAAGCAGTGCCGCAGAATTTTATTTTATTAAAAAAGAATATTGATGATAAAAATTTTCCTTCAAAAATTAAAAAAAAAATTTAAGATTTTAAAATCTGATTTATTTGTTTGTCAATTTCTTCGAGGGTCCGTTACCCAGTGTCAGTGATATATTTTTTTTAAATACATAGCTCTTGATTGTCTACACAGACTTTCAAACAAGTCTCCGTGTTAAGTTTGGCAGCGGTCAGACTACTTTCGTCGATATTTTACGAATTATGTTTTAAAAAATAGAACGATAATTTCTTTTTGTAATTTTTAAAAATAAAAAGAATTAATAAATCAAAAAGATCAAGACAAATGAAAATTAGCAACCATTATAATAATGAGATAAAATAATTCATTTCAGGAACGCAATGTCGATGTAGAACATCGTTTTCCCGATCATTTGGCTCAGAAAAGCAAAAAAAAATCCACCCGCTGCCGTATGGTATTTCGAACACAATTAACCCACGACGATGGAACAGTAGAAACTTTGCAAGTGTGTTCGAATCCAATTATTTGCAGTAAGTTGATTTATTTAAATTAAAAAAAAAACCTAAAACTAATCAAAATGAATTAAATTTACCATAGCACAACCACCTGGAGTACCAGAAATATGTAAAAAATCCCTTAATTCTTGCCCAGTAGATGGTGGCCTTGAATTGTTTATTATTGGAAAAAATTTCCTTAAAGACACACATGTATTATTTCAAGAAACACTCGATGATATTAGAACGAATGAAATGGTTACAATTAATTCGTTGTGGGAGCAATCAGTGTTACCAGACAAAGAGTACCTGCAACAGGTGAGAAATAAAAAAATTAATGGAAAAGCTTAGCTTCATTGCTTTGCAATGATCTTATAGAAAAAAAAAAAAAAAAAGAACACGAAATTTATAAGACTGTTTTTCTTTTTTGTTTCTTTTCAAGACTCATCTTATTTGCACAGTTCCACCTTACATTCATCAGAATATCCTGAAACCAGTCACAGTACAGTTATGCATTATTTCCAGTGGGAAAAAAAGTGAATCACACACCTTCACATACACACCGAAAGGATCATACACAACACTCTCGGCTGCAACAACGTTAAGTACATTGCATGGTTCAATGTCAGGACAAGGTATCTATTGATTCAAGTTCTGAATTTTGTTCAAATTCAAATGGCATTAAACTTATATTCGTCTAAAAGAGGTGAATATATATTTTGGCCATTTTGAGTTTGAACTTGAGTTTCAGTTTAGATTAGGGACTACAGCAACAACAACATCACGCGATTAAAAAATTGTTTTTTTTTTCGTGCTACTTAAGCAACTTGCGATATTTAATTTTTGGATTATTGTAATTTCATTCAACTTTTTAAGCCAATCAGTTAAATTTGTTTGTTTTTGATTTAAACGATTAAAAAAAAATAACGTCGATTTGTTCATCTATGTAGTTCTGGCGCTAGTACTGTTATTAGAACAATATTTGGTACACAAACCGGTACCGAACCTCGATTTTTGTTCAATAGAACAACGCACTCATCTTCATATAACCGCAATCAGTTTATAAAATTCAACACGATGTGAAAACAAAGCGTGGTATTTGAGACTATTGAAATTGATAGACAGTTTGGCTGGGCAATTATTTCGACACAGATCTGTTCGAATGAATTGCCTTAACGATAGGAAAAAGTCAATAAACAATAAGCAAACATAATTGCTTCGCTTCGACAAAAAATTGTATGCAAATTGTTTTTTTTTTTAACATTCGAATAAATTACTAAAGAACTGATTTTGTCTGATTCCAGCAGCCTATCGATGGTGTAACCATCTTTCATGTATTTAATCTCGTTTATGAATCTGATATGTTTGCAGTCGAATATAATTTCTTAAGTGCACAAACAAAATAAAACAAATGGAAAGTTATTAATTTGCACTAATAATAGGTACCGTTTGATTAAGTACTAAGTCAACCAGCACTCATGTGAAAAAATCTTCCGTAAATATCGCAAGCTTCTAAAAAAAATATTTATGTGAATTCAGTTGAATTCTATTTTTTCCAATTCAGGCTTAAAAGTTTTGTTTCAAACAAAAGAATATTCAACTATTAAAAATGCATTTTTATAAAAAAAAATTAATGAAACGATAAAGGTCTTACATCCAAAAAAACAAAAAAAACAAGAAGAGATGACAACAAGATTCAACATTTCCTTGGTCAAAGTTAATTTAGACAACTCTGTTAGTATGAATGTTTTCTACATGTCCCTTCAAGTTAATTGCTAATGTTGCAATTCAATTATATTAACAGTCGCGATTTTAAATTGAAAAATAATAATAAAACAAATCAAATCGTTTTTTCTTTGTATGCTATATAGCTTTATTGTTTTTATATGTGTGAGAGGAAAAATTTACCTGTATGTGAGTGTGGAAGATTACAGAGTTTTCTGGATTATTCTTTTGCCCTGCAAATATGCTTCATGAATTTTTTAACAAAATAATTTTTCGTTAAGGCCTTTTTTTTAATATTTAATTTTAAAAGGAAATTTATTAATGCAAAAGAAAAAAATCAACAAATCAAACAATCAACAAAATAAAATTGAAAATAAAAATAAAAATACAAAATAAAACTATAACAGAAAATCTAAAATATTTTGTGATTAGGAAAGTTCAAAATCTTGCTACTCGTACAATCATCTTCTCTATAAAAGAAAAACATTAATTTTTTCTGAATGGGCTTGGAAGTTTCGATCGACCTTTAGGTACAGGAGATAAAAATGAGATTTAGTTTTTTTGTCGTATTTGCTTATTCTTTTTTTTTTATATAAAGGTTGAGGGTTTTTGTTTTTCTAAACGCTAATCACAAAATGTTATTTTTTTGTTTATTTTTCCTTCTCTTAGCTCTTTAGGTTGCTCGCTCGCGTTATGAATAAATTTGAAAAGAAATGGGAGCCTGTATCCACAATTTCACACGTGTGCTAATTAAAATTAATGGACACATGGAGGCTCCTCCAGAGGACACCGCTACGTCTGCATCAGTTCTTCAGTGCATCTGTACATTAGGGTACTGGTTAATTAAAAAACAAAACAAAACAAATCAAAAAAATGAATTAAATTGACACACATTTTAATCGGTAGATTTGAATATTTTGGTTATCAAAGATTTTTGTGATAATTTTTTTTTCTCTCTCGATCGGTTTAATTTCGGTACGGGTTCGTTATTATTAAATTTTGTTTTTACAAATTTCTTGAATTGATCGGTATAAATTTGAATAGAAAAAGCTCAAATATCTTTAATGGAACTGCATGTAGTCGTTCATAGTTGAACAGATCTCCCGATTTTGTGATGATTGTGAGAGAGTTTAAAATTTTGAACTAATACATTTGCTGGAATCAAGTGTTTAGTTAAGTTTTAATAACAATAATCAATAGCAAATGCTGATCATATAAAATTGTTTATGTCGCGAAAAACTGAAATGTCACACTTTTCATGCATGTCAAAAATCTATCGAAATCGAAGAACCTTACTTTGAAACTACATATGTATGTATATTCGTAGATTTTTCAGTATAATTTAATTGAATCCCCTGTGATGGCAAAGAAAAGTCGGATGCAGTTAACAGTCACTTAACATAACTTCAAAAATAACGTAAGCAACAATACATGGTATTGAATTTAGAAAATGGAACAAACGCTTTAATCGATTGGAGCCAAGGTTAACAAATAAGGTTTTGCACTTTATATCTGAAAGCGTTTCGTAGTTTTGCTTTTCGCCGATCCTCTTTCTCTGTATATCATGACATCTTCTAATATATTTAACTGTTTCTGCCAACGACTGTTCTTCCGTTAATACAATTTCAACGTATAACTTGTGCTTCTTAGAATGGTCCCTAGCTTACACTTGAGTCCAATTTTGGTCGTACTATAAAGTTCTGTGCGAATTGTATCACTAAACTCACTTAACCCTTATCATCTTTGCCTTAAATAACAGGCCTATAGTGAATCACTTCAAAACTAGTTCCATTAAAGATTATTTTTTTTGTACAGAAATATTTTTTTTTTATATTTTAATAAAGCTTGCTAATAAAAACATTTAAACTCGGTATTAAAAAGATAAGATTTTTGTTTACCTCGTATCTAACATTTAAAAAATAAATACATTACTTATTTTAACGTAAACTCTTGGTTCCAGCTGTTTGGTCGAAAGATATGGAAATCAACGTTGGTCGTATATTTCGCTCATTTGTTTTTGTGTTAAAAATAACAAAAACTCTTTCAGGAACACACGGTCCGAGTGCGCTGCTTTAAATTAAATTAAAAAAAAAATTAAATTACATTTGCATCACTTTGAATTTTATGTGTTTTCTCCTGTGTGTGTGCCAGTTATTGTCGATAGGAAATTATTTGTACTGATTTTTGGTACTTTTTTTAACATTTGATTAGCTTTTTTGAAAACATTTACTTTTTTTGTGTGTGCAAGTTTGGGGTTCGTTTAGGTGTGAGTTCTGTGTTTATGTTGTTCAAAGTGATAACTTTCATCATCCAAATTTTGTTTTTTTTTTTGTTCTTACAAAGAAAAAATTAATCAACCAAAATAAATTAATAAATTGGTATTCGTATTTTTACAAGATTTGGATGATGAAAGATTTAAGTTGTAGGTACCACTTAGTTTTTAGTTTTAGAGTTCCCTGTTCCCAAAAAATTCCTTTAGGATTAATATTTAGTGGCTTTTTTAAAATAAATTTAGTTGATAAGAACAAAAAAACAAATAGTTTTAAATTTCAGATATTGATTTTTTTTTTTATATTTTACTTTTCTGTTTTCAAAACAAAAATTCTGAAGAAATTCTCTGTGATGTTAATGCAAATTTTCTTTGTAGATACTCGATATATGGATACGAACGGCGGCGTACCGACATGCTCGACGAGTGCAGCTGGCAATGCTGCGGTCGTGCAACAAATGTGGACTGAAACGAAGCATGAGATCGATGCGGATATGATGCCGCCACCGGCGAGCACACAAATACCAATGATTGTGCGGCGACCTTCGTTGACCAACGCTATGATCACCGATCAGATGGTGATCGGTGGATTAAAGACTGAAATTCTTGATGAGAACTCACAGAATTCGATTGCGGATGCTATGCAATCCGAGTCATTGGAACGATTCCCTGTTGTACAGGGCGATAACAGTCTGTTGGTGGACCAAAATCCACTGATAATGCATAACCAGCGAATGCGCAAGCAGAGCATTGACATGCTGGACATGCAATCGATGTCGTTGTTGAATGAAAGTAGCAGTTTGCCAAGTTTTCCCACACATCACAGTGATATGAATGCAATGGCAGCTGCAGCTGCAGTCGACATCGATGTGAAGAATGAACAAATTGCCAATGAGATTCTTACTGCGGCTGTGGTTCATCAAGGACAGCAGACAGTTGACAAATTTTTATCGAGCTTAAGTCCGGCAATTGCTGATTTGAAGTCTTCACCGCAAATGGAACAGAATTCTATGTTTGTCAATAACACAGTTCCTGGTGCACGAGTAATATTTCCGCAACAAGCCACAAGTAACTTGGTGATGGCTTCAAATGCCGTTAACAATATCGATCATATCGATCAAACCCTCAACAACATGTTGGCCGTGGCCAGCCACTCTCCTTCGAATGATATGCAGTCACTTTCGTTGGTTCGTAGCTCGTCGGTGTCGAGTACATCGTCTTCGTCATCTTCCTCATCCTCGTCATCACCGAATAGCTCGCCAATGACACATGACATCATCCTGAATTCAGAACCAGCCGCAGTCATCACCTCAGTAAACATGCAACAGATGTTAAGTGGCACTGAATCTACTGCAGTAACCACGGATCACCTCCCAGCCGAGATGATTCTCAATTCAAATATCTCACCATCTACTATTCTCTGCCCACCGAACTCAGTGCCCAATTTAATGGTCAATCAAGTCTCACTTCTCAACGGAATCGGGATGCAGCCTCAGTCATCGCAGGATTCCCTCTTAAACAGCATCATTATGACACCACCATCGAACTCACCGCCAATCCAACAGCAATCATCGCCCCAACCACAACAACAATCTCCACCACGTCAAGTTCCCGTTGTTGACCAGCAGACAGATCCACAAGTAACGGCAACGTCAACAGCAGTGAGTAATATGATCATCAAGGCGGCTGCTGATTTTATTTCAAATCACGAAAACAACCCTGAGTCTGCAATCGACGCCCTAATGAGTCTCAACAGCAGTCCAATTCAAACTCAATCGCAGGTTTCTCAAATGCTCGGCGGATCAACAGTCGCCACCAATACAATGGTTCCCAATACCCAGCCAGGTCTATGCTCTTCGACACAATTTCTTGCCAATAGTAGACATCATCAAATGTTGGAAGCCCGACAGCAAGAGACGGTCCCATTAGTAAATATCCTTCTCAATCATGACGTGCAGAATGTGACTGCAACAGATGCAGCACAAACACAATATTTACAGAGTCTACAAAAATCTAATCAGCTGGCTATGAGCGTTTCGTAAGACTTTTATTTAATAATTATTATTGAAAAAAATAACTAACTGTTTCTTGTAGACCCCAAACAAATCAGGAATCTCTCATTCAAGCAGTTGGTCTGGCCGGGACCACCCTTCAGAAGAACAATGTTGCAGTGGCCCAAAAACAATTAAGTGGTATTTTGCCTAATGTTTCGCTAACGGAGCCTCAAACGACAGTACCAATACCTGCAACTACGACGGCAATTCCGCAAGAACTAACCATAATGTCTGATCAAGATCTGATAAGTTACATCAACCCAAGCACTTTTGATCAGAGTAAGTACACACATTTTCCTGTCAATGTCTGAAACAAATTAAATGCCTGGCAGGCTCGCACCTACTTTTGTAATTCAAATTACTCACAATTTTGAAAATTAAATGTAACTTATGTAAAACACTATCAAATTCGTTTTTTAAATTTGTAAAACAACTTTTAAAACAGTTTTGAACTAAAAGCTAAGCAGAAATATTATTTTTTAAAATAGCCTCAATTTATTGTATTAATTTTTTTTAAATAATTAATATACGTGTCTTTTTTTCAGTCTGAAACGTCTTATATCAACAGAAATTGGTTCTAACAAATTCACGTCTTTAAAACGATTGACCAAAACACCGGAGAATACAAAACAATTATCTTTAGCAGCCCGTTTAGCAAGGAGGAACTTCTTCTGGGCACAAAATTTTGTTACTAAATAATAAAAGCTCGGTAAAATAAAACCTTACCTAAAAAAAAAAGTATTTTATGGAAAATACATACATTGAAAACTATTTATTGAGTAAATACAAATACATAAAAAAGTAATCATCCACCAAGTTAAAAAAAAAAAAAACTCAGAATAATTAGTATTTCTTTTTTATAACAATAAATCAAAATCCTAAACAAAAAATATTATGCAACTGTAAACAAAAGATCTGATATTAATTTTTTGAGAGTTTTTATTTTTTGTTTTATTTATTATAACAAATTAAACTAAAAAAAAGTAAATCAATGACTGCCATATTAAAATTTAAACAAAAAGAAACTTATCACAAAATATTTATTATTAAATAATAAAAAGAAAAATATATTTTATAATATACATATACATATTAAAGTGTAATAAATTTGTGTAAACAAAACTGAAAATTTATTCATTTAAAAGATTTACACAAAAAAGTGTCTTATAAAAATAATTAAAAGAGAACAAAAAATTATAAATGTTATATGTTTATAATAATGTTACTAAAACTGGGCTACGCACACAACAAATTAGATTTAATAATTGGTTTTAAATGAAAATTAAAAGTTTTGTTTAACATTAAATATGTATTTATGTTTATATTCCACCTCATTTGTCGGTAATTTATTCTCTTTTTATTTTATTTTTCTGAAAAACAAGTCTGATTTTTATTACAATTTTTTTGTTCATTTAATTTGTATTTTCTTGTTATTTCCTTAAGTAAGATTTTTTTTTATAAAAAAAAAAATATATTTTTTCCTTAAATTATAAGTTTCTTTTCTATGTCAGCAGCTAAAATAAAAAAAAAGAAATACAAAACACTAAATGAAAAAGACTTCTGAATATTATTCTAAGTTCTTTGATAAATAGAAAAAAACTACTGAGTTTTGAGCTAAATGCATCATAATGCCGTTACATTAATTTGAAAATATTTTTACACACTAGTTCTAAGATACATACATATATACATTTTTTATTATTCACTTTAACAATTAAATATTGTGACTGGTAAAACTAGAAACATAAACCCATCTGGAAAATTATTCCCTTATCCCATTAAAAATGAAAACAATTTATTAGGACTACGTAATCAATTACAAAAATTAGGATATTTGCTATTATACATGAAAAAAATTGTTATACACGTCATTTACTTAGATCATAGGAAATATTTTTGAAAAAAAAAATTACATACACAAAAATATATTTTAATGTTATCAGTTGTTGTAATTTATATAACTCATATTATAATGTTAGAGAAGAAAAAATAAAAATCATACACATACATAAATAATATTTGGTTTTAATAATTTTATTAGAATAAGTTTGTGTTCATAAGACGTCTGTGTTTATGCCTTGTGTCGATTTTTTATGTACACGAGGCGGTTAATTAGAGTATCGTTGTTGTGAGTACTGTAGTGCATTCTGTGACTGTTGACTGTATTATATTGCGATAAAATATTAACACTTAGTCAAAGGAGTGTAGAAGAAAAATACAGTGAAAGCTCTTCTTGCAGACACCTCCAATAAGCGGACAATTCCCTTAAACGGACACATATCCGGGAACAAAATTCTTGTTCAAATTTTTCATACAAATTACTTTCCTATAAACGGACGCGGACACTTTTTTTTGCATATTTTATATAGAAAACCTCCCATACGCGGCCATATAATTATATTTAGGGATTATTTTGTATCAACAAATGAAACAGAAAAAAAACAAAATCTCCGTTCTCAGGATAGTTTCTGATTTATTTTTAATACGTAATGAAATCCATACAAAATCTCCGATAACCGGACGCGAAGCTGTAAATCTCTCTTATAAGGGGATTTATCGGGTAACTATGTAAGTTGGTGTAATTTTGAGAGTACGTATATATGGTTCCCTTTTCTCATCGCTTTCCGTTATATTTTTAGTGATGTCATTTTTTAATAATAATAATTTAAATGAAATTAAAAAAAAAAGTTTCTATTTCTTTCCCTTTACCGGATAGTTCTCATAAACGGGCAAAAATTGGGTAACCTTCAGTGTCTGCTTATAAGAGCTTTCACTGTATATACATTCTTTAAAGAAATTCGTTCAAAGCTAGTTTTTTTTTATTGAAATAACTTGCCAATGTTTACAAATATTATCGGTACTTATACAAGCTTTTAAAAAACATTGTATTTTGAATAAATTTGCAAGGCTCCAGAAGCCTTAAGTAAATATAAAATTTTACCTTCCTATTCTTCACCCTTCAACCCATTAAAACGATAGTCGTTTAATTTTCGAAAAACGCCTTACGGAATAAGGGTGATCATAAAATATATCATAGCCTCAATAACTAACGGTTTTTTTAAGTTGTAGGATAAAATCTCTTGAACACAACTAATTGTTTTTTTTTTTTGTATAAAAATTCTGCCGAAGCCACGTTTTTCTCTTTTCGACAATATTAAGGTTGGCATAATTTTCCTTGTGAGTTTATTACCAGCGCAATCAAAATTCAAAGAAACGGAATCTGCGAGTAAGCTCAACTCACATAAGAATTGAAGGTCGTCATCGCAATGCGCCATACATATGCTGATTGATTGCTCGTACAACCAATTGAATTTTCTAACAAAATCCTCTGCAGCGATGGTGCTTATGTGAATAAGTTGAATTGCTGTATTGAGAGTCTGAAAATCCAAGTGATTGTGGAGAAACCAAGCTCTTGAATTTGCAAAACGGGAAGGTGAAATATCTTTGAGTGAAACTCACAATAAGATTGACTGTTACCGTTAATTTTCAACGCTATGGCTTTATACTCTACGAATTTTTTGGGACAGAAATTGAATATTTCATTAGAGCCATATCTGGTTCCAACTTTTTTTATGAGGCAAACAGCAGCAACGGAAAAGATCGTGTCTATGCGGACGATCCTCAAACTCTTTGGCTGTTAAGAAGATGTTGTGCTTCACATTTAGGGAGCTAGGAGGTTCTTTCATAAAACTTTTGTTCCCTCGAATTTTATTTTTCGGGATTTTTACCGTGCCCCACTCACCATCTGCGATAATTAAATTCGTGGGACTACTTTATGGCTTAGCAATTTAAAAACAAAACAATTTTGAACTTGCTTTTGAAAATTATTATTACAAAATTAAAAAAAAATAAAAAAACATTTAAACATTTTATTTTTTGAGAATTAATATTTATTTTTAATTAAATGGATAGTTTAAAATTTTTGTTATCATAATTTATTGGTGAAAACAAGTTTGTTTGCTTACACCTTCAAACGTTTCAAAAAGAACGTCTGTGCATTTAGCTCAAGATCAGTCAATTTGCGAACAGTTGGTCCCAACTGATCAACGTGATCCTTATAACCAGTTCCAGAATTTAAATTCTTCTGACCGTAAACCACTTTGCCATCAAAATCATTTTGTGGAACTTTTACATCCTTATCGACTTGGGTAATGGTTACATTCAAATGTTCCTCGATCTCAGCCAAGAGATTCTTTTCATTACACCAAATACAACAGCCTCCATTGTCAGTCAAATTTGTATTCTTACACTTGCGTCCACGGGAGGGACACCATTCCCCATGATACCACACCTTTTCGGGTACGGTCGACACCAAACTAATAGCCAGTCCCATACGTTCGGCACGTCCTACTCTTCCGATTCTATGAACATAGCTAGACTTCTCATCCGGCAGAGTGACATTAATCATAAACGGCAGACCAGTAATGTCCAATCCTCTGGCAGCGACATCAGTACATATCAGAAATTTACATTCGTTCTTTTTGAAGGTCTCCAGATTCGCTTTCCTTTCGAATGGTTTTCGATCACCATGAAGACAAACACATGAGTACTTGTTCCCGCCACGCTGCTTCAAATATCGTTCCAAGTTGTCGCAGTCGAGCTTTGTCCGGCAAAAGATAATGGCTCGATCCATGTTGTGCTCGTCTATGGCCCGGATGCAGTACTCGCCTTTGAGGATCTTTATTGCTTCCGAATAGGTTTCGGGTGTTTGTTTAGACGGATGTGCCCCATCTCGTTCGTGCACGCCGTCAGTTTGGATTCGCTGTCTTAGACTGCCCCAGGAATTATCCCTCTGTGGATCCACCATGCAGACTACATGATGAACTGTTTCCGGAACAGCATCTTCACCCTTGAGATCCACCCAGGTGGGAAAGTGCATCAGCTTGTCTGCCATTTTCTTCACTTCGAAAGCATGGAGAGTGGCCGAACAAACCACCATCTGAAGGCGACGTCCATCAAAGGTCAGCTTTGGAATCTGTTTATGAAGGCGATCAATCAAATCCCCATAGCCCTGCTTCAAGAGTCCATCAGCCTCGTCCAGAACAAAGAATCTGCAATGAGTCAACTGGACAAAGCCACTGCTTATCATCTCCTCCAGACGTCCTGGTGTCCCAACCACGATGTGCACACCCGCTTGAAGGACACTTCGCTGTTGTTCCAACTTCACACCACCAATGAGAAGTAACGACTTGACCAATGGATCTTTCAAGTGCTTTTTGAACTTCTCGATCTGATCATAGGTCTGTTCGGCCAACTCACGACTTGGCTCAATGATGATGGCTGCTGGGGCGTTTGGTGCTGGTTTGGAATTAGCCGCAGATTTATCAGGAGTAGCCAAAGGATTCGCCTGGGAGTTGCGTTCGTCAGCTTGACACAGGGCGATGAAACCATTAGGAGCTGGATGCTTGAAGTCCGTTTTTCCAAAGTTGAACATCATTTCGGCGTTCTTCAGTACAACTGCTGGGTAGAATGTCTCTTTCTTAAGTTGTTCGGCTATTTTAAAAGCCAAACCGAGAGGTTTACCATTCTTTGTGAAGCTTAATTCGAATTTGTCTAAATCCAGACAACACCCTATAACATCCTGAATGCCAAAAGCTTCTCCATAGTCGTCGAACTGTCGGTTGTTAGATTTTTTACCAGTTCCACCAAATCCATACCCGAATCGATCTGTTCCCAGGTCAAGGGAGGCTTGAGTAGTGGACCATCCAACACGACACAGTCCTTCATCGGTGACAGTTGCCTCAAAGTAATATTTTCCACTCCCTTTAACTCCCGTTGTAGCTCGTGAGCCATGCCATTCTTTGAACTCTCTCGATTGGCAGCGAGTTCCGTCAGGAGTAACTGCCAAAGCAGAGCCACGATCAAAGAACGACATTGTCCATGGTGCCACTGCACCAGCAGCTCCTGATTTGATACCCTTACCTTCAGCTATATCGCGCAGTGTTTCCCATACAATTTGAAGAATAGGTAGACAAAAGGCACCAGTTTTGCCAGAACCAGTTTCGGCAGCCATCAAAACATCGCCACCTCCTAGAATCAATGGGATAGCTTCGGCTTGGACGTCGGTTGGTAGAGTCCATTCCATATCTTCAATTGCTTTCGCTATTTCAGGAAGGACACCGAATTCTTCGAATGCAGTCATGGTTGAAGATTGTTTAAACAATTTGTTTCCGGAGTTTGAGTTAAATCTTTCTAAAAGTTTTGATTTTATTAAATGCTGAAAATTTGACAACAATCCACTTCTAAAAGCGACAAGCGAGACCTAAAAACAAGAAAAATACCGGTGAAAGCATTCACCAAAGTGTTTATTTGACACTTGGTTAATCTGTACTGTAGGCAGTGTTCAGAATTTTAATTGATTTTCAATGCGTTCAAAAAGTTAGCCTATCATAGCTCTCTGCTCTTGCAAATTTTTACAATTTGCTGGCAAAATAGAGAAGAGCAAAAAATCACTACCTGTGATTTCCAACCTGTGATCACAAAATCACAATCACAACCTGTGATCGATTGACCAATAAACTGTGATTGCCTTAAATGTGATTTTATTGTTTGCGTAATGTGCATTTCACATTCTGTGAATAAATCACAACCTCAATCACAATGAACTATGGAGTGAAACGACTCACAAAAATCACGACGAGAACAATTGGTCTCACAAATATCACGACGAGAACAGTTGTTCTCGTCGTGATTTTTGTGAGTCGTTTCACTTCATCGTTCATTGTCATTGTGGTTGTGATTTATTCACAGAATGTGAAATGCACATTACGCAAACAATCAATTGCATTGGTCGTGCTCGTGATAAGTGATTTATTTTGCGGAATTATGAAAGAAAAAGAACTAGAAGAAGAAACAAGAAGTCACAATCAAAACTAATCACAACTTTTTTAAAGAGACGTTATCCTTCCATTTCTCGACTAAAAACAAACAAGTTTACACTAGGCGATTTTAGTGCAGACATTTCCATAAAATTTTTGAGAACGAAACGGACATAATAATATTTTGAATTTACAAATCACAATCACAGGTTAAACTCACAGTGGATTGCAAATCACAATCACAGGTTTACCTGTGATTGAAAAATCACGACTTAGCTCATCTCTAGGCAAAACCCATGTCAGAATTAAAGATCAAAAATACTTTCGTATTTTCATTAAGTTGATATAGAAAAAATTCATAATAGTCTCAATAAATGAACTCATGTCACAACGTTTGGGAATTGTTTTGGAGAAAAGTACAAAAGTGAGCTGAAAGCTTGGAGGCAAACCCAAATAAGTTTTAATTTTGGTAGTAAAAAAAAAATTGTTTCGCGAAAAAACGTGTGTTGTGTAATTAAAATTTATATACGTTGTCACTGTCAGTTTATTTCTCTTGCAAAAAAACTGTCTATAATGGCATTAAGGATCACGTTTCAGCGATGAACTTTTTTTTAAATGAGATATGATCATGGTTTATTATTCAGTTTTGAAAAAAGTATTTCTTCTCTTGCGCAATAATTTTGTTCTCTTGAATCCTCTCTGCGCAACCGACCGTTGGCCGAGTGATATGAGTGAGTTTGTTTTGAAGTTAGAGCTTAAATTGATTAGCGCTTCTTGAGTAGATTCCGATTTTAAATCGAGAAGCGAAATTCTCTTCTGAGAATTTGAGAATCGTCATTATTTGGTGGTTTTTTTCGCCAATATGGAATGGTTTCAGAAGAATTCTTTTTGATTCCGGACGCTTCCAAACGTCCAATGGAAAACGACATAAGTATGCAAACACAAATATTAAATATTTTTTGCACAAAAATCACTCCCACATGTCCGTTATATAACTGCCATCGATTTTAACATAACAAATTCAAATTTATTATTTATCCAATACAACAACCGAAAACCATCCGAATCGGTTAAACTGTTAACGCAACCACTTCCGTCTGCTGTCGTTGTTCAGAATGTATGTTAAGAACAATAATTACGGGTTCCGCTGTTGCGCACCTTTTCAGGTACTCGTCGTCGACGACGTCATCACCGTCTATAAATTTACTTTACCATGTTCATGTTGTGCTTGTGATAAAATTTGTTCCCCATCAAACATCAGTCGATTAACGATACTTCGCGAGTTTAGACGCAACACGCGAGTAATTTTCCCTTTCATATTATATTGACATATACAAAACATTTTGTCGTTGTAACCGCCGCAGTACACCACCGCCCTTACTAAAGTTTCGAATTATTGCCATTCCTTCATTTTGTTGTTGTTTTCAAAGGTTAACTCTACCAACACTATCTGCAGCACGTTTTGTTTACCAACAAGTTTCGCGTACACAATTTTCCGCGCATACCATAGTACGGGTAACCCGTAGTAACTGTTATTCCATTGCGGTTTTATATTTATTTGGATGTGAATAATAATGGTGAATTTTTAATTTAAAAAAAAAAAAAAAACAATTTTAAACAAAATTAACACAAATTTGAAAACCGGAACAACTTTAATTGTGTCAAAGAAAACAAGAACAAATTTTAAAATTAAATCATTTATGGATATTTTTAAACACAAAACCAAAAGTGTAAGTTTATTATTATAAAATCTATAAAATCAACTTTAACTTTATGAATGTAGTGTGAGATAACCTTAATATGATTAATTGACATTCTTCTATTGCAACTCTGACCTATTTCTATAGAATAGAGATGGCGGTGGACTTACATTATTCTCAGGGAATACCATTTAGGTATACCAGCTACTTCATAATCCGATTCTTAAATACCTGTTCGGTGCACTTAACGACTTTGATGGTCGTTGTTAGGATTTGATTACCTTTTATTATTATTTTATACTCCTGCTCGCTTTATGGCTGCGGCTTGTCTAAAAGACTTAAAAGGGCAACTTGGGTAGGTACCAGCTACGAGTTGGTTTTTAGTCTTAAGAAGAATACCTAGATATGTACATATATATTTTTTTATCGATTCGATAATACCTATGACAGAAAGCGAGAGGACTTTAAATTCTCTACTCCAAGTAAGTTCTGAAGAATTCAGAAATTCATCCTGGTTTTGAGGGATTAAATCAAACGTCGTAGTTTGAATTCGTGTATAATGTAGGTAGATACTAGATAGATGTAAACACATTCCTGAATAGAGGTGTAGTTGAGTGGCTTATGGAATGATTTTTGTTCTTGTTTTTATTTATTGTACTCGTATGTGTCATCTTAGGGTAGGGAAGGTGAAAAGGAGTGGCTCAGAAATTAATATTGTTTTTGAACGAAGTGATTTTATTGAAAAACATTTAAAGTGCTCATCGTAG
Source organism: Epistrophe eligans (assembly GCA_951394125.1). Classification (NCBI taxonomy): domain Eukaryota; kingdom Metazoa; phylum Arthropoda; class Insecta; order Diptera; family Syrphidae; genus Epistrophe; species Epistrophe eligans. The sequence continues at coordinate 106,069,194 of OX596029.1, read as the reverse complement.
TCGAACATACTTGTTCTTATGTTTTAAAATTTTATGAAATTTAAGTTCTAAGGTACATTATGTATGTACATAGAATTAATTGAATCAAAAAGAATATTTAATATTTAAGAATTAAATAAATGTACCATACTATAGAAGTAAAAAGCTATTCATTTTTGTGCATAATATCTAAGGGAAATTAAGGGGGAAAAAGAAATAAAAATTTAATCTTTTGTTTAAACTCGGACTCGAATTTGTTTGTTAAGTTTTGTCAAATATTTTTGTTTTGTGTTGTGGGTACCTAAATGTCCACTGCACTACAGTAAATACATCGGTTTAGGAGGCATATTTCGATTATAAAAATCTCGCAATATAAAAATTTTGCAACCTAAAATTATAACTAAATAATTTAAATAACCTTTATATATAATATCTTTTATTTTTACGAAATTTGTATCTTTAAAGCATAGTTCGCAGTTATAACGAAAAGAAGATTTCCATGCAAAAATTGAAACAACAAAATAATAAACAAAAGATTTCGTTCTGATTTTTGTTCTGCAGTACGCTGTTCAACGAGCGAAATTAATAATAATTGTAGGTTTTTTATTTATTTGTTTGGCAATTTGAGACTCTTTAAATTTTTTTGCGTTGTGGTTTCCTTTAGGATTTTATTATAGTGGATACCACAGATGAATTTCGTATGGCATCATCTGATAAAACTCTCCATTAATTTAAAAGAAAAAGTATGACATTGATTTCAGTAAGAGTTACAATTGTATCCATACTTTTATAAAACAATATAATTTTCAAGTTTGCAAAAAAAAATAATGCAACACATATTAGCTTCCTATGATTACGGCCTTGAATTGGATTATAATTTAGATGACGCTTCCATGTATAGATTTAGATTCACCTCATCAGTGTCAAAAAAAATTAATATTGCTGCCCAATTGATTCTACATAGCGTTAGAACCTCGTTCCAATCAGAGTAAATTTACTCCAATTTTAAGAAAGAAAACTAAATCTTCTCCACCACTCCGCTTTTTTGAGATCTACTCCTTTTTTTCCACACTGAAAAATTCTTTAGCCAAACCAACCACATCAAAGGAAATGTCAGCACTGTGTTATTCAATTTTCTAAGCATTTCTGACCCTGAATGTTTAAATCTAAAATTCTACTCTGTTGTGAATCGAATGGAAATTACGTGATTTATTTCTTTTTTTTTTTGTTAAAATAACTTTTTTGTTAAAAAAATATAGTCATTAAAAACCTGAGTTTTTCTTTCGTTTCAAATATGCTTCGGAAAATTTCGATCTACACCACTTTTTTTTTTAACAAATCTGCTATGAATGAATGAATATATTTTGGGGGTAATTGCACTGCGACCTATAGATCTATTGTGCCCCCATATGGAGCTGGAAGAGGTTGCTCATCTTATACAACTCCTCCTCCAAACCTATTTCTCTTAGAAACATGCTATATGTTACTCGATTTCTGAAAAGACTATCAGTCGTATTCAGGGTTAGAAAAGAACCTCACTTCTCGTAATCAAATTTCGTAGCAGATTTGTAAAAAAAAAAGTGGAGCAAATTAAAAATTTTCGGAGTAGATTTAAAAACGAAAAAAAAACGTAAGTTTTTGAAAATTTTTTTTCAACAAACAATTTATTTTAACAAAAATAAATTTTTTATAAAAAAAAAATTAATCACATAAATTCCATTCGTTTTAGAATTGTCAATTTAATGAGCATTCAATGAACATTTCATTCATTTCGAGATAATTTGACAATTTTTTGCTCATTGAACATACTCACTTTAGAATTTATCTAAGTTAAAACTACCGATGGAACATGTTTTTAAATAAAGTTTTAGAGTTGGACAGTTGTCCAAAGTTAGACATACTTTAGAATGGGTTTATAAATAAATCTGTATAGGTTTATATTTTGACGTTTTGTGTAAACATACCTGAGGCTGACATAATAGAAAATACCAATTCATGAGATCATTGTGGTTTCACTCTTGTATCAATACCTAGCTACTACCTACCTTCTTTCCTACTTTGTAAAAAGATAAATTAGGACACATTAATTTAAACGCATGTTTATACATATGTTAATTTTACAAATAAAACAAACATATACAATTCTTAAACACTTCAAATTACATCTACATATTACGTACTTGTGTTATTTTTAAATTTATATGTTATTTTTCTTTTAATAAATGAGGGTTATTATTTAAATGACGAATCTTTTTTTATTACCCTGCCATTTCAACTGTATACATAAAAATACTTCTTCCCAAAAAGTGATCAACATTAAACTGTAAATTAGGTATAATTTAATCACAAATCCCATCTCCGCATCTAATTTAAGAACTTAAATCTGAGAAACCATTTTAAAAAAATTAAAAACCCCCGAAAAATAATCATAAGCACACAATTATACGAAACTCCCAAAAATTCTTTACAATCTTTTCCATCGTATTGCGTCTTATTGGTCACCAGTCGTTCGGCGTCAATTTCGGTACCTAAATCGTTGGGGGATCATTAGACTCTGTCACAAAGGATATTTTAAATCTTATTTTATCTTACCTTGAGTTCCATAAAAAATGCCCCCTGATTGTTAAATATGTATAAAAAAGCATTAAGATTGTTTTTTTTTTTGGAGCGGGACTTACCGCCTGACTGCACAAAGACAGAAAGATGTCTCGTTCGGGTCAATGATTTTCACTGGAAGTGTGGGGTAATTTAAAACCTGCTATTATATCATGGTGTTTATTTTTTGTAAAATATTATCAATTCAATATATTTTTGTTATGTTTATGCGAATTTGCAAAGTGGCGAGTATATTTTTTATTTAAGTTGCGTATGGGGCTTGGCATTCCATATGCTGACCGGCTTGAGATTTGATATGGATACGTACTACATAGGTATGCATAAGTCTATATTATGATGCTATCATAGTGAAGTTCGGTAACGAAAATAAACATGTTTTATGAGCAGAGATGTAGTAGACGTAGATCCATAAATATGTAGGTATTATTATTAACTACTGATCCTATGTACATATATTTACGATAATCAAAGAAAACTATTTTTACTCCGGTAAAATTTTAGCAAAATTGAGAATATGTAATATGACTATTAAAAAAAGTTTTAAACGGCTTAACTCCTACAAAAAATGCCATATTTAAGATTTTGTTGTGCCGGTAATATAAAAAGAATAGGTATTAGGTATACATATCTAAATTATGTAGGTATATTTTATATATTCATATGACATTTTAGAAGTTTCACAAAATTCCATCCGTCTCACTTTGACAGATCAGAAGTTTAAACCTCAAGGCCATGTGTGAATTGGGTTAAAATCACGTTAAATTTTATAAAAAAATTAATTTTTAACTAAAATGAGGCCCATACATGGGAACGACAAAATTTAATCACGGATAAAATGTACCCAAATAAAATTTTAATCTATATCACATTCAAGAAAGATACATTACACCACTTCTTTTATCAATTCTAAGACCCCATTATAGCTACTAAACATTAATTAATTTGGTCGCCCCTTCCCTCTACTATTACGCTTTATCACCAACACTGGTACTGGACTCCACAGTTACAAGCTATACCGATGATGGTATAGGCAATTTGATTCTTTATAAAATAAATGGGAGTTTATGGTATGATCACAATTGAGAAATTTGTGTACAAACCTATAACCAATCTTTATTGCTGATGGTGAAGTCAATATCCTGGTAAATGTTTTAAATTTTCTTTTGCGGTATTTTTGTAGACAAAGTGAACGACTAAATGCTGGTGTCATTATGTATGACGATGAAATTTATGGTGAAATCTGTTTTATTGTTTAATAAACACGCTTTGCATTTCTTTATTTTTGTTATTTATTTTTTGTTTAAGTATAAGAAATTTTTATGATGGCTTAAAAAATTTCAAAGAATATATAAAATTCATGCAAATGACTTGTTGACCTTAAAATATTTTAAATGCTTAAATATCTATATATACATATATACCTACATACTTGCACATACTTAATATGAAAATCTTATGATCATGTCTGTGAGTCGATTTTATGTTGCAGGTCATTCAGACTAGTTATTTCGTTGGATTAGAGTGAAAACCAGTTTAATCAATTTTTGCATTATTTACAAACAAAAGTCAGAATAGAAATAAATACATATATAGTTTAGAATATTTGAATAAATCCACAAATATACATAAGTAATATTGAAACTAAAAATTTAAGTTCGGCGGAAACCGTGAAATTAGACATCATAGTGCATAATCCTCTAACGATGAACAAGGACGACTACTATTTATTCGAAAAGTATTTGTCGCTTCCAAACTAACAATTTTTTGTTCATGTTAAATAACGTTCAATACTATATATTACTTACGAAACAGTTTATGTTATTATTTTGTTAAGCATTTTGTTTTAGAAAACATCCAGTTTCGACATCTAAATTTCTAAAGCTTATTTATTTTCTTTTGGTACCTGCGGTAAAGTTAATAAAGATTTAACATTATTTTTAGCAGTTCATGGTACCTACTACCTAAAACAAGGAAAAATCAATTTAAAATGATTTTATTCCCGAAGATCATACTAAGCTTCGATGCCTTTGTAATAAATGCACGAACATCGTGTGATGTTTAGCCAGCTTAAGCCGTCGATTGCATAGTCTAACAATTAGATGTACTATTTATAATAACAAGTTAAAATGCAAATATTGCAGATGCCAAAAAATTTGTGTTTTAGTGGTTAGGTTCCTTAAAAGAATCTTTTTTTGTACTTTTTCAAAAACGGTTCAACTGATTTTGATCATTTGATTCTTTATTCCATTGCGTACGGACTTTTTCAATGCACGCTAGCCCCTTATTAATAAACTCGAGTTAGCGAAAGCTATCATTAACTCGAGGATTAATGACAAAATGTCTAATGTCTAATTTTCACTAACTGTCTAATAACTAAAATGTCTAATGTCTAATTTTCACTAACTGACGTTTAAAAACTGCGCGTAAGCCAACTCATAATGAAAGAAAAAGATAAAGTAAAAATATTTTATTATTTACTGCGAAAAATATGGAATGGATGTTTTATAAAAATAATAACAGCTTTCTACCAAATAAATATACAACGTATACAAATTTAACAGCATACTTGGATTTTTAAAACAAAATAAGGTAAACACGCGAGTATAAAAAAATGAGTTCTTTCATGATTGTAATAGATTTAATTTTAATAAACGTCAGTTACTATTACACATAGATTTTATTTTTATTAATAAGAAATTTTAACTCATGGTTAACTCATAATAATGATTATTACATTTTGCTTTTTCAGGTACATAATTGACGATCAAAATTAACGAATAACATAACGATCGTAAGCGTGTCCATTCAAAAAGCTGTTAAATCTTAAACGAAATTACATATTTTTAAAGTGCACGTAATATATTGAAAACCTTTAATTCCGAATAATATTTGTTCAAATATAGAAGTAAACATTCATGTATTTAAAGATTGCATGTTTGTATTTGCCGTGTTAGTGTTTTGTATTATTATTTTCTTATACTCAAAAGCATAAATAAAAATAAAAATAAGAAAAAGAAAAAAAACATACACAATGTTTCCCTATGATGTGTAGTGCGTTTTTAGTGCAATTTTTTTTTTTAATTAAAAATATGAAATATGAGTGAAACTTGCTGTTCTAATTTGTATCTGCTGCATAATTTGACATGAATACACGGCGGCGTTAATCCCCCCACATAAACAAAAAAAAAAAACGAAAAAAGAAATATTTACACTGTCGCGGTCAACTTTCTTTGTTGGATTATTAAATGTTATAATCCGATACAACGTTAATTCATAAATAAAATTTTAAATTTATTGGATATTTAAAAAAAAAAAAGGTCATCGTCATCATTGAGTGCAAAAGTAACTCGCATAACATTAGCGAAATGGATACATCTACAAATTCGGATAACAGTAATTCCGATCAACAACTGTCATTTAGTTTTATACGGGTAAGTTGGTTTGATTTTTGTTATTGTTAATCAAAATTCGTATTTTACATAATGATTGTCGTTATTTTGGCTTTATTGGTGATTTCACTTTATTTTTTTGCAAGTTGACACATTCCTAAATGAAGGAAACACAACTTATAATATTGTAACCACCTGCTTCCGCTTAAACATATTGTTAAACAACAGAACATAAACAAACTGTACAATTATTTTTATATTTGTGCAAATTGTCTTGAAACGAAATTAAAATGAATAAAAAACATTAAAAAAAAAGTTTCCCATACCGGGAATCGAACCCGGGCCTCCTGGGTGAAAGCCAGATATCCTAGCCACTAGACCATATGGGATATATATCTCTCTATTGCTAATTTACCAACAGAATGATTCAGCTATTATTTTTTTCTTTGTTGTGTGTTTTTCTAAAAAATCAAAACCAACATTAGACAATTTATAATCAAAATAGATTAAGGTCTCTTCTACATAGAACGGCAAATAGGTAGGTACCTATCTAAGTTCGGCGAAGACCAAAATCACGAGACCGAAAATTGCCATAATCGATTAGTCTCTCCGAAAAGAGTCAATGACTGAAACTAATACGGAAAGTCACTGCTAAAAAAGGGAACGTGATTGTGTCAGCAAGTTTGAAAATGAAGAAAATGAAACGAGGGCAATACACCCACTTTTATGGACCATGCAGCAAAATTATTATACTGTGCTGACCGTTTGTAAGTTGTGCTTCAAATTAAAGCATCACGATACACGAGCATACCTGTGTATACATATATATATGTCTACAGTGTACACATCTATCTTTTCTGTATTCATTATAACGTTCGCCGTTGCCTTTGTCTATAGAACTTCAGTCATTAAACCATTTAGTTTAATGAAACTTCATATATGTATGTGCATTTTAATAAAATTTTTTCCCGCGCTTAATGTTTGTGTCATTTGATATTAACCGTTATTATATGTATTTACATAGTTTAAGTTGAGGTTTTAAGTTAATTATTCGCGGTTACTTAAAGAAAGTCACTCAATTGATTTTGCGGTGAAGTTCATAGGTACAATATCGGCTGTGATAATTGTTGTGGAATGTCTGACTTGAAGCCTAAACAAATCTGAACGCATTAAATCTTTGGTTGCGTGACGTGAACGTGACATCGTGTCGTGTCATTTCAGTATAGTGCCAGCGGTTGTTTTTACTGTGGGTCTTTAAAACAAATGACTAGTACATGCTTCTTAAATAAATTAAATCCAAACATGCAACCACCGACGCATGACCATAACTTGTTGGTTGTGAATCCCTGAAATCGGTGCAAGCAAATCTTATACATATGTACATAGGTCTCTCCCTTTGGGTTTACCCACTTATGCTGGTCAGGTAGTGGAACTGCAAGACGCGTCCATCGTTACACATTATACCTTAAGAGTGTCTCAGAACAGAACAAAACAAAACAAAAAAAAAACAAATTCACTCGATTGTAAAATTCTTGGCGCATCATATAAAATTCAGGAGGGCAGACAAACAGACGTTCCGTCAGCCATAACTTGACGGCAATTAGGCAGCGTTCAAAGCCCGAAACTGACGTGGGGGAGTGTTAATAAACGTGCAAGTCAGAACAAAAACAACAACGACAGAATTTTACCTCAGGTGAATCAAACAAAAAGAGGGTCTATGATTTAAGAATCGTTGACCTTTTTGTTGATAGTATGAGCACTTCTTGGAAGATTTTACATGTTATATTTTTGCTGACCACAATGGCCTGCGGACGAAAGATTAAGAAAATCAAGAGTTTTATATGAATCACTTTTTTTTCTTAAAGTGTACTTTAGGACTCCTCTTTATGAGTTTAGTTTAAGATGAAAAACAAGTTTATGCATCCAAGATCAACTTAACCAGTAAATTTATGTGCTCAGAAGATTTTGACCAAGAAAGTTTTTAAAAACAATCATAACTTTATTTTCAATACCTATAGTGAGTTGAAAAACTTCATGGAACACAAAGTGAATGAATTTAAAACATAGGGTTGCAAAGATTATTTTTACAATCTTGTACTTTTATTATGTAGGTATATTATAGAATGTTCTATTCTGTGGTGTTCATAATCACTTAACACATCTTTAATCTTATTTACATTCAACCTGTTTATCTTATCAAAATGTAAAACAGAAAGAAAAAAAGAAAAAACCAACAATCTGCATTTATTAAGTAATTAGTCACGTTCACAAACAGCTATTTGGTGCATTATCGTAGTCGTAAAGTAATATGTACAAATGTGGTTTTATTTACAATTTTGTTTTATTGTATTGGTTAATGTTAAAGAGTTTTTCATTTGACACTCCATTTTTAACTTATATGTCAGAATAGGAGATGCAAATTCTTAAACTGCAAAATTAATTTTTGTTTGTGTTTGTATAAATGAGTGGATATCTCGCTTAAAATTAAGATTTCGCAAAAAAAAAAAATATTGACAAAACCAACTCTAAATAAAAAAAAAATCTTAATTAACTCAATAAATAAATTAGTTTCTTTACTTCTTGTAAAGTTAAAAAACGGCATCATATGGTCTGCTACCCTGATGGCTTAAATAAGTAATTTATAAATTTATTTTGTAAATTATTTTAATAAATAAATAAATAAAATAAAATTAGTGGCTCTACATGATCGTGAAGAACTTATAGGCTCTGTGATCTAGATTAAAAGATAAATCATTGTGATCAAAAGAAAGTGCCTAAGTTATATAGAATGTTTTTTTATTTTTGTATTTTATTTCTTCTTAAAAAAGAAAGCTATCGAAATCGTAGTTAATTGTCTGAATCTCGATTTAAATAGAATAACAACTATGACCTTTAATAGCATGTTTCTCACAAACTGAGCAACGCACGCGATGCTTAAAAAGACACTATGTATAACGATCAACTAGATACATAATTAACTTTATTAAAAGGCTTTAAAAATCAAACATTGAATATTTCGAATAAGGTTTACAAGCATAATACAAATTTTGTCATCATTTTTGTGTTTGGGTGGAATTTTGTTTTCTTAAAACCAAGTGACAGCTAGCTTTTCTTCTGTTTACTGAAAAATGTCATCTGTCATCTACTTTATAATTTAAATTCTATATGATTTTTTAGCATATTATATCCTCCAGTCTACGCATCTAGATTTCTGGGAAAATAGTGTAGGTATTCATTTTTGATCCATTACTATCACCCAAAAAAAACTTAATCAAACCCCGATGATAAAATTTTGTTTGCAGGTCATTAACGTTTTGCAAAAAAAAAAAAAACCTCAACTTACCGACTGAGCTTTTCTTGAAGAATTTATCTCAGTAGAAGATTTATTTTATGTGATTAGTCATTAAACTGTAACGCGGTATATCACTTACAAAACAAAAAGTAAATATTTTGGAATGTGATTGTTGTTGCTTTATCATGTCATGAAAATTTCATATAATTCGGTACAGTGGTTAAGAATTTATCGATTTATGACCGGTTCCACTTTACAAGTTAAATCAGTGTGCACATCTTGGACATATTTTGCTTCAGGAAGATTAAAACATTTCATGGAAGTGGTGCCATGTTAGTATCTCATAGTTGTTTGAGAAGTCAATCAAAATGAGTGGGATGTGGGTAATAAATAACATTCATAAAATCTCACGTATTGCGGAAATTTTAATTAAAAATTAACTTTAACATAAGAACGTGAGTTCAGAATATTGTCTAGAAGAGTATAGAAATATTTTCAGAATGAGCTTTTCTGTGCGCATGAGTTCAATAAAACATACTTATCATAATATTATATGTAAAAAATATTATATGTAAAAAAAACTTCCGGAACCGGAAGTTGTAATTATAACAGTTATTGGTGCATTTTCAGTATGGCAGGATTTTTAAATTTTAAACGATCTAGCATCGTACTATATTTTATACATTTTATTAAACTTAAAAACACCAAATGTTTAAAAAAAACTAAAAATATGAAAATGGTATGTATGTTTGCTTACTTTTTTACACGAACTGTCACTTTTAAGCGTGTTCAGCTGGAGTGAAAAAATGTTAAAAACTAAGAGCATTTTATTAAAGAGCTCTAAAATTATTAAATTTTTAAGTATAATATCATGCTAATACCTTAACACCAGGCTGTTAAAAATGTTGTCCCAATGGTTTTAGTTTGATGCATACTATCTAAAAAAATTTAAAAATTAAGATAATTTTAATAGCTTTTTCACACCAAATCTAAAACGTGGGTTTCAACAAAAAGTTTACAAAAACTCGTAACACGTTTATACTGAAGATTTACCCATTTTTGTTTGGCAATATAATTGTTTTCAAATCAGCTAAAATCTAAAATATTGACAGCATAGACTTTGTTTAAACGATGCAATTTAACCTTGTGATGTTTAAGCCTGTAGGTGGAGGACGTACGTCGTACAAAATGTGGTGGCTGGGGTAAACAAAATTGCTGAGAATGGAAAAATTGCAGTTTAGTTCGTAACATAAACGGAGTAAAGAATGTGGAAAGATGTTTTCTTTTCTTTTTCATTTTTTGAAACCAAAGAGAAGACGGAGATAAAACTATCATAGTAAATTATTCAATTTCTCTTGGAAGCATTCTGTCACTTTTTGTTTTAAAGATTTATTGAGCACCGAATTTTTCGAAAGCTTGTTTATTTAGTCGAACTCAGAATTAGCACTTTAATTTTTAGAGGTTTTTTTTATGAAAAGCTAATGGTTTATCAAAAATGTATGTGAAAACTTGTATTTTTAAAGGTTCTCCGCCAAAACCCACATTTCCTCGTTTCGGGTTCAGTGTGAAAAGGCCTTAGAACTCTAAGTATTGCTTTTTAAATAGTATCATGGTAATATGTATGCCTTAATATAGAATACCTACAATTTTGTGCCAAAGTTTTTTTTACTGAACCATGCGTCAGATGTTTGTTTGTATTTTTATAAGTTTTGATGTATCTAAATGTAAGTAAAAGAAAAAATAGTAACTACATAGATATGGTTAATCTGGTATTTCTAATTTATATAATTTTCTCTGGCGCACCAAACGAGTAAATGCAGAATATTTAATTTAACAGTATACTCATGTATAATGTCCACTCTCACTTATTAGAAATTTGAAAAATAGAAAAATGAAAACACCTGCGCAAAGACAGCAAAAGTCAAGTTTAAAGATGTTTAGTCAGCAAAAATGTCTCCATTTCTATATACGTATAGGTATGTAAAACTCTTCCATTAGTTCAACAAAATAATTAATGAGTTACAATGCTACAATATATTCATATCTAAATTATTCGCGCAATTTACTATGGCGGCACCTAAATCGCCATTGCCACCTGACAGCATCCTGTCTACAAAAGTAAGAATCTTTGATTTTAGTATTTGCACCAATCCAATGTTTTTTTTTTTTTTAATATTACAAAGCGGCGGCGGTAGTGGTGCGATAGCAATTTAACTTTCTCCTTCGATTCAAAGTCTATAATCCTCCTCCCAAAGAAAACGCTGAAAGTGCTAAACTTGTCGATCGAATGGATATTCAAGTTTTTTTTTCTTTTTCTTCTACTTCTTCTTCCTCTCTGTCTTATATTGCCTTGAAGTATAGTGTTGTTGTATGTCATGTGTTCCGAAGAGTAGTATTCCCCCATCAATGTGGCGGCAGTAATGTCTTCAAATGATAATCATCTCAGGTTGAAAAGATTTTCTACTATTCGTACCTTTGAATCTGTCTCGGTTTTATTTTTTTTTGTGTTGTTGTTTTTATTTCTAAAGTGAAACGATATTCCAACAAGATTAAGAGATGAGAAAATATAGGCGCAAACTCGCAGAGAAAATAGCAAAGATCTTATTTTTTGCATACGGCCTCACCTATATTTTGTCCATATATGCTGTAAATGTCATCTGTTACTTTGCTATTTTTACGGAAAGTGTAAAATGTTTCGCACTCCATCATGATGTGTGTGGGGATTGGTATTTAAATACATTTCCCTTCTTTTTTTTATTGCTTCCAAAATGCATATTTGTCATTCGTTTTGCTGTGGATGACTGCATGCATATATTGGAAACATGAATTTTCACTTTAAGTACCTTTAACTAAAAAAATAAAAAAAACAGCTCTAAATGATCTATGGACATTCATGGGTTAGTCGTTTGTTCGGTATCGTGTTGCTTTTAAGAAAAAGTGGACTCTAACTCGGATGCTGATGCATAAATTAGCTTTTCTTCTCACCGATTTGTTGTTGTTTTTTGTTAAGAAAGAAACTCCTCTTCTTTTCATTGAAAGTATAGATGATGAAGAAGATATGTTGTTTCTATAGTTGTTTGTGAGTCTGGTCTTGATTCCATGGCTATAAAAATGGCTTACTTATCATATAGTATAGGAAATGAGGAAAAAAAGTGTGTAAGCTAAAAGATAAACATACCAACAGAAAACAGTTTTCTTTTAGTTTTCTTTTCCAGCATTTTTTTCTTTATTTTTGAATAATTATACACACTTGGATGTTTTATTTAATGATTCGACTAATTTGCATAAAGTACAACTTCCCACCTTAATATTTACTACTTGTAAATTTTTGGCATCTCATTTAAACAATTCTAATGCAATGTTAATAATTTTTTTCGTTTCTTACCCAACAACTATTTTGATTACCTGGTGGAATTTTTAAGAAAGTATTTTAAATAACTTGATTTTTGATAAATCAGGTTTTGATGCTTTGAGATCCATAATCTGTATATTGGTAAGTACCTACTTCTTTAATGAGAATTGATTTTTCCTTTTCCACTTTTGTTATACTTAAAGAAAAACTCAAGCCTATTAATTAATGTGAACGAATGTGTTGGTACATTAGTAGTGAGAAATTGTCTGTATCTTATAAATAAGTATCACATACATTACCAAAAATAGTTATCGCTATATCGGGTTTTCCAATAGGGACTTGACAACTTTGAATTTAATTTGTGAACGCACCCTTTCATTAATCATCGAACTCTCATTGTCAATTTATTCAGTAAACTCAACATTTTTATCATTTACCGAAATTCGGAGTCGGTAACCGCAACTTTAAGAGCGTTAACTCCAATTTTCGGTCGTAAATGACGAAGCTCATTTTTGGCTCAATGGGTTCATCAATAAGCAAAATATGCGTTATTGGTGGGGTGAAAATCCACATTTTCTTCATGAAACACCACTTCATCCACAAAAAATAACTGTTTGGTGCAGATTGCATGCCGGTGGCTTTATTGGGCCATATTTTTTCGTCGACGATAACGATCTTCACGTTACTGTGAATGGCCAGGGTTATCGCGCGATGCATTACCGATTATTTTTGGCTCGAATTGGAAGATATGGACTTGGACGATATGTGGTTTCAACAGGATGGTGCCACAAGCCAAACAGCACACCTTACAATCGATTTATTGAAGAGTAAGTTTGATGAGCGTGTTATCTCAAGAAATGGGTCAGTCGATTGGCCACCTCGTTCGTGCGATTTAACGCATCTAGACTATTTTCTTTGGACCTACGTTAAGTCATTGGTTTATGCTAACAAGCCGACGACGTTGGAAGATCTCAGAGCCAACATTGAACGCGAAATAGCGGCGCAACCAGTGCAATTAATTTTTTGTGGGCACTCGAACAACAATTTTAAATTCTGACACTTTCAACTTTGACAATCCGCGCAATATATGTAGGTATTACCTTAGATTTGTGTACTGTGGATAGGACGACATGTTTTCGGTATCCATATCATACAGTTAAGGTCACAAGAAGTTGTTCAAGAAGTTGTTCTATAGCTCTTCCCGATAACGGTTAATTAGTTTTTGTTTTGGAATAAGTACGCCAGGCTTAAATCCAAACCGAAGTTACTTGCATTTGGTTCTGGGTGTATCTCGAGTGCATTGGGTATCATCCCAAATGCGACAACTTCGCTTGTTCAAAAATTCATTCATTCAAAAAAAGGCCTAAAAATAAAAAATCAATACAAAGTAACAAGTTACAGGCAGAACGTTAATGGAACAGATTTTTGCACATACTGTTCTATGAAATAACCTTCTATATGCATACACTGCTGAGAAATTCACGACAAATTTGACAAAATGGCCGCTATAACCTACAAAGTCAGGCGTCCATATTGAAATGTAAATTTTAGTTTCTAAAAAAATAAATAATAATTAAATAAATCACAGCTACCTAAATTAATAAAATTCAATACTTACAAAATTTCGAATTTTTGATCATTTCCCATACGTTTTGAACTGCTTTATACATCTTTAAATAAAGATTTGTAAAACTTTTAAATTGACCTTATCATATTTAAATCTTCTCTTCTCTGATAATCTTCATACGAAAAATTGGCGCCAATGAAACAATGAAACCTCTTCATTTCCAAGAAATGTTAAATATGGAGTTCCATTAATGTTTTAATCGTGCCTTAAAAATAAATGCCATATTTAATACTCATATTACTTTGCCATTTCAATGCTAAATCAACTCAAACTTTTAATGTTTTTTTTTTTTTTTTCTTACGAGTTTTTATTTATTTTGTTTGCATTGTTGAAATTTCAAAAGAAATATTAAATTTTTCTGTCGGTAAACTTTTCCTGGCTTCAAGGTATAAGTTTTGTCCAGTTTTTCAAACAAACCTTGTCACAATGGATGTTCCGCATTAACAACGGAAGCTTTGTTTAAATCCAAATGCGACAATAAAATCAAAACAAACGTTCCATTAAAAAAAAAATGGTCAGATAGACCTTCTACTGGACTTGCCTATTTGGATCGCACTAGTTATGAGTTCCGTCTTTGGCTTTGAGGCCTGTTTTTAACGATATACCTTCCAATAATATAAAAAAGGTGTACAAGACTAAGACTTTTTTGTTTCATCTATTGCTCGTTCTGTGGCCAAAGAAATGATTGTATACGCATCCGTGTTGTGTTTTCTCCCTGAAGTTGGACAAGTTTACATGGGACTCTTCACATCATTGCCTTGTGTATCGTGCCTTTATGAGGAATTAGTCTTTCCGGGTGCGTAGCGTATCAGATGCGTTTGCGTATACCTGAAGTTGCTGGCACATGCAACTTTATTTTTTTTGTATCTTCTTTAGTGAAAACTTGGAGATGCATTTCTTTTCTTTAACATGTTGTCTTTGTTGTTGTTGATGGGGCAGTTTGTCTTGGTTTTCGTTTTTATTTGTCCGACATGGCCAAACAGGTGACTTTCTACTCGGAAAACAAGAGCTTGGTGTGGAGATGATGGATCTTGTTATGCCTCTGGTTCTGGAGTATGTTGCATGATGTCGCTTTTGCAAATTATGGTTTGCATACTTTAGCTTCTCTTTACGTATATATCATTGGTTGTTGCGTGCGAAGATGGTATTAAAGAATCGGATTTGGAAAACTTGTTTTTGAAATAGATACTGAATTATTATTGTAAGAAAAATAATATAAAATATAAAGAACGTAGACGATTGTGTGCTCTAATAAATTTTGAAGAACGTCTTTATAGATTTGCAGTTAATTAAGATTAAGGTTTATGATATACTTGGATCAAAACATCCGTAGAGAGTGAGTTTGTGTCGACCTACTTTTAGCGTGGGAAGTTTATGTTTAGGTGTTTTTTTTTAGAAGTAGAAGATTTAGCATTAGATGATAAATGAATTATCTGCATGATGGTAAACTAATTTTAATGCTGTGATTCCATTCCATTGGCAATGTTATTTTCAATGGTAATGAATGCCAAATCATTACCACTAGTTGTCAAATGTAACTATGGAAATGGCAACCAACGTTAAATATTTAAATTTTTGTTCATTAAAATTCTTACATTTTCAACTTTATTTTTAAAAGGATTAAAAAGTTAGAGTCCAATTTGAACAGCGTCTGACGGGCAAACAAATAGAATCCTTCACACGAAATGCGTCGACGTATACAACTGACAGCTCTATCAAATAAAATATTATAGAAGCAACTTATAGACAATGCATGCACCGAAAAAAGTTTCTGAACTTTGAAATTTTCACTCCAACAGATCTGTTGTTTTTCCATGTAAAAGTGGATAAAGCAATTAAATTTTTGTACATTGCTAGTTTAACTGTGATATTAGTTTTAGTTTTATATTTAATTTTTTTTTTTTTGCTTAAATGGAAGGTTTTACCAGCTTTTCCTTTCAAATATAATTATAAATTTAGTATTATTTTTGTTTTTCAAACATTAAACACTTTTTCAGAAGCAAGATATGTATATTATCATAACTCTGTATGTAAATTGTGCGGTTACAACCAAATTGTAAAATCGATGCTGTTAATAAAATGAATTATATGTGTGATTAAGGAGTAATGCGAATTTTTTTCTACTTTCTACTGCTTTAAATTCTGTTCAAAACAAGGAATTTTGTATTCTTGAACTAAATAGGTTATTTTTGTATTAATTTTTAGTTATTTTTGAGAAAATCAAAATATCCACCTCATAAGGCAAGATTTTTCAAAGAGATGTCAAAGCGAATCACGGGGAAGGAATCCAACATATAAATACCATACTGGATTTGCCTACATGACTGACAAAATGTCATTATTTCTGCCAAATTCTAGCCATTTTCCTTTTTAAGACATAAATGGTCTGAGATCTACCAGTATTTTCATCATTACAAGTGCAAATGATGTTTAATTTTACTTTTATGCTGTCATGTCAGATATGAAAATAATTAGCTGACACCACTTTAAAAAAATATAAGAAAAAATGAACTTGTTCTTTATTTTGCCGGTATCTTCAGATTATATACTTTGAATTAATTTATATTAATTATAGAATATATTTTTTCCATTATTTTGACAGTTTTGTGCAAGCAATTCTGACCATTGTGCAGACATGTAAATCCAGCATAAGCATATAAAATAAAGAATAAAGAATAAAGCCTTTTTACTCGTCTATGAAATGCGCTGACATAGGTCAGGAAACATCGAACAAGCCTAGTAAATCATTTCGGTATTCGTCATCTTAATTTTAAATTACCTATCGCCGAACTCCACGTATCGCAATCGGTAGTTCTATAGTTTGTCCAAATTTTACAATTTGAAAATTACAAGATTCACAATGATTTGTCACCGTTTGACCATCTTGTACAAAAAAGTGACATTTAATACAAAAAGAGGTTCAGTCCGTTTGTTAACTTTTTGCAATTTTTTTTCTCTGAGAGTATTTTCTCCTTCTAAAACCAACCAAATCAAACACAGCATTACCATATCATCATGACATGAAGATAACATTATGGGGCCAAACTTTGAAAAATTCAACTTCACATAAAAAAAACCTATCCGCCAAAATGTATTTTTGTCTGAATTCTTTTAAGTGAAAGTTTAATTTAATTGGACTGAACTAAAAGCAATAAACTCATAACTTGATATATTTGAAAAAAAATATTTAGCTAATAAAATATGAATTGGCGGCCTTAATAATTATGACAAAATATGTAACGAATTTTCAACCGCAAAAGCTACAAATAAACTATGAGATTACATGAATAACCCTGATATTGTGGTATTACCTTCTGCTTTTTACTCATCCATATCTCACACAGCTTAACCTTAAACTTCAGTGTGTGAGATCGTCATGGAACCGCACTACAAATACCGTTAAACATTAAACTTATTAAAATGTATGTTAATCTTCTTACGAAACTAGTTAATATATCAATTAAAAAAAAAAAAACGTAAACAAGCTCGAACTAGATTATGAAAACTTCTTCTTTTATAAAATACATATATAGTGTTAAAAAAAAACCCTTTAATATTTAAGATCTGTTTGTTAACTGGATGAACTCATGCGTACAACCTGAAATGACCTTAAAGTTAGATAATTTCCTCAAACACATTGGTTAATTTCGTACTATATCAAAAGCGTAGCGAAAAACTATCAAAAGCAAACAAAAAAACAGAGTTTTTTTAATGAATGTGCTTTTATTTCTCAATATTTTATCTTTTATTGGTTGCCATTTAAAAGTTGTCATTTAACTTACAAAATCTGCGTATAGTTACAGTAACAGTATGTCTTTTTAATTTCTTTTAATTAGAGTCATTTTACACTTAAATAAAATAACAAATCACAGCCGAAGGGTATATACTCCAAGAAACAGACGTCACAATGAGTTTTTTTTTTTTTAAAGAAAAATAACATTAATTTTTGTTTCTTTATAAATTAAGACCTTGAAGAATTTTTAGTATTGTGAGTTATGATCTATGAAAAATATGTACAAAGGTATATATAAAAACCAATTAAAATACCGAAACAAATTAACTGTTACCAACTATAGACTCATTCAAGACTGCTTTGGGTAGCGATACCTTTTTATAACCACTTGGACATAAATAAATCTTACGAAACAGTTAAGTTTTTGAGAATTATTTTTGTTTTTCATTTTAGATCTTATGCAAATCCGAAAATGAAGAGATTTAAATTCTATTATGATTTATTTTTATGAGCTCATATTGTCATTGCGAGATTTTATTTTCAAAAGAATAAGAATATTATTTTTATGATAAACAGGTGATTAGTGAGAAGATTTATCTTTATCTTTATTTTTTTCTTTGTATTTGTATTTATTTTTTGTTGGGCAATATTCAAGAAACCGAAGTTTAATCAAGAATTTTTTTAAATTAGTTCAAGAATCTCTTTTTATTTCTCTAAAAGAAATTAATGGATTTACCTAAAATACAAATTCAAATTTGGGTGCCCTCACTTTTCTTTGACTATATATTCTTAATCTCAGCGTTACGGGTACGTATTAGTAAATTAGTGGGCCTTTCAAAAACTGCCTCGTTTTAAAAGTAACTTGTCCTTCTAACAAAACCATTGCATTGAATTATGAAAACTATTCTTAGGTATCACGAGTCAAGATGTAACAAAAATAAAAAAAATCCTCTAAATAAAATATTACGTATACGCCACAGTTGCTCACAATATGTGTAAATAGTCCCTCAGTGAACATTACCTTGAATGAGCTTATTCTAAAGTATTGCTTACTATTGTCCTTGGACATGCTATTTCTGCGGGGGTTGTTTTTAGAGTCATTAAGTCTCCCACTATACCCTCGCGTACCGCCGCCGGTTAACCAATTGTGCTTCGCAGGAATGGATCATAATAGAGGTGAAGTTAAAAAACTTAGAATCTAAGAATGACCAAGAATCCTTTTACATAGCGGTTCACGATCTTTGATCTTTAAATATAGAAAGTCAAAATCCTTGGGGGTTAACGATTAAAAAGATTTTTTTTTTAAATTTCAATTAAGTTTTAGTCAAGATTAAATAAACAAGTTTGATGAAGTCGTATACATTGCAGGCGTATACATTGTATACAAAATTTTAGAAATTGCCACTCAAACTAAAACTAAAATGAAATTAATATAAATTCACAAAATAAATAACATGATTTTTGTAACCATTAATCAATTTTATTTCCTCAAAACGTATCCACAATTCGAACATTATATTTATAATGGCAAGCCTTAGACCTCATGACCTCAAAGATTTTGAAAACTTTGAAAGCATACAAATTAATACAGTCTTATATACGGGCACAATATAATTCTGTCATTTTCAAACATGAATTTGTGTCATGTCCTAGATTATCTAAATTGCATGCATTCAAATATCGAAACAATAATCATTCCATTTTTATAATCTTGAAACTTTAAAATTATGTAAATGGTCGCATTAAGTTTAATACATACGTAGATACCGACATATACACTTATATCCCTCTTTCTTATAATAATACAAAATCGTCTTCACTTTATTTCAATTTAAATCGAAAGTCGATGCAACCAACCATTCTATATATGTAAGTATGTATTCTCCATGAAAATGACTTCCAATTCCATTGAAACTTTCAACGCACAAGACACAATGAACATCTACATTTACAATAAAAGAAGCACATCAGGTAAACGCCAATTCAAGTCCATTCAGATTGCATACAATTTCTTAACCAAGCAGTAAATTGAATATTATACTTCTTTTATGCTTTTGCTGTCATTGAGAAGCTGCATCAAATTAAAAAACCCACGTGCGCCACATTGTGTCATATCACGAAGAGTTGCACACTGAGAGAAAAAAAAATTGGCATGTGTAGTGTACTAATTAAAATACAAAAGAAGTTGTAAGTAATAAGTAAAGAAAGACGATGTATCGTAAAAAGACGCTTCATGTAAATGCACATTTTCGGACCAATGACAAATTATTTTCATTTGCGACCGAATTCCATGAATATAATGAGTGTGTTCCAAAGGAAAAGAATGCATTCATTGAATATAAACACATTTTTTTATTTGTATTTGTTTTTCATCATTTGCATTCCTTGACAACCTTTTTGCATTATTTTACTGCTACATACAAATTTTTAAACTCTTTTTATGATTTCGATTTTATAGCTCAATTATTGTTGTCGATTTTCGATTACCTTTCCTGTAAATGTTTGATTAAAATGTCAATTTGTATTTTTAAATTGTATTATGAATTTTTTCTAAGTGCAAGAGAACGTAAGAACGTAGAACCAAGTACTTTGCTTGCAGCAGTTATTTGTTACCTCCATTGGCAATTACATTAATTTCATCGGATGCTTCTATTATCTCAACATGTTTGTATGATTTGAATGAACACACATATACATGAAAAGAGAAATACAGTGTATTGGATGCTTTCAATGGATGCATTCAGTGCTCTGAATAAATGAATGATTTGTTGGCATATCAAATCGACATGATTGCTTTGAATCGGAAAATGGACAATCACAGAGAGAAGAAGCCAAAAGACAGTATAACGAAGGCAACGACAACAACTAGGTATGTACTAAGAAATCGGATTAGGTTACAATATATTTCCCCCCTCACCAAACATACAGTGTTGTCATTTTATATGGAAGTAAGTTTTTGGCACACATGGCGCGCAGCGAGTATATTGCACTAAATTTCAAACTTCACTAGAACTCCATTGAATGGTGGTTCCTGTGTGTTGATTCAGAAATGGAAAAATATCAATGAAGACGTGCCAGTTACCCGATATGATAGAAGGAAGTTACACAATTAACTGACAAATTGAAATTTGATAAGTTTACTCACAACAATTCCAAAAAAAAACTTCCCTATTTTATGTCCAAATTTTAGACTTTACAATAAATAGAAAATTAAAATTGTCATCAACTAAAGTGGAAAAATGAAAAAAAAAACAACAAATAGGTAAATATCTAAAATAATTTTAATGAACATTCCATCGTGAAACATCACAGTCTATTAAATTATGGAATACTGGAAATTAACTGACAAACATTGTGGTTTTGTGGAATTTAGCTTCTTGTTTACTTCTGCGTTGACAGTTCAGCTATGGTAGCAGTTTTGTAAACTTGATGGGCAAAAGTTGTAGAATATACAGGAAATGCGAAGCCACAATTCACTGACCGCACTGCTATACACTGTGCTGTGCTGTGCTGCACCATCCATTGCAGACTTATTGGTCGCCATAAGTTTGATAGTACTTGACGTTCCGACTGATTAGGTCACTTTGCGGTTGGATTCGCGGTGCAGTGAATGGTTTTATGTATATTCAATGCGGCCGTTAGCATTTTACATTGCTTCGTGGTTTGAATGTGAGGTGTGTGCTTTGCTTCCGGCTAGAGTGGTCGCAATTATATTGATGCACTTCCAATCATTGGAATTTGAGTAAGTGTGCGTATGCCCGCATAATCAAGATGCAACAGAGGAAGTGATAATCATTTTTAACCGGAGAAGGTTCCATATATTATATTATGGTTGTATTTGTAATCGAATGCAGTTGCGCATTTTAATTGGTTTACATATATGTACATATTCTGAACAGCTGTGGATTGCCTTTTATAAAAATGCACTTGTTTTTTATGAAGGTGAGTTTTTGGTTTTTATTTACAATTTTCTTTAACTTTTAGGAATATTAATGAAGTTTATGAAAGTCTTTATAAACGGCTTGGAAACAGAAATCATGCTTTCTCCCTCAATTCCATATCATAACTTAAGAAAAGTTTTTTAATACAACAGACGAGTAATAAATCTAAACATTTCCTAGATTAGTTCTTTAACTTGCCTAGAACACGCCTGTAAAAAGATATTTCGATATTCCAAGGCATTTGAAAAGAAAATATACCTAATACAGTCGAATTCCTTTTAAAACCAATTGATCATAACAGTCACCAAAAGCAGCCGTTTTCAAAATTTCAAGTCTATCACTGTTTTAATTGAATTTATTCAAAGAAAGAATTACAATTATTTTTTAACATAAAACAACATAGTTATCTAAATCTTTTTTTATATTTTTATTTTATTTTATTTATCATTTTTAAGTGCTATTTCTTCTTAGATGACTTTTTAATATTTTGCTAACTGAACCATTGATGCTTTTTTTAATTTTAATTCATCTTCAGATTAATTAATAATTAAGTATGTGTGATGTTTTTTATCATAGGCGGAGGTATGCTCGTCGGGTCCAGGGTTTTACCAAAGAAGCAACAAACTTTAGTTTAATCGAAGTTATTTTCATTCACCAATAACTGGTCTTTATTATTTCAGTACAATGTTTATATTTTTGCTAATAACTATATAATTTTATGTAAGGAAAAATTCAAATGTTCTTATAATTAAGTTCATATAAAGCAAAATTCTAATTGAGATAGCAGACGCCACTAACTATTTACTTTAACTTGGGCTTCCACTGTCGCTTCTGGAGGCTAAGCTTTTCAAAAAGGAGACTCACCAAGTACACTGGATTGGTACTATAATCAAACTTTGGTTCATTCACGGTCCCTTATAGCATTTTGGTTCAGACTGTGTGAACTATAATATTACATACAAAATAATATTCTTATTTAAATATTCTTCACCAGGGATGGTTGAAGTTATGTATATGGTCAGGGATGTTGTAGGTGTTGGTGGGTATTTATATTTTTCAATACGATATCGATCGGTCGGTGATGGGCGAGACGAAGTGTAATGCATCATTACAAGTCATCCTTTACCACTTTTTCCTGTGGAAAGCTCGAGTTAAACCATATTATCGCGTGGAACCAAAACAATAAAAAGAAATGAAAACTAAAAACAACCAACACCAAAAAGAATTTCTATGAATGGGGTATAAAAAGTAAAAAAAAATAATTTACTAATGTCTCGTCGGGTCTCGTCTCGTGCCCAGCTCTAAGGCTAAGTACACATTTTCCTACTACATACTTTTGTTTGGGACATACGAATCTACATAGTTGGCATTGCATGTCTATGTACAGTACATTACATTCATACAAAATTTTTCCAACTCTGAAAGGGTTTTTCTTCTAGCATTTTAGCAATTATAACCTGTATTCATTCAGCTATCACAATTGACAATTTAGAATAAAGTAATACATGTCTAAAATAAATTCCTTCAATATATGTATGTAAGATATGACGGCACATATTTTCCCCCATTAATACATTATTATTTACCTTTACTAATAGGAGCATACCTTCTATACTTTACAAAGTGTTATTAATCAAAAAAGGATATGAACATATTTGGTGTTATGTTGTTTAATTCAAACAAAAAGTAGTACTTAGTATGACAAGGAAATATTTTCATTTTTGGAAATCTGCCATTGCACTAAGGCGAGTATACAGTTATACACGTAGAAACAAAACCATATATTATCGATTTTTTATACAAAACAAAAATAAAAAATTCAATTTTTTCCCCATTGAAATTATTATATTTTCTTTTTTACTTGAATATCAAGTGACTTTTACTATATATAGAAGCCATATAAATTAACGGTAACATCAGTTCATCAAGTATATATTTATAACCCAGATTTAAATGTTCATAGATTTGTTTTAAACTTTAAACCAATTTGAACGGCATCGAACTTGTGTTGGAATTTAAATTATAATTATTTTCATATTTTACATTAAAACAAAATTTTATCTCAACCTATAGTTAAGTTTTATGAAAAACGAAAATACCTTAAGACAATCACTGAGAAATATGCTTTCATTTATGACTCAGTCATTTGGTTGATATCGAAGCCTTATAAATATATGTAAGCAGTATAGTGTTATATTCAAGAATTTGTAATAGGTATGAAATAATGAGGGTTGATATATTGAGAGTGTTAGGAGAGTTACATAAATCAACCATCAGCCTTGAAGAAAATATTTTGATGTGATTGGTAAAGCATGGTAAAGCTTACATGTATTTTACGTAGATTGTTTATCAATTTGAAGTTCAATTTGTAATTTTTTAATCAATAATTCAACATGCTCAATTAAATGGTAATAAATCTACAAGTATTTGGCTGATTTATTTAAGTAGTATTTATGGAATTTGTATTACAAAATCTTTTTATAAAAACAATGCTACGTATGGCCTAGGGTTTGATTTTTAAGCCTATTCTTTTGGTTAAATGCATTAGTTACTGAAAGTAGAATTATTTTTTGTTCTGGTATTTTCGGACTTTTTGTAATAAATTTTAATAAATAATAAGATTTTTTGCTAACTGCTAGTTTAAAAAAAATTTAAGCTTTTTTTTGCGTCTCAAGGATTCGTAACAGTGCAACACAGCGGTTAAATAGTGCAAACAGAGTTTTGAGGACGAGCAGGAGTTCAATGTAAGAATTAGTCGACAGAAATGGAAAACGGTTATTTTATACAAAAAAGCTTTATTTTCTTACTGGATAAGAAAGTTTTCTTATCCAACAATCTTCCTTAAAAGTTCCGTTCTCAACACAGCTATGAATAGCAAGATACAAGGAGCGAGTAGGGTTAGATGATTTTTTAGGTGGGCAAGTTAGTGGACAAAATTTTTCTTTGGTCTTTTCTTATAATATCCCAAAATTTAATTATATCTAGATGGGTAGTTCATATTTAAACGAGCTAAAACTGCTTTCACCCAAAAAACAATTCAAAAAACGCATGAGAATTAAAAATTTTGCATTAACAAATTTTCTTGATTCTTAAAAATAGCATTATAGCACTTAATGGTTCACTTACACCCCGAACACGCCTGTTTTTTATCAATTTTGAAGATGATATTAGATTTTTATTAAAGTGGGAGTGAGTGGGTGGAACTTAATCTTATGGTTTTTTAAAATCATTTATTATAATTATAAACTTTGCAGTTTTTCTTCTGATTTTCAATACGTGCGCTTCGTAAGTTTTCGGTTAAATTATGTAATCTAAGAACATGTTGAAAAACGTGTTTGAAAATTATTTGCGCGCATATGTGCTTGACACTGAATTTATGAAAAAAATTTATGAATTACTTCATATCCTTCAAAATCCTCAACATAATTATCCTGATAGCCTATATATTGAACGGAAATCTGACAGAATCTTAAATCTAGAAAATCCGGAAAACCCGAAATTCCAAAATCCTAAAATTTCAAAAACCCAATATTCCAAAAACTTAAAAACCCCGAAAACCAAAAATCCCGGAAACTCATTTTTCCGAATGCTCAAAATACAGAAAGCTCTGGGAAATTCGGGAAACGCAAAATCCCGAAAACCAAAATCCCACAGCTTAAAATGAAAACAAAAAATGTCGACACTTTTCATTTTATGTAATTTTTCGAAATAGTGGGTTTTTGGGAAATTCGATCTTTCGGGATTTCGAACTTCCTGGATTGTGGGTTTTCGGGATTTTTGATTTTATAGATTTTTGATTATCGGGATTCTGACCATAATTCCCATTGAACAGTGTTCCAAAAATGACTTTTTTTATTGTTTGCTGTTGCTAAAAGCAGATGGCAAACCCCTCCACCTTTGATCGAATTCAGGATCTACAATAATAATACTGTCACTATTATGATAAAATTTGTTGATTGTAAACAATAGATTAATTTTGCTCTCTTATGTATTGAGATTTTTTTCAACAGAAAATTCTTTATCTCTTAACTAAAATTCAGTTCTGTTTTCAGATGCTTAATATATTCTGTTATTTAAATCTTGGTAAAAAGCCACCTGTTGAACTTTTTGAATATTGTCTATGTCGTACCAAAGATCAACTTCTGTCCAAAAGAACCAAGAAGAATTTCCTTATTGTAATGCATTTATACACGTAAAGGTATTCTTCGTCTTGAACCTATTTTACCTAAATGTAAATATTTAAAGTTCCGCTTTGGAATACTTGACCATAATATATCTCCCTCTTTGGTAACGCATCTCCTTCGTAAAACAATCAGACAAATCTTAAAACAAAGACAAACCCTATCTTCTGACCAACTGCGGTGGTCATCACTCTTACTCTTTGCTCGAATGCACTTGACGTCACTTAGACACCCTATCTATACCTATAGTTATATGTATTTCGCTAAAGATTCCGCCGCCACTCACCAGACCGTATCCGTAGCGCTGCAAGTTGCGAGTTCATTTCTTCGCGAGTATTCCAATTAGTGTATCCTGGGCGATAATGCATTCATTCTCATTTTAATCCTCTTCTTTTCCGGTTCAGTCTGACTGCCGGCAGTCTGTATATAAGGTACAAGCACTTTCAGCAAACACTAGAGAGCAATGGTGATGGTGGTGGCGGCAGGCCCAACGTCCATCTTAACGCTAAACGCCCAGTTTCACTTCACTGAACATAACAACAGTCAGCTGGTGATAGGCAAGTTGCTGATGCGGTGTCTCCACCTATCCGCTCATGTGATGTGTCTTTGTCCAACGCGCAGTCCTATATTTTTTGCTTACTGAAAACTATAACGCCTGCAGCGGGGTAATTAACTTTCGCTCATGTGGAGCATGAATAGCAAAATGTAAACAACAACCATTTTGTTGGAATTCGTTGTATTGAAGCGGGAATTATTAACTTGAAGTTTGAAAAGCTTATCATGTTTTTTTTGTTGTTGGAATTTCAGAAGGAAATTGGTATTTTTGTTGTGTAATTCCAATTGTTTTCTGAATAAATGCGCAGATAATTTATTGCTTCTATGTTCAGGGGTGGATTACCAATTTCCAGGAAGGTACGACGAAAAGAAAAACGTGGGGCGGATCCATGCTACTCTCTAACACTCTTTACTATTATCAAAAGATTTTTATTTTAAGGAAAGGTAAGTTGCCCAGTCGGAAAATAAATTGGGTTATATACAAGAGAGCACCCACTTGTAAACTTTGTTGATGGCAAATTTAAGTCTCTTCTTTGGATATTATTACTTTTAATATGTACAACTTGCAGCGTTGCCGCCCAAAAAAAAGTCCTTGCCTCATCTTCTAAAAAAATATGCCATTTTCGTGCTATATGAAAAAAAACGGAAAAAATAAAATTCAATAAAATATTAGAAGAAACAATTTGCCCGATTCATATATTGTCAAAAAATAAAAGATTCTGCCAGTTTTTACTCCATTTGGAGCAATTTTCCTAAAAATGTCTTCAAAATTCTCTTTATTTGAAATAAAGATTAAAATAAGAAAAGCGTGCCGTACTGTCTTTTTTACCGTGCCACGTGCCAAAAAATCACGATCGTGATTCGGCAACGCCACCCGTACAGTGGCTACATTCAGTTACCCATTGAATGAGAGCAAACAATTTTAGTTGCGTCCGTGCGGCTGTTTTGCCGAGGCAACAAAAAGTTGTCGGCATATAAGTTGCCTAGTTGGTGCTTAGCTCACTAAGTCACTCATAAATATGTATATGGGCCAGAAGAAATTATTCTATACTTTTCTAAGTATTAAAAATATGGTATTTTTATACTAAAAAAAATGTATTTGTATTTAAATAATTTTTAGTAAGTCCACAACTGTATCTACAAATACATATTTATTTCCATCAAAGGGTTAATGGCAAATTGTTTATTTGTTTTTATTTATTTCATACGATATCACGCATATACATACATACAAACAACAATCTTTAGAGCGATGTAATTAAGCAATTTAAAATCGCGTGTGCAGAGTTATAATGCGGTGTCTCTAATATAACTATTACTCAACTGACCAAAAGATTGGCTGAGATTCTAAGATATTAAGAACGCTGATAGTAGCGCACGTTTTTTTTTTAATTTAAGTGTTTTTCTTTTGTAGACTTTTATTTCAAATCAGAAAATGTTATTAAAATAATGTGCTCACATTTTTTTTTATATTTAACCATCCATTCATTAATTTTTTGTTTTCTCATTTATGATTAATTGTTTTTTTTTTTCTTTTTTATTGCAGGTAAGCACGATTTGTTTTTTTATTGGTATTTAATTACATCTGATACCATTTCTATAATGTATGAAGGTCAAGTTCAAAGTGAGTATAGTATGTCGTTATTCAATTTAATTCAACGGAAATTAATTTTCAACTCAAATGATTTTTGTGGCTACCTGATACTTTTGTGATGAAATTAATAAATCAATTTATTTTTAAAAATTTAATAAGGCCATCTTATAGTAGAAGATCTTGCCATAGAAAGACCTACCCTTCTAAAACCTAAACAAATAATTTACATATGTGTTGCCTAGAAAAATACGGTCAAGGCATAGGGTTGCCAATCTTTAAAGGTCAATTCTCGGGTCTATGCAATTACTCGCCCGGCTTATATAGAAAGTTTTGGTTATAAAAACAAAAATTTCATGTGAAAGGAAATTTTATTTAAAAATTTATATTGCGAGATTTTTTTCAAATTCAAAGTATTAATAGTGTAAATTAGAATTAAAAGAATAAAATCTATTTTCTAAACCAAAAATGGTAGAGAGTTGATTTTTTTTAATTGATAGATCTTATAAATAGATACAAGAAAGTCATAGATTAAAGAAAACTCTAGAAAATTAAAACCTCGAGATACAAACGTTTGAAAGCAAACAAATTGAAAACAAACGTTGGAGAAAAAAATCACCTAAAATCAGCAGATGATGTTCTCTATAAATAAATTTTATAGTTCCGAGAAGCAAATAACAAGATAATAGACCAGTGTTTGGAAAATTTTCGATTTAAGCTTTTTTCTTGGCCATGTGAATTTTTGAAAAATATGCAGTCGACTCTCCCTTAGTCGAATTTTCAGGGAATACCAAGATTATTTAATTAAAAAAGGTTAATATACTTACAAAAAAAGTTACCAGAAAAATATAGCTTCTTGCTTAGTTAAAAAAAAATAATAATAAAATAAGAATTCATAGAAACCAAACAAAAATATAGAATAAAAGAAATATCTTCTTGCTTATTTAAAATTAACAAAAAACATTACATACAAAATTTGTTATTCTTGATGATCACAGGTGGTGTTTCTGCTTTTTAAAAAAAATTACTTTATTGTTTTTTTTAAATTTTTTTTTGTGTAAATAAAATAAGCAGAATTCACTTTAAAAAGATGCCAGTAATCGAGAGTTAGAGAGAGAGTCTTGACTTAGAGGGAGTTCGATTTAGAGAATGTTTTTTGTATGGAAAATTAGTGACAAAATTCGAGCTAGAGAGAAATTCGGCATAGAGAGAGTCGACTGTTCTTATATTTTTTTCATAAATTTTTGCTTTTTTAATCTCCTTGCTATTTTAACTCAAAATACTATTACAAGTACGATAATGGTACTATGTTGTTTCCAAAATCGTTGTGCTCACATGGAGTTGCCGAACTTCTAATAATCGATATTTTTAAATTTCTCGTTTTGCTAAAGAAAACAATTTTAACAGTCTCAGAGAGGTGACAGCCAATTCGGGGATTAAAAGTATAACCAAAATAAAATATAAGTAAGTGGGTAAATAGGTACCTACAAGTGTCATGATATATGTATCTGGCAGTTATTCTCTCAGCCTTTTAAATTAGCCTTAATTGTATTGTAGGTACCGTTATTTTTGGTTAAAAAAAATATTTTTTGTTAAATAATGTTAAAAAACTGATTGGTGTTTAACACTGAATAAGTCGTTTTTAAAATAAGCATTAAGTTTTGTAAAAAAAAAAGTTTAAACCTTTAAAAAAAAAAATAAATTCCGGGCAAAATTATCGAAAATAAAAACAAATGGCTCTATAGGAGGTGCCATTGATAACTATTTTTCGTAGATTTTGTTTATACAAAAAATAGCCTATATGCATAAAGAATACAGATTTTTAAAGTTGAAGGTACGTTTTGGAAAAAATAGGATTTTCGTTAATTGCTTAATATGTTGTTTATCAGGAACCGTTAATTTTGGTCCGAAAAAAAATGGAAAACAAGGATATGGCCAAAAAACGATAGATGCCAACTGTTTTCGTTTTCTCTATCATCGTAATGCCAAGTTTGATAAAAATCTGGAGTTAATTTTTTTTTCTACGCATCCATAACTTGACATATGTAGTACAGTCTACACCACAACTTTATATGTAGGTGTGTGTGTATTGCAAATAAAAATCGTTGTTATTTCAGTAATTTTAATAACTTTATTTTCTACAAGTTTTTTTGTGTCTAAATGAAATAATAACGAGTTAACATTTATAAATGCAAGAGTCTTTATTATTAAATAGAAACATAACCACCTTCTTTTTCAAGGTGGTGGCTTTTTCCTAACCCCTGCTACCCCGACAACTTAATTTTCTGTTAGGAAGGCAGTATTTATAATCTCTCAATGAAACCACTTTATTAACAGCGAACTTGAACTTAAGAACTTCTTAAAGAGACCTTCAATTGCTAATGTATTTGTTTTGTTTTAGTTCTTGTTTTTTCTTTCCGAGTTACCAAGTAAGAAGTTTCTCATAAATTGCAAATAAAGCTACAAGAAGACTTTTTTCTTGTTTGTTTTTACTTTTAATCAAAGCATCGATTCAAATTTACTTTATGATTGTTATGTTTTCATGTAAAGAAAAGACAAGTTTTGATATCAACTCTTTTGTTTTACAAACTATTGAC
The DNA here is from genome assembly GCA_951394125.1 of Epistrophe eligans. Lineage (NCBI taxonomy): Eukaryota > Metazoa > Arthropoda > Insecta > Diptera > Syrphidae > Epistrophe > Epistrophe eligans. The sequence goes on along the minus strand of OX596029.1, from coordinate 106,038,341 downwards.
AAGCATTATTGAGCTATTGAATCCGTTTTTTCATACGATAAATTGAAATATTCTTTGGAAAATTACTCTGGGATTTCAGACACATGTTATTAAAAACAATTCTTCTAAGAGCATAATTTTGCAGAAACATATCTTACTCAATGTAACCAAAATAGTAACTAAGGCTGCCTAAAAACTAAATCAAGACAAATACAAATACAATTAAAATAATTACTTAAAAGTTGAAGGTCTATTTAGAAGTTCATCAGTTAATTTCAATGTTTTTATTTTTTTTAAAACAAAACCAATAAATATTCCTTTGTTTTTTAATCAATTATGCGCACAACAAGAAAAAATATGTAAAATTCTTCATTTTGCTGACAAACAATTTGATAATGTTTGATTTGAAAAAATTCATTCGGTATTTGCCTAAAAGTTTTTTTTTTTTTAACAAAGAAATACAAGTGCAGGTATTTACACAATTTAAATGTAAACATACATTAGATTATATTTAAATTACTTTAACGATGCCAACTATTAAATCATAATATTTAGTTAATAATACTGGTATATTGACTGTAAATTCACAACACCTTCAATTGCCCACACGTGTTCTGCTTTAACATTAGTTCTTACCTTTTACTTAAAAAAAAAATTTATTAATGGCCTTTCTCGCAGCAACTCGATGTTGACAATCACTAGACCAATACAAAAATTGCTATCAAGAAATACTTAACTCTGCTTGTTGACATTGAAACCATTAAATTTATTGCTCAATTTTTTTTTTTTTGAAATAAGCGCAATTAGCAATTCAGTTGAGGTAAATATAAATTAAATAGAAAACAATTTAAAAGTAAATAATACTAGAATATTATTTTAAAGAAACAACAAAAGTTAATTAAGTACACGACTGAGTTGTACTTATGTGCTCTCTTAATGAAAGTGATATAAGAGCGAATTTCAATTTTTTAGCAATGCCAAATAAATCGAAGAAAAACAGATCTTCCGCCAAAAATGTATTCTAGCTTTTCTCTCCAAATTGTTGAAAGACTTAATTTTTGTAATGCAAATAATCTTTAACCTTCGAGTCACTTTAGAAAGTGTAGTTAATGACGAGTTACTTTTCAAAAGAGGATAAGGGATATGAAAAGTTTAATTTTTTTTAAACTAAATTATGCATTTTTGTTTTTCTGATTCTCAGACCCTTCGAGTTGAATCTCAAACCAAACGCATCTAGAAACTGAACTCAAAAAACCAGCTTCTAATTTAATTCATATCGATATTGCAGTGGCGGACCGACAGTGGGTTTTTGAAACTGGACCCTCGCTCGATGCGACAACAGATCACCATCTACATTATTCCGAAGAGGTATTCTTCAAAGTTCAAACTTTCTATTTTTTGTTGCAGATTTCAGACTGAATGAAAAACAGCATTTTTCAATCAATTTCTAAAATAGGTCTTACTTCTTTACCCTTCAATAATCAGCCGATAGCACTAAACTCTCATTCTCTGGAGTACCTCAAGTTTGCCACTTAGGTCCCTTACATTTTATTATTATCATCGAACATTTACTATTCTCATTCTACGCCGACTGAAAATATTATATTTTTCAAGACCATTTCTTTCATACATAATGTTATTCTTTATCAACTACAATTTCTTGGAGGTAAATATTAATAAATGCCAATCAATCAATTTTTTATATTAACACATCAGATCTTCTCCAAATCTCTATCTTCTACATAATCAATCTATTTCTTTTGTGGAGTTGATTCGCAGAAACGTGGCATATTATGTGAATGAAAACTCAACTTTCTAACGATAGAATTTTTAAAGCAAATTCAGCACTTACTTGACTTTGTGAAACGTCGTCGTTCCAAAGAATTCTCCAACCCATAACTGACGCGATCCTTTTACTTAGCCTTTTTTGGCAATCTCCTAGAATACACTTAACTGTGTTCTGCTTATCAATACATATTCACGTCTCTGAAATTGAGATCAATCAATAATGTTCCCTACCATTCCAGGTTCAACTCTGTTCTTTCCATTACTTCCCTCGTAATTTAAGAAATTTTCATATCTTCTGCCTGCCCGCCCATTTACCTTACCACTTACTAAAAGTCTCGGGAGACGTTTTTATCCTCAATCTGCTCCTGGTTAAACCTCATAACCATTCTTATAACTTATCTGCAGATTAACCGTTTTTTCATTTCTGTTTATTTTGATACTATATTTAAACAAGTTTCTGTCTTCATTAAATTTTTTTTTATCAATAAAGTATAATTAACAAATTAAATGAAATTTATTTTAAATTGAAGTAAAACTTAAGTTCTTCTTAACAGTATTCAAATTAAAGTTAAACTTGTTCTATGAAATGATTGTCCAATCTCTTCTCTTTTGATAGCTAAATTTACTCTTTACAGCAACGACTACCTAATTAGTCAGATACACTTATAATCCAGTAGCTGAGATGAAACGCTGCTGTTTCTAATCAATATGTAATCAAAATAACATCAACGATATATCCATAGGAACTCCATTCATTGATTGGAATAGCTCGGACCATAGCTCTGGAATCAGAATCATATTCTATTCGAGTAGTCTGGTTTTCGTTTTATAAGTCTGATGATGATGGCACACACCACACCGCGCACACTTTGTGGACATAAACAGTAGGTTTACCTGAAGATTTTATTGGGAACACTATAGAAACCATTTCCATGCAGTTTTGCGTGGCTCTAATTGATGATGGCCATCATTCAAGATAGATGGCAAAAGTTGGACGATGATGAAGAAGAAGTACTGACAAGCTACTTGTGAATATGGCTGTTCTTTGTACCATATCGGTCCTCTCAGGTGCGCAATTTTAGCGGAAACAACTGTTAATTCCCCGTTTTCGGAGAGCTATAATATTACATATGTATAGATATAATGTAATAAAAAGAAAAGTCTTATCGTGCACATATACATAACAGCTACATAAAATTTTATGAGTAGGTGACCGGGTATAAAATGAATGGATGGCAAACGTATATATATTCATACGGTATCGCGACATTAGTGTCACGTTTTCAACGGCCGCGGCAGTCGCCACTGTTTGTGGATAAGTGTATATAGCCGCTTTGGTTGTGTGTGTGTGTATTATGTTTTTGAAAAATCTACAATGCCCTATTGAAGTTTCTTGTGAAAAAAAAGTAAAATAATAATAAGCCAAAGCAATTATTATGGATGATGGGTGTTATTTCTTTGTTATTGTGGGGCTTAATTGTTGCAATTAACTCAGGATTTAGTTAGCAATTTAAATTCATGTTACCGCTAATGATCTGTCAATGAGGCTGATGGATAATTGCGGGTATGCCGTTCAAATTCCATCATCCAACCACAATACAAGAAAAGGAAGCTTATTGCTAATCTTTTAAGTGATGCAGGAATGTATGATTTTTTAAAGATAATTTTTATCTTCCTGCACAGACAATTACATATTGAAGAAATAATCAAGGAAATGTTTAGTTTTTTTAAGAATGCGTTGATATAAATAGTTATTTATGAAGGAAATTTGTTTGGCTTCAAATTATTTAAAATCTTAATATATTAAAACATTCCGACAAAATGTTTGTTGATGTTTTTTATTACAAAATAAAGTTTGTTTTATTAGCCGGATCTGTTTTTTTTTGGAATTCAAGTTATGTCTTTTTTTGCTAATTTTCTCTTCCTTGTCACCAAAATAATTGTATTTAATTTAATTATGTTCACTCCTGGAAAAAAGGCAACTTTATATGAAAATTTTCTGAGGAAATAGAAGTTCTCTAAGAAATAAGATGCACTACTGGGTCGCAAGAACTTGCTCTTATATGCGATCACACTGTGGTTTTAAAATCTGAATAGTTTAGATCCGTTCATGTGATTTTAAGAGACATAAGTTAGTTATGGGTATCTATATTTTATGCCGCCTGCCAAAAACGTAGTTCAGTTAAAGGTTAAAAATCAATATACATAATTAGAAATAAATTGATTAAAAAACTTCTGAAATTGTTTGAAAACCAACGCGATGTGCATCATCGAAATTCTTACACAGATTACAATTTATGAAAAAATATTTTTAAAAATAATTGGAGCGGTTTAAAAAAAAAAAAATAATTTTTTATATATAGAATTTTTAAAACATTCTTAAGAGAAAAAAATGGTACGCCATTTTTTAGTATTTTTAAATGCGAAGTTTAAAAATTAATTAAAACAAATCATTTACCCATTTTCGAAATATCGAATTTTCAAAATCCTAAATTAGATTTTGATTTTTTGAAAATTTTCTCTTGTGTAAAAAATTTCATTAAAATCGGTTCGGTTCATTGAGAGATACCATTTTGAATCGATAGATATTTTTTTTCAATAATATGGTAGATCATACTAAAGTTAGCTCATATATAAATTTTAATCAAAATCGTTAGAGTCGTTTTTGAGAAAAATTATATTTTCTATACCGGTTTTCAAACACTTGTATGGGAGGTACCTTTATTTTTGGTCATAAGAATAATTTTTATTTATAATTTGCTAGATAATGTTGAAAAACTTCGAAGTGCCAAGTTTAATGAAAATCGATCAAGTCGTTTTCGAACTATTAGGTTAAAAAAAAAAAAAAAAAATTGAGACTTTTTTTAAAAATCAAAAAGAAGTTGAAAATTTTGGTACCTATATACTTTTGAAAATTTTGGGAAGATTTTCTATAAAAAATTGAGCCTTTTTTAAAGTCCATAAAAACATCCATAAAAACGTCCATAAAAAATATCGAAAATTAATTACTTCGATCGTTTGTTGAACTTTTCCTAGGGTTAAACAAGATTTTCTTAACAAACCCAAGATCTGTCAAAAAATGGGGTTTTTGCAGTTTTCTTTTTTTTTAAATACCCAAGATTTATTTCCATTTAAATTGATAACAACGCACGGTGACTTACTTCATGATCAACTTTAAGTATACCATACACGATTCAACTTAGTTTTCAACTCAGATAATTTTTAATCAAATTAACCCACTTGTGGGCTTGTCATTTGATCAATTTGACGGTTAACGATTGATCTGAAGAAAATCAAAAGATTTTGAATCTGTTCAAATTGATTACAAACCCTGCAACTCTAATTACATACATTTTAAACAAATTAACACACTTATAGCATTGCGGAAACCTACGCGATGGCATGGCGGTGGCGATCGCGATAACAATATGGATGACGCACTTGTGAATCAATAGAGAGGCTCACATCTACGCGATATATGGATTGCGTTCACGTTCTACTGCTGCGTTCAGTTACGCGAATTTTGTTGAACGCAAAAAACACCATTTGCTCACCATATCGCAAGTGAGCATTCAGTTTTTAAAGGAATATTTGAAAATTAATGTCAAGAAAACTGAAAAATTAAGAAAAAACATTCCTTACCGCGTCAACGTAGCCTGCGATGACCTTCATCTTAATTTCAACAATTTTAATATTATAGCTGTTTTTTAATCCTTCGATATCGTTACCATAATCCAATGGAATAAGACAGTTTATAGCTTGATAGATGAGCAACAAAATATATTCTGTCATATATTACGGAGCAAAAAATCTTAAAATTACGCTTTTTTTAATCTATCGACATAGTATCCATCTGAAAAATATAAGTCTACATAAGAAAAGTTATGAAATCTAATTTTGGATTCGCTTCCTCAGTTTTCGAGGGAGCAAAGTTTTTCTGGTTCTCATTTTTCTCACGCATTGATGTGAGCATGGTTTTTGATCGCATCTTTATCGCGCGATAAATATTATCGTGATAGTCACCGCCATCGCGTCGGCTTGCACATAGCTTAAGTCACGTAATTTCTTTAGACAAAAATGTCTTTGGACTATTGAAACTACAGACTTTTAACTGAGTTTATGTAGTATTTGACCAAGTAGCAATAAAGTTGACAGCTGCTTTACGCTCATTTCAGATCAAGAGTAGATTGACTCTTTCCGACATCACCCGCAGGCAAAATTACGATCGACTTACGTGCCACGTCACCGCGCGCCGGTCGTGGTGAAATAAAATGTAAAACAAATTATCTCAACTCACACTGCCATGATGACTGCATAACATCTATTTTAATGCAGATAAACATGTAGATTTTATTTTGAACAGATGTAGCAATAAACTCTAAACTAACTAATCACGAGTAGGTAAGCCTACCATTTGATATTCAATTTATTAGATGTTCTTAACATTTCATTTAAAGATAGTTAGAACAACTTCATCTTAAAATTTTAATCTTATTTAACCAGTATAACAAGAACTTGCACAATATCTAACTATTTTTAATTCCCATCTGTAATAAAATTATACGACCTTGTCTCGTTGGGTTTGTATATTGAATTTATTTTTAGTAGCTCATTTAAATATCCAACTTATTTGCAAGTTTTGTTTTTTTTTTTTAAACAAACTGATTGACATAAACTCACCACATTCACCGATGAACATTATCATAATTCGATCATTTGTCCCCATAACCATTGAAATTCCGTACGGATTGCATCTTTCAATAATAAACCAACGGTTGTTGATTCAGGTTCTTTTCCCTTGGTGTGATTGGGCTACTTCTTTAACAACAAAACAAAAACACACCAACAAAAATACACCTGACATAAGTAAATCAATCGTTTAAGCTCTCTTCACCACCGCCGCAGGAAATATACCTACACATATGAATGTATGTATATTTAATTATTATGCAATGTGTATAGAGGGATATGCACTATCGCCACCTGGTGGCGAACTATTTGGTATCTTTTTCTCTTGTCGAATCTCAATTCTCAAGACCAGATTATCTAATTATTGTTATCTGCTATATCTTCTCTCTTGTATCAGCACCACCACTACTGCAAGCTTGCAGCCAAAGTAGTAAAAGCAATACATTTTTGTTGGTTCCTTTAGTTTTAGTTTTTTTTTTTCTTTTTGTTTTGTGTACCATTTTGTTGTATCCCATTTTCGTAATTTACTATATTCTGCAGCTCTTAACCGTTACAAATGGTACCTGTACGATGAGAAAGAATAAGAAGAAAAAAATAATACAAAAAAATTAAGGAAGAAAGAACCAGGGGAAAAAAGATTATCTTTGGGGACGACGCGTTCGGTTGATCGCAGTGCAGTACAGTGGGAAAAATGTTCACTTTTTCGGGGACAGAAATCAATTTTTTACAATTATTTATTTATATATTAGATATACCCCTATCATTATCACACACACACATGTCTAAAGACCTTAAGGTAAACAAGAAAACTCACTTCGCTCACACGTGACCAAAGTTATTTGAGTTAAAATTGAAAGTGTTGGTGCTGAACGAGTTACGAAACCATCTTATTCAACTGTGGAAATGTTTTGTACACCTGATCAGCTTAATCAATTGTTGAATGGCCTTGTACACCTAGTAGTTCAAATGAATCAACTATTGAAAGAAGTGTCAATAATTGAAAAGTCCTTCACACCTAGTTGATTAACTCAATAAATTGTTGAAAGGCACACAGGACAACTGGTTGATCAACCCATGCAATAGCCCCGTACACTTAGTTGATAAATTTGTCTGATATTGGCCACAAAAGTTTTTCAACTTGGTTTTAGGTGTGGTTGTACAACAAGTTGGCGGAAGTCTTGATACCCTCTCCCTTGTACAATTAACCAAGCTTCAGTCGTTGAAAATTATATTCAACTCAATTGGTAGCTGATGACAGCTACTCATAAAATATTTTTGTTTTCAAGTTTGTACACATCTCTAAAATTACAAAAAAAAAAAAAAAAAATTTTCATCAAAATGTGAACATCGGTAATTTTATTTTTGGTCAAGATTTTAACTGCATATTGCACTACTGTCTATCATCAAAACTGAAACCCCAAAGAAGTGAATGTATTTCGATGGTGGATCGCATGGAATGGAACCGCATGCGCCATTTACTCTTCACAGTTCTTCTCTCAAAGAAATGTTTTTGTTTTGATCTTGGTGAAAGAATCTTTCTAAGCCACCACATTTCACAGAGATTCATCCACATAAACACGAACCAAAACTAAAACCAAACGAATGAACGGGGAAGACCTCTGTGGCAAAGATGCAGGTTCTGAGAGAATGGCAATTAAGGTTCATATACGTCGACGTCAACAACGACGACTACGACTAGAAACTCCAAGGAATTGGTCATTTCCGTACAAACGGACTGCAAAGAAGCCGAAGATCTATTCAGTCGGTTGTGGAGTTTAGACGCATTGTTCCTCATCTCTCATCGTCGGATTCGAATTAGTTTTTCTATTTTTTTTTTTTGTTGAATATTGGTAGTAGCAGTTTAAGCCAAGAGAAGGTTTACTATGTACGCGAGTAATTTTTAGTCGGGTTGTGTGTATTTTACTGATGTTTATGAAATCATTTGTGAAAATATTTGCCATCCATTAGAAAAAGGCTTGATTTTTATTTGAAAAATAAAAGAAAAAAGAAAAAAAAAGAAAAAAACTAGAACAGTTTTTTATACGATTCTAGTGAAGTGAAGTGATGATCTGTTGAAGATAATAAGCACCTTTAAGGAAGGAGCAGTAGCAAATTAAGTATTCTGTGGATATAATAATACAATTTTGCAAAATCTTCATGAGTGATTTGGACAAAGCGATGGGCTATTTGCTGAAGCTGGAACAAATGGTATGTAGCTAATTTATGAATTTATGAACTCGTAAATATTTGGAATTTGTTGTTGATTTGATTCATGGTTTATATTTTGCGTGTACAAAAAAAATTGATTGCATAACCTCTAAGGCCAAATTGTTTACCCTTGTAGAAGCAATCCTTAAACTCATCCTGATCAAATAAACTAAAGGACTTGAAATGGAAATTAATTCTTATGGCATGCAAAAAATGTTATATTCACAAAAAATATTCTTCGAATGCAAAACAATTCTTTTACACGCAATAAAATTAATTATCGTTTAATAAAGATGCCTTGTACATGTATACAGTACATACGTCTAAGCACATGAGAGTACATAATGAACAAACATCAAATTTCGGCGTAATTTCGACAAATTAATAATTTTCGCATAGCATATTATATTTCGCATGGGTATTGCAAAAAGTGTTCGTAATATTTGATTAAATCAAAAAATAAAGTAAAATATTCCTATACACTCCTCAGGGCCAGTTTGTTCATAGCTGATTATCTTTAATCAAGGATTATAATATGACAACTGGCAAATCATTAATTTTGCGTGGTAGCCAAATTTTTAAGGAATCAATTATTTGAGTTATGATTCATGGAAATCACTAATCAGCCAATTTTGGTTGATTACTACCATTATATTAGAACCGGTGAAAGTCATGGTACAGATTTAATGCACTGTCAACAAACATTGCCCTTAGTACCTTTCATTTCTGGAGATGGCCGTAAGTTTACCTTTCTCATAGCAACTATTGAAAAAGTGAACACTATCCAATAAAAATTGCATGAAGTCAAACATTCAGAAAATCGATGGGTTGAAGTAATTTTTTTGAAGGTTACTGTAGTCAGAAAAACGCAACTCACGGTTGCATTTCCCATGTGGGATTTTTACAAGGGAGATATTAAATGAAAGGTAAGACTTTCATCTTCACGAAAGTATTGGTTGAACAAAATTTTGTTGTTAATTACCGCGAATTTGTTAAGTTCAGTTCATCTTCCAAATATTTTATGACGAATGAACTAGAAGCAAAGATTTGCTCTCTTACACTCAGTTAAAGAATCGCTTTTCAAATTAAAAATATCTCTGATCAGTTTTCTGTTCAATAACTCTTGGTTCCCTACAAGATTCTGCTTACTGGTCTGTGAGTCTGTCTCAAACATTCCACAGAAGATTTTCTGCACTTGTTTTCAATTAAAAAAAAAAGTCGACCACTTTGCCAACGAAGTTGAGGGACGAATGTATTTTCTATAAAACATGCAGTATCAAGTATCAACATTCTCAATAATAATTAAAACCTAATTCAAGAATTAATATATTTATTAATAAAAAATCAACTGCTAATTTACGTTAAGAAGCAATTCTTTACGAAAATCTATTACATTCAACAAGAACTTTGCTTTCGCAAATAGGTATTATTACATACACTTTCTCATGTTTGGGCTTATAAATTACATATTTGTATGACTCTTATAATTTGTTAAAAAATTATGGTCTTATTTATAAACGTTGTCTAACTTTAGACAACTGTCCAACTTTGGAAAATGTGTTCAAAAATCTTGATTATTGTTATCTTATAGCTGTCTAATTTAGACACAGGAGTAGATTGTCTTTACCGTGAATACTGTAATACTTATTTTTATTAAATAAAGCATATTTCCACCAATTTGAAAATATGTAGTTAGACAGTGTCTAAGTAGACAAAAATCTAATAAATACGACTGTTAATGTTTAATTTGGGTTAAATAATATTCATGTTGATTATGGAATCCGAAATACTGGATCCGGAGTGATTTGCAATGCAGTGCCCTCTTTTCTCTTTACCCATTTGTAGTGAAAAATCCAGTATTCCGTTATTCCCTAGTCGACATAATTAATTTTTGTGTTCTTTTTTAATTTGATGTCAATCATGTGTTGTTCTGGTCAGTTCTAACCTTTTAGCACCGAACAACCTGTATAGGTATGTAAATTTTTTCGTCACCAATACTATACTGAAATATTCTTTAATTCACGATAGCAAATCTCGAATTTGAATGCATAACTTTTGCATTCGCATTCTTTGTACATAGTGTCTGTCGCAGATCTTAAATGCTATTCATAAATGCAAATCAAACATAAATTATCCTTAATCAGTGAATTAAATGCGAAATAATGTTAATAAAACTAAATCAATATCAATAGTAATAAATAAATCGAAATGGTTTTATTAAAAAGAAATTGAATTATTTTTTTTCCAAAAAAACTGTTAGTTTTTTTAATAAGAAATTTTAATTTCTGAATTAACTTTTGACCAAAAATGTATTTAATTTGTGAATTTGAAGAAAATTAAACATAAGTCTACGTGTAGAAGTTTATTTTTTCTTAATAAAAAAATTTAATTTGTGAATTAACTTAATTAACAATGATTCTATACAAAAAGTAGGATTTTGGAATATTAATGTGTTATCTTAGAGATTTTTTAAGGACTGATTTCCTCACATTTATGTATTTGTATACCAACTCACTGAAGCATGTTTTCATTTTACCTATTGTTTGATCTTCTCTTTTTCAATCTTCCTATCCTCCACTTGACCAGCAAATGGAAGTAGCCTGTATTAACTTTAATTACAGAGTTCATCCATCTTTTCAATTCATCAAAATTACTGAAGTACCCTCACTTCTTCATCAAGGTGAATGATCGGTGGGAGAGACTCGTATCAGATAAGTACCGACTGACACATGCGTTTTTTCTAGTCTTCATATATTATCGAAAACATAAATCTAACAAGCAATAACGCATGTAAATTTAATAATAATAAACAAAACCATGTTTGAAAAACAAAACAAGTTCCCATCCATGTATATACCTACGCTCTTTCACGTGTATAATTAATTAACTAACTCCAAACATTCAATTTTCCTAACATCAAGTGTGTGCGGACCATTATTATAAATAATAACTTCTCTGAATTAAAAATCCAAAAGAGTAAATTATTCGACAGTCTGAAGTGAACTCAATCATTTCTGTGATTAATTACAAAATAGTTGTTTTCTTTTTATTTGGTTTCCGGTCTATTACTATTACCTCTCAGACCAAAAACAATTACAGAGGTTAGATTTTAAGAAAAAAATAAATCAAAGTAAATGATCCTTAATATCTAATTGGTAAAGGCGTCTTATTGAGGACTGAAGATTGACTAGGTAATTTTTTTAGAAGGTCATTCTTTCGACGATGAGCATCTGTGGCTGCAGATGCTTATTCCAAAAGAGCAGGCGCATCACGAAGTGACATATAGTGTAGCTGCAGCTTATAAATGTATCCTTATTTGCGCTGGAAAAAGTGCAAGCCCGCCTCCTTTATCCAGCCTAATCGGTCGAACAACCACAGATTCCTGACCTAGAAACCGACTTACTTGATGTCAGCTTCAGTAGGTAGGTAGGTAGGTACCATTCAAATTAGATTTGCAGTTGTTAATGGTGTAGAAGTTGGCAACTGCCAGCTGCATCATCACGTCATCGTAATAGTAGTTGGTCGTTCACGACTTTTTGGCCCCGCAGAAACGACTGACTGAGCATCTAACTATATATAAACAGTTAGGCACACTACTTACAGACTATATAATACAGATGATGGTGTGAACCTGAGAGACTTCGAGCTCACTTGACAAGAAAACAAATTAGAAATCTCTTCGAACGCATAATATCTAGGTCAATTGTAGTTGTTGTTGTTGTATTTATATATCAACAATTTAAAAGAGCCTCCACCATCTCCATCTTTTCATTCCAGACCTGTATATCTTTATCAAGAAAGAGTACGTGGTATCCAAATGAGCTGCTTCGTCTTCATCTTCATCCATAAGCTGCTATCTACTATAGTTTGAGATATTTTATTTCATTTTACCGCTCGCTGCTGATGTTGATGTTAAAGCAAAAGCAGCGAGAGAATATTTCTTCGTTCATTTCATTTCGACCAAGATGAGATGCCATTTGGTAGCGGGTTTTATGGACACACACGAATTCCGCATATTCCGGAATTCCATTTGTGAAACGCAGAGGGAAATATATTAATGGCAAAACGAGTTTAAATGTGACAGTAACACACTTGTGGCGGTTATAATTTAAAATCAAGGAGGCGTCGTTCGTACAACACATTTAATTTTTATTTAAACTAAAATTGCTAATGGCTATAATGGACTAACTGTGAGTTGAGAAGGACTTTAAAAAGAAGCTTTTAATGAAAAATCAAGATGAAATGTACCATCAGACAAAAAGGTGATTGCGACCAACCGACGACAACGACGAACGAAGACGTGACGATTCAAAGCGTCTCTTAATGAATTCTGTGATTTTTTTGCCTGCGGGTTAATTAATTTATTGTTTTTTTTATTTATGTATTTATGTACATACATATGTCTTTTCGTTTAACTTTCCGGTATTCATGCATAAAAACCGAATGAATTTCAAGATAAAAATGGTGTTAACTGGTCGCTGTTTATAATGCAAAAACTAAATTTAAACAATTCCTTATATAATTTGAATTGTTGTTTTTATTTTTTTTTCTGATATTATATTTAGACAATACTGATGAATTTATGTAAATGAATTTATTAAATGATGAAAATAAGGTTTTATTTTGTTTTTTGAATTCAAGAGATGATTATAATGCCTTAACACTATTCTAACTGCCATTTAAGTTGATATCTCAATTTTTCCTTCTTTTTTTTGTGTAACTCATTAGTTCGTGATAATGTAATTTCTATGGGTATTGTTATGTTGTTTTAGGTTTTGAGTGTTGTTTTTTTTGGAGAACTATGTCAAAGAACTTGGAATAAATATATTAGAATTAGTAAATTTAATCGAAATGCCGTAGTAATTTGAGTCTAGAGAAACCGTTGAGAAACTTGGAAAAGATGGAAACTTACCTACATAAATTATAAAGATGTGTTATTGACTTTCTCAAACTGTACATGAGGGAATGAACTTTTATTGAAGTTATTCTTTTGTTAATATGTATGTATATGTTAGTAGTTGATATATATGTATCATTATTGATTCAATTTTTAATTCATTATTTAAAGGTTCATCAATATCGTTGGATTAGTTTTAAAAGTTAATATAGATATAGACACCAGTGTTACCACTTCTGGAAAAAAAAGTCGAAGTACATAGATTTGAAGAAAAAAGTAAGTAAGTAAAGTAAAAGTAAGTGCGAATTAGGAAGTAGATTTTAAAATTTTTTGAAGAAATAAGTAGATCTGCTTTAATTGAAGAAAAGTGGTACCACTAATAGACACAGCCAGTGCCAAACTCATCTTTCTAGAGTTGTGATATGACCTAGGATGCCAGTTTATTGGTCCAAATGGTGAAACTAACGTCACCAAATTTTCTCGCAAGAAAATTTTATTTTATTTTAGGAGATTTGACAAACATCCTTATAAATTCAATAAGCAGCAATCATCATGAGACACGAATAATGTCATCATACATCGTCGTAATATTGTTTTTGTTATTGATTCTGAAGGAATATTGAATATTTGTTGAATGGGCTGCTATGTAAAAACACAACATTTAATCCACCAGAACGTATACGTTCTTAAAGAAGACTGAAACCATTTTAATGATTCTGATTTAAAAGGCCTATATGTATATGTTATCTACATATCAATCTAACGTGTGTAAATTTTATGTAAGTGGAGCCTAATAAAGCTAAAAGGTATTTAATTTCAATTAAACATAAATATTAGATATATGTTCCCTTTTTTATGCAAACAACCAACATCCAGCAAACAGTCCTCTTTTTGTGTAGATTAAATATTTCTCAGAAACACTTTGTTATAATTATAATGGCAATAGACTTTTATGTGCTTCTGTTATTTGCAAATTAATAGCAATCAATTAGATAACAATTTATGGTCTATAAAAAAGACATTATAGAGTGCACATAAAAACATATGTTTGCCTAATTAAATTTACCACCTTTATTTTCTATGACTCTCTATAAGAAGAAATTTTAATCGCAAACTTTAAATATTTAATTATTTTGAACAATTTTGTAAGTGATGAAACAGTGAAACTGCAAGTTATTTATCGTACATATATAACTAATATCCATCTACATACATATACATATGTTTCGTTTTTGTTTATGGGTGTTTATAAGGCGTTTTTTTTGGTACGCGTGTCAAAATCAGCTTTAAAAGGGTTAAAATAGACAGTTTTGTCTTTGATAAACGAAACAACTACTTATAACTAATTCACTTTTTAAAAAGTTAAGGGATGTGTTGGAAAAATATTGTCTTTTTTATGTTAAGTTAAATTAGAGGAAATAATTATTTATATGCAGGTTGAGTTAGTTAACATTTTTTTCAACATAATAAAACTTAATTTTACAAATTGTAAACTCAATCAAAACGTTAACAGATGGTGCTGGATTTACACGACTGTCCAAACTTCTGTCCCAAAATAATGAACGACTTTTATTTACACGAAGTAAAAAAAAAAATGAAGAAAATTATTCTTACAATTTTATACGACACGAGGCCAGTGCTGTACGTCTAGATTAAACGTCATACATTTTCTTGATCCAGTTGCAATTGTCAGTTTTTATGATGAATAAAATGGCAGATTTTAAACTATTAAAACGATGACGTTATAAATCTAAGGAATATGGAAGAAATTATAAAAACTTCCAATAGTGTTTTCTTTGCTTTTGCTTAAACTATTTCTTACATTTCACTTTCATATTTCGACATTTTAGTAGAAGAAGAACACCGCAACCATTGATCAATGGTATTTTAAACGTTTACTGATAGGGGACGTCGTGTATAAAGTATTTTGTTCTAAATGCAACCGCAATGTAATCAATTTCTGAAGCTTGATAGACAGGTCGTTCCCTAACTACATCTTTCATTTATTCAGTACATTTTTAATGCGAACTGACGCCAGCCGAATCCAAAAGCGTTCACTCGTTAACACAAATACATGCCAACGCGTCTAAGAACAACATTGTGTGAACTGATGATTTTTTGTGACGTCAATGAGTTAATGCATTGATTATTTATGTAGCTTAATTTTCCAAAGCAACACATTTTGGTTTCTAATGAAAACAAAGCATAAACATTGAAAAATATCAACGAACGCATCCTTAAATGTCAAATTTTAATAAAAAATATTTTTCTGCAATCCCATTAATTGTCAAACTATTCTAGACACTCCAAAATATTTTCTCAGCTGTTATATTCACTACTTTTACTGACTAAGTTATCGAACAAAGGTTAAAAAACGGCTCTATTTATAATATATCCTTTTAAACTCCTGTAAAGATTGCTATAACTAATTAAAGTAACCATGTTTTATTTTATTTTAACCGTGCGTCGTCGTCGATTGTAGAATTAATTAGATTATTAATACTTTCCAGTTTATCTTTATTTAACTTGTTTACAAGTGTAATGTAGGTAATTATATGATTTTCTTTTTAAAAAAATTTAATTGAATAATAATAGTTAATTATCTATTATCTATCTTACCAATTATTATTAAGCAATTATAACTTATAATTTTCTTTTTCTTTACTTTCAGGTAAGATTCTTATGAAAAAATGAGCTACTTCCTGAGATAAGTATGGTTGGATAGTACTTTTTTTACCGATTTAAATTTTTTTAGTTTTAATTATGATTATTTTAGATGCCTTTTCTGTTATTTTTTTACAAATTACTATTTTGCCAGTAGCATCAGAGGCTAATTTAGTAAACAATATGAATATGGAAAAAAAAAATGTGTCAGAAAACTAAATTTTAGTAGTAGTTTAGTATTTTATTAAATAAATTTGTCAGTTTTATAAAAATGCACGAGCCTCTCCTCTTTAAGAAAAAAAAATTAAAAAATCTAACTGTTAGGAAAAAACTAGTCTTCAACAATTTTTTTGAAAAATAAACTTTTTGTTAATAATATAATCGAAATGTAAAAAAAAAAATATTTTATAAAATTGCGAAGCAACGCAGGCACGAGTCTGTTAGTTTTTTCACCACTTTAAAACTTTGAACTATGAGAGCTTGTGTGCGACCCAGTGTTGTGCATTTTATTTTATTGAAGACTAAATTTAAAAGTACTAAACTACGTTTTAAGCAATTCAGTGTATACATTATTTAAGGTGAGGTGTGAATCCTTGAATAGTGTAAACACATTATAGTGATGATAACCGGAAACAAACATCGACTATCATTTTGTATTTAAAATTATCAAAAATCCTTGGTTAAAGAAGTCCTTCAACCACCCTATTTTATATCGCCATAAACAAATTTAAATTAGGTAAATTTATAACTTTGTCAACAAAATAATTAGCTCAATTGAATTAGACATTGTCAGGTAAAGGTAGTTGAGTGATAGGAAAGTTAAGTAGGTTTCTAGTCTTAACCTTAGTTGGAAAGACCTACCCCAAGACTTACTCATTGTATAATATCCATATCTTATTAAACCAACTTACAAGCAGTGAGGTGATAGCTGTAATAAGAGTAATAAAATCGAAAGAAAACATAAACAAAGACAACAATAATTCTTTTTGTCACGTTCACGTATTTTACGTTAAGGTTGTTATAGTAAAGTCATAGTCATCACATACATAACTCAAAATATATATTATTATTTGTTGTGCGATGGGACACATTCCATTATTTAAATTTTTTTTGATGTTACCGACTCAAGTCAGGAATTAACTTCAAGTCGTTCATTGAACTTGAACCACAGAATGATTCGTCATATTATTGTTTCTTTTTTACTGCTTGGCTACATTTAACTGTAGCTAGTTTAGTTTATAAAAATTCATATGATTGATATTAAATTTATAGTTGCAAAGGAATTAAAATATTAAAGTTTGAAAGATAAACTGAACTAACAAAAATTGTGTATTGACAAGGTCCCTTCCCAAATCTAGTCCAAGTATGATTGCTGCGACGAAACGCCAATTTTTATGGACTAAAGGCCTTTAATAAAGTATTCAGTCCAATTAAATAGAGGTAAGTCTTCTACCTACCTGATTTTTTTCAGTAGTATGTACAAGTTGATATATTGAAAAAACCTTCGTATAAAAGTTTAATTTTTCATCAGCTTACTTCACACCTTACTGTTACCAATCGACAGTTTTTTAGTTAGATAACTCCAAATTACTTTAAACATTATAAATATACTCACAAAGGCACTTTAAAATTCAAACTATCCAGAATTAACTGTTTTGAAAAAACTTTCCGGAAAAGAATTAGAAGCTTATCTTAAACCATTACGTCAACCTTACCTCCAATTACGTTAGGGAAAAACTCGCAGTCTCCAGATGTAAAACTATCAACTACAACAATTATTAAGTTATTTACCCTATCTAATTCAATCTATATCGCGCATCAACTCATACTCAAATACGGTGTTTTCGATGCAGTTTAAAAAAAAACCCAACTGATTATGGTAATTGAAAGCATTATTATAATCTATACTCTCAATCTTTGTGGCGCGGTAGCTATAAAACCATCTTTCTCGCATGGTGCACCTGAAAGTGATTCCCGTTGCGTGCCATACAGCTATATTTGCGCTTGATTCACACTATCTAATTAAATAATTTTCGATAAAACTGCACATCATTTTTCAAAAATGCATTTATCGTAAAATATATACACTTTAGGTATACATGTTATAGATAAGTAAATGTAAGTATCGTATACTGTTGGAGTCAAAAGAAGGGGAATTTAGCGAAAATACCATCTTTAAGAGTAGTCATTAGTAGCATTAATGGTTAATGGCCATTTCACAATTGGTAAAGAAATAAGATACACCTTAGATTAAGGAGGCAATGCAAGTCGAGTGATTCCTAAGATGTGATTGCTGCAAAAAGAACATGTGCATACATATAGCTACTAGCGAATGCTATAGATACAATTTTATCTTTTAAGTTTTCTGACATGAAATTTGTTTATTTATGTCTTTCTTTTTAACATTTTTTTTTTGATAATCAAAGATTTTTCGTTTTTTTTTGACAAGCTCATATTAGGTCTTCTATAAAACGTCTATACAAACTGTTACGAGAGCATACCTTCTCGCTATTAATATTTATTGTATTTAAGTACTATCATATCATTTCAAACAAAAAAAATTGAGACAAACCTGAATTTTTGTAGAAATCTTTATTTTTATGGTAAACATTATAAAACAAATACCAGAGACTTTTTATTTTGTGGATTGAATACTTTCTTATTGAATACTTTTTTATTTATTATCCGACATCTGACAGTTATAACTTGTAGGCAAAATAAAATGGCTGCTAGAATTCACATCTTTATTCATTGTTATTGCTTCACCCTTACCCCTTGAAACTTAACTCGAACTTAAAGAACTTTTTAAAAAACTATTAAGACATACAAATAAAGCTTTTAACCAAATTTCAACTTTTTCAGAACTTTTTTTAAAGTTTGGCATTTTTTCCTGACAAAAGACATTTTAGAGTATAACAATTGTATTTATAGAGGTGTTGGTGATGCGGAGTCCAGCAGTTCGGCTTAGGAGTCCCTCTACCAGGTTGAAAACAAGAAAATCACGAGTCGATAAGCTACGAATTATTAAAATTTCTTACGTCCTTTTCTTATATTTCCTCCTACAACGTATTGTGAACTATAAGACGACGAAATAAAGTTTCGATCGTCATTTCTGTCACATATATTTAATGTGCCACTTCTTGTTTCTTCTATTTGTCTTATATTCAATAATTTATCGCTCCCAGTCTGAGAAATTTGTTCTGCTTCAAAATTACAAATAGTCATCTTAATTAAGATTCAGATAAAAATACTAAGAACCGAGCCGAGAATTAAAGTTAGTTTTATTATTCCTATCTGAAAAATGGAAACCCCATCAGGGAGTTTTATGTGAATCATGAAATAAATAAATAAAACAAATTCCAATCATCTTCATTTTAAAAAAAAAACAAAGTAATTCGAAGCACTTTTGTATATTTTATCATTGATTAACCACCACTCTGTAACAAATATCTTATACCAGCTCCAACTCAGCGCATCTTCCTTCCGCGGCTATATATAGCCTCCAGCAGCTACAGTACAAGATGATACCTGTATATATGTATGTAGAAGAGGACAAACATATAAATAATTTATGTGGACTATCGAATAATTGCAATCAAAACAACCGCAGGCTCGTTCCTAATTCTTGATCTTCGTATATCGGTGTAGTGCTCCACTTCCACAGTGCCTGTCAGCAATAAAAATTAATTTGTAATTAAAATCGCGTGCTGATGTCTTTCAATGTGTGCCTGGTGTGCACTGTTAAGAGAGCACCCAAAGATGGGATGCACCCACGGACATGGACATCTCTCCCTCTTTACACTTTAAAGGAGGATAGTAAACTCGCTGTTTAAGTTTTAAGCTCAAGCCTTCGAACTACAGGAATAAATTCCCAACCTGATAAGCATTTTACATGAATTTTTGTTTGTGTTTAGAATTGAGTCAGTATATTTTAACCAAGTTACTGAGTTCAGTACCAAAAAAGTCAATCAGATATTTTTCTCGATTTTTAATTGTTATTGGAAATTAAACACTCGTTCATGAAAGCAAACTAAGCGTCTATCTAAGTTGTCAATAAGCCCCCCCCCCCCGATGATTCAATAATTTTAACACGGTTACTATTTGGACAAAACTTAAGGTAAAATTTGTTCTTATTGCCAATTATCTTAGCAAACCACTTTCGAAATAGAGAGGACGACACTATAGAAACCACCCATTCCATAAGGGTTTTTTGCAAGCCCGGCATGAAAAAAATATCGTAGATGCTAAACAATTTACATATTAAATACAAAAACTAATCCCATGCAAGCTTAGTCTAACCCAAAGAAGTTTTGGGGGCTTAACTTAAGCGCACATAAAAACTGCGTTAACACAGAATTATATGCATCATACTTGTTATCAATAGTTTGTATGGAAATTCCATTTTGTTTTTGTTAATCTCCTGCCCCTTTGTCGTTTTTTTTTCAATCAGTTGCTGAAAGTTAACGGTAATGGAGGATAAGCTAACTCTGGTTTAACTCACTTAAAAACTTAGTGGCAGTTATTGTGCTCAAATATGGTCTTTCTATGAGCCAGATGCGGTTGTGTTACGAATAGTTTGATATTGAAGTTATCATAGCTTAATTTCTGCCTAAATTAACATTAGGCGCCTAGGGTCATATTTTGCTCGGACTGTGTTCTTCAACATTAAAAGTAATACATTTCTATACCAACTTCAAACAGAACCACAAACACATCTATTCTTCTCCAATATTCATTACCCATTGCATTGATGGCACATTAGTGAACGGTATTGGTTACCGATAGTCGCTCCACCACCACCAAGAAATCACTTTAGAATTTGTAATTTAAATGAAATTTATTTTTGGATTGGATATTAACATTATTTTGACTTCCGAGTGGGCGGGCGGTCGGTCTTCCGACGACGCGACGCGACAACACAACACACGATGGGTTAAGCAGTTAAATTTTATTGTATTTGCTTTCCTTCAACTTATAAGACGGCAAACAATCAATATGCGATAAAGTACAACGATACTCGATTTTACAATTATATTGTTGTTGAGCTTGAATTTTTAATGAACCAAGAGCACTGAATTATAATAATTTATTGTTTTGTATAAAACGCATTTACACATCATCATATAATCTATACCTACCTACGTATTCATATATAAGCCCGACAATGCTGACTATATCAATTGGATGTAACTCGTGATCGTGACGTTGTTTCTATATTCTTGTCTATTCGTTTCCGTTTCAAGCATGGGCTTTAAACGTAATTTTATTTGTAGGTGATGGGGACGATGATTATGATGATGGGCGACTTACACGCAATACCTAATGTCTGTGATGTGGTTTTGTTTTATTTTTAGAAAAACATGTCTGGGTTCTAATGTTATTTTGTTTTTTTTTTAAAAGAATTTTAAACGCATTGACATAATTAAAAAACGATTTAATCGATTTTTTAAAAAAGAAAAGAGGTATATTAATTAAACACCTTAACTCTCCCTCCCTCCTACCTCCTTCCCTCCTTTTAACTTTAAAAATTTTGGTTTGACGTTCTTTTCATGCAGTCGACGAGCGGCAATTCACTAAAGGTACTTTCTATTTTCAAAAGAGTTATTTCAGAAAATATGCTATGTTGGGGAATATTTTTAGCTTAATTTATAATTGTGCACTTCTGATTCTATTAAGTTTTTTTCTTTATACGTTATCATGTGCAACATAATGTCCCCCTCGCATAGTGTCTCCCTCTATGTTTTGATAGTGAAAACAAGTTTCTATAACGAAGCACTGCTTCTGATTTAAGTCGGAATAATTTTTTTGCAGGACTACTCAGCGTTAACTCAGTAACTTTGTCATCTCATAGGAGGAAGACCTTGCGTAAAATCCGGTAGTTCTATAATAGCCAATAGTATTTAAATGAAACAAATTTAAAATTAAACGCATTTGACGCAGAACATTCGAAAGCCAGTTTTTCGACGAGACATTTGCTTGAGAAACCTTAAATGTGACAAACATCATCTTAAAAAACGTTTTATGATAAAATACAAAATTGCTCTAAATTTCTCCCACTAACCTCACCATGTTTGCCGATACATCACCCTAAACCTTATGTTCCCAACTTAAGTCGTTACTTTTGCGCTGAAAAACTGAAAATTCCTTTCAAAATTGTAATGGATTATATGTAAGATGTGTTTTTTTGCAATATCCCGGGGACAATTGCTTGAAAAAAACGACAACGGGAATTAGCGACACCATCACAGAAACAAAATAGAGTATCAGTGCAAACTATCGATAACAAGTATGTATAATTTACGTCGGCAATACATTTTTTCTGTACGCTTAAGTTAAGTCCCGGTCAACTCCGGTCAAAGATCTGAGGAGATTTTGTTGACATTCCTTATTACAAGTAATTATAATATGATACATTAGTTTTCTCGTGTGAAAGGAACAAAAGATTTTAAAAGAAATAATAAATAATAAAAATCCCCATGAACTTGTTTCGCCATTTATTTTTGAAGTTTTTATAAATAGAAATGTTTATAGTATTTTCTTTTCAACACTTTAAACTTTTTGCTCTGTCTGCTTTGTCAACCATAAGATCAAGTGTAGGTACTCATGCGACGCACTTAATTTCCTTCTCAAGTTATCAAAGTTTTGTAATGTAAACAATCTTGTTTATTTTTGTAGGTGTTCGCTACCTTAGAAAAAAAAAACTCGAACAAAACTGCCATTGTCTTTTCGATACAACATTGTTGAGTGATGAGTGTAATAATTATCACTATATTATTATACAGGTTCATCTACATACACATTTTTAACCACTTACATACAAGTTCATCACAGTTCAATGTGCACACGATAGTTTGACATTTGACAAGTTCCATGTTGCAATTAATCAGACGCTTGTCAAGTCGACCGAGAATAAGAAAGATCCTTGTTAAAATTATTCCTTTACATATTTGATGGTGACTGTTTGTAAACATCAAGGCATCAATCAACTCTTTTACTTATAACCACACCACAAATAGAAACAGAGAATCAACAACCATACCAACACCGACAAACAAGAGTAGTTGACTCTGTCTTAAATAATGATGTGACTGATGTCGCACGTCTGAAATTCCAATGATTGGAATGTTGTCCCAAGGAGAACAAGTTGTACTACACAACAACTTAAGTTGGTATCAATCTACGTTCAAATAAACAACCCAGCCTTATAGCAATCTGATTGCAAACTTTAGCTAGATGTTCCGATTTGCAGCCAGCGCAGCCCAGCGGCACAGGCTGTTGCTGCTGCTTTGCTTGAGTTTACTGGTCGCTCTCGCTGGTGGTGGAAGCAGTCATGTATTCCGGCCATCAAGTGGTTCAGTGGTGCATACAATTGCCGCCACTCCTAAAAATGGTGACATTAGATGGTTGCAAAAGTACATATATCTTATTTAAGATGTTGTATATATATTTCTTATAATATATTTCCAATCAAGACCTGTTTTCATTTTGATCAGAAAGCATTGGTTTTAAATTAAAACAAAAAAACAAAACAATATATTGTATGTTAAAATTGTAGGTTATGCCTGCAATCCAGCATGAATTTCAGCGATGAGCTCATTTTTTTTTTTTGATAGTATTCACAAATTTTTGTGTTCAAAAGACAAAGACAAAGACAAAATTCCCCTTATAGACCCTCCTTCTATAACATTCGCAGAAGAAGAAAAATATTTGGGTCTTATTTTAGATTAGAAGTTAATCTGGACCCTCCTTCTATAACATTCGCAGAAGAAGCAAAATATTTGGATCTTATTTTAGATAAGAAGTTAATCTGGAAACCTAATAAAGATGAAAGAATTAAAAAATCCACTGTAGCACTTTTCTCGTGTAAAAATGCATTTGGGAATAAATGGGGTCTCCATCCCCGCATTACTTATTGGCTATACACATCGGTAGTCAGACCGATTCTCACGTACGATGTGTCAGTAAGGTCGACCGTCTTAGAAGAAACAACTTACTGTTGAAAACTAAGCAAGGTCCAATACTCAGCCTGCCGAAGCATGGGTGGAGCACTTCCGCTGCATTGGACATTCTGTTCCTTCTGACACCCCTCGATATATTTTATAAACAAACAGCTGCAAGCACCGCAATCCGTCTTAAAGCTTCCTCACAATGGACCAACAATAGATTTGGCCACTTTATCATTCTGAACTCATTCGGATCACTTCCAAGTATTACAGACTATACCATCCCACGGCTACAATTCTATAAAAACTTTCAAGTACTTAACCATCCCTTCCAGATCTCTCTGGGAAGACTTGGCTTTCCTGGATGATGAATCGATCCACTTTTACACCGACCTAACAGATTAAAAACTGATGATAAGGTTGGTGGAGTTGTGGTACTCTGACAGACTGAAATTAAGTCTCTTCTTACGTCTTCCCAATCACTGTAGCGTGTTCCAGGTGGAACTTTTGGCGATAAAAGAAGTCCTGTCTTGGATCAAAGAAAACGTGATATATCAAGCACAGATATCCATCTCTTGACATCTTCTCAGATAGCCAAGCCGACACTAAATCTCTTACCTCTGTCTCTACAAATTCCAAAACAGCCCCTAAACCTTAATTTATATAACAGGAACTCATTTTATAACTGCAGAAGCTCTGCGATAAAGGGGCCCATGATGGAAGCTCATTGAGCTAAGAATCTAGTTCACAATCCGTAAAATTCTAGCAACACAAGTTACAAGTTTTCCTTACTTTTTAAGTAAATAATTCCTAGAAACATGATCTAATGTTAAAAATAGTTTCTTTGCGAAAACTTTAAAAAATGTAAGCTCAATAAAAATATCTTCAACTTTTTTTATTATGTTCTAGAGTTCAAGCTTATTTCTCAGAATAGACATTTTAAAGATTATAATCATAAAACATGAAATTCGCCTGGAGAAAAAAACCCTTAGAATTTGGTGATATAGGTTAGGTAGTTAAAAAAAACAACGGATCTTTATAACACAAAAACCTACATATATGTATATATGAGAAGATGTATTTCTCAAAAACTTAAAACTTATATAGCCCCTAAATTCCCTCGTCAGACTACTCCTAACATAGCTCATTCATTATGAACTATAAAGATCTTACTATAGGGTTACAAACAAAAAATAAATAGAACAAGATTTATATCAACAAATAAATGGCTCTATAAGTGTTAGTTGCCAAATTCGCTATCATCAAACCCACGCTCCAATTAAGTATTCAATTCCAACCTTCTATATAGTGGTTGCGTATTGCGTCTGATTTTCATACAAAAAAAAATTTATAATGTGGACTTTGTAGAGTGCAGGCACTCCATTCAGCCTTATAGTTATAGCCTATTAAACTGTAAATATAGATAAACCTACCTTTTCAGGTTTTTATATTATACATATATGTAATTTTTTTCTCAAGCCTCTTTTTCTGTATCTCCGATGCCGGTTTAAAGGTGTTCTAGGTCTGAGGCTAGATTTGTATCTTTGATGTCCTCATCTCTAAGAACGTTTTTTCTTTAAAGTTGTTGTATAATGTATGTTTTGTACGTATTTTCTATTCAAGACCGTAGATATAGTTGGGGGATCTATAACCTTTTTAAGTTTAAGCTGGAAAGATTTTTTGAAGAAACTTTAAAATGACCATATCGTGCACTTTGATAGTAGACCTTAGATTTCTATGGAAATACTAAGGAAAATTTCGTAATTTCAACTTTAAATTTGAGTATGAAAGAAAAATTATAGTAGGTATAGGACTGAAAGGTGAAAGTACGAAAGGCCAATTTCTCAGTGCGGTGAGTTAACTCTGAGTTAACCAAGAGTTAGTTAATCCTCCAAATAAATTGAACCCAAGTTAATTCAAAAGCAGTCAGTGTAGGATTAGCTTTCTATCGACATAAAAGTGCTAGTGAAAGACTATTGAAATAGAGTGGGCGACACTATGGGGTACTATGAAAAGAGTTATTTACATAGTGCCGCCCTCTATATTTCGATAGTGTTTTGACAAGCATATGTCAAAAATATTTATTTAGTTAATTAAGTTTACTTACAAAATTAGATAAGTTAAAACGTGTTTCAAGAGTTATTTTGAGTTTAAGTCCGTAACTTTTACTGGCTACGTCCATGCTGCGATGCTCATTCTTCAAGATGAACTTCAAGTTTTTTAGCTCATCTGCAATCAGTGTTTATTACCCACTATGATCTCATTTTGAGTGAGATGTTTTACTTTGAGGAGTTTACTTTTTATACTCGCATCACATCAGATAGGTAGGGGGTAACAATTTTTTTTTTTTTTTAACGTTAACGCCATTAATTACGAGTTATAGAGGGCACATTGATGTTCCCGATCTTTTTCTATCAAGTTTGTCCACTTGTCAGATCCGTCGAATACACACGAAGACGACGACGGCAACTTTACGATGACTTGATGTCCACTCCATTTTTCATCATAAAATGTTAAGGCTTTTAACCATCTTTAGATTGGACTCAATCTGCACGATGTTAGTTTAAACGTAGTCTAATCTAGCCATAAAGATTGTAGATGATGGAGGTGCGCGTAAGACGACATGTGTTTACATTTGTGAGTATGTGGAAGATTATATTTTGCGATATAGAAAATTGTTTGTAGAATATTTTTTAATTCAATTTTCTTTCTTTGATAATAGCAAGTTTAAATAGGCTTCTCTTCTGATAAAATACTTATAACAATGTTGCACAATATTGCGTGGAAATCTGTGTATATATATGTAATGGAAAATTCTTAAACAAACGTAACATGGAATTTATTACTTTATCAGTAAAATATTGGTCGGCAAATAATAATTGCAACTAACCTCAATTAAATTAACATTGGGTAATCTTCAAATGATAAGAAAAGTAATAATTATATTAAGGAACATACTTAATATCATTCAAGAACAAATCGAAAGGTTAATTCTATAATGAGGGTATCTTATCATGATTGTCAGTTTATTGGCTACCTCTTATTACTCATCATATATTTTTATTTGTCATTTCATTTTTGAGAATGGATTTGTCATAAATGTGTTAAAAAAATAAATTCTGAAGGACGTTTGTATAACGATAACGCTTATTTTACTTTCTTTTGTTGGGCAATTACAGTTGAAGGTAGATCAGGAATCTAATCAACAAGGCCCTCGTATATGCATCATCAATCCCTAGCTTGCTGCTGCCTTCTGTGTCTGTTACCTACACCTTAAGTTGGTTGACTCTGGTGCTTGTCACTCAAGGTGCGATCTTTCTTTGTTGCGTTGTTTATCAGGGATAGTGTGAGGGGTGGTTGATCGGTGTCCGAGGTATCCAACGAAATAAGAACAAATGTATAAAATTTGGTTTGGAAATTTTTACAGCTTAATGTTTAAGGAGGTCAGTGTGAGAGTAGAACACAATTTTTTGTAGTTGAAGGCCCCCATTTGGCCGCAATTTTGGAAAAGAGGGTCTACAAAGTTTTCCGTTAGGTACATATGTCTTGCGAACCATATATTAAGTCTCACAAACCAAATTTTCGCAGAAGTTTTAATTCTTATCTAGTACTAAATTTGTCTAAATTAGAATTTCTATAATCGTTATTCTATAAGTCTGTTCTAAAATCCAATTTGAATTCATTTCGAACCGTGGGGATCCCAAAATTTCGCATTTACAATAAATGATCTCAACTCTTTATTTTCAAACGTTTGTAAGATATTTAAATTGAGCCAGAACCACACTTAACTTATCTCGTATTGTGTGCTGTGGAGTGATTTGTCGCTATCGTTTCAATGTATTTCGTACGCGAAGAGACATATTTGCCTCGTGTGATGTGTTATTGTGTTGTTTGTTATGTCGAAATCAATCTTTTTCTGATTGCGCCATGCCATATTTTTAGTGTGGGAAAGATGAAAAGTGCCCGGAGAAGAGAATAAGTAAATAGCGAAACGAAAAATTAAAGTTTGCAAGAATAAAACATTTATTATTGTGCACAGTAAGCGACACAACACATCACTCCACAACACACCATACGAAATAGGTGCGGTTCTGGCTTTAGTGTCGCGAGTACAACATAAGTCCATCAGAGAGGCCTAAGCAATTGTCTGTATAAAACCAGCTTCCTTTCTACATTAAGTTTTAAGTGTTTCCCGAGTAACCTAGCCAGTACATTTCTCCAAGTTTAAAATTTAATTCATTTTATTTCATTTTTATGAATTTTAATTTCCGTTAAGCTTTAATTCATTTTTGTAGAGAAGCTAAGAGTTTATATCCATGTTTTGACATTATCAAGAGAATTTTGTAATGTAATTGTAGCTTCATTGATTGTTTTTCCTACACTGCTAGTGTTGCGGTATCGTCAGCAAACGTGACGACAATAGTATCATCTGTTCGAGTCTATTCTCTGATAGTATTATAAAGGACCGTATAAAGTTCTTAAGGCAGATATTGTCTCACATAATTTAAATATTAGGTCTTGGTACTAGATTTTTTTTAAAGCTTTCGATACTTACATAAATACCGCTGAACAAATTTTCTTTTCTTCAATGCCTTTCTCAATGAAGTCAGTGATCCTATATATACTTAGTCTGTCAAAACTATGTTCGGATACTAAGCGTTTTTCTTCTATTATTGGCTGAAGGCGTTTTAGTTTCTAAAACACTGTTGATATTACTGGCATAAACGAAATAAGTCTATACAATTTCTTTTCAGAATATGGTTAACCTGATTTCAGAACCATTTTAACTTCTTCAACTTTTTTAATGGGTTCATGCAAGTCGTTAGCTTCCATTTAAACCCAGTAATTTCCGTAAGACCGGGGATCCTGGGTCGATTCCCTGCCTACATCACCTAAGCAAAAAAACGGAAATGTTTTTCACGGGTTACTGCTTTTTGTGAGGAATTGGCAAATGTTTTTAAGATTACCCCTCATCATGAAAAAGTCCTTGTCATCATAGCCGTTTTGGTTCGGCAGGAAATTGTAGGTCCTCTCTATTTCTGCTAAGAACACGCACACTGGAATAGTTGATAGTTGTAAGCCACTATAGGCCTTGGTCCTACGTTCGCGAGCATTATAATTTTTCCACACATACATAAGTACAAAATGAAAATGAATTTCTAATTGTATGATCGTAATAGATCTCTAATTAATTAGAAAAAGAAATCTTAAGCAATTGAGGTACATAGGTATGTAATGTAGGTATATACTATATGTATCGTTTTCGCATGTCTCGCAGAAAAAAACAAAACAAAATTCCAGACACACACTACGATTTTCCCTTTCTCTTAAAATCATACATCTAGTCCATTCTAAAGTAGGTAGGTTAGGTACCTTATTTCCACGGAACTTGAGTTAAACTAATGCATTCGCTTCACATAAGTAGAAATTTCATGGAAAATTAACACGTGGTGTGAAAAGCACACCACAGAATTCAAATCGAGGGAAACCTATACATAATAACGAATGTTAGCTTGCAACAAAGAGTCGGTATATCTGTGAACAACACAGCCAGCAGCAGCAGCTATATGTATGTAAGAGTAACAGTTGGTAGCAAATTTATAAACATCATTGATTGTAATAGACACAGACTTTAACGCTACTTTGGTGCCGAATTTTCCATAACAACAGATTTAAGATAGATTTATCGTTTCCATGACTAAGCAGAACTTGAGGCAATGAGAAAAAGTTTTTTGACGTTTATTATTTTGTGGTCCCAAAAGACAAAGAGAAAAACATACAGTAAAAATGGTGCACATGAATCTGACCTGACTTTATACGAGAGCTCATAAAGGTTAAACACGTTCGATGTTGGGTTGGTATGTGTATTCGTGTGTCTTCTCCATTTTCAGCAGTAAATCATCGCGCTTTTCTATATTGTTAGTTCCCTTGGTGGAAGAAACTTCACAATTGGCCTGGGAAACACTTAAATAGAGGTTGCTTTGGTATAGTTTGCTTTCTTTTGAAATTCAGCCAAAACCGAGTTCACAAAAAATAAAACGTTACCAGCAAAATGACCATCATCCCGAGGCCACTATTCAATGTCAGGTAATACCTTTGGTGAAATTTTATCGCGACTCTATAAGACATTTTGTCCACGTCCGTATCGGAGGAGCGCGCACATGCGCATCAGTTGACTTTCTTGGTCGATGATGTAGTTATGCTGCTGTTGTTGTATAGTAGGCAAAGGATGATGATGATTATTCTTTTTCTCAAGCTATTTAAGTGTTCCGATCAGGTGCTGGCTGGCTGCAGTCTCGTTTCTTATTTTCGCCATGGTTGCGCATAGTCAATTCCTCATTGCTGCTGCCACCACGCCGCGCCGCCGCCGTCGTTATTTGGCTATTGACTCAGCCGCTCGCTGACGCCACGGCCAATGATAGATTTTTAAGTAACTTTTACTTTTACGCGAAAAAGAAACTTCACGGGCATGAACTGAACAAGCCACCACATCACTCTTGGGTCTCGGCAATTGATCGTGATAGTGATGCTGATTAGTTTGAGCTTGAGCGATGCGATGCGATGGTGGCGATTGCCATGTTAATAATAAATGTTGGAATCGCTCCAAGATGATGTCTTCATCGTGAAGGCATTAGGTATTTTGTAATAATGTTAGAATAACGATTGGTATTTCACGTGATTGAGTTTTTAAACAAAAAATCAAATGAACAGAAGTAAATATAATTAGCTTAAAGTTTCTATAATGCGTGGAAAGTTTCATGCAAAAAAAAAAAAAACCAAATTATGTTTTTTTATTCCAAACGAAATCAACGGCAATTTTAAATATTTATTAATATTCTTGGAATTTATAGATAAGCGAGTTGGTTGCAACTTGCAAATAATGTTTTTTTTGCCAAATGTCCTGACAATTAAATTTAAATTTTGAATTTTAGTTTAGTTTTGGTTTCTTATTAACAAACTTTGTCGAAATTTTTAATTAAAAATTTTAGTTTTAGTTAAAGTTTTTATTTAAATTATTATTTTTTTTTAAATTATTGATTCAACCTTAAAGGGAGGGTAGTTCAAAATTTGATATTTCATTTAGAATATTTTAATTTTAGATGAAAATAACAAATTTCCGCAACCACGTTCCTTAGACCCCTTCACAATACTATAGATTTTCAATACTTAGCCATTTTCCAGACTTACAATTTTCAACCATCGCCGTGTGCCTGTTATCGCCAGGAATGGATGAGACCTACAATTTTCTGTCAAATTTGAACGTCTTAAGGAACAGGCATATTCATTTCAAGAGATACTCAGAAGAGATAGGTACTCGTACAATAAATTCTTTCTTATACTAAAAAAAAACTTTCTAATTTAAGTGTGTTTACTTTAGAAAAAAAAGTAAAATTATTTATGTCAATGTGTTCTAGGAATCAACAGCTATTTTATTAAAATCTGTTAATTTTTCAAATAAAAGTTCGTCATCAGAATTTAAAGAATAACTACAATAATGGGAAGTCAATTATAATTAAACCATTAAAATTCAATGATATTGACGCACGGTAAGATGTTACTAAAATTATGCTGAAAATTAAATAAAAGTTAACTAGAAATTTGAATGTTATAATAGCTCCCTGTTTTTAATAATTTATTAATTATTATATTTAATTTGTATATACAACGATATTTAACAAGAACAAGTTTGGTAAACGAAAAATTAAATCTAAAATAATTTAGATATCGTAATTGTTCTTTAAACCCCACCGCAGTAAATGTCCATGGTTATTAACAAAACAGCTATTATTTAATTCAGTTCTGCATTTAAAATAAATTAGAAACTCTTAATTAAATTGATGTGGGTAGACCTGGGGTGAGGAAACGATATAGAAATTACATTTTTGTTGTTTTAATCGAGAATAACGGTAATGATAATTTTTTTTACATATGAACGTTAACTCATTTGAAAGCCATCCATTTCATTTAAACATGCATAGCTGTTGCGGCAGTAAAAATACATGCAGATAAGCAAGTAAAAAGTCAACGGAAAAAAGTTTCAGTGGTAAATTCCCCTTTTGTTTCCCAGCTCCTCAATTAAAATATTACTAGCGCAATACATATTTAAAAAAATGTCTAAAAGCTTATTCACAAATTAAAATCTAGATATCCCATAATTATTTCAAGATTTCGTAAGCTAGTAGATTATTTCAGAATCTTCATAAAATCCTTAGGACTAGTTTGTTCACAGTTGATCATCTTTAATCAAGGATTACCACAACTAGTAAATCCTAGAACGTTCATGGTTACCGAATTTTTTTATTAAGGAACCCAAAGTTTGAGTTCTTTATCAGCCGATTTTTATTGATTAGAGTCATTTATTAGTGCTCATTAAAGTGATGGTGCAGATTTAGCCCAATGTGAACAAACTGGCCCTTAGGGCGACCGAAAACTCATAAACCTAATTACCAACTAATATTGAATATTTACAAGTCGTTCTCATCTTCGAACTTCAAAAAATACTAATTATGATTTCTGATTCACAATGCGGCGTTAAAACGAGACGTCGGCGGCGTGAAAGCGAGACATCGACGTCGCGTCATAAGTTCGAAAAATTAAGTTCGCCGTTAAGATTAGTTTTTCAATCTTAACGAAGAGATCTCGGCGAATACCGTCCTTAATTACTCATTTTTCTATTTAGTACAACAGTTCAGTCACAATTAAAAGAGACAGTGAAAAGAAAATTCATTATATATTTATGTAGTTTTGAAGCAGAAAGAGGGAGGTATTTAGTAATTTTGTATTTGTCGAAATCCGAGATTTTGGTTTGGTGTTAAAACGGTATTACCTGTATTTATACAAAGTATGTACTTTGTAACCTTAAATTGACTTATTTTACTTCAAAAAGTTCCCAGAGACAATCTCGTTTTGGCCGCTCCCATTTTTTTTTTTTTGATTTGCCTATTTTTTAGTTATAATAATAAGAAAGATTCTTCCGTTAGTTTTTCTAGGAAGTTTACCAAATGTGAGAAGTTCAAGTTAGTTACAAAATGCATGAGATTTTTGTTGTCTATTTGGCTCAAACAATCAACAAGGGCTTAAAGTCAGTCAGAGTTTATACATAGATAAAAAATCAAAACAACAACTGATTCAACTATTATAGGTACCTACCTATGTACATATACGAAAATACTTGGAGACTCGAAAAAACCGACAAGATAAACGTCACCGCAGACCTAATATATGTATATAAATAAATCCACATTCAACTCCTTTATGGGTTTGAACAAATGCCTGTGCCTATACTCCATCTTCGTCGCGTCACCGCATCCATGTTGCCATAACAGTTACACTATTTACTTCAAAGAGACACACAAAAACCTTTCCACAAAAGCAAATGGAGTGTGGTTCGCCGCGCCAGCCATGCCGCTTACCGTGGAGTAGGTGACAACGGACGACGCGACAGAGGCAAATTCTGTTTTTTTATTCCGATATTGTCTCCCCAGAGTTTGTTTGTTATTATGAAGAACTCTTAGAAGTTGAAGTGTCAACAACCTTATTCTAATGTGGTTGTTGTGGTTGTTTGTGGAGCCAGCTGGGTTCCATAGTGAAATACTAATGCAACCCCACCCTCGCAGAGAACAAGCTTTGCATTAGAAAAGTTGTAACACTTCTATCTTCTGCTGGATTGTAGATAGGTATACCTACTACCTATAACCCATACATTAGAGTTGGTATAGATAGGTACATGCTGTTCGGTAAGCTATATGAGCTAAGGTTCCGTCAAAATGTTGCGTCTTTGCCATTTGACTTAATGGTAATATAAAGTATTCATTGAGGAGAAGAGAATAAAAGCATTGATTGTTGTGACTTTTAGTTGCATAGATTTGACAGTAAGGTATATGGCATTCTTATAACCTATTATTATAAGTTATAAGCCATACAACGGCTCATGGCAGAATGAGTTACAACTTCAAGCTCTTGCCCACGTAACTAAGTGCTGACTTGAATTAATATTTGGACGATTATGCTATAGAGTATTGGCAATTGATGGCTGGACAAAATGTGAAGTAATAAAACCGTCCATGTTTATTTTTTAGAATAATTATATTAATATGACATTCCTTGGAAATAGTTATTTGTGTAACAAGATAAAAATGCGTGGGAAGAAAACATAGGCCCTTATGTATTGTGTCGTTTGTTTATTGATAAACTACTTTTATTAAGAGTCGATCATCAAAAATTTATGTTTTCTAAGTTTTCACAGATTTCAGATTTATGTAAATATTTAATTAATAGTATTTTTACAAGGTTCCAGATAGCTTTGGGTGCAACATTTAAATACATTCAAATATTGACATTCACTATAAAAGGTCATAGTTTGAATAAAAAATAAAATAAAGAAATGGATCTTAAATACCTAAACTTTATTTTCGCCTCCGATAAAGTAAAGTCTTCGATCTGTTACTTAATCAGATCGTATGGTGGTCACGTAATCATTAAGGGGCAAATGATGATATTTCACGCGTCACCCCGTGTTCAAATCTGTTCTATTATTTTTATTGAATCCTGACCGACAAAATATTATGAAACGTCTCCCAAACCTACGTGAGACATTTCAAACGAAAATGCGACGACTTCCGAATGTTCAAAGATTTGCATCAACCCAGTGTGGGTACTCTCATTATAATCAACCTGTAAATCAATAGGCGAAAGTGTCGTTGTCGTTCCGAAATATTCGCGTTGATTTGGAAGTGCCTTAAATGTACCTTCAGAGCGATTGCAATCTTTTTGGACGTTATTTGGCAATGGAATTCACAACTCGATGCTGAATAATGTCGCTCATGAACTTGTTGCTCAGTCGTGTTGCCCTTCAGTCGCTTTTCGCTGAGTGCGACATTTCTAAGATCTCTAATATTTTGTTCCGTCTCTTTGACTGAGCACTATAACATTAACCTGGTCAAGATTATTATTACAAGAAGTCAAAAGCACTCTTCATCTCTTTCTATAAATTGATCAACTCCAACAAAAATTAGTTGAGCAGGTCAATTTCTGAAATATTCTTCGGCAAAATTTCCAACTTTTCCTGTCAAAAAGCTGAGTGTGAAATTTTTTGGATTTGCTCGCTCAATTCTTTTGTCGCAATTGATCAATTTATTAAAAAAAAGATAAAGAGTGATTTTGACTCTTTGCGGCGAGAAGTTGTTCAGTTATCTTCTGTTACTCAGTCTCGAGTAACAGAAGCTCGACACCTTATCGTTGATTTACGCTGCCCTAATGTCTTTAAAGCACTCCTTATTTTTCACAAATTCCTCTAAAACTTTTAATTAATGTTTAAAAACTTTGTATTTCGTTTCAGGGATCTGATCCTCGAGCAGCAACATGCCGTGGAAAACTTCAAACTCGTCGTTGTAAATTAAATCAAGAAATCAACAAAGAGCTTCGATTACGTGCCGGGGCCGAAAATCTATTTAAGGTAAGGACTATAATAAATATACTAGCCTATCTACTTAATGCATTTAAATAGTTAATTTCATTTAAATACAAAAGAAAAAAAAAACAATTGTTGATAATCATTTTCTATTTTAGGCTACCACAAATCGCAAACTTCGCGACACAGTTGCCCTCGAACTTAGCTTTGTAAATTCCAACCTTCAACTTCTGAAGGAACAATTAGCCGAGCTAAATTCATCCGTGGAAATATACCAAAATGATAGGTGAGTACTTACATATATATAATGTACGCTATATCTTTATATGTACATAAAACCAAACCAAACCCACCCAATCAGCCTATACGACCATTTAAAATTCTTCAGACCACAAGCATCGCAATAACGTGTGGTGCCGATATACAATAAACACGACTTATAGCTTCAGATATTATAGGTAAGGTACTATAGGTACTCCTTCTCACTGACTGCGTGCGTTCAACTATTATTATCTGCATAGGGAAATTTAAATAAATACCAATTGACCCTTTTGCGCGATTGTCGTCGTTCATGTTGTAAATTTAATTTAAAATAAATACTCTTCGATCCGCACAATTATCCTCCTAAACAGCCAACAACAAGAATATAGTATAGATATAGTTATACTATCATATCCCAAGTACCAACCTAACCCAACCCAAGCTCAGGAGAAAGAGACCTCCTTGAGCCAACAATATCCAATTATTTTTCAACTCCTTCCGATAACTCTTCGCATGAAATAAAAGTCATCAATTTATACCAGGAGCGTTTTAGTAACTTGGCGCCTGGACCCTATAGAAGCGCTTAGGGACAAAAATATTAGTAGGAGGTACAAAATGTCCTATAGGCCATGAAATGTTTAGGTACTTTCTTAACAGCCAATGCCAAGTGAATTACAATTTCAACTAACCCTATGTTCATGCTGTAAATCAAAAAGAATGCAGAGGACCAACAATTTTCTGCCAAACCCGAATAGTGATGAAGAGGCAGAGGGTCATAAATCCCAAATCAAGAATTTAAACTTCCTATGTGGGTCCTCTGTCTCACTCATACAAGCCAGTCAGGTGCCTATGTCAATACCTTGTGTAGCCCGCTTATCCACTGCAGTGGTAAAAGTCCGGAATGAATTATGAAAACAAAACACTTCGGACTTTTACTTTTGGTACGTTGATCCTATTTATGTCCTTCTTCATTGGGATAGATTAGATTTGGGACTTATATTTTACTCAAATGAAATGAAAGTCTTTGGGGACCTAGGGACTTTATGTCCTTGCACCCCTTATTCTATGTATTCTGTCACATTGCCAGTATCTTTATTGTTCAGAGATAACATTTATTTTATAAGTTTTGCGGCAGAAATGCTGACAATTTGTCAATCGTGGTAATTCAGCATGAGAAAGCTGCCAAAAAATGCTATTTCGATGACACCTGTTGGTATCTCTGGTTCGTTTACTTCCCAAAACTGGAAATTTATACCAATTTTAGGTTCTGTCAAAGTTTTGGGAATTAAACGAACAGAATTAAAATAAGCAAAGGTATTTTATCGTATCTTCACTCGGTTCATCCGGATTAAAACTTAAATCCGGATGTATCGAGTGAATAATATGGTGGTAAATCTTAAAACCTATCTAACACAATATTTTCTTAATTCACCTAAACGTTTGAATATGCATAACTACGGCCCTGTTTGTCTATGAAATCGACTATACGTTCAACTAGTAGAACGATATTGTAATACCAACGATAGACGTGTTATGTAAATTTTCTTTAATGATCCCAACGCCAAGGAGTCCAGAGAGGAAATTTAGTAAAAGGTATAGGTTCTACTCCACTGGTAAATGTGTATAACTTCTTAAATGGCAAAGTCTGTCAAAGGCAAATGTTATAGGTATGTATATATAGAGATACTGGGAGATGACAACAACAACAAAAACAAAAACAACAACGAGGATCACTTTAAGCAAGCCCTTTCGTGGATTCATTTAAAATGCATGAAATGACATGGTCTACGTGTGATGGCATTAATTCAGTTGCATTGCATACGGAGTGATCTTCATGCAGAGATATTCTCGCTGTCGTTGTCGACGCGCTCGTCCTCGTCCTCATTGCTGTTACTGTTGCTGTATTGGCTTATATGTTTTTGCCATTTTGTCGAAGACAAACTTGCACAAGTAGTATCAAAAGCAACCCAAGTATAACTTTGAAAGGACTTTGTTTACTTATATATGTTTAGAGATAGTATGCCAATGCCTGTCTGATGATGTGCACTCTTTCGCTTCATGCATGTTCTTAGAACTCATTTGATAGCTTAACATTCTCAAGAAAGTGTATAAAAAAACACAAAAACAAACAGTCTTATCTGTAATGCGATATATGTACATAGGTACTTTATGGCTTTTTAGTTCAATCGTTATTTCGTGCAGTTTGCCTTGACAGTTTGTAAATCTAGAAAATCTCAATTGCATATTTTCATTAAAGAATAGTCGCTATAAAATACAATGTGATTTTTTGTCACTTTGTTAACTTGCAAACATAAACTAAATAGGGCTTTTGTTAGGTCGTTCGGAAGCATCCATAAGAATTTGAAAGTATTTGTTTGCCACACAATTACAGTTCTTCTTTTGAAAAGAAGAGAAAATTGGTTCTGGATTTAAAGAGAGTATCAAAACCAGGAGCACTCATACATACGGACACTTTAAACGCCAAAATCATGAAGTGTCACTTTTGTTATTTAATTTTGGAATAGCCGTTGAGCATTAGTGATTATTATGACGATTATGATTTTATTTACCATAATAGGTGTGTTTCTTTACTCGCCCGCGGGATCCCGTGGTATCCCAA
Organism: Epistrophe eligans; assembly: GCA_951394125.1. NCBI lineage: Eukaryota > Metazoa > Arthropoda > Insecta > Diptera > Syrphidae > Epistrophe > Epistrophe eligans. Next base: position 105,999,882 of record OX596029.1, on the reverse strand, counting down.
ATCTACCCAAAATGTATATCTTTACTTTTTTCTGGAACGAAATGCCAGAGCTTTTGACTTTTTTTAAATTCATTTCATTTCTCCAGCAAGAATCTAACCCGAACATTTTACCTACTGCCTTTTCTTGCTTGTCAAACTACTGATAATTTCTATTGTCAAATATGACGTTTACCCAGAAATGAATCAGAAACATCACAAATGCGTTTCCTTACTTTTTCATTTCTGGTCAAAAACTACAACGACAACATCAAAAAGCTCGAGCCCAAACTTTTTGCCGAACTTTTTTTCAAACTTTTACAAAAAAAAAATAAAGAAGCAGACCTAATCGCCCTTATTCCGTAAGGCATTTTACGAAAACACCAAGCGGTAATTGGAGTTTTAGTACGTCGACTTTCGTTTTAATGGTTAGAAGGGTGAAGAAAGAAGAGAACGGTAAAGTTTTAGTTTTACTTAAACGTCAATCAACGCTTCTGGAACCCTGTCGTTTTATTGGCGTTTTCGTAAAACACCTTACGAAATATTTTTGTTTGCATTTTTTTGACAATCATTTTTTTTTCATTTTTTGTCAATTTTTTCAGCTTAGTTTCCGAATCTATCTCTTTGATATCAAAGAATAATTTTTTTATAAAATTAAATGATTTCTTCGTCAATACTGCATTTGAAGAAAACTTTTCACCAAAGACCAAGTACGATTGCAACAATAATAAGTTATTTCCAAACAAGATTCCTGAATAAGCCAACCACATTCCGCAATGGAAACAAATTGTAGATACATATGTATATACTTATACCGTTTACATCATACAACTTTTAATTTGGTCTTTAAAAAGTATGAGAAATGCACTCTGCACGTACTGCTCCCAAAAAAGGTAAACAAGTCTCAAATCAATCATGGTTCCATCCATTTCAATTGTGGTATTAATCCAAATTCCAATAAATTGGCTGAAAAGATTTTAATGGTCAACAAAATACCAAACAAACAAGTATGTAGTTAGACACAAACAAAATTCAATCTTCGCGCTTCGAATCAGATCAATATAAAAGTATCTTAAATTTTCATCAATGTCTGTCATACACTCTGAGTCACTTAAATGAGGTCTAATCTTTTTAAAAAGCTGTCATTGTTTTATGTCGCGTAATTTAATAGGTACCAAAATATAATATCACAAAAAAGTATAGTATATTTCTCCAACAAATTTATATAATTTTTTTTATTTTGTCATTGAATGCAGTCATTCATTCATTCTTCTTGAAAACCACCCCTTACTAATTTAGATTGACAGCTGTCAAAAATCTTGTTTATATTTAGCGAGTTCACGTTTCTGAAATCTAACTGAGCAAAGCTATCTGTTTAGATGTATGTTGTTGTTGGCCCTTGGTTACATATCAAGCATAAACAAATTAAAATTTCTTGAATTTTCGATGATCGCCGAAAATAATAGTTTATTGATAAAAAAAACGACAGTCACAATTATTATAAGAGTGCTAAATAACGATATTTTTTCCTAAAATTGTGTGATCTGGTAAGTTCAAATCATGGTACATCGATCATGACTGACAGTTTTGCTCAAGAATAATAATATTTCTGTTTGATAATGTGAAATTTCTTGCAAATGTTCACAATTTTCTGTTAAAATCCATAGGACAAAAATTCGGTTTTGGGAAATTTGTTGAAACACAAAAGTTGTCAAACATTCATGCATAATCTGTACCGTGTTTAAAGTAACTACAAAAAACTTCATATATGTAAGAAAATGCAAGTGACATTGAGTGTTTATTTTTATTTGCTTTTAATTGCACGGTCAAGCGCGAAATTTTGCAACCAACTGGAACCAGAAAATCTCGGAATATATTTATAAGAAAAAAATCAATTTCTGATCTCGAAACAGAAAAAAAATAAGGTTGAATTTAGTTGGGTTGGGTTTGGGTGTACTCGCGAGTACCACCACACGACACTTACCGTCCTCCAATTTTCCAGATACTGCCCGGGGACATTCACATTATAGCAATGTTAAAGCAGAAAAATACTCTCGACGGAGCTATATGTATACCCCTATATACCCAGTGTGGTTAACTACTGGAACGCAATCACATTCACCTGCTATACATTTATATATGTAGATAGTTGTTGCTTTTTTTTTCTTTTTTTTTTACTTCAAAGTTCGGTTTCAATTCATAATACTGACTTGCAGGTTTCAACCGAAAGTTATTCAAGCTAAACGACAAAAAGGGAATAATAAACTTATTTAGATTGTAATTGTTTTGTTTTGTTTCGGTTTTTTTTTTTTTTTTTTTACAAAATCTCAGATTGAAGGTTGATGTTTGGAATACTTTTTATTGAAATAAAGATCTTTATTATGTATAGCTCCTAAATTTACTTCCTAGCACGTGGTTTTGATTACATCGTCGTCCATCGTCACGTTGGAAAGGAAAAGATATTTTGAAAATGTTTGTCGATTCCTTTTCAACTCTAACTTCGAATTCGTGGTATTGAATATAAAAAACAAAATTAATCTTGAGGTGTTTAAATTTGAGCCTTGAATTAACTTAAAGTTTTTTTTATGCATCTATTTAAAGGCAATTACCGTATCTTCAATAATATTATAGTTCTAAAATTATTTTAAGATTCTTATCAGTTCTCATTAAATATACATAAAGATTTTATAATATTACAAAATAGGAATTTTATTTTTCTCATCAATATGTCAAGCTGCAGAGTTTCAGAATCACCCACACAAAATTCCCCATTGAACTTAATTGTTATTCATGAAATGGAACAGAATCAAATGGGTTATAAATATATTTTTGTCGTAAAAACGTGCAAAAATGTGAGAATTTATCACATATATTTAAAATGCAATGCAAAATCACCTCTGGTTTTTTTTATCGATATAAAATTCAGATTTGCATTATGTATTAGATTAGAGAGTTAGATTTGTAAATTTTTTGTTTTTAAACAACGATACGGCGGCGGCGCCGCCGTGTAGTGTGGCGTAGATACACAGGGATATTCGCATGAGAGGTGAAAAAAAGCTAAAAACAAGAAAAAAAATCGTATTAGGCAGGAAGAGCAGTTTTTTAACAAATTCATCTTAAATCCGGAAGATAATATAAAAAACAACGGCAAAACTTTAACATTTCAATGAACTACAAGGCAACAAAGCTTCCAACAATTACTAACCTTCACCTTTACGCCATTTAAGTCCAATTTAATTATTGAAAGAACACTTTGGACACAAATTGGTATAAATTGACAGTTTTCAGAAGTAAATGATAATTTATCTATCCATGTTCTGTTAACGTTCTAAAATGATCAACTTATCTAAACTAAAACCTAAAACTAAAAATTAAAAAATCAAATCTAATAAATAAATTCAATTAAACATTTAAACATTTTAGCTTATCTACCTACGCAATTTCTTGTTCGATTAAAACACCAAGTATTTGTGGAAATGCATAACTTCCAAATTTAACTTATGTATGTAGGTACTTATCTCTATTCTACACCGCAAGTTCAATAGCTAAGTAATCCCACAAATCAATCGATTCTTCTGATTGTTTTCAGCAGTTAAAATGCCATCCCTCGTCATAAAAACAAAACAACAAAACAAAACAATTACAAAATCAACTAGCAAACGTGTTTGGTATGAAATTGCGCAGTATAAAATACAATCTCTCATAATCAAGTAGCTATTTAAAAGTATAGAAAAAAAAAAGATAGTGAGATCACCCCTTTAATTAAACCCTTGTCAAGCAGCATAGGATTGATAATCAATTTAATTGTCAATCGGATTAGGTACATAGGTATTCGATAATAAGATTTTACACTATTTAGGTAGGTTAGGTACTTTGGTTTATATTCCGAAGGGGATTAAAGAAGATCATCGCTGATAGAAGGAACTCCCAGGGATTTGAGTCTCTATTTGATTTATTTTCAAAAAATCATTTAAGGATGAAGCCAGTTTTTTTTGAGAGAAAGTGATTAATCTTTTCCAAAATTTATATTTTAATAGGTGCCTTACCTTGCCCCTGTACTTTTTGTTAGCGCAGTTAAATTTTATTTATCGAAAAGGTTTTTGAAAGTTCTTGGGTAGTGTTACTGAATTTTAGATGATGAATTTAAATTAAATCTAGATTAAACACTTTTACTACGGTTTTTGGGTATTTGATTTGTGAGGGTCTGGATATTTTATAAAAGACACTTTTAATGTCATACTCGGTGTTGCACGAACTCGCTATTACAAATACTTTCGACACTACCAATTACGAAGTTTGATCAAAACCTGTTGAAATTCCACACACGAATGAAACAATTTATTCTAATGTAAAATATTTTAAAAAGAAATTGAGTTTCTTTAATAACAAGCACAAAATTATCAAAGTATTTCTGTACCTTTTAACAAACCCATTTTGGCGTTTTCGAGAAAATTTAAAAATTATAGATCAGTCGTACACTGTGACGTATACGTACTTTTTTAAAGAATATTTTCTTTCTAATAAACTTTACGATAAAATATACATTTTTTTTATTATTTTTAAATTATTTTAACTTGTCATTTATTTTTGTCATTTACTTATCTTTGGTAGTCACAATTTATTGAAAAAAATAAATTTTACATGTAAGCTTCTTTCACTTCCCCCTTTCGATGTTGATGGCTTGGCTATAGCCCTGAATGACTTTAATCTTAATACAAAATAATATCAACCAAAGCCGTCCTTTCCTGATGGATAATTTGAATTGTAAAATAGTCAGTCCTATTCTTCTATCCAATTCGATCGAATTTTTCGATTCAAGTGAATTCTTCACTTAAATTGTCACAAATTATTTTTAAACTCTTCAATCTTAAGAGTTCAAAGCTTTATCGATAATTATTTTTAAAGAAAATTTAATTATTAAAATTTTGTTTTAATATTATTTTTGGAACATTCTTTTTCCTCAAACGGATATAGCAGAATACCAAAATTTACGTGGCAGAATAGGGCTGATTAATATCTACACAAAGTTTCAGTTAAGCTGTTTCCGATAAAAAATAATATTTATTGCACTTTAATGGTTTTGCTTAGAAATCTTGTTGAAAAAGGGATGTCCCCAAAATATACACAAAATTGATGTACTATTTATTGCACATTGTAAGTTTTACCGAATACGAATTAATAAGAGGGACGAAAAGGACTATCGAATAGGATTGTCTTTCGGAACAAAATATAGAATTAGAGCACCTTGACTTTCATCAACACTCTCACTCACTTCTTCGATTTTGACGTTTGAACGGTGATCCAAGATTATTTTGTTCAAATACTTTCTCAGAGAGTAAAAGTGATGATTTTAAGTGAATTTTGAAGACGAAGGTTAGCAATTTCAGGAATCTTTGCCAATTATATAATAATCTTGCTTTTGGTTATTACTTCAAGAAAAGATAAACAAAACTACTTCTTATTTTGTTTAACGGGAATATAAATAAAACTCGAGTTGATATAGCGAGTTGATTTGTACACAAAACAAAAAATAATTTTTTATTGTTAGCGTGTAAAAATTTACACTTTCACCAAAACACGGGTAATACTAAATTAAATTTATACATATCGTCGTCGGTTAAATATGTAAAAGTGGACGAAATTAATAATTTTTTTTTGTTTTTTCGCTCTCCTGTAAAATTCGCCAAAGTTGAAGTTTTACAATATATATGATATGATATATTTTGTTCATATTTTTTCATCAATAAAAAGAGACACATAAACAAAAATGTCCAATGTCCAAAAAATATAGAAGTTTCAATTCAAAGGTTATAGATTCCAACTTTTTTCATCTTAACCTTACAAATTAATCACCTTTTCGCATCCTTGTTGCAGAATGCAAATAAATCAGTAAAGTTTGACCTAATTAGGCATTGATTAAAACTGCGAAAAATAATACTAAGCCATTTCATTCAAATTGCAGTTTAAATTAGTTTCCAAACACCTTAATGTACCTAGTATCCTCGTTAAAAAACAACCCATAATTATGTACATCTATTACTGCCCGCCGCGTTAGCTGTATCATAAAATACGTCCACATTTGTGCTCCCATGGTTTTAATGAAGAATTAAGTAGCACTTTAACCAAGTGGCTTTAACATATTTGTCTATCAGAATCATTATACTTAAGCTAATTAATCGTTTTCTGTTTTAACTCTTTTTCTTCATTCTTTTTTTCAGCCAAGATAGTGTAATGCCAATGATACCTCTTGGACTAAAAGAAACAAAAGAAATAAACTTTTTAGAACCGTTCTCGGATTTTATATTGGAACACTACAGTGAAGAGCCATCGATATATACTGATGCAATAGCCGATATAACAGATACTCGACAGGTGTGTATAATATAATTAATTTTATATCGAATTTGCTTGAGCTAGCAGCATTATATTTATAGGCCTCAAAAACACCATCAAGAGATTTGCAGGGTGTTGCTTTGCTCTTTCGCTACTACAATCTGCTGTATTATGTCGAAAGGAGATTTTTTCCACCAGATCGAAATTTAGGTGTCTATTTTGAGTGGTACGATTCATTAACAGGTAATATAAAAAAGAGTTATAGTCCTTAATGAAATAAATTAATGGTAAATAATATTAATTTAATCTTTCAGGAGTACCTTCATGTCAGCGTACCATAGCCTTCGAAAAAGCCTGCACACTTTTTAATTTGGGAGCAATTTACACACAAATCGGAGCACGTCACGACCGAACCACAGAAAAAGGACTCGATGCGTCTGTAGATAGTTTTTTGAGAGCCGCTGGTATATTCCGTCACATTTACGATACATTCACAAATGCTCCTTCAATGGATTTGAAACCACAGGTGCTGGACGTTTTGGTTTCACTTATGCTGGCACAAGCTCGTGAATGTCTCTTCGAAAAGCTACAACTCCAAATCGAGTCATTATTACTCACCGAATCAAGTCATGTTAGTACATATTTAGTAACGTCTTAAATTAATTGATTGTTCTTTATTAGAACCTTATGTAATATTTCATCCACCTTTGTAGCTTTTTAAAGATCTAGCTGGTGAGGCAGCACAATTAACAATGGAATACAACGAAATGCACAAAAACATTCAACTGAATGATACCCACACATATCTGCCCGAATGTTGGGCTGGTTTGGTGCCCCTGAAAGCTGAATATTACAAAGGTGAGGTTTATACTCTTCTTCTTCTATAACAAACAAAAAAAAAAAACAATCTTTTCATTTTTTATAAATATCTTCTATTATTTACAGCATTGTCACATCATTATGAGTCGCGAAGTATTGATGCAAATGCTGACAGCACATCATCACATGGAACTAGTGGGAAGCGAAGCCAGACCACCGTGGAATCATTTATTGGTAATGCGGAGGAGGATGCTACAAGTAGCAGCATCTATGAAGATGGTGGGTGTGCGAGTGCCTTGAAACGGGCACACCTCAAAGAATCATTAGCTAGTCATGAGGAGGCACAGAGACTGCAACGTATGTGCCGGTATTTAAAGGTGAGTTACATGTGGTGAAGATAAGACCATTAAAGGTGGTCTGAACTCTGAAGAATAATAAATTGATTTTTTTTTTCGAATTTATTTTTGTGCAGAGTAATTATATCGCTTTTGTTTGATTTAAGAATTTTAAGTTCAAGAGTTTAATTGTTACTTGGCATTCTTTTTTAAAAGTATAGGTACCTAAATTTTTTGGAGTCTTTTAAAATCTAAATTATTAACATTTCTTGTCTGGAGATGGGAAAGTATACTCATGAGTAGTTTGCTAGCTAATTTCATTGGAACGTAAACAATTGATGTCCCTACAAATCTCATCAAATCAGTAATAACTCATGAGGATTTAGAGAACGAGTAATTGGTAGTTCTATTTATTGTTTGCATCTACTAATGAGTACCTCAAAAGGAACACTACTATTGTGAATATCTTTCGAATTCTATTACAATTGTGTTTGTTGTTAGTAGGTACTAAACTAAAATTGTACTGAAATGTAGTAAGTACTAAACTATAATTGCACTGAAATGTAGTAAGATAATCATCAGTTAAACATCAGATCGTATGTGCTTACAGTCGTATTTATTGAATTTCCTTAGAACACTCTTGGACAGTTTTCTAGCTAATCATTGTCTAAACAGTTGGACATCTACTTATTTAAAAACGCTTTCCAGCAGTTGTCTACATATGTTCTCATATACTTACTGAAATCCGTGTAATCTGTCAATTTCGTGAACATTCGCATATGTTCAATGAACATTCATTCATTTCAAGATAAATTCTTTGCTCATTGAACATATCCAATTTAGAATAGGTATGGACAACCAATATTGCAGTCTCTAAGTTAGACAACCGATGTAACATGATTATAAATAAGGTTTTGGAGTTGGGCAGCTGTCCAAAGTTAGATATACATACTTTCGAAGGGGTTCATAAATAAAACTATTATTCTTCAGATAAATGTTTATCTAAATTATGACAGAAAAATCGGGTGTAAATATTGTTGTGTTATTTTCATAACTTAAAAATGGAATTTTTATTTAATATCATTTTTAGAACAAAACATCACTAACACAGGTGCTTAAAGAAGCTCACTATAAAACTCAAGACGAATATGAAAAATACACAGAGGAAAGAGTCTTAAAGGATATCGACGAAGACTTTGATTTGATTGATGTCATTGTTGATGGTATGGTTTTAAAAAACCAATCCTTCTATAGAGGATGATATAATTTTTTTTCTAAATTTATCTATCTATCTATCTATCTTTTAAAAGCTTGTTCTAAATTCACACTCTCCTTAACCGGACCTGACTTCACATCGTACAAGGTAGATGATCCCTTCAAGCGATTGGGACCAATTGCAATTTTTTCTGCGAGACGACATTGGACCGCACCAAGATGTGTGCGGCTTCAAAAGGGCTCCACAATGTACCGTAATGGAACGGCCTATCATTGTCATTGTCCGGCGACAGATCAGCATGAAGTTGGTTGCAGTTTGTACAAAGATGATGTGGATAGCTTTGGATTCCATGTAAGAGGGGATGCACCAGTGATTATTGCTCATGTCGAGATGAACTCACTTGCGGATGTAAGTTTTTGAAAATTAATGATTTAACAATTACCTACATAGATTTTGATTTACAACTTATTTATCCCCAGCTTGGAGGAATAAAAGAAGGCGACTTTATTGTCGAAGTCTCGGGCGTCGATGTGAAATGGTATTCACATCAACAAGTTGTCCATGCAATTCAGGCTGCCGGTTCAACTTTAGAGTTAAAAGTCATCACACCAATGGATAGAAATTATCTAAAGGTTTGTAGATCTATTCATTTTGGTTTAAAGTATTAAAATTAATACAAATGTATTTTTATCAATTACAGCCTTTATCATCGAAAGGTTCAATATCCACATTATCAGCTGCCAGTTCTTCGGGAGTCTCATCGGGCTCATCGAGTCCCACAGGAACAACAAGTTCAAAGCCAAAACTTCGATGTAAAACACCGAAGAATCGTCTTGGAAGTATCTCGTCAAGTTCGTGGAATCCCTTTAGGCGAACTCATAGTTTGGGTAAAATATTTTAGCAAAAATAACTCACGCAGTTAAGTGGGTGTGAATTTTTACAGTGGCCATTCTTCTTTCAGTTGGATTATTTCTTATCAAACAGACAACTTAAAAAATGTTTCTTCCCTCCTCCCATGATAAATCTCCCTTCTGTATAAAATATATTCTTTGTTATTTTTAAGCATATAATCTTCGATATTTTATTATTTTTTTACCATATTTTTTGTTTGCATGTTTTTTTTTTAATATTTTGAGTTCTATTTGTTTTATTTTCATTTATTTTCCATTCGGTGGAAAATTTAAAATTGTAAAATATCAAGTAAAGTATAAGACGTGAAAAGACGTGAAAAAACGGAAAATATAACGGGTTTTCAAAGGCAAACCAACAAAACAAATCAAAAATTAAATGTTTCAAAGTTTATTATTTTAAAATACAATTATAAGAAATTTTTTTAATTTTTATTTTTTTAGAAAAACCCAAATTGTAAATTTCAAATATTTTTGTAATTAGTTGTGGACGAAAAAAATGTAGAGTTCGTCGCCATTTTTATAAGAAAAGTTAAATTAATAATAATTGTATTGTAAAAGGTACTTAAAAAATGTGAATAATATAATAAAATATTTTATTTAATAAATACAATTAAATGAAAAGTTTTATTTATAAACCTACCTACCAATCACCATGAAGATGATGTTTCGGTAATGACAATGAGGTAAGTAGGGGAAATTGGGGTGGAAATTATAGACGGGCATTTAACTCAAAAGGATTTCTCAAATTTATCTACCAATTCAAATAGGTATTTTTGTAAATAATCTCATGTTGGGTTTTTATAGGGGCCATTTCCAGACATTGTCTGTTTTCATTTCTAAATGAAATTCATTTTTCAGTCAATTAGTTTGTACATATTTGAATATTTAAAAAAAGCTGAATTCAATCCAATTATTATTCATAACAAAACGCAATACACAGTGATTACTTTTTGGAAATTGTAAGGCACATTAGCCGTTGTTTTTAAATATTATTTTTTTTTATTTGACGTATTTTTTTTTTAACTGCTTTTCCCTCCTAAACGGAAAGATAAAGCCTCGTCCTCAAACTGTAGTAAAAAAAATACTTGTATTTAGTTCATCTATAAGAATCTTTTATTATTTTGCAAGCCAAAGTTATCATACTCGTGTCGAAAAAAATGTATTTTAGTTTTAATTGCTAATAATATTACATGGCAGATAGGTATCTAACGTTATTTTTGGTCCTAAACAATGAAAAAAAGGTGTCGGGAGAATGTCCAAAAAACCCATACAGCCCTATTATGGTTGTCAAATATCAACAATTCAATCAATCAATAAATCTTGATAGTGATCAATTATCAACATTTTTGATAAACTTTAAATTGTATAGGTATAGATTTTAAATCTATTGTGAATAGTTTAGTTGTATTGATAAACATTAAGGTCTAAAATGTCTAAAATGTTGATACCCATCAAATTGTCTATCACACACAAATTCTTCGTTGACAAATGTATCAAATCTTCGTGATAGTCATAATAGGGCTGTTAAAGAAAATCGATCCATCCTTTAAGGCTGTAGCTGAAAGGATATACAGGCAGACAGATGAACGGGGTGGCTTCGCGTAAGGCGATAGTTGATTGTTGACCATCAAAATGAATGATTTTGCTTCACGTAAGGTGATTATCAAATTGACTATCACTTTTTTGCTATGGTTTGTTGGTGACAGCTATTTACGTGCCACTTTCACACACTTTTTTTAATTTTTTGAGAAAGAAAGGTTGTGTGAGATTCTCTACTAATAGAAAGTTTAGTGAAAAAAGTTATCAAAGTTAAAATAAAAATAAGTGAACGATTATGTATAGGACTTCAATGCAAATTTGCTATGAGAGGCTCCAATTGAAATCATTTTTATTTGTTGTTTTGTGGCAGTCCTTAAAAAAACAAACATTTTTATGAATTTATAATTGTTGCAAGTTATGTAGGTAAGGCATACTTATATTTTTGCAGAAACGACACTTTTTATTGCAATTTCAAAACATTAAAACACAAAATGTCTGTTTAAATTTTTTAGCGAGAATAAAGAAAAGTTGATAATCAAAATTGACTATCAAAACAGTGACAATCAACTTTCGCCTTACGCGATTCCACCCCCAGAAATGTAGTTTGGCATATAGTACCTACCTACATACATATGTATCATTGAGCTATTATATAGTAAGTCTTATCTAGTAAGTCAATGATATGTATTGTACATATAAAGGGCATTTTGTATAACATGCGACAAGAGGCTAGGGCGTGTAGGTTGAGTTAAGACAAAAAATAATCGCATATGAAGGGGTCTATTTCCTACTGTTTAAGCGGGAGGGCAATTTTCAAAAAAATTGACTTGAAAAATCAGCGGCAATACTTACAACGTCCTGTTATACCTTTTCCTAAAGCCAGAAATCCCGGGGAAAGAATGTTTCCCATCGCGAATCTCCACAAAATAGTTTTTCCCCAAAAACTTACTTGGGGAAATGTTTGCATTGATAAAAGTGAAAAGTTCCCTGGAAAAATTATTCACGATAGCTATTTCGCTGAAAGGAATATTTTCCCTAATAATTTTGAAGATGATTCCTGATACCAAATTTCCCAAAATGGGAAAAAACTCCGAGGAAATTTTTTTCGCGATAGGGCTGATTGTGAGTTTCGCCCGAACGAAATTGTCTATATACTCGAGTGAACATCAACCGATTTGAATAAGGTTTTTTTTTTTTGGATTAGAATTAAATAAAGTAAGGAGTAAGGACACAACGAAGCCGAAAATTGTAAATTAGACGGGAAAAATTCGAAAAATAGTTAAATTGCATATTTTTAGGGGTTTATGGTGGCGATATAAAGAGTATAGATCACAAAATAGAGGCAGGTGGAACACCAATACGTTGATTCAGTGATCATGGTCAACATTGTTCATGTGGCTTCTATTTGGAGGAACAATGATACTGATGACCGGCGCTTTCCGTCAAACTTTACAGGTCATCCCGCGATCAATGCCTGCAGATGAACGTAACGCTTGCCTCAAATTATGATATTTATGGCGATACATACAGAAGTTACACTTGACGACGAACATGCGAGTTGCATTGCAGAATTATCAGACGATCATTTCTAAGAACAACTGTTGGCAATTGGAAATGGCCGAATTCCGGTTGATGCTCCAACTAAACTGATTTCGTTCCCGTCAAATTTTTGTGAAATCACACCATTGAATGAAGTATTAATCAGCAAAGTATTCCCAAACATGGGCCAAAATTATTTGAACAAAGATTTGTTGAGTGAACGCGCGATTTTAGCTGCGAAGAATAAGAACTTCGATGATTTGAATTTAATTATTCAAAATCAAATAGCAGCAAAAATGTATTAGTTCAAATCGTTTGATTGATCGTGTTACAAATGATGACTAACCTACAAGTTATCCAATTGAATTTTTGAATTCTTTGGATGTACATACCTGGTCTACCACCCCACCATTTGCAACTCAAAGTTGGCACTATCACCATTATGCTGCGCAATCTGAACCAACGGAAACTTTGTAACGGAACCAGGTTAACGGTAAAGAAACTGATGAACAACGTTATCCAAGTCACCATATTATTAAAGGCAAATTCAAAGGAGAGGAAGTTCTTATTCAAAGAATTCCAATGATACCAACCGATTTGCCATTCGAGTTTAAGCGATTAAATTTTCCGTTCGACTCGCATTCACAATAATAATCAACAAATCACAAGGCCAATTTATTTATTTATTTATTTATTTGCTTTTCGCACGGACAATTGTACTTGGCGTTTTCGGGAGTCGAAAAACCATCTGCATTGTTTTTTTATTTACCGGACAGAAAAACAAACAACATTTTTTTCCAAAGAGCGTTGCAGTGACATGAAATCTGTGAAATTCAGTTTCGGTGCAAATAAAATGTATCTACTGAATTTAATTCCAAAAAAGGTTTAATTCATTCAATATAGAGGCTCGACTATCGAAAGGGACATTAATTAATTAAATCAATTTAAGGCGAAACAAATTTCGCCGGGTCAGCTAGTTATTTAATAAAATCCATCCAGTTATTTTTAAAGACGAGGTTTATTTCAATAATATTTCACTTGTTTCTAGTTTTATGTTTGTTCTGTTTTTCACCAAGTGATTTGTGGTTTGTAAGGGTTTTCCTTCCATTTCTTTTTGTTTTTATATTTCTCTAAAATGACGAAAGACATAAAATATTTTTTTTTATTGTTTTACATTTTTTTTTACTTTGAATTACACACACATACACATTGCAAGAAATTTGTTACGTTTTTTTTTTGTTTTTCTTAAATATTTTTTTAAACTTATTGTTTCATTTCATAATATTTTTAAAACTTATTGTAAAATGTAATTAAATTTTATTATTATTTTTTTTATTGAGTTAGTCGAAGTGTTAGAATTCTCTTCTATTTATTTCCAATCGATAAATGTAATTTGTTTTGTTTTTTTTTTTTGTAAAGATTAGTAATTTAATTATGATAAATCATTAGTTTGACGCTTAAAAGTTAGTACATCCATTTAATTTATATTAGTAAATTAATAGCTATGTTAAATTTTTTCTGTATTTTTCCATTTATTTTTTTCTTTTTTCTGTTATACATTTATTGTATTTTTTTTTCTTTTAAACTTCTTTTTTTATAATACTGAAACACGACTAGAATTCTTTATGTCATAATTATTTTATTATTAAATCTTTTAGAAGGAACTACTGTCCCCACTCACGACCACACTCAATATTTTCTTGTGTTTTTTATTCTGTTTATAATTGTTGTTTTTATTTTACTTAAATTTAATATACAGTTAATATCGATAAAGATATATATATATATGTATGTATATATAATAAGTAGATATTTAGGTAATGTTATCTGTTGATTTTTTTTAATCAATTTATATAGTTATTTTTATCTTTGGTTTTTTTTGTTAAATTATTATTAATAAATAAATTGTTTTACATTTATATACGTCACTTTGTTCTCAATATATGTATGTATATATATATAAGATTTTTCCTTCATAATATATATATAATTTGTTGTTTTAGGTACTTTTAAAAAATTATTACTTATTTAATTTATTTCTTTCATTTTATTTTTTTTTTTATTTTTTTAGAAAAATGAAAAAGAACTTATATGTATGTATATAATATAATATAATTATTTTTTTCACATTTATTATGTTTTTATTTTTATATATATATATATAAATTTGTTTTGTATTGTGGAAAAATAAAATAAAAATAGTATAACAAATAAAAAAATAATATAAGATTGCGTCAGTAAAGTTTGAGTGTTTTTGTTTGTTAGTACATATACATAAGTAATGCAAAATACAATAATAAATAGATTTGAAAAAATATAAATCACGATAAAGATACATTTTTGTTATGTTTGTTATTTTTTTTTGTTTTTTTTTTTTTTCAAAGAAAATGTACACTATTATTATTATTATAATTATTATTTTTTTGGAGGGTTTATATCCGCTCGCAGCGGTTAACGTTTAGATAAATGGTATGACACATTGAGATAAAATGACATTTGCTATCTATGGAAACGAATAATCAGTTTTTTTTTAACTTTTTTGCTAAAACACATATAAATCTACGAAGCTAAAAGGAACACTACTTACATTACTAATAAGCTAAATTTCTATCATTCTTATTTTTATTTACTTACATCTATACTCATTTAAAAAAAGAAAAAAATATCTGACCGAAACAGATGAGATAAGGAAAAAATAGTTGAAACAAGAATATAGAACCACAGGCAGATATTATAGTAACAGGTGAAAAGTATAGACAAATATTATGTAAAAAGAAAAGAATCCTAATTTTAAAGAACAAAATCGTCGTTGTTCACTGGGGTTAGTTTATGTGCGTGTGTGTGTATCGCTTTAATTTTTTTTTAATTATTAACCTATTGCTCAAATTACACAGGTACACATGGATTTACTTAAATTCGAATTTTTCTACAAACCAAAATTGTTTTGTTTTCAATATAATTTAGTTGCCTTTTGCATCATCTCTGCCTGTGGGTATATCAATGTATTTAACAAATAACATTTTTTCAACAACTTCACTTACACTAATTGAAAAATAAAAAAATAATAATAATTCGAGATAACCTACAGATTTCACATTATAAGATAAATTAAAGTTTAACTTTTATCGATCTACTTTTACACCTTTTGTGTGAAAGAATCACATTTAAAATATTTTTCATTTTTCTAAAACTAAAAATAAGTAAGAAAATATGTAAAATTTTCACATATGTATAAACAAACAAAAAAATTAAAATATATATGTATACTTCGAGCTGATTGCACGTGATTTTGTGTTAGTATTTGTTGAAAATATATAAAACAATAAATGTGGAACAAAACAGATTTAAATAAAAATGCTTAAGATAAGGTACTTGTATTATAATTATGTATATAATGTGAAGTTTATTTTTTCCGGCATTGTAGAATGAACCAAAAAGGCAAGTGAAAATAGCAAGTTGGGGAAAGCAACTCTAAACGTAGCATGTTGCGTTTTTTTTTTTTTTATTGTTGGTTGTTAAGAATATTCCTGGTCCAGTTACTTGGGCTGGACGAAATGCACACTTAGTTGCAAAATATTGAAATATAATTTTAAGATTTTGTCACTTCTCTCCAGCAGAAGCAATACCCAAAGGAAGATCAATTGATCGATGCTGGCCTGGAATTGAACGTGAAACTTTCTTTTTAACACGTTTGGCTTTGTAAGTTTTTTTTTTTTTTGTTATTTTATTAATTTATGTTAGTAAACATAGGCTTAAACTAACTGCCTAAAAAAAGGAGCTATTCTAAATTATTTTCTAATTAAAGCTTAAGTTAAGGAAAATATGTCGATTAGTCAGTTCATCATCTATTTTTAATTGTGATTTGTGTTTTATAGATTTCTTTTGTTAATATCTTTTTTGTAAGGTTAATAATTTGTAACACCAAACATTTCGGAAAAAAACATAACCAACCCATCGAACTAAAATATGTACAAATACATCTTCGTTGCTGGAATTAAAAAAAAATAGTTATACACAAATTCTTTGTTTTTTTAATACTTCTGTTACGTAGTTTCAAAAGCTGATTTTAACGAAATAAACAGATTTGTGATAGTTCTCACTCATTCTTTCTTTAAAATTCTTTAACATCACTTCTTGTGGTTTTTACAAAACATATAAAATATTGTAAAATTTATTTCAATCTGCAAAAACTGAGAGATTAAATTTTTAATGCTTCGAAAGGTTATAGTAGTCACTTTGGAGTGAGTAAGGATATTTAAGATCTCACTTTAAATATTGGAATCGCAACTGCCAAACAAATTATTTCATTAATTAATTATCAGTAATCTCTTTATTTGAGAAAAAATAAAAAGATAACAGCTGAAGAGTAAATTTTAAAAAATTAAATTGAATTGTGTTTAAGAGTGTAACTATAATTTATAGCCCAATTAAAAAGAAAATAATAAGTATGAAATACAAGTATTCCAACTTTAAACATCGTTTTATGGGGAATTGAGTTTTTTTTTAGTTTTGACCGGGTTCTACATATTTTATGAGCGACATATGTATGTACCGAAAAAAACATTTAAAGATAACACACAAGCTTAAATGGCCAGGTCAATATTGAGAAAATGCCATTGTGAAATTTGAAATTTTTTATAACTCTAACAGATATAAAACGTTATAGAAAATGACGTCATTATTTATCTTTTCGTAGGCATTCATTTTTACCATCCTATATGGACTTCAGAACTGTTAAAGTTTCAAGAAAATGCGATACATTTTTAATGATCTTTAATACTATTTGTATTGAAATTCAAGAGATTCACCTATTCGGAAAGCTTAAATTTTTAAGAATCAAATAAAAAAAAAAAAAAAACAGAACTTTTCTAATTCAACGTAAATGGTATATACATATAATGTATATATGGTGGATCTCTCGTTTTAAAAAAATTGGTCAGAAAAAATGAGTGTTTTCTGTCGTTCCACAAGAAAGCAAAAAATTAATATAACGTTCTGAAGAAGAAAAAAACATTTTAAAACCTTTTATCACTGCACATTTATACTTAAATTCGTTAAAGAATATAGAACATACGTATATGTATATAGTATGTACTTGAATCTTACTTTTCCATTTTCAATAAAAAGGCATTGCAATGGTTTATTTATAAACGCACTTTAACGGTTTAAGCTGTTTTGTATACCGCAGATCTTTTCCAACTTTTAATTTTTATGAAATTATGTTCAAAAGAAAAGTTATTTGACCTAACCAGTGAAAACTAATTGTAAACGTATCCGTATACCATGATGATCATATTAGAGTTACGATATAACATGCTATTCTGTCAAATAAAAAAAATGTGCATTCATATTTTTGCAACATTCTTTGATCATAAAAAAATGTTTTTGTAGAATAACTATGCAACGAACAAAGACAAATCTTGTTCTTGATTGAAAGAAAAAGTTGACGTATTTGTCTCTGTCTTTGTTCACTTAATTATGAATGGCAAGATAAGGCCTCCATAAACTTCATTAGATGCTCTTTTAGGCATATACAGGGAATTCCGTTTTTTTCTAGATCTCATTATTGGCTCTATTATTTTTACCAAAGTTTTAACATAATCAAAGATACTCTTAGAAGATCAATTCAATGATATTGTTATGGAATAAATCGAATACAGAATATTTTAATGCAAGTTTAAATATTTATCTTCACGCACAATCCTCGATCCAAATCATATTTATGTCAATTTAAAATTAATCCAAATAAAAATTCGAACAAAAAGAATTAACTACGATTAAATGAGTAACAAGAATTATTAAAAAAAAATAAGAGTCATGCAGATCAAAAATACATTTATATATAACAATTATTCTGTCATGAGAGATTTCGTTTGCCTCATCGTCTGCCAATTACGCAAGAAAATAAGAAGCTTTTTTTTATGTTTCTACATACACTAGAACGAACTTCCTTAATACCCTTTTAATACAATTACATACTTTTTTTTTTGTCTAGAGACCTCATCCCATTTATCTTTAGTTACCTGCTGCTGCGAAAAAGAACTCCTCATGTCACAGTACGTTTAGTTTTGGTGGAAAGATAGAGATTATGCATGCATTTTTGCGCTTAAAAATCGACAACAAATTGTGACGACGACGGGATTGACGTGCGCCACGATGGTGATAGTGAAGATGACAACAACGATGACAACGACACGACAAGTGTTATTTTACTTTTGTTAATTGTAAATAAAGTTGGCAGGATCACAGAGAGCGTCGCTGTCATCGTCGAACTTGCCATTGATCGTGTAACCGGTCCCGGAGCCGTAGACCCACTCCTTCTTGATGAAATCCCCATCGGTGGTGGACGATTGCAGGCCCAAGGAGCTGTGGTCCAGTCGAAAGTCGTCTGGGTCGTCCGGGTAGAGGTCATCTGGAATGCTGTCTGGAATCGAGTTCGGTTCGAAGAGATTCGAGTAAGGTAACGAATGCGTTAGATCGTGTGCGTCGACCAGGTCGTCGCCATCGAAGTTCGTGTGGTATTTCGAGGTCGGTGGAGAGTTCTGTGACGGTGCTGAGCACTCGTCGAATATTTCTTTTTTGATGAACATGTCAACGGAGTTATCACCTGAGGAGTAAAGATTTGGTTCGCTTTTGATTAGTAGGGCCGTAGTGGCCAGGGACGGTGAGTTCTCGTTTGTGTGTCTCAAGGACGTTGATGACACTGATGATAGCGATGTGTGAGCGACTACGCCTCCGGAAGTGGAGGCCGTTACCGAAGCCGATTCGTGAGAGCCCGGCGATGAAGCCGACTGTGACGAGGACGACGAAGATGATGGCGATGGTGATGGAGAGATGACCAGGGACTTTGGCGACTGCGACGACATGGATGCAGCGGTGGACTTTATTATTGCAGAGACCCGTTGGAACTGGTGGCTATGTTGATGCCGCAGGTGGTGCGGCTGTTGTTGTGCGTATGTAACCTGAGTGGGAGGCCCGTTTTGTACATCGTTCTTTATCACAAGTGTCATGTTGTTATCATGATGAGATTCGTTCGAGGATTCCTCGGTGGTGGTGCTTGTTGTTGCGTTGGCTGTTGTAATATTATTATTGTGGTTGTGCGAGTACATTGTAACTTCATCCAGTTCTTGATCATGTTTTGGCTGAATGAGCATCTCGTGTTGATGCAGTAACTGTTGGTGGTGTAGCAGCTCTTGCTGCTGTTGCTCATGTTGAGATTCTAGTGGTTCGAGCTTGACGGCGACAAGTGGCTCGTATTTAATGGTGGTGGTCACTTGGCTTGTTTGATCTTTTTGATGGGTCTGCATGTGAGTT
Source organism: Epistrophe eligans (assembly GCA_951394125.1). Taxonomy (NCBI): domain Eukaryota; kingdom Metazoa; phylum Arthropoda; class Insecta; order Diptera; family Syrphidae; genus Epistrophe; species Epistrophe eligans. The sequence continues at coordinate 105,979,900 of OX596029.1, read as the reverse complement.
TGCAGACTGGACTGCGTGTGAAGTTTCTTCTTGCAGATTTTACACTCGAATGGGAAGTCACCGGTGTGGGTGCGAGCATGGATTTTTAGATTGTATCGTTGTCCGAAGCCTTTGCCACAGACATCGCATCTGAAATAAAAATATTAAAGTAATAAAAGATGGAAATAAAAGTACATTTTTATTTAACAAATTTTAGTACCAGGTAAAATTATTTTATCCTTAAAAAAATTTACCGACAGAAAAGGCAAATTGAGTTTTTTTTTTAAATATGAAATTAACACTAAGACTCACAATTGCGAAATTATGTCATTTAAGAACAGCCTGTTTTTGAAATCAGGAACTCAAAATTTTATTTCGCAATATTTGTGTTATACTTTCAATAGAATAATTGAATCATTTCAATTTCAATTTTTAGAAGAAATAACTTATTTTGTCATAAGAATCAATAGGAGAAAATATTGCAAGGATTTCCAAAGTTTTTTTAATGTTTGATTACAATTCTGAGAAAGTGAACAGTTCTTCAGCATCGACATACAAAAATTAACTATGGGCAGAAATACTCAATCCTGCCCTAAATAGTGTTAGCAGTTTTATAGCTCTAATAATTGGATCAGAATAGATGCAGAAACAATTTTTGTTATTTGTTCTTTCTTTATTTATTTTTTGTATAAAACAAATTGTTAAAAAATAAAAATATTTTGAATTCTGGAAGTTGCATTTCATTTTTTTCAAACAAAGCTCAAATTATATTTTATGGGAACACGGCCGGTTTTAGGAGCTTTTTAACGAATAAAGAGTTTAAACTCTTTAATTTTTTTTAAGTCTTCGTATTTAAAAAAAAAAAAATATCTTGAAAATGTTTCACAATTTTTTAAGTTATTTAAAATTTGTTTATTTACAAATATGACTTCTTTAAAACGGTTTTCGGTGTTTTTTATCTTTGTTTATAAATATCAGTTCAAAAAGTTAATTAATACCAAACGGTATTCTGTATCACTTCGAAAATATTCTGATCAAGCAAAATTTGGCGAAGAGCTTAAATTTAAATTTTAAATTTTAAATTTTATTTGAGCATTTCCTAAAAAGTACACTAAAAAAAGTATCTATAAAATTATACACAAAAAAGACTATCACACTATTTTTGGTAAGAGCAATAAATTTAATAATAAATGAAATGCACGACTGGGTCGCACGAACTTGCTTTTATGTGCGACCAAACTGTGGTTTTAAAGTATGCATGGTACTAACACTTTAGATTGAAAAATTGTAAAAAAAAATCAATGAATATAATTAGAAATAAATTGATAAAATAACTTATCAAACTGTTTTGAAACCAACGTAGTGTACACCATCTGAGATCTTACACAAATATCAATTTATGGAAAAAAAATTAAAAAAACGTTGGAGCGGTTTTTTAAAAAATAAATTTTTTATATATTAAATTAAATTATTTTTGAAAAAAACCATCTACTCATTTTCGAAATATCGAATTTTCAAAAAATAATCTTGAAATATTTTTAAAAAATCCAAAACTTTTTTTTTTTCTTGACTTAAGAAAAAAAAAACCCTAAAATATTATGCCCAGGTCCAAATTTAGGGAACTATTAGGGCGTAAAGCTCAAAGCTCTTCATCAAAAATCACCTTTAAGTTTTTTAAAGGTTTGAAAACAAGCGATGCAATTCAAGGAGAGATATGAAAACTAAGATACAAGAATTTTGTATTTAATTTATTTATTTTGTATTTTTTATTAAAAATATTTTAAGAATGTAAAGAGATCCCAGGCAAGGATGTTTTTATATAGTTCGGTATCTAGAGGTAATTATGAGACCTTAAAATTTGTCATCCCTATATTAGAAAGGATTGATTTTTTTTCTTAACTTAGTATTTTACAAATGATATAGAGAGAGACTGTAAGTAAGAGTGCTGTTTCCATAAAACTCCAAAATGTGAAAATTCTAGAATTTATACATAAAATTTAGAATTTTTCAGCAAAATTGGTGGTAGTCCGAAATGTTTTTTTTTTATTATTATATCAGGACCTTTGCCAAAATTTTTTGTAAGTACCTTGTTTGGACCGATTACCATTACATGGTGGTAAAACTTTTGACTTACCAATGTTGATGAAAAATTCTTAGTTTTACCGTTAATTCTGGAATTTTCACATTTAGTTGTTTGACACTGCGATTTAACAGAATACCCACGAGGAGACACCAGACCATATCTTAGGTAGTTGTGAAGCACTTGTGCATCAAAGACATAGAACTACTCCAAATACTGAAGTTCCTCTAGCTCTAAAAGAGGGCACAATAGATCTTAAGGTCGTAGTGCAATTAATACCCCAAATATTCATTCATTAACAGAATACCTAAAATTTTAGCTTACCTAATCGATATACTCAAGTTGTTGATGTTCGAAATACAATATAGGATCATTTTTTGTTTACCTATTTGTTTATTTTGTTCTTTCTAATATAAATTTAGTATATTATTATCGACAGATATTTTATTTATTTATTTTTTTATTTAAATTAAATATTACGAGCCTCAGATTTTATATTTTAATTTGCCCTTTCTAAATATTAACAATTCTTCAAAAAAAAAATGTTTTTATTATATCATTAAAAATCAACTGGAAACCTTATCAATCTTGTCTGTTTTAAATCAAGTTTACCAAATGCCAAACTTTGTGCTTAACTCTGCTACATTGGTAAAATTCCGAAATTGTTTGTGTTCATAATTCATTTCGAACCCCCATGCATTTGGTAATGCGGGCTACCCAAAGTGGTGTTCCCAAGGAACCCAAGGAACAAGAAGGAAGCTATTTTGACACACGCTTTTTTATGCTCACGACAGGGCAGTTATTATAAATTTATAATTTTTTGCAAGAAATAAAATCTGTTATGTCCCAGAATCAAAGCAATTTTTTGTGGCGGGAGGTGTTTCCAAATTTTGTCTTATTCTGAATAAGATGAAAAAATGATTTAAATTTCAAAACCAATTTCCCGACCTAACTTATAAACCTAATTAGGCAACTTCATAAAAACTACCAAACAAACTTACTTGTGCAGTTTAACTCCCGAGTGAAGCTTGGAATGGCCTCTTAAAGATGCCAGAGCACTGAACACCTTCCCGCAAATCTCACAGGTCAAGTTAACATTGTCGTTGTGGATCTTCTTGTGAACTTTGAAGTACTCGAAGCTCATGAACTCTTTTAAGCAAACGTCGCACTTATACTTGTGCCGCTCAGACTGCTGTCCAGTATGGACGCGCATGTGTTTTATAAAATTCGGCCGAAAACGTACCACCCGTCCGCAAATTTGGCACTCATACGGCTTGCAGCGCAAGCAATGTTTCTCGTAGTTTTTCAAGCTTTTCAGCACCATGTTGCAGATGGCGCACTTCATATTGTTGGCATGGCCAGTCTTGTGGATTTCGAAGAGTTCCTTGTTATCGAATTTCTCCACACACTCGAAGCATTGGTACTCCTGCGGTGGTGTTGGTGGCGGCGGTGGAGCGTGAGAGGTGGTGGGGCCAGCAATGACAGTGCTGCTGTTGGTGCTGGTGCTGCTGCAGCTACTGCCGCTTGTGGTGGGAGCTTGTTCTATCGATGACATCCGACGGTGGTGGTGGTTGTTGTAGTTGGAGGTGGTAATGGTAGAGTTGCCGCTGCCGCTGCTGCGGCTCAAGTAGTAGGTCTGCGTCCCCTCGATTTTTATGGGGATAGAGGAACTTGACACCGACGATGATGATGGCGAGATGCCATCCTCCTCATCTTCGTCCTCCGAGATTGCGGCTGCATCCATTAAAGACACCGACCCTCCTTCCTCCGAATTGTGGTTAAGACCGGACGAATTGAGGGTGGTGATCTCCTCCTCGCGACCCACATCATCGTCGTCGTCCATCCGCTCGACTTTTATCACCGACGAGTCCATCATTTGGTACTCACTGCATCCTGCGTCTGTCTCGCATCCGCCAGATGCACTCACCAAGTAGCCATTCGAATCCAGGTTAAGCTTCGGAGTCGCAGGTGGCGTGCGGTCCGGCATGGGATCCTGGAGGATAAATTCGATTTGTTGCGACAGCGAACTGTCATTGAGCGTCATCAAACTGTCTACATCGTTCTTCAGTTCTAGGAAGAGCGGAATCGATGCGACTCCACTCAAAGTCGATTCCATAGCTCGAGATTCTTTGAAAACTGGTGATGCTTCCTGCTTCTTCGCTGTTTTTTGTTTCTCACTCAAGTTTCGTGGGGAAAAAGATGATCGATGGGTGTGTGGGGCTATGGGGAGCTAGATGGAGATGAAGAAGCAGCAAAAATTCACAACTTTTCTTTTGCCTATGCTTCTTCTGCGTTTTCTTCTGATTTTTTGCTTCTCTCCCTTTTTCTGATTTTTCACTAATAAATGAACGTACGTTGGTGTGGTGTATGTGTGTGATTGTTTTCGGAGTGTGTGTGTAAATTTTTCATCCAAATTCACGATTTTTTTTTTATTTATAAATGCTCAACTCTCTTTTGGGAAAAATTTTACACAAAAAACAAAAAGAAAATAACAAACAACAAAGTTTATTGATTATATTATCTCACATGTAACATTTTTCGGAATTTTCTTTTATGCATTTTTATAAAAAAATATTTTCACTTTTGTGGAAGGAAAAAAAATTTCTTTCGCAGCGAGTTTGTCGGACACGATGGAGAAAATTTTGTTCTTCTTTTCTGCTAAAAGAGCTGTGGGGATTTTTTCCTTTTTTGTCTTATGTCGTCGCTTTTCTTCCTGTTAGAAAAAGTGGAAAAAACTGACATTCTTTTTCATGTGACATTTGGTAATTGAGGGATAACTGACGCGGATAAAATGGCTCCAACTGGAAGTTTTTTTTATTATCCAGATGCTGGGTAATTTATTTGCGATGAGATGCGTCTGGTTGGAATTTGTATGGACATATTGTAGTATCGCTAGTTCCAAATAGATGGCAGTAAAAGCGTCAAGCAGGAGAGAGAGACTGTTTATCCGATATAATTAAAGTTTCAGATAGGACAAAATGAGGAACAATGCAATAACGATGTACTTCAAAATTTAGATGAGCACTTAATTATTTTCGGATATAAAAACAGACAATCTTACGGCCATATTATTTACTTGATTCATCCGGATTAAAACTTAAATGCGGAAGTAAATTATACAAATTCAATATAAATACAACCGGATCTAAGTTTTGATCTGGATGTATTGAGTGGATAATATAGTGGTTAATAAACCCATTCCTACTCCAAAACTAATTAATAATAAACATGTTCCATCGATCGTCTAACTTAGACACTGCAATTGGTTGTTAAAAACAAAAACAAATTTTGAAGTTTTAGGCACTTTTAGTTTCGAAACTGTTTGGTTTCGAGTTTAGAGTCCTATAGGTTTAATATGAGACAGCGCGCACGCGTGCATGTGCGTGCACTCCTGTATAAACATGTTGGACTCAAAATCGAAACCAAACAGTTTCAAAACTGTTTAGTTGCATGTGCGCGCCTGGCCTTAGCTCTACAGGTAATTCCATTTTGAATTTTATTTTGAAATTCTATCTATCGAATTTCCTGTAAATTTGATAGAAGTTTCTTCGTTTCGAAATATAAATTTGTACAGGAAAAAATATGATTTCAAATCGAATTTGGAAATTTTCAAATACATTACCTCATTTGCCCTAATGAAAATGAAACAAAAACTGAAAATCTACTTCACAACACAAATTTTACCTTATAATTTTGGTAAACCACAAGTTTTTGATAAAATCTCTCAAAACCTAGTTACAAAATTCAGATATTAATTAAACCAATACACCTTTTGAAACGTAAGTAGCTGTATAATTTGGACTTTTTCCTAGTTAGTTACTTTTTTAATTGTACGAAATAAATGGAAATATGCTTTACTTAATTGAATAAAATTTCACACTATTTTCAGTTTGTTTACAGTGGGTTAAATCTGCACCCCATAACTTTTACATGCTATAATTAAACGACGCTAATCAATAAAAATCGAGTGATTAGCAATTTCCATGATTTAGAACTCAAATTTTGGATTCCTAAATACAAAAATTGATAAACATGCACATTCGATAATTTACCAGTTGCAGTAGTCCTTAATTGTGATCAATTGTGAACAAACTGGCCCCGTTACTATTCAAGGCTTAGACAACCGACCGATTCCGTTTTCTAACTAAAGCCAGGCGCGCACATACAACTTTAAGTTTCGAAACTGGACTGGTTTTGATTTTGAGTCCTATAGGTTTATATGACACAGCGCGCACGAGCCCGGACTCCCATATAAACCTACAGAACTCAAAATCGAAACCAAACTGTTTCGAAAAACTGTTTAGTTCCATGTGCGCGCCTGGCCTAAGATAATACCTACCGCCATATTATTCACTCGATTAATATAGATTTATTCCTTAATCAGGATGTAAATACATTTAAATTCGGTTACATAATTTATACTACGTTTTCATTATGGCAAATGCGGTATTTTCGATTCTAAATTATCTCACTCCCCAAACAAATTTACATTTAAAAATGAGGTAATTTCAACCAATTTCGGACGGAATACCATTGAAAATTATGTAAAAACTTTATGAACACACCTAGTGGAATGCAGAGCTAGTTAGGACATAATATATGAATTCCGATTAAAATAACCAAACAACTGCTGTAAAAAGCTAAAATCTTTTGAATTTTATGCATATGTATTTATTTGAAATTGTGTTTGGTGTATAGTCACTAAGTACCCGAAATAATTTTCTATATTTTAGTTTAGATAGTTTTTTTTTTCATATAGCTTAGTATTTCTTTGATTTAATAATTTTTCGAATAAATATTACCGAAAGCTATTTTGAATTGGCTTTCCAAACCAACGTAAATACTTCCGAACGATAATGAGACTTTCGCCGGTCTTAATGAATTTACTTGGCGATTAATTTGCAGCGATGCGAGACTAATTCTTCGCTCCGACCTTGAACTTTCACTCACACTTTATCAAATCGCTATCCATAGATACCTGTTTATCCATTTTTTAAATAGCTCGTCTGGCAACGCCTACACACTTAACGATAACTTATCCAAAAAAAAGATGGCTGGCTACTTCTTATATATTTTAAAATGAGAAAAAATGAGACAAACCGTTAAGGTTAATCTTCTATCCATCCCATTTTAACAGTTAACCCAACAAATAAACCACCAACAAAATAAACAAGAAAAAACAGCAAAGCAATACAAAAACAATTCAAAAATTGGGTATTTCTCTTCTTATTTTGCTGCACTGCACTTTGCTCTGTGTTGACTGTGTGTGTACTGCACTCGCCATCGCCATTCACCACCTTAAAAACCAGTCCAGTCAGTTGGTTTAGAGAAAAAAGTTGACATTTGTGTGGCGTAGAGTGGCGAGTGACGGACGATCCGACTCTGCACGACGACGACACAGTCGAATTCGGTAAATAAATCAAAGTAAATAGGAAAACATAAAGCAACGACGTGAATAAAAGGAAATGTGCAAAAAATAATAATTTTTTAAACAAAAATATGTTAAAGTGATAATAAAAGAAAATTTGACGAAATAGAAAAAAATCAATCGTCGCCAAGTGGGAAAAAATCCCAAGGAAAATCCACCATCATACAATAATCGGGACATCTCGGTCTATCGCAACGAGTTCACGAGTGCCGTCAAATAGTGTTGTTTCTTTCATTCTGCCTTGAAATTTTCTCTTCTCCCAAAATAAATAGACATTTTTTCCTTTCGTCTTAGATTTTTCAATAAAATCGTCCTCTTCTTGTTTCTTCTCGTGTGACGGACGAAGGAGAAGAAACAAATCAAACAACAAGATACACAAACAACCTGTCTTTTACCAACCAACAAAGTGGGAGTGAGAAAAACTCGCTGAAAAAAAGGATTATCCCAAAGTGCAAGAATTGTTAAAAAAAACAGGAAAAACAACACAAACAAAAATTGTTATCGACATGCAATTGGAAAATTAAGGAAAAGAAGATTTTTCAAACCTGCACCACCGTCGCCGTCTCTGTTGTCATTCCTGCTGTGCTTTCCTCGATACGCGTTTTGTTGTTGTCTTTTGTCTTGTAGTCGCATAGTTTACTAGTGTGCGCGAAGCACCTACACCTTTTTTTAGTGTTATTCCTTTCTACTCCAGGTGTGTGTATGTATATATGTGTAGTTTTGTCTGTTTTCGTTCTTGTTCCATCGTGAATTTTTTTTATTGGTGATGTTTACATGAAAATCAATGAAAAATCGTTAAAAAATAGGAAACGTGTATCAGCGGGCGCCGAGCCTTTCTGTGTTTTTTGTTTGTCTTATTTTCTCCTCTAATTGATATCTATATCCAGTGTAAGAGTTACACAATATAAAATTAATTAGGCTCCCAAAGAAATGTGCAATAAAATTGATTGAAGAAGTTTCTGTGTGTTTTTTTTATGATTCTTGTTTTATTCGATTCCGTGGCCCTGGAACAGCGATTTCCATTTCCATTTATGTTTTGTTTTTGTTGTGAAACGAATTGAATTAGCAAAGATTTCTATTTTGCAAATCAATATTTATAGTGGAAGTTGAAGCGAAAAGGGGGCGAAAAATCCTCTACTTAGTGGTTTTTTCTTTCTTTTGCTTGTTCGCCCCCAAGCAGAAGTGACAAGAGTATCAGCAGAAGTAGCAGGAGCAATAGCAAAAGAAGAATAATAAAGGGAAGGATTAAAATAAAGCAACGAAAGAAGAATATTTATTATTTTTCTATACCTATCTGCTTTCCATTACTGACGACAAACTTGGAAATACATTCGAAGGTTTTTTTTTTATTGAATAAAAAATACGCAACGAGAAAATTTCTAACAAAAAGTCATAAAACATGTCTTCGACGTCAGTTGAAACACCTTCACCAACCACCCCGCCACCCTTGCATCCGACAACAGTGATTGCTGCAACATCTATTATATCAACTGGGGGTTGTGGAGGTGTGACAACAACAACAACCACTTCCTCCTCAACCACCCATTCGACCCCCAATAGCATTAAGAAGACAACAGCCACACCGAAGATGTCTCGGACTATTCCAGCTGATAAGGTACGTAGTCGTTATGTCTTCTACTGTCTAGATTTTAAGTCGAAATATTTTTAGGATAAAAATTAACATGAAAAGAAAAACAATATCAATTAATAATTTCTGTGGACTAAAGGTCGGTAAAAGCTTTGAATAATTCAACAAGTCCTATTAAATTGTAGGTACTAATACCTACTCCGTTTGGCAATGCCTGAGTAAAGTTCTTATTATCTAATAACCCGAAACTTAAATATCAACTTTACTTCTTATTTTTTTATAAAGTGAATTTATGTTTTTGTTGCTACTTTTTTAATAAGAATGAACTAATATTTTTTTGAAAAAACTGTTTTGAAAAAAAAAACTAACACCGTTTGTGTTTTATTAGCAAAAATATGGTTGGTGGTCAATATAATCCGACTTACTCTACATATTCGCATAGAGTCGTAAGTCCACATTCAATAAAAAAAATTATTTTTGTAGGTACATATTTTAAACCTACTCAGATACAAAAGTCAAGAATGACATTTTTTTCTTTGTGTATTTATGACACTGTCAATATAGGTACCTGTCATCGAGCTAAACCTCTCTTTGTTTCGATATAAAAAAATATTCTATACCTAGCTACAACTCTAACTTTTAAATATTTTCAACTTTGCTTTTTTTATTTGGTGTTTTTAAATAAATTTACCTTTTGTTATTTTAGTAACCTTTAAAAACCGTTTTTTTATCTTTCTAAAAAAAGAAAAATATAAATTTTTGTATTACTGTTCAAACTCTTCCAATAAGTTGTAGTTTAGGTTCATTATTATTTTGTTAGTTACAAAAAAAGCAAATCAATGCTTTAAAATATTTTTCCTTTTAAAAAATAAGATTGTACCTATTTTAAAATTGCAATACATATTTATAATCCCTTTTACTTTGTATTGTTTTAATTTTGGCGCTGCAACAATTCCTGTTTGGTAACTTTTTTTCAACAAATTTCCCAAAACAAGTTTTTGTTTCCTGCGGGCAAATTGTGAAAATCTGCGAAATTTTGTGCAAGTTCATTGAAAATTGAAAAAAAAACTATGGTTGCTATTGTCATTTTTTTTGTTGCACATATTTCATCTCCAGTTATTAAATAAATATTAAATACCTTGAATTTTTTGCAGACAAATTAGTTTTTCAATACTATTTTGACTTAGAATCAGTCAATTCAGATCATTTCAAAGATCTTCGCATTCTCAGAAACTGGAAAACCTATATAATTTCTCTTCAAAATTGTCTTCTTTTCCTGTAAGCAATTGTTTTAAAGACTTACAAGTCAAATTGAAATTGGTTTGGGGTTAATTAAGATAACGCTTTGTCGAAATTTTAATAAGTACCTAGGTACTTGTTTTATTAGTCTTGATTCTTTAAAATTAGAAATTCAGTAAAGGCTCACTGAAAACATGGATCCCATCATATTCAAAGTTACTAATTCCCACAAATTAAAAAAAAAAACAACAACAGAGGTTTTGATTAATATTGCCCTTCCCAAATACAATTTTCAACCAAATTATTTGCTTTACTCCATCTATGTCTCAATGTTTTACACCTTACTATCTTTCTGTTTGTTAATTTGGCAAATTTAAGGAACTTGATCGTTTTGATTATTTTTTGTCTCTCTTCTAATGTAATTAGTTGTCTGGTTTTACAATCACAGATGAAAACGTGCCAACTTGACCTGAATACTTTTGCGTGTTGCAGTTCTTGGCATAAGAATAATATTAAGAGAAGCAAAAACAAATTGACTTTGTTGTCCTCGTAGCCGCCGCCGCCGCCTCCTTGTGTTGTTTCAAAGAATAACTAGTCGCACGGCATAGGAAAGAGGTCGAAATGTTAGGGGATTGTGTTTGAGTGTCAAAATTTTTTCTTTTTAGAGGATGTAGATTGCAGATGCAGTTTGGGTAACAGGAAGCTTGTCATTGCCTGCTGGCGTCTACCGTGTTTTAGTGTAGTCTGTATACCATGTTTTTATTCTAGTTTTTGTGCAATTTTAATGGTTCATCTAGTGCAAGTAAGGAAGTTGCAGTTGTACTTGAAAACTTTGCAATTAAGCTTCAAATTTAATTAAAGGAATATTGCCGCCTTTGTAAGGAAATAAGTGTTGCTTGTAATTCGCAAGAATGCTATTGCATTCCTTATTTTAATGCCTTTGTTAATCCTTCGAAAGAGATAACTTATTAAGATTTTCATCATCTGTTTTCGATTTGTATTTTCCCTAGAACTATACACAGGTTTCTCAGCAGTATGACAATGGAATTTTTAAAATTATGAAAATCTGGGACTATATGTACATAAAAACTCTTATTTTTCATATCCGATTCTGTTTAAGTACATAATACCTATGTATATTATATAAGAGCTATTTTGGACCTACAAAATAACACCGAGTCTTAATCCCTAAAACTTTTTCAACCTAGCAGACAGACCGAGTTTATTTCGATATCAAATTTTCTCTGACTCATATCGCAAAAATGCTTGCAATATTTTTGCCAATAAAGGTGCGTCTAACTATTTTTTTTTTAGTTTTGTTTTTTTTTTTCAAATCTTTCAACTTCAAGAATAATCTTTGAAAAATATAAATACAAAAACTGCAAAATCAAATCCCTTTTCTGTTTGCATAGTACCTACATATGTAGGTATGTTTTTTTTTTAATATTTCCTATTGAGTTCGTTCCTCTAAGCAAGAATCAGCAGCAACCTATCCCATCGAATAAACGAACGCTGGTCGACGTTTATGTTTTTTTTCGCCTAACTTTACTCGTTTGTTTTTTTGTCTCCACCTTTAGGGCTTCGCCATAGACGATTGACGTATGAAATCTTTTCTTTATCTACTCCAGCTTTTTACTTGACCAATTCACTTATTCGTGTTCCTTTTTCTGTTTCAAATGATTCCTTTTTATATTTTTCTTCTTTGTTGATGCTGCTCCTTCGCTTCATGTTCCTTGCTAGGTATACTTTGAGTAGCGTGTGGCTATGGCGCACCCTCTCCCGGTCGCATCCCTTTTTAATTATAAACATTCAAAGATAAGATTTCCGCCTGCATGATTGGAACCTGAGATCATCATCATCATAAGGTTGGCAAATACCTTCTTATTTTACCTGGTCGTTGGTTGTCGACGTCGTTTTAGGAAAAAACCAAGAAAGCGACGCAGTACCAGCGAGCAGCAACAACAATTCCTCGACAAACTAGAAACGAAATGACGACGACCGATGATGGTATCGGCGGCGCTTGGAGAGAAGTCACTTTACGTTTTCTTCTGCTTTGTTTGATTTCAATTCTAATGATAACCTAATGCAGCAAGAGAGGAGCACAAAATGATGATAATGATGATGATGATGAGGATGATGAATTGGAATTTCTCTGCTGCAGCCAGAGACTTGTCTGTTGATGATGATAGTGTTGGTCAGGATAATTAAATTTGCCCTTCGGATAAAATGCGGAAAGCGATCAGAGATAGAAAAGAGAGTAAGCGACTAGCAAGTGAATGAATGCGAGCTTTTGCAGAATTATTAGGGGCATCCTGTTCCTTTTTTATTTTTTTTTTTTAATTATTTTTAGCATTCCTAACCATTTTAATTTTTTTTTTTTACTTTTTATTGCAGAAAGAACTTAATGGGTTTTCAGTTGACATATTTTGATTGTTGATTCAGCTTATATATATGTATATAAGACAAATTGAAAGAATGGGTGCAATTGTTGAGTAAATATACTGGACAGATTTGATTTTAATTTTTTTTTTTAAATAAATTGTTAGCAAGGATTAAGCGTTAAAGTCCATTTAAATTCAATTACTTGTAGGTAGGTACTAGTTTTAAATTAAAATACTTATTTTATTTCTTACTCATTGAAAATTATCTAAATAAAATATCGTTCAAATGCCATGCCCTTTTAATTTCGTCACAAGTTAACTTATCTCTTTTTATAAAATACACGTTTTAAAGCAAGCTTCTCAGTTCCTACAGTTCTATATTTGATAAACAAATCAAAACCGAAACAGCAATAACTACAGTGACTAATTTTATGATGTCATTAAAATGTCGAAAATCGTGTTTGACAAATAAGCAAACACACTTCATCTCCACCTACTCATGCAATCATAAATGTTTGCATAAAGGCAAACAATTAACATTCCCCATAGCACACAAACTATATGATTAGATATACATACACAACATCAAATTCACCAATCATCAACCCTTATAACCACACAAATTAGACAAAAAGCGACAGAACTAAATACTTGTGGGTCAATTGTCAATTATCAATGCGATAATTTAATTTCGAAGCAACCGTGTTACCGTGTAACTAGACTAGAGCGATGAAAAGTGAAAAATCAAAAAAAAAAAAAATATTTTACAACAGATTTGATCAGGCAACCGTATGTTTGCTGTTTAGGGTTCACACTTAATGTTAACAATATAACACTAGCTGCAGTTCATTCTCTGGTGTCGGGTCCTTGCCATTTAAGAAGCAATGATTACATTTTGTGTGTTTTAAAATTCAATTTGGCAGCAACAAAATTTATTGCTGCTTCGTTGCTCGTTATCACCGAACGTGACTGACAGCAGTGGCAATACTACATTCGTATATAATGGATCTGTTCTGTACCTATATGCAACCCAAACTTACACACACATACAATTCATTATTATATGCCGCCGCGCTGCTACTGCTGCGCCCGCACTCCGCTCGCTTTAGGAAATTATTCAAATTTCATTTATTCTACAAAATGGGTGAGGCTGAGAGGAGGTTATACTGTATATGTATATTGTGGTAAAGTGGAAAACACAATAACAAACGTCGAGAATCGAGAGATGGAAGAGAATGCTTCTGCATTTTTCTACGAAATTAAATATCTGTTTAGATATTCCCAGTGGTCACAGTCGTAGTCATAGTCACAGAGCTCCTAGAACTGCATAAACAAATAGAATAAAGGAACGCAATACAACACAAACTATGAGAAAGTTCTTTAGTTGATGGTGATGGTGGTGATGATGGTGGTTGGAAACTAGAACAGACAGCATTATAAATTTCGTTTTCGAAAACAAAGAATTCATATCTACACATACATATCTAATATCTATTATACCATTTTTATAAAAAAAAAATTCAAGGATACCTTCTCTTCGAACCGATATACGAGTACATAAACATTCGTATTATGATGATCCCAAGGTGGTTTTACTTAAAATAAGTTTCTCTTTGTTTCGTCATTATCTCTGAAAATCAGTATATTTCCAATTAGAAAGATAAAACGGGAAATATCCAAGCTCCAAGCAAACATCATGTTTTCAATGTCAAAGAATTTTTTATTATCCTTGAGTTCAGCAGAGAATCTTTACTTTTGCACTTTACGTGTGCCTCTTGCAAATGAAACTGAACTCTTGAATACAACTTGAACTCTTCAGATGTAAATGTTTGTGTGTTACTGTAGTCTGTACATACATATATATACATATTATAACGTGATACCTATGCTGGCCGCTTCTTTCTACTGCTGCATAGTTGCATAATACTTGTCAAAATGCCTGAAGTAAAACCACTGAATTAGATAGTTAATAACAACTTAACCTCAGTTTTGTGTGTTGAAGGTCTAAAATTGTTGATGGGGGCAAGGATAAAATGAATGGTATGAGACTAGAGCTAATTTTAATATTATGCTATCATGAGGGGTGGTGAGTACCTATTATAAATTTTCTATTTTTAACTTACAGGAAAAGGTATTTTACATATTATTATGTGTTTTAAGTTTATTGTACCTATTACATTTTACTTTATTTTAATGTAGGTACCTATCCATTTGCAGATAAATTCTTTTATGAGTAGGTATCTAATCACAAATGCAATTTCAAAGAACTTATTTTACTCAATTTTGGCTTACTTTTGATGTGTGGATGATTCGAAATGAGAACAATCAAAATGAAACGTCCAATCTTCATATTACGGGCTTTAAGGCCGTTGAAAGCTATTTTGGATCGTATATATTTTTATTAACGTTCTAAAAGACTATTAATTTCAAATAGATTTTTTTTCCTTTTCCAACAAAATTTGATATATTTGGACCTAAGCCCTTTTCAAAACAAAAGATTCAATTAAGATAACAGTTTTTTTTTATTTTGTTAAAATAACAGTTTTTATTTTCCTTGATTTTTCTAGAGCTATTAGTTAGATTTATGTGCAAAATATTATGCTTTATTATATCCGATATGAGAAAAAAAAAGAATTATAAAGATTTTGGGTTTTATTTAATTATTATACCTATGATGAATAAGGGATGAGAAAAATTATAACGGGTGATTTTTAAGCTGGTTTGGTTTTGGCAACACTGGTTTTGACAGCTGACGTGTGTTTAGTACCTTGTGTCACTGTCAAACAGCTTCAGTTTGGTTTGCAATTTAACCATGGATCGTCTTACAAATGAACAACGCTTGCAAATTATTGAATTTTACTATCAAAATTCGTGCTCGGTTCGAAATGTTGTTTATCGAAAAATTGTGTTCAGCGATGAGGCTCATTTTTGGTTGAATGGGTACGTAAATAAGCAAAATTGCCGCATTTGGAGTGAAGATCAGCCAGAAGCATTGCAACAGCTACCAATGCATCCCGAAAAAGCCACTGTTTGGTGCGGTTTATGGGCCGGCGGCATTATTGGGCCATATTTCTTCAAAGATGATGCGAATCGCAGCGTTACTGTCAATGGTGAACGCTACCGAGCGATGATAACAAACTTTTTTTTGCCCGAAATGGAAGTTCTTGACTTGCATGATATGTGGTTTCAACAAGACGGTGCCACATGCCACACAGCACGCGAAACAATGGCGCAATTGCGAGGCGAGTTTGGTGAACAGTTAATTTCACGTTTCGGGCCGGTCAATTGGCCGCCTAGATCGTGCGATTTGACACCATTAGATTATTTTTTGTGGGGGTATGTCAAGGCTAATGTCTATAGGGACAAGCCCGCTTCGATTGACGCACTGGAAGCCAACATCCATGCATTCATTCGTGAGATACCGGCCGATATGTGTGAAAGAGTATGCCAAAATTGGACTCAGCGGATGGGCTACCTGAGACGCAGCCGCGGTCAACATTTGCATGAAATTATCTTTAAACATTAAATTGCAAGGTTCAAACTATCGATTCAAATAAATATTTCATTCATTTTTTCGAATTTCTTGTGTTTTTTTTTTTTAAAAGTTCTAAACCTCTTAAAAAATCACCCATTATAAATTTCATGGTTATATTTATGTTTGTCTTTCTATAATAAATTGTGTTAAAATTTAGTGAAAATTTATTGTTGTTAGGAAATGGACAAGTTTTAGGTATAATACTTATTAAAATTTTTAATAACTGAGACAAATTCAAATGAACATAAGCGTGGTCCTTAAATGGGATTTAACCTTGGATATTTGTCATTCATTTGGAATTGTTAAAAAAACAATTTCACTATTTTATTTTAATTACATTTTTCGTCCCGCTATTTTCGCTTTACATTAATAAATTATATATGTACATACATACATATGTACATAATGTAGGTACATGGTTATTCTAATATGTGTTATACAGGGTAATTGGTATAAGGTGTTGGGTTAAGACAAGAAAAAAATCGTATGGGAGGGGGGGTCTATTTCCCCCCTTTTAGGGGGGAGGGGAAATTTTCTAAAAAATTGACTTAAAACGAAAAAAAAATAATTAAAAACAACGGTTAAACTTACAATGCCATGCTATACCTTTTTGGAAAGGCAGAAATCTCTTCTTTAATTTTCATTTTAAATTAAGTTGTGTTAGTGAACAGTTTTTGAAAAATTAATTTTCAAATTCAAATTTTGAAAAAAAAAATGTAAAACTAATTTTTTTCAAAATTGTATGTAATTATGTATAATTTTAGTTTTCAAAATTTAATGCTCTTATTAATTTTCAATAAAAAAACAGAAAACCGGATGCTAAAATGTATCTTAGTTTTCGAGAAATTAAAAAAAATGAAAAATACTTTTTTCCAAAGAAAAACACTTTTTTTGGTTTTCCCAAGTTTGATCTACTCAGGTAAATTATTAAATTGGCGGATTATCCCTTTTTTATTTTTTATTGCATAACTTCCGGTTTTGAGCAAATAATAAAAAAAAATAAACTGGATTTCACCTTTTTTTATTTTTCATTTTTTTTTTATTTCTCAAAAACTAAGATACATTTTAGCATCCGGTTTTCTGTTTTTTTATTGAAATTTTTTTTTTTGTAGGAAATTTTCTAAGCTACAAATTACTCCTTGACATTTTTCTGTAAAACTAACCATTTGGAAGATATTCCTGTAAAAGGATTTTGGGGGGCCTTTAACGCCCCGTTAAATTTTTATGGGGACTCTATACAGTTGAACACCATCAGGTGGCTATGTACAAAAATCCAGCTTTCCTGCAATTTTTTCGGTGTCAAATGTCTGCTTGGACTTTGAAGTCATTTCAAAAAATGGTAGGCATACAAATTACTAATTATGTACTTTATAAAATAATTATTTATAATAATTACCAACAAAAAATGAATGAATAAAACATGTGAACCGATTTTATTTCTTGAATTTCCTACTTTTTTTTTACAAAATTCGTTTAATTTCCGTTACTTTGTTACTTTTCTATGTTGATTTTATTGAGAGATTGCTAGTTGGTGATTTATGATTAAAAAAAATAAACTATGTAACTCATAAGCTGGTTAATGGACTTATGAACTAAAATTTTTTTTAAAAACATAGGTAATCAAAAGCTAATACATATGTACATAACTAAGCAGTCACCAAAAGTAATTTTTAGCTTTTGAATCTACTTTTAGCTTTCAACATAGCTTTTAATTGCAAAATGAACAAGTGATTTTCTTTATTTTCAATTCATAAGATAATTTATGAATTGAAAATTTTCCTAATCGTAATTCAACTATCATCTTATGATTTTTTTTTTTTAAATTAATAAGTTACCAACTTGCTTATGAATACATTTTTTATTAAACCATAAGTCACCAAATAACTTATTGATTAACTTTCAATTTATAAGTCACCTTCTAGCTTATGAATTAATTTTTTTTATTTCAAAAACTCGTAATCCTGGTTCCAACTCTTCTAATTTATTTCCTAAAAAAGTAAAGATGCCCTTCAAGTGTCTTTTAAATTTATTAAATTAAATTAATATTATATTTCGTAACTTTTTAATTAAAAAATTCTCACTCGATGACTTTTAATAAGTCGCGTCAAAAAAAAAAATCTCTTAAATATGAAAAAAGAAACCTATTTTAATGGCCGCGCCAGCCGCCATCCTTTAACAACCACACATTGCTGTTATCCATTTAATCCAAAACAATATTGATATGATTTTGAAAATATAAAATCTCATGAATTACACGCGTTGTTCAATACGTACGTCGTACGTACATTATAAAAAACATAAAATTGCAAACTTGCTCCATGCATGTCAGATGATAAGATCTCTTCTATAAATCTTAAAGTTCAATTTAAAAAGTTATCCTATTGAAAATTTGTGATAACCCTACCTTTGTATAATTTAATAAAATAATACGAGAATTTTGTGAAACCACAGGAAAACATGAATATTTATATGCAAATAATATAAAGAAGACCTCATTTATTGCTCTTATAAAATCACAAAAAAAAAAAAATCTTTCTATATGTACATAGGTACCTACTACAGCCCACATGTAGTGCTGTGTCACATACTTGATTTCCCATTGTGATTGACCATGATAATTCAAGAAGCCTCTCTCGTTGGCCCTTATCTAAAAGCCTTACATACCATATATATAATCTCAATTCAAGTGCACACTGTAAATCATTTATTGATCCAATTATAATGATGACTTTATTTATTTCGCCTATATCCATCCTTCCAACCCATCATCATAACCTCTCTGTTCATTCATTCGAATCGATAAACAAAACGCATTCATTAGATTCACCTATGTATGTATGTCTACACGAATAACCTCCCTTTAGACTTTTAGAGTGTTGAAAATCAATTAAAACATCAAAATGTAAAAATGGAAAAAAGAGGAATAAAGAAATAAAAAAAAAAAAGATTAAAAGCAAGCCGTCCTCGACATCTTTGGTCGTCATCATCGTTATTTCTATAGAGATTCAAAAACTCAGACGCACTCAATTTATGGCAAATATTTATTATAGTTATAGAAAGTGCGTTTCTTTCAACGCTTGAATTGACAACAACCACCAGATGTTTGACTTTGACGCCTGGTGTACTGCGATAGCTTATAATATTATAGCTGTGGTTCCGTATCTCTTTCAAATAATAAATAAAAACACATAAGTATAGCCATTTTATTCCTATTCGAAAAGATACGAAGAAAAAAAAATAAAAACTCTATTTGTGGCTTTTAAAATTTGAGGCGGCACAAAATACTGTTTTGCAATAAAATCAAGAGAAAAAAGTGTTTTGGCGTTGGTGGTTATGATGTAATCATGTAATCATAGATAATATTCTCTGTGAGCTCTATCGCGCCCGCCAATAATTTACGATAAATTCAGTCTGGCGCTGACACTTTTTGTGGTTAAGTTAAGCTCTTGGATATATTTTTCATTTCTATTTTTATCTTTTTAAGGGTTTTATGCCATTTGAATAATTTGAAATTCTATCACATTAGAAAAAAGGAATGAAATATTATTTATATTTAAGATGCCGTTTCATGAACAAATTAAGTAAGGCATTTCATTTCGGCAAACGCTTTTAAAGTAATATTTAAAAAAAATTAAACTTATCGTGGCATAAGTTATGTTTAAATCATCAAAGATCATTTTTATATCAATTATTTAGTATTTATTATAGTTTATTTGAACTAGATACTAAAAAATATCAGTTTTAAATTTGGAGTACTTTTTTGTACGCGTACTTAATAATAAACAAATCATTTGCATAAAAAACGCATATTGAAATCATTTTGCCTTCTTCGGCAGCACTAGCATTTAATGACATTTGAGCTGTCAGCTGTTTAAAAAAAATATAAGCTGTATGAATTTAATTTTCAACTTCCGAAAAATTGGTTAACAAAAAGGGTAATTCTGAAAAAGTAACTACAAGAAAAAAGTTTTATTTATTTTTTCTATTCTTTTTTTGAACGAATCAATGATAATTTGTAACAATTCATGGAAAAAAAGATTTTCGAAGCACTATTTTTATATTCAATTATTTCATACGCGAGCATTTTTTATCGCCGATATAACTAAACGAATTTGATATTCTGCCCAGTTTCGCCCCATGCTCTCCTATTGCGCAAGTTTCAACAATCTATCTGTCGTAGTCTCTTGTCATGTCATCCTTCCTATTATTTCCGGATTTAAATTTATTTTTAAGAGAAGATTGGAATGCAGCAGTCAGTGGATGTCGAAAAATATATCAGCGCGGGTATAAAATTAATGAGAGAGCTTTAATGATATAGTTGGACAAACCAACAATTTTATTCAGACTAAACATGTTTTTTATGTAAAATTTCTAAGAAAACAAACAAAAATATGATATACGAAAATATGAGTACAGTGGACCTTCCAAAACTATATACAACTATTCCAATAAATGGTTTCATTTTGAATAGCCCGCTATTTGGGCAGCTGTCATCTTTTGACATTTGACAAATAAAAACTACACCATTACTAAAAATGGAACGATACACGCTTCAACAGCGCGTTAAAATTGTTAAAATTCACTACAAAAATGATGAAAATTTTGCATTCACAGTTCGCAAAACTAAAGCGCTTTTGGATCATCGTTAAGCACCTTCACGGCCGGCAATAGTGAATCTGGTTGAAAAATTTGAGCTGTTAATTGTGCGTCGCTCAAGAAAAACTGAGAATATTGCTGCTTTAGCCCGTAGTGTTGGCGAAAACTCAGGTTTGTCGATTCCTCGTCGATTTTTGGAAATAGGCACTCCACAAACGACATTACACCGTATTTTGCCGAGGTCTTAACGAATTTAAAGTTCAGTTAACACAAGAATTGAAGCCGGTCGATCACCAGCAAACGTCGTATCTTCACTGATTCGGTCCTTGAAATGCATCAAAATGATTTTCATCGAAAAATCATCTTTAGTGATGAGGGCCATTTTCACCTCGGAGGCTACGTTAATAAGCAGGATTGTTGCATTTGGGGCTCGGAAAATCTAAGAATGATATTTGAAAAGCCTCTCCATCCTCAACGTGTCACTGTTTGGTGCGGTTTTTGAGCTAGTGGTGTGATTGGACCTTACTTATTCGAAAATGAGGGTGGTACAACTATTACAGCGAATAGATTGCGCAACCGAGCTATGATTAATGATTTTTTATGACTTGGAATTGGTAGATATTCATTTTCGACAAGACAGCGCTACGTTCCACACAAGCAACGAAACAATCACAATTTTGCAAGAAAAGTTTCCTGACCGCGTTATTTCTGGAAGAGGTGCTCACAATTGGCCACCGAGATATTTAGACATTTTTCTTTGGGGTCACGTGAGCGATAAGGTCTATGCCGACAAACAGACGCAAATGTGCGAATTCCTCTTTACAATGAAATAAACATCCATTGATTTCTCTTAAAAAATACTCGTTACTGAAAGGCGCATCCATTGATACAGGTAGATTTTATGTGCGCAAAAAATGATAAGGATTTTGGGATGGAACCTACCCTTCTCGTTTCTACTCACACATACATCTGCCTTTCAGTAAAACGACTGTGTGAATGAAGTACATACAATAAAATAAATAAAAATCTTATTATTTTTTTAAAAATTAAATCGGAAAAATTCAATTGTATGCAAAAATTTGGCATTAAAGTTGTATAAATTTAAATTTCCAACAACTTTTGTTCGAAGTATTTTCAGTCTTATGTGCCTTTTATAGATGGCAAATCAACTGAGGAATATCTCAACTTAGTTAAGTTGTCATCCATAAAAGGCACATTAAATTGCAATTGAGCGATTTATTTAATAAAAAAAAAAAAAGATTTTCCTAAATTTAAAGAGGGCGCCCAACGAAAATGGACTTAAATTTCGAAAACTATAATTTTTGTGTTTCTTTAAATATTATAAAAAGTAAAATTTTCAACAATCTGCTTAATTTTATGTGAAGACTTAACAAATGAACAGACATACACGACTAATTCTTGTTGCATGTTTAAAATAAAAACAAAAAAATAAATTACCCCACTGACCCAATAACAGGTTCCAATGAATGTTAAGCGCCACAAATATATGTACCTACTCACATGTGTCATGTTAAATAAAATGAGTTCTATTTTGTTTTTATGATTAATAAATTCTCGCATATCTAATTTGTTTATTTTTATTTTTCTCATTGCAGGTAATTAAAAGATATTCAGTCAGAAAAAAAAAATAATAAAAAAAAACAACCGCCACTTTTTACGTTTTTACCGCTGTTCTTACACATACACTTCATGGAACCCACCCGGATGATGATCATTCAGAACGGAAGAGTACTTTTTTTCAGTAAAGGTACTAGGTAGGTACCGTTTAAAAAGCTATTCATCAAACACAGGCAATTCAATGTGTTTTAAGACATCAATGCTTAGGAAAAACACTTTAACGGTAATTTTTTATTTTCTTCATATGCCCATAACTAAGTGTTAAAGTAAAACTCGCAGCAGGAAAGGAGATGAACATAACTTTGTAAAAACGAGGAAGAGCAAAACTACTTAATAATCATGACCATCCATGAGAATTGTGCGTTTGCGTTCAACATGCACAAACGTAAAGTATACCTAATGATATAAATGTATGTACATGAAGTCTAATCATTTACATGGAAACACACAAATAGGAAACAAAATCCACTTTGAACCCTCTTCACCACATAATGTATATATGTATGTATATAGGTATACATATTTCGATAGGAAAGAAAATAACCGTTTTGTTATAATCACTTGAGGGCAAAGTACATAAGAAGAAGTCTTAAATAATATAACTGTAGGATTAACTATCTATTTATGTACATACATTGTTTCGTAGTACACATGTTCATGGTCGTTGTATAGTTTTCGATTACGAATACAATCTACTAATTGACATGAATACTCGCATTTATAATTACAAACATTTGTCTGCCGAACGCTGTCTTTCATTCTCTCTCTCGACTGTCAGATCGCTTACAACTGTTACTTTGGCATTATTAGAATACAAAAGTCTTCATTTTCATTAACGAACTAAATGTCATATTATAAGGTCATTGGAGCAAAGTGAAATTAACAATATCTCAAACTCATCCGTGTTAAGCATGACAATGCTTCAAAACTGGTTGAACATTATAAATAATATACTACATAAATTCTCATTCTCGATTTCTTCTATTCTCGATTCGATTATAAGAAATCTTTCAATATAAATTAAACCTGACGTCTTTAATCTACCATTCATGGTGAACACTGCTGAACAGTTTTTACAGTTACACTATGCGTGCTTTGTATAGTATAAAGAAGTGAAACCTCTTTCAATCACAGCTTTCAATTGTGTGTCACCTTATTAAATGTGCGGCATAGTTGTCATTTTTATATCTTAACTTCACGCTCTACTAGCTTCAATGTGTGTGCTGTGCTATAGAGTACAGTGTTCCTTTGACGTTGCGTTGCGTTTGTCATGGCGAATGAATCTGTCTGTCTCTGTATGTTTAGTAGATGACGTGCATCTTTGACGTTTCTGTCAAGTTGTTTGTATATATCTGAGCGAAGGTGGACAGGTGATGGGTTTTATTTCGAGTGACAGGAATTTCCTTAAGATGACATTTTTTACTTTTGCAAAAGACTGTTAGCGTCGTGTGGATATTGTAAATATTGCTTGCATTATTTGATAAATGAACATTTTGACATGATTAATTGAGATAGTTGTGTTTCTGGGATTTCCTGGTAGACCTATATATATACATGTATTGTTGTTAGATGAACGAGTATTTAAAATGACAGAGCTTAAACAAGTTCGTTGTTTAAAAAGGCAACTTTCGACATTTGAAAAATTAATCATAAACAAGTATAATTCAAATTGAAGGAAAGCTTACTTGGAAATACCCTTGGTTATACTGACTGGGACATGTAAGATTATAAGCAGGTCCGTTATGTTATTCTAGACAATTAAACATAATGCATGGAAAGACAGAAAGAAATATTAGGCTTATGGCGTCTAGTGGTAATTTATCGTCTGATTTCTCAGTGTATATACATCGTCTTTTTTTTTTTAATATTTCACTGTAATCAAATAAATTGAAACAAAAAAAAAATCGAAAGATCTGAGATAAGATGAATTCTATTTATCGAATTCAGGGCTGGCCGTACTGTCAAGAAAAATTTAACAATATTTTTTACATTTGCTACGTAGTTTATGTAGGTAGGTTAACGTAGTTAAATTTATAAGGGTTTTTTTGTGTGACACACTTGCAGTTAGGCTGCCAAGCTTTCGCACCATCATATTAAAATTTAAGGTTTGAATGAAACAACAACACTTGGGTGGGCTACCACCAAGCTTTTTATAGGCTGGAGTTACAGCTATTTCACATTTTAAAGTTCAATTTTAATTGAAAAACTTTTTTCCCAGTTGGAACTCGAACTTAGACAAAAAAAAATAAAGTAGTTAAATGTAGTTAATGAAAAAAATTGTAGCAAACGAAGTTACAAACGATCTGTCAGCTGTCACTTTGAAGTTTGAGCGAAAATGTTCAGTTTTTTATTATTTTTACGTGTTTATTATCGGTCGTATTTATAAACGTTGTCTAACTTTAGACAGCCGTCCAAGTTATAGATAAACATGTTAAATTTAAATCGGTTGTCTATGTCTTGACTAAATAATGTGACATTTTATTTAATTAAACAAAGCATATTTCCAACTGTTTCGAACACTGTAGAAACTGTTAGTCACTGTCTAACTAGTCAAAAATATATTAAATAAGGCAGTATGTACGTAGTAGACGTAACAAATTGTAGTGAACAAGCCGTGTAGTTTATTCAATTAACTACCCTTAGTTAATGATGTGGAAAATATAGTCTAGTTAATTCGGCCAACCCTGACTCGGATCGTCAAGATTTAGGTCTTTAGGTTTAGGGAAAGTACTAAAGTATCATTGTTCATTTTTAATGTATGAATTTAAGCGGTGATACCACCGGCACAAAAGTTCTAAAAATGGTTAGTTTTTTATAACTCCCCACCATTATACCCACGCCGTCGACTCTTGGTTTATATATACAAAAGAGTTTTTTTTACAAATAAAAATGAATAAATTTGAATTTTCACTTATAAAGCAAATTCGATTGATACAATCTTCTTCTGAAGTCGGACTCGTTTTTTTTAAATACTTTTTTTAGTTGAAAATTTGAACCTTGGTATATGGTATATGGTACATATATGCTTTTATTAAAAATAAACGACCCCATATCCAACAACCAACATGGATGAGGTCTAAAATTAATTGAAGTTCATTAGCTTAGCTAAGTGAACTTATCTGGTGGTTATCTCTATATAGAGGAGCTTCTCCTCTTCCTATAAATGGCTAACCACAAATGGTAGCGCAATTAGAGTTCTGTTCCGCAAATTGAAGGAGGATTTCCTTTTATAGAGCCAACAAAAAGCTCCCCGCAATTGTCATCAGTTGAATTAGAAACTGTGGGACATTGGGACGTTGCCACAAACGGTCGACACAACGTTGTGCTTCGTCTATACATATGGGCGCTCTATACTGTTATGGAATTATTGTACAAATTAATTATTTTATGTAAATTAAAGAATACGGTGTCGTGTGTACCTATAATATACGCAGTGACTATACGTCGACGACGACGAACGCATCACGGTGATTGAACTAGAAATGTTTACGTGTGCTTCATAGCTAGCTAGCAGGCTAACGCTGACCTAGTAAAAATCAACAATGTATGTAGGTGGGTGGAATGAATTGTTGGTATGTGACTCATTGTCATAGAGAGATGTAGGTATGTGATGATGTCAAAGTGAGACAGTCGACAAAGACGACGACGACGTCAGGGGGCACAAACGGACAGACGGTTAATTGAAGATTTTCAAACATTTAATGGGGCGTATAAGGTGGTTTCCCAAACGGTTCATGCCCCCCAGCCCCCATATATCAATGATGGGTTGTGTATTATAGTATAGTGTAGTGTATGTCTAAACAGTTGTATTATGTGTGGTTTTCTAGCTGTGGGAGTCCAAACCACACATTTTAAAGGCGACCATGAGAGATGCATGAAAAGTTTCTGAGTGTCTTCTTGTTTTTAGAGATTGAGGCCGTACAAGTAGGTATATAATATAGATCTATGTATATGTATGCGTAATGCCTATAGAGGTACAGTAAACTTGTATATATATGCACAAGAAAAGTCACGTGGGAGATTTCTTGTAACGAAGAAATGTAAACTTGTGCTCGTATAGTCAAACGAGAGATAGTAAATTAGAGAGATTAATTATTTTGCTGTCAGTAAATTGTTTTCTATTAGTTTACGTACATACATATATGTTTCTATCTCTTCATTATAATATGGTTTGTTTGAACAATCTCGATTTGTTAATTATCATTGAGTTCATTTATATATGCATTTGTATAGGTACATATATATTTATCTGTACTCAATGATGTTATGTGTGTGTAGATTCTGGAAGAATTTTAATTAGATCTTGAAATACAAATAATTAAACAGATATTAATAAAAAATTAAAAAAAAAAACGATGAGGAAATATTTAAGATTAAAGATGTACATGATTGAAAAGTACTAATCGAATCAAAAATATTTTAACCAATGCATAGAAAATACCTAAACACCCCTATTAATAAACTTTAATCAAACATAAATTATTATTTAAACCACTGAATTTTTATTAACAAAGGGTTTTCCAATAAGGACTTGACAGCTCTTCAATAAATCGATTGTAAGGTGTGCTGTGTGGCTGGTGGCACCATCCTGTTGTAACCACATGTCGTCCAAGTCCATATCTTCCAATTCGGGCCAAAAATATCGATAATCATGGCACAATAAAGCTTGTGGGAAAATAGTACGTATACGCCCGAGTGTACATTTTTACGATTGTTTGTTTTTTGGAATATTGTGAGTAATCTTAGCTAAATTGAACTAGCAAGTATAAATCTAATAGGGAAAACAAAAACCAACAGTCAGTACCTACAGTTTGAGAATTCTCGATACCTATAGTATAGCAAATCTCTGAACCATTCAAAATAATTGATTTTTAATTTAAGCTCTAATCATGTGGGAGGTATGTGGATCATGGAGATGAGTGACGTCGAAGAAAAAAAAAAAAAAACTCCGATCGTTGTCTTCTCAATCAAAATATGTATAAGAGCTTCTTGGTGCTCACTTACTCTACGCTCATTGAGTATCATCTACGAATCATTTAAAAAAAAAGATTGAGAGTAAGTATCCGAAAACGAACTCCAATACCTACAACATGAAGTGTAGATTTTCAATATGGAAGTGTTTCCGGTTCGTGAATTTGTACCGATTTTAGACTGGAAAATTAATATTGGGTCACATATATTTATGAAAAATTCCAAAATAATTTTTGAAACCAAATATGCGATTTTCAGGTCTAAGATTCGGCCAGAAATGAATTCATCCGGTACACTTCCTCCCGCCATTATCAAACCGCTCTCTTTCGAAAGTTCGAACTTGACCAAGCTTACTGGCAGGCTATAAAAAGCTCTCTTCGATGCAGAACCTGCCTCTATTAAATTCTCTATTTCTCAGGACGACGTCGTTATTTTCCGTCCTAGCGCGTAAGTTATTTCGGTTCGCAGCACAATGTATATACAAACTCGTCTTATTTTTTAAAGAAAAGTTAAAAGATAAAAATGTAAAAGTAATTTAAATAAAACAAACATAAATAAAAACAAAATATACAGATTTTGTGAACGAACCAAATTGCCCGCACGGATTCAACGGAATCAAATAAACGCGTGGTTCGATTTTTTTTAACACGTGCTAGTTTCGTGTAATATTAGAAAGTCTACCTGGTTATATTTCTATTTAAAGTTCTTGAAACGAAAATAAAAAAATCGAAACCCAAAAAAAAAAGAGAATTGAAAAAGCCATACCTACTTACCGAAAAAGTGAAAAAGTTATACCCAAACTCATAAAAAAAAATACTTACCCTACAGAAAAATAACCTGAAAAAAAAAATACTTACCCTACAGAAAAAATAACCTGAAAAAAAAATACTTACCCTACAAAAAAAATAACCTGGAAAAAAAAATACTTACCCTACAAAAAAAATAACCTGAAAAAAAAAATACTTACCCTACAGAAAAATAATCTGAAAACCAAATACTTACTCTAAGAAAAAAATATAATCTGAAACCTAAATACTTACCCTACAAAGAAAAGTAACCTGGAAAAGAAAAACAAAAAAAAACATATGTATCTTACAAAAAAAATAATTCTGAAAAAAAAAAAGAAATACTTACCCAGCAAAAAGTGAGAGAAAACTCTGAAAAAAAGAACATTTTCATTAAACTCCAAAACAACATAATCAAGAATCCAGATCAACTGTACAACTATCATTGAGCAAATCAACCACCAGTAAACTCTGACGTCACCATCTTCATCCACAACCATCTTCACCAGTTCCACAATTTTCATCATAACTTATTTTTTATAATTTTTGTTATAATTTTTCTTAATTTTTTGTATATAGCTATTTAACTTAATTTCCAATTAAAATACCTTTTTGTCAATCTCTATACTCCCTCTCTTATCTAAATTTATCAACGGCAATAGTAACTTATTTTTTTTTTTTCCTTCGTACATTTTATTTTTCTAATTTCAAAAAAAAATATATAAAATTTTCCTTAGAAGTGTATATTCTGACAACGATTTTGGAGCGGTGCACCTCATCAAAGATCATCGTCAGAGGTTTGATTTATGGTAAGTCCATTGTTTACATTACATTACATATTATAATTTTGTTTAAAAAAATGAAACGATATTCCACGGAGGGAGATATTACTGTGATTTCAGTATTGATTTTAGAGAAAAAAATTTAAGAGAAATTCGATTCTCATATAAGTTTAAGAGAGCAATCTATTTTGACAGTTACGAAGTCAAACATTATATACGGTTGCTAACCTCCTCTATCCATATACATCAATAGTGTAACAGAGAAACAAAAAAAAAATATATACTTTGCCAGCGTAACAGTTGAGAATTTTGATAAGGTACAGTGAGGAGCAAAAAAAAAATGTATTATTTATTTTGTTTTTAAACTTAATTAAACATTAATTAATTTAATTAATACCTTTTTACCATCAACAAAAACAAACTATTATTTTGATAAATATATTGATATTTTTTTTTTGAAAATAATTTTCAGTAATTTATGTACTAGTCATTTAGTATTTTGAAAATTCGATTTGTTTATTCAATCGTAAGAATTATTACAAAGAGAACTTTTAATTGTTAGGTTACTGATTGTTGGTTATACATACTTTTCATAGATTATAATAATTTTTGTATATTATAAAAAAATTATTTTTTAGGTATTCTTAGGATCTTTTTTGTTAGGATATAAGTTCGATTAATAAACATTGTCAGTATGATCTTTTTTGAATTGAAAACAGAATTCGGCCTTTTTCTACAAACTCCTCTCATGGGTGAATAATTTTCTGGGAAGTTTCGATCCACACAATTTTCAGCATTCAAAAATAAGAATTTCATATATTTCAAAATGAGTTCGGTTTAAGGATGTCAGGGGTGGATGTGACAAAAAGTGAGGGTAAGCTATGAAAAGGTTTAGAATAATGACGATATTGTTTTAGATTTAGTTTGATGTTTTGATTTTATAAGTTACAAGCATTTATTTGGGGCTACTGTAAATAGGAGGACACAGTAGCCAAGGTTGTATCCTTCAGGATACGTGGGAGGGCTTAACCTCAGAGAGACACTTCCATCTCGCTCTCTCCTCTCTAGAAGAGTTTGATATCAGTGTAGCCAGTCAAGACGAATTTGGGCTCTATTTTTATGAACCCGTTTAATTTATTTTTTTTTAAATTCCTTTTTTTCCCCGGCATGTAAAAACGTGACGACCGTCCAGTGCTACCACGGCAAGAACCCCCCCACCGTCGAGCTAGGACGTGCTATATGCTAGCATGCCACGCGGTGGTGGCCTGGACACCCTTTCCTGCCTGCTGCCAGGATCAGCCCATAGATCCTGTAAGCTATGGGTTGTAATGGTGGTAAAGGGAGGTAAGGTTTTAGGATTATCAATGGACTAGTTTCAAAATGTGCTGACGTGTTTTTTTTTTGTTTAAGGGTTATAGCACCTCTTGTAGTTAGAGGAAACGGAACACCCTATCGATAATCCTTGCCGATAACACCTCGGTTCCGTTACAGGTGGCGCCCAACGTGGGGCCCGATTCGTCTTTGATTTTTTTTATATCTTAGTTGAAGTTCTTAAGTTTACAAAAAAAAACTAACTTAGTTTGTTTTTGATAATTAAGCCAACTATTGATTGTGGTTGGTCTACGACATATTCTTTTCATTATTGTGAATCATGAAGTGAAATTTTGTTTGTCCAGTAAATGGGTTTGAATATTTTCCTCGTTTAGTCTGTTGCGATAAAATTTTCCTTCATGCTTGATCAGTAGCAATCTGTGAATTTCATTGGTTTTGGTGAATCCGTATTTTCTAGCACAGCTGGAATTATAGTTGTTCATCCATTTTACTTTTGTAAGTTCTTATTTCGATGAAAACCCAGCAATGATCGTCCGACAATATAAGCTCGAGAAGTTCGGTATTGTGTCCGTTGCGAATTGCAATGTTTTCTCAATCGTTTGTTATGTAAATCAACTGTATAACAATTCAAAATATTAACATTTTCAGAATTTCAATTAAACACCCAAATTTTTCTAGTGAGTATACAAACAAAAAATTTTAAACCATCTTCATAATAATGCCTTTACCTGTCACATCCACCAGACAAACACATGATTAGTACAACAGATATTAAGTTACTTTTTGATACTTTTTTTAGGATTGTATGTTATTCTAATAGATTTAAAATATATTTTTGATTTAGTTTTTGATAATAATGAGATTTAGTTTGTTATTTTTCAGATTTTTTTTGATTTTTTTTTGAATATGGAATTTCTTTAATTACATTATTCCTTCAAGTAATTTGTTCAGTTTAATTTTCAAGTAAATTGTTTTGCCAATTTATTGACTCATTAGTTATAGTTTTCTTAATTACAATTCACTAGTTCAGCTTTTGGTAAACTTCTTACCTCATACGGCATAAAACACGTCAAGACCGGCTCCTATGCTCCACAAGCCAATGCGAGCGAACGTGTAAATCGTTCCATTCTTGCCGCGATACGGTCTTATGTTGGTAAGGACCAAAGAAACTGGGATGCACAACTTCCCCTCATAGCTTGTGCTCTTAGAACAGGCTTGCATTCGGTCATCGGTATATCGCCTTACGAGGCTGTGTTTGGGCAAAAGATGGTAGAACATGGATCTGACTACGAGTGTTTGCGAAAACTTGACTGCGTAAACAATCCGGAAATTGATATCATTTCTAAAAACTCTAAGATGAATATAATTCACTCTGCTTTGAAAAATTCTCTCGAAAAGGCTCATAGGACGTATGAACACCAATACAATACAAGAAGTAAAAACGTAGCGTACAACGTGGGTGATGTTGTTTTTAAGAGGAATTTTGTGTCGAGCGACAAAATGAAAAAAATTAACGCTAAGCTATGCCCGAAGTTTATTAAGGCAAAGATAATTAGAATCGTAGGAAACTGTTTGTACGAGCTAGAGGATGAAAGTGGAAAAGTTATGGGAGTCGTTCACTCGAAGGATATTAAGAAGTAGTTCCGTTTGACCATTCCGGCTAGTCTAGTCTGAGCATGAGACGTATTCTCGGGCGTGGGTCGAAAAAAAAAAAAAAAAAAAAAAACGGAATCAAATTTCGTCAATTGTTTCATTTCTTATCCATTTTCTTGGCAGGGCTCAAAAATGTATAAGTTGTGTGGGAAAATAGTACGTATACGCCCGAGTGTACATTTTTACGATTGTTTGTTTTTTGGAATATTGTGAGTAATCTTAGCTAAATTGAACTAGCAAGTATAAATCTAATAGGGAAAACAAAAACCAACAGTCAGTACCTACAGTTTGAGAATTCTCGATACCTATAGTATAGCAAATCTCTGAACCATTCAAAATAATTGATTTTTAATTTAAGCTCTAATCATGTGGGAGGTATGTGGATCATGGAGATGAGTGACGTCGAAGAAAAAAAAAAAAAAACTCCGATCGTTGTCTTCTCAATCAAAATATGTATAAGAGCTTCTTGGTGCTCACTTACTCTACGCTCATTGAGTATCATCTACGAATCATTTAAAAAAAAAGATTGAGAGTAAGTATCCGAAAACGAACTCCAATACCTACAACATGAAGTGTAGATTTTCAATATGGAAGTGTTTCCGGTTCGTGAATTTGTACCGATTTTAGACTGGAAAATTAATATTGGGTCACATATATTTATGAAAAATTCCAAAATAATTTTTGAAACCAAATATGCGATTTTCAGGTCTAAGATTCGGCCAGAAATGAATTCATCCGGTACACTTCCTCCCGCCATTATCAAACCGCTCTCTTTCGAAAGTTCGAACTTGACCAAGCTTACTGGCAGGCTATAAAAAGCTCTCTTCGATGCAGAACCTGCCTCTATTAAATTCTCTATTTCTCAGGACGACGTCGTTATTTTCCGTCCTAGCGCGTAAGTTATTTCGGTTCGCAGCACAATGTATATACAAACTCGTCTTATTTTTTAAAGAAAAGTTAAAAGATAAAAATGTAAAAGTAATTTAAATAAAACAAACATAAATAAAAACAAAATATACAGATTTTGTGAACGAACCAAATTGCCCGCACGGATTCAACGGAATCAAATAAACGCGTGGTTCGATTTTTTTTAACACGTGCTAGTTTCGTGTAATATTAGAAAGTCTACCTGGTTATATTTCTATTTAAAGTTCTTGAAACGAAAATAAAAAAATCGAAACCCAAAAAAAAAAGAGAATTGAAAAAGCCATACCTACTTACCGAAAAAGTGAAAAAGTTATACCCAAACTCATAAAAAAAAATACTTACCCTACAGAAAAATAACCTGAAAAAAAAAATACTTACCCTACAGAAAAAATAACCTGAAAAAAAAATACTTACCCTACAAAAAAAATAACCTGGAAAAAAAAATACTTACCCTACAAAAAAAATAACCTGAAAAAAAAAATACTTACCCTACAGAAAAATAATCTGAAAACCAAATACTTACTCTAAGAAAAAAATATAATCTGAAACCTAAATACTTACCCTACAAAGAAAAGTAACCTGGAAAAGAAAAACAAAAAAAAACATATGTATCTTACAAAAAAAATAATTCTGAAAAAAAAAAAGAAATACTTACCCAGCAAAAAGTGAGAGAAAACTCTGAAAAAAAGAACATTTTCATTAAACTCCAAAACAACATAATCAAGAATCCAGATCAACTGTACAACTATCATTGAGCAAATCAACCACCAGTAAACTCTGACGTCACCATCTTCATCCACAACCATCTTCACCAGTTCCACAATTTTCATCATAACTTATTTTTTATAATTTTTGTTATAATTTTTCTTAATTTTTTGTATATAGCTATTTAACTTAATTTCCAATTAAAATACCTTTTTGTCAATCTCTATACTCCCTCTCTTATCTAAATTTATCAACGGCAATAGTAACTTATTTTTTTTTTTTCCTTCGTACATTTTATTTTTCTAATTTCAAAAAAAAATATATAAAATTTTCCTTAGAAGTGTATATTCTGACAACGATTTTGGAGCGGTGCACCTCATCAAAGATCATCGTCAGAGGTTTGATTTATGGTAAGTCCATTGTTTACATTACATTACATATTATAATTTTGTTTAAAAAAATGAAACGATATTCCACGGAGGGAGATATTACTGTGATTTCAGTATTGATTTTAGAGAAAAAAATTTAAGAGAAATTCGATTCTCATATAAGTTTAAGAGAGCAATCTATTTTGACAGTTACGAAGTCAAACATTATATACGGTTGCTAACCTCCTCTATCCATATACATCAATAGTGTAACAGAGAAACAAAAAAAAAATATATACTTTGCCAGCGTAACAGTTGAGAATTTTGATAAGGTACAGTGAGGAGCAAAAAAAAAATGTATTATTTATTTTGTTTTTAAACTTAATTAAACATTAATTAATTTAATTAATACCTTTTTACCATCAACAAAAACAAACTATTATTTTGATAAATATATTGATATTTTTTTTTTGAAAATAATTTTCAGTAATTTATGTACTAGTCATTTAGTATTTTGAAAATTCGATTTGTTTATTCAATCGTAAGAATTATTACAAAGAGAACTTTTAATTGTTAGGTTACTGATTGTTGGTTATACATACTTTTCATAGATTATAATAATTTTTGTATATTATAAAAAAATTATTTTTTAGGTATTCTTAGGATCTTTTTTGTTAGGATATAAGTTCGATTAATAAACATTGTCAGTATGATCTTTTTTGAATTGAAAACAGAATTCGGCCTTTTTCTACAAACTCCTCTCATGGGTGAATAATTTTCTGGGAAGTTTCGATCCACACAATTTTCAGCATTCAAAAATAAGAATTTCATATATTTCAAAATGAGTTCGGTTTAAGGATGTCAGGGGTGGATGTGACAAAAAGTGAGGGTAAGCTATGAAAAGGTTTAGAATAATGACGATATTGTTTTAGATTTAGTTTGATGTTTTGATTTTATAAGTTACAAGCATTTATTTGGGGCTACTGTAAATAGGAGGACACAGTAGCCAAGGTTGTATCCTTCAGGATACGTGGGAGGGCTTAACCTCAGAGAGACACTTCCATCTCGCTCTCTCCTCTCTAGAAGAGTTTGATATCAGTGTAGCCAGTCAAGACGAATTTGGGCTCTATTTTTATGAACCCGTTTAATTTATTTTTTTTTAAATTCCTTTTTTTCCCCGGCATGTAAAAACGTGACGACCGTCCAGTGCTACCACGGCAAGAACCCCCCCACCGTCGAGCTAGGACGTGCTATATGCTAGCATGCCACGCGGTGGTGGCCTGGACACCCTTTCCTGCCTGCTGCCAGGATCAGCCCATAGATCCTGTAAGCTATGGGTTGTAATGGTGGTAAAGGGAGGTAAGGTTTTAGGATTATCAATGGACTAGTTTCAAAATGTGCTGACGTGTTTTTTTTTTGTTTAAGGGTTATAGCACCTCTTGTAGTTAGAGGAAACGGAACACCCTATCGATAATCCTTGCCGATAACACCTCGGTTCCGTTACAGGTGGCGCCCAACGTGGGGCCCGATTCGTCTTTGATTTTTTTTATATCTTAGTTGAAGTTCTTAAGTTTACAAAAAAAAACTAACTTAGTTTGTTTTTGATAATTAAGCCAACTATTGATTGTGGTTGGTCTACGACATATTCTTTTCATTATTGTGAATCATGAAGTGAAATTTTGTTTGTCCAGTAAATGGGTTTGAATATTTTCCTCGTTTAGTCTGTTGCGATAAAATTTTCCTTCATGCTTGATCAGTAGCAATCTGTGAATTTCATTGGTTTTGGTGAATCCGTATTTTCTAGCACAGCTGGAATTATAGTTGTTCATCCATTTTACTTTTGTAAGTTCTTATTTCGATGAAAACCCAGCAATGATCGTCCGACAATATAAGCTCGAGAAGTTCGGTATTGTGTCCGTTGCGAATTGCAATGTTTTCTCAATCGTTTGTTATGTAAATCAACTGTATAACAATTCAAAATATTAACATTTTCAGAATTTCAATTAAACACCCAAATTTTTCTAGTGAGTATACAAACAAAAAATTTTAAACCATCTTCATAATAATGCCTTTACCTGTCACATCCACCAGACAAACACATGATTAGTACAACAGATATTAAGTTACTTTTTGATACTTTTTTTAGGATTGTATGTTATTCTAATAGATTTAAAATATATTTTTGATTTAGTTTTTGATAATAATGAGATTTAGTTTGTTATTTTTCAGATTTTTTTTGATTTTTTTTTGAATATGGAATTTCTTTAATTACATTATTCCTTCAAGTAATTTGTTCAGTTTAATTTTCAAGTAAATTGTTTTGCCAATTTATTGACTCATTAGTTATAGTTTTCTTAATTACAATTCACTAGTTCAGCTTTTGGTAAACTTCTTACCTCATACGGCATAAAACACGTCAAGACCGGCTCCTATGCTCCACAAGCCAATGCGAGCGAACGTGTAAATCGTTCCATTCTTGCCGCGATACGGTCTTATGTTGGTAAGGACCAAAGAAACTGGGATGCACAACTTCCCCTCATAGCTTGTGCTCTTAGAACAGGCTTGCATTCGGTCATCGGTATATCGCCTTACGAGGCTGTGTTTGGGCAAAAGATGGTAGAACATGGATCTGACTACGAGTGTTTGCGAAAACTTGACTGCGTAAACAATCCGGAAATTGATATCATTTCTAAAAACTCTAAGATGAATATAATTCACTCTGCTTTGAAAAATTCTCTCGAAAAGGCTCATAGGACGTATGAACACCAATACAATACAAGAAGTAAAAACGTAGCGTACAACGTGGGTGATGTTGTTTTTAAGAGGAATTTTGTGTCGAGCGACAAAATGAAAAAAATTAACGCTAAGCTATGCCCGAAGTTTATTAAGGCAAAGATAATTAGAATCGTAGGAAACTGTTTGTACGAGCTAGAGGATGAAAGTGGAAAAGTTATGGGAGTCGTTCACTCGAAGGATATTAAGAAGTAGTTCCGTTTGACCATTCCGGCTAGTCTAGTCTGAGCATGAGACGTATTCTCGGGCGTGGGTCGAAAAAAAAAAAAAAAAAAAAAAACGGAATCAAATTTCGTCAATTGTTTCATTTCTTATCCATTTTCTTGGCAGGGCTCAAAAATGTATAAGTTGTGTGGGAAAATAGTACGTATACGCCCGAGTGTACATTTTTACGATTGTTTGTTTTTTGGAATATTGTGAGTAATCTTAGCTAAATTGAACTAGCAAGTATAAATCTAATAGGGAAAACAAAAACCAACAGTCAGTACCTACAGTTTGAGAATTCTCGATACCTATAGTATAGCAAATCTCTGAACCATTCAAAATAATTGATTTTTAATTTAAGCTCTAATCATGTGGGAGGTATGTGGATCATGGAGATGAGTGACGTCGAAGAAAAAAAAAAAAAAACTCCGATCGTTGTCTTCTCAATCAAAATATGTATAAGAGCTTCTTGGTGCTCACTTACTCTACGCTCATTGAGTATCATCTACGAATCATTTAAAAAAAAAGATTGAGAGTAAGTATCCGAAAACGAACTCCAATACCTACAACATGAAGTGTAGATTTTCAATATGGAAGTGTTTCCGGTTCGTGAATTTGTACCGATTTTAGACTGGAAAATTAATATTGGGTCACATATATTTATGAAAAATTCCAAAATAATTTTTGAAACCAAATATGCGATTTTCAGGTCTAAGATTCGGCCAGAAATGAATTCATCCGGTACACTTCCTCCCGCCATTATCAAACCGCTCTCTTTCGAAAGTTCGAACTTGACCAAGCTTACTGGCAGGCTATAAAAAGCTCTCTTCGATGCAGAACCTGCCTCTATTAAATTCTCTATTTCTCAGGACGACGTCGTTATTTTCCGTCCTAGCGCGTAAGTTATTTCGGTTCGCAGCACAATGTATATACAAACTCGTCTTATTTTTTAAAGAAAAGTTAAAAGATAAAAATGTAAAAGTAATTTAAATAAAACAAACATAAATAAAAACAAAATATACAGATTTTGTGAACGAACCAAATTGCCCGCACGGATTCAACGGAATCAAATAAACGCGTGGTTCGATTTTTTTTAACACGTGCTAGTTTCGTGTAATATTAGAAAGTCTACCTGGTTATATTTCTATTTAAAGTTCTTGAAACGAAAATAAAAAAATCGAAACCCAAAAAAAAAAGAGAATTGAAAAAGCCATACCTACTTACCGAAAAAGTGAAAAAGTTATACCCAAACTCATAAAAAAAAATACTTACCCTACAGAAAAATAACCTGAAAAAAAAAATACTTACCCTACAGAAAAAATAACCTGAAAAAAAAATACTTACCCTACAAAAAAAATAACCTGGAAAAAAAAATACTTACCCTACAAAAAAAATAACCTGAAAAAAAAAATACTTACCCTACAGAAAAATAATCTGAAAACCAAATACTTACTCTAAGAAAAAAATATAATCTGAAACCTAAATACTTACCCTACAAAGAAAAGTAACCTGGAAAAGAAAAACAAAAAAAAACATATGTATCTTACAAAAAAAATAATTCTGAAAAAAAAAAAGAAATACTTACCCAGCAAAAAGTGAGAGAAAACTCTGAAAAAAAGAACATTTTCATTAAACTCCAAAACAACATAATCAAGAATCCAGATCAACTGTACAACTATCATTGAGCAAATCAACCACCAGTAAACTCTGACGTCACCATCTTCATCCACAACCATCTTCACCAGTTCCACAATTTTCATCATAACTTATTTTTTATAATTTTTGTTATAATTTTTCTTAATTTTTTGTATATAGCTATTTAACTTAATTTCCAATTAAAATACCTTTTTGTCAATCTCTATACTCCCTCTCTTATCTAAATTTATCAACGGCAATAGTAACTTATTTTTTTTTTTTCCTTCGTACATTTTATTTTTCTAATTTCAAAAAAAAATATATAAAATTTTCCTTAGAAGTGTATATTCTGACAACGATTTTGGAGCGGTGCACCTCATCAAAGATCATCGTCAGAGGTTTGATTTATGGTAAGTCCATTGTTTACATTACATTACATATTATAATTTTGTTTAAAAAAATGAAACGATATTCCACGGAGGGAGATATTACTGTGATTTCAGTATTGATTTTAGAGAAAAAAATTTAAGAGAAATTCGATTCTCATATAAGTTTAAGAGAGCAATCTATTTTGACAGTTACGAAGTCAAACATTATATACGGTTGCTAACCTCCTCTATCCATATACATCAATAGTGTAACAGAGAAACAAAAAAAAAATATATACTTTGCCAGCGTAACAGTTGAGAATTTTGATAAGGTACAGTGAGGAGCAAAAAAAAAATGTATTATTTATTTTGTTTTTAAACTTAATTAAACATTAATTAATTTAATTAATACCTTTTTACCATCAACAAAAACAAACTATTATTTTGATAAATATATTGATATTTTTTTTTTGAAAATAATTTTCAGTAATTTATGTACTAGTCATTTAGTATTTTGAAAATTCGATTTGTTTATTCAATCGTAAGAATTATTACAAAGAGAACTTTTAATTGTTAGGTTACTGATTGTTGGTTATACATACTTTTCATAGATTATAATAATTTTTGTATATTATAAAAAAATTATTTTTTAGGTATTCTTAGGATCTTTTTTGTTAGGATATAAGTTCGATTAATAAACATTGTCAGTATGATCTTTTTTGAATTGAAAACAGAATTCGGCCTTTTTCTACAAACTCCTCTCATGGGTGAATAATTTTCTGGGAAGTTTCGATCCACACAATTTTCAGCATTCAAAAATAAGAATTTCATATATTTCAAAATGAGTTCGGTTTAAGGATGTCAGGGGTGGATGTGACAAAAAGTGAGGGTAAGCTATGAAAAGGTTTAGAATAATGACGATATTGTTTTAGATTTAGTTTGATGTTTTGATTTTATAAGTTACAAGCATTTATTTGGGGCTACTGTAAATAGGAGGACACAGTAGCCAAGGTTGTATCCTTCAGGATACGTGGGAGGGCTTAACCTCAGAGAGACACTTCCATCTCGCTCTCTCCTCTCTAGAAGAGTTTGATATCAGTGTAGCCAGTCAAGACGAATTTGGGCTCTATTTTTATGAACCCGTTTAATTTATTTTTTTTTAAATTCCTTTTTTTCCCCGGCATGTAAAAACGTGACGACCGTCCAGTGCTACCACGGCAAGAACCCCCCCACCGTCGAGCTAGGACGTGCTATATGCTAGCATGCCACGCGGTGGTGGCCTGGACACCCTTTCCTGCCTGCTGCCAGGATCAGC
This sequence comes from Epistrophe eligans, assembly GCA_951394125.1. Classification (NCBI taxonomy): domain Eukaryota; kingdom Metazoa; phylum Arthropoda; class Insecta; order Diptera; family Syrphidae; genus Epistrophe; species Epistrophe eligans. Next base: position 105,939,598 of record OX596029.1, on the reverse strand, counting down.
CCATAGATCCTGTAAGCTATGGGTTGTAATGGTGGTAAAGGGAGGTAAGGTTTTAGGATTATCAATGGACTAGTTTCAAAATGTGCTGACGTGTTTTTTTTTTGTTTAAGGGTTATAGCACCTCTTGTAGTTAGAGGAAACGGAACACCCTATCGATAATCCTTGCCGATAACACCTCGGTTCCGTTACAAGCTGGCCATTCACAGTAACGTGACGATCGTTATCGTCGACGAAAAAATATGGCCCAATAACGCCGCCGGCGGCATAAACTGCACCAAGCAGTTATCTTTTGTGGATGAAGTGGTGATTCATGAAGCAAATGTGGATTTTCACCCGACCAATAACGCATATTTTGCTTATTGACGAACCCATTTAGCCAAAAATGAGCTTCGTCACTGAAGACGATTTTGCGATGAAATTAATCATCTTGGCGCATCTTCTCCAGAGCCCAATCGGAGAACGTACGTCGTCGCTTCAAATGGTCCATGATGAAAATGTTGAGTTTACTGAATAAATTGACAATTGACAGTTCGGTGATTAGTGAAAGGGTGCGTTCACAAATTAAATTCAAAATTGCCAAGTCCCTATTCGAAATCCCGATAAAATAAACAAAAAATTTATTTATGTTATTTAAAAAAATTATCTAAGTAGGTGGACTAACAAGTTAACAGTTGTAAAGCCCGAAGATGGAACTTGTTTCTGAAACGCGTCGCTATTTTTAAATTTAAAGTTGTGTTAGCTGAAAATTATTATGTAATAAATAACATTTTAATAAATAATTTATTTTCTTTTATTTTCTTTTATTTTATTTATCTTTTATTAAAATCAAAAAGCTTGGTAAAAATTTAGGATTTTAGAAAATGCTTAACATATTAAAGTCTCTCCTCCGATATTCTGCTTTGTGTATTTTTTTTTAAGTGAAAATCTCATTTAATGTTTAAATAAATAAGATTCGTTAAAAAAGTAGCTTGTTTTTTTTTAGAAAACGTCCTTGAATGTATGAAGCTTGGTACATTCTTACGCTTTTTTTTGCCAAACAAAATCACCCTTTAAAGTCTTTTAGTTTTTTTTTCTTGCAACGTAGTAATTTTATTCCTTTTCACCAATTTTTTTTAAATTTTTGACATAAAATCACTTCTTTTTCACACACAAATTTGAAAACTAAACTTTTAATGTTTTACATTGGCAACGAACAAACATATCTACCATAGAAACCTAAAATAAAATGCATCACAACGAGATTTTTGTTTTGCTTGAAATATAAAGAAAATCTGTGTATTTTGTTTCCATTATTATCAAAACTTTTCAAAAAGTCAATAAAAACCAACAAATTAGAATCTCACAAACTTTTAAGTCATGTTTTAAAATATAAAACTCTTTAGTTTATTTGTAGGTATATTATGTACTTACATATAAAACTTTTATGTATGTATATAAAGAGCTATGAAACTTTTTCCAAAGCTAAAACTTAGTTTTTTGTTTTATTTATTAAACTGATGGTATATTTCTTTCGTTTGCTTCAAGCGATATTTTATCTGATATATTTGATATCATTTGTGGTTTTGTATTTTTGTTTTGTTTTTGTTTTGATTTTTTAAATAAAAATAGAAGGGAAAGATAGTTAACTAAGTATAGGAGGAAGTATACTGTAAAATACATAGGTTGCATAAAATCATTTCCTTCATAAGACATCACATAATAACCAGGGAGTTCTCCAAAAACCACAATTATTTCTCACTGATGCGATGTTAACCGCATTAAACAATAGGTACACTCTGTGTTCCTCATTACAAAGTAACACGATCTCTATACTTCAGTCTTACTGGCGGAGCGGCGGAGTGTTACTATTTACAGTGGGGCGTTTTGATCGATTTCAAAGATTTGAGTGTAATTTTTTACTTCAAAGTTATTTTTAAATAGCTTTTTTAATCTTTTGATTAAGCTTTTGTTTCGATTACAAATATCGTGTATAAAAGCTTAAACTACTTGTTTTATTTTAGTTTTAAACTTTAATTTCTATTTTAAATAAAACGTTGTATTGGATTACAATTTTACTGAAAATGTGCTATTCTAGGTACTAGGTTTTGTAGTCGCGTAAATTAATAACTGATTTTCGTATTTAGGCGAGTTACTTTGGCTATATATTTGGTATACATATAACGGATACAAAATCTGGTTTCTATTTTGTTGGATTTCTGTCCCACTGTACTTTATTGTAATTACTACATTTTTAGGTATATGTTTGTATGTATGTATATAATTCGCATAATGAGTTGTTGGCAATGTAATACACTTTGGTAAACCCACTTAACTAATTTCTCTCTTCATATAATAATTACTTACACAAAAGACCTTGCAATTGTTGCCAACTCATTTTAATTTAGATTATTTTATTTTTTAATTAATTCGAATAAAAAAATTAACTTTTAACGTTTCTAAATTAATCCCCTACTTATATTTTTGTTTGTGTTTCGAAAATATCAGTTTTCCCCTAAAACTTATTTCCATTTCATCATTTTTAAAGTCGCAATATCTTGGAACTGATTCCTCGTTCGAATAATGTGAATGTGATATTATTCTTTGTACTAAGTACGAGTCTAGGTCTTCATCGAGCTAAAGCCTAAAAGAATGAAGGGATTAGCTTAAAAAATTAATTTGGTTTGTTCAATTTTTTTTTATGGAATGGCTCTCCCAACTTTGATTAAATTTTGTACACGAAATGTATTTAGCAAATCCAATAATAACACATTGTTGGTTTTTGCCTTTGCTTAGCGGAAATAAGATTTTAACGTGTTATACATATGTATCTCGTTGATGGCCAAATTGATTTTGTTATAATTTAGCTGTCCTATGTATTTTATTGATTTTGTCTAAGTCTTAGTTTATCAGTCCCTCTCTCTAGCTACATATAGGTGAACTAACTTTCTTGGATGAAAAAGATAAGACAAAAGATTTTAATGTTACCCTTGTAGCTAATCACAACAGTTGGCAACAGTTTTTAATTTTTCGAACAAAATTCACCATATTCCAAGGAAATACCTTCAAAACTGCAACACTTCCTTAATTCCTATAGCCATCGGCATTTTCGAATGCGCTCCAGAATTGTGCAAATATAATCCACAGAATGGGTGATTTTTTTTTTCGCAACTATACAGAGCTTCTATTTGGTGCAGCTTGATTTCCTTCCACATAAACTTATAATGATGGTTAGGTACTGTATTTCCCTCGATACTGGGTATACCATATGAGAACGACACAACGACGACGAAGGCTCTACTCTAACGTTGAAGTCATATACAAATCCAAATGCACTTATGCAATATTTTTCCCCTGCCTGCAGGTCCAAGTTGTTGTTTTTTTTTTTTTTTTAATTCACTCTGTCGATATCCGATTCATCGCTTCCGATATTCGCTGAAATTCAATAACATTGACTTTCCGTTGCAGACTGTGCAGGAGCCTCCCTTATCGAATGCATATGATATATGTATATATACTCACACAAGCTATAGAAACAAAAACAAAAAAATTGCAACTCTCTTTCAAATCTTTCCATCGATACCATGATATTGCGTGTTCATTTCCTGTGTTGGTAGCGCTATCGCTCAAATCATCCAACCATTCTAAAACCTCAAAAAAATATTCGGAACTAAAAATTCGTATCTCAGATAAAGAATAAAGTTTTTTTTATGTTAACCTATGCAGCACAGGATGGAATGCGACAGACGCATTCATTTTTTTTTTAATTGGAATGAAACTGGAATGATTTAAATCAGAAAGGGTTTTTTCCGTACTGTATCGCAATGAGAATATTAGTTTACATAGTTTTAAATAATGTGCCGGTTAAATGGCGCCCTACATGAGTCCATACACTGCAGAAGCCTTTGAAGTTTTCGTTTACTCTTGCCAGCATTGCGACCGGAATTTGGGCGATTTAAAGCCTGATGTAAGCCAGAAGGCCAGAAGACAGTGACAGTCAGTGACGAAAATCTCGGAATAAAAGTTAAAACTATAATTTCATGAAAATTGCAGTCAGTACACATTTCCAGTTAATTTCAATTGTCTGCATTAAAAAACTGATGGTAGTTTTTACATTTCTAAAAACGTCCTTAAGGAGATAAACCTCACCACAATCGTCCATATTTGTCCATTCAAACTACCTAAAAAAGTATTTTTTTTATTTTATTTTTTTTTTTTTTTTCAATTCTCTAATTTTTTTTATGTGTAAACATCTATGCTGGGGATAGGCTTAACTAAAAACGTTGGAATTTCTTGTAACACATTACGTTGTGCGTAGTAACCCTTACGTTACGCTTATATACATATGTATTGTATATATTGGATACATTCAATATGGGGTATGTTCCTTCGTACCTCAAACTAAATCGAAAGGTCGAGTTGAGTTTGGTTTGAAATTCGGTTGACAGATCGAATTCGCCGTGTTCTCTAATGTAAAACCAGCACCTTAATATTTAATATTAATTTACTTGACTGCTTTTGGACGAGAGCGATTTTTAAGATTCATTTCTATTTTTGATGTGTAAACATTTATGCCGGGGGTAGTGTAAACTTCCAAAAACGTGTGCCTTACGTGTAAAACGTACGATATGTAAACCAAAATCTGGCACTCGGGCGAACGTTTATGCTTACACATCTTAACCGTGAGTCCCGGCAATTTTGTTTTGTTTTATTTTATTTTATTTTTTTTTTTTTATTTTTGTAAATTTTTATTTTTTTAAATTTTTTTTTCTGTTGGTCACATTATTTCATTTAGATGAACCTATCAACCTATGTGGAAAAAATATCATGTAAATTATAAAGTTGAAAAAAAAAATTGATTCTTTATCAAACATTTTTGTATTTTAAATGAGTTCTATACGTTAAGTTTTAAAAGGTTATAAACCGCAAGAAACCGTTTAAAGAAGACCTTTAGATAACATAATAATGCGGGTCAATTAAAAAAATCTGTCTTAAGTATTAATAAATATACTTTTCTTTATATTTATGATAAAATATGCTTCTAAACTATCATAAGCCATATTCTCATTCTCAGATAGTGACCTAATTCTTTTATTCTTAAATTTTCAAACAAACAATCAAACGTAAATTGGTATGAATGTATATCTTAAAGACCCTCTTTTCAAAAAAAAAAAAAATATTAATTCTTTTCTTTTTTATTTTCCATCAACAAAACTAAGCCAGTCGTAACAAATTTTCCAACCAGCATACAGCAAGTTTAAAATTATAGAAGGAAAACTTTATAGTCTAGATGCTGCAATAAATTTGAACACGTCATGATGTACTCTTTGTTTCGTAAGTTAATAGCCAAAACATAAGGTTTTAGTTCACTAATTAAATGGTTGCATATACAACACAATGAAGGCTCTCCCACCGATGATGATGATGATGATAATGGTATAGTAGTGATGTGATGATGTAATTCAAAGTGAAATTTTAGTCCCACAAAAATTAAATGGTTAAAAAAGTGAAAGCCAATAGAAAAATAGAAATAAAAAGCAATTATTCCGAATAAAAACATATTCTTAATAATATGGTTAAAGATCAAGTAAAGTAAGTGCTTTTATTGCAACATTAGTTAAACTATTATTCAAGTGAAAGCGATTTAATTTGCTTCTTTAGTTGTGATATGTTTTTCTTTTGATACAAAAATTATTTCGGTCCCGCCATTGAGTGAGAGTGTATTATATTATTCATTTGGAATATTCAGAGCAATTTACGTTTGTCTATTCACCAGAATATTCCGAAAAAAACTGCTGTTGCTTTTTTTATTCATTCTAGATTATTGTGAATGCATCCTTTTTATTCCATGTAAAAAGTGGAATGGGCGCGTTCAGTGTAATTGACGTTGCCATTCTCTTTTTTGACAGATTCAGATTCATTTTAACCTATTTAGAGCCGCAAAAGAACCCGCATAAAAGTCTCACGCCATAAGTGCTTTGCATTTAATATAAAATTTCATTCATTTTCCATTTCTGGAGAACATACTAACGCAAAATAAAAATATAGGTACTATGTTTATTCAATTGTTTTGACGTATCGCCGAACAATTGATTGTTATTCTTTTTTTTTTTTTTTGATAATTTATTCCATTCTAGATATTTTGAGTAACCATTTTTTATTTTCCATGTATTCTATTTCTTATCCGAAATAAATAAGGAAAGGCACTTTATATGTAGAGTGTCTTTAGGTACATTCATTTCATATATCAAGAGTGTAACAAACGAACAGTGCTGGACCAAGAACGTTTCCTTGTGGAATACCAGAATTAATATTTTTAAACGTTGAATATTTTTTTCTTTTGTTTAGTAAATCAGAATAGTCTTTATAGCTAGGTAGAATTTAAAAAATGTCGAAAAATGCACATAAACATAATTGGATATCCTTCCCAAGAAAAAGTTTGTTTGAAAATTTTTAAGCTTAACGCCTGGTTAAGACAGAAAAAAAACCAAAAGAATGACAATCAATTTTTCCATAATGTGTCAAAACAATTAAAAGAACATATTATTTTTATTTCAACTTTCAACCAATTTTTTTTCGAAATTATATTGGAAATAAGGTGAAAACAACAAGAACATGTAAATTTAACAAAACTAACAGCTTTTGAAAGAAAAATTGATATAAAGAAAGGTGAAAGAAAAAAACTGCAGTTTTAATCAAAAAATTATTTTCTTAATCATAAGTTTTTTAGACATCGTAACGTGTTCGTGTGACACATTACGTTTCACATGTTGCATTATGTATATTGCGAGCGCTAACTATCAAAAATTCTATAATCTTTAAATCGGGATCGGAAGATCGAAATGGGTTAAGGACTATTCACATGAGAGCGACCAACGACCAACGAATGAACGAACATTCGTTAATTTTGACATTTCGTTCACATAGCATTTTTTTATTCGTCGTAAGTGACGTTTAAATTTTTGTTTCAGACATTCGTAGGCGAACAATTCATTCGTTGCAGTGTGGATGGTATGTGGAACGCGAATAGAGTGACAGTTCGTAACAATCAGATTGCAATTCGTGAGCCCAATTTGTTTTCTCAAAAATCTATTATTTTAGTAATTAAAATCATATTTTAGTATGTTAACATTAATTTAAATAAGATTCTTACCATTTTGTCTAGTTTGTGTGAAGAATTTAAAGTTATTAAATGTTTGAAATCCCATTTGTTCTTTTATTCGTCGGTCATTGGTCGCTTTCATGTTAATAGTCCTTTAGAGTTAGAATTCGGCTGACAGTTCGATTGTGATTCGTTCTGTGATTTTAAACCAGCCCCTAATCTACTCCATTCGTCCCCTATATGTCCAACCATTGAGTATAGAATTTAATTTAAGGTTGCCTAAGGTGTCAATGGATTAAAATCTCGATTTTAGTAGTTTTCGTTGATAGTTAGAACAAAACATTAAATAAATGTCAAATTATAGTTCGTCAAAGTGTCAAATTTCATTGGAGGTTTGTTCAATAACAATAATCTGAAAACTAAGATATGAACTTTTGTCTACATTTACATATACATTATATAGAATCGAATGACCGAAATTATAGTTGGTTGAAAGTTTAAACTAAATATTATAATTCCTCACCAATCTGTCAAACCACTAAGTGCCAAATAGTATTAAAGTTTGGCTACGGTGTCAGTGGATTGATTATAACCTCGATTTTATTGCTTTCCACTTACAGTTTGAATTTAATATTCTATTTTAATGTCAAAACATAGTTTGTCTATTATCTATCAAATAAAAAAAGTATACAATTTCATTGGAAGATACTTATGTTGACAATGTATTAAAATGTTTAATTTTTAACTCCCATTTCAGTTCTTTCCTTTTAACTGCAAGAACTAGATACCAAACTTTATTTGAAGCTCGAATCATGTTTCGGAGTGTTTCGGCTTTGAAATTAATTAATTTTTTTTTTTTTAATTTTTAATTTATTTAAATATTAACCAATAACCATTCGAGCGACGTCTGTGAAGTTGGCATAACACTTTTCACCTAGCCTAACGGGACCTTAACAGGAATTTGCAATTTTTTTTGCATTTCTATTCCGGATTTTGCAGTTCACCAAATAATGGGTGTAACCCCCTGTACTGCTAACTTCACTGTGAAGTCATCAATTTTAAGTCATCAATTAGAAAAAAAATTAGAAAAGTGTTATGCCAACTTCACAGACGTATTCGAGCGATCGATGAGACCAAGTAATTGTGGCCAAGTTCTGCACTTTTTTCAAATGTCTTGATAACTTTCAATCATAAAAGAAACGGAAGTATGTTTGTATACGTGTCATTAACATTCTTTTCAATCAAATTCGAAAATAAATTTAACTTTTAATTTCATGGCAGACTAGACCTATGTATAATTCGCAACTAATCTATAAAATTATGCACAAAAAAATTAAATTATTGATTTTCTATTTTAACTGTGGTTTCGTTATCTAAAGCTCATTATTCACTTTTTTTCTTCTTTTTTTTTTCTTTGTTGCCTAAATTAGTCTTTGAAGAATTTACACTGACCGCATATTTGATTAGATAGTAGATTTATAAAGAGACAAAGAGACGGGGTTAATTCACACGCACCATTTGCGTTTTCTTTTATCTAAGAGATATTTTGTTTATCATTTTGAGTAAAAAAAAATAAAATAAAAGTGGGATACCTTTCCCTGATTTAACACTCTATTCAACCTTAAGCAAAAAAAAAACTTCAATAACCTTGACTATGCAACAACATCATGAATAAAAATAGAGAAAGTGTTTTTTTCAAATAATTTTTTATATATGTAGGTATTCAAATTTGAATATTTTTATAAGTTCAATGGCCGACGACGACGTAAGTGTTGAGTTTGCACAAATTTTCTTCCCTCATTTGGTATTTTTTTTTTTTTCCTTTTTTTTAAATGAAAATCTCCCCCGACTTAAATGGGTGCAGTTTATATAATAATTATGGAGTATTAACATCGTCGTTGGTCGTTGAGTACACAGCCTCGTGTGCTTCCATTATGTAGGCACATTATATAGTTTTATTTTGTTTCCACGTTATTTGATAAATTTAAATCCATAAACGGATGGAAAATTTTAAACTATAATAATATAATATAATATAATATAATATAATAAGGATTTCGATAAATACAGTGGTTTTAAATTTAATGAATCAACATATATATAATATCCCGATAGAATTACTTGGGCTATTAATTAATTGCAATAAATGCTTGGCAAAGCGATTTTATATTTGTTGCCTAGGGAATCTACTTATAATTCCATTTTGAATATCAGTTTATTTTTAATGATTTTGATATCATTCAAATCTATTGCTTTGAAAGAATTAATAGAAATTATTTATATTTGTAATAACTTGGATTTTTAAAGGGTTAACAAATAACCCCCAAAGCTCTCTTCTATTAAAAACCAAATTCCATTGATGGGTCTATCCGCTTCTGTTAAAGCCATCTCCATAATTAGACGGGTTCCATTATGTGTAGGTGTTGAGAAAATATACCATCTGCCTCTCACGAGGAAGTGACAAATTCTTTATGAGTATCTCTTGTGATGATAAAGTGCCTCTTATCTTAGTTGTTCTGATTCGGCAGAAATATTGTGGTTCCGGCACATTCCAGCCAACTTACAACACCCAAATAAGAATGGTTGAGAGTGTTCATAAGTCACTCGTGGCACTGGTTATCCACGAGCTGGCGAGTCATTAATTTATGTATTTCATTTATTATTGTAGGTTTTAGGACTTGGTATTAAATTTATCTATTCCCACGAAATGAATCCCTATATAACCCTCCTCTCACCTCGGTCCTTATGGCTTAATCTCTAACTGGTTATATAGATTACTTCTATTTAAACAAAAATTACCTTCAAAATTTTTTTATCTCTCAATATTTTCAATATAGATACCTTTTCGACTACCTATCTTCTTATTGGAAGGTAGGATATCATATTTAAATTTTTCTTATTTAAATCCCACTAAATCTCCCAATAGACCAGACCCAAATGCTTCAAAATAAACCCTGACGGCTTAAATAAACTTTTAACATTTTCGATTCAATACCCTTGAAAAAATATTCGCCTTTACCTCAACAAAAAAAAAAAGGACGAAAATAATAAAAAAAAAAAAATACTTTTATATTAAAAAATAACTCTTCATTCCAAAAGTTAAGGATGTGTCGCCAGTATTCTGTAACCACTGTCGCCTCTGAGTTATCTTTCGCAGACATGTTAAATTTGTGGACGTGAATTACTTAGAAAAATTCTCAATCTGTCGTCATCACACATAACAATATGTAGGTATTTACTTATACATAGATACCCACACAGCGAATAAAAGGAGTCGAAGAATAAAAAAAAAAAAAAAAACGAAAATATAACCTTAAGGACATGATTCTGTGTGAGAATGTCGCAAAATAAAAATTTGGTAGGTTGTCCTTTTAGCAATTTGCAAACAAAAAAATATTTGGCTGCCAAAACAAATACATAAAAACCTACAAACTTGAATACATTTTTACAAAAATCAACATAACAAAAAAAATCGTAAGTAAAAGAGAAAATGATGGAGAATGTGGATGGATGTGCCAAGTAATTTTATGGACAACTTCTGAAGAAGATGAAGAAAAAATGAGGATGAGGGTGGTGATTGTAAATAGTTATGTGTGCTGGGTGGGGTAGTGTTTTCTTCGTCTGATAGGTTTTCTTTTGCTTTTTCACTTCCTTTGTTCGTGTCAATCGATTTTTCTCAATTTCACTCAATTTATGTGTATGTACCTTCAAATAGGAAGGATAACATTACTTGTTATTAAAACATGGTAAAGGCCAACAAAGCAATACACACAACTGGGTTGTATGTTCTTACTCTTGAGTACCGATATAGCTATTTTATGTAGGTACTTGTTTGTTTTTTTGAAATGATCCAGATTTAGAGACTCGTGATTTCCAAAACGTATCAGAGGCGTATATTTGATGCAATGTCATGTCATGAGTACCGAAAGTCAAAAGAAAAAAATGCCTTTCTAAAAGCATCCCAAACGTCAGCGATGCGCGTTATTTGAGCAGCAAATGTATTCAATTTTGGTTGGATGCTTTCATAGTTTCATATGACAATTTGACGTTTGAACTGAAATTGAATAAAAAATCTATTGTTATTGTTTTTATTTTTTTTTTCGTGGTTTGTTATTTTATTATTAAATATTATTATTATTGTCTTTTTTGGTATAATTAGTGTTTATTTCATTTAAAATTGGAGAATCCAGATCATGAGCTGCAAATGCTGCCCCTGAATTGCAGATTGGAAGTAGAAAAGTATTTATCAGCAAACTCAGGAAACCAAACTATCAGTGGCAGGAGTTAAAATTCTAAACGAGGAAATAAGAGACTTTTTGATCGTTTTCTTTAATTCCCAATCTCCATTAATCGTAGACTGTTCACTCCTCTCACTTCTTGCATTTCTCACCTAAAAAATGACAGTTGCTGCAAACTCAGTTTCCTCCTGTGAAAGAGGACAAACCAAAAGGTGCAAAGTAAAATGTATTCAAAGCATCCGGGATGCGTTCCAGGTGCGCTTGAATAGTGTTTTTGAAACTCAGCCATACTTTTAATAGGCGCGTTCAGAAATATAATATGGGTAAAGGTATGTGATTATAATTAAGGGTAAGATCGCACTCGACGAAACTGAATTCCATAAAAGAATAGACGAGGAACATACATAAAGTTTTTCGAGTTTGGATCACTTGTTAAATGGCGACATTCTGAATGTGTGTGTAAATATGGGAAGTCGATGTTCTCATATTCGATTGGAATCAAAACGGAATAGAACAGTTCGAAAATCCAATCGAAAACGACATAAATAAAACCCCGAACTTTTCTTTTTAGACGAAACCAATACTTGCCTTGCTCTATACTTATAAATTTAGTAATAAAAAGAAGAGGATGAACCAACGAAATACCGGAGAGAGCGAAAAAAAAAAGAAAAGAAAACGTTTTCGTTGTGACAAACTGTTTTTAGGGTGGCAGCAGCAATATAGTGGGTGTACATTATTAGTAAAGCAAACTACTCTAAGTACAGTGGCACTCTCATATATATAGCCTGTCGCAAGACCTCAACCTGGGAGCAATCTGTTTTGCGCCGTTTCTATACCAAAACCACAGAGTAACTATTCCATCGAAGCATAACCAGAAAACCATCCCAACTGTAGTATTACTACTACTATACTTCTTCTCTATTTCCTCACACCAATGCACAATTAAACTATTTGAAGGCGAAGAACTGAGAATATATGTTTCCTATGGATATACATACATACATAATATATATGAGAATATGTATAGAATGGTAAAATACCGACAAGGCATAGTATATGAATTTATAGAACCAACGAAGTAACCAAGCGTGAGGATATTTCAAGGAAAAAAGCAAGAGAAGGATCACTCTAATATTTTCTAGAATGCAGTAAATTCACCCTCGAATGACGTTGAGCATCCGTTCGATGGTTTTGTGAACAGTATTGCCAATACCATAAATACATATATATATTTTTAAACAAGGATAATAGTCTAAGAGGTAGTGTTTATTTAATTTTCTTAAGGAACAACTATTTTATCAAGATTTTACAAAATCTGAGGTCAGGTGACATAGTGTTCCAACTAAAACCGTCTGGAACTTAATTAAATAATCGACTTAACTACCTTAAGGACCTAATTAACTGAACCGATGTGGAGGATTGTTGTTTTTCTTTTTTATGGCCATTAAAATTTCTAGAAAAAGAAAAAAGGTCAGCAACAGATTTACTTCCGTCCGTCACTAGGATGAAACTTTGGTTAAAAAATTATTCATGGCAATGAAATGCAAAAAAAAAAAACAGTACCTCTTTAATACACGAAGTCCTAAGCCTCTAAATTGGAGTGTAACACCGGCTTTTTTGTATTCGATGGTAATACATTTTTTTTGTGGCAAGAGTTTCATTCTCGTGACGTAAGTGAGCCCAGACTATATTGACATTATTTACGGGTTGCGAAGAATTGACAAATTTTCCAAGAGTATCTCTTGTTACTAAAAAGTGCTGCTCATCTTAGTCGTTGGGATTCGGCTGAAAATTGTAGGTCCCCTCTACTGGTGTCAATATTATGCACACAGGCACGAGCGTTTTCCAATTTATTTTATCTTTAGTTATACTAGACTTAAAAATTTTGAATTGTCTTCAGGCGTGGTTAATATTAAAGTCTTAAATAAATCAAGTGTCATAACTCCATAAACGTCTTGGGCTTACACACTCAAGGAAAAAAGAATAGTAAAATTAAACACAAATTAACCAGTTTTCACGCCGTTTTGTCACTTTTTAGCACGGTTGATCATGTTAAATATTTGACAAAATACAAGATTTTAACGTCATGTTTAATCTACACCAGTTAATTGAAAAATCTACTTGACAGCTATTCAGATTAACGTCTTTTTAAATAAGTAATCTTGTTAAAGTAACATAAAATCACGATAAATGAACACAGTTTATTGTTAAACTGATAACAGTTGTCTGTCTAATATACAATAATTCATTGACTAACCCAGTAGCCTTATTACGGTTGCACTAGAACCAGTTTGAATTAATGCTCTAATGCTTACACAGGGAGACACTGTGTAATGCCCCCTTATCAAATTAAGAACAAGTTATTAATTGAAATTTGTAAATGTTACATGTTACATGTAAATGTTAAATGTTATGTAAAGTAACTCCAACTTGGTATCAACACTGCGGCCATTTAAATTTTCTTTGTTACCGAAATTTTATGTTAGAATAACATGACAACATGTTCTTAAAAATAATGTGTCATTTTAATTTAACTTTTTAATATAATGTTTTTGAAATCGTAGAAGTTTCCGAGATTTCTGTACAACTTAAAATTTCTGGCAAATTTTCCTTTCGTGAATAATTGATGTTAGAAAGAGTTTGCAGCAAAAATCTCTCCATGTAAATCGTGACCTTCGATTTATTTTGACTTTCACAAAAAAAAAAAAAAAAAAAAAACTCCATTGGCAATACTTTTTCTTGTTTGCCTATTGTGGACTGTAGTTGAAGATACACATTCCAAAATGGAACGTGCATTGAATATGCCTGTTTCCCAATTCAACACCACCAGCAAACCCCTCAACTCCTTCCGCATTATTATTGCACATAGACACTTACTCTACTTGCGCTGCTGGGCTCTTTCAATTTGTGTTTCACGTACTTGTTCTTTTTGTTTATTCTCTCTGCCATTGCATTGTGGTGTTTCATTGTTTTTTTTTAGTTTGTTTGTTATTCTGTTCCCTTTCCACAACATATACAATATACATATAGGACATAGATATATGGACGAGGACGACGACGACGACTATTTTGTTGTAGTTGACCTTATTGTTCCGTTCTACGAAGGCCAAAGTTTTACGTTCAGCCATATTATAACAGGGCAGAGTGGGGGTAGAAATACACCATTCAACCATAGAAATGGGCAGAAACAATACGAAAAAAAAACAACAATAACTTTAGTTCCTATGAATCGTCCTGTTTCTACATTCAGCATCCAACCGATCCTATATAGTTATTTTTGTTGATGTTTTTTTCTACATTTGGCTTTTGCTGGAAACAAGATTGTGCTTAATCTGTTTTTGTTTATGATCTGCCACAAGAGATGTGCTCATCGTCTAAACGTACCGTACCGGTACAATGTAGGTATGCATATTGCATATATGTACATACATATGTATGTGTTCGCATGGCATCAGCTCGGCCTCTCTTGATGGCTTTTTGTTTGTATCTGTATACGTCTGTAGGGGGTTGAAAAAGGATGCAATTAGATAAAAGTTAGGAAAAAAAAGTTTAAAAATATGTGTCAGATTTTGTAAATATGCATGAATATGCACTCAGTTATCTGCAATCATCAGCTGGTGTTGTTTTCTGCATATGTGACTTAAAAAGTCGTTGATTATTATTATTATTTAGAAAAGTCTAACTTTTCGACAGGAAGATTGCAAACTAAAATTTGTGTATAAAAATTGTATGTCCATTAAGGCGTTGAAAATAAATTATAAAAAACTTTATTTTTTAATTGACAAAATGAGGAAGGACGATAATGCTGCATAAAGTTAAATTGTATATTCCACATAAGATAATATAGAAAAATGAGGGAACGACAGAAAGAAAGAAAGAATTTTCCTTGCAAAGGTACAAAAAAATAGGTATTGTCATCTTTCCAAAAACTACCATATCGACACCAGTGGTACAGTAGTGGATTTTAATATTAGGTAGGTTCGATTTTCCAACCTCCACGAATGTATTAAAGATTATTTTATTGCCTTCAACTTTTGTCTCATAACAACTTTCTCGCTGAAGTGAGTAGTTTCGGAGTTGTCAGGATGGCGGCGCGGCGTCCAGAAAACCTGGACTTAAGTTTTTCTTATACTCAATAGCTCAATACCAATCACCTTTCCAGTGTTTCGTCCAATAAAACGTTTAATTTTTTTTATAATAATACGTACTTCTCTCTTTCTAGGGACGCAGCCAGTAATAAACTAAAACAAAACAAAAGTTAGTTGAAGCAGTTGACGGAATCTTGAAAAACGCGTGTCCTTCTTTATGTTCAAGAGAGCTTAAAAATAATATTTTGTGTCCCTACATGTCATGCTTTGTGTTCAAGTGACCTCAAAAACTAAATTTTACATTTTAAAAAAGACATTAAAAAAGGAAACAAAATTTAAATATTAAAAAAGTCGTTGTGCCAGTATAACTCGATTTTCGAAAAGAGATCTAAGTTACAAAATTTCAACTTTCTAAAAAATTTAAATAAAGAAAAAATATAAGAAACTTTGGCATGGTAGTGAAGGATTTTCTTAATCATACTTCATACTAAAAGTATGTATGTATGTTAAAATGAGCTTAACAACACATTTTCAGATTTCTTACCGACGTCAAATAAAGAGAAAATTCCAATATAAGATTTTGGCCGTGTGCAAAACATTACACATGTCTTGCCTTGGGCTTAAGATAACTTGTTTAGTAATTGTTTACTTTCTAAGAACGTTGTACGATTAAAACTGACATATGTACATATAAGAAAAGTGTGGATGGTGCTCATGGTCGGATTTTGTTCAAAATACTTCTAAAACCTTCCTCCCACCTTTAAGATCAAACACTGAAAATTTCATACAAATTCATCAAGTTACTTCCGAAATTATAGAGTACAAAATGAAACACTCTTAAGACATATTCCTCTGAAAGTGACAAAATACTCACGAATACTATACTATCTATTTTTAGTGGATTGCACAGATGTACCTTCGCTAATAAACATTAAACCTCTCGAACATGGGACCATGTGTGTAGATGGTTATCATGTAATGAGTACTTAACCAGTTCTAAAAAAAAAAATACCCAGCGATATAATTTCACTTTCTTAAAAACGACGTAAGTGCCTGTAAAACATGGCTCCAAATTTCGATGACAATTAAAATAAGGTCAAAAAAACAATCCACCTAATTTCCATTCGAAACGTAAACAACTGCCAAATTTAAAATATTGAAAAATCCCTTTCATTAAAAATACAGCCTTTCTAATTTACCTCTGATACTCGTTTTGTTTTGTTGTGTTTTTTTTTTATATATATATTGAAAAGCTTAATTTTCCAGCTTGAATAGGGCACAAAAAACATTTGTCTCTGCCCCTTCTCTCTTATTATACTCAATACTCATACATATACTATAGCTTTTTACAATTTTTTGTGTCACTTTTTTTCAATTTGTTTTGCATTGTGTAATTGGTTTTTCATGTACAAAGTTGTTGTGCCAAACAAATAAGGATGCTCCTTTCAGGTTGTTGCTATTTATTCAGTAGCTTGAGTTTTGGAATTTTTTTTTTTTCTTCATATCCGGAAATGTAGGTTAATCAATAATAATAAGCTAAAAAGGAATTGAGAACAAGATGGCCATGAAAAAAAAAAAAAATAGAAACAAAATTTAAGCATAATAGAGATATGTATGTATATATGTATAGGGTGGGGGTAGTTGGTAGTGGATGAAAATGCAAAGAAGAAGACTTAAATTAATTTTCTTTTGTCTCTTTAGAGGGCTTATATTTCAATAAACAGAGACAGCTGTTTCAATGAGTTTAAGTAGGTAGGTAGGTAGGAAAGGTAAGGTAAGTCAGAAAAGAAAGTTTGCTTTGAATAAGAACCTTATGATGTTTTTATCATGCAAAGACAAAAATTAAATTGTATCTCATTATAAATGTTGAAGAAAGACGACAAAGAAGGCCTTAAAATTGATTTGAATTTTTTGTTCGCATGGAAATAAACATTTGATGTAGACTATCCATTTTCATAAATGTCAAATTGAATGGCTGCCTCTGGACTTTTAAGAACCAATTTGGGTAATTTTTTATTAATTTTTCATATCTCATTTGTTCACTACTTACATTATCATTCATGTTTATACTTTGTAATTGAAAACAAGTTGATTTAAAATTTCTTAAATCTCTCATAATCGCTAGTATTTAAAATAGTTATGAATGAATAAAATAAAATAAAAAGAACAGGAACTAATTGCCTACCCTGTGGTATGCCGGAATTAAATTTTAATTTATTTGATTTGCAATCGTATTGTTGAAACCACTTACCTTTCACATCAATATCTATACATTTGTCTGTAAAATTGTCGGTTGTCACGTATATGTTTAATCAAAATTCATGTTATAAAGGCTGTCCCAAAATTCACGTAAGGAGAAGGGCATTAGTTCCTGTTTTAATTGAATTTTATACTGGTACAAGCCTCGATAGAAAATGTTGAAAAGAGAGCCGCATACATCATATCATATTTTATTGACAGCTCTCTTCGCTAAACATAAATTTGACAGAAACTCAGAATTATATTTTCGCTGCACGAAATGTATCGATTTACGCTCCAACAACGTTGTCAAATGTCAGCCTTTTTTTGGGAGTCATTAAATGCTTATTATTTTTTACTACCTTGCAATAGTTTGCTCATTACGACCAAATTCCGTTATACAGTTCGTTTAATTGTAATTTATGGAAGAATTGAAAGAATAAATCAATCATCATCGTATGTATATATTATTTCTATTATTATTTCTTTTCCGACTCATACTAAAACGATTTCGAAAAATGAGGTGTCAAACGAAACGGAATTACCTACTGATTGGAAAATTTAATTTTTTAAATTTTAATACATAATTTGTTTAAAAACTTAATTTTGTTTGTTAAATATTATTGCAATAAAGATGAACTCTAAAATGAACACTTCCACTTTCCAATTGGCATTTTGACATTAGGTCGTTTTAATTTATTTCAAATTATTTTAAAATGAACGGACCTATCATTTTAAGATAATTTGTGCGTCTTTTATTTGTATGTAATTGCGAGAATTCTTGCACGAGTAGGCTAGTTTATTTTTAATTTTTATCTGTCAAAAAAAACAGATTTGACCTTTTTCGTATTCCATTGGGCAAAGAATTGATTTATTTTTTGATTCAAAATTAATTTGGCAGATTTATTGTTCCTCGTAAAAACACCAACATAATTTTCAGCTGTCAGTTTGCAAAAGGGTATCTATTTTTTTTTTGATTTTTTTAATTTATTTCGGTTGTAAAAATTGTACTCAAAATATGAAGAAAATAATCGATAACATGTAGTAGATTTTTGTTTTCTTGTGCTAATGTAAAAAATATCTTGCCGTTTGCATTTACTTTGCATTTGTTTTGCTTTGCAAATTTGCGTTTAGGAATTTGGCCAAAGTTTTCTTTTATGTAACTAAGGCCTTGGTTGTCTGTTGCATTATAATATCTCAGCGATTTAATTAGACCATCCCAACTGGGGTATATATTTTTCAATATCTATATACCTAATTGGATAAAGGATACATCAGTCTTTAGTTTTTCACCATCTAACTTCTGAATGTAAAAATAAAGAAAAATATATTTTTCTGCATGTTCAGAAATGCAAACGACCAATTTTTACTTTGAATATTTGTTCCTGTATTTTCAAAAGAAAAAAAAATTAATACACTGCACAATTTCAAGGAGCATCCAAAGGATAACAAAAACAAACTTCAAAAGCAGACCATATTCTAATGTTATTTTTGTCGTTGCAAAATTCTTTGTAAACTTACTGAAGCTTCCTTGTAGTTTTTTTTTTTATATACCTACTTTAGTATGAGCTGCTTCCTGTGGGACAGACACAGGACACACACCATTAGTATGACGACGACAAGCACCGTTTGTCCGTTTTTTTTTCTTCTGGTTGCTGCTACTCTCCGCATGGCATCTTAAAAAGGGTGAAGTGCAGCGGGCGGTGATGGTGGTAAGGATATATATAACAACAGCAGTTCCAAAACGACCACTTTGATGGCATATGGCCGAAAGTACTTAAAAAATAAGAGGATGGTGTCCTTCTGCGGAGGAATATATAAAATCTCTCTCTTTTTCTATTCGTCCAGCAGAATCAGCAACGCTAAGCCAGATGGTTGGAATGCCCACGTGAAATGAGAGGTTGCACTTTATGCATACACATTGTCGTTACGGAAAAGGACTTCATTAGGAATGAAAGTAACGTTCGCTTAAAATGAAATGAAGTTTTTTTTTTCTTACTTTTCTCGCATTCTCCGTTTTGTTGTTGTGATGCTTGAGGGAGTTATAAAAGAGGTACTCGTATACATACTCGTTTATACTGCCAAAAGAGATTTAAAGGATTCCAAGGGAATTCCCACAACCTTTGCAGTAAAATTTATATGAATGTTTGTAATTTGAGATGAAATATGCGAATATGTGGTACTGGGAGTAATCACGTCGGATTGACCTAATTTTTGTCATTTTTTATTATATTTTTTTTTTTTCATTTCCTTGTATTCCCGGCTTACTCTGGGTTTTATATATCTCCTCTGGTTGAATGCTGGGATAGCCATAATAATATCCTGATTCGAGCAATTTTATACTTGGACTGAGGTTTTATTTTGTTTGCAAAAACCTAGCCAGCCCTATATATCCATAATATGGCTTTGAATGTTTGAAACGAGGAGAGAAGCTATGTATCTATGTACCTATATGTGGATATAGAAATGGAGATAGACCCACTATGATGATGGTTATGGTCTACAGAAAGGATGCAAAAATGTTGCAGTAGTTGGTAGGTACTTTTGTTTGCACTTGGAATTCCCACAAATTAGGTCGATAGAGGAGGAAATATTGTGTAAGTTTTGCAGCTAGGTAAGGTAATATAGGTATAGGTATATGTAGACAGGAGTTTGGCACGGTTTGCAGGATTTTTTTATTTTTTTTTTTTTTTTTAATTCGAGGTAATCAAAGCAGTACGGAAGGGTAAAGTTTTATGCACTGCCATGGAAATTCTTCTTCTAACCGACAAAGAGGAAATAAAATTCTTTTTAACTTGTTTTTTTTTTTTGAGTATTTATTTTTCTTTTAGAATTTTTCTATCTTCCTTCAAATAATGGAGGAAAGATAAATATTTTTTGATTGTTGCAAAAGGATAGTTTTTTTTCTTTGCATAAAGTTTGATTTTTGTTTTATTTATTTTTTTTTTCGAAGAAGGAACTTTGCTCACCATCAGTACCTTGAAGGTATTTATATAAAGTAAATATAGCTAGGTTCAAAATAAGAAGTATCTACCTACTGCGCCATTTCCTTTTGACAGGATTAGTAAAAACCTGACAGAGTAATGATAAGACTAGATTTCAAACCACAGCACAGCCTGAACTCATCAAAATTAACTGAATGTAGGAAAACAATAATGAAATAATTAAAAAAAAAAAACTTTTTCTAGCGCATTCCTGACGAAATTTATTCTGAACGTTTAATTTTCGAGGACCTCAAAGTAGATCACCAATACTCCAATGATATACACACAGAAGACAGGGATGTAAACGAGAAAAATGTTGTGTTCTATTTACGTGAAGGTCAACCTCTCGAAATCACCTTCACGGCAAATGAGAATTATTGTGATCCTATCAATTAAAATCAAATATATGGACCTATTTACTTAACCACTAACACATGCACGCTTGTTCTAAGCTCACAACAAAAAATAATCTGAAGTGTTAAAAAAAAGGACGGTAATAATCTAAATTGTCAGCAGTGCAAATTCCGCGGTCTTATTTTAGAAGAAACTATACCACAAGCTTCATCTAAAGCGCGATACATTAATCGAAGATGATTATGTAAGATATCTTAAATATATACGTGCAGGGAAGTAAGTCCTCGGGAGGGGCTTAGTCCAATGAAGGATTATTGTCAAGTTAACACTTTTACTTGTAAATTTTTCGTGCGCTTTTTTCTTTTTTAAAATTCCTGGTAATGATAAATTGTTAGTGAAATTACATTACTAGGGCTAAAATGGACTCAAAACAAAAATGAAATAATGCAAATAATTGTCGTAAATTTCTCATAAAATTTTCGTAAAAGAAAAAAAATTGTGGCGATTGTTAAAAAAATCCCTGGTAATCCTAACTTTTAAGTCAAGTTAGCATTACCACTCAAAACAGAAAAAGGAATGTGTTAATAAGTGTCGTAAATTTCTTGTAAAATTTTCGTAAAAGAAAAACAAATTGTGGCGATTGTTTAAAAAAAAAAATCCCTGGTAATCTTAATTTGTCAGTCAAGTTAACATTACCACCCTTCAAATGGTGCAAAATCAACTCAAAACAGAAAAACAAATGTCCAAATAACTGTCGTAAATTTGTTGTAAAATTGTCGTAAAAGAAAAAAATTCGGGATTGTTTTAAAAAAAAACTCTGTGAATGCTTTTCAGTTAGTTTTTTTTTTTTTAATGACAATTTTACGAAAGTTATTTAAACATTCTATTTCTGTTCTGAGTTCATTTTACCCATTTTTAAGGGGTTGTAAATCTAACTTGACAGTCAAGTACCATAATTGAATAAGAAATGTGTAAACAACTGTCGTAAATTTTTCGTAAAATTGTCATAAGGAAAAAAAGTTTCAATGTGTTTTAATCTTAAAATGTTAATTGCTTGCGGGCACTAAATCGATTCACTCTCGTCTCACCCTTATGAAGCCAGCAGTTTTACTATCGAGCATTATGAGATTGCTCAAGACCGTAGCGACGACGTGAGCTTTTATAAATAGAGCATTCGTGAGAATTATGAAAAATCCACATTCTCACAGCTAATAACTTTTGAGTTAGAGGTTCTTTTAAGTGCTCATTCAAAACTACACATTCAAAAACAGCTCATGAGTAAGCATTTTTATAAAAATATAAACCTCATATATATTTTCCGAAAGATATTCTCAAAAAGTCAAATCAAATTGCTATACCTTTATTTGTATATGGACTTTAATTGGGCAACTTTGTCATTGCATTCTTTTAAACATTCCTCGTGATCTTATACATATGTACATCATATATGTTGCTCCTCACAAAATATCATCATTGGCTGTTTATTGCAAAACAACCAAACATCACCCTACAAATTCACTTGAATTTCTTAGCACCACCAAATTGCACAATAACAACGGCAATATTATCACACTAGGCCATGGCCAAGGCCATCCAATACACTTTGCATTAACATCATCGACAATGCAAACATCATTCAACATCATCAACATCGGCCGCTCCCAAATAGCGGTAGTTGCGACCGAAAAATAGAACTTCACCTAATATTGCCCTTGCATGGTGATATACATACATATACGGACATACGTATTATCATCATCATCGATCGTCGTCGCTCCCAAATAGCGGTAGTTGCGACCGAGGAAGACAAAACCATCAAGTAGATCATAACGTAAGAATGTACAAAATTTGAAACAAACCGACACAGTCCATTTAAATTTGTCATTGAATAAAGACGTTGTTGCAAACAAAATTAATTTTAGATTTAATTTAGCATTTTCATTTTTCTTGTCTTTATTGTTACTAGCAAAATATTCGGCTAAAAAGCTAGCCGCATCATAAGGTCCTTCGAGCCGGATCGTTTAATCAGTATTTTTGAATAAAATCGCTCTTTTTGCAATTAAATTTTGAATTTTGAACAATCGCAACCATGTCACTCAGTGAAAAAAAGTCTGAAGAATCGTGCGAAATCGAATTGAAAGCGCTACGATCTCAACGTGCTGTCATTCTCGGACAGCAAACCAAAGCCAAAAATTATCTTTCAACTAATCTCATTTCACTTAATCGTTTCCAGGTGGAAACTAAATTACAGATGCTTGAGACGCAGAACACCAACTTCGAGAAGGTACAGTCACAGATCGAACGTCTCGATGAAGAGGAGGCAAATAGTGGCAAAAGAGATGCCTACGAGGAGACTTATTACATTTTGCGGTCAGACATGCTCCAACACTTGGACACCCTTGTCACACCTAGTTTATCAAATTGCACCATCGCACCCAATAATGCTACCACTTCACGCTCCTCTCGCATCAATCTACAAAAGTTATCACTTCCCTCGTTTTCTGGGTCATACACAAAATGGATGAACTTTTCAGACATGTTCAATTCTCTCATTCACGATAACAAGGAGCTTACTAATATTGAAAAGTTTCAGTATCTCCGGTCCTGCATTCATGGAGATGCAGCCAGAGTGATTGAGTCGCTAGAATGCACCAGCCAAAACTACGATAAAGCCATGGAACTGTTAAAATCCAGATACGACAATAAAGGGTATCTATTTCAAGCACATATTCAAGAAATTTTCCAACTACAATCCATCTCAAAACCAACTGTGGAAACTATTCGTTCGATGATTGACACGATCAACGTTAATCTGCGAGCACTGAACTCAATCGGCACAACTGAACAAATTTCGGATGGATTCCTGCTACACTTGATTTTATCAAAGTTTGACCACGAGTCCCAGGCTAAGTGGGAAGATGAAGTAGCTGCGAAACAAGATCAGAAGGCCCTCAGTAAACTCACACAGAATTTGGACTCCACAACTCTGACCAACGTTGATGACTTCAACTTTCCAACCTGGACTGATCTTTGCACATTCATGGAGAGACGTTGCAAGACTCTAAAGATCATCGAAGCTAAGTCCCATCGCAGTTCTATTTTGCCTAACACATCACAATCGCACAACCGTTCACAACAATCGCACCCACATCCCATTGCCAAGACAAAAACTCAACATTTGTATAACAATTCGTCTCTTCTAACGACTAATCCACCTTCAACTTTGTCCTGTATTTTTTGTAAGCAGCCATCACACAATCCTTTTAGTTGCCAAACATTTGTTAACATGTCACCAATGAATCGCTTCAAGCTCGCTAAGGAGTTGAAGTTGTGTTTGAATTGCTTAAGAGGACACCACACTTTGCAAAACTGCACTTCTGTCAATAAGTGCCAAAAATGTGGTTCCACTCATCACACCTTGCTTCATCGTGAACCAATTGTACCGGCTCTATCTCAAACACCTGCCACATCATCAGACGCTGAGGTTAAGCCACCTGGCACTCCTGCCCAACTTTCAGGTAATCATCCACATTTGTCATCAAACACTACCTCTTTACAGGCAAGCAATCCTGACACCATCAATCAAAATGGTTATATTCTCCTTGCCACCGCAATACTTAGACTTTCCAGTATGGGAGGTGCATCTATCATGAGTCGAACACTGCTTGACTCATGTTCCCAATTAAATTTCATCACTGAGCACATCGCACAACACCTTAAACTAAATCGCACTCGGACGTACTTAGACGTAAATGGGATTGGCCAAGCTAGCACCACTGCTTACCAAAGAGCACAAATATGTGTCGCGTCACTACACAACTCATTCAAGGTTTACTTAGATGTTATTATACTTCCAGAAATTACCTCACCGCAACCAAGTCGTTATATAAACACCAAGAATTGGAAGATTCCCTCAAATATTCAACTTTCTGACCCTCGATTCAATCACCCAGGCCCTGTCGATTGCCTTATTGGCGCTGGGATTTACTTCGATCTTTTGCAAATAGGTCAAATAAAACTGGGGGAAAATCTTCCAACACTGCAAAAAACATCATTTGGATGGATTGTAGGTGGCACAATCAACAATCATCAAAAAATCGACTTCGCACCTTCGTTAGACCTCGCACCAGTTGGACCAAAATCCGCTATCATCAACTACACTTGCTTCACCTCCACCACCACTACTCCCACTTCATCTATAGAGGAACTACTACAACGGTTTTGGACCATCGAAGATCAGCATGCACCGGTGAAGACATTTTCAATAGAAGAAGAGGAATGTGAGACATTCTTCAAATCCACCACAACTCGCTGCCCATTGACAAACAAATTCATCGTAAGACTACCTTTTAGAGAAGATCGCACATTGCTGGGTGGTTCCTATGACATTGCAAAAAATAGATTAGTATCAATCGAACATAAAATATATCGTTCTCCATCATTGCAGAGGGATTACTCCCATTTCATCGAAGAATACGAACGATTAGATCACATGACCAAATTAGATGCAGCAAAGGCAATTCACGATTGCGTGAATTACATTCCTCACCATTGTGTCCTGAAGCCAGACAGCACAACAACTAAATTGCGCGTTGTCTTCGATGCCTCGTGCAAAACATCATCAGGTAAATCATTAAATGACATCCTAAAGGTCGGTCCAACCCTCCAAGATGACATCTTCACCATCCTCGTTCGTTTTCGCACTCATCGTTTCGTTATAATGGCAGACATAACTCAAATGTATCGACAAATCCTGGTAAGTCCCAAAGATACAAACACACAATGCATTCTGTGGCGCAACTCAAAAACAAAGGTAATCGAAAGCTATAAGTTAAAAACAGTGACCTACGGCACTAGTTGTGCACCGTACCTCGCCGTGAGATGCCTTCGCCTCCTAGCAGAAGAAGGTCCACAGCAGTTTCCGGTTGGCTCTCGCATTACACTGCGTGATTTTTACGTAGATAACTTAATGTCTGGTGCTAAGGATCGGAATGAAGCCGTCCAGATAAAAAATGAGACAACTAACCTACTTTTGAGTGGAGGTTTTCACCTTCGAAAATGGGCATCGAATGATGCAACTATCATAGCTGACATTCCCGAAGAGGATAGGGAATCATTTATTGTTCTAGGCGACAATGAAATCATTAAGGCCCTAGGAATGGGATGGGATCCAAAGGAAGACAACTTCCGTTTCAATTACATCGAGTCCCCAAATGGAAAATCAAACAAACGTAGCATTCTTTCTCAAATTTCGCAGTTTTATGATCCACTCGGCTTAATGAATCCATTCATCGTCAAAGGAAAAATTTTCATGCAGACTTTGTGGAAACTCAAACTCCATTGGGATGAGAGTTTGCCAGAAAATCTTCACACACAATGGTTGCAATACAAAAATCAACTCAAAGATATCAAACACATAAAAATTCCACGGTATGTATCATGTTGCGATTCTAATACACAAATTCATGGTTTTGCAGATGCTAGTACCAAGGCCTATGGAGCATGCATTTACGTCAGAACGATAAGTAGCAATGGAGAAGTATCATCGAATTTGGTTTGTGCAAAATCAAGAGTAGCACCGATTGCGGAGACAACAATTCCCAGGCTTGAACTTTGTGCTGCATTGCTGCTGGTGGAACTTCTCGATAGAATCGCAAGCATTTTTAAACAACAACAATTACAAACATTTTGTTGGACGGATTCAACGATTGTCCTGGCTTGGCTAGCATCTGAACCATATAGATGGACAACATTCGTAAGCAACCGTGTTGCTAAAATTCAAAGCTACTCAAATTGCACTTGGAATCACATACCAACTTCAGAGAACCCTGCAGACCTTGTTTCTCGAGGCGTGTTTCCCAACGAACTCATTGGAAATCAGTTTTGGTTTAAGGGTCCTAACTTCATACGTCTTTCGGAAGCAGATTGGCCAAAGCTTTACAACGAGAACAATAATGAAGAGATTCCAGAACAACGCAAACAACACATGGTTTTTCTTGCACATCGCACTTTTGACATAATTCTTGAATGTAAATATTATAACAATTATGCCAAATTAATCCGTGTATTTTGTTATATTCGCAGGCACATCAATAATCGTGTCTTCAAAAACAAGCCCAAAATAACTGGTCCCATAACAGCATCAGAGTTCGAGGAAACTCTTATGTGCGTGATGTGCACCCTCCAACACAACACCTTCGCCAATGAAATCAACCACCTAAAATCGGGAAAACTTCTTAAATCAAATATCCAACAGCTATCACCATTCCTCAAAGATGGACTCGTTCGAGTTGGAGGACGAATCACAAACTCATCATTGCCGTACGATGCTAAACACCCGCTATTGCTTCCAAAATCGCACCCATTCATCACCACCATCATTCGTCACCATCACTACAAAAATCACCACGCTGGTCCACAAACACTGCACAACATTTTAAGACAGCGCTTTTGGATTTTGAATGCCAAAGAAACAATCCGAAGAGAAGTTCACAGATGCTATATATGCTTTCGCAGTAAACCACTTCTGGCCCAACAGATAATGGCTAACCTCCCCAGCGATAGAGTTACACCATCTCGACCCTTTAGTATCACTGGACTTGATTACTGTGGACCATTATATGTATCGCACCGCATCCGAGGACGAACCCCATACAAAACATATTTGGCAATCTTTGTTTGTTTCACCACCAAAGCCGTCCATCTCGAACTAGTATCTGACCTTTCATCATCAGCATTTATTTTGGCGCTGAAACGTTTTACAGCACGCAGAGGTAAGTGCTTAAAAATTTATTCAGACAATGCAACTAATTTCACAGGAGCAAGTCGGGAGCTTAGTGAACTGCATACATTGTTCATGTCAGAGCAGCACAATGATATCGTTCGTGAAGAATGCATGCAAGATGGAATTGAATGGAGTTTCATTCCACCACGCTCTCCCCACTTCGGAGGCCTCTGGGAGGCAGCTGTGAAGGTTGCCAAGCACCATCTTCGACGGATTGTTGGTCAAGCGGTATTATCTTTTGAGGAGATGACAACAGTTTGCTGCCAAATTGAAGCTGTGATGAACAGCAGACCTCTCACTCCGATGTCCAGTAATCCGAACGACTTGACAGCCCTAACACCAGGACATTTCCTGGTTGGAACGCCACTCACCAGTATTGCAGAACCTCGCATTGAAAATTCAAACATCAACAACTTAAAACGATACCAATATTTGCAATGGATACAACAAAATTTCTGGCGAAGATGGTCACATGACTATCTTCAGCAACTACAACATCGAAAGCAATGGAATTCATCGCAACCCAATATCCACGTCAACGACTTAGTTCTTTTGAAAGAAGAAAATACGCCACCACTGAAGTGGCCCATGGGACGAATCATTGAAATCTACAAAGGAGATGATGGCAACGTACGCGTTGCCAACGTAAAAACATCAACCGGAATCTACAAACGGGCGATAACCAAACTATGTCCAATTCCAACTGACAACGAAGGCAAACAAGTTTAAGGTTTTGAAAGCAGGAGCTTTCAAGGCGGGCAGTATGTTGCTCCTCACAAAATATCATCATTGGCTGTTTATTGCAAAACAACCAAACATCACCCTACAAATTCACTTGAATTTCTTAGCACCACCAAATTGCACAATAACAACGGCAATATTATCACACTAGGCCATGGCCAAGGCCATCCAATACACTTTGCATTAACATCATCGACAATGCAAACATCATTCAACATCATCAACATCGGCCGCTCCCAAATAGCGGTAGTTGCGACCGAAAAATAGAACTTCACCTAATATTGCCCTTGCATGGTGATATACATACATATACGGACATACGTATTATCATCATCATCGATCGTCGTCGCTCCCAAATAGCGGTAGTTGCGACCGAGGAAGACAAAACCATCAAGTAGATCATAACGTAAGAATGTACAAAATTTGAAACAAACCGACACAGTCCATTTAAATTTGTCATTGAATAAAGACGTTGTTGCAAACAAAATTAATTTTAGATTTAATTTAGCATTTTCATTTTTCTTGTCTTTATTGTTACTAGCAAAATATTCGGCTAAATATACATACATATATTTTCTTTAGTAAGAATATAAATACAATTTTCTTTGTTGTCTTAGGGCAACCATATCCGATCTAGTTCATCCAATATCAAACTACAAAAAAAAAATAACACAATATGCAAATCCTTTAAGAAATTCCGATGTCCTTCTTTCACTAAAAATATTGGTCTCTATACTGCAAATAGTCGTCCTTAAAAAGAGAAATCCAATTCAATTCATACTCTCCCCATCATGTTATTCAAACAATTGACGCTTTCCTTTATGTGTATATATATTACGAGTATAAAAGAAAAATACAATATTCCATGACATCACATAGCCTTAACTTCTAACTCACAGCAAGAAACTTTAATATATAAATCCCTATTCCCTGTTTGATGTCTTTTAATATCCGTTGACCCTCAGATCAAATTTTATCTCCATAGAGAATTTATACCCAAACTCAGTTTGTTGTTTCTTGTTATTCCATTTTTGTTTGTGTGTGTATCACCATCCAATGAAAAGATTGGGGAAAAAAAAACGAAGACATTGTCGTTTTTTTTTTTTGATTTTTCAAAGTCAAACAATTTGAAATTCTCCCATCGGAAAGAACAAAAAAAAAACATTCCCTTTTATCGTATATTGACACCTGTCCCATTAGCTTAACACCTTTATTTGTCATACTATATTTGTCATTTTAGAACTTTTACTTAATTTTAAGTTTTGTTATACTTTTTAAAACCTTCATGTTCCTAAATACTGAATGCACCCTTCAAAGAATCGAACATAAAACCAGGATAATCTTCTGAAATGATATAAATGTGTTAGCTCGTGTGATAAATTATCTCCTTAATGACTTCTCTTTTGCCACAAAATTAACACAATAAAGTCCTCTGTTTGCCTGCTTGCATACAATTTTATGTAGCTGAACCACAACCACACCAACACCCTCTATATACCCCAGTCAACCTCCCTCCAACGAATTCCCAATTGATTTAGTCGTATCAGGTCCGCAAAACAATACAAATCCACCTACTGAACTTATTTTCGTTCATTGTGTGAATATCTTGGCACTTAAGCTTGGTTGTACGGTTGCATGTTTTTTTTTTTTTTGAGTAATCGCAAAGTATTTCATGAATAAAAGCGCAAAAGTTAAGGATATGTTGTGTAATGTGTATATTAACCCCAGAATATACATACATATATAAAAAAAAACATCCTGTCCATTGAGATAGGTGTATGTAAATACAGTAAAATCTCTAATTTTAAAAATAAAATTACTTAGAGATACAGATCTATTATGACTTGAAACTCGAGAATATGAGCTTTTAGCATTGCCATTTTCGTCTCAACGCCGCGCCCCCGCAGCGTATGAACGTTCGCCTCAAATGTCAATAATTTGGTGAATTGAAATGTCACTCCATTGACATAAGCTAACGTTCGCTTTATCTGTCAAAAATAATGAAACTGTGTATTCAATTGCTTATTCGATATTTTGACAGCTCCAGTTCCAGTTACAGCTCCGTCTTCATTGTGTTTAGTTTTTTGAAATTTACCCTGTTTATCTTCTAGAAGAAAGTTTTAGTTTAAATGAAAATAGAAAAATGTATTCCAAAAAAAGATCAACTCCCACGTCCTGCATTCCAATAATTATTGTGAATGACGAAAGTTTATTTAGGTGTTCTACAATTTAATGGTTCAATTGAACCTGTTATTTAACTCTTCAATTTTATGGAGGCTAGAGAAATGTTAACTTATAACAGTTTATTGCCGTCAAAAGTCCGTTTGCATTAACGGGCGACTTATATTATGCCAACCGATGCATGACATTGAGATGCCGCATAAACAATGCCTTTATAAACAAAACTGTTATAAATTAGCATTTTTTAGTCACTTTCCTTATTTAATATTACATACACATAAATTACAATTTCTGATTATAAAATTTACATTTAATTTAAGTTTATATTTATAAGTATTAAGTTTTAAAATTAACCATATGTAAACACCGCTTTAGAAAATAACAACCGAAAACCCAACAAACACATATCCATAAATCTCTTTCTCATTTCAAATGACAAATGTTTCAAATGTCAAAATTAAGCCACTCGATAAGTTTTTTAACGAGTTCCCAAGGCAGTTAGATATTTTGAGATCCGTTTCTTTATTTACCAGAATATTCCGAATAAACCATTCTGTTGTTTTTTATTCATTCTAGAATATTTGGAATGCATTCTTTTTATTCCATATGAAGAGTTAAATAGATTAGAATACTGGCCGTGTTCAGTTCTCTTTTAAGGCAGATTCACATAAGTGTTGATTAATTTAAAGTAGTAAAACAACGCAAATAAAGTTACGAATAATTGCTATGCATTTAATGTAAAATTTCATCTACATATTTTACATTTTAAGAAAAATATACATATAATATTTTTTGTTTCAATTTTTTTGACATATCACCGAGCAACTGACTCTTTTTGTTCTAGTTCTGTTTCTTTATTCATTCATTCTATTCGGAATAAATAAAGTTACACACTAATTGTGTCAAAAACTATACTCCATATAAATAGAACGAAATTTACACAGGTCTTAACGCAATTGACACTAATCTTAAATTTGACGTACAATTACAATACATATACTTCACCCAAAAGAGATTTCACTGTAGTCTACACGTACATTCATATAAAACATATATTTATATAATTTTTTTGTTGTCGTTAAATCAACCGCCTTCTTTTTCTCATCCCCCATCTTTCCGGGGAGTATCACTGGGTGGAGCCGTTTATATATATATAATAGCCAGGGTTCGATTGCCACACAAACTTTGAAGATTGGAGCTTAATTTCATTTCCATGGTAGAGATACATACATATATGTATGTAGTACCAGTACCGGTTTTATGGAGTTATTTAACTTTAGCGCGAGCAAAAAGGGTGGACAAATTTTGTGTTTTCACACACCAACTTTTTCGCCACACCACCACCGCACCGCACCGGATGAATTTACTTTTATGTTGACGATGACGGTGGTGGTGGTGGTGACACGGTGAGCTCTTGCTGTGCTCTGCTCTGTGAGACCAAGTCAACGTAAAATTGTTTTTGTTTTTTATTTGTTTGCTGTAGGTGTTAATGTCAGATCCGCATCCGTTAAGAGAGAGTGTCCCTCTCGACCTCTTTTCAGTTTATTTTTGGGAAATTATGTGACATTAATTTTAAAATAACCTTCTTATTTTTCGGTTTGGGTTTTTCATATTTTAGATACCTAATCTTTTTTCGCAAGTGAATTAAGTGAAATAGGTAGTACCTGTTTATAGATATAAATATGAACGTTTTTAACCTAATTTTGTATAGAAAATGGCGTCGCTTTTGATAACTGATATTAAAAGTTAACAAAAAAAAAAAACATAATACGATGCAATAGAGCTTATGCAAATTTATAATTTTCTTAAAACTTTAAGCTCTGCCCATATCTTGATTTAAAGGCAGATTTGTGAAAAATGTTAAGATGCATCTTACAAGTAAAAGTTCTTTTTTGGTAAAACCAAAGCAGGAATACTCGGGTCCTAATAAATATAATACTTCAGTACTGATAGAGTTATGGAAATGTCTTATAATACAAAGTTATAAAAATATGCGCAACAAGTTCCTTATCAATTAGGCATAATGCAAAAATTTAAACCGCATTGTTATATGCTTATCGGATGATAAAACTACATTCAAAGCAAAATTATTTGTTCTTCATGTTTTCCATATGAAAAATTAAGTTACTACCCGATAAGTCTGAACTAAAGATAAACTTATAACTACGTTCTTGCTATAGCATTATTCGAATTGCTTGTGAATTTACCATATCTATTTCAGTTTTTCTCTTTAAGAGAGGCTACATTGATTGTGCTGGTAAAATAAGATTATAAATAAAATAACAAGCAGCTAACAATGCAATCACGTATGCATATAAATACTAAAAATAATGCTATCTCTCAATAACGCACTAAACTTATCTTGAGACTAAACGGGTAGAAATTTTATTTGTTTATACTGTATATAAAAAAAAACATAAAAACAAATAATTTAGCTTTGAACATTTTATCGTCCGATAAGCCTAACATAAAATCATTAATCATTTTATTAGTTCATGAACAAAAAAACAAACAAAGTTCCAGTCCCCTTTTTTAGATTAATTATAAGCGACGGAGTATAAAATTAAAAAAAACTTATCCTTGGAAAAATGTTACTCCATCACTGGATTTGCACAAAATAAATCATGTGTGTATGTATTCGTTGAGGGCAAATAAGGCCATGTCCATCAAGTACCTAAGCATTACCGCTTGAAAATTTTGAAGTTGAGAAAATTGGATTTTTCTCCAATTTTTGGTTAAGTTTTCCTTTAACTATTACAAGATGATCAATTTCTGAATTTTAAAGAAAAACAATGCTCATTCAGTACTGATATAAAAAAATAAATCAAACGGATCTTAATTTTACCACCAATTGTCAACTAACTACATTTCAAACTAAATAATTAGAGCTTGAATACACTTTTCGTTTTTTCTGTCTTTTGTCTTTTTCACAGGTTTAATGAAGAAATGTATTGGAAATAATACATTTTTTTCTTGTTGCACCTTTGCAAAGCAAATAAAAACAAATTGAAATTGATTTATCTGACATTTGTTAAATTGCAGACAACAAAAAAACACTTACAGCAAACAATTTATTTTTATTTTATTTGTCTTATATTTAAAGTAGATACTATACTCCGAAATACTGGATTTGAACACCGCCATGGCAACCCTATACGACATACTTTGGGAAGACATAATGGCTGAGTTCAGAAAAGTATTTGATGGAAAGCCATAAGTTCCGAAAATCAACAAAAATAACAAAATGGTGACAAAGACATAATTTTCTGAACGAATGATCAGCGATGCGCATTAATTGAACAGCAAACGCATACAATTTTGTTTGGATGCTTCCATTTGACAATTTGACATTTGACCTGAAAGTGACACAAATATATAGTCAGTGGCAAGGGGTCTCGCTTTTAGTAGATTATAACAAAGGAAAGTAAGTTAGTAAATTTACTATAAACGAAGATTTCCCCCCACCAGTAGTAAGGGGTCTTGCTTTTAGTAGAAAATAGATATAAGCCGGTTAGAAGCCGTTGATAAGCCGGTTAAAAGCCGTTGATAAGCCGGTTAAGAGCCGTTGATAAGCCGGTTAAAAGCCGTTGATAAGCCGGGTAAAAGTCGTTGATAAGCCGGTTAAGAGCCGTTGATAAGCCGGTTAAAAGCCGTTGATAAGCCGGTTAAAAGCCGTTGATAAGCCGGTTAATAGCCGTTGATAGTCGCTAATATTCCATTACGACCGTAATAAAGATAACCTAGCAAAGAACCCGAAGTGCAGTACGAGCCGGACTCTAAAGAAGACGACCGCCCGAAGATACCTAGTGCTACCGATGTTCCAGTGACCGACCGATATTCATCAAAAGCAAACTTTATTGTAACAATTTAATATAAGATTTGTAAATTTACTGTTTAATTTGGAGTCTTAATATAAAGAAAGACCTTTTATACTAAAGTTTACTGTACCTCCTTTAGTTAGACCCTGGATCCGACGAGTATACCTCAGCCTTAGAGCCCAAGGTACATCACACATTTTTTTTTTCTATTTTTTTTTTTTGTTAAATATGGTTTGTTATTCACCCGTGTTCTGTTCGAAATCTAACCCTTTCTTTCATTTTAAGCTGCATAAAATGCGTTCAAAAATGTCAAACTAATGCAAAGTAAAATGCATGCAAAGCATCCGGGATGCGTTCAAGATGCGTATGAATAATTTAGTAAGCGTGTTCAGGAAAATGAGATCTTGGGGATCTCAGAAATCAGAATTACATGAAGAGGATTCCTCAGCAAAATTTCTCAGTTTTGCTGTCAAAACTCTGAGAAAAAAATCTTGGATTCGCTTGCTCACCTTTTGAGTGAGAAATATCTCTGAGATCTTATTTTTCTGAATGCGCCAAGTGCTTCCACATCAAAACTTTTCGCTTATTGACGTTTCGAAACTCAGCCAATCTGCTTCGACTTCTTTGTTGATGACTTACATATATGATTGTTAGATTCTTAGAATTTTTTTTGGAGGTTTCCAATATCAGAGTAATAGAGTTCTAAATTAAATATGTTAACTATAAGGGCAACATAAACATGAGATTCAACATCGTACACCAAATAATTTTAACATCGATAGCTATCAACATAAACGAAGGCCATAATAGAATCTTCATGGAATTAGATAATAAAAATATTTAAGCTCTTCAATAAATAAATTAAAAAATAACAAAAAATGCGAAACTAGGAATAAAATAAAACTGTCAGTATATACATACAACATCAAACTTGTATTTCATCATAAAGACGTGACTATTTGAATTTTATTAACACCTTAAAAATTTATTGCGGAAATATACATGCTATGTATTTTGTAAAATGAACACGTGCAATGATGGTTGTTACAATGTAATAATCAGAATTTTTTTTTTGACACGATATTTAAACGTTAAACAATTTTGATAACGATTTCAATCAACAACGTATAAAATTATAATTGAATGAATGACACAAATTGGCACTGACGTCTGTAATTTGAATTTAAAAAAAATGCGTCAAATATTATGAATTGGATATTAGTCACGACGAATCAATCATGCACGTATTATTTAAGACACATATAGCCTTAAGATTTTGTTTTCAATTTCGCCGGATTCTGCAAAATGATGTTTTTGTTTCTTTAAAAATAAAAAATTAAACATTCTAAATTTTGAAGATGAAACTATCGGAATTGGCTGCAACTGTCAGTTTTGTTTTGACATCATTTTATAAAATAAACAGATGCTGAATACAATTTGACAAGAGTTATGGGACTAGAACTTTTCATCCGAAAAGTTATCATCCAAGTGACATTCAGGCGATCATCTCAAATAATGTGACAGTTGAAATCATAACGAAAGAAATACCTCCAATGTGACAGATCAACGGCCATATAGCAAAGCAAAGATAAAAAAAAAACAGTTTCGTGTTCTCACGAACGCCTTCAAAGTTTTACTTCTCTAGGAGTGCCATAACAATTATTGACTTCATCTCAGCCAAATCAAGCCAGATATTTAACATTAATTTAGAAATCTTAAGATTACAAATCTGACCATTAGAACTCAAGTTCTAAATCTATAGCCGATTTGCCCATGTCAGTCGCTTTGCTGATTTAATCTTCATATAGCGTGGCATTTTACCTTTAATTTTAGATGTCAACTTGGACTATGAAAATATTATTGGCTTCAAAAGGTATAAACACGAAGCACCAATGCGCCATCGAATGTTTCCGCTTAGTTTTTATTTCTCTAACTACTTTTAAATAATGATATTTTTTCCTCCTACTGCCACACCCACATATCTTATATTTGTTTTTATAGTTTTACTGTTTCAGTTGGAAAAAGAAATATTATGTTTTTTTCCTCTATAAATCATAACACATATGCTGAAAATTATGCCCTAACATACTCGGTATTCTGACATAAAATTTGACTATTCAAAATAAGTCAAATGAATAAATATTGAATCAAAAGCTCGTATAGGCAGGTAAGTAGGTATAGATACTCATTTGGAATATCCTAGTATTCCTTTCTGTACCTTGAACTTGTATAACATTGTAACAAGCTAACAAAAAGCATATTACAGATTAACCTATACTAATTCATTTGTATAGGTTCTTGGAGTTCCTTCTTCCATATGAATATCCCAATCAGCATTATAAACTTGGTAATATTATTTCGAAGACCATAAAATCCGATTAAATTATTTTCTAATTGAAGTCGATGATCTCTAACGTGTGGAAAATGTGAAAGTAGAAATACTATATGAATAAATCTACAGAAACATAAATACATACACACGTATATCTACAAATATTTGAATATCAAGGATCATCATTGATGCATTCAATAACGATTAAAGAACTTTATGTTACGTATAGGTACATAAATAACTTACAAATAGGGTTCTCCTCTGATGTGTATATACCATAACAACACACAAATGAATTTAAAGCAAAACGAAGAAGAGAAATCCAATTGCAAGTATCAATCTAAAATTGTACACCATTGAAATGCAATTTGTATCCGATATCCAATTGCTCATTCAAAATTAGAACATCTGTTTTCCTATACCTACCTATAAATAAATACATACATTTTATGTATGTATGTATGTTGTCGTCATCGGCATCGTCACACTCGCCCGCCCGCCACCACCCGCTTATACACCCACCATAAAAGCATCGTTTGGTTGACACACTTCAAACTGGCTAAATGGCACCCTGGTTGGTGCCGATTTGGTTTTGTATCGATTTCGAACTCAGCACCAATGCCAACCTAGTTTTGTTGCAATATCCATAGATGTAGTATGAAAGAAGAAGAAGAAGAACTTGCCTTGTGGATAACGTATGACAATATGATGGAATTAATATAAACATAATAAAGGGATGTGCAAAAATTTTTTTTTTTTTATTGATGTAGAAATAGCCAAAAAAAAACCGAGATTTAACAGCCAACATCTTGCGAATATTCGATTATTAAAGCATACGTTCACAGGAGGATTTTCTGAAAAATGTAAAATGGCAACGACGACGACGAACTTTCGAAGAAAAGCAAAATTCGGTGAAGGGAAATAAGTCCCAGGTAACTTATTCCACTGATTTCTCACTAACTGGACTGGATGTAGAGTACAAGTATTTATATAACTTTAACATATACTTAATTCTAATACTGAGCTTTTGACAAAGATTGAATCAACCTTGTAAACTTTTCTGTCAGAAAACTCCCTTTTAAGGCCAGTTTTCCTGTGCAGGAGTTAACGCTGAGTTAAAGGAGAATAAGTTAATACTGCAAATAAATTAAGATCGAATTAATATAGAAGCAATTTTTCAGTGAAGTATTAATTTTAACTTTAAATTTTCAAAATTCTATCGAAATCAAAGGGTGATACTATGGAAATTCGCTTTCGCTAACTTGTAGTTAACTCATCGAATTAGATGAGTTAACTCACCGAATTTGATAAATTAACTTGGAGTTAGCTAGGGATCTAAATTGATTTGAAAACATTTTTCAAGAGTTAACTCAGGTTTAATTCCGAAATGGAACTAAATCTCGCAAATTGAAAAACTGTGCCTTAAAGTATCTGTCAGATGTCATGTCAATGTATAGCCAAACTCTGTTAATTTCATAATTTTGCAAGTCATGATTTATTTTATTTTGTTAAATTTTTATATAAATTATAAATATCAAACTAATTGCTTAAAAAAAAAAAATGATGAATAAAATCATTATACTTCTTAACTTTTAAACTGTAGACATTTATATTAATTTTGTACTGAGTCATAAATTTGAACCGAACAATTCAAAATTGGTAAATATATACATGTATCAACTTATAAAAAAAAAAACAACACTCTAGAAATAAAAAAATGTACCATGCTTATTAAAAATAAAAAAATAAAACCATTTTTTTTTCACAGCACTATTCAACATAAATGTGAGCAAATTTCTTATGAAAATGAAATTTTCAACAAAGTCAAACTCAATTCGAACAGATAGAGGACAACAAATGTGTATATACAAGAAAATGAAAAGAATCCAGTATATCGGATACAAAACTATGTTGTACATATACAAAAATAAGTACCTACACATATGTATTTGTCCCAGAAAATAGTTCTTTGAATCTCTTATAGACGACACATTTAATGGTTTGGAGTATGCATTGTAAGACGAATAAATCATTTCAATTTAAAAGATGCATATAAATCTGAAATCAAATTAATCTTTCGTCAATTAAATTACTCAATTTCTTAATTAGCGGAACAAATGTTTCGTTAAATCAATTTTTAAAGCATTTCTAAAAAGTCGCAACTATTTCATTAAATTTTGTAAGATATTAAAGAACTAAAAGTAAGAAGCACTTCAACGCTTCAATAACCTACGTAATATCTTTTATTTCTCTTCACTTTTAGCTATTGGTTTCTTAGTTTTGAAGTTAGAATTACGAATTAATTAATATTTTTCCGTTTTCTGGATCTCATTTCATCTCTCATCTCTCCAAAAAAAAGCAGGCATATCGTCTAAAAAAGGCATTTTTTGGAAAGTCAGCAGCTAGTAACTAACTAGCTAGCTTTTTAGTAACTTTAAGGTTACTTATTGGCAAATTTGTTTTCTTTTGAAATTATTCTATCCTTTTAAAAAAATCTTTACAAATTCTTAAATAAAATTTATGATTATTTTAACCTTTTATGACCATTTACTAACCTTTCACTTCTTTTCGAAAATCCCAAAAATGAAGTGCTAAGAACCCAGAGTTGATTTTACTCCTACCAAATTGAAATTTTATTTCTGAATTATTTTAGAATTAAATTTTAAATGTACAGTCGACTCTCCCTAAGTTGTACTCTCTCTAAGTCGAATTTCTCTCTAACTCGAACTTTTTCGCCATATTTTATCATTTACTTCAATTTTTCATACAAAAACCATTCCCTAAGTCGAACTCTTTCTAACTGGAACACATTCTCTCGATTATTGGAATCTTTTTTCATCCCCTAAGTCGAAATTTGTTGAGCAAAAAACAAAAAACAAAAAAATTACCCCTTCCGAATTCGTACCAACACACTTCAACACCCTTTATATGTACATATGTGTGCCATCATCGTCAGCTCTTCGTGTTTCTTCCTATTCAAATCCCTGGTACCCTCATACAACAAAATACA
Organism: Epistrophe eligans; assembly: GCA_951394125.1. Lineage (NCBI taxonomy): Eukaryota > Metazoa > Arthropoda > Insecta > Diptera > Syrphidae > Epistrophe > Epistrophe eligans. The sequence goes on along the minus strand of OX596029.1, from coordinate 105,899,752 downwards.
GTTTTTAAAAACTTGCTACGTAAAAAAAAAAACATTGTTATCCTTTTTTTTGTGTCGTTCGTTGCATTTGTATATTTTAAAAAGAACTTGCATATGAAAACAACATTTTAGTAAAATTCCAGTTGGAATTTCAAAATCAGTTGATCGTAATCCTATAGGCATTCAACAGAGCTGATTCAGTCTTTGTGTGCATATGTTTGTAGCTAGATCCATAAAAAAAAATGTAAGTATCGTTTTGATTTGACTAAAATGTCTTTACATTATTGCGAAGAATGCAAAGTAAAGTGTGTGCTCAAATGTTAGTTAAACCTTTAAAAAAAAAAATTCCCTCTATAACTCGAATTTTCCCAAAACTCTCTCTAACTCGAACAAATCTTGGAATCCCATGAAAATTCGACTTAGGGAGACTCGACTGTATTTCATAGCAAAGAGTTTAAAATATTGCAATGAAATTACAACATAAGTATAACTCTGCCTTTTTCAAAATCAAAAATCATCTTACAAATATAGAGTACATAATATAAAAATATTTAATTTACCGGCTGCTTATTGATATATTTTCTTTTTTTTCATTTCAGGTAATTTTAAATGTCAAAATGGAAATAAATAATAATAAGAATTGCCATGAAGTAAGTATGTACTTAAAATCAGTTGACAACATACTGGATTGTCATCAATTGTAATTTATCATCAAAGACATTGACGAAAAATTTTAGACGATTAAGTAGGATGTTAAAGCATTTTCAGTATATTGCTAGTTTAAAAACAGGATTTGAAACAAGTAGGTACTATCTTTTAAACATTTTATTAAAGTTAAAATCACCAAATGCTAATTATAACTTTTTAGTATCAGATATAAGATAATCACTACCGTATGGATCATTTATAATAATTTTCAATCTCTTTGCTCTAATTTTAAATTCGAGGTTAATTCTTTTAAAATACAAACAAAAATGACGTTTCTCTTCTTATTTCCCTAATTTTCCAACATTCGTTATCAATTAAAATTTTCAAACTAAACAAAAAATTCCAAAAAGTTTTTGTATCTTTTGTTCTTTTTTTTTGTGTAATCAAGAAATTTACTTAAAGTAAAAAAAATACTATGCCACCACTGAACTACCTTCTACAAACATCAGTTGCACTATCAAACACAAGCACACAAAAAAAAAAAAAACATTCATTAAAACATAATAATTCAAGACCAACAAAACGAGAACTTGCATTAAATGAAAAAAAAAAAAAACAATAAACTAAAGGCACTGCTTCCACTCACATGCCAAGAGACATTAAAAAGTTTTTTTTTTACCTCTGCGTACTCATTCTAAGGCACCATTCGCACTTCATCGTCAAATATAGGAGAATCATCGTATCTGCATTGTTTGAGATTATGTGGAATAATGATAACAAATAAATACTAAATTTCGCAGCTTTGGAATATTTTCCAGAATCGTCTTTGAGTTTACACAATTTCCAAATCAATTTTAATGAAATTGCACTCTGCTTTGTTTTTTATAACAGTTATTATACCAGTATTTTGATAAAATAAACAAAGAGAGCGAACGAAACTACTGAGATTAAATAGGGGAGCATTTCTCCCACAGCAGTTTCGACATGAGGCAAACATATGTATATATTTAACCGAAAAAGCTGGCAATACACTTTAGTCGCAGTTAAACAAGTCTTTTCTATGAAGTCTCAATAAAAATAAAATTAAAAAAATCTGCCAATGTCAAAAGTGACAGCCATTACTTTGTATTTTATTACATTTATATACCAGTATTCCGATAAAATAAACAAACAAAGCGAACGAAACTACTGACAACAAATAGGGAACTTTAAGAATCTGTCAAAGTCAAAAGTAGGAGCTATTGGCGGATTTGGCCTGTACAAAATTGCAAAGGAAAGCAAATATTTTAATTTTTTTAACCTTTAAGGAGTGTTTCCTAATATTTTGACTTTTTATAAAAAAAAAAACAAACCTCACATTTCGAAAATTGCTTAACAAATTTTAGTTATTTTTACCAAAGTAAAGATTTTGACGTTTATGAATAAATGAGCGAGATGAAGAGTATGGTCGTCAGATATAAGGTTTCGACTGTTCTTCAAAATGTATTACTCCATTCTCATCGTAAAAAAAAATTCTTACTTATATTCTCCGTCACGCCATATGCCTTAATGAGGAAACATTACAATATGAGAAAACTTTCAGCAGTTTAAACAAAAAAAAAAAAACAATAAATGCGAAAGCAATAAGAAATTTTCGCAAAAAAAAAAATGCTTTTATCCTTTTTGGCGTGAATGGAAAAGAAACGATGACAAACACTTTCCGTGTGTATATTTTTGTTATTATTTGTGGGGTTTTCCTCTCGACATTGTTTTTGTTTTTGATTTTGTTTTGTATTTCTGTGTTCCTTTCAAGGATTGATGTTATACACAAGTGACGTCAAGGTATTTGCTCAATACTTTTCTGCTGACATAGCTTATATTATACAATATTGTGTTTATGTCTATTTTTTTAAGATCAATTCGAGTGTGTTTCAACTGAGCTAATTTTCACATAGCTTTTTTTATGAATGTCAAATTTGCTGTATTTCTTTTTTTATGGGCTATTGCCTCTTGCGAAGAAGTTTGCCTAAATTACATTTTATCATGGGACCAGTTTTCCAGGGTGAGATTATCCTAGTTTCGGAGTTAAACCCGAGTTAACTAATTAAAAATGTTATTCAGTCAATTTAAATCAAGAGTTAATTCGGAGTTACCTCATGGACATTTCTGACAGATGGTAAGTTAATCTATCGAAATAAAGCAAAATTACCCTTTTCATAGTGTCTCACTCTGATTTTGATAAAATTTTTAACAACTGATTTAACTCGGGTAAAATTTTTTCGTAGGATTAACAAGCTCAGGTTTAACTCAGAGTTAACTGCAGCAATCAAAATCGATATTTATGAGCGCTCCAAAAATCTCCACCCGCAGAAACTGTGACTTATGAGCTTCATAAACTCAAAAGCACTCTATAATTACCGCCCTTAATCTGTTAATGCATACAAAATTTAACCAATCACCAGAAGATCCTTTTGAATCCTTTTGCTCATAAAATTTCTATAAAATAAAAACCATCATTAACGTCCTTCGAAAGGATACAAAAATTGTTTGCTTATTTTCTTAACTTTCAATCACACAAAAAAAAAGTCACTTTCTGTGTCTAGAACTTGTTTTGAAATAGTAGAACATTTATAAAAGCCAAGGTAAAACTTAAACATAACATGTCTGACATGTGTGACCATTTAAAATATGTCACACTCCTTTTTGAGAGAAAACAAAGAGAATAAAAAAAAATATAAAATAAAATAATAATATATAGCACACAATTATTATCGTCTATCCATATAGTTCCCTCTTTAAATAAAACTCCCAGCTATATAAGAGTCATTAAATTGTATGTGTTCAAAGTACAAACCCCCTCGAGAGCTTCGTCATCATCATCGTCGTCGTCTCTCTAGCTACTCTACCAGTCTAGTTTACGGTAAACGGGCACGCAATATGTGCGTAAATCTCCCCCATTCCATGTGTAGTATAATATGTATGAACTTCTATAGGAATGACATAGATACGGATGGAAGCAACCTTCATCTGGTTTGGTTCCCCATTTCTTCCGCAATCATGCGTAAGAAAAGAACATTTTTCCAATATTTGTATTCTTCTTTTTTCTTCGATTTCTCGTTCTCCTCTTAGTAAAATGTCATTACATCCAAAAGTGAGTGTTTTGTGGGGTTGATTGGGAGGAGGCCACTTTCCTATACTATAAGCTATATCCCGGTAAGGAATGCGGACCCCTTTTATGCTGCACGGATGGAGATAACATTTATCGGCAGTGTACGCGCACCACTGATCATCTTGAGAAGGAAGGCAAATTATTGCCTGCTGCTTCAGTAGAGGTTGCTCCAAACAATGTCTGGGCTCTCTTGTGCGTGCAAAACATAAACGCTTCGTTCAGAGATGTTCAGATGTCGTTGAAATTAAATTAATTTGAATTTTCAGTAATAAATAAAGTGTATGAATTAGTCGCATGTTCTTGCTTTTCTAGTCCAGATCCAAAAGAAAGATTGTTAAAATGATAAGAAACCTTTATGAAGTTGTTATGATTTTAAATGACACACATAATTTTTAAGAAAGGGGTTGACGTTTTTTCTCTGTTTATCGTTTCTTTAAATATTTATTTAATTTATTAATTTTAATTCATCGAGAAGAGCTTAAAAAGAATCGAAAATGGCAGTTTTATTTACAATTGAATTAAATACTGACACCATTAGATTTAAATAAACCTTTTAAATAGTGGAGCTTTCAAATTTTGAAGCGTTTAAGCAAATATTTTTTTTTTCAGTTTATTTCAAATAAGTTTTAAGTTTGAATTAAAGTAACATTAATATTTAACTAGCCTATACCCGTACGAGAATCTCGCAATAACATATAAATTAAATAAAATGAACGGACCTAATAAATTTAACCGAACTAATGTCACAGCCAAAATATTACCAATTGAAAAGTCAAAGTGGTCATTTTAGAGTTCATTTTTATTGGAATAATATTTAACAAACAAATGCAGTTTTTGAACAAATTATTAACATTTTTAAAATAAAATTATAATTCGTCAAATCAGCAGGTAATTCGGCTTCGTTTGACACCTCATCTATCAAAATCGGTGCAGTATGAGAGTCGGAAAAGGATCCAGACTATAGAAATAATATATATACATATTATAATGATAATTGTTGCACAAAAAGAAAGAGTGTTATTGGGCCAAAGACAATTTCAGAATAATTCTAAATATGACCTCTCTCCACACTTGCGCAGATGAAGGCATCTTTGACCAGAATATTTAAATATTTTGAAGTTGTGGTGCATTCACCCGTGGAGGAAACAATATGTATAGTGCTTAGAACTGTTCGCGAATATTGTGCCTTTCGGTCCAATAAATCAATTCCGCGTTGCACTGAACTGAGAGGAATACAAAAATTAATAGTTTTATTGTACTAATAATTACTAAAAATTACTGCAGTTAATTATCTGTTATTTGACTTCCAAATCAGAATATTAAAAATTACTGTTGGATGTAATTTTAAAGTAAGTAGAATGACTTATAAAAAAATACATTTTAGTCATTTTATACTGCAGCAACCAACTGACTGCAATTTTAACATCTCTGTTATATGTTATTCACACAAACAGATACATATATAAATAAACCAATTGGTACAGTATCGTTTTCTTAATAAGCTCACGAAAACACTAACAAATTTTCGGGTAATCATGAAAAATTCAGAACATCAGCTTAGACGTCTAAATTTTTATGACAGCTGGTCAGTCAGATTCTCAAAAATTTATAAATTTTAAATGTCTTAAATAATCTAAACACAAAATTTACCACGCTGACATCTTTTGAATTACTTCTTAACTTTAAATTTAATGATTACAATTTACAAGAGAAATTTCTCGCATGATATTTTCATTGCATTATTTGATTTCTCGAATAAAATATTTCTTCCATGAGAAATTTCTCGCATGAGATATTTCCCGAATACAATTTCTGGCATGAGATATTAATCGCCATAGGTGTTTCTCGCATGACTTATTTCTCGCATGAGATATTTCAAATGTCTCGTGTGAAAAATTTCTCCTATAACTTCTCGCATGATATATTTTTTGCGGTGAAATGAAACTTTTCGCTTGAGATGTCTCTCGCTGGAGTTATTTCTCGCATGAGATATTTCACCAAAGAGATTTCTCACATGACATATTTTCCCACGATATCTCTTGCACGATTTATTTCTCGCTTGATATGTTTCTCACATAATATACATCTCGAATTTTATTTTTTACAGCTACATATATTTTGCATGAAATATTGATATCATGAAATTATTTATGAACTCACCCTGGGTTTAATATAACAGAATCTAATAATTTTTTTCCTTATTCCTTTGTATGATCACATCTTTGAATTATTTTCCTTTCGTTTCATATTTTCTTTTAAGGAATACAAAACTTGTCTGTAAATTACAAGTAATACTGAAAATTTAAATTAAAAAAAAAAATCTCGGAACTCAAAAACCAATTTAAAAAGATACCCCACGTGTGTTTTATGAATAAAAGTTCCACCACCACCTTCAACTAATGCATGCCATATGGGATCGCTCTTAACAGGAAATTCAAGGGGGTCATTGCCTTGCGTCACTTTTGTTCTCAATTATTATAATTTTCCTCAAAAATTAATGCAATAGACGCTGCTTTCTCTTAAGGATGGGAACATGATCCAAATTCATTCAAAAAAAAAAAAATTATACAAAAGAAGAAAAAAAAATCACTTTAAATCAATTAAGGAGGGTCTTCTAGTCTGAGATTTACCTAAACTACTGCCGCCTCCGATAAACGCCGCCGCTGCTGTGCCGCGTCGTACAGTTACTCATTTTAACATAAGTGCTAGCAAATTTCTATGTTTGTTTGTGTCGAGAATAGTAAACTGATGTTCAATGGGAATCTCAAAGCAACCTATTATTTTATATTTATTCACAGCAGGTATACTATACCATTTTAAGAGTGCAGAAATTTGAAGAATTTTTCAACAAAAAAATATTTAAAACAAGCCACTGTACGTCGCGTCGTCGTCGTCATCGTCATCATCGGTATTGAGCTAGAAAAGACAAGTGTCTAAAAATTCTAAATTTATAATTGATGTTTTTTTTTTGTTGGTGGCAGTGGCAACAGCGGCATACTTTGCGGGGTGCGAAGCTAATGAATGAATCACTGCAGGGGTTGTTAAAGACGGCAGAGATATTACCCGCCTCCATCTAGAATTATTACAACGCCAGTGACTATGTCGACGTCGAAAAACAACAACAGGAATGATGACGAACCATTAATGAGTTTGACTGGCAAATTTAATTTTAATGAATCGGGTCACTAATAAGACAAGTAGGTAATTGTTTTTTATTTTAATTTTTTCTTTGTCTGATTCCAACTTTCATCAAATTAATTAGAGATTACATTTTAAATAAGCGAAGCATGACATTGTTGTTGTAATATACATATATACTATATAAATTGTTTGAGTATATTCATAAAGCATGGTCGTTACATCCTATTCTGTCAAATTTAACGATTATTTTATGAGATGTCGGTAAAGTAGAGTAGACGATTTTCGAATAAAAGATGTGACGCCATTTGTGGTGACATTTCATTTATAGTGACAGCTGCAATACAATGTTAATGTGAACATCTTTATTTTATTACCAAAATAAAGCTTAAAAAGCATTGAAATGGTGAAATATTTATTGCAGAAAGACTTTACAAGTATAGGCAAAGAATTTATGAGATGGAAGTTGAGTCTGAAAATTATTTATAAGTGTTTGCATACATACAAACACATACATATTTATATAAAATATGATAAAAAAAATTATATTAAAATTGACAATAAAATATTACTGTATAGACGACTTTGAAATGATTTGAAAATTTTATTATGCCAACTTCTTAAAGTTAGATACCATTTACAGTAAATTAAGTCAAATTGGTTGAAGATGTCAATTTCAATCATCGTGTTCTTCTTTTATAAATGTATTCAGGATGTTTTTTGATAAATTTCAGTAAATTAATAAATAGTTCACACAATTTAACTAAAGTGACAGAATGCCGAAGATATGCTGCACAGGTTTGGATTTATTAATGTTTCGACTAATTTAAATTTCCGCAAGTAATCAGGTCTAAAAAATGTTTAGTGGTGGATATACAACCAGGTCGCAAGTTGTCTGTAAATTGTTAAGTGCAGATTAGCATTTTAACAGATTCAAATCAGACGGGTTTGTGATACATACATGTATACAAAATAATCTAATATTAAGATCAGCGTAGATAAGTACTTTATATGTACAAGATTTTGAGATTGAACTAATAACATTTTATAGTTAGTAACTAAAGAATAGTGGACCCATGTGACTACCTTAAGGCACACCTAGTTCATGTTTATTGATCCATTCCATTACAAACTGATCTATTCAACAAAAAGTAAAAGGAGAATCGGGAGATGAAGGCTGTTTTATAACATTATTAGGAAACAAATTCAAACTACATATATACATGATCAGTTTCTATTAACTTTTAAATTTAAAAAAAAAATCAGTGTATTCAACAAAAACCATGACAAAGTTTTTGAACTGTCTGTATTATTTTTTGGAAACCTAGTACATACTTGATTTGCAATTTTATTGTTTCTTGATTTAATGGACGTTAACTATTTTTGCGACTACTTTGATTATTTAGTAGTTGAATAGTTGATGTGCAGTTGATTCATCAAGTGATAAATTTCACACCACACTCGTAATCGTTACTTAAAGATGTATGTTTTATTAATACAAAAATTAAAACTTATATATCAAAGTGATAATTTGTGGAAGTATGAAGAATATTAAGTACGAAAACCTTCGTAATAAAAAAAAAATAGTTCGACGAAATTCAAACCTTTTAATCTTATGTCAATTGGTCTCTGATTCACTTTTATTATAACTTTCCAATGTATTCAATAAAATACATTTATCTTATAATTTCAAAATATAAAATACATTTCAAGTAAATTGCAATCCTGTATGTAGAAATATATAAATAGATTTTTGCTTAAAATTAATTTCTGTTGAATAATTTATTTTCCCAGAAGCTTTATTTCATTTTAGATTAAATAAATCTAAGTGTATATATACTGTTTTCACCGCAAAAACATGATTAAAAAGTATATTAACTTTGGCAGTATACCACCTTCCTATGAAAATAAATTTTTTCTTACGAAGTTGAAGTGAGGCAGAAAGTTTCATTGAGATAATATGTCAAAAGATTTTCGAATGAATGCTTTCAGTGCGTTATAAAATAGGTTAGTTAGATTTGTAAAACTATCGGCCCTATGAATATAGTATAACGAAATTAATTTTAAATCTACGAGATTAATAAAAGAAATTTAAATAGTAAATCTCCACGACTTGGTGGTCGGTGCTCTCGTTGGAGTTTTATATAGAAAAAGCCCCATCAACAAGTTCCCTGGTAGCCTTGCTCCCTTATTACACAATGTGCTTGAGCGGTGATAAACAAAAAGTCGCTGATAGTGAACTACACAGTACACAAATGTAAGGTACTACATTGCGCAGGTTGTTAAAGTCGAAAGTGTCAAAACAAAATATTAAAGTAAGACAAGTAAAGGGGCACTGGATCTACCATTTTCCCACCATAATACCTCGATTTTGACAGATGCGCAGAACTGAACAAAAATGAAAACGCTAATGATATTACCTTTAATAAACATTTTATGTTTATTGTGTATTTGACAGTTGTGCGTGCAGTTAAGCCGTTTTGCAGTGTGCCGTTTTACTTTAAGTATGTTCGCATATTAAACAAAAACAATCCGAAATTACTTTTTCTTTACCAATTTACTGTCTGAACACAATAGAATGCTGCAACTGGAACTGGATCTGCCGATGAAACAGCTGTGAAAAATTGTCGTTAGTGCTATTTTTTGCCCACAATGCAGCTGTACACCTTTTTGTATATTTAAAAAAAAAATCACGTTCTCATTATTCACTTTTTTTTATTTCCGATAATTTTCTTTTAATTAATAATACCGAAACAAATAACCACAAATAGCTTCAATATTTTTGACAACTATTCCAGGTGCAGCTTCAGTAGCAACTCCGTATCCATTGTGTTCAGCCAGTTAAGTCTAATCCTATTTGCGGACGCACCTTTTTTTTAGTTTTGGGCAGAAATTTCTTCGGGCAGACATTTTTCAGTTCTGGTGTTCTGTCAAAAGCCAAGTTTTTGTTTTTTATTATTGTTATTATTTATTGCAAAATATTGTTTTATAATATTTTCAATACGCCACCAATAGCTTATGTTCTGCGAACTGTCAAACTTAAAATAGCAATCCACAATATCAGGACGCTTTCCAAAATCGGCAAATAAAAAAATTCGTAAGAATTTAATCTCAAACCATATAATTGTTTAATGACAGTGAGAAAGTATTTGTGCTAAACTTGATACATATTAGTTGTAAGGCAGAGTGCATACTCTTTGGTGACAACAGAGTTTTTATTGATTGTAGCAGACTTTCGTAAAGATGTTGTATTTTCTTATCGCCTGCAGTTTTTATTTTGTATTTATGATAAAATTCAAATTCTTTTTGATTTTTTGATTCTTTTCACTATAAGTGAAAATTAAATTCAATTTTGAAACATCAAAACTGCAAAATCGATATAACTTCTTAATTAAATATTTATTATGAAGTGTCAAGTCTAAGTCTGCATATAAATTTTATCATACATATATTTCTACTTTTCTAATTCAAATGGTCTTTCACTTAAATTGATGGAAATTCATCAAATTAATATACAATTTATCAAGTGGCGGTCGACAAATTGACACATCAATTGACCTTAACTTAAGTTAAATAAATTTAACCATATTGTAGTAGTTATTATACATATATGTATGTCTAGCTACTTCAGACTTTTCGAATTATATGGAATTGGTAAAGAATTTTATATTGCACCTATTTATATTGATATATCACTCACAACATTTTAAATAAATGCCATGGAAAATATTGTAATAGTCCAAACATCGATAAAGCCCATCCATAACCTATACAATAATAATAAATTAATATTTAATAAAATTGAAAATGTCGAAATACCCCATATGTATGTACCTATCTGTGTATACATATGCATACAAATGGCATAAAACTACTAAATACTTGAGTTGGTTTTCAACAATCCATAAGTACTTGAGCACTGAAGGGCCAAAAAACAACTTCAAGCAGCAATATAACCCCCAAGAAAGAGAAAATAAAAATAATAAAAAAAAGATCAATAAAATTCATATTTCATTCAGAAGGAGTGCTTGGTGAATAAAGTCTCTCTGGTTCTTGTGTCTTCCATATGTTTCGTGTACTGAATGAAATGTCCAAAAGCGATTCGTTAATGGTCATAAATTTGTCCTCTTTTCTTTCCTTCATTTCTTGTTTTTACTTTGTCATGTATACCTACAAAGAAACTATAATGGCATGTTATGGGTTCGTTCAAAAATTTTAAATCATATTTGAAAGTCCAGATCGCTCAGAAAGTTTTGATTAAGGCAAATTTACTGTTTTATTTCTGTTCCTATCAATGTGGCGTCTGATGGTCAGACTCCGTCTCAACCATAATCAATAAATTTTTGTCTCGCGAAGTTTTAATTTGACAAACGTAAAAGCGACCCACGGTATTCGATGTTAGTATAGCCTAACGCACTTTCAAGATAAAATGTACTCCTCCATGAAGTATTTTTCGTCGGAATAATTGTCGAAATGCTTGAAGAAACCATTTTATTGAAATCTCTTCCTTGGTTAGTGTCTGATTTACATGTGGTAAGACGAATTTTTATATTCAATTAACTTTAAATATATGTATATAATTATATTATGTAAGCGTTTCCAAGCTTAACAAAAATTAAAAAATTAATTGTTTCACAACTCAGAATTTTCTTTAAACTTAAAAAAAAAGAGCAAGAAAATGCGACTCAGTTTAAATCCTTTATTTTCTTTGATGATTGTTGTTTTTTTTTTTTCTTCTCATTTTTATAAATCGATTCCATGTCAAACACAATCCCATGTTCATTTCAAAATTCAAGATATATCTCTACATATTATATAATACGTATCGCATGTGCCTGACATAATAAACGAATATTGTAGTAGAATGAGGCTCGGCATAAGTGACATTAAAGGTACCTCTTTGGTGTAAACGATGACTCCTCTGCTACAAATCATCATCGTCGCCTTCGGTCATCGATGGAAACCCATAAAAAGCAATACGAGAGAGAAACTTCCTCCTAGTTCTTATATTAGAAAAACGGAGACAAAAATTGAAGTACATATGTATTGTATATGTATGTATAATGTATATCTCCTTTGGCTGTCATGTTACTTTTTTTTTTTTTTTTTGTTACTTCAAATGCAACAGGGAAATGAAATAAAAGAAGAACCAACATTTTGACGTACACAAAAAAATGACCTCTGAGGCGCCCTTCAATCAATCACCATTAATTATATCGTTAAGTTCAACTTGTGAGAGTACATAATGGGGCGGGTAATGTTACGACTATACAACGGAGATGACATATGATGAGCAAGGTTCTCGCTGGCAGGCTTCCCCAGTCATCCTCAAATCACATCGCACTTTTGGGAATTGCGATGAGGAATTTTCTGTTAACGTTCAGGGACAAAGGAATTGCAATTTAAGGGAGGATTTGATGTGCACAGCAACGTTGAACAGTAAAATGCTATATGTTACGTAATGTTGTGTGCATGTTTTCTGAAAGCCTGTAGACATTTATGTGGGTGTGGATAAATATTTATATTTATTGCCACATTGGGTGAATTAGGGCTGCAGGGTTTATTTCGATTGACTTTAATTTGGAAAAATGAATTTAAATGATGTTCTTTGAACTCAAACTGTATAAAGGATCATCAATAATAATATACAGAATTTATACAAAAACAAAAAAAGGAAATAAAGGTGTGTAGCTTTCAATAAAAATATCACTGAAACATGACATGAAATTGAAAGACCAGACACGTGTAAATTAATTAAAAAGTTATACCTTGTATTACTTTCCATTTCCACAAATATTTGGATGGGTTATAATTTATAGATTTGATGCCGAAACCTCAGGATTTAAGGCGTTATTATTTGACAAATTTGAAAGCGACCCACCGTATTCGTTGTTAGTATAGCAAACATTTTCAAGATAAAATTTACTCTAAGTAAACAAATTGTTCGGCTTTGGATTCCATAAAACTTTGTGAATTTCATTTTCTGCTAGATTACGACTTTTTGAACTGCTATTTCCTATGTTGTCAAACAAAATTCTATTTGTCTTTTTAATTATAAAGCTTCCATCAACATCTAAAAACTAACAAAGCGCCCTCTATGAGCCAAAAGTTATACCCTTTAACTTTCAATATTCGCGAAAACACGACTATTTTTCAAATCATAAACTTGCCAACAATTTTTATATGACCTTCATATTTTTCAAACTTGAATCCAATGCTTGTCTTCATAATTATTATGGTTCGTTATAAGGAAGCTAAAAATAAATTTATATCCAAATTTAATGAAACCATATTAATTCTTCATTTACTTGGAAGTAAAAATTTCCAAATTTCTTTTTTCGAACATATTTGCAATACTCTTACTTTATTAGGACTTTTTGTATTTGTCATTCCATAAATTTTTTAGTGGAAATATGTGAAGCAAACAAAAAAGAATACAGAAGCGGTATCATTTCATGCCTTTTTATACCTCCAATCGTCTCTTATACGACGTAGATATATTGACGAAACCAAAACCCTGGCCCCTATTTGCATTGCATTAAAATGGAAAACAAAATACTTTGCATGTTTCGAGTTTACATCAAAAATCCACGGAGAAAGTCAGAGAGGGAAAGGGAAAACCAAAGGCACATGACAAAGAGAGTGAAGTGAGAACTGACGAGGGATGGGGGCCTGACGATGATGTACATTTTGAAAAGCCCCCGCGGATTACAATGCACGTTGTATAAAACTGCGGAGCTCTGAAAACATCAGACGACAAGAAGGTATTCACTTAGAACTGAAAGCATAAGCACACATCGATCCGGATTATGATGAAACTCTTCACTGCATCATTTTCTACCCCATCATAAAATAATACCCAACGCGCCAACCCCACCAACCGACCCGAATCCCTTGGCTCTGTCAGACAACATGATGGAAAAAAAAATAATTTTAGCCCTTGACCTATTAAATGAGAACCTCTGCATTTCATTTCGTCCTCGATACACTTTTATAGTCCTCTTCTACTTCTCCTCCTCCTCCTCCTCCACCCACTGACAATTTAAAAGTTCTGTATATACGTATAATGTAAACTAATGGGGAACATGTGCACACAGTATGATGATGGATTTAAATCATTCATCCTCGCCATGTTCGAATTGTTTGCTGCTCTACTCGAATCCTTCCTTCCTTATTTAATTCTGTAAATTTTATTTTTGTCGGAAAATAAGGAATTATCTTTCAAGGAAATAATGAAAATTTTGTCAACCTTTTTACGTTTGGCTTACGTTACGTTGCTCTATTGTTTATTTCAAATTTCTTACGCTCACAGCAGGATTATACCGAAAGGCTCTTTTCTTTAAACGCCCTTGTGATGGGTTTTTAATTTTTGTCTAACTGTTTTAACAGTATAGGTGTCTAGATATGTCCTCATATATTCATTGAAATGTCTGTAATCTGTCAACCACGTATGAATTAATAAATTTGATTGAACTTTTGGGTACGTGCATTTAATGAAATGTCATTTTCAGACAAGTAGTTATTAGCGCTGTTGGTTTACTTCACAAAACTGACAATTTCTTCCAATATTAAAATTCCAATTTCTGTCAAAATTCTAAAAAAAAAAAATGGAATAAAAACTGACAATTGGCAGATTTACAAAGTACTTCACAAAACTGAAAATTTCTTCCAATATTAAAATTCCAATTTCTGTCAAAATTAAAAAAAGAAAAAATTGGAATAAAACTGACAATTGGCAGATTTAAAAAGTAAACGAACAGATCCATTATGAGTATGCGTCAGTAAAATTTTGACAAGTTAGATAAATATGATTTCATTCAGTATACAGTTATATAATGGCTCACAATTCTAAGTCCGTCCCTGTTTTCAGTTCTGCCATCGTTATTTATTTTGAAGACTGGTGGAGATATCTTTTCACTTGCCTTGTCTGTTGACGAAATTATATAAATATATACTCTATATACCCACCATCAGCTTCAGCACCCACGTACAGATATAGCTACTTTAGCAAAGGCGCGCCATTGCTTCTTCCGCTCTACCGTTACTGGAGCAAGGGAAATAGAAACAGAAGAAATTATAACGGAAGCTTAAATAAAATGAGAAAACGAGACACAAATATGTACATTTATATATATATATGTATAATATTTTAATTTGCTTTGCGCGTATACTCACAAAGTAACCGAAAATCCCTCAAGTAAACGTGAAATTGTGTATTTATTACATTTTTCGGTTCCTTTGGTCCTTGAGGAAGCTTCGTTTTTTTTGCTTTTAACCACTTTCAAACTATACACGTATGTATATAGCTCTGTCCTGCTCGTTCTTGTAATTCGTAATAAACTCTTAAACATTAACTGAAGGATTTTGTTTGTTTGTTTTTTTGCACACAGCTCAGACTGACAGCGATGTCTATGTCGGTGTTGCTGGTTTTGATGGTGGACGAAAAAAAAGTCCGTGGATATTCAATTTTTTTGCCAAGCGGAAGTTTTAAATAAGTTCTGTGTTTTTTTTTTGTTGGCAGCCAAGGGTAGGCGGAAACAGGTTGTTTGATATGAACTCTTTATTAGGAATTTGGCAGTCAATCAGCTGAACCAACAGAAGCGCTGCGTTTGAGTAAAGGAAACTGAAAGCTTTATGTATTACCGCATTTGTAAGTAAACCAACTTGGAACAAGTCAATTCTGTTGCAAGTCATAGAAATTTAATTTATTGACAAAGGGAGAATTACTCTCAACAATATTTGGTATTGATTTAACGAGTTTCGATTTATAGTCTTTGATAAAGTTTGCTTCCTTCTTAAAACTGTCAAATTCTAAACACTTTTCGCATTCAAGGAGATGATCCCGTTTTTTTCTATTGTATGTATTATACTTAGATATTATTAAGTTTGGCATCAACTTAAGTTAAGTTGAATGGAATGCCTATATTATTAAAACAATATTTGGTGTCTTGAGATCTTCTTCTTTCATCATTATCAAATACATATATTTCTATTGAAACTTTTAGGGCTTTCTTGATACAATGAAACATACATGTACATATATACTGCTCAGATCAAATATTACATCATTCATAGAATGCTTTATCAAACCAAGTTAATTGTGGATGCAAATAAGACATAAATACAGCTTTATCACCAGTCAATAGGTCAGTGCCAGTACCTCCAAGTTCTTTTGAATTAACATTGTTTATAAACGGTATTTATCGGCTTCTCCGATAACTTTTTATTCCAAAAGTTTAATAAACTATTATTTGTGAACAACAGCATGGGTTCATGAGGAGAAAATCAACAGTGACAAACCTCTTAACCTTCTTGCACAAATGTTCTAATTCACTAGAAAATGGAAGTGAAGTTGACTGTGTATACACTGATTTTTCCAAGGCATTCGATCAACTTAGTCACAATATCATCGTTTATAAACTAAAAGCTTTCGGTTCTCCACCTTTTTTTATAGCATGGATAAAATCATACCTGGAAAATAGATCCTATCAGGTTAAATTCCGAAATTCTCTTTCAAATCTCTTCACAGCTCACTCAGGCGTCCCTCAAGGAAGTCACCTGGGTCCATTTTTATTCATTCTTGCTATAAATGATGTAATATCATGTATACATTCTAGTGAAATTCTCATTTTTGCTGACGATATGAAGATCTTTAAGACGATAAAGGCTTACCATGACCATGTTCTTCTGCAAGAGGATATTGAAAGATTTACTGTTTGGTGTGGGAAAAACGGCCTGTACCCTTGCAAATGCCAAACAATTACGTTCTCAAGAAAACGTGTTGCTAGTGCATTTGATTATTCTATTTCGCAGCACAAACTTAACCGTGTCTTTAGCTTTAAGGACTTGGGTGTTCACTTCAGCTCTAATTTAGAATTTACTGAACACATAAACTACATCGTTAACAAAGCGAGCTCCATGCTCGGGTTTATAAAACGTTGGGCAAAGGATTTAATGATCCTTATGTTACTCTATCATTATACAATTGTTATGTACGACCTCATCTTGAGTACGCCTCACAAGTATGGACTCCCTTCTATGAAATTCATAAAAGCCGAATTGAATCAATACAACATAAATTCATTCGCTTTGCTCTAAAAGGTCTTCCTTGTGCCGATCCGTTCAACCTTCCACCATATGAACATCGGATCCAGCTTGTGCAGGTCCAAACATTATACCAAAGGCGTGTTAATAACGACATATTGTTTGTTCACCAACTCATGAATGGTTTACTTGACGCTCCTGATTTGTTAGCCTGTATTGGCATAAATTACCGTGGAGGATCTCACCACTTGCGAAGATTTGAACTTTTACATGTAGATTTTCATAGAACTAACTACGGCATACATGAGCCTCTTAACCGAATGAGCAAACTTTTTAACTTAAATGCTTACTCTGTTGATTTTAACATGAGTAAAATTGGATTAAAAAAGCGTTTCGAACCAGTGCTCCACTGTCGTGATTGTTTTTACTTCTTGACAACAGATACTATTGTTCGGTATAATTCTGTATTATAGTTTACTTGTATTATTATTTTGTTTAATTTTTGTTACTATTTATGTGTTTAGATTTGTATTTGCATGTGTTATTAGTTTGATTATTTTTACTAATTTACTAACCACTAACACATGCACTTATGATGAGACTCTGATTGTAGCTTGCAGCTTGCTCTAAGCTCACTACAACAAAGAATTCTGAAGTGATAAAAAAAAAAAAACTAAGTGTTGTATTTAAACGAAACACCCTTTAACATTGCTCCTAAGCTATGCTGAACGTTTACATATATTGAACATGCGATTATTATATACTTTTCTTACATAATATGTACATTGATATATATATATAACTATATATTATTATATGATTTAATTTTTGCATCATCCGACACTCGTGTGATTTCTTCTACCGGTTGCGGATATTTTTCTATTCTAATAAAAATATACAATATATAAATTGTTAAGCCTAGATTATAATTAATAAAATGAAATACCTGAATTAAGAAACTTTAATGTTTTAATCAAAGTCAGAAGAAAAACATAACACTAAGGTTCCATTTTCCTCCAGTTAAATTTTAAAGAAAATACAAATGAAAAAAATACGCAATTTTGTTTGGCAGAACCGATTGCTCTCATCAAATCTCACACCGACTTATTATTAATTATGTAATTATACAATTTGTTTCCCAAAATCTTATTTTTGATATTTCAATCAAACTGACGTTGAGTTTCGCAACTCCATTTAAATTTGATGTATTTGACATCTCGTATTGCTATCTCACTTGCACTGGTTGAAACTTTTTCGTTCAGTTTTAAAAGCAGGCAATAAAATTCAGGGATGATGAAACAAACTACATTTTAGTAATGAAATCTGTGAAGGATAAATATAATAATTATATTTAATCATGTCGTTAAATTGAAATTTTATTGACACTCTTCTGTATAATTTAAATCGTACGCAAGTATTGTCAATGCAAAGTTAGTCTTAGTAGCATTTCATAATTGTATGCAATATAATGCTGGATCCCGAATTTACACACGAAATGACGAAATACCACTATTTCTGCAATATTGTAGCCATTGATTGTCAAAAATGGTGTTTGATAAAAAAGAATCAATTGCAATTGGCAAATTTAATAAGCAATTGCAGCGTTAATCCTTGGCTGTTTTTTTTCATGTTCTTTTTTTTCATGAAGTATCATGGATATCGTAGATTTATGTTCTGGCGATGATCAGGGTTCGTTCCAATTTAATTGACGTATGTATAGCCAGTTTAATACAAAATCGCGTGCGTACTTATTTCTAGTGCACGTCAACTGGCAAGTTGGTTAGATTTTATACTATAATACCTGAGTACCTATTATGCATAATTCCATAGTTAAACTTCACACTTCAAAGTTCGTTACTTTCTGTCTCATTTTTAATTCTCATAATTTAAAATTTAAAAAAAAAACACACTAAGTATACCACTTCCGTCAAAAAATGTGTCACTTGAACCACATCAATTGAAAGCGAAATTATTTACCACTGTAATTTTCGCCTCCACCACAATTCTTTTACAAACATTTAAAAATAATTTTTAATAAGAAAAAAAAAAAAAAATTAAGCCAATATTTAAGTGCACTCCTCCTTTATTTTACAATGAACTACTTCGGATCTGGAAAATTATCATCACCATTTCAACAAAATCATCGTCATCATCGCCGAAGGAAATACATATAAACGTACATATATGCGATGAGTAGAGTATATATTTGAATTAATGCAAACTTCGTTCAGCTCTGTGGTAATGAACCGCAGAATCAAATTAATTATTGCACAGCCATATCAACGTCATTCTGAGAGCTGAGATCTCATAAAAGTGAGTGTGGTTTTATTTTATCCATCTTCCCACAACTATCATCATCATCATCATTATTATCAGCATCGTAAAAGCATTTTAATCATCTACTACAGTTTTATTATACATATAAATATAATATATATACAATATACATATACCTAGCCAAACAAAAATTTCTACAAAAAGAAAACATTTTAGTTTGATTCTTCTTTGTATAAATTTATAACAGCTAAAATAAAGAACGGATTAAAATTGTGACGGAAAAAGCAGATTGTTAATATGTCAAATGTGAAGTAATACGGAAGTCATTTACGAAAAGAAACTGTATTTATAATAAAATCGATTGGATTTTCGTTCCAATTGATATGTTTTAATTTTTGTTTTTATTTTTATAAATTTTTTCCAATCAAGGACAATGAGATGAGTGTCTTGTTTTGTTTTGATTTGTTTTTTTTTTTGTAAAAAAATACAAAATTAAAACAAACAGGTTTAAAGGTGAACGTACCTATACTAAAGTAACCGTTAACTGCAAGGCCGACAAAACGAAGTTTGATTGTTAAATTATTCATAATTTAATTGAAATTATATAATTACGGTATATTAAAAGAACCAATCCCGTTTAATTAAATATCAATAAGCCCAATTACAGTCGAATCTCTCTAAGAAGGCTTGAGGTTTTGGAAATTATAACTTTTTGGATCAATTTATCAAATGTAATGCGGTGGTATTACAATATTGATAATAATATGTGCATCTGGAAGCTTTCTCTACATTGAAATTAACTAGAGCTTTTAATGAAAGAGTGTTTGGATGGCGTTTTAGTAAAATGACAACCGTAATAATGGTGAATAACAAATCGTAATTTACGAGAAAACAACAATACAAATTTTAAAAATAAACGTATTCGCTCGAGACTCCATATTTTTGTTTCACTTTTAATACAAACGTCAAATTGTCAAATGAAAGCATCCAAAGAAAATTTGATGCGTTTGCTGCTCATTTAATACTGTCGTTTGGGATGCGTTTAGAAACTCATGACATTGTCAACATTTTCTCTTTCGACTTTAGGAACTCATGACTTCGCATCAAATATGTATCTGATATGTTTTGGAACTCAGCCTATCTCTTTTTTTTACTGTACTATCTTAGTTATCAAATTGTTAATATTTAGTGTACAAATAAAATGAATAAAACAAAAAATTATCAAAAATCGGTGCTTGTGTGAAATATGAAATATTTGATTCAGTGCGATCTAGTATAAAGCGAAACTATTTTCAACTCGACGAAGGTCAAAACGCTGACATCCCTGTTCAAATATTAAACGAACAAAATATTGAAATTAAACAAGTGTAGGCACACCGGATCGATTTTGACAGATGCGCAGAAATGAATAAAAAAAATGAAAACGTTAATGGTATTACTTAAAGTTGAAGTTTTCTCAGTCGACCATCTACCTCAGCATTGAATCTGAACGCTTTTTCATTGACTGCAGCACAATTTGACATTGAATATGTGAGTTTGGTAAAAAAAAAAAAAAAAAAATGAACCAAAACAAAAACTATTCGGAGAAATGGCTTTTCTTTTAATTTAAAGTACGCCCCGCATTTTCCTTCCATAATGAATGTGAATCACGCTACGTAACGTAAAGTTTCTTGGCTTTTGTTTAAACAGGGATGATAATTGATACTAATGAGTTTTATGTTTAAACAGGGATGTTATCTGATACAACATTAAGTTTGTTCGCTTCGTAGAGTGCGATGAATGAGCTCCCTCCGTAATTGGGGTGATTGTCTGATAAGAAACAGTTTTTTTTTAAATAAAATATTAAAAATATGTATTAGGTAATGAATTGAAGGAGTTTTATTTCATTTGGATATTAAATCATTGAATAAAGTGTCCAGTTCTATTTTAAATTTTGATCGACTACAACTAAACGAATTTAAGTTCGATTAACACAAATCGTATATCATATGGAAGAGGAGGAAATGCATGAACATTATAAGATTAATGCCAATATCTGAACAAACATATTAAATACTATTTTCCATTTAACTAATGAAAGAAAAAAATTCAAGAACGTTGGTAACAATTTTAATTTAAAAAAAATTAAATTTTAAAATAAAAATGTTTACAAATAATATGTAATATAACATCACAAAGCATGACTCCTATAATAATAATATCTAGATATAGTCCAGAAACCAAATTACCCTTGAATAGTTACAACCTTTGACAACATTTTTTAATTCTAAGTCCACTAACTGAGTTATTATTATTACCAAAACAAAAAAATACATCCCCATGTTAACCAACATCGTTGGTGGTGACGTTGACGGCGACAATGACGACGACGACGACGACACCGAATAAAGAAGGAATCTGGAAAATTTAATGAGATTTTTATGCATTCACATAAAAAATATTACAAATGCGAATGCCACATTATGCGCTCTAAATAGACCCAATACCTTCAAACCCCTGTTTTTATCATGCTGTCTTAGGCGCCAACTTTCTACAGCAACTCGTCGCCATGAACGCCATGCAGAGAGCCCTTAACGTAACCCAACCCCTTCCAATGCTGCTACTACTGCTATACTCTACTTGTGCTGCTGTGTCCTGGGTCAAAGTCAGTTCATTTAAAATACCATAAAACTTGCCTTGATTCTATTGATTTATGTGGGGCTGAAATAAAAAAAAACAATCCTCTCTTATTTTGAATTTGTTGTTGTTGTATATCTTTATTTTGCTTTGCATTTACTCCCACTTGGTCTTCTTCTTCTTGACTTGGGCTTTGTTTCATCTAAAACCACCCCTATATAATTATTGATGCCACAGGGTTGGGGGTGGTTGGATGATGCTATGGCATAACGACGAATGACGATGGTGTTGGTTGTTGTTGGTTGATGGTGGTGACTTTATGTATATGGTCTATTCTTGAAATCATGTAGAGGGTTCTTTGTACCAGCTGGCTTTGCCGCCACCGCCAACATTGCATTTCTCAGTACTTACATATGTATATAGACGCCGCACTTAATATTTTACCTGCTTTTCAAGTCTTCTCTGAATGGATTGTGTAAATAGAAGTCGCGTTAAGAGTGTTTCTGCTGCTACTGCAAGCTATGATGAAAGAGGCAGCTTGATGACGATGATGATGCTGATGATGGCAGTTCGGTCGGTGGCGAATGCGGATATGGTTAAGAAGAAAGACAGAACTCTTCTTGTTCAAGGAGACGAGGGATCAAATCGGGTCGTATTGTTTGCCAATGGAATTTTTATTATAAATTCCTATAAAGTGCCGAGGGAGGGTAACACGCAGTTCTTCTTTATCTACTTACTTAAGAAATAACGAAAAAAATTGGGTCGAAAAGTATGTAAGTACTCACATGAATATACATATGTATATATCGTAAAATGTTGTATATAAATTATTACTCTGCCAGGACATATTGTTTAAAGGGTCCTTTTGCAGAAAAATAGAAAGGTTGAGAATAATATAAAGTATGCCAAGTAGATTTTCAAACAAATCATGCTACTTAAAAGATTTTTCTAAAACTTATACTTTCTATAGGATCTATGTGTTGTGTACATATAATTTTGTTCTTCCAATAGCTATTTGAAAGGTAAAATTGAAAAGGTTTTTAGTGGGAGATGTCTTGAAAAGAAAGGGGATAATAATAAATACAATATCAGTGTCATACATATGACTTAATAATATTGTAAGTTTATACATATTTAAAAAAATTGCCCTCAATCGACTTATATAAGTTGTCACCTGTTACATTTGTCATTTCTTATAACAAAGCTAAAGATCCTTGGAAGCCTTTCAAGCTTGTTCCCAGAACCTCTGAGAAAAGGCAAATCTAATAAGTACAAAAATCTGGAAAGTAAATTTAAAGACGAGGTTCTCGTATTTAGATTAAGATTTAAATTAGATAAATCTTATTAAATATAAAAATAAAATAATCCGTATGTATTAAAATATGTATTATATGTATAAGATATACTCCGCCACCGTCTGCCTCGTATACTAATATTTATTTAAAGATGCCATTTTAAACCATTTTTTTTAAGAACATCATTAAAATCAGCAGCCATTTCAAACGTTCAAGATCTAGCTGATGTACATAGTACATATATCAAATCTTAACCTCAATCTGAAAAAGATCTATCTTTCAAACAAACTACAACATTTCAACATACGTTAAACTTCATTGCAGAAATATATAAATCTGTCTACAATATTGAATCATTATTGCAATATTTTCAGAAACCACCTTAAAACATTTAATTTTCTGTGCCATAAGCGTTTATTTTTAAATTGCCAAACAACGATTTCCCTGAAGCATTTATCGAGACGAGAGTTGTTATTTATATTTAAAAAAAAAAAAAAAAAACATTAAAAATAATTGCTGTTAATTGGAATTTCACTAAAAACTAAATCATCTAACACCCAGCAGGCAGTTAGGTTTCATAGCATAGCACATATACAATCAACATGGACTTACCTCATTATTTACTCCGTCCGTGCTGCCATGCCGCCGCATCGGTCGTCGCTTCTTTTTCGTCATTGCCATTTATTTTGCAATGTAATTAAATTCAATTCCACACTATCTCGTGTGCACTAAACATTTGCCAAAAAAATACTACTATAATGTATAATGCTACTACACGCCTACATACATTATTTTCAAATTTTGTGTAAAATTTCTCCAGACACGCACAATAGATTTCATTGTAGTATACCCAAAGTCAATTCATCGCACGCACAGTGGGCAGTAATACATAAATTCCGAAATTGAATACAATTTTTGTTTCTAAAATTAAACCCAAGCCATTTTTCAAACAAAGTAAATACCCATTACCACCATTATCATAAAATTGCGAAATTCTTTTATCGACTTCTGAAGACAAGATTTAAAAAATTATAGATTAAAAATTTAAAATTCTAAAAAATACAAAAACTTAATTTTTACCATCATGAAACTTGGCAAAAACATTTAACTTAGATATCTACCATGAGGACGGATAAATCAAGGGTCTATAAAAATATTTAAGGCAGATTGCTTCTTTTTAGGGGACAAGTTTTTAAAGCTGAAAAATATATACTTTTGATCGTGCTTATAAATGTAAAAACCGTAATCGATTTTACCAGGGAACACTTGTATGTTAGAGAGTAATAAAACTCAAATATTTCCTTCCAATAAAAAAACATCCCTCCAGAAGTATATTTTTACTAGCCTACCCGTGCGAGAATCCTCGACATTACTTGAAATAAACGCACCTAATAAATTGAACCGACCTAATGTTACATGCCAAAATATTACTAATTGGAAAGTAAAAGTGTTCATTTTTATTGGAATAATATTTAAGAAACAAATACAGTTTTTAAACAAATTATTGACTTTTTTTGAATAAAAAAAATCGTCAAATCAGCAGGTAATTCTGCTTCGTTTGACACCTCATTTGTCAAAATCGTTGTAGCATGAGAATTGGAAAAGGAATCCAGACTACAGAAATAATATATATGATGATGTACTGCTTTGATTCTTGTGGTAATTAAAACATTTTGGCCAAAAGTTAAAATAATATTCTTTGATGCGAATGATTTTTTGTACTATTTGAACCATATTATGTCCCAATATACTCCGACGTCATTTATTGGGGATGCCGTCATTCTCTTTTTAAACGCATTATGCAGGTGTTTTTAGATTGCACAACATCGTCGTACGAACATCACCGCAACTAATGCAGCTAATAATAATTCCGAATGCAATTTGAAAATAAAATCCCGTTGATCATGTTTATACCTCTTGTGCTCCAAAGTATATACATAAAATGGCGTCGCGGTGCGCGGCAGCCATTTGCTATTTAATCAAATAAATTAGTTGTACATCAGGAAAGCTTTAAATTCCATGAATATTTACTCTGACAACAAGACCGTCCTGCAATGTAAATATGTATGATATCTAAGCGTGTATAGTTTTTGTCTGACAAAAAATTTATATCAAAACACCGAAAATTCCTAAATTCTAATTAAAATGAAAATATTCAGCACGTCAAACATTAAGAGGATCACCCTGTATCTCTAACGATTTAATTTGATGGCTTAATTGCCTGAATGCTTTCGAATTTGCATGATTTTGTTTAAATGCATATGTATATGTGTATCTAATAACTCATACATATACAATTTATTGCAATTTGTTGCATATTATATTGCAGGCTTCTCATTCGAACTTGACCCTTATGTTCATGTTTAAACGAGGCAACAACACTGCTGGTTGGTTCTAATTTATCTAATGTGATGTGACTTTTTATTTATTTGTATTTGTTGTTTTTGTTTCAATTCGAAAATTTTTGTTTGGCCGTGATTTAATAAATTATTCTCTTTTGAAGAATAAATGTAATATTTTAAATTAATAGAATTAGGTTTATTTATGTCATTGACAAGTGCAATGATAGAATTCAGGGATATTGAATGCAATGAATTAATAGGTATCTGTGTGGTTTTTTAAAATGAAGAATCTTTTTAACTTTGAAAAATAATTGTTTTGGCAATTAAGGGCTTTAATTGGAAATATGCTTTATTTAATTTTATAAAATGTCACATTATTCAAAACTTAGACAACCAATTACTGCTTGAAAACAATGGATACGGAGCTGCACCTGGAATAGCTGTCAAAATATTCAATACACATAAATTCCACAACGCAACGCAACGGAGCTGCAAGAGTTCACCAACTTTTAACTTTTCACGTGCAGCACTTTTGACGTTACAATTTGTATGAAGAAAAAAAGAGCCAGAAAAAAATATTGAAGCTTTTTGTGCCTATTTGTTTCGCGAAAAATATTTTTTATTAAAAGAAAAATATTATTATTAGTTTATCAAGAAGTCGCACAACCAACCAGGAGAGCTGAAATTTCAAGAAATTGTTTTTTGGTATTGCACCGCCCCCTCCAGTCGGAATAAAATCATTAATAACTTTTAATTTTGTCAACAGAATTTCAACGAAATATACTTATTTCACTTTATTAACATATATATTTAGATAGAACTAAAACGCTTCACATAACGTTTAAATAAAAAAATTTCGAAAATTACTTTTCTGGAAAAATGACTGAAAGATTATTTGAAATCTGAATCATTTTTTGCGCGGCAGTCAACTCCGCTTATATGAACTACGATTTTCTGAAATTGAATTGATAAGAGGAGAAATTTTTATTTAAATTAAAATTTGCTGAAATCTGACTATAAATGTAAATGTAAATGTAAATGTAAATTTTAATTTTTCTTTTAAAATTCAAAAATAATTTTGCTGATTTAAATGTTTTTTTCTCGGACTTACCTCTTCTTTGTGATAGAATTTTCTTATCGTCCTTAGTTAAATGTCGTTTTCGATTGGATTTTGCGAAATTTTGGAATTAAGAGTAAACAAAATTTTTATATTCTGTATTAATGGAGTACTTTCAAAATCCAACCGAAAACAACAATTTTTTATAAGAAGTCCGAACACAAAATTTTAAACTCTAGATGTTTTTCTTTGGGTTAAACTAATGGCCGTTTCGATTTGTTATCTAGAAAATCAATTTGTTAAGTGTTAACATTTCTGAAACGATTCTTAAATTTCTCTTTTTTTAGAAGAACTGTCAATCCGATTTCCATCGAAAAGCGATAAGTAAATACAGCTCTATACTGCTATACAATTCGATCGATTCACGTTAAGTTTCATTCAACTTGCCTGACATTAGGCGTGTTTTTTTTCTGCAAGTTCATAAAGAATTTGACAAAAAAAAAAACGACATCGGACCAAAGCAATTTACACATAGATACAACAAAAACTTAAATCCATATGGACTGGACATAGCTAAGTCCAGATAGCTTTAACTTTAGTCCCGATAAAAACTGTATTACCTACCTACACTAATTATCATTTTGCTATCGATATTTTGTATGGAAACGTCAAATTATCTGAGTCATCAAATGGAACAATTTTATTTAATGAGAAAATGGCGGTCATTGTCATGGAATTTAGTATGTTTCCCTATAAATGATTTCAAATTAAGTTCTATGTTTTTATTTAACTTTATTAATATGAAGAGGAATAATAATTAAAATAACAAGAAAACTCATATAGAACGAATTTTCTTGTTATTTTAATGTGGTATGGCTGATTAGTTTTGTTGCATTCTTGCCGCACAAAGCTGAAAGGTTAGTTGCATTTTGTAACAGTGATGGGCTTGTTTGCTGTGATGATTTTCAAAATCAAACGTCAAACATTTTTTTCGCTTTGGACTATATATATTTAAATCTAGTTGCTTCTCTTTTTCTTCTATTTACTAATGAATCTGTCAAAAAATAGCTGAGAAGTATGCAATTTGTAGATTCGTTTACGTCACGTTAGTTAGGTAAGTATCAATGACGCTGCGTCACCGCAATAACAAACAATGTACTGAATGACGCAACTGCGTCTGCGGTGACGCAGCGGTCTCGCAGAAACCTGCGAGTGTTTTTACCCGCAAGAATGACGCGCGATGCCGCAGCGTCACCGCAAGTGTGTGAGCAACACTCAATTTATTCGTAAGTACTGTATGACGCATAAGCGTCACCGCGCGTCAAAATGACGCAAGGGTGCACCGAGGCGGCGCTAAGAGATGTTTTAAGAAAATTTAATACATACGGCTGGTAGTTGTTTTCCCTTAAGATCTCCATAGACTTAATGTAGCTTAAATATAATATATTGTTACGAATTGCAGTTTCGTAAAGTGGAGTCGACTGTATTTTGTCAAAAAAAAACGCTGAACAACCATCTGTAAATTTAAATATCATAAGCTGATAATTATGTGCATTTTTGTTTAGTTCATCAAATAATCATAAAATGTATCATCAGAAAAATAAGATTACGGAGAAACTTAAATTACAAAACAGTATCGAATCGACACCGGGCTGGAATACATGTACGGCATTCAGAGTAAGAAAATTTCAATTTAAAAACTCGAAGCGAAATAAATTGAATATTTTGTTTGTTATTATTTTTCAGATGGCTGATGAAATTCCTTCCGAAGTCAAATCACCAAATACAGAAGTTTTAAAAAGTAACCTCTGCAAAAGTAGTCAACATTTAACTTTGTTTTGCCAAAAACTATATGAGTTATATCAGAACAATAAATTTGTCGACATTGATCTTATAGTTGGAGTCAATAATTCAATAATTCAAACTCATCGTATTGTTTTGATAACCTCGAGTGAGTTTTTTCACGATTTACTTACTAGAGACCCCAGCATTAGGTCCTTGGAAATCCCAGAAGTTGATAGAATTGTGATGGGATATATTCTAGGATTCATGTATACGAGTTCAATCGATCTTAAGTCATACTCTGTGGAGGCTGTTTTCAAGGCAGCAGTTTTGTTTAAAATGCACTTTTTGATCGAATTCTGTTCTGCTTACATGGAGAAAATCATAAGCTTGGATAATTGTTGGAGATTTGCTGGGCATGCATGGGAGTGCAATAAATCTAGACTTTTAATAAAATCATTGAGTTTTGCATATGAACATTTTGAAGAAATACGATCTGGAAGCGATTTTTTTCAACTGAGACCCGAAATCTTACTAGATTTTTTTTCAAGTGACTTTCTACGTGTGGAATCAGAAGAAATTGTTGTACATAGTTTAATAGATTGGGCTAATTTTGACGCAGACAATCGCCACAAACTGCTTTCTGATCTTTTGAGTGTTGTCCGATGTGAATTGTTGAATCCTGTGTTTATAACTAGTATTGGAGAATCTTTGCTCAAAATACCCAAGTGTGCGGATGTAATTTTTGACTGGCTTACTTCCCATTTCGAATCTCAGAGCCGAAAAATCAAATCGGTGATTCGAAACCGAAACATGAATCATACGTGTTCATTGATATGCGGCGAGTCAACTGATGACTGGAATATTATGACGTATAATGCACTACTTGATACTTGGTCGTGTGAAATGCTGCCAAATTCTTTAAAGAAGAGAACATTCTTCAAATCGGTTTTGACAGCCGACAAACGAATTATCATAACCGGCGGAAAAATCAATGGAGCCACCACATCAAGTGTCGATTGTCTTGATCTGGAAACTAAAAAATGGATTGCTTTGCCTGCGATGCGCGAAGATAGATTGGGCCATGCAATGGCACTGATAAAGGGAGATTTGTTCGTAATTGGAGGAACCGGATCATCGATTGAGAGATACAGTTTTAAAACCAATTCTTGGAGCACCATTTGCTCATTGCCCAGTACAATTGCATACTACCATAGATACGCTATTGTTAATGATCGACTCTACATTATGGATTCTTTTCGCCCAGAAAAATTTAAGTCCTTCGATTCAATATCATTCAAATGGACGAAACATGACTTCGCCCATGACGTAGAAAGAGGATACGATATGGTTGCCATCGGGGATGTTATATTTATGTGTTTGGGTGATTCAAATGTTAAATCTATAGAGCGATATAGCCCGGCGAACAATGAATGGACTGAGTTTCCTTCAGCTGGAATTGAGCGATTTTTATGTCCTAGAATGTTTGTCATTGGAAATAAACTGATTTTTTGGGGAAAATCTAGTGATTATGGGACATACTTGGTAGAAAACTATGACCCAGAAAAGGGAACTTTCAAGTCATTAACGCCATTTGCGAATCCTTTGTATGATCTGAATTTAAAGTAGGAATGTATTTAATATTGTAAAAACAAATTGAAAGTGTGTTAAGCTGTATAAGATCTGTATATTTTTAATAAAAGTTTGCACTTGGAATATTGGACTTTCTTTTTCTTAATTAAAATAGAATATTTGTTACTTTATGGCCTTATTAATAAAAAAAACACTATTCGCTCTTTAACACACGTGTTAGCTGGGGCACGTTTGATAACTTTTCTTATTAATAAACACAATTTAGCTTTATGATAATATTTCCATTCTATTTTAATGGATACACGTGTAGCTGCGATTCCAGAGATAGAGGCTCGAATTTAAATGCAAAACAATTAACCGGGAGTTTTTTTTTGCATACAAAAAATAGAGTGAGTTAACACCTCGCATTTACATGCGCTCTGTTTTGATTTGCCAACTCAGGAAATTCGTGTGGACTACTGGCCCATCGACTGTGGATTTTTGACTCACTTTAGTGATTTTAAAAATATTCATTTTATCAAGAGTCTTCAGAGTTCAATAGGAATAATATTTGCTTGCTAAAATCCTAGAGAACCGGTCAAGGTGCCCGACGCATTTTCTTGGAATACCAGTGCGTCGGGTGGGCCGCTCCGCGGCGGGTGGGTTCTAAGTTCTTTTTTCAACCATTCATATAAATAAAAATAATCATTCCTCTGACCAAAAAAGTTTTTTACATTTCAAAAGATGAAGAAAATAAAAGAAGTTTATCGCAAAGACGGAGATCCGTTCTAAAATTTTTATAGTTTAATACAAATATTTGAAAAATTCACTATGGCAATCATGTTTTTGACAAATGTCATCGGAAAGTATTTAACTGAATTGAATTATGTTGAATCACCTTACCAAGACGGAAAACTCAATGACAATCACATGTTGGTGGTTGGTGTGGCAATCACTTATCACCTTACCCGATTCTACCCCTTAATTATTCAAGTACAGTAGAATCTCGGAAAGATGAACGGTTCTATAAGATGAACAGTTCGGAAAGATGAACGAAATATTTTCACTCTTCAGTGCTCAAAAAGATGAACGAGTTGAAATTTTACACTCGAAAAGATGAACGATTTATTCCCAACTCAATTTTTTACTTTTTCCTTGCCTTTAGTTCCTCGTGTTATATTTATGTAACATTATTTAGTTTTGTGAATGGTACTTTTAGGCTTGTTTTAACTTGTTATGTAAATTATATTAAATTAAATGCCTTATAATTATATCTTCTTTCTCAACGAAATGTTGATGCTCGAAAAGATGAACAATTCGAAAAGATGAACGTGCCCTGTTTTATATCTGTTCATCTTTTCGAGATTCTACTGTACTAACTTTACCTCTGGACAAATGGCATAAATTAACATTCTTTGTAAAAACTCTGCAACTTGTTATCCTCTGAAATCCTCTTTTGTACAAGAACAACAAACTAAATACATACATCGTGACGACAGAACATGCTCTATTATTATCACAAACGTTTTTAAATTCCAACAACATTCACACAACAGCAAAAAAAAATGAGAAAGTACCGCTCCTTTTTTATTTCACATAAAGAAAGTCATCGTCCGAAATCGTATCAGAAAAAATATTCAACGGAATGACAAGCTGTCGTCACGGTCTGACGTATACTTAAGTCAATAATGTCACTTATAAAAGCTAGTTTGTTAAACAATATTTATAGTGGTCATACGCAACAGCGATATAATTGTGACATTACAAGCTGATACGACATACGTTTAAATTTAAAGGTCAGCGTGTGAAATTTTTGTATTGTTGTTGGTGTCAGAAAAAATAAGTACGATCATCTCTCAAGATGGCAGACATTTAGTCAGCCAAAGATCAAACAATAATCTTATTAAGCAATATAATT
This sequence comes from Epistrophe eligans, assembly GCA_951394125.1. Classification (NCBI taxonomy): domain Eukaryota; kingdom Metazoa; phylum Arthropoda; class Insecta; order Diptera; family Syrphidae; genus Epistrophe; species Epistrophe eligans. The sequence goes on along the minus strand of OX596029.1, from coordinate 105,867,936 downwards.
TTACTCAGGTTTTTTTTTTAGAGCTTCTGTTTTTTTTTTATTTTTATTTTATGTATGTGCACACTTTTAGCTGCACGATATTTTGACTTATTTGTTGTGGGCCGATCTTTAAAGAGTTGTATGTTTTTTTTTCAACTTGATGCAGATGTCGTGTCTGAGTTGATCATTCCGATGGATATTTTTTTCTTTTTTTATTATTGTTTTTTTTTTTTTTTTTTTTATTTGCGTGTCTGCAGCTTGTTAATGTGTTTCTTCTTTTTTGGTGAGACTTCCTCCAAGCTGCCGCTGTTACCGGCTGCCGCTACTGTTGCTGCTGCTGCTGTTACCATAAGTTGACAAATGTAATTGGTTTATTATGCAATTTTATATCTGTTTTGTAATGGAAACGAATAAATGTTGTTTTAAGATTTTTATATTGGGTAATTTTAACTTCAATCAAAATCAAGAAAGAGGCAGAAGGTCGGAGGAGGAATAAAATAAACAACACATTTAAGAGACTTACGAATTTAAATGGGGTATATTTTAAGAATGAATAAATGGCGCTTTATTTTTGGGGGACATTTTTTTGTCCAATAAAATTAAATTCCTTTATGTGTGCGGATGACTATAAATTTTACATGAAGTTCAAAAAAAAGATATTTCAGGTATGAACATAGATTGTTGATATCTTCACTGGGAGATTTAGGTAATCCAGGTTACTTTATTTTTGTATTCTATTTTAGAGTTTACTGCTACAATGTGTTTAAATGACAGTATTGCCCTTTTTACACACGTAAATATATATAACAATGGCATTGGCACAATCTTAAATTTTGTCTGGTCTTATTGCATGGGTCATTTCTTAATCGATAAACCTTAATCTAATTCCTTTTAGTTTACACTGTTCGATGACGATGAACGAAATTGATTATTGTAGCAATTAATTTGGAGAAGTTTCTAATTTTTATTATCACTAATTTAATTGATCGAAACATATAATTTGTGTGTATCGAAACATTGACATTTGAGTTTGCTTTTGTCGTTTTATAATACATATTACGTTTCTTTAATTACGTTAAGTTCTTCAAAATGTTCTGTTTGTTCTTTCTTTAAAACGCGGCTAAGACCTCTCAAAAAATCTACTTAGCCCTGTGACTAAAATGTCGAGCACAGAAAACTCACGTCTGCAGGAAAAAACAAAAGAAAGTAAAAACAAAGTGAAACGTCAGATGAGATGTTTTCACTTATGTTATTTTTGCTTTGACGTTTAGATTATATTCCTTTGTTGACCACCTTCTAGCACAAGCCTTTGATTAACTGTTCCGCTTCCGATTAATGTTTTCGGAGTGTTTTTCTGTTTTCAATTTCATAAAGTTGTATGACCAGGAACACACACATGTACATAGGTACATACATATAAAGTTTTTGAAGTTTGAGGAACCATTTTGTTAAATTCATGTTTTCATAATCGATTGATTAAAAGTTCGAAAATCCAATCGAAAACGACTTAGGTTATATATTAAAACTGAACAAAACGATCTGAATGCACCCTCTCTCAGTTAATGTCATTTTTAATTTGAGAAAGTCGATCTGGAAAAGACCTGGTAACCTCTTGTGATTGTAGCTGCCACACTTCGAAGGTTTTTGTCTGAGTCGTTGTGACATTCTTAATACTGAAGAAGTTCTTTACGTCGTTCGTCAGTCGATTAGTCGATTGCAATGACGTCATTCTAGTTGAAATACAATTTTCTACAAACTTGACCATTGGTCTTGTCTATTTTCACAGAATTTTCTATTGAAATGTTGAGTGAACTGCAAACTGCAACTATTTAATTATTTAATTTTATTGATAAATATTAAATTTTTTTTTATTCTTGTTAACTTATACCCATTTTGTATTTATTTTTAATTTCAGATAAATCTCCGATTAATACTCGTTAGCGGCAAAACAAAAGAATTCCTATTCAGCCCCTCAGACTCAGCTGGTGATATCGCACAAACAGTATTCGATAATTGGCCCGATGGTGAGTATTATAGTCATTATCTTTATTATCAGGTCGTTGATATCAAAATATTGATTTTTTTATAACTGATGATAAGTATATGAAAACTTGTTATCGTCATCACGACACCTGGTATTCTTATACCTAACCATATCTTTAGAATTCATTTCATTCATTTGAATTTTGTGCCTTATATACATATATACCTAATACAAAAATGCAGAACTACCGATATCTATACCCTACAGCATTACCATGCAAAACATATTAAATTGATGTTAAAATATTTATCTCGGTTTACCTCGATATTTCCATTTGTTTTTTAAATGGCTCATCTGGTACATCTCTGCCACTTTTATGTTTGCGCTTAACTTGTATTGGGAGGCGTCAGCAAAACGTTGTTGGTTGGTTGGTATACATATACTCGTACATACCATGTTGGCATTGTGTTTGCCTAATTAATTAATCTGCAGCGTGGTTCATTTACATAAATTATTCTCCTACATGTCCTCGTATACCTACATAGTCATGTGTGATTTTGTCGATAGATTTCCATGTCGATACGGATTGATCCCGAGAATTTCACGATTCCACCCTAAGCTGATGTAGAATAAAGGACCGAATTCTGAGCGCTGAGCGTCATTGTGTTCTGAGTTGTATTGTGCTGTGGTGTGCTCGTTTTTCCATTTGTTTATTTTTTTTTATCAACTCCTCCCCCACAACAATAATCTTGGGGTGGTGTGGTTTCAAGAGGTATTTTATCGATTTTATTATTATATCGATAAATGATTCTGATTTGTATAAATTATTTTTGTTTGTGCTTTAGGATAAACATTTTCTTTTTCGATTTTATTTTCTGGAGAATTTTCATTGTTGAAAAATTGTCCTCATTTAACTCTTGATAATTGTTGTATATTTATACTTATTAATTTTTGCAAAGCACCTATTATCAAGGCAATTAAGCTGTCTATTAAATTATAGTTGCTTCGAAGAGTGTGTGTGTGTGTGTGGGGGAAAAATAATTGATATAGAGTTCACAAAATCGTCACCCCACATTTATTTTTGTAATTTTTGGGAAAGCAATGAATTTAAAATTTTAATATTTTTGAATTTGTTTTTTTTTTTTTTATGAACTTACAGTCGTATTTATTAGATTCTTGTCTACTTAGACACTGTCCAACTATTTTCAAATTGATGGTAATATGCTTTATTTAATAAAAATAAATATAAAATTATTCACGGTTAAGACAATCTACTATTGTGTCTAAGTTAGGCAGCTATAAGACAACAATAAACAAGGTTTTTGAACATATTTTCCAAAGTTGGACAGTTGTCTAAAGTTAGACAACGTTTATAAATAAGACCATTAGAATCTATTCGATCATATTAAATGCAAAAAATTGATATTGAGTTTTTTGTGTACATCTTTTGATCAGTTTAATTTTATTGTGACGCTTGTGTAGCACGAACTACTAAAAAGATCCACTAATCTAATAATAATTCAAAATATCTTTACTTAAATAAAGGCTGGCCACGAGTCAAGAAAAGTCGTTCGTGTTGGTAAAGTCTTGGAATACTGAACAAAATTTAATTTCGATAATCACATGTTGATTTTCATCGCTCCAAATGCGACAATTTTGCTTATTGACGTTACCATTCAACCAAAAATGAGCAAAATCGATAGCAAGGCAAGCTTTTTTCATTACACATATTTATAGCCAAGGTTTATTAGCTTTATATCGGAGCTGAAAATAAGTAAAAAAAAATTAGGTTTGTTAGAGCCTAATTACAAAATGTTCGTTTTCTAAAACCATTAAATAAAAACCATCGATTGCTAAGGAATTAATCACAAGTTAAAACTAATGATTCAAAGTATCGAGTAAAACTGACGATTAAAAGTATCGAGTACAATTAACGATTTAAAGTAATGAATAAAACTAACGAGTTAAACTAACTTGGTTATTTGCACTCCACAAAAACGAATATTATTTTAAACGAAGATTTTACAAATTGTTTATACCTATACTAATGCAATTAATCAGTCAAGTAAAAAACTTAGCACCATTTAATCGGACTTGTTGAATTAATTAGTTAGTTTTCAATAATCTTTGTGGTCCAACAAAAATTTGCATTTCATCCTCATCTTTCTTACTTCGATTCATCAGTTAACTTGTTAATTCGAAATTTCAGTTCGGTCAAGTTCGTAAAGGTAAAAGTTCGGCAACACTGACAACTTAAAGTCCCATTTCTGCAAACAAACAATAACCGTTTGAAATTTACAGTTGGTGAATTTTTTGATATTTTGATGGAAAATTACGCGATTCCCCGCTCAAATATCTTCCAAAGGGTCCCCTTCGTCGATGTCTATGTTTCTTCAATAGATCCCTCTAAACGGGACTTATCTTGACCGGGAAGGCAGTCCGAAGGTAGGTCTTCCAGTTTATCACCAAAAAACGGGATACATTTCTAAACGGTACACTTTTTATCCTAAAGTGACTGCGAAGTTCTAGCTCTATCCTACAGTAAATAAGGATTTGAAGCAAATATAAGATTTAGATATCGAGTTACTCAAACAATAGGGCTTTTATTTCCAAATTTGAAAATGGTGAAGAAGTTCTTTTTAATACAGTCCTTTAAAATGGTAAAAACTCATAACGAAACCCATATCATTCGTAATCCCCCTTAGGGTAGTTATTTTTTTGTTTGTTTACTTCTTAAAGATCATTCGCCATTTATGTTGGCTATCTCAACCTTTTTAATAAACAAGGTCATTGACACCAAACGCTGAATAGACCATTCAAGCTATCGCAAACATTCATATACCTCGCCCCCCCTTCCCCCTTCAATTATTTTTTGTATACAATAAAAGGATACATCATTTTGGGAATTATCAAATTTATTTGTGCGGTCATCGCCCTTTTATCTGTGCCATTTAAAATTCCTTGAAAGCTATGACGTCCAGGCGGCCATCACTAAATTGTGCGGAAAAAACGTGCAAGTCTCTACTTGTGCCTGCTGACTCACAAAAACATCTGAATGGCTAAATCCTTTTGCCTTCGATTAAAACCTCGTCCTAGTCTTCTTTTGTCATCACATCACCTGGGTTAGAAAAGAAAAAAAACTAATCAACCGAACCATTTGGCTGTGGGTCTACGTCTCTCTAATGGTTTGGTGTCCTATACAACTACCATCACCTCCATTTTATATTGACTATAGTCTTTCCTTGCCACCGTTTAGTTCTATCCATAGGTAAGGTAGGTATATTTACCAATACCCGCATTGTCAACAAAAGTGTAATGGAGCATTTAAGAGATTTCGTTGTTTGTATTCGTATTCAGCCTTGGTGGGTACGGTCTCGATTTATTCACACGAAATTACCATATACACGTTTTCAGCGCATTAAAATCTTTCTGCCGCTGCTGCCGGTACTGGGCCCAACAATCGCCTCGTCATCATCGCAGTACTCTTGCCCCACCTAATGCCTTTCGCTGCAAACGAACCCACTTCGCTATACATATACCTGGAACACAAATTTTACCCCGGAGGAGGAGTGCCAATGCCACTGCCGACTTTTTACGAGTACAACGACAAACTATGGGCGAAGTGAAACAATATTCGAAGACCGGGGGAATAAATCACAACAAAGCATCGCACGCGTTCCTTGTTCAGAATACTAATTTCGGGTTAAAAAAAAAAATTATTTTAATTTTTGACGAATTGTTTTGCTTCGCTGAGAACAACTCAAGTATACCTTACATACCGATACCATACATCCATAAATTTTTATTATGTCTAAAGAGAGTTCTCGCACCCAATTGCTTAATCTAGAAGTGTGTATGTGCTATATTAGTTTGCGGAACAGTTTTGCCTTTTACAGTCCCGAATGATAAATTTTCCATTTAAACTCTATAATATCTGTTTATTTTATGATTTAAATCTTATTAGATAATAAATTGTTGAAAAAGGCATCGATATGAGGACTTGAATTCTAAGAGGTGTATCTACTAATTGATATCTGATACACGATAAGCTACCGAATTTAGGAGAAACCGGAATAAATATTTATTTAAATTATATTCTTATGCCTTGATTACGTGCTTTGAGTAAATTAGTTGATAAGTTAATAAAAAAAAAAAAACATAAAAGAACGAATGTGTGCCATAAGAAATATTTTGAACATAAATAAAATTATATCGAATATATTTTAAGGAATTCGAAATAATTTACATGCGATGTATTAACGTACGTTTTTACTGCTAGAATAATAATTATGTCACCTTGTTTTTAATTGTTGTTATTAATATTTGGTTTTATTTATTATAGAAGTTTTTTAAGTGTGAACAGAAATTGACTTTTAAAAACCTGATAAATATGCACTGATAAATTTTGCTTTGAAAAAAATAATGTAATAATGTAATCGCTCCCTTATACTGAAGTAAAAATTAACTTACCATTTAAATTGTTTCAGCGTAAGAAAACTAACTTACCTTTCCAAGTGATTGAATATTGATCCATTTTAGTTTTTATCTGTCAGAAATTCTTATAAGAGTGAACAAAAATGGGGTGGAATCGTGTAAGGTAATTTGCGGTAATTGCGAGAGTCACAATCAACTAATTCTGTCTGTGTAAGACGATATCACATTTGATAGCTTAAGTGCTATCACAGCAAAAATAGAGTCACCATTAGCCTACAAAAATTGTACAACTTTTTCAGAGTTCTTTTTTCAACCATTCATACATATAATAAACAAATAAACGTTCCTGTGATCAATTTGTATTTTATTTTCGAAAGGTCATTACAAACATTTGAAGAATTCACTTTGGCAACCATGTTTTTGACAAATGTCATTGGAAAATATTCAATTGAATTGAATTTATCTTAATCACCTTACCTAGGCCAATAACAAAATTTAGAGACGACATAAATATTCAAGTAAAATGAACCATAATGGTATGGTTCCACCCCTGCCTTTTTGTCGTAGATATGTGCCATTTGGTTACTTTAGATTTTTAATTCGACTCTGGTCTGGTCGTGTTTTGTGATTTATAAAATTTTAAATAAACCAATTATAAAGCGAACAACTCAAATCTAAAGGTTCTTTTTTTTTTTTAATTGGCACCACTGTTTCAAGTGACATTAAATTTGACAGATGATTTGTTATCATTTTATTTTGTCATTTCACGTAGCGCAGCTGTCCAACTCCAAAAACTTTTATTATCTTCCATCTATTGTCTAAGACACTGTATTAAGTTGTCCAAACCCATTTTAAAGTTGATATGTCAAATGAACAAAGAATTGTAAAATTATCTTAAAATGAACGTATCCAAATGTTCACGAAATTGACATGTTACAGAGATGTCGGGCAGTATATGAGAACATATGTATTTAGACAACTGTTGGAATGCATTTATAAATAAGGAGATGTCCAACTAATTAGGCAGTGGCTAGATGGACAACGGTCCAAGAGTGTTCTAAGGAAATCTAATTATTTTTTTTATTATTTTATATGTAACAATTTTCGTGAATAATACCAATTTGTTCAAAAGTATAAAATCTAAAGGCTACCTCCATGTAACTAGATTTGCCGTAAAATAATTTCAAAAAGTATATAATATCGCTGTTAAATTAAGATTATTATCTGATTCAAAGATTAACCTAAATGCGAAAATTGAAATGTCTGGCATCTATGAACAATAGTGAAGTAATCTGCAATGAAACATCAATCCTCCTTGAGCACACCTATATTAAGCCCACCTTTTCATTATCTTTTTTTTTCTGAAATAAAAACAATGCTCAACCTAGAAACATTCCACTGATTGTGTTTCATAGATTAATAATAATATTGTGGTTACTTTTAAAAATCTTCTAGTCGAACGCAACTCAAGTCCTATTTTCATATTAAATCGCAGTTAAAAACCACAAAGAAGCACACCCACCTATTTGCTAAATTAATCATTTAATATATATCACGTTAGAATAGAAATGAAAACCATAAATCAAGCAAATACAAACAAAACGCATCAGAAAAAATGTCAAAACATAAACAGCACTGCGCGACTCATATTTATATTCGCACTATACTCTACTTTAAAATGATTAAGCTTAATCAAATAACACAAAGAAAATGAGAAATGATAAAATGCAATAACAAAAATGTATTAAAAATACAAAAAAAAAAAATTATAAACTACATTTTTTCAGTCGAAACCTGCATGTTCTATATAAAATCACGAAGTCATAAGCAAATAAATATTTTGGGCTCCATCCAAATTCAAATCAATTACTTTTGCATTTTATAATAAAAGCGGCATTATACGCGATTCAAGAAATTCAGTGTATATAGGTATAGAAGAAATTATTTATTTTACATTTTAACATTTCAATGCTGCATTATAATGCAGAGTGTGTATAGGACGCGCAGAGAGTGAAGTTTCAATTTCTGTCGATTTGTTTTGAATGGTGAAAGTGAATTTATTTACAGTGATGTTCGAATAAAATTAGAACAAATTCCTTTTTACGATGATTTATGTATTTAATTTTATTGTAGCAAATTTACAGCTACAGGAAACACGGTTTATGTATTGTCTTTCTGATCACACCAAAACAACGCATACATAAATCATAAATGATCAAATGAAGCTAGTTAGTCAAGGATGGAATTTTTTTACTTTTCCCCCATGAAAAAAATATAAATATCTAAGCTGTCTTAATTCCAAAAACAGATGGCTGCAATAGATTCAAAAAACTTTTAAAAATCCGAACATTTTATGAATATATTAATTGCTCCGGTAAAAGTAATTGACGTTTGTTTGGAACAACTACTCAATATACCCCAAATAAAGTTCGTCCTCTATCTGTCAAGTTATAAACTGTCTAATTAGGTATATCGAGGGATGGCTAACTATGACAAAGAATTAAAATTCATCTAAAAAAAAAAACAGATGTTTAATTTTTTGCTCTGGAAACAAGCAATTTTAGTTCTTTCCGGTCGGTGACTATATTCGATCAACTGTCATTTTCTAATTAAAGTTCTGATTCTTTTCTCAAATCTACCCAAAATGTATTACTTTATTTTTTTTCTGACACTTAAATGCCAGAGCTTTTGACATTTTTTAATTTATTTCATTTCCCCTTCAGCAAAAATCTACCACAACATTTTACCTACTGCCTTTTCTTGCTTGTCAAACTACTTTTTGTTTGACGTTTACCCAGAAACAAATCAGAAACATCCCAAATGCGTTTCCTTACTTTTCATTTCTGGTCAAAACTTACAATAAATACATCAAAAAGCTCGAGTCCAAAATTTTTCCCGAACTTTTTCCCAAACAGTAAATTAGCAGACCTAAAGTCAACGCAATTTGAAATTCTGCTATGTTAACGTTGAAACTCAGTCAAGTGATTATAAACAGTGTGGTCAACATGTATTGACAGGGTGATTACACTGTCAACGAAACTGTGTGTGAACCTGAGTGTCAATGCATCTGTCAACACTTTGAAAGTTTTTCTGCAAAAATAAAATCTACAAATTGTAACTTTCAAAATTCCACAAACCGGCACCCAAAAATGTTTACCAAATTATTTATGCATTATATAAACGATTATGATGTATGAAATGAATTATAAAACCAGAAAATAAAACCTAAGTATAAAAGTTTCACAAAGCGAATGACAGTCCATCAAACTTTCTAGTAATTTAACTCAAGTTGTAATTAAGTAGATTAATAGTGCTGTTAAGAGAAACCCGAGAGACGATAAATAAACATAAAACATTATACAATTTTAACAATCAATTTAATCTGATTTCATTGTAATGCACAGAATGTACACAATTCATCTGTGTGCTGCGCGATGTACCGTCATTAATACAATATTTACTGTAAAACGAAACAAGTTCTCTATTTCCGCCTTTGGGTTATTTTCATTTCTTAATTTTTTTTTTCTTTTTTCTTAGCTTTTTGATTTCTGTTTGACATTTTTATACATTATGTACTTTTATATAAATTTGAAAAAAAGTTTTCAAATTTATTTCACGATTTAAAAAAATATAAATAAATCCCAACAAAGGAAGACGAGCGACTGTCAAGGCCAAGTCTTCTATGTGACAAAGCGGCAGCAATGATGATGTTTACGTATAGTGGGCGGTTAATATATAGCATTATTATACCCAATAAAGTATTATTTACCATACTTTTGTTTTTGCTGCGTTGACTCATTTCTTCTTTGATGGAATAAATAATAATACAAAAGAAAAAATATATATATGTAATGTATGTATGGTATGTATTGTATATGTTTTATTGGTGCTGTGTTGTTTCAATTAATTTCCTTGTCGTTCAGCATGCAAAGTGCATATTATGAGCTGTCCAGAGTTGTTGTAGAAAATTAATACATCCTGGTGCTTTGACATTCAACGCACAGTTAAAAAAAAAATAAAGATACATAATTAAGATAATTAACCGCACAATGATGGCTCTTTACACTCATACACCATATCTGCCTGCATATCTCTCGCGCAATGAAAAATCGATACTTTCTACTTTTTTTTCACTTAATATCTTCAATTTTGCAGATTCTTAGTCTCCCAGTTTATCTCGGCCTTGAAAGAAAATGGCTAATACTTGTGCCCATAATTCGTTATAAAAATGGTTTTTACAAAATCAATACATATTTTAATTTACAAAAAAATAATATAGAAAATTTTGTGTGTTACAAAACTAACCTTAAAAGATTTTACAAATTATAATTGAGCTCAGCATTATACTTTCGCTGACATGATGTTAAAGTTAAAACTATCGATTACCCATTTTATATTTTTACTACATACCGAAAATAACCCCAAATAAAATAACACTTTGACATTTATTAATACAAAAAATGATTGTTTTTTAACACAAAGTGAGTGTGTTCAGTTACAGTTCATTAATCAGAAATTAAGTTTAGCACGGTACTTTTCAAAATTGTTTAAAATTAACAAAAAGTTAGTTTTATTATCCAAGACTGAAAATAAAACCATTATGAATTTTAATGACAACAGTGTTCATCTCTTTTTTCCTTATGTTTGTTTATTTTTTATTTACACTACCTTACCATTTTCAAAACTGAAAGCCATCTACCCGCCAGAGTAAGAACTTGTTTTCAGGTCTTTAAAATAGATTCAGATAGAGAGCAAGATCCCAAATTGTTGATTTATTACGCTTACGAATGGGATAAATTAAACAAACAATTTTCACAGTTTAGTTTTCAAATTCAAACCATCCCTCAGTTTAAAAAATAGTTAATTTAACTAAATGTATATATACCCACAATAAATGAGTGTTGTTTGTTTGATTCTAAAATGAATTAGCACCATTTATTTGATTGTGTCTTATTTCTGTTTAAAATTATTAAAAATTCTAAGTCACTTTTAACGTATTTCATATTATTTTTTTTTTAAATAAAGACTTAGATGACTCCGCAAACATTAAAATTTTGTGGCGGTATATGCAAATATTTATTTCTAAAAGTACACATACCACAACCAAAAAAAATAATGATATCATTCACAAGCTCATAATTGGAAGTTGACACAAATTATATGGTTCATTTCATCATTTGACTTTTAAAATAACTTTTCAATGGTATTTAAATTTACTTGGGGAAAATAAAGTAAAAGGAAAATTAAATATTATGGGCCTTGTGAAAGAGGGTTTTGTGTGTCATACCCTTAAAATTTTCTTTTATATAGGTATGTACATATATGGGCTTCAGTTCAGTATAAACTTAGGGAAACGGGTGTATTCATAAACGAAGAAAATCTGCGCTAGTACAATCGCAGTTCTTTTCTAATGCATTTGTGAACGCCTCACAATGCAGAATATCTGCAGTAAACAAAAAGGCCTGACTTAGTCTGATTTGTATGTAGACAGAGTTCATAAACGTCAGAGAAAAATGGCTGCCAAACAAATTTAGTTGAACTTGATTTTTATTTTCTTGCCGAAAAAGAAAAGAAAATTATAATTGGCACATTTATCTTGCAAAGAAAAAATAGAAAGAAAATTATAACGAAACAATTTCTACGCTTAAAATATTCTTAACAAGTCAGTGCCGCTTCGTCCTTCTTGGTGACTGTAAAATTAGTTTTATAAATTCCCGCTCTCTGCAGCCAAAAAAAAATCAGCTGCACAATCTGCCCGACGCTGACGACAGTCTGACGTTTATGAACGGTAGGTACTGCAGTTGGGCTAGGTTAGTTCGATCGAAAATCTGACTTTATGAACGCAGATAATGCAGTTCTTAGTTAGGCTGACGATTATGAACTCACCCAACAACTTAGCAATTGTATGTTATCTTGTGTTAAGAAAACTTATAACGCTATACAAACTGTTGGGGATTAAAAATGCGTTCCAACCGCTCGTGTATAGTATAATATTCTAACGTAATTTATTTATTTATTTTTTCTTATCAATAACATATTAAAATATACTATTAATAACTAGTTTAATAAGAGCACTAGCAGCACAATTTCTAACGTTAAAGTTCAATTTATACTTATACCCAATTAGCGTTAGAGTGCGCCGCCCTTTAAATACTATAACTCGTCGGACCGGTGGGTGAAGAATTTGAAAAGAGGAATGTTCTCCCATTGTAAAGTCCTACAGCAATATGCCAGGCTAGGGCAATTTTTCGTTTTGTTGAGGAAAGAGGATCATATATTTGATCATTTACCTCAGAAAGTTCGTTTAGGTCGTTGAAAAAAGACTTTTCCTGATCCTTTCCGCAACTACGACACAGGGAGTATTGTATGGAATGCTGAGCTTCGACGCATGCTCCCAATCTTCCTATAAATTGGCACGTTCAGAAAAATGAGATCTCAAAGATTTTTCTCACGCAAAAGTTGACCAAGCGAATCCTACTAAATTACTAAAAGTTTTTACTACATTCTTAGAAGACTATGCAAGCCTTCTTAACCCGATCTTCAATATTGAGTCTAGTTTAGGATCGAGAACTATGCCCACATATCTCGCACTGGAGGGTAGAGAGAGTTTGGCCGTTGGGTCGGTGTAGAGTGAAAGAGGGTGTTTTAGTTTTGGTAGTAAAAAGCATTAGTTCCGTTTTACTTTAACTGGCTCCAAGTCCACAACTCGTGGCCCAGTTACTGACTTTCCTCAGAGCCAACTCTGTAATCTCGCTGATCACAGGTGAAAACTTTCTTGACACTTGTATACCAAATCATCCGCAAGCGCAACCGCCTTCACGCCACATCTCTCCAACTTAGGAATTTTATTCATGTCTAAAATCCATAATAGAGGAGATAGAACACATTCCTGGGGTGTACCTCTATATACTGACATTTTTTGTCGATTTTTATCTGGCTAACGTAGCGTGAATCCTTCAATCACTGAGCATGGATATAATCCATACCTTGATGTAATCCTTTACACGGCAGCCAACGAGTGCTTCTAGAACTGATTCGGTAAGGACATTGTTTAAAGCCCCTTCTACATCTAAGAAGGTGGCGAGAGTATGTATATTCATTGAAGTGTATTGATTTCTCAGTTCTACGCACTTTATCATGAAGAGTCGTCTCCGTGGACTTAGTCATTAGATAAGCGTGTTGAGAGTTTTCAAGAGGACATTCTTCTAGGATGTCTCTTATATGGGTGTGAATGAGGCGTTCCAATGTCTTGAGTACGAAAGAGATAAGACTAATTGGTCCGAAATCTTTCTGTCAGCTTCCCTGAGAAGAAGGAGAAACCTGAACAATATTTCTCCGCTAGAAGTCAAAAGCACTCTCCATATCTTTTTTTATAATTTGATCAACTGCGACAAAAAATAATTGATCAAGCGAATCCAAAAAATATCACTCTCAGCTTTTGACAGCAAAAGTGAGGAATTTCACTGAGGAATTACGTTCAGATTGCTGAGATTTCAGTGACCCTGAGATTCCCGAACTAGCCCATTGCAAAAAAAATAAATAAATAAATAATTTCAAACCAATCTTATTTTCCAAGTGCAAAAACTTCCACTCTGCACTAGTGTAATCTGTTTTTTCTTTTTTTGTATTAATTAGCATAATTGGCATGTCTTGTTTACCTCTTTAGCTCGACTACATATATATATGACATATGTATATATATTTTATTATTTTTTGGGACTTGTTATGGACGCACTAATTTTTTTGATGCAACTTTTTGTTGTTACTTTTTTTTTACTTTGTAAGGTAATGTTAGAAGAGGTTTACTTTAAAAATATAGTCTTAGTGTGAATTAAATAATTTGAATAAGGTGAGTGTCATCAGGTGAGATCGCACATTTGAAACTTTGTATTAATTTCTTACAAATACAAAAAAAAAAAAAACATGATACCATTCATAATCCCATAAATTTAAGATTGACACAAATTACATATATGGTTGAGTAGGATTTAAATTCACTTATCAGAACATATACATAATGTACAGTACATACACATTTCTTAGAAGTTCTTCAAGTCTTTAATAGGCTTTCAAGTTAATTGACATTAAGTATAATTGCGACATGCTGCTATTTGAGTAACTCATTCATGGTCAATGCCATTTAGCAGTTGTAGGTCTATTAAAGCAGTTATTATGCTATGTAGATTTATTCATGATGAAACCACATTCATTTAGTTTCACAAGAAGAAATGACATTTAAATGAATAAAAACTTGAAAATATAAATAAGGGGATTAAAATAAATGTACCTACATCAAAATTAGAACTTGGTGGTGTTATGAAATAATTATTGATTGCATTATATTTGTGTTTTAAATTAGAAGTGGTCACTTGAATGACAGTTATTTTAAAATTATGAGGAAGCCTTAGACATTTTCTGTATGAATTTACGGATAATACAAAACGCTTCCAAAGTATTATTTTGGATGAATTACTATGAAAATTCATCAATTCATTAAACAAATTTATCAAATTGAATTTTTCGTAGCCTTTTTGATAAACTATAGATTTCTACCTCATGGGGCTTGTGCGGACTTTAGGTAATTTTTTTTTAAATATTTCTGAATAAGTGTGTAATCAATAACACCCTAAACGTGCGTCGCTGCAACTTCAAATAATAACGGGTCATTCATTTTTCGGTTTCATAAGTAAAGCTAAATAGAACACACACAGCGATACAATTTTGATGAAAATTTTATTTCATTATAAAGTTTGGACTTTGCCATTAAGTGTAAAAAACAAAATCATTCGAATGGACGCATCGGGAAGATTCACAACATGCGATTCTTTTGAGGTAATTGCTACCACTTTTTCACAAATTTCGGGCGGTATAACTTGAGTTGGTTGGTTTTTAATGCTTCTTGAGTTCGGGGATACACGTAAACACGGTCTTTTGCGTAGCCCCACAGAAAAAATCTAACGGTGTCAAATCACTTGATCTTGGTGGCCAATTGACGTTGGCAAAACGTGAAATTACGCCACCAGGAAACTTCTCACACAATAAAGCCATAATTGATCATTTTGTGTGGCTTGTTGCCCCGTCTTGTTGGAACCACATATCGTCCAAGTCATGATCAATCGCTGGCCAAAAAAAATCGTTCACTTGCAGCAGCAATATTTTCGAATGAGCGTGCATTATGATGATGCACAGGCCTTACGACATCAGTAATGCTTGCAATTTCTTCACAATTTTAATGATTGGTTGCGTAGTCGGTCGATTATGAAGACCATAATCATCGCGTAATGCGCGAAAAGTGGCTACGTTTGAATCACCACTTTTGTAGTAAGTTTTAATAATTTTAACGCGTTGTTCGATTGTTAAGCGATCCATTATCGTAAATGGCAAACATTCAACTAATATTATGACACTTCAAATTGACAGCTGAATTTGACAGGTATCAAATGCCAGCGCTATCAACTTGAAACCACGAAATGAATGACCCTTTACAAAAAATGAAAAACTTGTCTTAAATCCCACAATTCCAGAATATAAAATAAATTTGTATATTTATTATTTTATTTGTATTGACCTGGTCGAAGATCTATAATGCACCTTCGTTGAGTTTCCTTGAAGTTTTCTTCAAATTTTATAACAATCCCTCCTTGTTACTTTAAATAAGTTTATCAAGGCAGAATTTCCCTTTCATTCTTAGTTTATCTTCTTGTTTTTTTACTGAATATTTATTTAGCATTTATTCTATTTTTTCCATGTCAGAACCAAATTTCTCAAAACAGTTGACAGCTTAAATGTCATTCAAATAGTATTACTCAAACAGAATTGACATGTTCAGGAAAATGAGATTTCGGAGATCTCATAAATCTCAGTTATGAACAGGATTCCTTAGAAAAATGTCTCAGTTTTGCTGTCAAAACTCAAAACTCTGAGGAAAAAAAATTGGATTCGCTTGCTCACCTTTGGAGGGAGTGAAATCTCTTAGATCTCATTTTTCTGAACGCACCTCAGAAAAAATTTCTCAGTTTTGCTGTGAAAATGTTGGGGGAAAAAATTGTATTCGAATTTTTCGACGGGTTGAATTCTACGAGATCTCATTTTCCTGAACTAGTGCTTATTGTTTTTTTTTTTTTTTTAAGTGACAATGTGCATTTTTTGTGCACTTGTATTAATAGCAAATATACAAAAAAAAACACAAAAAAGTACGAAACGTCGTCTATCAAAAAGTAGATAAAGAAAGAAAGGCCTGAAGCCCACAGAAATAGGATTCAAATATATTGAATTAATATCTTTTTATATTATATTAAATTTCTAAAAATTAAAAAAAAAAACTATGTTCTTTAATTTTATTTTTTAATTTCAATATTTTTTTTTTATTTTTCAGATTGGGAACGTGAAATAGTTTCGAAAGCCGAAATTCTTCGTCTCATATACCAAGGTAGATTTTTACATTGCAATGTAACATTAGGTGCACTAGGACTTCCATTGGGCAAAACGACTGTAATGCATTTAGTTCCGCGTGATAATCTGCCAGAACCCAATTCACAAGGTAAATGCAAATGAAAAAACAAAATCATTAAAATAATAATAATAATAATAAAAACAATTATTTCTTCAGATCAACGGCAAAAAAGTAAAGGTGGATCCAGTAGATGCTGTTCAACGACATGCTGTATTTTGTAACTAGGTGTAATAAATCGTTTATTTTTATATAAATATTAATTATTTTTTATAATTATTCTATATAATTTGAATTTAGTTTTTAGATTAAATATTATAAAACAAAATTATAAATAAAATCGTTACGTTTCTTGTTTTAATTGATTTAATCGAAATTATATATGTTTTCTGTTTAGTTTTTAGTAAAATAAAAATTATATATGTATGTATATGTATATCTACTATAAAATTTTAAATTTAAATAAAAGAATAAAATTTTATTTTCGTCCGCTTTACTTTTGCAAATGCATATAAATATATTATACTTATACACAGAATTTAAAAAAAAAAAGTAAAACAAAAATCACCTAACTGAAAAATGTATATTACTAAAGTAAACTTTAGATTACTGAATGTGAGATTAGATTAATATATAAATAGATATACAAAAAAAAAACTGGAATAGAATACAAACAAGGCTATTTAGATGAAGTTAAGGATACCAAGAAGGCGAAAAGAGTGATTTAAAGAATGAATGTAATAAAAAATAATAATAAAAAAAAAAAACTTCAATAAACCTATGCATATACACCATACACATAGTTAACTTTAAGCAAAAAGTAAAAGAAACAAAAATGATAATAACTATATAACTGAATAAGATGTCAAAAAAAAATGTTTTCAAAGAAAAAGAAGTTATATTTAAAATTATAAGGGAAAAATGGATATTCACGATAGATACACAGATTCAAAAGAAAAGAACAAATATGCAATACACTTTAACAAATATTGAACAAAACAAAAGTATTCAGATTATATTTCCATAACATAAACAAAAAATATAAAAATACAATATTAGAACACAAAAACAAAAACTCACAACTGCGCATCGAAAAAAAAAAATAAAATATAAACAAACATCATAAATAAAAACCCATTTTTATTTTAAATTTTAATATTGCATCGTTACCTTATTTACTCACACAGAACCTATATTATAATATTTGTTTGCGGTTGTACATTTAGTTTTTCAAATGTTGCCCTTTATTGAACAATGAAAAAAAAACTTGTTAAATCAAATATATTTGCCCCTAAAAAAAAAGCTATACAACAGCTTAATTTATATTTAGTAAAATATACAAAATGGTGCAAAAGAGTTTCCAGATTTTTAAATAATGTATTTACTTTGAATTGTTCTTGTTGAATTTGTATCTTTTCATGTACATAAAAAAACACATAATATTTATTGATGTCATTAAAGAAGCTTGTATTTTTAAATTTTAATAAGAAATATTTAAGAGATTCCAAGTAAAGTCGTATCTGCTAATTTCATTTTTATGGTTAATCAAATTTTAACTTAAATTTCGTAACAGAAAGCGAGTTATTGGCTGAGATTTTTGTTTTATTATAGTATTGTTTTTTTTTATTTTTCATGGCTGTCTTACCTTGGGTTAACGATTAAGTACATACAAACATACTGTCGAAAGCCTTTCTAAATTTTAGCATACATTTATAAAAAAAAATCAATTTTAGAATATAAAACTTTTAGCTGCATAAAACTGCAAATGAAATTTACTCTTTGTGAGAACTTATATAATATACAGTTTTCAATTGACAATTTTTCAAATAGTCTCGGCTTTATCAAAATACTGTTTTACTCCACCTAGATATTTAAAGCAAACAAATAGCTTTCCAAGTTATCAGGAACTTCCCTAGCTAAAATGAAACTTCTTCAAAGTTACTGTTTATGATGTTAGTTGTGTTTGAATATCGCTGCTGATGAATATGAACTTATTTGCAACCCAATTTATTTTCCAACCAAAAAGAGATTATTAATTGGAAACGATCTTATCCTTGTGATCCAGATTTATTTAAAATATTTCGCATTAATTATTTTTTTTTATTTTTACCACAGAATTTTTTTCCTTAAGTAATAGACCCCGATTCTGCAGCCTGAAAAACTTGGCATATATGTATTTCCAAGGTAAATTTCTTTTATGTAATATTCTACTAAGCTTTTCTTTTTTTTTAAATAATAGTGAATAAAATATGTATTCTTTATTTAAAAATTATAAAAAAATAGGAAAGATATTGTTGCAACCATTAGAAAACAAAGACAGAATTGTTCACGATTTAAAAATAAAATTAAAAAAAGTAAAAAATAAAAATATCTAAGCACCATTCAAAGGAGTAGCAGTCGTGAAATAGCTATAACTCCAGCCTATAAAAACTTGGTGGTAGATCACCCAATTGCTTGTCGTTTCATTCAAACACTTCAAAATTAAATGATGTTGATATGAACAAGGAACGACTACATACATTCTTGTTCCCGTGGATTTCTTATGTATTTCTATGAACTTTCTCATTTTTACTCTTTTCATTAGGTATTAAAATAACAAAATTCAATACTGTTTGTCACATGCTCCTTTGTTGTTTTTAATTATATTATGATTAGTGTGGGCGATATAGCTAAGTTTTAAAAAAAGAATTGTATGTATGTAGATATTATTAAAGAAATAAAAAACCACTAACAAATTAACCCCAAAATACTTTATTATGGTTCCACGGGATCATAACTTCTCAATTTACAGATTATTTATATGTATGAATCTACTCAAGCTGTCCCGTTTTACATATATGTTAAAGATCTACTTACGTATTTAAGATATAAGTTGAGATAAATGGTGGAAGTTATGGAAATCGCCTTAAGTCTCCTAAATCATGTTTCAAATTCAACAGGTAGAATACCCAAATAAACTTTGATACTTTAACTGATGTCAGGTAGGTTCTTATTGATTTCACAGAATAAACTAAGCCACCTGTTAATAAAAAAAAGTTTTAATTGTAACTTCTAAGACAATCAAATTTCAAAAATGGAACCCCAAGCAAATATTATCATATTATCAATTATGTATAAAGATAGGAAACCTTCCCTGTGATTCCTATTTGCCTAAAATAAAAAAAAACAGCTGAGAGTGATGAAATTCATATTTGTGCACTAATACTATAATGTGCTATAATCTATGCCCCCCCCCACAAGAAAAAGACTAAATTTCAAAAATTTTCTCAGCCAACTCAATTAACTTTTCTTTAAATGGAAATAAAATTCATTTATGTCTGCACAATATTGTTCTTTGTATTACTTAATTTTTAAACAAGTTATTGTTCATATCATAACTGCCATTAACTAAGATTTTGTCAAACAAATGGGTCTTTGATTTTTTTTGCAAAAAATAATGTATGTATACGCATATATGTATGAATATACATAACCTACGTATGTAACTTATGATCGCTTAAATATTTACTTATAAACAAAACCTAATATTTGAAAAAGAGCAAATACATTTATATACATATATATATATAATAAACAAAATAAAATTTAAATGGTGTCGATATTTCCCTATAGTAATCTACTCACATTCAATAAATTGAATGAAAATCGTGGTATAACTTAAATAAAAAAATAAATTTGAATTTACAAAAAATTCATACAAAAAAAAAACAGAAGAACAATACAAAAATGTACATAAAACAGTAAATATATATATGATCTTGGATAGATTTGATTCATTCTGATTCAAAATTAAAAACGAGACATATTATATATTTTATATATTTATTACTATAGCAACTAAATACAAGATAAAAAAATATAAAACAAAAAAAAAATAGATAAATGTTTAAAGTATTTTAAATAAATATGAAATAAAGAAAATAAAAACATATTGTTTTGTTTGTATTATTTGAATAGTATTAATGGAAGATTTCTCCCCCTATATACATATATATTTATATTGTTCATTGTTTTTTACAGAATAGACCTTTTTGTGCAACTGCTATTGTATAACTTATAATACAAAAATGAAAAATGAATTAAGTAAAACGTAATAAAACCGCAAAAAAAAGGAAAAAAAAATTTAAAAAATCATAATCACACACTGCTACGATTAAATGTGCGAAATAACTAACGTCCTTATCTTGTTCTGATAGATAAATTTTAACTGTCTTTACTGTAATTATTTTGTATAGCTACGTAACTAATTACAATGATTCTTTTTTATTTGTTAGAATCGTTGCGTTTTAAAAAAAAAATATGCTTAAAATCAAAAATTTTAAAAATATTATTTTGATTTGGTTGCATCAGTTGAAATGACAACAGTCAAGTTTAAATTCCAGTGCTACCAAATTTGCTTTAAACAAACTGGTTTGTTGTAAGAATTCTAATATATAGTCAAAAAAAGAAACGAATACAAAGCTAAAGTTTGTTGAAAATCGATCAAAGTTTTAAAATAAAAAAAAGAAAGAAAAACACCTTAAAGAACATATCATCATTAATAAAAATCATTAACTTTAGACATTAAGTTTCTATAAAACATATTATTTTCTTTATTTATTTTCTTCTAATTATCAAAATTTGTTGTTTTGGAAAAATTATATTTGAAACTCATTTTATTTAACCTGTGATATACCAGTTAAAAAATCATTTTCCTGACCTGTTTTCAGCATTCTTTCTTCCATTTTTTTGTCTTTGTTGTTTTTTTTTTTAATTTACTATTTTGTTTTTAATCTCTAGATAAATCCTCATTTTAACTTATCAGAACAGGACTCAAGCAAAATTATATAAATGAAAGATTATTAAATAGATATTGACTTAAATGTTATATACTAAGAATGAAGTAAAGTTTTGTACGTAAACAAAAAAGAAAAAAACGAAAAAAAAATATTATCTCATAAACGGCAAAAAATGTGTTAAACTAAAATTATTCTTTTAAATAAAAAAAAAACTTAAGTATCGAGAAATATCTTATTTTTTATTTAAAATGACTAAAAAAAATAAACAAATAAGACAAAAAGCTATAAATAAATAATAGGCATAATTATTAAAACATAAATTTAAAAAATAAAGAAAAAAATAAATTTAATTTTAATCTTAAATAATAAGAAAAAAAAAACTAAACGAAATAAATCGTAGATAATGTGTAATATTATTTCTAATTTTAATTATTATATAAATTAAAATGAAAAATGCAAATAAAAACTAATTTTTCGTTAAACGTGTTAAATTAATAATAAATGAAAACAAACAAAATGGAAAATCTTTAAAAAATGCTTGATTTAATTTAATTCATTTAGAGACATTTAGGTAGGTACACGTTTAAGAAACTATTTATGAAAACTGGAAACATTTCTTGCGTCGCATTTAAAACCTAGTAGGCTCCTGCTGTGAAACGAAAATCGCGTACAAAAATGATACAACGAAATCATAAATGAAAAACTTTTTCTGCAGTACACCGTTCGATGAGGGAAATATATGAATCTCCCCTTTGGAACTTTCTGCAAATAAGACCGAGACGCTCTATGTTCTCCGTGTTTTTGTCTCTGTTTTGTTGAACGATGAAAAGGCTTGCTTTAATTCTTCATTTTTTTCGTGTTTTTGTTTAGGACAATAATTTTTTTTATTTTAAAAACAAATTTATACAATAATCTGTCTATTGCTCAAGCATTGTTTGCAAAAGGGTAAAGTATGACATAGATGAACTCAGAATCTATAAATAAAGTTAAATAAATGTATATATAAAAAAAAAATAGTGAACACGTTTCAACCTTGGTAAAGCTTTGCAACGATAATACTGAAAATTTCATAGCAGTTATCTGCAAAGGTTTTTGACTCCGCATAATCATTAATTGCAATTTTAAATTAAAATCCCTTCCGGCTGGGGAATATTTTATGGGGTCATGTTTTCCATTGTCTACTACCTTTGATATTTCTCCACCCTCCCAATTACATGAGTATAAATGCCAAGCTGTTTCTAAAGACTAAACAAAAAAAGATTATTTTTAAATTCTAATTAAGTTCTATTTAAATCGAGATATTTACTCTTTGTATCAAATTATCTCCATTCCAGCATAAGATAAACAGTTGGGAAAGTGCTGATAGAATATAGACCAAAAACTTGGCATAGTCGCCGATGAACATTTTACCCTTTTCAAAAATATATATTGATATGAGAAAAGTAGAATTTACTTGCATAGGTATAATCATGTACATAATATCTAAAGTAAAACTTAAGGCATACACATACGATTTTCCGTCAGTTTTTTATTCGTAATTCGTAGTCATTAAAATCGAAATGGCCATAAAGTATCAAGTAAGTTCGATTTATTTTGAACATAACGTGTGTTCTTTTTTCGCGATGAACGATGGTACAAAGGTATAAAGGACCTCATATGCAGTCAGCTTTCTTTAATTTGGTCAACGATAAGTTTCACTAATAGGTAATACTTAACTCATATTTTTATCATAAAAAGTTCAAATGTGAAGAGGAAAAAAACATTTATTATTTTTCCACTTTATTTTTGGTCAAGAGTTATGACGACAAAAAAAATCGGAAAATCGTATAGTGTGCCTATAAATTTTATGAGAACACAACAGAGTTTAAAATTTTGTTTTTAACTAAACTGATAATTTAAAAATCTTTTAAATCTGATTTGCAATTCAAATCTAGATACTTACTGTTACTAATTGAAACCCGACCATGCAAATCAAAATTGAACTTATCGAAAAATTTGCCAATAAATGAGGACTGTTAAATGACTCAAGACTCTGTGCGAACCTGAAATCATAAGAGAACTAATATGTATAAATAATAATCAAAAAGTATGCATTTTCCATTATTTTACTTGATGATTTCACTATGCCGTTGAGCTATTATATGTAGTTGGTAAACATACTTCTTTTGAATATGACCTTCGGGCACAGGCAGTTTTCCATAATCAGAAATAATCTGACGATGGGCTTGGGGTATGATTTTTGAACAATCTTCATGCAAGATACGGAGCTGACCACATGTATAAGTGACGAAAAATCCAATAAGAGAATCCTCAGCGAATAAAGTCGTTATCACACAGATTCCAGCAAAAGAGGTAAATATGTAAGTGAAGACATATTTCCAGCCATGGTTTGCATCGAAGAAAAAAATCATTTTATACGGAAATGGTTTTTCTTCTAAGTTTGGATTCGAAAACAATTCGACTAGTGGCATAAGGCAATACATAAGAATTAAACACATCATCATTATGGAAACCAAGCTGAAAATCTTCATATTCGATTGGCATTCTTTTTCGATCCTTGCATTGGAACCCCTGAAAAATTAAAAAAATGGTAAGTTCGAAACAAAAACATAGTCATTAAAAAAACTACAACTACAATAATAACGTCACAACACACAAATCACTAATCACTACCGTTTTTTATAGGCTATCCATTTTTTACGAACATTCTCGAATGGATCTAAATTTTTTTAATTTTTTAGATCTATTTTAGTGTAAATTCAGAAACGCATCGTTGTCGTTGCAAAAATGATGCCCAATCAATCTCGTCAAACATTCATAAATGCATCAAAACATCACTGTTACAAACTTTTATCAAAAATGATACACAAACTTTAAGCAAACAAGCAAGTAAGTAAATTCAGAAACACATCGTTGCAGGAAATATTAATAAATTCACACGGAATCAATTCCCCTACAACCAAAATTAACCCAATAAATTTCGAGGAAAACTTTCTTGCATCATTCACCCTTCCAATTTCCGGAAGAGGGAAACATTCCCCGAAAAATTTTTTTTAGCGGTAACCGCCATACAATTTTTCGTCGGATTAATTGTAAAAAGTGTTAAATGTTTGAATAATCTATTTTGTCGGATTAATTGGCAAAAGTGATAAAGATTGAAGAATCCATTTTGTAAGTTAATTGACGGCCTATTTGGAAAGTCGATGTTTTCATATTCGGAATGGACATTTCAAAAATTCATATGAAAACGAATATATTTACCCTTTTTAAAAAAAAAATAAAAAATTATTTTTTACCCTTAAAATGTATCACACGTGAAACGTTATCGTTTCACCTTTTCGAGTACACTGTGTCGTATACGTACTTTTTGAGGTGGCTTTAACAATTGTGTACTAAAATTAGAATTTGAACAGCTCAATTGAATTTAAGATACCTATAAATAAAAAAAATCAATTTAAAAATTCTCAATATTGATTAAAATAAATCTTAAATTCAACTGTTAAAGTTACATGCATTTGACTCCAAACGATATTAACAGCCCTATTCTGCTAAACGTTCATTCGAATGTTCCAAAAAGCATATAAATTGCGGTAAAAATAACATTTTTTACAATATAGATGCTCTAAATAACTTAAAAAATAATTATTAGTAGAGCTTTGAACTCGAAAGATTAAAGGGTTAAAAGAATTATTTGTGAAAAATTTAGTGAACAATTCACGTGAATCGAAATATTCGATCGGATCGGATAGCAGAATAGGGCTGTAAGTCTTATTTTATCATACATGTAGGTTTTTTAAACTAGTTTAACACACTACTTGCTTAAGCCTAGTATACAATTCATTTCAACGAAAAAAAAAATGGCGGTGAAAAAAACAATTTTTTTACCGCAAGAAAAATGTGTGTGGTGAAACAAAGTAGTCGAAAAAAATCAGGGGAATTTGATAACAATTATTAAAAACAAAACACTACCGACAAGCCGAACAATCGAAACCAATTCAAAAAAGGTAAAATATGTTTTGTTTTTTCGAAAAATAATGTCACCAAAATTGTTTTGCGCGAAAAAGTATCCGTGCTGAATATAAATTTTGTACAACAGGTTTGGTTCACAGTTCGATAATAAAATTTTAAACGTCAAACATTTTTTTTTGCGATAAAATTACTCCCATAGAAGTACATGTATTTTTTTTCGAGAAGGAACTGTACTAGGCTTTAGGAAATGAATGTATTTGTTTTTGCCTACAGCGGAAATGAAAGAAAAATAATTATGTGCCGAACGAATGATCCTTGGAATCTATGAATTCTGTAGTTGTGAATACAGGAAAAGAGTATAACTCCAACTGGCTGAATTCTGTAATCGGAGCGAACAAAAATATTGCAGAGAAGATGACATTTCAAAGTAAAGCTGTGTAAGTGTTTTTTCGTTGTGTTATGAAGATATCCAAACAAGGATTTGAAGAATGCCAAAATCATTGCATACGATCGTTACAAAACTCTATCCACGAAATTACAACATTCACCCGAAAACAATAAAAAAAATCAAATAATGTGTTGCAATGCCAAAATCACAGTAACGAACTATCGAACTCATACAATGCATGGCGATTATTTGACTCTCCCCATTATCTCATTATTTTCTAATCTGAGTTTTAACTAATACTCTATTGCTATTTGATAAAACCTTGAACACCACTACTTATGTATGTATAGGGATAGTCGGTCAAGGCCAAAGCTTAACTTTCTTAGTCCCATTTTCCAGAATCAAATGTCCACTACAATTTAATTATATTTTATCTTTGAAATTTTACTTACTTTTTAATCCAAATATATTTGACAAAGTTCCTCAAAATAAGTTTAAAAGCCTTTTGGTTAATTTTTAAATGCACAATACGAATAAAGTTAAGAGCTCCCATAAAAGTAGTACAACAATTTTCGGTAGTTTTCAAGATATCGCCAAACGTGAATATCAAAAATACTGACTGAAAATAGATTGTAATGCCAACCGAAAAAACCACATACCATGACCATGCATTGTAAGCTCTTTTGAAAGTTTGATTTTTTGTTTCGGCAGGCCACGAGCCATTTAGCTTAAGCCATAAACATTGTAAGGGAAATTTAAAATCACTACCGTCCTTAGGCTTTGGATTGTACATAATTTTTAAGTAAAAATTTTAACATGAGTCTTACAGATTTGCTTGTTTATATACTAGGCAAACGAATATTTATTTAAGAATTCTCTTTGTTCTGCCCAAAAAAAAAATTAATTGGGAAATAATTATAGGGTAGGTAGGAAGCTATTGGTCCCCAAATTGGTTCCTCAAGACAACTTAATGATAGCCTGATGCAAAATTAAAATACCTTTATAATATCAAGGAAGTTTAAGTGCAGATATGTACAATGTACATATATACAAAAAATGTCTGTTGGTTTTAAATATTTACGTTCATATTGAGTAAATTCTTGGACTATTTAGCTGAAGCGACGATTAAAATATTACTCGTACAAGTAAAAAAATGCTACTGCTGGGTGACCTCAATATCATTATGGTTTCCATTGGAGAGAAACAAAATAATTTCAGGTCATTTTATTATTGTTATTAGTTAGTTCTTCTATCACTTAAAACCAATTTTCCCAAGTATTGCGTAATGCATTATGTATGCCAAATTTGCGCAGCAAAATATGGGATATCAAGGAAACGTGAACTGCCTAAAGGCCAGCAAATGAAAAATCACCGCTAATCAGCCGATTTTAGTTGAATAGGACCATTTATTCAGAACCTATAAATAATAATACAGATTTAACACACTGGGAACGAACCTGGCCTTCCCTAAATTTATGTAGAAAGTATTCTAACAAAATTTTGCAAATGAGTCTGTCTTTTATCATATAGCATAGTTGCCACTCAACTGGAAAGTCAGGGAACGAAAATTTGGTCAGGAAAAGTCAGGGAATTTCAAAATCGGTAAGGGAAAAATTTTTCAGCTGAGATTATTTTCATTATGAAATAAATTAAATATTTCGTTGAACTCTTCCCACATTTTTGGGCCAAAAACTATGTGTTTTCCTTTCCACAATTTTGAGAAAAGTTGATGCAAACATTTTTTTTTATCAAAATTTTGAGTTTGAATGCAAATTTTTTGAAAACTATTGACACAAATAATATAATTTAAATGTAGGATTAAAAAACGGACTTCTGGCTTTTAAAACTATTGCCGTTGTTTTTTAATATTTGTTTTTGAGATAGACACCCCTTCCATATTAAAAAATGTTTGTATTTGGCCCCTCTACAAAAATCCGTTATCAATTTTTGGTATCCAAGTTATCGTACTTGTGCCCTATTTTCAAATTCGTGGAAATATGCTTTATTTAATAAAAATAAATATCACATTATTCATGGTTAAGGCAATCCACTCTTGTGTCTAAGTTAGGCAGCTATAAGACAATAATAAACAAGGTTTTGGAACACATTTTCCAAAATTTGACAGTTGTCTAAAGTTAGACAACGTTTATAAATAAGACCAAGTATTTATAATGTTTCTCAAAGAGTGACGTTTTAATTTTTTTTTAAACAACAATTATTTTAAAATTGGTCAGGAAAAGTCGGAAATTTATTTTGAAAAAAAAGTGGCAACTATGATAGGTATGTATTTTTTAGTGACTTGATTGTGGAAATGGCTTGATTTTTGAATGCAGCTATTGCAAGTAAATTTCTTTGCTTTAATTTGAATTTAAAATTAAATTGTTTTTGTTTTAGTTTTTAAGTATATTTTATAGAACATAATTTGTAATTCCGTAAGTTTTTTTTTATGTTAATATTAATTTTGACCACTAATTTTACCTATGATGTTTTAATGTTTGTAGCCCACTTAACTTAATATGAAAATACTGTCTTTTATCTTTTTCATATCTTCTTTGCATTTGTATCTGATTTAAATATCACTAACAGACATTATTATTCTTTAAATTCAATTAATTAACATCCGGATTTAAGTTTTAATCTGAATTAATCTAGTGAATAAAATGGCGGTAAGAGATACTACTATCTCAGCTCAGCCATCAGACTTGTCCAAACTGTGAAATAATTTTTTTTTCTTGAAGGTTTGAATGGAACAAACACTTGGGTTAGCTACCACCAAGTTTTTATAGGCTGGAGTTATAGTTATAATACGGACTTAATGATTGAATTGGATATGGACGTTTCTAACTAAGCTTAGTTGAAGAAATCAACGTTTTTTCACGTGCGTAGAGTTTTTTTTCTGTTTTTGTTGAATGGGAAGGAATGAAGGGAAGTAAGGTAAAGGTGAGAAGTAGTAAAGGTGAGGAATTTTTGTAGGTTTTTTATTTAATCTGACTTTCGTTAAACATGACAACTGATACTGATTATATTATTGTTCTTTAAATGGTCTTCCAAACCAACGCAAATAGCTCGGAACAATAACAAACTTTTGTCTGTCCGCCTGTAAACTTAAATCCGGAAGTACCTAAATTAACTTAAATTCAATTAATTTACATCCGGATCAGCGTTGCCCCTACTACAATTGTAGCGTTTCTGCTACATTTTTTTTGTCAAAAAAAAGTCACTACGTACAATCGCAAAATATTTTAAGACATTGCAATTTTAAAATATCACAAATTAAAAACCTTTAAATTCTGACTGAAAAGTTTAAGTTATCTTATAATAATTGTTTTATGTTATCATTTTTAAATTTTTTTATTTTTGTTGATAAAACTCTTGAATTGAAAGTTTAAACTATCGTTACCATGTTTTATATTTTGTTTTAATTAAAGTCATTTTAAATGTGCGACGCTAGATTTTGAAACAATTGGGTGGGAGGGGGCAACACTGATCCGGATTTAAGTTTCAATCTGGATTAATCGAGTGAATAATATGGTGGTAAATTAATTTATTTTACGTTGTCTAACTTTAGACAGCAATCTAAGTTAAAGATAAACATTTTTAGTTGTTCATGTTTAGTTCCAACAATTTCGATCTATCAAGACACTGTTTAACTAGTCAAAAATCTAAAAAAAAATACTTCTGATTGTGATTAATGAGAGCTCACACAATGGTGCGATGCGAATATGTAAAAATTCTTTGGCCGTAGCATATTCACTCCGAACTTTTTCGCCCCAGTTCGGGGCGAAAGCAGCTGAAGTACTACCTACATATAAAGTTGAACTTTATAATCATGGACGTATATATAATATAATATATATAGTATATAATACGTCCATGTTTATAATATTTATTCACTGTGGACTGTGGTTGGTATTGGATTTGTTAAGTTTTGGTCATGAAAATTTAATATTTATTTCAATGAACGAACTTTTTGTTTAGATATTGTTTAGTGAGTTTTTAAAAAGTCTTCCCAGACGATTATTGTGGAACAATTTTTACATATATTGAAGTTTGGATAGTTTTGCATTATTTTGTTGATCATACATCTCAATACAAATATTTGAAAAGCAAAACAAAATAATTTATGGCATTCTATGCAGACACTTTTAGTGAAATTAATAAAATCGTTTGATGATTTATTTAAATTTTACATTTAATTTCATCCTCATAACAACTCACGCTGAATGCTTAATTTACGAATAGGTATAATGAAAGTTCTATTTTATTTCGATTCAATGCAAATCCATAGGTAAAAGAATTTGACACAATGATTTTTGACTGAAATTTCAGATGTTTTTTACGTTTAACGAAATCTGAAAATTCAGATGACAGAGGTAATGCATTGAACCCGCCCAATGACATACATTTCGAGGTAACACGTAATCCCTTGAACCCGCCCAATATCCATGCAGATCCATATGGAACTTATCCATCTGGCTCGTCAGGATCATTTTAAAACACTGAACTTGGGATCATGCTCTCTGTCTGGATCAAAAGTTGGGTAGATTTCATCCCAAAATCCTTACCGTCACATTAATTGGCGCATTCAGAAAAATGACATTTTTCTCACTCAAAGCAAGCGAATCCAAGATTTTTTCCTTAGTTTTGACAAGAAAACTGAGAAATTTTGCTGAGGAATCCTGTTCATGTAATTGAGATTGCTGAGATCTCATTTTCCTGAACACGCCTAATATCTACCTTTCCCACTGGATGCACCTTTCATCGAAACGACTGTGTAAACAGGCACTAAAATTATATTAAATCACATTTGCGCAAATTTGAATTTTTATCTTGGCATCACTAAAAAACTTCTCTAAACTTATACGTTACGTTATCTCGTTCGGAATTCGGATATTCGGAATCAAAAAACAGCAAGACCTGTCTAATCAAATCTGTCATATAATAATTGCAGCGAAAAGAAATCGGAATCTACGCAACGCAGAGCAGAGATTACACTGCGAAGAAGTACAAGCACATCGAATCATCAATAAAGTTAAAGTGGAATTAATATTAGTCAGTTAAAATAATTTGCATTTCTATTGGTATGTGTACAAACATTTCTATATTTTTTAGTTCTTAATTCTTGCAATTAATTTAATTCATTTTCTTAATTTAATTAAAATTTATCTTCTTTAAACCATGTCTTATTTTAATCCTAAAGCGCAGTTTTTATACAACAATCATTACGCCATTTTTTTTTTCTTTTTATAATCCTAAACTATAATTCAGCTAAATTAGATCAAAATTAGCCATTCAAAGAAAGACAAAATGAAGCGCTTGGGATTGCTTTTTGTTACACTTGTTGTACATGTTGCAGCTGAACCCCATATGTTGTCCGATGATTTCATTAATACTGTTCGTTCCAAGGCAAAAACCTGGGAGGTAAATTTATTCTTTTTAACTGAGACAAAGAAACGCTGAAATATTTTTTTTAATATTGCACTTGATATGATTAAAGGTTGGTCGTAATTTCGGCCCCTCAATATCTGAATCGTACATTAAAGGCTTAATGGGAGTACATCCAGATGCCCACAAATATGCTTTACCACCAAAAGAGACTGTATATTTTTCATCAGGTGATATTGCAGAAAGTTTCGATGCACGCAAACAATGGCCACACTGTCCCACTATTCAGGAAATCCGTGATCAAGGATCTTGTGGATCATGTTGGGCTTTTGGAGCTGTTGAAGCTATGTCAGATCGAGTAAGTTAAATTATTAAAATATTAAAAACAAAGAAAATGTATTTATTGCAGGTTTCAACTTATCGCAAAATAGAGATAAGAGAGACGCCTGCTTATTTATTTTTTTCAACTTGCTTGTTTAGTAGGTACATATATAATTTATATTTGTAGTCCATTATATATGTACATCATAATATATTATGAGAATTGTTTTCTTTGTGTGCTCGAACGTATCTCTGAATTCTATTCAATAAAATTTTGGTATGAGTAATCAGTAATTTTAAGTTAAGCTGGAAAATTCAATTTGCCGATTTGAATCAATGTTAACACGAAAGTCTGGTCTTATTTTAATAAATTCACAAAACCCTTAATTCTCGTAAAAGGAGATTATAATTTTATTAAGAAATCCAGACTTGCTAGTAATTTTATGAATCTTTTTATAAAATTTAATTTAATGATTTTATGGTAGGTAGTAGTTTGATGAACCTTTCTTTTGTTGAAAATCTGAGGTTAAGGTTTATTCATGATATATGATATTAGAAAATGAACAAAATAATCTATAACAAGGTTTCTAATCTCTGATTGGCCAGCTGCCTTCAAATAAAACCATGGCAAGTGGCCAATTTAAAACTAGAAACTTGCTTTTCCTTGAAGTCCCTTATGTTCATTGAATGTACCTTTTTTAAAGCTGACGAACTCGTCAAAAACATAACTACCTACACTACCTATTTTACCTAATAAAATAATCCTAAGGTGGAGAAACGGATCTGAAAGATTCTAAGGCCCATTTTTTTTTTACATTCCTAACTCGATTTGGAGACCACAGCTTCAGCTGCTTACTAGGCTTAACTCGTGAATTTTTTTTAGCTTCATTATCTATTTGTGTGTTTCCATTGTGACATTGAATTAATCTTTTGTTTAATTATTTGGTGTTAATTGATTAAGCCAATAGATCTGTAGCTATCAAAATATTAAGGTTTAGCGAGTTCGGTGATTGATATAACTGTCATAGTTTTCTAGTACATATTATGGAATGAATTTAGAATAGTTACATTAAGTTAGATTCTTGAATAATAAAAACATTCAACTATTTTATCCTTTCAGGTTTGCATTCACTCGGGTGGAAAGCTCAATTTCCACTTTTCTGCTGATGACTTGGTTTCATGCTGCCACACTTGCGGATTCGGATGTAATGGTGGCTTTCCTGGTGCAGCCTGGAGCTATTGGAAACGCAAAGGTATCGTGAGCGGAGGTACTTTCGGATCTAACCAGGTAATCTAATACTCTTTCAATACTTCGACTTCATTATTTTATACTTAAAAAAACTATTAAGGGCTGCCGTCCATATGAAATCGAACCTTGCGAACATCATGTAAATGGAACCCGTCCCTCTTGTGATGGTGAACATGGCAAAACCCCACGTTGCCAACATAAATGCCAAAACTCGTACAATGTTAAATACAATGATGACAAACACTTCGGTAAGTCCTCGTATTCAATTAAAAGGGATGTGCAACAAATTCAGAAGGAAATCAGTACCAATGGACCAGTAGAAGGAGCTTTCACAGTTTATGAAGACTTAATTATATACAAAAAGGGTATCTACTGTTGAAAATGATTTTTTTTTTTTTACTGAAATTATTATTTTCAAATAGGAGTATATCAGCACGTCCATGGTAATGCTCTTGGCGGTCATGCTATTCGTATCATTGGATGGGGTGTTGAGAACGAAACACCCTACTGGCTAATTGCTAATTCTTGGAATTCCGATTGGGGTGATAATGGAACATTCAAAATCCTCCGTGGCAGCGATCATTGCGGCATTGAAAGTGAAATATCAGCTGGATTACCAGTTGTTTAGATTTAATTGTGCTTTTCACAAAAGCTATGTTTAACAAATCAAAATATTTGTTGATGTAGAATATATTATAGTTTTGTTGTCTGTTGAAATTCGTTTAGAAAAATATTGCCTTCAGAAATAAAGACTTTAATTTTTAAAAAAATAACATTTTGAGTTGTCCTTTTTAGGTTGCTTTATTTTTCCTGGCTGATTTCCGAAGCACATTTAATTTTAATTTAAAATGAAATTTTGGATATAGACTGAAAAGGCGTTTAAAAAAAATTCCACAAATGCGTCTCTTAGACAAATATTTTTATTCATATCTAAGAATATAATTTCATATTATATTCATTCTTATCACCAAAAATTCATGCGAAAAATACTTTACATTTTTTGAGATTATAAAATCTCTTTAAAAAAAAAAAACTTGGTGTGAAGATATAAATAATCATAATAAAAATAGTAAAAAGTTATGATTTTATTATTCAAATCAAAATTCATACTCATTTAAATTTGTAGCTTATAAAACGAATTGCAAAACTTCCCCAAAACCATCCTTAATTATTTGTATTACAAAAAAAAACACCTCGTGTAGATGACTTACAACTTTCAATCATTCATGTGTGCCTTTTATTGGCAGGAATGGAGGGCACCTACAATTTCCTACCAATGCGAATTGCTAAGGTGGGGAGCACTTTTTCATAATTGGTCAATTCCTCACCCGTAGAAAACATTCGTTTTTTGTTAGGTGGCATATGCTGAGAATCGAACCCAACAACTTTGACATAACAGTCGCCAAGGGCTGCTACGAAAAAAAAAAATTTTGTCTCCACAGAGCGAAATTTCCTACATAGTTTCTTGAAACATAATGAAAATTCGCCATAATCAGTCAGTTAACTAAAAACTCCACAATGCTTTTTTTGGAGAATTCCTTTCCGTCCGCAGACTTAAATAAAATATAATTTCAAAAGTAGGTGAGTATAGGTATTCAAAAACATTTTTGTATTTTTCTTTATTTTCTAATATCACATTTACCATAATAATAATAGTTTTATTGCAAAACTGTTTGTTCTTCAACATTATCATCTTGTTTCACACATATGGGTTCCAATTGCTTCCATCCTCTGGCAGCAAATTGTTGGTAATAAGCAAAATTACATCAATCACCCACCAAACACCAACTCCACCAACAGTTAATAATTTGCCAACAGCGGTGCCCGTTTGTCCGAGGCAAAATCTATCCATTCCGAGAAATCCCAACAGTATACTGTAGATCAAAGTAGTCACAAAATAATGGTCAGTGTACTTAATACATGGAATGCCATCGCGCTGGAAGTTCCGTGGCCCGTAGCATTCGATATCGGGAAATACAACGCAATCCACTTTTGTATGTTCAACTTCTTCATACCATATTCCACCAAATTTTACACACCCATAGCCAACTGCATCTCGTGCCGACTGGTTACCGCGATGATCGATGGGGTCCTTGCATTCTAGAAACTCTTTTGATAGGAAACTACAATTCACAAGTGGTCCAAGTGGATTAAATTTCGGCGACTGTTGTATGGATATTTCTTTATCATTGCTTGCGTGGGTCGAATGAACAATGTAAATTAATTCATAGTAAATCAATAAAATTATTAATGTTTTTCTCATCGTTATTTATTTATTTTATTACTGAGTACTGACCAAATTAAAAAATTAAATGTTTTAAGAAATTACTATTTTGATTTCATCTGTCAAATTTTAATGAAAAATAGCCGCGTTCATACCTACGACCGGGTTCATGTGGACTTGTCGCACAAGGAATTGGAATTTGACATTCACATGATGGCCAATGAACGGTTGGTGAATAGCAGGGACGAAACGAACAGCCGTTTAAATATAGTTTTGAATCAATAATTGCTAAAATTTCTGGTTTTTTGACCAAAACAATTCTTATGAAAAAAAATTTCCATTTTATGATTATTTAGATAAATTGTTGACAGATGCACATTCAGAATTACGTTTACTTTTTTAAAGTTTATAAAAAAAAAAAAATTACAAAACCTATCAAGTATTTTCATCTTACTTGTTCCCTAGTATCGGGGCACCTTGATCATGGAGAGACCAAGTAACAGCATTCATAATTAAAATAATTCTATTTTATTATTATTTTTTTGTTTTCATTTTGTATCGAGTCAATTGTATTTCTCTCTTTTGAGCCGTTTATTATATTCAATCGCTCCACTTTAACAGAAGAAATTATCATCATCTTCGTTATTATAAAAGAAAAAGTTATGACTTCGATGTTCGATGAGTCATGACCCAAAAATAATCATCTTTTAGCTTATATGGAAGTAAGTCCGATGTAGAATGCATGCACCCACGTCTTTTCATATATAAATGAAGTATGAGATCATACGATCTACCAAAAAAAAAGATTAAAATAAACCTATTGGGTATAAAAACATTTACTTTTATTTTCTATGGAAGCTCGTATAAAAAATAAAAATACTAATTACGAGTCTAAAATACTGTTTATATAGTTTCGACACTTTGGAGTTTTTAAGTACTTGGAACCAATATCTATCACAAAAACACAAAGAAACAAATATAGTTTTATATAAAAAAAAGTAGTTCTATGAATATAGTAATGAAAGTCTA
Organism: Epistrophe eligans; assembly: GCA_951394125.1. Lineage (NCBI taxonomy): Eukaryota > Metazoa > Arthropoda > Insecta > Diptera > Syrphidae > Epistrophe > Epistrophe eligans. Next base: position 105,831,746 of record OX596029.1, on the reverse strand, counting down.
ATTTCTAGCCTCTTAACTACGCACCCCATAGTCCTTGGCTCTTTGTGAAAGACAACGGCATAGCTAGACTACCAAGTAAAACAGATAACTGCAGGCAAATATCCAGTGGCTGAGAAAGTCCAATGAAATCCATTTATTGATCCCGGTTTGTATGGAAAACCTGTTGGCTTGAGCATTGGGTGAGCTTGCTCCCTCCATCATTATACCCAAGTATGCCAAATGCATCACTGTCAACAATCCAAACACCGAATTCATTATCAAGCTGAACGTAGATCTCCACTTGTGCTCATGGGAACAGGCTCGGTGGCGGCAAGGGTTGGGAAGGATGCAGGCGCTGAAAATGCTCCCAATCTTGGCCCGAAGTTGGAACTCAATGAAGGTGAAGATACCGAGCGATAGGAGGACAGCGTATATTTGCAAATGCAACCCATGTAACAGAGACGACACCACATATGTGCAGATGATAGCGAGAAGAGTGCTTCTGCTCTTGATTGTTCGAAAAACGTAGTTCTTCAGCCAGCGATGCATTGGGATATTCCAGTTACGCACCACCTCGGTAAGTGAGCGAGGCAGCTCAATGGAGCATGGTTTCGTGACTAGGCTTCCAAAAATCCTAGATCTATCGCTTAGACTCTGGCAACTGTGTACACCAGCGGCCGCCATTGTAGCTTGAGACAGAAACGAAATGAAATAATGGCTGCATCGGAAAGCCATAGCATCACGGAAAGCTAGCATCCACTTTGAAGCGTAGTCAGTGCAAAATAGTGCAACGAAGCAATTAGAAAGCAGAAGAAAACCCAGCGCTGCCAGGCTGTTAGAAACTGTCCAGAAAAACCACCGGAATTCTATCCTTGTTTGATCCAAGCTTATAGTATACTCGTCATAGGCCATCCAAGGACCAAGCACGGCATTAGCTGGACAAAACATGTATCCGAGAAAAGGGAACAAGGCCGGAGTGCGCGCATACTTTTTAGCATCCAAATCGAATGCTAATGAAACCACTTTCATTGTGGCAACCATCTGTACTCCGCGAATTTTATGCCAGACTGTGGGGTTTTCTGCCAGCAATTCGTACAGGAATAGAGCAACAATGCAAATAGCTCCAAGGATATAGCCCATGCCCTTAGATTGTCTGTACTCCAATATGTTAAGTATTACATAGGAAATCATACCAAAGAGCAACACCACCAGAAAATCCAGACCGATTGTGTAATAGAGAACACCACATCCAGTTGCAAAGGAAATAATGTGATCCACCCACGGCCGGATGCCAGCGCACTTTGCTATAAGCCAGGCTAAACGACAAAGGAGATTCCATCCGATGAGGGTGCCTGCATAAGATGTGATTTGACTTAGCGAAGGGATTACACAGTTCTTGAAAGTTTCCTCAAGAGTTTGCCGGCTGAATGGGAACAGAAGCCTTTTGTCAAAGTCATAGTCTTCATACAAATCTTCTTCTTCGTATTCGTCGAAATAGTCCTCCATTGTATTTTTTTACGAGAAAAATTTAATATTTACTCGTGAAGCACGTTGGTTCTATGTTTAAATTGGAGACAGTTGTTGGGTAAAAATAACATTTTTTATTTGAGTATTCATCAGTGAACCCCATATTTACTAAACAAATAAAAAAAGCATGACAGACTGTACTGTCATGAGGGGAGTGGAAGAAGGTTGTTGTAGAAGGCGAATTGGATATAGTACTAGAAGATATTTCTAAATCTTACTAGTGATGTGAGATCTAATGAATTGGATTTGCTGTAGAATAATAGGGTATTTATGCAATTGCGTAAAGTCGTAAACGTTGTAAACTGATTTGAAAGGTTTTGCAGTTTACCGCGTTTACGAGGACTATACGACGTTGTATGAATACCATAATGTGGAATTCCTTTTTGACCAAAGATTCGTTTCTTTTTAGAAAAATAATAGAATTCTTTGCGTCACACAAATCTTGTATATTTTGCAAGATTTCAAAAGGAATTTACACCAATTTGCACACACAATAGCAAGATTTGACATTTCACGAACTCATTACCAAATAAGAGCGAAAGAGAAGCAACACGGATGTATAGTCCGAAGCAAGAGAAATAAAACCAGACTCCATTTAGCTTTATGATGTTTTTTTTAATAATTTCATTTGGTTTATTTTTGAACCTTTTGATATAAATATATGTAAAAAAACAAAACAGTTTATTTTACAAGTTATTTTATTTACTTTAATTAAAACAAAAAACTGAAAACTCTGCCTACATTATACTTATTATTTACATTATGTATGTACCTACGTATTTCTCGAATGAATAAACATTCTCCTTCTCAAATGTCAAAATATATTTAAGAGGGCTTTAAATAACCTTAAATAAACTTTAATAACCAACCGGTGGATGGCATTTAAGCTAAGAAGCCTTTAAGTAACGTTGCTTAAATTGATTAATAAATACCGATTTCCCACTTAAGAGGTATGTATTTTAAAGTTAAGAAGATATAAAGTTTATAGATACGGCTGTTAATATTTGTGCGCTCTTTTTCAATAAAAAAAATACATTTCGCGATAATAACAATAAGTTTCATTTAATTGAGGTGTAAAGCACCGCACACACAATCACACAAAAAAATCGATTCTTCCTTTCAACAACAGAAAAAATTCGATTCTGTTTGGAAACAAATTCGATTTTTTTTTAAAGGAATTCGACATTAAATAAAATTGAAAGATACAAATTCAGAAAGTGCACACATGATCATGATTTTATTTTCATGTGATGATCTGTATGGATCATTTGAGACAAAACAAGGTTATTGAAACAATTTATAAGTTTTTTTACAGGTAATAATCTTTAATCGAGGGTTATTTGCAACTGGTAAATCATCGAATGATGCATTTTAACCCAAATTTTTATGAAGCAATCAATAATTTGAGTTGTTAATAAAGGAAAATCGTGCTTTCTCGTATACCTTTATGACGGAGAAGCCATTTTAAAATCGTAGAAAAATTATTTTGAAAAAAGCAAAACGTTTAGAGTTGGTTAAAGGCTCTTCCAACCCGGTGCGTAACATATTCGGAGCCAATATCGTCACCTGAGTGCAAGAACCAGCTAACTCGATTTTTTCATTTTTGAGATATCTGGGTTTTCTGCTTCTTCGAATCGATTTGCTTTAACTGCAATAAGCAGATAACTAGTTTTCTGGACCTGTTGCCATCTATTTTTTTTTAGTTTTATCAGTAGTTTCAGGAAAAAAAGGAGACTGACCAACAGGTGAATACGTTTTTTTGCAATTTTCCTAAAACTACAAAAATCAAGTTAGCTGGTTCTTGAATTCAGGTGACGATATGCAATAACCAAAGAATGTTCAAAGATTCGCATCGGACAATGTGTGGATACTTTCTATTTGGTTCCTTTTAATCAGCTTTTCCAGTTTATCTGGCAATTCAGTTGCCAAACTCTATAGTTAAAATTTTTTGGTGTTTTTGTTGTTTACATTAGCTGCAATTTTTTTTTTTCATAATTTATTTATTCAGTTTATAACAAAATTTCTTAACATTATTTAATATACATGCATAGTTCGTATAATTCAAGTATAAAAAAAAGTTAAATTAACATTTTGAAATAAGAAGAATAAATAATCGGCATCATTCTGTAGCACAAAAGTGGCTAGAGGCGAATGATCCTTCTTAAATAATTAATCATTTATTAGAATGTGTGTGGGGATAAAAATGAAAATAAGGTAAATGCAAGATGAATGCAAATCAAAAAAGAATTTATGATTATTTCAGTTATTACGAAAAATAAATGTGTACATTTATAAATTTCACTAATTAGAAGAAAATAGTAATTTGACTGCAAAATTATCCAGACTAAAAAGCCAAGCTGTAGCTGGAATAGCTGTCAAAATATTCTATGCACACAACGCAACTGCAGTCGGTGCTGCAAGAGTTCACCAACTTTTAACTTTTCACGTGCAGCATCACTTTTGATGTTTCAATTTGTATGAAGAAAAAAAGAGCCGGAAAATATATTGAAGCTTTTTGTGGTTATTTGTTTCGCAAAAAATATAATTAATTAAAAGAAAAATATCGGAAATAAAAAAAATATCGGAAATAAAAAAAGTGAGTAGCCGGGCGCGTGATTGTTTTTTTGATATGTAAACATCTATGCCGGCGGTAGGGTAAACTAAAAACGTGGAGTAATTTCTGTAGCACATTAACGTTGTACTGTTACACGTTACGAAACGTTAATGTATGTTAGGCCAGTTCAAGGGATTACGTTTTATATCTGAATTTTCAGATTTCTGAATTTATATCGTTGGACGCAAAAAAATCTGAAATTTCAGTCAAAAGTCGTTTTATCAAATTCTTGAATTTACCAATAGGATTTACATTACATCGAAACAAAATAGAACTTTAATTATATTCGTAAATTAAACAATGAGCGTGAGTAGTTGTGAGGATGAAATTATATGTAAAATGCAACTAAATCAGCAACAGATTTTATTAATTTAATTAGAGTGTTTGCATAGAATATTATTTTGTATCATGTATGGTAGGTGACCTTTTATAATACAAATTTGATTTCTTTTTGGACTTCAGGTCAATAACTGAAAAAAAGTTTTTTTGTTTTTTCACGACGTTTCGTCCATGCCTATAGACATCATCAGGTGAATTTTATTACTTATTACATTTACATATATAGTAAAAACATACAAAATATGGTGTCTACAATTTAAAGTTACACTGGCAAGTGACACTGCATACGTCCCCCGCCTACATGCTTAAAAATTGCAGGGTGTTATTGCAGCGTTTAAAAGCAGTCCATATTTCCCTCAATTTTGTCACTCATATAAAAGTAATAGAATTCCTTAATTTCCTGCTTCATCTATTTCCCAATAGGCGGCTTTCCAATCATCCATCAAAACTCAATTCGCCCGAAAACACAAAGCGGATACCGGCGAATCAGTAGACGAACGAACATAATCCTAACAAAAAATAAAAAAAAAGGAAAATAAAATATAAATGGTGATTGGTGCAATTCAGCAGCGGGTTATCTTTTAACTTTAACCAAAAACTCAATCAAAAGTCATTTAATTTTCGAATAACATCAATATTTTTCCGTTTTTCCCATCCCATCGAGTCGAAACATTCGTCTTTTGTTTTGTATGTTCGCTGTGGAAAACAACTAGAAGAAAAGAAAGAAAAGTTCTCGTCAATTCGCAACGAAATGGTACGCATTTGCAAAATTTATCTTGTGTTCTGGTGTAATTACTTCTTGTTTGTGAAATGTGAACCCTCCAAAAGGGGACAAGAGTAGAAAATATCTTTTTTGTTGATTTGGTATTTCTAATCCCACCAACAGCGCTACACGAAATTGCAAATTGGCCAAATAAAAACAAAAAAAAATTCTATACGAAAAACATTAATTAAGCGAAAGGCAAAAGCTGATTATCTCGCAAACTCCGTAGGGAAAAAATAGCCATGATTAAACTAAAGGGTCTCGACCAAGAACAACGCAAAATCCTTCCTTTCTAGTCTGCGGGACGAGGGGTGTTTTCTTTTGTTAACAACCAGAAAAGATCCAACAGGGTTCCACGGGACTATCGAACAAATAATAGGGAATAATTGATTTTTTTCTTTCGTTTTGTCTCAGCTAAGTTGGGATTTCAAGTGAAAGTTCGATAGAATTTTTGAACACTATGCAGGTCTAAGTTCTTCTGTCTTGAAATTATGTACCTACCTATTTTAATGTTGAAGTTTATGTTTATAATGATTTTTTTTTGTATTTCTTTTTAAATGAGGGTGATTTGGAATTCTGTTCCAATTCTGCTTTACCTAACCTAGAAAAAACATACAGAAGTCCGACTGATGATCTTAATTGTTTCTAATAGGTACCTACTTATTTTAAATTGAAAGCTTATCTCTTGCAGGTATTTTTTTTGTATCAAGAAAACTTGTCGAAGAAAACTAAATATCAATATAACATGTAGGTATTGTATTCTCGCGGATAAAGCAGGAAAAAAGAATTTTGCCTAATTTCATCTGCCTTTTCCTCGCCTGAAAAAAAGACTGACCTATTCTAGGTTTATTAGTTACATTATTTGCATCTTCAACATGGTTTCAATAAACTAGCGCCGAGTAAAGCTTTCATTGACAGAGTAATATAATTTTTCCTAAACAAATTACACTTTCAAAATTATCATCGTCTATTTAATTTTAATACTTTACTTGAGTTCGTCGTACACTTCATTGTTTTTTTTTTTTTTTTTTTTAATTTCCTGCATTGCTTTTTTCAATATAACTGGTAAACTCCCATTGAATTCTGAATTGCTCATAATACGATTCATATTCACCCCAAATACAGAATCCCATGAGCGAGCTGTGGTATTAGAGACTTTAAAATTGTTTTTCCATCCAGAAAGCATTGGGAAGACGACGACGTCGTAACGAAAGACTTCAAAATAACGGTTTTTATTGATGGTTTAAGATGGAGTCTGGTGTTAGTTCAAGAATCTTTTCTGAATCTTTAAATATCTTAAGATAATTTCGGCTACCCAACTTTGCAAGTGTTTTTCCAGCTGAATTACTGACAGTAAGGGAAGCATGCAAGTTACTCAAACAGCATCCTCTAAACTAGTTGAGCAACGCCGAGATGAGCTCGCAAGCTTGAATGTGCAATTTCTACCTGTAACCTAGCTGCGGAGGGAAACAAAACAAAGAATTTGAAAATCGGGTACCTTTTTTTGTGTTTACTCCAATTCACCCTTTATGTACTAATGTACATAAAAATATATGCCCATAGCTAAATAACTTTGTCCTATAAATGGCAATTTTTGAAAAAATAAAGCCATAAAGCCAATCACCCTTATTCCTTAAGGCGTTTCACGAAAACGCCAATAAAACGACTTGGCTCGAGAAGAGTTATTTGGCGTTATGTAAAACTAAAACTTTACCGAATTCTTCTCTCATTAAAACGATAGTCGTTTCTCCAAATCTCCAATAGCGGCTTCTAGAGCCGTGTCGTTTTCGAAAAACGCCTTACAGAATAAGGGTGAATTTTTAAGTAAAACCTTTCAAACATAAAACGCATTCTGAAAAGCCATGGCAATTTTTTGATTTTCACAGTTTTAGTTTATGTATAAATAGTTAAATTTTGACTAAGACCAGACCTGAGATTACTAAGACCTTAGTATAGCGTGTTGTTGTTTTTTTTGTTTTTAAGTCCAACAGATGGTGCAGGTTATCAAAGAGAAGGTATATTAAAAAGCTTGCGTATGCGAATGCAACGTTGTGATAAAATTCCAATATGATGATGAAATGAGCTTAGAAGAAACAAACATTTTATTTACATTTTTATTTATTATGAAGATTAAAAAATCGTTTTTGACTGATTTCGCGTTTGAACCTTGTTTAGCTCGAGTCAATTTTTGACAGATTCGTTTCTTTAAGTTTCTAGAAAAAAAATGTTATTCTTATTTTTTCTGTCATGCTTAAAATTTTTTGTAAAAAAAACCAAAATACGCGAATAACCTAAAGTCTCAACTCTATACTTTTTAATTGTAAACACTAACAGTGTTTTGGTAACTAACATTAAACTAAACAAAAGAAAAAGAACCAGATAAGCGACAACGACTAAAAGCTACTTTTATAAGCATCATCTATGTCGCATTTCGTAGTTTAAATCTTAGCAAGACGAGCAGACAATCTAACTTACTTTATAAGTGAATAAATAAATTGGACGCACAACAGTCCGTGTAGAACCAGGGTCTAGTGACTTTCAACTATAATCCATTGCGTGTTGTCAGTTGGTAGAAAATTAGATCTATAATGTTTTTCCGAATTTAAACGGCTAAGATGAGGTGAATTTTCCAACGCTAAGAAATGCTCTTGGAGGATCCGTAAAAAAAAATAAACTTTTTTGTTTTTATGCGAGAAATGCTAGGATTATTGTTGATAGTGCCATTGCAGACACCTCTAAATCTTTCTCAAAAAAATTCCTATCAGTTTTATTTTTAGTTCTATTATTTATTATATACTATTTTGACACCACATTGCTTCTTCTTACAGGAAATTCATCAGCTTGAGATTTTGTGCAAGCAATTGTACGAAGCAACTGACTCAGTTATTCGTTCTGAAGCTGAAAAAGCTCTTGTTGCATTTGTAAGTAGCCAGGATGCACTTCCAAAATGTCAAATGCTCTTGGATCGAGCTGATTCAAGTTATGCCCAATTACTTGCTGCAACGACTCTAACCAAATTGATACAAGGTCTAAACTTGGAGCAAAGAATCGACATAAGGTTTGTTAAATCAATTTTAATGTTTTTTACAACCACAATGTTTAATTTTTCACAGGAGTTATATTTTGAACTATCTTGCCACCCGCCCAAATTTGCAAAATTTTGTCGTACAGGCGCTTGTCACATTGTTGGCTAAAATAACAAAATACGGTTGGTTCGATACGTATAAAAATGAGTACATTTTCCAAAACATTCTCGAAGATGTGAAGAAATTTCTCCAGGTAAGTTTTGTTTAGTTTTTTCTTTTTTAATTAGAAAATTAAATTGAATTTCAAATTGTAGCAAGGCTCATCTGAGCACTGTACGATTGGAGTACAAATTCTTTCGCAACTTGTGTGCGAAATGAATTCCATTATTGAGGCAGACGTTAATTTGTCGTTTTCAAAAAATCGCAAAATCGCTACATCTTTCCGTGACCAACAGCTGTACGATATTTTTCTTTTGTCTTGTTCGCTTTTAGTTACAGCAAGAGACAACAGCAAAAGCTTGAATTTTATGGATGAGCCCCAGCAAGCGTAAGTTTATTGGCATACTTTTGTAAACTCACGAAGTTTAAAATTCTTTTATCAGTCTCATTTCACATGTTCTACGATTGACTAAGAACTGCTTGAGTTTTGATTTTATCGGAAGCTCTAATGATGAGTCTTCAGATGATATGAACAGTGTTCAAGTGAGTTTTTGATTTGATTTTTTTTGTTAATTTAATTGAACTTAATTTAAACTTAATGTTTTTATCAGATTCCTACTTCCTGGAGACCAGCATTTCTTGATTCAAATACCTTGAAGTTGTTTTTTGATCTCTATCAGATTTTACCAAACGGATTGGCAAGCTACTCCTTATCTTGTTTAGTGCAGGTAAGTTTTAAACAGTCACCAATGGTTTTATGTGTTGACATTTAAATTTTCAGATGACATCAGTTCGTCGATCACTTTTCAATAATCCTGAACGTACAAAATTTTTAACTCATCTTCTCGAAGGCGTAAAGAATATTCTGACCAATTTACATGTAAATTGTTTTTCCTGAACCACTAATTACATTTTATTAAGTTCGTTTTGATTTCATCGATTTTAGGGTCTCAGTGATCCAGATAATTACCACGAATTCTGCAGACTTCTTGCTCGTCTCAAATCGAATTACCAGTTGGGAGAACTCATCACAGTAGAATGTTATCCAGAAGCAATTCAGTTGATAGCAAAGTTCACTGTGCAGTCGTTGCAGGTTTGTGATTAAAAAAAAACAACAAGGAGTTAAAGGTGATTAATTATATGAATTTTTCTTCAGATGTGGCAGTTTGCTCCAAACAGTGTGCATTACCTGCTAACTTTGTGGCAGCGTATGGTCGCGTCAGTACCATATGTTAAATCACCCGAGCCCCATTTGCTTGGCACATATACACCCGAAGTAACCAAAGCGTACATAACTTCCCGCTTGGAAGCCGTACCAGTTATTGTTAGAGATAACTTAGAAGACCCTCTAGACGACCTGTGTATGGTACAACAGCAACTCGAGCAGCTGTCGGTCATCGAGCGTTGTGAATATGACAAAACCTGCACTTTACTAGTTCAGCATTTCGACCAAAAGGCGCGAGAATATCAAGAACTTCTACAAAGCCAATCGCCTAATCAGATGGATTTTACCATTCATGAACTGCAATTGACGTGGCTGGTTTATATTATTGGGTCGGCTATTGTAGGTAGATTGTCGTTTAATTCGAACGATGAACAGGACACTATGGATGGAGAACTTGTGATACGGGTATTTAATAATAAGTCAATATAATTAAAATTCTTTTGCATTCTTAGTTTTTATTTGTTTTAATTTAAGGTACTGCAACTAATGAGCCTCACTGACGCTAGACTACCACAAGCCGGCTGTGAAAAACTTGAGTTGGCTATTCTTAGTTTCCTTGAACAAGTGCGTAAGATGCATATGTGTGAACAGGCACAAAAAGCCCACGTCTATAAAAGACTGTCTGAAGTATTTGGCTTAAGCGATGAACAAATGCTCTTGAGCTTGATTAATAGAAAAATGTAAGCCTCATAGCATGCATCCCTTTAAGTGCATAATTAATTAAACTATTTATAGAATAACAAATTTAAAATACTGGGGACGTTCAGAGCCAATTATAACTAAAACCCTTATGTTGCTCTCAGAGCTTTCTACGAACTTCAACTCTTTGCGAAAATTGGCCAAACTGGAGGAGATTCAATTTATGTTAACACATCACACGGTGAGTTTATTATTTTTACATTCGCAAATTCACTGACTGATTTTCTTCGCAGAGTGAACACTTTCCCTTCCTTGGCACAAATTCATCTTTAACTGGAATGCGCTGTCGGACTATGTTCTACACATCTCTGGGTAAACTGCTGATGTTTGATCTTGGCGAGGAGGAGGAGCGCTTCTATAATTTCCTCACACCACTTACTAGTTCGTCAATATTTTTCCTCAATTTGTATTTGTAAATTAATCAAATTACATTTTTAGATCAATTCGAATCACTTGGCTCCGTTCTCATGGATGGAAATAGTTTTCCAAATGAGGAAGCGAAAAAGGCAATAATTGGCTTAGCACGTGATCTTCGTGGTCTTGCACAGCCATTAAATGCTATAGCTCCCTACACAATGCTCTTCGAATGGATGTAATAGTCTCAGAAAAAGCAAATACTGTTTTTTTTTATCATTATTTGTTTTACTTTTAGCTATCCAGATTACATTCCCATATTAATACGTGCCGTTGAGCTGTGGGCACATGATCCAGCTGTTACAACACCAGTACTGAAACTTTTCGCTGAACTCGTACACTGTAAAACACAGCGTTTGCAAGGCAATGTCTCTAGTCCAATGGGAATCTTACTATTTCGAGAAGCCTCTAAGCTCATTTGCATATATGGTAATAGAAGTCTCCATTTGGACGTACCAAGGGACCAGCAGTATCCAATGAAATTGAAGGGCATTTCGATATGTTTCCTTATACTGAAGAATGCGCTAAGTGGGAACTATGTGAACTTTGGAGTTTTTAAATTGTATCGTGATGATACATTGGACAATGTTTTAAATATAGCTGCGAAATTAATAATGTCCATTCAGCAAAATGATTTGTTGGTAAGTTAAGTGTATAAAATTATTCTTAACTGATGCAAAAAATGTAACGTATTTTAAATTCCCAAAGGAATATCCAAAACTTGCTTCGTCGTATTATGGTCTTCTAAACTGCTTATCGCAAGACCATATAACATTTTTGGCCTCCCTGGAGCCACGAGCATTTATTTATATTTTAGAAAGTCTATCAAAGGGGCTTACAGCATTAGGTGAGTGGTTAAAAATATAAATTTTTTTATACATATCCTTTATTTTGTTGATACATTTCAGATTCCACGATTTTTATATGTTCCTGTTCAATATTGGACTGTGTTGTGTCATATATATTTAAGCAGCTTCAAATTAAAGGTAATACATACAAATTCATTGAAATTTGTATATATTTTTTTATAATTAACGTGCACTCAAGGGATTACAAGTTACAACACACTCTCGTAGTAGGGAAAAGCGTGTCCTAGAGAATTGTTGAAAAAAAAACCATAAAATTATAAGAAATTTTTCTCGAAATTGATTCGTCGACAATTAGTTATTAGTTTTAAAAAATTTTTTTATATTATATCCAATATTATAGATGTAAGCATATTTTGATCGAATACTCAGAAGTTCCACTATTTCCAGTGGTATTTGGCTAATGTTGACTTCAGGCGTTCGTAGCCTCACGGGAATCTTCCTAAATGGTTTATATCACTTGGTCTATTCACCGGTCCAAAGCAAAAAAAAAACATGGTTCCACGGACTGAGTGGCAAGTAGCGCAGTCTTTTTGGAACCAATTTACATCGAAATCACATATTTTAATTTTAAGCAGCAAATAGTCGTCATGTTCTAATCCGTTGTTTTATCTGAATTTAATGGCTCTTGAACATCTTGACGTAGCACTACGCCAGAATTGAACCTCGTTGCTGAACAAGTCGAAAACATTGAAAAAAGTTCCTTTTAAGAATCACTCAACCCCTTTTTATGAAATACATTTATTTTTTTATTGTGCGTTAATCTTCATGTTTATAATTAAACAATAATCTTAAATAAAAAATGTCAATCGATTATATTTTTATGAAAATATAGAATATAGAATTTTGAAATAGATCAGTTTTGATTTTCAGCATTTTGAAATATGTTCAAAATTTTAGTTATAAAGAATTTGACCATACAGAATTTAAAAGTTCTGTAACCATTGTGTAGTCTTGCAAAATTTATTTTTGAAAGTTATTGATTGAAATATTTAACAATTTCATTGTGTTTGTAAAATATTGTTGACTCAAAAAAAAAAAACAAATTGAAATTTAAGTCTTTTTTATTTTTTTCTAGTTTCGACATTCCCCAACAAAAAACTCCGTAATATAACACCGGAGAACTCACAGTTCCTTGAGGTAAGATTTCAGGCATTAATTAATATAAAAAAAATATAAAATTTGTTTCTGCTTTTCAGGTAGTAGAGATGAATTCCGAAATCCTCCAGGGCATAATGTCAACGCTATTAAATATGGTTATGTCAGAAGACAGCAAAAATCAATGGTCTATGTCCCGTCCGCTTTTAGTACTGATTTTGCTATATGAAGATTACTTCAGGTATTTTAAATTAATATTGTATTTTATTTTTACATTTTTCTTATACAATTTATAGATCACTCAAAGAGAACATAATTCGATCGCAACCCATCGATAAGCAACAAACAATAGCACAGTGGTTTGACGGACTGATGGATGGCATTGAACGAAATGTGGCGAACAAAAACCGGGAGAGGTTTGTTAATTTTTTGTTTTTGTTTTGTTTTTTATTACCTAAAAATTATCTTTACAGATTTACCCAAAATTTATCACTGTTCCGGAGGGATGTGGTTCACCTAACGAAGGTTTCAAGTTTTAATCCTGGTTCGTCTATTGATGATTATTCATAATTTTGCTTAGTTAAACGCTAGATGGCAGGTTAATCTATCTTTTTTTTTGTTTTATTTTTTATTCTTATTTTTTCTTTATAAACTATTAAATGTTTATTATATTATTTATTTTATCTTTTACTTGATAAATTTATTGAGAATAATAGGTTCCTTCAATTTTGATAATTTTCAACAAAAAAAAAATATTAGAAAAAAATATAATTTTACTAAGATTCTTTCTTCATATTTGAAAATTTATTTTCTAGAGTATAATATTATTTAAAAAAATCATTAAAAAAAAATAGGGGAATTTTCAATCAAATAAACCAGGCATCTGAGGTCAAAAAGTCAAATAAATAATTTTTTGTTTCAAAATTTTAAACAAAATTTTAAAAAGAACTCAAATTTAAAATCATCGCTTAAAGTGTGTTCAATGTTTATATTTTCAAAAAAAAAAAATACCTTGTTGATTCTTTTCCTGGTATGAAGGCTTTTTTCTATAATTTCGAAACAGCTTTCACTGTTTCAAAAAACTTTTTGAAAAATCTAACATCTTAATTTTTCTTGATTATTCGTAAACAAATTTTAAAAACTTCAAATTTCAGTTTTTTTATTTTTCATTTGTAATAAACACACATTCTTTTATTAATTTTTTTTATTTGCAGAGAATGCAAATGAAAAATTCTTAAGCGATGATTTACTTACAACTGATGCTGTAGAAATTGAATACATGAAGGGGTAACACTTCTACAATCAAATTAATCCATCAAAAGTAAATTTTATTTGTTTAAATCTTTTTTACCCTGATTTGAATAATTAATTCCTTGTCGATTTATACACACATACTTAAAAATTTATACTAAATCTTCTATTTGAATCAATCTTCCGCAGAAAATATTGTCTAGTATAACATTTATATATGTATTAATTTACTTTCGATATGGTTTTCATTTTTTTAACACTAATTTTAAAAATTGTTTTTTTTTTTTTTATTCATTTATGTATTTAGAAAGAAGAAGTGGTTTTCAAATTGTGAAGTTTTGAAACCAAATCTAAATGTTATGGTTTGGTTTTGTCTCATAGATACACCTGTTATTGACAAGCTTCTGGATATTGTTGAAGTACGTTCCTGTTTCAATACAAATAAAATACGGCTTCACATTCATACATAAATAATCTTTCCGAATCATGCAATATTCACGACAATTTCAACACTTAAATTTAAACATAAATAATTAACTTTAGATTAATAATGAAAGGGTTTACAATTTCTATATATTACAACCACAATTAATAAGAATCATTATTAAAGCTTTTAACTCAAAACCAAATAGGATGTAAATAAATTGAAGGTTTTAATGAAAAAACAACTTAAATTATAGTTTAGAGCAATGATTACAGCAATTAATTTGACCTATGATTTAGTTTAGATGATTCACAATGGGCTTACAGTCTGAATGTTAAAACTACTCATCTGATTTTAAAAGAAATAAATTAGTTATGTGTGGCTTAGTTTAGTTTGAGGAAGTATTACATATGTGATTAATACACTAAAACAAACACCGTGTTATACACACATATAATACATATGTATATAAATGGAACGTACAGCTTAAGCTCATCACCCCTATTCCGCAAGGCATTTTTTGAAAACGACAATAAAACGACACGGCTCTAAGAAGCAGCAATTGGAATTTTATCAAAACAACAATCGTTTTAATGGTTAGAAGGGTAAAGTCATAGTTTTACTTAAAAGCTAATTAAAGTTTCTGGAGAACTGTCGTTTTACTGGCGTTTTCATAAAACGCCTTACGGAATAAGGGTGCATCATATGTCGTTACATTTTTGTTCTCATTTTTATTTCTTTGAAACTAGATTAGCACGAAGCAACTAGAGACTCCGATATTCCCCATTAATGTGAAAAAGTCACAAAAATGTACTTAACATGTGATTTGATTTACATTTTTCAGATTCTTGCAGCTTTTTTTTAAATTTCGCACTAGAAAATGAAAACATATTTTTGAAAAAATGGATTCGGATCTTACTTTTTTATTGCTACTATTATATATACATTTGAAGAAGAAAATACAGACAAGTAACATTTTAAAGAAAAAAAATTGGACGCCAATGTTAAATATTTGTTAATGAAGAGTTAGAATTTCGGAAAAAAAAACCGGCAATTTAAAAAATTACTTAAAAAATGTATGCTCAACATCGGTTAAGCATGGAATGGTACCCTGAAGTAACTATAACTGTGTACCTTCAGCATATATATAAAATTTTTTGGTGGAAGCACACTCAACTTGTTTATTGAAATCTTTTAATTGTTAGAGGCACTCTGATATAATCTGAAATGCCTTTTATGCAAATCGCTCGAATGTTTTATCATCTAAAGGGGCTAGCTCCTAAACTGAGGTTTTGATTGCTTGAAATTACTAAAATAGGACTAACAATTTTGATGATGTATAATTTTTAATTTAAAATCAAATTCTTTGATTTTTAGACTTATCTCACACTTTATATGTATTTGTTTAATAAACTAATACATACCTATAAATCATAGTTGCTTAACAAAGTAGAGAGTCGTTAGCATTTTACCTCGAACGAACTTGCCAATCATCATAATATTGTTATGTTAATAAATTAATTTTTATAATTTTTAATGTTCTTTATCATATGCATATGTTTTGTATGTATGTGTACACATAACAAAAATATGTTTGTACGCACATTACATCTAAACCACTGCACAGAATGACCGTGTTTAACTATAAATAATGATGCATATTAAATATTTTTCCTTATGTTTATTTTTCATCTATTGGTTCTTATTTTTTAATACTACTGACGAAATTTTCAAAATTAATTAGAAAAAAAAAAAAAAATAACGCCAGAGTAAAATCTAATTTTTAAATGATTAAAACAGATCTCATAAAAAGAAGAAACAAAAGTATTTTGTTAAAAAGCCATCCTGGTCCAGTCCGCAGGCAAAACGCGTCACGAATGATTAAAAAAGTGGGTGGTGGTGGAAATAATTAACAATAAGAGGAGAAAAGATTTTTTGATGTATTAAAAAAAATTAAATTCGGACTATACACTAAATACTGCTTTCGCTATTTTCGTTAATAAATTTCTCGCGGGAATTCGGTTGTTATTTCGTTGGACAGATATTTATTCCGGCAAAAATTCAAATACATTTTTTTGGAGGACCTCGAACAGGACATAGAGAAGTAACTGACTGTTACAAAAAGTCCAGGGAAGACAGAAAGATGATAGAGAAGTCAAAAAATTGCAGCGATCAATTATTTCGTCACATTAACGTGTTTGTCGATGATCGAATAATTTTAAACTTGGTTGCGGTTTTTGAATTCTCCAGATAATTTTTTGCGATACATGATCTCTGTGTACCGTTGAATATATGGTTTATCTCTTGGTAAATATAAGGTGTTAGACAGGAATATTGCTAGACAACAAGAAAATAATTGAAGGTTTGAATAAAATAACAAACACTTGGGTGAGCTACCCCTAAGTTTTTATAGGCTGGAGTTATAGCTATTTCATGGGTGGGCATGAATTTTTCTAGGTGATGTTGGCATTGATTAAACAAATTCGTATTGCTGACCAATAAATTAAACTATTTTAAGTTTTCTGACATTTCATGAGGTACTGAAAATCTCTAATTATCTTAAAAAAAACTTTTACAATCGATTACGAATTGTCTGTGTCTTCAATTTCCAGAACAAGCTATCCTGTATGACCTTTGAAAATGGATGTTTGTACTAAATTCCTGGAGTTGAGTCCTAATAGAAAAGCTAAACATAATATGTGTTGTTTAAGCCACTTATATTTAGTTAATAATTTTAATCTTCACCAAAAAATGTCAATCGAGTCTAAAAAAAATGTCAGTTTTCGTTCAGTCTATGGGACAGTTAAAAGAAAATAAGGAATGTTTATCATAACGTTCAATTAAGTCGAAGCTAGCTTGTTGAATAAACATTTACTAACTCATTTATTCTGCTTTATAAAGTGTGATCATCATTGTAACTCCATTAACACATTTTTTTGTGGATGAAAGGATTTTAGAATTTTCACTTTTTGTTTGTTTTTGTTTGTTTTTTTTTCTTATTTTTTCCTTTTTTCCAACACGCGCATTTTAATACCTGAAGTCATAAAATTAACAAAAAGATTGATTTAAAAATACTTATTCTTTAAAACTATTTTCTTTCTCTATGTTTTGAATTTTTCAGACGATACGTATCAGGTCTATAGTGAGACAAATTATTCTGTATCTGTGTAGATGCTCACAAACATTATTAATAACTTAGTTTCCAATGGACGCCCAAACGAAATAGAAATGTGAAAAAGAGTAAAAATTACAATATGATGGTTGCAACCTACATCTCATAATATATATTAATGATAACTATATGCCCTAAATAAATCATTTCTTTCTTTCATAGTTAAAATTCAATATTCATAATATACTTTCTACTTTTCGTAATTCTAATATTAATTGTTTTCATATATATTTTTTTCTTTGTTTCATAAGTATAAGTCTTTGATTTTGTTGTCCTGCATGTAGCGAGTATGATGAGTGCGAAAAAAGGATATTATATTTTATTGGGTGTTTTTCTTTAATGTGCATAAACGAAGAAAAAATTATTTAAGAATAAAAAAATATAATTAAATAAGCTGGAAGAAAGTTATGTATTGCAAATTTAAAATTAAAAAAAAAAAATATAATAAAAAAAAAAACAGTATGAGAAAAAAATGAAAATCAATTTAAATATTTTTATGACGTTTGTAGAGATATTGTGTAAGAATTATAAGAGCATTAAGAAGAAATTATATATAAATATTATATTATCTCTAATTTTTTGCAAATAAAGTTTTATTTCAAAATGTTTTGTAAAGTATTTTGAAAAAATACAATACTTTTCTGTTTTTCAGTAGTGGTTTTGTGTTATTATCTTAGAACATAATATACATTCCTACATTCACACATACAAAGACCGTTGGTTTACTTTTGGGAGAGTAATTTTAAAGAGTATGGATGAATAACCTCAAAATTATTGACACTTCGAAAAAGTTAAAAAAGGCAAATTTAAACTATCCCCCAATATTGGCGTATGTCAATGACGAAACGTTGTTTCTCTTTTTTCACACTGACACTGAACTGAAATTTCCGTGAAAAAATATTAATTTTTTAAGGAAAACGCAGTAGATTGATAGATAGATACCGGGGAGCGTAACGGAAGCCCGTATTTCAATATTCCAAAAAAAAAAAATGTTTAATCCCGTTTCGAAAATACGGTTTTTTGAAATCCCGCTTAAATAAAATCCCGTCCCTGAAAAGCCCGCCCTTTAAAATCCCGTTTAGCCCGTTTCGTAATTATGTAGATAAACACATACATATAACTCAATAGGTATTGTACTCCTATATGATTATTGATTACCTAGCAGTTCCCCAATGTGAAAAGTTTGGCTGAACAATAAAGTTCTTTGTGATTTGTCCAAACATTGTTTTTATCAATTAAAGATTTCATATATGTATAATATTATGTACATACATTTCAAATTTTGAGTAACGATTAAAATTATTAATTTCTTAGATTAGTTTTGCTGCGCAGTAGATTTTCGTGGTGGAATAAGCGCAGTAAATCTGATGCTAAAGAAGTAGGGTAGCAGCACTGCTCATACGAACCGAAAGCCGTTTTTTTGCCGATTTCTTTTGGCAATTTTCCCCTTCAAATAGTCTTTTAAATACAAAATGTTTAATTGCAAGAATGAACAAAACGAACAAGAAGTTTTAGCCAACAAAAATATTTATAACTGTCATTTCAATTCTAGTTTTGTTTTTACCAAATCTAAATATACAAAAATTATTAATTCGTTTTTTGTTTGTACGAACATAACTCGGCTGAACATCATCCGATTTGCATGGGGATTTTGTTGGATTCGTAATCAACCTAGGTAAACACTACGATGGCGATATCTGACAATTCCATTTTGTATGAGATTGCTTTCAAGGAATAAAAAAAACTACGGAATTGACAATGGTTTGATTTTGTCGCTCGCGGAAATGAAATTGCCAATAGATGGCACTACGCACTCAGACTGGTATATTTGTGTGTTAAAATTATTGGAGCGTGCAACAAAATTCATTGCAAATTGTTTGACGCCCTATAAATTTTGTCTACATTATTTCAAATTCCGTGCCGGGCGGACTAGGTAGTCAGTTTATACAAATAAAAAACAAAACAAAATTTATTTAACTGTTTTAATAATCAACACTTCACTATAAACATTGAGCAGTTGCTTCTTTTGATTCAGTTAATGCTCTCGCCTGATGAATAAAAACGGGAACATTAATACCCTGGAAGTGAAAGCATCGAAATATAAATTTTTTTAAATAACAAACAACGCGTAAACGTACCTGCATTTTAGCTGAACGTATAAAACCCTTATTAGATGTTACAGTCAATGCCTTCATTTTTATGCCAAAAGCAAAGATTTTTAAACTTCTGGGATTTATTTTCCCACCCATATTTATCACAGATATTTCTTTCGGAATCTCTTGAACATCTTTATGTATTTCAATTCGATCCATAAGGGCTTTAGCTCGTTGTTTTTCCGAATCACCAGCCAGTAAGTTAACAATGTCTTGAAATGATTGAAATGCAGTTTCACAGCAAATTAATCGTTTACCTTCAAAAATTTTGTCTAGAACCGGCTTCAGAGGGGATTCTCTTTCTCTTTTTGCCTGTTCGGTAAGGATGGGTTCCCTAAAACTCCAATTCGTGCTTCCATTGGTTAAGGAACTGATAAAAGCTAGCATAGTTGTTATGTCTAAATTCAATGTACTAACATTGGCATAGTCCAAATCTGTACTGTTCTTATCGTTGAGGACGGCGGCGGCTGCAACTAGTGGTTGATTGGTTATAGATAGAGCTTCAACACCAATTTCTTTCATTTCTTCGAGGATTTCATTTTCGATTTCATGACTAAAGTAAAATACTACCTAGAAGGCAACATATTTATACAAAAATATACATCTTCGGAATTTACGTACTTTTGGCTTCCGGAACATACAAAGATTTTGATTAGCGGCGTACATGAACTCTTTAGCTTGATCAAGAATGCTCTTGGCTCCATAGCTAGCACGACCGTTTGCTGCATCAGTTAAGGACTTGGAATTTCTTGCGATTGCTGGGATATTTAAGGTTTAAATAGACTATTGCTTAACTTAATTAATTACATACCCTTTATCCATTTGAGTCCGTTTTCGCAAACAATGTCAACCCTCAGTGGGTTGTTACGTTCTTCGACAGGAAACCCACAATCAATATGGACAACATCCTTATGAAGCTCCAGAATTTTAACCAAAAATTGGTAATGAGTTAAATTGCTGCACATCACATGATTCAATTTGATAGAGTTTGTTGATACGACCTGATATGTAATAGAATTTCTTTGTTTATTTCTGACCACAAACTTAAGTGCAGAGGAAACATTTACCTACAAACCACAGTACGCTGTACTGTATCTAAAAACTACCCAGATGGACGTACAACATACCTTTTGTAAGAATTTGATCTCTTGATTGATCTTACGTTGAATTTTTTGGGCACCTGGTATTGTCTTGAATTGATCAAGTTGTTCTATTAAATTTTGACCTAAGACGATTTTTTCTTCAGCTAAATTTTTAATATTTTCTTCACATATTTCCATTATACAAGACGTGGTGAATGAAATTCGAATACAAAAAAAAAAAATGTCAACTTGTTCATATTTGTGTTTTTTATTGAATCTGTCAAATAGCGTTGCCGCTTAGTATTGCTTAGACTGCTTTTAAACGCTGCAAATATGCTGCAATTACCCTTGCAATTTTTAAGCATGTAGGCGGGGGACGTATGCGGTGTCCGGGGTAGGACTGCTTTTAGACGACTGCAATTTCTATCCGCAATTCTCTTTTGAGTTTCTTTCCGATTGCAGCATCCATTTAAACGCTGCAAATTTTAATACCTGCAATTTTTGTAAAATGAGAAGGATAATATATCTCCTCACTCTTTACTCCGCTTATGTCTCAAACAATAAGAAAAAGGACAAAGAAGAAAGAGCGATAACTCTGCAATTATTTCAACCTCTGCAACTTTGTCTACCCCGGACACCGCATACGTCCCCCACCTACATGCTCAAAAATTGCAAGGATAATTGCAGCAAATTTGCAGCGTTTAAAAGCAGTCTAGGCAAAGTTGCTGAGGTTGAAATAATTGCAGAGTTATCGCTCTTTCTTCTTTGTGCTTTTTCGTATTGTTTGAGACATAAGCGGAGTAAAGAGTGAGGAGATATATTATCCTTCTCATTTTACAAAAATTGCAGGTATTAAAATTTGCAGCGTTTAAATGGATGCTGCAATCGGAAAGAAACTTAAAAGAGAATTGCGGATAGAAATTGCAGTCGTCTAAAAGCAGTCTTAGTTAACTTTTTTTCAAATTACTTTTCCAAAACTAAATGTTTTCTTATGGATTTTGACAGCAAATTTCGAAAATTTGTGCAATTTCGAATGACATTTCACGTTACCAAACCGATCTAGTGCAATTTCAGAATGTACCAACACAATCTTTAGGAAAAAATAATTCAAAACTTGGAATCAATCAATTCTACAGGGAATCTTGCAAGATTTATCGTATTAAATAATGGTTACCATAGAAACCCCATAGATGGAATTATTATATGTATTTTTTTCCAATCCCAGAGGGAATTGGGTGAAGAAACGACATCAGGTATTAACGAGGCCCTTATAGAAAAAAGGAGTTTCCGTAAAAGCATGTACATAATTCCCGCCGGTAATATAGTTTTTCTCAGCGGATAATTATGATGAAGCTATTATTACTAAAAGACCAAAAAATGCCTACTTGAATCATTTATCACTTTTGAAAGTAATCCGAAGAAAAACTTCTTGGACTTAAAAATCATTCTGATCTTGCCTTTAAAATACAACGAATAACGAAATCAACGAAAATTTGTACTGACGTATGATGACAATTGACAGTTCTTTTAGGGCACATGGCCTGCTTAGGTGTTTTTGTTTTTCGATATCGCAGTGAAAAATAATAATAATTTGAAACAACTTTTTATTTACAGTAAATAATAAAACAAAAAACATATATAATGGAAGTTGAAAATATAAAAGCTGATGTGTTTTTGCCCGAAAAAGAGCAAAAGAAGGCAACAAAACGGTCCGCCAACGACGCCACTGATATCATGCAAATCGATGAGGCAACGGGCATTGAAGGAGTAGTAAAATCTCACACAATGCCCCGGGCAAAACGAACAAAAAATGAAATTCGTAAAATTGGAGTCCCACCTCACAGGTTGTTTGAACAGTTGTAATGTAATAATTAATTTAAATAATTGGTAAAACCAATTCCAGATTCTCATCCCTCAAAGAACATTGGATGAAAATCTTTACACCCATCGTGGAACACATGAAGCTACAGATACGTTTCAACACCAAAGCTCGCCAAGTTGAACTGCGTATCAGTCCCGAAACACCCGACATTTCCAATCTTCAAAAAGGGGCCGATTTCGTAAAAGCGTTCCTCTGTGGTTTTGAAGTTGATGATGCACTAGCACTGCTGCGTCTGGAAGATCTATTTGTTGAGAGTTTTGAAGTGAAAGATGTTAAAACACTTAAAGGTGACCACATGAGTCGAGCCATCGGTCGTCTAGCAGGGAAGGGTGGAAGGACAAAGTTTACAATAGAAAATGTAACCAAAACCCGTATTGTTCTGGCCGACAGCAAAATCCACGTTCTCGGAAGCTATCAAAATATTCAACTAGCTAGAAGGGCTATTTGTAATCTAATTCTTGGTTCACCACCGAACAAAGTATATGGTAATCTTCGGTCTGTAGCAAGTCGTTTAGCAGAAAGAATGTAATTTTTTTTTTGATGATTTTTATTAAATTAGTTTTGAAATAAATATGAATTTGGAATATAATAAACAATAGAATTACTGTTGTTAAAACTTTGTGAATATAAGTAAAATTAACATAAATAGAGTAATTCCTGCCAGCAGCATGATGCAACACATTTTTCGATTCTTTCGTTGGTACATTTCGGCTCGGTGTAGTTGTTTGAGGCCCTCTGAAACTCGAGTCTGAGTCTGTTCGACGTTGTAGTCAATTCGATCGAGGACAGTACCTTGTTCTTGAACCATATGGGACAAGTCCTTAAAAATGTCATTCAAGTCAAAAATGGACTTGACGATTTTTGAAACTTCTTGTTCGCGGTGTTCGGCTAACTTCGAGTTTTCCTCTTCGAAAAGCAGGAGCTGCTGTTGGGTCATTCTATTGGCAACTGGTCTTTGAAAATGTTCATCGATTTGATCGTCAGTTTCTTCATAAAATGCGGTTGTATTGGATGTCGAAGCTGGCTGAAGGAAGTTATCGAATGAATCTACAAAGTTGCTTTGGTTCTTGTTGTCCAAATCGATTGTGGTGAAGTCGGGTGTCTCGAAGTACTTTTGAGATCGTTCTTCTCGTGAGTTCAATTGCCTGACGTAGGCACTCTGGCTATTGCGAAACTTGAAAGTGAGTTCCTGCAAGGAGAGCAGAAGGTAAGTAACTACATTGGCAGTGAGACGCTGCTCCGTCCTATTGCCAACTCCCAGACTCGATCTTATACACTGAATGTGTCTGTGAGTGGAAGTGATAAGCTTTGAGATCTCCTGCGAAAGTATTTCGATTTGGTGTTCTTCCTCACAATTCTCATCGAACGCGGGACGAAGTAGATGTCTGGCATGGAGCGATCCGAGTTCATCCAGTTTGGGTTTAATTCTTGAAAGTAAAATATGCAAGATAATACGCTTATTTCATTCAAATACCAATACAAACAGAATTTTACTTTGACATTGAGTACTGTGCCTCTTCCAGTTTATCTACCCAAATTGGGGGTGATCCGTATTCATCCCGCAATTCAATTCCTTCTTCAGCATCATGCAAAGATCTTTTGAGAAGTTTTTCTGCATCACTTCCACGCTATACGAATAGATAGCAGCTGGACTTGAATCAACATATCGATATTTTTATTTTTCCTTTACTTACCCTATCATCAGAATATAAATTTCGATTTTTTGATGCGTTATTGCGCATTATAACGAAGACTTCTGTAAGATTTCTTGATGTCATTTTGGAATTTTAAAGAAATATAAAAGATTTGTATTTTTAGTTGTAGTTTTATTGTTTATCGAAATGAATTAAAAAAAATATTTGTCATTTTTGGAGACGAAATTTAAACATTTCATATATGTCAAAAAGTTATCTTAAGTGCCTGTTTACACAGACGTTACTGAGACAGGTAGATTATGTGCGTAGAAACGAAAAGGATTTTGGGATGGAATCTACCTTCTTTTCTGCGCAAACATAAATCTAGTTGTCTCACTGGATGCGCTTCTCAGTAAAACAACTGTGAAAAACTAAGAATTGAGCTTTTGATAAATGAACGAGGTAAATTTTTAAGCATTGCCAGCTAAAAGTTATATTTTGTTCTGTAGTAGAAGTTATGGGTTCTTTTTCCTCACATGCCGCCTCCACTAGACATGAACGGATGTCCAACATCACAATTCACAACAATGGGCCATCACCACTGATCTCTATATATTACTATATATAATATCAGTGTGCATTCCCTACAAAGTATAGCAGTTCTTTTGACTCCAATTGAAGATGAAATATCGAAGGCAGCTTCAAGATTTGGCATCTGCCGAGCACAAAAAAAAGTATTTTGACGAATTAGGCGTGCTCAGGAGAATGAGCTCTTAATCTCTGCTACATAAACAGGGGGGGAGTCGTGCCAAATATTCGTTAATTGAGATGTCGGTGATGCCACTAGTCACCAACATGGATGTTCAATAAATTACATGAATTTAAATATGAAAAATGAAAATATGGGATCTTAAAACTATTAGCAAATAGCCGCGTTTTATTATATACAGTTCTGGGTTATCGGACGATAAAAACCGACAAACAAGCGATTAGCGACACCAGAGCCTACGTCCTGTAACTCTCGCATCGATAAAATCAGTCGAGAAACGACGATTATTGAAAAAAATCGTATGAATTTTGTTTCATTTTTCCTCGTTTCTATCGATGCGAGAGTTACAGAACGTAGGCACAGTACATAAACAAAATGGAGTTTTCATATCGATAACAAGTATATAATTCACGCCGGTAGGAAAGTTTTTCCATTTGCTTAAGTTAAGCCCGGGGAATTCACTTCGTTAAGCTTAGCTCGTAGGGGATTAGTTGTTGCATTTAACATGGTAATTGTTTAGCACCGACGACGTTTTTTTCGTCCAATTCCCCAGGGCTTGCAAAAAAAAACACGCCTAATAAAACGCGGCTATTATGAGCAGTTTTTTTTTGTATTTTATTAATTCTGAATGCACTCATTTTTGAGTCTTGCTTTTTTTGTTTACAGAGATCAGCTGCTTAACTGTCATCAAAACGAATGACGTGTTGACAAAAGATTGTTTTTTTTTCCCAAAAATGAATTCACTCTTATTTCTGGGTATTGATTTCGGTTCCACATTTCATAGATAATAAAAGATGATCAAAGTTTCCTAGATTGAACAAACAACAGTTTTGGTCATTAAAACCCAGAAGTCATGACTAGGAATGTGTTGCACAGCAGTTTACTTAATGCCGGATTCAGCATCATATTTCAAGTGAGTTTTGAACACACAAATGTAAACAACACAAATTATAATAAATTTATTATAATTCATAATGTTCATGTCGTTGATTATATAAGCCCTATTCTTCTTAAAGATTATTTGTCGTTTCGTCACGTTCGGAATCAATGCCTTTATTGTTCGCAATGTTGGCCGAGATGTACTCGGCGTTATGAATGTGCGACTGCTGTTGCTCGAAAGCACACTTCTATTTTTGTCCCGTGAAGCTATTAATCGTGCCGCATTGAGTGCCACCTCACAACAAAAAGAAAAATGTTCTTGGCCACAACTAATTAACCAAATGTGGCTAACGTAAGTATTTGCTATTCCTGCTAATATCTTCATGTCTCTAATTTCTTTCGTCCTTACAGGGTGCCTACCTGTATTGCCCTATGCATTCCTTGTATATATATTTGGCTGGACGTCCTTACGCCAGTCGATGATCATTTAAAAAGTCAGTATAAGTTCGCCTGCTATGCTGTCGCACTATCCTGTGTGATAGAGTTGTGTGCCGAGGCACCTGTATTCCTCACACAGGTTTTCTGTTTTGTTAAATTGAAGATTTTCATCAACACCTTACACATTATGGTGCGATCGGTGATTTTTATTTGGATAGTTCTTAAAGATCACAGCATTGCCATTGATGCTTTTGCAATAGCACAGCTAGCAAGTGCAATTGTGATATTCATTGGACATTATGTATTTTTTTATTTTTATATAAAAAGGTTTAATGTGCACAAGTTGAGTAAGATAAGTGCCCAAAAGGGAGATGAAGAGATGTTTAAGAGTATGGATGATTTTCCATTCCAACGACTCACTGAACTGCTTCCATTTAATATGGAGAACAAGGTAAAATGTTGTAGATTGAAGTAATTCCGTTTAATGTATGCCATATATTTATGTTCTAGGATTCCTTTTTCAACCCTGAACTTCAAATTTTGACTTTGAGCTTTATCAAACAAGGAGTTTTGAAACAGATTTTAACTGAAGGAGAGAAATATGTCATGTCGATGAGCCCGGTTCTATCTTTCAGCGAACAGGCCACATATGATGTTGTCAACAACCTGGGAAGCCTGGCAGCGAGGTTCATATTCCGGCCCATAGAGGAAAGCAGTTATTTTTATTTTACCCAAACCATATCAAGAGACGTTCAGCTAGAAAAACAGAATATGGTAACATTTTTATAAAACCTAAACTTAAAAAGTATAAATATATTATTTGCTCTTAAAGGAAAAAGTACACGAAGCTGGAAATGTATTGAAAACACTTTGCATTGGTGTCACATCGATTGGTCTATTAGCCTTCACATTCGGACAGAGCTATTCCCATACGCTACTTCTCATTTATGGTGGAGCTGATTTTGTTGCAGGTGGTTTGCCTGAGAGCCTCCTAAAGTGGCATTGCTTGGCTATTTGCTTTATGGCTGTCAATGGGATTACTGAAGGCTACATGTTTGCAACGAACACAAGTAAAGACATCGACAAGTATAACTACCTTATGGCAATATTTTCAATTAGCTTCCTTATTCTGTCGTATATTCTAACGAGTATATTCGGCCCAGTTGGATTTATTTTTGCCAATTGCATAAATATGTTCTGTAGAATTTGCTATAGCATGAAATTTATATTACGCCAGTATCGACCGCTGGGTATGAATCCTCTACTTGGTATTATTCCAGGAAACTTTTTTATTTCGGCATTAATTACGACTGGAATAATATCGAAATATTCAATGGTAAAAAATTCAAAGACATTTATGTGAAATATTGTAATTTAAATTTCAAATTTCTTTATTTTTTACAGATAACAATGAATTCATTTCTTATACATGTTGGGATAGGATTCGTTGGAGTTTTGGTTTGCCTGTGTAGTTGGGGAATTGAAAATTTGGATTTACTCAAAATAGCTTGGAAGAAAGGAAAACAATTGAAAATGAAGAAAAATTAAATGTTTTCTATATGAATGCATGGACAGTGTGAAGAAAAGTTTCCTTACATTAAATAAGAGTATTAAAAAATTATATATACCGCTGTTTATTTCATTTTCACATCAAGTAGAAATCACCATAGGCCAATTTCGACCCAAAACTTTGAAACCATATTCATATTTTACAGATCGAAATAACCAACTTAGATTACTTTCATGATGTCACCTTTTACTTCTGAACAAAGCCAAGTTAAAAACAAAAACATATTTGAAAGTTTTTGATTTGGTGCTGTGATTTTCAAAATAATTTCGGCAGTGATATCGGTTATCGTGTAAAATTATATTTCAGCTGAAATAATATGGACCTAAACAGGAACTTTGAAAAGTTTTAATTTTGAATAATTCCTCCACCTCAAGAATCATACTAAAAATTGGTCCTACAATACTATGCTAATCATAAAACCACTTGCCATACAAACTAATATACGCCCGAGAGTATATTTTTATACATACACATAAATTTCATATTATAGAGCGATTACGCTCTATTTTAGAATATTTATATTTAAAGAGTTTCTCCACATTTTGTGAAATTCAATACAAATCCGTAATAGTGATACTGAACTACCAAAAAAGAGCTAGGAAGCATGTGTGGGTTGCTTTAGGAGTAGCTATTGCAGTTCACCTAGAAATGTTAGCGGTGGGAATGTCTCATTAAGTGAGAAGGCTCTTTGCAATTAGATTTGTTTACAATGCTATCATTAGTAGTATTATTATTAATATTATTATTATTATTATAATAGATTTATTACAATGTAAGTAAATTAAAAGATAATACAAAAAATGTTAGCACTATCAACCAGGGCTAAGGCCTAACGGTCAAGATTTAAATTATTAGGATAAAAATGATACATTTTAAATTATTATATAAGCCTGCAAATTTTTAATTCTTTTAAAATAGATGTTATTAAAAGATAGCAACCTCAGTAGATCGAGTATGGATGCATTGTTACAGTGGGAGGATACAATTTTGTTTTTAACTTAAACATTACATTCGGAGAGTAGGTGGGAGGTTGTGTGTATCCCATTGTTACATAAGTGGCAACTTAAGGGTGAAGGTGGCCGTTAGTTATGTAGGTGTGCCTCAATCTTAGTCGAGAGCATAGAGTACCTATATTATCTAGAGAACCGACTCGTACCCCCCTTGCCTAAAATACCCGCAAATTTTATTTGAGCACAGTAAAAGAAAACTCTCTTATTTCTCTCTTTTTTTCCTATCGGTGAATCCGTCGACTTATGTGCCAGAAGCAACAAAAAATGATATTAATCATAATTTACATGAAAAAGGGTTACAAAGCGTGTCTACTACCGGGTGAAGAAGTGTTGGAGCGGGTCCAATTTAAAATGTACGGGACCACTAATACATGCTCATCGGGTAGTATACATTATTGTTCTAACAGCTTGTAGGGTGAAAGAGAACAAACCTCTTAAGCCGTTTCTCTAGATAATATATGTATGTACGTACTCTATGGTCGAGAGCATAGAGTATCTATATTATCTAGAGAACCGACTCGTACCCCCTTGCCTAAAAAACCCGCAAATTTTATTTGAGCACAGTAAGAGAACTCCCTCCTAAATTACCTGTCCGTGAATACGTGTGAATTGTAGATATAGCGCAGCTCTCTTCAAATTTCTCTGCCCATCTTTTTAATTTTGAAAGATACACGCAAAAATAGGAAAATGACTGAAAAAAAGAAAAGAAAGATGTGCACGCAGGCGTTGTTTCCACCATCGCAGCTCCGATGTGATGTGACTGAGGGTCGGTGGGTTGGTTTTTGTGTTTTGTTTTCATCTCAGTAAAAGAGAGATCAATTTCCAGCGATGGACTTTTTTTACAAGAAGTATGCACATGGTTTATAATGCAGTTTTTAAAAAAGTATTTAATATCTTGTGGGAGAACTGAGCAAAACTGAGCCAATATCCATTAAATTATCACTAGGTTAGTGCGATTCCATTAAAAATGCATTGGGCAACTAACACATATTCAGCCTTGTGGAGGAAATCCTCTCAGTGCAGCTTGTACACAAACATTACGACGTCATCTAGTAGTGAAATAATTAAACACGAATTTCAATATAACTGGAGGAAAAGGAAGACCAATTCCAAAAAAACAAATTACATTTTTAGTTTTAAGTTCCTTCTTGGTCATTCTTATTATCGATGCCAACATCAGGATTGAAACATTTTAAGCTTTCGTTTCTATATTTTATCAATAATAATTAATTAAAAAACTGAAAGCGAATATACTATTATTTTTGAGATAATCCCAAAAACACTATGCTGAGACGTAACGAGATCTCTTCACAGTTTTCCTCTCTTTACGACGAACTTAAAGCAGCCCATAGACACTACACTTGTGTCTGCACCGGTGTGGCATTCCGCCACACACGCCACACCGATCGAGACACCGACACCAAAAATCAAAAACTTTTGATTTTACTCGCACCGTGTCTAACACCGAAAATCGGTGTGCGCACCAGCCCACACACAGCACACATTTCCGTACACCGACACCGGTGCAGCAATAAGTGAAGTGTCAATGGGCTGCTTAAAATAATGAAATAATCAGAGATTATGAATTATTTATAAAGATTGAAAAGCTCGGCTGTCATTCTGGTTTGCCTATAAGCTAAACACGTTGGTGAGTTCATATTTTTGCACTAGTGTCCATGTTTTAACGCACACTAGTGCAAAAATATGAATTCACCACCGCATAAATTGTTGTTGCAGTTCACATCTATTCATCGACACGAGATGAAATTATAAAAACAACAATGTAAACAAATGGGTTTTGGAGGGTGGAACGTTCGAAAGATTCCTATCTTTATAGTTCATAATCTCTGCTTTTGACGCGAAGTGACGACGAGTAATACTTTATTATGTACCTATTATTTCGTTGTTTTAAATTCGTGATTAAGAGAGAACATCTGCGAAGAGATCTCGTCACGTCAAAGTCTCGTTTTCTCGTTGCATTGTGATCGCATTAAGCCTTAACTACATTGACCACTTTTTGCAAAATTGCAAAAGTAAAAATATTTTTTTTCTCGCTAGCGCAGTTATTTTGTCAAAAAGAATGTAACATTTTTTATAAACCAAAATTTAAGCTTTCTGCATCATTTTTATAAGTTTCCCAGTCGGAAACACAATCCCAAAATGAGTTTGAAAATTTTCACTTTCGTACTTTTTCACTTTTTAGCCAATGTAGTTAAGGCTAAAGCCTTAACTAAACCCGTAAATCTATGTATCGTATTTATTAGATTTTTGTCTACTTAGACACTGTCTAACTATTTTCCAAATTAGTGGAAATATGCTTTATTTAATAAAAATAAGTATCACATTATTCACGGTTAAGACGATCTACTCTTGTGTCTAAATAAGGCAGCTATAAGACAACAATAAGCAAGGTTTTTGATCACATTTTCCAAAGTTGTACAGCTGTCTAAAGTTAGACAAAGTTTATAAATAAGACCATATCTGTCTCATTATTTGTGCCTTTCAGTAAAACGGTCGTGTCTATGACTGCTTTTTAACGCTGCAATTACCCCCTGCAATTTTTAAGCATGTTGGCGGGGGACGTATGCGGTGTCCGGGGTAAACAAAGTTGCAGGGGTTGAAATAATTGCAGAGTTATCGGTCTTTCTTCTTTGTGGTTGTTCTTATTGTTTGAAAGAAACTCAAAAGAGAATTGCGGATAAAAATTGCGGCGTCTAAAAGCAGTCTATGGTTTACAAGTTACTATATGATAAAGAAAATATACTTTTATTTCAATCTACCATTCTCTATTTTACGCACATATATCTACATCTACCTGTTCTGAAGAGACAGGTAGATGTACGCCATAATAATAAAAAAACAGGATCTCAGTGACAGCATTTTTATGTACCCATCTCTTTTTCCGTTTGTTGTTTTTTTATTTGTATGTACCTGTTGTCTTTTTTCTTTACACTACTAACACCATTTGGAAATCAAGGGTGTGTGTTCAAAATGAATTTGGAAATACAAAATCATGTACGTAAGCAAAAATTCATATTTTTGTCTATTCCTTGCGTGTTACAATTTGTATAACAGTTTTCTTATTTTTATTTTGGGAGAAATGCCAGGGAAATTCTTCAATATATCTGGCAACGCCTTTTTTGAAACATTAACGTCAGCCATTTTTATTTTCAAGCGAAAGTAGTATATTAATATTTATTTTTTTTATTACAATTACAAAATAATACAATGCACCAGTTGTCATTGTGAGTTTTATAAGATTTGTGCTTCAGTTTTTAAAAACATTTTTAAGTTAACTAATTTAAAAGAAGATAAAACCCATAAAACCCCTATAGTTCTATTTTTTAATTAAAATTAATACAAGACCAAGCTCAAAAAGAAATTGAATAAAAGGTAAGTGTCTAAAAACTTTCTTTTAAATATGTGCATACATACCTATTTAAAACAATCAAAAGGCGGTAAATTGAAATTCTTATTTATAATGGAGGGATTACACAAAGCTTACATACACTTCATTCCCTAAGGGGTTCGCCTCATCAAAAAGGCGGTAAACTGAAAGAAATAATGTAGTCTTTCCAGAATTTTTCGAAGATCTTTCAAAAATAACCACAATTTAAATATTGCATCTTATTCAATTTATATAACCAACATTTTTTCAAATTAATTACTCTTCAGATGAAAAGAGGACGCAAATCCGATGAACCAACGACTGTTCGAACAACTGGACGAATAAAGGTAATTTTTAAAGTCTCGATCGGGTTTCAGTATAATTATTTTAACTGGTATTCTAGAAAGCAAAAGTCGTATTTGACCCATCAGATAATAACCTTCCCAAACATCTACGCAATTCAGCTGGTTCTGTACAAAGCAGCCAACAACAGCAGTCAGATCCTGCGAGTGATACTTCTAATGAGCGAAAAATAAAGGAAGAAAAGCCACGAATAAATTCTAATAATGCCTATGATGAAACATGTTGTTATATATGTGGACGACGGGAATTGAAGAAAAACAAAAATAAATTGATTTCTTGCAAAGACTGTGACCACAAAGGTAAACAACTCTATTTAACCAAAGAAAAGTCTACGTCAAGCTTAATTGTTTTTTGTGTTTAGCGCATATCTCGTGCCTTCGCTTGGAGTTCGAAGATCATGTAAAGCTTCGTGAGAACTACCGCTGTGATGTCTGCCAAATTTGTTCATCTTGCTATGAAGGCCCTGAAGATGTAACTTTTCCATTCCAAAACCACAATAAAATAATTTCATTGAATTTCGTTTTTTTTTAGGGAGAGCTTATAACATGTACAAAGTGCGTTAAATCCTTCCACTTTGCATGCCATATACCAAGTATGGCACGATTTCCGGCACAAACTAAATGGCTTTGTTCGAAATGTACTATTCCTAAACCTAAGTCTTTGTCAAAAGTTTTAGGAGTTCCAGCTCCGCCTCCACCATCACCACCGCTGTCATCAGATGTTGACAAGAAGTCGACTACGATATTGGATGAGTTAGCCAACCATACGAAAGAAACCAACCAGACCATTGTGAAGAAACAATCTTCACCAAGTTCTAATATACGTCTTTCACCAAATGCCAATTCTATTTTGCAGCCTTCATCGAATTCCATTCTAACGGAATCGAACTCTCAAGATTTATCTGATATTCCAATCGTCAAGAATTGGTCAGCTACCGAAGTGACTGAATACTTTACGAAATTCTTCCCCAATGAGGCAGACATTTTTAAAGATCAAGATATTGATGGACAGTCGTTGTTGCTGTTAAAACGCTCAGATGTTGTGAACAGATTGGCCATCAAATTGGGTCCAGCGCTGAGGATTTATAACCTTGTTCTGAAAATACAATCTGTATCGACTGATCCAACCATAGGTTGGTAGTCTTCTAATTTTATTTATTTTATGTTTCTATTAGTTGCAGTTTTATAATAGGTACCTACTTGTCATAATATTTTGTTTCTTATGATTTCGTGTTTGTTTTTGAAAACAGATCTTCCAATTTAACTTAATTTTGTTTAAGTTTTCTTATAATTTAAACTTTTTCTAAAAGTTGAATTTTTTGAATTAAATTCGTACTTATATTTAAATGAAAAAAAAAAAAAAAAAGAATTTGGTTTTATTTTGATCAGACTTATTACGGTTACTATTTTATTAAATAAATTAGTTCTACCAAAAGAACACGGCTCTGGATAAACGGATAAAAAGGCTGATGAGATTAAGAAATCCCAGAAGTAAATGCATTATTGCAACTTCTAGTATTACGCAACGCCAAATTTATGTGAT
This sequence comes from Epistrophe eligans, assembly GCA_951394125.1. Lineage (NCBI taxonomy): Eukaryota > Metazoa > Arthropoda > Insecta > Diptera > Syrphidae > Epistrophe > Epistrophe eligans. The sequence goes on along the minus strand of OX596029.1, from coordinate 105,797,480 downwards.
AGCCGAGAGGGAAAAATTATTTCGTGGGAGATTCGCGGTGAGAGAAACATTTTTGCCCCGTTAATTTTCTATTAAATTGACGATAGGGCTATCTATCAGCATTTATGTCAAGTTCGGTTCATCTTATTCATGAAATCTATCATGATGAATATCTTGTGTGAACTATATCCAACAAGACTACAATTCCTAATCATTAAATTGTAAGTTTTTGTTTTTCGTATACATACACTAGATATTCGTCTTGAAATCTATTTAAGATAAACTTCGCAAAAATTGCATATTGACAAGGCTAGTCAACTGATGAGTCCAATACAGATTGCCGGGATGAAACGCCAATTTTTCTGTACTAAGGACCGGTCAAAGCTATATTGAATCAATAATTTTCAACAAGTTCAATTAAAATAGTGCTAAGGGTTCTACTTGGCTGAAGTATTTCAGTAGTATATAGAATTTGTGTTATTAAAACAAAACCTTCGTGTAAAACTTAATTTTATTGAAAACAAATCCATTCAACGATCATTTATGATTTCTGACTGTGTGGCTAAAACAGAAAAGTTGTAAAGTAAAAAACTTTAATTTTTCAAGTTGTGCAATTTAAAGTTTTGAGTTTTATGCCAAGAATTTTTGTATGAAAGTTTCATTCTCACTCCAACAATATGACATAATTAAATGAAATAGGATTCATTGATTAAATTAAAGTTTTTTATTTGATATAAAATATTCATGAGTTTAAATAATTTTATTCTAATACAAACACATATTTCTAGGACATTCGCTTAACACAATAATATTAGGTAGAATCATACAATACAAACACATATTTTAAGTACCATTTGGAAGTATAAACGAATAAATAAAGGTATATTTTTATTTTATAAGGTTCTTCATACTGAAACCTTTTTTAAATGAGATATCATTGGAGAAGAAATAAAAATATGTTTTTTACTTTGTGCACAAGAATGATTTAACAAAAAAAAATACATATGTATATATGTATATATATATTGTCGGTCCGAGAACAAAACCTACATAGCAAACCAATTTTTATAGAATGTTTAGAGAAAAGAGAAATTTTGTTATCTATTGCTTTCTAGCGGAATTTTTTTTTATTTTTACGGACCGACAATATATAAACATACAATTTTTTTTTTTTGTTTTAAGTATTAATCAGTCTTCATCACCGGCACCGAAAGTATTATAGAGCTGTTGTCCAAAATCGAAAAAAGATTAAAAATCTTACAATGACCTTACAACTCAGTAACAGTAGGTCCTAGACATGTTAGTGTGAGAGTTGATAAGAATAATGTGGAACTCACAAAAATTCACTATTTTTATCGTGAGAAGTTTTTGTTTCATCTCTAAATATAATTTGTATGAAACTGTTAACCGAGCTCGCTTAAAATAATAAATTTATATGTAAAACATACTGGCAAATAGGATTATCTCAGTGTGATATGATGTGTAGTGAGTAAAATTTACTTTATATAAAGGAATGGTGGTAAAATCTACTTTGCTTATTTCTAGTAAATTAATTGAATAGTTGCCCTAAACACGTGGTAAAAGTTTTTCCTCGTCCAAAGTGGGCCGTACTGCCAATTTAGCTCCTTTATTTGGGTCATAGCCATACAAAAATATCGAAGCTATTACAAGTGTAGCACCAGCAGAGAATTGTAAAGTTAAATTGAAATCGAAGAGATAAATAGATGCCACGCAAGATATAATGATTGCAAGCGAAGTTGCAAAGCCCTTTAGAATGTTGTCGGCATATTTTACAACAACAGCAACTATAAGTCCTCCACCGGCCTGCAGGAGCACAAGATACCAAATGAATCCGTCATACCCAACAAAGAAGCCATCTTTAAGAATTCGTTCGCCGTCGTTTAAAAAACACGTGATGGCTCCAAAGGGAATACTTAGCAAGCTGAGTTGGACATTTCTCATCCACACCGAAATTTCCGCCCCCTTGAGAATTTTTTCGAAGTATATACCTGCAAATCCGGACAAGAAACATGCACCTATCGCTGCCCACAAGCCTAGCATTCGATTTTGTACAGGTCTGGAGGCAGCTGCCGCGTAGGCAACGTCAGGATCTTCGGTTTGAGCTAATTGCACAAATACTATACCAACGAGGAGGAGAATTAGAGCTCCCCATTGAGAAGATAATAGTTTACGGCGTAAAATCACTACGGCAAACATTGCTGTTGTGAGAATTTTAAGTTGATATGTCACTTGGTACGTGGCTGCATCTAAATGAGATGCTGAAACATAGAGTAAGTTATTCTGTACTATGTAAACCATGGATGGCACACACACTTTGAGTGTATCTATGGGGTTTTCAATAATGGTCTTCTTCACGGTTTTCACGAATTTACGTGCATCCTTGCCTTCTTCATTGAATACCAAAAAAATGCACGTTAACAATTTAGCCACTTCCGACATTAGAACCGCTGTAAGACAAGCATTTAATTTAAGTAGGTCAAGATACAAGCAAGCTGCTGAGCATCTTACCGGTTGAACTTAGAAACATATCTTTGGAGCGAGTCCTTGAGTACCGCATACTGAGTCCGAGAACAGCATTTTGTAGTGTTAATGTGATTAAACTCACGTATTTTAAAGTGTTTGCATTGACTGAAAATTTATTATTAAAAGTAATTACAATTATTATTTTTTTTAGGACTTACCATGTATAGCCATTGCGTCTTTAATTTATTTATCCTATGATAAACAAAGAACGTGTTGTACTTGTCTTGTTGTTATTACAGTCCGATTAGGAACATTTAAATTGAAAATTACAAAAGCATACACGTAAACAGAAATTTCACCCAACTGGCGAGTGTCAAAAGCCGAAAGCGCTAGATAAGAAAAATGACATTTTTGTAATGCAGAGATGGGATAGAGGATATTTTGTAAAAAAAAAGAACTGCCAACATAAAATTTGTAATGATTGAATATAATCGGCTCTAGCGAGGTAGGTATCCGTCGAGGCTGAAAATTCTCCGATTTCGTACGAATCGGAGGATATTTGGGCTCTACTTTCCAAAACGGTAACTCGAATTTCAATACGCGGATACATTTATTCGGTAGAGAATGTATTTAAACTAATAAATACATCAATTTCAAAGTGAGGAAACACTTCTTTATATTTTTAATTTAATTTTAAAGTTTCATATTTTAAACTAAACTACTAAATTACACAGAAAAAGCATTGTTTGTGTACTCATTTTGACAGTTCTATTTGAGTCAGTGATGTTATGTGATTTTTGGGATTTTTATGAGAAAATTGTTGAAATTCTTTTGATTAATGCGGGAAATTTGCTGTTGATTTTAAGTATTTTTTTTTTGCGTAATAATGCTGGGTGCTGGCACTGTATTTATGTAAGCGGCGATTTTTGTTCAGGGGTTTGACTGGTGCATTGTTATCTGTATATTTATATATATATTTTTTTTTTTAATGACTAAACATTGAAAAATTATTGTTCGTTTTTATTTATTTATACTTAAATGTTGTAATTACACATGATTTATTTGATTTTACACTAAAAAGAAAACATTTTATCAAAAAAGTGAGGTTAAAAACGAAAACTTTAAACATTGTATAATCCTATTTTACAAGATGCCAAGCGGGACAATAAAACTAAATCTTTGATCATCTTAGTTTTGAAGTTTTCTTGGCGAAAAAAAAAAACTGCCAGAGTTATATTGTATTCGACAATATTAATTTTTATTTTATTTTGTAATTTTTTTTATAAATTCGCTCTCAAAATTTTAGTTAACCGATTTGTTTTTGTTGCTTGTTATTTTTTACTTTAAACTGGCTTTTGGGATTATTAAAATTTCTATCCAAAACACAAATTTTCAAAAAATTTAAATAATTTAGTCATATTTAGGTATTACATAAATTCACGTAAATAATTCATTAAATTTTGTTCAAATGTTTTTACATCTTCCATCCTTTGGATAGAAACATAACTCCAATTTATTTTTGAAATCATAAAGAGCATACCAATTTATTTTCAGCTACAATTTTTTTTTAAAACACCCGAAGTAAGGCAGAATACAAACTTCCACTCGAAAAAATAGCAGATTAAGACGGTTCTCAGCAATGGTTTGTGTGAAAAACCACACATTTTGTGATAATCATTAGAATAAGATTGTGTGCTATATACATATAATTTATGTGACATGTCCATAATCCATATGTATGAATCGCAATTTTTGACAGAACACAAACTAAGTTATAATAGGTACAGTCTCAATAAAACTAAAACATTTGCAGCTCTGCTATGCAGCGGTGTTTTTAAAATATTATACTTTTATGTTATTAGTTAGCGCTTAAATCGCAATATATCTACTGTACATACATCCATTTCTTATGGAGATTTATAAAAAAGTTTTGTTCAAATTTCCCCGTAGCTTTTTAATGAGTATTTTAAATATACAATAGTGTTGTTTTTTTTTAAAGTGAATATCCAGCTTTTGAATTTTTTAAACGCAAAAAATAACAAACTTATTTTTGTTTTCGGTATAAACAAAAAGAAAGTAGTTTATATTAAGGTTTTGTTATGCTGGGCTATTCACTTTTTCGAAAGCATAATACATATCATATGTATTATGTTAAAATAAAAGTTTTCAAATTTTTTCTTCTATGTCACTTTTTTTCTTATATGATATCAGTGATACATTTGCAGGCACCTTTACTTTATGTACGATCTTCAGGTGATTTCGCATATTACTGTTGCTAGAAAACTCCTTGCCACACACGACGCATTCGAATTTGGAATGAGCCTCGCGAATATGTGTATATAGATCCTTTGCTTTTTCAAACAAACTTGCACAAAACTTGCATCCGTGCGTTTTTCTTACATGTGCAACGAGAAAAGCCGAAGAGGAAAAAGCTCGCGGGCAATATTGGCACAGGTATACTCGACTTTCATCTATTGGCAGTTCGCTTTTTGGAGGTTGGTTAAGCACATCGATGTTTCCTGCTTTGACCTCTATTGTTTCGTAATTCATTATGCGAACATCGCTTAAGGTAACCTCGTCGGTGTCTTCATTTGCGCTCCTATGCATTCCTGGAGCGCTTGTAGAGCAAGCAAATTGGGTTATGATAAAGGAACCATTTTTGTCAATTTCATTGTCTGTTTTGTTTCTTCTTTGATATTTTTTTCGAGGCTCATTTGATTCTTCTCCTTCGGATTCGAAAAGACTGTAATTAGAGGGTATTTTGGACAAATTATTCTCTGGTGGATCAATTTGATGTGAAGATGCTGTCTCTTGTTCTTCGGGATATGTTATTTCCTCATGTTCGTCGTCTGAAATCTCAGAATCTATGTACATTTCATCGACGATATTCGATTCAGTGCTCTCTTCTATTAAATCACTCTGTTCTTCTTCAATGATGGCCTGACCGTCTTCAATTAGACCTTCCATGCTTTGACCATCTTTGTTTTGGCTTACGATTTCCTGACCTTCCATAATTAGACTTGCAACATCCTCTACATCATGATTTTCGGATTGAAATTCTTGTTCGTAAACAAGTTCCTCCTGTTGTGGTTTTGTAAGACTCAAGATTTTTGCGTCGGCTTCCAATATTTTTTCTGTAAACAAATAACTTTGTACGAGATCATGTGTACAGTTTTCGCATATTAACTCCGGTGTATTTTCAACTGTGAACTTTTAAAAATTAAAATGATTATTAAAAAAATGTATTGAAATTCTGTATCGAAATTCTTACTTCTATATCGGAAAATCGTTTAATCATCTCGTCTATTGATATGTTCTTTCCTTGAATGTTAATCTCATATCCACTGAGATGGAAATGTCCAACATCGAAACATATTCTACAAAGAGTTTGATTTTCCATAGTTTAATTTTTATTTTTGTTATTAATTAGAAGAAACGGGAATGCAAAGAGGTTTTTATAAATAAATAAAGAATTAGCACAGCGGTTGATTGCTACGATGACATATTGACAGCTGGTGTTAATGAATCCGTTCAGCAGTTGTCACGGTCACGGGTGGATATTCCTCGCGTTCGAGAAACTATCAGATAGGCCATCCACCTATCCCAAACATTTTCAGGTACGTTGGGTTATTGTTGCATCAGCTGTTTTGTCACAAGGGATTACAATAAAGACTGCTTTTAAACGCTGCAATTACCCCCTGCAATTTAAGCACGTAGGCGAGGGACGTATGTGGTGGCCGGGGTAAACAAAGTTGCAGAAGTTGAAATAATTCCACAGTTATCGCTCTTTCTTCTTTGTGCTTTTTCTTATTGAATTAAAAATGTTTAGTCTTCCAGTCGTATTTATTATATTTTTGTCTACTTAGACACTGTCTAACTATTTTCAAATTGGTGGAAATATGCTTTTTAGTTTGAGCTACGAAGAAACATACCCAATATTGAACGTATCCAATATACAGTACACAAATCTTTTTTGAATTGAATTGATTTATTGAGACTTTAATAGAGGTTTACAATGATAGATACATTTTGATTTATATTTAGTAAATACTGCGGCTATAAAGTATTGCCTGCTTTTTGCGATTATAAACATTTTTTTTTCTTTTATGCCACTTGGCTGGTTTTAGTTATGTTAAGACTGCTCTTGCTCAGGAGCTGTGTGCGGTTACTGATAGATAGATAGATATATTCATTTATTCAAATTTCTTAATTCATATGTTTTACAATTTAATAAATTTAAAGCTATGGCTTTGCCGTCAGCTCGGTTAGCAAATTTTGTTTCATACATTAAATATATATATTTTAATTCTTTAATAATAATTTAAAAGAAAATTTATGTAAATTCCGTTATCAATAGCATTCTATATCTAGAAATTTCTAATATAAATTTGTATAGGATTTTCCAGTTGAACTCGTTCAGGATATAAGCAAGACGCTGTGGGGAGAAGATAGGGCAAACACTTAGGAAATGAAAACAGTCTTCTTTTTTTTTAGGTTACACAATGAACAAAACTGGTTGAAACTTCCGTTGTAAGGACTTTCATTAAGATAAAGTAGTTCGCATCGTGTTTTGAAAATTAGAGATATTTCTTTATAACTATACACATCATTGAAATAATTCTTTTCAAGCAGATTAGTATTAAGTTGCAAATATATAATTCTACTTTCCGATTCTCTAGCTTTCTTTGCAAACCCATTATGAACAAAATCTTCATACTTCTGAATAATTCGATACAGTTGGTCTTTGACCGAATTTAGATTGATTGTGCCCATTAAGACGTCTTCTTCGCAAGCGATTCCTAAACGCTTCCATTTTGACAACCACCAATCCTCGTTCCTCAGCTCGTACAACAGCATTTTTTTGGTCAGGCGGGTATCTGAATAAGAGAGTACTTTAGCAATGTAATCGGCCTGCAATTTTAGAGTATTCCACGGTATGTTGAAGAGCTTTTTTAGGAAGTTCCTCGTATTCATCTAACTGGTTTAGCTGGTTTGGTTTTGGCAACACTGGTTTTGACAGCTGACGTGTGTTTAGTACCTTGTGTCACTGTCAAACAGCTTCAGTTTGGTTTGCAATTTAACCATGGATCGTCTTACAAATGAACAACGCTTGCAAATTATTGAATTTTACTATCAAAATTCGTGCTCGGTTCGAAATGTTCATCGCGCGCTGCTTCCATTTTATGGTCGGCATTCTCGACCTTCTGAGCAGTCTATTCGGAAGATTGTGACCAATTGGTCAATTGGCCGCCTAGATCGTGCGATTTGACACCATTAGATTATTTTTTGTGGGGGTATGTCAAGGCTAATGTCTATAGGGACAAGCCCGCTTCGATTGACGCACTGGAAGCCAACATCCATGCATTCATTCGTGAGATACCGGCCGATATGTGTGAAAGAGTATGCCAAAATTGGACTCAGCGGATGGGCTACCTGAGACGCAGCCGCGGTCAACATTTGCATGAAATTATCTTTAAACATTAAATTGCAAGGTTCAAACTATCGATTCAAATAAATATTTCATTCATTTTTTCGAGTTTTTTGTGTTTTTTTTTTTTTTAAAGTTCTAAACCTCTTAAAAAATCACCCTTTATTCCCCAGACTTGGCCAGTATAGCACAGAGTAGACTTTACCACAACATCAAATATTTTATACTTTGCTGAAAGGTTGATTCGGTTATTTAGAAAGATGTTTCTCCAAGACACATTGAGTAGGCTAAGCGAAGAATTTGATTTTTCTGTGAGATGTAGGCTGAAGTCTAGCGTTCGGTTCAGTTTTACACCCAAATACTTGTACTCGTTTACAATCTCCAAACTATCACCATTATAAATCCAATTATATGTGTTTTGATTCCTGATTGACCGGCTAAATATCATTACTTTGGATTTGTTTGTGTTGATTATAAGACCCCACTGAAGACAGTACTCCGCCAGTCGGTTAATCATGAGTTGAAGGTTTTCTGGTGACTCTGAAAGTAACACCAGATCATCTGCTTACATTAGGACATTGATGTTTGAATTGGCTATTCGAAGTCCTCCAGGCAGGCATTCAACAACATCGTTTATAAAAAGGGAGAATAAAAGCGCACTCAGAAGGCAGCCTTGTTTAACTCCGTTATCGGTTTCAAACCAATCCGAGAGAGTGGAACTATCCCATACAGCTGCTTTTGATTCTGAGTATAGTTTCTTCAAAATATTTATAAAATTCGTGGAAACTCCTAGTTTTGATAGTTTGTAAAATAGAGCATTTCGATTTACGAGGTCGAAGGCGGCCTTAAAATCAACGAAAAGAGCATACACTTTCTTATTTCTTGCTTGAAATGCTTTAACAATTGAAGTAATTGTGAAAATGTAGTCAATTGTCGAGTAATTTCTCCGAAAACCAGCTTGAAAATCTGACAAAACATTGTTAACTTCCACCCATGTCTCTAATCTATTAGCAAGTGTACCACAAAATAATTTGGCAAGAACATTCATGAAGGAGATGCCACGGTAGTTTACAACATTGTTCAGGTCACCTTTTTTATGTATTGGAAAGATCACTGATCTCTTGAATGATGATGGGACTTTTTCTGTCGAAAGTATTTTATTAAAAAGTGATTGAAGTTCTATATGGAAGGCTTCGGTAGCATTCTTAAAGAATTCGTACGGAACTCCATCTTCTCCAGGGGCCTTACCGTTTTTTCCTTTGAGAATTGCAGATTTGAATTCCTCTAGAGTGATTTCAGAGTCCAAAACGTCATCGGAGATCCATGGTTCAGCATATGAGAAATTTACGTTACACTGGCTATATAAAAGAGATTTAAAGTGAGTAGATAGATCATTCGCGGAAACTCTTGTGCCAATTGTATGTTTTACACCATTAATCTCTCTTACAGTCATCCAAAATTCCTTTGAGTTTTTAATTTGGCTAAGTGTGTGAGCTTGATTATTTTCGAAATCAGATTTCTTTTTGAGACACAGTTTCTTGTATGTTGCATTCGCTTCATAGTACCACTTTTTAAGTGTTTGGCAGTAAGAGTTCCTTAGTGCATTTAGAAGTGTAAATGATTTTTTCCGGGCAACCATACATTCTTTGTCAAACCATTTTTGTTTGAATTTGGATGGTTTGTTAACGAGGGTGTTGTTTGTTGAGCTCTTAATGCAAGTGATGAGTTTGTTGACACTTGTTTCAACTGATTCTGTGGGAATATCTACAATTAACAGGTTTTCATCCAGTTTCTGCTGAAAAACATTAACATGCTTTTGGTTCCACTTCAAACGCGGTAGGAGATTGAGACTTTTGTCATTTGCTGAGTATTCCTCAAGTAATTCCACTGTTATTGGCACTTATTAGCGGAATGATGTTACACAAATCTTTTAATATATTGCGTAATTCAAAAATGAAAGTGTCAAAAAATTAAAAATGGCTGTCCGAATGCCCACAGGAATTCAATAACGCATAATTAGAAACAACAAAAAAATAGTTAAATAAGACTAGTTAAAAAGGACACTGGATCCAACCTTTTGTTCCCACCATAATACTTCGATTTTGATTTTTTGATGCGCAGAACTGAACAAGAATGAAAACGCTAATGATATTACCCTATACTGTACTGTGTATCCAATATACCTACATCTTAATATGTGCACTATGTATCCAATATACCTACATCAACGTATCGTAACGTGTAACAGCACAATGTAATGTGCTGCAGAAATGTCCACGTTTTTAGTTTACCCTACCTTTCAGCAACTTAACGAAAACGAAGCTCGCCTGAGTTTTCCGTAAACTTAAATTACACATATGCTTATTGACTCTGATCCCTAAAAATACTCTAAAACGACTTTTTGTCAGATTGATTATGGTAATTATTTATTGATTATACAATTACAACAGAACAAAACTTTAAAGTATTATTATATAAAAGAAGTTTTTTTTAGGAAATACATATGTACATACATATGTAAGTAATGAGAGTTTTTTATTTGATAATGCTCTATTATATTTTACATTATGTATGTATGTATGTATGTATGTATGTATATGTATTATGTACTCAAGGTGGGAAAAAAGAACTTGATCTTGACCCTCCTGTGATTGAATCAATAGTAGTCAATTGAACATATGTACATTTAAGTTTAGTGAACATGAGTTTAGCAAACAACTATATCAATACCAGTAATTAGGTAATTATTTTATTTAGTGATTTTTTTTTTCCTCATATCAAAATTTGTACTTTATTCTGTTTCGTAATATTTGAACACGTAGCGTCCGTAGGTAGCTACTATATATACAATTAAAATATGAGAACATTTTTAAATTTTAATGAGCTTAATTTATTTTTACCTTTGATTAAAGTACCTCAGCATTCAAACAACTTAAGCTTACTTGAATCACATCCATATCAATATGATAATGATTCTTAACTTTTAGTTGCACATGATGATTGTTTTGAATCCAACAACAAACATTTATCATCGTCGATGTTTTGAATAAGTAAGTAATCATGCAAAGGTTTTTCAACTTTCAATTTCAACCCCTTTCACCTGTTTCTTCAACCAATACTATAGTTATTGCCGGTAGAGGTGGTTGCTATGTCACCTTGGTAAAGTGAATATTTTGTAAACAGAACGGCATAAGAAGAATAAAATACTTAGTTTGTATCAGTAACACAAAAATTAATCCACCAAAAGTATCCTCAAAACCTCCCGAATAAAAATTTTTTGTTTATTTTTATATTTAATTTTAAGACAGAAAAATTGATTTCATAAAAAAAAAAAAAACATTTCAAAACTACCTCAAAAAAATTTATAATTTCTGTTCATATATCGTACGTATTATATTTACAAACAATTAAACATTGTCAATCAAAAAAATAAATCTAAAAGAAAGTTGCTGCTTCAAACTCTAACCAATTTTTTTGTGAAATAAGCATATAGGCATCCTTAATAGCTTCCGTGCATAGACCTATCATGGGAAGCGCTAACTTTCGTTGTAAATAATACTAAGTTTTTCGAGGTGGTAGAGTGACTTCAGATTATAAACATTGAATAAGATTGAAATTCATTTGAATTGCAGTAATAGTGTTTCGCGTGTGATTTTCTTTAAACCGATTTTATAGAGTATACATTTGATATTGGTTTATTGTGTTTCGTGTATTAAAATACCTCTGACAGGGAGGAATCGATCTAACAATTTACATACAAATTTTTAAGCAAACTATGAATTGTTTCGGTTATTAAATTTCTCGTTTGGTTGCGACGGAAGTGTTGTTAACGCGTTGTTTGAGAGAAGTAATAGTGTTAATAAGGAATATTTCCATCGGTTTTTATAAAATAACAAAGATGAATAGCAAAACTAAGCTCCAAGAAAAGAACAAGATGTGTGAAATTGATGATCATATATTTAAATACTTCGAGATTAAGAGGGTAAGTAGGCCATTTCACTTGCAAGGTACTCATTTATTTATATCTTCCACTAAAATCAAATTATGCATCCGTAAACAAGAATATGTACGATTGGGCAGCATGTAGTTAGGCTAAAAAGGATTCAAGCAATAAAGAAGTACCTAATATAAATATGGGTTTATTAATTAAATGAAAATGTTAAGTTAAGGGAAAAAAGTAAAGTTAAGTACTTAAACAAAGTGTACATTTTTCAAGAAAGTTTCATATGGAAAATAACTTGGCGTACTTGGAAACGAGAGGTATAGGATCCAACAAGAAATATTGTAGTTTTTTCCAAAATCACGTCATAACTCTGTTTTGTGAATTTTAATACAAATTTATCTAAGTGAGAATGTACCCCAAATTTTTGCATAACAGATGAGAAGTTATAGAAATCTGCAAAGATAAAAACCAAATCCGTAATTGATCTGTGCTAAATTCCCACTTTTGTTGAAAGTTTTTCCTTACCAGTTTTTAAACACTGTATAGTAGGTACCGTTATTTTTGATCATAAGAATAATTTTTAGATAGATAATGTTAAAAAACTGCTAAATACCAAGTTTAATAAAAATCGACCAATTCGTTTTCGAATTGTTAAGTTCTCAAAAAAAAATTTTAAACTTTTTTAAAAATCGAAGAAAAAAATTAAAAATTTTTGTACACAATACTTTTAAGGGATTTTCTATAAAAAATTGGTCAAAATCAGTTAAGCCGTTTTTGAGAAAATAAAAAAAAAAAAGGTTCTATGGGAGGTAACACTTATACACATCTACTTATCCTGATCTTCTTGTGGTATTGCCAATTGTTTTTAAATATTGTTCCGAAGCTTTGAGCTTTCCACTTCAAATTTTGTGTAATCAGTCTTTATCTACTGGCGTTTTTTTTAGATAAATGGAAAGTTTCATATATCAATCCGATTTTCAATTCTGGACAAAATTTTAAAGAATAAATTATATAATATTATAAAATGTCACATTTCAATTCCCAACACGGGTTCTTTAGTGTGAGGTAAACTACCACAAACTTGGCTTGTTTTTCCAACCATGTGGTGAACACTGATTTTGTTAAAGCTTTCCAAATTTTAATTAAAAAATTAAAAACTTAGGGTTTTGATAGAACCTTACTAAAATGGTTTTGTTCTTACCTGATTGGTAGAAAGGAAATAGTAAAAATAGGTGATCTAGAGTCTGATCCTATTATAGTATACTCAGGTGTTACTGAAGGCAGTTATTTGGGTCCACCCATGTTTGATATTTTTATTAATGATTTTCCATCCGTTTCCGAAGGCCTAACGTTTGCTGATGATATTAAAATGTTTAAAGTCATAAACAAGTACAATGATTGTCTTTCATTTCTGACTGACAGACTGGCTTGCAATACCCACTTTTTTCGCCTTCGCTATCATCATAATGTTAAATTTGATCAAAGTCTCGAGTTCGATTTTTTTACGAATCCATAACTTGCCATATACCTTTATATCGCAAGTAAAAATATTACCTAAAATAAACTGTTAAGTTAAAATTTGTACATTGTTATTAATATTTATAGAGACTTGGTAAAGGTGCCTATGGTATTGTTTGGAAGGCCTTAAATAGAAAAACCAATCAAACTGTTGCCGTAAAAAAGATTTTTGATGCTTTTCGAGACGAAACAGATGCACAGCGAACATTTCGGGAGATAATGTTTCTCCGAGCATTTCGTGATCACCCGTGTATCATACAATTACACAATGTATACAAGTAAGTCAAAATCTTTTTATAATGTTTCTTAACAAACAATTAATTCTGTTGCTTTAAAGAGCTTCTAACAATCTTGATATATACCTGTCGTTTGAGTTTATGGAGAGTGATCTTCATAACGTTATCAAAAAGGGTAATGTACTAAAAGATGTCCACAAGAGATTCATTATTTATCAACTCCTTAATGCTATCAGCTATATTCATTCTGGAAATGTTATACATCGTGATTTGAAACCCAGCAATGTCTTGATTGATACTAAGTGCAAGTAGGACTTTTATAATTACATTTTTAAAATGCTCTAACTTACCACTAAGTATAATTTTAGTTGTAAGCTAGCAGACTTTGGCCTAGCGCGTTCTGTTTCAAATCAACAAATGCGTGATGCGATTGATGCAAATGAATCACTTGAACCAATGTTAACTGATTATGTAGCCACTAGATGGTATCGGGCTCCTGAAATTTTAGTGGCTAGTAAAAGGTAAGATATAACTTAATAAAGCAATCGTTACCTATTGATTTAATTAACACTTAATTCAGGTATACAAAAGGTATTGATATGTGGAGCTTAGGGTGTATACTTGGTGAAATGATTCGTGGCAAGCCCATATTTCAAGGAAATAGCACAGTGGATCAAGTAAGAAACTATTGTCAAATTATATAAAGGAAATATGCAATTATATTTTTGTCAGATTGAGAAAATTGTTTCAGCGTTACCAGAAGTTACCGAAAAAGACATTATTTCTGTTGGCGCTGGTTTCGGTTCAGCTCTTCTAAACAAAACAATATCTGGAAAAAGGTAACACAAATAATTAAGATGACTACAATCATTTAAATATGTACATATTTTAAACAACAAAATTAGTTGCAAAACGACACTTGATGAACTACTTATTGATGGAACAAGCGATGCTAACGACCTTGTTAAAAGGCTTCTCGTCCTTGATCCTATGGTCAGGCTAACAGCCATTGAGGCACTAGGCCACAAATATGTTGATAGGTGCGAAAAAAAAATTTGTATACGAAAAAAAAAAACAATATCAAAGTCAACATTAATCTTAACTGCTGTTTTATAGATTCCAGAACAGAATTGAATTAATAGAGTTAAATGCTGACGTAAAACCACCCTTTCATGATGACATTCGTTTAAGTGTGAATGAATATCGATCAAAGCTTTATGAAATAATCCAGCCGACGGAAAAATCCACTACTAATGGAAAATCTTATAGCTTCAATCGTAAAAGGTATGTAACTGTCACTTTTGGTTAATAAGCGAGTGTTTTTGTGGCGGCATTTAAGCTATAAATAAATAATAAACTTAGGTTAGAAAAATAAGGCACACAAATCATAAGGTAAAGTCTATCCGTGACTATAAATTTGTTTTGATACCTATAGAATGAATATAACGTTATGCTTCAAAGACATAAGAAAATAAAATTACAGAAAACACAATACGTACATATCTACTCATACATATATACAATATACATATATACATATATAAAAAGCTGTAGTAAAAAGTTTATTTTTATAACACGTACCTACCTACTGATTATTGTGAAGTGTTCTTCTGAATGTTTACTTAAAAGGAGACAAAGGAAATGACACAACACATTTCTGTGTACAGTACGCCTACACAAATGCTTTTGTTATTAAATGAATGCTGAAGTTCAGCTCGTTATATGAGTGAAATATTTCCAAAATCATTTGATATAATTGAACTGAAGTTTTAATTAGGTCATGTCATACGAGTATATGTACATTTTTTACTCTAATTAGTTTTACAGACGTTTTTATAAGTTCTAACTAAAGACATGATTTCCATTATACCATTTTGGTGTAACAAATACAATTTAAGAGTATATTAAATTAAAGTTCCTAAATTAAGGTTTCTAGTGGTGCTAAAAAATGATGATTATGTTATTACTGTTTTTTGTAAGATGGTAGTGGAAAAATTGTAGTTTTAAAATAAATACATGTACTTAAATACATATATGTACCTATGTATAAAACGAAACAAAATAATCAATTGATTATTCAAAAATATTTTTTTAACAATTAATTTGAAAAATAAAATGATTTCCCAATGTGCTATACATCCAAAGATATTTTTTATATTGTACGCATACTAAAGGGGGTTTTGATTACTTATAAAATGATGAAGCACAATGCGAGCGTTAGGAAAAAACGAATGGGAAAAAGCAATAGATATTGGTTTTGAAGTTTTGAAGAGCAAAATAGAACCAAATAAAGCTTTCTACATTCGTGAGTGCGTCCGGAGTAGAGCTCAAGGGTAAACTGATGGGTATTCCTAATGGCGACAAAAAAATACTTTTTTCGTTGCAAAAATCATATGACTTTTTGAACGCTTGAAGATATCGCTACAATTTTTTGTCTTAAAGAAAATTTCCAAGGCTAAATATTGAGAAAATTGCTTCTGGAGAAAGGAATTAAAGTAAAACTTTACAATTTTGTAAAAAAATGTTTGCGACTATTTAAAATGTTTACAGGGTGTACGAAAATAAAATTCTTAACAACAGTGCATTCATAAAGTGAAAGAACCTATTTTTTTTTTACAAGTAGGTAGGTACCTATTTAAACTGTAGTTTTTTTCATTTTGGGGTTCATCGGCCATTATCTTATAAACTGTTTCAGTGACCAATTTTATGAGAAACAGTGTAGGCAAAAAGTAAATGGACCCAAATTTTAATAAGTAATTTGTTTTTACTTTTTTTATAAAATAAAATAGAATACTTAATATGTCTACTTTAAATTAATTAAAGATTTAAATTTTTAGAAAAAAATTATAATTTTAAACTTTTAATGGGCTTACTTACTAGTTCTAGGCAATAACTCTTTTTGAGCTCATGTGCCTTAAAGATTTAAGTGGATCCGATGATATAGTCAACATATTATATAATTGGTCCATAAAATAATAGTTAAATATTTTTTTCAACTTTTGTATGGATCAGGTAAAAAGAAATTAATCTCTTAAATTCACCTTTTCTGTGTTTGTAAGGCAATAAAGGAATTAATTTCCGACTATTGGCAGGTTACAAAAAAAAAAGGATTCAGAGTATAATTTTCTTTCTTGTCAACATTCAATCGTATTTACCTAGTTAAGTTTTAAAAACTCTTTTACTTTATGAGGAATTTATTCAAAAAGGGGCTTAAAAGTGGGCGGATTACAAAAAATGAATGTTCAATGTAACAATCGGTAGTTTGTTTACAAGATTTTTAAGTCCATTTTTTTAACAATTGCCATTTCAATAAAAAGAGACTCGGAAGTAGGCGGATTTTTGTACGATCAAAATAATTACAAAACGTGATTAGTAAATAACAGCTCTAATCAACACTTAAGGTATAACATATAACATAATATTACTCGTCTTATTAGTCCCCTTTTTCATCTATAAATTATTTAATTTTAATAATTTTTGAATTTTCAGATTTCATTGTATGATTTTATCTTTTTTTCTGTTATTTACCTTAACACAACATTTTTTTGAATTTAATAGAGAACCAAGGACCTACAATAAATCAACCGATACTATCCCTTCCAATGTGAATACTTATGACGAAAAAATGAAACGAAATGCATACAGATCACAAGAACGGAAATCTTGTATCTCAACTACATCCAACGATGTAACATCTCTACCTAAAGTTGTAGTCAATAGAACATCAAATAAAGTAAAAATAGCGACAGCACCTACACTTACAACAGCCGCAAATGATGGAATACATCGACATTCTAATAACAAAGTTATAACAAGTCCTATTGCCGACAATGTTCAACCTGATTATAAAAATGAGACGGTCCTTCCAAAGCCAAGGTACATGATGAAATCAGCAGTTCGTCAAAGTTCTACAGCCAAAAATACAAGGTCATCGCCGGAGTTAGCAGAAATTCAACCATTGAATTCTAAATCTATTAAATCTTTGATCGAAAAACGTCATTCGATTGATGGAAGTTATAACTATGCCCAGCCTTCCAGTCGATTAATCTTTCAAGGTAATCCGTCGTCCGGAAGGGAAAAGTGCATAATGATGTTACCAAGCCAAAACAATCATCATTTAACAAATAGACATCGTGAAAAATCAAAGTTCTCAAGCTCTGGATTTCAAAAGAGCTACCAAAATATAAACGGATATCATGATATTAACAGCATTTCACCAAGTAGTAAAAAACCAGTGCCATCAACAACTGAAGAGTTAACAATATTGAACGATGGCAGCAATTACTATGAGAAAAGATTAAGGAGATTAGAAGAACAAATTGAAAAACACAAGAGAGATGTCAAAGCATTTTGTAGTGAAAATTCTAAACATTCAAAAATAATACCATCAAATAGAAGACAATCGGAATCAGTCGAACAGAAAACTACATATAAGAACAAATATTACATTAACGGAAACGGAAAGGCTCTGCAATTTCGGCCTAAGGATGATGCCAACAGCAAATGCTACCCAAAGCAAAGTTCATCTAGACGTTTTGATTATTTATTTGCAGGTGATGATTTAATCGATCATCGTCAAGCCATAATTTCAAAATATGGAGAAAAAAGACCGTCAAATATCACTTAGTTTGAATAGGAAAAATTAACCTGATCTACAAGAATGTTTTATTTTTAAGCCATTTTTAATTTTTGACTTTTAAGAAGTATACACGACATACATACATGAAATACTTATTTGTTTTTATTTTAATCTTACAATAAGCTATAGTATAAATTACCGCCAGTTATTTCATAAAATTCATGTAATGTCTAAAGTTAGATGATTAGTATTTTCAGAAGCCGTTGCCAGAATAATTTCTTCCGCTATGTAACATAAACCCAAATACTTACAATTGAAGACAGATTTTTTTCTGTTAACATAAGATCTCGATATAAGAAAATGAAAACGTAGGTATGTATCGGAAGTGGTCGTAAATATGGGTAAGGGAAGGATCTTACGCGAAGAGTTGTTGTCTCTGAAAATACTGGGTTATCGAAATCGAATGCAGGATCATAGCGTATCTATATTATCTAGAGAACCGACTCGTACCCCCCTTGCCTAAAACACCCGCAAATTTTATTCGATCACAGTAAGAGAAAACTCTCTTATTTCTGTAAATCCGTGTGAATGGCCGACTTATGTTAATGCAAGAAGTAACAAAAAATTACTGCTTTTAAATGCTGCAATTACCCCCTGCGATTTTTAAGCACGTAGGCGGGGGAAGTATATGGTGTCCGGGGTAAACAAAGTTGCAGAGGTTGAAATAATTGCAGAGTTATCGCTCTTTCTTCTTTGTGCTTTTTCCTATTGTTTGAGACACAAGCGGAGTAAAGAGTGTGAAGAGATGTTTCCTTCTCATTTAACAAAAATTGGAGATTAAAATTTACAGCGTTTAAATGGATGTTGCAATCTGATAGTAACTCAAAAGAGAAGCGCCGTCAAAAATTGCAATCGTCTAAAAGCAGTCAATCCGAAAGAATCTCAAAAGAGAAACGCCGTTAAAAATTGCAGTCGTCTAAAAGCAGTCTTAGCTAGACTGCTTTTAAACGCTGCAAATATGCTGCAATTACCCTTGCAATTTTTAAGCATGTTGGCGGGGGACGTATGCGGTGTCCGGGGTAGACAAAGTTTCAGAGGTTGAAATAATTGCAGAGTTATCGCTCTTTCTTCTTTGTGCTTTTTCTTATTGTTTGAGACATAAGCGGAGTAAAGAGTGAGGAGATATTATTTCCTTCTCATTTAACAAACAAAAATCGGAAAGAAACTCAAAAGAGAATTGCGGATAGAAATTGCAGTCGTCTAAAAGCAGTCCTACGATGTCTTTTTTTACACAGCATTGTGAACTTTTTCTTAAGGCCATTGTGAACGCGACTCATTTTTATACTCTTGTCGTCTTGTCATAATTGACACTTGACAGTTTGCATAATAAATTTATCTTTGCTGCAAACTGCCGAGCGAGTGTTTTACATCATAATATAAAAGAAAAAAACAAAATCTTTTTAAATAAAATGCTTCGAACACGGTTACTCACTTTCAAAAATACAAAAAACATAAATTTTTTCAGCATTTTACGATCACAAAGTACGCAACCAAATTCCCAAAACTCGGAAAATACCGCCCCAAGTGTAGACTCTTACAAAACCTATGCCGAAATAAAATCAACGCCAGCTTCTAATGGCAAGCTGCCCAAAAGAAATCCACTTGCTAAAGATTTCTTTTTGGGTAAAGTTGAAAAAGATTTACTTGCTTATCCCGAAGTGATAAATCGTGAAGAAATGAAAAAACTACTCGAGGAAACTTCTAAATTCCAGAGCTTTTTTGATACAATAGACGAAACAGAAATTGATTCGTCAAAATCAATTCACAAAGATATTTTTGACAATATTAAGGAACTTGGTTTGTATGGCATTAACGTATCTGATGAGTATTGTGGTCGGGGTTGGCAATATAGTCAAAGTTTGGTTGCATCTGAAGCGGAATCCTGTGTAACTGAAGTTGCTACTGGTATTCTATCGCATCGTGTTGTAATTGACACCCTGAATGAAATAGGTACAGATGCTCAAAAGGATCTTTACCTTCCGAAGCTAGCAAATGGTAACTACTACATGCTTAATTATTTTATTGTTTATAGGTATAAATAGGGATTTTTAAATCGTAGGTTCATTACTAGCAACTGAAGCTATTTTTGAGTACAACGACACTGAAGATGGCTTCTTCAATACAACAGCAAAGCACGATTCTGTCGAAGGAGTTTGGATTCTAAATGGTGAAAAAGCTTTCGTTCTTAATGGGTCCAATGCTGGCGTATTTCTAGTCATAGCTCAGACTACCAAGCTGAATATGACCAATGACATAGGAAAATCTACAACTATATTCTTGGTAGACAAGTCAACGCCAGGTGTAAAAATTGGTGAAATACACAACACAATTGGCTGCAAAGGACTGCCAACATGTAAAGTTGAGTTTAACAATGTCAAAGTTCCAGACAGTGAGTGCATGCTCTGAACTCTAATATTTGAAGTTTTCATATTAATTTTTTTTAAGTTTGTGTGGTCGGGGAACCAAATGAAGGAAGTGTAGCTGCTGAAGTAGTTTTGAGAAGCACTAGATTACGTAGTTCTATGACTGCTTTGGGTTTATCAAAAAAAATCCTCAACGAGTTGACACAGCACAGTATTCAAAGCAAGCAATCAGGTGTAGCTCTTGCGTAAGTTCATACTCTTTTTTTATTATTCGCGATACGAATTTTAGTTGTCTTTTAGAGATCTGGATGGCATCAAAAAACACATTTCAACTTTGATTACAAGCACATATGCAATGGAAAGCATGATTTACCTAACAGCGGGATTGTTAGACGAATTCGATCAACAGGACGTTGGAATGGAAGCTGCAATTACAAAGGTTAATATATTTCCCGGATTTTCAATTTAAAAAAAATTTTGTTTTCGTTTTTAGTACTACACACTCACTCGGCTATTTGAGAACTCGTCAAAAAGCATCGATGTCATCGGACCAAAATCACTTATTTCGGGACAGCCAACGGAAATAGCCTTCCGCAATGCCCTCCAGCTATATACACAGAGTGAACCACTCGATTCCCTCCGAATGTACATCTCATTAACGGGCTTACAATATGCTGGAAAAAGTATAAGCGAAACAGTTATGAAATCTAGAAATCCTCTATTCCATCCTGGACACATATTTTCTAAATTCTTGGAAGTTTCTAGTATAGATAACCCAAAGTCAAATCTTCGTTTAGGTGAAGCATTACATCCTTCTTTAGAACCAGCAGCTCAATGTATAGAACGCTCGATTATGCGATTGCAAATGGCTGCGGAAATACTTCTGATAAAATATGGTCAAGAAATATTACAAAAACATATGGAAATCCATCGACTGACTGAAATTGTTTCTCATATTTATGCAATGTTTGCTAGCACATCACGAGCATCGAGGGCCTATTGTATTGGCTTGAAGCTCTCCGACTATGAGTTGCTGCTTGCTTTATCTATCTGTGCTGAGGGGGAAGCAAAAGTGAAAACACTGACTCATGAAATCTCCAATGGACCATACGTAAATAATGATAACAATGTTCATCGTCTAACGAAACAGGTCTTTAAAAGTGGTGGGTATTTCTCAGAGCATCCGTTAACGTTTAATTTTTAATTTTGTTCAAATGATACTTGTAGAAGAAATAAATAAAACTTGTTAAATAAAACAATGATTTTATAAAATTTTTGTTGTGGTATTAATCTGATGTTTATAAATTATAATAAAACAATTTCAAAGTAAAATCAGGGAAAATATTTAAGTAGATATTGCATAAGTAGAATTTATGTACATCACTTTTTTGCTTTCGTATTCTTGATAGCTGTTGTGTGTTTCTGAGTACATACATATATCTTTATAATGATTAAAAGAATTTTCTGCGTGCGATATCTATAGAAAATTTAAATTTTGAACTGTTTTTTATTTGTAAACTGGTACTGAAGATTAATTTTTAGATGAATTTTTTTGTTTTGCTATCCGCCTGAGGGAAGCGTTTATTCCAAAACAATGATACACTTAAAAATTTTGATTAAAATGAAATGTATATTCTCAAGACTTTCCAAAATAAATACTTGCACGTCTTTCCACTTGAAATATATAAGATATATGAAACTTATTCGAAGCATTTTGAATGAAACATTCACGTGAATCGAAATTTTCGATCGAATCGAATTGGGTTAATGTAGGCTGTTTTGATGCAATATTTTGCTACCACAAATCAACAATTTCCTAAGGCCTGTAATGCAACTGAAAAGGATCCTATAACTAAACCAATTAGTATTTTTCAGATTCAGTATAATAATTTATTAAGACTTGTTCAGATAACTCAAATTTGGGACTAGACTATACCTACTTTAGTTTGGTTTCGTCCATTTATGATGCCCAGGCTGCAGAATTGTTCCAAGAAGCCAAGTTTCCTATCCTTTGAGTGCGGAAATTTAGTTTCTTCCGCTATAATGCTATATAATCTCAAGTATGTTACAACATACAAAAATAATTTCACCCCAAAAAAATTATTATGGAATATGGAAGTACTAGAAACCTAAGGAAATAGATTTGAGTTCAGGGCAAATAAAGAAAAGATGTTCAATTTTGTCGAACACTACTAATTTGTATAATTGAAATGGAAAATTCAAATAGGTTTATCTGAGACCAGAAATGTTTTAATCATAATTCATCTTTATATTTAATTTTCAATTAAATTAATACTAAAAAATTAATAATTTATGCAAAAGTTGCTTACTTTCTACCAATACATGTTAGAATATTATCAGCGCTATATTCTACCTTACACACACGACTTAGATTATTGCTGGAAAATGTAACCGGATTCATAGAACTTGACGTTGCATTGCCGCAGCTCTCAGCATTATTCGAACGAAGTCCCTCCAACTTACTCATATTCCAAATTTTCAAAATACCATCACTACTTCCGGATGCAATCCGCTCGCCGTTGGTACTCCAAGCAATACTTGTAACGCTTGTACTATGCTCTTTAAGCTCACAAAGCTGTTGTCCAGCTGCCAGGTCTAAAATTCTAATTTTTCTCTCATCACCGGCAGCGGCCAAAAATTTACCATCGGGACTAAAAGCCACCGATGAAATTGGTTGTTTTGATTCAGAGAATACCCGAAAAACTTTGCCGGTCGCCACAGACCAAAGGCGAACAGAAAAATCATCAGAGCCAGTGGCAATGTAACTTCCATTCGGATGAAATGCAAGACAGTTAACGTCTTGGGTATGTCCTATATAAGTGATGAATGGGAATTCTCTTTCTAAACTCCATAAGCGTGCGGTGAGGTCTTTTGAACCGGTTGCAACATACGGGCTAATTGGACTCTCATTGACGCACCAGATGGGATTATTATGGCCATTGTACACTCTGGAGCATCGATAACTGCTGGCCGACCAACAACGCATTGATTCGTCCTTGGAAACTGTCAACAGAATAGGATAGTGCGAAGCAAATCGAAGATCGGTTATCCCTCGGCTATGACCTCGCAAGAGTATTTCTCCGGAAACAGCCTGATTGTTCATCCCCACCGGGAATTCTTCTTCTTCTATTTCTCGATTCTCTTCTTCATCCTCCTCTTCGGTGAATTTATTATTTACGTTCCATGGACATATCGATTCATTGAAGGTAGAATATATATTTTTGCCTCTCAAAATTTGGCTACTATGCTGCCAAAGCTTCACCACAGAATCATCGAAGCCCGCAGCTACGTGACATTGATTTTTATCGCAATGCCCCGATGTCAGAAACTTATCCGGGTCGAACACTTTTACGTAATGTGGATAGTCCTGTTGGACCTTCTTCATTTCGTGGACTATGTGATTAATATTCTTTAGAGCAATCTGGAAGATATTTGATTGTTGAGTTTTTGTAGGTTCAACCGGATCCTTTTTGGCACCTTTCACTGGCAAAGGTGGTTTCATTTCGGTCAGTTGGCGTCTTTCCTTTTCCTTGAAGAATATCAAGTTATCCGACTTGTGATCCTTTACATCGGTGACGTTGATGTGAATCCATGTGTGGATCGTACTGAGGAGCAAGACATTCGCGTGATTCTTGAGAAACTCATTTAAAATCTGTATGGCATCAATGTTAACATCAATTTCGAATTTTGAACTTCGAAAAGCAACAATTTCCCGGACATTTTCAGCTGCGTCAAGGTTGGGACAGGCAAATAGTAGTTTAAAAAGATTAATAAAGTATCTTACCCTGAAGTTGCAATTGTTCTCACTGTCGGTTGAGTTTGTTTTAACCCGGATAATTGGATCTCCTTCAGACGGAACATGATGGGCGTTATTGCGTAGAAAGTCCATGGCCTGAGAGGACTCTCTACCTTTGAGTATTTCCAAATACAAGTGGCATATAAGTGGACCATAGAATCGGCGAAGTTGTACTTTGATATCCAACTTCTGGTCCTCAACAAAATTTGTGAATTTATTAAACTGATCATTGATAAACTTGTAGTTGGTAGAATTGCATGTGACATTCGAAAAGAGGAAGAAATTATTAATGAAGGCATCATCTTTTATCATTTTGTTGAAAAAGAATTGCTTATTTGCTTGGGAAAGACTGAAATCAGTGCGACGTATCTTTTTAGTTGATACATATCGTTTGTCTTTCATATAAGACGAGACTGCCAAGCGAATAAATTCGGTCTTGGCTCTTTTGCTTTTTTGATCTTCACTCTGAGATTTATTCCTTTTGATGCTACTGCTCATGTTGATAAGATTTAATGGTTCTAGTCAAAATTATATTTGCATTTATTTTAAATTTATATTTCAATTAAATATATTTACCAATTTATGAATTATAAAGAAAATGGAATTAAAATATGTGTTCTGTTTTGTTTGGGAAGATGAAGAATGAATTCACGAACAGCTGTAATGTAATGTATGTAATTGAGTGTCATACTTGAAAATTGTAGAATATATTACTATTGTGACTGCGCATTCTGTCAAATTTGTTTTTGAAATATGTATCATGAGTTTTATTAACAGGGTGTTATTGTTTGATTGTTTGAGTTCGTATTGTTATCAATAACATAGACATAATAGATATGGACTGCTAGTCGATACTAATTTCAATACAAAAGTATCAATGGAAGCAGTCCTTTATTTATTTAGCGACATAAGCGCTTTTGGTGTAAAAGTGACAAAAAAAATAAATATTCATAAGGCCATCTCTTGGCACTTAGTCTGGACAAGCTGTTTTTGCCTTAGAAACCACTGACATCTATTATTATTTCCTATAAAAAAAGCCATCTGTTTTAATTCAAACATAAACTTTGACATTTGTCATTTGTGTGCTATTTATTTATTTTTTTGCTTTGTAGTTTCCATTTGCTTCTACGTGGTAATTATTTTGTTTAGTTAAATATTTTATTTTATCTTATTTTATCGCCTAATTCTTTAGGAAAAACGAAGCAATTCAGAATTTCTCTTTGTTCATGGAATTGAAGGCAAGGCCAGAAATGGACGAGTGTCTAAAGTTAAACCAAATAAATCACTCTCAGAGGTAATTTTAACAATAACTTTTTAGCAATGCTATGAAACTGCGGCTACTAAATTAAGTATTGCTTGCAAATATTATATATTCGATCATGATTTTCAGAAAACCTGACCTCAATGACCTGAAGGAAATTCTTTTAATCAATAAGAAAAAAAAAAAAACATTTAATTTAACAAAATAACGAACAAATAAATAGAAACAAATAAATAGAAACTGAAAAAAAAATAGCACACAAATGACAAACGTCAAAATTTACATTTGGGTTAAAACAGATGTGTCTGTTTTTTATATGAAACAATTACAGATGTCAGTAGCTTCTATTGACAAAAAAGCTTATCCGTACCATGTGGCAATAGATGGCACTGAAAATAATTACATCTGTTTGTCACTTTTCTACGCAAGGGCTAGTGTTGCTTAGAAGAGGTGGAACCACTTTTATTGGGGCTTTTGTATGGAAATGAGGCTCAACTAGCAGTCCATATATAATAGGTCAATGAATCCAAAGCTATTTGGATAGCTTTGTGTAGTTGTAATCCCTTATGACAAAACAGCTGATGCAACAACAACACAACGTATCTGAACATTTTTGGAAAAGGTGGATAGCCTATTTGATAGTTCCTCGAACGTAAGAAGTATCAATCAATTAAAATAACAATTAATAGGTTTGTTCCATGAATGAAAGAATACAAGATTACGACACTTTTTTTCTGCATAATGTCCTTCGAGACAAAATGAAATGTCCACAAATGTAGCAGCCCGGCAATTTGTTTATTTCCAATTCAAAGAAAAGAAATGTTTCTAAACAAAATCAAAATTTTTCTGTCAAAACAGATCTTGCATAAACATCAAATTCTGATATTACGATGATAGTTATACGACGAAAAAACCGAGTCTCGCAATTCCGTCTGTCCGTTTAAACCGTTAGAAACTAATGGTCTTATTTATAAACGTTGCTTTGTGTAGTTGTAATCCCTTATGACAAAACAGCTGATGCAACAACAACACAACGTATCTGAACATTTTTGGAAAAGGTGGATAGCCTATTTGATAGTTCCTCGAACGTAAGAAGTATCAATCAATTAAAATAACAATTAATAGGTTTGTTCCATGAATGAAAGAATACAAGATTACGACACTTTTTTTCTGCATAATGTCCTTCGAGACAAAATGAAATGTCCACAAATGTAGCAGCCCGGCAATTTGTTTATTTCCAATTCAAAGAAAAGAAATGTTTCTAAACAAAATCAAAATTTTTCTGTCAAAACAGATCTTGCATAAACATCAAATTCTGATATTACGATGATAGTTATACGACGAAAAAACCGAGTCTCGCAATTCCGTCTGTCCGTTTAAACCGTTAGAAACTAATGGTCTTATTTATAAACGTTGTCTAACTTTAAACAACTGTCCAACTTTGGAAAATATGTTCAAAAACCTTGTTTATTGTTGTCTTATAGCTGTCTAACTTAGAAATAAGAGTAGATTGTCTTAATCGTGAATAATGTGATATTTATTTTTATCAAATATAGCATATTTCCACCAATTTGAAAATAGTTAGACAGTGTCTAAATAGGCAAAAATCTAATAAATACGACTGTAAATATATATTAATTAAATAAAAGAAAGAAAAGAAATTTTTATTTTACTTTTTAAACTTTTTAATTTTCAAATAATTTTCACAACTTAATTTTATTATTATTATTATTTGAATTCGCGACGCGTTTCGGAGTGTACCTCCATCTTCCGGCGAAATACTCAATTTGACAAGATGATGTGTCTCCTTTCATCGTTAGAAACTGCCGTATTTATTTCGATAACTAACTGTACAAATTTTGAACAGTTAGATAGTGTCTAAATATGTATTTACAGTGTACGAAACAGTTGCAAATATGCTTTGTTAAATCACATTAGTCAAGACTTAGACAACTGATTCTGTTGTCTTATGCCGTCTTTTCACGATTCGATTTTTGCCGTGCGGCTAGTTGCTTGCTCAGGTCATGTGGCACGCCGCACAACCACATCATTTCCACTGAAAACGCATGCGATTATATTTCATTCAATTTAAAAATGTCAAACAGAACATATTTCCTTGAAGCTGCGATTGGAATTAGTCGTGTATCTTTAATTAAAGAATTGCAGGCGAACTTCTAAAAGATGGG
The DNA here is from genome assembly GCA_951394125.1 of Epistrophe eligans. Classification (NCBI taxonomy): domain Eukaryota; kingdom Metazoa; phylum Arthropoda; class Insecta; order Diptera; family Syrphidae; genus Epistrophe; species Epistrophe eligans. The sequence goes on along the minus strand of OX596029.1, from coordinate 105,769,626 downwards.
AAGAAAAATAAAGAGATTTTTGGTGCGAAAATGGATTCGTCGTCGTCAGCAATTAGAAGCTTCTAAAAACTTATTTATGGCAAGATAAAATGATTGCTTAATTTGGAAGCCCTTAAAATAAATTTAAATAAAAACGTTATAAAAACTTACCATAATTGTCTTTGTTTTTCCTCCCTTCAATCACAGGCATAAGAAAATTATGTGCAAAATTGAAAAATGTTTTCCCCAAAAGTACCTAATGGAATATAACATACGACAATATTTTATCCAGTCGAAAAAACTATAGCATGCCAATCTGGAAAAACAGAGCTGCGGATGAAAGACTACAAAATTTTAAATATGAAACCGATTGCTGTGGATGTTATTTTTGGATTGGAACACTGCGCATCACAAGTTACCAAAAAATACAATTTTATTTTCAATTTTATATTTCGAGTGAAGGTATCCCAAAATAAAATTAGCATACAATGGTCACCCTATTATTACCAGTAAATAGACTATAAAAAGTAAAAAATCACTTTAAACTTAGACATTTTTTGTTTATATGTATTTGCTTTATTAGTAGATACATTTTCATTGCGGGATAACTAAACGGCGAACTGCAAAATTGTCAGGATATTTGTTGCTGTTACCATTCAATCGAATCATTTGCAACTTATTAACACCTTTTTTCGAACCTGCAGAATTGCTATAAACTTGTTTCTTTCCATTTATCTTTTTCAGTTTCAAATGACTGTTTCGCCTCTCGTTTCCTCTTGGTGCTTGTTCGTTTTCAACTTCATCTTCGCTATCAAGGAAGTCATCATCAAGTGCCCTAGTCGAATTGTCATCGTATGTTGAAAAAGAACCGGTAAAATCAACAATATACTCTGGATATGTCGGCTGTTGAGCTGCTTGTTCCAAAATTATAAAAGTTGGTTGTTGGGCAGGTGCTTGATTTCCTTTCTTATGAAGAAACCTCGCCCTAGAAGGGTTATCCTTTTCGTTTCGCAGGAGTTGTTCAATGCTTAGTTTAGAACGTCGACCTTTAAAACAAGAACAAAAGAATTCAACAAAACAAAAAATTGTTTTAATTTTTCCAAGCTTACCTTTGATTTTTTCTGATGCAGAGCAAAGAGCAATAGCAGCTATAACAAACAGAACAATTTGTAATTTCATGGCGAATAACTTGTGACTGTTTTCAACAAATAGTGTTTGTGTTATACACTAACTGATAATAAAAACAGCTTTTATATAAAATTCTACAACTTTCGTTAACCTAACAAAATTTGAAATTTCAATCTAAAGAAATAAATCATTGTACACCGTTTAAGTTAAATCAAATTCAAAATTAAAATATTCCATCAAATATACCTACATATTTAATAATATCTTTACTATTAGAATCAATTTCTTCTGGAAATTGATGTTGCCCTTCGGGTATTAAAGCAGATGACTTATAGCCATGATTTATTACATAAATATTCTAGGAGAAATCAAGTAGGTGAATAATGAATTAGTATAGTTAAGATCTTCTGCATTTTCCCTCAGGGTATATACTTAACAAGTATGAAGAATACAATATTCATCTTGCTATAGAGGGTTATAGGTTACTGACCATCAATTGACCTATGTTTTTTTGTGATCATATTTAGTATCTATGCTATCAATAATTATATCTACTACATAAACTGTTATAAACTGGTCTCTAGTCTTGTCCTATATTTTTATAAGTTTTTGAAATAGAAGTAAATAAAAATATAAGGTAGGTATATACATATGTATATTTATCTTTTAGCTGAAATGAGTTGTTTTTCATTATTTGTTCTTCCTTATTTATATGTTACGCCTGATTCTGCTTATAATAATAATGGTTGTATTTTTAACCGTTATAACAGTTATAAAAAGAAAATGTATGCTTAGGAAAAATAAAAAATGCAAATCGCTTAAAATTTGTAGGTACAACAAAAAAATACAATTTTTCAAAAAAAAAAATCTAAGCCTAAAAAAACGTTTGTACGACCGGCCACGAGACGAGAAATACCTCAGACGAGATCGAGGCGATACTATTTCTTTTAGACGAGTCCGAGGGTCTCGACAGAAAAGATTAAAAATTAATTTATTTATAAATAAATAAATTACAATTTTTAATTAAATTTGCAATGCAATTATTTAGGTTCAAAATCAATACATTTTCCACAGAAATACAATAATGTCCTAATTCAATAAGTCGTTTTCAAAACTTTTTTCAACTGCTTAACGTCGAAGAAAATCAACATTCCGCTACTAGGCAGAACATTCTATTTAACTTGATCAATGATGCTCCTCAAAAAGGAGATGATCTAAATTGTACCAACTTCAAAGGGAGATGACTGATGAGTAACTGACTAAACATGAATGGTGAAGCTGCAGCACGTAGAACTGTCAAAGTTGAAAGTTACAAGCGCTGCAATGTAAAGCTATAAAATATAGCTGCAGCATAAGTTGACTTTAACTTTTCTATTATAACAGCAAGATTTGCATTCCAGATGACATACATACATACATATGTGGGAGATAGTCATTGGGAACCGCGCTGTATAGACGTGCTTTGCTACATGAGTGATCGATTTTAATGACATGTTATAAATGTAATATAGTGATTGTTGTAGCTGCAGCCTGCAGCCTGCAGCTATGTACATGTCATTGTGTTCAAGGAAAATAAAACTGTTGTTTAATGCGTTAGCGCCTGAATATAATATGAGCATCTAACACAAAGGAAGTCGCTAGGTAAAGGTATTTAAAATATGAAAGTTCAATGGACGGCATAGTGTATGTTTTGAAACTGATTAATCAAGAACTGTGCCTTCCAATAACTTAAATCGTTGCTGCCGTGCTTCGTCGCATCAATTGAATAGCCTTTTATAATACCGAAAATGTTTAAGCTTAATTTTTCGTTATTTGATTAATATCCCTCTTAAATGGGTCATGAGTTTATTGTTTATCTCACAATAGGCCAAAACTATTCGGTTTACGATTTACATAATACACTAACAGTAAATGCGTACACTTGATGGGTAAACTGTTAATTAATAAAGTCTGATGATGTTAATAATTAACCTTTAGGTGAGAAAAGATCTAAGGGACACAACATTTTAATAACTATAAATAGTCACGAAACAGAAAAAATTTATAATTGATTTCTTATTTAATTTAGTTTGTAAAGAATAAATATTTATTCAAACATTTTGGTATTCAGTATTATTTGGGGAAGTTAGAATTACATACATAGATACATAGTTTAAAAATCGTTACAGAGTTATCACCTAAACTATAATATATGTACATATAATGTACCTGGAAAAATAAATATATATAATATATACATATATAGGGTTTTTTTCTATATCTTTAAAGTTTCAAGCCTCATTGTGAAGTTAGTTTATGATTGATTTCACCGAGCAGACAGACAACGATCAGCTTCAGATTTAAACCTTAAAAAAAACATGTGTTATTTGCTATTCTATATGTTTAAATTTTCAATTTTCTATCTCATCAGTTTAAAACTTAAATCCAGATTTAATTAAATTTAATTCATATTAAATTTAAGTTTTGAACTGAATTAATCGAGTGAGTAATATGGCAAATATTGTGGTGATATAATTCAAATTTGTATATGTTTTTCCTAGAAAATTGGTTTCCGAAACAGCTAAACTTTGAGAAAAGGTGTATTAATTCATCTCTTTATTGTTTGTTGTGTTATGTTTAACACCAAGATTATTGATAAAAAAAAGCTACAAAAGAAATATTTTATAGAAACAAAATTTTAAAGCTTAAAAAAAATTTAATTTACGATTGATGTAGGTACGCAGACACATTAAATTATTTATGATTAGACAATTTCGGAAACAGTTCAAGGATTTCTGACAATTTTTACCATCAGACGAGAATCTTATAGACAAATAAATCATAGAAAATCTAACATGAGTTCATTGATAAATTCTACAAACCATAAAAAAACAAAACAAAAAATAAATAAGCAGTATGTACTCGTAGGAGTAGTTAGGATCAGATGTTCATTATAAAGTCTAGTACTACATATGTACATACACATACATATATATGTACCTATCATGAAAAAAGAATTTATGTTACGAATTGAATTTAAAAAAATACAACTCGTTACTGGACGATGTATACATTATCTGACTAATTTATTGTTCTGTAAACAAAATATACAAAAGTACACAAAACTTTCCTCTCCATTTCCAGCACCTTACCTATACAGCTATCTCCATTATACTCGTACATATATAATTTGCGCTCCAAAATGGTGAAAATCTGTTTTCAACCTCTACATTTTGGGAGACGAAATCCAGTATCTAGTTGTAATTTTGTAGCGAAAACGTGTTGATCTCTTTGATAATTTTTTTTTTGAAAATTTCTAAAAGACCTCTTTTATATACGCATACATTTACGGGAACATATAAAGTGATGAATGTAGTGTTAGTAAGGATTGTCTAGTTTTTTATTTCAAAATATAGATCTTGAGAGGAAAAAATACGTACTTTTTCGTCGGGTTATTTTCGCACAAATTTAATTAACGTTGGTAACGTTGGCAAAAATGGATTTGAGAAAGATGTCGGAAAAAGATATTGAAGAAAACCTTAAAGAAATCCTCGAAAAGGAATCGAGAGTAAGTTTATACCTACGCACGAAGCACGATCAATATCAGATGCTGAGGTTAATAAATACAAAAATAAAAATAACCTAAATAATGATACTATACCTTAATGATACTAAATTTTTTCTCATTTTTAATTAATTAAAAATGAAACTAGAGTAGTACGAAAAAATTATTACTGAAAATTCCTATATGAGTGAGTGAAAATGTCGCAAAAATGTATAAGAAATGTGATTCGATTTACATTGATCATCTCCTATAGACACTTTTTTTAACATTTCAAAATTGAAAACTAAAACATAACAATAAAAGGAATTTTAAATAATGTTGACAATTAATACTGTTTTTCCCAGAGAAAATTTGCTACATATGTACATATATGTACATATGTATATTTAAACAAATAAGAAAGTCTTTTATCTGTATCCTTTGTTCTTCTATTTTTTTTTTCAAATTTAAAAGTCCATACATTTTCAACTTCTTGTTAGGCCCTTACCAATGAAATAATAACAATACAAAATAAATTGGGCTTATCTAGGTATACATACATATACACCCCGGAGAGTTTGAAAATAACGACATTGGGGATTTGGGAATTGCGATGCCTGACATCACATAACAGAAAAAATATTTGAAATTTCCATACGAACAATCGATAGCAAAAAGATAATTCGCCGGTGTTTAGCCGGTTGGTGCTAAACAATCACCATGTTAAATACAACAACAACTAATCCCCTACGGGCTAAGCTAAAACCCAGAGAATTCTCCGGGCTTAACTTAAGCACACAGAAAAACTGTGTTACCGATGTGAATTATATACTTGTTATCGATAGTTTGTATGAAAACTCCTTTTTGTTTCTGTGATACTGTCGCTAATCCCTGTGATTTTTTTCGTGCAATTCCCACCGGGCCTGCAAAAAAACACGCCTACAATTTCTCCGGGATTTGAGCTAAGCCCCGTATTCTTACGGGTCGAGGGTCTTGGACCTGCGGTACTTTTATATATAATACGTTTAAAGTATTAATTAGTAATTAATGTTAATACATGGGACTCAGTTGTTTATATTATTATTCAGCTTTTCAAACATCCGCTTCATGTACATATACATACGATTTTCTCTGCGTAAACATTTCAAGCACCTGTGCGAAAAATAATTCCAATAAAATACCTGCATTGTTTCAGTCGTATGTATAGATGTAGGTAAATATATCTACATATTTTAGTTCATTATATTTTTCCACAATATCGTTCAAAGAATTTTATTGATGTGTAATTAACTCTATTGATATACATAGCAGTAAGAACTTCGAACTGTTTATTGTTATTTTGTCCTGGTCAAGGAAAGAAATTCCTATTTCTGGCAGAGGCCGAAATTCTTCTTTTACTTTATTAGCAATATAAAGTGCATATATACATATGTACATGTGTAGGTATGTACAATTATAAACTTTTTTTTTCAAACAAGGCATATTTATTGACTTAAAAGAAATAAAAAATACATGGCTGGATCGTAAGGCGCACAATGCGTTATGTACACAAATCAGGTGTTTTTTGTTGTTGTATGGGAGATTAGCGACGCCAGCACAGAAAGGAAAATTGACATTTCCATCCAACAAAACTACTATCGATACCTAACTAAGCCCCGGAAATGCTCCGATTTTGGCTAAGCCCGGATGGGACTAGCACTTGTTGCATGTGTGTAAATGGTCTAAAATCTGACAATAATTTCAACTGTATGTTTAATTTTACTACTAAAATTTCATCACGTAAATATTTTCGTGCCATCATCATTATGACAAAATTAAAGAACCTCCTCATTCTTTGGTGGCACATTGGCATTATATCACCCTGAATCTGACAAGGTCTTTGTATCAATATTTTGGGTGTGAAAGTTAACCAAAAAAAGAAGCATATTAGCCGAAAGATGTGGTAATCATTAAATTGGAAGTTGTTGTCAAATGCTATTTAGAATCAATAATTCAGCAAGTCCAATTAAAATAGTGCTAAGTCTTCTACTTGGCTTATGTATTGCAGTAATATAGAATTTGTATTATTAAAAAAACCTTCGTATGAAATGTTTTCATTAGTTCGTGCCCCTTATACATTTGATTCCCTTATTATAAGATTTTTAATGTTGTTAGTTCTAATGTTTGATTAATGCTTACTTCGTGACCTTCTTTAGTTTATAAAAAAGATACTGATCCTTTTGTGGGCTTCAAGTCAAATTAATTATTGTCTCCCGGACAATATTGGTCTTATTTATAAACGTTGTCTTATAGCTGCCTAACTTAGACACAAGAGTAGATTGTCTTAACCGTCTAAGTAGACAAAAATCTAAATCCAATTTATACGACTGTATAAATTTATTTATATTTTAGCCTATAAAATAAAATAAAATAAAATAAAATAATTATTGTCAGAACGTCATAACTGAAATTGGTATCAATTTATTATTAAAAGCGCTCTCTCAGTACCAGAAGTTTAACTAACCCATATCTTATTTAAAAATAGAATTAAATTTAAAATTCAAATGATTCCCTGATCGAAATCTTCGCTCTTGGCCTCATAAAAAATCGATTTAAAGAATAAAAAAATAAAAAAAAAATAAGAGCAAAGTTTCCTTTCTTATATAGCTCAGTCTCTTATAATTTCTAAACAATGTTATAAAAAATATGTTCAAGCTTTAACTGCTACATAAATAGTCAATATCATCATTATTATTTATGAACGAAAAAAGATATTGTACACAACATTTTTAATGATTTTTTTATGATATAATTACTTATTTATTTCTTTGTAAATAATTAATGAAAATGCTGACATGGGTGATGCTGTTTTCAAATTTATAAAAGGTGTGCTAGCTAACACAATAGTCTTCTTTGAATTCTGTAGATCAAGATCATGTCAAAAGACAATTCGGAGGCGGAAATCCTTATTATTTTTATAGAGCCTTTAAGATGTTTCGTGTTTTTTATCATATTAAATATATTGCAAATCATTATTTTTGGTTACCGTTTTAGATTTTAAAAAAGAATACTCAATCCGGTTTTATTTAATAAATTTATTTTGGAACCAAGGACGTGGTCTTTACGAGTGTAGGCTAATTACAAAATTGAATCTTAACTTAAAAATAATTAGATAAAGCAATCTTATTTGACGAACGCCAACGCTGGATGTGCTGAATCGATAGATGGACTGCACTTCGATATTTTCGTTTTGAAGAGATATCTTTCGCATCCACCACGAAGCTATATATCAATGATGATAAACAATTCGTGTGCTGTATCGGCATTTCTGGCTGGGATATTGTTTATGTGATAACTTGCATACATATATACATAGCTGTAGAAAACTGTTTGCCTAAATGCAAGTTTTATTAATTCAATTAGCGTTCAATTGAGGTTATATTTAAAAACCATTGCTGTTATGTTTTATATTTTCTATGTAATTCGCTGATTTATTTCTGTACTATGTGAACACATATGTAAAAAATTATCAACCTTATTCAAAACATGGATGTACATAACCACTTGTGTGTTACAAGTGCATAATTTAATATATATATGTAGGATCTCAAATTATTATATTGTTTGAATAAGTTTAATCTCCCATTTCCATTTTACTCTCAAGAACAGTGGTTCAGCGCTGCTCAATTTCTTTTTTATTTAATCTAAAACCTCAACCAGATTTCTTCTTAAATATGGCTGCTGCTGTCAAGGATATCCAGAAGCCCCAAACGCATGCTGACACAAGATCCTCCGCATCACCACCCGTTAGACATCTTGTGTTGTGGAGAAATATAAACAGCTCAATTAAACGTTGTAAGAATTACGTAGTACCTAGTTTTAATAGTTCTTAATATTAACCAACAAAAATTGTGCAATGATATACAAGACTTGCGGTTAAGAAGCTAATGACATAAATTGGACAAAAGAAAATGGCGTAAAAATCTAAATTTCGGGCAAAAGTGGCTTATTACGTATTCAGCCGACGATATGTACATACATACATTTGTACATATTATGAGTCTTTTCTACGTACATATTTTATATTTTATGAACAGATTGTTTTATTTGATTTCAAATATGAAACAATACATCCTTTATTATATGCTCCGTTTCAAAGTTTAAGTACACTGTGGCGTATGTGGAACACTTGATATGAGGGCTAAAAAAACGAGGATTTAATCAAATATAAAATTATATTACAAACAAATCTGTCGGCTTCGGTGTCGGTCTGTATAATTTTATTTATTCATACAATGTACTAGATTATCATCAGCCCTATTCTTCTTAATGTTCGCGTGAATAGTCGTATCCTGCTATCCGTCGAAGAAAAAGAATGTTTCAAAAAGCATATTACATATATTTAAACTGCGATAAAAATAAATTTTAGACAATTACAGTCGTATTTATTAGATTTTTGTGTACTTAAACACTGTCTAACTATTTTCAAATTGGTGGAAATATGCTTTATTTAATAAAAATAAATATCACATTAGTCATGGTTAAGATAATCTACTCTTGTGTCTAAGTTAGGCAGCTATAAGACAACAATAAACGGGGTTTTGGAACGCATTTTCTAAAGTTGGACAGTTGCCTAAAGTTAGATAACGTTTATATATAAGACCGTTAGATTCTTTCAAGAACTTAAAAAATAATTATTTATGCAGATTTGAACTCGAAATATCAAAGAGTTTCAAGAATTATTTGTGACAAATTAAGTGAGCAATTCGAGTGAATCGAAAAAAGGGTGTAGTTTTTTTTTCTCCTTTACAGTGGCTACTGTATACAAATAATCATTATTAATAATCTTCACATGAATCAGCTGATGGGCTTAATGAGCTGTTAAGGGGAGAAGGAGTATTTGCTGAAACACTTGTGACTGTATTCTTGAGAATTTTCATTTTAGGAATTTTCGTTTTTGGGGTGTGATTTCTTATGGTGAATGATGAAATCTTGTTTTGGGTTCTTTACGTCCTTTCCTTTACATTAACTGACACTTACAGTAGGTATGAAATATCAAAGCATTAATCACTAGCTTCTTAAAATTGGTTGCGCTTGTCGTCATAAATTTCAAACATTTGCAATAATATAGTGTAGGAAGAAATTTTTAGTGATCCTTGTTTTCATCCAACTTTCTCGTCCACAGTATTACTTATTTCTATAAAAAGGCTGTTCTTTTGTTTTAGTTTTCAAATTATTATTTCTTAACAAGATATAGATGTGCATGGTACATTCCGTTACAAGGTGTTTGAATTACTTGCTTATTCTTTCGCAGTCAATATTTCGGATGATAAACAACCCAATGTGAAGTGGTTTTGATTATAAGAAAAATACATTTTTTTGGTCGAAACAAGAAAGAAAATTTCTATTTCTTAACAAACAGTTTGACAAAAGGTAAAATAAAGTTAAACTCACAGTCTACCGCATTAAAATGCCTGATATCTAAGTCAAATTAAGTTAGTATAGATATTTCTAGTTAGATATAATTAAAAACAATTAAATGTTAAGGAAACTCATATGCGTTTCATCAGGTACGACAGTGGTTTCATTAGACAAAATGGTGATGCAAATTTTTGTCGATCTTTACTGACTCTTATAAAAATCACATCTGTTGGTTTGAGAATGGTAAGGTAGCATCTCATTATCTCACTGCCTACTATAGCGTTCCAACACGAAAAGAATTTTTGAGTTGATGTCACTTGAACATTTAGTTGAATTACATAAATCTACATATATTCAATCACTTCAGTACGTAGGACTTATATACGCCGAAGGTCTTAGGGAGGGTATCAGCTCTTGGGAGTGCATTTAATGAAAAAGAAAATGTTAAAGTTCCTCTCACCTTAAATTTATCTATTCGGATTCGGCAGAAAATTATAGGTCTCGTCTTCTTACACCGACGCGAGATACAATAGAGCTAAATGGCCCAATTTTTTTTAATAGTCAAATAACCCACTTTTAATATTGTACAAATTTTAAACCGTTATCATAAATTAATTTTGCCTAATATATAGGTACATCGGCACAAGCTACTCTTGTTCACAGATAGCTGCGGTTTATTGTAAAGACATTTTGGAAGCGTTTTTGATTAAAAAAATTTAGCTATTTAAGAGTTTTTTTGTGAGTGCTTTAATTATATTAAAAGATAATTATCAAGAAAAAACCTTCTTGATGCCTGTTTTTTTTTTTCTTCTTCTTGCAAACATTGATCGATTTATTTGTGTTCCCAAGCAGTCCCGAGCTTGTTTTCTTTGGTAGCTTATCTTATAAATTTTAAGGAACTGTACAAAATTTTGAGGATTTTTAAGGTTTTGGTTAATAAGGTTTTTTGACAAAAATTATTTTTTTTTTGCGAATTTCTAAGATTTTTTTAACCTTCAAATATGATTTTTATGACATGGTTATCATAACTTCAACATTAATTTACAAACACAGTTCGCTTGTCTGGGAGAGGGGTTAAAAAAAAAATCAAAAACTTCGATGATATATGTATGTAGGTTTAAATAAAACACAATAACGTTTCAGATATAAGTATAAATCTTGTTGGGAAAAGGCTTACAATTGGGAGAGTCTACACCGATTCCTGTTATTCTACACAAACAAGCTTGAAGTGAATATTTTGGCTGTCAATGGCAATGAATGTTCATAAGGGTAATTGAAACTTACAATAGACGAAAAGTGAAATGAAAAATTTTCCGGGTGGAATGCTGTTCGGGTGAAACTCACAATAAGGGTGAATAACTCCAACATATTTAAAACCAAAAGTTTACAAAAATTATTTTAATTCATTAATAATTATAAGTTACGCGAAATAAACCAAATTGTAATGATAGGAATGTATATGAATTAAAATATATATGAGTTGTAGTATGTATTATTTCTAATTAACTGATACATTAAGAAAAATAGTAATCTACATTAAGAAAATAAAAAAAATAATTGTTATATTACAAAACTTTTTTAAATATTATTTTTTTTAAGGAAGAAAGAAAAGCAAATGGACGCTTGGTTGCAGTAATTGTTGCATCGTTTGTAATCTTTTTGGCAATTTACCATGCTTGGATAAGAAAAACAACTGTACTTGCCGGTATTTTAGTACCAGCTGTTATAATGATTCTCTATGGTGGTTGGGTTGTTATATTAGCAAAACGTGACAAAAGAAAACGCCAGATGTTTGTAAGTATCTTTATTCTTAAATCAAAATATTATTAATTTTTCGTACATCTTTTTATGAAGGAAAAGAAAATCGAAGAGGTAGCTCGAGCACAAAAACTACATAAAGCCGAACTAGGAGAAGCCAAGAGAAAATCATCCAAGGCTTCGAGTACTACAAGTACTTTAAAGTTATCAAGTAAAGATGAAAAACCTTTAAACAAAGATAAAAAGACTTCAAAAAATCAGAAAAAAGACAACTCAACAAAATCAGATTCTGCTCCCAAAACTCCAAAATCAGCAAAAATCTCCAAAACTTCAATGCCTCATCATAAAAAGATAAAAACGAAACGTTCGAGCATACGACACAAACTCTGTCGTCAAAATGCTGTTATCGAAACTCCAACCGCAAAAATCGTGATAACCTGTAAAGAAGAACGTAAAAAAGCGCCATTTGTTAGAACTTCATCTGCACCATAAATATAGGATAAACATTGTTAAGAAAACATCTATTTATTCTTCTTTAGACATTTTATACGAATATTTTATATTACATGTGTACATAATATATATATATATATTTTTATTTAACTTAATTGATAGAATCTTCAATTATAATATCACATACGTTGTTGTTATCATGGTTAAAAAAAAGTTTTAAAAAAAAACTGTAAATTCTTGGAAAATAAAATATGCACCACAACATTTATAAAAGAGCATAACTTTACGATAAGTTAAGTCTCAAATTATTGGCGAGATTTAAGTCTTTGGCATTTTGGACAGTCAAATTGCGACTTCCAGCAATTGCTATGAAAACAAGATCCACATCTATCGCACCGTAATACTTTAGCTTGCCATGGATAAATGACCGCTTCTTTGCGACAAAATTCACATATAAATCCACGCGCTCTACAAAGCTGTTAAGAGTTAAACAAATTAATAACGAAGTACAAAAAATAGAAATTTTTAAAATTTACCACACAATCGAGTATATGATCTTCACATTTTTGTATTAAATCTTGCAGGGACTTGTGGATAGTGTTTGTTTTCGAGTCAATTAAATCAGACATAGACCATGTATCTGGATCATTTGTTATATAGTCAGGCACTGATGCAAAATATATTCGTTCACTAGTAGTTCAATATAAAAAAAAAAAAAAAATGTTAACGTTTTTTTTTTTTATTTAAAACTTTAAACTTACTTCTCAGCAAAACGACAAACTGTAATAAATTCTTTAACAAATTGCGCTTGCACTCTTTTCAGTCTTGCATTCCTTAGCTGTTTGCTTTTGACATAAAGCGCAGGATTAAGATCGGGAACAAAGAAAAGTGGATAAGTCCACATTTGCTCCAGTAAACGATAAGCGAACACACTTACAGGATAAAATTTAAAATCCCACCTAAAAATAAATAAATCACGTAAATACATACATATATTAATTGATAACTACCAACAATTGAAGTTGTTTTTTTTTTATTTCACTTACAAATGAAGTACTTTGGATGGTATTGCTGATATTTGGTTTCGGTGGCAGCCTGTACAATGGTATTTACCTAAGTAAGTGCAATAGCGAAAGCTCTTGATATGGCTGACTGGCACTCGCATGCCGCAACCAGCACACCGATAGTTCTGTTTTTGAATAAGAAGTTTTCTCCTAAGGAGAAAGTTTTTTTTATTAAATAAAAGAAACAAATACATTTATTTAATAATAATTACGCTGGTGAAGGATGATTTGTAAAAATTATCTGTTGTCTGGGTGGGGCCCAATATCGTGTCCCTCTGGTTACCATGGGCATAATATTGTCATCAGGATTATTAGATTGTTGTGGCATTGGTAAAAGACTTTGTGGAGTGTCCTTATCAGAAAAGTACAAGTAAAGAGTCATTAGCTTTTTCAAAACAAATAAAAAAAATCAAAAAGTAACATAATATCGACACAGACAACAGAGCAGCACTGCGGAGTTTGATATTATGAAAATTTATTGGCAGCTACAAAACGACATTTATAAAGAAATGTTCCCCATGTACCAAATAGAGATATAAAACCCGTCTCGAAGTAATATGCAAACGTTGCAAACAAACAATTGCAATAACAAACAGGTTATTCGGTTCCATTTGGTACGCTCACTATTTACTAATTTTCTTTTTTAATGTTTTTGATTTCCTCTCAGAAATCTTAAGTAGTATTCCCTTAGCCTATTACTTATATCCAAATTGTTTTATCGATTTCTCGGACGTGAATGCAAATATTTGAAAACTCCAATATGTAAATAGGTACATGAAATACATAACTATTCTCTAGTTTTAATCCTGGAAGATAAAAACTTTAGCATTTATACCTCTTCTGATACAAGCCATTTTAAATCAGAAATTTTCGGAAGACTTTTATCGTTGAATTTTGAAATCAATGATAGTCCAATATTTTCAGCTGAATGCACATCATCCAATGAACTTTCACCGAGTTCAGCATACGGCATGTGGTCTTTCATATTCACGCTATCCTAAAATTATTTTAAAGTTAAGTATTTAAAAATAGATTTCATTGTAGAATAATATAGTACCTCTGTTGTTGTAGTTTTAAGTTCATCCTTCGTACTTTGGTCTCTATATGATTCCAAATGTTCGTGAGAATTCGATGAAGTTCCAGGGCGGTCTATTTTTCAAATTAGGAAATTGATTCATAGCTATTTTTAAAAATATCAACTTACCAAAACTTTCATCGGGTGACTTCTCGACTGTTGTTTTCTTATCAGTTTCTAATTTCTGACATTTAATTCTTTCGATTGCTGAAATAATGGCTTCACATATTCGAAAGTGAGCATTTTCTCTTTCCAAATCGTTATTGTTTCTCGAAAATTGAGTTCTTTCTAAAAACGCAGCTAAACTTTGCTCTCCAACTGATTGCCCCGCCAATAATCTCTTTCCAATTTGTGAAGTATTCGTATCTTCAAAAATACTACTTGTTTTTCTTGGTGGTAATTTTTCACCGCATCGTGGTAGAAATGAATTCAAAACACTATCATTTTGCGTCGACGAAGAGTGACAAATCGATGAGAAACTGTCGTTCCAGCTTCCTGAATTGGTACGAAACGATGGAACCGAGAATATATTTGAGAGAAACGTGTTTATCGGACTCGAGCTGCTGCGAGAGTTTGGGCTTGTTTCGCAGTTCATGTCCAGTGAAGATGTTCCTACAACCGGTGCTTCTTTGTTTTGTGTATTCATACTAGTCTGGCTATAGGTACTATGGTCTACCCAAATTTTAATGTGGTCGCATTTGATCAACTCGATTCCTCTTGAAGAACTACTATTTGAGTCTGTAGAGGTTTTGCTATAGTCTGACGATGAAGTAGATTTCACTGATCCAACATGCATTTCCGTTGTTTTGATTTTCTTATTTTGAATATCTAATGCTTTGTGTAATCTTCCAATATTCTGTGAAACATCTCGCGGGTTGCCCATGGTTTGACTTCTGGAACGTTTTTTGGTATTTGTATCCTTCAAAGCGGGTACACTGTTCCATTTTCGGATCGAACTAATGGGTCGAACAGTTTTTATTTGAATAATACCATCTTGTTGCAATAATTTAGCTGGCGTTCTTTTTGGCTGGGGTGAGATGAAAAGATTTGGATGAGATGTTGCTCGTTTTGTTTTAAAAGGACTTTCACCGAAAAGTGACGCATCAATTTGGGTAAGTAAAGAACAACGATTCAATTCGACTGCCGATATACAAATGAACAATGCCGTTGCGTATTTTTCATTACGAATATATGAGTATTTGGTATAGTATGTGGTGAGTATATCTTTGTCTGTGACTAATAATTGTACACAAGCACACAGGCAGTTATCTTTCATATTTTCTTGCACCCATTTCGTTAAGAAACTTTTGGCAGTACTCAAATCGGATATGGAAATTAATGTTTGGTTTGCCGCTTGAACGGAAGCCCTTAACCAACATAGGTCATCGGCGAACTTTTGTAAACGAATTTTATTTGGCAATTGCTGTAAGTAAAAAATATAATATGTTAGTTACTCAAATAACAAACATTTCTACTTTACATCCCGTAAGTACTACTTATATATTGACAGAATACACGATTGTTAATTTATGTTTTTTTCATTGAGTTTTAATTTACTTGCAATGAACTTTATTTTAAAACCAGGAAAAATTAAATTTTACTACGAACAAAATTCAACGATTTGTCAACGGAATTATATTTATCTTGGTTTTAGAAATATTGCCTCAAAAGTTCATTGCGCAATAAAGTTATTCAAAGTCATGTGTTGAAAATATTGGTTTTTCGCTCCTAACTTTTGCTTGTTTGTTTATTTCATCAATCAGCGTTAAACTATTACAGACAAAAATAAAATAAAATAGATAGGTATATAAATAAATTTTATAAAGCAAAATGATTTTAAATAGTATAAATTTCTTTATGAATAACTTTTAAAAGAATAAAATTAATGTTAAGAATTAAGGATTAACATAGTTGTAAATTTATAATTAAATCTTTCTTGAGTAGATCCCCGGAGGAATTTGTAAAAAATATCTATACGATTGATTACAGAATTTGTTTCTTTAATGCAACGTATAATAGGTTCTTTAATAAACATGACACTAAAATATCTTCTTCTTAGATTTAGCGTTTAAATATTAAATATTAAAAACCAAATACCTAGTTTCATATGAGGGTTGTTCAATAGACCAATTTAATTTTTAGAATAAGATTCTTGTAAATCTTCTATGAACACTTTCGATCCTTACTGAGTTTCGAAGTATGGATTTGAAAATTGCAACAATTATCCAGAACTGTAAAAGTGAAATGTATAATGTTTTCAGATTGAAAGGGTCAGTAAAATCCTTCCAGTATTCAAATAAACGCAATCATTGTTAACAATGTAGTCAATGTGATTTAAAAATGAAAAACGTACATCTAACATAACTCCTAGATCCTGGTCAATAACTAGCGCTCACAAATAAATAAATTTTTGACAATTGAATAATGAAGTTCGGTCATTTTTTTCATTAAGCCAGGTTTCCGTTAATACAACGAGCTCGTAATCTTGAGAGTCAAAATATACGACAAATTATTCAATTTTTTCCTTATTCTACCAATATTTTGATAATAAACATTAAATTTAAGAAAGCTAACAATTCTATTTAAATGATGACAAATTGTTGACATCAGAGTCAACAGCTGCATCATCAGCAGCAACATCTTCAACAGCAACAATTATTATCAGCAACAAAAACAACAGCAATATCATCAACAACAACATCATCAACATCAACATTATTAGCAGCTACATCAGCATGATCAGAAAAAATTCTATTTTTAGATAAGAGACCAGAGAAGTTATTGCTGGCATCTATACGCTTTTTGGTTTGAAATCGAGGATTTCGTATTTGCACACCCTTTTGACAAAAGTCAGCACAAAACGGTGAATATTATCGAAACTTAGTTCATTCGAAATCAATTATATTAAAAGATGTTCGATCTAATGAACGGAGAATTATTCGAAGTACCTAAATTTCTCGAGTGGAATTTTATTTAATTTGTTAAATGGGCCATTCACTTTGAGACGGTCGTAATGAAAATCTTGTGTCAAGTGTCTGGAATAGTTCTCGCTGATCCGCTAAAAATCTTTTCTGATATGGCGATTATCTTTTAAATGATCGGACGTACTAAAGAAAGTAATGTTGAGAAATTCTAAAGCTAGAAAACTTTGAATTAAAAATTCAAAAAAACATGGTAACTGTAGAGGAATTGAGTCATCGAGTTCATAAATGTAAAAGTTTGGCAACTCTGCAATAGGGGTAAGATTATATGTAATTCTTTAGAAACATAGAATCGGTTGGAAAGTTAATCAACTTTTTTTTACATATAAAAATGACAATCAAATGTTACCAAAACTATAGGTACCTATGTAAATAAATACACAGTAAAATTGTATTTTACAATTTTAGCTTGCAACGATACATTATTTTTACATTAATGAACTCAGGGAGTTTTCAAGGTCGTTTGTTTATTATAAAAAATCAAGAACAGATCCACGTACGTATCCATTTAAAGATGCCAATAAATTAAAATCAGCATAATACACATGTATATGTGTGCCTGGTTTACTGGATTTAATAATTTCACGGTACCTATTTATTTTCCTTTTGTTGGCTAGAGATTTTCAAGTATCATTTTTCCTCAACTATCGATATAAACGAAAATTTAGGTTGCTTATGTTAGGTACTAATGAGCTGTTTGATTCATAATAAAAGACAAAAATTATAAAATACTTTTAACCTCATCTTATACAACTACTGATAAGACAGCATTATAATCTAACAAATTGCGACACACTAAATTATAACTTACCAAACTCAACTGAAGCCCATCGGATATAATTGAAGTAATTACTTTTTGTATTCCAAAATACAAATCATCCCACTCATCATCTAATTGATCCCGTTTATCTAAAAACCACAATTCAATCGATTTTCTTAAATTAACTAAAAGTATTTGATGATTTATTTGTGGTTGCAATGGAACAGATGATTGCATTTTTAATGTTAAGATATTTTTAATTCCTTTTTGTTTATTTTTTTTTAGAAAGTTGCAAATGAATTTGGCGATGTTTTTTTTTTTATTTTGTTAAGTTCCGTTTCATTTTACTTAGTTTTTAATATTTTGCACACTGCCCATAGATTTATTATGTTTTTCTTTATAAGTTATACGGTATACTTTTAAAATTAATTAAATAAAAATAGGAAAAACCCACAAATTATGCACAAAAATGGTTTGCACACAACAGAACATGACATCACAACACAACATTTTGAGTTTTGACAATTCTGTTTGGGATTTGGAGCAAACACAAATCCACAACAAGGTTGCGTTATTTTTTCTCTACAAATTTTATGTGTCAATAAAAATATTGATGCGTTCAGGAAAATGAGATCTAAAGGCTCGACAACAGAACGCGGGCTGGAGGAGCGGGCAGAACTATTGTTTGAGACAATCGCAGTCGTATTTATTAGATTTTTGTCTACTTAGACACTGCTAACTATTTTCAAATTGATGGATATATGTTTTATTTAATAAAAATAAAATAAATATCACATTATTCACGGTTAAGACAATCTACTCTTGTGTCATAAGTTAAGCAGCTATAAGATAACAATAAACAAGGTTTTTGAACACATTTTCCAAAGTTGGACAGTTGTCTAAAGTTAGACAACGTTTTTAAATAAGGCCATCGGAGTATAAAGAGTGTGAAGAGATGTTTTCTTCTCTATTAACAAACTCAAACAATAAGAAAAAGCACAAAGAAGAAAGAGCGATAACTCTGCAATTATTTCAACTTCTGCAACTTTGTTTACCCCGGCCACCTCATACGCCCCCCACCTACGTGCTTAAAAATCGCAGGGTCACCCCCTGCAGCGTTTAAAAGCAGTCATACTTTCATCCCTTAAAATTGGTTTGACAACTGCGACGAGTTCACGTCACACTCTCGTCTCGTTTCCTCATCGCATTGTGAATCAGGCATGATTAGGAAACACATCTTTCATATGTCAGATTCAGGTGTCACTTTCCACTACTGTCATATTCATGTTTTAAAATTCTAGGTTCTCTGCGTTTCTGTCTTCAAAGGTTATTTTTTTTAAAGAAAATGTCTATTATATCAAGAAACGCCTGTTTATTTCGAAATTTAATGCTAGACTTCTCTCGATTGAGGTATTCCTGCTCTTTGGTACAAATAACTTGAAATAATGTTTTTCTTTTGTCAGAGTTTCTCCAGCTGTTGCCCAAATACGTGAGAAGGGTCATTTAGCCAGACCGAGAATTCGCAATCCTTATTGGTTTGTTCGTAAAAATCGGGTTGTAAGTATTAGGTAACTCATATATATCCAGTAATGTTGATTAATCAACCATACACAGGTCCATGATGATAACATAACCCCTGAAAACAAAGTATTCGTGAAGGAAATTATTCACGAAACTTACGGACCACCAGCTATCATTAAAGGTGTCCAAACCTATGATCAAACAAATAAGTTGAGTCTTTTGAAAACCGAAGAACAGGTCAATGTAGAGTGGACGCCACAATGTAGGCGCACTGGATTGGTTGCACGTAAAATCGGTCAATATCCACTTTGGTTGAAGAACGGAAAACGGATAAGAACAACTCTGCTACATATAGTCGATAACCATGTTATCAAATACATACCACCAGAAGAATACCAACCTGCTCAAAAACCTGCAGTATCAAATATAAAGAAGTTCGGTTGTTTGCTGGTTGGCGCTGAAAGCGCAGATCCATCATTACTAACTAAAGAATACTGTGGGTTATTTAAAGATTCTGGAGTTATGCCTAAGAAAAATATTGCACGGTTCCTAGTCACGCCTAATGCAGCTATAAATCCTGGAACCCGCCTAGATGTGACTCATTTTCGTGTCGGAGATTGTGTTGATGTAAGAGGAAAGACGTAAGTAATCTAAATCTATAAAGGTAGATTTGAAATCTTTAAAAACAGTTTTATCTTTTACAATAGAAATTCCGTTCATAACTGTTTATGTCAATAGAATAGATATTAATTAGTTGTGCTATTATTTAAAATCCCCATCATTAATTTATTCTTAATTTGTGTCGACTGTTTCCAGGAACTTTTTGCATTTGTGTGTTTAAAATTGGCGAAGAAAAAAAATTTTTACGTGCAATTTATTCAGGTTGCAATTAAAAGACCTTAGGTCTTACAGGCATATAGTTTAAATTATAAAATAAATATTCAATATTTCTTGTAGCATATCTTGAGTCTAGATCTGTATAGATCTACCAACAAGTTCATATAATCTCTGCAGGGAAATGATTGTAAAAAAATGTATACCATCTTTTCTACCAGTTTGCGTTTGCGCTGAAAAGGTTGATGAATTAGATTTTTCTAATCTTAGCAACAACAACGCGGCCCTATTTTTCTAAACGTTCGCATGAATTTTCATATTCTGTTATCCGTCGGACGAAAAAGAATTTTCCAAAAAGCATATAAATTGCGATAAAAATAAAATTATAATAATTAGATTCTTTTAAGAACTTCAAAAATAATTATTGATGGAGCTTTGAACTCGAAAAATTGAAGAGTTTAAAGAATAATTTGTGACAAATAAACGTGAATCGAAAAATTCGATCGGATCGGATAGCAGAATAGGGCAAGTAGACTTAATTAGTTATATGTATGTATACTTCATTGCTTTCAGTGTATCACACGGCTTCCAGGGTGTAGTCAAACGTCACGGCTTCAAGGGAATGCCTGCTTCTCACGGTGTCACAAAGACACATCGTCGTCCCGGTAACATTGGTGGTGGTGGTGAAAAGGGTAGAGTTTGGCCAGGAACCAAATTACCAGGTCACATGGGTAATCGGTACAGAAAAATTAAAGGTCTTAAAATATGGCGCATTAATACAAAATACAATGTCATGTGGGTGCAAGGAAGTTCTGTTCCTGGAGCAACTAATGGCCTTGTCTATATTTACGATACCATTTTGCCACGCAGAAAACCAGAAGGTACTGGTCCACCTGTGCCAACAAATTTAAACTTTGAAAACGAAGGACTGCCAGAAGATATTTGGTTTGAAGACGTGCATTGCTTTAAAGACCCAACAATAACATACGAAGCTGAGTAGAAAATAACAACAACAACAAAACAGAATTAATTGTTAAGAAATAAAAAAAATAAACTTTATTTGGTTTGAATTTATATTATTATGATTTCGATTGGATTCTCCAACGGATTTCCGTGTCGGCAACATCTTCCACGCCGACTATCTCGAGAATACCTTCTTTTTTTAGTTTCTTAACGTGATGCCCTACGTTATAAGCTGCTGCTGGCCAAAGTTTCTCTGGAGTTTCCTTATAAACAGTCTTCACAACGTCCATGGTGGTGTGATCGTTTGGTGCTCTGTCTTGGAAGAACTTTACGATTTGGGCTTCTCTTTGATTTCGATGATTTATGTAGTATTGAATTTTTTCAATTGGATCCTAAAATGAAATAACCAGAAATATATATAACTTATAGAGCCCAAAATATTCACTTTGATAACATTTCCATGTCCAGGATAGATAATTGATGGGTTTATTTTTAGAATTTTATCCAAACTCTTCATGTACACATATAGGTCTTCGAAAACTGCAGTTCCCTCACCTAACCATATTATCATTGAGCTGTCTTTAGTAAACAAAAAAAAAAACTCAAGTGAACTGACCTAATATGCAATCGCCACTAAAAACAGCACCTTCTTCTGTTGTAAGTATAACATGATCAGTTGTGTGACCAGGTGTATGAACAATTCTGACGTTAGCACCTTCAACAGAAAACTCCTGTCCATCCCTAAGTTTTTCTACTTTGACGTCGGTTGGTATTTCGGGACAAATGTCAACGGCATCAGTTCTTGGGAACTTCCATACGTCGCAAACTGCAATTAAAGGCAGACATCAAATATCTCAAAGTAGACATCAATACACCATTCTATTATTTTGGAATTTCCTAGTAACTCCTATGCACATAATTAGATTAGAACTAAGATTTGCTTGATAACTGGTATTTATGTTGTAAATAAACAAATACGTGTTTTATTTTGATTACCTTGTCGTGATAATTTTAAAACATCTTTAACGCCACTAACATGATCGTGATGCCAGTGCGTTAATATAACTGTGGTTATTGTGGCTTTTTCTTCGTCCAAAATCGATTTTAAACTGTTCACATACTCTGGAACACTTTCATCGCCAGTGTCAATGAGAATTCGTCTGGGAAAGAAATAGTAAATATTCTACATTCAGACCTTTGAGATGTTGTCGATTTAGTTCGAATCTTACTTTTTGCCAGTTCCAAGTAGATATGTGTTTGTACCTTGTAATGTCATTGGACCAGGATTGCATCCTAGGACTCGGATTATCGACGCCGATAATCGGGAAATATTTGGAATCTTTTGAGCCATAGCCTCAAATGAAAAACAATTTTTATTAAAAGCCAACAGAAATTACTGCGAAAATAAATTGAAAATAATTGACAGCTGTTATCAGTTTAATTTTTTAATTGTAATAGAAGAGTGACTCTGCTAGAGTTGAGCACATTTAAAAACTGAACACTTCAATTAAGTATTATACAATTTGAAGTTTTTAAATCTAGCTGTTTAAAAAAAATATTTAATAGTGAATTTTGGACTTATCTATAGACCATATTTTCTCTTTCTAATTTGACAGTTAAATTTGTAAAACAATGCGATACAAACAAATATGCTTACATACACCACGACAAATCACATAATAAAAAAAACAAATGGAAACAACTTAATGCATACCACAAACCGAGGTAAAGTTTGCAGAGTACTTTAATTTTTTTAAAATTTTAGCCATTAAACTTTATAGAAGTTATGTTTGAACATTATAATTTTTTTTAATTTAAGCCATTAAACTTTATAGAAGTTATGTTTGAATATTATTATGCGGCCAATTTTTTATTTTTCTGTATTGTCTATATTTGTGCAGGCTTTTTTGGTCGGTATGAGTTTAAATGCAAATAAAACAAACTTTATTGTTTATTCCATCTTTTTCCCAACGTTTCGTCGTTATTCACGATTTCTTTAGGGGATTTATTTGATTTTTTTTATAAACATTTATCAGAATTTACATTTTTGTGATTTAAAAACGATGTATTAATTTATTTTATTATAAATTAATTAAATTATAATTTTATTAAATTTAACACTGAAACAATTTATAAACAAACAGAAATATATATGAAGACAATTTTTTTTAAAATATAGACAATTTATAAAATTACATTTTTAACGAAGTTCCATATAACGTGTTGCATGTAACTTTCTGTGATCCTGCATGTTTCTAAACATAATCGATTGTCTGATTGGAAGGAACTTCTTCATATTGCTCCAAAAAAATTGTTAACTAATTCGAGATGTAAGTGAAATCAGTTATGACTCAAATTAAGAGTACTTTTTCAGGATGAGCTCAGGACGTCAAAAAAATAAGCTTTCCATAAAAATGTATCTTTATCGAAAGAGTTTTTCAAAATTAAAGTATAATTTTACTGGGTTACGTTGGATTGATCTTCATTGAGAACTAAGACTTCAAAATTTGAACCAAACCTGTTCCTGAAATACAAAAAAACTTAAAATTTTGAACCTTACTGCAAATTCTTAGCCAAAGATACTGAATTATAATCATTACTTTTACTTATTATATAAAGACGAAGCAATATTTTATGTCCGGCGTAGACTCAGAAAGTATTTAATTAATTTACTTGAAACAAATCTTATAATATTCTTTATATTTATAAGATTGTTTAAGACTATTTTTTGTTTTTCTAATTTGTTTATTTAATCAGAATATTATTTTTTTTTAATTTTTGTCAACTTTTTCTTTGAGGTTGACACACATTTTCACTTATACGTCAAAACCTTTTGGATACTTTACAATAATATAGTTTCAAAAAGTCAATATTTAAACGGAAATTTTAAGGCCTAAATCTTTTCTTAATTACACCTACAAGCTGAGAAATATGTACATAAACAAATTTTAAAATTACAACTTTTTGTATTTTTTAATTTAGAAAGAACTATAATAGGGGCAGGGCAATTAATGGATTTGTCAAAAAATGTTAGACAGAGAACATGAAGAAATGAGTGCTGTTGTGTATGTGTCTGTCAATCGACTTGGGATAACAAACAAAAATTTGAGTGGAAACGAAGCAATGCAAAAATGAGCCGAGTGAAAGGTTGAAAATAAAAAGAAAAAATATTGAAGTTTAGTCGATTTTGGATTTACTTTTCCTCCGGCATTTTTTTCCGTTTTTGCCAAACTTTCTGATTCCACTCAGTTTTTTTTTTTATAACAGCGTAGCGCAGTTAGGTAGGTACGTAACGTATATTTGTTTTTTTCTTCTGCGTATCTACTGAAGAATTATGAGGGCATTAGGACAAATGGCAATCAAGTTAAAAAAAAATTGAACGGGCAATAGCAATCAAACATGGCATCGTTGCGATGATAAAGAAAAGAAAAAAAGGGGGTGTAAAGATTCTGTTCGTCTGTCGAACATGAACCTTCCTAACAAAAAAATAAAATATGTAGGTACATATGTATGTATGTAGGTAGGTACCTACAAACAAATTATTTTTTAAAAAAGGGGATTGATTTTTCTCAAAACGTCGGCATATACATTTTTTTTAATAATATTATATACCTACATAAATTAAGGGTATTTTGCGAAGCAACGCGCGCCCGGGTCTGCTAGTTCAGTATATTTTTGATACGTTCTTATTACATAAATGTAATAGGTATATCTACTTGCGTTTCAAGTTGTTTTCTCGGCAGTTTGCATAATTGTTGTTGCATACAGCTTTTTTTTTTTAATATTTTAAATTAAAAGACATTTCGACATTCCATGCTTTCGTATTTTGTCTTCAACACTTTATAGCACTTTAATGAATCAACAATTTCAAGAGCATATTTTGAGGCTTTATATAGCTAAATTTCATGCAAAGCTGCCAATAATTCAATATTTGACTTTATTGAAAGAGACTCAAATATAAAATATGTACCTAATATCCGAATTCGGAAATTATACCTATAGGTATATATACATACGTAGACATGTTTGCACAAAAATGATAAATTCAGCTCAAATTGTTTTCATAACGATAATGTTGCTATCAAGGAAACACAAACAACCACCAGAAGATCAGATAGTTTTCTTTCGTTTAAATAATCAATCAGGGTTTTTCTGTGTACCTACATACCTACCTGTTTACATATAATGAGATACGTCCCTAACCTTTAAGTTCTGAAATATGTACCTAACTAAAATTGTTTTCCTGTTTGTTATCAACAAACTATTTAAAAAAATAATTTCGATTTATTATTAGAATGTAAGGAACATAAACATAATAGCTTCAGTCGACCGATTTGCAATTCCGAAAATAGCTTTTATCTATACGCAACACACACTATACCACTTATACAATTAAATAGTATGTATCTGCAAATATTTTTTTAATCCGCACGACGACATCTCTTCTTAAAATCGTCTAAACTAATCAAATACATATACCTACCAAAATAATCAAAAACAAGACGTGTGCCCTTGAAAAGTTATCGCCACACGATGAAACAAATCAAGTTGATAGTCTATTAAGAAAGTGACTGTTAAAAAATTTCTAACAACAAATTAGTAGGTACCATTAAGTTATTAAAATTACCTACAATAATTTAAATAGAATGCGCGGTACATCCCTTCTAATAATTGAAAAATGTTGCAATAATTATTATTATTTCACTACGTAAGAGCGTCTAGATATATGTATGTATGTTTCATTAAAAAAATACGAAAACCCACTTTCATGATAATAGCAATTGCGGTGAATTACATGGAAGCTACAAACAAGCTTAAGAAAGATTAATGCCTTTATTATAAGAAAAAAAAAAACAGCACCAATACAAAAAAAAATATGTCGTTTGGTAACCGCGCAATTATTATGCATTCGCCATATGAATCACATTTATACAGAAAAAGTGTGGGGGCTTGCCAAGGTCATCTTATTTAAGAAAAAACAAAATGTCAACGTCTTCGGTCGGCTATGTATAGCATCTTTTTTCTTCCGTGTCACTACTGACAAGAAGTAGGAATAAATTGAAACAAAATTATGATCACTGATCAGCATCACACGATTTCAAATTAAAATTAGCCACATAATGTTATCAACTACAGATATTTCTTTTTTTTAAAATATACATACGCACCTACGATAAATTTAATAATAACACAGATTTTGAACTTTTGGAATAACCTTGTGTTGTCATAGGATGTAGCTGTGTTCGATTAAATCATTAAAATTACGGCAAAAATACCGTTTTAGGTGACTTCGCGAAATAACTGGATTTACCTATGTAATTCATTTATTTTTCGACCAATTTTGAATTTCTTTAAAGCTTTTAAAACAACAAAGGCCAACACTTATTAATTATTATAATTGTGGTATGTGGGAATAGGGAATGTGAATTTTACATTTAGTTTTTTGTTTGTTTTGCATTTCTTTTCTTTTCTGAAATGAAAAATTAAACCGTTTCAAAATGCACATGAATAATTATTATGAAAACAATTATGAAAACATAATAAATTCTGCACGGTGTATTTTTTTTTATTATATCTACTCTAATCATTTTTAATTAAAAAAAATGATGACTGATAATAAGATTGTTTTGACCCCACAGTTGGTTGTTTTTGGACTGTTGGGTAGCAATAAATACGCAAATGAAAACAAAGAGTAAATCTTTCTTAATTTTCAGGACTTTTTTTCAAAATAATTGACAAAAATGTCACAGTTTTCCACACCTAGATTTTCCTGGTGCAGTACGTTGTTCAACGAGCGAAATTAATAATTTATTGTATAGCTTTCTTTTATTTGGCAATTAGTGACACTTTCAATGGGTAGTTTTGCGTTGTGGTTTCCGATAGTGTTGAATTTCACAGACGAATTTCGTATTGCATCGCATCTGATAAAACTCTCCATTAATATTTTTTCGTTTACGTTTTCGCTATTGATTTGGAAACCAAAGAAAATTTTCGTTTCGCTTCAGCTGCGTACTAGGCTTTAACTTTGTAATTTAAAATTCTATGTACATATGTATGTGTATAGTACCTATACTGAAAAACAAAATTTTTAATAAAAAAACTTCTAGATTTCATTTAAAAAAAAATTATGTATGTGTCCTCATATCTTGCCTTTTGGCAATAGATTGTAGGTAATAAGCCATTTTCCTAAAAATTCTATTAACTCATTAGAAAATTAAAAACTTATAATTTTCTGTCCCAAATCCGAACAGCTGATGTGAGGAGTTGAGTTGAACTCTTAATTTATTAATGTGGATTATTAATCGACAGGAAATAAATAAGTAAATTTGTTGTATACACGGTTCGTTAAAAGAATGAAACTCGCATTATATTATGTATTATATTATGTATAAAAATGAATCTATGTACAAGTAGTTGTGAAATATTTGTACATAATGAAAAAAATATCAGTTCCATAATTGTTGAAAAAGAAGAAAATTATGAAAATATTGGGTCGTAATAATTGAATTTTTTAAACTGTTCCTAATGTCGAATTCCTTTCAACCAAAGAATCGATTTTTTTCTGCCAAAACAAATACCTATTGCATATTTAGCAAGGTTTCAGAAAGAAATTTACAACGATTTGCAAAATTTTACATTTCAAAAATGTTAAATCGAATTTCGCGGTGCTTTAAGAAGACGACGAATTTTAATTTCAGTGAAAATTTTAATTATGTATTAAATAGGTAGGTACATATTTATGCGTTCTTTGAATAAACAAAAAATAAATTCATTTTGCGATAACAATAATTCGTTTAATTTAACAAATAAAGTACTTACCTATGTAATATAATTATTGTCGTCAATGTATTTTAAAACATCCCAGTCGTTATCCATGTGAAATCTCTCGGTGAAGTGTAATGCAAAAATGCACTAAAGAAAGTGAAAATGATGTTCTCGAAAACTAATCACATAGAACCTACAGGTAGGTATTGATCCAAAAGTCCTAAACGTTAAACTGCAATTTTTAGTGAAATACTTAGACTGCTTTTAGACGACTGCGATTTTTAAGCTTCTTTTATCTTTTGATTTCTTTTCGGTTGCAAAGACGCTTTTAAACACTGCGATTTTTACTGAATTATGTCATTATGTCTCCAACAATAAGTCAAAGCACAAAAAAAGGACGATAACTTAGCCGTTAGGATTGGGCAGAAAGTTTTTGGTCCCCTCCATTCCTCATGCACATAGGAATGGTTGAGAGAATTGTAGACCCTGGTTTCTACACGAGCTGTAGTGCCATTCAATTTTTATTTATTAAGAAAAGCACAAAGAAGGCCGATAAAGCTGCAAATTTATCAACCAGCTCAATTTTGTCTACCCCACCACCACGTAGGACATAGGTGGTTGCACGATTTTTAAGCAGTTTTGATACCAAAAGTTTTAAATGTAACAAATGTTAAATATCAGCGTCAATAGCGGTCATATATTATAGATTATGTATCACCAAGCGCCATAGAAAATAATGCGGCTTATGGGTAGGTATTCGGCATTTGTTTTAATGATATTATGTTTGTATGATATCTTTACAGTTGTTGGCAAACAAAAATAAATGTTCCAAATTTCATTGGTATTGAACCTACAAGCAAAATGAACAGTCATTTTTTATTACATTAACTTTTCAATGCCAAATGACTCAGACTGATATCTTTAAATTTAATGGAAAACACCCTTTCATATACCTTTTCAAGGTCATTCATTATTTATTTGAGGTTTTTCTTTGCCAAGTTAGAAATGTTTTTTAAGAACGTACCTACCTACCTAGTACCTACTAAGTGAATTTCGTTTCTCGATTTCATGTCATGTCAATTGCTGGATACATTTTCTCGGACTTATTCCATTTTTATAATACCTACCTATGTATGTATGTAGGTACCTATGTAGGTTTATCTACATACCTACCAATATCCTATAAAACATAATTTTAGAAAACCTTCGAGTCTGGGCTTTGTCCGTGTTGTAATTGTAAATGGCAACTCTGCCTAATCTTTACCTAAATTGCGCATGAGACTTTCGCTTTTGCACAATCGAAAAAAAAACTGTCAAATAATAAACAAAATAAATGAAAAGTAGGTAGGTAGGCAGGTAACTACTTATAATTTATGTAAATAAGTTCTTCAACTTGTTATTTAGGTACGGGATTCCTAATTCCGTTTAATTAAAAACTTGCATTCTTGTGAAACTGGTTATAAACCTAATTATAACCACCCACCGAATTAAATCAAATAAGGTTAAGTTTATCAATTGAACGCTCATCTCAATCTCATTTTATTTTATTTTATCAATTTTTTACTCATCTTTGCAATAAATTGTGCGAGATATTTATTCCTTTTCTGATCTAAAAGTAGGTCAAGAAGGCACGTCATAGAGTTCAGCTCCCCTCCCACCATTATCAAACAAAAAATGAAAACAGATACCGATAGGCTAGGTTAGTGGGCTGGTCTGGCGCATCTTGTCGGAGTTCAAATAAGAATACCTACAAAATGAAAAATTATCTTTAACTTCATTCTTTAACTTGTAGCACGTGTTAGTTTACACGAGTAGTGTTTCTGGTTTAATTAATTATTTCTCTTAATGGTTCGCGTGTTGCCGCGTAGCAAGATTATACATTTTTCTAATACTGAGCGAAGCGATTGTTGATCAAACCAGTTTCTTCGAAGTGATATAACTGGAGGAGGTTTTTTTTTATCTTTTCTGCTGGACTAGTTGGCAAAAAAAAAATAAAATCTAGATACCTACAAACCAACGGAACGCAAACTTTCTGTCAGTCATGACATTTTGCTCTCGCCCTTCAGACTAGCTGGACGTGCGAACACACACCAGAACCAGACTAATAGAAATAAATAAAAACAGGCGGTACATAATAAAACAGAAAATAATAGTGAAATAAAAAAAATAAAACAAATTTCACGCTAAATAAAAGAAAAAAAAAATAATCTTCCTCTTTTATGTGCTGTCATTCATGCACCTGCGTGCGTATATAACAGTTTAGTACGTTTGCTGTTTTTTTTTCCAATTTAAAAATGGTTTTGTAGTGCTCTCACTTCCTCTCACCAAACACCCACCACAATTTTGTGTTCATTCTACTGTCGTTCGCGTCTTGTACGAGTTGTCAATTTTGACCTTCAAGATTCCTTCAAATCGACGCAGCACTAGTTTAGTGGGAAAACCATCAACGAAAAAGATAAAGTAAAAAAAAGAAACATCCGAGAGATAGTGAATCTTTTTACACATCAAAAGCAAAACAAGAAAATCGTGTAAAAAACAGCATCACCACAAGGAAAAACAACCACAGAAAAAAATGGATAAAGAGATAAGTGCAGTGCTAGAAACGATTGCTATTAATAGTGCTTTATGCAAAGAGAAATTCAACTGCAAAGAAAAGTCGAAAACTGCTGCAGCGCCAAAGATCTTCAGTGAAAAATCAAAAATGATTCGCGAACACTGCAAAGAACTCATCCTCACGGAAGAGCAAATAAAGGAATTAAATTACCGCATTTTGCACGAGATTAAACGTGGCCTGGCTAAGGATACTCACGACCGCGCCAATGTGAAGTGTTTTGTAACCTACGTGCAGGATCTGCCCAATGGCAATGAACGAGGTAAATTCCTGGCTCTCGATTTGGGTGGTACCAACTTTCGTGTGCTGCTGATTCATCTAAAGGGCGATAATGACTTTCAAATGGAGTCACGTATCTATGCGATACCGCAGCATATCATGATTGGGTCTGGAATCCAGCTATTCGATCACATCGCTGAGTGTTTGTCGAACTTTATGAATGAGCATGATGTATATAAAGAGCGCCTGCCTTTGGGTTTCACATTTTCGTTTCCACTGCAACAATTGGGCCTGACAAAAGGCTTACTTGTCACTTGGACGAAAGGTTTCAACTGTGAGGGAGTAGTTAACGAAGATGTTGTGCAGCTACTGAAGGACGCCATTGCTCGACGGGGAGACGTGCAAATCGACGTGTGTGCCATTCTCAACGATACCACAGGTACTCTTATGTCATGTGCCTGGAAAAATCACAACTGCAAGATCGGCCTGATTGTCGGCACGGGCAGCAATGCCTGCTACGTAGAACGAGTGGAGGAAGCTGAACTGTTCGACGGCAAAGACAATCAAAAGACGCACGTACTCATCAACACAGAATGGGGAGCTTTCGGCGACAACGGAGCCCTGGACTTTGTACGAACAGAATACGATGACGACGTGGACAAGCATAGTATTAACCCGGGTAAGCAATGTTTTGAGAAAATGATTTCTGGTATGTATATGGGAGAGTTGGTGCGTCTGGTATTGGCTAAGTTCGCGAAACAAGGGATTCTCTTCAAGGGCGAGGAATGCGACGTCCTGATGACTCGTGGTACATTCTTCACCAAATACGTTTCAGAAATCGAGGCTGACGAAGTTGGCATCTACACAAACTGCCGAAGTGTGCTTGAAGAACTTGGCCTCAACAATGCCACTGATGAAGACTGTGAAGATGTGCGCTTCATCTGCGAGTGCGTGTCGACGAGAGCCGCTCACCTGGTCAGTTGTGGCATTGCCACACTAATCAATAAAATGAATGAACCTTTTGTCACTGTCGGAGTGGATGGCTCTGTGTACCGTTTCCATCCAAAATTCCACAATCTAATGGTCGAAAAGATCAAGAGTCTCATCAAGCCTGGCATCCATTTCGACTTGATGCTTTCTGAGGATGGCTCTGGACGAGGTGCTGCCCTAGTTGCGGCAGTTGCCTGCAGAGAGGACGAAGACGATTAGAAGTATATAAAACCTAATTTGAATTACCCCATTCTTGTAACCAGCTCGCAGCGCTGTTGATACACTTAAATTTTTCGGAACGAATGATGGTAGACTGTAGAGAAATTATTAAATATATGATTTTTTTGAGCATAGTACATTAAAAAATTACTGATGGATGGATATCAGGTAGGAGAGAAGCGCAAACAGAAACACATATATCTTAAGATTATAATCAAATTATTAATTACACTTTATATTTATCTATATCTGGATTTCTTGTAATATTGTATTGGTTTAGTATTTTTTTTCCTAGATATAAAGCGGAACTTAATTTTTTAAACAAAAAAAGCAACACGTTTTATTGTTTTATTTTGAGCAATTTTTATTTGTATACAATTATATACTTGGTACGTAGATAGAGAGATGTAAGAAAAACGCTGCTGCTTGTTTGTATAATGTAGAAAAAATGTATTTAAAGTATTTATTTAAAAATAAAAAGAAAACAACCAAAACCTCAATCAAAAAAAAAAGACATTGAAAGTTTTAAATAAATGTTTTAACTGCACGTTTTGGCTACAGGAAAACAACAAAAAATAGTTTTTCTCATAAATAATCGCCAACAGTGAACTGATGGTGGTGGTAAGAGCGGTTATGAAGGCGGGAAGAGCTGCTTTTTTGAAGTGGTGTCCTTGAGTTTGCCCTTCTTTGTGCAAGAAAGCGGGTGTAGGTTTTTCGACGTTGTTTTCATCTCGTGCTGTCGCTCATTTGGCGGCGAATGCTGTTGCTGCGTTGTTGGCTGTGATTGCATCAACTGGTCAAATTGGGCGCTCATTTCTTTGGCATCAGTTAGTGTTTTATTGAACTTTTGCATTTCATTAAGGAATCTCGTGTAAGTGCCGGCTACTTGGTCGAGAACCTCTATTTGTTGTTCGAGTATTTGAAGTTCATCATTTTTGTGATGGTAATCGTATTTGTTAATGGCAAAATAGGCTTGTTGACGCAATTCCTCAATTTTAATGTCGACCTTTGTTCGAATTTCTTTGAGGTCAGTCATCATGATTATTGCGTTTATTTTTAGTGAATGCAGTAAGCCAATGTTAAATAATGTTCGAAACGAATTCGAAAGAAAGGGGGTGTAGAAGTGTTGATTTGATTTCACAAATTTTATGTAAAGTGCGTCAATCAGGAATATTTCGAAAATTATTTGTTTACAGTTTATTTTTTTTTTTAAATTCGACGTTTGAAATGTCAAACACTTTATTAATAGTGATGCCAAAATGTACTTAAAAATTTCTATAACAAGTACAGTAAAGGAACAAAATATTAAAGGTCTGTTCGCGTACTACACCAACATGCTTTTCACACAGATTCATATCAGTGTACTGCCCAAAACTACGAACTTATGCCCTAAAGGTAGAATTATATAATAGCCGGAAGCTTTCGGAAGCAAATTCCAGAACCGAAAGTTACCTTCCACAACGTCAAATGCACAAGTCACCCATAATCAAAAATACTCACTTTAAATATCCCAAATCTTCTCTGCAACATACAGTAGGTATATTATCTAGAGAACCGGTTTAAGGGGTTTGTTCTCCTTCACCCTACAAGCTGTTAGAAGCTTAAAAATCCATCTACCGGCCAGATTAAAAACTCATTTCTGGATCCATAAAGGAAACCCCGAAAGAAACCTAGATCCTTTTTCTGTATCTGTTAAAAGATAACCCAGACCCGTAGATAATAAAACGCGGCAGAAAGCTCTCAGTTCACTTTCACATGGAGCGGTCGGTGAGCGCTCTTCACTTCCGAAAGCAAAAAGTAAACGAAAACTGGACGAAACGAAGCAAACCTCAATAATGGGCACGTCATACGACATCATGTGTATGTACTCACAGCGTCTATGAATTGTTTGTTATTCAACAGTTGAGACACTGGACTCAGTTGAAAATTTAAACATATGTAAAATACACGTATTTTCAGCAACGCTTTTGTATTATTTAGTGGGTATTTAAATCTAAACATTGAAATGCCATATTGGACGTTTGAGGTACAAACAATTAAGCATAAATATAATGTTTTCTAATTATTTTAATGCAAGCAAGGGGAAGTGTATATGTATATTTTTCTTTATACAAAGATGATATTGAACCTTCTTTTAAATTTTAAATAAAAATCTCACGACAGTTTGAGCAAAACCCAAAACAGTGGGGATATATTTTTTGTGTGACTTCATATGAAACGACTTATCAACTACTTTTCTATTCACTCGTTTAACGTTATATTTGACAAACCGATATTTTCGAAATTTTTTATCCTTTTTCGCACACATGGTTCGATACCGTATATCCGATTCCAAAATAAAGATAAGAAATTGCGTCTAAAATTTTTACTTGAATTTTGTCACAGTAAAAGTAAATTTTCTCGGGGAAAGAGTAGATTCTTTAAGTTGCATAAGAAACTTCAATAAAACAAACCAATATTGCAATTATGAGGACATACATATATTTTTGTTAAAATGACAAAATGACACACACAATTATTATCATTAACCCTTTTGCACTTGAGAAATGCATTACGATGAAGGATTAAAAACTTATTTTATTTCCTTGAATCTAACGAATTCATTATGCTTAAATATAAATTTTTAAAATGTGATTGATTTATTTTTGCTGCGAATGAGACGCTGTTACTAAATTAAATCTAAGAAAAAATAAACTTATGTATGTATGTATATGTATTTAAAATTAATTACACCAGAGCTATCTGTATTTTTAAATCTGAATTCAATAACTCATTATTGCATTATGATTCTTTGCACTTAAATTATTGCCCTTCGGGTAAAAATAAAATTATACTAGATAATACTAATGCTGAAGTAATATCTTAATAAATTAAGCTTGATGGAAAAGTTATGTCAAGCAAAGTATCAAAAAACACGTCAGAAATGTTTTAAACAAAAAATGCTAAATAGTATTATTTGATATTACTAAAGCAATAGCATGATCGAGAATGTTCTCATTTTCTTAAATGGGCGCTTTTCTTATGATTTCTCTTTGCCTTTGTTAGTTTTAATTATTAACCCCCCAATCTATAGTTAAGTTTTATTATTTTTCTTTTTATTTTCCAGTTGTATTTGCTATTTAATAGTCGTTTTATTTATACTAAAAGTAGATTTGTACATGATTTTTATTCTCCCCTTAAGTTTTTTTTTTATGAGACAAGAACTTACTAATTCGAATGCGCCTGGCATCGAAACAGAGCGATTTGAATGATGATAGTTTTACTATTGAGCACTTGGAATTGCTGTTGTTGTTGGTGGTGGTAGTTATGAATATGATGAAAGAGATGTTGCCTTAAACCAGCACACGTTTGCACACGAATAATAAAACTTAAAAATGTGATGTGTGCTGGTTTTATCGCTCAAGTACTCTCAAGATGTTTCCTTCGCATTATAAGCGCATGTTTTTATTCTTAGATTTTTGCAATTATTTTTTTTTTTTTGGTTTGGTTTAAACTGTGATAGGAATTGCGTTGGTTGTGGATAATGAAAGTGAATAAATATTTATAATTAATAAAATAAAATTTGTTATTAGATCATTAAATCATATCATATGTTGGCAATGGATGCGCCGGATTTGTAATTAGTTTTGTGCGCCTCATAATCGCTTGAGGATGCGTTTTTTTTCCTTTATGAGCTTTTCCTTTTTTTTATCTTGGAGTTTTTTGTCGACAGCATGCTTTTTAGAGGAAGGGCCATCATCGTCTTTGGCGTCTGTTGTTTTTGGTGGCTTTAAGGGGAAATAAAGTGAACAAATCTTATTAGTTTAATATTTAATTATTATACGAAGGTTTTTTTGTATCAATACTAATTCTATATACTGCTGAAATACATTAGCCAAGAAGAAGAGTTAGCGCTATTTAATTAGACTTGTTGAATTATTGATTCAAATAGCTTACAAAACTTCCAGCCAGCTTTAATGATGAGGAATTCCAATCATTTCGGATCATTCACACTAGATATTCTTCATGAAAGCCCTCACTAGTGTAAGAAAGTGTAACTGCACAGAGTATACGCACTATGTACTTTTTATATTTTCCAATTATGTACTTTCTTCTTTCTATATTCACTATGTACTCATATATGACAAAGGTGTAAGCTTAGCAAGTAAGGTAGGATAGTTGCATCTGAGATCGATGGTAATAAACTACTTTGAATTAAACACGGAATTTTCATTTATTTAAAACACCACATGGCGACGAGGATGGTTACTTATAAAATCGTATATTAAAATGTAATAAAGTCAAATTAAATAAGTTAATGGGTGTATCAAAACATTCAAAGAAAATATCATCTGAATTTAAACTACCGCCAGGAAGGCCACCAAAAACACGTGTCATTACAATCATGACAAGCATAGATTTTTTAAAGAAAGTTGACCCTCTAGTTGTAGACGGCAACATGGCAGAGCATTGGAAAAAATTGAAGCAAAATTATGATTTTTTTTTATATAGCTGCTGAGCTTAATAAAAAACCAGATCCAATTCAAGCTGCAATTTTTCTGAATGCTGTTGGATCGGTTGCAGTTGACGTCTATAACACGTTCACTTTAACAGATGCACAAAGAAATTGTTAAAGCATTTGAAAGTTATTGTTTGCTAATGAGTCCAAGAATCGAAAAAAATAATTGTTTTGTGTAAACAAAAATGTCGATGTTTTAAATAAATACGATGAAGAAGATCCCGAAAATATTATATTTTTCAGCACGCCACTTGTCGGCCTCGCGGATGTTTACCATTGTGCTTCACCAATGAAGTTATTTATCTATTAAGTTTGCATTTGTGGTATAATTTGGGATTATCTCTAGACCTCCGGCGGCAGCGTGACAATCTAACCCACTTAATATTACTCGACTGGGTTCATCTGTATATGCCAAAGGATTATAAGCCATTTAAGCCTTTAAACTTTTCCGACCTCCTCAAAGAAAACACGAAACTTGAGCTACATATCGCTCATTTGCTGCAATATCGTCATAACTCAAAAAACACGAATTTTGAGTTATTAATTTAGAAGTTATTGAAATAAAGTAATCTATTATACTGCAGAACGTCATATTTCAGCTTCTAAAACTGACGACAAGAGAGCACTTGTGTTTTTGGTGAGCCACACAAAAATTCCATCGCTGATTTTCATCATTTTCTGAAAAATTAAGTTTTTAGTTATGACGATATTGCAACAAATGAGCGATATTATATATCACAGCTTGGATTAACCCAAGAAGTATTAAACTAAAGTTAGCTCCGGAAACCTGTTTTTTAGACAATTTAATTCACTTAACTTGGATTAAGCTGGAGATAATATATTTGACATAATAATGCTTAATAAATACATACAGTTAATAATTAAATGCAGGGTTAACACACTCTTGTTTAACGCCGTATTGAAAGACTCTGGCTTAAAGTCATCCTTCACGGCTAGTGCAGGGTATTCATAGATCTCCCGCTATTCTATTTGATATGGTTTG
Source organism: Epistrophe eligans (assembly GCA_951394125.1). NCBI lineage: Eukaryota > Metazoa > Arthropoda > Insecta > Diptera > Syrphidae > Epistrophe > Epistrophe eligans. The sequence continues at coordinate 105,731,882 of OX596029.1, read as the reverse complement.
GTACAAAAAAGAAAATATAGTTCAACCTTGCTTCTAAACAAAATGTGAGTAGCTTTTAAATCTACGTATCGCGATTGACTAAGCTACTTTTTCTGCAACGAACCAATCTACAATCTCAATAAGTGAAGACTCTGGCTTCGTTAGCACATTTTTGTCGCAAAAAAGTGAAATAATGATTCTTACCTGGGCATGAATTTCAGTCATCATTTTCGCCCTCTGCGAGTAGTCATCGTATCGTTCGAGCAACATCTTACCAGCCTCCTCGTTCAAGGCTGATTCGGCATTTGGAACAATGAGAAGGCATTTGATGGTAAGCAGGATGTGTTTAATGCCTAAATCTGGTTTCCAGTCTTTCTTTAGAGTGTTGACGCAAATCTCCCCATTGGAAGCGACATTCGGATGGAAAATCTTTGTCAGAAAAAATGCTTTCGGTGGCGTTTGTGGGAAGTCTTTTCCGAGTGTAAGCTTAACACGAAATGCTCCACTACTGTATGGCGTTCCAGCTGCAAGAGAAAAAAAAAAAATTAAGAATAGGTATTTTTTGGTTCTCAAGTCCCATCGTCATCAAGACAACACTTTTAATTGGATATCGGTACATACATGGCCCTTCGATGAAAGCTTGAATGTCCGTTACGTCCGTGTCGTTTATTTGAATTTTGATGCCCTCTAGCGGACTGTCGATCAACGAACGCATTTCCTTCATGACCTGGCGTATTGTCTGCGGGGAGAGATTCTCAACATTCGAGATCTTTTTTGGAAGAAAAATGCAGGAAAAATGTTAAAACAATTTGCCTCGAAATCAAATTCCAATTGTTTAATTATGCTCTTAAACGCCATTTGTATAAAAACACAAGCGAAACAAGCAAACTCGTAATGCCACACACAAAAAAAAAACTTACAGAACTCATTTTGCTCGAGAATGATTTTATCGATCGATTTTTACCAAGCTTCCAAATGCGATAAACCCGCAATTATATTATAAAACTTTAAAACGAATATTGAACCAGTTGAAAAAATAGTCGAATATGTTTTATATACTAGAGGGTTCATCAAATTAAACAATAGAAATAAAATTGAAACTATTTATCTAAAGACCTCGATTTGTTACAAATAGTTATGCGAGCTCTACATGGGCTGTGACAGATGACGAAAGTTTTATATGGGTCATGACGGGCATACTATTATGAAGATGTCGGATGGGCGAATTTTCTTTTAAAAAACAATGGCTGATTAGACTGCTTTTAAACACTGCAATTAACCTCTGCGATTTTTAAGCACGTTAGTGGGGGTCGTATGCATTGGCCGGGGTAAACAAAGTTGCCACGGTTGAAATAATTATAGAGTTATCGCTCTTTCTTCTCTATGCTTTTTCTTATTACTCGAGACATAAGCGGAGTAGAGTGTGAAGAGATGTCTCCTTCTAATTTAACAACAATTGTAGCTATTAAAATTCGCAGTATTTAAAGCACTTTGCAGCCGTAAACTTAAAACGTAGAAATTTCTGTACCACATTACGTTGTGCTTTTACACGTTACGATACGTTTATGTATATTGAATACGTTCAATATTGGGTAGGTCAATGGGGTACGTTCTTTCGTAGCTCAAACTAATTCGAAAGATCGAGTTGAGTTTGGGTTTGGAATTTGGTTGACAGTTCGGACTGACCCGAAAACACACATATCTCGTGTGGAGTGATGTGTTGTATGTCGCTGGCTGTGCACAAAAATCAAAGTTTTTTGTTGCAAACTTTAATTTCTACGTTAGCTATTTCCTTATTCTTTTCTCTGAGCACTCTTTCATCTTCCCCACAGAAAAATATGGCTTCGACACAGCGTGGTATTGCGCAATCGGCAGGGATGGAAAATTAGGTACAGTTGTATCGATTTCGATACAATTGAGTTTGATCAAGTACAAAAGTACAATTTACCTTATTTCAGTACAATATTTTATGAAACCTGTTTTCTTGAAATTTGCAAATTTTCTTAGTCTTAATCTTCTTTAATTAATTCTATTAATTATCTGTCACGTCTGCTCTAGCTGCTAAAATCCGAATCTCTTATTTTGTATCTTTTAAGTGTCTGTATCTTTTGGGGCGTCTTGTGTTTTGTCGATACGGCTTAAAATGAGACATGAATCGAATTCAACACACCAAAAAGCAACACACCTAAAAGCGGAAAAAACTAGTGTGAAAATAGATTCGATGGCAAAAAAAAAAAACAGTATTGTAAGTAAAAAATGCAAAAATTAGAAATATCGCTATCTTTGTTTGTCGCCGAACATAATTTACCTTTTTCTGTACTAGAACACCTGAAAATCTTACTTAAAAAAAATTAGCAGTTTTTCAACTTTTTTATTATAAAGTAGTTATTTCTTTATATTTGATGTTTTTTTTTGTTTATTTATGTATGTACATACATATGTATATTTATGAACTGTTTTTGTTTATGTTTTAAAGAATAAAATATTTTTGTTGCATATTAAATATTTTTTCATTCAACGAAAAAAACTTTCAGTACAATTGACCTTATTTCAGAATAAGTTTTTAGTACATTCAAAAAATGTCATTTTCCATCCCTGACCACGACACATCAGACGAGACAAATATGGCTCTACGCATACCAAATATATTAAAGCCATTAGAGACACACCACTCCAAACTACAACCGATTTTGAAATTTTTTTTTATTTATTCAAATATTCATATTTTCTTGATATTGATTTTTTGTTTTTTATTTTTTTAATAATTTTAAATGTATTTTTAGGTAAAAAAATGTTAAGTATTTTTAAGAACACATATTGAGCTTTCAAATAAAAAATTATACTTAATAACGTGTTTTTGTGAAAAAATCATATCGAAGTAAAAACAAAACAACCTAAAAATGCTTAAAAAATGTGTTTGATAATAAATTGCGGGAAAACCGTTATCCACACAGAAAAAAGCTGTATAGTAGATACAAATTACTAACTGTTCTTGTTTAAATAAAAAAGTCAGTTGTAGTTTGGCAAAGTTAGAGCCAGTCAAAGGAAAAAATAATAAAAATCATAAAACCGTTATAAGTCGAAAACAAAACGAAAACGAGAAAATTACCTCTTAAGTTTTTCGACTTGAAATGACCTCAGGAACTTATGGTTTTCTTCTGTGGCGGTGATTTCGGGACACCCTTTATACTTATCGTTAGACAAAAAAAATATTTTATTTTGCTATAATAATCTGAACTATCAACTCACAATATTGAAGTTCTTCTGATATGACATTTTATTCAATTAAACAAATCATATTATGTTCAACTGTTTTGAACACTGTAGAAACTGTTAGACACCGTCTAACTAGTTAAAAATCTAATACGGTAGTATGTATTTACTTTCAGAATCAAACATTTAAAAAAGAACATTCCTTAAAGTTTTATTATATAAATTTTACTATTCCAGAATTCAGTTCATGATTAATATTATTATTCTTCTTTGCCAGGTGAAAAAATATAATTTGAATTCTTTTGCTACGTATAGAAATCCTATTGTTTAAAAAAAGGTTTAAATTATATATCATATCAGATAATAATTAAAAAAGATTTAAATAAAAAAAAATTCGTTTAAGATGGCTGTAATTTTTTTTTTTTTGATTATGGTATAATCATTTAAAGATCGATTTGAATGTATAGGCTTCACGGCTTATTTCTCACGAAGTAACGCAGCTACTCAATATGCCATGCCTTAAATTACCTAAGTATATATTGCTGCGGAATACATGGTTGTCATTATGGTTGTTCCTACTCCTACATGGTTACATATGTACATATACTCGTATTAAAACAAAAACACTACAAAAGATTACAAAATCAATCCAGTCCAGCGTTTAGTAACCCCATTATTGCTAGATTTTGCAACAAATAAAATGACATTTTAACCTGTTACACTAACCTTGATATGAAGTTGCCAAATATAAGGCATATTAAAATCAAACTTTTATTATAAAACTGAAGGTCTAGACAGATAAATCTGCCAGGAAACATGGTTGTGAGAGAATCATAGCTATCGTGTTATTATGACTTTAACTTGTTGTTATAATTATGACTTTCATATACATATATAGTTGTTTGCATTATGCCCAACGAGTAACGACCAACAATAAATAAAAAGCAACAATTTCATTAAAGTTATGTCACAAAAATAACTTTTCAACGGAAAAGCCAAACGTATTTTGCTGACGGTGTCGGAAAACTTTCGCTTGCCGCGCGGCGTCCGCCCCGGATGCATTCAATTACAGTTCAGCTTTTTTTTGTTGAAGAATTTCTATTACATGCATGAGTCTCATGTGAAACATGAGACATTTTATGGAGCTGAAACTTAGCTTAAGCTTATTCAAGTAAGGTTAAAGTACATAAAAGACAAATTATTTTTAACAGTACTTGGTAAGCTAAGCAGCTGGAATCATCAACTAGTGGTTTAGTTCAACTATACTTAAAAGTATGACTTCAAAAAAAATTGAAGAAGAACACACATTCCCCTATGATATAGTTCCTGTTGATCCAGAGATCAACACTGAATTATTGAAATTTTTCCATGGTGGGCATTTAAATTTATAAAGTTTGAAAATATTTTTATAAAAGTATTTATTATCTGCAGGTGAACGCGATGGATATGTTCAAGTTGGCCCAAAAAAATATTTTTTTCCACAGAAATTTAAAAACTCCGCTGAAGCCTATTATAATTTTAAAGCTAGACAAAGTGATGTGTGGGTTGCAACTTTTCCTAGATCGGGAACTACATGGACCCAGGAAATGGTTTGGTTGATTGCTAATGATTTGAATTTTAGGAGAGCTAGAGAGCAACCGCTTACAAAAAGATTCCCGTTTTTTGAGTAATCATCATTATAAGTGCTTGGAAATTATATTGAATTTAAAGTTTGTCTTATTTTTATTGAAGATTCTCCAACTTTGTACATCCCGAAGTGAAAAATGAACTTTTAAGTGAAAACGCTAATAATCCGGAAAAGCTGAAATTTATTGAAGAAATATCTCAGCCAGGTTATGAATTTTTGAAAAATGTAACAGAACAAAGATTCATTAAAACTCATTTACCGTTTTCGCTCCTGCCTCCATCTGTTATGAAGGAACAGTCTAAAGTAAGAGTTCATAATTTTGTTCTTTTTATTTATAAAATATGTATATACATAGGTTATTTATGTCGCTCGAAATCCAAAGGATGTAGCAGTATCCTTCTATTATCTCAACAGACTTTACAAAACACAAGGATATATTGGAGACTTTGAACGTTATTGGATGTATTTCGAGGAAGGACTTAGTACATAAAACAGTTTTTTCATTAATTTTAATATTTTTTTAAAAGAACGTAAATTATATTTTAGATCCATGGATGCCGTATTGGAGCCATATCAAAGAAGGATGGGAACACCGACATCATTCAAATGTTTTGTTTTTATTTTATGAAAATATGGTAACGAATTTAAAGAATACATTAATTGAATTATCAAGTTTTTTGGGAAAAGAACTTATGAGTGAAGACTTAGAAAACCTTATGAACCACCTGAATGTATCAAATTTTAAACAAAATCCAGCTGTAAATGGGAAAGAAATGAGTGATATTGGAGTTTTGAATAATGGTGAAGCTGGGTTTGTTCGAAATGGAATCGCTGTGGATGGATGGCAGACAGAATATAGTGAAAAAATAAAATCAAGAGCTGAGAGGTGGATAAGAGATAACAAAGAAAAAACGGGTATTTCTTTTCCAGAATTAAATTAGGATTCATAAAATAGTTTTAAATTCATTATAGATATTGTTAAATTATAACATAAATTAAATTAGTTCTTTTATTTTAAAAGTATGTTAATTTTAAAATTACATCACACGATTTTTTTTTCGATAAAATATGGTAAATTAAAAAATCGGTTGATTGGTATTAAAAAAAATCGAGTTTCCTTATAAGGTACAAGTATATACACTATTAGTCTTATTTATAAACGTTGTCTAACTTTAGACAACTGTCCAACTTTTGAAAATGTGTTCAAAAACCTTGTTTATTGTTGTCTTATAGCTGCTTAACTTAGACAAAAGAGTAGATTATCTTAAAACCATGAATACTGTGATATTTATTTTTATTAAATAAAGCATATTTCCACCAATTTGAAAATAGTTAGACAGTGTCTAAATAAACAAAAATCTAATAAATACCACTGTATGTATATATATGTAACATGTACCTATATACATATACTAGTTACGTAGTTATCGGTGGTGATTATGACGCAATATTTATGTGTTAGATAACTCTTTATTATTTTATATATAGGTATTAAGAAACAAGCCTTTAGATAAATGTGTTCTTGTCCAAAGATTAAGTAGTAGGGTGCGCCTTATTCTATGGAGAAAAAAAATTGTTTAATTTTAAGCGTCCCAACCCGTCAATTTGTTCCTTTTCATGAAAAAAAATCCTCTAAAAGTTTTATACAAATCGGTTAATATTTAGAGGTCGCTACCGGCATCCGAACATTACAGGTTATTCCATTTAATTATGGAGTATATGGTAATACAATCTATACAATTTTTCAACGAAAATTGATGGAAATAATTATTAAAAATTACAGATATTGTTTGTTTTACAAATTAGATTCTTTATTTACAGTTGTGTACCTATGTAATTGTTATGTAAAAATATACACGTTATATAGCACTAATCTACTTATATATTAAAAAGTACAGTAGTTTAACGACAATTTTAACTTCACTAAAAAACATTAATGCAAATAATAAGTTAACACTTTAATAGACCAAATATAGTTTTCAGAAGCTCCAGATGATTGCTTCACTTCATCAGTGTTGATTTCTTCCTGTCAGGATATTTCTTTCTTCGTTGTTTGAATATAACTTATTGTACTCATCCATAAGCTTTACTCCTCGCTCAGCGATGTCGTTGACCACTCTCATGTTGCGTACTCCTTGCTTCACTTCATTGTAGGCCTTGTCCTCAGCCCACTCATTCACATCCTTCGTCAAGAAATCCGACGAAAATCCTGTGATATTGAAGAATCGGTGGGTATTTGAAGTAACGAAATCCTCCAACCCCTTTGACTGGATATTTGCAATGTCCACAGTTACTCGATTTAACAGATTCTCTACTCCCTCAATTTCTAGCGCGCAAACCATCTTCCTCTTTGTCTCATTGGATACTCCATCATCGAAAAATCCAAACGCCACAAGTTCTACTGACAGGTACCAGAGATGTCCAGGAAACTTTTGAAAAGCAACCCTTGAAATAACTTCGTTTACTTTCCTGTAGTTGCTAAGGTTTTTGAGCAGCTCAAGATCATTTCGTGGAGCAGACGTAGAATTGGGGGCAGTTATCCAGGTCCTAACGTACAGTGTGACAACAAAAAGGCAAATGTCAAGAATTCCGTTTTCTTCTCTCTTTGTTAGCTTGAACTGATTCCTGAACATCCATATCTTAAGGGAGTAGATAGCTTTTGATATCCATCTAGCGCGATGTAGTCCAGCCGGTGCTTTAAAAGAAATGCCTTTCTGAGGAACTCCTCGTAAGAACACAATCTTCAGTTCCAGAAGTTCTTTGTAGTCATCTCGAGGCTGGAACTCTAGCAGCTAAGATTTGGAGAAAGTTATCATTTCTTCCGAGATTTTAATAACTGCAGCTGTGGCAACATCATTTGACAAGACTGTTTGGTAGTTATTGCGATCTATATTGGTCCAGGATTTCTTAAACCGTTTATTTCCAGTATTGACTGATGTTGTGTCAAATCCTAGGCATTTCACATTATGAAAAAAAAAAAAAAACATTTTGACTGGGCCGTTGTATTTTTTCAACCCACGGTAGCGACCCCTAAACTTTATCCGATTTGGATAATTTTTTTTGTGAATTTTTTTTCATGAGATGGAACCGATTGATGACTTGGGAGAAAGTAATTTCAAAAATTAAAAAATAAGGCGCACCCTATTAAGTAGGTATCGGTTTTTTGTGAAAAAGTTTCGAAGTTTAAATCAAAGCTTACATTACAATGATGGAAAGTTTTTTAACTGCGCCAAATGAATAATTCATACAAAACTTTCTATTGGTGAACTTAGTGGAACTAGTCTGATTTCTTGAATATAAATATAAATGTATGTGATGAACATTTTAAAAATCGTTAAATGGAACCTAACCCATTTTCCAAAATATGGTAACATGCTCTTCAAAATATTTTTCAAAAGAAATCATAAAATTGTGTTTGAGATATTGAATTTTCGAAAAAATTTAAGTTTTTCAAAATCCAAAAAACAAAAGGTATGTACATATTTACAGTTATACATAGGCATTTTATCAAAATTGTTTCGGGATAAATAAGCGTTTCCTTAAGCCTTAACCACATTGACCACTTTTTTGCAAAATTGCTTTCTAAACCTAAATTTAAGCTTTCTGCATCATTTTTACAAGTTTCCCAGTCAGAAACACTATCCCAAAATGAGTTTGAAAATTTTCACTTTTGTACCTCTATATAACCTAATCAAAAGTAAGAAATTATAAATCGACTTATAAAAGAGCTTCTATTAAAAAATTAATGAATTATTATCATAGGAAGTTCTTCAATAATACATTTAATATCTACTCTTTTTTAACTATACATTTACCTATTACTCATTTTGTGTCTGTGTGAAAATTTTGATGAAACAATAGTTTATCAAATTTACGAACAATGGACAATATGCAATGAATTTAGTATAATTCAGAGTATTTCACACACATCCCATAACTTGTAGATATTTAAAAATTATAGTTATTAATAATTTCGACCAACAAAACAGCTTCTTTCAATAATATTATGTAAAAGAAAATATTTTTGAAACACTGCTTCTAATATAAGTAAAAATCCAAAAACATTAATAAGCTGATTTTACATAATTTTTTTAGTTTCAAATTAAAACTTGACTGATAATAATTTGATGAAAAGCTCAATATTTTCACTTAATTACATTTATCTCCCAACTTATCTAAAATTCTTTGAACTTTTATCTTGTCTTGATCTAGCGTTCAACTTCTGATATAAAAATATTCTAAATTAGAGTTACATACATGATATGCTTTGCGGCAATGCTCCTTCTTCGAACTAGCTGCCACAAAGCTCTTGGATATCCCAGGAGGGAGATACTTAATGGAATTTAGCATATATGTATATAAGCGTGTTTTTTTTGCAAGCAAGGGGGAAATTGGACGAAAAAAACGACATCGGGGCTAAAAACACACCATGTTAAATGCAATAACAATTATTACCCTGCGGGCTAAGCTAAACCCAGATAATTCTCCAGGCTTAACTTAAGCGCACAGAAAAACTGTGTTACCGGTGTTATTGTTTGTATGAAAACTCGAAATCGACGAACTGAAAGAAATCCATGTTCTCTTCCGGGATCAAGTGCTTGAACTGAGGTTACCTTCGACTAGGAATAAATTCCAGTCAACATGCTAACATTTTTCAAAAAGAAAACAACTAATTCAGGCTTTGGAAGAAGCTATATATGTATTTAGCCATGGAAGATTTGCTCATTTTATTTCTACACCTGCTCTAGCATGCATTTCCACTTGAACTTTAATAATAAACGATAACAGGCAACAAATCATCCACTAGCACCGTCGTCGTCCACTTTTCGTATTTGCACGGACGTACTTGATTAAGCACCTTGGACACAAATTCCTTTGGTCACCAGAACCTCGTTGAATAGGTCTTCAAGCTCAGAGAGTTGCTAAGTTTCGCGGTGGAATTACTAAATAAAGGTAACTTACTAAAACTTTTGCCTATCAATATATTTCGGTTTTGGAGAACGGTAATTGGCGTTAGCGTTTATTTTACTCAATACATCTGTTACCCGCTTAAAGTATTTTAAACATGAAACTACCTTATCTTCAATACAGCGGCTTTTCCAACTAGCTAAACAATTCACGTGAGAAAGAGACATACAATTATTATCACCTATTTCGGCGCACAAACAAAACAAAAGTCACTTTTCATTTTCAGCAACCAGAAAAAAGGAAAGAAAAAATAAAAGCAAGAAAGAAGGTCGTGCAAAAAATTCTAAAAAAAATTGCAGTAAACGCACTCTGAGGGCAAAAAGAACATTTTTAAATATTTCATTTGTAACTGCTATTTAAGGAATAAGTGAAATCATCTTTTGTAATCTAATTATTGTTCGGCCGCATCTGAATATTAAAACGCAATTAACTGCACAATTATCATCGTTTTCGCAGCTTGAAAAAAAGATAACTGTTTTAAAGAAATGTCACAAGTGGACCAGGTAAGGAAGAAGAGGAAAAAGTTTGATGCCGCCACCCTTTTTGCAATCAATAAATTGTATTTTAATTATTAATTTTTATATTTTTGTGTGTTCCATTAAAATAGAAACGAGCTTTTAATAAATTAAAACACGACCTGGAAGCATGGCGTGAATTGATTGTCCTTACCAACTCTTTTCTCAAGTGGGAGAAGAAATTCTATCCTGGCGTCATTTTCGGCATTATTTCGCTGGTTTACTTGATTTTGTGGTATCTCGATATGTCCACTTTGACACTAGTATCACTAACTGCGCTGTGTGGGGTCGTCTTCGACTATGGCTATGGAATTCTCTCACATTTTCTATTCCATGCCGAAAACTGGACCGGCTCAAAAGAAAATCAATTTGAAGAGGTCTGCAACGAGATATGCGCAACTAAAATGAGGTTGTGCTCATGGTACACGTTCTTGTTTACTGCCAAGGAGAAAAAATCAACTATGGTAAGTGAAAGAAAACTTTGCATTTTCGCAGTTTGGATTGTCATAGGAAATGTTTTCTTACAGTTCCTCATTGTTGTGAGCACAGTACTTCTCAGTTTGGCATGGATTGGTTCTATCATTGACAACCTATTTCTTGCGTACATGACTACTTTGTTCTTGGGTATGTATCCAGGTCTTCATCGCCACGGGTTCATTGGTACCGTGAAGAACCAGTTCGGCAGTCTAATTTCCTCAAAAATAAACCAACTCAAGGAGAAGACAACCAAGTCGGACTAAAGAGCGATAAAAATCGAGCAGCTCTTGAGGAGCACAATCATTTTTTTAATAACCGCTTCAGCTTGCTGCACCCGTGTGTAACCAAAAATATAATAAAACTTAAGTATTTTGTATCGTTTAGATGTTAAGAATGGTTTTTTCGCGTGCCATTTGAAATCTCAATGGGAAAATGGAACAAAGTGATGAATATGATTAAATGAGATTTGATTGCTTGTATTGGTTTTAAATGATCTTTGAAGAAAATCGATTAAAAGAAAAGATTCTTACGATGATCTTCTAACACTTAACACATTATTTCACCTCACATCATTTGTGTTTATAATATACCTCATGTAAAATCTTGTTTTTTTTTAAAAATTAATTTCTTTTTGTTTTTAATATCTTGCATTTATAATCATTTTTTAGTTTCATGTCCATGGGAATGAGATCTTTCTCTCTAGGATTTTTTAGGAGTATAAGGCATTTAATTTGTGATCTATAATAATTAAATTATTAATTATAATTATTTTTAAATTAAAACAGAATCATGTTACTTTTAACTGAATTAAAATAAATAAACAGTATAATCTTTGGAAAAGAAACAGTGTTTCACAATTAATTAATTAACTTATCAATATATGTAGTTTGCTGTTTCCAAGTTGCATGTCGCCTGATTGTGAAATACGAAGCTATTCGTTTTAGATGGAGAATGTGACGTTACGTTTTTTATTCTCCTGGCTGCTTACGTCTTATATCCTATATATATATATATATGTATATATATACTTCGTTTTATGGCTACATTTGATATTTTTTTGTTTGGGTTCTTTTTTGGGTGAACGAGATGTTTTGTGTCGTATTTGGAAATTTGATTGTTATTTTAAGAAATAGCTGAAATTACAAACAAATCTGATATCGTAAGTTTAAAGACTTGAAACTAGCAGTTTGTTCTATTTTCCAACGCTTTTATGTCTTCTAGTTTTGAGGATTTTTATAATTAAAAAAAACTTTGAATGAAGGTTTCGGAACCAAAAGGAATCTAAAAAATATTTTCCATAAATATACACTTTCTGGCTTACAAAAAGTATTAGGATAATATTGTGATTTTTTAATTTTTATATTTTTTTTGAAAATCGACTCTCCTGCCTAAACAATGGAAAATAGACATCCGACCACTAAATTTCAATATAAAATTTAGGAGCATCCAAAATTAAGAGACCAATCATGAACAAATACAGGTACCTATGTACATACTTGTTTATTCGTCAAAAGTAAAAATGTTTCTTGACCTCTAAATGATTTTTGTTCAAGTAAGCAAGGCAGTTTTTGGTGACTAGGTATATGGGAATTACGAAAACGTTATTGAATCACAAAAAACAAGGACAAGAAAAACAACAACTTTACAAGAACTTCTACTTGTGAGATTTTGCAACGAAATAAAGAACAAAGGTGCTAGAAGTCTGAAAAAGTTCTTATTCTTTAAGTTAAGATCTTAAGACACAGTGTCAAATGCTGCAAGTAATATTCTGAAATGCAAGAATATTGGCAACAGTCAAAAGATCTCAACAAAGCCAGATGATACCAATTTGAAGGAAAAGAAGAAAACAATATTATCCATTACCATGCTCCGAATGGGATCTGGCGAACCTCACATAATAGTACAACAACTTGGCTTTGTTCTTTTACTCTGACTGAGCTATGTTCATATTTTACCAATGTATACATTCATATATGTATGTATGTTATTTTATGTATTAATTCAAAAAACTTCAAATAAATTTAAATGTATTAAACTCAGGATTTAATAATGCACTTCTCTTTCAGGCCATTATCAACTATTTTATTTTCCTATAAACATCCCAACAAGGCTATACATGACGCTGAGAGTAATAAATTGATGTGCGAGTATTCATAAAAGAAAGGATTCCTACAGTTTTGCTGCTTCCTCATGCATGACTCGGGCTTTTTCAGCTTACATGACAGTATGTATGTATATGCATACTCTGTCATAAATGTGTGCAGTGCAAGGGGTACGATTAATATATACATACGTGCATATATGTATGGATGTGGCTGCATGCGTAGATTTTATATGCAGTCAATGCATGAGCTCACATCATTTTCAATTAAACTTCGGAAAGTTGTAAATTGTTAATTTGGATCCCGTAGCGTGAAACTGAGCACATATCAACCCTTCTTTATCTCCAATAACGAGCGTATAGCGTTGGGTGAATTGTCTGTCTAGAACGTCACCACTGTTTTTGAACAGCACATTTATCATATACCAATAATTTACTTCGGAAAACTGAATCTGAAGCATGAAAGCCGGTTACCAATACCTACTATGTATATGTACTGATATGAAATTTAAAACACTTTTGTGCATTCGTTACAAAAGCACAGGACGAGGACATAACCTCACCAACTTCTCGCATATTATGCATAGATTTTTGGTTGCACGAGTAATTTACACTTGATGCACATTGCACAACCGTCTAAAATACCACACCCAGACTGTATAGATGTGGTGGTAAAATTGTAAGCTTAATTAGCTTCATACGTGACTCGGTTACCAAAATGCCCTAACCAAAAAATTATTTGTACGGCTACGCACAGCGCATTTTATATTTTCATTTTTCGAGGCGGTGTAAAATAGATATAAAGGTGTAATTGCTGTTCATGGAAATTGACGATAAAATACAGAAATTCAGTTTATCGATTTATTGGTAGATAAATTGTAGGTACCTTCAGCCATTATTATACAATAAAATACATGCTGGAGACGGATAGGACCAATAGTTTTAAAGAATATTTCTTTTTAAAATTGTGAAATTATTGATCAACTTTTGCGTTCTCCGACTACGTCAAAGCTGAATTCTAAGCCGACAATCCAAGCACATCTGGAAGCGAACATTTTTATTGCATATTATGTACATACATATGTAGGTATGTATGTACTTATTTTTCTTTTTTCTTAAATTTTGTTATTTTTGTTATTATTAGACTTGTAGATGTCTGAAATGAGAATCTATCTTTTAATAAAATAATTAAATTGAAAAAAAGAAACAATAACTTTTATTACTGTTAAGATTAAAAAAAAAACAAACTAGAATGAAAAATAATAAGAAGAAAAAATTGAATGAAATATTTAACAGAACAAAAGATAACTTAATAAAATATTAAAGAGAGTTTTTTAAAAGTAAGTACAAATTTAAAAATTATAGTGTTTTTATATTTAAGATTAATTAATTGATCAGCCACAAAGACAAACTAAATTATTAATTTATTAATTTTATAAATTTGAATAAAATATAATGGGCCATTTCTCAAAAGTCATTTAAACATCAGATAGTACCTACTTATTTTTCAGATAAGGCCAACATTTTGTTCCTATTTTTATTCTTCTGAAAATTATTGAAAAAAAACGTCTCTTTAAGACATCCTTTTGCAACTGAGAAAGACCTATAAATAAATAAATTCAAGAAACATGTTTAAGAGGACAACAGATTGTTCTTCGTCTATTCGGAAACAACATTATTAAATTAAAGCGCATGCTTTCCGAATAAAAGCTTTTAATTCAAAAATTGATGAACATCGTCACGTCATGAATAAAGAACTTTGTAAAATATTCACTACATAAATTATATGAGAACGAATCGTTCTAGATTTTTCTTATAAAATGGAAAACTGCAATTTTATATTGAACAACGGTTTATAAAATGCAATTTCAAGTTACAAAAGATATGAATGCTGTGTATATAGTGATGAGCAGAACAGCCATTTTTTTAGAATTAGTTTTGTGTTAAATAAACTATGAGTTAAGGCAAGACAATTTACATCGGAGGGGACATATTTCGCGCCTTTTAGGTGTTAGGATTAGGAGTATCAATTAAAAAAAAAATTATATTCAAAAAGGAAAACATATAATATTGAAAACCATAATATTTCCAAAAAACGTGTTGCACAGTGGATTTTGAATATTATTTTTATTCATTAAATTCTAAAGTATAAAATAATAATTGTAATTTATTTCGACACCTTTTTCTAAAATACCGTCTTTGAATAAAATGACATGAAAGTCAAGATTTTGTTACAACAATACTTGTTATCAAATATAACATTTTGTAGCAGTTAAGGAAAGTCTTATTTATAGCTCAAAATGGTTCAACATTTTTTTATAAAGTAAAATCAATAAATTATCATACCTATAGCCACTTTTTGGAAAACAGTTTTTTTCATTTCACTTGAAGCGGACAATAAAACAGTGTTAGGTCTTTATATTATGTACATATACATATCTTCTAAACGAATAGAGATCCAACTCTGAAATTTGGCATGTAGTACCTTTAATAATATGAGTTTCATTTTGAGACAGTTAGAAAAAAAAATATAAAAATAAGCTTAGTTTGCTAAAATCGGATTTTAAATGTTAACTTCCAGTTTTCTATCAAAAAACCTCAATTTCTGGTTTAGATTTCATAAATTAAATAAAAATCTAATTTTACATATGCCCACATAACCAGCACAAGACCTAAAAATTCAAAATCCTTCTATGTTTAGGTTTATTTACTCCCATAATACAACCGTAAACTAAACTATGTTTTTGACAGGTGGCATTAAATAAATACCTCTCATAACTAATTTATTTCATGAGAAAAAAAGATAACCAATGTCTAGTTTTATTAAGAATTTTGGCTTGATGATCTCACTAATGATGCAATTAATTAAAAAAAAAAACAATGCATATTTTTCCCGGTGTTAAATTTGCATTATCATTTTGTTAAAAATACCTACGATTTTATTGTCAAACACTTCAATGACTTCAACTAAGCGCAAGTACCTACTAATAATCATTTGATCGGCTCACTCGGGCGTATGTGGAATATTAAAAATATTTTTTTCTTAATTTCAATCACCCTAGAGTAAGAAATCGAAATAAATAACGATCTTCTTATATAAGTTTCATATCCAATTAAAATCAGAGAACACTGAATTTCAAAAAGTTGAATCCAATAAGAAAATCAACATTAAGTTAGTGAAAGTGAAGTGAGGTAGTGATGAGAGCGAGTTCCCTCAGTCGAAATACCTTAAACATCGACATCAACAAAAAAATTCAACCTTTAAAGAAATCATGCTAGACTTTAAACAAAATTTTTATCTTAGATTTTATGTTTCATTCACAAATAAAATCCAGAAAATTAAAAATATAAAATACAGGGTGTCCCGTAAGACAACGTCAAGCGAGTACTGGGTGATAGGGTAGCTTGTACCTGTACTGGAAAAAATAATAAAAAAAATCTATCTCGCTTGGTTAAGTAATAATTACAATATTTAGAAAAATAATGAAAATCGATACCCTAGGCCATATTTTTAGGTACTGTGGTCACAATTTTCCAAATTTTGCGGTAGGTAGGTAGGTACCTACATACATACAATCCATCTAACGTTTTCAAATCGAAATTTAATTTAATAGCACCCCTGCACTTTTAACCACCCACCTATCTTATATTAATTTGACAAGACGCGATGAAGGATGTATCATGTATTCTACCTTTAACACCTCCCGACCTCAGCTAATCCAAACTCGCTTACGGCAAAAATTCAATAGAATCCATTTAAAAACGAAAGAAAAATCAACGTAGAAATGTCTTCGCTTTGAAAATTATATTCAAGCTGTCTAAAGCAGGACGACCCAACAAATGAAGATTCTGAATAATGATTGTATATTCAGTCGAGCTTAATGGAAATCATCTTGCAAAGGACGTTACCATGATTATCAGTTTATCTGTGTGTCTTGTTTAACAATACACATCACGACAAAGTACAACAGCACTCGAGGAATCCTCAAGCCTTACGTCGCCGTTTCCTCTTAGCCATACAAAACTGCTTGATATTGTTGACTAAATTGGGTAATTTTAATCAAAATTCGGTTCAGTGCCTTAGCAAGTTACAAATATAAAAAAAAAAACCAAAGCATTTTGGGCTTTCCAACACAGAAATACCTGCCAATGAATTGGTGTGCGTGTGTTCTTAGATGTGCATTCCAACTAAACAATGATGGTTAGAGAGCTTATTTCCTCAAAGAATTTTAAAATTTTATATTAACATCCTTATTTTGGGCTTACTGCGAGATGTAGGCAGACATTTCAGTCAGGCACGTAGCTAGAGGGGGGGGGGGGCTTGGGGGCTGAAGCCCCCAGTCTAAAATAAAAACTAAAACTTTTTAATATACTAAATTCAAATCTATAAAAATAATTAGACTATCCAGGTATCCTGAATCCTATTTTAGAGTGTTTGTATTGATTCCTTGCATAGATTCGTTAATACAAAATCTTACGGACAGATTCATGGTCAACGAAGACGTTTCTACCATCATCGTTTCAAGCTCTTCTCCCAGGCGAGTCAACGAAATGGAAAAGCTAACATGTTACTTTGATAATTCAATTTCGTTGTCAGCTGTGAAAGCTGAGTACATTCTCTGGTGCGAAAAAATATTGTCGATTGATCCTTCTATCGAAGTTTTAAAATTGCTTGATATATGTGACAAGACTTACTTTAGAGGTATAAACTTCTTGCTTACGGTTTTGGCCACGCTTCCAGTGACCACATCTAGTGTTGAAAGGACCTTTTCAACTATGAAAAGGATTAAAACAGTGTCCCGAAGCGGTATGGGGAATGCAAGATTAAGCTCACTTGCTATAATATCTGTTCATTCAGATATTAATGTGGATCCAGATAAGGTGATTGATCTCATGTCAAAAAGAAAAACAGACGTCTTCTGCTTTGAAAAAATGTGTGTATAAAAAAATAATTTAAGTACATATTGTACATATGTTCGTTTGAGTACATACAATTTAAAAAATTTAATTGGAATATATATAGTTTTTTGTTTAAAGAATTCCTCGTAAAATTTGGAAGCAAGCTCCCCCCTCCCCCCGAACCAAAATCCTGGCTACAGCACTGATTTCAGTATCACCATAGGTTGTAGAATTTATGGGAACTCACATGTGTGTGGCGGAGAGACTACATAATATGGGTAGACATGCTGCTAATGATAGGCATCACATTAAGAAGGGCGGGTTTTGACGCCGCCGACGACGCCGCCGCGCGCCGTTGTTGTTGGAACGGAATTTCAAAACTTGTAGGTACAACTTTGTCGTTTTTGTCAAAAAAACATTTGTCTTAAAGTGTAAGGGGAAAGGGTTATAATTTGCATAATTTCAAACTCAAACACAAGTTTGAATATTAATTATAAATTGTTTGCTAATTAATTTATATACGTATATCTACATTTACATGTATGTATACAATGTACATCATGTGTATATACGTACATGTAACGTGTTGGCGGCGCGGCGGTGGTGATAAAGAAGTTTTTCGCAGCTGTGTTTTTTGTGTTCATTTGTTCCAGATCATGCACAAAGGAACACCCCAATCAATTGTACATGCACAACCTGTAAAATAAGGAGATAACAATAAAAACAATTTGCTTAGGTACTATAAATTAATGAGTAATTTTCAAATAATTGTGTGGTTTTGTTTGGGACCATTTTGGAACATGTTTACCTTAAAGATTTATAAAAATAAAAATTCTTTTAAAAGAAATGAGATTATGATAAGAGTACATATGTATATATGTATGTATATGACTTACGAAAATATAGTGCACGTACTTTTTAATGTTAATTCAAGTAAATGAAGGTTTTTTTAGTATTCAATGCGTTGGATAAGCTATTCTAACTTTTTTTGGCATTAAGTTCTCTTATCATTTTTCCGGGCATTTGGTATCCCTGACGATGAGTCTCCTTTTTGTTAGATTAAAAATAAAGTGTCGTAATTATTCATTTCTTGTTGTTTTGGAAATAGTTTTTGTCAGTAGGTATATGATATTTAAAAAATGCTAGAACTTTTAACTTTACACTCCGAACTAAGCATTTCTCACTCCTCACTTCGAACTCACAACTTTGCACCCCCACTTCCTATAACTATATGTTGACTCTTGAGTTTTCGTGTAGGATAGTCGAATTTTGAATTCACGCTTTTACAAAATGTTAGCAACAGTTTTAGGTTAATTTTGACTAAGAGTGTTATTTAAACTCATCCACCGTTTAAACATGAAATAAATCCCAAAAAGAGTCACAAACTTTATTAGAAAATCAAAATTAATATGAAATATTCAAGTGTCTATTGTTTTATCGGGTATTGTTTAAAATGAAATTAGATGTATGTACATATATAAATATAAATACATTATGTAATGTACATAAACACTATCAGTTTTAAGAATGAGTATGTCACTCAAATAATAGTGATTGCGCACAGATCTAATTATGGTATGACAAAAACACATTGAGCTTTCGTAATTTTAAGTATTTTTAATATAAATTACCAGACCAATTTTTAATTTAAATACAAATACTTTTGTATAGTTTTGAATTTATATTTTACTTGTAAATTTCGAAAAGCACCTAAGCCTGCTAAAAATCAATCTTTCAATTCCTATAAAAAAAAACAAAGATCCCTTGTTGTCATGTTAAAAGCTTTACAAATTACAAAATCCACGCCAACAATACCTAGTCCTGCTATTCATTGAATGTCATTATTTCTGAACAAAGGCAAATAACAATGTCTTCTAAAGTAAATTCTCCATAAACCAATTAATTGAAGATTTATCATTAAATGATAGAAAACATGATTTGCTAATGAAACGAAATGAATTTTCGAAATTTAATTTTCGTTCAAAGTAAGTAAGTGTAACAATGGAAAAACAATAGGTCAATATCTGCTTCATTGACAGAAAATACTATTGAACAATATCGAATAAAAGTGAACAAACGTATTGGTACTAGCTGTATAACGTTGCTATGTATTTTCAATTGTCATGCAGTGAAAAGGAAAGATTTTGTTTTGGGCAGGGGGTATAGTTGAATCTTTATTTTGATGAACTATCGTAATTTAAAAAAATATACAGTACCATGCAAAAGTATAACCGCACTCTTCAAAATGCAATTTACAGGAAACTCCAAACAGATACAGGGTACATGTATTTTTTTTATTTTATAGACTCATCAAACAAGTTATAAAAGAGAGCGCTCTTTGCCAGATATTCGAAATGAATTAAGTTTAGATGTGTCGATTTCCACGATTTCACGGAGTATAAAACGGAGCGGGATAATTGTCCGGAGTAAAATGGTGCGTGGAATTCGCTCGTAAAAACATGGATCGCAATTGGAAAACCGTAAAGTGAAATTTTAAATTAATTTAATTTTTTTTCCAATTGCAAATGTCTTAATATAATGCAATGTGCTTCCTTAAGGTTATTTTAAGTGATGAAAAGAAGTTTAATCTTGATGGACCAGACGGCTTCAATGGATATTGGCACGATTTGCGCAAGGAACCAAAGTTTTTTTCCAAAAGAAACTTTGGGGGTGGAAGTTGCATGGTATGGGGGGCTTTCTGCGCTCGCGGTTAGGTTTCCCTTGTCGTTACATCTACGAAAATGAATAGTGCAGCTTATACCCAGCTTCTGCAAGAAAACTTGGTACCGTATTTGAGGCGATATCGTCGATTCCCTCATGTCTTCCAGCAAGATAATGCAGCGATTCACGTCAGTCGTCAAAGTTTGGAGTGGTTTCAAGCCCGAAATATCAGCTTGATGGAGTGGAGTGTAATCCCATTGAAAACCTTTGGGGAATCATGACACGACGAGTTTATGCCAATAATCGTCAATTCGCGAACGTTTCTGAGCTCCGAGAATCAATCATGGATACATGGAACTCCTTAGAGGATTCCATATTAAGAAATTTAGTTGAGAGTATGCCGAAGAGGATTTTTAGTATTATTGAGAAAAGGGGCAGTAAGATTCCATATTAATTTTTGTAAAAATATTTATCCTAAATAAAAAAAAACAAAAAATAGAAATGCGGTTTTACTTTTGCAAGCTTGAAAAAATAAATTTTTATTTCTGGAAATCTCAAAAAAGAATAACGGGTATTTTTTGCGTTCTTGAATAACTTGTTTAATGAGCCCATAAAATAAAAAAAATACATGGACCCTGACCTGGAGTTTCGTGTAAATTGTATTTTACTGAGTGCGGTTATACTTTAGCTTTAAAATGGACGATGGTACATAATTTGAAGTTAGTTCGTAAGAAGGGGTTTGTTCTCTTTCATTCTACAAGCTGTTGGTTCACTGATATCAACTTCAACAGTTTTGCATGAGTATGTATTACTTTTTGTATTACTACTTGAAAAAGTGGTAGACACGCTTTCTAACCCTTTCTCATGTAAATTATAATAAATATATTAAATGATACATATGTATATAAATAATATATTCATGCAATGGCGTAAAGTCGTTGTAAATGTAAACTGCGTAAACCTGTAAAATTAGTAGATATGAGGACTTAACGACGTTGCATGAATACCCCTATTTTTTTTTGTTGCTTCTAGCACATAAGTCAACCGTTCCCAACAAAAAAAAAGAAGAAAAATAAGAGAGTTTTCGCTTACTTACTTCAAATAAAATTTGCGGGTGTTTCAGGCAAGTAAGAGTACCAGTCTGTTACTCGTCACATTAGTATGGATTTTGACACCTTTGTACCATTACCATGAAAACTGGCATGAGCATTATGCATACATTCCTCATAGAGATGGTTTTTATGCTTTATGAAATTTTTCAGCCCCTGTTAAGCCCCTCTTTTATTTTATTTGAAATTTTCCTTATTTAACATATGTACCTAATCTGTTTTTGTAAAAAAAAAAATTATCATCATAATCGAGATCGAGGTTTTAACGATAAAACCGAGCTTTTTGGCTTATACGAGTGAGATAGCATCGTTAAATAAAATTCTTTGTATATCACATCCTTCCAATAAAAAATTTGTTGATACTGGATATGATATGTATTTAAATCCACAATGTCCTTGTAAATTTAATTTCACTTTGTATCAAAAATCATTTATTTCTGTATTAATATTTAGATTTATTCATTTTCGTTTTCTTTAACCATCTTTCTATTCCACTGTTTGATAAATTTGATGAACGCCATCATCCCAATTTAACACCTAAAAGTGAAGTTTTTATCAAACAACCACTTAAACAAAAATGAATCTCTGAGCAAATTAGTCTATAAGGATGTTTTAATATAAATGTAAACACATGCCATCTACTCTACATCCTTGCTTAAGTCAAGATTCAAGTAGAATCAAAATGCAATGTTAAGAAGTGAAGATTCATGTGCTGGTGCTGACAGAAGGTGGTTTTGGTTCAGTTCAGATGTTCACAGTTAGCTTTGGACAAACAAAAGTTAAGTCCTCCTTATAAGCAAGAGGAGAACAATTTAAAGTGTTTTCTCTGGGGGGAGAGTTTGCTCATTATTACATACAGTCTGGATTTCTGATGAATATATAAATATAGATACATATATAGAATGATAAATTGTTGGATGGAATTTTATATTGAAATTTTCCACCAAGAGAATTAAAAAAAAACACACACAATTGGCTTTACCACCTTCCCTGACATTAAGGAATAATCTTTAAGCTTCATGGTCCTTGTTTACCTTATTTCTTTCATTTATGATGGCGTATTTACATTACCATTTAACTCAAAAATATGAAAAAGTATGAAAAAAACGTTTATTTACTAATTAAAATGCCAGACTAGTTATATTTCATAATTAACTCTTATAATATTAACCATATACAGGTATGATGGTATATTGTCTATCTTTTCTGACCATGAATCTTTTTGTAATCTTTTTCTTTGTAAATATTATATTGTGCATTTACTTTCACATACAACACGAAAGTCAAGTATTGGTTTCAAAAAATAATATATTCGAGGGTTAAATCAAACACAACATAAACTAAAAATTGTTCTCGTTTGAAACACAACTCTAATGTGCGTTATACAAATTGTAAGAAAATGTAATATGCTGGACTTTGAACTTTATTCTTTCACAAAGTCTTAATTATTTTAACAAATTTGGAATTTCTTCATCATTTTGTCCCTTAAACAAAATTATTGATTTATGTCTTTCTAACTGTTTAAGTCGGAGAAAAGACAAATAACATTAAGCTTGAAATTGTGAAGGTATCTTGTCTTAGGTCAAACCCTCCATAGGTACATATGTAAGTGACCAAAAAGATAAAAAGCAGTTAAATTTTTAGTTTTCAGAAACCAGATTGCGTATATAGATTAAAATGATTAGTCGATTTAACGATCATTGTTTTGACGAATTTTTTAAATAAAAATGAACATAGATCTTAAGAACTTTCTTAACTTAAATAGATGAACGTAAAATCCAAAATTTTTTTTTTAAAGAAAACCTTTTTAAATCTTAGGTTCAACAAATTTATACCGACAGTATTTTTTATTAAATAAATTATTATATTTAAAGATGCTGGTCAAGTTTGCACAACCAAGTTGTATGTTTTAATTTTAATTTCAGACAGACAAAATATAAAACCTTTCATTTAATAACAAGTTGTTTTTTTTTTCAGCCAATTAAAATTAAAATCAAAACTGAATTGAAGGCTGGAGAGGACTTAAAAATTTTTAAACGAAATAAACATCAAAAGTGGTTACATTCGAAATTATTTTTTTGCTTATTATTAAAAAAATCATATAATGCAAAGAAAAACAGTTGATTATATTTTTTAAAATGTGATGGCCATCAAAATTAACTACATACCTTAATATTTACAATTTATCTTTGTAATTTATCTTATACTAGCTGAACCCTTTACAGCCCTGGAGTGCCATCTATTAACATTTGTTAAAATAGAAAATTTTTTACTTTCAAAAAAAACTTTATATATTATTTAAGGGAAAAATTCAAATAAAAAATGAGTGGGAGTAGCAGAGAGCGCACATTAAGCAAAATTATACTTGTTATGCTTAAGTTTCAATAAGGGATTAAAATAACAAAATTTGAACTTTATATATGGATTTAAAGAGATATAAGGAGGAATCTCAGATACGAGAAAAGTGGGCGTGTTAATAGGCGAATTTTCCAAAAACACAATATACATGTCATGGTTTTTGTTCAAGAGAGATTTATTATAAATTTTCAGAATTCTAAGGACGTTATAAGAGAAAAGTGGGTGTGGTAGTGGGTGGGCTTGTTAAATAATATATTTCATACTTTATGTTGAAGAGAGCTTAATAAGAAAGTTTTAAGGTTATAAACTTACGTGCCCGTCGGCGGCAGATTTTTCTTTTTTTTTAACTCAACAATAATATCGTCAAGATTTTTCCTACATTCTTTTTAGACCATAAATTACGCTAGGTTAATTTTTCGTTATTTTTATGGTTACTCATTTAACCATAACCAAATGTAAGCTAATAGCTTACATTTTTTTCCAATTTATTCCAGTAAGTTTTTCTTTTTTCTTTTTTTTATAATAGCTTTATTATTAGGGTTACCATATTTCTGAAGGTAAAATCTAGTACAAAAAGTTATTTTTTTCAATTTCAATTGTTCTTAATAACTTACTATTGATAAACTTAAATCAAACACAAATTTTTTTAAATCACTGAAGCAAGAGCGAACCTAATAAAACAAAACTGAAATTAATTCATGTTAATTATCTAATTCAATCATGTACATGGATTAATTAATAAAGTTCAAATTAACTAAGATATTTGATGCAACAACTCAAGATAAAAAAAATAACCTGAGTTAACTACTGAAAAATATTTTTCCTTCAATTTAGATTAGTTAGTTTATGGAATTTGTTGAGGTTACTCTAGATTAACAAATAAACATAAGTAATAAGTATGTGGATTTAAGAATAATTAAGTTCTAAATACCTAAGATATTTTTTTTCAACGAAATGAGATAAAAAGAAAACAAACGATTGTGGCACATAGATTTCTTTGAAAGCTAAAACATGAAAGTATGTGTGCAAAAGTTCACATTTTGTGAGAATATGTGCAGTCTATTCGTTGTCTTTGGCAACAACAGATGGTAGTAGATTTTCGTTAAGATTATTTGCTACTTAACTTCAATTAGAAGTTGATAATTGTTTACTAATAAGATATTTTATTTAACGTTTAAGTTTATTTTTTAATTAGACCTTGTGTGAATTGGATTAAAATTGTTGAATTTTATCCGAGATTAAATTTTAACATCTATATGTATAGATTAGTGTCAAAAATTAAACTTTGGATACAATTTAACGCGGTTTGAATCCAATTCAGACTCAGCCCTTATAAGAAATTTTTAAATAATAGGCGTGTGTTAATGGTTTAAAAAAATTTACGGATCAGATGGTCACCAATTCACCATCCACCATGATATGTAAAGTAGCAATCATGTTGAAGCATTAAACTATGGAAAAGCTCAGTCACCATCAGCTCCAAGCCATTATTCTTCTAATTAAATTTACACAATAAACATTCACTTTATATTTGAAAAATACCCTTGCACTGTTTAAACCAAACAAAGGATGTAGAAATTTTTTTCTTTATTGTGTCCAATTATTTTGCTTTTTGAAATGTTTTACTCAAATGTGCAGATCACGCTAATTTCCTCTCGGAAAGTGTAAAATTAACACAACATTAAATTAGTCAACAAAATGACTATGAGGGAATTATAAAAAGGCACGGTAACAGCATGATTATTTATTCTAGAGAAGTAAAGATATACCCAACATTTAATTATGGAGTAGTTTTTGGAATAGGATCACTTAATATTTAAAAAAAAAGTAATAAAGTTTAAATGCAAAGCTCTGGGGTTTTAATTTTATCGTGAACCACTAAATCAGTTTTGATATAATTAATTAGCTATATTAGAGTAATGTAATAATATGAATGAAATTTTTGCTAAATATAGATTTGATAGGGATTTATATTATTTATGCATAAGTTGATGTAAGTAAATATGGATAAAGAGTTAAATTCAAGAAAATATTTAATCTCGATAAAAAACAACACAAGTTTTAATTTAACTTCTTCTACATCTACATAGACAAAACGGAAACATTTGCATCATCCAATTCTACATTAGCTCCTAAAATAAATCATCGTCCGGGTTAAGCTAAGCTATTTTTTTCTACCACGACTTAGACAGCGAAATATTTTAATACAATTCCCTTTAAAATGTCATCATAAATAATCACAGCTGCAAAAAACATGGCTACACCCTCTTTTTAAACTAAATTTGCTTTAATCTACAGGATTATTCGCGGAACTGTACGAGTTACTCTCTTCCGTCATAGACCTATATAGCCGAGCGAGACTATATGGAATTCTATATTTTGTGTGCCTAATTAAGTGGAAATTCTACTCTATGAATACACTCGTTTCGGACATTTTATTTATATATAAAAAGGGTAATTAGGGAATATTAAACAAAAAACAAGAAGAGTGAGAAAAATTCATATAGCCCAGGATCGGATGTGCTTTTGCGAATGCATAATTCAGAACCGATTAGCGAAACACAACATCCGTGTATAACTTTTAATGTTAACGCCGGCGGTGGCGGATGGATCGACTTTAGTGTTGCCCAGTTTGTTTCTTCAAGCCCACCACTAATCCCATTCATATTTTCCAAGGAGTACGTATACGAGCCAACAAGTTACTTTGTTTCACTTTTATAAATATACCTAGAGAATACGCAGTTGAATTTTCTATGTGATAGCAATGATAGAAGAAAATAAAAATGGAGTTGTCTTTAAGGTACAGGGGTAAAGGAGATAAACTAAACCTTAACTCAGTACTTATAGACTTATTTATTTTTATTGGATTGGAAAATAAATTCAAGAATTTATTCTGCAGGCTCAGTTTCGGGGTTTAAACCGAGATCATACCTGATTGAATTTTTTTGAAGTATAGTTTTTCAGTGCGAGATCATCCCAGTTTCGGAGTTAAACCAGAGTCTATTCCTGAAAAATATCAATATATATGTATTTCTTATTATCAACGAATTTGGTGAGTTAATTCTGGATTAACTGAAAAGATATTTCTGATAGAATATGCGTGGCAAAACACTATAAAAATAGAGAGGGTAACACTATGGTAACACCTCTTTTCTTGGTAACACCTATGGTAACACCCCTTTCCTTAGTGGGACTCTCACATATTTCGATATTTATTTATTGAGAGCTTATGTACAGTTAGACAGATTGACTTATAAGTTAGACATAAGCTACAATTAAACGAAATGAAAGCTAGGATTGATAAATATTTAAAAATACAATAATTTGGTACATGTTTAAAAGTGTTTTAAATATTGAATATAGGTCAGAAAATATTGGAAAAAATGAGAAAAGGGAAGATAGAATTTAAAAGTAGAAGACGAAAAAAAAGACAAGAAGGAAAACTGAAAAATGAACTATCTTAAAATTTATTGGGAAAAATGCAGTCTTATTTTTTCTTCCATTCTCTCGGCATCGTTAATTTCTCGAATGCATCTTGGTATTGAATTCCACAAGCGAATTGAATGTACAAAAAACTGTCATTTGGACGTGAGAGAGGCATAGTGCGGGTGAATTAGGATTTGTGTCCTATGTGAAGTTGCGATGCCAATCATTTTACAGAGATATTGGGGTTGATGGTTTAGATGAACAGATTGTGCCATTAATCTAGAGAAGGCAGGCTTTTGACAAAAAAAGGTCGCCCCAGTACTCACAACTTCAACATAGGGTATTATAAGGCTTCTCCAGTTTTGAGTTTAACTATTCTATTGCTATTCGAAAGGGTTTCACCTAGGTTGCAATCCTGGATTTTTCTTGCTTATAGACTTTTTGTTCATTTTATTCGGGATTTATCATTTGTAGTTACAGCAGTTAGAGTCATACCTTTCTGTATCTGACTTTAATTTAATTTATTGAGTGTTTCTATTAACATGACACAATATTACGACACGAAAAGTCATTAGAATTGTTGATATTACTGTGTCTCAAACTTTATCATAACCTATTAAAGAACAATCTTTTCATCAACCGACTAAAGGGGAAAGAAGAATGCATATGCATACCTACTCGAAGATCAAGCAAAAACTTTAAATATACATATGTAGCTAGTGATACTTAAACAGAAAATTTACTTTTCCTTTGTTTTTAAAAGTTCCTGCAGCTAAAATGGTACCTACATACATACATACATATATACATATATTTTAGTTGAAAAAAAAAACAAAACCAATATGAAGGAAGAATAAGCCAAAGGAAGAATTTTCACAGTCCAATCTAGCTGAGCGAAATCGCCATCAACATCTACATACCTATGTTGAATTGGTATTGTATTACATGGTTCACCAGAGGTATGTTCAACATTCATATTAATGGAACATTTTCTACAAAGCAATCTGTTTCCACATCGTTGGTCAAAATCACAACCTTTACAAGGAAGTCAGTAGACGGATAGCATGAAAACTGAAAACTGAGTATTTTGTACCTTCGGAGGATATATTATTCATAAGCTGAAGGTATATAAGTAAAGATAAAGGTATATGGGTAATGGTCTATTTAAATGGAAGCATTACAACCCGTTAAGAATATGGAAATGTTGGTGGTCATTTGTAGATTTTGAGGCATCTGCAAGTAAACTCTTACATTGGTTGTACAATTGATTCGATGCACATCAGCCATATTTATAGGGATGAAATTTTCTTTATCGTGGAAAATGTATATTCTTTTTTCTAAGGGTGAAAACTCAGTTCAAAACTATTTGTACCGGCTGGATCGGCCAATCTTCAGAACAACTGCGCGGCGCGGTGTTGCGGAAATATGAATGCAACTTATTGGATTATACAAAAATATCCAATTGGCGGTTTACATCATAAGTGGTTGAAAGTACAGACGGGAAATGAATAACTTATCTGCACCTATATACTTTATGCTCAAGCAGCTTAAGTGATTTGAGTTATGAACTTGTTATACTTAAGGTTTTGTGGTTATAATATGAAAGGGACTCATCAGATATTCAGGTGGTTTAATGTTGTAGGAATTGATTGGCGTCATTATATTACTTCAATCAAGCAGGGTTTACTGGTCTTCTTTACCCGGACTTAACTTGCTAGACTAATAAGTCCAATTTTAAACAGAAAACAAAAACACACTATAGATAATGCTGTGTTCAAAATAACTAACTGATTAAGTTGGTAGAAGTCAAAACAAATTTTAATGCCGAGTTAAATAAAAAAATTCGTTAAGTTAACTTGGCATTCAAATTGACTGAAAAACATGTTTCCCTAAGGAAGGTTTTTTTTTTTTATAATACAAATTCTATATACTACTGAAATACATCAGCCAAGAAGAAGACTTAGCACTATTTTAATTGGACTTGTTGAATTATTGATTTAAAACTTTTATTACGGAGTTAAATCTGGTTTAATTTTAATGTTAATGTTACCATGTTTCAGGAGTTAATTCTGCTTTAATTCAAAAGCTTGGATAATCTTGATATGAAACACTCGGCTTAGATACGGGCCCATCAGAAGGAAAGAATGATTAACGGCGAATAGATTCAAATGAAACAACGTTGTCATGACATATTTCGAGCTGGGGTCAGTACGAATTTTCACGACTAGCAATAGTGCTAAATGAGAGATATCACACGAGAAAACTGAGTATCCAGCCAGGGTTGCCATGTCTTGACCTAGTTTGATAGCCCAATTTAGAAATTAAAAAACAACGAAAAATAAAAAAAAACATTTTTTGTTCATAAAAAAGAAGAGTTAAGTTGTAGATTTTGTGCTTTTAAAATCTAGAGTCAGCAGCTAAAAATCCAACTTAAAAAGGGCTGACTGAAAGCTGTTATGTCGATAGCCAATGTAAAAATAACCAACAGAATATAAATTATATAATACTTTATTAATATTAATTTAAAAGAACTAAACAGTTTTAAACTAGAAAATTGAATGAAAAATAATTATTGAAATTTTCTTATAGAAAATTAATAGATGATTTGATTGTTTTGATTTTAAAATAAAAAGTAGAAAATTGCAAAGTACAGAGTGTTATGAATATTTTAAAGTTTAAAGTAAATAGTATTATAGGTATTGAGAAATGATGAGAGTCTCCACATCACTCCCTCACCAGTAATCGGCTCAGCTGATTGCGATACAAAATTAGAACTTCTTGGCGAATTTTACTGTTCTTCCATATCGGGTTGTAACTGGTTTCTTATCAGCTTCATTGGGTGGTTCATTTTGGTTGACTATTTTTTCTTCACGTGATGTAGTTGTCGCATTTGTTGATTGTTTACTATCTTTGTTGGAGCTATCAGGAATATGTGCAACTTTTAGTCGGTCGATACTAATTTTCTTCCTTTTTCCTTGAATATCGATGTCGAAAGTCTTACGAGCTTTGGACAATACTAAAAATGGACCATCATACGGTGATTTTAAAGGTGTCCTTACAGTGTCGTCTCGAACAAATACGTGCGTGCAAACATCAAGTTCGGGTTGTTGATAGAACTTGCTTTTGGAATGATTTGACGTGGGAATAGGTTTTAAATTATTCATTGATTTTTTGAGATCCTTAACGAAATCAGAGGTAACATTTTCGGTTTCTTTATGGTCGAAGATGTCACCGGGTAGCTTGAGAGTAGTACCGTAAAGCATTTCGGCAGGTGAAACATTGAGGTCGTGCTTGATTGTAGTTCTAAGTCCTAACATAACAAGTGGCAAGACGTCAGACCAACTACTTGTTTCTTGACATTTAATTGCTGCCTTAAGAGTCCGATGGAATCGCTCGATTATACCATTGGATTGCGGGTGGTAAGCTGTAGTTTGCGTGTGTTTGATTCCGAACGCCTTTGACAATTCTTGGAAGAGCTTCGATTGAAATTGTCTTCCCTGATCCGTTGTCAAAGTTTCAGACACGCCATAGTGGGAAATCCATCCTTGAATCAGAGCTTTTGCAACTTCTTCTGCTGTAATGTCATACAGTGGAATCACTACAGGCCATCTGCTGAAGCGGTCGATGCAAGTCAAACAATATCGGTATCCGTTTGAAGGTGGAAGTGGACCAATCAAATCGATGTTGATGTGTTTAAATCTTCCGTCTGGTACTTTGAAGTTTTGGAGAATCGTTTTGTTGTGAAGTGAAACTTTGTTCTTTTGGCATTGAATGCAGGATGTAACCCATTTATTGATGTCCTTGTTCATTCCAGGCCAGACGTAGCGGTCTGTTATCAGCGAACTCGTTGCACGTTTACCTGGGTGTGAAAGTCGATGAACTAAGTCAAAGATTTGTTTCCTCATTGATTCTACGATAAAAGGTCTGATTCTTCCTGTAGAAATATCACAATAGACTGCTGTCGATGAGTTTGGCATTGTCATCTGTCGCAATTGAAGAGATGATGTTCCATTCAGAGTTTCAGAAAGTACTCGTTTCAATTCTTCATCATTTGTTTGAAGTTGAGCACATTTTTCGTAATTGAACTGCAAGTCTTGAATACTTTCAATTCGGGAAAGCATGTCTGCAACAATGTTGTCTTTTCCTGAAACATGTCGGATGTCTGTGCAGAATTGGCCAATGTAATCGAGGTAGCGCATTTGACGTGGAGTAGCTTTATCAGGATTTTGTTGGAATGCATACGTTAATGGTTTATGATCCGTATAGATTGTGCATTTTCGCCCTTCGATCATAAATTTATTATGCTTCACTGACTGATAAATTGCCAAAAGCTCTCTATCGTAAGTGCTATATTTCTTCTGTGTGTCTGTCATTCGTTTTGAATAGAAGCTGAGTGGCTCTAGCTGTCCCTTGTTGAATTGGTTAAGAGCGGCTCCACATACATCGCTAAATTGGCTTCAGGAAGAGGATGAGCTAATTGCACTGCATTTGATAGATCTTGTTTGCATTCTTCAAAAATCTGTTCTGCTTCAGGATTCCAAATGAGTATTGTTTTGTCGTGCTTCTTTTTTCCGTGAATCAGAACTTGAAGTTTTCCATGTTTAACAGCTGCATTCGGCAGAAATCGTCTGTAGAAGTTAAGAAGTGCTAGAAATCTGCGTAATTCA
This sequence comes from Epistrophe eligans, assembly GCA_951394125.1. Taxonomy (NCBI): domain Eukaryota; kingdom Metazoa; phylum Arthropoda; class Insecta; order Diptera; family Syrphidae; genus Epistrophe; species Epistrophe eligans. Next base: position 105,699,882 of record OX596029.1, on the reverse strand, counting down.
TGAGCTTCAACTGGTTTCTTGAATTCGAGAATCGCGTTGATTCGATCTAATGGAGGTGCAATGCCAGCTTCCGTGACGCGATGTCCGAGAAATATGACTTCAGACTTTTCAAACACACACTTTGCCAAATTTATTTTGATGTTATGTTGACGAAGTCTCTCTAAAACCATCTTAACATGTCTACGATGCTCGTCTTCGTCTTTCGAGGCAATAGCTATGTCATCGATGTATGTAACTACAAAATCGAGATCGTTAAAGATACTGTCCATGAAGCGTTGGAAACTTTGGGAAGCATTTCGAAGACCAAACGTCATAACGTTAAACTCGAATAGACCGAAAGGTGTTATAATTGCGGTCTTTTGGCGATCTTCAGGTGCAATTGGGATTTGATTGTAGGCTTTCACAAGGTCTAAAATAGAAAAAATTTTCTTACCCGCAAATCGTTGAGCAAAATCTTGAATGTGAGGCAGTGGGTACCGATCTGGAACTGTGACTGCATTCAGGCGTCGGTAATCGCCACACGGTCGCCACTCGCCATTCTTTTTGGGAGCTAAATGCAAAGGCGAAGCCCAACTGCTTTTACTTGGACAACAAATACCAGCTTGAAGCATATAATTAAACTCCTTCTTCGCTATTTTGAGGCGTTCAGGATTCAATCTTCGTGCTTTCGCAAAAACAGGCTGCCCATTCGTGATGATCTGATGTTGTACCTTTGAAGTCTTCAGTGTGTTTTCGTCGAAGACTGGAGGTTTGGTAACATCTTTGAACTGGTTGAGAATGCTAGCGTAAATCATATCCTGTGCGATGGTACTGATTGGGTTGTAGTATGTTGTCTTGGAAATACAATTGACGTTGAGATGAGTTTTTTCATCTATCACCTTTTTGTTCTTGACATCGACTAAAAGTCCAAACCGTGAAAGAAAATCTGCACCGATGATTGCCTTGTCCACATCTGCAATGATGAATTCCCAATCAAATCGTCTTCGCAATCCCAAATTAACTGTGGTAACATTCGTACCGAAGGTCTTGATAGGCGTTCCGTTTGCAGCGAACAATCTATAAGAATCAGCTTTCTTGAGATTACGATTTGCAGATAGTGGTAAAATAGATAAATCGGCGCCAGTGTCGATGAGATATGGAATGTTTGTAGTCTTGTCGTAAATGAAAAGACGGTTGGATGTGCAGGAGTCCACTTCGTTTACCGTCTTTGTCGAAGTGGAAATTAGTTTTCCTGATTAGAACTGACTTTCATATTGAACTGGCACGGTTCAACACATTTTTTAGCTAAGGAACCAAATCGATGATGATACTTACAGAACGGATGTTGCTTGCTTGATCTAGAACCTGATTTTGATCGGCTTCTGGCTTGATGATTTCGTCCTGAAAAATTCGTTTTCAGCTCATTGAATTGTTGTGAGAGAGCAGCAACTTCAGCCTTTAAATTAATGATCTCTGATGTTGAGGATGTGCATCTTGAAATTGTGGATGTTGCCGGTGTGGGACATTTCTTATTTACTTCGGAAATATAATTTCGACCCATAACTTCCAGCATTGTATCCGCAATCAGAGCACGTTTGTCGAGTTCAAATTCAGACACTGAAACTACTGCACGAATGTTTTCAGGTAACCTCTCCAGCCACAAGGTCTTCATCACCTCGTCTGTTAAAGAGTTTCCGGCCAAATCACGCATCTTTCGCAGTAATTGAGAAGGTTTATCGTCTCCCAGTTCAATTTCTTTTACCAGCTTCGAGAGTTTTCGGTGATCCGAAAGCATGAATTCTCGTATCAACCCATCCTTCACTGTTTTGTATTTGTCCTCGGAAGGTGGATTGCGAATGATATGAGAAATTACCTGCAAATATTTGGGATCCAGCGTTGCAATGACATAATCAAACATGGTCTGGTCACGTTTGATTCCCGAATTTCGAAACTGGGCTTCCATTTGAAGAAAGTATAGATCGGGTTCTTCCTTCACGAATTGCACTGGTTTAATTGCAACATGATGAACCTCACTTCGATTTTGGGCTTGGTTGTTGTTTCCATATTGGTTCTGATTCAAATCATCGTTGTTTTCAGATGTAGAACCTTGATTTCCAGTGTCAGTCATTGTTGCTAAAAAAAATGTTGATATAAGAATTGGCTTCGATCGGGGTCACCAATGTAGATTTTGTGCTTTTAAAATCTAGAGTCAGCAGCTAAAAATCCAACTTAAAAAGGGCTGACTGAAAGCTGTTATGTCGATAGCCAATGTAAAAATAACCAACAGAATATAAATTATATAATACTTTATTAATATTAATTTAAAAGAACTAAACAGTTTTAAACTAGAAAATTGAATGAAAAATAATTATTGAAATTTTCTTATAGAAAATTAATAGATGATTTGATTGTTTTGATTTTAAAATAAAAAGTAGAAAATTGCAAAGTACAGAGTGTTATGAATATTTTAAAGTTTAAAGTAAATAGTATTATAGGTATTGAGAAATGATGAGAGTCTCCACAAAGTAATATCACATATTTTTTTTAAAAGGATATTTCGAAACTGATGATAAGTAGAGTAGAGTAGAGTAGTACCCAGTGTTGCCGAAAGTACTCCCATAGGAGTATTGTACTCCTTTCAACACCTCCGTACTCCTGTAATCCTCCTTTTACACTCGTACTCCTATTTTTCTTAAAGACCTAAATATCTTACACTTGCAGCAAAGTGTAATGTTAACCTTAATAAATTTAATTCACTTCAAATTTAAATCAAATTTGGCAGCACTTTAATCTTCCAAACTGTCGTCAAAAAGGGAATTTCCCTCTTTCTTGTTTGTTTTTCGTTGGCGTGGACGTCTACGTTCAATTTACATATGTCAGTTCGGTATTTATTTTATGGTTACCTCATACCTGAAATTTTGGTTTGGTGCAGAGATTATGAATTATAAAGATTTGAAAGCTCGGCTGTCATTCTGGTTTGCCTACAAGCTAAACACGGTGGTGAGTTTATATTTTTGCACTAGTGTGCGTTAAAACATTGACACTAGTGCAAAAATATAAACTCACCACCGTGTTTAGCTTGTAGGCAAACCAGAATGACAGCCGAGCTTTCCAATCTTTATAATTCATAATCTCTGCACCAAACCAAAATTACAGGTATGAGGTAACCATAAAATAAATACCGAACTGACAGATAAATTGTTTTTGCAATTCACATATATTCATCGACACGAGATGAAATTACAAAAACAACAATGTAAACAAATGGGTTTTGGAGGGTGGAACGTACGAAAGATTCCTATCTTTATAATTCATAATCTCTGGTTTGGTGGTTGTTTTTTTTTTAGCTCCGTAAATTTGTATGTATAGTTAATAAAATGAAAAGGTTTGTTAATTAATGTTTGAAATATTGTAATTCCTGTTAGAAAAATTCAAAGTAAACTTTTATTGTATAGATATTTAGTGAAATTGGATTTCTTGGAGCAGGTAAAGGCAAAAAAGACAAGACAGATTTTGTGTGATAGAAAAGATATTTACTTATTTTTGTTCTTAGAATTATTAATTTTTTTATTTATGTTTTTTTTTGTAACTGATTTTTTTTCTTGATGATTTTTTTTTAACAAAGTTTGAAAAAAGTCTGTACTACTATTTTTTTCAAAATACTCCCCTTTTTTGGCTTCAGTACTACCTTGAAATATTTCTTCCCGGCAACACTGGTAGTACCTATATTCAGAGAAAAAAGAGTGATGCCAACTTATGCAATGAATTAAGGGTATGTTTAGAGAGCGAAAAGTTTTTTATTGATATGATTTATTTGTACGAAAAAATATCGCCCAAGATTTGATTTGGGCTATTTATAGCCCAATTATGATTGGGCTGTCATAGTGAAATTGTTGTCGGCAATTTTGGAAAAATATAGCCCAATTTCCGATAAAAAGCCCAATCTGGCAAGTCTGAGGCAGATGTCTTTTCTTAAGAAAAAATGATGCCTACCAGACCAGGAATGCAGAAAATGCCAATAAATTCAAATAAAACTGCCGAAAGCCAAATATTAATAAATTATCTATGTACACATGTACATATTTGTCAAAGTTTGATATATTCTCGATCTGTTTCTTAGTATTTCTTAGACGCATTTAACACTTTTCATGTCAAAGGAACCTCAACATACGGTAAAATGCTAAGCAAACTGTAGAGCCCCATCCAAAAAAATATATTTTGAACATTTATCCAAAAAAAAAAAAAATATTTACATCAGTTTTTGAACATATATGCTTCAAATATTTTGAATTTTAGGAAAATGGGATCGCAGTTATCTCAATCTCATACCAATTTAACATATTCACACTTTAACATATCCAAATTATTTATTTAACATTTCCGGACATTTAAATTACTATAATTTTGAATTTCACAAATTATAAATATCATTTTACTACAAATTTAGTCAACCTATCACATATGAGATTTCCCAACTGCCCAACCAACCCCGAATACGGGTCGTACAAACTTGAATTTGTTTTGTACGGTGACGAAAAAAAATCTGTGAACTATATGCAAACGGGTGAGAAACTTATGAAATTTTGACAAGCTTGTTCCAATTTGACAAATGTTATGCTGACAGATGGCAATTTGACAGATGCCCTTTTGATATGTCATCTTGACAGATGTCATCTTGACAGATGTCATCTTGACAGATGTCATCTTGACAGATGTCATCTTGACAGATGTCATCTTGACAGATGTCATCTTGACAGATGTCATCTTGACAGATGTCATCTTGACAGATGTCATCTTGACAGATGTCATCTTGATAGATGTCATCTTGAGAGATGTCATCTTGACAGTTGTCATCATGACAAATTGACAGATGCCATCTCGACAGATGTCGTCTTGACAGATGTCATCTTGAGAGATGTCATCTTGATAGTTGTCATCTTAAGAGATGTCATCTTGACAGATGTCATCTTAAGAGATGTCATCTTGACATCTTGACAGATGTCATCTTGAGTCATCTTGACAGATGTCATCTTGACAGATGTCATCTTGACAGATGTCATCTTGACAGATGTCATCTTAAGAGATGTCATCTTGACAGATGTCATCTTGACAGATGTCATCTTGACAGATGTCATCTTGATAGATGTCATCTTGACAGATGTCATCTTGACAGTTGTCATCATGACAAATTGACAGATGCCATCTCGACAGATGTCGTCTTGACAGATGTCATCTTTTGAGATGTCATCTTGATAGTTGTCATCTTAAGAGATGTCATCTTGACAGATGTCATCTTGACAGATGTCATCTTGACAGATGTCATCTTGACAGATGTCATCTTGACAGATGTCATCTTGACAGATGTCATCTTGACAGATGTCATCTTGACAGATGTCATCTTGACAGATGTCATCTTGACAGATGTCATCTTGACAGATGTCATCTTGACAGATGTCATCTTGACAGAAGTCATCTTGACAGATGTCATCTTGACAGATGTCATCTTGACCGATGTCATCTTGACAGATGTCATCTTGACAGATGTCATCTTGACAGATGTCATCTTGACAGATGTCATCTTGACAGATGTCATCTTGACAGATGTCATCTTGACAGATGTCATCTTGACAGATGTCATCTTGACAGATGTCATCTTGACAGATGTCATCTTGACAGATGTCATCTTGAAAGATGTCATCTTGACAAATATACTGTAGAACCTAGTTTGACATCCGTATAAAATATATGTAGTTAGGCACACATACGAGTGTATGTACATATATTTATTTTAAATTTATATAATTTGTACAATTAATTTTAAGCAAGGATACGAAAAATACAAAAGGAAGGAGATCGAAGAGAACAAAAAATGCAATCTGCGTATAGAAGGTGGATACCGACGGAAAGGACTTATGTTTGAAAATTGCGTGATATGCCCGTTTGTAAGATCCTCTTTGTTAAAGAATTAATTCTCTATCCATCCATGTTGTTTTTTAAATTCTTTTATGCACAGCCAGAATCCAACTACTTTCAGTTTTTAGGAAAGAATGGCATAAGGTATGACATTAGGACAAAATTGCCTCGATCAACGATTTAAGGAGATTTTTTGACATTTCTATTCACACTTCACGAAGTGTGCGATCAATTATGGGATTTTACAAGAAGACTACAGAAAATGTATTTTCGTGTAAAAGATACAAGAGATTTAAGAAAAAGTTAAAAGAGAACGTCAAAAAATCGCCACCAAATTGATTCCTCATGCGAAAGGGGGCTTAGGGCCAGTTTTTAGTATTATTATTAAACTGCGAGATTATAGAAATGCTCTTTGAGACATTATGTATGTATGATTATCTTTTTTTGTCTCATGTTTATGTATTTTTCGTGTAATTACTTTCTTTTTTCTTTACATTACAGTTAACGCTACCTTAATGATTTTAAACCTGGGGAACCATCTACTCGCCAAAGTTATAACTTATTTTTGGGTCTTTAAAATAGTTAAATCCAGAGAGAAAGGGCAAGATCCCAAGTTGTTGTTGTGTTACGTGTTAAAATATGATCCTGATCCTGATCCGTAGATAGTAAAACACGCCTAGAGAATGCGACGCTATGCGGAAAGGCCGATTTTGATAGTATAGCGTTCTTAATTTCAACAGAGTTTTTACACGTATCTGTCAAAAATATTTATTCAGTTAAAGCGGGGTTTAATCAACGAATTCTCTGGATTTAAATAGACCAAAAAACATTTATGAGAAGTGAACATTAAAACTCCCATAGAAACAGCAACAACCTTCGTATATGGATGATTCAAATGTTGAGAACTCCAGCAAACGCAAAAAAGACAAATGAATTACGGGTCTGCGAAATATCCGGACCTTAAACAGACCATATATAGACGAGCAATTAGTGTAAAAATGCCAAGAAGGCATCTGAAGTACCTTCACTGATGTTCTGTCTGAATTTTTATATTTTAAATTATTTTATTGTAACAATGTACTTAGTGGAATAAGTGAATACAACCACAGCCAAGTCCGGAAATTAAGATACAAATATTTTCTATTTAAGTGTTCATTCACATCTAGCATCTTGTACAATGTCTTTCCTGTCTGATTCTATAAAAAAAAATTAAATTTACAATAAATACAATCAATAATATCTTCTATGAATTTCCATCTCAGTCCAAACTTAAGAGGATATAATCTTACCAGCTCCTATACTTTACTTTTGAAAACATTAAATGCAATTATTTCAGACAAGCATAAAATACCGAACGTTTGACCTCAAGTTGTATGCATATATATTTACGCTTGAAAAGACCTACGATCCATTCAAGAGAAGCTCAAATAACATCAAAAACATTGGTTTTCATTAAAGGTACAATCTTCCTTAAGTCCTTCCTGATGCCCAGTTTTTATTATTATATGTGTATATATATGTATGTATGTATTTGTTTTTACTAGTACTGTCAGACACAACAGCACATTTTAATGGGTAACATTCATCCTCACCCTGACATCCTCTTAAGTATATACCCTAAAGAAAATATTCTATATCGTTATAGAATGTCTTGCTGTCCAAGTTTCAGCTTTATACATTTTTAGTCTGATTTTATCTTTTCAAGCTTAAAGGCAACTCTCATTATATACTCTACTCGTATAGTAAAAAGTCACCCCTCTTGTGTGTTTTTACTTTTGCCATTGAATAAAATTCTATATGTATTTATATGTGTGTGTGTGTAAATATCCTGTGGAAAAGTTTCTTCTCGGCTTTCTCATATGCATAATTTTCATACCATGTAGATATCTGTTAAGAAGAGCTTAAGGTTGAGTCCTAGCTATGCATAAAATATACATATATGTATGTATGTATATAGCAAGCAATTTACTTATTGATTTAGGACACTCATATAAGGGTGGTAGTTCAGTGCACTCAAGAGTGCTCAAATTAATAGGGTTCTTCTCCATCGTTTGCGTAAAGTTACATTTGAAATTTACATTTTCATTGAATCTAAGTATCACTTCATTTATATCACACTTTATAGCATGGATCTTTTTTGCAGAGAAAATAGCCTATAAGATTCCAATTAACATAAATACGAAACAAAGTAATTTTTTTGTAGACAAGCAAATTTTTAATAGTTTAAAAACAAAGTGATTTTTTACAGAGTTTTCGTGTCTGGAGTCATACATACATAGGAATGATGCTTCTCTGTTATCTAAAGACCTCAATCTTGATGATACGATTAAAAGATAAATATGTGCCTATGTACGTTTTTAAGGGAGGTCTTAGTCGTTTTCTTTTGTTGATATTTTTCACAAATCCTAAAATCTCTAAAATCTTATATCTTGAGTTCTATTAATCGAATTGTCAAGATTAAGCCCTTTGGACTCGATGAGACTAGAGAAACGCCAATTTATAAAAAGTTTTAACAGTATGGTAAATGTTTGTATGCACTAACGCGCATCGAGAAACTTGAAAAAAAGAAAATCAAGGTGCCCGAAGTATGCCTACCGGCTGATGCTGAGGGCCGCACAAGCAGTACCCTTGTAACGTGTGTCTAGGAGTCACTTCCAAAATTAAAACAAAAGGGAAAGATTCCAGGAGCATCAATTCAAATTGTTGAAAATTTTCTAAGTTTACGGGTAGGTATATTTCCACTCTGTCGACAAAGCACAATGCTCTATATTTCTTGTTACGTCCACTTAACAGTCCAAAAAAAAAAAACACTCCTCACAGTGAAGGCTTTCAACTATGTACGTATTTCTACCTGATGCGATGGGGAATATGCTTGCGATTTATCAATCCTTCAGATAACTTCATCAGGCTTAGACATTTGATCGAATTGAATGTCAATACTTTTTCGATGAACTGAAAGCAAAGCTATGTATGTTTGCTTTTACCTAAAAGGAATTCAGTGAAAACCATTCGTTACATTCTATATTGTTTGTTAGTTTCAATCCAACTTTGCCATTGCTTATCGATGAACAATCAAATTGGCTTTTAAGGCTCACACCACCATCGCCACCACTGCCGCTGCCACTACCACCGCCACCGCCGCGCCGTGCTAAAGTACAAAGTCCACACCCTTTTCAAATGTCAATTGACACTTTAGTGTCAATTTCATCCTGCAAGAAGTGAAATCTATAAAGTAACGAAATGGATAAAACCATTTTGAAGGAAACAACTGTGGTAGTGAAAAAAAAACTTCCTTTGATGTGAATTACAAGCTTATTTTTCGTGCGTTCTTATGTGGCAGTAAACGTTTTACAATTTATTATTAAAATTTTTGTTTGTTCTTATGAACCGTCTTTTTACAGCCCTATATGTATATCTAAGGCTCGGAGAAGGAAAAATTTTTGATTTACAAACATCACATCACATCGATTCGATTCATTTCTTATTTAAAATTCAAATTAAGTGGGTAAGATATATAAAACACCTTTAAAGAATAAATTGTTCTTCAAAATTTGTTGCGTAACTCTGAACAATGTCCTTTATAAACAAAATGCCAATATTCCTTTCCACAAGTACATCTTCATCAAGTAACTTCCTTGTCTTTTCTTCTTTTTTTTTCTGTTTGGATTTTTATACTCTGCTTTGAGATTAATATGCATGACTAGCACGAAGTTTAAAGTTATTCGCACGAGTTCTTTGAAAAAAATAAGAATCCTCATGATGGTGGCCCAACGTGATATATTGAGGTGCAAGTTGTGAAATTTGTCTTTGTTTTTCCATTCTTGGCTTTGGTGATGATAATGATGGTACTTTCATTTTCCCAGAAGAACAAAAAAACAAGACTGTTGTATTATTCATAGACTAGGCTCAAAATGAAATTCAAAAAAGTTTGTCAATAAAATCAGAGCTCATTAGTTTAAAACGAGTGCGTACTTTTGTCAATTTAGTCGAAAAAAATATATAATCAGTCTTGCGGAAGTGATGGTGGGAAATGTTTTTGTTTTTTTAACATCGAACAGGAAATTTATATTTCCGTATATGTACATACTTACTTAAAATTATATTCATTTACTTTTGTTTTGAGAAAAAATATTTGATATCAAACTTGTAGTAGAGACTCAGGCTATACTTCTAATCGAAACACGTAGAATAAAGGGTCTTTCTTCAAGCATGATAGAAGTGGCAATGGAACATGAAATGTAATGGATACATTTTGTTTTAATGTTTTGTATATATTTAAAAGCATTTTGTTTCTCTAATCATTTACTTCCTCCAGTTGAGTTGAATACTAAACGAATGGTTTTATTTTTACAGGATTAATGCGGGGGGTTACGAGGAACTTTTCGTTGAGCTCAAAATGAAAATTAAATTATTTAATGCTTGAACTTAATATAATGTGTAAACATTACTGTTCGATATTGCAGTAGAGCTTTTTAGAATGTAAATAATTATGTTTGATTTTTAATTATCTACTAAAGAGTGAGGTTAGCATTCGTCAAATATAATCTAACTCGAGATTTAATGCAAATCTGGCATTACTTGGAAAAAGAACACGAAAAAGGAGGATCCCGTAATTTAGTGTGTCAGAGCATAATTACATAATATAAATATTTCGATAAATTTAATAAATTACTTATCTGGCGCAGTGTGATAACTTTCTGTTAGTAAACCCAACCAAATTGGCAATTTTTTCCTATTTCGACTCCGTTTAAACTATGGTCACCAGATCTATCGTCAATGAAAAGAGGACACCAACAAAAATCTCAAAAAAAAAACAATAAAAAAAAAACGAACAACTAAGTAGGCAGCATTATAGCTTTGATTGTATTTGTCATAGGACCTTTTATCATTAAAATGCCGGTGCTTTATGACGAGTCAAAAGAAGAGCAGAAGACAATAGCGCAAAATTTTAAACGATTTAGTACGATGTTAAATCATTTTTAGTATGAGAAAATGGCTTTAACATCGTACTAAATCGCACTAATATGTTTAACGTTTGTATCATTTTCTACAAACATAAGATAAATATAATGTACATTTTATTGTAATTATTACAAAAATTTTCTCATAAAACAGGATACCACACAATGAATGGCATAATTATGAAAAAACAGGTAACAGTTATTTGATGTGTTCGATGCTCTCTGCCCCTAAGGAATGTTAATCAACTGCCAAAAAACTCAGGGCTGCTCGGGTTTTTATTTTACATCGAACGCCTCAAAGCTACAAGTTTCACTATCCGATTCGAACAAACCTATTGAATGAGCTGTCATATGAATGGGTGTGTTCAATGAACAAAGAACAAACAACATATTATTACGACGCGACGTTGTGATTTAGTTAGGAATGAGTGAATTTAAAATTTAATATTTTGAAATAAAAATAAATTTAAAACCGTTTTCACCCAAAAAAAAAAAAAATCACGGAAAAAATTAAGAAAACAGGACAGATCGCTTTTTTCAAAAAGATACCGGACAAAAGAGGATTTATCCTCTTTGAAGAGGATGCCTGATCTGCCTAGTTGAAACCAGTAAAACAAATCCAAGGTATAAAATACTTCGCAGTCTATCAAAATTGAAAGTGTTAAAAATTCAAAATGGCTTGATTTAAGAACATTGAATTAAAATTGGTAGAAACTGGAAGTTCTGGGAAGTAGAAGAAAGAGATAATGTGAAAGTGTGTTTCTTATATAAATTTGCCCATGGTGTTTAATTAAAAAACAACAAGTAGGTAAAAGAAATGTCAAAATGGCAGCACAGTTATTGAGATACCGCAAGCCTTACAATATCTCTGTTTGATAACGTGAAATTTCTTGCAAAATTGCCCAAATTGTCACAAATTTCCTAAAATTCGTGTTCGTTAACTTAAAATAGTTGTAACGAGAGAACAAAATGAGAGAGAAAATAATTTCCTCTCCATTGAATTACTTGTAATTTTCTGCTACACAAATTTCTGTGTGCAATGAGTGTAAAAACTGTCAAATACACAGCTGTTAGTATCTGTCATTTGACGTCGGCTAAGAATATTAAAAAAAAATAATTTCGGTATTCGCCATTTTATTTTAAAATCACCTACGGCCGAACTTGACTTGTACAATCGGTAAAAATTGCAAGATTCAAAATAATTTGCCACCGCTTAACCGTCTTGTATAAAAAAGTGACATTTAATACAAAGAGTGGTATAGTTCGTTTTTTAACTTTTTGCAAAGTTTTCCCACTCTGAGAGTGTTTTTTCCTTCTTTAAAAGTTTGAAAGGTTTTACACATTTTTCTTAAAAAAGATACCAAAATAGGCCTAATATTTAATACATTTTTTTTGTTAGATCTCATGTTTGACACATGAAATGTGTCATCACTGATAGTATAATAAGAAGTAAAAACGTCAGATGTGACAAGCCATCCTGTCAAAGTTAAAATGCATTAAAATTCACTTAAATGCGTATATTACCTAATTTTATTTTAGACAATTTTTGTAAGAAATTTATTCTAACAGTTATATAAACAAGCTTAAAAGAACATTATAAAGTAATATAAAGTTTAAAAGTACGAAAATTATTTTCTTAATCCTTCTATTATCACCTTTCGATTTGCAATTTCTAAACACAAAATAATTTAACAGGTGAGAACGCAGGTGTGCAAGCTAAAGTTTAGCCTTGAAATGAAAATTCTTTAAAAGTTTTTTTATTATATTCAGCTCTGAATCTCTCTTACAAAACTTAAAGTTTAGAAAGGATTCTTTTTTTTTCTGATATCAGGATCAAAATCTATTTATAATTGCGAAAAAAAAAAACAATGTCAAAAGCATTACCTACCTCCATAGACCAGCGAAATTGAATTTCCATTTGCGTTTGAATTGACGATATTATAAGAGAAAGGGAACTTAAAGATTAAGTAAAAAAAAAAAAAAAAAAACATTTTTATCTCGTCTTTTTTCAAAATAACACTTAAACCCCTTGCACTTTTAGTGACATGACAGAAATCCCATCAGAATTTGGCTTGCACGACACGAAGAAGTGAGTTGCGGAATGTTTTCGTCATCATCATCATTACTTTTTATCTCCATTTGGAGCAACACTAACTCAACCAACATCAACAACAACAACAACATCAGCTCAGCATCATCGTTTGCAAACATCCGGTTTCCGGTTTTAAATAAAGACGCAAAGTGAAAATGGAATCCACTGAATATGACTAGGATTTTTTCTTTTTGGATAAAGTTTGTGCAAATAGCCATACACCAGAACGTTGCCGAAGTTATTGTGCAAACTTCCGTTTGCCCTGAAAAAGCAATAAAACTTTCCACATAAAAATATAATATGAATGGAACTAACGGTATAGGATGTTTTCTGTTCTTTTCTCATCCTGGATCAACCAAATATTTGGATTTTCACATCCGTTCTAAGAATAAGGTTGAAAACGAAGATTTACTTTGGGGCCTTAGAAGTACGTATATTCTGAGAGAGTTTGAATATGGGGAAGCGATTTATAATACGTATGTACTGAATACATACATATGTATGTGTATTATAGGTTTTTTTCTTTTCTTCTGTGTGTTTGCTGACTTACTTAATTTGTTGCGTGATACTTTTTAGAGAAAACATGCATTTTTGCCAGAATGATGAAGTAACAGGATGTATGAAGCATGATGGAAAAAGACATATTGAACTTTTCCAATATATAAAGGATGTAGTTTGTGTTCATTGATAAAAGTTTGATTTTTATCTCAAATGCAATTTATATACCTCTTTTTTTTTCCTAACATAGATTTTCGAGATCGATACATCGAGAGCTCTACATGGCTTTAAGATGTCAAGTAAAATATACAAAAATATCGGTGTTCATTTGAGTAGGTACTTTAATAACAGAGACGATTTTGCTTCCAAAACTCTACAAGATAGGTATGTATATAGAAGCTGCGTCAATATAATTCACATACATAAGTTCAAATTCCAATAACGTCAAACTTAAACTTGAAAAATTGCCAATTAAAAGTGCGGAGTATGCATCGTTTAAACTATATATATGTTTTCCAGAAAATGTTCAATCAATTTTAACGGTCTGCTGATATCATCGTTAATGAACTCATGAACTAAAGGAATATATGGTTCGAGATTTTTTTCAGAAAAATAAATCTTTGCAATAATATTGATATATTGCTACATATATTACCAAAATGCAACAGAACTTTGGAATTAGCGCCTGAACACAATGGATACGGAGCTGCAACTGAAACTGCAGCTGGAATAGCTGTCAAAATATCCAATACATACAAATTCAATGTTACGAACCCAACACAACGCAACTGCAGTCGGTAATGCAGAGACTTGACTTTTTGATTTCTGATTTGAATTTTTCACGAGTAAGACATACAAAATCAATACTTAACGATACTTCATTGAAATAAACAATAGACCTGGATAAAGGCTCATTACAGCCATACCTAGTATTATGTGCTATTTGAAATATAAAAAATCTAGCTCTCAGTGTTCTAGCTGGAACATAAATAGGAACCAATGCAAGAAGTGATGGACATTTTATGTTATAACAGAGTAAATCTCTAATGAGCATTACACTATGAACTTTTCGACGGGATTCTAGGGATTTTATACCCAGTAATTGGCACCTAGCCTTATATTCTGGACAAAAGCTACAACGAATTTGTTGGAATATATATTTAGTGAACCGTCTCTGAACTTTTTCAAGCCGGTCAGAGTGAACTTTATATGCGGGGCTCCAAATAACATCTGCATATTCAAGAATCAATCGAAGAGCGTAAGGATCTCTAAAATCTTTAGCATTTCGCTTAATGAAGCCTATCAAGTAATCGAAATGGAATTTAAAAGAAAGGGCAGATTCAAGTATTACACCTAAATCGTTAATCCTTGAGACTCGATTAATAGGTTTAGATTCAATTGTATAGTCAAATAATAAGGAAATAGTTTTCCTTGAGAAAGAGATCACATTACATTTTTTAATATTAAATTTAAGACCATTGACATGACACCAATAGGATAAACTATTGAGGTCAGATTGAACTTTCTGACAATCTTCTAAACTTTTTACTTTTAAAAACAGTTTGAGATCATCTGCATACATCAGACAATCGCAGTAATTAATCACTGAAAGAATATCATCAATACAAATAATAAAAAGGAGTGGACCAAGATGGCTTCCTTGGGGAACACCTGACGTGCATAAAATGTCCTTAGAGCATACGTTATTTATCTGAACTTGTTGAGTTCTACCAGTGAGATATGAAGATAACCAACGAAGCATTTCTGAATGAAATCCAAATATTTCAACCTCTTTTATTAGTGTTAGGAGGTTCACTGAATCAAATGCTTTACTAAAATCCGTATAAACGGCATCGATTTGAGATCTTTCTTCCATGGTATTAGTGACATATGATGTGAAATAAATTAAATTTGTCACCGTAGACCTACCAGAGACAAAGCCGTGCTGTTCTGCAGCCAAAAACTCAGACGTAAGAAAATCTAGTTTCTTTTTCACTAAGCTTTCAAATAACTTGGAAATTGCAGAGAGTTTACAAATATCTCTATAGTTTTCAATATTATTTTTAGCACCCGACTTATGAATGGGCACAAGGTACGAAATTTTCCACTCATTTAAGAAGTCACCCTCCGAAAGAGATTTATTAAAAATAGTGAGTAACGGACAATAAATCGAATTACAACAGTTTTTCAGAAAGGCGGGTATGCCATCTGGACCGGAATTAGCATTTGACTTTAGTGAGTTCATCGCAGATAAAATTTCTTCACTACTTAATTGGATTGAACCAAGATGAATCTTATTTACTAAGTTATCCAATGAACTTCTGTTAAATGCAAAAGAAGAGTAGACTGATTGGAAAAAGTCAGCAAACAATTCGACTGTTGCATTTATGTCCGAGGATTCGATTCCTCTAAAGAACATAGAATTAGGGGTTCCAACAGACTTTCTTTTCAAGTTAATAAACGACCAAAACGATTTGCAATTGGTTTTGATATTACCCTCGATATTTAAGATGTAAGCTCTGTATAGAAATTTACTGAGAATAACAAAATCCTTACGAAGTTTACTAAAATTTAAGTAATTCGCTTGATTTTTTGATTTCTTGTATTTA
The DNA here is from genome assembly GCA_951394125.1 of Epistrophe eligans. Taxonomy (NCBI): domain Eukaryota; kingdom Metazoa; phylum Arthropoda; class Insecta; order Diptera; family Syrphidae; genus Epistrophe; species Epistrophe eligans. The sequence continues at coordinate 105,683,830 of OX596029.1, read as the reverse complement.
TTATAGGCACGGCGCTTTAATTTTTTTAGATTATGGAGCTGTTTGTTACTCCACGGAGTTTCAAAAGACTTTTTTCTATGCATAATTGGAACAAACTTATCAAAACCCATTAATAAAATTTCAATGAAGCGATTGTACATATTTTGCAAATCTAAAAACATTAATTCATTAGACCAGTTTATATTAGACAGATAATTATTTAGTTTTACAAAATTCGTTTTCAGAAAATTATAAGATTTAACCTTTTAACTAATGAGTAAGCATAATACTTTATTTCTAAAAGAAGTTCTTTATGATGTAGTGATTGTGGGCACAAAAAAAAATAGCACGTACGACCTTTTTTCACAGCTCTTGCATCTCCAGCTCTAGTTCCAGTTGCAGAATTCTATTGTGTCTGAACACAGTATTTATAGTTTCAAGTTGAAAATGTTATTGACCCGTGGTTTTTGTATTTAAATTAGTAAACATATTTGCAATTACAAAATTTTACATTTATTAAGTTATAGTTTTATGAGAAAACTATAATATAATAAAAGTTGGTATGGCAGTAGGTAGAATTTACTAAAAAAAAAACACTAACCAATGCGATTTAAAAGTATTTCAGATGAAAAAAATCATTGAATTCAATTAATTAAACTACTTTATAGGTAATAAAGCTATATTTATTACGACAAATACAAATACAAATACAATACGTTTTCTATTATAACACATTTTAATCTTAGCAATAAAGTATAAATTAAATGAACAAGATTTTCAAATTTAATATAATACATACATAATGCCCATATGTATGTAGATATTATCTGGAATTCAAATAAGAACACACAAAATTGTTAACTTTTAGAAAACAGAAAAAAAAACATCACTGGTTTTAAATTACGGTATCTCATGCTCTATATGTATATAGGAGGGACCTTATACAAAAGCCTAACAGAGCGTCAACATAAAAATTTCATACAACAAACTTGGATTTGGATTTGCATCTCTCAACAATGTGCTTTTGCAAATTGAAAATTTATTCCACTTCTCTAGATTTAGATGTTTCCCACAAAAAAAAAATAGTAAAAAAAAAATAAAATAAAAATCTGCAAACAGGCACAAAGGAAAATAATTATACTTGCAATTTCCGGAAGCAAAATGAAAATAACTGGCCCACTTCTATAAGCTTAAGCTGAATTTTAAAATGCCAATCCTCACGACCGACTAAAACTAAAATCACCAGGAATGGGAGGCCGCAGCAGAAGCTAACGATGAAACATTTTTTGTGACATGTTCTGAAACTGAACTGGTTTCTAAAAAAAAAACACTATATAAAAACGTATGCACTCATGCATCATTATTTTATTTTTAGCAACACAGTGCTAACAAAGATGGGAAATTAAAAAAAAAAATCCATTGAATTTAAATTCCACGCTTGTCAGGAAAGGCAATTTATTTTTGTTTTTTTTTTTTTTAATCCAAATGGTTCAATTTATTTTGAAAATTAAGGGATCGTAAAAAGCATAATTTTTGATTGAAATACAAATAAAAAATTCCATAGATGGATGGCTGCGTACATATGGCATTCATTTTATTGCACTGGAACTATGAATGAATGATAAATAAATTAAATAATAATATTTTTTGATCATATTTGTATTGAACTTTAAAATAATTTATATGTACATATATTGGGCGGTCCTCTAATATCTACTCTTAAATGGATGCAAATAATAAAAAAAAGCATTAATTCATCTTCGTTTACCCCGTTGTAGGTATAGTAAGTAAGTACGTGTTATACCCCAGAGGAAGGTGGAAAAAAACCGGCCTCTCTCATTTTAATGTTTGGGAAAAGTTTGGGAAAAAGTACGGAAAAAAGTTTGGACTCGAGCTTTTGATGTTTTTTCTGTAATTTTTACTAGAAAAAAAATGTAAAAAAACGCATTTATGATTTTTCTGATTTCTTTCTGTGTAAACTTCACATTTTACAATATAAATTATCAGTAGTTTGACAAGGGATGAAATTAAAAAAGTCAAAAGCTCTGGCATTTTCGTGCCAGAAAAAAGTAAAGAACCACGGGATAAGAAACAGACTTGGTGGTATATGGTGAAATCACAACCCATTCGCCACGAAATAAATCATTTCTTTGATTGAAATTTAAATTTTCAAATTGATAACCCCATTGAGCTACACAAAAAGAAATAAAGCAAAATCTGTATTTAATTGACATTTTTGGGACAATTTGATATGGATAATAAAAAATTTGAAAAGTATTAAATCGATCAAACTCACAAAATACATAGGAACTAGAATAGTGGGATCCTTTACGGCTCCTTTTAATCATCGAACTTTTTGTTGTTGTTAAATTTTACCAAAGACCTCCTTTTTTCTATATACGGGTGTTATAGCATGCTCCAAAGCTTTGGCTTGATAACCAGCGAATTCGATCATTTAAACGCAAAAAGACTAACAACGGATACAACTCTAAAATAATTCACTGCCTTTTGGGAAAAAAAAAACAGGACAACACATACTGCGATCCATTTTCCCTTTACAAAGTGCAAAGGACATTGATATGTGGCGTAAGATTCCTTATATTCCCGGTGTTTCGGACAAACTCTCTAAGTATCTACTTATGTGAACGCAAAGTTAAGTTTACATTTAACTAGTGGAACTACAATTGCAGCATTATGATTACCTCAACAGTTTCTATTTAATTTCATTAAATTGGATTCTTCAAGAACTCAATGAAGAACTTTAATTAATGGTTTTTCATATATCATAAAACCATTAGTAAGACTTTAGACAAGGAAAATAGATCTACAACAAAAGCAAAATAAAATTAATGTCAATTAAAATTAAAAAAAAAACAAAAAGTATGATAAATGAATACGGTCTTCGACTAAATGAATTTAATAACATTATGATCACAAAAATTATACAACATGGTTAAAAAAAATATAAAAAAACTCTTTATAAATCCGAATGTCTAACCTTTTAAATCTTTGTTTGGTTTTGTAAATAAATTTCATAATAATTCAACATAATTCTTTTTTTTTTGTTTTGTTTTAATTTGTAAATCTTCTCTTAAATAATAACGATTTCCAGTTGTATCAAATTACAAAACATTATATTAAAATACAAAATTTTAATTAAAATTTTTAATTAGTTCTTCTCCTCACTCCTTTCTTTTGATGTTAATTAAAGCTGTAAGCAGAGCATATCCAACCAAAATTGCGACTGGATTTCATAACAGAAAAAGCAAGTACGTAAGTATCCTACTAGCGCGGATTTATTACATTTAGTTTCATATTTTTGTTTTTTGTTGTCATTCTTTTTCTTTTGCAGATTCTTTTTGTATTACTTTGCTGGATTTAATCTAACCATGTGCCAGGCGAGCGGTTAAAAAAATATAGGACATTTTTAAAGATGGAGACTAGAGACGAATTAAAAGATGTGGTGAAAAAAATTATTTTAGGGCCCCTAACATAAAAGGGCCTCCAATGCACCCAACTTAGGTTCTGTTTATTATTATTTACTGAAAATTAATAAAAAAAATTAAAGCTATAACACGATGTATATTTTGGAGACTTAATTGATTAAAAATCATTTCAAGATTTCAGTTTTTTTTTTTAAATCTATTTATTCATTCGATTTCTTTTAGTCTTTGGATTTTTTTTTATATTTAGTTGTAAAGATTCAGTAATTTGTTTTTACCGGTCATAATATTCCAAAGTTATTATAGAAGTATAGATCTTGAGAATTCACGAAATATAAAAATAAAAATAAAAATTTGCGGGCCCGATCCTCTTAATTTTGTATGCTTGGGTACACTTGAAATCCTCGTCTTGCCACAATAATATTGTTTAGTGTGGGAATGAAGGACGTTGCAGGTAGAAAGTTTATGATGGAAAATATGTTTCAGTCTAGACAGATAGGTATGTGGGCAGATTTTTTTTTTACTGCTGTGTTAAAAGTAGATAACTAAGAAAAGTTAGATATTTTCAAGTAAAACATTATGAAAGTATTTTATTGTAGGTTAAAGTAACTTTTTTATTTTTTTATTTGAAGACCCCCCACTTAAAGATATATAAGGATTCTGAAATTATAAAAACACTTTATAAATAACAATTAAATTGTGAAATCTTAAGACTTGGACGGGGATGTATAATCTGATTTTAAAGAAAAGTTTTTGCACTTATATCTAAATCCTTTAGCTTTAAAAATAACATAAAGACAAAAACAAAAAATTGTTATAAGTTCAATAGAAAACTTTTATTGAAAATTTTCTTAATGGTCAAAATATTAAAACATTTTATGCATCATGCTGCTCAAATTGTTAAACTTAGTTTAATATTTAATATACTTAAGTATCTATCTATCCCTATCCACAACAAGGAAACTCTATTTTATATCTTTAAAGTTTAAGTAATGGTCAGCACATGTAATAGAAAATGTGTTCTAAACTTGTTGTAATGAAAGTTGTTGTAGTCGTTGATAGCTGAAATGAGCACAAGCTTTTAAAGGTTATTAAGTTATTTTTTCCTCGTTTGGAAGTAGAGAGTTGGTCTGATGTTGATTTTCAGCCCGGATATGACTTTTCTGTTGATATATCAAATTGTATTCTGTGTAAAGGTTTTGAAGCAAAATATCAAAGTAAATTAAAATATAAAATTTATAAATTCTTTAGAATTTTTCTGTCCTGGAGCACTCTTTTAGAAGGGAACTGTAAATAGACGTTATAATTTTTAAAAATTATTATTTTGTGAAACATATTTCTCAACTTCGAAATTCTTTTGTTCAATACTTAACTGGGATCTTTTAACTTTTTGTCAGTGTTTATAATAGATAAATGAAAACCAAAACCTAGCTGAAAAATAAATTCCAATAAAATGATTTCATGTTTAGTAAAAACTACGACTTTATCCCTCGGAATAGGTAATTCATATGATTTTACTTAAATAATGCATCTCTGCTATACTCATTCGCTTGTGCTGGTCAAAGATAGAGCAATTTCGAAGTTAGGAAAGAACACCACCGAGGCCTTCGATGACCAGAAAGTAATAGTATGCATTAGTAGTATAAGTCCAAAATGGACTTTTGACTCACTTAGTTGGGTTAAAAGTCCACAAATCTATTCTGGATTTTTAAACTACCTTAGAATTTCACAGGAAATTCTTGTGGATTTCTGGCCCATAGATTGTGGATTTCTGACCCATTTTAGTGATTTCAAAAATATTCACTTTATTATTATTGAAAAAAATATTTATTTTGTCTATTTTAAGCTTAGGATGCGCTTATATAGGAAATGATATTCGTTTGCTAAAATCCCAAATAACCGCTCTAGGTTGTGATCGACACATTTTCTTGAACAACCAGAACATTGGGTGGCCCGCTTTTCGGGTTCAAAGGATTTTAACTCGATTTTTGGATCCACTGCACCGCTCACGCAACTAACTCCGTTGCTCCGCTTAAGTCGTCATGCAGGCACCGATTTCAAAAGTTTTCTTGATAAACAGTAGGTACTGGAGTAGTAAAATGGAGAAAATATTTGTGGAGTTATGACGCACTTCCTTTCTAAAAGTACGAAATATGGGATATAAGTCCACAGTTGATTTGTAGACTGGTAACCCACCCAAGTGGGTCAAAAGTCCATTGACCTGTGGAATTATAACCCTGCGCCGACAAATTTATTCTTTTGGCAGTTTTTTGATAGCATTAAGAAAAATACAGTAAAATAATAAGACAAGTAGTATTAGTAGGATTTTCCAGTTGCCTTCCAGTATGTTACTGACGTAAATGTTATGATTTCATATATCTATGACAAATTAAAAAATTTAAATTTGACAGAATTCTAAAATGGCACCATAAAAACAACATTTTAAGAAATTCACGAATTCATTTTGAATGTATTCAATTAATACATTGTGCTTGTGTGTTTACTTACAAAGAAGAGTTAATTTCAAATGATTTCAAAAAGATGAAACGTGGAGTCCTAGCGTCTTTAACTGCTCGAGTTAACTCTCAGTTAAAACAGAATTAGTTATAATCTTGTTAATAAATTGAATCCAAGTTAACTTACTAGCAGTTTGTTAGTTTATGATTAACTCCAGTTTTCAGTTCTCACATAGTGCGACAGTATATATAAGAAAATGCGCCTTGTGCTTGGCTTGTGATGCGCCTTATTTAAAAATCATACATACTTCTTAAGCTATTTTAGCTCACTCAAAATCATGTATTTAAAAAATTAACGTATGACTTTTCACATGACATTTTCATTAAACAATTTTAATAATGAACAAATTCAACTATAATGATATACCTACATAAAAATAATCAAAGCAAATCTGAATTGTTACGTTACCATATTCCTTGTCTTATACTATACTTATCAATATTTATGACGAACCAAATTACCTTCTACCAAATTTTGCAGTCTTATAATTTATTAAGATAAGATGTATATGTAACATTAACACGTCTCATGAGAATGTCCATCATCCAATCAAATTTGGGATGACTACTTATTCTTGCTTAATCAAATAAGAAGTCGATAATACGAAAAGGACCAATTTATTTTGCATATTTTATCTCTTATTAATTCAAATAAAATTACCGACCATATGTCAGTCAATATCAAACGTTTCACTAAAATTGCCTATTACCTATAGCAGATGTACGTAATTATATATTATGTAAGTATAGATGCATATGTATATAGTTACTTTTGTTTTGAATATTATAATCCATATGTCCTTTAATGTCATATATCTTCAATTTCGAATGCAAATGTCCGCATGAATCATTTTAAGTATTAATTGATTTATAAGAAACGCCTTTAGTATATCCTTGACAGGCATCACATCATGACAACCATTTTGTACTGGACGATACAATTTCAAATTCATTTTGAATTCTGGACACATTCACACTATATACATACACTATACACACACATACCATGTATTCACACTTCTCATATGATGAAATTTCTCACATTCCTTCATACTTACCCGGATTGTTCTTCCAACCGAAGCCCAATGTCCTTTCGATGACAGAATTTCTTTTTTTCTTTCTTTTTTTTTTTGATTATTATGTGATGCCAGCTCTAATCTTGGCTGTCATCGGTGTCAATTTGAGAATTTGGCTTTAACGTTCGTTGGTATAGAAAATAATTCCCTGACTCAGCAAATACCAAAAATACGATGAATATGTTCGACTTTTGGGGACCAAAAAATAATCTGGAAAAAAAAGTACTTAAAAGGCATTTATAATTTTTTTTTCTATTGCCAATATGCCATAACATCAAGCAATGGAGAAAAATGATAATATAACTGGAAGTATTGAGTAAAAGGAATGCGGGCGTTGTGTTCAACATTGTTTTTTAGCTTGCTCTTTAGGGCAAGTATTGATTTCGTGTGGAAAAAATGTCCGAGTCCAAAAGCAAAGATTTCGTAAGTTTGTGGCTCTGTTAACTCAGGTCTCTTACCAAAACTTATTTCATTTATATGCAGTACAAAGCATTTTTAAATATATAGCTCTAAGGGGAAAATTTGAAGTATATTGCTTAAAAAATATTAGAACAATGGTATTTGGTTTTTTTTTTCAACCTTCTCTAATTATCTTCTTCACTTATGATCTAGATTAGACTTTAGTGTTATATTTTAGTTATTCCTCAAATTCTCAATGTTCTTTCTCAGCCAAAACACTGTTCCCTTGAAAACCAAACTAAATTTTTTCGAGGGCGATAAATAAATGAAAAACAGAGACAGAATGCATTTTCTTTTTAGAAGTTCAGTACGGGAATTGTAAAAGATATATAGCTGATAATCTTGTCCAACGAAAGGATTCTGCCTCAATTAAATTGACATTGAGGTCTCAATGAGATTTTTATTCTGATTATATTGATTTAAAATTTACTTAAATGCAATCCAAAGTAAATAATAATAATATTATGATGAATCTTTTGATAGTATAAAATGCATAATGCTTAACTGGATAATTTATCAACAACCATAAATGAAAAATAATCTATAAAAACAAATACGAAAAGCAATTATTATCATTCGACTTAATTTGAAATTTATTTTATCGTAAACGACATAATAATGTGTTTTTGTTTTTTTTTTCCTGAGCATTAAAATCAATCAAACCTTTATATATTATTGTTAATAATGATCATGATATGTACTGACATTTTACCTTAAATTGGTTTCATTTGTTCCAGTTTTTTTTTCCACTTAGGAAAAACCTGTGAAACCTCCATAAGGCGGACAACCAATGGTTGCAAAACTTTTGTCCGTCTAAGGCAGTATCCTTCTAAAGGAAAAAATTTAAAAAAAACTAAAATAAGAAAATAGTTATACAAAGAAAAAGGATACACAAAAAACAGAGCTGCAGATATAAAATCCGTTATGCATTTATTTCTTTTTCTGCCGAATCTGAAGGTCTGCCGATGAGGAGTTTTTTTTTATCATGGTAAAACATAACTCTTTATAAGAAAGCTCGTAAACGCCAGTACCTCTGAATTCGTCTTTAGGGTAGTATAGTTTAAAATTCAATTTGAAGTACCCAATAAGTATTTTAAATAAAGTGATTCTAATATTCTAGTATTCTAAAAACTTCTAGAAAAAACTTAAATTATTTTTTTCGAATCATATACAAACCGTTCGAATTCGAATAATTATTCTTCTGCTTAATTCTATTGCATTCATTATAATTAGAAAACAAAATGACCAACTACCTACATATATAAAATTGACAATTTTTTGTCCATAATACCGAAACAGAACATGTCAAAAAAACAAAAACGATAAATATCAAATGAAAAAAAAAAGTTTCCAATTACTCAAGACAAAAACGGGGATCAACTTTGACACTGATTCGATTTGATTGATTCTCAGGACAAGACAGGACACCATCGACACCATTATTTGATTAATTTCTTTTCTTTGTTTTTATTACATATACTCATACACAACTAAACATTTTCCTGATGGCCCAAAGGCAAACCGAGAGAAGCAATCCATAAAACAAAAAGTGTCCTGTTCTGACTTTGTAAAGTAATCACCTTCCCATCAGTTGTCGACAACGACAACACCCGAGCCCGACCATAACACCTTACCACACTAACTTTTCTTGAAAACAAAACAAGAAACTCTGAAAACATCAATGTGTCGAAAAGGTATCCTTGAATAACATCATGTCTATTCTTCATTTATATACAGATCGATATTGACGTCTAAACTAAACGATAACCAACGAAAGAATTATAAGAATTGGCAAAGAAAACAATTCCATCTTGAATGGAGTTTTGGAAATCAGACAGTACACCAGGCACGTATCATAATACCTAGTTAGTATAACCTATAGATAATCGTAATTTTTCGACTTTTTGATTTGAGTTCAAACAAGTCACGAACATCGTTTAAGCTTAACGTGTCTACGAGTATGTTTGTAAATCCATTTCTTAGAACGGAATACTTATGGATATATATATGTACATGTTTACCTTAAAAATCAATAAGAATCTGAATTCACGAGCACTTACATATTGGCATATTAAAAGACATTTTGTGTTTCTCCAAAATATTACTATTATTATTAATTTTGTTTTAAGTTCTTAAACTAAAGTTAGGTCAACGTCCTTAAGCGATAGAATGAGTAAAAGAAAAAGAAAATGTGTCAATTCATATATGTACACATCTGTCAAAGCTGAGAAGAAACTCATTCTCTTAAAATTTTCAAACTCAAAACAAACTTTTTTGTATTTATTTTTTCATTATAAAGAGAAGCTAAGATGACCCTTAGAAAGTTTACGGTTTACCAAAGAATCACAAAGTCAATAAAACATAAAGAAAACATAAGCAAATAAATATCATATTATACCCGAGAGAAAAACTAGTTAAAATATTTATGTACAATTTCCAAAGACATTTTAAAAAGGTTGACAAAAAGAAAAAAAAAAAAGGGATTTTGTTTGTTTTATATAGTCCCATGTGGATGTTATTTAAACAATGTGTCGGTCAAGGACACTTTAAATGTAAATCACCTGCGATTTAGAATTCTATATTATTTATACTTATAAAGGAAATAGGAAACCCTTTTTTATTCTATTTTTTGCCTATAAAACTCTATTTTAAGTAAAACATTTTTTTTAAATATAGATACACCTTCATAAAGGTAGTCCTTTTTTATTTTGAAGACTGAACATGAACAGGTTTGACTTTCTTGGGGTTTATTTATATCTTCCTGAATGCTAAATCCAAATTCAAAAGAAAACCTGTCAAGTGAGGATATAAGGATTATACAATGAGAAGATTCCAAATGGACAAAGAAGTCTTCTATTAAAAAAAAAAATCGAAAATTCAGGAAGTTCGTTTTTATTTTTACTTGCTCTTTACAGGCCAAGTATTGGTTTTCTGCAAAAAAAAGAAAATTAAAAGTGGTTTTAACCAAACAAACTGTAGGTCTGTGGTTGTTTAAATGTACCTCTGTGTATCTTTGCGTCCATTATATAATTCGACTAACTTTTTTCTTGAAATTTGGTACAAAGTATTTTTATGTATTTTAAGAGGAGAAATTCGAAACTTTGTAGCTCTAGAACGGGTAGCCCTTATACAACGATTTTGGTTTAATAACATGTTAAAACATTACAGGATTGAAGTAATCAATACGAACATGTCAATCCTGTAATGTTTTAAGTTATTTTAATAATATAAAAAAAAATCATGGAAGTCGAGTTTTGCGGCTTTTTGAAATAATTTGTTTCTGGTTATTCCAGTTTAGGCCTCGTTAATGGGCGTTTTTCTTTTTTATTCTGTTTGTTCTGTTATTATAAGGTCCTTTTCTTTAGCTCTTCCATTAAAGAATTTTAAAAATCCTTTTTATGAAATAAAAGAAATAGTATAATTATTTTGTCCTTATTTGTATATTATCTAAAAGAGAATTATTCCTGGAATAACTCCAATATTTTATATTTAGAAAGTTATTTTATTAAAATAATATTGATCTTTATAGTTAAAATGTAACTTTATCAAAATGTGTGTATTTAAGGATTTGGCCATTTGTGTAATGCGGATTTAAGATATAAATACACACATACAACGACAAAGTTTCATTAAAAGATTTTAAAGGATTTTACATTTACAAACATATTTAGATAAAAACATATACTTCAATGGAAAGATTAAAAATAATCTTATCTTTTACTTTGGAAAAGGATCTTAGTTTTAACCCTCCATCATTTTCGAGAAGAGGAATTAATCAAAGTCTTATTTTGGCGTCATTAACAACTTGTAAGATTAAAATCTAGCAAATGAAGATATAAGAAATAAAAAAAATACATATGTATGTATATTATGTACATTTCTACCAGAAAAAAAACCTGTAAGAAACTCCATGAAAACTTTTGAAGCCCAAACTATCATAGAGAAAGCTGTTATAGGTTAATACATATACATATGAAAAAGATAAAAATTCCCTTTTCAATTAATTCGGCTAGTAATTCAGATTTCTCATAAATAATTTTTGAAAATAGCCATCTATACAAAGAAGTTTTCAATTTCTCAATCTAAGCAAACTTATCAATGTAGACTTTGGACCTAATGAAACTACAAATGAAAAACTCAAGAGGTATGATATGATATCACAAGATCAAGTGGCCACCTTGATTCACCGGTCCAAAGCGTTAAACTACCAAATTGGTCTCGGTTTGACAGGTTGCATGGTAAGTAGCGCCATCTTTTTTAAATTAAAATTTCGTCAAATGTGACAGTCCACTATCATCACGCGATAACGGATGCCATTAACATTATAAAATTGAATTTATTTATTTTTGAAAAAGTAACTGAATTACCCATCGGTATAAACTTATATTTTAGGAAACAATAATTAGTTTGAATATAAATAGTATCATTGCATTCATTAAAAATATTTGCATTTAAGTAAAACTAAAATTTAGTAAACGATGATAATATACGCCCCTATTTCAAACTGAAAGCTCGTAGTTAATTAACACTCCCACGTTATATAAAAGTAGGTATTTTGTTAAACAAAGCAATGTAAGTTTCCCATTTTAAACTATAGGTACGAAACTTATTTATTATTATGTATAGTGATTGAGTCTCTGACGAGAAACTTTTTACAATCAAGTTTCAGATGTATCGGTGATGTGGTAATAAATTGGTTAACAAGCACTGTCGAAAAATGTGGTTTAAATGCTACACTCCAACGTGCTTTTCAGTGTCATTCTACATATATGGTTACATTGCAAAATAAATTTAATCAACTCACCGCATACTGACGAGACAACCAGCACGCTTGACATCGGTAGCGGTGGCGGCGTCATTTTTAAACTCAAAATGATAAACTTTACAATAATTCTGTGTGAGAAAATAAGGGCAACGTTGCCGTTTATGGTTGGTTTAAAATTAATCAGACTATCTGACGGAGGTAGTTACAATAGAGCTTTCATTTTTTTTTTTTGTATAAAATGTATGTATGTATGTAATTTATATGATTTTAAGTTCATGGTGGCAGATGAATGCGGTTGAATGATTTTTGCATGACAGGATAAATCTGTCATATAATATAAATTAAATTCATTCAGAAATAATGCATTACACATGTTCACTGCTTGTATTGGTAAACTCTTCAGAAAAAAAATGGGGATGTTATGTTTTTTTTTCATAATTAAATTTATAAAAATGTCTTCAATATTTCGATATAATAGCAACTTAACACGCCAGTTCTTGTTATATCATTCGATCATTCAGAGGAAAATTTGAAGTAAAAAATTTAATAAAGGTCGTGTTAAATTTACAAAGTATCACTTTTCCATATATAGTTGCAGAAAACTTAGAATAATACTGTGTTCAAAAGAACACTATTTCTCATAACAAATGTAGTTGATTGAAGAAGATGTCATGTTATTTTAACTTGAAATTTTACAACATAGCCTGTTGAATTAATGTTTCATATAACTATGTTTCTTTTAACTAAGTGATCTAAAACTTGTCTTGTTTATTTAACGTTGTGATTATTCATTTGAACATTACATCGTTTTAAGGCAATTTTTTTAATAGTCAGTTTAACATCAGATAATACCTACCTATACTTATAGCAAAAATGTGTTCCTATTTATTACTCTGGTAGTTAACTGCATATGCTTAAATAACGTGGCAACCACCGACTTTTATACAATTTAAATATTTATGGATCTCTTCTGATTGTTGTAAACATTTCGCAGTCAATTTATATTTTTTTAGAAATAAAATATAATTTTCACTACGTCACATCAACCTCTCAAGGTGAGGTAGTATTAATTTTCATATTCTTCTTTTCTTCTTCTTTTGAGTAGCTCAAAACTCACAAGTTTGACATTTCATAATCACGAAAAAATTTTTTTGAAACAAAAATTTTGAACCTAACAAACAAATAAAAAATTCACCTTGCTTTGGTGAGTTTTTTGTGAGGTTTCTTGTGAGGATTGTCTGAGAAAACGTTATCGAATCACAACAAACTCACAAGTGCTTGTCAGCGTTGCCGCCAAAAAAAAATGTTTGTGTCATATTTTCTTAAAAAAACGTGCCATTTTCTAAAAAATTGTGTCATTTTCATGCCATATGAAAATATTCGAAAATTCTTATATTAAAAACAAATATAACTCAATCAAAATTGGTAGAAATAATTTGCTCTATTCGTGTATTGTCAAAAAATAAATAGATTCTGCCATTTTTTACTCCACTTGGAACAATTTTCCTATAATTTCTTCAAAATTCGTTTTATTTGAAGTAAAAATTGAAATATGAAACGTGCCACCGTACCACGATGAAATTTTCGTCTAAAAAAAATACGATCGTGCCACTTCAGCAATGCTGGTACTTGTGACCAGCGTTGCCGCTGGGCTTCACGAAAGTGTAACATAATAAAAGCGAAAAAAATGTAACAAAATGAAAAAATGAGAATGCTATTGGACTCAATTTTTTATTTTTAGTAGGAACATAAGTTTTCTTCATCACAGTTTTTAAATTCAGTACAAAACTATACATTAAATAATAAGTTAATAAATTATTTTTTTGGAATGTGGAAACTGGAATAATTTGAGGAATGGATATCTAACCATGTTTATATGCTGGATCGAGAGATCGAGTTTGAATTTGAAGTGAAAGATAGCAAGATTTCGACTAAACTGTAACTGAACGAGTTCGATCGAGTCGAATGAAGGTGATTTCAACTCAATTTAGGACGTAGGTGTACAAATAGGTGGAAGTGTTGTTTAAGCGCACTTCGCACTGATTAAAAAAATTATAAAGTAAAATTTTAATGAAAAAAAAAATTTGGAAAAAAAAGTGTAACAAAAAGAAAAAAAAAGTAACATAGTAACAAATACAAAAAAATTAAGAAAAGTGTAACACTTTTTTTACACTTGTAACATTGTGGCAACGCTGCTTGTGACTTGACTCAAAACTCCAGAATAGCCCTATTAATTGATTTTTCCCTTAGAATTGAATAGCCCGTGTAACGAATAATAAAATATTAAAAAGTGTTATATTCGTTTATCCGCTGATATTCGTTAATTATACTGGAAATCCAGGGGCCGGATTCCGTAAAACGAAAACGATCGAACGATATCGTTTTTACAATAGCTATTTCTATCCTTCTCTTAAGATGTGATAGAGATGGGTATTGTCAAAACGATATCGTTCAATAGTTTTTGTTTTACGGAATTAGGTCCCAGTATATTTTGTCTATTTTTTATTTTTTCCTTTATATAATAAAAAATTAAAAACGAAAAAAGACTGACTTTAAATTAAGCTAAAGCAAAACTAATAACTCAAAAACGCATATAATAATCCAATTTTTGAAGGGGCGGTATTTGTCAGAGTATCATTCAAAACTTTGTTATCAATTTAAAAAAAATGAGGTACCTCCCATAAATAATTCTTTTTTTCGTAAATATATGGTACTTGTATTAACCTACCTTTTTCTAGGTTATGAATTCTGCTTCTGGCGTGCTTTAAAACAACGGGTCTGTAAGGAGTAGTATTTGCATATTTCTAATAATGAACCTACATTAAAAGTTTAAAGTAGTTTTCTGATCAAAAAAAAAAAAAACAAATTTCAAACAGCAACAGAGAATATTTATGTTTTACACGAGTCTCTTTATATTTCTATCCTCGTTAAAATCAAATAGTATAAAAAAAACTTTTATCTTTATACATTATGTTCAGTTCCAACTTTTCAATCCCATACTTAAACATTTTGTATAACCCTTCAAAGTTTAAAAAAACGCATGTTTAAGCATTTTTGGAAAATGTTTTTCCACTCGACAAGTCGAGTTCACAAAAATATTTGATGTGATTCCACCTGCTGAATTATTTCCACCTCACTTTCATGTGCATAGTTGCATTTGCATATACATAGATGTTTTATACAAGAAAAACAAAAATGACGAAACGACTTTGTCGTTGTCGTTGTCGTTGTCCTTGTCGTATATAGTCATCGTTCTTTTAGGAGTTCTAGTGGTACATAGTTTGGCAAAGAGCAAAATCGAAAGTGATTTTTTTTATCTCGCACACAGAAAGAGTAAACCTTTATAAAACTTATTTTTCATTTATTGAGAGTCATTACATCGTAAATAAGGTAAAGTTGAAAAAAAGAGAAGGGATAAGGATGTGCTCAAAGTTGTTTCAAAAATAAATATCCAAACGTTTATAAGCATCATTTTCAAAATATTCCCCAAAGTACTATCAACTGTGCGTGGGGTTGTTCAGAGCGGAGAGCGTACAGGTACCTAAATATATTATAGGTATACGAGTTCGAGTACCTTCCAGTTTAGTTTGTCTCTCTCCGTTCCTTTAAGTATATTATAAATATTTTTGTGTTCTTAAACTGCTGTCAAGTGCAGTGATATAGTTTCGAGTTATACTTTGGGAGAAGTTAAAATTACAAAAACAAAATACAAGTATACTATTTGGGGGAAAGAAAAATATGTTTTATGAAAGAGAAGTGTACGCATAAATTCGACTATGTGACAGACGTCATGCTGGAAATGAAATAAAATTGAAACTTTTCATTTTTCAATTACTAAACTTCAATCAATTTTTGTTTATTATTTTTCATTCCGATAATCCAGATTTTCGATTTAGTAAGTGCGGTTATTTCTTAAATTATTTTTAGAAATAAAACAGCGATTTTAACTTGAACTAAGACAATTCGGTCTAAAAAACGGAGGAGCGACCTGTCGAACCCTAAATTATTTTTATTAAAAAAAATGTAAATATGTGTAAAGTTAGTCCCTTAATATATATGAACATACCGCTCACCGCCTTCAATAATGGCACAACGCATTTTTTTCAGTTTCGAGATACATGCGATTTAAATAATGCTATCCTGACACGGATTTGCCATTTTGATGTGAAAAACATTACTTTCTTATAACTTTTTTTCCGGGATTCAAAAGTGGGCGGCATCCGCCTTTTTTTGGGAAAGTGTCATTATTGCATTAAACCATAATGACACTATCTCCATCTCTCGTAATTGAGAAGAAGTATCAATGTGCCGATATTACAGAAATGTAAAGGGTTTAATTTTAATCATAATGGCGTCCACACTTCAAATCTCAATTTTTTGGCCTTGTGCCATTATTGCAGGCGGTGAGCGATATATGCTTATGGACTTATCGTCTAATGTCTTCTCTAAAGAGCAGATATAGGTTTACGGTTGATTTCAGTTTGTAGCAGCTGCAATAGCTACAGGTTTCTTTTCTGTGTTCAATCTTTTACCAGCAAAGTTAGATCGTTTTAGTCGTAAAAAGACCATTACCGCCAATTCTTTGGCGAGTTGTTGCCTGGAATTATATTCCTCTCATTTTTAAGCAGCGAGCTGACTTGTACTAGCCTTGGGTTTGGAATTAGATTCCTACCGATTATCCATCTTAATTTTAAGTAAGCTGCGGGATCATTTGGTTTCCCCTTGGGCTGAAATCGGAAGTGAACCGTTTTACCCCGGTTCACTTCTTCTAAGTTAATCTTGTCGGCTTAGTTTACTTCTGTAGCTTAAATTAAAAAAAAAATGCAGTATTCGAATAAAATATCGCGTTATTTAAACAAAGTTTTTAATGAAATTGTAAGATTGTAAGGAAGACCCTTTGATAAAATTAAAATTTGTAAATAAATCTGGTAAACAATTAGAGGTATAGGAAATACCTTCATAACCCGAGTTTTAATTGCTTTCTTCGGGATTACTCTGGACATCCACAGGCTTACTTCAGCCTTGAGAAAAAAGTATCACATCTAACAATAATGATACCTATTTACTATAATTTTTCAGTGTCTAATCTACCCGCACGTTATAGTTTTGAATAATAAGAGAATGTTCGTGCACCCCAAGTTCTTATTATCATTATTTTGTTTTTTCGTTTCTATTAATTTTTTCTTAGAAAATGATATTGCATTAAAGAAAGACTTCTTTATTAATTATTTTCTTTAAAAAGTTGATCCAAAAAGAAATCAAAGAACTAATAAAAAGAAAAAAAAAAACATGTTAAAGCATTTCCAAAAGGCTGATTAAGTCAATATAGTTTTTCTTTGTAATTAATTCTTTTGATATTAGTTTTTTTTCTATTTATTACATCTAAAAAAACGAATAACTCCTTATAACCCGTTCATCTTCGCAACAAGCGCCTAAAGTCGTTATCCCATGCAATAAATTTGTACCAATTCTAAAACAATTTTAAGTCATAGATCTCTTTCCCAAGCCAAAGAGGGAAAGAATTCAGGAATCCACGAATTATAAACCTGTTTGTGGTAGATTCTATTTCCCCCTCAATGAAAATGTTCCAATTGAGAAGGCAAGCTGTTATTTGCTATACTTCCTGTGGAGTCGAAACCTTTTCCTGCTGACGATTTGTAGCTCTTTCTGTAAAACATTAAGCTGAATTTATGGTTATGTTAAGGTGTTTTTTTTTTTTTATAGCAAAAAAGTTGAGTTTGATGTGGGCTTGTTCGTCTTACTGCATGAGAAGTTTCTTTCTTTTTAAAGATATAAACTTAGTTTTAGAGAAGAAGAATTATTTATTTATGGGAAAAGAGGTTAATGGATTTTAATAGTTTGAAATGTTTGAGTGATGACAGGTGTTTTTTTCTCTAATTCATATGCATGTATATAGATCAGAGATTTTGTGTAACCATAGTCTTAGAATTTTGTTAAATTATTGAAAAGACTATCAGAAAAGAAAGCATAAAATAAATTATTTTAAAGCAAAGAAATGATGAAGACAGATTGGTTTGTTTCATGATTTTAAAATAAAATGTGCTAATTCAATACAGAAACGGCAAAGTAAAACACTGAAATAGGCAAAAAAGGCATTTATTAAAGGAAAGGAAAGGTGCTACCAGAATACGAAAACCTCAGAAAAATTAATTTACACACACCTTTTGATGTGATTGTGGCTTGTGAAGTATCAGTGAGGTTTACCAGAATAGGGCTGTTGATGCATCACTTATGTGACCTAATGATGGGGTAATATTTTAAATCTAAATATTCAATACAAACAAATTCAATGTTACGAACACAATGTAACGCAGCTGCAAACGGAGCTGCAGTCGTTGCTGCAAAAGTTCACAAACTTTTAACTTTTTACGCGCAGCACTTTTGACGTTTCAATTTGTATGAAGAAAAAAGGGACCGGAAAAAAATATTGAAGCTTTTTGTACTTATTTGATTCGCGAAAAAAAAAATGAAAGGAAAAATTACGGAAATAAAAAAAGGGGATTATAATCCCGTGGTCGTTTTTTTTAAATATACACAGAATACTGTACAAATGCACAGCTGTTTAAGCTCCAGCTCCAGTTTCAGTTGCAGCATTCTATTGTGTTCAGGCAGTGCTGAATCTCCAGTAGCAGTTTCGTCTCCATTGTGTTCAGGCAGTTACGTCTAAAGCTGGAAACAAAATTTAATAGCTAAGAGAAAACTTTTAACATCGTGGGACGCATGCATGCTTCGATTATTTCCTGTATTTCGTTTGATTAAAAAAAAAATCGATAACAAAAATAATAGATAACAAAAGAAAATTAACACCAAGAAAACAAAAACAAATTATTCACAAAACGTTGTCATCATTTCCATCCCATTTGCCCATTATCCAAAAAAAAAACCCAATTAATTTTCCCCATTCTCACCCAAAAAAGAAGTCGATCAGTCATCCTGTTTAGTCAAATAATGTAGTCTCCTTATAAGACCCATGCTAAAAGTGATTCAATTACCAGAGAAGAGTATATAACGATTACTAGAAATGAAGCTTTCAATCTGCACGAATAAAAAAAAAAATATGCAACTATGCCCAAGTTCCATAAAATATACTTATATAGAACTCATTTTGCCTCTTAAACGAAAGCCGAAGAACAGACATTTTCAAAAGGATAATTTATGAAAAATCATTTCCAGCTCTCTGCTTGTGTGATGGTGCCAGAATCCAGAAACGAATGAACCAAAATCCTCCTTTCACCGCCTTCCAAGCTCAAGTATAATATAAAATATATTCGACTGTATCTGACGGTTTGAATAGCCGGATTCTGTGCCATTATTTCCGATTCATTAATCCTCATTAGGCATCTAGTCGCCACCCGAAAATCTTTCATTTGTATGAATCGGCACACTCTCATCCTTTATTCCAATACACTAGACTTAGATCATTTATCCCGTACAATTGTAATTAATCATTTTATTTTTTTTCACCATTCTGTATCCTTTTCCTATATATAAAAATAGATAGTCGCCCTTGTCAAGGATATATAAGTGAGCATGAGAGCAAAAGAGATATCTACTACCCAGAAGGATAAAATTTTTGTCAGCTAACATAACTCGTGCAAATAATAAATTACATTTTAGGGCGAAGAATGAGAACCTGCAAAGAATGTTCAAATCAATATATATCGGGTGGTAATGGGATGGAAAAAGTCAAGGCGCACAGAACCATAACCGGTCGGTAGAACGTGAAGGCGGATAAGAAAACTCGTCTGTTAATTGCTGGAGTTGCAAGAATATCAAATGAAATATTGCCAACTCTGTTTAATTAAATTTTCATTTTCCATTACATTGTTTTTTTTTTTTTTTTAATTTTATAACGAAAAAGTTGTAAACAAACATTCTCAACTATTGTTTTATGAGAATTATATCTCGAACAACATATCACATAACTCGCAGTTTTTAAAAGTACGTTTGCTCATTAAATTTTAATTAATTTTACAATAAAAGCTCATAGACATTCACTTGGATATAATTGCAAAAAAATCAATTGTTTAGTTCCCTTAAAAATTACTAGGAAGTTTTTTGTACCGAATTTAAAAATACTTAAGCCCTGTTCCAAGTGTTTAAATGTTTGGTACGTTTTATGAAATGTTAAGAACAGAAATATAAACAGCAGTTCCAATAGAACAAAAATAGTTTCCGTTAATTAAACTCTTTTGGCAACACTTTTTCCAACACTCTATCATATACTGCCGCTTACGAGTCGGCAGTCAGGCAGGAATGAATTTTTTTGAAAACCCTACCATGGCGTGTCCGGTTATTCATTTTTTTTTTTTTTAAGGATTGAGGATTACACTTTGCTCTGACTTATGTATGTGCATTTTGTGTTTGGAAAAATAAAGACTTATTTCTGCGCCTTTATCATAACAGAAGAATTCATTTCTAGCACGATAGTGGACAAGCAATATGAGCAAAGAACATGGAATATGTGTACGCTTCGCCTTCTATTGTGTTTTAGTTGAAGATTCCCGCTGCTGGTTGAATGTGCTTTTTTTGGTAGTTTTTTTTTTGTGGCTCCATCATCGCAAAAAAAGCAATATAAGATAAAAGAAAAAAAAAATTGATACTTGGACATGACAATAGAATATAAAATTGTAAGGAAACAGGACAAAAGCTTCTGATGAAAATGAAGCTATTCATTGGAAAAACCAACAGAACGAAGAAAAAAGTGAACATTAGTCTTCTTTTCGTATATATGTATGGTGTTTGTATTGATCAAAATGATGGCCTCGACAATGATGATCGAAATGATTACCAGCTTTTGTTCGCCCAAAAAAAAAAAAAAAAAAAAAAAAATAGGAAGTAAAAATAAATTCCATGAGAAACTAACTAATAAAGATTGTCAAAATCCCCAAAATCAATTGTATCTTGAACATATTATATATATATTTTTTCAATTTTCAAAATTATTACCATTGAATAAATATATAAAAATGTTACACTCTGCAACTAAAAGCGCCATATATGATATAGGCCATGTGACGAATAGATTAAACAAAATAAATGTGGTTTTTTTTTGTTCCTTCATGAAATTTAATTCTACATTCATACATCTTGCAATAATTTAGAAAAAAATATGGGCAAAATCAGCAAACAATTTGCGCCAAATTTCTTCACATAAGTTCTGAGCCAGAGAAAAAACTCAATCCAGCTCTGATACTCGGTTTAAACGAAAGCTTAGTACCTGATGTGCATTTCTTCTTAAGCGCTAGAACTTTGTCGCAAGAATTCAGCCTCTAGAATATAGGTTGAATATCTAGTCACTAGAATATAGTTGCTAAAATCTAGAGACTAGAATCTAGATGCTAAAATCTAGTTACCAAAATATATCCAATAAAATCTAGACGAATGAATCCACAAAAATTAAGCCACTAGAATTTCGAAACTAGATTTAAGACGTTGGAATCTAGACGCTATAGAATCTAGCCTATCGTCTAGATTTTATTGGACAGATTTTGGCAACTATATTTACTATTTACGTCCATCGTCGTTGTATATATGTATATACTCAAGTCTCGTTAATTAAAAAATCCATATGATAATTTTTAGGCTTACAAACTTCCTTTAATAGGTTATCCAATTATCCAATTAAATTAACATGACAATACAGATAAATTAACTTGCTTTAATGTTAATATGACAGCATTAGTTTGTGATACCTATAAAACCTCATTGCTAAATTAAGCCAATACCAGATACATAATGAATAACCATTGCACAATATTATTTTCCTTTGTAGTGTAGTAATAGAGGTACCAGTTTAACAAGTAAGTAGTAACAAGTTTTAAAAATAACTACATGAACGATTAAATCAAAAGGCTATCTAGTAAAATTGAAATTTAACAGAGATAATGTTAAAAAATTATGTGAAAATGAGTTACATTTTCTTATTTTAACAAAACTATTTATTATGTTGAAATAACATGGCACCTTTTTAAATAAATTATAGTGCTGTCAAAGATGCTACCATGTTAAATTAATAGGCGTGTTTTTTTGCAAACCCGGGGGGAATTGCACGAAAAAAATGACCACAGGGATTAGCAACAGCATCACAAAATGGAGTTTTCGTACAAACTATCGATAAAAAGAGTATAATTCACGCTAGTAACACAGTTTTTCTGTGTGCTTAAGTTAAGCCCGGAAAATTCTATGGGTTGAGCTTAGTCCGTAGGGGATGAGTTGTTGTAGTATTTAACATGGTAATTGTTTAGCACCGAGGCACGTCATTTTTTTCGTCAAATTCCCTCCGTGCTTACAAATAAACACGCCTAATATACTTATTCTTATTAAAATTGTGTAAGTTTCTTAAATTTCAATATAACTCTGTATTGCAAATTTAACAAGAGACCTGTTTATTTTTCACATCACGTTTTTCTGCATACAAATATAATTAAAAAATATAAATAATTCACGATATTTGATTTACTTGTATACTAAAATGCCAGAGGGAAAATTATTAGATTGAAACAGTACAAATAATGTGAACTAAGTTAAATATCTCCTTGTATTTAAATGGAGAAACCCAGTATACTGGGATCAATATTCAAATTTCCGCTGAAAATAAAAATATTACCGTTGGAATTGTAGCATATGGTCAGATACGCTGCTATTGCCCTCCAAGCATAAACCAACCCCATAGTTTAACCCGCAAATCTATGTACCTGCAATCTACATATTTCAAAAGTTGCATTCTGCATTGTTTCCTCTAATTCAATATCTATTCGATTTTATGCAAACCCTGCATAGTGCACACATAACCTAAGCAAAGCATTCCTTCTTGCCTATACGAGTAGGTATAGTTGAAAAGTTTTCAATTAAAGGAAACACTTCCCCAAAATTGTTTTTTTTTTTTAATTTTTTTTTATTTGATTTTTTTTTGCCAAGATATAAACTTTACTCGTTCGCAAATTGAATGAATGCTTGTTCACTTGGCAGTGATTCCATTTACATAGTAAATTAGTTGGCCCAGATAGTTTGAAAGGACTTAAATTTGTGGTTGATAAAATCAACCATATACTTATAGTCATATAGTCAACCTGATAAATTAGGTTGTTTCCCAGAAATGTTTATAAGCGTAAGACCCAGGTTTCGGGCATCATATACATACATACCTACATATACTTATATAGCTAATTCCAAAGGTGGAAGGGTATTTTTCATGAATTCATCATGATGTCCTTAAAATTCCATAGGATATTGACATCATCATAAGGGATAGATTTATACTTCGACTAAATGAAAAGAAAAGGTTTTCATTTTGTTGAGGTTTTAAAGGATAATGGGAACTTCATTCAACCACTTTTAACATGAATTTTCATTACTTAGAGCCTCATATTTACAAAAATACGGCAATCCCGACCCAATTCTTTTTTTCTTTAGAAAATTCTCTTTTATAAAATTATTATGATGTTTATACTCGTATATATAATGTGTATAAGAACTTTTTCGTTTTATTAATTTTGATTATGAAACACGTACATACATATTTTTTATTTGGTCTTTTTCCCAAAAAGAAAAGGAGCGAAGATAAGTCGAAAGGACTAAATACAAACGGATGCTGGCTTACAAATTTGCCATCCTTATCTTAAGGGTCAAGCTATGTTACCAGTTACCAGATTTTAAGGAATTCAAAAATGAAGTAGAATTGGTATAAGCATTTGAAAGAATGTCCTTTTTTTTGAGAAACAATGAAAGGCGATGGACAAAAGGATTTTTTTTTGTGTTTTACTAAGGAGAGTCGTATATTTTTTTTTTCTCTCAGAGGGAAATGGTTATTTTTCATTTTCGGGATCTTTATCTTTTTTTTTTTTGGGTTGCACGCTATTCAAACTTCAACATCTATTACTGAAACAGATTTTGTTTATTTTTTTTGTTGGGTAGGATTTTTTTAAGAATAATTGTGGGAAACATTTTTAAGTTTGGTTGCATTTTAAGTTTAAATTATTTTAAAGCTCAACACTCAATTTTGATCAGAAAAGAATTTAAATAGAAAACTACCCAAATGTTTTCATTTTTAACAAACTTAAATTTTGTTTGATGTTGCTATACTTTAAATATTTGGTTTTTATTTTCAATCAAATATTTAAAGTAGCAAAAACAAAAAGTATATAGTGATATAACATTTCTATGCTTTGCATTGGCCTTGGCCAATATGTATTGATTCATTAGGTCTATAACATCAATATCTGACTTTTATTATTTTTAAATTAATTTTCACTATACTAGTAAAATTGAATGTTTCAATATTTCGAATAAACTATTCATAATGCTGTTTACTTTGAGGCAAATAATCAAATTTTTTGTACCTAATGAGTTTCATATTGCAAAGAGAAAGTTCATATAAAATAATTTCTGGATCAAAAATGTATTGAATTTAATAAATTCTAAATGAAAATATCCTACATATAATATGGAATGTACATTTTCGAATAGATATATTAATTTGCAAAATTTGATTTCAGGTGTGTGTACATATTCACACAGAATGCATATGAATTGATTAAAGCCAATTTTAAATAAAATAAATAATTCACATAATTTCAGTATACGTATGTAAAACATATGAATACTTTAAATACACTAAATACAGTCAGTCAGTCAGTCAGTCACTAGGATGGCAAAATAGTTTCAGAATCTCTCTTGACAATACACCTACAAAAATCACTTTACTATGTACAAAGTAACAGGTCTTAAACGAAGTTTGTATAATAGAGCCAGAAATTCAAGCAATAAAATCCTTTTCATTTGAATTCATTTTTTTGCATAAAATTCCTGAACTACCCACATAATTATAAATATTAGGTATAGGTGATTAAAAATTCAAGTGTTTAAGCGTATGCTATCAATTTAGTTAGTTTTGTTCCAAAAACATACCTTTTGGGTGAAAGATAGCGGAAGGTATTGATTTTTAATTTTGCAAGATGTGAGTATGAAGACGGTTTAAGTTAAACCCTTATATAAACATTTATTTATTAATCATTTCAAAAATTACCCCCGTTATTTACGTTTTTTTTCATTCATATTTTTGCTTAGTTAAATATTTATTTTAATCATTAATTCCAAGTAGGAATATACACATTATCATTACGAAATAAATGTGTCCATTACTGTAGACGTATATTTTTCAGCTTTAATGTCAGCTAAAAATATGAAATGAAAAAAAAAAAAAAAAAACAAGAACAAGCCAGCATTTTCCCTTGGCTTTATGTTGTACCTATATAATACTTTTTTACCTTCCGTCGTGTCGTTGGTGTTGACACAATCAGCAATGCGACAATGCCCAGATTTTCCGATGCTGTTCTTTTCGCATGAGCTCACCGTTTCTCGTCTCTTTTGCACTGTTGCTCTTGTGCAGGATCTGGCTTTGAAGTTGACATCATTAACGGTCCGTTCTGCACAATAAAATGTTTCTTATGCACGTACATTCCACAAAGTAATCCAATTAAACAGTATATATTTTCAGAGTTCAACCGAAGCGGCGCGGCGCGTCGCGTCACAATCGCATCTGTTATGGTGTTCGGTAAGTTATATGTATGTAAGTAGGTAAGGTACGTACTCCTCACCTTTTGCCAGGAGGGAAGACATTTTTTATTGTCGTTATTCTTATGTAGAATGTGGCTTACATTCTGCCAACCCAAATGCATTTATTAAGTATCTATAAACTTTCTATTGGCAAAAATTTACTGTTTACAGTTATTTTTATTGCTTGCACATATACAATATTCAATACATATGTATGTAACTTATATACTG
The DNA here is from genome assembly GCA_951394125.1 of Epistrophe eligans. NCBI lineage: Eukaryota > Metazoa > Arthropoda > Insecta > Diptera > Syrphidae > Epistrophe > Epistrophe eligans. The sequence continues at coordinate 105,657,783 of OX596029.1, read as the reverse complement.
CATATTGTGTAAAAGCAGGAACGCGAACGCTTCGCTGTTCGTCGGTGTAGGTACGAGAGGTGGAATTAAAATTTTATGAATCATTGTTGGGGTATCTTTTTTGGTCCATAAAAGTGCCTTATATTACCCAGGCTTACTTCATAATGAGATACTTTAAAAGATACAAATGTACAGTCCTTGCTGTCCATATTTCTTTTTGAATCATGATATTTATCGTTATTCCAGTTTTAGCCAGGAAAACTCTAGGGATAACAGGGCGGAGAAAGACAGACAAAAAAAACATTAAACTGAAAGCAAAATTTTCTTCGTTTAGGCAAGAGGGTTGGTTTTCAAAAAAAAAAAAGTTAAAGAGAAATGTTTGAAATACATTATTAAGATTATATAAGATTTTTATTTATATCCAAATAGGTTGGAAGGTTTTTATTACTTGGAATGTGTTCTTCAAAACTGATACTATGTATGTCAGACGTTTATATGCATTCGTAAAAAAATGAATTCTTTTGGTATTAAGATGATAGAAAAAAAAGCTAAAGAAAATGGGAATCCCGCATTCTGCCTGGATCTATTGGACGCCTCCAATCTAAAAGACTTGGTCGATTTCCTATAAGCTTGGCCTTGGCAGCACATAACGTATTTTCACATAATCCCTAAATCCAAAATTTTGGGTTTTCGGGATTTTCGGTTTTCTGTGTTGTGTTTTCGGATCCAAACAATCTAGAAAATCTAAATTTCGAAAACCTAAAATCCAGAAAATCCATAGTTTTGAAAACCAAAAATCCTGAAAGTCAAATAAATGACTTTTATCTGATTTACTCATCTTCTCTACGAAACTTTTATTAAACATAAACAAAATAAAATTGTAACAAATGCAAAATTTTAAAACTTAACAGTCAATTCGTGTAAATCGATTATGCAACCATATTGAAGATGAAGATATAGAGCAAAAAATTTAAATTTTATATAATTTTGCATTTTTGAGATACATAGTTGGTTTTTGGGATTTTAGGTTTTCTGGTTTTGGGGTATTCGGGATTTTGGGTTTCGGATATTGGTTTTTGGGTTTCTTACCACAACCAATTTTAAACAAATGAAGTATATGAGTTAAAACACAATAACGACGATTGGTTGCCGTGAAAAAGTTATCCGTATTTTTGAATTAGAAAACGATTTTATAACCAGAAAAATATTAAAGTAGTCTGGCCACACTCTCATCTGATTTACTTGTCGTATTTCGTGTTTACTTTGTTTCCTAGTTTAATTTATTTCAGCAGGGAAGTACATTATGTACTGTACTTATACATATAAAGGTCACTCTGAAACACGGAAATATGAAAATTCTAGAATTTAATGATACTATTTTTTTTTTTAAACAACAATGGTAAAAGGCCGAAATGTTTTGTTTTAATAATTAATTCCGAACTTTTACCACCGCGGTTTTGGGTAAGAGGGCCCCAGAAAACTGTGGACACAGGCGCAACAGTGTTGCGTGAGTAGGACAAAAGACCCAAACAGGGTGTTAAAATCCTTGCAAATTAGTGGGAAATATAGTCCCAACGAGACTTATTACCAAGGTCAAAAGTCCCCAAACTAATTTTGGACTTATGTACATAAATACGCAAATGAGAAAAAAATCGCATGTTTATGTCCTAAAGATATTTTATGTCCTGCGCATTATCCTGAAAAATTATTTTTGTTTTTAAGTGAAATAGGACGGATTTCAATACCAGACCTCCAAAGGGAAGCACAGTGGTTCACTTTGCATGAGACAGCGGACAAAATTCCATAAAAAACTAAACCAATTAACCTATTTTGAATACCTAGTAATAATATAATTCAACAAAATTAATTTTAACGCACCCGTATTGCAGTGTTAGGCATCTTTGAGAAGAAAAAAAAATAATTAAAATTTTTGTTCATTTATTTTTCGCAAATCTAGTTTACAGACGATTTTAAATATTTTTATTTTGGGCCCTATTTGGGTGTTTTTACTTAAGTTTCGGCCAAAATCCTTTGTGTATCCAGATTATCTGGCTAATATACATACTGTAAAAAAAAACAGGAATCAGCTAATCAAAATCATCACATTCCGAAGGTCGAATTTTGTCCAGTTCGGCTCCACTATCGCCTGATAGTTCTATATACATACTTATTAAATAAGAATTTCAATCTTTTATTTTCCTGAAAAATTACTGTAAAGTTAATTTTTCAAATGAAATTTATTTTTACTCATAAAATCATTCATGTGATTTAATTTTTTAAAAGTCTATAAGTCCATCCATTGTTATTGAAATGGAAATCCTAAATAATGTCATATAAACCATTTGTTAACTTTACGAAAAACATTTCTGGATTCTTTACTTTCACTATAGGTATATAATGTAATCAGTGAAGCAGCATCCTTTTTAACAATCAAACCATTTAGGTATATATTTATTATTTCTGATAAAAACATTTCTAATTCATTTCACAATCTTGAAACCAAATCTTTTTAAAAAAGAATGTCCAGAAATGTTAATATTGTTATTTCTCTACAGTTCACTTCAATACATCACTAAAGAAATCAGCTATTTTTTATTTGATATAAAAAAAATTAGACACATTAAGTAAAAGACCCAACAAAATAAAAGTGTCATCACATTTTTTCCATCTCAACCCAAAAAATATTTCAAGCGAAAACATTCTTGTTTTCAATTTCAAAGATTTTCATTGATACTTAAGTTTTAATCATAAAATACTTTTGATTACAACGTGATAGATTTTTCCATAAAAAAATTTTATTTTTATCAGCCAATAAAAATTGAAGAAAGGTAAATGAAAAAGTCATTTCAATTCGCATAAGAACTGAAGATAATATGTATGTACTTTTTCTGAATATGTTGATATACCCAAAGAAAGGAATTATGTCGCATCGGCAAGTCATGTTTGGTTTCCTTATACAAGAATGTAATGTAATGTTTGCACCAAACAAACACACAACATAACAAGAAAAACGCACCCAACCATACTATACATTTGCAAGTCACCATGACGAATATAATGGGAGTAAGAGTAAAAAAACAGGAAAACAAAAAAATAAAAAAGGGAATGAAATTTAAATCCCTATCCCATTCCTTCCCCTGTAAAATTTCTGAAAAGGCTCGGAAAACCGTTGAAATAGGGCTAATAAAATGCGGCACAAACTGGGAGATTAGAGGGTGAATAAGTCAAATTGAGGGCGAGCAAACAGAAATATGCGTTATACTGCTGCTATATAGCTGATCCCTAACCCTATGTTGAGCTGTTAAGACAAACGAAAAGAATGCGGGAACGAAGCTGGGAATTTATTGTTCGCAGAACATTCCTGGAAAATACGCGTTGTTGGGTTTTGCACGTTGGATAGGTTATTTTCCAGAAGACTATCATGAAAGCCACAAAGGTGAAATTGGTTGAGTAACTTAACTATGCATGCTATAGTATATAGAATGAAAATAAGGACTTGCAAGTAGTTAACCTTAGGTAGGTATATAGTCTTTATGGTACTTAACTGGCACTAAAAATGAATATAAAACAAAAAGCTGAGTTTAAAAGCATAGAAAGCTATGACGGAAGGTAATAAACCATTTAACTTAAGTTTCAAAACACAAACTGCTTACATTAGCGTTTTGAGTTAAATGAGCTTTATTTTGTTCTTGGCTTAAAGCATTTTACGACAACATAATAAAAGGTTAAAAATGCATGAAGATGAAAGGGTTTATGTAGGTTCTATAAATGTTTTAAGAATTATTGTTTTAGAATATTTGAAACAAATTAATTTAATTACTTGATTTCGTAAAATGGAAACCTACAAATATTATGTTGCTAAATGGTATGCATATATAAAAGGTTATTTTATTTATAGTTGCGCGTTTTATTTATAAAAATCGATGCCGTACATTGTATCAATATTAAAATTGCAATATAAATCATTTTATTTTAAACAATTCGTTATGTACGCTTTTGCATTGTTTAATCTTAGAAATTATCAGAATTCTATTTTTTTCACATTTTCTGGTTGATGTGACATTACCAAATATCTTCAATATTCTTCTACGTTAAAGCTTTCCGCCACAACAGCAAGATTGTTCGATTCAGTCGTGAATTTTATTTAAAAAAAAATCAATTTTCAATCCTCTTTCATTTTGTCCTGTCATTGTTTAAGTGATTTGAAAACAAAAACTTTTAGAAACAAGGGAATTATTGAAGTTCCTTTATATAATCAAATGATACTTCATTCCCTTTAAAATCAACAAGCCCATTAGTTCGGTATTTATATAAAACAACCTAATCTATTATATCAGAATTGGGGGTATATACACTTTCTCTTGATAACAACATTTCGTTGTTGTCACCTTTGTTTTTTCATTTATAGCTTTATTTACACTTTGCTTTAGAAGAGCAAAAACTAATTTTCTATTAAAATTGTGTATTTTGAACTTTGGGAAAATAAAAACAACATGGACAGGAGAAGCAAATTGATAAGGGATATATATAGGGATTAATTTGAAGAGTGTCTAAAGTTTGGTGCTTTTTAAAGGGGTTAAAATTTTACTCTTTGAAAATGAAATTGGATAAAAAAAGGTTTCAATTTAAAATATTTAGGTGAAAAGGATTTTGGTAACATTTTAATCAACTAACGAGGTTTCAAGGTTTAATCAATTTTTTTTTATAATTAATCAAGCGGTTGTTATTATTACTCTTAACATGATTAACACAATGCGAGCAGGTTTTTAAACATTTGTATGGGAGTTACCGTTATTTGAGGTTATAAGAAAAAAAATTATTTAAAATCTACTAGATAATGTCAAAAAACTGCTGGGTGCTAAATTTAATAAAAATCGACCAAGTCGTTTTCGAATTATTAAGTATTCAAAAAAATATTTTGCAACATTTTTTAAAAATCCAAAACAATTTTTTTGGAAATTTTGGTACACGATATTTTTAAAATTTTTGTAAACATTCTCTATATATAAAAATTTTATCAAAATCAGTTGAACCATTTTTAAGAAAATCGAAAATCAAAAAAATGGTTCTATGGGAGGTACCGTTTAAAACCATTTTTCCGAAATGTTTTTTTATAAAATGGTAGGTAGTAAACAAAATTACCGATTTTTTTGAGAAAAATAAGATTTATAACGGGTTTTTTTTTTTTTAGGGGTATAGAACTTTAAGTTGGCAACACTATTTTAATTGGCGGCCCACATCTGTCAGCTGTCAAGTGATTTATTTTGAGTTTAGTTTAGCCCAAAACAAGATTGCCGTTGATCCCAATTTTCATAAGCGAATTTCGTTTAGCGATGAAGCTCACTTTTGGTTGAATCGATACGTCAATAAACAAAACTGCCATATTTGGAGTGATGAGCCTTGCTTACTGACTTTTTCGTTCATCAATTGAACAACCATGATGTGCAGGAGCTGTGGTTTCAACAAGACGGCGCAACATGTCACACAGCTCGTTCCACAATTGATTTATTGAATGAAACGTTTGGTAACCGCATAGTTTCACGTTACGGACCCGTGAATTGGCCTCGAAGATCATGCGATTTAACGCCGCTTGAATATTTTCTGTGGGGATATGTGAAGTCACTAGTCTACGCCAATAAGCCCGAAACGATTGAGCACTTGGACCACGCGTTATTACCGATATACACCCACAAATATTGGAAAAAGTCATCGAAAATTGGACCTCCAGATTAGACTACGTCTGAGCCAGCCGTGGCGGTCATATGCCAGAAATCATATTTAAATTATAATGCCAGAAGATTATCTTTCGAATAAAATAAATTTCATGTCAACTTAAAAAAATCATCTTTGTTTTATTCCATTTTAAAGTTCTATACCTCTAAAAAAAACACCCTTTATAATTTGGTAAAAAAAATTGTACGGCAGGTACCGTTATTTAATGAAAAAATACTGTGGGGGGAATGCCCAAAAAACGTTATGTACCAAGTTCAAAGAAAATCGATTCATCCATTTATGCTATACAGCCGAATTGACAGACAGACAGAAAGAATTGCGATACCCACTTTTTCGACTTCGCTATCATCAACTTTGATCAAAATCTCGAGTCACAGCTTTATAATTGATTTATATTGAATTCCATATTCCCTCACTTCTTGTTTGAAACTGATGAGATAATAGATAACAGAAATGTCCTCGTTTTTTTTATCGAATCATTAACAGGACACCTATCAACAAAAGTTCATGGTTTCTTCTTGACTGTAAGAAAAATAACCTACTGTTAAAACATTGTGTTTAAAAAATTTTAATGCAACAAGAAAACACTTTTTCGTTTCTTTTTTTTTTTTTGTTGGTTTTTAAACAAACTAAAAATTTCAAGAAAAAAGTTACCTCACAAAAATATATTTTTATTATAAATGCAATCAGGAAAGTATTCTTCCAAAACTTTGACTGCAACCAATTTCACTTCGGCACAACCTAACCGTATAGAGTGAGCAAAAAAAAAAAAAAACAAAATTATTTTTTTTTTTCTGCAACGCGCGAACTTGTGATGCAGTTTATGCGTTTAAACTTCATTTATATTCAAAAATATGCTAAATGCCAAGAACTTTTTCATCAAAATTAAAACAAAAATTTCCTCAGCTCTATTATATATAGGACAGCACTACCAACCGGTTACCGTTGTCGTTTTCCTGGCTATACCTATAAAGGGCAATTTAATTAATATCCATTGTCCAGTAAAACTATATGTAAGCTCGCGTACCGTACGCACCACAGTCATGGTGGTGCTGGTGTCCTGATTAAATTATTAAGCTTTCCGAATAATTTTCCAAAGGCGATGACCTATAGCACATTATTTTATGAGATGACATGCCATAGCCTATATAGCCAACTCTAGCCCACTTATAGCCTATTTACTGTTTTTTAAATGGATCATCGTGTGAAAAATTAAAACCATTGATGAAATTTTCATCCATAGAGTATACCTACTGACTGTGTATAGGGAAGCCGGTGGTGTGGTGGAGTTGACGTTTGGCAGTTTTTGCACCTTATATGTTTTAATATATACGGATAAACTCATTTACGCCAGTGAATTGAGAATAATTTACTGCCATTTCATAAAAGGACACAACTATAATATAGAAGATAAACCCGTCTGGGTTATGGTTGTACGAGTTGAATGTGAAATCACGGCTATTCAGTTTGATTATGTGCGCTTGTGATGGGTTTATTTATTATTCAATCAGTACACCAGTGACATGAGCTTTAATTTAAATTTAACTTTTTATTGTGTATACTAAGTTTATACTCGTATGAACCGTGATGTGACTGCGAACATTATTTTGTGTCTTTTCTCATGTAATGCATTTTATTTTGCGTATAGGCAATTAACTTTTGTATCAGCTAGAATTGTAAAAAGCTATCACTAGTTAACTCAAATGAACTAGGAACTAAGGTCCAATTGTAAAAGTCTCAAAAGTGGAGCGTAATTCCTTACAAAGTTAAAAAAAAATTAAAAATATGAATTTTTGAATTTTGTTTAGATCAAAAAATTAAATTCTTCAGTTTTAATATTAACCAGCTTCTAGATCCAAAATTTGGTTATTATTGTCATGCAGAAACATACAAAAAAACACAGAAAAACTCGACGAGATTGTGGCGAAAGGAAATAATTTGGTTGACATTTTTCAATTTTGACGAGTCCGAAAGCAAAGCAAAAGTCTCATCAGGTTTCGACTCGAGACCAGTTTTAATTCTCTAGCTCATTTATACAGAAATGTTTAAAGAATAACCAAAACCTTCGTTTCATGCAAAAAATGAACAGAGCTGTTGAATAACTTCATTTAATTTAAATTAAAAAAAAATAAAACATCTTTAAAATAAGTAAACTGTAAGATCCTAAACTAGTTTTGCTATCACAAAAAAAAAATATTTACGACTCAGCCAAGCTTTTGCAAAATTTTTCGTGGGGAAATTATTTTCTAATTAATTTTCATTGAAGTAAAGTCAAGAGATTTTATGTGGTTACTGCAACCTCTTTTGTCGTTTTCTCCATCTGTGTCAACAATCAGACAAAAGACATCATTCCTCTCAAAATGCACTTCAAAATGAAACTCCATCGTGGTACTCTATGGCCTCCCCAAATATCAAGAAAGTTTCTGATTAAATTTTGTCCTTATATAGAACATTAGAACACATACATATATACGTACATATATAGAAAATTGCACTCCAACATTGTGCCAATGGCATGTTGAAAATAAATGTCTTCAATTTGAATGACAGAGCAACACTAGCAACAGCACTTTCAAAATTCGAATTCCTTTCAACTGAACTGTGTTTTGTTGTGTCCTTATGGCTCTGATCTACCCTGCTTCTTCATTCTGTTCTGATGGTTCCTATGGTTTTGGTCTTTCGATGGGATTCTGAGATTTGTTATTATTCAAAAGGGTTTTCTTTCTTTAGAAATCCAAGCAAATAATAAAGCACAATAGAGAATCCAGCAGAAACAGAACCCAAATTTGTTATTTTGAATAATGGGCAACGATTCTTCAATTTACATGCAGCAAATAGAGCAAATTTTTGAATAATTTTCCAATCTCACAATCGGAATTGTATGTATGGATGTATGAATGATATGAATGTGTGTGTATGTGTGTTTAGGATTTCTTGTTTCCTTATTGAAATGGACGGAAACAAACTTATACACTTATACACTTGCCAACGCATTTCTGTAAAATGAAATATTATCCTCATACTTCAGATAGAAACACATACCTACAAAAAGACTTCTATCAATCTTAAAATATTGTGATGTGTTTCATTTCATTGTGGAATGGCATTTTTGGCCAATAGGATATGGAAATGAATTTTTTGAGTGTTGTGTTATTGAAATATTTTGAGATAAAGTAAATGAAAATTCATGTTATCTGGATAAAACATCATATCCATTTAAACTGTATTTGTGGAAAGGTAGCTATTTTGTCATTTAGATCTATTGTTAGAGCTGCTGTAGGGGTTATTAAATATATGAGTGATATTTGTTTAATCCTTTAAAATAATTATTGTTTTGGTAGAATTTACGCAAATGTATACATTCTTATAAGATTTGAAAGTAACAAGGAATTAATTTGATTGTTTTAAAACAACAATACTTTTCAAGCATTATATTGATGTACAATGAAAATATATATAAGTGTATCATCCTTCATATACTGTGACATGAAAACATTAGGTTAGGTTAGATTGAATTGGCTGTCGGCGGAGAACCGACACACTTAGACCAATTGTTGGCCCGTTGTGATACCACATGGATCTGGGAAAGCTTTTCCTTACTCAATTAAACCATTTTGAGATCCTTATGAAGCGTGCAAGATTACTTATAGAAGTATTTGCTAGATCACTCGTATCGTTGTAGAAGAAGTCTCCCAGATGGAGTCTACGTGTTTGTGACAGAGCAGGACAGGTACAATGAAGGTGAGGAATTGTTTCCTCCTCTTCCTCATCCATGCAGCTTCTGCAGAAATCATTTGAGTGGACGGCTTGTCACATGGCCCGCCTACCTTTTAGACAGTGTCCGCCTATGACACCTATTACGGAGCTAATGTGCAATCTGCTTAAAGATATCAATTGCTTAGAGCGCTTCAGATCCAGCATTGGTCAGATTTGTTTTGTCGCCAAGCAAGTGGTGACGTTGTTCCACTTAAGGTTTGTTTTATTTATAGCATCTTGCTTTAGCATATGTTTAAAAGTAGCGATAGTTGTCTTATCTGGTAGTATGGGTACAGTTGTTCCACTTTTAGCGAGTTCGTCAGCTTTACAGTTTCCTGAAATGTCCCTGCGGCCCGGCACCCAACAAAAGTGAATGTTGAACTGCTCCGCCATCTCAATGAGAGATGATCGACAGTTTTGGGCTGTTATAGAATTTGTAGAAACAGAGTCCAGAGATTTGATGGCAGCTTGGCATTAACGATATGATAATTATCCCAATTTGTTACCTATACGGTACAGGACTTAAAGCGAAATATTGGAAATGGTACTTGCGTGTGAAAAAAAATTTGTTAATGGGACCATTATACTTTACCATATAATACTGGTAGGATTGGAGAATACAATACTTTTAATTAGATTCTCGAAATAAAAAGCAATAACACAGCGAAATTAGCATCAGAACTCTGCCAAATCTTGCTTGGTTTGTGAAATGTTTTTTATGAAAGGCTGAGGTATGCTATTTACTTTTAGTTATAAATATGTAATTTTAGAAAGGAAATATTATGTAATTTTATGTAACTCAGAATTCATATATTCTTATAGTTAAATTTATATAACTCAAACGTATGACTGAGATAAAAGTGTTCACTAAATCACAGTCTGAGGTAGCAGACGTTTATAACTAACTATACTTCTATACTGTCATTTCTGGAACCTAAGGCTTTTAAATGGGAAGCTCACCAAGAACTCTGGATTGGTACTTTTCTTACTATAACAGAGCTTTTTTGTTTAAATTTTGTTTTGCACAGATATTGTTTCAATTTTCTTTAATTTCAATTTTGTTTTATTGAGCATATTATATAGAATTTGCTCACAACTATTATGACTAATTTGTTATCTTATACAATAGCTTAACAAATTATTTATAGATGAATAAATTACAGGTTCATTCCGGTCGTCAGTGATCAAGTTTATTCAAATTCGAATTTTCACAAAAAGGGAATCACATATAAAAATGCTTTGTACTCAATTAAAATCAAATACGTCTATTCATTTAGACTTTAGTAGACTTTAGAGTTAACGGTAAACGCACGGGCACACAGACCAACGGATGTTCGAAGAAATCACTGTTTCATCAAGTTAATTTTAAATAAAACCTCGACAATGATTTAGGTAATGCAACTGCCAGAACTTTTATTCTGACTTCAAATTAAAAAAAAACCAACCAGAAAAAATAAAAATATTTTACCAAACTATTAATTTAGATTATTTCGAATTTTTAAATCATTTAGGTTGCTTTTACTACCTCTTATCATTGATTTTCATTTGAGTAAATTTTGTTTTCACTACGCTTTTCTCAGATTATAAAACATTATATCATCCTTGACCAAATGAATAACACTAGCAGTCCGGATAGGAATTTTACAACACCGTAAATAAATTTCCATTTTTTCTTATTAATTCTGCATTCACTTTTAATTAAATTTAATTATTTAAATATATGTAATTTAATATTTAAACAATAAAAAAAACAAAATTACGAAAATAAAAATTGCAAATAACAATAACAATTCTTTGTTAGCGAATGTTCATGTAAGATTAAAACTTAAAGATATAAACCCATAACAACCTTTGCCAGAAGTGTTCTCTACAGAAGTTTTTTAATTTAAAATATTTAGATTGAATAAAAAAAAAAAAAACAATTTTTAAAATTTATGAATCTTCTATAGCTTTCAATTTGCTCTCAGTCATTCATCAATTCCGCACAGCCGGCAAATGGCAACCCACATAAGCAAGCAAGTTACTTAATTTCTTAAATATTTTTTTGAAGTTTGTGTTAAATTTCAAAAGCTGTTTTTTTATACGTATTATATAATTTCCAAATGAAAAATAAACATTTCACCTTATACCTTAATCTGTGTGGGTGTTGAAGTTCTACTTTCATTGCTCACGATTGCTATCAAAAAGTTACTTTTTCCCTCTTTTTGTGGTGAAGTATATTTTTTAAAGGATTCCCCATGAGACTTAAGAATAATTCAGATGATTTGGTGTTGGTTTGGAGAAGATATTTTGTGAATGGGTTTTTTTTTTGTGTTTTCCACTCTATAGTACACTATGGCGTATGAGTAATATTTTTTGTTTGAATCATGTATGAGATGCAAATTATTAATCTACATAAAACTTTTCCTGTGTAAGGTAAATTCGGAGTGTGATTTCTCATTTTTTTTAAATATCAGTTGAAATTAAAAAATATATAGTCCAATGGAAGATGCTCAAATTTCATGTCATCTTTTTTGAATTAGGTAGAATTTAAGTAAGTTTTTCGTTACGTATAAGAATTTCGTTTGTTTTTTTTTTTTTTAATTTGAAATACTAAGTTGGCCTTTTGGTACATTAATAATAAACGTTTAAGTATGGGTTAGTTGCCTTTATGCCTAATTATGTTTTCCAGAAGATAAAACTAATTACAAACGACTAATCCACAAGGCTTACAGCAACTTCAATGTAAACTTAACTTGACTTTATGAAAACCGTGCATATAAACGTTCAGCTCATGATGCATTGAATTATCATTTTATTTTGAAATTCTTATTCATGCAAATGTTAGCTTATTGAATCTAAAATCCTTTTCAAAAGCAAATGACGAGATGTCATGCAGCTGTTTATGAGCTACAAGTATACTATTTCATTCATATAACATATTATTATGTAGGACTAGGTATAGTGAATATTTCTCTAAAAAGAACATTTTTCGTTCTATTTAATTTAATTTCAATTTTAGTTTTCTGTTTTCTATATTCAGGGATGTTGAATAAAATTCTTCAGCTCATTTACTTTATTTAATATTATTTAAGTATTCATGAAACTTTAATTGAATAACAATCGAAAAGTTGTACATTATATTTGAATGGGTGTTAAGTTTTTTTTTTATTCAAATCAGGTAAATTCAAATAGATGGAAATGGTAATCACGACCGAACTAGCTCGCACCCCATGCTTTTCTTATTCCCATATGACTCCTTTAAGGTGTGATCAATAATGGATTATCAATTGTTTGGTTGATACCTTTGTTTTTTATTTTCAAGAAACTTATTGGACACCTTTTCAAAAGCTCAATAAAGTGTTGAATCTGATTTTTCAGCAAAAAACAAGATTTAAATCAAACAAAAAAATCATAATTCTGAAAAAAATATACTAAACGCTATAATTGCTCTGATCCACTTTTAAAAGCTTTGACTCTTTTCTTAAATAATGTTAACAGGTGGTATTAGTTTAACAGGATAGTCGCTAGTGTTGTATTCTAAAAATTTATTTGCACAATATTCGACATGGTTTCATTGTATTTTCATGTATTTTACATGTATTTTCAAAATTTTTGAACGGATCTTCTCGATAATTATTGAAACTTTGCCGCACTTTATCCGTAGAAGTATTACCGAAGTTAATAAAAATATTATTAAAAATTATAATCTGAATATTTTTCGTGGGCACCGGCTTGGAATCTCATCCCCAAGACCTTAGGCGTGATAGTCCTACGCACTAACCACTACGCCACGGGCTACTACATCCTGTCATATATTTGATTTAAATTTCTTTCTTTTTTGCAAATGCCGAGAGTACCAAAAATCGTAATTAAAAATTTGCAATACATCAAAAAAAAAAAAAAAAATAATTTATGTAGTTCATTTGTATTTTACTACATAATTTAACAAATGCTGACAAATATGAATGAAAAATTAATTTTAAAACTCAATGGGAATGCTTAAATTTGTCTGCTCTCATAGAATTTATTGCTTCTGAATTTAAATTATTATCTATGGCCAGGACAATCACCACAAAAAAATATATTTATGCGATGTGATAAACTTTCAAGTCAATTTAAATGATTTATACTTCTTGAAATGACCCAAAACCGAAACCCTTCGAATAGAAGTTAAACCACAAACAAAATTTAATTTAATATCTTCTTTTTTTTTTAATTTTCAATGATATTCCATAAGCGAACTTTTTTTTACAATTTAATTCTGTTTTCAATTTGATGTATCAAAAGCAACATGTTGTGAGGAAACTTTTTTTTATAGCACCCTTCATTTTAATTAAAAGTAAATCAACCATGCTATTGTATCTAACAATAAAATGGTTTTACTAACCCGAATAAAGCGGATAGTTAATTAAGTTTCACTTAATTTGAAATGATGCTATAAACGTCAGTATATATGCACTACAACTTTGGTCTATAGAAGACAATAGAAATAGATCCAAGAGTGCACATACATACATACACACACATATAGAAAACTCTAATAGGAAGCAGGTGAAAACGTTTAGACAAAAACAAAAGGATGTAACAGTTAAGTGGCAATTGGCGTGTTAAGTGCGGAGTGCAGAGGTTTTATCTGATATTGGCCACAAAAGATTTTAAAATTGTCCTGGTTGCTCACTTTGCTCTTTACAAAAAGTATTAGAGGGTGAATGAACGTGTAATTAGAATCAAGGATGAACAAGAATGCCAATTAAAATATCCTGCTTTTGGTTTTTGTTTTTTTTTTTTTTGTTCTTCAATTTAACCAAAACTAATATAGATGGAATGGCAACATTGGTGTGTGTAATCCTCTTAAGAACTGTGAACTGTTTAATGCCCACTCAAGGGTACCTTTCCTTTTTTAGATCTTTTTTCTCAAAAAACTTATTTCAAATGTTAATTAATTTTTCCGGAGAGTTTCTCTTTCAAGGATGTTCCATGGAAACCAAGAAGAATAAAACTTTTCACTGAATTTATTTGGGAAAGTGAAAAGATTACAAACCAGGAGGCTGGCTTTGAAGAAGCTATATGGAGGGATGCACGAATAAAATGAAAAGAAAATAAGAAAAGAAGAAGAGAATAAGAGACAAAAGAGATTATAATATTTTGCTTTTTTTTTTAGAGGGGTAAGATGAGTTGGTACTAAATTACTTAAACAAAAATAAATTAATAAAAATAAGCAAAACAGAACAATTTTAATTACAGAGGAAGTTCTACAACGGTTTTAACTGATTATGGAACGCGTCGTTGAAAGAGTGTTTGTTAAACTCCATAGGAACATTATTTTTGAAATCTTCTTTAAAAAGTGAAAACACGTTGTTCTGTCGTGCAATGCCCCATTTTTACTAAACCTTAACTGTCACTCATAAATTTTTCTGGTGTTGCCAACATTAAACTGCAGAAATAGCAGCAAATTCAAATTTTTCTTACATTTTGGACCTTTTGCATGTACATATCGCTCACCGCCTGCAAAAATGGAACAACGCATTTTTTTCAGTTTCGAGATACAAGCGATTTAAATAATGCTATCCTGACACAGATTTGCCATTTTGATGTGAAAAGCATTACTTACTTATAACTTTTTTTCCGGGATTCAAAAGTGGGCGGCATCCGCCTTTTTTTGGGAAAGTGTCATAATGGCATTAAGCAATGTATATCGAAAGTCTTTAAGCGCCATTTTCGAAACCGTAATGACACTATCTCCATCTCTCGTAATTGAGAAGAAGTATCAATGTTCCGATATTACAGAAATGTAAAGGGTTTAATTTTAATCATAATGGCGTCCGCAGTTCAAATTTAAATTTTTTGGCCTTGTGCCATCATTGCAGGCGGTGAGCGATATGTATATCTTTCAAATAAATTAACAAATGTCACACAAAATTTCAAGAGTTTTTTATGTTGGACATTTTATTTTCACTTGAACATTAACGTGAAATGTTAAAATTTAATGAACTCTTTCAGCACCGTCTGCAGCTCCAAGTCCAAATAAAGCACAGCTATTTCCCGTATGTTTTTTCTTCAAAACATATTCCGAGAAAAACAAAGAATTGACCTTTTGTCAAGCGCATAGTTTTTAGTACTATAATACTAAAGATTGACAAATTTCGATTCTGACACAATAAAAAAAAATGACTGCTTTTAATAACTTCAAAATTAAACACAATTTTGGATTTTGTGGAACATCTCTTTAATAGTGTTTTTTGAATGCATTTTATGTAAATACAAACATTTCAATTACTTGAGGTTGATAACCAGGATACCCTTTCGTATTGTTCATTTTCATTGATTCACCAACTTATTTTGTCTGGCAAAGTTTTCCACACACAAAAGTGTGAATCGAAAAGAAAACTTCTTTGGTTAAAACTTATTCCCTTTTTTACAAAGAAGTCTGATAAAATTTATGTTTTCATTGGAAAGCAAAATAGTATTCAATTGATGTGAGCAAAAAAAA
Source organism: Epistrophe eligans (assembly GCA_951394125.1). Lineage (NCBI taxonomy): Eukaryota > Metazoa > Arthropoda > Insecta > Diptera > Syrphidae > Epistrophe > Epistrophe eligans. The sequence goes on along the minus strand of OX596029.1, from coordinate 105,641,843 downwards.
TACACATAAACTTCACTTCATTTGAAAATTATTTTTGGGGCAAAAAGTTGAAACTTTCTTTGGTTTACCATATAAATCTTGATTGCATTGCAATCCTTCTTGAAGTGTGTACGGATACGTGCGATGGTTGTGTATATGTTATTTGAAATTTATTTTGAGCGTCAAGTATGAGAGTGTCTTTTTCCAAATTGAAGTTGAAGTGCGAGGAACTTTTATATACACATGCATACATTATACAACAATTGTCATTGTGAGTAACTTTTAAGTTGGGTAGATAATAATAAGAGATATCTGCTGCAGCAGAGGAGTAATGACAAAGGATGTCGTACACGACATTGACAAATTTGAATCTCTAATTAATGCTGATGAGCTCTGCTTCTGTGGAATTGTGACGACTCAGCGTGTAAATTGACAAAAGATGATAGAAAAGTTTTTTTTTTAAGTTTCTTAATGAGTACCTATATATTGTTATTGTTAAGAAGAGAGTGTAGAAGAAAAAATAAAAGGACATAATGAAGAAAATTTATGATGTTGAAAATAACTTTTTTTGGTTGTGTTGTGTTGGGTTGACTTCGAGTTTCAAGACTTTGGAAAATTTAAACATTTTTTGTTGGTAAATAAATACAAAAAATTAGATATTTCTGATAGTAGTATAGATTAGAGGGTCCTGGAGCAGCGGCTCGGCGGCTAAAGTGGGCGTATGGGCGTGGCAGTGGGCGTAGGGCGTGGCGGGGGTGGTGGGCGTGGTCGATATTGAGCTTTAGGGGCGTGGCAAGTGGGCGGAGCTTTTGTGGGCGTATAAAGGGGCGGAGGGCGTGGTAAAATTTGTGATTTTGGGGGGCGTGGCATGTGTTTGAAGCTTTGATGGGCGTGGCAGGGGGTGGTGATTTTAGGGGGTGGGTCAAAGGGGTGGAGCTTTTGGGGGCGTGTCAAGGGGGCGTTTTTTTTTTTTTTTTTTTTTTTTTTTTTTTTTCTTCATATGGCCTTAGCGGCGCATGTTCTTGGCGGCTCAGCGGCTCTGTACTTGGCGGCTCATAGCGGCTCATGGGCTTGGCGGCTCAGCGGCTCGGTACTTGGCGGCTCAGCGGCTCATGAACTCGGCGGCTCAGGTTAAGCATACATAACCTTAGAACCCAAAACGTAACGTAAATAACCTAAAACGTAGCGTTATAACCCAAAACGTAACGTAAACAACCTAAACGAGCCGTTAAGAACCTAAAAACGTAACGTTAAGAACCTGATATTGAGGTTCGGAGGTTAGCTTCCAACACATGGGTTGTTAATACTACGTCAAGAGAGAAGAAGAATACAAAAATAAAAAAACAGAGAAATAGTTTTAAAATTTATGAAATTTATTTATTCAAACATGTTTACATTATTATTTTTTTTCACTTTTGTATATGCTTAAATTTTATTTTTAAATGATTCTGTTGACTACTTGATCAAGTGGATTATATTCAATAATTCGATCATGAAGCATAATGCAGTATGCTGAAGTGTTTGCAGGAATATTTTTTGATGTCCTCATCTCCAAGCGTATATCAATAGGTCCTGTTTTCAATGTTTCATTTTGATGTCTGCAATCTATAACAAAAATTGGAGCACGTGATTTAAATATATCCCAGGAAAGAAGAGGCTCGGCAGTATTTTTATTGTAGTAAGTTTTTTGAAAATCGGTATACATTTTATAAAACAAGCTGTATCTGTTTTTTTCAAATGAAACATTAAGGTCTTCATGTGGATATACATCAGAGTTTAGATATACTTTTAAGTCTGTCAGATTACAATGATCAAACGTTGTAGGATCAGCAGATAGTTTTTTATTTTTTTCAGTTTGTAGTGCAAAAACAATGTATCGAGGTTTTTCTATTTGTGTTGTTGTCTTAACGTTCCATATATGATGATCAGAGCTCGATAACATGGGGTATTCATAGAGATCCCAGTTTCGAAAGGCAATTTTCATAAAACTGTTTTTATTTATAGATTTGTATAGGTTTAATTTCATGGTATCTGATAAAGTCACATGTGGTACTTTCCACTGTACTTTATGAAGTTGTACTTGAACATTTTCATTAGTTGCAGAGATTAGTGCGTTTTCATCCATCCTAGCTCGAGTGAGAATTAGATCGTGTCGAGCATTTGGAATAATTTTTTTATAATCTTCGGCGAAACCCAAAAGCCTATTTAATGGAATACAGTAATTAAAATGAACTGGTGTTAATTTTATAGATGAATCAGGAGACCAGGATGCATTTAAAAGCATATCACTCTCATTTTTAGTCAAGGATAAATAGTTTTTGATCGTTGTTGTAATCCCCACATTTCGGTTATAGTCAATTTCCTTTCCATTAAGTTCATAGCGTATTTCATCAAAGAGAAAAGCCATTGCATTGTTCACAAGTTTTGTGTTGACGATTTCTTTTCCATCTGTTGTCGATAGTGATCCTTCAACATATAAAAAACTTTCCGAAGGAAAAACATTAAGATTTTGATGTTGGATACAAATCTGAATGATATCATTTCGTTCAAAATTGTTTTGATATGGTGAATAAGTATGATATTCATATTTAGAAATACTATCACTGATCTCAGGGTCTTGAAAAATGTTCAACATATTTTTTTTTTAATGTTTGTTGTGTTTTCAATGTTTTAAGATATGCCCTAATAATATTAAAAAGTCTTGATTATGCTTTGTAAGTCGATGTGTTACCGCAGCAGAGTTCGAAGCTTGATTGAGTATTGTATTATTTTTAACAGTATTTTTATAAGGAATTGACTCAATTATGTGCTCATATACAATCATGGCTCAGGCTGTAAATGTAATCGAACTGTTATTTTTTCCCCTCTAAAGTTAATATGTTGTCCGTCTTGATCGATAAACTTTAAACACAGTGATGTTATTCGTTTGACGTTCACAGGCAAATAAATAACATTCCTCGGAACTTCTATGATTTTATAGCCCGGACTTACTTTAACAGCAAATTCATGTAAAATATGTGCCGATTTATTATTTATATACGTTCCATCTATAATATTACATTCAACACGTATGGCATTAACTCTGTTTATGTCAACGTAGAGATCTGATTCATGTAACACTTTTGACTTCAATAGCTTCTTACTAAACCCTAGAAGAGATCCAATAGAATTCGATTTAGAGAAGTCAATATCTTCCGAGCTGAATATTTCGCATTTCAGAGTGTTGTTATTTGCCTTTATTTTAATTTCACTTTTTCTTAAGCTATTCTTTTTTTTGTTAATATCAATAAGTTTTTTTTGTATTAAATTATTGATATCTTCTATCTCATATGAACCAATAGGAAACGATATAATATTATCACCAATATGCAATAAGTTATTAAACTCATCTACATTTGGTATAGAGTTATAAGTTTGGAAATCTATAAGCCCGCAAACATAATTAGATTTCAGTACAATTGGTGGAAAATACTCAGCACTGAGATATGAGTCGTTCCCACTTAATGTTAATGTTAGCGACATCCCGATTAAAAGATAAATGACACAGTTTTGATTGTTCACTTCATTTTATTCTTTTTCAATTTAGTTTTTGAAAACATTATAACATTGTTCTAATAAAAACCTTAAGCATAAATGACCACATATAAATGTATCAAAATCTTGTTCTTGAATATAATTATAATTTATTTGATTACCAAGATAGCTTATTACTTCAGTTGGTGGTCTTAAATTTCCAAAACTATCAAAATATTTTACAATATTATTTTTTCTATTTTTAACATATGCTACCCAATGAGTGCCATTACCAGATTGACTATCCAAATTTATTACACCGCACTCCTTATCCATCGATGTTTTGGGTAATGAGTCGCGCATAAAAACTCCTCTAAAATGATCCAAGTTTTTCTTTCCAAACCTTTGAATATCAAAATTGTTTAAGGGTCGGTTGGGTAGCAGATCAATCAGTTTTTTGTGTTGGGTGTGTTTAGAAAAAGACCAAGTCCATTTTTATATGGTTGTAAAAATAACCCCTTTCCTTGAATAGGAATGGCTTCCATAGCCTTATTATGTCGTTTGCTTTCTTCAAAAGTTCTTTTAGCAGCACGTACATCATTAAGAGCTTTTGCAACACCAGCTGCTCCACCAGTTAAAGATCCAACAGCTGATAAACCAGCGAGAATTGGAGCTAAAAATGGCAAAAAACCACCACGCTTTGGAAGTGGTATTATTCTTGGCGTTTGAATGTATCGTTTCTTCTTATTTTTAATAACATTTTTTGCAGCCTTTACAGCAATATTAGCCATTGATGTTGTACCACAACAATTAATATTGGTTTTAATAGCATTTCTTGCTTCAGTTATCGCCTTTTTAAAAATATTTTTTTTACAAGGTTTCTTTTTTTGTTTACTAGTTTTAATAGTTTTGTTTTTAGGCTCTTTATTACCCATACCAAATTTTGTCTTAGCTTTCATCATGTTAGTGACTAAAAGTCCGCTTAACTTTTCAGAGGTTGAAGAGTCGTTTGCTTTGAATCTTTTCCACGCTTGTTCGGTTAAAATTTTATCGGCAACGTGTCGATCTGAGTCAGAGCTACTCTTAGAATATGCAATATCATGTAAGCGACAAGCTTCATCCAGTTGATTAATTCCTTTATCTCCTCTGCGTAAGCGTTCTTTCAATTTAGTTCCAGGCCCACAATAATTATAAGAAGGAAGATGTAGTTCAAATGGCAATTTGTCTATAATTGTATTCAAAAGTCCTTCTCCTTTAATGTGTTTTCTTTTATTGTGCTCAATCATATTATGATTTACACACACCTTCCTAGTTGAAGGTTGAAACGTTTATGAATGTAAGCCTATAAAAATGATATGTTTTATTGTGAGAACTGTTAGTCAGCAATATGCGCTTCGTAAAGCAGTCAGAAATTATTAAAGTAAAAAATTTTGATTCTAAAGTCAAAATTAAAAAAAAACATGGTTCATTATTTCCAAACAGCATTCGAGGAATTATCGTTGGTCCATCAAATTGTGGTAAAACAAATGTTATGCTAAGCATTCTTCTTGACCCTAACGGATTAAAGTTTGAAAATATTTATATTTATTCAAAATCATTACATCAACCAAAATATCTTTATCTAAAAAAGCTTATTACATCCGTGAAAGGTATGGAATACAATGAATTCTCAAACAATTCCGATGTAATGCCTCCATCAGACGCCAAAAATAATTCAATATTTATATTCGACGATGTCGCATGCCAAAAACAAAACAATATAAGAGACTATTTTTGTATGGGTCGTCATAATGGAGTTGATAGTTTTTATTTATGTCAATCCTATACCCATATACCAAAACACTTGATTAGAGACAATGCTAATTTTATTATTCTTTTCAAACAAGACGAATTGAATTTGAAACATGTTTACAAAGATCATATAAACTCTGATATGACATTCAATCAATTTAAAGAGTTGTGTTCCCATTGTTGGGCTGATAATTTTGGATTTCTGGTTATAGACAAGGAAAGCAGTATTGAAAAGGGTCGTTACAAAAACAGTTTTCACAAAATTGCAATACTATAAATATACATATTTCATTTAACATCAACACATTACGGCAGCAACACTGTTTGGGAAAACTAGTCCTTCATATAAAAGTATCAAAACATATAAATACTTTTTTTTCTTCCTCCTCATTAACTATTATAAATGAAAGAGTTCGTTAAATTTGTTAAATTTTTCGTTAAGTGTCCCATCATTCCACAGCTTATACTAGAAGTCTTAAAAATATATACTAATTTTTTTTTAATTCGTAATTATATGTAGGTGCACACTAAGAAGGGATTTTTTGAAATTCGTATTCTAAGTAGGGTAAAATTGGATAAAACTGGTCAAGGGTACAAAAACTAACTTCTAAACGAAAAGTCCTATTACATTCATTTATTTTTTTATCAATAGATATTCAAAATTCTAGAATGTTACTAATTTAAAAAAAAATTCTACAAATTACACAAAGAGAGATATGAATTTTTTTAAGTTCAAAATTGAAATTTCAAAAAATTCTATAAAATCAGATTTTAATCCGATCGAAATTATTTTTATACCATTCGAAAGGTATTTCAATATTCTATTACCTCTATACCATAAATTTTTGATTAGATTTTTTTTTCGACACATTTTTCAAACATCAAAAATCGACATTTTTTTAGTGCACTTAAAAATTTATATCTTTTTAATGAATCATTTAAAAATTCTCAAAATCATACAACTTATAGATATCATTAATATACATGTTGTGTAAAAATTTTGGATTTTTCAAAATTTTTTCAACCGAGATATTCAAATATTTCTGTTGTTTCAATTATCACCTCATAACTCTATACTCTATACACCTATAAAGATAGTTTTTTTTTTATTCGCATCTACATAAACCCATGATTAATTTGATACCCCAAACATATTTTTACACCCCACACGACCTTCACAATAGTTAAATAAGTTTGCCGAAAAAAATCTCACAAAAATTGAAAAAAATGGGGATGATTTCCATCGGCAAACAGCGAGTTCAGTGCAAAAATTGACCATATTTTGCCATGATTTAGGAAATCGGAAAAAAACCCGATTTGCATTTACTTAATTGCTTATAACTTTCTATCCAATTGTCCGATTTTCAATATTAAGGTGTAGAATTAAAGGAAATTGGACTGTTCAGTTAGAACAAAAAAAAAATTTTCAAAATCGTTCAAAATTTCATACCAAAAACATAAAAATATATTTCGGGCATAGAATTTTAGTCAACGAGGAAGTTGGAGAAAAAAAAAAAAAAACATTAAAATACCAACTGGCGAGAGGGAGATAGTATTCTAAAGCCGGCAGAGTGTGTGCAATAAAAAACCACATTCTAGGGGAATTTCCTTCGTTATCGTCAAAAAAATGCTATATGGTAGGTATATATATTGGCAGTAGGTATGTATATTTGTAGTCGGTATAATAAGAGTAAATGTACGCTGTGGTTGGTTTGTTTTGCTTATAACTTCTGCTCTAATGATCCGATCGCTAACATTAAGGTCTTAAAATTTAGGTAGAATGTCTGGCTACATTTTGTTACCGCGTCAGTTATAAAAGTATTTGTGAAAAAGGTAAAAAAAGTTAAATTTAATGGAAATACAAAAAAATATTTTCATAAACAAATACTTGACCTTCTTTTTGCAAAATATTATAAAAGAATCTGAAAAACACCCGATTTGCATTTACTTAAATGCTTATATTTTTGCATCCACCTGTCCGATTTTCAATATTGAGGTATATAATTAAAGGAAATTGGACTGTTCAGTTAGAACAAACAAAAAATTTTCAAAATCGTTCAAAATTTCATACTAAAAACATAAAAATAAATTTCGGACATAGAATTTTAGTCAACGAGAAAGTTGGGAAAACAAAAAAAAAACATTAAAATACCAACTGGCGAGAGGGAGACAGTATTCTAAAGCCGGCAGAGTGTGTGCAATAAAAAATCACATTCTAGGGGAATTTGTTTCGTTATCGTCAAAAAAATGCTATATTTATACAACAATATAGTAGGTATGTATATTTGTAGTAGGTATGTATGTACATTTGTAGTCGGTATAATAATTAATTTGTAAAGGTAGGTTGGTTTTGTTTTGCCTATAACTTCTGTTCTAATAATCGGATCATTTAGATTAAGGTCTTAAAATATAGGTAAAATGTCAGACTAAATAATTGAGGTAAAAAATCATTGTGATAACATAAATGTGTATGTGAAAAACGTCATTATTTCCACTGATTTTTGAATACAAATTCAAAATACTTAAAGCAAAATGTGCTATGCCCCTAAAAGTATACAAAGCTTCTGGCATAATTGTGTCAGTGACTTGTGAAGTGGAAAAGGGTTGATATTGTTGGTTTGGTTTTTGGTTTTTGGCTTATAGCTTCTGTTCTAATACTCGGTTCTTTAAGATTAAGGTCTTAAAATGAAGGTTAGATGTCAGGCTAAATTATTGAGTTGAAAAATCATTGCGATCACATAAAGTTGTATGTGAAAAACGTCATTATTTTGACTGTTTTTTTATTTAAACTGAAAATTTAAAGAAAATGATACGTACATAGGTACATAATATGGTCGATTGGCTGGTTTGATTGACTTACTTATAACTTCGGTTCTAATAATCAGATCTTTAAGATTAAGGTCTTAAAATGAAGGTTAGATGTCAGGCTAAATTATTGAGTTGAAAAATCATTGCGATCACATAAAGTTGTATGTGAAAAACGTCATTATTTTGACTGTTTTTTTATTTAAACTGAAAATTTAAAGAAAATGATACGTACATAGGTACATAATATGGTCGATTGGCTGGTTTGATTGACTTACTTATAACTTCGGTTCTAATAATCAGATCTTTAAGATTAAGGTCTTAAAATGAAGGTTAGATGTCAGGCTAAATTATTGAGTTGAAAAATCATTGCGATCACATAAAGTTGTATGTGAAAAAAGTAATTATTTTGACTGTTTTTTTATTTAAACTGAAAATTTAAAGAAAATGATACGTAGGTACATAATATGGTCGATTGGCTGGTTTGATTGACTTACTTATAACTTCGGTTCTAATAATCAGATCTTTAAGATTAAGGTCTTAAAATGAAGGTTAGATGTCAGGCTAAATTATTGAGTTGAAAAATCATTGCGGTTTTTTATGTGAAAAACGTCATTATTATGATTGTTTTTTTATTTAAACTGAAAATTTAAAGAAAATGATATGTAGGTACATAAGATGGTCGATTTGCTGGTTTGATTGACTTACTTATAACTTCGGTTCTAATAATCAGATCTTTAAGATTAAGGTCTTAAAATGAAGGTTAGATGTCAGGCTAAATTATTGAGTTGAAAAATCATTGCGATCACATAAAGTTGTATGTGAAAAAAGTAATTATTTTGACTGTTTTTTTATTTAAACTGAAAATTTAAAGAAAATGATACGTAGGTACATAATATGGTCGATTGGCTGGTTTGATTGACTTACTTATAACTTCGGTTCTAATAATCAGATCTTTAAGATTAAGGTCTTAAAATGAAGGTTAGATGTCAGGCTAAATTATTGAGTTGAAAAATCATTGAGATAACATAAATGTGTATGTGAAAAACGTCATTATTTCCATTGATTTTTGAATATAAATTCAAAATACTAACCTAAGAGCATTATGTAAAGCAAAATGTGCTATGTCCCTATAAGTATACAAAGCTTCTGGCATAATTGTGTCAGTGACTTGTGAAGTGGAAAAGGGTTGATATTGTTGGTTTGGTTTTTGGTTTTTGGCTTATAGCTTCTGTTCTAATACTCGGTTCTTTAAGATTAAGGTCTTAAAATGAAGGTTAGATGTCAGGCTAAATTATTGAGTTGAAAAATCATTGCGGTTTTTTATGTGAAAAACGTCATTATTTTGATTGTTTTTTTATTTAAACTGAAAATTTAAAGAAAATGATATGTAGGTACATAATATGGTCGATTGGCTGGTTTGATTGACTTACTTATAACTTCGGTTCTAATAATCAGATCTTTAAGATTAAGGTCTTAAAATGAAGGTTAGATGTCAGGCTAAATTATTGAGTGGAAAAATCATTGCGATCACATAAAGTTGTATGTGAAAAAAGTAATTATTTTGACTGTTTTTTTATTTAAACTGAAAATTTAAAGAAAATGATACGTAGGTACATAATATGGTCGATTGGCTGGTTTGATTGACTTACTTATAACTTCGGTTCTAATAATCAGATCTTTAAGATTAAGGTCTTAAAATGAAGGTTAGATGTCAGGCTAAATTATTGAGTTGAAAAATCATTGCGATCACATAAAGTTGTATGTGAAAAACGTCATTATTTTGATTGTTTTTTTATTTAAACTGAAAATTTAAAGAAAATGATATGTAGGTACATAATATGGTCGATTGGCTGGTTTGATTGACTTACTTATAACTTCGGTTCTAATAATCAGATCTTTAAGATTAAGGTCTTAAAATGAAGGTATAATGTCAAGTTTATTTATTGAGTTAAAAATTCACTGCGATTACATGCAAGTGTATGCAAAAAACGTGATTGCTTATTTATTTATCGTTAAATAATAATTTAAAATTAAATGAAAACAAATTTTTAATAAAAAATTTAATAAAAAATAAATAGATAGGTAGGTTAGGTAGGTAAATTATGCATAAGATCTTCAAGTTTAAGGTTAAGTTTAGGTAAATTATCAGGATAGAGGTAGAAATTGTAATTGAAGTGACTTATTCCGGCATACCTATAATACCTTTAGGTTTAAGACTTATAACTTGAGTTCTAATGGATAGATTTTCAAGGTTAAGATCTTAAAATTATGATATCTACTGTCGTCCCAGTTAACTGTTGACATTGGCGCCTGCCTGGCGACTGAACATTCCCTAAGCGGAGCAACGGAGTTGCGTGAGCGGAACAGGACCCGCAATCGATTTTTGTCGAATAAGCAAATATTTGGTTTAGTTTTTTAATTATTTTAAGGTTTTAGTTAGATTTATCATTAAATTTAGTTCTAATGGTCAGATTTAAATGATTAATGTCTTAAAATAAAGATAATAATAAGCAAAAAGTGTGCTATTCTCCTTAAAGTATACAACGTTTCTGGCATAATTGTGTCAGTAAAAATGTGGTTTGGTTTTTGGCTTATAGCTTCTGTTCTAATAATCGAATCGAATCATTAAGATTAAGGTTTTAGTTAGATTTATAATTAACTTTAGTTCTAATGGTCAGATTTAAATGATTAATGTCTTAAAATAAAGATAAATTATTACGTTATACTATATAATAATATATATACTATACTATATATATACTATACTATATATATACTATACTATATATATACTATGGTATATACACGTTAGCGAAGCTACGGGCGAATCGGCTAGTATATAATATTTTAAACCGTAGAAATGGAAGAAAGCGTATTGAATGATCTTATAAAAACAAAAAATGTGCTTAAAAATAAATATTTTCAACTAAAAATTGGTAAAATGATGAGAGAAGCCGATTTGGAAAACACGTTCAAACCCATTGTTGAGCCATTGAAAAAATTGGTCGGGAATATTAAAAAAGAAGAAGCACAACAAGAAGATGATATTAAAACACTTAAACCAAAGATAATATAATACAAAGATGTCGCATTCCATACAAACAATGTGAACCCAAAAATTAACGGCTGGGACCTCTCGAGAGGTCCCCAACATATTGCTAGATGTTGCATTGGCAAAAATAAAGAGCGGAAACGAAGAATCGCTCTGGATACAATTTAAAATTTGAATTCTCTTCAAAATGTATATCTCAAAGGCAAAAGTATTTGTTTTTTGTCTTTAGCAGGAACGGTATGAATGACGTATAGATTCAATTCTTTATAAGGCTAGCCTTGTTGTAGCGGTGGCGAGTTGAGAATACTTGGTTTTTTTTTTTTTTTTTTGTTTTTTTTTGCTTATCCTTTATTTATGTGATAATGGTGTGTATCTGTATAGTAGATAGACATGCAGTATATTTTTCTTCGTTCGTCGAGATCTTCGATCGAAGGGTAGTAAGGATTTTCTTTTGGTGCTGTTTTTTTTTTTGTGAGGTAGGTTAGGTAGGTATACATTATTATGTATGTAGGTTCGTACATAGTTGGTTATTTTGTATTATTTTGTATTCCTAAAGAAAATTATTTTGCATTAATTTATTTACGAGATAATTTAAAAGGTAGTTATGTAGGTGTGAAATGTTTGTACTTCGATTTAAGGAATATGTTATGACAAGGTCATTTTGCAAGGGTTTTTTTTGTATTCTATTTTTATTTTTTATTTTTCATTACTGTGATTAGGATTCGACTTTTTTTTAGTGTTTTTTCAACAGCTGTATCTTTGTGAAAAATAGTCGTACTGAGATGAAACAGATAGCAATCTTATTATTTGTATTCCTAGTTTTAAATAAAAAAAATTGAAGAGCTAGGTTTTCACCAAAACAAATTTTTAGTTCATTAAGTTAGTAATTTTACAACTTTTTTATCCTACGATTTTTATGTTTAAAGATTTTCTGAATGAAAAAATTGTGTTTTGTGTTTGATTACCAATATCTGGACAAATAATGATGACACGTAAAATGTAAGGCCAGTTTGAAAAGCCAGAGCTTAATTTATACATGATTTTGTTAAAACTTTATGAAGAACATTTGTTTACCATTTGTGCGAATTAAAAAAAAGGACAAAAATAGGTACCTATATGTAGTGTTTTCATAAATCTACTCCAGATTTACCAATATTGATTACAATTCTAAACCTGTAACTCGTGTAGAACCGTTTTTATGAATGTTCAAAATCTAAAAAAGGCTTCATTTTAAAAATTATATCAGAAATTAAAAAACTTTGTTTGGTACGAAATATAGGTCGTTTTGGAGGCTTGCAATTAAAAAATATCTAACTTTATATTGTAATTTTCGAGTAAAAATGTGTACAAATGTAACATTTTCAGCCCATGGCCGTGACCATATTACATAATGTGACTACATTTAAATAAAATTATAAATTCACCAATTCATCAATTATTAACATTAATATAGCTAAGACTTTGCAGGTATTTTCTACCGATATTTCTGTATAAAAAAATATACGATTATTTTTTCTAAAATCTTTTACATAGAGTGTTAAAAACCTATAATTAATGCCAAATTTCAAATAAATCGACAGTAGCTTTTAAAATATTTTTAAAATATTGAACATCCAAATACCTATTTATAATAAAGCAAAGTCGATGTTTTTTTTTTTATTTTGTATTTTTTTTATTGATTTTAAAATTTAATCCTGATGGTGAGGAAATATCCCTAGAGAAGATACTTTTCTAATGAATGCATGAAGATGGTGTACCTAATTATTGGTTTTAAGCAAGTTTTCGCAGTAAGATTCATTAAAATGTGCCACAACATATAGGTATTCAAATTTCGACAAAATTCGCCGCCATAGATCAAAATTTAACCACATCAATTTATGCAGAATATTTATTTTTCAAAAACTTTAATTAAACCAACTTAAATTAATAAATATGTACCAACATTTTCTAAAATAAATAGGTATTTGGATGTTCAATATTTTAAAAATATTTTAAAAGCTACTGTCGATTTATTTGAAATTTGGCATTAATTATAGGTTTTTAACACTCTATGTAAAAGATTTTAGAAAAAATAATCGTATATTTTTTTATACAGAAATATCGGTAGAAAATACCTGCAAAGTCTTAGCTATATTAATGTTAATAATTGATGAATTGGTGAATTTATAATTTTATTTAAATGTAGTCACATTATGTAATATGGTCACGGCCATGGGCTGAAAATGTTACATTTGTACACATTTTTACTCGAAAATTACAATATAAAGTTAGATATTTTTTAATTGCAAGCCTCCAAAACGACCTATATTTCGTACCAAACAAAGTTTTTTAATTTCTGATATAATTTTTAAAATGAAGCCTTTTTTAGATTTTGAACATTCATAAAAACGGTTCTACACGAGTTACAGGTTTAGAATTGTAATCAATATTGGTAAATCTGGAGTAGATTTATGAAAACACTACATATAGGTACCTATTTTTGTCCTTTTTTTTAATTCGCACAAATGGTAAACAAATGTTCTTCATAAAGTTTTAACAAAATCATGTATAAATTAAGCTCTGGCTTTTCAAACTGGCCTTACATTTTACGTGTCATCATTATTTGTCCAGATATTGGTAATCAAACACAAAACACAATTTTTTCATTCAGAAAATCTTTAAACATAAAAATCGTAGGATAAAAAAGTTGTAAAATTACTAACTTAATGAACTAAAAATTTGTTTTGGTGAAAACCTAGCTCTTCAATTTTTTTTATTTAAAACTAGGAATACAAATAATAAGATTGCTATCTGTTTCATCTCAGTACGACTATTTTTCACAAAGATACAGCTGTTGAAAAAACACTAAAAAAAAGTCGAATCCTAATCACAGTAATGAAAAATAAAAAATAAAAATAGAATACAAAAAAAACCCTTGCAAAATGACCTTGTCATAACATATTCCTTAAATCGAAGTACAAACATTTCACACCTACATAACTACCTTTTAAATTATCTCGTAAATAAATTAATGCAAAATAATTTTCTTTAGGAATACAAAATAATACAAAATAACCAACTATGTACGAACCTACATACATAATAATGTATACCTACCTAACCTACCTCACAAAAAAAAAAACAGCACCAAAAGAAAATCCTTACTACCCTTCGATCGAAGATCTCGACGAACGAAGAAAAATATACTGCATGTCTATCTACTATACAGATACACACCATTATCACATAAATAAAGGATAAGCAAAAAAAACAAAAAAAAAAAAAAAAACCAAGTATTCTCAACTCGCCACCGCTACAACAAGGCTAGCCTTATAAAGAATTGAATCTATACGTCATTCATACCGTTCCTGCTAAAGACAAAAAACAAATACTTTTGCCTTTGAGATATACATTTTGAAGAGAATTCAAATTTTAAATTGTATCCAGAGCGATTCTTCGTTTCCGCTCTTTATTTTTGCCAATGCAACATCTAGCAATATGTTGGGGACCTCTCGAGAGGTCCCAGCCGTTAATTTTTGGGTTCACATTGTTTGTATGGAATGCGACATCTTTGTATTATATTATCTTTGCTTAAACGTCGCAAGCTCCATTTTGAATCGTTTTATAAAAAGGATGAGGAAGAAGATCATGAACGAGCAGGATCACCATCACTAGAATTGGATAGTCCAGATAATACTTTTTTATTCAGTACACCAAAAAATTTTCCTAGCCCTGATAAATCGTCTTCTTTCAATCAACAAAAACTGTTGTCAGATTCAAATCGTGATACAGCCTATGGACCATATTTTGATGTAAACACTCAATCTGTAAAAATAGGAAAATGCAGCTTTAAAATGAATGATCAGCATATTATAATTGACGATGAAATTTTTACTCGAACTCCTGGTCTTATTGAATTGGTGGTAAAGAAAAATCCTCAAAAGCAAAAATATACTAAGGATGACTTAGAACAATATTCGAAAATCCTCCAAAAAACTAATGCATATAGAATTAATCATGATAGTTCTTCTCGAATCAAGAGCAACAGAGGTGTGAAATATACCAAAATAATAAAGGCTATTGTCGCTGGGCTTAAAAATGAAAATGCAAAAACAGGAAAATCCTATTCTAATATTACTGAAATGAAATACACAAACAAAAATATTGAATATGTCTACTGGAATGATCCGAATGAACTCGTTAATAGACTTCGACTTTTAGTAGCATCTAAAAATGCTGGTAACAACAACCACCAGAATGAAATCACTTCTATAATTGAAGAACTGAAGGAATCAAATATTATATATTAGCACTCAAACCAAAATCTATACATATAAACAATGAACGTTGACAAGTTCGGTAGGAACTTCAAACCTGTTCCAAAAAACAATGGTCTTATAGGTCCTCCAGGAATAGGATTTAAACTCCTACCGTCTGGTGACTTTGATATAGATAATAAGCATTTAAACAATATTGGTATTAAACCTAAGCATCCCCACCAAGCCGTTTCCAAAGGATATGTTGATGAGCAGTTAAACCTTAAGGAAAATAGTATGAGAAACCACATAGACTCTTCTTTGAAGGAAATAATTACAACTTTGAATAGGGAAAGCAACATACTAAGAAACCTTATGGACTCTACTTTAAAGGAAACAATAACAACTATGAAGCGAGAAAACATGAACTTATTATCACTATCGAGGAAACCTGAAGATCTCATGAATATTGATGAAAGACAGGTTGATGAAAAGATTAAAAAAAAAGTTGAGATGATCATGAAGGCGTTATTTCCTAAAGTATCCTTTATACCTACGGATGAAACGTAACGGAGTGGGGGTCTTAAAATGTTGATGTACATATATGATGTTTATTTTCCATTCAAAAAAGTAAAAATTCTTAGTAAGCTTTCAACACTCTAAACAATAACATCTGAAGAAATGGACTCAGAAGCAATACTTAAAAACATTTGTGATTTTTTAAAAACGTATAGCGAAACTTTATTAGATGAGCATTACGAAGAGTTTTTAAATTGTATTTCCCTACTTAAAAGATTCCAAAACGTACATTACACTGAATCTATTCACGGGCATCACTATTCTAATTGTTGCTGGGCATCCAACCAATGTGAACTAGGACCGGATACTTGTGCCTGCTATATGATAGAAAACCGTTTGGTTAGAATTAAGAAATTGATGTTATTGTATAAAAGATTAAAATAAAAACAAAAATAAAAATAAAAATATAAAAGAGTTGTTTTTTATTCTATTGAATTCACTCTTTTTAATTATGAGTAAGCGAGAGGTCGTTGAAGAGTTGCATAGGGCTGCACGGCGAAATTTTAAACGTCGTAATGTTATCATTAAAGGTTATGATGATTTGTGGCAAGCCGATCTGGTTGAAATGATACCTTACAGTGATCAAAATAATGGGTTTAATTATTTGATGACAGTTATCGATACTTTTTCAAAGTTCGCGTGGGTTATCCCAATGAAAAACAAAAAGGGGATTACTATTTCAAAAGGGATGCATGAAATATTTAAAAATTCTTCTAGGCTTCCAAAAAACTTGCAGACTGACGATGGAAAAGAATTTTTCAATACAAACTTCAAAAGTTTGATGGAAAAATATAAAATTAATCACTACTCTACATTCAGCTCATTGAAGGCTTCAATTATTGAAAGATTTAATAGAACCTTTAAGGAAAAAATGTGGAAAGAATTTAGTTTCAATGGAAGTTACAAGTGGATAAATATTTTTAAGAAATTACTTTATGACTACAATCATTCTTTTCACCGAACCATTAAATGTAGACCTGCGGATGTAAACACGAAAAATTCAAAGTCCTTATTATCAATTTTCAAAAATAAGAAAGAAAAAGCAAGTAAACGAAAATTTAAGGTTGGCGACAAAGTACGAATCAGTAAGTATAAACATACATTTGAAAAAGGCTATACACCAAACTGGACTACTGAGGTTTTTAAAATAAGAAAAGTTCAAACAACAAAACCGACTACATATCTTCTTGAGGACTATCAAGGAAAAGCAGTTCAGGGGGGCTTTTATGAAGCAGAACTGATGAAAACTAAGTGTCCAGATATATATTTAGTTGAAAAAGTTCTCCAAACAAAAGGAAATAAAGTTTATGTGAAATGGTTGGGATTCCCCTCAGAACACAACTCCTGGATCGATAAAAACAAAATTCTGTAAAATAAGAAAGTAATAAAAGAAATACATTTGATTTTAAAACATTTAATTTTTCTTCTTTCTTTTTTTTCTATAAATATTTATATTTTCTTCGTTTATATCTAATAATTATTGTCTTAAACATAAAAATTATTTTATTTTTGTAAATTTAAGTTGGTATGATGTTCCAATTTGACATGTTTTTTCGAAGGCATATGAACCTCCTCCAATTAATGTTATGCTGTCTGATGACAGCTTCGAGTATTTCATTGGCAGAAAGACCTGAAATAAAAAATTTCAAATTATTTAACATTACATACACATATGATATATTGTTGCAGAATAAGAATAGTTTCATAGCTTACCGTATATTCTCCAAGAT
Organism: Epistrophe eligans; assembly: GCA_951394125.1. Lineage (NCBI taxonomy): Eukaryota > Metazoa > Arthropoda > Insecta > Diptera > Syrphidae > Epistrophe > Epistrophe eligans. Next base: position 105,624,156 of record OX596029.1, on the reverse strand, counting down.
CTGCTATGATCCGTTCTCCCCAACGTGTATTTACTTTTCGCAGAGCGTAAATACTATATTTGACCCCCATTTCAAGATCAGCCAGCTTCTTCGTAGGTTTAAAATTACCGATTTCGTTTAAAGAGTTAGCCTCTCTTGCCGCGAAATCATCTAGGGTAAATATGGAGTAATCAGCCTCTTCGAAAAGCATTTTTGTAAAAATACGTTTAATCTTTGTAGCTTCTTGTAAACAACTGTGCTCATCAGTAGAAAATAATTTTCCTTTTATAGAAGTATTCCTACTCAATTTTCATATAAGGCTTTTCCAATACATTTGCATGTGGATGATTTGAAAATTTTCATGTTCATTCACGTTAATAATAGTTGGAAAAATAGCATACGACAGTCTTTATACCCCCATTAGTTCGAATGATATAATATATACAACGGAAGTGGTCAGCGGAGTTTTTTAAAAGAAAATATTTCGTCTAGACTTTTATTACCCTCATAAGAAACCTATGTTTATTAGCAGTTATTTGAATGCTATATGTAAATGTGTGTTAGATGAAAAGGATAATAAGGTAAATATAAAATGATCATTTTTTTGTTTTTGTTTTGTTATTCATTGCGGGTGCGCACAACGAAAGTAGACAATGTTTTTTTTTTTATTACCATAGGTCTTAGATGAAAAGGATAATCAGGTGTACAAAATGATCCCACGATCATTTCTCGTTTTTTTTTTTTTTTTTTAAGTGCACCTGTTCACAAAAAAAAAAGGGGACAATGGAATTTTTAAGAAAGTACTTAAAAAGAAAAGACTTTTATCGACCTAATAGAAAACCATAGTTTATTACCCATTAGATTGAATGATATATAGTATATACATGCTTGAGATGAAAAAGATCCTAGTTTTATTAACATAATTTTAATTAAATATTCAAAACAAGCATTTACTATGAAAGGGGCAACGTCTAGACTTTTATTACCATGTGTCTTAGATGAAAAGGATAATAATGTATACAAAATGATCCCACGGTCATTTCTCGGTTTTTATTCAGTGCAGCTGTACACAAGGAAAGTGGACAATGGAATAATATTTACCAATAAAACTTTCCTTTTAAATTCTTTTATGCATTAGATTAGAAGATAAGAGTATTCTTATAGTAAGAGACATTTTCTAATGGTATATCTGAGAGGGGATACTATAATATATGTGGAGGTATCCTAATGATATAAAAGCAATGCATTCGAGCTAAACAGTTTAATAGTCAGATTACTTTGTGAGTATTAGGTATTCGTTGAAACGTTTTGTTTAAAAAGTGTGGAAAAAAAGTATAAAACTTTAAAATAACTATTTAGAAAAGTGTTAGTAATTAAATATTAGTGTGTTTGATAACTTTAAAATTTTAATATTTTCAATAAACTTATTCCTTCGCGAGTACCACCCTATCTTTATCGATCGAAAGTTTTATTTAAAAAGTGTGAAAAAAAAAACATTTATAAACAGCCTTATTCCTTCGCGAGTTCTACCCATTCTTTATTTTCAAACATTTTATTTAAATAGAGTGAAAAAAAGCAAAAACCTCAAAAAACAAAAATAGTGATACCTTTTTAAAACAAATTTTAAACCGATATAATATTTACATTTAGATATTTGTTTGTACAAGTTTCTCTGTTTTTAAAAGACTTATTCTCGTACGTGAGTGCTACGTAAATAAAAACAAGGTGAACTCTTATAAAAAAAGAAAAGCTTTGATATATTTTTTAACTATATACATATATATATATATATAAAACAAAAGTAATACAAATTATATTGAAAAATATTGTAACACAGGTTTTTATAAAAGAAAAACTATCTATCTACCTATTTATTTATATACATATATAAAACAAAACAAAAAATAATGGAGAATTTCAACTGTACTATTTGTAGCAGTAAATTTGCTCATGCATGCTCACTTAAGAGACATGTGAAAGCTTGTCATGGAGATACAATTAAATGTCCTCAATGTAATAAAACATATACCCGGAAGGACTCAATGTTAAAACACTTCCGTAAGGAGCATATAACCTCACCAAATACTATTATTGAAGAGCCTAGTAGTATCAAAAGAAAACTTCCCGAAACTACTAATGATTCCTTGACTCCACCACATACTTCTTCGAAAAAACGCAGATGCGAGAGCTGCGAAATAGATGTGAGCACTGTTGAATGGCCCCATCACATAAGAACCAATGAGCATAAAAGAAAAAGCAGAGTCCTTGTTTTCGACACCCCATTTTCAAAAATAAGGCAATGTTTTCAAGGGAAGGTTGAAACCTACTCATTGGCAAACACTGATGAGGGTCTAATCGACATCAGTAAATTTATGGAAAAATATAATTGTGATTTACACAATTTACTTAAAAACTCCTTGGAAACGAAAGGGAGCCTCAAATTTAGTATTGAGCTATTTGCCGAGTTTGTTAAATTTATAACAGCACCTACCGGTGAAGCGGAAGATTGTGAAGTTAGCGTAAAATCCTTTAAGTGTCCGATGCAAATAGCTCAGGATAATGATGATTTGGAAGGTATTCTGAAAAACATGGAGCGGGTAATCACAAGCAAAAGTGAAGAGTTTCAGGAAAGAGATTCTGGGTGGTCATTGTTTTCTATTAGCCATATAGAAGTGAACATTAATGAGTACAGGCCTTTAAGAGGATCTAGTTACCTAAGTCTACCAAAGTGCATCGAATCGAAAAAGGCCTGTATTAATGTAAAGAACAATGATATATACTGCTTTAAATGGGCAGTTATATCAGCTCTCCACCCTATGAATCAAGATGCTCATCGACCTCACAAATACCAGATAAGCAATGTGGAAAACGATGTGATTACCCTAGGAAATGGTACTCTCCTAAATTTTTCAAATTTAATTTTCCCGTTAAAAGTTAAAGACATTTCTACTTTTGAAGATCAAAACCCTTCAATAAGTATAAATGTATTTGGAGTTGAAAAAGATGGGGTTGGCTCGAAGTATGTGGTTGTAGGTCCTTACTTTAATGCTAAAAATATTCGTGAGCATCATATAAATTTACTACTTATTCAAGAAGGAGATCGCAGTCATTACATTTGGATAAAAAATATGTCCAAATTGATAGGAAGCCAAATGAATTATGGTAAACGATCAGTAAAAATGTGTAATGCATGCTTACAATCGTTCAACACCGATGAGGCATTTGAAAAACATGGAGCAGAATGCAACAAAATGGTAACAACTCTACCCAATGCTACGAACAACATCCTGGAGTTTAAAAACCAATGGAGGTCGATGGAAGTGCCGTTTACCATATATGCAGACTTCGAGTGTATGCTGATGAATATTGCTAGCTGTCAACCTGATGCATCAAAATCAACAACAACATCAATTAAGAAGCATGTACCCATAGCAGTATCCTATTTTATCAAATGCTCATTTGATGAAACATTGAATAAGCTATTCAAATATACCGGTGAGTTAATTCTTTTGAGATTAATTTTATATATTATATGAACTTTATTTGATAATAATTATTATAATTATGTAAATATTATTTATTTATAGGAGAAGATTGTGCTAAAGTTTTCATTACAAACTTAGTTGAAGACGCTAAGCACATCCATCGAGAGCATTTAAGTAAAAAGATCCCACTTAATATGTCAGTTGATGATGAGAGACGTTTTCAGCAAGAAACCAGATGCCATATCTGCATGTATCCTGTATGGGACAGCGTCAAGGTACGAGACCACGATCATTTGACCGGACAATTTAGAGGAGCAGCGCATTCTAAATGCCACTTAAGTTATAAGGTACCTAAATTTATCCCTATATTTTTTCATAATTTAACCGGTTATGACTCACATTTGTTCATAAAAGAGCTGGGCATTATCAGTGGGGGGATTAATATTATTCCTCTCAATAAAGAGAAATATATATCTATCTCGAAAAAAATATTAATAAATAGGGATCAGAAGGAGTTTTTGGAGTTAAGATTCTTAGACTCATTTAGGTTTCTCCCATCTAGTATTGATAATATAGCGAAAACCCTTGAAACGGACGATTTTAAAATATTATCGAAATATGTTAAAAACGACGTAGAGTCTATGAACCTTATGACTCGCAAGGGGGTTTTCTGCTATGATCATCTAGATGGTATAGAAAAACTGGATGAAGTAGAACTTCCTCAAATAGAATCTTTCAGGAATTCACTTATTGATGAAGACTGTAGCTTAGAAGATTATGCCCATGCTAAGAAGGTGTGGGCACATTTCAAGTGCGAAAGCCTGAGTCAATATCTGGAGCACTATTTGGTGACAGATGTCTTGATTTTGGCTGATATTTTCCAAAAATTTAGGGCAGATTCTAGACAACATTACGGTCTTGACCCCTGCCACTATTTCACACTTCCTGGTTTCTCATGGGATGCCATGTTAAAAATGACAGACATTAAACTGGAACTTTTGACAGACATTAATATGTATAATTTCTTTGCTATGGGAATAAGAGGGGGTTTGACGCAGTGTACCTTGCGCCACTGCAAAGCAAACAATAAATATATGTCTGAGTTTGATGTAGATAGCCCCTCCAACTATTTAGTATATTTGGATGCTAATAACCTTTACGGTTGGGCAATGTCGGAGTATCTTCCTCATTCAAGCTTCGAATGGGCGGATATTCCAACTGATCTGACTTTGATTAAAGAATGGCTTACTTCAAATGTAAATACGGGTTATGTTTTAGAAGTTGATCTAGAGTATCCTCAAGAAATACACGATGCTCATAATGATCTACCATTCTGTCCGTCAAACACTTCAGTGACTGCCAAATCTCCTAAAAAATTGATTGCGGATTTGAAGAATAAGGTTAATTATATTATACACTATAAGACTTTAATTCAAGCCCTCGATAATGGTTTGGTGCTTACTAAAATTCATAGAGTGATGCGATTCCAACAATCTCCATGGTTGAAAACATATATCGATCTAAACAATCGACTTAGAACATTAGCCACCAATAAATTTGAGAAAGATTTACGCAAACTGTGTAATAACGCAGTTTTCGGGAAAACAATGGAGAATGTGGACAAGCGAAAAGATGTTCGAATTGTGGATTCCGTTGAGAGTAATGGAAGACACCATGGGAGTCGTGCTCTTATTGCCAAACCTAATTTCCATAGCATATTGGAATTTAGTGAAACCATGGCTGCGGTGCAGTTAAAAAGAGTATATAGTGTATATAATAAGCCAGTATATCTAGGTTTTTGTGTTTTAGACATTTCTAAATACAAAATGTATGATTTCCATTATGCATACATGAAGCCTAAATTTACTGATAACTTACATCTGGCTTATATGGACACCGACTCTTTTGTGTATAAAATAAGCACAGAAGATTTCTATGCTGATATCAAAAGTGACATTTCTGAAAAGTTCGATACTTCCGACTATCCCCTTAATAATCCCTTTGGTATTGCCCAGCTAAATATGAAAAAATTAGGGTTTATGAAAGACGAGAACAACGGAAGAATTATGAAGGAATTTATCGGGTTAAGGGCTAAAATGTACAGCATAGCTGTAGAAGATTCTGCTCTGATAAAAAAAGCCAAGGGTGTTAAAGCATCAGCTATTAAAAAATTTTCTTTAAAAAATTATAGAGACTGCTTGCTGCTTAAGCAAAATTTTTATGGAAAAATGATGAATTTTAGATCTAGGCATCATACTATTTATACAGAAAGTATAAATAAATTGAGTTTGAGTTGCTTAGATGATAAAAGATTTATTTGTAGTAATAATGTTGATACTCTAGCTTGGGGTCACTATAGTTTAAATATGTCTGAACCTTAATTTTCTATTAGAGCAGAATTTTCTTTATCTTTATGGTTGCTTTTGAATTGTTTTTGTAAATATGTAATAAAAAAATGTACCTAGACAAATAAAATAAATTATTAAAAACTATCTATAAAAAAAATGTAAATTACAATAGTTAAATAAGATAAATTATTGAAAAAAATAAAAACTACCTACAAAAAGAGAATAAATAAAAATGAAAATAAAAAAAAAAACTGTTTTTGTTTTTTTTTTTTACTTATGGAATCCTTTTCTCTAGCAGGTATAAATATATTCTCAAAATTTCATATGCAAAAGAGAGCGCATCCAATTGTATATGGCATGTGAAATGTATACCGATTTTCAAAAAACTTACTACAATAAAAATACTGCCGAGCCTCTTCTTTCCTGGGATATATTTAAATCACGTGCTCCAATTTTTGTTATAGATTGCAGACATCAAAATGAAACATTGAAAACAGGACCTATTGATATACGCTTGGAGATGAGGACATCAAAAAATATTCCTGCAAACACTTCAGCATACTGCATTATGCTTCATGATCGAATTATTGAATATAATCCACTTGATCAAGTAGTCAACAGAATCATTTAAAAATAAAATTTAAGCATATACAAAAGTGAAAAAAAATAATAATGTAAACATGTTTGAATAAATAAATTTCATAAATTTTAAAACTATTTCTCTGTTTTTTTATTTTTGTATTCTTCTTCTCTCTTGACGTAGTATTAACAACCCATGTGTTGGAAGCTAACCTCCGAACCTCAATATCAGGTTCTTAACGTTACGTTTTTAGGTTCTTAACGGCTCGTTTAGGTTGTTTACGTTACGTTTTGGGTTATAACGCTACGTTTTAGGTTATTTACGTTACGTTTTGGGTTCTAAGGTTATGTATGCTTAACCTGAGCCGCCGAGTCCATGAGCCGCTGAGCCGCCAAGTCCATGAGCCGCCAAGTACCGAGCCGCTGAGCCGCCAAGCCCATGAGCCGCTATGAGCCGCCAAGTACAGAGCCGCTGAGCCGCCAAGGACATGAGCCGCTAAGGCCATATGAAGAAAAAAAAAAAAAAAAAAAAAAAAAAAAACGCCCCCTTGACACGCCCCCAAAAGCTCCACCCCTTTGACCCACCCCTAAAATCACCACCCCCTGCCACGCCCATCAAAGCTTCAAACACATGCCACGCCCCCCAAAATCACAAATTTTACCACGCCCTCCGCCCCTTTATACGCCCACAAAAGCTCCGCCCACTTGCCACGCCCCTAAAGCTCAATATCTACCACGCCCACCACCCCCGCCACGCCCTACGCCCACTGCCACGCCCATACGCCCACTTTAGCCGCCGAGCCGCTGCTCCAGGACCCTCTAATCTATACTACTTCTGATATTTCTGATTTTAAAATGATGATGAAGTAATCTTAAAAATTATTAAATGTTAAAAGAAAATATTAAAGGCCCTAAAATGTTTCATCGCCGAATGCCAGCCAAACCTAAACAAACTTAAATAAAATAATATTTTCTAAAATGTAAGAACCAGGGCTGTGGAAGTACTGCAGTTGCAGTATTTTAAAATAAAAATAGGCAAGCCATTAGCCAAGTCAAAAAAGATAGGAGAATATGACCCTTTTCGTATGAGGATATTTTTGTCTGCGCGTCTGAAACGAATAATAATGCTCTTTGGGTTTGTTCCAAAAATCTCACATAATATCCCTCACAACATATCCCTGTCCTGTTAGTTTCCCAATTCCAACTTTCGACAAAATTTGTAGCGGAAAGTTTAGTGTTAGTACAATATTGCACTACTGATTATAGTTCTTATTCACTTGAAAAATCTGTAAAGGTGTGTTTTTGTTGAAGAAAACTTCTTTGCCGATTACCAATAGGTACCATAGCCCATCTGCCTGAGTACCAGAACAGGTCTTTGCGAATCCCAGCTACAATCTTTTGTACATACATACATGGCTTCTTATAACAAATTCAAACCCATTTTTGTAAAGGCACCATTATACTAAATTTAATTTTTAATTTATTTGCCAACTGGGGCCCCTCTTCATCAATTAAAAAATGTAATTTGACTTTTATGATTACACCTTCTTTTATTATATCCCAGTTTATTTTAATTAACAAAATGGCTTGCTTTATTTTTATTAAGAATAATTATAATTGGATCCTTTTTGTTGTTCTAAATCTTTTTTTTTATTATAGCTTAAGTGTAACATTACTTTCCTACCACACTCTCACCATAATAATTTAATGTTTTAGGCTTTATAAATGATTAAAAATACGAAAAGAACAAACAAATACCCAGCAGCCTGTCAGTCTCAAATTTTGTCTAATAAAAGAAATCAATTACATAGTTACAATTATTTAATCAAATCAAGAATGTTAATATTCCTTAAACAAATTCAATATACAAATTCAAATGCCTATTCAAAGTACAAAGATTACCAATCTAATGTTTGATTAAACTCATTTTCGAAGTTCTGATCGTTTAAGTTAAAAAGTTACTGTCCATTTAAATTAACAACATCAATGCAATTGACATAAAAGTTAATCAAAGACTCATTGTCTAAAAGTCACATTTTAAGCCAGTTTAGTGATTTGGAATGCTACTAAGCGAACATCACATCAATTAAAAGTAATACCTAGCCATTTCCCGAACGCCATTAGCGTGAGACTTATATAAGTTTTCCTCTTTTACTATAGGACCAACACGTCCGCTATAAGTTTTTTCATTGACAGAATTTTTCCAAGCCCCATCAGTCCCAGTAACTGGTTCACGGACGTGATGTGATTTTAAAATTTACAAAACTACCAAAAAAGTTGGAAGACATTTTTTTTTTTTTTTTTTTTTTAATATATTTTTACCTGGAAAAGTTTTTCTTTAGAGACTGCGATTGGTGTTGAAACCTTGAAAGTAACCGACAACCATAAATAGCCTTGGTTTAAATGGGATGAAAAGAAGTTATATGAATATATGTATACTTAATGTAGGTATGTATGTAATGTGTGTGGCTGGATTTGACGACACTCTAAGGGATTGAAGTTATCATGACATTTTTTGTTTTCTCGAGAAATGGGCAGAAATTTAATTCAATTTATGAATTTGCAAGAAGAATATTCATTTTTTAAAAGATTTGTAACAGGTGTACTGTATGACATGAAACACGTGTTTGGATTGGAGTATTGAATAATATCATTTGTCGCATTGACGCAAGGGATTTTAAGGAGACGACTTTTAAGCAATATGATGGGTGCATAAAACTACAGAAAAATATTTCTAGAAGATGGAAAAAAATAGATATACATATGTCTGATCAATTTTTCACTCGTATTGTAGCAAAATCATTTTAAAACGCGAGTTGAATTATATGAAGGATGATCGTTATACTTTTAAACCGAGACTTGGATATTCGTATCCACAAAAACAATTAAAGAAAACGAGTTATTATTATTAAATTAAATGCACCAAAGACTGAGTGTGTCTGTATGTCGTGTTGGGAAAATTTCGGGTTGAAGTAAATGAAGAAATGGCGAAAATTCGTGGCATTCGAGGATAATTTCAACATGGCAGCAATTATAAGTGCTAAGACCACTTTTGCTCAACGATGGGTGGGTTCAAATGGTAAGAAACTTGGTTATAAACTTGCCGAAAGTAACGAATGACAAAAGATGATTTTAAACATTTAATTAGGAACTAAAATTTGTATCTTATTCAATAAATGAAGATACATTTTTTCTCTTGAGCTTTCAGGGCCATCTGGATCTTACTCCTGAAGTTGCTCCGATTCTAAATACCTACATAATTCAAGATTTACTGATTTTTTCGCATTTCTTCAAAACTTTCTAACTTTCTGTTATATTCAACACTACATAGTTCTGGCAACACCTTTGTATAACATATTATTATGGTATCTGATAAAAATCTAAGCCTATGTATAAGGTACATCAGATTAAGCTACTCTCTCTCTGTCCAGCATCCAAAGGGTTAACTTAACTAAATTAAATAGTAAGCTATTATAAGTTATTATAAATTGTAATTAAACTGAATAAAGAATTGAAAATATAAAATACTTTCTAAAAGTAGAAGATCCCGCCATAGGATAAGCACCCTCATCGAGTTATCACAGATAAAAGGTATGCAGTTTTTAAAGAAGTGTTTAAACAAACAAATTGTGCAGGGGTTGCCTAGGGGAATGTGGTTAAGGCATAGAGTTGCCAAGCTTTAAATGTCAATTTTTAGGTTTATTCAATTATCAGAGCCAGCTAAGTAAGTTTAAGTGCTATAAAGAAATATCTTTTCAAAGGAAATTATATTCAAAAATGTATTACTGCAGGATTTTTTTTAAATACTATTTTTATTAATAGGGTAAATTAGGATAAACAAAGATAGAGACCGGGAATCTATTTTCTAAACGAAAAATAGGAGAGAGTTGGTTTTTGTATAGAACTTATAAATACAAGAAAGCCATAGAAATGAAAGAAAATTTTAGTAAATCTACAACTCGAGATAAAAACGTTTGAAAGTAAAAAAATGGAAAATAGACGTTGGAGAAAAAAAAACTCTTTATCGAAAGGTATAACTTTATGGAATGAGTAACTTAATAATTTAAGCAAATTAATATTGTTAGCAAAAAAAAAAAAAAAAAAATAACAGTGAAAATCAAAAACGTATTTATTTCGTAAATTATGATAAGCAAACATAAAAACCACCGAGAATATATTTTCCACTGGTGATCTGATTCTATAACTCAAAAAACAGTGAAACCTATCTTTATATTTGTAAAGGTAAAAATATTCTGCTCGAGATTTTCATAGATTTCGATAATTGAAAATGTGTGCATTTGGTACCGTTTAATCTCTTATTCATTTCATAAATCAAAAAAAAATCTTATAACCTCCTTAAGGACTTTTCATTTGAAAGCGACCAACGACCGACGAATAAAAACAAATGGGCTATTTAAAACATTTAATAAACCTAAATTCTAGACACAATCATAGAAAACTTAGTTAAATTAATGCTAAAATTGCATTTTATTCATTCTCATTGAATAATCCTTTAGACTTGTCAAAATTGTAGCTTTTCTAGCATTTCTTTCTCTGGGTCTGAATAGATTTATTCTATAAGCAATATCCATTTCGAAATAAAAACAAATTTGTATTACACCAACTGCACGGTGGAGGGCGACAGATTTTTCGTTTACATTTTCACAAACAATTCCACTAAGTTAAAACTGATTTTCCATTAGACTGGCCGTTGGCATTGTTGCAAAAGAACAAATTGAGTCTTTTTTGGCCTGAAATCTGTTAGTTGTATTTTTGTATATCCTATTGCGTTTATTTTGTCTTATAAATTTTGTTGCTTTCTAGCTATAATACTACATAAAGTCAATATCCATGTCAACATTTTGTCATTACAACTCATTTTATAGGATGAAAATTGTCTGTTTAGTTTAGTTACTGTGATGATGATAAGAGCGATTGTATCTATATACACAGGACAAATATAAAGGAGAAGTATTGTTTTGTTAGTATAATCTTTTATGGGATATTGACGTTGTCAGAAACAGAAAATATATAATTCCATTCTCGGCCATTGTTGCTTCTTTTGTTGTGGTTATAATATCATCCGTTTTCTTATCATGTCCTATCAAATGTAGGGTAAACAATAAAGAGAGTGCTTTCATTTTTTTTCTCATTGACTTTGTATAACGTAATATTTAACCATTTGCAACATTATTTCTATTTTTTTCATTTTATTTTGTTCAGCATTAAACAAGAAAAATGGAAGTTAGACAAAAAAAAAAAAGAATACAAATAGCTACAAATACAAAAGCATTAATTATTCAAGCTTTATTTAATAATAACAAAAAAAATTGATATAAAAACAACTTCTCCCTAAGGTCCCCAGGCATTTTTCAACTCACGAGTTACACGTAAGAGCAAAAGCATTAAAAACAAATAGAAAAATCGAAGTCCTCCATGAAAATTTTTTTAGAAAACGTGAATTAAGTGAAAACATTCTTATTAGAAGCTTAATTTAAAAATAAATATCATAAAATTAAGAAAAAAAAATTAACTGTATTTATTTTTATTTTGTTCTTATTTATAACCTAATTTATTTACATATAAATGTAGCTTATATATTTGTTTACTGTATTCCTTAATTATTTACCATCTTTTTGTTTGTTAAATTAATTTATTTGTTTATTTATATATTTATTTACTTATTAACTTGTATGTTAACTTATTTACTTTCTATTTTTTATTTATTTATATTTATTTACTATTATTTTTAAGCATGATTTGTGATGTTATTATAAACAAAATACAAATGAAGGTTTTTTTTTAACCTATTTTCCTTCAAATTCAAAAATATTAAAATATAAGCTTTTCAGAAACCTAATTTTGATTTTCAGTATTAAGATAAAATTTATTATCATATCTCTGTACTGTGCAATGACTTTAAAATATTGTAAACTTCGTATTTTTTTTTGAAACAATAAAATATATCTATCTATCTATCTTAAACCAACTTCTTCTATACACAATCAAATTAAATACAAATATTCCACCTGAAATTGCTTTTTTGAAGAAGTTAAAAATTTTCAGAAATTAATAAACACGATATCATTTTGTTGTTTAAAATATTATATTAAAAAAGTTTCTAATTTTGTTTTTAAAAGGTTTGCAAGCAATTCGAAAATATGGGTGATCAAGACCAAATTTTTAATTTTTTTTTTTCGTTTATAATTTCGAAGTTGATAATATGAATTAAAACAAATAAAATTTAAATAAAAAAAAAAACGGGGAAAAACGGATAAAACGAAAAAATGTCTTATTTTCAAAAATAAGGGAACTCTACAAACCCGAATTTCCCTACAATACTCCAATCAAATTTGGATCACATAAAAACTTTTCTCAGATATGGTCTGTAAAATGACTTCCCATTGCAAAATTTTTAAACTTGCCTATATCACCGGAAAATTAGACTTTCGCACTTCAAAAAAAAATCTGAGTTAGTGATTAATTTTAATATGTTAGGCATTTCCTTATTAATACCCAAAATTTGGATCAGGCGGCGGCGGCGGTGGCGCCGGCATAGATTTTTACATATCAAACAATTGGGATTCGCTTGCTCACTTTTTTAAGTAGCGAAATCTTTAAGATTTCTTTTTCTGAATGCGTGCATATACATGGATACTTAAACAATTTTTAAGTATAAAAAATTTGAAATGTTCAATAAAAAATTGAATACAAGTTATTAGGAAGAAATCCAATGAAACAAGGTAAACACAGTAAGTTTGTTTTCAATTGATTTTAGAACTGAACTTCAAGTATAAATAATAATTTAATAATTATCTAATACGTACATATCTATTATTAAAATTTTTTGAGGTCCTTGCGTTAGATGCATCCTGCAAATAAATTTAATGTCAGGTTTTTTTTTAAATCCAGACGACTTCTTTTTTATCAGCAAATAATTTGTTGCACTAAATCCGGATTTAATAAATGAACAGATCCTGGATGCGAAAACTGTTCAAACTTTTTTTATTAAACTTCGTACCTGTTATGCAAGTGATTGCAACAACTGCGTTTCAGGTTTTTTTCTAAAAAAAAATCACCTTATTGAAAAGTGCCTTAGTTTTGAGTTATTCACGGCTCGGACTTTTAAAATAATTATTCGTTTGTCGAAAAGAAAAAGCGAAATCAGGTCCCTGTGGAAAATCTGTATGTTTTATCTCCTGAAAAAGCTGCATTTTTGATTTTCAAAATTCACTGTCATGCGAAAGAGCTTTTAAAGTTTATTACAAAAAATTTTAAAAGCCAATTTAATAAAAAACGGTTAACGGTTGTTAAACGGTTGCTTAAACCAATTTTTTTTTATTATTATGAACTACAAAATGAAAATCCTTCATGTTAAAAACATATGAATGAATTATGTGCTGCTTCCACTTCTGAACCCAGAAAAAAAACCACACATTACTCCTATACCTTACCTACTCTGTTATTGAAAAAGAACATAAACATTTTAAATTAAAGGTTAACATGAAGTTTAATTTATAACACCACCTCACCTCCGTTTAGAAATTTTTCACCTTCAACTTAAGCCTGAAAACAAATAATGCAAATCACCATGTTCAGGTTTCACGCTTTTTATTCCATTCCTGTTCTTTTTTTCTGCACCGGAACTTATGAGTTCTAAAGAATGTTTATTTTATTTTATTGCCGGAAAGCCTTTATAAATAATCGCAGCGGGAGTACATACCTACGTATATATTTACAAAGGTAAATATAGGTACCCGAAAATGTTCTAAAACACCAGAGGATTAAACACAAAGTATGGTCAGAGAAGTAGAAAATTATATTTTCCTTGCATAATTAAGCGGAAGCATTTTTCACAGTGGATATACCCTCATAGCTCGGGAGTCGGAACTCGCTGTCGTCGTCATCGTCGTCGTTTCATTATAATTGCACGAACGCTAATTAGAAAACAAAAAAGTTTGAGGAAGAAGTTAGTGAGACTTTTGTCAGGAGAGCATTGAGGTTGGATTAGGAGCTTGAATTCCAAGCACAAAGCCTTATATCAACGGTAACGGTGACGACGGACGTTGGACAAACCTACGTGGCAACTATATGGTATTTATAAGTATATATGTATGTAGATTTGAATAATTTTGAAGTGCGAAGAGAAACACCAAAGCCGCAAATAACTTTCAATTTTCATGGCTGCTCCATCCTGTTTGGCTTGAATAAGCTCACCGCACTAATCCCATACACCTTTTTAATGAGCTATACGAACCACTGAGGCATTTCAGATCTGTAGATGTTTGTTGGAAAAGGAAGCCGAATGGAATGGTAAAACTAGAGCAACAGAATTCTACGGATTAGCCATTGAAGGCTTTCGGTCACCACCACCGCCTCCAACCCACCGACACACACCTGGGTTTATCCATGTTATCCGTTGAGCACAGATTTTCCGGATCACGCAATCCGAGAAGTGAGAGAGAGAAACAAATCCCGATTAATGGACTCAGATCATTATCATATGCAAAGGAAGGGTATTTTTGGAATTCCATCCCAACTTACCACGCCGCGCCGCCATGCCGAGAGGGATCTGCTGTAAAACAATCACAGAACAATGCCTTCATCAAAGGAAGGTTCCGGACCTAACCTATATATGTATATAGAAAAGCAGAAAAACTACAAGGCGCATAGTGGTGCTATGTGATGGCTGACTAACCTCAAAAGGAACGAGAGGAATATTTTGTAAAGTGAAAAACAAAATGTGGATGTTGGAACTAAAGCCTCACAAGTAGGTACGAAGGACATACAAGATGAGAGGAAGATTACTTGGTGTGGTGGTACATAAATATGTATATCGGTACAGTACCTATAAAAGTTGTGTTCTACATTCAGTTGAATTCGGAATTCTCGCTCTAGAACTATAGTTCTGTTTTACGGTAAAAGTGGAAATACAAGAGGCAGCGAGTAAAAGTGATACATCATGCACGGTGGGGATCTATATAAATTATTCATGTTCGTTTCAGGATGGAAGAAAACCAAATAGTCCCGACCAAGAACAAATGTGAGCATAACCTGTTTAGAATACTGCAGTAGAATTACATTAGACGCAGCTATAAAACTGTCGACGACGACGGTTGGTCAGTTGTGGTTAATGCTTGGACGGTTTCGTGTAAAATTACAATGACAAAAATTGAATTGGAGTGTGGGAACATACCAACCATAGAGGAGCAAATGATGTACAGAGGGTACTTTTCGGTCAAAAAGCACGTAAAGTCTTTCATAAAAAATGCATTTTACAAAAAGAAATAATTTCTGTTGACCGAATGTGTGTCTGTGTGAGTTTTTTTCGAAATACCTGTAGGTACTTCTGAAATCATTCAAAGGACTTAAAGGCGGAAAGTATACTGACAAACTTTTAAATACCTACATAAACGTCTGAAAAGTGAAAATATATATCGCTCATTCAGGTGGTAGCAATTTTGATTTCATTTTGATACCATTTCAATTTTGCTTTAAATATTTAAATTTTAATGCAAAAAAATTATTTAAATGAAAGAAGAAGCTCAATTGCTTCAATTTTTTTTCCGCAACATTTCAGATAATGGAAAAATGGGCGTGGTACTGGGTAGATTTCCAAAAGATTTCTCAAGATTTTTAGCCTTTAACTACCTTATGTAACTAAGGATAAAATTCTCATTTGAGAAAAGTGGGCGTGGTAGTGAGCGATACAAATTAATACATTTATTCATGCTTTAGGTTATAGAGAGAGCTTAATTATAAATTTTTAATGTTCTAAGCACGTTCAAGCAGAAAAAAACAAAAATATGATATAAGTGGGAATGGCAGTGGGCGAATTTTATTCAAACCGCTTTCTTAACCATTTCGCTGCAAATAGAAAGAAAAGTTTAAAATACAGCGAAATTGGTTGGCTGGTTTTCGAGTATATAATTGTAGGAAACTACATACAATTCATCTCCCGCCAAATATTCAAATTATAAATCAAAATAAATAATACGCCACTTCTAAGATCGACCGCAAGAGTGCGTTAACTATCTGCAGCTAGCCAACCGTCATTGCAATTTTCTCTTTTCATATACATTCGTCGCCCACACTTCAACCTATCAACACGCGCTTTTCGCCGTAACATTTATAACCAAAACCTTTAAATACTTTAGTTTGTAATTTCAAATAAAACTATAAAATAAAATATTGAATTTAATTTTTGGTCTTTATTCATTTATCGACACGCTCCTAAATAATCATTATACAGACTTACAACCTGGATTTGAAATCTCTTAAGTATTCTTTATAAAATTACTCGATGGTCTGCCCGACTCCACACGGAATCTTTACAAATTTTTATAATAGTAAAATCTGAATGTATAGGGTCTTCAAACAAACCTTTACAATGAATTTTTTAACACGCTCCGATAATTTGTACTCACAAATGTACCAGTCTGAGAGCTTAACGCCATCTGTTGGCGATCCCAACTTCATGAGGTACAAAATTAGCCGATTATCAATTTCGTACCTAGTGTTTGTCATTCCTCGTAATGAATATTTAATTTTCCATAAAAAATGGAATTTTCATATACTGCACCATCAACGCCTTAAAGTATGCAATTTTATGTTTTCACTATTTTCTACCTTTTCCGGTCAATTTTTTTATATTTTAGTACTAACTTGGTTCAATACGAATTTAACAATAAATTACCATGTAAATAATATGATGTTTAGCCGAATAATGTGCTTACAAACAAAAACCAATTTATTTTTATGCATTAACATTTTTTTAAAGTATTGTTAAGCTTTAAATAAATGTCTTAAACAAATTGCATATTAGTTCTGAAAAGGTTTTTATTATAAAGGAAAACTAATTTAATTTTAAATAACCTGGAAATGTTCATAAAACGTAAAGTTTTCTACTTTATTGAATTCATTTTTTTTGTACATAGGTACCTACTTATTAAGTCCATCACTAGAACAAAACTTTTTTCTTATACACAGATGTTGTTTATTCCTTGTTGTGTGCATAAATATCATCCTAGATATTCTCTATTACTCTACATTCAAGATTCGAGTTTTTTATTTTTATTACTTGAAAAAAAAAAGTAAAATCTTTTTGAAACTAAAGATTTCTTTTGTTATTGCAGTTTTTTTCTTCTTTTTTTCCTCAGAACCTGTATGGATGTAAATAGAAAACAATCCATATCGAGATTTGTTTTACACACATGTGCATAATTTAAAGACATGTTATTCCTCTTCTATTGCGACCCTATGTAAAACAACATCGGCACCTGACAGACGAACCCTTTCCTTTATTGATTTAAGGCACTCAAGCAAGAGTTCAATGTTTCAGTGCACTCTGGCGTATAGAAATTAATGAGCTTCTTCATCATTGAAGTAGCGTAACATTTACATTTTACATTTCTAAGTAAAAGGATCTACTCTATGTTCATCTTCTGTAGCCTATAAGTATAAGGTACTTCTTCTTGCCTATATACCTATAGGTACACTTGTTTCAATATGAGAATCTTGAGGTGGGTTGTGTTTTCAAAATAAGGACGAGAATTGTAATTTGCATTTTCCATTTCCAATGAAAAAAAAAATCAATACCTTGCCAATTTCATGTCAATTGCAAGTAGGTACGTACATATTATTTGTCAGAGTAGAAGAACTGACTCGAAAACAACTCAAGTATAACATCCTTTCGTTGCTTTGGTAAGTATACTGGGAATAAGGGAAAAGTGAGGCTGAGGCTAGACACTCAAGACACGTATTGAAACAAGTTAATTATGCAGTCCACTGGGGCTTAAAGGAACAACATCTTATCGAACAGCAAGCTCATTAACATTCTCTTCGTGAATTCCATTACTGGTAGAGCTTTGTGAAGCTGTCTTATTTTTTTTTTTTTGTATTCCTTGTTGTTGTCGGGTCAATGGGTGTGAAGTTTCTTCGAAGTCCTATACATATATTTGTAGATGCGATAGGAATGCCCCTAGATATTTCCCAGGCTTTTCGCAGTCAATATGCGCAGTGATTTTTCGTGATTGGATAGCATCTTAGTGAGTTTTCTGTACTTAGCAAACTAAATACCAAAAGGTAAAAGTGGGTGTAAATAAGGATCAATTTCAGCTAAAATAATTATATATTTTGTAAACAAACAAATATTGGAGCTCATATAATATTCTTCGGTATTAGTGTGTACTTTGTTTGAGAATAAACCGATGGATTTTTTTGAAAAAGTTTGGATAATGAATGCCCTTTAGGATAAAGAAAGCAAACGATAAGGATTTATGAATATGGCTGGCTATTTATCCTATTCATTTTAGAACTTTTTTTATTTTGTATTACCTGGACCCGAAAAAGTGCCGAATATTTGTTATTTTTTTTATAGAAGATGACCATTTAAATTACAAATTTTGACCATCCATTAATTTTTTTGATCAGAGTGTGGCGGAAGAAGGTATCTGACGCAATGTCGGAATAATTTATTGTCTTGTTGAAATAAAGTTACTTATGCGATTATGTTTTTCGTTGTCAATATTTCACTTCATATATAACAAAAATATCCAAAGGCGATCTAATTTTAAAGTTCTTTATTTAATAAAACAAATATTTTTGAAGTTCAATATTGTTTAATTTTTAGATCCAAATGGCTGTGTGTATGTTGTTCTTATTCTGATGACTTGAACAGGATGTTCTCCATTATTTCTAAACAGCTTTGCAAGATTACAATTCGTCAAACGCTTCAGTCCTCCATACAACAGTTGGTCCTCACAAGCGCATAACAAAAGTGTATCAACTGTCATCTTGAAAAGTATTGAAAGTTAAAAATTGTATAAAGAAAAAGTAAAACAAGGACTTACCTCAAAAATAGAAAATACAATGTGTGCAATACAAAAGGCACAAAATGTACTAAATAATACCGGTGCCATATAGAACAACAAATTATCCTTTTTATCTTTCAGTAGAATGATTCCAAGCAAACATGTTAGGCTTGTCACACATAATTTACTGAAGAACATAACTAAATCAAAAACATTATTGATACTTTCAACTTGTACAGCATTTTTGTTGAATATTTTCCAAGCCTTGAAATGAAATTAATCAATTATTTTGTATGAGCAATTTTTTGAAGTTTCTTACAACTGCAGCAGCTGGACAGAAGTGAGTTGTTTCAAATGCAGCTGGTGCATAGGCGTTATGGCTGAAAATTCCGAAATATTCCTCAATTGATTGTAAACGGCCCAACGATACTTGACTGGTTACATTTTTGATGCTGAAATGATTTGTAAAGATTTGTTTACTAAAAACTGCGAAACCACGTTTGTTGAAAAAAGGTTCAGTGAATATTTTTGGTTGTTTTATGGAAACGACTTTTAAAAAATATTTTAAATCTTTTTTTAAAAATGTATGTGGTTTTAAATTTTTTGAAATCCTTTTAAGAAAAACTATTTTAGGACGTGAGTGAGACACTAACATTTTATCGCATGCTCATAAGTCCACAGGCCAAAAGTTTTACCTATTGTGGTGTGAAAATACGGCCAGTGGACTTATGATCCTGCGCCATTATTTATTTGTAGGACACGTTAATATTGAATCAGGGTCATAAGTCCACAATAAAATAAAAATGTTTGTATTAACATATAATCGCTTCTTATGACCCCGTGTCAATATATATTTGTTGAGAATAATTTTACTTAGAAATTTTGAAACAGGCCAATACAGAGAAACGAGCGCTTATTAGAATAGAAATAAGGTTTTGAACGATTTTCCAAAAATAGAGATGTTTCACAATTAATTTTTTTTCTGTTTTTTAAATATATATAATTATTTCATACCTTTTGCATATGAAAGTAAATATCAATCTTGGAATCTTAAACAATGTTATGGCAGCTGATCCCTTAGCAATAGTTCCCAAATGGTATTTGAATAAAACTTTAATAGCGTGTGGAGACGGTGATCGATTATTAGAAGACGCAAAGTACCAAAATGCAATTGCAGCACCTATACAAAATTCTTCAAAAGCAAATATAAATTCAGTTGTCCATAAAAATCCGACAATATATATCCAAAATGATCTGCGGATTGGCTTTGAGTCCGAATATTTTATTTGCTGATAAACTAAAATTTATAATTTTAATAAAATATATTAAAAAGATTAAGAAAATATTTTGTAGTTTAAAATTTTATTCTTTTTACTTCTTTTTATTAAAAAAAAAAATTGTTCCATTAATGTTGATTTCGTAATCAACCCATCTTAAACGGGAAGCTGCAATACTATAACGATGTTTTCAATTTTTTGGAAAATATCTTCAAAGTTTTTGATTAAACTTCAAACCTGTTTAGTGCCCGAATTTGTTGAAAGCTAAAATCGTTTATAGTTTTTGTGTGCAAAAAAATCACATGACAAAAATAGAGTTTTGATGATTTTTGATAAAATTGCCTTATTTTTGAGTTAATCACAGTTATACATTTTTAATAACTTGCCTGATTTTGTTATTATTTTGCAATCCGATGCTCGTTAATAGTTTAGAGAATATTAAATTTAAAAAACCAAGAAAATTTAAAAAAGTAAGTCTGCGCTCACAGTTAAAAAGTGTAAACATTAATGATCATCATTATACCGGAGTTTTGTTATTGAACGTACCCAATCAGAACGTAATGTCTATGTATGGCCGTAATGTGTGACACGGAACGTATGGCTCACGTTTTTGCCCTGCATAGAATTTACACATCAACAAACTTCTTTTAAATAACTTCTTTTAAATTTGTTCGTTAAAATGTAAATCCATTATAGTTGCGCGATCTATTCGTGCACTTATTTTGGGATTTTCTTAATAAAAAAAAAACAAGAAAACTGTTACGTAAGAATTTAATGGGAATGATCAAAATTTAAAAAAATTCTCCGCCGTTTCTTTTGTGAAATTCTCTACCAAACTAAAAATAGCTTCTTAATCCAGCTATAACTAACAGTATACCTGCAAGAAGAAGCTACAAGCTCCGTTCATAGATTGATTTGCATAGATATTCGACTGTGTAGTTAATTGCGACTTAGAAACGATTCTCCTGGTGACAATAGTGTGGTACAATTTGTTTTATTAAGAATCACTTTAAAGTGTGTATGTATAAACATTCATAGGAACTTACCTCTGAATTCAGGTATTTTATCTTTAATGTAAATTAAAGGGTCATCCTCTTCTATAGTTGTTGGTATTTTAGTTGGATAAGTTGCCGTTGTTATGCATAACAATGTATATCCCGATAGTAAAATAAGAAGCATTAAATTAAATAATGCAATTATTGGAGCTATGCTTAATCCTGGCAAGCCTTTTATGCAAACTCTTGCTTCCTCAAAGAGAACTTTTATTCGATTTAAATGTTTAAACAAAATCAATGTTAAAATGATTAAAATAATCTGAAAAATATTAAAAAAAATTAAAAAATGCAAATGAGGAATGCAAAAACTCACAGCGGTAAAAGTTGTCAATATAGCTGAGCAAAATAATAAAATATTGTTAGCTCGGAATTCATCTAATATTTCGAAATCAATTCCAGGTTTGGTTTTTTTAAACATTGTAACCCATAGTTCCTTTTTATACTCCCCAATTTGACATTTTTTATATCGCCACCATAACACAATGCAAAGAGCTCCATTGATAATAATCGCTAAGAACCATATGAGCCAGGCTATGAGTTTCGGCAGCCAAAACATCAAGGCCAATAGTATAAGTGAAATCACTAAAAAATATTAATAATATTTTAATAGATTTTATTTGTAAACATTAAACATTAGGTACTTACCAAAAGCAAACCCACATAATACGGCAACATAATACCCAGTCAAGTATACTGCCATGAAAAAAAATTGATCTAAGCCACCGGAATTCAGATAAGTATAGACTTCATCAACATTCAATTGTGCTGACGTGGGCACACATATGTTTCTGTAGGGCTTACTAAATAAATAAATAAAAGATATAAAAAAACATACAAATATTTCATTTATACTAACCTTTCTAACGTCGCAGGAGGACACGGACCCCTTCTATTGATTGCAGGTGCAAAATCTTCTGAAATAGATGCTCTGAATAAATTAACATCATATCTACAAACTTGAGTAGAAAATTTTTCGAAATACTCAAACATCTCCCAAACTGAACCTAACGACGTTCCAGGACATTTTTCGACACAAATTTTAACAACACCTTCCAGATCTTCAATATCAAAAAATAATAAAAATGGTTTCTTTGATGTATCAGTTGCGGAAAGGGTAAAGTTTTCAAAATGTTTGTTATGCTTCTGTCCGCAAACATTTCCAAAAGAATCGGCAGAATTTATAGCAACAGAATAGTTCCCATAAGTAATCGAGAAGGCAATAATTACACTCTAACAGGAAAAAAAAACATTAAAATATTAAGAAAATAGAGCTTTTTACAGGAAAAAATAAGCGAAATAATTAGTTTGAGACTGAAATAAAAAAACTGAATTCGCAAAATAACTTTGGTGAGTCAATTCAAAATGCAACTGCAAAACCAATCGCCGAAAGCACGTTTAGCTCAAAATAAGCCTTTAACTACAAAAATCGAGCCAGAACTTATCCTTAAAATTTAACTTACTAAAAAACACCAAAATATTAAAAACAAACAAATCCATGAGGTATCAGCACGAGCCCTCGGTTTATGACGATAACTTTGGGGTATATTCTGGTCTCTCTTGATGCACTTCATGTCTATATTTTATTCAATGTAATATTAAAGAATCTTTGGAAGCTTAATATTCAACAATAAACCTGACGGACTATTGCTCTCAATAAAATAGTAAAACATGTCAAAGAGTAACTTTTGTACACATTTTAATTAAACTTTTAAAACTCATGCATATTAAAAATGAATAAATAATTACTATCTTATTATGTTATGCGTGCCTAAACGGTTGTAAAGGGATATTATATTAATTTGTTTCATTGCTCTTTAGTATAACGCAATCACTTTAATGCCTTAACATAATTAATCCTATCAGGCTTGCCTTTTGCAAGGAATTTAAAAATAATATCAATTAAAATAAAAAATTACAGATTTCACTCATAGAGTAACTATGGGGACATTGAAAATGACTTGTCGTCGTCGATAAAACAAAATCATGCCTAATCTTAGAGATTTTTATTTTGTATACTATTGTTGCAATATTACTTCACAAACTGTCTTAAAAACCATTCTACAGTCTGAAGTACCAATTTGTATATTTAGTGTCACTTCCCAGTTGGAGGTTAAATTAATGTTGTTAATTTTTTTAATAAGATCTTAGTCTTAATTGTAGATTAATTTGCAATTACACAATCAGACTCATTTTCATCCGTACCGGTACAGCACTTATACACGAAATTAAAGTTACATACCATCTATCTTAACGTAAATCTAGGTATTTGACTTTTTTGCATATAGCTAACCATTGCAGAAAGGTAACTGAATTATTACAGATCGATTAAAGCATACATATGTACATATATCATATACGGTTCAACTTAGTTCTCGACTCAGTCGGTTATTATTCAAATCAACCCGTGTGTTGGCTTGTTATTTGATCAATTTGACAGTTGATGAAAAAATCAAAAGATTTTGAATTTTTTTCAAATTGATTTACAAGTATTTCAAAGCCAAGACATTTGATTTACTGTCCAGGTAAACCTTTTTTAAATCGAGACAAAATTTACAAAGAATTTGATGCGAAGCCCAACCCCACTGCTAATTGTTTTTATTCTATAATATTTTATTTTAAAATATTTTGAACTCATCTTTTAATCATTTTAACAATATCGAGTCGCGTAATTTATTTTGGATAAAAATAATGTTTTTGAGACTTGAAGCTGTATTCTTTTGACTGAGTTTATGAAATGTGTGGCCGAGCGGCAAGCATCAATTTAGTTGACAACCAAATTAAATAGTTTATGGACTACTTTAAGATAAAGCCTAAAATTTTATTTGCATTTGAGGACCTTAACCATGAAGATCTGACCATTAGGGCTTAAGTTTTAAGTTTATTAAAGAGGTACGAGTAGGTACCTATTCAGAAGTAAATCAAGTTTTGTCAAAAGCATTTTCTAGTCTGTCATTTTACATTCATTTTCAGACCGTAACCTCAAAAATCCGATAATTAGAACAGAATATATCAGCTTACAAAATCGACTCTTTTCGATTATAATATTTCAATTGTTTAGCTAAGTTAATTCTACCTCGTGCCTGATTTGCTTAAACATACCTTAACCTTGAGCTTCTAGCCCTTAGAACTTAAGTAATAATTTTATGTAAGAGGTTTAAGTATGTATACCTATGCATATTCTAGGTTAAACAATGAAATTGATTTAGAAATTAGTAAAGTTTTTACCCAAACGTTGACTAGCATATTCTAGGTTCTTTAGGTTAATTTAGAAAAAAAAATCAACGTTTGTCATATTTTACCGTATTTTTTAGACTTTAACCTCAAACATCCGATTATTAGAATAGAAGTTAGAAGCTAACCAAGACCTTAACCTTGATGATTTGTTCCTTAGAACTTAAGTTATAATTTTGTATAAGAGGTTCAAGTAGTTACCTATGCATATTCTAGGTTAAACTGATTAACTGATTCAGAAGTAAGTCAAGTTTTGTCAAAAGCATTTTCGAGTCTGACATTTTACCTTCATTTTCAGACCGTAACCTCAAACATCAGATGATTAGAACAGAATATATCAGCTTACAAAATCGACCCTTTTCGATTATAATATTTTAGTTGTTTTGCTAAGTTAATTTTCTACCTCTCGCCTGATTTACCTAAACTTGAGCGTCTGGCCCTTAGAACTTAAGTTATAAGTTTGATTTAGAAGTAAGTTAAGTTTTTACCCAAATTATGCATATTCTAGGTTCAACAATTTTAAGACCTTAACCTCAAACATCCGTTTATTAGAACAGAAGTTATAATCCAAACAAACCAACCAAATCCAACCTTTACGATTTTATTATTTGTAAAATACCTACTACAAATGTTCATGCGCAATGCACATACCTACATGCATACATCTCTACATAAACATAATGTATATCATTTTTGTGCCCGATGCAAAGCCAATTTTGTTTGCCACGTGTTTTTTTATTGCACACACTCCACCGTCTTCTCCCTTCTATCAATATGTTCTTTGTTGGCACGTACATATATATGTACATACATACATTCTGTTTGTTTTTTTTTTCTTTTGCCGTGATGAAATATAGTTCTAAAAAGACAATTTTTCAAGTTTCTAGTAAGAATTTTTTTACGATTTTGCAAAAATTTGTGTGCAGATTTGTGGCCTGTTATTTAAACTTTAATTATCTAGCTTAATATCCATCCAATAATTATAACTAAAGTTATAGGCTTCTAAGTGGGCTCAAATCGAGCATTTTTCGAATTTAATAATTCCTCCACTAAATCTCGTCGGTTGGCGATGATCAACATGTAGGTACGCTGGCTGAAATTCATCACTTGTGTTTTTTTTTCTTCATTTTATTCATTTTGGTAGTTTCTTTGGTAACCAAAAATTCAATCTTTCTCCCCCTATACGCTAGAGTTCATTCTCTATCTTTATTCATTTTGGTAACACCATACTTTTATCAAAACGACCCTATAAATATTCTCAATGTTTAAAATAATAGATCCAGGACTAGCAATGAATGAACTTATTTAAACGAGATAGATTTTGAACAAAGAAAGTTTGATGCCCTTCAAAAGTAAAAATAGTAGTTTTACACTCTGCTTCGTTCAATTAAGACATTGAATATGTTGAAAAAATCTTCATTTCAGTTTTTGGAAACCCGTTTCCGTTGGATAGAAATGACAACACCCACGTTAACTTGCTGTAATCAAAGACTAAGGTGGCACAAAATCAGCGAACGAAGTGCAGTTATTCTGACCCAATTGATGTAGTACACCAAGCACCATTTCTTGGACGGATTCAACGATTGCATTAGCCTGGTTAAGAGCTTATCGCATGTCGGGTATCCAGTGGTTAGTACTTTAGTAGGAATCAATTGTAGGGAACATGTCGCAGTGCGTCATAATGCGGCCGATCTGCCATCCAGGGGTGTTGATCTATCAGGACTGGAGTCACTCGAAGAACGGTGGTATGAGCTTGAATTTTTGCAATATCTATGGGAGTTCAACAATAACGAATGGTTAAGGTATTAATTACACATTTAAGCGAAAGATATGCTATTTTACAGACTATCTACAACCATATTCCAGCTTACTCAAAGTAAGATTAAAATTAATTAAATTAAAATTAAATACAAGAACTCCCTCTCTCCATCGGAGACATTACAACGAATTTCAACACAATAAATTAATTAAATTTTCGTTGTCAATATCATTTAATGCACTCTTACATAAATATCTAAAGGCGATGTAATTTGATAAAAATAATATTTTAGAAGGTTAATTTTTAGATCCAAATGGCTGGGTGTATGTTGTTCTTATTCTGATGACTTGAACAGGATTTTCTCCATTATTTCTAAACAGCTTTGCAAGATTACAATTCGTCAAACGCTTCAGTCCTCTATACAACAGTTTGTCCTCACAAGCGCATAACAAAAGTGTATCAACTGTCATCTTGAAAAGTATTGAAAGTTAGAAATTGTATAAAGAAAAAGTAAAACAAGGACTTACCTCAAAAATAGAAAATACAATGTGTGCAATACAAAAGGCACAAAATGTACTAAATAATACCGGTGCCATATAGAACAACAAATTATCCTTTTTATCTTTCAGTAGAATGATTCCAAGCAAACATGTTAGGCTTGTCACACATAATTTACTCAAGAACATAACTAAATCAAAAACATTATTGATACTTTCAACTTGTACAGCATTTTTGTTGAATATTTTCCAAGCCTTGAAATGAAATTAATCAATTATTTTGTATGAGCAATTTTTTGAAGTTTCTTACAACTGCAGCAGCTGGACAGAAGTGAGTTGTTTCAAATGCAGCTGGTGCATAGGCGTTATGGCTGAAAATTCCGAAATATTCCTCAATTGATTGTAAACGGCCCAACGATACTTGACTGGTTACATTTTTGATGCTGAAATGATTTGTAAAGATTTGTTTACTAAAAACTGCGAAACCACGTTTGTTGAAAAAAGGTTCAGTGAATATTTTTGGTTGTTTTATGGAAACGACTTTTAAAAAATATTTTAAATCTTTTTTTAAAAATGTATGTGGTTTTAAATTTTTTGAAATCCTTTTAAGAAAAACTATTTTAGGACGTGAGTGAGACACTAACATTTTATCGCATGCTCATAAGTCCACAGGCCAAAAGTTTTACCTATTGTGGTGTGAAAATACGGCCAGTGGACTTATGATCCTGCGCCATTATTTATTTGTAGGACACGTTAATATTGAATCAGGGTCATAAGTCCACAATAAAATAAAAATGTTTGTATTAACATATAATCGCTTCTTATGACCCCGTGTCAATATATATTTGTTGAGAATAATTTTACTTAGAAATTTTGAAACAGGCCAATACAGAGAAACGAGCGCTTATTAGAATAGAAATAAGGTTTTGAACGATTTTCCAAAAATAGAGATGTTTCACAATTAATTTTTTTTCTGTTTTTTAAATATATATAATTATTTCATACCTTTTGCATATGAAAGTAAATATCAATCTTGGAATCTTAAACAATGTTATGGCAGCTGATCCCTTAGCAATAGTTCCCAAATGGTATTTGAATAAGACTTTAATAGCGTGTGGAGATGGTGATCGATTATTAGAAGACGCAAAGTACCAAAATGCAATTGCAGCACCTATACAAAATTCTTCAAAAGCAAATATAAATTCAGTTGTCCATAAAAATCCGACAATATATATCCAAAATGTTCTGTGAATTGCCTTCGACTTCAAATATTTGATTTGCTGAAAAACTAAATATGTATTATAATTTTAATAAAGTATTACAAAGTTTTAAAAAATGTTATGCAGTTGAAAATTTTCTTCTTTTTACTTCTTTATATTTAAAAATAATTGAACCACAAATATGGAAAATGGAAAGAAATTTAAGTATCGTTTCTGTTCATTTTAGTAGAAATTTGTGGTAATTTTGAATAATTAGACTAATTTAAAAAAAAAAACTTTATGGGGATACGAAATCGTTGGTATAAAATAGAGAGAAAATATCTGAGCATACGGTTTCAAATCGAATGAGGAGTTTATAATGGATTTTTGCTGAATTCTTTTCGTTCGCCCAATAGTTTGAGGATCTCAAATACTGTGAAGTGCGTCATCAAGTCATCGCCGATATAGTTCTAATTGTATATTCACTGAGATTGCTGCATCTGATGATTCACCAGTTTTATATATCGGTAATGGAATAGAAGTCCTAAGTAAACCTGAGCACATCAAAAGTGATGATTTTGAAAAACGGCTGTTACAGCAACAATTTTTTGCATTTTGTATTCATTTCTATTACGGATTTGGAGATCAACAATAGTGGCTGTTACCACGTGTACTGATAACTTCACTGCTATCAATTGGAAATAAGGCAGTTGAAGCCTCATTAAAATTCACTGTGAAGCTTCTCAGTAACCTCTTAATTGCTGAAGGGGTCCAAATTTGCCGTTTATTATCCAGTTAAAAAAAATCCAAATCCCAGCTTCCATTGTTGCTGAAAAGAAATGAATTGTCATGCTAATTTCACATTGAAGTGAAATTACGATACGACTTCAAAATTTGGTTTAAGCTTTTCCTTGAATTTAAAAACTGCAAATTTCGAGCATTGCTTCGAAATCGTAATTGAGATGAAGTGTGTAGCTTAAAAGGATAACGACTGATTTCAGAAAATGTTCAAGGAAAAAACGGTATAGTCCCTTCAAAAAAAAAACATGATATAAGTCTGGAACCACAAGGAATATGAGCTACTATATGAAAAGAGTATTTCTGTATGCTGAGTTCTTATGGAGATGGCCCTTGTATGTTTAAGTCAGCTATATTTAGAAATAGGAAACTTCAGTGAAAGAAAATGAACACTCTATACAAATTAAGTGCAAGCAAAAGCTCATAGAATAATATGTGCCATTATTTGGGTTATATAAACTATTTCTTAGGTGAAAATAGTGTACTACAATTTGTTCTTATTTTAAGGTGTATATGAATGAATTTATAACAACTTACCTCTGAGCTCGGGTATTGTATCATTAACGATAACTAAAGGGTCTGTTGTCGGTACCATAGCTGGATAACTAGCCGTCGTTATGCATAACAAGGTAAATCCCGATAGTAAAATAAGAAGCATTAAATTAAATAGTGCAATGAGTGGAGCTATGATTAATCCTGGCAAGCCTTTTATGCAAACTCTTGCTTCTTCAAAGAGAACTTTTATTCGATTTAAATGTTTAAACAAAATCAATGTTAAAATGATTAAAATAATCTGAAAAATAGAAAACAAAATTGAAAGATGCCAATGACGAATGCACACTACACAAACTCACAGTGACAAAAGTTGTCAATACAGTTGAGCAAAATAATAAAATATTATTAACTCGGAATTCATCTAATAATTGGAAATCAACTAAAAGCAAGGTTTTTTCATAGCCATACTCTTCAATTATTTTTCCCTCTTTTCTTTCTTCAATATTACGGTTTTTATATTGCAACCACAATACAATGCAAAGAGCTGCATTTATAGTAATCGTTAAAAAACATATAAACCAGGCTATGAGTTTCGGCAGCCAAAACATCAAGGCCAAGAGTATAAGCGAAATCACTAAAAATTAATTAATAATATTAATAATATTAGACTTTAAAGATTTTATTTGTAAACATTAAACATTAGGTACTTACCAAAAGCAAACCCACATAATACGGCAACATAATACCCAGTCAAGTATACTGCCATGAAAAAAAATTGATCTAAGCCACCGGAATTCAGATAAGTATAGACTTCATCAACATTCAATTGTGCTGACGTGGGCACACATATGTTTCTGTAGGGCTTACTAAATAAATAAATAAAAGATATAAAAAAACATACAAATATTTCATTTATACTAACCTTTCTAACGTCGCAGGAGGACACGGACCCCTTCTATTGATTGCAGGTGCAAAATCTTCTGAAATAGATGCTCTGAATAAATTAACATCATATCTACAAACTTGAGTAGAAAATTTTTCGAAATACTCAAACATCTCCCAAACTGAACCTAACGACGTTCCAGGACATTTTTCGACACAAATTTTAACAACACCTTCCAGATCTTCAATATCAAAAAATAATAAAAATGGTTTCTTTGATGTATCAGTTGCGGAAAGGGTAAAGTTTTCAAAATGTTTGTTATGCTTCTGTCCGCAAACATTTCCAAAAGAATCGGCAGAATTTATAGCAACAGAATAGTTCCCATAAGTAATCGAGAAGGCAATAATTACACTCTAACAGGAAAAAAAAACATTAAAATATTAAGAAAATAGAGCTTTTTACAAGAAAAAAATAAGCGAAATAATTAGTTTGAGACTGAAATAAAAAAACTGAATTCGCAAAATAACTTTGGTGTGTCAATTCAAAATGCAACTAGAACACCAATCGCTGAAAGCACGTTGAGCTTAAAATAATCCTTAATAGTTCACTTTTACTACAAAAATCGAGCCAGAACTTATCCTTAAAATTTAACTTACTAAAAAACACCAAAATATTAAAAACAAACAAATCCATGAGGTATCAGCACAAGCCCTCGGTTTATGACGATAACTTTGGGGTATATTCTGGTTTCTCTTGATGCACTTCATGTCTATATTTTATTCAATGTAATATTAAAACATCTTTGGAAGCTCAATATTCAACAATAAACCTGACGGACTATTGCTCTCAATAAAATAGTAAAACATGTCAGAGAGTAACTTTTGTACACATTTTAATTAAACTTTTAAAACTATTAAAAACTCATGCATATTAAAAATGAATAAATAATTACTATTTTATTATGTTATGCGTTCCTAAACGGTTGTAAAGGGATATTATATTAATTTGTTTCATTGCTCTTTAGTATAACGCAATCACTTTAATGCCTTAACATAATTAATCCTATCAGGAATCCCTTTTTTTTTGTATTTAATCTACAAGCAATATTACAGCTAACAGATATACGCACTCCAAGGCCAAGTTAAAAAGTAAATAAATATAGTACATCAGTTTTAAATTTATTACGATTAACATTTAAAAAATCAATATTTGAAGACACTTCATTGAAATATAAAATAGATCTTGACAAAGTTTCATTGCTGCCATAATTTGTGGTGTGAGTTCTTTGGAATAACAAGGCTCTAGCTCTCATAGACCTAGCGGGAACATAGATTGGTATAAATTCAAGAAGGGATGGACATTTGATATGGTAGCATAGTAAGTCTCTAACAAGCATTATGCTATGAATTTTTCTTCTTGATTCTAAAGACTTTATTCCAAGTAATTGGCATCTAGCTTCATAACTAGGACTAAAGTTCCAACCCATTTTTTGAAATATATATTTCGTGAATCGTCTTTGAATTTTTTCAATCCGATCAGAATGAACTTTATAAATAGGACTCCAAATAACATCCGCGTATTTCAAAATTGATCTGGCAAAAGATGTAAACAAGGATAATAATACGAAAGGATCTCTAAAATCTTTTTCATTTCATTTTATAAAACCTACTTACGAATTGGCCTTAGGAACCAAATAATCAAAATGACTTTTAAAAGAAAGTTGGGAATCAAGAATAACTCCTAAGTCTTTAATAATTGAAACCCTATCTAAAGCCACTTATTCAATTGCATAATTAAATAACAAAATGTGAGATCGCGTTACACTTTTTGATATTCAACTTGAGGCTATTGATGTGACACCAATTTGATAGGGAATCAATGTCAGATTGCATAAGTTGTTCAATCTGATCATCCAAACTCGAAACTTTTAAAAATATTTTCAGATCGTCCGCATATAATAAGCATTCCCAGTACTTAAAGATCGAGACAATATCATTAACGAACATTATGAAAAGGAGCGGACCCAGGTGGCTACCTTGGGGGACACCTGATGTACACTGAATTTCCTTTGAGTATGTATTTCCAATTTTATCTTGTTGTGTTCTACAAGATAAATATGACGATAACCAACGAAGAAAGTGAGAATAAAAACCAAAAATCTCAAGTTTTTTCAGAAGTGTTTGGCGGTTCACAGAATCAAAGGCTTTACTAAAGTCAGTGGCGTAAAATTTTAAACGATTTAGTACGATGTTAAAGCCATTTTATCATACTTAAAAATCCTTTAACATTGTACTAAATCGTTTATAATTTTGCACTAGTGTTTCCACTTGAAATTTTTGTTCCATAGCATTAGTGACATACGAAGTGAAATAAGTCAAATTGGTAACAGATGATCGACCGGAGACAAAGCCATGCTGTACTTCAGTTAAATATTCACTTGTAAGAAAATCAAACTTAGTTTTCACAATACTTTCAAACAATTTGGGAATTGCAGAGAGTTTACAAAAACGCCTATAGTTTTCTACTTCATTTTTAGATTGTGTCTTGGTACCAAGTAAGAAAGTTTCCATTCTTCAATAAAAATACCTTCTTGGAGAGACTTGTTGAATATGCTAACTAAAGGAGTACAGATGGAATCACAATATTTTAATACTGCGGAAGGAATGCGGTCTGGACCAGAACTATAATTAGATTGAAGTTATTTCAATGCGGAATTAACTTCTGCACTACTTAATTGCATCGAGCCAATATCAAACCTACTTATTATGTTGTTCATTGCACTGTTGTTAAATCCTGAATGAGAGTAAACCGATTTAAAATAGTTGGCAAACAATTCAACAACTGTGGAGTCTAACTCCGACGATTCAACACCTCCGAAGATTTTAAGCTTACCACCGGCAGCACCGGCGGGAAGAGAAAGAGAAACAGAATTGGAAAAGTCAACCGCTTTATGACGAGAACGAGAAGTAGCAGGTGAACTATTTTTATTCCTCATAGAAAGACGACCCAAATTTGGAGACGAGAGTGCAGGTGCTTCGAAAGACTTTGATCACGAGCAGGCACGTAGCCAGGGGGGGGCTTGAGGGGCTGAAGCCCCCCCCCGAAAGTCTAAAATAAAAACTAAAACTTTCTAATATACAGTATTATTTCCTTTGTAGAGCTCTTCAAATACATCTCAATAAGTCTTGAAGAAATAACGAGCAGAACGTGGGCGATGTCTTCGAAGGCATCAACACTTTTGGCAGCGGTCCAAAAATGTGATTTCCTAGTTAGCCCCATTGTATGCGAAAAGCTGTTCAGTTTAACGCTGCCCTTATCAGTTTTCCTACAGAACAAATCCTTAGATTTCGTTTCTGCAATCGACCGCACCAAAGAAGAGTTCTGAATTCTCTTGAGAACATCAGAGTAAAAGCCGAAGATTTTTTCAGAGAGGCTTTTCAATCCGTATCTAACCTTGCCGAGGACTTATTTAAAGTTGAATTAAGACTCCAAGAACTTCATTGAAACAAACCACGCGTTCCAATCCAGAAACCTCTTCTACTGAATCCTATTTTAGAGTGTCTGTATTGATTCCTTGAATAGATTCGTTAATACAAAATCTTACGGACAGATTCATGATCAACGAAGACGTTTTTCTGCGGTTGGGCGAGTCAACGAAATGGAAAAGCTAACATGTTACTTTGATAATGCAATTTCGTTGTCAGCTGTGAAAGCTGAGAACATTTTCTGGTGCGAAAAAATATCGTCGATTGATCCTTCTATCGAAGTTTTAAAATTGCTTGATATATGTGACAAGACTAACTTTAGAGGTATAAACTTCTTGCTTACGGTTTTGGCCACGCCTCCAGTGACCACAGCTAGTGTTGAAAGAACCTTTTCAACTATGAAAAGGATTAAAACAGTGTCCCGAAGAGTTTGGGGAATGCAAGAGTAAGCTCACTTGCTATGATATCTGCTCATTCAGATATTAATGTGGATCCAGATAAGGTGATTGATCTCATGTCAAAAAGAAAATCAAGACGTCTTCAGCTTTGATAAAATGTGTGTATAAAAAAAATAATTTAAGTATATGTTCGTTTGAGTACATACAATTTAAAAACTAATAAAAATCAATAAATTGGGATATATATAGTTTTTTGTTTAAAGAATTCCTCGTAAAATTTGGAAGCAAGCCCCCCCCGAACCAAAATCCTGGCTACGGCACTGATCACGAGTGCTGTCAAGAATGGAGCGAATTCTGTTTAATATATTTGCCGATACATTCGCTAAGTTTAATTAACCTTCAATGCGTAACGGGGAGTTATTTTTGAAGAGAATACCCATGTTCTCTTGCATAAATGCAAAGATGTCAGCTATTTTAAGCGCGAACATAGATGTGTTGTTTTTCTTGCAATTATCACACTTGAAAAAAAATGCATTCATTGTTTTTAATTAAGTCAGTAATATTACTATTAAGATTGGAACAATCACCATGTAGGTTTAAACCGCAAATACCACACGATACAAGATCGGACTTCGATATAGAGTTTAAACAAATTGAACACGATGAATTCATTATACTAATTGTAAGACTAATTAATATTTAATATGAGTATTGCATAGACAATGACCAGACTGTGACTGATCAAGGAATTTAAAAATAATATCAATTAAAATAAAAAAATAATAGATCAAGGACTAGCAATGAATGAACTTATTTAAAAAAGATACATTTTGAACAAAGAAAGGTTGATGCCCTTCAAAAGTAAAAACAGTAGTCTCTGTTTCGCTCAATTAAGAGCTTGAATATGTTGAAAAAAATATTCATTTCAGTTTTCGGAAAAACGTTTCAGGACTCTCGAGGTTGTAGGTCAATAGGAGCAGGAACTAGCATCCGGGCGAAATAGGACCCATCCCTAAACACCAGTCCAAGAGGCGAAGAGAGGCCGTACGCAGGCTTAAAGTATATGAAAACCTTCTCTCTAATAGGGACCTTCTTCAAGCTCGTCTCAGTTACAGCTACTGCTATTTTTCCCAGGAAAGACGACAGTTGTCATACAAAAAAACCTGAAGCAGTTAGATGAGCTCAGATGACAAACACCAGTTCGAACGCATTTAAGGCGTCCGTGAACCCTAACAATCCTGGGGGGTCATTCCGTAACTCGATTATCGTCAGACGATATCGTTTGAGCGATAGTGTTGCCTTTATTTGATTCACGTAAGTCGATAGCTTAATTGGTATCGTCTCGCATTAATTTTGAAGTTTGTAGGTGACTGTAGTTGAATGATTGAGTTTCCACTGTAATTGACATCTTGTATTGTTATCTGCTGAATTGACAAATTGAGATTACAACTTATACGCATGCGACGACAGTTGAGTGATAAATCAAAGCCCTTTTCTCTGACAACTCATATGTAAGTAAGATGTTCATCCATAAAGGAAGTTAAAATTGCAATTTGAGATTGCGTCACTGCCCTATTAAGTATTTGAATTTATATTAATTTGTAAAAATATAACAAAAATCCAACTTACATTTTGAAAAGATTTTCTCTTAGTTTCAATCTCACCAAACACAAAACAAAAACACTAAAAATGCATTTTATTGACAATTATAACAGCCAATTTGACTTTTCAACTACAGTTTGAGAGTGTCTGAAATTCATCAAACGCTCTTGAACTGCGATCGATAGACGAGACGATAGTGCTCGAGTTACGTGAAGCAAATCATGGACGATCTAGTCGACGTTAATGGTTTGGCGATTATCGTTAAGAAAATTACGGAATGACCCCCCTGATTTCCATCAAATGGTGGAACGACAACAGCACTTGTCAACGCATGGATAGACTTTTAACTTACATATTTCGCATTGCGATCGCAATATTGCTCTTCTAGTGATGCGACGATGGCAGTTGTGGAAGCATCTATAGCAGATAGTAAGCTAGCTAACGCCTTTTACGTGCTCTGATTGACGCAGAAGGTCACAAACTTCATTCATCCCCGAAGCTGCGAACAACTATTGAAGCTGAAAAATCGAGGTATCTTTGCCTAGGAATCTGGGTTAGAGTTTGTCCAAAGCGGCAAAACTCTGTTGAAGCACCTTTTGCTTCCCGCCACTCAACAATTGAGACAGCCTTTCTGCCTATTCAAGTTGCTGACTGAGCGAATTCCTAAACGACCTTCTTAGGTAAGGCATATGAGGCTGACGAGCACTTTTGGCTGCACACAAGACGCTTACCTGATGGACCATATGAAATGAAGCTGTCGTTCAAAAATGATTCAATTCAATCAAATGGTTTAACATCGATGATTGGATTGTTTCTCGCATCTGAATCAGCAAATTTCCATGGTTAAACTTAAGATTTCGGGGCAGCCATTTATGTTCATGTCCTGGATAGAAATGAAAACACCCACGTTAACTTGCTGTAATCAAAGACAAAGGTAGCAAAAAATCAGCGAACGAAGTGCAGTTATTCTGACCCAATTGATGTAGTACACCAAGCACCATTTCTTGGACGGATTCAACGATTGCATTAGCCTGGTTAAGAGCTTATCGCATGTCGGGTATCCAGTGGTTAGTACTTTAGTAGGAATCAATTGTAGGGAACATGTCGCAGTGCGTCATAATGCGGCCGATCTGCCATCCAGGGGTGTTGATCTATCAGGACTGGAGTCACTCGAAGAACGGTGGTATGAGCTTGAATTTTTGCAATATCTATGGGAGTTCAACAATAACGAATGGTTAAGGTATTAATTACACATTTAAGCGAAAGATATGCTATTTTACAGACTATCTACAACCATATTCCAGCTTACTCAAAGTAAGATTAAAATTAATTAAATTAAAATTAAATACAAGAACTCCCTCTCTCCATCGGAGACATTACAACGAATTTCAACACAATAAATTAATTAAATTTTCGTTGTCAATATCATTTAATGCACTCTTACATAAATATCTAAAGGCGATGTAATTTGATAAAAATAATATTTTAGAAGGTTAATTTTTAGATCCAAATGGCTGGGTGTATGTTGTTCTTATTCTGATGACTTGAACAGGATTTTCTCCATTATTTCTAAACAGCTTTGCAAGATTACAATTCGTCAAACGCTTCAGTCCTCTATACAACAGTTTGTCCTCACAAGCGCATAACAAAAGTGTATCAACTGTCATCTTGAAAAGTATTGAAAGTTAGAAATTGTATAAAGAAAAAGTAAAACAAGGACTTACCTCAAAAATAGAAAATACAATGTGTGCAATACAAAAGGCACAAAATGTACTAAATAATACCGGTGCCATATAGAACAACAAATTATCCTTTTTATCTTTCAGTAGAATGATTCCAAGCAAACATGTTAGGCTTGTCACACATAATTTACTCAAGAACATAACTAAATCAAAAACATTATTGATACTTTCAACTTGTACAGCATTTTTGTTGAATATTTTCCAAGCCTTGAAATGAAATTAATCAATTATTTTGTATGAGCAATTTTTTGAAGTTTCTTACAACTGCAGCAGCTGGACAGAAGTGAGTTGTTTCAAATGCAGCTGGTGCATAGGCGTTATGGCTGAAAATTCCGAAATATTCCTCAATTGATTGTAAACGGCCCAACGATACTTGACTGGTTACATTTTTGATGCTGAAATTATTTGTAAAGATTTGTTCACTAAAAACTGCGAAACCACGTTCGTTGAAAAAATGTTCAGTGAATATTATTGGTTGTTTTATGGAAATGACAATGGCACATCACGAACTTTTAAAAATATTTTAAATCTTTTTGTTTAAATGTATGTGGTTTAAATTTTTTGAAATCCTTTTAATAAAAACTATCTTAAGAAGTGAGTGAGACATTAACATTTTATCGCATGCTCATAAGTCCACAGGGCCAAAAGTTTTACCTATTGTGGTCTGTGAAAATACGGCCAGTGGACTTATGATCCTGCACCATTATTTATTTGTAGGACACGTTAATATTGAATCAGGGTCATAAGTCCACAATAAAAAAAAAATGTTTGTATTATGAACCCGTGTCAATAATATATTTGTTGAGAATAATTTTACTTAGAAATTTTGAAACAGGCCAATATACAAAGAAACGAGCGCTTATTAGAATAGAAATAAGGTTTTGAACGATTTTCCAAAAATACAGATGTTTCACAATTAATTTTTTTTCTGTTTTTTAAATATATATAATTATTTCATACCTTTTGCATATGAAGGTAAATATCAATCTTGGGATCTTAAACAATGTTATGGCAGCTGATCCCTTAGCAATAGTTCCCAAATGGTATTTGAATAAGACTTTAATAGCGTGTGGAGATGGTGATCGATTATTAGAAGACGCAAAGTACCAAAATGCAATTGCAGCACCTATACAAAATTCTTCAAATGCAAATATAAATTCAGTTGTCCATAAAAATCCGGCAATATATATCCAAAATGTTCTGTGAATTGCCTTCGACTTCAAATATTTGATTTGCTGAAAAACTAAATATATATTATAATTTTAATAAAGTATTAGAAAGTTTAAAAAAATGTTATGCAGTTGAAAATTTTCTTCTTTTTACTTCTTTATATTTAAAAATAATTGAAGGGAAAATGGAAAAAAATTTAAGTATCGTTTCTGATCATTTAAGTAGAAATTTGTGGTAATCTAGAATAATTAGACTAATTTAAAAAAAAAAACTTTATGGGGATACGAAATCGTTGGTATAAAATAGAAAGAAAATATCTGAGCATACGGTTTCAAATCGCATGAGAAGTTTATAATGGATTTTTGCTGAATTCTTTTCGTTCGCCCAATAGTGGCTGTTACCACGTGTACTGATAACTTCACTGCTATCAATTGGAAATAAGGCAGTTGAAGCCTCATTAAAATTCACTGTGAAGCTTCTCAGTAACCTCTTAATTGCTGAAGGGGTCCAAATTTGCCGTTTATTATCCAGTTAAAAAAAATCCAAATCCCAGCTTCCATTGTTGCTGAAAAGAAATGAATTGTCATGCTAATTTCACATTGAAGTGAAATTACGATACGACTTCAAAATTTGGTTTAAGCTTTTCCTTGAATTTAAAAACTGCAAATTTCGAGCATTGCTTCGAAATCGTAATTGAGATGAAGTGTGTAGCTTAAAAGGATAACGACTGATTTCAGAAAATGTTCAAGGAAAAAACGGTATAGTCCCTTCAAAAAAAAAACATGATATAAGTCTGGAACCACAAGGAATATGAGCTACTATATGAAAAGAGTATTTCTGTATGCTGAGTTCTTATGGAGATGGCCCTTGTATGTTTAAGTCAGCTATATTTAGAAATAGGAAACTTCAGTGAAAGAAAATGAACACTCTATACAAATTAAGTGCAAGCAAAAGCTCATAGAATAATATGTGCCATTATTTGGGTTATATAAACTATTTCTTAGGTGAAAATAGTGTACTACAATTTGTTCTTATTTTAAGGTGTATATGAATGAATTTATAACAACTTACCTCTGAGCTCGGGTATTGTATCATTAACGATAACTAAAGGGTCTGTTGTCGGTACCATAGCTGGATAACTAGCCGTCGTTATGCATAACAAGGTAAATCCCGATAGTAAAATAAGAAGCATTAAATTAAATAGTGCAATGAGTGGAGCTATGATTAATCCTGGCAAGCCTTTTATGCAAACTCTTGCTTCTTCAAAGAGAACTTTTATTCGATTTAAATGTTTAAACAAAATCAATGTTAAAATGATTAAAATAATCTGAAAAATAGAAAACAAAATTGAAAGATGCCAATGACGAATGCACACTACACAAACTCACAGTGACAAAAGTTGTCAATACAGTTGAGCAAAATAATAAAATATTATTAACTCGGAATTCATCTAATAATTGGAAATCAACTAAAAGCAAGGTTTTTTCATAGCCATACTCTTCAATTATTTTTCCCTCTTTTCTTTCTTCAATATTACGGTTTTTATATTGCAACCACAATACAATGCAAAGAGCTGCATTTATAGTAATCGTTAAAAAACATATAAACCAGGCTATGAGTTTCGGCAGCCAAAACATCAAGGCCAAGAGTATAAGCGAAATCACTAAAAATTAATTAATAATATTAATAATATTAGACTTTAAAGATTTTATTTGTAAACATTAAACATTATGTACTTACCAAAAGCAAACCCACATAATACGGCAACATAATACCCATTCAAGTATACTGCCATGAAAAAAAATTGATCTAAGCCACCGGAATTCAGATAATGATACATTTCCTTGACAATATATTGATGAGACAAAGCGACACATATATTTCTGTAGAGCCTACTATAAGTAAATAAAAAAAAAATAAATAATATAAAAAAGAACATCCATAAATTTCATTTATACTAACCTTGCAAAGGTCTCTTGTGGGCAAGGACCCCTTCTATTCATATAAGTGTCGTCATTTTTTGAAAAAGCTGGTCTTATTATATTAAGATCATATCTACAAACTTGAGTAGAAAATGTTTCGGTATACTCTAACATCTGGAAAACTGAACCTAACAACACAGGACATTTTTCGACACAAATTTTAACAACACCCTCCAGATCTTTAATATCAAAAAATAATAAAAATTGTTTCTTTGATGTATCAGTTGCGGAAAGTGTAAAGTTTTCAAAATGTTTGTTATGCTTTTGTCCGCAAACATTTCCAAAAGAATCGGCAGAATTTATAGCAACAGAATAGTTCCCATAAGTAATCGAGAAGGCAATAATTACACTCTGGCAGAAAAAAAAAAACATTAAAATATTTTCATAATTAAGAAAATTACAGGAATGATTAAGCAAAATTATCAAAATCGACTTTTACTAAAAAAATCGAGCCAGAACTTATCCTAAATTTAACTCACTAAAAAACACCAAAATATTAAAAACAAACAAATCCATAAGGTATCAGCACAAGTCTTCGGTTTATGACGATGAATTCGAGGGCTATTCTGGCCTTTCTTGATGCACTTCATGTCTAAATTTTATTCAATATGATATGTATCTCTCTATTACTATGCAGTGACTGATTTTTGTTTTTTATTAAAATAGTAGAGCATGTCAGAGAGTATTTTTTTTCCTCATTACTTAAAAAGCTAAAACTATTAAAATTTATGCAAAATAAAATAGGTTTAATTATTATAACAATACTATGCGAGTCTAAAGGGTTCTAAAGGGTTTTCATATTAATTAATTTTATAGCTCTTTGGTATAACGCAATCACTTATATGCGTTACCAGAATTAATCCAATCATTTTTATGTAAACAATTTAAAGAATAATTAAAGTGCAAAATAATAGAACAAGAATTCTATTTTTATTTTCATTTTATAATATTTTTTGGTATTTATCACGTCATAAGTTCTTAAATATTTAAATACTTTGATTGTTAAAAAAAGGCACTGGCGAAACTGACATCCATATAATCTAGCCCTATCATGTTTCAAAAAGCCTATTTTTCATTTGTCACAAACTGTTGTAGTCAAAACTAACAAAAACCGTAAATTTGAAATTCCAAATGTCATTTTAACAAACAAACAAGGTTTCTGTATTTTTTTTTTTAAATTCGCATGCTTTTATTTAACTTTAAGCCCCAATGGTGGAATACTAATAATTCCTGTGGAATGTCCATCTCTTGTTTCAGAATCAAATTGCGTTTCCAGAATCACGAAATCGTATGCACTCATCCATCATTATTTCTCGGTGCCGCCAACATATTCAGTCAAATACGAGACAGGTTTTTTGTTTTTTTCTGTTTTTTTTTTTTTGAAGCCCTTCCTCTATTTTTCAACAGAAAAAAGGATTTTTTCCTTAGTCCTTTTGTTTCAAGTATAGAAAGATGAGAATATCAGCTTTTATGTTGGTTATTTCTACGAGCTTCAAATACCATGATGATTGACAGTGGAACTGGAAATGATTCGGCATGCATGAAAAAGCCCATTAGTGTGCATGTTGGTTAATTGATGGTGTTCCCTTTTTCACATCTGACATTTTACTTTTGATGCACGAGCTACGAACAGAAGAGAACATGGGAAATCATTCC
Organism: Epistrophe eligans; assembly: GCA_951394125.1. Lineage (NCBI taxonomy): Eukaryota > Metazoa > Arthropoda > Insecta > Diptera > Syrphidae > Epistrophe > Epistrophe eligans. Next base: position 105,581,724 of record OX596029.1, on the reverse strand, counting down.
TTATGTAACATCGGGGCCAACATAAAGGAAATAATGAGTAAAAAAGGGTTTAAATGCAGAACATAAATCTCCCCAAATTCCCTTTTTTTGTTTGGGAATATACCTGCAGTAGGAAGAACCTTTACCTCTGGTTTCTACATGAACAAGAACACCCCCAGCATTTTCCAAATCATTGAGTTGTAAATCAAAATATTTTTAAAGTAACCACACACTACAAAAAGTTTTAACTGCCTTGAAAAATTGCCAGAATGTTTTTCTCAGGATTTTAACAAACCAACGAAACGTGGCTATTGTATAGGTTGTAGCACCTTTTTTTGTATTTTATATTTTAATAGCAACAAAACGAGGCGCGAGAGCACTTTAATTGCATGTGTAAGGAAATACCTAGCATTCAGGAAATATTTCATTAGGATAGTATCCTTCCTTTTGGTTCCAATGGAAAGTTGTTGTTCACAAAATAAATTCTTTTGTGAGGGAAAAGCGTAATGTTACAACTTTTAGCAAAAGTGTTGAAATCATATGAAAATGGTTAAATAAAGGTGTTCCAAGGCTTTATTGTGCTGTTATTAAGCACGTAGATTGCAAATAACATTTAGGGCTAATGGGAGAGCAAACTAAATAACAAGTTAATTTATAGGTTTATATAGTATAAGCCTTAACGTATATAGAGGTGGTTTTTTCTACTTCATTAACTTGAGCTATTTGGAAAAAAATATGTTGAATTTAGGCTAAATCAGAAAAGGTTCTCAGAGTCCTGTAAATTAGGTTACTTTTGAATCTATTCTGATGCCAACTAGCATCATATTTATTTGCTATAGCATCGTATTTTTTGCAGGAAATGTTTTTTAGAACTGAGAAGTTCTTTAAAAATTAAAAAAAAAAATGCCAATTTCTCTAGTTTGGGGTCCACCCTATACTCGATCATTTATCTCTATTTATAACACAGATTTGACTTAGATCATTAATTAAACTCTTTCTTGTAAGCGCCTTTTTTAAGCAACGAAATCGGCCATTGAGCGGGAACTTTCAATCATAAATTCGGATCTTGAACAAACAACTTTCAAAAGAAATTAAATGAACCAAATCTATCATATTTTATCAGAGAGACCTAGTTCATAAGTTTGGGAAAATTTGGATACGAACTAAATCCCTATAACACTGATTCAGAATTACTAAAAATTTGTTAGTGACAGTGGAAGATCAGCTGAGAAAATAGATGGGTCACTTTTATTATCGTTTAATGATACCTTAATACCGAATTAACAACAGGCATAATTCTTCTATTAAGGGCAATAACACTGGCTCCTCAACAAGTGCAGAAATGTAAAAATAGGCCATCCATCTCGTCGACGAGTTCCTAGAGGCGGATCAGGAAACAACTGCTGTTATTTTGCTTCGGGATGAAGGGATGGTGTAAAATCAAGATATTGAATAAAGGAAATCTTTAAGAGCTGGTAGTAACACACATTCATACCTCAATTTTGTTAGCGTTCCTGATGTAAAGGCAAATTTTTATTCTCGAGTGGATGAATGAATATCAATTCTTCGGCTTCTGTATTTTAGTATCTCATACACCGATATCATTACGCATGATACCCACAGTTCGACGAAGTTGACATCATCATTTAGAATAATTATTTCGTTGTCTTATAGTTCACACTATGTAGTAGCGAAAAAGTAACAAGATGACGTAAGAAATTTAATAAAAAACCATAACCAATTTTAAATATATCTGTTCAATAAAAAAACTTTGAAAGTAAACAAACTATTCGAAGCTTATCGACTCATGTTTTTTTGGTTTCTGAATTATAAGAGCAGAAAATAATTTTCCGTCTCTAGCAACTGCAACTGCAATAGCTTTAGGTTCCTTTTCTGGGTGCATTCGTGTAGGGAATAATAAAGGTAAACTTTTTAGTCCTAAAAATATCCATGTTTTCTCATGAACTATAACCTTAAGTGGAATTAAATTTCACCGATAATCCCCTCCTTCTTTTTTAAATAAGCTGAGGGCTAAGTTTTTAATGAAATTGTAAAAATTATAAAAAACTTAGTTTCGTTAAAATAAAAAATCTTTAAATAAATTTATTTAATTATATATTTGAGTTCTTTCCTTCATATTCCGAGTTTTTTCTAAAATAGATTTTTGACCTAAAATTGACTGCAATACTTAGAAGCAGAATTTTCCCGATTGAAGTTAATTTTCAAGGATTTAAAAATCATTTCAAATCCATGAGTTAGTTACGTAGGTACCTACTACTTGAGTAAACAAGTACAAACAAAAAATTTAGATTTTTAAATTTTCATTACAAATTAAACTTTCATTTAATTGTTGTTAAAAGTTTCAACATAACATTAATTATTACCCAACTCAAATTTCCCACTGCACATCCACACACGTCAATCTGGGATTCTATGTATATTCCCTTTTCGTAAACGTTGATATTAAATTCCCTCATAAGTCACAAACATATCTCTTTACATAAGTGAGTAAGGTACGTATGTATGTACTGTGCAAAGTACATATAGAAATATGTTGTGTATTGTGTTTGTGAACCTTCTAAAACATGTTTACGGCGTACACACACTCAAAAATTATTTCATTAAAAGTTTTCCTGTTCATTTCAAAGTCCTTGTTTATAGTAACAGACGTTGCAGCAAAAGTGGGAGAAAGAAGATGGAAAGAGTCTTGACGGATTGAAGGGCTCAACAAAATATATACATAGGTAGATATTTTCATTTCAATACGAAAAGGTACATACCAAAAAATATAAGCGTTATTTTTTTGGTTTAAAGCATAATTTCATATCATTATTTTACAAAGTCTGACTATCTACAAAAGTTTGTGTTAAAACTGTTCACACATTTTCGATTACTTCAATTCAAATTTTGGTCCTGTACCCCCTTAAAAAATTTTTGCGCCGCGCTGCTTATGGGAACAATCAATGTTCAAAAACGTAAATTCACAGCAAATAGATTTTCATTTTTTTTTCACAAGAGGGCCAACATTTGTCAAATTTTCCTCAGGTTAATATTTACAAAATGTTCTTGAATAATTTTTCTTCCAATACTACCATGTTGTAATATTTTTTGTGTTGTTGTTGTTATACCTATACGTATCTACTCTTTTGTATTTTTTAAACTTCTAACAATAGGTAACGAGTTTGTTGAAGAAGTTAAAATGAGGCATAACAAGGGTTTTTTATATGTTTGTGCCCTACATCAACAACATTCCATACATACATATACATATATGCAAAACACAGCAAACATTTTTACATTGAAGTGGTGCTCGAAGCTCGATATAGGAATTTTCTAAATATGTTAAAAAAAAAACTAACAAATACTCAGACCTTCATCCTTCATCGTTAAAAGAAGGTTTTTTTATTCGAAATTGTTGCCCAAATATTGTATACCTATAGTTATTAGTATGGGAGGAATTGTGGATCCAATAGAGTTTTGTATGTAAAAGATTCAACGGAATTACAAGCAAAAATGAACAATGGAATACATATTGCCATTGTTGGAACATTTTATATTATTTGGTCCTTTGTATAAACTTTGTAAGCAATCAGCGTGAAACCTACATGAATATTATATATGAAAGAAGGACAGAGGCTTTTTTGTATGTTGTTAAAAAGCTATTTTTTCAGTATCTATCATATAAATTTCACAAATATCACGCCAAATCGTTCATAGTATCAATCCTATTAGCAAAAATACTTATCTCATCCGACATGTTATTCAATTCAACGAATAAAAGATGCTACATCTGCGCACAATAAATTTATTGAAATATTTTTTTTTTTGTTTCATTTTAATCCTACTTTCTCATTAATTTACGTTTTTTTTTTTCCTTTGTGATTCGAATGTCAATACAATTAAAATATTGAATTTTAAATATAAAATAGGTAACTGTTTTTATTTGATTTAATTATTAATATTTGTTTGATGGAAAAGACGGTGTCGTTAATGGTCTTATCTATGAAAAGTATTGAAACTAAAGTTGTAGAAAACTCAACTCTCTTCAGAAAAGGTGTTGAAACTTTGTTTGTCAAATTTTTGGTTCTCAAGATATTGCGAAAATTAGCTTGTATTCCACTTTTTTCAAGATCAAATGGGGACTTTCAATCCCGAATGTCAAGCTATCGAAGCAACATTTGCCGATCAAAAAGAAAGTTGTTGGGTGAATATTTTGTCTGATTTCGATTGATTTTAAAAGTTCAGAATTTATCTTGTAGAAATTATGTAACTTTATTAAAAATTGTAATCTAAAAGGACAAACACAAGCACAGTGTGGTAATATATATGTAAAAGTTTTCCAATAGGATTCTATAGGTATATATGTACCTACATTCTATATGTTTTGATTCATCCTTATTTCCTTAAAAGTTGTCTTCTTCTAATTTAGGATAAGAGACTTTATATTAAGATGCTATAAGAAATTCATATTTAGTGGTCTTTCATAATAAAAAATACGCTGCAAATCTCAAATCTCTTACGAAGCTTCGTATTCGCTCTAACCCAATTCAATGCCTGTCGGAGTTTTCTTAACTTTTTCTTTTTTAACTACTCACAGCTCCAAGATTCCGCTCCACTTAAATTGAACAACAAGAAACACCACGCCACAAGATTATCACGAACTAGTTAATTTAGACAAAAAAAAAATAAAATAAAATCTGGAATCAAGTGCTCTTTCACTTGGTCAGGCAAACTATTGCGCAATAAACTTAACTCTTATACCTATATCTGCTAAAATTCAATACAGGTAGGTATACCCACCACGATATACATTATGCAAAATATTATTAAGATAAAACCTTTCAATATAGAAAAGCCAGAGGTAAAATGAAAACATAGAATTTCAGGTTAAATAAATAGATATTGAGTTTAAGGGCGGTTAAGAGCCACGGAACCAAACTCTGGATTCAAGCTGATGAATGAATAGATAAGAGTGCTACAAAAAAGAAAAACAAATAAAAAGAATAAACTTTCAAGTATAAACAGAGACACGAAAAAAAAAAGAAGATAGTTTTCCATCTTTTAGGTCGAAATGTTTTTTTATTCAAATTTGCTCAAGCATGTAAACGATGGAGAAGTATAAAAGGATACGAAAAAACCGCTGCTGGTGTATTCATTTATACAGTACATCTGATAGCTATATGTATAGAGAAGCCAATTCAGGATCTGAAGAGCTTTATATAGAGAGAGAAGTTCGGTGTACATATTTCCGAATATACCTTCTATACCTTTTATACCTACATATATATTTCTATTGAAAAATGAAACAGGAAACAAACGTTGTTGGTTTTATGGTAAAGAAATATTTTATACAGAAACTTATGGTATCTGCTCGTTGAAATAGAAAAATAGTGCTTGGCCTTGAGGTATAAAAAAGATATACTGATTCATAGGGTTCGACTGATTTTTCTCAAAGAAATATTGGTTTAAGGTTAATGAATGAGAGTGCAGAGTAGACCATTTTGCAAATGGTTAGCGATTTTCGTTATCATAAGTGCTATATATATTAATGGTGGATAAATAATCTCCTATTAATGTGCTGAAGGAAGTAGAACACGCGACTCCATATAGGAATTGAAATTATCTAATTTATAAGAATATTTGGTTGATGAAAAATCCTTTTTTTAGATATGTAGATCTTAGAAACAACGTTTAAGGTCACTAAGTTTTGGTTCCGAGCATAGTGTTATTTAGAAAAAAGTACATAATGAATCAAATTGAACATCCAAGGATTCCAAGGATTATAGGCTTAATAGCTCAATCACGTTTCTGAATGCAAAATTAATCTAATCATGCATCATATCTAGGAAGATGTGTCCTCTATATAGAAATAAAAATAAAAAAAACACAACTTTAACTTACAATTAAAAATGAATTAAATATTTGCAGCATAAAGGCTTTACCCTTTTGGAATTAGCTGCTATAATCCTGAAGTTCGGTAATGAAAGTTATTTAATATTACCATCTCATTGATAATAATTAATCAGTTAGATATTGATAACTAATTTATAGTGACTTTTGATGAGGATTTAAGTGTTTTGCGGTAGAGACATGACATGAAGCTGAAACATGGATGATTGAGTGGGGTTTGTAATTTACACACACAATTTCGCTTATGTGAATGTAAATGAGGTGAGTTATTTATTATTTGAAGTAGATAAATGCATTCATTTTGTTAGAAAACAAATACTCGAATATTTCGTCTTTAAGGAAGAATATTTCGTCTTAAGGGTAGAGGAATTGAGCTTTATTTTCGATATTAAACAAAAATTAAGCTGACAAGGTGTTTTTGGGCCTAATAAGTTAAGTCACCACGAAGGCCAAGTGCGAGACTCAAAATTAAATTAATCGATTATTGGAAATGTTATTGATAAAATTGGAAAGTCAAGTTTAGTTTTGGTTGGGCTATTTTTTTAGGTTTGTTTTGCCAGAAATATTTTATTCAAAGATTCAGCTATATTTATAAATTAAAATTTTACCCACATACCCTTCGAATGCCCAAAAAATAATTAATAATAAAAAGTCAGTTGAATTTACTTTGACATAGGTTCGTTTCATAACTCACTGTCGTGTAAATGTCACCGTTACACAACACATTCAAATTTACACACATTTTGTGGTAAGCTCTTGTATACATATATGGGGTTTTTTGAATCTTCTCCCCCCTTTAAAAAAAAAATAAACTCCAATAATTCCTTATGTCATATAAAAGTGACAAATTGTGGTCTATTTAAAATTATTAACACGATACATTATTGGGATTTACAACACTCATATATATAAAAACCACTGCACCCGCTTGACATTCAAACCAATATGAGGTATGAGCTTTTTGGTTTTCCTGACACTTTAATCGTCCTCTGAATTCAATCCCCCCCCCCCCTCGCTCCCAAATGTGTAGATCACATTGTGGTTCTTTGAAAATTATTTTAAATTGCACTTCCACTGGTATATGGTGTCATATTCATATGCCTATATCTCTATCTTTGGTCTACCACAGGAAATTGATGATGTTAGTGGTTTTATGTTTTTGAAGATTATGTATAGCTATATGTACCTACCTAAACATGGAACATTACTCATTTTGTTAACTTGTTTTTTTTTTTTTTTTTTTTTTTTTTTTAATTTTTGTAGAGGATAACGGGTGATAATTTAATTAAAGGCCTTAGGGTTGATGGCAATTCATGAATTCATGATATGAATAATAAGGGTAATTTGAGTTCATTTAGGCAAAATATATGCACATGATATTTATTAATTTATGTCATTGCAATTATTTATTGGCTTGCATAAAATTTATTAGATGCGAATATGTGGAAACGTCTAAATACGTACGGTATGTATTTATATAGCATGGTAATTGGTAAATAATAAAATACATGACAGTGGGAAACAGGGTATTGCCTTTAAAATTCAATGCTGGTGCTTTAACATTGAACGTAATTAGGTATTATGTTTATTGATACAGACAATTATATGGTATACCTATAGTACAAAGCCTGAAAAAAAAAATAAATAAAAAAACACACACAAATCAGTTGTTTCATTTGTCTCTTAGAGCATATTGGTTTCTTATAATGAAATCAAAATTAAATTTTGAGGGTCTGATCTATCGATCTGAATAAACCGGAGATATTTTTTAAAAAAAATGTTGTTTGAAGGCCCTGGAAGTTGAACGAAACCTTAATGAATATTAATAATTGAAATGTTAAATCACTATCTCAATCAAAATTCTATTCTTAGAAATAAAATAAAGGAACAACTATTACAATAGTCGATAAGTTGAATTGAAAATTTAACAAGATTGATTGTTCTGCGTAAAACAAGCTTTATCAAATTATCAATTTCGACGCTGAACCTAGATATATGTATATTACAAAAAAAAGTGGGAAATATTTAAGAGCAGTTCAATTAAAAAAAGAATTCTTAAAATGAAAATAAAATTATTCAAAAACTATAGCAACACTAAGATAAAAGTACTATACTCGTCCCTGCTTTGAAAGCCAAAAGTTTGAAAATTATAATTAAATTTTTAGTAGATAAAAAAAAACAAAACAAAAATTTTCACAACTACGCTGCTCGGTTCGCCAGTTTTTATGAAATGAAAAAATTGACTGTGAACTAGCCTACTCAGTACTCGTGCCAGAATTCTCGCAGTTATATAAAAATAAAGGACGCCACTGTCTTTTATTATCAAAAATTTTGTTACGGACCTAATAAATTGAACCAACCTAATGTCACATGCCAAAATATTACTATAATTGGAAAATGGAAGTGTTCATTTTAAAGTTCATTTTTAATAAAAGAAAAGCAGTTTTTGAATAAATTACATATTTATATTTTTAAAATAAAATTACAATTCGTCAAATCAGCAGGTAGTTCCGCTTCGTTTGACCCCTCATTTAACAAAAAGCGGTGTTGTATATGAGAGTCGAAAAGGGATTCAGACTATAGAAATAATATACACGATTGGTTGCGGTAAAATTAAATAAGCCATTTTTCATATCATATAAAAACTAATGTATACCAACAAACAAACAAATTTTAGGTATTTTCACAAAATTCACAATTTTTTTTATTTTATTTATTTATTTATTTATTGATCTACAAGCGTTTACGGCTAACAGATTGTGAAATAAAAATATCTTAAAATATTTACATGTATTTCCATAATGTACCTATATATAAATATAATTAAAAATTATATATCAGGACTAGATTAGCTTTAAACAAATCTCTAGAGCTGCTTAGTTCAATAAATTGGCAAACTTCATTGAAATGCCTTATTGATCTACACACTGGTTCATTACTACCATAGCTTGTTCTGTGATATTGCTCAAAAAGCAAATTTCTGGAACGTAAAGATCTTAACGGTGCATAAATTGGAATTATAAAAAGTAAGGCAGGGCATCTTATATGATAACATAAAATATCCCTCACAAGCATTATACCATGAATAGTTCGTCTTGATTCAAGAGATTTAATTCCAAGGAATAAACATCTTGCTTTATAATCCGGAATAAAACTCCATTTCATTTTATAAAATATTAATCTCGTAAAACGTCTCTGGACTTTCTCAATACGGAGAGAGTAAGTCTTAAAGATCGGATCCCATATAACGTCTGCATATTCAAGTATAGATCTTACGAGAGCCGTATAAAGGGATAACAACGCGTAAGGATCACTAAAATCACCACAATTTCGCTTGATAAATCCTACAAGTGAATTTGCTCTCCCAACCACATAATCGACATGAGTTTTTAAAGAGAAAGTTGATTCAAGCATAATGCCTAAATCCTTAATTTTGTCTACACGTGAGAGTGAGTTAGACTCAATCATATATTCAAAGCTTATGAGAGTACTAGACTTAAAAAAAGATATAGCGCTACATTTTTTTGTGTTTAATTTTAAGAAATTTAATTTGCACCATTCAGAGACTTGATTAATATCCGATTGTATGAGATAGCAATCTTCTACACTGTTAATTTCTAAAAATAGTTTAAGATCATCAGCATAAAGAAGGCACTGGGAATATTTTATTACAGAAGTAATATCATTAATAAAAATATTAAAAAGAAGCGGACCCAAGTGGCTACCCTGAGGTACACCCGAACTACATTCAATAGATCTCGAAAAAGAATTATTAATAATAACTTTTTGAGACCTACCAATGAGGTATGATGATATCCAATTCAAAAATGAAGAGTGGAATCCAAATAGTTCTAGTTTACGCAATAGAATGGAGTGGTTTACCGAGTCAAAAGCCTTACTAAAATCTGTGTAAATTGCATCTACTTGACTCTTTTTTTCAATGGATTTTATGACATAAGCTGAAAATAGAGTCATGTTTGTTGTGGTAGAGCGCCCTGACACAAAACCATGCTGCAGTTCGGATATAGATTCCCTAGTTAAGAATTCTAATTTGGCTTTCACAACACTCTCGAACAACTTAGGGATTGCTGATAGTTTGGAAATACCTCTGTAATTTTCTATTAGATTCTTAGATCCAGATTTATGAATAGGCACAAGATAAGAGATTTTCCACTCATTAAGAAAGTTTCCTTCCGAAAGGGATTTGTTGAATAAGAAAAGCAAAGGAAAGCAAAGCGATGTCGAGCAATTCCTTAGAAATATAGCTGGTATACCGTCGGCACCGGGGATTGGTTTAGGCTTTATTGATTGAAGCTCCAACAGAACTTCGTTACCACTTAACTGCAATGCACCAATATCAACCTTACTTGGTATATTGGGCATACATGTAAAATTATCTTCACCGGGTATCGAGTAAACGGATTGGAAAAAATCGGCGAATAAGTCCAGTGTAGAGGTAATATTCGAAGTTTCGGTATTCCTAAACGACATGGTTTTTGGATAACCAGAAGATGTTCTCTTCGTATTGATAAATGACCAGAACGAGTTACTGTTAGACCTGATGTTTTTTTCAATATTCATTATATAACCCCTATGAAGGAACTTATTAAGAACAAAAAAGTCTTTTCGAATTTTTTTGAAATAAGCATAATCTGAATCACTATTTGATTGCTTGTATTTGTTAAAAGCTTTACGTTTGACATTTCTAAGATTGATCAGATGCTTATTGTACCACGGAAGCTTTGGTAGTAGATTTGATTTTGGCTTTCGAGCCAGAGGTATACATTTAGAGAAGCTTTCAAATATGATTGAGGTAAATCGCATGTACATTTGCTCAAGGTTAAGATTTAAAAATTCATTAGACCAGTTGAAAGTAAAGAGAAAATTGTTTTTAAACTAAAGCGCCACTTTATAGAAAAATATAATACCATTAATTCTACCAATTGGTTTATTTTGAAAACTGTTATTTTTATAATCGACAAGTTTTTTGTAGTAAATTGTCTAAGCTACAAGTAAGTCCTAAAAATGTTGTCTGTATAACTGAGCACTAGGGAGATATTCCTAAGAAACCAGTTTGGGGGTCTTTAACCCCCGGTTGAATTATTAGTGCCGCTCAAATTGATGGAAACTTTTTGCATTTTCTTAAGAACACCATGTGGAGGATATCAGCAGAAAATTGGAGGTCTATACTAACAACATTCACACAGGTATACTTGTTCTCTACGAGCTGTCCGGCCATTTATTTGTTTTGTATTTATTTATTCTATTCTTATATTTTTTTTTCTTAAAAGCAATGCAATGTAGAACTATTCAGTTAATAAGAAATTGTGTATAATTATATACATTATGCCAGTTTTATATTTTCATTTAAATTTTATTTTAGATACATGTTTGAAGCTATACTGTAAAATTTTATCAATCGAAATTCCTTAAGCATCTAGATTATTGGTAAATGTTAAAACCTACTTTAACTCACTGAATTAAGTTATTTAGAACCTAATACGTCTAAAACTGGACTTTTTCTGATTTTGATATTATTTTGGCACTTCAAATATTGCTTTTAGGGCTTAGAACTTTTGTGAAAAAATTAGTTTATACTGATTTGATTACTAACTTTAGGACTAAGTACTTACTGTGGAACTAGCGTTAGAACTCTGTGAAAAAATTAGCTGTTAAAGTAGGAAATAAACTTTGTTTCACAAACATTTTTTGTCATTCGTTTTTATAAACCGTATTTTAAATAAACATTTAAAATGGACCATAAATATAAATATTTTGGTTATTCTACCAATAAGCTAACACATTTGTCTCTGTTTTAGTTCGAATTTTTATCAAAATTCACTTTCTGGTTCATACTCAAAATTTTACTTGAAAACAAAGCAGATGAATAGTAATTTTTCCCGTCCTCATACATTTTTTTGTCAACTCTACTTGAACGCATTTCAACAATTTAGAACGCACAATAAGCTATTTACGTTCTTAAGAGCTCAGATTAAATTTTAAGCATCCTCTATATCATTTGTTACTCAATTGGTTCTATTGTATTGTTTTATTTTTGTTCAATTTCTATGCTAAACTTGTTGATACGTTCATCCATATCCAAAGCATCCTTGATATACTCTTATGTGTCTCCTGAAAGGTACTTGACAGCGATTTATGTTCACAAAAGAGAATGTTTGGCACAGTTTCATTTGTGAATTGTGATGCAGTTTGCTCGTTTTCACTCTGTATGATGATTCTTTTCGAAAACATATTTATAGCACTGCCTATATAGACTAGCTAGCCTATATTCAATACATAAATGTGCATACATATACCAATACCTGACTTGTCACTGAGCTGTCAATGTTGACACTTCAGCTCAGAGTAATGAAAAATTCAAGTGGTTCTATGCTTTTATGTACGTTTCTACACGACAGACTGCAAAATGAAGGCACCAGAAAAATTCACTATAGCAAAGAAAATTTAATAACAAATCTCTTAACGAAATTCGTTCAACTTTTGGCCTAGATCCATCTATTTTGTGCTCGGTTTATCAAAATGATGTGATATGTGTTTCTGTATTTTGAGCTGTTATTTATATGAAAACTCTGGAGTGCCTTAACAGTTTCATAATCTTGTATTTCACAATAACAACATTACTTGAGTGAATCAAAGCTTCATCATGATATTATACCCAGGAAGTAATATGAGTATTGAAAAGAAGATCTCCTCTGGCTGCTGCAGTAATCCCATAAAACATGCTTCAGGTGCTATATTCTTAGAGAGGAATTTACACAACAGAATACTCATCGTCATCAATTTGAAGTGTCCTATATATCTACATTGCTTTTGTAGATGGATTTCATCTTAAATAAAGTGAAATGAAAAACCCTATTTCTCAGACCACATTATACCAGTTTGCATGTTGTGCTGCCAGATGGGTACTTCATCGGGTATTAATCCTTATTTTGAAATAATTAAAGGATAACCAGGTTTGTACAAAAGGATCTTAGTCTCTTAACACACACATACATATAAATCTAACCCACGAATGTGTAGAATAATGTTGAATTGAATGAATTATATTAATTTGCCTCAGGCACTTGACAAGCTTAACATCAGCTGCAGAATAGTCTACTTGAAAGTGATCATAATTTATTTTACTCGTCGGAAGTCAAATTGGTGTTGTTGAAAAGGTTATCCAAGGTAAAGAAATTTGTTGATTTCAAGATATGACCATATTTTTGGATGTTTTTTCGCTCTAAATTATTTGATTAAAAATATTAATTTCAATCAAGGTTTTTCTGTTTTGGGAATTTTAAGTGTGTGATAGTGAAACTAAAAATATAGTCGGCATCATTTGATTTAGGTCGAATTATAAGGTATTGTAAATTATAAGGCGTGTAAATATATTCAGTCAAAAAGTAAACAAAAATCATCAAGTTAGTGCACGTTTCTTCCGCCTTTCAAAAATGTGTACTTGATAATTTTTGTTCCCTTTTTGGCTGAAATTATTAACACGCAAATATCTAATGATTTTACTCTAATCACAAAGTACGATACTTAGGCTATAAGATAAATCATTCTTTTTGTTTTTAAATCCCAAAGAATCCAATATTTTCCTTCTGATTTCACAATTGGATTATATAAATCAAGTAAAATCATGTAATAATTTTAAGTTTCAAAGTTTCTTTCCATCAAGGAATAAAATTATATATAGTCATAGAGAAAAATCTATAATTTTCTAAGTAGATAAGTTCGTTTAACATAAGTTCTACACTTTTCAGATAATAAAGTCTTAAAAAGTTAAATTGTTGTAAGAAATAAAAAAAAAAAAAACAAAAAAATAAAGAACTCGCAAAAACAACGGGGGTTAACCCAAAAACTATTACAGAGAAAAAAGAAAAGAAACAAATACAAAAAATTCAATCTTAAACAATCCATCATTAACCCTTAAGCACCAGCAACCCATATTTTTTAAGTTTAGTTTTGTGTGTAAAGATACTTTTTTGTGCTCCCTTTTATTCCATGAGTTATAGAAAAAAATAGCGATTGTGTGCGGGAATAAACTATAAAATGAATGTAACTGACCTAGATAGTGTTTTTTTTTTCTTTTTTTTTTTTTTTTTTGAGTTTTTAAAAAGTTCTCCATAGCATTTTTCCGATGAATTATTTTATATTATTTATAGTGACCCACATCTTTGTTTAAAGGGGAATATGAAATAGGAATAAATTACATAAACTTACATAGGTATTAAATATTTTTTCAAAAGAAAGTAATTTCAAGTTGTTTTTTGTCTGCTGCCCTTTAAGGCTTTGTAAGGACTTGGACCTAATTTCATAAATAAACTCAACAAATTAAAAACTCTGTTGTCACCAAATAGTATTTTTTAGTCTGTATGCATACACTTTCTCTCCAGTGGTGAGAGCTTTTACATTTTATTATTTAAGCTTGTTAATAACATTATGTGCCTGTAGCGTTTTTTTATTTTAATTTTTAGTCGTGGGCAAAAATATCTTAGGTATTCGGAACTTAATTAATCGTTTATGTGTCTTATTTAATTAGGTGAATAAGCTTTTTCACTTGAATGAGCTTTAATTTTGTCCTTTTGCTTAGATTTCGTACTTAGCACCCTGATTAGATAATTCATCTTTAATTTAAGTTTATGAATATATGGAGGTGTATATAGGTAAAAAAAATTGAGTGACTGTCTAAACACAATAGACGCACGACGTGTCAAAGTTAAAATTACATTCAAATGTTAAAATGTATAAAATAGAGCTGCACCCGCAGCATCGACTCTAGGAATCAAATAAGTTTTAATAATCATCACAAGGACGTGCTTCATGACGTCTATTGTATTAAGTTCAGTGAACTTTTGGATAAGTTCAATAAACATTTCAAGATAACTTGTCAATTATAAACTTGCCATACCTTCATTGTTCATTGAATGTTCCCACTTTAGAAAAGGTTTCTTTTCTAAGTTAGACAATCGATGAAAAATATTTATATGAAAATAAAGTTTTGTAGTTGGACAGCTGTCTTAAGTTAGACATACTTTGAAATGGGTTTAAAAATACCAACGACTGAAAATGTTTTCAAAAAACAAAAAAAAAACGTGCCCCAAGTGATTACTTTTTACAAATCGAATGAAATGTTTTTTTTTTTTTTTCATGGTGTCGCATCCAATATCCTATTTGTCTCACATTGTTTTTCGATTTGTTCATTTTCTCGTTGGTATGAAATCTTGTTCGAAGGTGAAAAAAAAACAAAAACTGACCCAAATAATTTGATAGCATTGTTGATGACCACTTTGACCCGATTCAATGGTTGTAAATTTGCTGTTCATTTATCTTACTTTCGTAATAATCCTTGTCTGGGATTGGACATTATATCTTTTCGAATGAATGTTACCATGTTAAGCACATATGTTTTTGTAAATATGTATATAGTACCTACACTTACAAGCTTGTATGTAATTATTGTAATGTTTGTTAATGGTTCCTTGGGTAACTCTTAAGTTTGGAAAATTCTGTTATATTATTTAAAAAAAAAACAGCATGAGGAACATTATACGGAAATTAACATCACAGTGTAACCTATGTACCTATACATTTATTTAAGCTGTTTAAAAGAATGAGATGAAATTCAGTTTTTTTAATAGACCATACTTAAACTGTGCTAAACTCGTGTTTTACTTACATAATTTTAGTTTAAGATTATTGGTTCAATTAATAAAGCTTAAGGCCAAAATTCCTTAGGTGAGAGTTGGTCGTCAAATAACTTAATTGATGACGCATAAAGATTTAAATATATCGATAGATGTACCCAAGATAAATAAAATGCACAAGGGTTAACTAGGAAATTCTTGTAACATGAGGTTTAAAATAAGTAATTTATGCTGAATTTCTTCGTCAATAAAACTTGCCTCATTTAAACGACATTAAATCAAACTGTAAAGGTCACAGAGAAAGATTGAAAATATAGTTTACCTCTTATGTATGATCTTGGCAACCATATTTGAAACCAACTATTTTTCGAACAGAATTTAAAAACAGGAAGTTAATTATAACTTGTTTAGTTTATATATTTTATAAAGCAAAAGAAATCAGAAAAAAAATAATGGCGCAAAATTTTAAACGATTTAGTAAAATGTTAAAGCCATTTTAGTAAGTTACTAAGTTAAAAAGAAGATTTTGCTAATTTTAAACGATTTTAGCAACTTACTATCTCTTAACATTTTACTAAAGTTAAAATCACAAAATGGCTACTTTAACTTTTAGTAACTTGCTAAATCCATATGAAATCTGTCATTGTCCTCGAAAAAAAAATTTGGTAAAGAGTTAAATTGTGTTTATTGTTAATTGTTTTTCAAAGTAAATAAAAAAAATAAAATGTTTTCGGAGGACGAAGTTTTCGATATGTTCGAAGATTCAGCTATGTGCAGAAAAGTGCGATGTTTTAAGTCCTGAGCAAATCCTTTTGAAGAGCTGGACGATGGAGAATTTTACTCTAGGTATAGGTTTGATAAGACTACAGTTCGGTTCTTGGTTGAAAACCTAAACATACAAGACCGATTAACAAACCGTGGGCTTCGATTTCACCAGAATTACAAGTTTTAGTTATACTACACTTTTTTGGGAGAAATGTTCATCAGGCTGATGTTACAATTACATGGAATGGTCCAATCCACAATGGGGGAAATAATAATAAACATTTTAAAACAAATTGCTTCGTTGCTCCCACACTTTATAAAGTTTAAGTCATCCACTGCGTAGTTAAACGAGCAGATGCGCCATTTTTATTAAAAGGGAATTAGTATTTTACTAGTTAGTAAAACGAAAAAAAAGGATTAAAATTTCCGAAAAGATAATAAATTACTAAATGTTTAGCAAATTGCTAACTAGTAATATGCTAAGCCCTTAACAATAGGTTGTTTAAAATTTTGCGCCAATGTAACTAAAGTCTTCAAAGAATTTAAAAATTAAAAAGAAATATTTTTCTAACGTATTATAACTTTTAGCATACGTCGCGTTTCCATTTAGCCACAAAATTAAACATAAGTTTCTTCTCTTAAGAATGACGTTTTTAAAGAATCGTTATTTTTCTTTTTCATTTTTTTGTTGTTTTAGTTCTTATGTTGCTGTATAGTTGCTATTGTTACTCAATTAATTGATTCATTTATGAAATATGAATAAATTAAATTCCCAAGGACATTATTTTATTATATAAATAAGTAAGGACATTTTTATAAATATGATATATATCTTCACCATTGCAACAAAATCGTTTGCCTCAATATATTAAGTTACAATTAGATAATTTGTTTCGTAAGACAAAATTAATTTGTAAATCATATATAGCCTAAGAAAATAAGAGTGCAGAGCTTTATTTTTATGTATTTTTAAGCATGTTTTAAAAAATTTCCTAAATTTGGACAGGAATTTGTGTTTATTGGGGAAAATAATTATGTTTTCGGAAATAACTTAAAATCATAATAAAAATTCTTCCCTGTATTTTAAAATTTGCGGTGGGGTTTTTAAAAAAGTTGGCAACAATGTGTAGGAATATTTTAATTTTAAACGTTATCAACTTTATGTGTATTGTATTGTAGAATTCAGCCTACTACATATAAATAAGTTACAAAGGAGTCGGTTTTTTTTAAAGAATGAAATGAATATAATCGATAAGACTATATTCAGCTATGACTTAAAAGAAATTCTATTTATAAGATTCGCAATCAATAAAACACTAAAACAGTAAATTTACGTCAAGCTTCGCTACTTAAGGCGTTATTATTATGTACATCTATAGATTAAGGCATATTTTGGGCAAAAAATATTTGTTTTTCAAGTTGCGTTAATTCGCACCCACTTTTAATGGCGATAGTTATTTTATGTAATATCTTACATGATGTACATAAAAACAAACATATTCTTTTGTTTATTTTTGAGTCATTTTCTAAATTTAAATCGACTTTGAATTAAAAAAACAAAACTTATTGCAAAGTTATTTTTCATAAGTGAGTCACGTCCACGTGGCAGAGGATTTATAAGTCTTAATAATAAAGAGAGTACTTTTAATGGTGAAATTGATAGGATTTCTGATTCTAGCCTTCGCTACGCATCTTCCAGTTCTTTTCCAATTTTGCAGATAAATCATTTTGATTTCCCCTATCAAGAAGAAAAAGCTTCCTTTTGTGGTCTTTCTTATTTGCCTAAAAGGTTTTATATTATTGATTCATGAAAACATGTATAAATATCTAATCATTCACGGTAAAATTGATAATGAATTTTTTCGAAATGAAAAATCACTAATCTAATAGTGACTTTAAAACGATATTTACTGTTAAACACATATTATTTTGAAAATTTCCAATTAAATATTTATAAGCAATTCAAAAGCAACTTTTAGATAATGTCCGTTTACCATATTTTAGGCATTTTGAATCAAGAAAAAATTATGGTGAGTAAGCAGTTAGTCAGTCCTAATAATAAAACTGCCCCACCCCCTTAAATTGTTCCAATTGAAAATTTTTTATTTAATTTATTCTTTCAGACAATTTATTGAAAATAATTCTTTGTGTATAGAGAGGTTCGAAGAACGATAAAATACGATTCGTTTTCTCGGGAAAAATTCGAAATGGAGTTTTATTTTTAAATCGATCGCGAATCTTATTTTTTGGTTCCTTTAAAATAAAATTCGTTTTCGCGAACGAATCAAATCTGTTGCGATCTGTAAAATAAGGTTCGTTCGCAAGTTTATAACGTCGGAACTATTGAAGATCCATTCACGAACCTTTCAAATAAAAAAAAATATAATTGAAAATTTTATATAAATATCATATATTACAGTAAATAAACCAGTTTTTATTTAATTATGTATTTTAATATAGATACATACATATGTAGAAAAAACATTAATGCTTAAAGTAAAAATCACTCTTCTTCATATCAATTAAGACCGATTTACTTTTTTCTTTTCGAACTGACACACTTCCAGTTCCTGTTAGTTGCTCATTAACCCCCGAATCATTAATATTAACACTATGTATTGTTGTATAGTGTCTTTTTATGTTTCCTGTCACTTTTTTCAAAAATTAAACAAGTTGATTCGCCAACTTCTTCATTATAAGAAACATATTTACATAACTCAAATGTCCTTACTTTCCCCATTTCAACAAAAATAATTTAAAAAATAAATCACTTTACAACCGCACTGAATGGATACTTGATGAAGAATGATTCTTTTTACGGATCTTTTCGGATCCTTATCGCGAGCGAACCTTATTCTATCTGAATTTTATTTTTCCGATCTCTTTTCGTTCGTGATAGAACTATAAATTTTTATAGATCGAAAATTTTATCGTTCGCGAATAATATTTTTTATGGTTCGTGAGAAGATCGATAAAGAATGATAAAGATTTTTCCAATATATCCTTTTATACATAATCTAAGTACATATATGTAACTACATTTGTAAAAAATTGTATCAATTATTACGAAATTTATATAAAAAGTAAAATTTTAAAAATATAAGAATTTTGTGTTTTCTAGTATAAAACTTTTGTCGTCTTGGGAGCAGAGTTAGTACTTATATTTTTTTTTTAAATGTTAACAGCAGTTACAATTACAATTTGGTTGTAACCGCACAGTTTTATTTCTTAAATATGGACCGGATAGATCAAAGCTAAACATTGACTATGACAGCTACTTATATGCAGCCACTTTCTTCACGAAAAACAATTTAAGTAGGATTGTATATTTTGTTTTATCTTAGAATTACCATTTTGATAATCATTTTGAAGTACAAAAATGAAACTGTTTTGATAAATGCACTGAGACTTATTATTTCGCAGACAGCTTTTTGTTCTCTAGACAGGTTAAGCCTATTATAAGCCTTAGTGTTTGTTTTTTGAAAATGACAATAAGAATGAAAATAAGCTTACAATAGGCTTTTTTGTTTTCATATAAGGGAAGTAATATTATGTTTTTTTTTGTTGTTTTTTGTTTTCTTTGAAAGGCAATGGCTCAACGTGTGCTTAAAGGATATATGTTTTAGTCTAAGTAGATTTTCACATTTGTTTTGTTTTGTGTGTTTTTTTTTTTGTGGCAAAAATACATTTTACATAAAAAGAATGGAAAATAATAAGGACATCAATTTGCAAGAAAAATATGTTCCTTCTTAAAAAAATATTATTTGTGTAAATAAAAACTGAGGGGGAAATTCTGATCTTATCGCATTACATATTATTAAGTTAAACAAAAAAAATTGTACCATTTTATTTATCCAACACACAACCAATTACAGAAAATATGTAAAAATTGTACATTGGGGATAAACATTAAATGCGGATATGGGCATGTCGGTTTAAACAGTACGGGAGTTTTATAAATAATTTAGGCGTGTTTTTTGCATTTCCTTACAGTCGAAAAAACAACATCAACATTACAAAATGTCATCACTTCTCTTTCAGCTTTGTGGCAAGCATGAAAAACAAAAACATTGAAATTAAAACATTAAAAGTAAACTCTTACTATATAGGCAACAATTCCCTTTCATTAAATAAAATTAAATAAAAACATAGATTTTAATTTAAAGTCATTGAAAGGCAAATAAAATAAACTCCATGACAATTTCACCGCCATTTTGTTTTCATAAAAGAATGAATAGTTATTTTTCATAAGTGAGTCACGTCCACGTGGCAGAGGATTTATAAGTCTTAATAATAAAGAGAGTACTTTTAATGGTGAAATTGATAGGATTTCTGATTCTAGCCTTCGCTACGCATCTTCCAGTTCTTTTCCAATTTTGCAGATAAATCATTTTGATTTCCCCTATCAAGAAGAAAAAGCTTCCTTTTGTGGTCTTTCTTATTTGCCTAAAAGGTTTTATATTATTGATTCATGAAAACATGTATAAATATCTAATCATTCACGGTAAAATTGATAATGAATTTTTTCGAAATGAAAAATCACTAATCTAATAGTGACTTTAAAACGATATTTACTGTTAAACACATATTATTTTGAAAATTTCCAATTAAATATTTATAAGCAATTCAAAAGCAACTTTTAGATAATGTCCGTTTACCATATTTTAGGCATTTTGAATCAAGAAAAAATTATGGTGAGTAAGCAGTTAGTCAGTCCTAATAATAAAACTGCCCCACCCCCTTAAATTGTTCCAATTGAAAATTTTTTATTTAATTTATTCTTTCAGACAATTTATTGAAAATAATTCTTTGTGTATAGAGAGGTTCGAAGAACGATAAAATACGATTCGTTTTCTCGGGAAAAATTCGAAATGGAGTTTTATTTTTAAATCGATCGCGAATCTTATTTTTTGGTTCCTTTAAAATAAAATTCGTTTTCGCGAACGAATCAAATCTGTTGCGATCTGTAAAATAAGGTTCGTTCGCAAGTTTATAACGTCGGAACTATTGAAGATCCATTCACGAACCTTTCAAATAAAAAAAAATATAATTGAAAATTTTATATAAATATCATATATTACAGTAAATAAACCAGTTTTTATTTAATTATGTATTTTAATATAGATACATACATATGTAGAAAAAACATTAATGCTTAAAGTAAAAATCACTCTTCTTCATATCAATTAAGACCGATTTACTTTTTTCTTTTCGAACTGACACACTTCCAGTTCCTGTTAGTTGCTCATTAACCCCCGAATCATTAATATTAACACTATGTATTGTTGTATAGTGTCTTTTTATGTTTCCTGTCACTTTTTTCAAAAATTAAACAAGTTGATTCGCCAACTTCTTCATTATAAGAAACATATTTACATAACTCAAATGTCCTTACTTTCCCCATTTCAACAAAAATAATTTAAAAAATAAATCACTTTACAACCGCACTGAATGGATACTTGATGAAGAATGATTCTTTTTACGGATCTTTTCGGATCCTTATCGCGAGCGAACCTTATTCTATCTGAATTTTATTTTTCCGATCTCTTTTCGTTCGTGATAGAACTATAAATTTTTATAGATCGAAAATTTTATCGTTCGCGAATAATATTTTTTATGGTTCGTGAGAAGATCGATAAAGAATGATAAAGATTTTTCCAATATATCCTTTTATACATAATCTAAGTACATATATGTAACTACATTTGTAAAAAATTGTATCAATTATTACGAAATTTATATAAAAAGTAAAATTTTAAAAATATAAGAATTTTGTGTTTTCTAGTATAAAACTTTTGTCGTCTTGGGAGCAGAGTTAGTACTTATATTTTTTTTTTAAATGTTAACAGCAGTTACAATTACAATTTGGTTGTAACCGCACAGTTTTATTTCTTAAATATGGACCGGATAGATCAAAGCTAAACATTGACTATGACAGCTACTTATATGCAGCCACTTTCTTCACGAAAAACAATTTAAGTAGGATTGTATATTTTGTTTTATCTTAGAATTACCATTTTGATAATCATTTTGAAGCACAAAAATGAAACTGTTTTGATAAATGCACTGAGACTTATTATTTCGCAGACAGCTTTTTGTTCTCTAGACAGGTTAAGCCTATTATAAGCCTTAGTGTTTGTTTTTTGAAAATGACAATAAGAATGAAAATAAGCTTACAATAGGCTTTTTTGTTTTCATATAAGGGAAGTAATATTATGTTTTTTTTTGTTGTTTTTTGTTTTCTTTGAAAGGCAATGGCTCAACGTGTGCTTAAAGGATATATGTTTTAGTCTAAGTAGATTTTCACATTTGTTTTGTTTTGTGTGTTTTTTTTTTTGTGGCAAAAATACATTTTACATAAAAAGAATGGAAAATAATAAGGACATCAATTTGCAAGAAAAATATGTTCCTTCTTAAAAAAATATTATTTGTGTAAATAAAAACTGAGGGGGAAATTCTGATCTTATCGCATTACATATTATTAAGTTAAACAAAAAAAATTGTACCATTTTATTTATCCAACACACAACCAATTACAGAAAATATGTAAAAATTGTACATTGGGGATAAACATTAAATGCGGATATGGGCATGTCGGTTTAAACAGTACGGGAGTTTTATAAATAATTTAGGCGTGTTTTTTGCATTTCCTTACAGTCGAAAAAACAACATCAACATTACAAAATGTCATCACTTCTCTTTCAGCTTTGTGGCAAGCATGAAAAACAAAAACATTGAAATTAAAACATTAAAAGTAAACTCTTACTATATAGGCAACAATTCCCTTTCATTAAATAAAATTAAATAAAAACATAGATTTTAATTTAAAGTCATTGAAAGGCAAATAAAATAAACTCCATGACAATTTCACCGCCATTTTGTTTTCATAAAAGAATGAATAGTTTCATTCGATGACGTAGCAAAATAATAATTAGCGCCGCGCCGGTAATACAGTTTTTATCGAGCTTAAAGTTAAGTCCCGAAAATTATCTGGACTTAACTTAGTGCATGTGGACTTAAGTTATTGTTGTATTGACGTGTAAATCGGAGCGACCAATACCATATTTTCTAATTGGAGACCAACAAAAGTAATATAGGCGGAAGATAATGAGTTTATACGAATGCTGATGAAACCAGTGTTGTTACAGTTTTATTTTTGATGTAATAATTATATATAGGATATGGATTTTTTTCTTTCAAAAAGAGCATTAATTTTTTTTTTAAGAAAAAAACACTTAGGTGAATTGGAAGACAAACAAATTTCTAATAATAAAATATCATCAGCGTAGATATACACAAGTGGTCATTATATAATCGTTGTTAACTTTAGACAACTGTCAACTGTCTAACTTTGGAAAATGTGTTCAAAAACATCGATTATTGTTGTCTTATAGCTGCCTAACTTAGACACAAGTGTACATTGTCTTAACCATGAATAATGTGATATTTATTTTTAATGGGTGATTTTTAAAGAGGTTTAGAACTTTAAAAAAAAAAAAAACACAAAAAATTCGAAAAAATGAATGAAATATTTATTTGAATCGATAGTTTGAACCTTGCAATTTAATGTTTAAAGATAATTTCATGCAAATGTTGACCGCGGCTGCGTCTCAGGTAGCCCATCCGCTGAGTCCAATTTTGGCATACTCTTTCACACATATCGGCCGGTATCTCACGAATGAATGCATGGATGTTGGCTTCCAGTGCGTCAATCGAAGCGGGCTTGTCCCTATAGACATTAGCCTTGACATACCCCCACAAAAAATAATCTAATGGTGTCAAATCGCACGATCTAGGCGGCCAATTGACCGGCCCGAAACGTGAAATTAACTGTTCACCAAACTCGCCTCGCAATTGCGCCATTGTTTCGCGTGCTGTGTGGCATGTGGCACCGTCTTGTTGAAACCACATATCATGCAAGTCAAGAACTTCCATTTCGGGCAAAAAAAAGTTTGTTATCATCGCTCGGTAGCGTTCACCATTGACAGTAACGCTGCGATTCGCATCATCTTTGAAGAAATATGGCCCAATAATGCCGGCGGCCCATAAACCGCACCAAACAGTGGCTTTTTCGGGATGTATTGGTAGCTGTTGCAATCCTTCTGGCTGATCTTCACTCCAAATGCGGCAATTTTGCTTATTTACGTACCCATTCAACCAAAAATGAGCCTCATCGCTGAACACAATTTTTCGATAAACAACATTTCGAACCGAGCACGAATTTTGATAGTAAAATTCAATAATTTGCAAGCGTTGTTCATTTGTAAGACGATCCATAGTTAAATTGCAAACCAAACTGAAGCTGTTTGACAGTGACACAAGGTACTAAACACACGTCAGCTGTCAAAACCAGTGTTGCCAAAACCAAACCAGCTTAAAAATCACCCTTTATTAAATAAAGCATATTTCAACCAATTTGAAAATAGTTAGACAGTGTCTAAGTAGACAAAAATCTAATAAATACGACTAAAGATTTTCAATCGAATTATCTCCATTGATAGCAACTGCAAAGAGTTCTGGACCAAAGTCCCTACCTTGCGGTTCACATTAATTAAATCAAATATGACCCTTCTATAAAAGAATTTGGTATGTCATTTCCATTCAAATTCAATCTGATCTATTGAAAGAAAGTTAAATATTTTTTTTTTTAAGACTACGAGACAACTTATCCTAAGGCTTACTGAATATAGTGAACTCGATGACCTTTCTTTTTTACTTGCTTTATACGGCAAGTATTGATTCCGTGTAAAAAAAAATTAATGTTTTAATCAAATTTACAATCACGATAACTGGGGAGAGACAAAAAAAGTATTTTCCATCATTCCACCCGTTGTCGAACAACGAAACTGTCCTTCTGAAGTTCTTGAAGTTAGTTTTTGAGTAGACGATTTATTCCCTCCTTAATTTGGTAACTTTTGTCAGACAATAATTATTTTTCTTGTTGCTGTTTTATTTCGTCTTATTTCTGTTTGAGAGTCCAGCAAAGTTCTATAATAAAGTCTTAAATATTTTAAGCAACAAACTGTCACTAACTTGTATCACATTTCATCAGAATTATATCAATGGAAATTTTATCTTAAGTGCCAAACATTCCTATCTATGTAAATATATCCATCATCATCTATATCTATCATTATCTATAATGTATATAGATTAAAACAAGGTGTCGTATGATGAAAAATACAAAATAAAAATCGATATTGTATGACTAGCATGGAAATTGGAAATACATTGTTTGCTAATAGTAAAAGTTTTTAAACTTTTGTTCGGCTTAAGGACCATGAAAATTGTTCAGTGTTGTTTTAAATATGTATCTAAGTTCAAAGTAACGATGACGTACATGCTGGATTATTTATTTAAAAGGAATTTTTACTTTAGTATTGAATATTTTTTATAACAATAACCAAACGCTTCATATTTCAAGCAAGTTTTTTTTTTATATAGTTTTCAACTTCTTTCAGAAATTAAAAAAAAATAAAGGGCAAATTGTCCTTGATCCTATGTTCGACCAATTTACTTTAAATTTTCTACAGTGCATTTTTTTATCAAAAATTCTCAATATTGTATAAGGACATCCAATTTGAATCACAAGAGCAAATTCGTATGATCCAGTCCTGCTGACTGAGATAAATAAATATCTCGGATTGCAGTCTTGAGTTCACCGTTAAGGTTATTTAAAATGACATTGTAAAAATCATCTGTTTGAATTTCTAATAAACTGGGATCAAAAATCGTCATTTTTGCATATAAATTGTATCGGTTGTTAATCTGCTTTGATACCAACTTACCCAACTTTAAATCCATGATCCTTACTAACGATGCTGTCAAAAGAGAGATATTCTTTTAAAATTAATAATAATTAGGAAAATAAACGATAATATGTTATTAATTTGCATTTACCTGCTCGTGCATACATTCGATGATGGGCTGAAGCCTCAAGACTCATCGCATATGTACATATGTAGGGTACAATTGTATACATATACGTAACCACATGCATATGTAATGTATATCCCATCGTATTGGCCTTGTTGAGGTGCCCTGAGCCCTTAGCGTCAGTAAGATAATTCCAGAGATACACAAATTAAAGGACAACCTGGATGAAATTTATTACCAAAGCTGTACGTTACGTTAGCTATACCTAATATTATTCCCCGGATGGCTATGTTTGCTTAACATTATTCCTTGCCAGCCTCTTCATTGTGCTTTAGTGGACGTGTGAAGTTTTAGTACTTGTGGTCCACCGAGACCAAACTGCAGACACACCCACATTAATATATATGGTAATTTAGAGCTCACCCCTCTCGGGAAGGTCTCGGGATATAATCGTATGCTAGACGTTGACAGTGGTGGCAACTTGACAATAATTAATGTTTACTTGTTTTCGGGATTCTCTATTCCTTAGGCAAAAGCATCTGTGTTTTTGTGTTCATTAGAAAGTCAAGGATGTGGTAAACATCGAATGGCATATCATTACGAACAAGGGTTCCGATGCTTCCAAAAAAAAAAAAAAAATTGATTTCATTGACATCATGTAGCTAATTTTATTACTTAAATTTTAATTGTTTTTTTGTGCTCAGGGTATGTCTGTCTAAAGGTGTAATGGAGAGATTTTGTTAAAAATTGGGTCCCTAAATATAAATTGCACTTCAAAAATGAATTTATTGAGTATAATCTCAGAAAAGTTATGTATTCTCCCACGATAAACAAACGTGCCTAATACGATGAACGAACCTAATATATTGATTCCCGCATTCGCCTACCTCGTCCTTATTATGATTCGTATACATAAACCAAACCACCATTCGGAATTTTGGTTTGTTTGATTTAATATAAAATCGAACGTGCCTCATTGCTTCCGATGATTCCGGATGTGTGTTCTGTACTCTAAGGGCTTCCATGAAATTCTCCGTTGCTAGGTTTTTGAATGTGGAATAGATTTTATTGTATAGGATAGGAGCTAATCTAATACACAACCCAGAAAACCAAACTGAAACTGAAAAAGTGATTGATGGGCTTCAAATTGATTTATACGCAGATTATTAAATTAGGCTTTTTGTTATCCTATTACTATTAAAAGGATTTGCATAATTGATTTAAGGATCGCATGTTTGTATATGGAAGCTATCTATAGGTACCTATATATTTATACTATACTTAATGAGATTTAGTCGAAGTTGAAAACTTTTGTCAAGGAAGTATGCATGTGGAAATATTGAGGGTTTGTAGAAAATTCAAACATGTAGTTATAATGTTTGTTTAATATAATTCTGCTTGTTTCAAAAAATATCCTCATTGTATAAAGTTAGCATATAAGTTTTTTTTGTTTTATTTTAAATTCTAAAAAAACTTTACATAAATTTTTAGCTATTGCTACTCAAAAACTGGCATTTTTGTTGTTGTATGTGTCGAGGAGGGGGGGGGATGTTGAGTTTAGCGAAAATAAAAAAACTCCATTATCGGAGTTCAATGCAGTTACTGTGAATGGTGTTCGCTATCGTGAGATGATAACGAACTTTTTATGGCCCGAATTGGAAGATACGGATGTGGTGTGGACGATATGTGGTTTCAACAGGACGGTGCACTCGCCCCACAGCTAGCGAAACAAATTCAATGGTCGTGTTATCTTACGTGGTGGCGATGTCAATTGGCCGCCAAGATCATGTGATTTGGGACCGTGGGTCTTCTTTCTTTGGGGTTATTTGAAAAAAAAGGTGTATATCGATAAGCCACAAAATTTTCTAACGTAGTACCAATTTCCCCGAAACATAATGAAGAATCCCCAAAAAAAACTGGACAAACCAGAATTTAATCCGATTTTGTTGTTGTTGCTTTTTATATACATTGAAGCATTTATTTATTTTTTTGTTTGGGCTCATTTCTGATTGAGACCAAATTTCTTGGAACCAAAAAATTCGAATAATGGAAACATAGGGTTCTAAAGATTTTTGAGACAATTATTTTATTTTTTGGGTTATCCCAGTACGGCTCGACCAAATTTCTAATTTTGCTTGGGCTGATCCGGAACTACTAGATTTTTAAAATTATTTTTGTAAAAGATGACCAATTACAAGTTACAATCGATTTTGAGAAAAGGGGACCAATCCATTCTTTCAATTGTTCTTTTTTTAATTTTGACCACTTTTGATTTTTTGAAAAAAATAAACAAAAACTTAAAAAACAAAAACATTAAGGTAAACTTAATTTTTTTTTATTTTGTTCTATCTTTTTTAATTATTTCGAAACTGTTTTCGACAGATTTGGTAACCACCCATATCTGATACAAAATTATTAATCTTCTATAAAAAAAAAATAAAAAAAATGGTCGCATTTTGAGAAAGTTAACACAGGTCACAATTAGTTTTAGGTTAGGTTAGGTTAAGTGGCTGTCAGCAGAGACGCTTGATACACTTATACCATAAGTTGGTCCTTTGTGATACCACAAGAATATAGGATACTTTCTCCCTACTCGTTGATCCACGCGCGAGCGGCGAGACTACTAATGTCATGATTTGCCAGATCACTAGCATCATTGTAGTAGAATTCTCCCACGTGGAGCCTACGCCTTTGAGATAAAGCAGGAAATGTACAGAGAAGGTGATGAATCGATTCTTCCTCTTCTTCGTCCATACAACTTCAAAAATCGTTATAATTAGTTCTTAAAACACAAACAAAATTTGACAAAATAGAAATTCGTTTTTTTTTTATTTTTTTTTTTCATTAAAGTATAGTTCTGATAAACTTGATAAAGTCATACCTTCGAATACTTTTTAAATTTTCAATGCCTTACTACCGTATAGACCTGAAAGTTTAACCGCTAGCATAAGTTCATGCATTTTTGGTCAACTAATTTAATATTGTTGTGTTTAAAAACAAGAATGGAACGCTCCAATGAAGCTGTATTTATATTTTAAAATCAATTGATGTTTTTTTAATTAGCCAAAATAGGGTTAAATTTTTTTTTCATGATAGCTATTTTTTTGTCTTATACAAGTAACAAATTCAATATAAATAAATTGATTTTAAGTCATTGAAATTTCAATCAATGAGTGAATTACTACTTTTCAACTTTCATTTAAAAGTTATTATACGAATTTATTAAATTAAAATCACTGATTGTAAAGTGTTCATATTCCAGCTTTTGACTTCAAGCCAATGTATGTACTCAATGAAATGTATAGGTATAATACATTTATGCAATTACTTTTTCACCTGTAAATAAGCTATTCGTCTGTATTTTGTTAATTACAAACTTTTATTATTACCTGTGGGTACATACATCCAATATATTGTAATACATTTCATAGACAAATAAATTAATGTATTAACCATTCAGTTGATAAATTTATATTAAAGATTCATTTAAGTGGGAATTAATTTATTACATAAATATTGGTGAAATCAAAAAGAAACAAATATTTATAATAATTGTATTTCCTCGCCATGGATATATCCTACTTTACCACCTATTTTGAATTGTTTCGGTTCTTAAGTTAGAAGGTTGTTAATGACCAAAAATATCTACATATATTAGGTGACTAATATTTTTATATTATATAATATATTGGGGTGATTTAAAACAAAATAACTGGACCGCCAAAACCTTGGCAACTATCAGAGGCAACATGAAAATGGGAGCGACGTACATCATTAAAATACGAAAAACTGATATTGTCAGGTTTTGTGCAATTTTTTATCGAAATCTTTTGCTCCTACGAAAATAAGTTTGTGTATTTTCATTTAAAAAAATCCATTGTCTATATGAAGGTTTTTTTTTAATAATACAAACTCTATATACTACTGAAATACATCAGCCAAGTAGAAGACTTAGCACTATTTAATTGGACTTGTTGAATTATTGATTCAAAATAGCTTTTTACGGCCTTTAGTCCGTTGACAAGGTCCTCACTAGTCAACTGATGAGTCCAAGTGAGATCGCCGGGACGAAACGCCTAAAATTTTTGTGGACTAAAGGCCGTAAAAAGCTATTTTGAAACAAAAATCCATTGTCTTCAAATATTTACATAAGATTGGATTTCGATCTCTTTTATCCCCTGTAAAATCTGTATCCCTGGTCCAAATTTATAACTTTTTTGGAGATCCTTATAATATGTATAAATAAAGCTTGTTTAGTTATCTATACATATTTTTATATATTTAAAATATACTTTTGGACAGTAGGAATGTATTGTTTATTTATTTATTTATTAGCTTAATACAAGCGAAACTTATATCTAAACATATTATTCTTAAAACTAAACTTAATATAGAAAACTTAAATCTATGGTGGGTTATTCGTTATTCGTTGTTTTTTTTTTTTTTTTTTTGGTTTTTTTGTTTTTATTTATTTTTTGTTTCAATAATTTAATATTGAATTGGGCCCATAGGCCCATCCCCCAGTTTTTTACCAAAAAAAGAACTAAAAAATTAATCTTAAAAATAAATGATAAAACAGGGGTGCCTTTGGATTATGAGGGGTGATTGTAGAGGGAGTTTCTGAGAGTGGATATGTTGGTGTGAAAGTCGAGGATTGTCGTTGAGTTATTTGCCAAATGCAACATTCCACTTTTATCAAAAATTCACCTTTGTCGGAATTTATTAAAAGTTTCGTTTTGGTTTCCAATTTTTTCTGGGCTAAAAATAAAGAAACTACCGTATTTTGAATTGTTGATGTTACCTATAATGACTGATTTGAGGAACTCTGTTTAAAAGTAAATAACGGGTGATTTTTTAAGAGGTTTAGAACTTTTTTAAAAAAAAAAACACAAAAAATTTGAAAAAATGAATGAAATATTTATTTGAATCGATAGTTTGAACCTTGCAATTTAATGTTTAAAGATAATTTCATGCAAATGTTGACCGCGGCTGCGTCTCAGGTAGCCCATCCGCTGAGTCCAATTTTGGCATACTCTTTCACACATATCGGCCGGTATCTCACGAATGAATGCATGGATGTTGGCTTCCAGTGCGTCAATCGAAGCGGGCTTGTCCCTATAGACATTAGCCTTGACATACCCCCACAAAAAATAATCTAATGGTGTCAAATCGCACGATCTAGGCGGCCAATTGACCGGCCCGAAACGTGAAATTAACTGTTCACCAAACTCGCCTCGCAATTGCGCCATTGTTTCGCGTGCTGTGTGGCATGTGGCACCGTCTTGTTGAAACCACATATCATGCAAGTCAAGAACTTCCATTTCGGGCAAAAAAAAGTTTGTTATCATCGCTCGGTAGCGTTCACTATTGACAGTAACGCTGCGATTCGCATCATCTTTGAAGAAATATGGCCCAATAATGCCGCCGGCCCATAAACCGCACCAAAAAGTGGCTTTTTCGGGATGCATTGGTAGCTGTTGCAATGCTTCTGGCTGATCTTCACTCCAAATGCGGCAATTTTGCTTATTTACGTACCCATTCAACCAAAAATGAGCCTCATCGCTGAACACAATTTTTCGATAAACAACATTTCGAACCGAGCACGAATTTTGATAGTAAAATTCAATAATTTGCAAGCGTTGTTCATTTGTAAGACGATCCATGGTTAAATTGCAAACCAAACTGAAGCTGTTTGACAGTGACACAAGGTACTAAACACACGTCAGCTGTCAAAACCAGTGTTGCCAAAACCAAACCAGCTTAAAAATCACCCGTTATATGTTAGTACCTATATTTTTGTCATAATATATTATTTTGTTTTCCTTTCTTTGAACTTTTATTATGATGGATTGCGTGACAGAATAATACAAAATATTAAAATAACTTCTTATTTTTCAACATGCCAAGCACACAAATCCTCTGTGTAAAAACCTTTTAGTAATGGGCCATAAGTTCGACATGGTCACCTCTACTATGTATACATATTACATACCTATAAGGAAAATAATAAAAAAAAACTTTTCCTCATAACTATTCCTTTCTACATGTACAAGCTCTACTCTGCTTTAAATCTTTCATCTCATCACGTCTCTTCACAACCAACAATACCCAGAACTGGGACTTTATTTCGAAAACTTTCATCAACAAGGAAACTTTAAGGATTTTAAACCTAAACGTGTTGTTGGTTTCATAGAAATAGTTATATATACGAGTATATGTATCATTGATGGTACTTAGAACAAAGTTTTTTTAGTAAGTTTGTTGTTATGGCAACTCAAGAATATGCCCATCACAGGGAATCTTTGTCACATTGAATCCCCATCGAAACAGTCTAACTCATACAATAATTTTGATATGCTATCCTCCTTTGCTCATGTATCTACTACATATATACATACATTTATACAAGTAGATATATTGTTATTTTCAATGTAGAAAATTTCCCATTTGAGGTAAAGTTATTTCCTGTATCTTAATTTACATGTAGATATAGACTTTGGCCCTCCTTCCAACTCACATTGATGGTAATTGGTCTTTTAACAACATGCAGGTAAATCAATTATAATTTTTCTTTTTTCTCTAAGGAAACTGCTTTTTTGTCTGCGGGAAGTTTTCATTTCGATTTAAAAGTAAAAATTTTTAAATTGCTTCCTCGTCCGGAAATTTATGGTTGTGTAAAATTTTCTGTCTGCTGTGTTGTGTGTATATATATCCTCGAAACAGCGAGCTTGAGTTTTTAATTAAATGATATTGGTTTACGTTTATGTTTTTTTCATATATACCATCACGCGAGACAGGCGAGGAAAAGAGAAATGAGGAATGTTATATTCCTTGGCCAAAAGATATTGATTAAGGTAAAGCATCAAACACATCAGTATATAGCGAGCGGAAATTGGATAGCAATACTTACAGAAATTCAATTTTGAAATTGGATCTTCCTTAACCATCACCCTTGAGTTGATATGAAATGAGTGCTCTTTCATTGCAATTGCAATGAAAATTTTCCAGGAAGAGACTGTTTACAATTTGTTTTGTTATAGTTTCCTTCCTGTTTCATAACCAAACCACATCCTTCAATGAGAAAGGATATGAGTGGAAATATAGTTGTTGATCGTATAACTTGTGAGCTTAAAATTGAACTGACATTATTCAACAAAAAAAAAATTAGCAAAATTAAATTTCAATCTTGTCTGTTCAAATTATACACAAGAAAAGGAAATGGACGTACTCAATAATTGGGTTGAATTGGATATTTTTGAACAAAACTAACTCTAGGTCTAGGAAGAGAGGTGCTGCTTTTTTGGATGCAAAAAATACTCTTAGTCGAAAAAGAAGAGGTGACTGTTGCTGATAAGTTAATTATAATCTATTTGTGGAGGCTGAAAGATAGGTTGATTTGGTAAACTTAATATCGATACCGTTAAAGAATTGTTATTTGTATGTTTCAAAATTGTATGATAATTTGTTGTCATTCAGATAAATGAAAAAACGTAGTGACATGAGCAAAAAACTCTTTAAATTAGACGTTCCTAGGCAAGTAGAATGGACGAGAGAGTCTTCGAAATGATTGATATTGGAATTGAATGTATTGGTTGATGCAGGTTTTATTAGAAGATACTGGCTTTTAAAATTCTAAAGTTCGTTGGCTTACTCTGAATTTATTTGATTTTCAGTCTTTAAGTGATTTAAGTGATCTTACTGTTTTTTTGGGAATTTCTTACTGTACTGTTGGTAAAGTATGTTAAAACCAATAATAATATTGGTAGGTATTCTATTTTAGTTATTGAATTATAATTTATGTTTAAAAAAAACAATCAGCTTTATTCCGTTTGGTAAAAATTATGTTTTGTTTATTTCTTTTTCTGAAAAAATAAAATTAGTACTGATGCTTATCAAGAACAAAAACGGGGTGTTCTTTTAAAAGTGAACCGCTCGTGTCTATTTGCACACAACATGCTTAATCTTTAAATGAATATAGCTAACAGTACTATGTATAGATTTCCAAAAAAACACGCCCAATATTTTTGAAGATTTTAGATTGAAAAAATCAGAACTGGATTAGTCCATATTTTTAACATGTTGCTGACAAGAAATTGCCAAAATGTATGATGATGACTCAAGAATCATTCCCAACTAAAAAAAAATGCTTAAAATTAAATTTACTGAATCAATTTTATATAAAGGATAGAAGTCCCATGATTTCTTTTCGGGACTCAGATTAGAATGGAATAAGTAAGTCTAAAAATCCAATCTGGATTTATCAAGAGAAATACGTTCTTGATATGATCGATAAATTTGTATTAACTAAATGCAACTTAATTTAAACTCAAACTGAATATCGGTAATGTTCAAAGTGATAATAATTGTGAAAAATGCTTTTTTCACATTTTCCTTAAAAAATTCAATTTAGGGAAATATCTCTTCATTATGAAATTTTGTTAAATGCCGAATTTTACAATTAAGTCCACAAGATAACCTTTGAATTTTCAATGCTCAGCCACTAAAAGCTTTCAAACAAAATATTAAGTACGAGAGTACTAATCTTGTATTTCCAAAAATGTTATTCATAAATTCCGTTTTTTCTCAATAGGTATACAAAATTTAATTTATCTAACTGTGCTTTCATAATATTTTCTTTTAAGATATTGAAAAAAAAAAATCGACCAACAAATAATATGTTGGGGATACAGTTCATAGGACTAATTGAAATTAAATTTTTAAAAGAAAACCTGAAATCCTAATTTGAGACCGCTAAAAGAAAACCTCACAATTAAAGCTCTTAAAAAATTCAACTAAAAGCATTTGCCCAGTCCCCCTTCTTTAGACACCCACTGAATATCTGCAATTTGTTATGTACATAGGTATATATGAAATGCCTCTTTGTCTTATTTTGGGTGAAAAACTGCCTTTCCTTGGTAGGTACATAGGAAAAAATAGAAATTTATTCACGAAAGACAATAAAAAGAAGAAATACAGAAAAATCCTTATGCAAAGTAACTTTGAATGCAAAAAAAAAAAGAAAAGAAAAACGTCTGGAGAATTAACGGATTAAGAGAGACAGTGAGTTTTGTGAATTGTGTGTTTTCAAATAAAAATAAAAAAAAAAAAGTTTAAAATCCTTGTGGCTATTGTCTATTGGCTGTTGCTCTATTTGTGCTTGTCATTATCTTTTGCTTTGATCTGGGAAGTTCTTTTGTGGTCAAGAAAGTTAATTGAAGCCAGAAGCAAGATGGAATAAGGTAGACTATAGAAGATTTATCATTGGGCTTATTATAAACACAGCTATATTCCTGGTAGAAACCTTGTCTTTACTTTTAAATAGTGAATAATATTTTTCAAATAAGTTGTAAATTGTTTTGAACATTTTATTTTAACTTCCAAATATGAACAATTTAATTAAAATGTTATAACAATTTAAAAAAAAAGACGTCTTCATAAAAAATTGCTTTTTTAAGACAGACTAAATAATTATTCGTTGGCATAAAATAAAAATCGACCAGGTCTACCTCTCTGCCATGCCAAAATTTCAATTTTCAAAGAAAACTGTAATAATGAATAAGGGAAATGTTCAATTATAAGAAAGTTGGATGTGGAAGTAGGATAACTGTAAAAAATTTACACAAGCCATATTCAAAGTTCAAGATATTTTTATTAAAAAATTTCAACTTTCCTAAGGCGTGGTAGTAGGCAGATCTCTAAAAAAATTATAGAAACCATGGTTTTGGTTCAAGAGAGATTTTGATTAAAAATGTTCAGCCATCCTAAGGACGCTTTATAAGAATACAATTCTATTATAAGAAAAGTGGGCGTTTAGTGGGCGGGTAAATAGTACATAACGTGCTTTATGTTAAAGAGAGTTTAATTGTAAAATAATTTTAACTTTCTAAGGACGTTCAATAAGGAGAAGACTAGAATTTGACAAAAATGGGCGTGGCAGTGGAGGGTTTTAAACATTTTTATAGACCGTGAAGGATTCCTGCCTAAGATAGTTGTCCATCCTCCCGGATCATCTTTCTTCTATATTCATCTAGATTAAATGCTCTCTGGCATCCGCGATGGCTTTGCCTACGTTCTGTAACTCTCGCATCGATAAAATTAGTCGAAAAACGATGAAAATTTAAACAAATCGTATGAGTTTTGTTACATTTGTATGTATGTCCTAGGTAAATTAGTTGACGTGATATGGCTTCATGAACTACTTCCACTTTTGTATACATTTCATAATTCGCGATTGTATCGTATCCTTTAATCGCCCTCCTTGCACCCAGGACTCCATCTTTTATTTTTGTCCTCGTTTATACTTCAGGAACAACAACTTTAGCCTTGGCAGCGGCCGCTGATGTTCATCTTTTTGTCGAAATTGTAACACACTGTATACATTGTTGCAATAGTTCGGAAGAGTCTCGACTCGCTGCCAGACCTACACCTGACAAAAACTTCAAAGATGTATATTAAAAAAAAAAATCATTATTTACCCAAAACTTTTTTTCAAGCTTCACAAATAGATCCTTTGCCCTAAATAGCCGGAAAACATTGTTCATTTTGTCATCATTTTTTATTACCTCTCAAGCGGAAATGCTTTATCACCTTTACTAATGTCATTCTGTAAACATCACGCAATTAGTGGTGGTTCGTCCTTGCTTCGCTATGTACACGTAAACATATATACCTAGACAGAGCATCATCCCATCACTCAATCAAATGAACAACTCCAATTAGTATGCAAAACACAAACTGAGTTCATCATTTTCTGTTTTTCAGGTCTCCTCATTGAATCATAAATCCTCTTCTATTTGAGCAGCACTAATGAATCCTCAACTGGGTATAGAGGTATAGATAGACAGTCAAAGTGTTCCTGTTGCGCTTTTTTTTTATACAATATACCTACATATATATATGTATGTATATAACTATACTTTCTAGAAGGATATGTATTGCGCTGATGTGTTTCTTTTTGTACGAGTTGTGTTGTGTGTAGGTATGTATTTCACACTATATTGCCTCAGTATCTCGAAGTCACATAAAAAAGCTCTCGAGGATATGTGAATCGTGGGTGAAATTTGTTGGAAAATAAAATTAAAAAAAATCAAAATACCTAGAACTACGTCGTCGTCGTCCTTGGGCCTTGAGATTTTTTTTCACACTAGTCATTTTCATTCAAAATGCCAGTTGGGTGGTATTATATACCTTTACAACATACATCCATATAGAATACCTAGGTTTATACCGTTGTGTGTATAAGCCTGAGTTTAGATTATTTTCGTTCTTTAAGTCTCGTAAATGTAAACACCTTTTGAAATTGTGCATTATACAAACATTTGACTTTATATGCTCCTGATGCAGCTATACCCTCTTCTGACAAGCTAAGACCGAAGGTATACCTATAATAATGGCTAAAGCTATATGGGAAGGTGCAAAAAGGATGAATGTTGTAAGGTAAAAGGATAAACGGAATCTCATTTTTCAACGTCAACACTCTGATGTATACACAGAATGTGACATTCTTGTTTGCAGGCAACGTAATTTCTCACTTAGTTCTCAGAATATGGCCATAATCTTTGTCAAAGTGCATACTGCAGTAGGTAAATTGAAAGACCAAAACCAAAATTAAAGCAGGAGTCTTGTCGAAATAATATGGATATAGGATGTTATTTCGACAATAAGTACTCCTGTTGTCATTGTACTTTGTGATAAATAAATTTGATATAAATGAACTTGAGATGTGGACATCGAAACCTAGGTATTGAATTTGCACAAAAGCCTTAAGGATTAAATTCAAATTTATTTATGTGAAACTTATATGTTCCTTTGAATCAAATTGACACTGATTCATTCTTATATGAAAGGAAAGTTGTCTAATTAAATAAGACTAAGGGTCTGTTTCACAATCTCTTGAGTAAAGTTCTATAAGTAAACTAATTAGAACTTTTTTGACATAAAATTGTAGGAAAATCTGTCAAGTAAAGTTCTGATTTGCTTACTCAGAGATCGTTAAATTATCATTAAGTCTTCTTTTTTTTTGCTGATTTAATTTAGTAGTATGTACCTATAGAATTTGTAGATATCTAAATATATAAAAATTAATTAAATTTTTGTTCGTACGAGCATAACTCATTTTGATATCATCCTTTTTACAACCAATGATGAAAATAGACTTTTCTCGGAAACTGGAAAAAGTTACTAAAACAGAAATAAATTCCTTGTTCGCGCATATTATGACTGTCCGCTCGAATCCGCGTAACGCGGCTTAAATCCATTGTCACATAGTCATAATGTGCGCGAACAACACTTAAAACATTGTGTTTCCTACACAAGAGAAGGCAACCCAGTATTTCATAATACTGTTTTTTTTTTTGGAGTCTTCTTTTGTGCCGACCTTTAACTTATCAAATGTCAATTGTTAAAATCATTCTTAATTTTGTGCCCAGCCGAATCCGCCATTTCAATAAATTTTTTTTTTTTAAAGTAAAGATTGTAAACTTACTTACCTTTAAACTTAGAATTAACAAAATAACCTAGTTGTGTAAATAAAATAACTTAAAAATATTAAGTCGAAGTTCCTTATAATTCTGCTTTTCTCACCATTGCTGTTACTGGTACGTTCCTGTTTGTTGGTGTTGGGTGTGCTGCTGCTTCTGTGCAGCCCGTTTTACTACCAGATGGTAAGTTCTTCGCCACTTCTTTTTGGCCAGATTTGTGCCGAAACAGTCCTCAACTTTTTTTAAAAACAAAAACAGGAAATTTCGGATGCAAAAGTACGAAAATTGTTAAAATATAAAATTGCATACTTACGAGGGTGAATGGTGTTTATATCTGAAAATTCCATATTTTGTATGGGAAGTAGATTCTAAGAAATTAAAAACCCTACGGAATTGAGAATTGATTAATTTTACTATTATCAAAATGGGATCACCAACAGATGGTGTTACGATCTCTTCACAACTAACAAACTCTCTTTTTTATTTTAAGAGTTGAATACTTTTGTAGCTTAAAAAATTCCTTAATCTCATAGTTAAATCAATTTTTCTTCTTGGAATGGGATTATATAAACTTAAAGTTCTATACATATAAGAATCCTTTTGTGAAAATTCAGATATAAACATAGTTTCGTATTCTCATTCTCTAGCCGAGGTGAGAGCCTCCCATAACTAGGCCATTTAACGCTTTTAACAGTAGTATTCTAGAAGTATTCTTCAAAATTACTTTTATCTCACTTCCATTAATCTCGGTAAGCTCTTAGACCATCTTATGAGAGGAAAAATGTTACATGGGATGCAGCTATATTTATGTATAAAAATGATTTGAACGTGCTACAAAAATTCGTTCAGTCTTTTTTTTAAGTCCCTATAAATTTTATTCTTAATTTGTAAAATGCCTAAATTAATTATTAAAATTCCATGCGAACCATCTAGTACAATATGGCTTTATGAATGGTTTTAGAATAGCGGGTAAGTGACCTCTACAGCTATCCTGGGACATAAAGGACTCTTTTGTTGACAACTTCCATGACTGTTCCGCACAAATGTGGCCGAATACTGTTGATACAGTGCTGAATTTTCAAAACCATGCATTTCTATCTCAATAATCAATCTTGTAATTTCTGAGCCCCAAATGCTAAAAATTTGTAGATTAACAAAAAACGAAAATGAACACCATCGCTAAAAATGGTTTCTTTCGAAATTTAACGCCAATACTTTCATTATTTTTCAAACTGTTGCTTATAGCAATGAAAATGCGTTGTTTTTGTCGTTCGTTCAACGCTCCATTTTTATTGAGTAAGTTATTCATTTATTTCTTGGTATCATACAACATTTACAAAAGTTTTTAATGAATTTTAAAGCTTGGCTTTGACGTCAGTTCATTTTTAATAATTATAACTATCAGCTGTCAAATTGTCTATATTTTGCAACACCTTACCGCAAAAATGGCGTGAAATTCAAATGAATTTTGGGATACACATATCGCATGTTAAACAAGTAAAAAGTAATTTTTGGTTTCTTCATGCCTCTTTTAATTAGTAATTCCAGTCATCGTTATACTATCTAAATGACCATATCTGTGTTACTTAGTCCACATCCAAAATAACAATATACATACAAACAAAAGAATCCTCAAGCCACATTCATGAGAAGGATCTTATCATAAAGTTCAACCGGACGAAGATATGTGGTTAGTACCTTTAGAACCTCTCTCCGTTTCTTTATATTCAAAAGTAACATCCCATTTTACAGCTCTTTCATTCCAAATGAATCCTTAATGAACGTTGTGAAAAGAAAATATTTGCCTTTATGTCTGAAAGCCAATCGTCAATGGTTGTAACTTTTTCACAAAAATTGCCTTCGAGTCAAAACGAGTGACCAACGACATTTCCATATATTCTAAATGGATTTTTCTTCTATTTTGTTCTCTCGGTCAGGACTATACCTACTCTTTGGCTTCGTTTTTATGCTGCTTTCGGTCCTTTTATAGGGCTGAGGCATATATAGCATGAATTATGTATAAAGTACATGATGCATCAGTTGTTAACCAGGCTGGCTGTGCTCTGTCTTGTTGATGTATAACATCAGCAAATGCAGAACTATGTACATACATATAAACACACATATATAGCTACTGCAATGCACACTTTCAATTCAGCTAAATGTGGGCCATTACTCTGGGGTATCGTGTAACCTCTGTTTGTATGAACACCATGTTTACTTATTCCCAGAATCTAGGTCCTGCTGCATCAACAACATCCTTTTTTTTCTTGAATCTTACTTTACCATATGTATAGGTGTATGTTTATAGACAATTAAAAAAGAAACTTGACTCGAAGTTTTATTCACCCACTCTTGGTATAATTGGATGGACACAGAGTCAGAGAGCCTGGATTGCGTATGTGTTATCCTGGTCATTTGTATTTGATTCGAATTTGGATTCAAAGAACCGTATACAAACATATTTACTTCATATACTCCGGCCAGTGGAATTTTTGGATCTTAAGTCAAAGCAAGTTGTTTTTTTTTTTTATTTGAATTGAAGGAAAAAACATTTTTGATGAGGTATATTTCATACCAGGAATTGCTTGGAAATTCTATAAAAAGCAGGCTTTCCTAAAGGACGTTTATCGATTCCATAAAGGCCTTTTGAAATAGTAGTTTTTTGTTATGTTTTAATAAATGGGATCCTTTCGATGTAATTTCGGGCAATTTTTTGGAGCTAGATATTCGTCATAAAATCTATGTTTGATGAACTAAACTTAACAAAAACATATCAATTTTTTTAACGAGTATCGAGTGAATTGTGAAATCAATAACACCGAAGACCGAATACGACTGGCCATCAAGCTCACGTGCCGTTTCCAAATAGATACTACATATTTATTCGATTGATATTCACTTAAAAATCAAGAATTTATTTTAAAAAAAAATAACTAAATCTGGTGATGTGATAGTTCTTGTAGAAGCAAAGCCTATAAGGACAAACAACTCCCTACCATTTCTGTTAGCGTGTTTTAATTTGGCAGGAATGGAGGGAACCTACAATTGTCTGATGAATCCAAGCAGCTAAATCACAGTCTCGCTAAAGAATTTTCTTAGGTGGCATTGGTTTGAGTCCAATCCGGTGAATCGCACAATAATTCCAAAGAACACTTATCAAAAAATGCTATCTAATTTTCTTAAGTTCTCAATTGAGTAAAATCAAATACTTGTCACAATGCCTTTTCTTTTTTATTTCAGTCAAAAAAAAA
Organism: Epistrophe eligans; assembly: GCA_951394125.1. Lineage (NCBI taxonomy): Eukaryota > Metazoa > Arthropoda > Insecta > Diptera > Syrphidae > Epistrophe > Epistrophe eligans. Next base: position 105,539,808 of record OX596029.1, on the reverse strand, counting down.
AAAACGAAAAGTGAAAGACTCTGACAACTCTGACAGGCTAAGAAAATCATTTTCATGAAGAAAAATTTAAAATGAAGACATTTTATAAGCGTGAGATGGAACATTTAGATTCACCAACACAACTCGACATACATATTCTTAGAACGAAAAGTCATATTATTTTCTCTTAGCTTTTTTAGTTTTTCTTTAAATCACGCTTATTCATTATTCATAGTCAGCCAGTTCATTGATGGAATGACCTTTATATGGCACATCATCAATCAATCCTTCAATGACTTTTACAAGGATGATGGAAAAGAGCAAAATAAGCACTGTGAATAACTTATTTCCTTTTCAATGGCTTCTTTATTAGGACATTAGTAAGAAAATCAGGAAAATACGAGTACCATAATAAATAAAGAAAATAAGACTGTTTGTCGTTTAGAAGATGAAGATCTCATCAAGAGAGTTAATATTAAGGAATTCGTTTTTTTCAAAATAATTGATACATATAATACGAAATAGTCGAGCTAGTTTTAGTCATTTTAAAAGAGGAAAAATGGAAATTGGACTTAAAGCGTAAACTCTATGATACTTTTAATCAGGCTTGTAAAAGAATGCAATCTTTTGTGAATGCAGTCTTTAAAAATCATTTATTGAATTCAATTAAAAGATTGCATTCATTGATTTTACTTTGGGACTTCAGACTTCAAATTATTCAATCACCATTCACTCGTAGCAAAAAGATTGCAATCATTTTTTCCTCCCATTCATTTTACAGCAATCAATTGAATGCAATCTTTTGAGAATTCATGCATTCTTTGCATTCTTTTGCATTCTTTGCATTCTTTTTGCATTCTTTGCATTCTTTTGCATTCTTTGCATTCTTTTGCATTCTTTTGCATTCTTTTGCATTCTTTTGCATTCTTTTGCATTCATTGCATTCTTTGAATTCTTTTGTAATCTTTGCAGTCTTTTACATTGTATTGCAGTCGTTTTAGGTCACATTAAACTTTTTCCATTTACGTGGTTTGTTATGATTTGAGATGAGTAAGTTTTAAGTTAAAATATTAACATACAAGTAGTAATGTATTCTTTTTAATTTAATATAATTATAATGTTTTTTTTTTTTTTTTTTTTTTTGTGAAAACATTAGTATCTATTATGTATTTTCTTATGTTTGATGTCAGCCACAACACTTTGTTTAATTTGTGATTTGAACGATTTGATATTTTAACAAAAGAATTCAAAGAATGCAAAAGAATGCAAAGAATGCAAAAGAATGCAAAGAATGCAAAAGAATGCAAAAGAATGCAAAGAATGCAAAAGAATGCAAAGAATGCAAAAGAATGCAAAAGAATGCAAAGAATGCAAAAGAATGCAAAGAATGCATGAATTCTCAAAAGATTGCATTCAATTGATTGCTGTAAAATGAATGGGGGGAAAAATGATTGCAATCTTTTTGCTACGAGTGAATGGTGATTGCATAATTTGAAGTCTGAAGTCCCAAAGTGAAATCAATGAATGCAATCTTATTATTGAAGTCATTATAGATTGCATTCAAAAAAGATTGCATTCTTTTACAAGCCTGCTTTTAATTTGTTTTAAACATAATAATATAATAGAAACGTTATTTAAATATATTATATGGATGATTTTCTGGTAACTGTGATTCTTTGTGTCCATTGCTTTATTTGAAACATAATTTAGAATGTTCTGAATATATTTGCTCTTGAATTGAATAGTCACAATTGAAAGTTGTCCCAAATTGCATTTTATTTTTTAATTCAAAACATTTCCAGTTGAACCGCCATCTTTGTGTAAGTTTGATGTCGCTTGTGTGGTGGCATTTAAAAGAGACACAAAAGTCAATTTATTTAATTAACTAAATTGTGCTGTTAGCTTTAAAAGTGAACTGTTTTTATTCTAAAAAAGTGTGGTACAAAATTACTTGTCAGTACCGTGGTAGTATTATCCAAGTGTGTTATGATATTTTTTGGGGTGATTTTTAAAATATTGTATTTCATATAAGTAAAAATTATTTCGCAAATTATTTTTCTCAGAAGTGTTGAGATAAAAGGTTATATTAAAAACCTGAATGTCAGTGGATGTCAGCACTGTGGATGTCAATACCGTGGATGTCAATATCGTGGTATTTATTTTTATAATGAACTTAAATTAAATGATTTCACCAAATTGTATTAAAAATCTTGATAGTTCCTCTGTTTGAAATGTTAGAAATACTTTTGGCAAAACGAATAAAAACAAATTCATGCAATTTAATGTTGAGCAATAATCCAGCATAAAAATAAGGCCTGCAACTTTGAAAAATAGATTTTAAAAACTAAAAAAAGATACAATTTTGAAGAAAAAAAAAACCTTCAAAGTTTTAAACGTCAAAACATAAGAAGTGATTTAGAAGCTCATCAAAAACAGTTTCAAAAAGAATGAGATTGTATTGAAATTCAAAAACAAGAAAAACAGTGTCAGTACCATTTCTTGGGGATTTAGTAGCTTTAACTATATTTTTTTTCCTTAATACTATGTCTATAGAAAGACAAAAAATATAAAAAACAATAATTTTCAATGAGATTTAATTTGTGAATTTTTTTTTGTATAACAATTGGAAAAGAATCTTCTTCTTCTTCTTCTCTGATGATTTAACTAATATATTTTAATTATACTCAAATAATAATTGTAATGAATAACGACAGTTATTATCGTAGTTCTAGTTGTTGGGTTAAAAGAAAACAATTTTGTTAATTATTTAATTTTTCTTTTAATCTTACCAGGTTTTGCCCAGTCTCAACGAAGGCTGCTGAAGATATTTTTTGAAAAAGATTAAGCCTTAAACGTTGCTTTAGGACAAATATATATGTACGGCGGCGTTTTCATCTGCCTGTAAAATTATATCTCGAAATATCTGGGTTTTTATATAACCTTCTCCCAACTTGTGGTTAGGAATAAAAAATATTGTTGGTTATTTTTTAACATGTTGATTTCAATTATTTAATCCAAATCAAAATATTCATGCAAAAAAAAAAAAGAAGAAACAAATAAGAATTAGGGAAAAATAAAGGTAAAACAGTTAACCTTGAACTAAAAGTGCCAAAAATAATTTAAAATATTTCGCCGCACAGCCCGCACGCATCCATCAGTATTAGTCACAAAGTATGAAATCACAATGAGAGATATTTATGTCGATTATGGAATCCGCAATACTAGATCCGCAGTGATTCGCAGTACAGGGTTCTCTTTTTTCTTTACTCATTAGTCGTGAAAAGAAAAGAGAACACTATACTGCGAATCATTGCGGATCCAGTATTGCGGATTTCATAATCGGCATGATTATGTTTGAGATTTGAGATTTGACGTATGTTTCTCTGGAAGTGTGTTTAGTTAAGTGAAGCTGTATGGTTAGAATTGAATTAAAATATATAAATGGGGTTATAGATTCGTAAAAAAAGTTATTCAAACTACAATTTCAAAATTTGAAATGAAATTTTGTTAATTTGCAATCAATTAACAATTCCCTGTGGTAAAAAAGTTAAAAACCTATTATTTAAAAACCTATTCCAAAACTTGAAATTAGATTGTTTAATATGTAACTATTGTAACGTTTTGCGTAAAAAAAAAAAAAACAGTTCTTTAAATACTCATTCCAAACTTAATTTGCAACTAATAATATGAACTTAATGCTTTCAAACAAAGTTATTAAAAAAAACTAATCCAAATTTACTTTAATTATTTATATTTTACGCAATTTTAAATTAAAAAAAATAACTAATTGACAAGAACGTAGGTAAGCATTTCAAGCCATCAGCTTTTACTCTAATTTAGTGGTTAAGAAGGAGTAAAAGAATACCCAAGCTTAAACTAGGATTATAGATTGGTTATGTTTTATTATTAAATTGTAAAAAATATCAAATATTTAATTTCGAGTTCTTAAATGAATTTTTTTAGATTAATGTTTTGTAAAATGTTTATTAGTGGGAAAATTTTAACTCAAGTGAGCCTTTGCGAAATATTTGGTTTAATTCTATCGTAAAGCAAATAAAAGTAACGAAATAACTAATTTTTAACCAAATTTTGACGGGAGTTATTTTAAGTTTTTATATCTAAGTTTTGTACTTAACCAGCTTTGGAACTCAAGCAACTTACTGGACATTTGACAGTCATCTTCATCGCTGAATGTCCTTATTAATTAAATCCAATCCCACACGATACCCCTAAAAAAAATAAGTTTTGCTTGTATGCAAAACACAAGAGTTTTATTCTGCCGAAGTCTACCTTTAAGCTCTTTCTTTGAGTTCAGAAAATAAGTCTTGTCTATGACCGTAATATAATATGGAATATGAATAACTGTTTACTTTTCTTAATTATACTGATGTTTTCCGCAACTATATAAGTTTTGGAAAATCAGCAGTGTAATTTTCAAAGTTTAAGAAAGGACTATCAGACCAAAAACATAAATTTTAAAAAAAGAGCCAAGTTCTTCTGCACAAAAACTTGCATGTAACACGTCAGCCGCGAAAAGTAGGGAGATCTAAACGTATGCCAAGTTCTTAATTTATGAAGTTTTAATGTAAAATATTAAAAGTCGAGTAATATTGAAGCAACTTTAAATTATGAAAGCAATTTATTATTTAGTGATTACTGACTAAAATTTATTTTTATTACTTACAGTTGAAAACGTTTCGAAAACTTGACCACTGAATCCATGAAATTTTAGTCAGTAATCCTAGCAAATATTCCGAATTTGAAGTTTATAACTTCATTGGTACTAAAATTAGAGGGGGTCGAAAATCGCCTGAGTTTGATCCTGTAAATAGGGTTTAGTTCCAGAACTTAGCTGGGCACTACCGTGCTCTTTGACTGGTTACAGGTTTAAACTGATAAACAAAAGATTTTCTACTAAAACTGTCTTCAATTTACTTACTTACATAAGTATGAATTATTTAATGAAGTATACACAACTTACTTACTGCTTTGATGAAATCTAGCTATATTAAATTTTTAAATCTGAAAAACTTTTGCTACAAAATGTTTTTTTTTTTTTTATTTAAAACATTCCAAATAATTTTGATCCCACTCACTAAATTTTGTCTTTCTTTTCATCTAACTCTCATTTTCATTTCAACAATCATCTTAAATCCTCCCTGATTGCCTTAAACTTTTCTTCCAACCTCCCGCATCGCTCTAAATGACTAATGTTTGTCTACTGGTTAATGACATTGGCTTGGTATAATTAGGTGCTGAATTTTATTATGTGATAATAGTACAATTTTCAAAAACAAATTAGCGGAATCCGCTTTTGAAGCTGGCCTTCATTAAAATATTCCAAGTGAAAAGAGAATATTTAGGCGGCTATATATAGGTAAGTGTGTCTGTGTATGTATTTTGTATATATGTATAGGCAGGTTTATTTTCATAGACATTTCCACTGGTTCCTTTTTATTACTCCCCATCACCAAAATACTTCAGATGCTTAATGACGCGACGTTTTTAATTAGGGAAATGTTAAATTCATCCTTTTGAAAAAGCTCTACAGGGAAACTATAATAAAAATTTAGTATGATTACTCCTTTTGTATTTGGATCTTTGAGTAATTTTTTAGTTTAAATAAATAAATACAAAAGAAAACGTTTTTCAATCTTTTTAAATATATCTTTAAATTGAGTTCAAAGATGATTAAATTAAAAATATTTAAAAATTTACAGGGTGTTTTCAAGAATTTTTATTTAAATCAGGCCTTAAGATGAAAATTTAAATTCTCGAAATCGTTATTAAATAATATAATAATAATAATATATTTGATTTATCTTTTTGTATCTTTGTGTAAAGACGACTTCCTTATAAAATTGAGCACACAGTTTATTTCCAAATATTCCAAATTTTGAAAAACAATTGTACACAAAAATGAAAATAATTTCATTATTTACTGAGGTGTTTATGAAACCCTGAAATTTCATAAAATTCATGTTGATGCTCATCCCTTGTGGAAATCTGAGGGAAAAACTAAGTAAGAGTATCCTCTAATGTTTAATGTGCGCTATCCGCTACCACTAAATTTTCAGCAACGTAAGCCTAGACCATTTTTGTTTACTTTATGGTTTTATTGGACTAATACAACTACTAACATATTTTTTGATGAAAATCCATTAAAATTTGCATACTATTTTCCCATTGATTTATATCACACGTAATTCGGTCACCAAAATTCAAAAGCATACATTTCCACGCTCCAAATAAATGCATAATTCTCTCGATTTCCATGATGCACGTTTATTCAAACTTTCTCGACACGATATTATACAGATTTGCAAATGTAGCATACATTTAAATTATTTATTTATTCATTCGAGGTAGGTTTAGTTTTTATTTTTGTTTTTTTTTTAAAATTCCCATTCCACCGAACTGACAAATCTATTCTGTAACCCCTTTTTCTAACAAAAATTTTACGTATTTTGTTATTTGCATCAGATAAATTGTGACATGAGACGTAAATTTATTATAATTGTACAACGTTTTAGTCGTGAAAAATATCCTTTTGGTTGCGAACATAAAGTTTCATTTAGAATCACACCATACCAGAGTCAACTATGTACATATTTATATAACTTAGCCTCCTCCTCCCTTTTTGTGAAATATTCACATCCGATTTACCCACATAAATCATCGTCCGGGTTTCCCGCCGCCATATTTTTTTTTTATATTTCATAACTAAGGACTATAAGGAGAAATGTTCATTATAATTATTCTCACTGCGAAATGTCACCATAAATAGTCACAGCTGTGCAAAAAGGTGAAGGTGGTCTTATTCCCTAGGACTAAATTTGTTGAGCTCTATATAAAATAGCTATATTAAAGCCTAACATTCCACTTCCGGTCACGGTATAGAAGTGGAAAATTATTATAATTTCCATGCATAATTAACGACTTTTTTTTTGGAATGAAACAACAGTGTAAAGGAATTATGGGAGAAGTGGAAGGATTTATATACAAATATTGATTGGTATAGAACTAAAGTTTAGAAACATAGAACTTGGAATTTCATGTGTTCGTGTTAAATAAAATATTCGAATGTTAGACAGCTTTTGGGGTCAAGGCCTTTGTAGTTCAAGGTTATAATGTGATCAGATGTGCATTTTTTTTATAAAATACATTGTTATCGGTAAAATTTCCAAAAAAGAAAGAAATATATGTATGTATGTAGGTACAGATAATTATTACTTAGCCGTATTCAATTTTGGACACAGATCATAAAATACATAATTTGATTAAAGGAGTTTTTTTTTTATGTAATAAAATATTTCTAGTTGAGCTGCAAAGCTTTCGCACCCATTACTTGGGTTAGCTACCACTAACTTTTTATATAGGCTGAAGTCTAAGTAGCTATTGCACGACTGTCAGGACGATCCACAAACTCCTTAAATGGTGCTGAGTATAAATTTTTTTAATTTTGTTTATTGAGCAGGCTTTTCACTTTTTATATTAATACGGCTATACTTGTCTACAAATTTAGAAGCAGAAAATTTCTCGCGAGAATAAATTGTTTCTCAGATATAAATCAGTTCGCGTTCTTCAAAATGGCGGATTTTTCAATGTTTATGGCATCATGAAAGTCAGATTCGGCTCTTTCAATAGCTTAAATTTCGTTTCAAGAAAACTCTATCTTTTTTGAACTCAACAATATTGGCCAGTCCTTGGGCCAACACATAGACTGAGACTTGTTTATTGGACTAAAAAATAAAATTTTTGCAGAGCAATATTGTGATAAATTGCATTTAAAATTGTAAACTATTCGTATGGTCGACATAACTTTAACAATTTTAGTTTTTATAACAAGATAGATATATTCTTGGAGGATTTGTCATTGATTCACAAGAAGCAGTAGCGTGGGAAAACATTTTTTACATTTCGCAAATGCATTTCTTAATATACATAGGGATTATTTTCAAAAATTGCTAACAGCGGCCCATCAGGTAAATTAGACTTCAAGCTGATTCTGACAAAGCAGAATTTTAATACAGATTTTTAATGTCTAAAAGGTACCCTAAATTTCAACCAGGAGAGAATTTAAAAAGAAATTGAACTTGAATTTATCCAAAATCTTTAAAAAACGACAGAAAATAATATAAAAATTAAGCCAGAATAAGGATTTTTTTAAAGAAAAAAAATTCGAGACAAAAATTGATAGTTTTCGACTAGGTACTTCACAAAATACGAAATTTTGACCTTTTAAATCCACAAAATCAAAAGCTCTGATCTTAATTAAAGCTTACAAATTAAGGTCTCCAACAAAATTTAAATCAGTCGGAATTTTTCGGAACTGAAAGTCTGATTTTCCTGGGTTAAATATTGATATTGAAAATTAAAATAGATATTGAGGTATTCTTGGCAAATTTAAATTGTTTAATAATTTGTTTACTCTTTTACTTTAGTTAAAAAGCGTTAAGATTGATAATCATAAAGTTATTTAATACAAAGTTATTTCTATCAGAAAAAAATTATTTCAGACTTATGCTTTGAAATAAGAATAAACTATGGGATCTGAACTAATAATTGTGTGTGTAGGCCTTAAAAGTTGCGTTTCTTGTTTAGCTAATTAGATGTTAGAGTTTACTTTTTCTTCACTTTCATTTCGAGATTATGTCAACCGTTTATTAACTTAAAGATCTAAATATGGTTCTACGAACAGATAAAAACCATATCAGTGAATTTTGTAATTAATTTTTTTTTAAGTTGCAGGTATAAATATAAATTGATGTACATGTACCTGTTGACGTCACTTTACAAATATGTAAATCAATATTAATTTAAATTTGTTTTTAAAAATTATAGCCTACTTTTAGGCTCTTCATAAAATACACATTAATTAAGTTGATAGTTATTATGTTTGAAAAATACACAAACTAATTCAGTTATTCACCACTTGTACTAAGCTTTCACCACCGAGCTAGTCGCTCTGACTAAGATCGTTTCTAAGTATTATTATTCAAATTGTTTTAGTTAGTTATTTTTATAATTATTTTCAAGATCGAGGTTGTTTATGTAAAAAATTGGTTATTTTCATTTTTTTTACTCCGTGGTACTGCAGAAGAAATTTGTATTTTTTCAGAGTAATTTTCTTGTGGGAAGACTTTGTCTTGTTAAGACGATTTATTTTTATACCGGGCTATACTTGAAGCTATATATATATTTGTCGATAGCAGCAGATTAGATAATTCCAGAAGAATCCACCCAACAGTATCCTTAATCTTTGGTAATATGTATGTATTAATGTACCATATTTTATTCCGAAAAATTAAAAAAAAAAAATGATTGGTAAAGTTCACTATGGCGTATGTGGAATATTTTTTAAAATTATTTATTTATTTGAAGAGTTTCGTCTCCAAATAAAAAATAACAAATGGGCTATAGACATTTTCGTTTTATTTTCATTATTAAATTAAATATTAAAATACAATTTAATTTTAATTATTTTATTACTTTATTTATAGAATAGATTTATTTTCGTAGAAGCGTTACAGTTTACATAATTTTGTGAACACAAAGCTGGCATAGAGATATAATATTTAATTTTATATCTTACAACTGAATAAAATAAATTTTTGGTAGTATAGACATTTAATGGAAGACAATTGAAGGAAAACTACGAAAAACCTTTTTTCGTTTTATTTAACTTATTATAAAATACATTTGTGGTTTAATCAGTTTTTGAAGATGAGGAATCAGTTTCATAAAAGGAAGGAAAACACTCTTAATGTAACTTCCCATTCTGTGGACAGTTATAATTAATTATTTCCTACTCTCCGCATAGTTAAATGAATGTTTGTATCTTCATAAATTCAAAACTACACAAATGCGAAATACATAGAAGTTAAAAACAGCTGACTTAAAAAAAGAATGTTCAGTTCTACCCTCTCTACACAATCATAGTCAGACCAAAAACACAAAACTTGCTCTAGTTCCTGACAGGTTGAGATCCCCATTTTGATCCTCACGTACAGTTCAAGGTCATTAATTTTAAACGCAAAATTGAAATGGAAACTTTGTGTTCTATAAATGATGGTGGCAACTGGCAATAATTGTACTGGCGCTCCTAATGATGATAAGCTTGATTTGGTCAGGGGGAACGTAATGAATTCATTAAAAATGTCGAGAGTCTTATTTTTTGTTTTTTATGAATTCCTGTTTTATTCCATTACCCGCATCGTGAGATGTTCTGTCTGGTAACAGAGATGAAAATATAAAAACACAGATATTTACGAAACATAAAAATGAAAACTTTTCTAAATGGTACACACTGTTTTTTATTTTTATCTTTGTTTGAGGTTTTTTTTTTTTTGTTGTATTTGACAGAGAAAAAAAAACACAATTTCCGTTTCCTATGTGAATGTTTAATTGGACAGAAATGGTTTTTGTTTTTAAAAGCAACGACAGCTTATGCTGTGTTTGTACATAAATATTTATTGTTAGCGCTTTTTGAGGGGTAAGCTCGGGATGTACTCGTATATATTCTGGTGTTATTTAAGGATAAATATTTGCATGACATTGGCGAGATGGGGGCTAGCTGGTAATGATTTATTAAATGAAATATTGCTATGGGAGAAGAGAGATACAATACAAAAAATACACTTAAAATGAAATTGTGTCAGGGACAGTTTTAAGCCGCACTATTAGTCGGTAGATTGTTTTGACAAAGGGAATCAGGTTTCGTAAATATACTTTTTTTTTTAAATGTGGCTTGGTTATGAGAAGTATAATAAGCTTCGCTTACATCATTACATTAAAACATATAGCTTACAACGGCATCCAGCCTAAGTTCAAGTGACATAAAGTTAATGTTCAGGACGAAGATTAAACAAAGTATCTCATAATTTGTAAGTCCTATAACACTTTGCTTACAAGCTATAAGCAAAGTGTTGCAGGACTTATAGAAGAAACTTTAATTGATCAGCAAATGGAAAAAAACTTTGCGAACATATAAAATTTTTCCTTTCAAGATTTCAAAAACAAGATGATATAAATTTTAAACAACTATAATCTAATACTCTAGATAAAAAAGGATGTTTTTCTTCGAGAAGGAGAACTTTAAATTGGCAACATTGCTTTCTGTGACAGCCGATTTCTGATAATTAGATATTCGAAACCCCAAAAAATGGTTCTATGATAGATACCGTTAAAAATGGATAGGTTACAATTTTTTTCCAATAATATTGTAGATCGTGCTGATATTAGCTCATTAAATATTTTTAAACCAGTTTTAAGAAAAATGAGATTTTCCTTACCGGTTTTTAAACACGTGTTTTCCGGTTATAAGACAAATTTTTATTTATGATCTGCTAGATCAATTTAAAAACGACTGTATGCTATATTTAACAAAAATTTAATAAGTAGTTTTCGAATTATAAAATTCTCAAACAAATTTTAAACTTTGTTTTTGTTTTGCAATTAAAAAAATTTTGATAATTTTTATATATAATACTTTTAAAACTTTTTGAATTATTCTCTATAAAAAAATTGTTCTAAATCAGTTGAACCGGTTGTAAGCAAATTGAAATTGACACTTCAATTATTTATTTATTTTTCGGAATTTTTTTTTTTTACCAATTATAGTAGCCATTGTTTTTAAAAAAATACTGAATTTGTGGGCAAGTTTTTAAAAAATAAAATTTTCCTTATTTGTTGACAAAATTTGTACTGCAGGTACCGTTATTTTTGGTCCTAAGAAAAAAAAAAATAAAAAAAAAATAAAAAAATTTAAAGAAAATTGAAACATCCGTTTAGGGTGCCGTCGTTGAAACACAGACAGATAGACAGGATTGCGAGACCTACTTTTTTCGACTTCGATATCATCGTAATGTTAACATTGATCAAAATCAAGAGTTCGATTTTTTTTATATCGCAAGTAAAAAAACATGTGTCAGTCTTCAATTTTTTTAAAACAAATATTAGAAAGCCTATTTAAAAATTGATTCATTACCATAACATTTTTTGTTTACTCTTTTTCTACTTAATGTAATGCCAATGTTTCAATTAAGTTAAACAATTTTTCTGGATAGAATAATTAAATATAATTCCAATATAATTTTCTTTTAGATTTTAGTATAACTGGTTGAGCTTCAACTTCTTTTTTCACCCTTTGAAATGTTCACTAATTAAATATAAGCTAGCTAAGCTACATTACTCATAACTAAAAAATTTAAATTCTTCACTGAGCTATTTCGAACTTAAATAATTTTTGTTTATAGGTAGGTACATATGTATATAGAACTCAGAAGATTGGAATCCCTGCGGCATTATAATTTTGCTTTTGTTTCCTACCCGCAAGGATTTCATAAATGACATTTTGAAACATTTCCGACATCCTTGATAGAGAGCGTGCATTTTCATCTTTGAAAGTCATCTAACAATATCATATTACACCTAAAGAATTCCAATGATGACAGTCCCGACCGAGAAAGAATGACTATGAGTTATACAGCTGCAGCTGTAAATATGAAGAAGACCCACTTGTACATTGAATGTAGTAGAAGAATGAGCATTGTCAAGTTTCCTAGCGTGGGAAATATGTTAGGCGTACATTTCTATGGTGGAAACCCTAAACTATTCGACGGCGGCAGATTTCCCAGTTTTATTTGCTTTGAGTGAGAATAAACAGAGATATGTAAGCTTTTTAATTAAAGTTATTTATTTATTTATTAATTCAAATCTTCTTTTTTACATCCACAGATTTTGCTTCAATTTAAATTTATTTTATTGATGGTCTTCAATCCGAGCTAATTGAAAGAAAGAAAAATATTAAACTTATAAATGAGAATGCTAAGATATATTCACCTAGAATATACATATTTTTTTAAGTTAAACAAAATATTAAAAATAAATATTCATGCGTTAAAAAATAACGATTCTCTCAAAAGTCAAAATCTATTTGAAAAATCTCCCTCCTGACCTAGATTCCTAGATTGTGGATTGCTTTTACTGCAAATAATATTATACGTTGTATATACATATATGTATGTACTACAGCATAGCCCCTGAAGTCAAGTGGGTTTGGTTGCGAAATATTTATGTTTTCTATTCAAATATATTCAAGTTAAGGTGTTTTTACATGTTTGAATTTACAGAAATCTCTTAGGAATTGTGTACTATGTGCGCTTTACAAAAGCAATACGCACAGCATCCCTGGATATATATGGGATTCTTGGAAACCTTGGGTGTGTTTTCATTCCAATTAATACGGCACATTTCTCTTGAATAAGTGAATGCTCTGTAAATAGCTTTAATCAGCATTAAATGATGTACGAACTCTGGTGCAGCCTTGATGCTCTCTGTATGTAAGGCATAATTTCGAAATAAAAATTATTCATCATTAAAGGGATGGTGTGGATGTCGAACAATATTTATGAAACAGGACTTAAAGGATGGTTTTGTGTGGTAATTGAATAATATACAGCATGAATTTATGTTGATTAATATAAACTATTGTATTCATAAAACGGGTCGGCTTGGAATACATTTGAACTAAAGCTTATAAATCAATCGATTTTTGACAGAAATTATTTAATTTTAGTTTGATGAAATACATTATGTAATTCAATATACAAATAAATACCACATCAAAAGAACTGACAGTTTCTGACTTCAAAGTCAATTGCAGGAAAAGCAAAACCACATATACAAAGCACATTTTCCAACTAATTTCAAGTTAAACGTGACATGAAAATAAACATTTGGTTTACTGACAGTTACAGAAATGTTGTTATGGCAACATTTTTTTAAGAATGTATTAAATATTGTTGTTCCTTGTAAATATTTTGACTTTCTGGCTTCCATTGACCACAGCTAAACATATGTTTTGAATTAATTAAAAGCGTTTGTTAAATTTGGGTGACAAAAATCATTCTCACGAAAATTTTTGACGAAAATTAATAAAATTTAGTACAACGAATAATGACACATGGACGTTCAGTTGTAATTTTTTATTCGAATTTATGGTTTAACAATTAAAGTCAGAATATGGTACGAAAATTTAAAATTCGTGAAAAAACCACTGTCAAGGTCAGCAATTAGCCAAACAAGAGGCTTAAAATACCTGCTAAAATTAACAATTTTTTATAATAAAAGTGATTCCAATGCAGAACATGTACCAAATTTAGAAAATCAAGTCCAAACAAAATTTTGCTTATCATAACTAATTTTTGTGATATTGATTTAATATTTTTGTATTGAAAATGATTTTTAGATCAAAAATTTTCCACAATTTTGACAGTTACAAAACTAAACTAAACTAAACTACTGACAGACTCGAAAAAATCAAAATACACAATTTTTTAAGAATGCGTTAATTTCTCTGTTTGATTAATTTGAATCGGACGTAAGAATATGCCAATGAACTAAACTTAGTCTTTCTTAAATTATTAATAAAACAATATGGTAAGCCCAAAAGCTTATTTGTTGTTGCAATATTGTTTTATTCATGGGCTTTTTAATATTTTTTCATATATCTAATTGTTGTTGTTGACTTAAGGATCTGCAAGATTATTTAAACATGTTGTTACTAAATTCTTTAGTTTGACAATACTTTTGTATGAATGTTTTTGTATTTTTATTTTTTAAAAATGTATGGAGAAAACGAATAAATTTATTGATTTTTCAAATTTTATTGAACTTTCAGATTTTGAGGCCTTAAGGAATTAATGTACATATGTATGTATGTGTATTGATTAATAGACCCTTACCACATCAACTCTACATTCGAATAAAACCAAATTATTTTATTTTTTATTTTTATTAAAAAATGCGTATATAACTCGTTGGTTTTAAAAAAAATTTTATTATTTATTACAATTAACATTATTTCTTACAATAGTTTCAAAGCTGTAGATTTGAGTTGAGTAGCATTCGATAATTTTAACTTTTATAGTTTGTACCTACCAAATAACTTCTTTGTTGTTAAGTTGACTTGTATATACGATTTCTTTCAAACTCCATTATCCAGCAGCACTCCCTTTTTCCCGCACTTTGAAATAAACTTAAATAAAGGAAATGTGTTCCAAATGAGTTCACTTTATGTCTTTTTTGAGTAACCACACAAATCGCCTTGCCCTTGATAAAGTTCCATTATTTTAGTTGCAAAAGTTTTCTCTAAAACGAAGGAAAAAAGAAGTAAGTATAGGTTAGGTACCTACCTCTATATTATTTTCCTTCTTGTCTATGATGCATCCAAGAGGTTGAAAATAAAAAGTTGTACGTTTTCTTATCGTCAGTGCCGGTCAGTGCATGATGCTGGTATAGGTATACTGGCTCGGCTTCTGCATCGTTATTCCCTTCATCTCTTTTGATATATATACAAAAGTTTGGATGCTGGTGAGATGCATGTTAGTTGTGCATGGCTAAATTTGTACAGGGTAATATATTCAAAGAACATGCAAAAATTAAATTTACCTCTTGGACTCAGTAATGACATTTAATTAATATTTTTAAATTTTTTAGGTCGGATTTTTGACATCTGATATCTCAGTTATATCAGAAATCTGAACGCAACTATCCTTATCAAAAATTCTGTACTTTTGCTTTCGAATTTACTTGGTCAATCAATTATTACAGTAATTGATCAATTTATGAAATAAATATAAGTATAGTGGCGCATAATATTAAATAATTAAGTACGATGTTAAAACATTTTTAGTATGATGCTAGGTTAAAAACTGAATTTTTCAAATTTAAAACGAATTAGCATCGTGCTATCTTTTTAACATTTTATTAAAGTTAATATCACCAAATGCCTATTTTAACTTTTTAGTATCATACTAACACCAAATGTCACTTTGACAATTAAAAATGTAAAAATAATATGTTTCATTACTTGTTTGCACGAACTGTCAATTTTTTAGCGTGATCAGCTGCAGTTTATTAGGAAAATAGGTTTACCTTTCGTGGTGTTCCGCAAGGATCAATCCTAGGTCCTATGTTCTTTTGTTCTCACTCTATGTAAATGAATTGCCATTTATTTTTAGGCACTATTTAGTCCATATGTATGCCAATGATGTCCAAATGTATTTGAGCTGCCCGCTAGGTCTAATCGAACATAGGGTAAGCTGTGTCAATGATGATATTGAGGAAATAGGAAAGTTGGTATCAGCAAAATGGTCATTTATTAAATCCAATGTCAATGTCTCTTGTGATCTCAAAAATAACTGTTGACCTTTCGTATTTCCCTCATATAATCCTGCATAGCACAACAGTCAAGTATGTTGAAAGTGCAAGAAATCTTGGGATAATCTTTAACCGTACTTGAACATAAAAACATAAAACATATGGGATTCTCTGAAATTTATGAGTTACCCAATATTTTACGAGTGCGTATACTGTTGGCGAAGACGCTGGTTATATACCTACATTATAATATAAGAAGTATGTGAAATATATTCAAATTGTGACTCTGTGAGTAGACGAAGACTAAATGTTGCGTTTAACAATGTAACTAGATATATTTATGGTTTAAGGAGATACGACAGTGTATATACTTTCTCAAAACTTCTTTTTAACATAAATTAGATAAGAAGTAAGAACATTTTTAAAGAACATTCTATTTCCTTTAAAAATCCGTTTGAATCATTACTTAACAGTAACCGGTTCTTAAGTTATAAAATAAAGAAGCAACAAACAACATTAATGAATTTTCCAGTTTGTTCTGATGATTGAGGCAAACATTTTAAAAAATTGATTTAGTAATATCCGCCCACTGCCACGCCTACCTTTATTGTTTCTTTGTTTATCGATAAAGGAAGGTTCATTTTTGAAAACATGATGACAGAATCATAAGAATCATACAAAATGTAGATCGTAGTATTATTAAATCCACAACTTTCGTTCAACTTCAAACACAAAATAAAGTCCTTATTATGTTATTGGTCTGCGACCATATAACCCTGTGCCTGTCTACTTATTTATAAAAAAATTGACTTTCTCATTTTATACCTTGTTGTTGGTATGCCTCTATATATTTTGTATCCTCAGGTAAAGAGAAAAATTCAAATTAAGTACAAAAGTGAGTGAAACTCTTGCCGAGATAAAATTCAATTTAACGGTTGGTATTGTATATTTTTATTTTGTGGGTGTTTTTCTGCAATTTATGCAAAGTTACTGCACACAAAGGTACACAACACACATATTTGCTTGAATAAATACACTAATGCAATATAAATTGAAAGCAGTATTCATAAATCTAACGTTTGGCGGATGGATGGTGGAGTGATGGTGCATAATGGTGGATGGGGTCCCCCACTGGAAAAACGGGTACAATTTTCAAATTGCATGCTGTGACTATTTCTTTTATAGCGGAACAGCAGCTATAGAGTTAGAAAGGAAATATAATAAACATGCTGCATTATGACGGTAGGGGTCGCTACTTTTTTTTATTTAACTTTATTCTATTATACATATTGAAAATCTGTGAGAGGGGTTGGGTTGATGTTGCAGGTTAGAGGATATTCAATAGCTGACTGCCCTCGAGATAAAAACGGTTGTATCATAGTGAATATTATAAATATTGAGTTTTGCAAAGCGGAAATAAATATTAAATTACATAGTACCTACAAGCAATGCTGTCGGATAATATTAATTTATTATTTTTCTCAGTCTAATATACTGAATGACGATCTAACAACGACGACGACGCGACGTGACGAAAAGAAACTTCTTTGCGTAAGAGTCTTGTTTCCAGGCTTGGATTTTGCTTGGTACTTAATCAAAGAATAAATGAAAAAAAAAATAAATAAATAAGTAACTAAAAAAGCAACTTGGGAATATGAAATAATTATATTATCGCATTACTTTTGTTGTATAGTTTTTTTTTTTGTTTTATGAGAAAAGTTTAGTTGAAGTTGTTTTTTCTGACATTGCTGAGAGAAAACAGTTGAAGCAGTAACATAAAATATATGATGTAATTACAAGGATATTTATTATTTAATTTAAAAGTTGGCAGGAATATCGGGCTATAGGGAAAGAGAACATTCTAAGCGTCAGCGGTAGGCAACAAAGATTTTGGACCATTAAAATAATGTTGAGTAGGTATATTAATAATACAATGTTTGTGGGGAATGATATACAACATATTAAATACAATCTATAATTTTGAAACTCCATTCTGTTCTTAAAACTGAAAAAAGTATAAGCTTCTACCGAAAAAATTGGTGGTAACGCACTCAATTTTTCATTCAAAATTTTCATAACTAAAATGATGGTGCGAAATTCTTAAAGTTTTAACTGCTTGTATGTCAATAGTAATCATAAGAAAATCTCTTTAAAAAAAAACGTATGCTCTTATATAGAAGCATAGTTTGCTTAGTTTAAATAATAGAGTTTCAATTTTAGAAATGAAACATAAACTGCAACCCAATTTACCAGCAAGAGCTAACAATGGATTTATCTACCTCATTTCAATATGTTGTAAACTGATAACATATAGAATTATGGCCACAGAATACAAAAACTTTAGTTTCACACTTCGGTACCGTCGCGTCGGGTCGATTAGAACTTTATTTTTTCAAGGCGAACCGAAACATAGTTTTAAATTATTATTTTTTTCTTGTATTTTAGATCTATTAATATTTTTGTGAACAAAGATTTATTCTTCCTGAGATTAGGTACTTAAAGTCTATAAGAGCCCACAGCAAAATTATTAGTATGAAAGTTAAAAAAATTAAAATTCACAATTGGAATAGGAATTTATGCAAAAAATATCAAATACCTACTTAAAATAAAATACATTTTTCAATTTTTTTTGAAATTTAATTTGTTATTAAAAATATATTAAGTTTTTAATAGGTAATATAATAGATTAAAAAATTAGATTTAAAAAAAAAAACAATAATTTCCACATCACATTCCATAGCACTTCGCATTTCGTAATCTACACTTCCGACTTCGCAATCTGTACTTGGGACTTTGCACTTTTCACTCCAAATTTCGTAATCCTCACTTCTCACTTCGCACTTTACCTTTAGCAATGCAAACATCGCTCTCCACACTTCGAAATCTGTACTTCTATACTATGAACTCTGCACTTCCCGGCCCTGACTCCGCACTTTACACTCTTCTAACTCCACACATTGCCCTTTGCACTCCATATTTCCACTGTACGGCAAGTTACAATTCGTATTTAGCATTTCGCAATCCACACTCCGGACTTCGCACTCTGCACTTTGGACTTCGCTCTCTGCACTTCGGACTTTAAACTCCGCTGTTCGCACTCACACTCACTCCACACATTGCCGCACTCTTCAATCCGCAGTTCGCGCTCCTCACTCCTCTCTCCTCACTCCTCACTTCACACTTCCCACTTCCCCCTCTAATTTTCTCACTCTGCACATGGTACTTTGCTCTCCAAACTTCGAAATTTGCAACTACAACTTTCAACAAATTTCACAAATCCTTTTTTTTTCTAAGGGAAGCAACTTGTAAAAAAAATTGTGCAAATTTACAAAAAAATTTACGTTACCAAATAGACATGTTCTCAAGCTACATCATCTTGCTACGTGAAGATACGATTGGCCCACAAGGACCATTTTGCTTAAATCATGTTTTATAATTAAATTCGGAATCTTCATGTACAATTCATGCATAGCTGTACTTGATAGAGTACATACTATGCAAGTATTCGTTTTCCGAAAATTTGAAGTATACCTACCTTTATAAACCTTTATAAACCTTTATAAAATAAGTAGAAATTGCTTCTTCTTTCATATTGCTATACTTTGCTAGAATTTTGAATATAATAAACTAAAATAAAATTTAAAAAAAAAAACCGAACAAAACCATTTTTATATAACTGATACCCAAGAGCTAGCTATATAAAAATAATAAATTTAAAACATTGGCTTTAAACAAAATGACCAAAACCATTTCTTTATTTTGAAAAGCGTAATCCTGTTCAAGCCTCAGGATAGATTGCTTTTAATGCTGGTTTGGAATATGTTATTTTTTTTGGTTTCCTTTGGATGATATCCTGGGTAAATATAGAAAACAAGGATTTAGTGCATTCTACTGCATTTACCTAAGCAGAAAAGAGAAAAAGTAAAACTGAAAGAAAAAAAGTGACTCTAAACCTGTAATTCAGTCAAGGAGTATTTGAAAGGCCATTGCATTAACCAAAAACCCCTAACCTTAAATTAAGAAAAAATATAATAAAACTGAAACAAAAAAGTCATTTCATTTATACGTTTTTACTTAATCCAGAATAAATATTTCTTTTAACCATCTAAAGCACTCAAACTGGAAAAATTTATTATGAATTCAATCCGTAATCTTCGCTGAAGTTCTGAATAATGAACGAATCTAAAATCGATAATATCACAAAGCTATCAGTTCACCATTTCAAGATATTAAATAAAGAGAAAAAGAAAATAATTTCAGGATCCTATACTGATGACCGGGGTTATATTGAACATCATAAACATTTAATGGTGCTATAATGTGGATTTCCGAAGAGTTATTAAGTATAGAGATAGATTTATTTGTAAATAAATTGGTCACCATTATGGAGTTTCTTTATAAATGATAAATGAAAAAAAAAATATTTTATGTAAAAGAAACATCGGAGAGAATTTTTATAATTTTTTTAAAATAAAACGGTGTTTAAAAAACAAGTAAATTATCAGAGTAAGACGGTTTCTTTTGTCCTCGCAGGACAAAAAAAAAAACTTTGATTGACGGTTTATGTTTGATGGTATCTGATATACAGTCAATGGTTCAGTGAATGTAGTGCTTGCTTAGGGATGTGTGATTTAAACCACACTGTGGACAGCATTATTTTCTAAAAACAGCTTCACTGGACGCTATTCCTGTGGGATTTCATGAGATAATAACCATCTGTGCCACACAATAATTATTTGCAGTTAAAATAACCTAGGTATTACATACAGGCTTATAGCAAAAATTATTATAATTTTGGTTCTGATTTTACATTCTATCTCTAAAAACAACTCCCAAATGATTAGGAATAGCGTTGCCACTTCGAATAAAAATAATTGCTCAGTGGATCATAAACCAAATGCAGTGGATCGGACATTTTCACAGTAGATTTTTTATTTAAAAATAAAAAAAATTAAGTTTATCGATTTGAAAAATATTATGAATGAAAAACAGGTAAACACACTAAAACTTAAAAATCTATAACTAATAATTTAAATTTGTTTCATAGCAGTATTTTGAAAAAAGTGCAGTGGCAACGCTGGTTAGCAAAGGCTTGTACAGTAATTATTAATTTTATATTATATTATATATTGCAAAGCTGTGAACTCGATAAAAATATTTTTTTACCACAATATCAAAATGTTACATTCAATGTTATCATATCAATTAGCACACTCAACAAAAATGACAACCAAAATTGTATATAATTATGGGATTAAATTTCAATGGTATCTATTTTTAATGTTTACACATTCTATCTGCATCGTGTTACGTAATCTGTAGTGACCCAAGTGACATTTTAAATCAACAGTTTTGCTATATGGGTAAATAGTCCCAGTTCGACCATGTTTTTTAATTGACCATCACATCCATGTTAAACCTTTAATAATCTCTGGCGTGTGATTCTAATCTTATTGCTATAGAAATAAAAATGTATGTGGTATAGAACAAATAATTTGGCTTTTAATAAAATATTATAAAAGTATAAAAAATGGATATTGGGTTTTATTGAATAAATATGTATCAACAACAGCTTCATATGGAGCTCGAAAAAAGGACTTTTGTTAAAGCAAGCAGGAACAGCAGATTAATTAGTTGTATTTTCGTGAGCTTTTGAATTATATATTATACAACACTCTCGGTAGATGGAAGGGGAATATGAGTGTATTCATACATTTGTAAGTAAATTATTAATAAAGAAATGTTCGTATAATTGTCTAAAAACGAGCCGTGTTCGATTATATTAAATATTGTTTTATTTACATTTTATGAAAGAATAATTATTATAATAAATATTTACAGAGTTACCTTTATGGTTCTATGAAAGTATACAGATACAAATATTAATCTAAATGTATTTTTATATTTAAATCTTCTAGTCGATTTCTAGATATTTGGAAGGAACAAATATAAAAATTCCATGTTTAAAGGATGACAGGTGCCTTGTCAACTAATGCCGCACGTTATAGAAAATAATGGAAAATAAATAGCAGCCATTTTTAAAAATCCACCATATTGGATAAACGCATCATCGTACAGCAGTAGGCTTTTTGCATAAATTAATTGGTATTACAATTGGTTCTGCGTAACTCTTTTTTTTAGTTAGTTTGACTAGACTAACATAAGACACAAAAATTAAAAAAAAAAAAGTGTGAGTGCCGGTACTCACGGTTAAGATGTGTAAACATCAAATATTCAATTTCTGGTTTTACATCACAGAACGCGGTGAGTTCAAACTGTCAAACAAATTTCAACCCAAACTCAAACTCGTAACGTGTAACAGCACAACGTAATATGCTATGGAAATTTCCATGTTTTTATTTTACCCTACCGCCGCGCCGCCGGTACACAGTGGCCTGTTTCGAATTTTTTGGTTGCTAAAATCATAACTTTTAAATGAATAAAATATCGTAACAATTTGTTTTATCTTATAAAGTAAATTTCTAAGGCTTTGAAACTGGTGAGTTTCAAAATAATTACTACGCAGGGTGATTCAAAATTTTCTGTTTAAAAACGAAGTTTTACTTAAAGTGATGGACATAATTTTTATTTCACTTTAAAAATGTCAAAAGCTTAGTTTTCGAGTAACAGCAGAATAAAATAAAGTAAAATAGTGGTTAAGAAAGAAAACAAACCAATAAGAGTGAAACAGTGGGGAAAAAAGAAAATAAAACATTTTTTTAATATTAAAAAAAAAAAATATTTTTTTCTATACATTATTATTTTTTGACATTAAAAAAATATCTCAGGGATATATTACAAGTCAAATAGAGGAAAAAAAATAAACAAACCAAAAATTTATTTACACACTTAAGATATCTTGAAAACTATCATCTAAGTCCGGGGTAATGAGTAATAAACTAATAATTTCTGGAGAGTACTGTGCTTAGAGATCTTTTTGAGTTCTCACATGCCTTAGGGAAGGTATTAGTGGTTTCGATTAAGCTGCAAACATGTTAAATAGGTCTTCATTCTGCCGAATCCTTAAAATCTTGCACGTGTTTTGATATCTGTATTTTTTATTTTTGGATTCCTGAGCTTCTTCTGACAATTCTCCAAGTCGTAGTGATTGATATTCAATAATACTTTTACTATTAGCCAGAATTCTATGAAGAGTAGATGTAAGTTGTTTTTCGGGCTACTTTTGTTTCAATACCTTTTCTGTTTTTTGGGTGTACTCCACAAATTTACCCGCATTCACCACTTCCCTGCAATTCAAAACATTAAGTATTATTTTTAGTCTTATTATAACCTCACTATTAATTCCAGTTATTCGAGCTGCCTCTAATTCTTCTAAAAATCTCCTCGAAGTGTTTCCATCATTAGTGTTTCCAAATCCCTGCATTGGTTAATCCACATCAAGTCCAAGCTCATCGCGAAAACTCCTTTGGATCTCTTGTTCTCTTCTTTTTTCTACCTCCTTAGGTACTACTATATGGTAAGTTATGGATTCGTAAAAAAAAATTGAACTCGAGATTTTGATCAATGTTGACATTACGATGAAAGTGAAATCGAACGAAAAAATCCACAACTTGCCATATAACTTAGTACCTATGTACATATTGCAAGTAAAAAACAATTAATTCAAATATCAATTCCTTTTGTTGAATTTTTTTTCGATTAACTGTTGTAAAGGAAATTTTATCTATCGTCTAAAAATATTATAACACTCATAGAACCATTTTTTGGTTGTCGACTATCTCATTATCTGTTTAAGAAATTTAATTAAATTTTTTACACATGAGCTTCTGATAAGATCAAATAATATTGCGTATCCAAATTTTCAAAAAACCAAATTTTGGATTTAAAAATATATTTCCAAATTTAATTTTTGAAAATTCGATTTTTCGAAAATGTGTGGTTATTTTTTTTTTTAAATTTATTTTTTTAAGTTAATAAGTTCTAAAAATGGCGTAAAAATTTTCGTTTTCAAAAATGTTTTCAAAATTTTATATATACAAAATTTATTTAAAAAAAAAAACCGCTTCAACGATTTTTAAAATTTTGTTCTTATAAATTAAGAGTTTTTTAATCAATTTATTTCTAATTATATTGATTTTTTAACAAATTTTCAGTCTGAAGTGTAAGTACTAACTAAACTTTAAAAATACAGTGTCAGCAGAGCAAGTTCGTGCGAACCAGTCGTGCATTTTATTTTCACCTGGAATACATTTAAACAACTTATTCCACTATCTAAGTTGATGTCTCATATTATGAAACTTAATCAAAGTTAACAACAACTATTTTTATCTTGGCTGTTGATTTCATATTTTATCGACGTAAACATTCAATTTTATAATGTACACAAATCAACAAAAGATTATTTCCATCATTTTGAATTCTCATATCTTTGAAAAGATAGCTTCTTTTTTTTCGAAAAATATTCTCACTGACAAATAAAGGGAGAAAGTTTAGGGAATAGCCTCCAGCTTCGGCAAACTGCAAAAGAAAATTCTCTAGCCGGAACTATTTGTAAACGATTTCCCTTCAAAATTCTAAAAGACAATAACATCAAAGAAATAAGAGTTTAGTAAAAGGTAAGGTATTCCCAATGTTAGCTTGGCTTGGCATCTGGATAATAGAGATTGATAATAATCATACATATACTTTGAAAGAATTTGTTTCTATAAATATTTGTACCTACATACATTACCTACACACATTTTACTCTCAAAGTTGATTGGAAGCAAAACTTGAAATTGAAATTTACTTCCTTTTCGAAATTTTTTTTTCTCTTTTGTTTTCCTCTGTTCGTAGGTAAGGTACCTTCATTTTTAATACAAAATGAAAAGTTATATTTGGCTTGTTTTGATTTAGAATACTGTTCACCTTTTTTTTATTTTTGGTCCTTTTTGTTTGTGATTTGCCCATTCGAATCGATTTAGTTTCAAATGGGTTTTATTTCTTTTTCGGTTTGGTGAGTTTTGTATGAGAAGGAGGGGTTTTGATTAACAGGAAACTGAATGTTGTTTTTGAACGATTATATACTGTAAGGGGAAAAGTGATTGATGACCAGCAAATTGGATGGCTGCTTTATACCTATGGCAATATTTTAGGTTTTTTTTTTCATAAGATTTAGTTACTTACATGCTTGGAACTCCTACTTGAAAGGTTTAATTTTAAAAAAAGTATTTTATCTGTACCTCTGGAAAGATTCTTTTTTTTTTTTTTAGTTTTGACTTATTTTTTCTTTCACTTTAAGGAAAAAGCCTTAGCCGAGGGAAAAATGCGTTGTTGCAAGAAAATTTTCTTTTACATCAAAACAAAAATGTTGTTTGTTTTTGTAAAAATGAGTATTTAAATCCTAGATCTTTAGACTAATATGTGCTGTAATACTGTAAGAAAAAGCTGCAATCGAATTCGGCAGAAAATTGTAGGTCCCCTCGATTCCTGCCTATACTAACAATATGCACACAGCACAGGAAGGTTGAAAGTTGTATAAATCACTAAAACCTAGTTTCCAACGATCTGATTTTCTGCCGCACAAAATTTAATTTAGTTATTTTGTTGGAAAGTAGAATCGCCTATTTTACGTTTTTATTAAAACTGCAATGAGATAATTTCGTAAATTACAGAAAAAGTGTTTTTTTTTTATCTCATTTCCAATTAAGTTTGACCGTTAATCGCTTGTTGTTTTTTTTATCTCTTCACTGTTTTGTATGTATCGAGTTTTGAAATTTTCAATTGGTTGTTTTCGTAATATCGGTGACATAATTTGGTTCCTGATTTCCTGCAAATTTGATCGAAATTATCTCATTTTAAAATGTGAAATGTGGGATTTGAAATCGAATTAGGAAATTGTCAGTGAAATTACCTCACTAGGACTGATGAAAACGTGATTTTCATAGTGTCGTTCTTTCTACTTCGGTACTGTTTTGTTTAAATCTATCAAAAAAATGTCCTCACTTAATTCAGAGTTAACACACCAAATTCGATGAGTTAACTCGAGATCTTAATTGATTTTTCCTCAGTTAACTTGGATTAAACTCGGAAACTGGGATGATCCCGCAATAAAAAATTGGACCATAATATTTTATCTCAGGTCACATATTTCAATAATATTGTCAATATTTATTAATAATAATTGAATTTTGCTTTTGAAGGAAAAAAAAATGTAATAACCTACTCAACCGTTGTTACTCACTGTAAACTGAATCAAATTAGTATTCATCTTATAAATATAAGTTCATATATTGCTTGATGTTTAAATGTGACAACCTATCTTCAAGTGACAACACAATTTCATGCCTTGTCATAAGGTGCATAAATCAAAAAACGAAAATATCATCTATGTAGCTTCCCAGAGGCTTATGATATTACACATTTTTCTCCGATTATTTTGCCTCTTTCCCGCGCTGTTTGTGCTTTATGGATCAAAAATGTCCTTTCTAGAATGGTTATATTTTTCTAGGTCTTACACAATTGTGTGTGCTTGATTTTTTCACATGACCTATTCCGATTCCTAGAGAAGTTGACGTTATAAAATAAAAAAACACACACAAAACCCTCTACGTATACCCCCCCCGTCAGCCCAGTAGTCCCACATAAAATGCGTCCTGTTGAATCATTTGTTAGAAAATGGGGTTGACTTGACTGAAAGCAAAAAAGAAATCCTCCATTTTCATCCTGAATTTTAAAATAGAAATGTTTCCCTCTAAATCAACATCGAGAATTGACAGATTCTTATTCGACATCAGAGCTTATATCAGGGTTAAACCTACATATGTTGATATAGGCATTAGGCATTAGGCATACTCGTACAATATAAGCTTTTGAATTTCCATTTGATGTGTGCGTAACTATTCTATAAAAGAGGATTTAAAAAGTTAAAACAAAATACAGGACTGTGGCATTGTATTTATTATATAAACAGTATTGAAATTTGTATAGTTTACATTTGAAATGGACAAAAAGGTGTCATTTCACCATGAAACCCATCATCAACATAAACTAGAGGGGATGGTACCAATTCACGTAAAACTCTATTCCTATTTTGATTTCAACTCAGGGGCTACCAATATTGTTTGTCCTTGATGGGTTTTTTTTTTTTTTCCTTTGCCTTCTGATTTCTGTCCCCGACTGAAAGGGTCTTTTGTGTTTATTCAAGAGAAAATCCGATCTGATGTTTCAATGAATTGATTTCGAAATCCACCAAGCTAAATAAACCACCTGAAAAGAAATCCCTTAGAGCCTTATGGTTATTTAAGAAAGAATAAATTTCCTTCACATAGTAAACACATTATTTATGTGTACCTAACTTACCTACATATATGTTAGTATTTGAGAAGGGTTAAATTGAAACCTGTGCAAACAATACCTACATTATATTTATGTATGTACATTGTACATATATACGAAAAATCGGAGTATCTAACTTATTTAATTGAACTCACGTTTCGAAGGTCATAAGTTAAATTAAACAACATGTGCTTTGGGAATACGTGACTGATTTAAGTTAAAACGGCTGTTGGTTGGTATATGTAGCTAGTTGAATTTATTGCTCTGATGGTTACTTTGTTGGTATTCCTTCGGAAGAAAAAAAAAGGATATCGAAGAACCCTTTTCGATTCTAACGTGTACTGGATGTGGAAATAACTATTATTTAATAACATTAAGGAAGTATTACATTCGTGTTCATTCAAGTAGCTATATATTTGCAGTTTTATTTTAATGTTCTTTCTGGGTATTGATAAGTTATGGCGAGGAGAAACATCTTTTGAAAAAGAACTTAGAACATCTTGAGAGTGTCATTATATTCGAAGACGGAATAGTATTTGTATTAATTTTTTTTTACGAAACAATTAACTTAAGTATGCTTAAAACAAGTTTGGCCTAAATTTATATGTATATTATAGCTGTTTAACGGGGACCAGTTAGTGCGTAAGACTGCAATGCCAAGGGTTTAGGAATCAAATTTTTTTTTCCAAGGTTGGGTGGGCAGTATTCGTATGAAGAATTAACAAATATTGTCATGTTAAAGTCTCTGCAACTGTAGCCATTCAGGTTCGATAGTTAATATAGACATAGAAAAAATAAATCCATCAATTTCTGCACATCAAATGATCAAAATTATTCTAAGCAGCTTTACCACTTCCGAAGTGAAGTAGATTGAAAAAGGAATAGATTTCAAAGTGACCTTTTTTTTACATAAATCCATATTTATTTTTTTTTTACATAAATAAATTTAATTTAACTATCTATACCTAAATTAAACTAAAAAAAAAGTAAAGCTGAAATTTTGTTTGCCTTGATATATTTACAAACATAATACATATTTCAATACATTTTTAATATTTCCTTTAAAAAAAAAAACATACATTATTTTTACTTATTTTCTATACATGTATATTTTTTACACAATTCTTTATTTTATCTAACAAACAAAACTTAGAACAAAAAATTATCTCAGACTTAATGTTTAGTCTTTAGTTATTTATTAAAAAAAAAAAACACCAAAATTAAAAATTAAAAATATTTTAATTAACAAAAAAAAAATTAATAAAAATAAAATTTAATTAAAATTTTTAAAATTATTTTTTGCGAAAAATTTAAATTATTTCTACATATTATATTTTTTAATATCAATACATATTTTTGTTTGAAAAAAAAAAAAAAAAAACATACAAATCTCGGAAATAATTGTATTCGAAGGCTGAAGGTGAAGAGTTAAATTAGGAAAAAAAACAAGTAGATTTGTCCCTTTTTTGTAAAATTGAAGTGGGTGAAACAGAGATTTTTAAAATGAAGTAGATTACAATATTTTGGTAATGGTGCGAAGTAGAAAGTAGATTTAAAATTGTTTGAAAAAAGAAATTGATATAAAGTGGTACCACTGGTTCAGAATTATGTGTCACTAGGCCCTGGTTCTCCAAGATTTGTTGGGTTCCCAAGTAAAATTTTATTTCCCATATTCTCTAAGAGCTTATCTAGACTTATGTTAGGGGGCTAAAAGTAATCTTGAAGAATACTTCTAGAATCTATATTGCTATAACATTGTTAAAAGCGTTAAATGGCCTAGTTATGGCAGGCTCTCACCTTAGCTAAATCTTGCTATGGGAATGCAAGTTAAAAAGGTTTATCATTTCAGAACTTTGGAAAAAAGTTCTACCACGATACCAAAGAATCTATTTCTTCACAAAAAGTCAAGCCAATAAACCCTATCTCTGCACTTGATAGAATGATAACTCTAATATCCACGCAAATATACTCTTATCCTGATCCAGTCTTAACTGGAAACTATATTTGCTGCAAGTTAATATAATTCTGGCCAAATTCCGATGGATAACACAAGAATAATAACTCGTCATATGTAGTGGACGAAATGACACAAAATGCACATTTGTATACGATCTGGCAAGGAACACTTATGAATGACGCAGGAAACTACATCGCAGAATTAGCAGCAATCACTAAGGCTTCGCTTAAACTCAGAATAGACGGAGGTTAATCCTGACAGAAAAACTGGGAATATTTATTGGTCTTAAGAACTAAACTAATAGGTGCCCTACACTAGACCTTATAAGAAGCAAATTAGAAGAAAGGATGATATAAGCATGGATATCGGGACATTCCGGAATTAAAGGGAATGAAACTGTAGACCTTGCAGCTCAAGATGCTAGTAATTATCACTTCATTTTAGAATCACAAAACTTCTACCAGCTGACACAATGAATTTTCTTCAACAAACAGAAATAGGAGCTTGCATACAATTGGAATGATTGCCAAATATTTCTTTAGACCCACAACACTCAATAATTTCGCACCCCATCCTACCATCATCTGTTTACGAGAGAAGATTGCAGTAAACTACTGTGAATCAGACTTGGAACAACGATCTTTACCACATCTGTATAATCTTGAACCTCCAGACATCTGTGTAAATTGTCAAACAACTCTTACCATATGGCACATATCTTTGTTGAATGTCCCATATCACGCCAAATCGTTGATAGAACAACTGTACCAAGCTAATAAATAAGTTTTTGAGATTCTGGTTTGCTCGTTTTTGTGATTACGATATTATAAAAATCGGAATTTGTAATTCCAAAGATTTTCGAGATTTTGGAATACAAGATTTTTTTTTTAATGTGAAATCAATTTATTCTTCAAATTTAACATCAAATAATTTCATATGCCATGAGTTTTCCATTAGTAGAACATTTCATTCTTCGAATATTCGATCTTTTGAATTACTTTAGGAATTCCCTATTTTTTCCCTATACTTTAACCTTTGCAAATGACTTTGTGAGTATTGTTAACATCCTACATATTAAAGACACACAACAAAA
This sequence comes from Epistrophe eligans, assembly GCA_951394125.1. Taxonomy (NCBI): domain Eukaryota; kingdom Metazoa; phylum Arthropoda; class Insecta; order Diptera; family Syrphidae; genus Epistrophe; species Epistrophe eligans. Next base: position 105,509,338 of record OX596029.1, on the reverse strand, counting down.
TAGTATGCCAAAACCTCAAAACCTACCTCTTCTATTATAACATGAACGTTGGTGGTTAGGTTTCATTAAAACGAATCAGAGCTGCCACAATAGTATGCAATTTCATTTATAATGTACATGCCTTCATTTTGGCTCAGCGCCTTTTATTGCGTCAAACATTTTCATTTCACAAATCAAAAAGTAATTGCCTCAGCATCAGGATGCCAACAACAAAATAACAACAACAACGAAAGCAACAACAACAAAAGAAAAACAATTTATATCTCATACGCTCCAACAAAATTGCCGCTGATTGCTGCTACTAATGGGAAAACTTCTGCCATTCCGCTCGGAATGATGTTAGCCTCGTCAAAATGTGTATGTTTGGTATAAAACTTATATTTATGTAAAACTTTCCGCCGAACCACGAGAATCGTATATGGAGCATCAATATACAAATTACGCCTGATACTGATGGTAAAATGCGCACCCATTTTGTGTTAGAAATATATAGGTATGCTTTTAGCTGGAACTAAATACGGAACTCGTGTGCCTCATCGCATACGAACCAATTTCCATTTTTGGATACAAAATAATGACGAATGTATCTTATTTCGCAGCATCATGAGTGGTTTTTGGGTGGATCTCTGTTTTTGGTGTTGAATTCTAGGCTGTGCTGTGTGATGTTAATATTTGCCACACCCTCTTTCCAGCTTCGCTCCATATATGATGGTATATTGGCAGTGGTTTCGGTGACTAACACTTACTACACACTCCACAGATACAAAAGTTACCAAAGAACTGTAATCAAAATCAAGTGCTAGCAATACACGCCAACAATCTTAATAACTTGCATAGCTCCCTTACTTTATACATCATGAGTTGGATTGGAGTATGGAGCTTGGAGCTTGGAGCCTCTCTGATGGGATGCTCTAAAAACGGTTCTGCTATAAATTGTGGGTTGTTTATTTAACGATACTGCGGTAGCAATATAATGGAAGTCTCTGTGATGTGCTTCGGGCTTCCTCTTCGGTTGTGGTAGTTAAGGACCATTTATATCGGGGATAGTGGAGCAGAGTATAATGAGTGAGTAAGTAGTTCGTAAAAAAAATATAAATTCAAATTCAGGAAATTGATTTGGGCGGATAGAACGTTCAACTATGATTATGGGGAATGAACAATGAACATGATGATGCGCCATCAACTCAATAGGTTTCATGGTATGATATAAATAATAGGTACACTCACAGTCTTTAAGTATAGGTAAAAGCTGTGGAAAAATAGTGATGTAAATTTAATACCTATTTCAATAATCATCCCCCTTCAGCAATTATTGGCAATATACTTCTGATTTTATCGGTAGAACATGGGCTAAGTTTTTAATAGCTATATATTAAGCTTCTGGAACATTGAGAAGAAAATAGAAGTCAGAGTCTCACACTTGTAGTGTTAAATGAATTAAATCAGATTATTATATGGAGGGCTCTCAGCTGTACCGAACCAATTCAACAAAATAAAAAATCAAAAACTAATGCTTATTTGTGCGCAAGGTAAAACTCTATTCTGTTCTGTAATGAACTAAGTCAGAAAGTATTTCATTCCTAAGTTAGAGGTAATAAAATGAAGTCAATTAACACGCGTTCTAATGGCAGTTTATTTACTTAAACTCTTAATATCTTCGAATTCCCTTTTTATGACTTTGTTCGGTACAACTCTGAGCCCTCCATATCAAGGTTCAATATATTTATATATTGAAAGGACTGACGCGTGGTATCAATCAACGGTGAATGATGCGTGTGATAACTTCTATTCTTAATTAAATGCATACTATAATTAATCAATCGATAAGATCGCTAACCTCTCCTCCACTTCCAAGATATAAACTGTCATATTTCATTGAGAAATAGTTCCGATGTCGATGGAATATGAGAAGCCTCTAAAAATCAGACATTTTTGAAGTTAAGGTGAACGTCAACGCAGGCTACATGGTAGAAAATTTAGCTGTGTCAATGCGCTGACGAGCTGTCTGTCCATGTTTCTTAACTTGGTTGACAGGTTGATACACACAGTCACAGAAAATAGTTAACGCGATAACCCTAAAATTAATGTTAATGTTTATTGTCAACGCATTGACACTTAATTGATTCGATCACACAATTTGACATCTTTGGCACAGAATTTTATGTCATTTTGACGTCATGTTAGCTAGTTAACTCGTTGACCATTTCCATTGACCGTCTAATCATAATAATTTCAATTTTAATGGTACCGTCGGTACGGATAGGCTATATAGCTAAATGGCTATACAATATATATGATACTGACAATAAAATGTATACTTATACATGCCGTAATAGGCCGTGGCGTAATGGTTAGTGCGTTGGACTGTTATGACGAAGGTTTTGGGTTCAATTCCCAGCCTATGCCATCTAAAAACAGAATTGTTTTTTACGGGTTACTGCCTCTTGCGAGGAATAGACAAATCCTCCAACAGTATCTCTTGTCATGAAAAAGTGCTTCTCACCCTATAGCCGTTCGGACTCAGCAGAAAATTGTAGGTCCTCTCTATTCCTACCAATAATACGCACATAGGAATGGTTGAGAGTTAAAAACCACTAGGCCCTGTTTCTATACGAGCTGTGGCGCCAGCTAATTTATTTATTTATTTTTTAGATACATATGCCTTTGCGGACATATTAAGATATTATTATAAGACCTTTTAAATATTATTCTTCCCCATCGATTATACGATTTCTACTCGTATTTTTATTTAATATCATACAATTTTACGTTACTAATGAAAAGATCTTTCCTTCGAGTATGATGAAGTTCTTCAATTTAAATAAGTCCTATACACAAAATATTTAATATACTTACAAATAAATAGGTATACCGTATACTATATATCATAGGTATTGATTTTTTGTTAATACTATATACGGTCTATTTTTACTAGCGTTTACATACTTAAACTAAATTGAGAGTTTTCTTCTATTTTTTTTTTTTTTTATTTTTCTTAAGTGTCTCTTGTGTCCTCGTGGTTATAATGTGCTCATAATATTTTTTCCCAATCACTTTATCAAAATGTTGAAAGTTTCATATAATTTACTTCAACCACTCCTTCAACATCAAGTTAAGCAAAAAAAAAAAAAAAAAAAGATAGAAAATGGAATCATTTCCCCAGAAGCGGAAGGGGGATGCTATGAAACGTTGAAATGTTTTTGGTGACGTTATGAGTTGAGTAGGTATAAAGTAGTAAAAAAGTTCTTCAAAAATAAAATATCCACTCTCAAACTTTAGAACTTAAAAACATTACGTAACATATGGAATTGGTTTATGATGTTATTTGGACTGCAGTAAAGGACTTTGCTCTAATTTTCAATTCTATCAATGTTTTAAAGTTCTTTAAAAATTTTTCAATCATCAAAGATGTAACTGTCAGAGGACAAAAATATAGGAACTAATTTTTGCTTCATCTGAAGAATAGTTGGCAAATTGGCCCAAAAAAGAATAAATGTAAAAACTGCAGTCAATTAGGTAAACGCAATCAACTGACTACAAAAGACTTAAAAGCTTCTTGCCTTATACGTATTAATTTAACCTTAAAATAAAAGTCAGTAATTTTCATAATTCTGTCCGTGAAGTTAACAAAAGCAGTCAACTTATTGAAGAGCAGTCAATTCAGTATTTTTTTTATTTCTTTAAGACTTTTGAATGAAATTTATTTTTGTGCAGCATTAGATTATTTTAATTTATAATTATTAATTTGAAACCAAGATTCACTACGAAAGATGAGCGCGCAGTAAAAATTGGATTTTGTTTTTTTTTTTTTGTATGACTGCTGTTAAATGACTTATTTTGACGTCATAATATGATATCATTTGAAATCGAATTTTAAATTACTAAAAGTAGCAAACAGTCAAAAACTACAACAGTCAATTAACTGTTAGTCAATTGACTGCCTTATAGCTAAAAAGTCAAAATAATAAAATGGAATAATAAGACTCTAGTTTTAATAAAAAGAAACGAGTAAAATGTTTGATAAATATTAAATGGTTATAGTCTTGTTTATTGACTCCAGTCAAAATCAACTTGATCAACATTGAATATGATTATGCACATCAATAACACCCATGGAACTCCTAAGCCTGTATATTGATCACTTCTTGTTTCAAACTCCAAAGTAGGCTTTATAAAAATGCAAAGCTACATATTATAATTTTTTTTCTTTTGTCATAATCAATCAAGGTTTCTTTTTCCTTGTGTTTAGTATTTCTTTTTGGGATAGCCAAAGATTTTATCTGGCTTTGCCTTTGCTATGAACGAATATGTCTTCTTCCGGTACAGTGAATATGGGTTTTCTCTTACAAACTATAGACATCAACATCATATTATTTTCCAACAAGGATGTGTCTATATGAATATAAATACAAATAGAGGTTCACATAAAAACAGAAATCACTCCCAAAACCAGTCGATGGAAAGCTTTAATTTCCCATAAAATGTACATAAGTCACAAGAAAAGTGTAATAATTCCAAACACTAAAACAACCCGAATTATATATGTATGTCACTGAGAGGGGCGAGGATAAACTTTGCCGACTCGTAAGCGCCACACTATTTAATGATATTTGTCTTGCTTTCCACAATTAATTGTTGAATACTTAATTCATGTTCTTGATATAGTTGAATTTTATAGCTTCTTCGTGATTAATTTCCATTCCTTTTGTATATTTTGTTATCGATTTCTAGGTTTCCTATCACATCTGGATAAAAGTTTTTTTTTTTTTTGTAGCTGGATGTTATTTCTTTTATTTGTGGTATGAAATCTCAGCTAAATATTATATCAACTCTGGTATATGTATGTATTTTTATGGAAATCCTTTTCGAACTTTTCTTAATTGGGACTAAAATCGAAGGGAATGGGTTTGTGCAAAATGATTAATTGTAATTGTAAAAGATAAATTATTATACAGCTCTAGTGAATTAGAAAGAAAAAAAAATATAAATGAAAAGGGATTTTCTCATTAATGAAAGAATGCCAAAGAAAAAAATTTGGGTTATTTTGGTTGATATAGCTTAATGAGAATTTATTGAATGAAAATAATATGAAGGTTCTTCATATGAGAGCGACTAATGAATGAACAAATTAGCAAACAAAATGACATAAAATTGTGAATATTATCTTAAAATAAATTTTAGGAATAAAGAACTCGTGCAAAAACTCTAGTATATGTTAAAATCAGGGGATCAGGGCCTGCTGCCTTGCCTTGTGACTTATATATTATACTTATTATCAACTATTCATGTGTACGTGTGTACGTCTTCTTGAATAATCAATGGCTAGGGTGAGAGACACTTTATCATGATAACAGAAATCTACTCTTGGAGGATTTGCCACTTCCTCGTAAGATGCAGTACTCTTAAAAAAATATTAATGGAAAGGGCTGAATTTGAACCCATGTCTCCGGCTTGATATTTAAACGGCCTAGCTTACAAGCGGCGGCGCCTAGTTAAGTAAATGTTGTTTTAAAGGACGTTGAAAAACTTAAGAAAATCATGATGGAGACGGTCAGCAAATAGAAAAAAACAAAATTTGTTTAAAATTATTTTGTGGAGACGCATTCATAGTATTGTAATTTCTATTTATTTAATTTATTGTATTAAATTAATTTAATTTTTTTTTTTATTTCTTTTATTATTTTATTTATTTTATTTATTTTATTTATTTTACCTATTTATTTTATTTATTTTATTTATTTTATTTATTTTATTTATTTTATTTATTTTATTTATTTTATTTATTTTATTTATTTTATTTATTTTATTTATTTTATTTATTTTATTTATTTTATTTATTTTATTTATTTTATTTATTTTATTTATTTTATTTATTTTATTTTATTTTATTTTATTTTATTTATTTTATTTATTTTATTTATTTTATTTATTTTATTTATTTTATTTATTTTATTCATTTTATTTATTTTATTTATTTTATTTATTTTATTTATTTTATTTATTTTATTTATTTTATTTATTTTATTTATTTTATTTATTTTATTTATTTTATTTATTTTATTTATTTTATTTATTTTATTTATTTTATTTATTTTATTTATTTTATTTATTTTATTTATTTTATTTATTTTATTTATTTTATTTATTTTATTTATTTTATTTATTTTATTTATTTTATTTATTTTATTTATTTTATTTATTTTATTTATTTTATTTATTTTATTTATTTTATTTATTTTATTTATTTTATTTATTTTATTTATTTTATTTATTTTATTTATTTTATTTATTTTATTTATTTTATTTATTTTATTTATTTTATTTATTTTATTTATTTTATTTATTTTATTTATTTTATTTATTTTATTTATTTTATTTATTTTATTTATTTTATTTATTTTATTTATTTTATTTATTTTATTTATTTTATTTATTTTATTTATTTTATTTATTTTATTTATTTTATTTATTTTATTTATTTTATTTATTTTATTTATTTTATTTATTTTATTTATTTTATTTATTTTATTTATTTTATTTATTTTATTTATTTTATTTATTTTATTTATTTTATTTATTTTATTTATTTTATTTTATTTATTTTATTTATTTTATTTATTTTATTTATTTTATTTATTTTATTTATTTTATTTATTTTATTTATTTTATATATTTTATTTATTTTATTTATTTTATTTATTTTATTTATTTTACTTCACATTCAAAAACTATTGCATGTTCAGAATGACATCAGTTTGTTGATTATTTAGAAATTTAAAAATGTGAAACCGTGCATATTTTATATACCTAACTCCCTTATGAATTTCATAAATATTTAAGCAAACATTGGAACACATTTCCTCAAAAGTATAATCACCATCATGAAAACATTTCTTCCGAATAATATAAATAATATATGTAAGTATTTTATTCCCTGCTTATGTATCGATAAAAATATTATTCCAAATTTCCGGTATATATTGTAACAAAAAGAAAAAGGACATAACATAGAGACAGAAAATAAAGCAGACAAAATATATTCCATTTGAACATCATAAAGGTTTGATTGCCCATTCAACTTTTAATGTCGTATTTATATATCCAACCCATTTTTGCAATAAAACCCTATCCGTTCATTCACCTCTTCCCTGGGACAATAACAACAACAACAAGAAACTAAAACAAAGTTAAGTTTGTGCTAGTAACTCACTAATGGGAACATCAATCAAATATTGACAGCAAAACAACCCAGAAAGTATATTATACGAGCAATCAATAGCATCAGCAGAAGTAATATAGTATCATTCCAGACCTCCCGTCCCAGAAAAAAAATAAAAAAAATAATGGACCTAAAAAAGTTTCCCTTCAACTCCTTGACTGACACTTAATATAAAATGTTGTGAGTGAAGTCTGCCTTTGGCAATCTATCAAGCTTCAAGATATTATGTTGTGGCAGACCATAGATATTTTTGTTTGGGACTCAAACTCAAAGTCTACATACATACTCCTAAAACATCCTTTAATTTATCATACACCACACAAGTTGTCCGATCCTTTCCTTTATCCCACCTTAAAATATGCTGTATATATGATGTGAGGCATGAACAAATGATGGGTTTGTTTTCCTCTGGAACCCTGTCGTCAAAAAACAATTTTCAAAAGCGTAAAAAAAGACAATTTCCCTATCCCCACACATGGTATCTGGGTATCTGGTAGAGGATAGAAAAAATGTCGAAAACAGCATATCACAGAAATTTTGTATTTTATCTTTTGACAAAAAAGAAACATGGCGGGCAATTGTTTCTCAAGGGACACGACGACATATTATTATGCTGTGGCAACGTGTGGACGAAACCGTTTGTGCCAGAACTCTATATCTCAGTCCATGAGAATAGTTGAGGTATCTTAATGACCTTCTGGACTTTATGTTTCAGAGATACATATATACGTCGGGGTCGCTGCCGGATGGTGTGGTGGTCTCCAAGCCGGCTTTATACTTTATATAAAGCAGATGTTTCTCATGGGTTTTTTGGTTATAAACGAGGAATTCTTTATATACACACACTGGTTTTTCTGCCAAAACTGCAAACCACAACTATTATTATGAGATTAAAGGACTTTTTCGTATATCCAGTCTAGTGTATATGTGTTTTATACTCACTCTATCTTGTTGTATATGAGCTAGAATCCAGATGGATTATGAAAAAAAATAAAAATAAAAATCGTTGCTAAATTGTCTTGTCCATGGATGAGGAAGGTATAAGATAAAACTTTTTGTTGCTGCGACATTCGAGATTCGGGCATATGAATATGAATGAGGCATAGATTAAAATAATGTTTTGCTTTGGAAACTCATCAGCATGAGGAATATGTTCTCCTTGTGGGATATAATTTATGTTTAACTAAGGTACCTACATTTAAATCACTAGTTTGAAATTAATTTTATGAATATATTATCATTTAACAAGAGTATTACCATTATGGTTATTAAACATTCAGAATTTAGATACCATAAGTGTCTTTATTGTATTTATGTGAATGTTTGTACAGCACAGAAAACTAGTCAAAGAAGTTTTCATTAAAAATTATTATATGTGTACGGCACACAATGGCCAAAAAGAAATGCTCGTCGAACCTACCACATGAATAAAGATGGGTTGCTTAAGAAAGCAGCAGCAGTATCAACAGCAATAAGCAGCAATAACTTCAGCAACCACAGCGACAAACAGCAACCACCTCAGCATCAGCATAAAAATTCTTCGCCAAAAATAATTAAAGAATATTTGGTTATCTTTTAATTTTTTAGTTTAAGGTTTTCTTTTTTTATTTTTTTAATTATTATTCATAAGGTGAAATTGGGTATGCACAAAAAAAATAGCATCCGATTGTAAAACTCATTTTGATAAGGTTGTATTTATTTATAGAAAGGATTCAATGAAAAAAAAAAAAAAACATCCCATTTCAAGACTTTTAGAAATATTTATAAAAATATGTATGTGATAGATAAAAATTAAAATAAAATAAAAAAAAATGTTTTTTCCATTAAAAAAAAACTTCAGATTTTGGCTAGTACATACTATAAATTATAAAACAAAATTTTTAAAATAGTAAACATTATTTAAAATTTAGAAAATTTAAATAAGAAAATAAAAGTGTGATATTTTAATATAAAACAAAAATATCTAAGAAAAACATCCAACCATCTCAATTAGGTGTCCCTAGTACTCTCAAAGTTTAAATTTAAAAGAGTTGAGCAACTTATAAATCTTTGTTCCTACGTTCCTCAACTTCCGCTTTGATAAATTTGGATGGAAAAACTCATATGATTTGTTTCAATTTTCATCGTTTCTTGGCCAATTGTATAGATGTGAGAGTAACAAAAAGTAGGAACAGGGTTCTTCACAGATATGCGTTAAAATAGAAATTTTAATACAAAAACTTTGTGCGTAGCTTTGTAAAATTAATATTACATTGCGACCTCATTCCTTTAAAACATTTTTGCTAATGCTTATTCTAAAAAGCAAGTAGGTATCTACTTTTACGTAGGATATTGTAATTTAAGGATTTCTTTTAATCTCCTTTTACCCTCATTTCCTGAAAAAAAAAATTGTGCCATGTTCTAATTTACGCGACCGGCTCTAATTTCAGAGAGATTAAATAAAATTATAAAAACATTCCGCAAATAGTTTTTTTTTTTTTATGTAATTATATAAGTTGATTTCAGTTTGTACCCATTAAACAGAAAAATAGCTTATTCTGTTCCCAGCACTAAAATGGTTGACCCAAATTTAGATTTTAGCTATACAGTTTGCAAAGCGCTCTGTGCTTGTCGGTCGCTCCGTGCAGTTTCCTGTATACTAACTTAATTTTCTATATATTCCTAACTTTGCCACATTCAACCCTGTGGGGGGCAGGGGGGCAGGGGGAGTGCTTAAATAACGCAGCATGGTAATTTGGAATGAATTATTTTGGCGAAAATTTATTTGCATAGTTAAAGCTGAACAGAATTTTTAATCACCTTTTTCCCATCCCCATCAAACTGCAATTCATGATTATCCACTAACGGAGGAAAGTCTTCTCTAGAAATAAACATGATGCGAGTCGTGAATAATCCTTTTTGTTCCGGGTCATCGACGACAACAAGAGGCAAGCAAGCGACGCGTCGATGACGCGACGCGGGGACGTGTCTCTATCTATTTGGGGGAAGATTTTAAAAGACTTTATTTGGTGAGGAGAGAGTGGTTTGGCTTTGAATAAGGATTTAAATTGCCCTGACCTGAATTATTGCGACAAGCTGTATACGATATATTGTGTTGGTATAAATACATATTGGACAGATAGACGTGTACGTTTTTGGTGTGTCCATCCAATTGTGGTCGCAATGCGAAATTAATTTATTAGCTGCGACCGCATACAAATGAGACAGCTATAGCTGGTACTTCGACTGTCAATCAAATACAACGCATCACATTGGATGGAAGCAGTGCCTACAGCCGAGTTCATTGCTTTAGCTGATGCACAAATATAAGTAAAATAACACAAGCACAACATTGGATGACCTCATTGCATAAAAGAGTCCTTACGTGCAAGTTGGTGTTAAAGGTGTGGAAGACGGAAATCACATTTCCCACATGTAACCAACCCCATGTAGGTATACGTACCAGCAGCAGGCGAAAATGTTTCCTCTTGTACATACATGAATCTACATAGATCCAATCAATTGCGTGATAGTGAATGGTGTGGAGCGCGCGCTGGAAAGCGACAGGTTGACATGAGCGATGATAAGTGATGGCTGGCTGGCATGTCTATACAATCACCGAGTATACCTAACCTAACAAGCAAAAGAAACAGTGCGGAGCCAATGTGTTATGTGTACTTTTTGAGTGAATTGTTGCATAATCCTTGATAGGATTATATTTATAATCAAAAATCTAGGATGACGTGGTTTGAATACGAAATCTAATTAATATTGAACGAGTCAACTAGATGGAGATCTGTGTTTTTAGTACAAACATAAAAATCCCAAATTAAAGAAAGTTTGGATTTACAAATCAAAGTGAACTCGAAGAGGAAAAAAAAATACTTGACTATAGAAGTCAATAGAAGTGAATTGTCGAATATGTAGGTGTAAGTGTGTAAAGGTGTTGTATCGCTCCATTTTAATATAATTATTTTATTCTAAAAAGATGGATCTGGGTTCTTTCCGAGTAACATTTTCCATCCACTGGAATATGCCTAGCGTATAAAAGAAAAGGTTGGTCCCAGGACACTTCCTTGTGGTAAACCGGATTTTTTTTTCTTAAGTTTCCAATACACTGAAAAGCCATCAGTAATACAGGATTTTAGAATTTTAAAGAACTGTTTTGAAGGATATTTATTCAGTTTATCTTTGTACTCAAGTTCCAAATGTTAAATCTTGTCAAATGCTTGAGCCACATTTAGGAATAGAGTGGAAAAAAATAATTTCTCTTCGAGTGTTTTTTAAACAACAACTGTAATTCGATATCTACACTTGGTCTATCGTAAAATGTACTATTATAAAGCTAAGCCCTTTCAAGAGCAGCAGTCCTTATGTCAAAAAACAAGCCTTCAAGGCTGTTTTTTGACATTTCTTTCAAAACCTGAGCAGTAATTAGATCATATCCGGATAATTTTTTATTCGATAACTTCTATTGGAAGCAGTGATGCCACAATAAAATTCTTACAGTTACCTAGGCTTTCATAGAAAATTCTAATATTTCAAATATCCTACCTTTTTCCCTACGTACTAGTTTTTAAACCGAAAATCCATACGTGTAGAAATTTTAAGTGTGGTACATGCTTGTCTTGTACATAAATTATTGTATAGACGGATTTTATATCTGCGAACCTTTTGTTGTTATTATAATTGGTGAACAAATATTTTTTTGGATTTAAAAAAAAAAATTTTAAATTCAGATTGTTAAATGAAACGAAAGACATCATGTCTCGAAATATAAAAGAAAAAGGGAAGATCTACAAAAGTTAGACAAGTCTAGAGAGAGAGAGAGAGAGACAAAGGAAGAAGTTGACAGATGTCATTCAAGTTAAAAACAAAATTTATTTATTTATTTATTAACGTCTATAAGTTTCAAAACTTTCTTAGACTACAAAATACTTAAAATAAAAGTACTTAAATATATAATATACAAAAAATGAGATAATACATAATTAATTAATGGCCTCAAGAATACAATTCTTAAAACTATTTCAAGATCGATTATAGATGCATAACGATTGAAATTAACACAAGCATTCGTGATAGGTTCATTACGACCATAATTTGTTGCATGACGAGCAATAAAAATGTTCTTAATGCTAAAAGAGACTGATGGATTTTGATGAAATTGAGGTTTTGAATGTATATACCTACTCGTATTTGTGTTACCTAAATTGGTGTACATGTCAGTTGTCAATTTTTATTAAATGGGCTCAAACGATTTTTAAAATTCGTTTCGCAAACAAAAAGTTTTTTATTCAAGGTGAGATTATTTATTTTTGTTGAGAAAACATGTACAACCGATAGATTATTGATTTTTGGAATAAACTACCTCTCCCCATCTCCTTCTCTGCTTAGATTTTTATTTCAGCGAATTGATGGGAATACATATACATAGGTATAATTTTATCCCAAAACGTGTTTATCTTATTATGTATTTCGATTGATTTTGCCAAAATAAATTTAATTTGTAATCAGTTGTGTCCTCTCAGGGGATTCAATGTTCATTATAGGCTTCGATTGTTATTTGAGTGGGTGGGTGGTCGATATAGGATAGAAAGTAGTTAGGCAGGTATATATATGTATGTATAGCAAGCGAAATCAAATAATTCTATTTATTATATCTCAGATTGAGGAACACTAACACTAATTGGGAAATTCTAGACACGCATCTTGAAAATGAATAGGTCTGTAGGTACAACAAAATAACCACTATGATATGTATGTATGTATATACAATACCTTTGCCTTTTTTCCCTTCACCTTGGGTATATAAGCTTGTTATAAAATACTTTGTGTCCTTTTTCTGCTAAATTGATTTTAATCAAAAAGCAAAACCAGCTGATCGAAAAGAATAAAACTAAAACTTGTTTCGTATAAGTGTTCTTTTTTTTTTTTTTTTGCGACATGTAAATAAAGTTTATTGGTAGAAGACAAATTTGATAATAATCCAAGCAGATAAAAGACACTTTTGGCTAGATATCTTTTTCAGAAAAAAAGAGAACCAGGATTTTAAATTAATGTCATTTCAAATAATTGAATAAATTTCGACAAAAAAGGTTTGATTATTAAATTTTTATTTATTTTTTATGCTTCGAATTTATTTTTGTATATTTGTAAAAATGTTGGACAATTTTATATTAAGAAAAACTTGAAGGTTTGCTTATCTGAGAATTGCATTGACAAGACAAGACAAAATAGCAGTCGTATCGTAAAGGATAAGGAATACATTCGACAGATTTTTAAACTAAACTTAAACAAAATGAACAAATGGAGGGTGGTGGTATAACAAAAATCTTAAATTTTAAAAATTAAAAAATCAACAGTTATAAAAGTTAAAAATATTTAAATAAAAAGGTATTTTTAAGTACCTCTTTTCCTAAATTTGAGATGTGATAACCAGTGTTACCGAAGGCCAATTATTTATAAATCCCTTTGAATAAAAATATGTTTCCTTTTGAATATACCTAATTGTGTTCTTTGCATAAAATTAAAAAAAAAAATATATTATATTATATTCTCAAATCTCTTTTAGTTTAGATAAAAAAAAGTATTATAAAATAAATAAACTAAACACATTGGAACACAATTACAGAATACAATGTTGTTTCACATAAACAAACAAGTATTTAATATCTTAATATCTAGACATACTTACCCATTTTTGAATTGGAGCCCAAACTTTTCCTGAATAAGAATCAGAACAAAGTTCTTCGGCAAATATTAGTGCTTCCACATTGTTGCATTTTCGTTGTTTGTTAAACAAAATTTATTGATTAAAATGATCTTAAAAAAATATGTCCTTTTTAAAAAAATATGTATCCCGGAATCCCACTCAATAAAAAAGAATCCCTCGGGATACTATTGCATTCCAGTGGTAACCTTGGTGATAACTTAAAACCTGACCATATAATTTGTGGTGGCGCATACCAACCATCTTTAATATCTGGAATTTCCCAATTATTTCGTTCCACCTCTTTTTCAAGTTGCCCTCATACTCCTTTAATAGTAGCTAACAACTATTAAAATCAAATCATTCACGAACGGTTCCGCACAATAAAACTTTCCTAATTCAAGTACGTGCTATACGAACAAAACAAAACAAAATCCCATCACAGTTCATTTATTTATATATAACTTCTTATTTCTTACCTTTTCTTATATGGATTGCTCTCTTAACCACTTTTTACGACCAATTTCATGGTCTCAGTCTCAACAAAGCCTTCTGGATCATTTGTATGCATTTTTTTTTTTTTTTTAAAGCTATTATCTTTTTGCGGGTTCTAATTTACTGCTTACATTTATTGTTATTGGTATTGCCGGTACAGACATAACATATTATAACACTTTGGGAGCTGTAAATTTTGAAATAAGAATTTAATGGATTTTGTTGAGTTGGATAATAACATTAAATTAATAATTTTATGTTTTATCATATGCTATATTAAATTATTATATACATATATTTATTATGTAGGTATTTTTAAATTATTGAAACGTCATTTTGGAATTGAAATTGATTTCATTTAAAGTTAAAGTGACCTCAACTCCAAAATGCATTTCGCCCAAGTACGACAGTTGGGATCATCAGTAAGATGCTGTCCCTTCTAAGGCGCACATTATGGTCGATGCTTCCCTCGAGTATTATAAAAATTACAGAAATGGAAAGCAAAGCTTCCCATTTAATAATTATTTCATTGGGTCAACAATTAAGTTTGCTTTTAGGTTTGTTTGCTTGATTGTTTGCATAAACTGTCACTTTTTTAGGTGTGTTCTGTTGAAGTTTATTAAGAAAATAGGTTTAGTGTGATACTAGTTAAAAAATGATTCAAACTAAGAACAGTTTAATAAAAAGCTTTAAAGTTAGTAAATTGTTAAGAAGTATCATGGTAATATCTTTCCTTTAGACTGTTTAAAATGTTGCGCCATTGTAATTAATAACACAATTTGAAAAAAAAAAACAATATTTGTAAATAGTTTCACGAACCCTTCTCTCCAAAAAGGCACTTTAATTGATTTTAAATCTATATTAATAAAAAATATAAACCCTATTAATAAACTCAAATTAAACATTATTTATTTTTAATCACTGAAATAAATACTTTTAGCGAATTCGTCCACCTGTTAAGGCTCTAGTTCATATAATAGAGGGCTCGGGGATTCATCTGACATCTTTTTTGTACATTCTGGTGGATAGAGTTGTCTGCATCTTCAAATGCTTTTTAGTTTTTACAACCCAACTAGGATAATTATCACCACAAGATTTTAGTAAATCAATGATGGATAGAAACAGCTATCGGTGAATGTTTTAGTATTGAATCGGGGAATCCATTTTATCGATTTATCCTTTTTCATCTTCCTTTTGTCAAAATTTTCAATTAAAATATTGAAGTTTAGTCCCACAAATCGCCTGGACATACATAAGTACATAATTATGGAAGAAAAACTACGAAACTCAAGAAATTCATTTTTTAATTAACGTTACAAATTTGTGCTGAAAAAAATAAACTATTTACAGGGTTTACTTCAATATTTACGGATCGAACGCTTATATGTATTTGAGAATCAAAAAAAAAAAAATTAAGAAGAGATTGCACAGAAAAACAATTATCACACTCAACTCAAATTGAAAATGCTTATTTCGAATGGAAGTCCTTTTTCAATTTGTATATTTCTTTCAAGATTTTTTCTTTCAATTGCTCTCCCACTTCAGTCGCACATTTTGTCAGAATCTTTCATTCATTCTTTTTAAAAGAATAAAACTTCCAAGAAATTTATTAAAGCATTCGAAAATCAATAGAAACTTCAAGAAATACTAGAAAGGGTTGTTATTTCAACTTTGCTGTATTGAAGTTCCAATTTCAGCATAGTTACGTATAATTTTAAAATAAGTTAAGTATTCTTTATAACTAGAATGACGACGCAGTTAGCGTGCCAATTCAATACGAGTGCATTACCCCAAAGGAAATGAAAATGACTAACTGAACAGTTTTTTTTTCTTATAGAAAAATGGACGAACTATAACGTTCATGTCGACGCCCCCGTAAAGAATGACAAGTTGAGCGCAATTTTTATGCGACATAAATAAATTTGCATCAAAATGAAAATTATATTATGTCCTTCCATTTTTATATCCCAAACGCCTTTTTCTATTCAAAGCCCTTTCCTTTCCTTATTCTACAGTACTTGTGTAGTACAACAGAGCTTTGACTTACATATATATATATATATAAACCACGTGAACAGAATACGCTGCTGGTTGGAGATCAGGAGTAAATGATGCGAACACACATCCGCCGGAAAGGACATGAACAGAATGTGCAACTCTGTCTGTATGTCACCCAAGGACATTTTCTCCCTTTGCTTTGCTATATACAATATATAATACTGTAGATTTTGTTGCACGAAGAGGAAGCTGTCAGGATATGTATAAATCTTTTGGACAGGATGTGTTGTTGTGACACACATGCGAAAGCTGCACTTTAGATAGATTATGTGCGAATAAGCGGTTGGCGTTGCTAAAGGAAAACAAATGCAGGGTTAGACGAGAAGCACTGGCAATACTGAAACTGAATATAGGAAGAGCATTCTTAATCAGTATATAACTCCAATGAAGAAGGGAGTGCATTTTCTGGAATGCACATCATGATGGCATTAGATGAGATATTTTTAGTGTTTCTCTCACTCCGTAGAATATTAGACTGCGTTAAGAATTTGATTAACGAACTTTAGTCTTAATATGTACAAAAGTTAGGAGCATAAATGGAATTTTGCTTAACATGGGTAGTGTGTTTTGTTACATGAGATGCCTCGACTCTCGAGATCAGATGGATGCATCTATTGCACTTAAATTCTATAGTTTTATAATATGTTCTCATTGTTCGTACATCGTTTTGAAGTTTACTGAGCCAATGATTACCAAATTGGTACAATTTTTAAATATTTTGCTGATTTATCGTTGGAACAGTTTGTGTAAACTTAACCCAACCTCTGATTTCTTTGAAAATATTCCGGACAGTTCAACCAAATTCCTGCCTGTTAATATTTTTGACCGAGTAAGGGGTAATTTTTTCCAATGGCACTGATGGACCAAACTTCAATCAAAAAAATTCAAAAATTGTATTGCTAAATACGGTAGCCCGTAGCGAAATGCTAAGTGCGTAGGACTGTCACGCCAAAGGTCTTTTGATCAATTCCCAACCTATGCCACCTAAGAACAGAAATATTTTTCACGAGTACCTACTGCTCATGCGAGAAAAAACCACAAACCCTCCCAAGAATATCTCCTGGCACGAAAAAGTGCCTCCCTCCTTAGCCGTTTGGATTCGACAGAAAATTTTAAGTCCCCTCCAATCCTACAAATAACACGCGCAATTGTTCTGTACGTTCTGTCACTCCATTTAATCGAATACGGAGAAAAAGAGAGAAACCGAATGTACAACAACAACTTGTGTGTGGCTAGTAAAAATGCAGGTTTCAAATGCAATTGTCAAACAACAAAACCTTAATTGGAACGGACTTGACCAGGTGGCTTCGGTAGCGCAATGCGTAGTACATTGGATCTGAGGGATCTTGGTCCAGGTTCGATCCCCAGCTGGGGCAAAAAGTTTTTCAAATTAAAATTGAACAATGACCAAGCACCACTAAAGATGTCTGATGATCGGCCTGGCAGTCGTGAAATAGCTATAACTCCAGCCTTTTAAAATCTTGGAGGTAGCGCATTCAAACCTTCAATATTGATATGATGGTGCAAAAGCTTGACAGCCTAACTGCAAGTGTGTTATCACACTAAATTTTATCTGCTAGAAAATAATGAATTAATATAATAAAAAAATATGTCAATAATAATTGTGCAACATAAATGTGTAATTTTTAATCAATTTACTTGGTTCTTTTCAATTTGGAAATTTTTAGCTTTGAATTTAGCATTTTTAACCAAATTCATTTAAACATTAAAAGCTGTCTTATTAAACAAATCTAAATTATGAACAATTCATCGTTTGCTCATTAAATTATAAGAAATTCAAATAAAAATTAAAATATTTCCTTCCACTTCATCTTAGGCATTCTTCTCTTAACATCAAGTTGTTTAAATTCCATTTTGTCAGAAAATAAATGTCACAAAAATATTAACCGCGTCTATGGCATCAAGAACTGCATTATTATTTTTTCTTTCAAGTGTTTTTTTTTTTTTTTTTTATAAAACTCGCAGAACGTTGTCAGCGCTATACCAGCATCCCAACAAGGTCTATTTATGTCCTATGATGGTAAATTGTCGCCCCACTTATCTTAATAAAATAAGCATCCATGATTCTTCTTTAAGAGACGACAAAACAACAAAAAATCCTTAAGAGTTGATCCTTTTTTCATCATTCGAAATGAAAATGCCCAGAAGTACATAATGGTTGGGCCGCTATATAGCATCATGGCGCATATTAATAAAGTATTCCAGTGGAATATAAAAATAAGGATGAGAATGGAGTTCGGATGACTGTAATGAGTAAGTTTCTGATGATACAAAAAAAAAAAAAAAAAAAAAAAAATATGAAAAGAAAATGAAACACTTAGCAAAAAACCTTTGAGTTTTTTTTTTTTTTTGCTTCACGCTCGACTGCTTATAAGATATAAAATAAATTCCTGAGGCTAACTCTTGAGAAATAAACAAAAAAAAAAAAAAATACAAAAAACTGAAAAGAATCCACAAACTAAAAGACGGACATTGGGGCGAGCAGTGTGGTGCCATGAATTACATAATAAAAACTATAAACAATGGAATGGCTTAATGGGTTGTAAATGTAATGCCCTGGCTATGCTCCGAGAATTGAGTAACAGTGCAAGGAGGCAGTCAACCATTACGATGAATGGTTTGGTTTGTTTTGGTTTGTCTGTTGAAGAACGAAGAATTACTGAGGCACAGGACACTTTAAGGGTTTTCTGTGTGAGGTGTATTTAGTGTGTGTATGTAGATATTGTAAGAGAAAAGGTGGCGAAAGGTTCAAATCATGGAAGATAAGCCATTGGACCAGAAATAATAACGATACGGATAAAAGTGCTGAGTAATGCTTAGAGTTTAAGATATAGAAATATAGTAACTTGTTTTGATTTATTAATATCCTATACCTACTTCAAGGAAGCGGAAGACCGAACTAATGATCGGCATGTTATTTTGATAAGGATACGGAATTATTATTAGAGGTATGATGTCAATACAGTAATGAATGAAGAACTTAATTTTAATCTACAGGAAAAGTGTGAGTTATCTGCTTATACATTTCAACAAGTTTGTATAATAAGGTTGCATTTGTGGCTTTTGCTTATACCTACCTACAATAATTATAGAAAGTTCTTTATTTGGGATAAAGATAATTATAAAAAAATGAAAAATGTTTGAAGTCCCGTAAACGATAGCCTCCGACAAATACAGGCGGCGTATTTGTCAAACGTCCTTAGCAAAAACCTTTTGCCATCCTCCGTCATTCGCGAGTCAATAAAAATATTAGAAGCGATTTAATTTTGATTTAACGTTTTATATCTGCTTGCAATATGAATAACCATAAAAAGAATCAAAGATATCTGATTTCAATATGAATCACCATAAAATAAATCAAACTTCAACGTTTGGTTTTGATATCGCAGGAGAAAATGTCAAAGTTAGGTTACCTACATCACATCATGTACTTCTCGCGCCTTAATATGTAACGGGTGATTTTTAAGCTGGTTTGGTTTTGGCAACACTGGTTTTGACAGCTGACGTGTGTTTAGTACCTTGTGTCACTGTCAAACAGCTTCAGTTTGGTTTGCAATTTAACCATGGATCGTCTTACAAATGAACAACGCTTGCAAATTATTGAATTTTACTATCAAAATTCGTGCTCGGTTCGAAATGTTGTTTATCGAAAAATTGTGTTCAGCGATGAGGCTCATTTTTGGTTGAATGGGTACGTAAATAAGCAAAATTGCCGCATTTGGAGTGAAGATCAGCCAGAAGCATTGCAACAGCTACCAATGCATCCCGAAAAAGCCACTGTTTGGTGCGGTTTATGGGCCGGCGGCATTATTGGGCCATATTTCTTCAAAGATGATGCGAATCGCAGCGTTACTGTCAATGGTGAACGCTACCGAGCGATGATAACAAACTTTTTTTTGCCCGAAATGGAAGTTCTTGACTTGCATGATATGTGGTTTCAACAAGACGGTGCCACATGCCACACAGCACGCGAAACAATGGCGCAATTGCGAGGCGAGTTTGGTGAACAGTTAATTTCACGTTTCGGGCCGGTCAATTGGCCGCCTAGATCGTGCGATTTGACACCATTAGATTATTTTTTGTGGGGGTATGTCAAGGCTAATATCTATAGGGACAAGCCCGCTTCGATTGACGCACTGGAAGCCAACATCCATGCATTCATTCGTGAGATACCGGCCGATATGTGTGAAAGAGTATGCCAAAATTGGACTCAGCGGATGGGCTACCTGAGACGCAGCCGCGGTCAACATTTGCATGAAATTATCTTTAAACATTAAATTGCAAGGTTCAAACTATCGATTCAAATAAATATTTCATTCATTTTTTCGAATTTTTTGTGTTTTTTTTTTTTAAAAGTTCTAAACCTCTTAAAAAATCACCCATTATATAGGAATACGCTACTTCAGAACGAAAGTTGATGCGAAATCTCATTCTATTGCGTCAACAATTGATATCAATTTTCGAAATTGCGCGTTGATGCTTCTCAAGCTAAAAGTCAAGTTCTCAAAATCGTTTAATTTTTGGAGTGAAGTGAATTTTATTATACCTACCTACTCCCTTTTTGTACTTTTCCAAAACATACATAACATATACGCGTGTGTTGGTATAATACACAAAAAACCTCTTCCACAAGCTTTTAAAATAAATCCCAATGGAAAAAAAATTCAGTTTGAAATAAACGACCAAAAATCTCCCCGTGGAAATAATATGAATAAACATTGATGGCTCCAAGTCACTCAATCATATTTGTTTTTTGTATTATGTTGGCAAAACAACACACATACATACAAAATATATGACAAAATCCAGTGAGGCGTAATCCATTACATAAGTCAACGTCTTTGGAGAAAAAAAAATAAATAAACATGGAAACTCAACGGCAAGTTAAATATTAGACATATACAATATTATATCCTCCCGCATAAAATGACGCGAAAGGTTTCATTTTTCCTTCAGGATTTTGAATAAAGCTTGAGGTCATACATATGTGAGTAAGGCTAATAAAAAAGAAAAAAGTATAAATGTAAAGATTTAAGGCTTCCACTAAAGCAAGCCTTCAAAATATGCCCTGATACTTATCTCTTATAATATTTATATATAGATACGTATGTTAGGGCTCAATAGCGTGCAAACAGCTTTAGTCAACTGAAAATTTGTGGATCAAAAATGTCTCAAGTGGTTTGTTGACTATGATATGAAGTTATGTTGTGTTCGTGAAAGTTAAAAAAATTATGTTTTACTTTGTTTGTATTTGTATTGTCCCTTGCAAGCGTTTTTTTTTTTTTTTGGTTTCATTTATGGTCGGTATTTATGGATTAATTGTTAAAAAATTCTGTAGAGAAATAATAAGCTGAATTGGCTCTCATAACGTATCCACTTACAAACTAACAAAGTAGTTAGTTCTTGTTGCGAAACGCGAATATCAAAAACAGAAATCAAAGACTTAAGACTTCTTAATTCGTACAAGTTTATTTAAGGACTGAGAGCTTTTGTAAAAATGTTAATGTGAATATATGAACAATGTATAATGATACAAAAGATAGATATAAATATACGTTTATAAAATACTTTTTAAGTGTTGCTGAGTTGTTACTAATTTAATACTTCAATACTACCCCTCAAGACTTAATAAGAGCATTTATATAAAAAACAAATATTTTTAAGAAAAAAAAAGAAATTCAAAAAATTCATTATTTTATCAATTTAAACCCAACATTTTGGAAAACTTAATATGTTTTGTTTTAGTTAAATTCTTTGTTAGAATGTCTGAAATCATATAATCTGTAGGAACATATTTTAATTCTATTAGATTCTTTTCATAAACTTCTCGTACATAGTGTACTCTAATGTCTATATGTTTACTACGGCTATGATAAACAGGATTTTTAATTAATTGTTGAGAACTTAAATTGTCACCATTTAATTCAATAGGATCCTTTACAATCTTAGGAAAACCCAACTCCATCACAAACGATCGCAGGTACACCGCTTCTCTCGAGGCCGCTGACAGTGCCATGTATTCGGCTTCGGTGCTACTTAGGGCTACAGATGGTTGTTTTCTCGATTCCCAAGTAATTGCTGCGGTAGAATCGCCAATGAAAAACGCATATCCAGTGAAAGACCTCCGATCATCGCTGCTGCCCGCCCAGTCGGCATCAGCAAAGCACTTGAGCTGCCCACCAGTTTTTCTATAAGATAGTTTAAAATTTATAGTGTTATTGAGATACCTTAATATATGTTTGGCTGCAGCAAGGTGTTCGGCATGAGGATTCACATTAAATTGTGAAAGTTTATTCACAGAATGAATTATGTCCGGCCTGGTACATACACCCAAGTACAGTAGGGATCCAATAAGTGATTGGTACGTAGTCTTGTCAACCTACGCACATCCGGAACAACCATTACACTTCAAAAATTTCTGGCCAGGATCCAAAGGGGTACTGCACTTTCGAGTCTGCACCATACAAAACTTTTCCAACAAATTTCGAATGAATAGTTGCTGCGATATGGAAATTTTATTCTTCTCCACGCTGACTTCAATACCGAGAAAGTGGTCAATCGGTCCTTTATCCACTACGTCAAATTCCAAACTTATTTTTATTTTGATTTCAGCTAATGCTTGTGGATTGGAGCAGGCTAGGAGAATGTCATCTACATAGACGGCAATAATGTTGATTTCACTCGATGTCTTTTTCGTGTAAACACACGAATCCGCTTTGCACTGATTGAAACCCAAACCTTGTATAACCTTATCCAGCTTGGCATTCCACTCCCGTCCGGCCTGTTTCAATCCATATAGCGCTTTTTTCAATTTACAGACTTTTTTCGGATGGTCTTTATCCACAAATTGCTCCGGTTGGTACATGAAGACATCCTCCCTCAAATCTCCATTGAGATATGCTGCTGTTACGTCCATTTGGTGAATCTCTAAACCATACTCAGCAGCCAGGGCTAAGATAAGCCTCAGGGACGAAAAACGTACCACGGGTGAAAATGTTTCGGTGTAGTCCACACCAAATTTTTGGCTGCAACCTTTTGCCACCAAACGACTTTTATAACGCACAACATTACCTTCTTTGTCACGTTTCATGTTGAAGACCCATTTGCATTTGATGATTTGCCTATTATCTGGTGGATCTACTAAGTCCCACGTTTTGTTCGCCATAATTGAATCGAATTCAGTCTTCATTGACTCCAGCCACTTTTCACCATCACTCCGTGTTAAAGCTTCTGAAACAGTAAGTGGGTTAGATACAAAGTTACTTGATTTGTCTAACTGAACACAAAGTTTTTGTTGTTGTCGTTTTTGTCGTTCACCCTTTTGTCGTAGACCTGAACGTAGGTTTAAGAAACCACTTTCCTTTTCTATGACACTTCCAGTGTCGTCTACAATATCTTCCGTTGCCAATCCGCTCGACTCCTTTCTATTTTTTTCATCACTTACTCCACCATCAACGCAATCACCATTTCCACCAATATCTCCATCACCATCAGCACCTAAGCCACGAGGTGTATCGGACTCCTTCTCATCGGCATCTCTTTTAACATCGTTAATTGAAACATTGGCCTGACCATCTGTTTTTTGTACAGGAACATCTAATTCTATAAAAGAGTAATCATTAGAATTATTATTAACGACATTTTTACCGATGTTTTCCAAGAACTTCACGTCACGACTTTTGTGAAGCTTCTTAGTTTTTGTATCATACAAAAGATATGCCTTTGAATCGGAGGAGTAGCCAACCATATAGCACTCAATACCTTTCGCAGCAAACTTTGATTTTCCAGGCCTCTTGTCCAGCATTATCGCTCTGCAACCGAAGATCCTGAGATGAATAATTGATGGCTTTCTCCCAGTCCAAGCTTCGAAAGGTGTAACATTTTCAAGCGCTCTGGTATAAGATCGATTGCGAAGATAAACTGCAGTTTTTACTGCCTCTCCCCACAGCATCTCTGGAAGGCCAGAGTTCAGAAGCAAGCACCTCGCCATCTCGACGATCGTTCTATTGGCACGCTCGGCGACGCCATTTTGCTGTGGGGTATACTGCACAGTGAGCTGCCGCTGAATCCCCTCGTGGTTCAAGAAATCAGAAAATTGTTTGCTCAGGTATTCACAACCATTATCTGTCCGAAGTATTTTAATTTTTCGTGATGTTTCTAACTCGACTTTAGCCTTAAATGATTTAAAGACTTCGAAAATGTCACTTTTATTTTTAAGCAAATAAATAAAAATATGCCGACTAAAATCATCGATGAATAAACAAAAATATTTAAAGCCACCTGGTGTTGCCGCTCTCATAGGACCACAAATGTCACTATGGACTATGTCTAACATTTGGGTGCTCCGGGAGTTTGAGTTAGCAAATGGCAAAGTACACAATTTTCCTTTAATGCACGTCTCGCACTCCAACGCGTTTATATTACCGTCTAAATTGAGTCCAACCACCATATTATTTCTGGATAAAAATTTAAGATCTTTAAAATTTAAGTGGCCGAAGCGTTGGTGCCAATGCATTAAATTATTTTCACTCGCTTTTATATGAAGCAGTTTATTTTGATCCATTGTATATATGAATAATCGCCCGCACTTCATCGCATTACATACAGTTTTACTTTGAGAATTCATTATCACTGCGCCTTTATCATTGAACAAAACCGTATGCTGATTTTCGGTTATTTTGCTAACGGACATGAAATTTGTGTTGAGCAGCGGAACAAAAAGAACATCATGCAACGTTACATGCATTACGTTTGTTTCAATTATTACGTCACCAATACCTTCTGATTGTATATAATTATTTGCCGCCAGCTCGATATTTTCGGCATGTGGTCTAAGAGAGATAAACATATTTTTATCACAACACATATGAGTTGTACTGCCGCTATCTAATACCCATGTATTTTTCGTAAGTTGTATATTAGAAGCATTTACTGCATTTAGCATAGCGAAATTTGACCACTGTTTAGATGAATTCTGTTGTGGACATGACGAAGCAAAGTGCCCCTTTTCATGACATTTGTAGCACTTACCACGTGACCGCTTTTTCGATTGAGAATGTTGTCGCTGGCAAAGTCCGCAGCATTATTAGGATCAGGTTCAGATGTTTCCCCAGAAACATATGTCCAAAGTTCACTATGAACTAATATTGACCTCATTTGGACTTTCCAGCAGTCATAATTATCATCGTCCAACTTGTCTATTTGGTATAGCCCGGAACTCATATTAACAAATAATATATACAGACGTACAACCTGGGCCCATAACCTTTGTTGCGAAACGCGAATATCAAAAACAGAAATCAAAGACTTAAGACTTCTTAATTCGTACAAGTTTATTTAAGGACTGAGAGCTTTTGTAAAAATGTTAATGTGAATATATGAACAATGTATAATGATACAAAAGATAGATATAAATATACGTATATAAAATACTTTTTAAGTGTTGCTGAGTTGTTACTAATTTAATACTTCAATAGTTCTTTTAACTTTGCCGCCAACTCTTGAAACACAGTGAGCCAAATTTGAATTAAAGGTATTATAAATAATTGTAGTGAGGACAGAGAGTCACATATCTGAAACGGGTAGGTGTTGCGTGGGGGATTTTTTGCCTGTTTTTCATTTTGCAATAATCTTTTCGCAATTTCTTGTTTTACCATTAAGTCATTTCGCATTTAATTTTTTGGCAATTTTGTATTCAATTATGTTATTTTTTGCAAAATCATCATTTCGCAAATTAAACATCGCAATTTCTTATCTCGTTTTTAAATATTTCGCATTATAATTTTAATATAATGCGAAATATTTAAAAACGAGATAAGAAATTGTTTGGCTAATAATAATTTCACTTTTCATTA
This sequence comes from Epistrophe eligans, assembly GCA_951394125.1. Classification (NCBI taxonomy): domain Eukaryota; kingdom Metazoa; phylum Arthropoda; class Insecta; order Diptera; family Syrphidae; genus Epistrophe; species Epistrophe eligans. Next base: position 105,483,000 of record OX596029.1, on the reverse strand, counting down.
ATTCGCATTTTATTATTTTGTTAATTATTTTTGATTATAAATTGTTTGATAACAAAACGGGAATTAACAATTAACGAAATGAAATTAGCAAAATATTAAATTGCATTCTAATATTCGATATAAAAACTGTGAGATTTTGCAATAATTTGCAAAAGTTTTGCTGGTTGATTCAAACATCAAAAAAAAAAATTCACGAAAAAATTATTTCGAGTTAAATAAAACGTATTTATTCAAAATAACTTGTAGGTACACAAAAATTTTGGATTTTCGTGCCGGTGATTTCACTTGGACTCATTAGCTGACTAGTATTTAAATAATTCCAGATTAAGATTTGCGAAACAATTTTTGTTCAAACGATTGGAATTTTTTTAAACACCACCACAGTGAAAAAAAAAGTTTTTGATAAATTTTGTTTTCTTTGTTTTTACATGTGATAAATGTAAGTAGTTACTTTATAGCAAGTTTTGGACTCGTAATTTAACTCGAACTCGAGATTTTAATCAAACTAATGTTTTATGAAAATCTCGAGTTCGATTTAAGAAAAGACAAGAAAGTGCAGGGACGCGGAAATCTGTTTGTCTGTCTGTTTGATAAACTACAGCCCAAATATATAAAGGTCGAATTTCTTGAAATGTTGTACTTGAAGTTTTTTTTGTACCTTTTCAAAAAAATATATATTTTTTAGATTTTTAAAAAATGCTTAAATTGTTGTTTTAAAAATTCAATATTTCGACTTGGTCGATTTTTATTAAACTTTCTACATAATCGATAATATTTTTTAACAAATCTTATTCTTATGGTCAAAATTAACGATACCTTTCATAAAACTGTTAAAATAAAAACCCATTTAAGAAAATCTTATTTTTTTCGTAAACGGCTGCTACGATTTTGATTAAAATTTCTTTGTGTACTTAAATGAATACGATATACAATTTAACATTACACTTTTTTTTAACAGCAGGCACCTATGTACCTAACCTCACATAAAACCATTATTTTAACTTTCAAAAGATAATAAGATGATTTTTGAAACAAATTTTTCAAAAAATTTCAACTAAAATCTGATATAAAAAGCAAATAAAATGAAAAAAAAAAATTGAATATGACATTTTCAGTATAATCGTTGTTGGTTAATATATTTTATAATTTAAGTCAATTAAAAAAAAAATTGCACCTCCTTCTTAAACGGGCGAAATTAGACCCACCTCCCACATTTTTTTTTTTCTTGCTTCAACCCAACCTACCTATGTACATACCTTAGCATTTGTTCGCATCTTATGGTGCAAATAACAGTGTATATTAATTAATTAATTAACTAATTGTACATAAATAGGTATTTTCTTCTTATTAAATATTCTCGTCGGATTATTTATACTTTCATATTTAATTTTCTCTTGCGCATGAATACCTCTTTTTATATCGTGTTTTTTAAATTCCATGCCATCCAAATCAAAGGATCAATTTTCTTTTAGCATTTTGACAAAAAAAATAATAACTGCGTCTTAAAAAAACTATGTACTCCAAAGTAAATGGCTTCTCTTTGAAAAATCATTGATTTTTCATCCGCTTTATGTTCTTCTTTTAGTAAAGGCGATTTATGACTTCAGTTTAAAAGTTCTCGAAAATAAAATCTCACGATAGGTTTTGTTCCATTTTTTTTTCTTTCTATACGTGAATCGGTTCCATTCCGGGAGCATCACGTTCAATAGCATTTGGCTTCGTTCGTTTTTTTTTTTGTAAGGAGGCCACTAAAAGTGATGCAAAAGAATTGGTATTAAAAGTCAGAAACGAGGGAATCAGGACATTTTTCTTTGAAGTTTTTTTTTTTTTTTTTTTTAACTACAGAAGTGGGTGTATAATCTGGTGAATTCAATGAGAGTCTTGTTATTTCTTTTATGTATCCACCCTATTCAATTGCATTTGGCCAACCATTCTTAAGTGCATTTTTAATTGTGAATTGTTTTGATAACTCAAAGGAAAAATAGATTTTCTAAAATTCTGGGCAATTGAGAGTACGTATTTAAATAAAAAGCAATGTGTATTACATAACATGTGCTTGTTATGCAATAAAGTAGCGTAATAGATTTATAGGTTATAATATAAAATTGACACATATGACTACTCAGTTGGACACTCTATTACTTTGAGCGATCAACTCGAGTCTTGAGCTTCCAAAAGAAAAAACATTCAACCATTCATTCTATCGTCCAATAAGATTAATTGTTCTATTGTAGTTGATCGAATTGTAGAAGAACCAAAGATAATGAAAAGCACAGTACCAGTGTTGCCCCCCCCCCCAACTAGTTTTAAATTTTGTGGGACGCTAAATTTAAAATGTTATAAATACAATATCAATTACATGAAAATGACTCGTAATTTGTTTAGATAATAAAGAAATATAAAACATGGTAACGATAATTTAACTTGAAATTTTCACTAAAACATTTTTAGCGAAATTGAATATTTTAATAAAACAATAATATCCTGAAAGTAAAATGGCTTAGTAAAGTTATTGCCAATTTCTATAGCTTCTTATTTTGTACATATTTTTATTTCTATTATGTGCTTCAATGAAAGAGAAGACAGTATATCATAATAAGAAAAAAGTAAAACAGAGTAAGAGTGTTCAGGAAAATGAGATCTCGGTGATCTCAGCAAACTCAGTTACATGAACAGGATTCCTCATCAAAATTTCTCAGTTTTGTCGTCAAATATCTCAGAAGAAATCTCTGAGATCTAATTTTTCTGAATGCGCCAAGTGAACTGTCATTTTTCTTTCTTATGTGTGGATTGTGGAACCTGGACGTTGATTTAATTTTGGAGGAGCGTTTATACAAAAAGTGCTATTATCGAATTTTGGGCCCAAACACAATTAGCGATGTCATTCTTAATACTAGATTTTTAATTTCTGAAATTATCAAAGCTGTAGTGTTTTACGAATATTTTGTATTTTTACGTAGTGTCTTTTTTTGGAAAAAAAAAATCCTATCAAAAAGGCTACATTTGTAGTAGGAGTCAAAGCTGCACAGTAGACATAATATTAAAGGTAATATCATTAGTGTTTCCATTTTTGTTCAGTTCTGCGCATCTGTCAAAATCGAGGGAAAATGGTGGATCCAGTGCCCCTTTATACTTGTCTTATTTTAATATTTTGTTGTTGTTTCTAACGATGCGTGGAACTCAACACGTGGGCACTCGAACAACCAATGGACGTTTTTCTTTTTTAGTTCAGAGTAGAGCTCTGAACAGAGTCTGAACACTCCGAACATACTCTGAGCGATCTCTGAACTGGCGTGCTCTGCTCTAAGAGTTCAGATTTATTTAAAGAAACACCCTTCACCAGCTGTCACGATTGAAAACAATAACTTTATTATTATTATTAAATTTATTAAATTAATTTACCAACTTTTGCTGGTCGACTATTTGCGTCCGCCATTTTTACCGTTTTGATGTTTTTTTTTTTCCACTTGTCAAATTTGTGTTCAGCTATTTAACTCCGTCTGCTCTATCAATTTATTTTGAGCTCAAAGAACGCGCTCTGAACATGCTCCAAACATGTTCAGAGCGAAAAAAAGAAACACAAAATTGGAGATCTGAATGCTCAGAGCTAAAAAAAGAAACACGATTTTTTTTGACAGTTCAGGCTCAGTTCTGAACTAAAAAAGAAAAACGCCCAATATTATTATCTTAGATTTGTGTATTGGTGGTAGTTCTGAAAAGAAGTATTTAACTTCTAAAAAACTAAGCAAATAAATAAGAACTAAAATATTTAACAAGAAAATTTAAGTTTTTCTATTTCATTTGTAAAGTAAAATAATTTTTCAATGCAATTTCGTAAATAGAAAAAAAATATCAAAATAGTGCACATACAAATTCAATGTAATTTACCTATCTTATACATTTTTCATCCACTCCAAACGTTATAGTTGACTTCCTGGTTCGAATCGGATAAAAGTTGCTCACTTCAAGCACCTATCTTGTTCGCCATTGAAAATATGTACAAAACACTTTGCTTTTATTTAAATAATCCTTGTTATTGCAAATATTATTTTCCCTCTAAAAATAGAATTTAAAGTGAATCCAAATGTGTGTGTGTTTTTTTTTTTAACTTTAAGTACTGTTGTGTTGGTATAGCACTTGTAACACAGTTTGAATTTGCAATAAAAGTCAGAAAAATAAAATTCAAATATTTCAATAAACTATATTAGGTTCCCTACACCACCATAAACCATACGGTTTTAATGTCAATAAAACAGTCTAATCATTTCAAGGACGAGAATAAAAATATTAATTTCCCCACTCAAATTCTATTTTATTGACTGATTTTGTTTGAAGTAGAACATAGATCATATTTTAATTCATATATGTATACTCCAATACAAGTAACCGATATAAGAAAAAGCCCTCCTTAAAATTGCTTTTATATAATATAATAATGGTTAAAAATATGAGTTTCTGCTATAAGTATTTCATAACTACGTTCAATTTAGTTCCACTGACAGATCCACGAAAAACTCACACTCTCCCTTAGATTACTTTTAATAGACTCTTTCATTTACAAGTCTCCATCAAAACCTAGGTTAAACCATGTTCGCGCTATTAAAAGCACATAACACTTAAAAGACCAACAGGATAAAGAAAAAAAATAATAAATTTGGCAAAGAATCTCCAACATAAAACTCCCGCTATAAAGATAATGGCTATATGTAGGTATGGTAGTATATTGTCGAAACAATCTTGGAATCGATTCATATATACCACCACCGACCACTCCAGCCGTGCCGCGATGGCATCTGGATCTGTGTCGCATACTGTATCCAGCTCTAAAAGTCTGAAGCAATTAAATGCGATTTATGCTTTTTCTAGGATTCTCCACTTACCAACACGCAAGTAAAATGTTGTACATATTCCTTGTATAAGTTTATATGGGATTTATAGAGCGCCGAAACGAATGCTGACTCTCACTTAATTATGCAACCATTGTCACTTGTGTCAAGTTCAGGTTTGAGATTTTTTTTCTAAGTTCTTTTACGCTGAAAGAAATTTTTTAATGGTTGTTTTACCATAAAAGCCACTGGAATAATTATTTTCTTAAAAACTGGTATTCACTGAAGCGTAAAATAATGTTGTAAAAAGTCAAATTTTAAGAACAGGCATTTTCACCAGTCGATTCGATATTTTTTCCTGTCGAAAATTGTGATTGCAAAATAAAAATGAAAAAATTAATTGAGACTGTGACTTTTAATAAATTAATTCATCCCTTTGAATTCTTGCCTGTTGTATCTACAAGTGCTTTAAAAAGCTTTATAGTATGAGTTCTATAAGGTCATTGGCGGTGGCGCCATGTAGCTACCACTGTGTTGTTGTTGCCATGTTGCTGTCACCGTGTTACTGGTAATGTGTTGCTGTTCACTGTTTGTGATTCAGTACGGGTTGGTTGGGCCAATGTCATTTCTTTTTATTATGATAGTATTGGTATGGTTCAATTATGTATGGAAGAAAATATCGGCAAAATGGCCGCCGACCTCGGTGGCACACCTCCATCCGATGGTCCAAATTTTCGATGACGCTGAGGCATAATTGAGATTCTATGCCGTTAATGTGCCGAATTATCTCATCCTTTAGCTCTTGAATTGTTGCTGGCTTATCGACGTACACCTTTTCTTTCAAATAACCCCAAAGAAAGAAGTCACATGATCTTGGCGGCCAATTGACATCGCCATCACGTGAGATCACACGGCCATTGAATTTGTCGCGCAAAAGAGCCATTGTTTCGTTAGCTGTGTGGCAAGTGGCACCGTCCTGTTGAAACCACATATCGTCCACATCCCTATCTTCCAATTCGGGCCATAAAAAGTTCGTTATCATCTCACGATAGCCAACACCATTCACAGTAACTGCCTGATCGGCCTTATTTTGGAAAAAATACGGCCCGATGATGCCACCAGCCCATAAACCACACCAAACAGTCACTCTTTGTGGGTGCATTGGTTTTTCGACAATCACTCTTGGATTATCATTCGCCCAAATGCGGCAATTCTGCTTATTGACGAATCCACTGAGGTGAAATTGTGCCTCATCACTGAAGATGATTTTCTTCGAAAATTGATCATCCACTGTTGCCATTTCTCGCCACCATTCTGACCATTGACGACTGTGTATCTTTCCATGGTTCAAATTGAGTTAGTCTGAAATTGAGAAATGTCAAATGAAATGCAGAAAAAAACTTGATGTTTAGGTGTGGTTCACATTCAACACCGGCCCTTAAAATTTAACCACCCGTTTAATGTATGTATGTATTAAGAATTCTCGCAAACACAAAATCCCGCACTTTATAATCTCGCAACTACAAAAACTGGTAAAAATTTAAAACCTTGTATTAAAAAAAAAAACAAATAATAAGCTTTGTCAAGTTTTGTATTCAATGTATTCCGTGAAATAAAGTCCAATAAAATAATGTCTAGGCAATAAACAGCACATAGGTACTTCCCTTCCCTTCTTACTCTGTCATCTGTCCCGCTCAAGCAACTCCGTTGCTTCGTGTAGGGTATCTTAAGTCGTCAAGCTGTTACCTAAGTCAGCATTTTTCTTGGCCGATTTCGAATATGCGAAATTTAATTTTGCGAATTATAAATTGATTTTTGTGAGATTTTCGAATGCGAGATTTTAAAAAGTGGGATTTTGCTATTGCGAGATTATAAAAAGTAGGATTCTTAATTTTCGAGATTTAAAGAGAACGAAATTTCGATATTAGAGATATTTATTTGCGTTTCCTTTCGTTAAATTTTATTAAAACAGGAATGCTAGTTTGGTTATATTTTGGTGAAGTACTTCTTAACTGAAAAGTGAAAAAATGTTATTTTGCGAAATTTGATTGATTTTTGCGAGTTGTAAATGCGCGATTTTTAAAGCGGAATATTGTTGTTGCAAGATTACTAAAAGCGGGATTATAAAAAGTGGGATTTTTAATTTGCGAGATTTGAAAAAAAAAACGAATTTTTGATATTAGAGATTTTAATTTGCGCTTGTTTTCGTTAAATTTAATCGGAAAAGGAATCCTAAATAACCAAATTTTGGAAAGTACTTTTTAAATGAAAATTGAAGAAATGTTATTCTGCGAATGCGGGGATTTTGTTATTGCGAGATCATAAACTGGAATTTTTAATTCTGAGATTTTTGCGCGATTTTGGGATGCGGGAGTTTAATGCGAGGTTGTTTAAACCGGGATTTTATGCAAATTGATAAATAACTTTATTTTTGATTTTGTTTTTCATTATTTAAAAAATGCGAGATTTTGTTATTCGAGAGTTTGATTAGTGGGGGTATAGTAGCGCTTCCTCCAGTTAACCTTAATAAAAAAAAATGGTAGGTATAGTTTGGAAAAGAACTTTTAAATAGATAAAAAGTAAATAAATGTCAAATCGCATTTATTTTGCAAAAAAAATATTTATATATGTTCTTATTGAATCTAAGTTAAAATATTTCAAAGAAATTCAAAACAACTCTTATTTCACGTCTAACATTTAACTTCTTTAAAAATTAATGTTGATGTTGAATTTCAAGAATTGGCAATTTATTTTGAAAACAAATTAATTTTAATGTATGCATTAAATTTTTGCAAGTGTATAAGTTATCCTTTTTTTTACTTTCTTTTCCTGTCCATTTTAATTTATTTGAATTTCCACAAACCTGTTTATATATATATATTTTACCCACCTGCCATGTGGGAATGATTTATAAGGAAAACCTTATTCTATGCGAATATAAGATTCTGCCTTTTTCGCCCATTCTTTTGAATGAATGATTTATTATTCTATCTGGCCCGCCTGGTGTAACTCAAATGAATATTGCTTTTGAAAAATTAACAGAAAACAATCTGCACGCAGTTGGTTTCATAAGTTTTTTCTCGAAGAGACTAAAAAATAATATTGGGGGACCGAAAAACAGATTTGTATGCCAAAGACACTTTGAAGAAGGTATGTAGCCTTCACGCAACGAACTGGTATCGTTTTCCTCTTGATTGCCTTGTTTTCTGTATGAGGAAAAATTATAGCCCTTCAACAACTTACCAATCAATTCATTTTGAATGGAAACATGATTTTCAAGCTTCATTTCTTTAAGTTCTTAGTTCTTAAATTATATATAGTACCGATTAGGTTCCAATTTCAAATTTAAATATAAAATATGAATAGAATTCATATTTAAATCACAAATTTTATCTCCTTTCAGGATTTTGTAAAATCTAATAACTCATTGAATTATTCAAAATGTATTTTTCACAGGCTTAGGAAATATGCAATTCAAATCCCTTGCAACATCAGCTAATTCTATTCACTATATTCCTTCCAGCGATTTCCTTATACTTGCTACATTTTCATATTTCATATTTCACATTTCAGCAATTCCACGTTTTTATACCATATACATATTTAGAGCCTGGCAAGGATGTTTTGTGCGGTGTGAGCTTATATCGAGGAACTAAATAGTATGGGCCCCTTGAGTCACTTGCAATTAGGAATGCAATTCATTGATTCGCATTCACTTTGATCACGTGCACTGTGGTGCACATATTCTCTAACCGAACTCTCTCTTTATATATAATACTTCAGTGTTAGTACCCTCTTCAATAGAATAGAAAATTATTACTATTTCTGTTTCATCGGTAGACGATGATATTTTTTTAACATGAGCGGATTTGCTTGAATTGAAAATAAATTGGGTGGTGCGACACCTCGTGTAGAACCAAGGCCTAGTGGCTTGGAACCATTCCTGTGTGCGTATTATTGGTAGGAATAGGGGGATCTACAGTTTTTTGTGAAGTGAGAAGAGGTGAGGTAAGAAGATGATAAGAAATACTCTTTGAGGATTTGTCACTTCCTCACAAGAGGCAGTAATCCCTGAAAAACACTTCTGTTTTTAGGTGGCATTGACTGTGAATCGAACCCAAGACCTTCGGGCGGCGTAACAGTCTTACGCACTTACTTTTAAGCCACGGGTTAAGTTGAAAAACACTATATGACTGGCAATGTAAATATATATCTTAAAATCATGGATAAGAGTACTCATGACTTTGGCAGTGAATATTAATTCAAGTAGCATGTATGTTCGCTTCAACAGTATCATTTTGTGAGACCTTATTGCATTCGTTCTATTTTTTTTTCTTTCAGTTCGTTCGAAATGTAATGAATTTTTTAATATAGATTAAAATATGAGAACAGATTCTTTATAATGTCGCCCTTCTGCTTGAACAACTCTTAAACCCACCAATCCTGCCCTGTCCAAAAATAAAAAAAATCAAATCCAGCTTCTATTTTGTATATCTCCCGGTATGTGTTACTGAGCACCGATATGGAATATTATCCTTCATAAAAGGATATGAATGAATAAACTCTAAGTTAAATTTTCTGCTTTCAGTATATTAACCCTATTAGATTTGCGGTAACAGAACCCCTTAGCAAAATAATAAAAGCCTCGATAGTATACCAGGTATACCAAAGTTTTCTTTTCATATAATAATGCCTAAGCACCGTAATACATAACATAACCAACCATGTTCATCCTTAATTCAAATTCAATTACCCAAAACTGACAGACAGATTTATATTGCCATATGAGTAGTATCTAGGAACGAGTACCTATACTCTTCTTTATACCGAATTAAAATTTTACCATTTTCTAGGATGACTCTGTCTCTGACCCCGGAACTGGAAATAATGTAATCAGATATGGTCAGTATGGTATAATACGATTATGATTTCAATTTGCTATTTCAAGTAAAATAAGCTGATTCGTAGATTCGACTTAAAGGGCAATTGCATCAGGGAAATGTAGATGTTTAAACAATCTAGAAAATGTACGTAAATAAAAAGTTGGTAGATATCTACTTAAAAAAATAAAATTAGAAGCAACGCCATCCAGTTGTATTAAAGAGAGCTTCTTGATGATTCTTTAATAATAACAAATGAACCCAAACCTTCGAATAAACCATGAAGTATAATAATAATAACAATATACGTACTAAGGCTATATTATTAACGTATGTATACGAATTATTTTTGTCAAGGTCTTTGCTCGGAGCAATCTCTCCAGAGTCTGAAATAACTTGGTCTATGAAGCCTTAAATTACCATACATATTAATGTGGGTGTGCTTGGTAATTCTATAGAGAGCCAAGTTCCTCTGGGTATAAACTGCCATATGCATACATGTACACGACGACGACGTACTTATACGGAACGGAGTTGGCAAGTCAGAACTCAGAATTCATAAATGAAGAAAAGAAGTAATGTATTTTGGCATTACTTATACTCAAAGGAAGGAATTGTATAGTTGTAGAAGGTATACGTATTGGAGTTTTTTTCTACGTGTCTACAGGGTGAACTCAGTTTTAACTTAAAACTAATGTTAAGATCTGTGATAGGAAAGGCAATAGAATAATAACAAGAAACAAATTTGTAATATAATTGAATTGAAATTTCCGAAGTCGTTAACTTATAAATAAAATATTTGTACGAGTATAAAAAATGTCCACATATCAAGGGTGCAAAGGAATGCAATCTTTTATGAATGAATTTATTAAACAAGTTCGGTAGAACGACAGCTCGTATAGAATCAGGGCCAACAATTCTCAACCATAGATTTGTCCATTTCTCGGTTGCAAAAGGTTGCATAGGAGCTGGGAATCGAACGAAGAATGCTTTTTTACAAATTCATGCATTAATTTCAATGCAAGATTACATGCTTTGGCTTCATTCTGAGACTTTGACTTGGAATAAAAAAAAAATTATGCAATCACTAATTATGTGACATCATAGAGATTGCAATAATTTTTTTCTTTATTGGTTTCACGGCAATCAATTGAATGTAATTTTTTGAGAATTTAGACATTTTTTGCATTTTATCTTTCTGCTTAAAAAAAAACCATTTTAGTAAAAAAAAATACATTTTTTTGATTTGATTTAATATAATTTTTCCATTTCTTAAGTATTGGTTTTTTTTTTACTTTTTCTGCTTTCATTTTGATTGAAAATCTGATTTACTATAGACAGGGGTGGAATCGGCTAACGCGATAGTTGATAGTTGATAATCAAAATCCAAAATAGCTTTTTACGGCCTTTAGTCCACAAAAATTTAGGCGTTTCGTCCCGGCGATCTCACTTGGACTCATCAGTTGACTAGTGAGGAAAAAGCTATTTTGAATCAATAATTCAACAAGTCCAATTAAATAGTGCTAAGTCTTCTACTTGGCTAATGTATTTCAGTAGTATATAGAGTTTGTATTATTAAAAAAAAAAAAAAAAAAAAAACCTTCTTATAGATAATCAAAATCGACAATTTTGCTCCATGTAAGTTGACTATCAAATCGACAGTCGTTTTTTTTTTTGTACTGATATTAAGTGACAGCTTTTTAGGTGTCGTTTTCATACATTTATGTCATTTTCATAAAAATTTTGATGCGTTGGGCTTAAATAGGTTGGTTTTTTAATAATATAATTAATATCTTTAGTAAAAAGTGTGTCTTAAGAATAAAATATAGCAAATTAGTTCACTTGCAATTTTTCAAACCGCACAGATTAAGGAGTGAAAATAATTATAAAAAGGTCCCACTGATCAGAACAAATCTAAGAAACAACACAAACTACAAACAAAACCACCACGATAACAAAAATGCAAAAATTGTAAGTTATGCCAAAGAAAAACAATTTTTGGCGCTCCATTTACACAGGGCAATGAATAGTTGATAATTAAAACCGACAATCAACTATCGCCTTACGCGATTCCACCCCAGGCTTTTTAGTTAGTTGTTTAATTCGTCGTAGTTTGCGAGTTCTACGAATAATGAAAAGTGACTTCTAAAAATAGCAAACAATTGTTTCGCAAAAGTTGATATATTTGGTGTTTTGTAAGATTGCATTTTGTCAACTGTTTTATTATCCCTTCGCGCGCCGTCTAATGTAACTAAATTTTCTTTATTTTTCAATAATATGTATATAATCTTTTCATTATAAATCTTTTTTTTTTTTTTTAATTTTAATTTAATATTGCAATGTGAAATTTGCGAAATGATGATTTTGCGAAACAATAACCATTATCAAACAATGAAATGCAAAATAACTAGTTGCAAAACAATTTTTGGGGTAAAACCTAAAATTCAGTTTTATTGCAATTATTTTAAAAATTATGGAAGTTTAATCAAATTCGTTGCAGCCGTTTTTGAATAAAATTAAAAAAAAAACATTTTTTTTGTATGAAATCTATATCCATTCTCTATGAGCTTAAACAAAAATCGTTTCTAGGGAATACAAAAAAAATGTCCTGTGCCAAATGTGAAGCTCTCATACCGTAGATCAAAATACAGTGGAAATGGATGCTCAGATACACTGTACAAACTGACGGACGGTAAAAGTACTTATAATTTATTTTAATAATCAAGCATTGTTTTGAAAACTATTTTATGAATTACTAGCAAAACCCCCGCCCGCTTCGCAGGGCGTTAAAAAAATAGTTTTTTTTTATTTGTTTTGCAGCGAATGTGTTGAAAAAAAGAGAAAATTATTAAAATTTAAAAAAGATATTGCCGATGACAGGAATCGAACCTGAGACCCCTCACGTCTAAAGCGGAGATCTTTTCATTTTAAATTCATTTTTATTTTTTTCCAAAAAACTTACAACTAACTTAAAGCTAGACAAAAATTCATAAAAACTAGCCTACTTATCAATAACTTACAAGTAACTTACTGGCCCTATGCGAGCGCTCTAAGTTAAACTATATATATATCTTAATACTAATGCCTTTCGGCCTAAAAACAATTTTAATACTAAAATTCTTTATTGTTTAAATTTCACCAAGAAACAAGATCTTTCCACTGCACCACGAACTCTATTATTTTTGGATTGCGCAAATTACTAAATATTGTTCAAATCATTGACCCATGTGACCAATTGAAATTTCATTTCTTTTTTTAACAGATTTCCTTTAATTTTTTATAATTTTTTGTTGTCCTAAACCTTCAACCGGTCAACCGGTTTGGCTGGTTAGGGAACGTACACAAAACAAAACTTTATTTTATCAAACACTTATCAACATTAAAAACGTCGTGAATGTGAGCGATGATATTTTCATCTTATAGATATTATTAATTAAATCTTCATTTTTATAAATTAATAAAATAATTTATAATTTATCTTACGTTGTTACCGTTAATTTGACATTTGGAAATTGTAACAACTACTACATCAACCATATTGTAAATTTATCTTAAAAAGTCGACAGTATTACCAATGCAAAAAAAATTTAAAAAGGCTTTAGGTAAAATCACTTGTGTTGTATTTGAAGGACATAATATGGACATTAACTAAACATATTACATAATTTAGGTCTACTTTATTTTTTTAAGTGGAAACTTAAATCACCCTGTACTTGGATATAGTGGATGTTTACGATATTGAATTCCAAGAAGACTATTAAAATCATAATGGACGCATTTATGTCAACTTGATGAAAAAGTCAGATATATATGAAATGTGTTGGGTCTTGTTTGCCATAATCTTCATCGGAAGTAAATGCAAATTTGTTAGAAAGAACGACAATTTCTAATTTTATGTATGATTTTATGTATAATCAAAATCATAATGTTTTTTTTTTGTTTGGGAGAAAGTATTTCAAGAAAAAGTAAATTGTTTGGCTCAGTATAATATGCAGTTAGTCAAGCGGTTGTTGATATGATAACAGAAGAAACAAAATATTTAATATAGGTGGCCCAAAATGTATAATAATCTTTAGTCTTGCCTCTAGGATATAAGCATCTTATATGTTAAATTTAAATGAAAAAATTAAATATTTAAAGCAAGTTCCACTAATGATGTTCAGACACCGTTGCGATAGTTTTTGATATCATTTAAAAAAAACGTCTTATCCTCAATTTTAGCTAATGGATATATTTTGAGGTTAATATGTTTTTTTTTTTTTTTTAAGTAAAGCGAAAAGTAAAATTTGTATCACTTAAATCAATTAATTTTTTTTTAAGAAGAAGAAGAGCATTTTTAAGGAAATAAATTTAAATTTATGTTGTAAAATTTTTAAATATTCCTAAAAAAAAAAAAATTATCAAGAAAGCGACTATGCGAAACAATGGTACACTGTGACGTATACGTACTTTTTTAAATGTTAGTTTAAAGTTTTGTTATATGAGAAGTGGCTTTTCAAAAAAAAATTACTGGCCGATTGTATTAACAGAAAAGCACAAATACTATTCGTAACAAAATTGTTTTAAAATTCTTATTTAAGCCTTTTCGAAGAGCACAAACTTTTAGAAAGTCGTATTTATTAGATTTTTGTCTACTTAGACACTGTCTAACTATTTTCAATTTGGTGGAAATATGCTTTATTAAATAAAAATAAATATCATATTATTTACGGTTAAGACAATTTACTCTTGCGTCTAAAAACAAGGTTTTTAAACACATTTTCCAAAGTTGGACAGTTGTCTAAAGTTAGACAACATTTATAAATAAGACCAATATTGTTTACTGACAAATCATATTTTCATATCGATGGCTATTTCAAACTCCACGCACAGCTTGGAGTTCTAACGGAGAAACCGAGAGTAATTTTTCTTACTAAATTTATCAGTAAGCTGGGAAATATAACTCCAATTGTAAGAGTATTTGTTAAGAGAAATGGACCCCATGAATTTAGGCAATCATATACTGCTTATGGAATTTGCAATTCGTACTGTCACTTTCAGACTTTTCGTTGTAGATTTGCTTAAGTTTTTTTTTTTATATATTTAAAGTAGTTTGAAATAAACTGAAATCAGAATGCTCAATAACATTGACTGCTTAATATATACATATGTAAGTATTCGAAAATTTCAAATTTTTTGATATGTTATAAATAATCGTTTGTAGGAGAAATTTTGATTCGTTTAGAAAGGAAAATAAGTGTTAATTTATATGCCAAAATCAAGGTTATGACTCAATTATTATAATTTGGTCAACAAATTTAGCATTTTGGCCTAAGATTCCACATAAAATAACTTTTATTATTTCAATGATTGAACTACCTTATAAGTTATTGTATGTGAAAAGTTGGCCCATAATTAATTTTTTTGTTTGACAAGGATTAATATTTTTTTTAATAAACTTAATATTAGCATTAAAAAATCACTGATTTTTCTAAGTGTTATAACAGGCACCTTAAACGCCAATTAAAACTCCTGAAGCCACCTCTCTATGCTATCGTTTTCGTAAGACACCTTGCGAAATAAGGGTGAATGTTTTTATATTTATATGACTTCGGATTACTTTATTTTGAGCACATGATTTCGCAATTGATTCCAAAGTAAAGGAAATCCCAATGAGAAATATTCACTTGGATATTTTCCCGAATTGGACTTTTTATTGTACCTTCATTTTTAACGAATTTTGCCTTAGCTTAAAATTATTTAAGGCGGTTAGTACCTAACATAATTGTGGTAAAGTGACACTTTTCACAATCACTGATTCGCCGTTCATCACAAAAAGTACTGTACTGGTATTAACCAACATTTCAGTACTGGAAATTCCATAATTATTATGTCGTTTTTAAAATATAAAATCCGCATATTTAAACTCCATTTTGTATAAATGAAATATGAGATTAATACAGCAGTTTTTTTTTTTTTTAAATAATCTGAGCACCCTTTATCTCCAAAGCATCGGAAGCAAATCTGACACGATAAAACATTGCATAATTGACAAAAATACATTCCAAAACCAAATCCACTTTTGATTCCAACTTCATTACTCTTATGCCACTGAAAGTCTTATAAGAAAAGGCAAAAACATCACCTTTAAAATAAATACAAAAAATCTTAAATAAAACAAGAATTTTATTCAAATAAAATGAATTCGTTAAAATTTAATTTATTTTATTTCATTTATTAATGTTTTTTATAATAACAATCACATTTATTTCTTAATTTTTTTTTTGTTGTTTTCTTTAATAACCTATCTTTAATATTCACAACTTTTCACCGTATGCATGTGTTTTCTCATAAACATAATATTCTCCTTCAGTATAACATTATTTTTCTGTTAAATTTTTTTTTTTTTTTTTTTTTTTTTTTAATTTAAACTTAACTTAAAGTTAAATTTATGTTTTTCTTTAAATGGATTTCTTTAAGTTTTTGTTTTTCTTCACGTTATGCAAAAATCTCTGTAAAAATTCTACACGAATCTGTTTCAATTGGCACCTTTGCCGTTAATCGTGTCGTCTCACTTCATTTTTTTTTTATATTTTAAGTTTTATTTCTATTGTTATGGTTTTTCGCTTAAAGATCTAAGTAGGTGTATTGTTTTTTTTTTTGTTATTTTAGTTGTTGTGTGTTGTTTATTAAAATAGCTTGGCCAACGGGAGAAAAGACATCATATTTATATATATAAATATTATTATCAAATAGAGAGGGACAGTTAATATATGTTTTTGGGTTGTCTAGTGGTTTATTTAGTTTTTTTTTTAAATTTGTTCATGCATAATAAAAGACGAGAAACATCTATTTTTTGTTTTATTTACTCTACAATCCATAAGATTATTCATTATTTGTATGAGTAATAAAGTGTTATACTTAAAACATCTATATAACATTGTTATAATTAAAAAAAATGTTATTTGATTTTTGTTACGGTTTTGGAATTTTTTATTACTAGATTTATTTTTTTATTTTTGTATTAAATATTTTCTTAAATATAATTTTAAAAACATTATCATTAATCTAGATAATTATATGTACTTACTTATTTTTAAATATATATATTGACACATTCGCTAAAATTTAATTTATTTATTTTCAAAATAATCCTTGGCCATTTCGTTTTTAATTGTTTTATATTTTTTTTTTAGTTTAAAGAAAATTTTATTAAGAAACTTAAATTAAATTTTGTTTGACATTAGGTAAGTTTGTTTGACACTTAATGAGTAATAAGTATATAGTAAATATATATAGAGAATTTATGTTTTGTTTTGTTTTTGTTAAATCTTAAATTTAGGTAAAGAGAGAAAATGTTATATATTGTATAGTTTTGGTACAATTTCTAAATGCTGAATTTCTGCATTGGTAGGTAATTGTTATTTTTTTTTGTTATTAACAAAATAAGTAAATTAGATTTTTTTTTAAATTTAATCCTTTTAAGAGCACGTTCTTTTTATTAGTTTCATTGTATAACCTAGTTTTACAGAAATTTTAATTTAATTTTATTAAATTTTATTCATTTACATTATACATAATTTATATTAATTTTATGTTTTATAAGTTCATTTTTATATAGTGTAAAAATTTTCTGTATAAAAAATAACATAATAACATTATTATAATGGGCCATACAAATAAAATTTATATATTTTTTTTAAATTACTTCGTATCCTTCCTCACACAGAACAACAAAACAAAAAAGAAAGAATTAAATGAGAAAAGTATAAAATTTTCACACAAAATATAAACATTGTTTTTACTTCCTTTTTAATATAAATATAGAAATATGCGATTTTTTGTGTATTGCATGTGTAAAAGTGTGTAGAGAAACTTTGTTTGTGGGGAGGCTATATTATAGAGACACCACATTTATTGCGTATGAAAAAAAAGAATCCGCTACCATGCATTATTCAGATACAGAATAATTCCATCCCCTTACATATCAACATTAAAATTTTATTTCAGTGCTTTCTCAGTTGAGGATGTCCGACTTCCATTTTTGTAACTTGTTTTTATTGATGGCGTTGTTTTTCATATTCATTTAGAGTTTTGAAATGTTTGTTATGAAAGGACAGTTGGTTATTACTTTACGAAAGGGAGCATAAGGTGATTCTTTATAATTAAATGAGTTTAAACATTTTGAGGAGCTTTTTTATAGATAAAGCGAAATGGAGCTTTTTTATTAAACAACAATTAAAACAATCTTTAAATCTGCACCTTCAACATCTGAAAAGTTGTAATCTAAAATCTAAATATTTTTGAGAAGTATGAATCAGAATGTAAGACTTTTCAGTTATTTTTGGTTTGTTTATCTCGAAAAAAATAATACATTGGGTTTTTGGTGGCTGATTCTTCCCAGACATGAACTCTGTAAGTGGCGCAACAACTCGTATAGAAGCTTAGAATGCATATAGTTGCCAGATGTCGAAGGTTTTAAAAGTCCAACTGTACATATGTATCACAAGAAAAACGTAAGTTCTTCTTACTTGTGCTTGAGGCTTTTTTGTCAAAATTAATTTCATAAAACTAACTTTCCACCTTTCAAATTTTCAAAAATGTTCCCAAATTAATTTCGCAAACTTTGCTTTTTTCTTGGGATTTGAATTAATTTATTAAAATATTTATATTTGAAGAGAATATGTTTTGGGAAATAAGATATTGCGAAAATACATTCTATTCGCAATTTCCGATGCGAAAAATAAATGTTGACTATTTCGCAAAAGTGGATAGTTTTGATACACCTGAATTTTGACGATATTTTTCTCAAATATTTCGTTTCCGTTTATAAGCAGTTAATTGCTAAGCATTGCAAAAAAAATTAATACAGTTAAATTTAGACTTATAAGTAAAAAATGTATATAAATATAAAATGTATATAGGTCTTAAAAATAAAACAAATATAAAAGCAATATACCTGCTTTGCAAAGTTGCGAAGTTTGCAAAATTTAATAGCTATTATAATAAATATCATACAACATAATTTAAAATGAAATGCGAAGTAAAGTTTTGCATGAGCTTGATGCATTAATTCCAATTATGAAATTGAAATGCAAATTACTGCCTGAGTAAAATAGAATGCTGCAACTGGAACTGGAGCTGCAGCTGCATCAACAGCTGTGAAAAAGTTTCGTGTGTGCTAGTTTTTATGTGCCCACAATGCAGCTGTACAGCTTTTTGTATATTTAAAAAAACACTACCACTTATTATTAGCTCTGTTATCTATGATATTTTTATTTTAATTAATAATATTTTTTGCGAAACAAATAAGTACAAAAAGCTTCAGTATTTTTTCCGAGTCGTTTTTTTTTTCATACAAATTGAAACTTCAAAAGTGCTGCACGTGAAAAGTTTAAAGTTAGTGAACTCTTACAGCACCGAATGCAGTTGCGTTGTGTTGTGTTCGTTACATTGAATTTGTGTGTGTTGAATATTTTGACAGCTATTCTAGCTGTAGTTCCAGTTGCAGCTCCATATCCATTTTGTTCAGGCATTGAAGTTATATTTTTTCCAAAACAATACGATGCCAAGAGGAAGCGATGTTAAATATAAATAAAAATAAATTAAGAGACGTAATAACTTCTAAAGAATCAGGGCCCAGGTCACATAAAAATAAAACGATCAGTCAATTGAATCATTTAGCGATCATCGTTTCGACGATTGCTATTTCTATCTTTTCCTTTAGATGTGAAAGAGATAACTATTGTTAAAATGACTGACCAAACGTTTTTGTCTTAAGTGATCTGTCACAGGACCTTTAGTGAGATAAAACTAGCAACCACTTCTGTGTGCGTTTTGTGTTTTTCCAGGAATTTTCTAATGAATTCAAAATGCTTAACTGATACTTTTTGAAAATTTGTCACAGTGCCGCTGAGAATGAGAAAACACATTTTGGTTAAGTGAAATAGCCTGAGATTCGGTCCTCATATCCGGCATGATAGTCCAAAGAACTAGCTATTATGCAGAGGGCACTAACTACTATGCCCAACAAAAATCCCAAATGATGTAGCAGGCAAAAAAGGAAGAAAACAAGTAATGAATCAATAATGTCGAAGGAATAAATTTGCAAAAAAAGAACAGTAAACGAAAACTTGACTTTTTTTTTTTTAAGTAGAGTGAAAGATATTTATATTTATATTTATTTTGAAATATTATCAAAGTTATGATCAAGCTCCAAAAATTAACTCGATTGATTGATTGGAAAAAAATTTGTTTAACAAAATAGATTAAAAATAAGTATGTTAGATCTTAGCTCATAAAATCCACAGCCCTTGGAATTCAGCAGTGTGAGCCAAGATAGAATGGCTGGGGCTCTAAACTCCATGGTAACTATAAGCACTCAAACATAAACTGTTTATCATATTGCAACCTGTAAACTTAAGATATTTGATATCTTTCCCAAATGAATAAAATGGTTGGTTTATTTTGTGAAACTTGAACCTCAGCCAATCATACCTCATAAAGTTAACAGCTGAAACAAATGTTTTTCAAGTCATATACTGTTCAAACTTAACTCAATAAAATGAATGTGTGCAATCATTTTCGAGAAAATGAAAAGGCATGCATAAGTGTAAACCACTTCTAACATCCCTACAGTTTTTAAGTTACATTTATTTGAATTTCCCAAAACCCCTTACGGTTATATGTGTGATATTCTCGTTAAAATCAATAAGCAATAACCCTATCTTGTGACTGCCTTAAAACCAAGACTGTAAAATCACCATTATGGGATTTAAAATACGGAATTCCTGTTCAAATATTAAATTTTATTGAGCAATTCAAACTTTCTCATACACACACACTCACACACACATACAATATGCTTGGCTTCCTTTCTTTCAAACCGTATATATATGTATAACGTATAAACCCTACTCACAAATTCAATTACTGTCCTTGTTTAACTTTTGAGTGACTGTATTGCATGCACCCTTACAATCTGAAAATCGTTGTTCTCTTTACCATCATACACAATAATACCTACCTACATATAGAAAGGATTCAAGGCTTGCCAAAATTGGACGTGATGGCTGGTTTTTATCCTTTGGTGGGTGGTTTAGCGTTTTTATGTTTCATATAAAATACTAAAATTTATATAAACTTTAGTAATGTCCTCGCATCCGGTATTTTCGTATTCGTATCTTACACACACGGGGTCCAGCTTCTTTCCTGTCATGTTTTTATTCCACAATCAGAGATATTTTATGTTTATCAGCTTTATATACGTTCTTGTAATGTCGTATGCAGTTTCCGGTCGAGTTAAGAAGTCTCTCCGAGCGCCACCATTATGGAGAGATATAATATCTAATCTACTCCTGGATTTTATGACTTCCTTTTAAAAAAAATCTTATATGAGATGTTTTAGGTAGTTTGATATTTTGTTTTGCTGACATTTCAGTTTCAATGGAAATGTTGCACTTATTTTTATTTGAATTTATTTTTGATGAAGCGATAAGAGAATATTTAAAGAGAGGACTTTTAAATGTTGAAATGAGAAAAAAGACAAAAATCACAGGGTGTTTCAGGAAAAATGGACAAATTGTAATTTTCTGTTTTTTTTTTTTTATAATACGAAGTCAGCAACTTTCCAGCATTACTTTCCGCAGTATTTATGTAAAAAAGAAATTTAAAATTGCAGTATTTGATTTATTTTTGTTTTCATAACGGTAACTTCCTTTTGAACTCAATTGGTTGAAATTCTTTTCTTCTTTATCTTTTTCAAAAATAAGAAAATTATTTCATAAAAAAAGTTCTTTTGCTTTAAGATAAAATCTTAAGTCAAGTTCTCATCTCATATCCTGTGACACCCTGTAACTTGCTTGGCTATTCGTTTTATCTTGTTTTAAAGTGTGTTTTGGCATTGGTCACTATCCTGTGTCGCTTAAGTTATTTTTTGGGGCAGCTTTCTTCTTCCAGACTTTGGAATTTATTTTTTTTTGTTTTTTTTTTTTTGCAAAAATGGTGGATGGATAAAGTATACTTTTTCTTTAATGTTTTTTTTTCTTTTTTCTTTCTTTAGTATTAACTACTGCCAGAGACTTCTACAGCGAAAGCAGTAGTTGCATGTCCTGTCATGCAATTTCCATTGGTGTGTACAGGGATGTCAGTTGTTGTAAGCGCCGAAGTGTCTGCCACCGTTATCGTCGGTGGCACCAATGGCTTCATCACTTTTGTAGGCGTTTGTATGGGTGACTCCGACGATACTATCGAGTGTGAGTCGCCATTTTGGTCCACGCTGCCGCCGTTGTCGTTGCCATTGCCGTTGCCATTGTGATGTTGATGGTTGTCTGTTGTCGGTGGTGGTGGAGGTGGCAGGGAATCTAATTGATTCGTCTCCATTAGGATAATGTCGTTCATTTGTTTTATCTCCTCAGTAGATGGTGGATCGGGAAGGCTGATTATGCTGTCGAAGCCGTTTTCGGTGTTGGCACTGTATTCAGCAAGGGTCTTTATTTCTGCAGCCGGTTCACTGCTCATGATGCTATTTTCCATGGTGGGGTTTTGTGGAGTTCCCTGCTTGGCCTTCTCCTCGCCGCCGTTCTCATTACCGTTGTCATGGCTTAAACCATTTGTCACTTCGTTGACAACAACTGTGTCCTGCTTCAATAGAGCGGCTGTGATTTTTGGCTTCGATTCGACAGCGCTTTCATGATGTCCATTCATATCATGTACCTTGTCACTTGACGGCGGTGGTGGTATGGAGGAGTCACATTTTGGAGCTGGCGGAGGGCTCTTTTCAAGGCAATGACCATTCTCGGGATGTCCATTATCATCGTTGTGGTTCTCTGGCTGGGGATTTTTCGACTCGGCGTGTGGGTGTGGCGCCTTGGTGGCTGTTGGGGACGGAGTTGTGTAATCTTGTTTTTCGATGGTATAGAGTTCTTGATTGCCATAGGAATAGCGTTTGTTTGAGTCAACTGACGACGATGAACTCAAATCAGATTGCGACAAACCGGTATTGGAATTTTTGGCAAATCTGGGGCATTCTTCGAATTCATCAACTTCGTCGATTTGATGGAGATGATTTGTATCAATTTCATCGTGATTGATTAGATTCTCTTGCGGTGGAGGAGGATGAACTTGGACTTTTTCGTGATTTGATAGAAGTGCTTCGGTGTCACTTTGAACAATTTTAACATCGGCATCAATATTAAATGGACGTTTCTCTGTGGAATCGGTAACTGGACTGCCAGGCATGATTTTAGAATCAGCTCCACGGGATACTTCGACAACAAAGACACCATCCTTTTCTGAATTATTGTAATGCATTTTTGTTACTCTGGTGTCACGGGAAATGTCCTAGAAAAAAAAAAAAAAAACAGAAAAAAAAGAAGATAAGAATGATGGTAAGTGCTTTTGTAGATAATATTGATTAAGTTATAAGAAGACGTTATTAATTTTAAAAATGAAGTTTAATCATTCAAGTGCAAAAAATATAGAATTAAAGGTATACATAGTATTATTATGAAAATGAAGCGTTTACAAAATGTTTTTTTTTTTTTTTTTTAATATGAAAGAAGTTGTAAAATACAGCGGTTAAGTTTTGGAAATTAAATTTTAAATTGTTTTTATGATAACCTAAATAAAATTTATACATGAAGCTCATAATCAATATAATAGCTTTTTCTTAACAAAATATATAAAAGCGGTTTTCACGACTAAACTTCAAATCTATTACAATAGTATTTTATTACAAATTTTGGTAAACCACTAGTTTTTGATAAAATCCTTTCAAAACTTAGTTTCACTTGCATGATGAACTAAACTTTTAAAAAATTCAGCGCTTAATCAAGTGTCAAAAAAGTTTCGATATGCTTTCAATTGAGCGCTGTTTAGTAATATCATTTTTTTATAAAAAAAAATAAATTAAACTGGGTGGCGCAACAATTCGCATTCAACCAGGACCTATAGTGACTTTCAACTCTTAATTATTACTGTGTGCGTGTTTTCGGCAGAAATAGAAGGGACCTACAATTTTCTGCCAGATCCAAACGGCAAAGATGATAAGAACTTTGGCAGCACAATAGATGTATATGGTAGGTACTCTTGGAGGATTTGTCTCGCAAAATCATGTTTCCTATGAAAGTTTCCTTGTTTATTAATTGGTTTTATTTACAAAAAAAAAAAAGTCCAACTTGAGACGTATTCGAAAAAATGGCCACTTTTATAAAAAAAAATCATTGAAATGTCAAAAAATTTTCTGTTTTACAACCCAATGGGTAATTGTAAGTTTGTTTTCTCTAAAATCGAGTTTATGTTTTGATGTGAAAAGACTCAGACAACTGTATCTAACTTCAACTAATTCAAAGTAAATTTAAATAAAACGAAGAAATTCTAGATTTATTAATAAATTTGTTCAGCTTAACTGTTATCTAACAGTGTTTCTGTTATAAAATGGTCCATTAGACCCAGTTCTACCGTCTTCTAAATGTCGCAAAATGAAATTTAAGTGACAAAAATGATCGGATATAGCTCGACTCTTAAATGGAAAACCTCAAATTTTTACAAAACTTACCGTTGTGCATAGTAACAAGATTCTATGGTAGCAGAAAGTTCTCTGTAATTTTCATTATCTGAAAGGCATTTAGCCATTTCAGGTTTTTCAGGCTCACTGAGATCTCAGCAATCTCAGAAATCCGAACGTAATTTATCAGTGAGATTCCTCACCTCTTCTGTCAAAAAAGCTGAGACTGATATTTTTTGGATTCGTTTAATTTTTTGCCGCATTTGATCAAATTATAAAAAAAGGGATGGAGAGTGCTTTTGACTAGCGGAGAAATCTTGTTCAAGTTTCTCCTTCTCCTCACTAAGGCTGACAGAAGTTTGCTCATTGAGATTTCAGAAACGTGAACTGGCTAATTGATTCAGTGTATCAGTAAGTCAGTATAGACAGTCAGTATCGATTTTAGTGAATATTGAAGTCTTTCACCACTCAATTGATAACTGAAATTCAACAACTAAGAAGACAATTGCTAAACATTTTGATTATTTTGAATGCAGCAGATCTTTGTGAATTACAAAAAAAATAATTATGAATGAATATTTAATCAGTATTTTAAAAAAATCAGTTTGAAAATACCAAATTTAAATATTTATCAACTATCAATAAATTGATAAATTGACAATCGTAATAGTAGTGATTTATCTCATGAACCACAGGTGCTAGGCAGTTTAAATTCAGTCAGGTCCTAGTAATAACTGGATTTAGCAAATATTTCGAATTTTTAGTTTTTGACTTTATTGCTACTGAACCCCGTTAAAAATTGGCTAACTTTGTTCCTGACAAAAAGGGGTAAGTGCTGAGAAATTGGCGAACTACGGTAGTACCGTATCCTTTAATAAAGTTCCAGTTTTAATTTTCAAGTTTAAATATTCGGTTTACTAATGTTTTCAAAATTTAAAATCCACTAAAATGTATGCCCTCCCCCTGTATAAAAAATACTTCTTCCGATAACCACGAGGTCTATCTAATAAAGTAGTATATGGTTAACCAAGACTACTTCTGGATTCAACCTAACCTGGAAGAGTATTAGAAAACTAGTGGGCCATGTTATTGAATTAGTACCCATGATATCAAAGCATTTTACCAGTCAAATACAGTTTTTGATAAATAGTACTTATTCTGGGATTTTAAAAGTAAACGGCCTTAATCAAACTATTCATCCACTAAATAGGAGAACTTTTGTATCATTTCATTCTCCCATCCAAAGTATTCTTGATATTGTTCCACAATGGATGGCCTTTTTTGGGGGCAAACTGAAACAAACTTCGTGTTCCTCAAGAAATATTATAGAAAACATAATTTCTAGCATTTTGATATATTTTTAAAGAGGATATGATATCGCAGTCAAGAGTTAAAACAAATCGGTCGCTACCTGTGTTTCCACCCAAAATTCTAAATCTTTTCTGTACTATAATGCAAATCTAACTCTGTAATTTTGAGTCATGGAGCTTTATAACTTTTGACAATTATTAATATTTCAAATTCAATTGATAAAATTTTGATGATTCAGATTGTGTTGAACACCAACGAAATTGATACTTGATTAGTTTTTAAAGAAATTGAGTTTCAAGATATCATAACTTTGGTATATTGTTACCATCATTCCGGATAGACAACTTGAGTTTCAAACTTTACTTCGAGAAATTGATTCGAAATTGGCTTCATTTGCCAATAGACCCTAAAACCGCTTTCTAAGCATCTCAGAACCTGAATAAACCTCGTAAAATTTATATAAATTTGATCTTCAAAAAATTCTATTTATAAAATTTATAATTAAAGGTTTGTATAGATAAAGTTTGTATATTTATTTAAAAGAAAGAGAAAAATAGATAGCACATCAAAGTTCTTTATATATTTACATCATATAGCAAAAAAATAAAAGAGACATTTTAAACAGATTTACAACATTGAGATTAATATTTCAAAATGGATTCGGAACATCGTTAAAAATTTGTATGTATGTACAAGACTATCAGACAAAAGCACTCCTCACAATCTATATATACATATATGGCTTTTCTTATGTATACCTATCATACAACAAATATACATGTACTCGTACACATCACCACATCACATGACAACACTCAACTTACATTTCGCTCTTCAGTCTCAACAATGAGGTGATTATTTTTAAGGGTCATCGTGGTAATTGAACCATTTGCCCCGGAATAATTACAATGCATTGTTCCTCCGCTCGAACCATTGGTGGCGCTGATGTTGCTAGCAGTGGCGGTGCCGCCACCGCCGCCGCCGACTGTGGTAGCACCAGCAGCACTAGCAGCGTTGGTGGTGGTTGTAGATTGTGGTTTAATATTTGATGATATCATTTGTTGTGGTCGGGGAGATTCAATGTTGCAACAATGTATGGTTAGTGTAGAATTTTCTTCTTGGACATCGCCAGACTTATAAGCTTTAATTTCACCTAAGTCCATAGTATCGGATGCTTCCCTACTATTTGAATTGCTACCATTACAATTGCTACGACCATCACCATCGCTAGCATTGCCGTTTGTTGCCTCATTAGAATCAGTGCAAATTTCGAGACTCGGAGTATTTGTTGTGGCGCCAAATGCAAGTGAGGATGCTCGCAACTGAAATTGCAGAGGAGAAAAAAAAAAGAAAAGAAATAGGAAACACGAGTATGAAACTGCTATGGCCGTGGAGATTTTTTTTTTTTGTTTTGTTTTTGATTTTATGTATTTTTTTTTTTGATTATTGAAGAGAAGAATTTGAAGAATATTCAACAATAATTATTAAAAAATAGTAAATTTTCTTTGAAAAGGATGTTTAGTTTCAAAAAGCAAACTAAAAACTGATAATAGAGTTCATATAATGACAATTATGATGTTATTGAGGAAATGGCTAACTTTCTGTCAACAATACTTTACAGAGCAAAGAATCTAATCTAATCTAAAAGATTTCCAGAAATCTTTAGAATATACGACCAAGCTAATTTTGAGAAAAAATTATATCTAACTACCCATCATATATTTTAAAACTTAGTTCAATAGTTAATTTAGACTGATACAATATGAGAGTACGTTAATACAATATACAGTAATATTAAAAAATTAAATAGGTAACTATCGACATATAATATACACGTAAAAATATGTGTTTTTGACCAAAAACCGATAACACATTTTCCAAACCCGTTCCTTTTCTTAAAAAAATCGCACTTTTTCACAGAAGAGATGAAGAGATCGCTTGCTATATAGAGAGTTTAAAATTTACACACACCTATACTATACGTTATTTTCAGTCGAAGAAATTTATGTGGGCAGAAACTCGTTGTTTAGTAAAACATCGGTAGGAGAATAAAGACGAGAAATCCAATATTATCGTGTCGTGCTTGTGCGTCATTTACATAATTTAATAAAGAAAACTCTGAATTATTCATCCTGTTCTTATTGCAAAGACTATATGTAACTTTTTAAGGAGCCTCATTCCCACGCTCTTTAAAATTTGACAGCTTGTGAATGTATGTGCAAAAATTAAAGTAAATGACTTACAAACAAAGCTTTAGAGTTCTAATATCAAATTCCAAATTCTGGACAGGGGTTTAAAAGAACGCGCGTGCATTTTCAATGACAAACAAAGAACTTAGATATACCTTTAAAAATGTGTAAATCCTCTCGGGAGTAGGGACCTACTTTATTTGAGGAGTGAAATTTCAAAAAGGGATATAATAATTTTACATCTTTATTGAACTAAGTGTACAGTATTTTCGTATGCTATATTTTTAATTTTAACTTAGATTTCTAAATGAAAATTGAAAACTGCAATCATTATGAAAATTATCGATTTCACAGTTCGTTTTTTTCGACTTTCTGAGAAATGACGAATTACGATTATATCTATCCTCTTTTGAAAAGTCATTTCTATCTTTTTTCAGATTAGGATTCCTTCTTCTTCTTCTTCTTCCTCTTGAATAATTGTATCCTTTGATATTTTTGTTTGCTCTAATCTAGGATCAAAGCCAAATAAAAATGAAAGTACTTGCTGGGGCTTATTCCCGCATTTTTTTTTTGGTGCACAAGACAAGAACTCTATAGCGCTAAAAATTTTCAAAGGGATATCAATACAATACCCAACTTCAATTTAAAATACAGTCGAGATATTAGTCGAGTCCAGTTTAAAAAAAAAAAAAATGTACCATTCATTATGTACATAATATCTAGGAACCTGTCTTTATTGACATTCTGTCAAAGACTCGTAAATCGTAAACAAGGAATTCATTAGGAGATAAAAAATCAATATAAAAAAAACTAAAGGGTGTTGGTTGATTGAGGCAAAAGGGAATCGTAGTTCGGTGTAAAAACTATAGGCATTGATATTTTAATTCAGGCAAAAAGAGACAAAAGAAACGACTCTAAAAGCCATCTAACTTTTTATGATAGCTGCTCAATTAGAAGCCAGAAAAATTTAGTAATCTGAATTTTCAGATGTAAATTGTCATGTGTTGAACGCGCGAAATGACATAAATTCAGAATTCTGAAAATTCAGATGACCATTGAATGCATTGAACCCACCCATATGAAACGTACCTAAAAGTCACTAAAAGTCTGTAGTATTCTTCGTGACTTTTTATAACAGCTGGCCAATCAGAAGCTCTAAAAATTCAGGATTCAGGATTTCAAGCAAGAGTATATTCTTGCATAATTTAATCGAAAATGGATTTATATGTTTTTTTTTTCTAAAAATCATAGAATTTTCACAATTTTTCAATAAATCATGGTTTCCCCAATTATGTAATTTATCAATGGTTATGGAAAATTTTGACAAAAAACTGCGTATGTTCCAGCAAAGCCATGAAGGCAATTTTTACAATGTGCTATAATATCACCCCATCCTGTGTATTTTATGATTTAATAAAAAAAAATTTGTAACAATTTAATGAAAAAAAAAAAAACTATGTTTTCTATTTAAATCAAATCTTGGGTTAATTTTGGGCTGCACTTTATATATATATATGTATAAAAAGGTAAATCATGCAACGCCACGCCGCCGCCGTAAGATTACAAATTATGTAAAATTAAAAATTAACATAAAAGTTTGCATGAACGTCCTTTTTAATTCATTTGGTTTTCCTGTGTAATTGAATCAACTGTTCGTTAAACGTCAAATATTAAATTTCAAAATATTTAGGTATACAAAGCGTGTTCAGATTTCGAAGTTATTTTTAAATGCCCAAACCAACTTGAAATCGGAACCGAATGTCTCGGGACGGAAAAAAATGTAAGATACACCACAAAAGTCAGATTTTTTTAAGCCCGACGGGAATTAGATGAGAAAACTATTTCTAACTAAAAGAAGAACTGTAATAGTCACAGTTATCGAACGAAAATGAGCGAAAACAAGAAACATCATATGGCACGCCCATAATGGTGGACATCTACTTTTCCTTCAGTTTAGTTCACTTTCTCTTTCATAAGTAAAAGTTTTTCCGAGCTCAACTCAACTGAAATTTGGTGAAAGAGGAATCATTCCATTCACTTCGATGGCAATTCGGAAAGCACAAGTAAAAGAATTTACTCATGTTAATCCATATGTGGCTAATTATATGGTTTGTGTAAATAAAAAATGCTGATCAATAAAAGTCAGAAAATATAGGCGTCCTAATTAATTCTAATTTTTTCTATAAACTACGTTTTCATCTTCAACTATTATCGCCAACTAATCTCAATGCGATATTAACAGAACATGAGCAGTGTTTTTTTTAGTTCTATGAGATACCTTATATATCATATTTCTGAACACGCCTTATTCTAAAAGTCACAATGACGTTTAGTTAAGTTCACCAATTTTGTTAATTTTCCGTAGCAAAATCACTGACAAAATTTGACAGTTCATTGACAAAATGGTAAACTTATCCAGTGTTTTACACCATTGCGCGAATACTCTTAAATAAAAAATAAACAGCAGTAGAGCGAATTTATAATTTAATATTGTTCATTCAAGAAAAAATAGTTGAGACTTACAGAATTTAATTAATTTTAATTAATTTTTCAATTGTATAAGAAAATAAGAAAAAAAAAACAATTAATTTAAATATATTTATTGAGAAGTTTTCTAAACAAATTAAATAAACGTGCGTTGATTGTCGGTCATAGAATAACATTTTTTTATCAAACGATTTTTTAAAACAATAATTTTAGAAAAGGGAAACAATCTGAAGTTTTCATTTTCAAAATCTATAAATATCCTTTAAGTTTTCTGAAGAACTACACAATACCTTGTATTATATTTACCAATGTCCATACACACATAACTGCAACTTCATCATTTTTTTCTCTTATTTTCTTGGGATTCAAAATTATACAACTTCATGATAGAGGAACTTTTCTGACCTTACATATAAGCCCTTTGTTTTGAATAAGCGATGTTTTTTATTATAGCAAAAAAACATATTCCGCTACAAAATATCCTACAATACTATCATCGTATGGCATAGAAAGAATCCTGCAACACAAATAGACCAAGTTAAAAACAAACTCTAAATGTCATCCCTTTTATATCAATACTAGCCTTGTTGCGCTCGATATAAATAACCCTTATAGCCAATGTATACAGTTGAAAGAATCACCTTGAGGACGACCATCCACAAAACATGCGACACAGATACATAGAGAGCACAGCATCATCTATATATCCTATTTAAGAACATGCAGACAAATAAACCAATATATATATGCATTTGCGTATTTTTTTTTTCAGAAGCGCGCAGAAATCAACGAACGAAATACCTTTGAAATTTCGATTTTTTCCATCCACTGGTATAATCGAAGAGGACAGTATAACAAAAAAAAAAAGAAACACAAACATTTAAATTTCGAAACACAAGTGGACTATGGACACAATCGAGACATTGAGGATGAGAAAAATTCGAACTGAAAAAAAAAAAAAAAAAATACAGCAGATTCAGATTCGATTCATGAACTCAATTGATGCGCACTGTTGCCCATCAAAAATGATGTCACGTTGCGTGGCATGAAACTCCTTTTTCGATTATATTTGAGTAGTGTTCAATGTGTTCACAGTATTCACGTCCTGAGCATAACAAGCCCGTACTTTAGTTTTTTTTTTAAGCTTTTTTAAATAAAGATCAACAACCTCCATGAAGAAGAATTTTCATTTCTGAGGACAGATTTTAAATTGTTGGACTATCCTAGAACAACCGTTAAAAATATATAACGTAAGCTTTTAATAATCATTAAACTATAGCCACTCACGGAAGCACATAATAGTCAAGTGATTTTCATCATTATCTTGTGGAGAACTATGATTTTTTCGGCGCAATTCCATTTGTACCGAAAGAACTTTTGTACGATTTGAATGGAATATAAGTCCAAAATGTATTTCGGGACATTTTTCCTAACCTAACGGGAAAAAAGTACCGTTACTATGTTACGAAATGTTGAATTTAAAGAATTTATCGACAATTTTGTCAACATTTTTCTTGGATAACAATAGGTACATTGGGCAGCCCGCTTACCAAATCATTAGAAGTAAAACATTTTAGGTCTATACTTTTGGAATTTATGGCCCACCTTCGTGTCCCTTTTGACTGTTACAAAAGTTTCCAAATTGTTTATTGACTTACGTCCCACTCAAATGAGACAAAAGTCCTGGGGGACCTATTGGAGTGAAAAGATGTAGTTATAGGTAAATATTTTATTTTTTCATAGTTCTGACAATAGCTACTTTCTATCGAGTGTAAAAGTTTTTTGTAAACGTTATTTTCAAGTTTGTGCCAATTCTGACAGTATAAAATGAAGTTAAATCAATTCAAACAAATAATAGATATTCTGATTGAAATATGCGTTACATGATGCTGTCACTGCAGTTTATTTCTGCCACATTTGTAAAATATTTAGTCTAAAAAGCCAATAAAAACCCATATTCAAAATTTGCGTAAGAATAGACAACAACACCGTAACCACTCTTGTCTGAATCAGCAATGGGTGGTCCTGTTCCTGTACAACAGCCATTTATTTTAGCACATCTAAAAGTAGAGACTACGGACCTGTCTCGTCATCATCTCACTCTCCTTTCTCCCTATGCTTATTGCTCCCTCTTAACCAATCCGAGCCAGAAACTGATAAAGGCATAGAAAACCTTATTTCCTGAAATTTCCCCATCGCCTTTTTGTGATTCTGTGAATTTTATTGTGAACGTGGATAGCAGATTTTTTTTTGTTCAATGAGAATTGAGAAGGTTGGTGGGTGCGAAGGGTAAGTATAACTTCCGTTTGGTACGAGAATTTTTATCTTACGATATCACGAAACGAAATATGGACCAATTTCCTTTTTTTATATTTTTTTTCCTTTCTCCACTCATCCTGATAGATAATTTCATTTATGAGTAAATATTATTTCAACACTTCAGAAAAAAAAAATAACAGGAAAAGAAATCCTGCTCGTCCTGTTAAACATCCTGGCGTTGTTTTTATCGAAGGTATGTGGTATCTGTGTGTATGTGTATGTCAAGGCGTTTATGTTTTCATTTTTTGATTGTTTGTTTTGTTTTTGTATTTTGTATATATACAAGGTTATTATTATTATGTTTTTCTTCGTTTTTACTCTCCCTTCAGGTTAACAGACCGTTTTGTGCGTGTTCAAGTTTAAGTTGTTAGTTATTAGATACTTTTACATAGAAGTAACGATTTGCTCGGGGATAATTGGACAGTTTATCATAATTTTACTAAAAAAAAAAAATAAAGAAAAACAAAAAAAGTTTGGAAAGTTTTATCTTTGTTTCTGTTTATGAGCAATAAGTTGAGTTCTTAGAACGTGATACACAGGTAGAAAATATAAAATTGATTGTAAAAATATTCTGTAGTAACTTTGAAAAGCTTATTGAGTATCTACCGAATGAATTGATAACTTTTACATAATCGAATAACTATAGTAACAATAAATAAGTACTCAATATTATTAACTTCTTAATTAGATGGTATTACCAGGTCTACAAAATAAGAAAAAGAATCTGTCAGACTTTTGTATTCCACATAACGAAGTATACAACTACATAAATTTTATTAATAATTTGTAACCTTTCAAATGGTATTCTTACATCCTTTTAATTCCATAATTCAAAAAGGTTCTAGGATCACAAGTTAGTTTCTAACTGAAACAATTTTACTTTCTTTAAAGCCAACTCAGAAAAGTTTTATAAATAAAAACTAATAGTATATCTACGAAGAAGGAATGCTGAAGTCTTAAAGATGAAGATACCGCTGAATTCTTTAGTTGATGTTGGTAAGTATTCGTGTAATTGCTACAGATGAGTATTTTATAAAAAAGATGATGTTCTCATTTAAAAACTATGGCGCAAAATTTTAAACGATTTAGGATGATGTTAAAGCATTTTTAATATGATAAAAATGTCTTAACATCTTACTAAATCCTTTAAAATTTTGCGCCTATGTATACAATCAAGCAATACAGCCGTGTCTCCAAAAGCCATCCCTTCACCATACCCGACTAAAAACTTTCAAATATTGACGTTTTACCCGCAATATCTGAAAGCGGATGGAAGGCAGACAGAAAAAAGAGAATAGCGAGAGTCAGGCTAGGGAATGAAGTGAGAAAAAGATGGTACTGGAATCAAGAATAAGAGAGAATTTGCAGAGTGTGTGAAGGGGAGCAAGAGGCGTAGGAACATGTAATAGAAAGATGCAGGTCGGGCGGAGATGAAGGAAGATCAATAGGGGAAAAAATGAGGGATATAATGAACGAAGGAGGGAGGGGGGAAGAGTGGATAAAAGCAAATGTGAGAAGGAGTAAAGACAGAGGGATGGGAAGAGAGTAGAGTGTGGTGGGAGACTTGTAACCCGTAGGGCAGTCGACTGAAAAGGAAAAGTATCTTAAGTCATTTTTTAAAATTTTTCAGGAGAGCAAAAAAAATGTTGAAAGAGGCTTCCTAAAAAACCTTTAAAACATAGACTTCTTAGAATAAAATTTTTAGAGGTGAATTTTTATGAACTTTTTTTTAAAATTTATTGTAAAAATATATTGTTAATATTTATTGAGTTATAGGGCAAATTATGACTTAAGATAGTTTGCCTTTTTTAAATTTATTTTAAATTATTGATTTCAAAAATCTTAAGTTGAGATAAGATACTTTGATTTCTTATGTTTGGTATCTTAAGTCCACTTAAGATGTTTTACCTTTTCACAATTATTACAAACTGTTAAGATCAAATAATCTTAAGTATACTTACAATTTTGTAATTCGCTAAAACACAACATCTTATGTGGACTTAAGATATTTTACCTTGTTTCAACATGCTATTTTCCAACATATAAAAAGGAATCGGAGTGAGATAGAAGAATTCGGATAAGGCAGAACTGTGCGTCTCTGTATTGGTAATAGGGATCATAAAAAAAAGCAAATCATCTTAAGTCGACTTAAGATATACTTTACCTTTTCAGTCGAGAATTATAACGAAGGATGACGTGTCAAAAAATTGCCCCCGAAAAATCCAAATAAAAATATTATTTTGATTTTTGCTTCGATGAAACGCAATTTGAGTGACTTTCGGTGAAATTTGGCTTAAATATTCTGTATACCTCCAAAAGTAGCGTTTCTCCTATCTTTCATGTAATTAACTGTCCAATTTCATCTAAGAATGCCTATGATATCTATGAATTAAAAAATCTTCGAACAAATATGAATATTTTCAGATTTTATTATTTGCTCAAAAAAAAAAGAATCATTGATTTTTAAGTGAAATTTGGAACAAAATATATCTAGTCAAAAATAACTATAAAATAAAGTATATCCTCTTTTAACGGTAAAGCCTTAAACTGTCAAATTAGCATTGAAATATTAATTTTAAGGGCCAACTTTTTCAGTGCCTTAATTAACTTTACAAAAATCTATCGAATTCAAAGTGCGATACTATGGAAACATGCTTTCACTCTTGAAACAGAGAGGACTGGACTATGATGTGCCTCTATGAAAAGGGAGATTTCTATAGTATCGCCTTCTCCATCCCGATAGTGACAACACTCTGTATCTGATCAGATCAGAAATATCAATTCAGTTAATCCAGAGTTAATACACCAATTTTTTTTAATTAATTCACGATATTATTTGACTGCAAAATTTGTTGCCGTAGTTAATTGAAAAACTGGCCCTTAGTTATTTTCCAGTGAAAGTCCAAACAAATGGCGTTTTTTATACTTCCTCGTCAAAACTGTTTTCGAAATCAAATTAAGACGCATTTTTTTCTTTTTTTTCAGACGAAGAAATTAATTATTTCGCAGATACTGTTTTGGCTTTAAATGTTTTTTTTTTTGTAACTTTTTGATAAGAACATGGAACAAGTCTGACGTGATTTCTGAAGACAAATTCAAATGATTCAGTTTTTAAATATAGTTCTATAGACTTTTCACAGCCAAGTTTTTTTGTTATAAATTATAATATTCTAGCCAGACTTTAAAATAATAATCAATACTAATATAAAAAATATATTCAAATCGCATCAACATAAGGTTTTATCTCTTTCAAACGAAATAAAATGAATATAAAAAATCAATTTCATCTAAACGACTATGCAAACGAAGCAACCAAAACCATATATGTAGATTGATAAGAATAATTGAGGCACGTTTCGAAGAAAAAAAAAAAAAAAAAAAAAACCCATTATATTCTTTAACATGTTACTTTCCCATATATAAAATCACCCTTTTTAACGTCTAACCTCGCAACCCTATACATATATCGACAAATAAAAAAAAATAAAATCAATTCGCAATGACAAACACCGAATAGAAAATAAATTTTAAACCTTTCCATTTTTATATTTACAGAAGAAGAAGAAATAAAATCCTCCAACCTTGCCCAGCGCAGTCTCATTCTTTTCCCGTGAAATTTACGGGGACGTAAAATTTATGTTATTGCCTGCAAGGACATTTGCCAGTAATAAATTTTGTATGTCATTTAAAATGATATAACTCTCGAAATGCTTTTTCGCCTTAGAAATGGCGCCCAACGAAAGGTCATGCATATAGTATGGATCCTTCTTTGCATATATTATAAACACAAATAGATGTGTATCACATCTAATGGAGCAGGACAAATTTGGCCGGATGTTAGCATAAAATGCAATACAGGATATTCAACTGCATGATGGCAAATCCTTTAGGTCTAATGAGAGAAAACACCAATGCGACTAAAGCCAAAGCTAATTTTAATGACTTGTTCTGTGTATATATATTTTAATAAAAAAAGGATGTTTATCAAAGCGATAAGTGTAAATGTTTTTCATCCTCTTAAAACAAATACGAATAAGCATTTAATTGCATTTGAAGGTTTAGCTAATCCTTTAAGTGGCCGTTTGCACTCTGGCACACATTTAATTTAAAACAAACAATAGAAACACCAAAAAGCGCATACATTTGGGCTGTATGGAGGAAATTTTCCAGTTAAAGTGTTGTGTTTCTGCTGAGTTCTGTTTGGGCTGTATGCCAAAGAGGAAATAGTATGTAGTGGTATCTAGTTAGATGATCGGCCACAGAAGACTTCTAAACGGCCAACAGTCCTGACAATAGTTTAAATAATGTGCTAAAAGACAACAAGCCCATAGAGAAGTGGTAATTAAAATCCTTTTGTGTCTCTGGCTTCCATTTCCTCATACTATATAGTACGGGTTATACCTTATACCTCCATTTTGAAGTACACGAACTAACAGCGAATGTAATCCGATTTAGAACAATACGAAATCTCTGTGCTGTGCATTGCTTCCAAAGCTCATCAGAAAACTTATTCCAAATGTTAATTAAGTTTTCCGACAGATTGTCCTTTGAACAGCTATATGTATATACAGAGAATCTCTCGTTCCTTTAGAAACCAGAAAACAGGACTTTGCACTAAATTAATTCCCTGAAAAAAAAAAGTTACAGGAACAATATGCGGAGGAAAAAGTGTAAGGACCTAAGTTCAAATTAAAAATAAAAAAAAAAGAAAAAAAAAAAAAATCACAACGAAATCAGCTTTCGAATAACATTATGTAGAATACTGAGTGTTTAACAGCTCAGCGTACAACGTTTTGTCATACTTAATATGGAATGGGAGCATAAAAGCAAGCACAAAAAGCGATCACTCAAAACAGTGATTTCTGTTTTGTAGAACTGTCTACAAGTTTTAATTAAAGTTTTTAATCAACTTCACCAAGTTGAAATTGTATTCATAAAATGTGAATAATTTGTATAGTTTGAGAAAAAAAAAGAGGAAATGCAAAAGAACTTCTACTGATGCTTGACTTATTTTGTTTCATAATAAAATATACAGTTACAAACATTAGTCCTTTAATCAGTTGATAGATAAAGCGCACGACTTGGTTTCACATGGTTGCTGCAGTGTCTAAAGTAATAACTTTAATGAAGCAGTCATGTTCATTTTTTAATAAAATTAAAATATGATACTAAGCAAAAACTGATCTGTCAACTTTCTGAGGAAGCGAATTTCAAAATTTACAGGTTTAACAAGTTAGTCAAGTTTTTCATCGGAAACGCATATTTTTGAGACAAAAACTCATAAAACTTTTCGGAATACACCCATAGAAAGAGGTTACTAAAATTCAAAAAAACTACACCCACATAAATACGCGATAGTCAAGAATCTTAAAAAATTGCGATTTTTTATTATTTAGAAATCGGAATTGATTTGATTCTGAAGATTTTTTGAAATTTAAGTCATTTGCCCAAACCACAGATAGGTTAGGTTAGGTTAGCTTAAAGTGGCTGTCAGCGGAGAACCGACCCACTTAGACCAATTGATGGCTCATTGTGATACCACATGGAACTGGAAAAGCTTTTGCTTACTCAACTAATCTATTTTATGCTTCTTATGAAGCGTGCAATATTACCTATAGAAGTATTTGCTAGATCACTCGTTTCGTTGTAGTAGAAGTCTCCCAGATGAAGTCTACGTCTCTGTGACAGAGCAGGACAGGTACAAAGAAGATGAGGAATTATTTCCTCGATGCAGCTTCTGCAAACCACAGATAAGGTGCTGCACTTATTTCTTCGGAATTCCATCATCATCAGTGCTCTTCAATAAGATCGGAAACTTTTATTTATTCCGTCAATCTGATTTCATAGTTTATTTGCACACCTCCAGGCTTCAAATGGCTTGCTAATGTATAGAACGCAGATTACGCTAAAATTTAGCCCCCAATTTATTCTCCAAACTACAGCTAAAATTCTACCTGAATTTTTACATAAGAGCTTTGTGGAGAACATGTCACAGAGAACAGCTATTCTCCGCGAAGGAATAATAAATTCGGTGCAGCCCTTAAATGAACAAAAAGTTTTTGGTATTTAAAACCTAAACGAAAATTTTCTGTGTTGGAGACGAAAAGACTACGGAGAGTTTTATTAGATGATGCGTATTGAAATCACTTTTTCACACACAATTTTTTATTTTTATTTCTTTGTTTTTAATTTTTTAATTTCATCTACAAGCATTTGCTTAACAGATATGTACATATGTATTAAAAATAACAAAAACATTATAAATAATAAGTAATTCATAATTAGAAAATTAGTAACAACAACAATAAATTTTTTGATTTATCACGAGATAAATGTAAATCATAAATAAAGTTTACTTCATTGAACGAGGAAACAGCTCGCGATATTGGGTCATTTGTGCCATAATTTGTTCTATTGGCCTGTTCAAAAAGGAAACTTCTAGTTCTTAACATTCTAGTTGGCACATAAAAAGAAATCAACGAAAGCAGAAGCGGGCTTTTTATTTGATAGCAAACAAACATTACATCATACAGCTTTCTTCTAGCTGCTAGAGATTTAATCCCGAGCATTTGACACCTGGCTTTATATTCAGGACTAAAGTTCCAACGCATTTTACGAAACACATATTTGGTAAACCGCCTTTGTACTTGTTCAATTCTATCCAAATAAACTCTATAGAAAGGATTCCAAATCATATCAGCATAATCAATTGTTGATCTAACCAATGAGATGTAAAGTTTTAGTAAAACCTACCTA
Source organism: Epistrophe eligans (assembly GCA_951394125.1). NCBI lineage: Eukaryota > Metazoa > Arthropoda > Insecta > Diptera > Syrphidae > Epistrophe > Epistrophe eligans. Next base: position 105,443,747 of record OX596029.1, on the reverse strand, counting down.
CGGATCCGTAAAATCCTTGCTATTCCTTTTAATGGATCTAAATAAACTATTCGCCTTCGCCACAATGTATTCACCATGTTTTTTAGAAGAAAAATTGCACAATTTAACACCTAAATCTTTAATTTCATTAACTCTAGTCAAAGGATTAGAGTTAATTTTATATGGAAAGTAAGAAACAGATACAGATTTGGAAAATGTTATACTTTTACATTTACTGATATTTGGTTTTAAGCTATTTATAGAGCACCAATTTGAAATACAATCTAAATCAAAATGAACACGCTCACAATCCTCATCAGTGATCTTAATTTTAAAAAATAATTTTAAATGATCTGCGTAGAAAAGATAATTACAATTTTTGATTACGTCTACTATGTCATTAATATATTATATAAAAAGTAAGGGATCAAGATGACTTCCTTGTGGAACACCAGAAGTAGATACATTCTATACTTCTTGAGACTTTGACATCAATCAGTATGCACTGACATGTATCCTCTAATGCATATTTAAGACATATGACGAGAAAACCGCTAAATTTTTCACAGTGGACCGACCAGATACGAAGCCATGTTGTGACTCTGACAAGCATTCTTTAGTCAAAAATTTAATTTTGTTTTTTACCAAACTTTCAAAAAGCTTGGGAATCGCTGAGAGTTTACAAATACCTCTATAGTTTTCAACTAGATTTTTAGAACCTGCTTTAAATATGAGAATAAGAAATGCTTCCTTTCACTTAGGTAAAAATAAACCCTCCGATAGTGATTTATTAAATATTATGTAGAGCGGCCAACAAAGGAAATCACTGCAGTTTTTCAAAATACTAGATGGAATACCATCTACACCACAACCATCATTTATCTTAAGGGTCTGAAGAGCCACTAAAACCTCATCAAATTTCAATTGAATGAACCCAATATCAACCTTTTCTTCCAAACTAGCAACAGACTCAAACAAAACTAGCAAAAAGTTCGAAATGATTGTCAATGTATGACGAATTAACTCCGTTAAAGCTCAGATTCTAAGGAAAACGACCAAAACGATTTATAGTTTGTGCAGATAATTCAGTGCAAAAATGGAGCGCAGACTTCTCTTAATAATGCGCTACAATTTTTAATTACACTCGTTGAACAGCGTACTGCAAAACGAATAGCAAAAAGGAATTTTCTATTCGCTTCAGCTGCGTACTATATACTTAAAGGGAAATTTTTAGTTCCTTGTTTTTTTTTTTCAATTACTCCAGAACCTTTTGTGTGTAATTTCATATCAGTATCAGAAGCCCAGGACAAACCAAGGTATTGTCTCTTAAAACGAATTTGTTTTTTTTTCATAGACAAAATGAACTAAGTCACCATCGTTTATCCATCACTTTTTATCAGCTTCTCATTTTCTAAACCCCTTGGCATGCTTAAAGCTTAAATAATATAATTGAATAATCTGGATGATATCTAGGAAACATCTCACTGTCTATTCCATTTTTCTTGATTTTCAACCATTTCAATTTCTTAAGCGAAAAAAAACAAAAAAAAAAACAAAGTCTTTGATTCAGATTAAATGTCCCGTGGTCATTTTTGGGAAATAAAACACAAATCAAAGGACATAATCTTGACTTTGTCATTTGAACTTATACGTCGTTGTTTTCTTTGTCTATGGCAAAACCTAAGCAATCTTTACCTTTGGTTTTGCTATTTCTCTTCTCATTTTATTAACTTTATCACAGCTTGACTGTATGAAAAAAAAAACTACATAACAGGCAACCGAAAACCCGTAAATATGCCAAGATTCTTAAAAGGATTCCTTGGTATTTGGTCATTACGCCACTAAACAAGACTGCAAATGGCCACCCAAAAACCACTAAATTGACCTTTTTACACCGAAATTAAGATCCTTTATAAATACCGTAATATAAAAAAAGGAATACATTTTTATTTCTTGGCTTAATCTAAATTTATAGAGGTAGGTAGCTACTTACATTCTTGGAAATGCACCAAAGAAAAAAAAATCCTTTAACCTTATGTCTTTGTTAGAAATCGGGTGGATTTGTGTCGTGTGGGTGAATATAGATAAATATTGCCCTTAACAACTACATATATATAGATACTCACCTCTTCAGGAGTCTCGACCCCATCTACATCTCCATCACCGCCATTGCCTTTTTCGGCATCCAAAGGATCAGTGCTGCTGTTGCGGCCCATCGCGTTGAACGGGTTCCTTTTGTACTTCCGGTTATAGTCCCTAAAAAACACACACAAAAAGACCGGAGGTTAATGTAAATGTAATACGTGACATGAAACTAAAAGATAGACAGTGCCACAAACTAATTGGCCATTGGAAACACGATACGAGATACGGGACACGGGGCATATACTATACATTTATGTATATACATTGGCTGGCTATAAGGAAACCCACAAAACCTCAAATGACACATCCTTGAATGGGAAATTTAATTTCATATCCATGAAGTGAATTTTTAATTGCTTCCCATCCGGACAATCATTGGTGGTGGTTAGTTGAAGTAAGTGCGGTGTCTGTGATGTTTCCCAGGGAAACTACCTCAAATTTTAATTAAATGATATTGGTTTGGTTTGGTCCGCTCTATCGTTGCGCGCGCGAGAAAAGAGTTTAACCCCACTTTTCTGTGCAGAATTTGAGTTGAGATACCACAATCGTAACACCGGAAATTGGTTAGCAAACCTTGCAGCGACGCGACGCCATTTCGAAATTGAATCCTTTTTCTCTCGGCATTTTTTTCGGTGTGCAGAGTTTTTTTTTTTTTTTATGCATGTACGCTACGTATATAGAGTAGGATGAGAATATATTACTGAAATATTTGTAGAAAGTGAGGTGAATTCTTCCTCGCCTTATAGTTCGTTCATTTAGCTATAGCTGTAGAAAACCACAAAAAATAATTGAGGAAAACTATAGGACCAAGGTTGAGAGCGTAAGAGCAATAGTTGTTGCAATTTGACTTCCCTTTTTGTACTATCGCGAATTCTGGTCCTCGGACGGGAATTGAATTTTTTAATAATCAGAGATAATCCAAACGTTTAAGAATTTCATTTTATTTTTGGTTTTTTATTTAAGGTTAGGTATTATTTCTTGCAAATTGGCTTGACAGTTGTATAAAACCCGTTATTCGTTTATTTTTTAAATAGGATAGGACTTTAGACTTTACATTATTCTTTATTCAATATTTTCATTCAAACTAATTAAAGGGACTTTGCACAATATTAATTCAACCACAGTAGAGTTATAACAATTATTTAGGCTTCTTAACGAAGGTTCTCGAATGGCATGTTAAGGCGATCGAAACGGAAATACCATAAAATCTTATTCACAATGCAACTAGAGGAAACGAAAAGTGAGCGTTTTTTAAATTAAATGGTTTCAATTACTAGAACATTAATTCATCTTTGTTCAAGCCTAGTACGCTGGTGATGCGAAACGAAAACGACACAACGAAATCATAAACGAAAAATTGTGTTCTGGTTTTCGTTTCGCAGTATGAAGTTCGATGAACAAAATTAATAAATTATTGTAGCAGATTATTTGGAGAAGTCTCCGCTCTTTTTTCGCACAGAATTAATTGTCAAGACCATTTATTGTGTGCGGAAAAGTGACATTTGAGTTGTATTCGTGTGTGTTTATGTTGTTTCTTTCATATCAGCGTGCTTTTCTGTGATTTTTATGCGTTATGTTTTTTTTTGGAATTGTTGGCTTAGTGACACTTTGAGTGAGTAATTTTTCGTTGTCGTTTTCGTAAGCATTCCGCTGTCGTGTTGGAGACCAACGAAAAATTTCGTTTCGAATCACCAGCGTACTAGGCTTTACCCTACGTTGCGATGGATTTTTTTCCAACTTCCTATGTTAAGTGGTTTGTTTAAAATTTATTTATTAAACATAATAACAATAAGGTTGTTTTTTTTTAAGGCTAAGTTGGAATTTCAAGTTACATTTTAAAAAGTGTGAATGGAGTAGGGGTAGGAATCTAATTCCAGCCCACAACTAACTCAATTGATATCGGCCACAAGGGTTCTTTAGAGTCCATAAATATTTAAACTCTACTGAGTACTGGACTGGTACACGAATGCTCCAAGAAAAAGAACCAGTACCAGAAGCTACAAGCATGAAATCAGCTGAAAACTTATTCTCTGCTCTTTTAATTTGAAAACAAGAAGATCATGTGTCGATAAACTTCGAATTATTCGGTTTTTTATACCTCGTCTTTTTATATTTCCGACCAAGAGGAAGTGTGAATTATAAAGGTTACAAAAAAACATATGTTATTATTTTATATTGAATGAAGATGTGAATTGTGACGGTACATTTGGCATTGCTGTTGATGATTTGATTGAGTGGCTGCTATATTTTAGTCGAATGATGATGATATTTATTTATATTTCCGCTTGATATCTATAATTGTGATGGAAGGATGTATCGGTGCATGCTGTTTTTGTGTCTTGCATGATGATGTAGGTTGATAATGGCAGTCAGTTACCCCACTTCACCCTACATTTGACCACAAAGCCATTCTCAAATATATCAGAATTTAAAAATCAGATACAACTTTTTTTTTACATCATTTCAGCCAAGAAATCAAAATATTTTAAAACAAATATTTAGCCCCCAAGTATCACCTTGAAAGTATAACATTTCAAGCATGAAAAGATTTTTTTAAATTACATCTTGTTATAGTGCTGAACTGATTTTGACTAAATTTCACAGAAACACTCTCGGACTAATTATAAATATTAAAATTTACTTAAATTTTGAGTTCAATCTTGGACAACAGTACTTTTGTTGTCCCGAATAGATTTGCAATTTACATAATATGTAGCACAAAAGTACCTTCGGGACTTATGGACTAGGAACGTTTGTCCATGTGGCGATATTTATGTACCCTGTTAAAAGAACTAATAGATACACGAAAACAATGATTTGTAGGCCACCCACTAAGTTTACGCCACAGGGTACTACATATAATTGAATTTTGTAGGGAAGCTTTGTAACAAATTGAATATTGTTTGGGGACATTTATAATATTTAAAAAAAAATAATTAAGAGCTGTCAAGAGTTTTCGTTAGTTTTTATGATTTTTTAAACTTTTATGTATTCCTTGTTTTTGTAGTCAAAGTTCTTAAAAAACCAAATTATTATTCCCATGGGTAACGTTGCCTTAAATTTTATTGTTAGTTTAAAAAAATTACCACACCCTGGTGTATCTTATTGCTATCAATACTTCTCGAAAGAGTGACAAGAGTGTGAAAATGTATTCTATGTATATATTTTCATCAAATCCACTCTGAGTATTTTCTGATTAAAATTCCATTCGCCTCCTTAAAGGCTTATTCTACCCTTAAAATAATTTGTGTTAGTATGTATGTTTATGGGGGAGTATTTTTGTGGCCGGCGGCGCGGCGCGGAGCTTGCTGCTGTTCATCAGAAATAGTGTGCGAATGCTTTTAAGAGTGAGTTAAAAATCAACAAGACCTTGTATGTGGCCCAACCGAAGAAAGCACAGTGGGGCAGAATGGTGTTATATTCCGACTTAAATTAAAAAAAAAATCGTATTCTTATTTCTGATATGTACAAAGTCAAAGACATTCGTGAACCCCGTATAATATAGGGAGACGCCCACTTTCTTATAAAGGTAGGTAGCTATATCTATTTTCAATTGAAGTTTGTATCTATTGGCAATATTAAAAATATTTATAGCCACAAACAAAAAGAAGCACACAAAAACGCACACTTTCTTATTTATGGAATTAATTTTTATGATTGATTCTTTGTAAATTGAAAGCAAATTAAAATAAAAAGAAAATGTTGCTTAAATTTAAAATTATTTAAATATTTTTTTTTTTTTTAAATAAGATATGTAAATATACAAGGCTTACGCATCCATTCTAAATAATGGCCAGTTTGAAAAATAGGTGTGGTTAGGTAGGAAAAGTGACTAGGTATTTTATATTTCTTTATTTGTGAGATATTCAACATTATTAAATCAGATAAAATATATTTAATATGCCAGACATTTTATTCCACTGTGCTCCTCCGTTACCACGCTCCTCTGTCAAAGAACTTCAAGTTGTAAACCTTGGAAAACTAATGACAAAGAATGTCAGGCTAGACACTGACAAATGTAAAACTCTAATTATGTTGATGGTCTTTGTTTTAGGAAAGAGGGTAAGATACGTATATATTTATATACTGAAAACTGTTTTATTTTAGTTGATGTCGGGCGGTGACATTGCGTTGGTGAAAGAAGAAACAAAGATTTCAAAATCACGTTTCTCACTTGGTTTGGTTAATGACACTAGAAAGCCTTTTTTGCTCACTGTTTATTTTGGTATGAAAGTTTTTTCATGTAAAAAAAATAAATTTTTCGTTAATAAAGAAATACCTTTTTCTAGTTTCGGGTTTTGTTTCTTTTTACTGATGTGATGAGATTGTGTATAAAATAAGACAATTATATAAATGGAAAATGTGCATTTCTTTCACAAGGATTTTCTTTAATTTTATTGTCTCGAAAGACTCTCTCGAGGTAAGCAGTGGGTGATGATTTTAAAATCTATACATATGTACATATATACAAACCTTTTCTGTTTTTGGGTTGTTGTATAAATCAGTAGGAAGATATCGATATTCCTTTATTCCTTTATTATTTTGTCATGTATGTGTGCATGTAATGTATGTATGTAGTACTTACAGAAAGAAGAATTCACCGTAAAATGGAGATATCCTTGAATGTGCAGGTAAAAATACATACAAAAATAAATTATTAGATTAACGAAGTTTTTAAAAAACTTACTATGACAATATTGTATACGGCGATATATATCCCCGCTAGTGAGATAAGCCGATTTAAAATCAGAATATGAAATACGTGAAAAAACCAGCCATTTCCCAGTTAATGTTAAATTGTAAATATATAAGTAAATATTTTGAAATTTCAATTTAAGATTTCTTAAAGATTGGGCAAGTAGAAGTTAAGCCACATGACCTTAATACTCTTGATTAATTATTTCTGCATGTCCCGTTTTAAAACAAAGATACTGAAGAACCTAGTTTGACATCCGTATAAAATATATATGAACTTAGGTACACATACGAGTGTAACAATTTTCATACATAACTTCGCATTTTGAACAATATTGAGCTGATTTCTTAAAGGCAATTATGCCTTATGTAACAATAATTGCCCACAAATTAGATGTTCTTTCATAACTAGCAGTAACATTATTTGAGCAATTTTAAAACAATCAATAAACTACGAAAAAGTAGACTCCGCCGCCGGATAATGTGTCAGAATATATTTAAATTTTGATTAGTTTGTGAAAGCTTCTTTTTTTGAGGGAAATTTGTACCAAAAATAAATATACCTCTATGTATTTTTATTTTAAATATTTTGTACAATTAATTTTAAGCAAGGATACGAAAAATACGAAAGGAAGGAGATCGAAGAGAACAAAAAATGCAATCTGCGTATAGAAGGTGGATACCGACGGAAAGGACTTATGTTTGAAAATTGCGTGATATGCCCATTTGTAAGATCCTCTTTGTTAAAGAATTAATTCTCTATCCATCCACGTTGTTTTTTAAATTCTTTTATGCACAGCCAGAAGTCTTTTCTTAAGAAAAATTGATACCTACCAGACCAGGAATGCAGAAAATGCCAATAAATTCAAATAAAACTGTCGAACGCCAAATATTAATAAATTATCTATGTACACATGTACATATTTGTCAAAGTTTGATATATTCTCGATCTGTTTCTTAGTATTTCTTAGATGCATTTAACACTTTTCATGTCAAAGGGACCTCAACATACGGTAAATTGCTGAGCACACTGTAGAGCCCCATCCAAAAAATATATATGAACATTTATCAAAAAAAAAAAAAAAAAAATATTTAAATCAGTTTTTGAACATACATGATTCAAATATTTTGAATTTGAGGAAAATGGGATCGCAGTTATCTCAATCTCATACCAATTTAACATATTCACACTTTAACATTTCCAAATTATTTATTTAACATTTCCGGACATTTAAATTACTATAATTTTGAATTTCACAAATTATAAATATCATTTTACTACAAATTTAGTCAACCTATCACATATGAGATTTCCCAACTGCCCAACCAACCCCAAATACGGGTCGTACAAACTTGAATTTGTTTTGTACGGTGACGAAAAAAAATCTGTGAACTATATGCAAACGGGTGAGAAACTTTTGAAATTTTGACAAGCTTGTTCCAATTTGACAGATGTTATGCTGACATATGTTATCTTGACAGATGTCATCCTGACAGATGTCATCTTGACAGATGTCATCCTGACAGATGTCATCTTGACAGATGTCATCTGTCATCTTGACAGATGTCATCTGTCATCTTGACAGATGTCATCTTGACAGATGTCATCTGTCATCTTGACGGATGTCATCTGTCATCTTGACAGATGTCATCTGTCATCTTGACAGATGTCATCTGTCATCTTGACAGATGTCATCTGTCATCTTGACAGATGTCATCTTGACAGATGTCATCTTGACAGATGTCATCTTGACAGATGTCATCTTGACAGATGTCATCTTGACAGATGTCATCTTGACAGATGTCATCTTGACAGATGTCATCTTGACAGATGTCATCTTGACAGATGTCATCTTGACAGATGTCATCTTGACAGATGTCATTTTGACAGATGTCATCTTGACAGATGTCATTTTGACAGATGTCATCTTGACAGATATCATCTTGACAGATGTCATCTTGACAGATGTCATCTTGACAGATGTCATCTTGGCAGATGTCATCTTGACAGATGTCATCTTGACAGATGTCATCTTGACAGATGTCATCTTGACAGATGTCATCTTGACAGATGTCATCTTGACATCTTTGCAGATGTCATCTTGACAGATGTCATCTTGACATCTTTGCAGATGTCATCTTGACAGATGTCATCTTGACATCTTGACAGATGTCATCTTGACAGATGTCAACTTGACAGATGTCATCTTGACAGATGTCATCTTGACAGATGTCATCTTGACAGATGTCATCTTGACAGATGTCATCTTGACAGATGTCATCTTGACAGATGTCATCTTGACAGATGTCATCTTGACAGATGTCATCTTGACAGATGTCATCTTGTCAGTATATCTTGACAAATATACTGAAGAACCTAATTTGACATCCGTATAAAACATATGTACTTAGGTATACATACGAGTGTAACAATTTTCATACATAACTTCGCATTTTGAACAATATTGAGCTGATTTCTTAAAGGCAATTATGCCTTATGTAACAATAATTGCCCACAAATTAGATCTTCTTTTATAACTAGCAGTAACATTATTTGAGCAATTTTAAAACAATCAATAAACTACGAAAAAGTAGACTCCGCCGCCGGATAATGTGTCAGAATATATTTAAATTTTGATTAGTTTGTGAAAGCTTCTTTTTTTGAGGGAAACTTGTACCAAAAATAAATATACCTCTATGTATTTTTATTTTAAATATTTTGTACAATTAATTTTAAGCAAGGATACGAAAAATACGAAAGGAAGGAGATCGAAGAGAACAAAAAATGCAATCTGCGTATAGAAGGTGGATACCGACGGAAAGGACTTATGTTTGAAAATTGCGTGATATGCCCATTTGTAAGATCCTCTTTGTTAAAGAATTAATTCTCTATCCATCCACGTTGTTTTTTAAATTCTTTTATGCACAGCCAGAAGTCTTTTCTTAAGAAAAATTGATACCTACCAGACCAGGAATGCAGAAAATGCCAATAAATTCAAATAAAACTGTCGAACGCCAAATATTAATAAATTATCTATGTACACATGTACATATTTGTCAAAGTTTGATATATTCTCGATCTGTTTCTTAGTATTTCTTAGATGCATTTAACACTTTTCATGTCAAAGGGACCTCAACATACGGTAAATTGCTGAGCACACTGTAGAGCCCCATCCAAAAAATATATATGAACATTTATCAAAAAAAAAAAAAAAAAATTATTTAAATCAGTTTTTGAACATACATGATTCAAATATTTTGAATTTGAGGAAAATGGGATCGCAGTTATCTCAATCTCATACCAATTTAACATATTCACACTTTAACATTTCCAAATTATTTATTTAACATTTCCGGACATTTAAATTACTATAATTTTGAATTTCACAAATTATAAATATCATTTTACTACAAATTTAGTCAACCTATCACATATGAGATTTCCCAACTGCCCAACCAACCCCAAATACGGGTCGTACAAACTTGAATTTGTTTTGTACGGTGACGAAAAAAAATCTGTGAACTATATGCAAACGGGTGAGAAACTTTTGAAATTTTGACAAGCTTGTTCCAATTTGACAGATGTTATGCTGACATATGTTATCTTGACAGATGTCATCCTGACAGATGTCATCTTGACAGATGTCATCTTGACAGATGTCATCTTGACAGATGTCATCTTGACAGATGTCATCTGTCATCTTGACGGATGTCAGCTGTCATCTTGACAGATGTCATCTGTCATCTTGACAGATGTCATCTTGACAGATGTCATCTTGACAGATGTCATCTTGACAGATGTCATCTTGACAGATGTCATCTTGACAGATGTCATCTTGACAGATGTCATCTTGACAGATGTCATCTTGACAGATGTCATCTTGACAGATGTCATTTTGACAGATGTCATCTTGACAGATGTCATTTTGACAGATGTCATCTTGACAGATGTCATTTTGACAGATGTCATCTTGACAGATGTCATTTTGACAGATGTCATCTTGACAGATATCATCTTGACAGATGTCATCTTGACAGATGTCATCTTGACAGATGTCATCTTGACAGATGTCATCTTGGCAGATGTCATCTTGACAGATGTCATCTTGACAGATGTCATCTTGACAGATGTCATCTTGACAGATGTCATCTTGACATCTTTGCAGATGTCATCTTGACAGATGTCATCTTGACAGATGTCATCTTGACAGATGTCATCTTGACAGATGTCATCTTGACAGATGTCATCTTGTCAGTATATCTTGACAAATATACTGAAGAACCTAATTTGACATCCGTATAAAACATATGTACTTAGGTATACATACGAGTGTAACAATTTTCATAAATAACTTCGCATTTTGAACAATATTGAGCTGATTTCTTAAAGGCAATTATGCCTTATGTAACAATAATTGCCCACAAATTAGATCTTCTTTCATAACTAGCAGTAACATTATTTGAGCAATTTTAAAACAATCAATAAACTACGAAAAAGTAGACTCCGCCGCCGGATAATGTGTCAGAATATATTTAAATTTTGATTAGTTTGTGAAAGCTTCTTTTTTTGAGGGAAACTTGTACCAAAAATAAATATACCTCTATGTATTTTTATTTTAAATATTTTGTACAATTAATTTTAAGCAAGGATACGAAAAATACGAAAGGAAGGAGATCGAAGAGAACAAAAAATGCAATCTGCGTATAGAAGGTGGATACCGACGGAAAGGACTTATGTTTGAAAATTGCGTGATATGCCCATTTGTAAGATCCTCTTTGTTAAAGAATTAATTCTCTATCCATCCACGTTGTTTTTTAAATTCTTTTATGCACAGCCAGAAGTCTTTTCTTAAGAAAAATTGATACCTACCAGACCAATGCAGAAAATGCCAATAAATTCAAATAAAACTGTCGAACGCCAAATATTAATAAATTATCTATGTACACATGTACATATTTGTCAAAGTTTGATATATTCTCGATCTGTTTCTTAGTATTTCTTAGATGCATTTAACACTTTTCATGTCAAAGGGACCTCAACATACGGTAAATTGCTGAGCACACTGTAGAGCCCCATCCAAAAAATATATATGAACATTTATCAAAAAAAAAAAAAAAAAAATTATTTAAATCAGTTTTTGAACATACATGATTCAAATATTTTGAATTTGAGGAAAATGGGATCGCAGTTATCTCAATCTCATACCAATTTAACATATTCACACTTTAACATTTCCAAATTATTTATTTAACATTTCCGGACATTTAAATTACTATAATTTTGAATTTCACAAATTATAAATATCATTTTACTACAAATTTAGTCAACCTATCACATATGAGATTTCCCAACTGCCCAACCAACCCCAAATACGGGTCGTACAAACTTGAATTTGTTTTGTACGGTGACGAAAAAAAATCTGTGAACTATATGCAAACGGGTGAGAAACTTTTGAAATTTTGACAAGCTTGTTCCAATTTGACAGATGTTATGCTGACATATGTTATCTTGACAGATGTCATCCTGACAGATGTCATCTTGACAGATGTCATCTTGACAGATGTCATCTTGACAGATGTCATCTTGACAGATGTCATCTTGACAGATGTCATCTTGACAGATGTCATCTGTCATCTTGACGGATGTCATCTGTCATCTTGACAGATGTCATCTGTCATCTTGACAGATGTCATCTTGATAGATGTCATCTTGACAGATGTCATCTTGACAGATGTCATCTTGACAGATGTCATCTTGACAGATGTCATTTTGACAGATGTCATCTTGACAGATGTCATTTTGACAGATGTCATCTTGACAGATATCATCTTGACAGATGTCATCTTGACAGATGTCATCTTGACAGATGTCATCTTGGCAGATGTCATCTTGACAGATGTCATCTTGACAGATGTCATCTTGACAGATGTCATCTTGACAGATGTCATCTTGACAGATGTCATCTTGACAGATGTCATCTTGACATCTTTGCAGATGTCATCTTGACAGATGTCATCTTGACATCTTGACAGATGTCAACTTGACAGATGTCATCTTGACAGATGTCATCTTGACAGTATATCTTGACAAATATACTGAAGAACCTAATTTGACATCCGTATAAAACATATGTACTTAGGTATACATACGAGTGTAACAATTTTCATACATAACTTCGCATTTTGAACAATATTGAGCTGATTTCTTAAAGGCAATTATGCCTTATGTAACAATAATTGCCCACAAATTAGATCTTCTTTTATAACTAGCAGTAACATTATTTGAGCAATTTTAAAACAATCAATAAACTACGAAAAAGTAGACTCCGCCGCCGGATAATGTGTCAGAATATATTTAAATTTTGATTAGTTTGTGAAAGCTTCTTTTTTTGAGGGAAACTTGTACCAAAAATAAATATACCTCTATGTATTTTTATTTTAAATATTTTGTACAATTAATTTTAAGCAAGGATACGAAAAATACGAAAGGAAGGAGATCGAAGAGAACAAAAAATGCAATCTGCGTATAGAAGGTGGATACCGACGGAAAGGACTTATGTTTGAAAATTGCGTGATATGCCCATTTGTAAGATCCTCTTTGTTAAAGAATTAATTCTCTATCCATCCACGTTGTTTTTTAAATTCTTTTATGCACAGCCAGAAGTCTTTTCTTAAGAAAAATTGATACCTACCAGACCAGGAATGCAGAAAATGCCAATAAATTCAAATAAAACTGTCGAACGCCAAATATTAATAAATTATCTATGTACACATGTACATATTTGTCAAAGTTTGATATATTCTCGATCTGTTTCTTAGTATTTCTTAGATGCATTTAACACTTTTCATGTCAAAGGGACCTCAACATACGGTAAATTGCTGAGCACACTGTAGAGCCCCATCCAAAAAATATATATGAACATTTATCAAAAAAAAAAAAAAAAAATTATTTAAATCAGTTTTTGAACATACATGATTCAAATATTTTGAATTTGAGGAAAATGGGATCGCAGTTATCTCAATCTCATACCAATTTAACATATTCACACTTTAACATTTCCAAATTATTTATTTAACATTTCCGGACATTTAAATTACTATAATTTTGAATTTCACAAATTATAAATATCATTTTACTACAAATTTAGTCAACCTATCACATATGAGATTTCCCAACTGCCCAACCAACCCCAAATACGGGTCGTACAAACTTGAATTTGTTTTGTACGGTGACGAAAAAAAATCTGTGAACTATATGCAAACGGGTGAGAAACTTTTGAAATTTTGACAAGCTTGTTCCAATTTGACAGATGTTATGCTGACATATGTTATCTTGACAGATGTCAACCTGACAGATGTCATCTTGACAGATGTCATCTTGACAGATGTCATCTTGACAGATGTCATCTGTCATCTTGACAGATGTCATCTGTCATCTTGACAGATGTCATCTGTCATCTTGACAGATGTCATCTTGACAGATGTCATCTTGACAGATGTCATCTTGACAGATGTCATCTTGACAGATGTCATCTTGACAGATGTCATCTTGACAGATGTCATCTTGACAGATGTCATCTTGACAGATGTCATCTTGACAGATGTCATCTTGACAGATGTCATCTTGACAGATGTCATCTTGACAGACGCATCTTGACAGTTGTCATCTTGACAGATGTCATCTTGACAGATGTCATCTTGACAGATGTCATCTTGACAGATGTCATCTTGACTGAAGTACTGACAGATGTCAAGCTGACAGTTGTTATACTGACACATATCAAACTGACAGATGTCAAATTGACAGCCGTCAAACTGAAAGATTTCAAACTTACAGATGTAATACTGACAGATGTAATACTGGCAAATGTCAAGCTGACAGATGTCAAACTGACAGATGTCAAACTGACAGATTTCAAGCTAACAGATGTCAAACTGACAGATGTGAAACTGTTAGATGTCAAACTTACAGATGTCAAACTGACAGATACCAAACTGACAGATGCCAAACTGACAAATGTCAAGCTAATAGATTTTAAACTGACAGATTCAAGTCTAAAGATGTCAAACAGAAAGATATGTGAAGCTGATAGATGTCAAATTGATTAAATTTGATTTGACACATGAAATGAATCAGTGGGCCCGGAAGTCTTATTTAAGAAATTTGTACAATATTTTTAACATTTTTCTTCTTACCTATAGACACAATGTTAACCATTCCTACATATATTCAAAACATTTACTGTCAAGTCTCTTGCGAACTTGTCAAACTCATCAGTGACATGAAATTTCACAATTAACCTTTCCGCTGAACTTGCTCACCAAAAAATGTCCCATTTGCAAATTTACATCAAATATTATTTTAAATATACCCATTACCCTAATTAATGAGCACTAAACAAGGACGAAAAATGCCAAGAGGTATATATTCTCAACTTTTGATGAGTAAAAGAAGTAACTTTCCCTTACGGTTAATATCAATTATGTGACATATATAGAGATTAAATGACACGTCGTTTCGGTATATCCTTGAGCTCCCAGTTATATGCAGTATATGTAGGTAAAGTATAATATTTCTTGTTGGCGGGAAGCCTGTCAGTTGAGTTGAATAAATTTAATTGAATAAAATGTCTTCTCATTTTCCACCACTCATCTGACATTTTGTCTTGTTTATGGCCTTAAAGATTTGCCATATCTTGAAAACAACCTTAAAACAAAACCATGGTGTAAGATGGCCCTTAAGTTCCGGCACACGGGCATGACGTAGATATAAAAAGTTTCTTCAGTTAACTAATCCTTTTTGCTCTTCTGCTCTGCAATTTTAATATCTTGTCACGTGCGCGTTTAGACTACAAACTCTCCTCAACTGAACTTTCTATAAAAGTTTCCCTAAGTGGAAAGGACGTTTACAGCACAAAGACTCACATATTCGAAACGTGTTGAATTAAAACAAAGAAAAGAAAAGTTAAGTCAAACAAGAGCTTAAGGCAAGAAAATGTATTTTTAATTGATGTCATGTTGCAATTTTCGTTTTCGTTTTCGTTTTATTTTTATTTTTTTTTTTTAATTTCTAAATCTGGTCGATCAAAAACGTTTCATCTAAGACGAGGAGGAAGCAGGGAAACTGTTCCCCTTCAAATACAACTTTTCAACCTCGAAGAATATAAGTACATACAACAGATGGTAAATATTCAACTTTATTGAGTAATCCAGTTTCACTTCAACTTTATTTTTAAGAATATTTTAGACTAAAACTTTATAATTCAAAGGTGTGACCTCCTTCACAGAAAGTCCTACGCTACCCAGATATAAATATAACTCCATCTCTACATCCTGAAAATGAGCAGTAAAAAGTAAATGTTTCAAAGGCAAAGTTAGAAATGCTTTCGTCGTCCGACAGGGAAGCGCCATATCCACCGATTATATTATCCGTTTCCTTGAAATTTGCTATTTCCAGTTCCCTTATAATTCTTTTAATACGAGGTCGCATTGTAATCGTTTAAGTCTAAATTTAGTTTCAAGGATAATTAAAATTTTTGTTTTAGTTTTCCTGTTGTAACGACACATGTATGATTTTTGATATAAGCGTCACAAAATGTCAAACGTGTTTAACATTAAGAACACATTTTATAAAATGAAAGGCACACCCACGCCCACACGCACGACTACCCTCAGCAAATTGCGAGGGATTAAATATGTATATAAAAAAAAAGCTTCATTCCTTTCATATCCTTTTTTATTTAAGTTGTCTCCTTAAGTCTTCGAAGGCTAAATTGCAAAGTTAAAAATTAACCTCGAAAGATTTTAATTTGTTTTAAATAGTCACGAAGTCATGATGGTCGTTCGTCCTTGATGTGATGATTTATTAAACAAGCGATCTATGCGTATACCCTTTGTGCGACCCTCTTTTGGACGATTTGTTTTGAAGGTTAATGTTCAAGTTTTTTTTTTGTTTTTGTTTTTGTTTTTGGACAAATCAATCCCTGATTTATGAGTTTGAAACGTGATCTGGATACTTAATATGAAAAATAAGTGGTAATTTTTGGATAAGTTTTAGGAATTGGGTATATAATGATTTAAGTTTCAGGGCTTCGATGAGACTTTTGAAGGTTCTAATTAATGATGGGAAAAATTGGAAAATCTTGATGAATTAATGCAGTGTAGAAATAAATATATAAAAAAACTTTTAGATGGAGAGATTCAATTAAATTGATTTGTTGCGAAAAATTCGTTGGTGAAGGTTTGAAGATGAAGATTGATATATTGATGTTGTGGTAGTTTTCATTTATTTTAACTCAAGCGAATGTAATATCACATGAATTATTAAAAGCGAGTATGTGTATTAAACTGATTAATACGTGTAATTTTATTGAATGCGAGCCACTAGCTGGAAAATTTGCAACTGATTTAATCGAATATAAATAAAACGCACGGCTGGGTCGAACGACCTTTAGTATAAAAAAAAAAAAACAAACACAAACACAAACACAAACACAAACATACATATATACGCCAGTAAGACCTAGGGTCTTATAAATTAGGCAATGTTAAAAGGAATAGAAGGATAGGATAGATTTTTGTTGGGACAGTGGATTGAGAAATTAGGTTTTGATTTTTCTCATTAAATCCCAGGGGTGGCGTTCAGTAGAGGGAATATAGAAAAGAATGCTGCCTAGACTGGGGATCGAACCCACACATCCAAGTTAGCAGTCAAGCACTACTTCCACTGCGCCGGGGCCACCCCACTTATACGAAATGAGTCGGTTTACGCTTGAACAACGTTAGGAATTATTGAAAACTTATTTCCAAAGTGAGTGCATGTGTGTCTAAACAGTGCTGTTTTTGAAAAGAAGTTTTTTTTATCTCGGCGGCTATGTTAACAAACAAAACTACCGCATCTGCGGCTCGGAAAACCCGCACGTTATTGCCGAGAAGCCAATGAATCCACAGTGAGTGAAAGTTAAGTGCGAATTGTGGAGTGGTGGCATCATTGGACCATGAGGCTGGGAATAAGGTTTCGGTAAACGGTGGGCATTACAGAGCCATGTTAACTGACTTTTTTCTTTTACTGAAATTGAAGACATGAATTTGGACGACCTCTGGCGCGCCACGCCACCACACACCCCATGCTACAATCGATCTTTTGCGCACCTCGGAGCTGCGATTTGGCCAATTTGGACTTTTTTGGTTGTGGGGAACCGTGAAGGAACGATATTATGCCAACAATGCGGAAACAATTCAAGCACTTAAGGCCAATATTATTCAAGCAATCCGTGTGTTACAGGTACAGCCCGAAACCATCAACAAGGTCTAGAAAAAGCCGGTCGAGGCAGCCACTTGAACAACGTTGTGTTCTATAATTAATGGGAATATTAATTGTTCTTACTAACTATAATAAAGTATTATACAAGGAACAAAAATAATTTTGCTCATTTCATTGCATTTTTAAAAAGAAACTTGTATTTGGACCACCCTATACATACATATAGGGTAGTTATTGTTTCGAAAATAAAAAACGAACTCAAGATTTTTATCATCTGATAACTTACACAAATCTTAATTTATAATGTGAAAAAAATGTTTAAAATGTTTGAGCGGCGTTTTTTTTTTTTTTATAATTTTTTATATATACAATTTTGAAAACATATTTAAGAAAAAAATTGTGGTCCGCCATTTTTAGCCTTTCTTTGTGGGTTAAAAAATAAATTAAAAAAAAAATATATCTACCAATTTTCGAAATGTTAAATTTTAATATGTTAGATCGAACGCATTTTAATCAAAATTGTAGGATCAGTTTTTGAGAAAAATAAATTTTTCTTTATCAGTTTGCACTTGTATGGGAGGTACCGTTATTTTTGGTCATAACAATAATTTTTATTTAAAATCTGCTAGATAATGTTAAAAACTGCCAAATTCCAAGTTTAATAAAAATCTATAAAGTCGTTTTCGAATTATTAAGTATTTTTTAAAAATCAAAAATTTTAAACTTTTTTAAGAATCAAAAAAAGAAATAATTGAAAATTTTGATATGTAATACTTTTAAATCTTTTTGAAAGATTTTCTACAAAAACAAATTGGTCAAAATCCGTTAAGTCGTTTTTGAGAAAATCGAAAATATTTTTTCCGAAATTTTGTTTTTATAAAATGGAAGCCTTTTTGTAAAAAATATTATTCAATTTTTAAGAACAAAAGTTGTGGTCACGTTTTTGAGAAAAATAAGATTTTCATAAGTTGGTAAAAACATTCTTACGAACAGAACTTATAGAACGACAGAATTGCGAGAACCATTTTTTTCGACTTCGCTATCATCGTAATGTCAAGATTTTTTTACGAATTCATAACTTGCCATAAAGTATCTATCGTAAGTGAAAATAGCATTCCATTTGCTTTATTCTTCATTATTGTGGATACACAATACACATAATAAATTTTCCATGTAGATATACTCGAAAAATGTAATAATTTCTATGATACTTTCCATAGATCCGTTTTTTTTTTTTTATCTTTGACTTTCTCATTAACGGCATAGCTGAGTTAACAGAGTGATACGTTGTGGATGCATTTGTTTCTCATCGCCGATGAAAATGATGGTGACCACATTTTGTATGAAAATCTGTTATTCTTACGTGTAGCGCTCCATTTTGAATAACCCTTAACTGTTTGTTGTCTTTTTTCTTGGCAGCACTTTACCCCACAAATGGGATGAAATACAAATCTTGCGATAATTTTAGGACCACCTTTATGTAGAATCAAAAAACCATCTCAATTATAAATGTCTGACAACACACTCTTTACACAGTATACCTATACCCCCCTATAAATAATTTATAATCATGTTAAATCTTATATTAATTCAACCAAAATACAAAATGTCAATCGAAACCTTAATTCTAATTCCATGTGCCCCAAAGTATCCAAAGTATAATTTAAGAGATCAAAGAAGACATATAATCCCCTTAGAAGTTTGCATATAATTTTGTGAAATGTGGTATTCCCTAAACTGGGGTTCAATTCTGTTTCGCAAAAAGTCTATACCGTAGATACATATATACTGATGTATCCTTCAATTATGTTCTATTATGTGCTATACCCAAAAATCATTCTTTACCTAAATACGAGCATAAAGACTCTTCTGTTACACAGAAATCCTTGAATTTAAATAGAAGATCAAAACCCTTGCACAACAACCAGTCCATGGATAAATGTCACAGATATAATACGACCTGAAAAAGGTCCCTCCGCATAAGCTTCGACCTTATAACATTTTGCAAAACAATATGTCCCTGGTATAGTCGGGATTATTCCGTCTACTGGTGATTATCCCGTTTCAAAAAACTGATCCTAACCAAAGTTCCATTTCTATAATTAACGCAATCAAAATTATTTCTTTATTAAAATCGACCATTTATTGGGGGTTGTTATAACTCTTATGAGCAAGGGTGTGTTTTATACTCAGCCACAATAAAGCTTTATTTAATATTCGTACTTACCGCCAAATATATATCAAGAAAATTGCCAGAACTAGGGGTATCATAGTGTAGAGCCCGATGAATACCAAAGTACGGAGGGTGAAGAAATCTGTGAAATACACACAAAATAAATAAGCTAAACGAATCCTTAGGCTATGAGCTATGAATAAGATACTTACACATTATGTCATTCAATGGTGAGCGGTCTTCCATGACAGAGTATGCGGTGGCATTGCCCATTTTCTCACCAACTGCCGTACCATTTACAGAATCATTGGACTGCCGAAGTAAGTCGTTTCCATCGGTGATTTCCGAAGAGGCACCCACATCCGCCGTAAGTACATCCTTCTTCAAATGATTCACTCGATGATTGAAAAGCATTTGAGATGAAACAGCAGCAGCATTCTTATTACCCATTCCAAGATTTCCAAGCGGATAAGAATCCATATCAAAACCAACTCCCATAGCACCACCCTCGTCTATGAGATCTCCGCCATACTGAATCGAGGATTCTTCCTTGTTGCCATCGAAATTTGGCATATAATCGATTTCCTTAAGCTCGATTTGTGGAGGCAACTCACCAATTACAGGCACTCCTATAGCCATCTCAGGCAGGACTGCTGGCTCTATGATAACATCCTGTGTCGACCCGAGCACAGGTGGGGGAATGGTGGTAGTCACTGTAACTTGTTCGACTTCCATAACGGACTCTCCGACATAACTAATGTCCAAGGGTCTTCGAATTACCTTTAATGGGCCATTCTTTGGCGGTGACAAAATGATGTCCTCTTCGTATCTCTGCGGAGCTACCTTCTTGTGCTCTTCGTAGTTGGCCGGAAAGAACTGACTCTCCAGGCGTGATTTCTTCATTTGCGTGTCGTAGGTGTTGGTGGTGGGGAGAGATTCACCCACTTTGACTTCGGTATTCGAAATATAGAATATCGTATCTGAATCCCTGTCCATCAGGGGCTTATTGGCACTGGATGGATGTTGACCAACATGCGGGACAAAGAAGTCATCAGTTGACTTTGGACCGTCTTTTGGTCTGTCCTCAGGATAGTACTTAACATTTTTGAGTTCCACTTGTGAATCATCATCAGAACGGAAGGTAAAAACTGGATTTACATTGAGATTCTCTCGACTTGCCGAGTTCTCAGTACTGTTAGAATTTCCATCGATTATTTCAACGACAATCTCTTCAGCAGCTTCATTGCTTGTCTCATTTTGTGGAGCTACATCAAATGGCTTTAAGGAATTCGGTGGTTTTTTTGATGGAAATTTTCGGAAATCTGATTGTCGGTAGAGAAACTCCAGATCCTCACTTTCATTACCAAAACCTTCGGAGACATTAATATGTATTTCAATTGCTGCTGGCTCAGGCTTACCAGGAGTTCTTGCAATCGAACTAGACTCTTGGGTCGCAAAGTCAGAAGACCTATCAACAACATATTGGGTAAATCTTTCTTGAGGATGATCTTTATTTGAATGTTTTGTTGTTATATGAGATGATGAACTAGAAATATCTGTAATGTGCTTAAAATTAGTAGCAGCAACTATTGGTTCTAGCGTAGAATCATAGACTTCGATTTGAATGTCAGAGATTTTTGATTCGGCAGGTTCACTATTTTGTGTTGGTACTGGAAGTGCTTGATGAAAAGAGGTAACGTTCTTTTCTTTTTCTGAAGAAAAAGTTGATATCGAATATGTTGTTGTTAATAGAGGTGATGGAGAGATAGTGGAAGAATCATTTTGATAAGTTGAAGATAAGTTTGTGGTTTCAAAGGAAGAATTGTGAACTTTTGATTCATTATAGTCAACAGTTGTTAGAACTGGTAAGCTCTTTGAAGTAGTTTCAATAGTTAAGTTTCCAGTATTTGAAGCATGACCTTCATTGTTTGAAGAAATGTCAGTATTTCTTACACTGGTAACCTGCGATGTTAAAATATGATCTGTTGTGGTATCCGTTTCAAGATTTGTAGTTTTTGCTGTAGAAACATGATGTGAAGAAGGTCTTGACTCAAAACTCGACTCAGAGTTTTCTTTTAGTTTTTGAAAAGAGTCGTTCTGACTTGTAGTTTTCGAAGAAGTGGTCAAGTGATTTCTTTCATCAGGAATAGTATCATCAGCTATTGATACCGTAGAACTTTGAGTCGTGGTTGACGTGTCGTCAAGACTGTTTTTGATGGTTGAAAGTTCAGTAAGAGTTGCCAATAAAGATTTGTCTGACAATGTTTCTGGAAGTTTTGTTTGTAAAAAAGATTTTGCTAATCTTTCTGGAGCTTTTGTTGGTAAAACCGAACTTTGAGTAGTTGCTGAAGAAGAACCTTCTACGAAACTCCGATCTGTAACTATTAGTTCATCTGTTGGAATTGGAGATAATGCTTTTTCTGTAAGTGGAGAAAAAGTAGCCGATAAAGTGTCAACATGCCTGTTTATGGAATGATTCTTTCCATTCAAGACATTTTCACTGTTACTACTTGACTCTGTAGTAATACGTTCTCTAATCTTCTGAGAATCAATTGTACCTTCAATTGTAAGACTTTTGGTGACCAAAAACAGTGGCACTTCAGAAGAAACCTGATCAGAAGAATTAATAGATGGTGGAAGTATAGAAGAACTATAATAACTTCTTGGAGCTTCAGTTGATGAAGCCTTAGTTTTGTCAATGTTCCGATTAATTTCTGTGAAGTTCTGTTTTGCTGCTGAATCAGTTGATATATTATTAGAAGACATTTTATTTGGAGACAATTTTGGATATTCTGTTATGGATATCTGATCAATATTAGTTGCTGAAGAAGTGAATTGCTCAGTAGGTAATAGTGATTCTTCATGTGCTTGCGAAGTAAGCTGTTTCTCAGAATTTTTTAAATAATTTTGATCAAAAATGTTAAGTGTGAGTGGTGTTTCTTCTGAGCTCAACGTAGAATCAGTGGTCGAAATAATATATTCACTCATTTCGTTTTTCTTTGAGGCCTCTTCATGATCATTGTTAAGATCCCTCCCTTGTTCTTTAACCTCTTGTGTTTTATGATTATTTTCTAATGAATGCTGATGATCACCATCAAAGTGAGGCACCGGACTGTGGTCTGATGGATCAATATGTCTCATATCTGCTGGATTAAGAGGAAAACTTGTGGTTGCTGCAGAAATTGATTTATTTTCTTCAACGGTAACTTCAGTTGAAGTCGTCCTTCCTCTTGATCCTCCTTCCATTGCATTAATAACTTCAGCATAGATTTCTCTCAATGTAGTCTCAATTTCCCCGGAATTCAATGGTTCCATTTCTGGATAAATGGGGGGTCTGACAGTTTCACCAGCTAATTCTTTCGAAGAAGCCTGTCTACCTTCTGGTGATGTGACTACCAAAAAGTAAGTTGTTGCTGTTTCGGACTCAATTTCCTTCTTTTTGCTTTTTCCTGCCGTTGGAACTTCAGTTGATGTGATAACCCCTTCTGTTGATGTTGAAGCAGCTGTTGTTGTTGTTGTCGTCGTTGGAGTCGTTGTTATATCAATAGCAACAAAATCGGGTTGTGAATTTTTCGCTTTACTTATCGGTTCCATTAGTGCCGTGGGAGCAATTATTTCAACAAGCTTCTTATCTTTCAACTTCTGTTCGACAAGAGATGGCTTTGGCTTTTTGCCATGATGCGAAACTGAAAATGTTTTCTCTTTCATCATAATCGGTCCCAAGTATCCATTGGGGACTTCCATTAACTTTTTGCCACTACTATTGCCAGCGAAATTACTCTTCGTTGGTTTATTCATTGACAGCGACGGCCACGGATTATCCTTTCGCATCGAAGAATGCAACGAACCCGAAGGACTCGTTGCTGCAATAAAATGTTTATCAAACAGCTGTTTCTTTTTTGTGACTTTAACACCATCATGGCCAACGTCTGGTAGTTTTGGTGGTGAGACTATAGTCGTCGAAGGACTTGAAAAGGATAGCGATGCATTAAATGGCATTGACTTACTCTGTTGTATTGGGGTGTAAGTCATTGCCGCGACGACGTTGGAGGAACCTATTGATTTTTCAACCCCCTTGATATTTTCCATTGGAATGGTTTCCATATTGGATACGGGATTTTCCACTCTGCTGGTTGGAATTGTTGTGGTAGATAATGCTGCTACTGCTGCTGCTTTGGTATGATATCCTTCTGTCGTTGCATAAGTCTCATCAGCTTTTGTTGTTTTCAAATCAGATATGAAGTCAATATCCTTGCCAGAATCCTCGTCACCATTCGAATTTGTAGAGAGTATACTTTGGACTCTATCGCTTACTCCCAACAAGGCGAGGGAGTCGTAGTGCCGCAGGGCGGAGGTATTAGTGCTGTTTTTGTTGGTGTAATCTTTCGGGCCATTGACGTTGACGACAACAGTGTCTTTGGTGATGGTGGCAACTGTTGTTGTTGTTGTCATTGGTGCTTCTGGTGCTGCTACTTCCTTATGATGGCTTATATCCTTTTCCACATCATAACCTGTCGGGACTAATGTCGGGGAATGAAATGGTACTTTAGCCCAGCCGCCCTTATCCTTTGAAGGTTTTTTGTATAGATTTGATTTTGTTATGTGTTTACTCCGAGATGGTTTTTGTGAAGACCAGGATTTGGCTGAAGTCATCGGCTTCGGCATCGTCGTCGTCGTCGTTGTCATCGTCATCGGTATCATCATCGTCGTCGGTGATATTGTTGCTGTTGGATTAATGCCAGTAACATGGTCGTTGCCTGGGGAATTGATTTCTGTAGGTGCAGAGTTGGTGAGGTTGGTGTTGTGCACGAGGACCATACAAATAACGAAAAGAAGCCAGCTTGTTGTCCCCATGGTGCATATGGTACATAATACTTTACTCATCCTGAAAACGGTGGATTTCAGTAGATATACCTACTTTTTCTCCTCTTCTTCTCTCAATAGCCAAAGGGTCGAATAGATCAAATTCCCATCGGAATATGGGAAGATTCCAAGCCAACCGTGTTTTCAAAAGATATTGTATGTCTTCTTATTTTTTTTTTGAGAGGGAGGTGCTCAGTTAACTTTTACGTTCCAACTGCATTATTGTCCCCATTTCTCGATTTCTATGCCAACTCACAAGTAAAGGAAATATGTGTTGCACTTAAGTACACTTTATGGTTGGGATTCGCAAAAGAACCAAAAACCCAGAACGGGACTACTTCTTGCGGAAAACTTTTTCCACGCACACAAACAAAAACTCAAAAGATTATTTTATCTAAAGCAACCTTCTGCCCAGCGTATATAGCACGCTAAGAAGTAGAACTTATATTTTTTATTTAAATTTCTTCTTTTTTTTAAACAAAGCCGTCTCCGTCGTTGTCTGTTGGTTAAGGTGGATACCGGATGTCCGTATTCTTAAGGTGGGTTGATTGTATTGGAATTTTTTTTTTCTACTGCTATATGTCTATGCAGCTTCTATATTCCTTCTCCGTCGTCGTTCGTTATGGTGTGTGCACTCTAAAATGAGGTTAAAAAGAAGAAGAAAGAAAGAGAAAAATTCAAATTAGGTATAAAAGTGAGTGAAACTTTCAACAACGAAAGAAAAATTCAATTTCAACGATATTGTACTAGAATAAAGGTTTTTATTTTATTTTATATATTTTAGAGAAACTTATGCAAAGTGAGGAGAAGCTCTATAGAAGGTATAGTTGAATGAAAAAAAAAAAATGAAAATAATAATAAATGTACAGTTATAGTGTATGTATGTTATAGGATATTTAAATTTGTTTAGTGGCGTTTATATCCGTTAATCTGGATGCAGACAAATTGAATTGAAAGCACACTGTGCGCTTTGCTTTGGATTTAATAAAAATAAATGGAAAATGAGCAGAGCCATCTTGGGACATAATGTCGATGGATATGTATATTGTATAGGTATAGCTATTTTTTTTTTCATGATGCGGTGTTTCTAGACGATGTTGCTTTTTTTATATGCCATATAATTTTTTAAATTAAAATTTTGTGACCACGTGGGAATAAAAGAAAAGATGTACATTTTTTATTATGTATACCAGGGGAGTGTGACAAAAAGTACGTAAGATAAATGTGTTTTAATTATTTAAATTTACTTAAAAAAGAACAAGCGTGGATATTTAAACAATTGAATTTGTGGTATGAAGAAGTAAAATTCTGAAGGAGAACACGATACAAAATTTAACGAGTGTAGTCTTAGATCCATTTTGTTGATGTCATTAATCATCAGTTGTGAAAATTGCTTTTCAAATGATTGTGATAGTTTTAATTGGCCAAAAATAGAAATTGACAGGGGAAATAATAGAAAAGAACAGAACGTCTGGTCTTCATAAAATGCCGCTGTGAGAATTTTGAGGAGTGCACAGCCTTGCACCAGAATCTTCTATTGGCCAGCATCCTACACAGATTTCAAAGATTGGCCTGGATTTGTATATACAATCATTTGTTCGGAATTTATTATAGGTCTAGATAGATAAAATGCAGTTAGTCAAACTGTTTCACCTACCTACAACATAATCATAAATCGATCATACATATAAATATATTTCGTTTCTTAGAACTCTAAGGCAAGAGTTGACTATTTCGTTAGTTTTCGTTAATAGTTGAATCTTACCTCGCTTATTCGTTTGTCCTTTTATTTTCCACAATGCAAATATGACCTGGAACCCTAGACCTGGATAAGAGTGGTATTGAGGTTAATGTTAAGGTTTGCTATATCATCCTGGCATTGTTAAACCAACTGACCATACAGCCGAGTCAATGAATCTAAATGTAAATATGTTGGTATACAATTACCATATTCGAGAGGCGTATTTAAGATGGGGATGACGTATAGGGCTTGGAGATTTCCTTGGACCATAGTTGAGGAAATAACCTTCTGCTCATACAACATGTCAAAGTTGCGAATCTTTTGAATGGTTGGTATGAGTAGATTATGGAGAAGGTAGAGGCAGGGAATAGTTTTAATGCGTTTATATGAAAAAGTGCTACATCTCTGATTTCGGGATGAAATAACAGTATTTCACATAAAAATAAACCATGTCGTGAACATAGGACTATAGTTGAGAGTTAAGTTGAGTTGTTTTTTCTCAAAAACATGCCCACAACTTAAAAAAGAAAACAGTATTTTTTTTTTTACAAAAAGGCTACAATTAAAAAACAAATTCCAAAAAATGGTTATAAATGGAACCTCTCATAGAACCATTTTTTTTATTTTCAATTTTCTCAAAATTGGTTCAACTGAATTTGATCAATTTTTTTATAGAGAATTTTTCAAAAAGTTTAAATACCAAAATTGTTAAAACTTTTTTTTTGCATTTTAAAAAAGAGTTCCAAATCAGTTTTTCAGAACTTAATAATTCGAAAACGACTAGTCGAATTTTATTAAACTTGGCATCCAGCAATTTTTTGACATTATCTAGAAGATTTTAAATAGAAATTATTCTTATAACCAAAAGTAACAGTACCTCCAATAGAAATGTTATAAAAACGTGACGGAAAATTTCATTTTTCTCAAAAACGGCTCCCACGATTTTGATTAGAATTTTCATGTGAGCTAATATCAGTACGATCTATCATATTATTAAAAAGAAAATTTGATCTATGGTCTAAAAATAGTATCTCCCACAGAACCATTTTTTTTTTGGTTTTCGACTACAATACTCAATCTAATGATAAACGTATTGTAAATCCCAATAAGGATTTATAATACCCAAGCCATGACAAACGTAATTCCTCCAGGTCCTGTTTTGGCTTTTTTTTGGAATTATAACTTAAAAAGAAAGCGCAATGTTAGTAGTCTGCATTATTTTTAGAAAAATCGAATAGCAAATTCCTAATAAATGATTTAATATGCAGACCCAGGGAGGACATAGCCAGGATAATCGCGACCTGTTCTGGACATAACTGGGCCAATCAGAAATCATCGGTATCGATGATGGGCATTTCCCACAATACTCATTGTCGTATTTATGGGGACCAGCAGGATAAGGAAACAGTCGTTCATTTCCTATGTAAATGCCCGGCTGTGACCACAATGAGAGTAGTCATTCGGTGGGGCATTTTTCAAAGTCTTCTGAATATCTAATCCAATTGTTCATTACCTTTAAAACGACACGTCCTACATGCAACCCCATGGTTAGTTAAAAGTATAGTTTTGCGAAATGTTTCACAGAAATAAAACAAAAATAAACTGAAAAATTAAAAAATGGTATCGAGCGATTCAGCGCAAAAATGATGATTCTTAGATACTCAAATAACATCACACTTCACGTATCCATTTATGCAATTTCTCGTTTTTTTTTATTATGGGTGGAGGCCGCTTTATGGCCTCTTTATGACCTAAAGATCAAAGAGTTTATCTCTTTCCTCAATGCGATGAAATGACTCTAGGATGATTCCCAGTATAGCTACGGTGTACCGCAACCCTTACTATAACCCAAATCCGATGAATTCATTCTAAGGATAAGGTCTGCTTTCATCGGCAGATAAAGACATTCCATATCAAAACGGCGCACTCTTAGAATAATTGGGTCACTGAGCTAGGTTGCTTGTGGCTGCCACCTACCCAACTTAAAACAAAATCTTATTATCAAATATTTCCATGACAATTTCTCGGCTAAAGGACAAAATTTCAAAGCAGAAATCCAGAACTAACCTTCTCTCATACAATTTTTCCTCTAAGCAATTTTCATGTCCGTGCAATTTTTAGTATCTTGTATTAAGGTGGGCGATCCAATCGAATATAAAAGATGTTCCATTCGATTAAACACAAATATAGTAAATGATAACTATACATCCCCCTCCCTGACTAACCTTTTTCTTTTAACTAAATGTCCAATAAACCGGACTTAAAGTATAATTTCAGAGCATAAAATAGAATTGCCTACAGGGTAGGTACTCTAATCAATATACCTTTGTGTTTTCGATCCCCTAAGCATTCTACTATATAACATCTTCCGATTATGTATAACAATCAAATTTGATATCTTTGAATGGGAAATTAGCGCTCCAATCGATAAATGTGTTGATTCAATTTGTAATTATATTACCACCTCAAATTGAATTGGTTTCTATAGGCCCTTTTCTCTTTTGTGTATACTTATAATTATAATAATTTCCAAGTCCACATTGTTCAAATAATTTATAGTTTATGTATTACGTTCCTTGATAAATTCCAAAACCAATCTCCACTACCCCCACCCGCCGTGTTAAACAAATATAAGTAGAGAAAAGCTCTTCGACTACCATCATCAGCATATATCCATGCCAACTCATTTCAATTTCAAGCTGATTGCGTTCACACCCTTTGGCCTTAGATATACATATCTCACAAGATAATTTCACTTAAGTTGTAAAGCTTTCTTGATGTATACGTATACGTACGTAACCCGCTGACAACGATGACGACGACAACAACGACAACGTGCCATCATTAGGACGACGGAAGTTCTTTTGCTCGCATCCGGGGAATATGAAATTGCAAAATTTCGTACATCAAACTAACAAGAAGTCAACTCTAGCTATATAGCGAAGTCTATTTTCCACATCCTCACGCAGCAGGTTGAAGAGAAATTAAATTTAAATGCGGCTTTCTCTCTGGAGGACGAATATATAGCTTATGTTTGCTTATGTATACAACCAAACCAAACACATCTATAGATAGTATACGACCCCCTTTTAGTCCTTTCTCTTCGTTTCACATCTAAAACACTCTGCTAATGGCTCATTCATATGCACGAGGTTTTGACTATATATATCTACAATTGATGCCGCGAAGTACTTCCGCTCGTCGCTCGAGATAATCCTAGGGAAATGTTCCGTTTGGGGACTAAGTTGAGTTTTATAAACCTTGTCCTCAAAAGAAAAGTTTCAGTGTTGCCACTTTGTACAATCAACAAATGGATGGTTATCAATTTATGTCAAAATTCAAATTTATTATTATTGTTGGTAAGAATTAGGAATGTCAGTAGGTATGTTATCGAACAATATATAAATCGGAAATAGAATAATTTCTATCGATTCTGGTTCTATAATATAAAAGAGGAGAAGTGTAAGTTCTGGTTAATTTATACATACAAAAAATAAAAGACAAAGGGAATTGCTCCTATCACATCAACATCAGCATCAGAATGAGCATGATAATAATCTATGACACCCCAATATATTATTTAAGAATACTAATGCAGCTGACACGATAAATAATAAATATACGAAAGTCATAAACCTACTCCCAAATTAAACTAAAATAAGTTCATCATTGTTGTAAAATAAATAAATATTGGTCGGCGCGACAGCTCGTGTATAACTAGGGCCTAGTGACTTACAACTTTCAACCATCCCTGTGTGCGTGTTATTGGCAGGAATAGAGGGGACCTACAATTTTCTTCCGAACGGCAGGGATGAGAAGCACTTTTTCATGACAAGATATACTCTTAGATGAATTGTCAGTTCCTCGCAAGAGGCAGTAACCCGTGTTTTTAGGTGGCATAGGCTGGGAATCGAACCCAATATCTTCGGCGTAACAGTCCAACGCACTAACCATACGCCACGGGCTATTTATTGTTGTAATGCTGACTTAAAAACCATTTCGTGAACAGTAATTTTTCAATATCGAATAATTTGTTCAGTAGTATTCAGCAATAATTTAAAAGTTACAACATAAGGGACAAAACAAAATGAAAAATGTTACCAAAAACTTTTGTATGTTAATAAGCGTTTTAATTTAACACAAAAGTCACAAGTTTGTTCTTTAGAGGAAGAGGGAGATTCTATTATAGGTAACATCTGTTAAATTAGAGTTGTGATTTGTTAAATATAAATAGTATGTATGAGAAATTCAATGCCAAAGTCTGGCGCAATCATCGTTCGTATTTCTTCCAAAGTAAAACTTGGATTGCCACAACCACGTTAAAGGCGAGAGCTACAAATCGATGATTAGTAACTTCTTATGGCTTAAATTAAATAATATTAATACACCCACGGCCACAACATGTATGTAGTTCCAAGAGGAAAATATCTACTATATGTGCCACGCAACGCAAACGAAGATGAACATTCTGCAAGGACAATTTAAGGGCTTCATTATCTCGCACTGTGGTGATGTGAACTGGTCACCCAGACTGTGAGATTTAACTCCTTTATAGCCTTCTTTCTTTGGAGCTATCTTAAAATGCATTCCCAGAAAATTCAGACAGATTTGTGTGGTAGTCATTCAAAATTTTGATTTCTAGAATACGAGCCACCAAAACCAAAAAAAAGGTTCGTGATGTTTGTCAAAAGTTAATTCCAAAAATAAAATCCTCGAATCCAATATCCTCAAAGACAAAATCCCAAAAACCGAAATCACAAAGATAAAATCTCTGGAAGACAAAATTCCCAATATAAAATCCCAAAAATATTTCTTATGAAATGAAAACAAAATGTTCTGCAATGTCATCATTTTAACTTCAAAATAATTTATATTTTTATACATAAATAAAAATAATAAAAATTAACACAAACTCAAACAAAAAAGATTCAAAAATGATCATGAAAAAAAAAAAATTAATATTAAAAGTTTTACCCTCGTTTTATTATGTGCGGATCTGTATTGGATCGGGGTTATTTCTAAAAAAAAAATAATTTTTATATTTTGCTTAATATGTTGGGGATTATTTGGGATTTTAAGAGATTTAGAGATTTTAACAAAAGAAAATATTTATTTGGGATTTTGTACATAGCGCGCCTTTTCCTATGGGGGTTTTATCCCGTTGGATTGGATTTTTAGGGGATTTTATCCGATTGAGATTTTGGTTTTTGGGGATTATATAAACGGTGCATTTTTCGGGATGCAAAGGTGTTTCAATAATTTTAAGTGGGTTTATCTTCGTTATAAAATTGAACAATTTTGCTTATTAAAATGCCTTATTTGAGTTAAAACTGAGCCTCATCCAGGGGCGTAGCACTTTGGAGGCCGTATGAAAAAGTGTTCCGGGTGTTCATTTTTATTTACTGTTTTTTTTTTTTTACAAAATAAACTAAAAATCTTGGGGAAAGCAAATTTAATTTAAAAGTACATATAACAATCTAGGCACTTTGCATAGGTACATACCTATATATTTTGTAAAACTAGCTTTTCAAATTAACATTTTTCGTGTTCCTTTTGTTTTTTCTTCCATAGCAGGTTTTTAAAGTAAAAAAAAATTGGTAATAGATACATTGTGTTAGCTTACACATATCAGTATCACGGGGCCCCATGTATCATTGATATTGCTGATACCACGTTAGCTACACCCCTGGCCACATCGCTAAAGACAGTTATTTGATAAAATAAATCTATCCTATCCTTCGATTCCTTCAATAGTTTTCATTTTTATTTGTAAACGCAAAATATACCGACATCTGCATATGAATATTTTAAGAAAAAATTCTGTATGGAGTACAATATCAGGTAAATGTCCGCCTCTGTTAGTCTCACAAATGTGAGCCCTTTTGAGCACATTTTTTCATTACATTCTCACACATTTCACGCGGTATTTCATTAATTTCATCACGAATATTTTGTTTGAGTTGCTCAAGCGTTTCTGGTTTGTTTGCATAAACCTTGCTTTTCAGATATCACCACAAAAAGAAGTCCGGAGCAGTCAAATCAGGCGACCGTGGAGGCCAATCAACATCACCATTTATTGAAATAACTTGTTGTGGAAAGAGGTCTCGCAGTAATTCCATCGCAATCCCGGCTGAATGCGATGTGGTACCGTCTTGTTGATACCACATGTTAATCAAGCTCAAAGCATGCAGTATGTGGTGTTTAAAAGTGGCCAAAGTTGTTCTTTGAAGACCAAGCTCCTGAGCACGGCGTCAAATTGAATTGAGGTTGATGGATTGTTTTGAACACTTCCTTGAGCAGCAGTAATGTTTTTAGCCGATCTTGCAGTACGTTGTGGTCTATGCTTGGGCCTATCACCTACAGACCCTCTTTCTTCGAAATCATTCACTACACAAAAAATAGAGCGTTTTGTTGGCACGTTTTTTTTCTCAAAAATTTCACGTAACTTTCTCATCGTCGCAGTAATCGATGATTGATTTTGATAAAATGTTTTAACGATTAAAACGCGTTGGTTTATCGAATATTTTTCCATAATAAATTTGCCACGTGTCTACTTCACGACTGCCAAATATTAACTGTCAAGATTAATGTTTACCAAAATGGCGACAAAAAAAAGTAGTATACCTTCCCGGCGGACACCCTGTATATACATACATATATCAAAATTTAACGAATGGTGAATTAAATAATCTCAGTTGAGCAAGCAATTCGGTACGTAAGAAAAAATTTCGGAAAACTTAAAAGTATTTTTAAGCCGTCGTCGTGCGTCGTCGGTCGCCATCATCGGCTTGTACTTGTAGGTACATATGTAGGTACTTTTAACCAAGAATATTGCTGCTGTGCATATAAAAACATTTCCAAAGACCCAGAGTCATATATTCATCGTAGTTTTTATTGAGTTGGTATCATTTCAGGAATATTCAAAAAGAACTTCATATGAAATCGAAAATATTCATGTAGAAAATTTCTGATTTCAGGAAAACGACATCGCGTGCAAGTGCAACGCAAGATATTTTGCACGAACTCCACAGCACTTTATTCGTGTGGCGTACAATACCTTCATCATAAGGAATGAAGACTTAATACCAACCAGAAAAAACTACATATATATTATACATCGAGACGTTGTACAATGTACATACAATAAGGGTAATCATGCAATGATGTAAAACACTAGATAAGTTTATAATTTTGTTAACACTGCCCGTGTTCTGTAAATTTCGCATTCACATTTTTTTCCGTTCCGAGACATTCGGCTCCGATTTTAAGTTGGTTTGGGAAAGGTTCTCCATTTAAAAATAACTTCGAAATCTGAACACGCTTATTTGTATACATACATATTTTGAAAATTAATATTTGACGTTTAACGAACAGCTGATTCATGTAAACTTATGATCTTATACAATTTATAAACTTACGACGTTGCATAAATACCCTTATTATATAGTTTTCTTAAATTAAAATATTTATTCCACGCAACCCTATTACAATTATCAATATTGATGATTGGTAAGTATTGAATATCTATATTTAAAAAAGTAATTGTCAAAAGTTTGATCAGCGGACTGAATCATTCCTACAGTCCGTTGTGATTTAAAATAAAGTTAATATTTATCATTCAACTCTTGATTTCAATAGTTATCAATCTATAGTTGACAATCGTTAAAGAGGTGGGTCTTAAAATATGAAAATAAAAACATTATACAAAATTAAGACACTACAATATTTTTCATGATAACCATCATTGATATAATTTCTTATTTTAGCTTTTATTAATTTATTATTATTAATTTACGTAGATATAGTAAAAGTTTATGAGCCCAAGAAGTAATTTTCTCGCTGTGGTTTTTGATTAAAATCTTGATTTTTTGTATATTTAAATAAACTCTTAAAGATTTGTGTTCAATTGGGAACATTTCTCATGTTGTTACTCCATTTTCACTTCAAGTATATCTTTTGATTTAGAATCTGGGGCATTCCTGAAGATATTCTTTTTATAATATTTCTCTTATTCTGTACCAAGGACGTTTCGGATAGAGTGTTATGTTTTTGAAATTATTATCTTATACGAATTACGATGTCATGTAGAGCAACATACGATTAAGAAATTTGAGTTAAGTGGGTAGGGACATTGATTATTATTTTTTTTTTTAAACGAGAAAGAAGGTAGTTAACGATTTCTATTCGAAGAAAATGTGAGTTTTCTCAAGATGTCTTCTGTCGGGTTTGGATAGGTTTATTTTATTGAATTAAAAATTTAGTAGGTAAGTGTAACTTGTCTAAGTCTTTATCTTGCTTAGTTAGCAAATTATTGCCATAGATCAAATAAAACATCGAATAAAGTTTGTTTTTTGCTTTTAAGAGAAAAACCTGTTATACAAAAATTATTTTAAGATTACAAAAAAAAAACGGAAGGAAAACACTTTTTTTTATTTTTTATTTCAAAAGGAAAAAGAAACGTAAAAGGTTATTGCCTAGAGGAATCAAATTCCTATTCCTAAATCGATGAAATTTAATAAAAAAAAATGTCTTCAAAACAAATTTATATTTATAGATACCCAAACTTTTATTTTTATTGGTCTGTTTCCAATGAAAATTTATGGCTATAAATTATCCTACCTACTTTTTTTTTTTCTTTACTTTATGGACATTTTCTGAGGCCTGAATTTCAAATATACATTTCCTTTTGAAGATATAGAAATAAAGTCAATCTCCTTATTATTTTATCAACAACTTATAATTGAGTTTTTTTTTATTTCTTTATGGATAAGGGATAAAGTTTATTTTTGTTAGATGGGGTTGGCTAGTCAACCATTTGCAAATATGTATTTTTAATGGAGAAAATATTTAATGGTTATCCAATTTTGCCCATCAAATAATAAAAATAAAAATCGACGAAAAAAAATAGAATGAAATAAGTCATCACTTGAGATAGGTATAATAAGATAGAAATATAGCTTAAATGATTGGATTTTATTTGTAAGAATAGAAACCGTGTTCTTTTGCAAGAATTTAAGATAAAACAAACAAATCAAATCAAATGTTTAAAAGAAATAAGTGCAAAAGTTTAAGTTATAATTTCATTTTTAAATGCTTGTTTCTTAAGTTTTTTTTTTTTTTAAACCTTAAACACATTAGCGCAAAATTTTAAACGATTTAGTACGATGTTAAAGCATTTTTTACTATGATAAAATGGCTTTAACATCGTACTAAATCGTTTAAAATTTTGCGCTATTAATTTTATTAATTTAAATCACAATCTCTCTTTGAGAACTTAATCAGTTTGTTACTTTACTTCCTCAACTTGGTTCTTGTTACCACCTTCTTTATTTTTTTTTTGTTTTTCAATTTTCAAATTAATTTTGATAAATTGACGCCATTAGGTAAGCAGGTTTTAATTAAATTTTCTCATTAAGTAGAATCCTGCTGCTTTTTGAAGAACAACACCTGTTTAAAGGAAACCCTCATCTTATTTACTTTCCTTTCCTCCTCTTTCAAGTTCTTGCTGAGTAGATATCCTTTCCTTTTTTGCAATTAAAATAAAACTTTCTTTGTTAAAATCAATGTATTCTTGTGTTTCTTTTTTTTTTGCTATATACCCGCCAACTTATTTTACGTGTCAAAATGAACTAAATACTTACACTCAAGTTAATTTAGGAATTAATTTTATTTCTCATCTTAAGCTTTGGTTTGAATCTTGATCAAGAACATAAGAGGGGAGGGCAATGGAAAAACCAAACAAAATATTTTTATAAGTCACGTGTTCATAAAAGATAACCTCTCTAATAGTAAGTAAATGGGAGTGCTTATTTCATAATTCTTCTTATATGAAACCTTAGAGACTTCTATAGTTGCTCATCCTTACCACATATAATGGAACAACTATGTCATTTTTCCCATCTCAAAGTAATTTACAATTTTTTTTTTTTTTGTTTTTTGTTTAATAAATGAACATATAGTAAAAGTATGTGTGCGTGTGTGATGAGTATAAGATAGAGGGTGTTTATTGTTTACAAAAAAAAATATTCATAACACACATTTGAGCTATTTTTTCAGAACTCAGAGAATTTCGTAATTTAGGTGATGACAATTTCCCTTGGGTAAGCTATATAGCTTAAGCAATACACGGAACATCACTCCACTTAAGTTGACAACTTGTGTCACATGATGGTCAATGGTGGTGACAAGTCATCATAAAAATGACCCTCCATTTCCTGAAACAGACAACATTGGGGGAAAATACATTCCTTTAATATAAAATAAATCCTCTTATATGGAGTAGTATAGAATACATGTGCACAATATTTTGTTGGTATTGGTATAAACCTAAAGTTCAATTATATACATTCTAAACGTATTGACATAATAGTCCAAGAAAGTTAAGGTTTGAAATAGAAAAAAATTAGAGGCAAAGTTGAAATTTTGCAGGGTTGTTTTGGTGATATTAAAGAACTTAAACCTCAGTTTTCGTATTTGAGACTCTTGCAGAAACAAATTTAGGCGGCCAGCCGGCCACGGCCACTTTTACCTACATTTTCCTCATATCCTTGTTTATCGGAAACGCATTTAATGATTTGGATGAAATTTTCAATATTTGTTTATATAAGCAACAAAAAAAATTAAAAAAATACTTTTAGTATAATCCGCTCACTGCTACGCCCACTTTTCTTATATCTTTGTTTCTTATATCCATTTTCTTATCCTTGTTTCTCGAAAACGGCTTCAATGACTTGGATGAAGTTTTCAACATTTGTTGATAGTAAGAAAAAAATTAAAAAAATGCTTTTAGTAAAATCCGCCCACTGCCACGCCCATTTTTGTTATATATTTGTTTTTAAGAAACGTTTCAACCGATTTGGATGAAACTTCAAAATTTGTTTATATTAGCACGAAAAAAATTTAAAAAATACATTTAGTAAAATCCGCCCACTTCCACGCCCACTTTATTTATATAAATAATGAAGAATGGGGATGGAAAAAATTATCACAAGGATGGACACCGGACACCTTGTAAAACCACCGAAAGTCCTGCTCCAGACTCTGAAAATGATTTCATCCAAATGTAAAACAAATTGGGGGCCAGTTTGTGGCTGCCGAAAGGCTGGTCTTAAATGTACACCAATTTGCAAGAATTGCAATGAAGAAACTTGCGACAATAGTCGCCAGATTTATTTACTTAACGAAGAAGAAATAATTATAAATGAACACAGTGAAATTCCAATTGATAAAAATGAATTACCAGGTTCGTCTCAAAAACGTGCTTAAAATAAATAAAATCAATCAAACAATTTATTTATTTATCTATTTATTTATTTAACGTTTTTATTATTTTGTTCAATTTATAACTGATTTATGTTCAGATACTTAATTAATTACAGCTTTGTAAAAGCTGTTTTGCGCATGGCATTGTTTAGATGTTTTGTTTGTGTTAAACCAAATTATAAGAAATTAAATTTTTAATTTTTTTTCTTACAAATATAAACAAATGTTGAAAATTTCATCCAAATCATTTAAGCCGTTTTCGAAAAACAAGGATATTAGGAAAATGGAGGTAAAAGTGGGGGTGGCCGCCTAACTTTTTTTCTGCGAGAGTCTCGAATACGAAAACAGAGATTTAAGTTCTTTAATATCACCAGAACAACCCTGCAAAATTTCAGCCTGCCTCTAATTTTTTCTATTTACTCCACACAAAAATCTCTAGAATTCCTGGAGTATAAGGAGATTGGAATCCTTAATATGATTTTCTGGCTTTAAAAAGAGCTATAACTGCTATCAGTAGTGACTTTTAGTCCTTGGCGGAAACAGATGCTCATTTGTTGATAAGAAGTACTTGGTCTCATCCTCATTTATATCAAGACCAACAAGATATTCTGCAAGATAGCGCATCTCGTTGCCGTAACCCTGTGGATTTTTTGTGATCGTGTGTTTTCTAGTGTGACGTGGCAAAAATCTGGACCAGTTTTCTCGTGATTCAAAGATTGATAGTTCGGCCATCACCAACATAGATTTCCTGACGATGAATGCTTCCATATTATGCAGCTTTAAAGTCGGTGGTCTACTTCGGGATTCGCTTCAGGATCGATCTACCGAAGCAAGTCCAGAAGCCTTGGAACGAATTTAGTATGTTTTAAAGAAATCGATTCCTTAGCATATACAAAGTTGTGAGACTCAAATATTTGTTGTCTTCTTTATCACCGTTCATTTAAAATCTCGAGCTACATTTTTATCAGAAACAAAATGTCAAAACTTGTAATTTAAATGCAACACAATTTTTTTTTTGAAAATTTTACAATATTTTTAACCCTGAGTTCCTAAGAAATTAAAAGAAGGATGAATTAACTTAAGAAATAGAGCACCTTAACCTTGATTCGTATAATGTCTACTTTACTTAAAACTTTCCATGTAGTAACTTCTGGATGAGACGTTTAACTCTGTACATTATACACCATGTCATCGTGAGTTTAAATAGCATTTTATTTTTATCAAAACCATCATGGCAAAACTTTTCCTTCTATCTACAAATCCGAAGAACGATGAAGTCGTAAGACATTTGATGAAAGATATTAATATTACTCTCGCAGGGTAGCACCAATATTATGTCGCACAGTTCGTTTTATGTTTAATTGTAAGTTAAAGTAAAAATACCTAAAAGCCTGAAAACTTAAAGCCTTTTTGTCTGAAAATTCTACTTTCTGGAACCGCGTATACTATATAGTCACAGACATTGCATAAAAGTTCCTCAACACATATACCTACATACATATGAGAGTATAGCGAAATGAAGGAATCATTTCAAGTTTTCACAGTTTTACAATGCATCGCAGTCAAGCGTTAAGTCTCTCACGGTTGTGTGGGGAAAATGATTGGTTATATGGGATGTGGAATTTCTCGAGAACGACTTTTAGAGTGGAACTTAGTTTTATGGAATATAATTTCATGACAATGCTTCTACCTACGATGCATGAGTATATTCAACGAAGCAAGCAAGAAGTTTGGATAGCTGCAAAAAAAATTAAACCAATTGAATGGAGTGCAATCAGTGGAGCGTATTTTTTGGCGTAGCTTTTTGCAGAAATTTAAGGTGATATGGTAAGAAAGAAAGAAGCGTGATTAAATTCAAGGACTCTTGAATTTTAATTTATACCTTCCGTAATTTATATTGAAGCTTTGGCAAAGTGAATTTTAAATCTATTAAAGACATTTTATGGATTTTATTTCGAATGAGGTAAGCCACGTATATTAGTTGCTGCTACCAATAATACTGGATCAATATACAAAAACGTTTTTTGTGATACCACATGAATGTTTGAGAATTCTTTAATATTTATTAAGCTGCTGATACGATACCTCTGTGAAAAACAGTTAGTGACTGGGATTAAAGGTCAACAGTAGAGATTATTTAATTTGAGAAATTATTGACGATATTGGATTTAAGCCCAAAAAGGCGGATAGAGAAACTATTAAAAGGAGTTTTAAAGTTAAAGTTCCATGAAAGAATGATCCATGGAACCTGAGTATAGTGTGTCCCATCCACAATAAGTTTAGAGCAAAACTGATGCTATACTACAGGGAAATAACTCTCCCAATCATCGCATATTAAATCCAATGTGGCTATTCTGTGTGATCGTTTAAAACCCTTTGTTAACAATATTATCGACCGAGATGTCTACAAGTATGGTTTTAGGCCAGCAATCAACTATTGATCAAATTTACAAGCACCGACAATTTTTGTTAAAAGAAATAAAGGAATTTCTGATCGATCTTGGAGTTACATTATGTAGATAAGATAAGGTTAGAAGACATGCTGAGGCAAAAGATTACCGTACTAGGCTTGTGTAGAACGAACTAGTTCAATGAACTAGTTCATTTTACTGAACTAGTGAACTTAATTCACACACTTAGTTCATTTAGTTCTCGAGGAGCAAGGAAGAATTAGTTTCAATTTTATATTTTTTCTTTTATATAATGGTCGCGTTCGGGGATCAATCCAAAGCTATGCGGATAGGTTTGTGTTGTTGTAATTCATTGTGACAAAACAGCTGATGCAACAACAACCCAACGTATCTGAAAATGTTTGGGATAGGTGGATAGCCTATGTGGAATAACATTTATGTGTACATTTAACTCATTAACAGACAACAGAGGAAGTCATTTATGACATAACGGAACTGTTCACACTCACCTAGGCTGACCAGACATCCTCTTTTAAGAGGACAAGTCCTCTTTTTAACCTAAGAAACTTTTGTCCGGTATCTTTTTGAAAAATAAACGATTTGTCCTCTTTTTTTTAGGTTATTTCTTAATTTCCAATTTTACGCGAAACAAAACCACAATCAAAAATGTATGTTGGTTGAACATGGTCTTAAAAGGGGAATAGACGGAAATAGATAGTCGACCAATTTTTTAAATTTAAAAATTAAAGTCCAATGGTAAATAAAATAAAAGCTAAAATAATACCTATACCTACTTGAATAGTACTTGAAAAAAAACAATACTACTATTAGTTAGAAAATTTTCATTTGTTAAATTTTGTCTTCTCTTTTTAATTTATGTACAGCTTAATTTTTTTTTTCTTCTTTGTAAAATACCTATACTATTTTGAACTAAATTGAACTAAAATGAACGAACTAGTTCAGTAGCTTGATTTGAACTAAATTGATCGATCACTAAAATGAACTAAATTGCCCAACTATACACCGTACTAGGATCTCAATGGATCTATTGGGATGAAGTGAGCTAGATAGTAGGGAGAAAAAACAGAAATGGAGAAAATGTCTAAAGCTAAGTGCAGACGATTGTCAGATCTTACAATATTGTCAGATACTTCAGTGACAATGGCTAAAAAGCTTCCAATTATCTGTTCACACGCTTGGCAGATTTTATCCGAAAGTCTTACAATTTTATTGTCAGACAATTCTCTGACAATGACGTTTCTGAAATTATTGTAAGGGTAAAAATTGTCAGTTCACACGGTTGGCTTATATTTGTTTACGAAAAATTGGTCGATCAGTTGGCAGACATTGTCAGATAAATTAAAAGTTTTGTTCGTTGTGGTCAGTGCAGACATTTTTGTGAAAATGATTTTTAATAAAATAATATAATAATATAATAATAATATAATAATTTAATAAAATAATATTGCCATTGCAACTATTTTAACGGCCTACGTGTTCGAAGATAGCGAGGAAGTTGTATTGGCACACAAAAAATCGAAGTGTTTGGACGAAGGATTGGACAGGTGGGTATTTCTGCTTACTTTCCATTATCATAACGCGGTAGGTATAACAAAAAACCCAAATAATATATAAAAACTTAAAATAACTTCAATTTTGCGTCCGCACAGATAGATTTATTATATAATAATAAAGAAAAACATATTATTTAAACATAGTAAATGTTTTCTTATCTGCCGGCCGGTTCGAATTTATAATATAACACAAAAATGGAACAAGAGATAAAGCATTGACACTCTTCTTCATGAAGAGTTCATCTTCTTCATCTCCTTACATTTATTAGGAATGAATGCGAGTACCTATAATTCAAAGTGTGTTATCTATCAGTTGCATTTTTTGGGTTTCTTTATCTTTTTATGACGGTTCAGATTTACTCATCTGTACCGTTCTCGATGTATATATTATAATTTAGAATAAGATAAGAATTTTGAATAAATAGTTATGTTAAGTGAAAATAAAAACTAGTAATTTACAGCTATTCAGCGTGTTCAATTCATTTGTACACTGACAATGTCCTAATTGTCTGAAAATAATAAAAATTTTATGTTCAGACTATTGTCACATATGTAACTGACCATTTCATTGTCAGATCGTCGTCGTCTTACAATGGCTGACAATGACATTTCTGGCAATATTGTCACACAAAATTGTAAGTTTACACGATTATAAGACATTTGGGACAATTTTTTTACTGAAAGATCTGACAATTTTCTGAGATCTGGCAATCGTGTGTACTTAGCTTAAATAGAACTTTATTAGCTTAAAATTTTCCTTTCACAGTTTTTGTCTTTTTGAGCAAATAAATAAAACTAAATTATATTCCTTTCAACTCAAAAATTCTAAAGTTCATGGTTCAAATTAAGAAAATACTTAAAATGTGCACACTCTCCACTAGAGTTCAAATTTGTTGAAATTTTTCGAAATAAAAATCTTATTTTCATGAGCTTAATAATACAAACAAACCTATTTATTATTGAAATAAATTAAATATTGATCCATATTATTAAATTATTTTGGTTGCCGAGACCAAATTATAATTTTAAGAAGATTTTTGATGTACTCAACACTAGTTCATGAATTGCTCAGTAGACAAAAAGTTATTACTCTTTAATGATATGTACATATTATTCTTTGAAAACGTTCTGCTATTATTGATTATAACTTTTTATTTACAATTTTACATTAAAGAATACATTTACGAAAATTGTTCAGAATTCTACAAAAAATTGGCTGAAATTTTCTTTGTGAACCTTTTGATTCTGAAGATATCGGGAAAGCTTTCT
This sequence comes from Epistrophe eligans, assembly GCA_951394125.1. Lineage (NCBI taxonomy): Eukaryota > Metazoa > Arthropoda > Insecta > Diptera > Syrphidae > Epistrophe > Epistrophe eligans. Next base: position 105,400,372 of record OX596029.1, on the reverse strand, counting down.
ACGCAGCGTTTTCCAAAATGTCCCCAAAAATGGTTGTTGGATAATAACACTCACCCCCTTTAACAACAAAACAAACCAAACAATTTTTTGACCAAAATTTTTGTAATATTTCAAAGGAATATAATGTAATAATATGTACATAAATATATAACTGTAAATTTTTGACAAATTTTAAAACTATAAAAGTTGCCAATAAACCTTTTAGCAATATTTTTAAACCTGCAAAATTTTGTCAACAGTACCTACTTCGAATACTTCCCCTTCTTGGGTCGCGCTAAAGCAACTCGCTACGCTTATGTTCAGCGAACAGGCAGGCGCACCAAATGCATGGACCGGAATGGAAGTAAAACATTTCGGAATTTTAGGAATGTTGCCGATGAATTTCACCGGTTTATTCTAAACAGTAATATTGTTTTGGTTAATAAATTTTAGTCTCGGCATAATATAAAAAAATAATATTTTCTAGACTAGTGTTATTGTTTCCCTGGAAACATAACCTAATAAAATCACATTGGCAATTTCCATCTGATCTTCAGACAGAATATTTTCTTTTATTGTGACAGAAATTGGTTCAGCTTCCTAAAGCATATAAAAAAATAAATAAATTGAGTGGCCCGACAGCTCGTGTAAAATCAAGGCCTATAGTGACTTACAACTCTCAACCATTTCTGTTTGCGTGTTATTGGCAGGAATGGAGGTGACCTACAATTTTGTCTCGAATCCAAAAGGAGTAGTTTTTCGTGACAAGAGATACTCTTGGAGGTCTAACCAATTCCTCGCAAGAGGCATTAACCCAAAAAAAAACATTTTTACCTACAATCTTTGTATTCCTTATATTAATGTGTTGAAATTTTGAAGTAAAATATTGTCACAAATTATACGTAAATCACTTCAAAACAAATTAATATTCTGGATAAAAGTACCTACTCCACCAACAATTAAAATAAATAAGTCCATTATTTATTAAACAATTGAAATAATTAAAAAAAATACATATTTCATAAAATAAAAATATTAAAAACCTTTTGATTCAAAGTAAGAATAAGTACCTACCTACCTTGCTTTCGATTGCCCTTGTTTATCCTCTTGAAATATTATATCCATTCACATAATCAAATATCCTTGCACGTTAAAAAATAATATCCTTTTGCTCGGTTATCCAGAGAAACTCTATTGCGCACACAATTATTTTTATGATAATAAATTTGTACAAGTATGTAGCTATGTATGTATATATATTCTCCAACCACTTAACACATTTTCTCTATGGAGGAATAAAAACGCATCAGATGCACTCAATTCTCTTGGAAAAACGTTTTTGTTTTGTTTTCCCTTTAAATTTTAATTTATCTTTCTTTTTTTGTAAGTAGGTTATAATTTAAGGACTTTTATTTAAGTAGACAAACATTAAAAGCACGCACTCAAGCGTTTTCTCCGAAAGCCCACAATAAAAACACACACACACATATAAACACGAATATATTATAATTTTTTTCCGGTTTACTCAAACCCATACACTTTATACTACAAATAATCTTCTTGACCTACTCTCTAGTAAAATGCACTGCTACCGCGACGTATCCTTTTTCACTGAACGAAAAACAACACAACAACATGAAAATATACTTCCGAAAAGGAAAATTGGGGAAAATAATTTTTTTCCTTTATTTTAATTCTTTTCAGAAAATGTATAATTTCCTTTTGTCTACACTCATATCATCATTGGCCCGCGGCAGGATAAAAAAGGATATTAAAGCAACACAAAATGAAACACAGCAAAATATTAAACGCTTAAGTTCAATATAGCGAAGGAAAAGAGAAAATGTGTATGTGTAAGTGGTGTTTTTCTGCACGTCTTTAATAAACGTTGGTAATAAGAAAATGATTAATTTATTATTATTATTTTTTTTAATAAAATCCTTTGAAGGTATAGTATAAGAGACTCCCTGGTCTATGTGAAAGCAAGGCGCGACTATGAATGAAAAAACGCCCGAGATTCCTTGCTTATGTGTTGCGAACTCTTCAAGTACCGAAAAGGAACTGATTGGAATAAATACCAGAAGCAATGTGGTCTTTTAATGGTACAGACGCAGTTATGTTTATCCTATAGAGCCGACGACGACGAGTCGATCCGAGAAGAGAGAAAGTTCACAATAATGAGATGGATACTTCTATGATGTAACCATGGAAAAATGTTGAGCTTTTGACTGGAATATTGTCATGAATTTCGATTTGGATGCTGCTGTTACGCAGGACTTTTTCGTGCACTTTTTTGACAGATTTTATTTTCAGCTGTTCCAGCTTTTCCAGCTGAGAAAAAGCTTCTTGATAAAATATTTGCTGACTGCTTCAATTGTCCTGTAATCATTAAACATTAACTAGGTAAGGAAATTGGTGTGATTATTTGCAAAATAAATGCGTGGGTATGTCCTTTCGAACCAATTTTCATTATTAAAAACTTAGAAATGTCTGAAAAAAAAATAAAACTAAAAACCTTTGTAAAGCTTTTGCTTTGCGTTACAAAAGCTGCTTGTTGAAGACTCTGTGGTCATTCAATTTTCAAGAAATATGTACATGTTATACCTATCGTAGAAATCTAACCTTCGTGTATCACTATACTTGATATTGGCCTAAGGATTAGTTGTTGAGTTTATTGAGCGTAAAGTAAACTAATCGATTCTTTAACTTCTATGTTATAACATGTGTGTAACACATTTTTACACTTAAAAAAATATATTTGCTATAAATATTTTGAAAAGCTGTTAAATGTACATTTAAAATTTAAATGCCTGTTCTATGTATGTCACGTATAAAGTAAAAATTGTTGAATATGGGCTTTAAATAAACAATAAAAAGACCAAAACTGAAAAAGGGATCAAAGTTGTTTAAGTAGGTATCATCCAATTAAATTTGACTATTAAAATATTCCCCTCCTCCCTATATTATAAAAATAAGGCAATAACTTTAAGCAATATCTGTATAGAGGATACATATATATATATATAGTAATTAAAAGGGTTAAATCCGAGAAGTGATATTGTTTTGTGGTTCAAAGTGGTAGTTAAGTTTTGGGAGTTGGGACAAAGGATTGTCAGCTTAGATTGGCACCAATCTTAAATGAGGTTTTTGGTCAATATTAAAGCTAAGCAGAATATAGAAAGGGAAATTGTATACAACTTAAATATCCCTTACCTATGTATGTATATGAAAAACTTTATTATTATAGTTTTGAAAACAATTCTTACCAGAATAATTTTGAATATTAATTGCTGTAGTGGTTTTTAATGTTGAAGCTCTTATTTTGTCGAAAACGCATTTAACACTTCATTTTAAGGAAATATTAATGAGTTTTGGAGACTCTTATTGGATCATACATAAAGGTTTATTCGTATATTGGTTTTTGGGTTACATAATTTCGGGGACAAAGTTTTGAATTAAAAAAAAAATGTTTTAATTATTATTACTGACTTTATCCTTGAGCAAAAGCAAGTACATATTGGTTTCATGTATAACGAATTTTGAGAAGTCCAATTCGATACTTCTCGTTGGTTGGTGCGTATGTACCTTGACTGTGTATCGAGGTAGAGATTAAAAGGGTGAACAAATAATGACTTTTTGATTAAGAGTATCTGGGACGGAAAGCTGCCATATGATTCTGTTTTAATTTTCAACTATTTTTATTAAAATTAGTACCTATAATTTTTAAAGCTATTGTAATAGAACAGCGTTTTTGTCAAAAAATTCACTTGACGGAAATATTGTTGTAACTGCTCCTGAGGAGCTTAACATAATTTTGGATGATTGATGTAATTTTTTTAATTTGATATACCTACTTTCAATAAGTATCTATAATTAATATTCTATTGGAAAATTATAACAAATTTGCCATTTGGTCACATTGTGAATTTAGAGTCTAATGGTCGTATTTATAAACATTGTCTAACTTTAGACAACTGTCCAACTTTGGAAAATGTGTTAAAAAACATTGTTTATTGTTGTCTTATAGCTGCCTAACTTAGACACAAGAGTAGATTGTCTTAACTGTGAATAGTCTGATATTTATTTTTATTAAATAAAGCATATTTCCACAAATTTGAAAATAGTTAGACAGTGTCTTAGTAGACAAAAATCTAATAAATACGCCTATAAATATTTAAAACGTTTTTATCTGATTTTAAAATAAACAAAGAGGCTGGGTGCGATCCAAACTGGTAAGTTGGTGCTCTTCGAAACTGGACACCCTATGTTATTTTGTTATAAGGAAATTAATAATTCAAAATCTTTAAAGACCTTATTAGGTGTTCAATTTCAATGTGCGATCAAGTGAAAATCAAAATTGTTTAATTAGTATTTTTGGTGGATTTTTCCGCTTAAAAAAAATTAATCGAATTTTTGTACAAGCCCTAACAATTCTTAGTTGCAGCATTATGAACAAAATAAAATTATTTCGGTAGTCGATAGCAAAGTTTGTTTCGAGCTATTTTAAAAAAAATTGTAGTAGATTTTTTTTGCAGTTTTGCTGCCTCAAAAAAAAAAACTTTCAATTGAATGTTTCTACAAACCTTATCAGTTTTTGATTACGTCGTTGTGTGGAGAACAAATTTAGCCCGGCTTCTAAATCAGTGTTGGTTTTCCCAAGATATTCAAGGCGAAAAACTTTTTTCAACAAGTTTTTTTTATTTTCTTGTAGATTTTTTGCTTTAAAAAAAAATTTTCAATTAAATTTTTTTAAACATCATATCAGTTATCAAATATGGCATTATAAAAAAAAATTGCCCGAAGTCAATTTCATTGCTTGTTCTTCACCGAAAAACGTTTTTCAACAAATTTATTCAAGTTTTTTTTATTTACAAAAAAAAATCATATGTCTGTTGATTTTGTTTTAATTCTTTATTAAATTATTATGTGTAGAGTAATTTTAAGTTGATGGCATTTCTTGTTCTCGAAATATTCGAGACGAAAGAGATTTAAAAAATTTTTTTAATTTTTTTACATTAATGTAGCAAGGGAACCGCTAATTGATTTTTTTTTTGAAAACCTTTTCTGCACTTCATAACGTTATTATTTGTAAAATAAAATTTAGTCGAAGTCTATATATCCGTATCTCTATCTGTATCCAAATCTTTATAGAGATACAGTAAACGAAAGAATGTAATACGAAGGTAGGTACGTAAACACACACATACAGTCATCTCTCTAAAAAAACATGGCTTCGGATTCTCGAAACGTAAAGATATGTTATAATTTTCGATTTGATAAGTCAGAGCAATTACCTACAATAACTTCCAATGGAAAGTTAAAAATCTATTTAGAATTTTTTGCAGATTTTATTTCATTATTAATTAATCATTTCTAACCAACACGGTAAGGAGTTTTGTATTTTTTAATCTTCCTCAAATAATAGGTGATAATAAATTATTATCAATAAATTCAGGAGATTGGATATGTAACTCGGTGTGTTCTTAATATTTTCGTGTTGGATCGGATATATCGGGTTTTCGAATAGGGACTTGACAACTTTGAATTTAATTTGTGAACGCACCCTTTCACTTATCATCGAACTGTCATTGTCAATTTATTCAGTAAACTCAACATTTTCATAATGGACCATTTGAAGCAACGTATGTTCTCCGATTGGGCTCTAGAGAAGATGCGCCAAGATGATGAATTTCATCGCAAAATCATCTTCAGTGACGAAGCTCATTTTTGGCTCAATGGGTTCGTCAATAAGCAAAGTGAGATTGCCGGGACGAAACGCCTAAATTTTTGTGGACTAAAGGCCGTAAAAAGCTATTTTGAATCAATAATTCAACAAGTCCAATTAAATAGTGCTAAGTCTTCTACTTGGCTGATGTATTTCAGTAGTATATAGAGTTTGTATTATTAAAAAAAAAAAAAAAAAAAAAAAAAACCTTCTTATTAATAAGCAAAATATGCATTATTGGTCGGGTGAAAATCCACATTTGTTTCATGAATCACCACTTCATCCACAAAAAATAACTGTTTGGTGCAGCTTCCATGCCAGTGGCGTTATTGGGCCATATTTTTTCGTCGGCGATAACGATCGTCACGTTACTGTGAATGGCCAGCGTTATCGCGCCATGATTACCGATTACCGATTATTTTTGGAAGATATGGACTTGGACGACATGTGGTTTCAACAGGATGGTGTCGCAAGCTACACAGCACCCCTTACAATCAATTTATTGAAGAGTTGTCAAGTCCTTATTGGAAAACCCTTTATAACTTCTTTTTCTGCTATAGTTTTGATTGTTTTATGCGATATCCTCCTACAGATTTGTTATAGTATTAAAGTAGCTAATTACCTGGTGCTAATTTAAACGCTTTCACAATACTGCTTAACTAAGTACATACTGCCATTCTCTCTGAGCAATTATTTCGCAGAATGTAGAGAATAAAATGTTAAAAAACAATAATTTCACAGATCGAGTCAGAATGTGGCACCTCAATAGGGCAATCAGTCTTAGTCCATAAAGAAAGTACATCATAAAGGAATTCCACTATCAAAACCCTGACTCATTTAAACAAGGACCTGCAATTTACCAGATTTACAAAAAAAAACTTTTCAGGCCATTAGAGTTTATATTGTATACAGTTCAAGTTTATTAATGCATTGTATTTCCTACGGTACTTCCGATGGATGTTCATTACTTTTTTGCCACCCACAAAAATTAAAGTCCACAGCCTCAACAGTATCCGTGGTTTGGTCAATTTTCCTACTCAAAGTCACGTAGCTAATTATGCTTAAATTTCTGCCACCACCACACTAACTTATAAATTCCGTTTTTTGGCTTTCAAACGGTATAGTACCTATACTGAGTGTGCAACAAAATGTATAAATGTAAATACAAGCTTTTGGTTCGGAACGAGTAAGTATAATAAGTTTGTAACGAACGCAGTAAAGCCTTTTTTAATTTCATATTCCTGACCTGAAAAATAGTCATCTATAGTAAATTATATTTTTGGTAAAATAAATGTGTGTTTGAGTACACTCTAATTCAATCGATTAAAATCAAGTTCATTTAGAATCTTTTAAATATTTGAATCAGTTTAATTTTGTTTAAAATAAAGTAAGTATTAAATAGTAAAAAGTAAAATTACATAAACCTTGAAAAAAAAAAATTAAGGTCCACTGAAGAAATAGTAAATTACTTTTTTCTTTAATAAAAATAGCTTGGCAAATAATTGATTTTATTCAGCTTAGTTAACATCTTAAAAAATTTATTTTCTTCAAACTACTATTACATATTTTTATATTAAATAAAATGTACGACTGGGTCGCACAAACTTCTTTTATGTGCGATCACACTGTGGTTTTAAAGTTTTAATAATTTTAAAAACTTTTCAACTTCGTACATATGCATGGAATTTACAGTTTAAATTTAAACTGAAAAAATGTTAAAAAATTAATAAAATTAAAAATGAATTGATTAAAAAAATATTTGAAATTAATTTGACACCAAGGCAATGTTAAGCAAGTGATTTCTTACACAAGCCTCAATTTATAAGAATTGTTTTTTTAAATCGTGGGAGCGTTTTTTTTTTTTTTTAAATAATTTTTTATATATAAAATTTTGAATATATTTTTAAGAAACAAAAATTAGTACATAAGGGGTTTTTGTGTTGTTGTTTTATTCAAACCTTCAAAAATTAGTACGTCAATTTTTAAGCAGAGTTAAAAAATTAATTTTGAAAAAAAATTATCCACCCATTTTCGAAAAATCGAATTTTCAATAAATACTTTTAAAAATTTTTTTAAAAATCCAAAATTTATTTTTTTTGTAAATTTTTTATATGCAATATTATTCAAACTTATTAGTGGCTTTTTCGAAGAAAATTTTATTAAAATTTGTTTAACACATAATGAGATAGTTGAAAACCCAACACACGGTTTGTACTATTTTTAAACGATATATATATATTTTTTTTTTAATAATATGGTAGATCGTTCTGATATTAGTTCACACAAAAATTTTAATCAAAATCGTAGTGGCCGTTTTGGAGAAAAATGAGATTTTCAATACCAGTTTTTAAACATTTGTATGGGAGGTACCATTATTTCTGGTCATAAGAATAATTTTTGTATAAAATCTGGTAGATAAAGTTGAAAAACTGGTAAATGCCAAGTTTAATAAAAATCGATCAACCCGTTTTAGAATTATTAAATTCTCAAAAAAATATTTTGAAGCTGTTTTTTTTAAATCCAAGAAAAAAACTCTTTGAAAGATTTTCTATAAAAAAAATTGGTGAGAAAATCGAAAATCAAAAAATATGGTTCTATTGGAGATACAATTTATAACTATTTTTCCGTTTTTTTTTTTTGTGAAATGGTAGCTTCAATCTAGTGACTTCGGATGTATAATAGCTTGGTCAATGTATTGTAACTTTCCCTGCATATAGACCTTCTATACTACCATGGTTGGGTATTTTATTTTGTATCACGTTACGGGATCTAAAATTTACAATTTATAACTCTTGCTCAACTTTAATTGAAAATGATGTGAACTCGTGCATTGGTTGAATATCAAATTTACGCATCAACGAGTGGATGGTGACAAACCAAGCATATTATGTACATATTTATACTAGGAACTATAGTACTATGCAAGTCCTGCAAACTTAAACTCTACACTATCAAGTAGAGAACCTATTTTTTTTGAATAACTATACAGCATAATTACTCAAAACGGAAATATCAGTGTTCTGGGTAGATAGTGGTATTAAATAACTTTCTATGGTTTGGACATTGCAAAAATGTTGTATTTCTAAATGTTGCAATCCAGTGGTAGGTAATTAGATCGCTGTTTGGTCCCGTCCCATGTCCTCGTGAATAGGTAGAAATTTATAGGAAAATTTTAAACCGACAAAGTATGGTTTTTGTTTCGGCCTCTGGTATGGCCTCTGTTCTCAAGTAGAATTAAAATAATAATTCTAACCAAATGTTAATTAACACTTTTACACTGACTTGGGAAGGATGGAGAAGGAAAATCTGTGATATTAAAGCTTCGAGTGCTACAAGGAGAAGGTTCAGCCTATTTTTGTTTGTTTGTGATTAAGGGAACTATATAAAAAGTCTTGACATTCCGCAGAGTAAGCGAACTCCATCCATAGTTATATTTTCTAGATTTCGAAATTTTTTGAATAGTCTTAACTTTCGAGAAATTTGAAGTAAATTGAGGCTAAACTGTGAAATGTTGTTCCTACCCCATTAATTGCAATATTAGTATGAATTGGTATTAAGAACTGCCAGAAGGCTGAACAGTGAACATACCTTAAGGTTAAGCATAAAATATAAATTTATATTTCACATAAAACCTTTTTTAAATTCCCACTGAGTAAGAAAGATTTTGTTTCGCATAATATTTCCGCGAATTATATATTTCTCGCATGATACTCATATGAAATATTTTTCACATGATTGTTTTCTCGAATTATACATTTTTTCGCATGGTATTGATAAATCTCTCATTATACAGTTCAGGCATGATTCTTTTCTCGCATTATACATATTTTTCTCCCAGGATGCTTTTCTCAAATGGGAACTACTATTCTAAATATATTCCTCGCATGCTATATTTCTCTAAAGATATTTTACTCGTATTATATTTTTATAGCATGATATATTTTCGCATGATACTTTCCTCGCATGAAAGACTTATTAAATAATATATTTCTCACACTATTCTTTTCTTGCATGCTATTATGCCTCACATGACATATTTCTCGTATGATATAATTCTTGCAAAATGCTTATTTCACTTGATATTTTTTCACATGATATAATGTCTAGCATAATATATTTCTCACTTGATACTTTTTTCGCATGATATTTTTCTTGCTTGATCCTTTTCTCGCATGATATATTTATCACATGTTATATTTTTCGTATGATACTTCCCTCATATGATATTTTTCTTACATCTATTTCTCGCATGATATATTTCTCTAAAGATACTTTTCTCGAATTATATTTTTATTGCATGATATATTTCTCTTCGTGATTTATTTCTCGAATGATAGTTTTCTCGCATGATATATTTATTACATGTTATTATTCTCGCACTGTTATTTTCTTGTATGCTATTTTGTCTTACGTGACATATTTCTCGCTTGTATTTATCGTATGATATAATTGTGGCATTATACTTATTTTACGTGATATTTTTTTACATGATATTTTTCTTACATGATATTTTTCTGGCATGATATATTTCTTGCATGATATATTTATCACGTGTTATATTTTTCGCATAATACTTCCCTCGTATTATATTTTTCTTATGTAATACATTTTTCGCACATTTTTTTGCATGGTATACTTCTCGCATGATACTTTTCTCGAGTGATATATTTTCCGCGTGCTGACTTTTTCGCATAATACATTTACCGTGTGATATATGTACATTTCGCATAACTTCGTTTGGCCTTTTTTGTATTTATTCTGATTTCTGATCCAACATTTTTCTTTATGTATTATAAAATAAGAGACATGCGTTCACGTCAAAATATTTATTTATTATAGAATTTTTTATTTAAATATAAATTAAAATTTAATGCAAAACTGATGTTCTTTCTTTTATGGTACATTTATTTTCAAGAGTATTTGCTGTCTGAATGCGTATTCATTTGGCAGTGGTTTAATTTGCATAGAAAATTATTCGGAAAGTTTTAAAAGAACTTTTTAGTTTGAAGTTTGGTTAAATCATACATTAATGAACACATCACCTAATCATTGTTATGATCATTTTTAATTCAACGAATGAAAAGCGAGTGATTGAAAATTATGTATTTTCCAAAAAAAAACAAAAATATGATTGTCTTTCACTACAATTTACTTATTTTTTGCATTCCAAATTTCTAATAATTTTATTGAGTTTGTTTAATCTTAAAACAAATGTTAAAATACACACCTTTAGCGTTCACTATGACGTATACATACTTTTTTTAATTTGATGGCTATACTAACTATCTATATTCGTAGTTTCCAAATTTTGCAATGTATTATTTTGCTCATATTTGAATTCCTGTTGTTGGTGCGATAGAAATATTCCATTCTTATTTATGTGATGCCACGATGGCTTGCCTTGCAATCAGAAGATTTTCCCCCAAGACTATTAGCTAATTTATTTCATTCAATTTAGTACTAAACGACCAACGTTTTCTAGGCCTGAAGAAAAGGTCAAGAATTTTAATGGTTTCATTATCCTGATTTTATTTCGAAAGGACTACCACAAAAAAAGCAACGATATATTTTTTTTTTTGGTATTAAGGACAAAAACAAGAAATAAAAAAGAAATAAAGACACAAAAAAACAAAACCGTCCCAAAATAAAAATTCCAACACATCTTTGTTTTTATTTTCACTCAACATCCCCATTCACTCATCCTTGATCCTTGACATCGTGCCAACAACACTGTCGATTTCAATTTAGAAAACAAAATATATATATACCTATATATATTGCTTGTGATTATGTTCCCAAGTGTAAAGTTTAAACAAGAAAAAAATTGAGGGTTAGACGAAATCTTTTCAACCCTTCAAATGCAACAAATTACGCGCTCGTACAAGGCCAGTGCTTGCTTCAATATATAAATACAAGCAAAATTTGTATGGCAAAGATGAAATTTACATTACGCCATGTTGAAATGAAATACAAAATGGAGATATGAAGGACAAAAAATTCCTGGCGCGAAAATGTAAATACGATGACGAAGAATCAACGTTAGTCGGTGCCGTCATATTTGAATTTATAAAAATGTCGACACTAAACATACAACATGACAGCAAAAGCCAGCCAAGCATAATCCATTTACAAGTCACCATGACGAATAGAATAGGAACATACATAAATACGCAAGCTTCCAAGACTCAATAAAAGCAAAAAACAAAAACAAAAAAAAAACATGAGGCAGGCAGTTTTTTTTTCGTTCGTTTTCTAGAACCCTTAGGGGGTTCCTTGAAATAGAGCTAATAAAATGGAAATAAAAAAGTCCGATTAGGGTTTGGGGGAAGAATAAGTCAAATTGGAGCATACATATAAATGTAATATAGACCCGCACAAATATGCGTAGCTTATCCTAACTCTTCACGATATATTTATGTAGCTTTAGCTATGTGGAGTCGGATAAAAGGGACTGAATAACAGAGTATTCGGAGAATTTATTGTTTTGAAAAATTTTGGGAGAGGCGTAGCTTATGTAGGATGTTATTTCCAATGATTGAAAGTCATAGAAGTTGAAATTGGCTTGAGTTACTTTTAATCGTTTCCAGGTAGAGTTATTTTGATGAAGTTATTTTTTAAGTCATGCATTAGCTTCATGGGTTTATGGGATTATGCTCATTTTTTTTAATACGTTGTATTTGTAAGTATGTATGTTTGTTTTTAAGTACCTCCACTACAGTGAAAAGGTTTAGCAAAGTGTGAATGGTAAAAAATAAAAATAAAAATAATAATTTATATGATAGGCTTAATATTAGTAAATATACCTCATAAGTTCTGCGACTCGAGCTTCGGCTTCGTCATTCCCTCCATCACATCTTGAAGCCCCACGGATATAGAGCCCGTGGGTCTTATTTCCCAAAATGAAAGAAAATCATACCCAAGGGCGTTTTTTGTAGGTTTTAATTCGAAGAATATGGGGAAAAAACTCAGAGAGTAAAGAACAAAACACGATTTTGGACTTTGCCAACAGTTTTCTTGAACAATAGTACCTTAGGTGGCCAGCTTCGCGTGTTCCAAGGATTTTAAGTCCCTCTTTGGGTCATCTGTCCTGCTCACGCAACTCCGTTGCTCCGCTTAGGGTATGTTCAGTGTTCAGTCGCCAGGCAGGCGCCAATGTAAACAGTTTTCTTGGACAGCAGTATAAAGTTAAAGAGTCATTGAATCACACTTTAAGTATGGGTTTAATGCCAATTCAGGAAGGCAATAACACCCACGGGTCTTAATGCTTTTTTGTGGTGGGCCTTATTGCCATTCCAAAAAGAAAAAAGTCCGCGGGTGTTATTTCCTTTTATTTTGGAAATAAGAACTACGGGCTTTATTTCTGCGGGTCTTAATACACTGCACCTTACTTCGAAAATTTTAAACCTTGGTATATATTTTCATGTTTAAAAATATTTAAATAAAAAATTGCTTTAATTAATTACTTATTTTTTATAATGTATAAAAAAATGTAAATTCAGCTGCTCAATAAATATTGTTTACACAGAGTAGATATTCTGTACAGGTTACACCTAATCATCTTCAATCACAAAGTATCCTCGACTTGTATTACATTATCTTTCGTAAATGATTGTCTTTCGTTTTCTTCCTGAAGTCCCCTTGATTATTAACCTGCTATTATTTATCACTGCGAAAAGAAATAATTTAAATTATTAAATTTTTGCTGAGGAAATATTTTCTTTTTTTTTTAGAAAAAAAAAAAGTTAATCCATCATACGTTCAGTTTTTCAATTTTCATTACAAAATAAGTTTTTTTTCTTTCTCTTTGTTTTTGTATTGAGGCAACAGAGTTTCGTTTAAAGGACGAATCTGTCAAGAAGTATAAGTAATTGTCTTTCACTTTGGAACATGGAAACTCCATTTTATTATTTAATCACTTTTGCCGTTGTGTCGTTTGACGTAGAGAAAATAAACAATCAGAAAGCATACAGTTTCAAGAATTTAAAATATTCTCCTGTAGGTACGCGTTGTATACTATTTAGGTATATTGGGTTGAGATCTTAGCTAGGTCTTTCAAACAGGATGCGGACCATTTTTCTTATTTTTGCCGAGTGCACAGACTGAAGTGTATCCAAAGCTTCTTTAATTTTAATTTTGATAGTGTGCATTGAACATCAGAGGTCTTGGAAATTAATTGAAATAAAGGAAACCAGAACAAGGATAATACGAAAGACAAATGGTGTTTATTTATTTTTTAACATGAAAAAGGATATTTACGAACATTTTGTAATTTAAATTTTAGAAGTTTTTTTAGGAAAAACTTATTTCTTTTAAAGTTTGCCTTCGTAGCTTAAGTATCTGAATAAATTCGCTCTCAGCCAAGTCACTCCATCATCGCTCGGTCAGTGGAGTCGCCGGATTCGTTCAAATTTGATACAGCTCCAACTAGCCTTATATTCTATTTGATAGACCCGGCCATGATAAGAGACAAGAGGAATGTTAGCCTCATCTTATGTCAGCCTCATCACAGTCTCGTCAAGGCGAACAATTGTTGGGTTTTGCTCTTGTCAACTCCGAGTCAACACCCAAAGTGTTCTAAGTTCGTCAGGACGTGTCACCAAGAAAATTGCATTATAAACATATGCACTGCACAACTTGTATATCTGTTCAATGCCTATAAGCCTCACCATAACATAGCTTTGAACCCCAAGAGGTAGTTGAGTGTATCTGCATTAATAACATTAATTTAATTTTACAGTTACAGTCTTTATTAGTTGTAGACTTCATTAATAGTTATATCAGGGTAAACCTCTTACAACAGAATGTCCTGGTAGAGAACTTAATACATTCCTATTTTATTGAGAGAATTTAGTGGTGAGAGACAACATAAGGTTGAACATTAAAGTTTAAGCAGTATAGACGAAATTTTAGAATTTTAGGATGTCAACATATTGTTTTTATGTTTATCTCAAAGCTTTTGGCTTTTATTTAACTCTTATGTGGTGTAATAGATTTACTACGTATAATCAAAATGTGTTCAAGATACAATAAGGAAAATTTTGTTACACCCACAAAGAAATGTAGGTACATATGTATATGTGTAGATACTGTTCAAGAAGATTTCATTTTATATAAAACAGTTTGTTTTACAAATATGTTGTTGGAAGTTATGTTTTCATGCAGGTGTTTATGTTATTTGAAACGTGTATTATAAAACTATAAATACCCATTAAGTAAAATGTATGTTCAACAACTCAATTATACGCCTATATTATTTACACTAGGCCCAAAGGCCCATAAAACACAGAAAGGTCGCCAATAGTTTAATGACAGATATTATTTTAAAACAAAAGGTTAACTATCCCCTCATTCTTATATTGTGAATTTGTGTGTAATGCTATAGGTCCAACTTAATGAGCTGTTTTCCATTACAAAAAAAAAATCGATAAAAAAATATAAATCATTTGAAAATTCTTATAAAGGGTGGTTAAATTTGAAGGGCCGATGTTGATTTTATTCAAAATCAACAACACAAATTATTTAGGAAATTATTGTCATTTCTTTTTATTATGATAATATTGGTATGGTTCAATTATGTATGGAACAAAATATCGGAAAAATGGCCGTCGCGACCTAGGCGGCACACCTCCATCCGATGGTCCAAATTTTCGATGACGCTGAGGCATAATTGAGGTTCTATGCCGTTAATGTGCCGAATTATCTCACCCTTCAGCTCTTGAATTTTTGCTGGCTTATCGATGTACAACTTTTCTTTCAAATAACCCCAAAGAAAGAAGTCCAACGGAGTCAAATCACATGATCTTGGCGGCCAATTGACATCGCCACCACTTGAGATAACACGGCCATTGAATTTGTCGCGCAAAAGAGCCATTGTTTCGTTAGCTGTGTGGCACCGTCCTGTTAAAACCACATATCGTCCACATCCATATCTTCCAATTCGGGCCATAAAAAGTTCGTTATCATCTCACGATAGCGAACACCATTCACAGTAACTGCCTGACCGGCCTCATTTTGGAAAAAATACGGCTCGATGATGCCGCCAGCCCATAAACCGTACCAAACAGTCACTCTTTGTGGGTGCATTGGTTTTTCGATAATCACTCTTGGATTATCATTCGCTCGAATGCGGCAATTCTGCTTATTCACGAATCCACTGAGGTGAAAATGTGGCTTATCACTGAAGATGATTTTCTTCGAAAATTGATCATCCACTGTTGCCATTTCTTGAATGACTTTAACGCATTGCTCGATTGTGTATCTTTCCATGGTTCAAATTGACTTAGTCTGAAATTGAGAAATGTCAAATGGAATGCAGAAAAAAACTTGACGTTTAGGTTTGGTTCACATTCAACATCGGCCCTTAAAATTTAACCACCCGTTAGAATGAGATTAAACTAGAAACTTTTAATAAAGCATCATAAGTATATCTCTGTACACAGTCTTCTGCATAAAAGCCAACAAGGCTTTGCAGATATAAAAATATTTGTAAACATTTATGAAATGCCAATAAAATTGAAAGAAAACAAATCTTTGGGAGGTTTAATCAGAAGTTAAAAAAAATCTCATGACTTGGAATAAAAATTATACACATATTTCCTATTTCAAACTTATTAAGAACTTGTAATTTTGATACTTGATAGGTAAAAATATATACTTAAATTTAGTAACCTTTTAAGAACGGTCACTTAAACCATCAAACATGTTATAAACCTTTAAACATGCGAGATTTGTCTTCCGACAATGACATAGTTCTGCTAATTTGACGATGATAAATTATCTGTACTACCTGTTCAGGTCATTCCCGGTACGTTATTTATCATACTCACTCTTGTTTGTGTAGTATGATTAAGTTTCACCGTTTACCCATTTTTATACAGAGAAAGAATGAACAAAAAAATCCCTTTTAAACGTAAAATAGGTTACCGGTTAGACCATCCACACCAGTTGATGTTAACAATAGGTGTTTTTTTGTTGGTAAGTATGGGTGAGTGTATGGGGAACGCAGCAAAATTTTACACAGTAACAGCCTTAACACAATAAAATGCTTTATCTGGAACTGGTGCTGGCTGGAATAGCTGTCAAAAAGTATCGTACGTGCTATTTTTTTCTTTGCCCACAGTGGAACTGTAAAGCTCTTTGTGAATTTTAAATAAAATAAAATGCACAACTGGGTCGCATGAACTTGTTCTTATGTGCGATCACGCTGTGGTTTTAAAGTAGGTATATGCATGGTACTTATACACTTTAGACTGAAAAATTGTTAAAAAATCAATATATGTAATTAGAAATAAATTGATTAAACAACTTCCGAAATTGTTTTAACACCAACGCAAAGTACACGATCTGATTTCTTGTACAAATCTTAATTTATGAGAACAAAATTTTAAAAATCGTTGGAGCTGTTTAAAAAAAAAAAAATAATTTTGTATATAAAAAATTTTTAAAACATTTTTGAAAAAATGTGTACGCCATTTTATAGAACTTATTAATGCGGAGTTAAAAAATTAATAAATAAATAAATTAACCATCCATTTCCGAAATATCGAATTTTCAAAAATTAATTTTTTTTAATCAAAAATTTGTTTTTTTGAAAATTTTGATGCAATATTATTTGATTTTATTATAAGCTCATGTGTAGTCGAAAACCAAAAAATGTTCTACTATTTTTAGACGATAGATAAAATTTTCTTTTCCATAATATTATAGATCATACTGATATTATCTCACATACAAATTTTCATCAAAACTGTAGGAATCTTTTTCGAGAAAAATGAGATTTTCCATGTCGGTTTTATATCATTTGTATGGGATGAACCGATATTTTTGGCTATAAGAATAATTTGTATTTAAAATCTGCTAGCAATGTCAAAAAAATGCTGGATGCCAAGTTTAATAAAAATCGACCAAGTCGTTTAAGAACTATTAAGTTCTCAAAAAATTAAAAATACAAAAAAAAATTTCAATTTTTTTGAAAAATTCTCTATAAAAAATTGCCAAATTCAGTTGAACCTTTTTTGAGAAAATCGAAAGCAAAAAAATGGTTCTATGGAAGGTACTATTTATAACCATTTTTCGGATTTTTTTTAAACGGTAACCTTTTTGTAAAAAGAAATTACTGGATATTTTTATTTTTTGAGAAAAATAAGATTTTCAATTTTTATTAAAAGAAATTTTCGGCAGGTACCTACCGTTATTTTTGGTCTTACAGAAAAAAAAAATGAAAAAAAAACGTGTGAGGGGAATGCCCAAAAGACGCTAGGTATCAAGTTTAAAGAAAATCGATCCAACTGGTTAGGCTATAGCCGAAAGGACAGACAGACAGACATAATTGCGAAACCCACTTTTTTCGACTTCGCTATAATCGTAATGTCAACTTTGATCAAAATCTCGAGTTCGATTTTTGTTTACGAATCCATAAATTGCCATATAGTACCTATGTATAAATCGCAAGTAAAAATTGGATTCACTTTCTTACTTTTTGACGGAGCATACTCTCTGAGATATCGTTTTATTGTATACGCTCCTCATAGTTGAGATAGAGTTTTGGAATTAGACCTGGAATAGTTTGACAAAATCAATCGAATTTAAGAAAAATAATTTGTATTGAGGGTTAACA
Organism: Epistrophe eligans; assembly: GCA_951394125.1. Lineage (NCBI taxonomy): Eukaryota > Metazoa > Arthropoda > Insecta > Diptera > Syrphidae > Epistrophe > Epistrophe eligans. Next base: position 105,382,052 of record OX596029.1, on the reverse strand, counting down.
GGCCTTGTGTATTTGAGGATGTGTTTGTTGACTTTTTTTTAATTTTATGCTTCGTTTTCATTAAGACCAAAATGCGGTACTTAAGGAAACTAAGCTACGGAAAAACGGCCAACGTAAATAAAATCATTGCATTGACTCCTTGATGTTACAAAAAATCATAAGAACACACATTATTGTCCCTAAATACATTGACGTGTACTCTGCGTCAACGCATGTACACTTCTAGTTTTACCTTCGGTTCCGAAATCAAATCCAGATGCATTTTCTATATTTTTTTACAGAAGAAACTTAGGCTGACATTCGATAATCAATCGAAAACGCCATTTTGTGTATACTTTAACCTACCAGCATACACCAAATATGTTCCTATCTGTTGTCAATCTACCTGCTGTATATAAATATGTCAATTGTGCACTGTGCAGTTTGGTTTTCTAATATCTGTCAATTAAGAGTGGGAATTATATCGGAGGAAGGCTACGATGTAAAAGGAAAGCCGAAAAAAAATGATAATGGATTTTTTTTTGCTATTGCGTGGAACAAAATATTCTATACATGTTAAAATAAATTAAAGTTTTTGTCCTTTCAGTCAAGTAAAAGTGTCAAATTCAATCGAATAATGGTTAAGATGTCCTTCTCCTATTAACTGTCAAAATAGGAAAATAAAAAATAAGAAATAGTTTAAGCAACAGCGACACTTCCCACATTAATGACCGCACAATTTCATTGCCAACAAAAATACTAATGCCATATTTATCGCCCTATGTATATTCTGACAAACTTCACTGATACCTCACAATCACAAGTCACAACAATCTCACAAGTTGAGGTAAAATTGATTTTGTGAGGTTTTTGAATTCTGGTACCACCATCACAACTTGTGAGCCTCACAATAACTATAGAAATTGTGATCCCCTTTTGAGTAGCTCACAACTCACAAGCTTGACATTTCATAATCATGAAAAAAAAAAAAATTTAATAGGTCCGTTAACCAGGAATTCAGATTGTTAAGCAATCAAATAAAATATTCACCTTGCTGTGATGAGTCTTTTGTGAGGTTTCTTGTGAGGATCGTCGAAAAATATCGAAAATGTTATGAAATCTCAACGACCTCACAAGAAATCAACCTCACAAGAATAGGTATTTGACTTGGGAGCCCTCACAATGCCAAAATAGCGCTGTTAGACTACTGAAAAGTTACTAATCGACCGATTTTGTTATTACTCCAATGTTTCATAATAGTTCAAACAGGGCCTATAGAGACTTACAACTCTTTACCCTTTGTTTTTAGCAGAAATGGACAAATCACTTTTTTATGAAAAGAAATACTCATGGAAGATTTTTCAATATTGCATTTAAAAATTTTACAGATAACTTTTTTATGTACAAAAAAGTCAATTGTTTTTTTCTTTGATTTTTCTACCATTTTTTTTTAAAGATGTTTCATATTAAATTATTGAACTCAATCCATGCTTCTCACAAAAGTTCGTTCAGCGATCTTGTTGTGAATTTTGTTCCTTTTTGCCCAGCTACACAAAAAAGTATATATGTAACGGGTGATTTTTTAGCTGGTTTGGTTTTGGCAACACTGGTTTTGACAGCTGACGTGTGTTTAGTACCTTGTGTCACTGTCAAACAGCTTCAGTTTGGTTTGCAATTTAACCATGGATCGTCTTACAAATAAACAACGCTTGCAAATTATTGAATTTTACTATCAAAATTCGTGCTCGGTTCGAAATGTTCATCGCGCGCTGCTTCCATTTTATGGTCGGCATTCTCGACCTTCTGAGCAGTCTATTCGGAAGATTGTGACCAAATTTCGCACCAAATTTACTTTGTTGGACATTAAACCACCAACACGTTTACGTACTGTGCGTAGTGAAGAAAATATTGCGGCCGTATCAGCTAGTGTGACAGAAGACCGCGAAATGTCGATTCGGCGCCGTTCCCAGCAGTTAGGCCTTTGTTACAGCACTACGTGGAAAATTTTGCGGAAGGATTTGGGCGTAAAGCCTTTTAAGATACAGCTGGTGCAAGAACTAAAGCCAACAACAACGCCGAATTTTTGGTGAATGGGCTCTTGGAAAGCTGGCCGAGGATCCGCTTTTTTATCGAAAAATTGTGTTCAGCGATGAGGCTCATTTTTGGTTGAATGGGTACGTAAATAAGCAAAATTGCCGCATTTGGAGTGAAGATCAGCCAGAAGCATTGCAACAGCTACCAATGCATCCCGAAAAAGCCACTGTTTGGTGCGGTTTAAGGGCCGGCGGCATTATTGGGTTTCAACAAGACGGTGCCACATGCCACATGAGTTTGGTGAACAGTTAATTTCACGTTTCGGGCCGGTCAATTGGCCGCCTAGATCGTGCGATTTGACACCATTAGATTATTTTTTGTGGGGGTATGTCAAGGCTAATGTCTATAGGGACAAGCCCGCTTCGATTGACGCACTGGAAGCCAACATCCATGCATTCATTCGTGAGATACCGGCCGATATGTGTGAAAGAGTATGCCAAAATTGGACTCAGCGGATGGGCTACCTGAGACGCAGCCGCGGTCAACATTTGCACGAAATTATCTTTAAACATTAAATTGCAAGGTTCAAACTATCGATTCAAATAAATATTTCATTCATTTTTTCGAATTTTTTGTGTTTTTTTTTTTTTTTAAGTTCTAAACCTCTTAAAAAATCACCTATTATAAGTAAATATGTTCCAAATGAATTACTTTCAATTTATCTTCATGGTGAATTTACTGGAAATCGTTCTTATGTCTTTGAAGGAGGTGATTGTTTCCATTGCATTTATAAAAAAAAAGGATACCTATATAGAATAAAAAAAAAATAAAAAAAAATAAGTTTTATATTCACCTACATCAAAATGAGTTCATGGAAATAAAGCTATAGTTTTATTGTCTTGTTCTTTAACCTTGTTTCTTCAATAGAGAAGCACTTCAATGTTGAAATCGTGGAGGTGAATAAGCGGAGGATTTTTTTTTTATGATTTACAGATGGTTTTTCAGTTAGAGGGAGGTTCACTTTTCAGGGTGGCATATTCTGTTGTATTCTGTAAGGCATAAGAGTACATAACTATGAGTATACATTTTTATCATTTCTATAGGTAATAAAGTTTAAGGAGAAATATAAAAAAAAAAAACTTGGAAGATGAACTTGCTGAACGTTGGTTATATGGATAGTATCTAGTTTTTTTTTAATGAAACCTTTTAAACTAAGATGTAGATAAATTCAAAACAACAACACGAAACGTTAAATCGATTAATCTCCAAACGTTTTCTTATCATAATATAGTAAAAAAAAGTTGTATTTTCAAAACCTCGCCTTATGCCAAAATTATGTAAGAAATTGAACTTTTTTTGTTCGTACCTCAAAAGATAAAATAACAAAGATGAAGAAAATTAGAAAAAATACCTCTGTTCAGGCGAGATAATTAAATAAATGTATTTTAATTCAAAAATTTAAGTGGGCTTAATTTCAAAAACTTATAAGATATTTAAGCATCAAGTTAAGTTGCTTTAAGTCAATGAATGACTAGAAATATCCACTGCGTCATTACCACTAGCCACCAGAAATGGTACATCTGATACAAGATTTTCCATTTCGAAAAATACTCTTATGATTTGAGTAGGTATAGTTATTGTCGATCTCTTATTGCCAAATTTAAAGAACTTTCAAATTAAAATATATTCTGTATAGCAACAAATTAACATTAATATTAATTTGGTAATAAAATTTGGTTAAATTTTAACAAAATATTAAAATGTCATAGTTTATATCACATTTTATCACATAGAAACATTGACAAAATGAAATACTGTATCCTTTACTATTATCTTTTTTTTGAGGAAGCATTATTCATATTAAGCATTTGCTATAGAAATAAATTATCTATATATGTAGCTTGTATTAATTCAATATAAATGGCCTATGGCCATTGAGATAGTGGCTTCCCAATAATTTCGTCGATAGATTATTGCTTAAGGAATTGTCAATCAGCAGAAAGTAGACATATAATTATATTAATTATAAGTATAAAAACGATTTGAAATCTTTATGAGACCCATGCACTCATTCAATGATACCTACATTCGTATATGTACGTATATTATATTATTAGAATAATAACAAATAAAATGGATAGTATGAATAAAAGAGACCACCTCGAAATTCCTTCAAATCTGCAGATGAAGATTAAAGTAAATCCACCAAAAGTATTACATTTACAGTGTGGCACTGTTCCGGAATATTCTCTTTTAAGAATGACGGCGGCGGTGTAGCAGTATAACAGTATGACAATGTTTTACAGCGTGATAGTTTATAGCAGTATTGAAAATGTCATTTTTCATTTCATTTTAAATTCATTTTTATTTTTTTTTAAACTTATAACTATCTTAAAGATAGACAAAAATTCATAAAAACTAGCTTACTTATATCAATAACGTACAACTAACTTACTGGCCCCATGCGGGCGCTCTAAGTTAAACTATATATAACTTAATACTAATGGCTTTCGGCCTAAAAACTAATTTAATCCTAAAAATTCCTTATCGGTTTTGTTTTCCACCAAGAAAGAATTTATAGAAAAAACTTGGTATCATATTTTTTTTTTATTTTATTTAAAACTTACAACTACCTACAACTTTGTTAAAACTACTTACTATACTAATTAAAACTAAGTACATAACATACTTATACTACTTAAAATAACTTAAAACTACTTATAAACTAGAACAGCCACAGCATTTTTTTTTTTTGGTTTTACATTTTTTTTTTTTTGGGTGCCACCCCGACTGTCCCTACTTAAAACTAGTACCTACACCTATATGTAAGTCGGCCAAGACAAAACTTCCACGTCGACTTTAAATATCATTATTTGGCTTGAGCCACGAAAAATGGTTCTCCTGCTTCTTGCTATCTCTTAGGTCCCGATCGGACACAGTCCAACTGATGCAAGCACGTCTCGATCATATCGAAATCGCCTAGTTTTACGGCCGACGTGGTAGATTAGCGGAATCGCCTCTCTATCCTGGATCAGCCCTCGACTTTCTAAATAGAGGAACGCATTCTCGAAATATTCAGTGTTGAGGTAATAACCCCAAAGATTAAGCTATTAGCTGAGGACATCGCTTTTGCAATGTGACCCCGAATCAGCTTTAATAAGAAATTATCAATTATGTTAATGTTGGCTCCGTTGTATAGAACCCTGTTGGAATAGTAATGTGTGTACTCCGACTCTGGTGTTCTGTGTAATCCAAGGTAGTGACGTAAGCTCTGCCTCTCAAACACCCGAATCTTTTCTATTTGATATGGGCCAACATTGAACCACACAGGATATCCATAGGCAATCATCGGCCGTATGAGGGCCATGTAAGTATTGAAAATGTTTCCTTCTAAGAGTGACAGTATTTCAGTAGTAAGGACGGACGGTTACCCCCTCCCCTACTTTTAATAATTAAAAAACCTAAAAATGTATTTGAGGAAAGTTAGTAAGCAACCTGACATTCTACAGCCGTAAATACCAAAAATATCCAACCACATTACATAAATTTAAGTATTTTCCAAGTAGGCTGTTACATGAATATATGTAGTTTTTGCCTCAGGGTGGTGCATATAATTTCATGTTAAGAAGTAATGAAAGATTAAACTCCAATTAATTTATTCTTTTTAATTATACTCACTTGTTTCAATACATTTGTATTTTTAATAATTATACTCGTATGTATACATTATTACTTGATCATTTATCTGAGTACAGTAAGCATATGTATGCATTGTATATAGGATAACACTGCTCCGAGTAATCCCACCTTTCTTGTCCATCAAACAAAAAAAAAAAAAAAATATATATTTTCCACTGGCTACAGAGAAGTTAACTCCCACAAAAGTATCCACATGGTGCACATTAAATGACCTATCATGTGGCTAGTTGTAGTAATTAATTATATTTCTCTCACTCTTGGGAAATTTACCTTAACTTAAACCTATCCACATGACATAGAGGAAAAAAATATTTCAACACAAACTTTAGCCACCACGAAAAAAAAGAAAGACCACAAACTTGTCCTAGTTCTACATTTATAAAACTAAACCCAGTTTCCAGAGACCATTTGCCTCTTTGTTCAAGGTCGTTAATTTAAAATGGAAATTGAAATAGAAACTTTTCCATAAAATTGATATGATGGTAAGGATATGGAAATACTCCACCATAGTGCTGCTTTACTGATGGTGGTTGATTAGGTCTTCTGGGGACGAAGTGAATTAATTAAAAATAAAAAAAAAAATTGTGTTTTTTTTTGTTCTTATGTACCACGATACTTTCAACAATCCCATCTCGTCTCGTCTCAAAGAAGAAGCATAGATAGAAAATAAAAAAAATGAAATAAAATTGTTTACAGAAAAGTTTCGAAACGGTTGGTGCACACTTCCAACTTGTGAGACTGTTTTTATGTTTGAACATAAAACAACGGCAAAAGCAAATGTACAATTTCCGTTTCCTATGTGAATATTAAATTAGACAGAAATGACTTTTGTATTTTTTTTTTTACTAAGGCGACAGCTTATGCTGTTTGTACATTAATATTTATTGTTGGCACTTTTTTGGGGTAAGCCGGGATGTCGTAGTGTTTGTTTGAGGATTAATATTTGCCTGTGACATTGGCGAGATGGGGGCCAAAGCTGATGATTTATTAATTGAAAATATATGCTAGAACGGCAAAAAAGTGCAGTTTGTTAAGCAAAATTGTGTCATGGATGAAATAAAAAAAGAAACATTATCACAACAAAGAGAATTTTTTTTAAATCTGGATTAAAGTAATTATTGCTTTAAATTTTTTTCTTTGTTAAATTTTGTTGAGGTTGAACATTGTGCAGATTCATTTTGTTTTAATTGCTTTTTTGTTGGAAAAAAAGATTAAATATTTTAAAGTATTTAAATAGTTGAATTAATTTTATCAACCACGGAAATTACAAAAAAATTGATTTTTTGTATGTAATGTCACCAATATTATATTATTTGTCTGTTAAAAAAAAAAGTATTAATAAATTCATAGTTTTGCAAAATACATAAATAAAATAAATATCTACTAATAAACAAAAGTTTAAGATCTACCTAAATTGCACATTTTTAAGAAAATTGACTTTCAGACTGATTGATCTTAGTAAATTAAAATTAGAGACAAATTTATAACAGTTAAAAAATTAATTCTTGATTGGATTGTGGTTATGCGACTATGAAGGAGACCTACAATTTTCTGGTGAATCTGGACGGTTAGTGGAGGATTCCTTGCAAGAGAAAGGACCCGAGCTTAAGGAATCGAGCTTAAGACCATCGGCGCAACAGCACTTCCTATTACGCCACGGTTTTTATACAAAAAAAGAGTTCTCAAATTTTAATGAAAGCTTTTATAGGACACCATTTTTGTCGGTCCTAGCTTTCGGATTAATTGAATGATACTGGCCTTAAGTACTTAAACCGTTTTCGGATTAGTGGCATAACATCGGTCCTTCACGGTTCCCCACGAAAAAAAAGTCCAAAAGGGTCAAATCGCAGCTCCGAGGCGGACAATTGACATCGCCAAAAAGGCTGATAACACGATTTGGGAATTTGGTGCGGAAGAGATCGATTGTGGCATGGCGCACCATTCTGCATGAATCATCAGAGGTCGTCCAAATCCATGTCTTCAATTTCAGTAAAAAAAGAAACCGGTTAACATGGCTCTGTAACATCCACCGTTGACCGAAAATTTGCTTCCAGCCTCATTTTCGAAGAAAAATTGTCCAATGATGCTATACCACTCCACAATTCGCATCAAACTGTCACTCTCTGTGGATGCACTGGCTTCTCGACAATAAAGTGTGGGTTTTTCGAGCCCCAGATGCGGAAATTTTGTTTGTTAACGTAGCCTCTGAGATGAAAATGCACCTCTTTTCAAAAATAAGGACTGTTTGGGCTACACAGCACTCACTTTGAAAATAAGTTTTTAATATATCCCAACGTTCTTCAAGCATAAAGCGACTCATTTCGTTCTGCGGAGGTATGATACTGAATTTCTGTCAAAATTTCGAGCGGGAAACAGCTGTCAGTGTCAAAATAGCCTTATGATTTAAAAAGAAACCATTAGATGGTCCACCCGTTATGTACGTGTTAATTTAACTCACCTCTCCAACAATTCAAAATATCGATATAATGTAAAAAAAAATTCAATCTTTTTATTAAATCATATTTACTGTCTCAAAAGACTATGTGGCATACAATAAAGTTACCACCAACTCAAATAAAATATCAAACTAAGGGCCAATATTTTGAAAACTAAAAAAAAAAACTTCCCTACCGTCTCAATGTGCTGTTTCGGTATTCTGTTAGACATTGATCCTGAACTTTTTAACTTTTAATTTTGCCATTCAGCCAGACCAACAAACAATGCTGTATATAACAAGGGAATGTCATTCAACGTCAGATGAAATCGATTATTTTTATTATTATTATTTCAGACAAACCCTCTCATCATATAGATATATATTTTGTAACTCTCACACAAACACAGAAAAAAAACCTACTCTAAACGAAAGTCAAAACTCAAATATTTGTTCAATTTACGAAGATGATATAAAAATATCCTTTCTACCGTTTTTCCTGAATCCTGATGTTCACAAGGAGTTTCATTGCTTAAAGTTAAACGAAAGGAAGTTTGCACAATATCTCGAGGGTTTTTAGGTTATTTTTTTGTTTAGGCTGTTTGTTCAGGATTTTTTTTTCTTTGACTTCGAATACAAAAATCTGAAGTCACTTCCTATGGATTTTTATTCAACCTTTCTGCTGAATAGGTCCTTGTGTAATGGATGCAGAAAAATAAAAATGTTTGTTATGATTTTTTGTAAGCCCTTAAGGAGTTTATATTATAATGTATCGGGTGATGTCGTGTATAAGATTAAAAAACAATAAGATATTGTAAGCCATATTATCTTTGGTGTATCTAATGGCTAATAGAACTTTTAAAAATTATTGAAAACGAACAAAGTAAGGATGAGAATTTGGAAAATTTTTTACTTTTTCCACAATGTTAACGAACTGCCCCATATAAAGCAAAACTTGCGTTATTTCTCCTGCCCACTACCACACCCAGTTTTCTTCTATTAGAATTTTTAAATTTATTAGGAAACTTCTAAGGAGATGGCTAAACATTTTTTATATCTCTTTTGAGATAAAGCTATAACATGTTTACTTTAAAAAAAAAAACCGCTAAGACCACGCCCACTTTTTTAATATCTGAGATTTCTCCTTCCATTACAACACTAGGAAGTTGAAATTTTGTAATTAAAATCACTTAAAAATAAAGCTTTTAATATTTTTCAATGTCCCCCTACTTTTGTACATTTTGTTTGAAAGTTTGAAGTTTGAAAAATATTAAACAGATGGCGCTGCGAAGCATGCCAGAGTTCAGGTCTGAAATCATTTCTCTCTATAAATATAACGTAACTTCGTATAAGTTTTACATAAGTTATTTCGGTTTCGAACGTAAAGCGATACATTTTTGATGAAAGTTTTATTTCATTATAAAGTTTGAACTTTGCCATTAAGTGTTAAAAACAATATCATTCAAATGGCTGCCTCGGGAAAATTCACAGCATGCGATTCTTTTGAGGTAATTTTTAATCACTTTTTCGCACATTTTGGACGATATCCCGGCCATAACTTGAATAATGTTGGTTTTTAATGCGTCTAGAGTTCGGGGATTATTCGCGTAAACACGGTGTTTTGCATAGCCCCACAGACAAAAATCTAACGGTGTCAAATCGCGTGACTATGACGCCAAAACGTGAAATTAATAATTTTTAATTTAATAATTTTAACGCGTTGTTCGATTATTAAGCGATCCATTATCGTAAATGGCAAACATTCAACTAATATTATGACATTTCAAATGACAGCTGAGTTTGACAGGTGTTAAATGCCAGCGCTACCAACTTGAAACCACGAAATGAATGACCCGTTATATTTATTCAACTTCTACGTTGTATATAGATAAGAAATAATACTATTGGTTATATTCGTAATAGGTCCCTTGTTAATAAATAACAATTATTTCAATTGAATCAATTTTTCCCGCATTCATGTTGGAGTGTAAATTAATTACAACCGAACAAATAATTCTTTTTTTTGTTTCTTTATCGCCACCAGTTAAATGCATTTTAATTCAATCCAAATAAATAAAAAAAAAATAGCGAATTTACCATGTTTCCCATTAGCATTGGATAAATTGATTTTGAGTTTATCTTTTTTCTTTTGGCTTAAAAAGTAACGTTTTAAAATGTAAAATATTTTTTTTCTTTAATTACAATACCTTGTTAATGCATACAATTTTTTTTCTCAGGAGTAAACTGAGTGGAAAAATTCTGATAAAATAATATATGTACATATGTATGTATATTAAAAAAAAAAAAATACTTTGGAAACATTGAATGGGTTTGGAATGTCACTGAAAAAATCAAAGGATAGATGGAATTTGGAGAAATAGAAATATAAATATTTGAACAAAATGAAATTAATCCTACATTCATGTATGAACAAAAACAATACCATAAAAAGCCTTCCATAAAGTTCAAATTTATCAACAAATTGAAGCATGGTACATTCAAATAAATTTCATAATATGTGTACAATGGGAACAATGCCTGATGTGCAGAAATTTTATTTGTTTGTCTTTTTTGAACTTAAAAATTCTCAATAATTGAGAAATTTGCATTATATTGTTGCTTAAAGTTTAAACATAAACAAAATTGACGTTGATATTCTGTTATCAAATAAACAATTAAACTTCACCTAAAATGTTTTTGTTTCAAGCATACTATACTGCCTCTTGGGATGAAATGAAAAAAGTATCTCTTTTCTTGAAGAAGTACCTCTAATCTCAGACGTTCAGATTGGCAGAAAATTGAAGCTCATCTCCATTTCTGCTGACTAACAACATGATGTTTTAATAATTGTTGGATGACTGAAAAAAATTATGTGGTCTCAAAAAATGTATATGTTTTTTAACTCGTAAATATCTTTTCGGATTTCGATCAAAATTTTAATACAAATTTTAAATTATACTGTACACCAAAATTTTCCTATAAAACAATTTTTTATTTTTTTTTTTTAAATAGTATAGTTATGGGCAAACAACGTTTGACATGGTCCGCTATTAAGTACGTAGGTACTAGGTACTGAACAAAAAAAAATGTATTAAAGCCTAGTACGCTGCTTATGCGAAACGAAAAATCCCATACAAAAACGACAAAACGAAATCATAAATGAAAAATTTCGTTCTGGTTTTCGTTTTGCAATTTTGAAGTCTCTGCTCTTTTTTTGCACGGAATTAATTGTCCAGACCATTTATTGTATGCGGAAGTGACATTTGTGTTGTATATTGTATAATGTTGTTTCTTTCATCTCTGTGATTTTTATGCGTTGTGTTGTGTCTTGATGACACTTTTAGTGGTTAATTTTTCGTTGTCGTTGTCGTAAGCATTTCGCTGTCGTGTTGGAGATCAACGAAAAATTTCATTTCGCATGAGTAGCGTACTAGGCTTAAGAAATAAAATATATCATGGGGGACTTTTTCAATCCAAAACTTATCCCATAGAGCCGTATTTAGGATCTTAGGAATTCTAAAGTTTTATTTTTAATAATTGAAATTGATCGTGTCTGTGCAAAAATAAGAACCTATAACTACATATTTTTATTTTAATACTAGCTGGTACGCCCGGCATCGCACGGAATTTTTCATTAATTTTTAAAATTTTCAAAAGTAAACCCTTCAAACAACCATTTATAATAAATTTTGTTGGTATATTCTATTAGATTTTATTCACAAATGTTGCAGATTGATAGCGCAGTGCCATCTTTTAGTGAGGACATTTGCGTGAGGGGCCGATTTTCAATTTTGTTTTGTTTGTCATCTTAATAGGATTTTCAGCAATCGTTACCATCAACCCCTGAAATTATACAATTTTAGGTTTTAACGATTTTACTACTTTTCCTGTCGATTTTTTCAAATTTAGGCTCCAAAGTGTGTTTGCCTGGTTCAATACGAATCAAATCTTATATACATACATATGTATATAAAAATATTATGTCACGGTGTTTGTGGTCGAACTCCTCCGGAACGGCTCGACCGATTTTTATGAAATTTTGTTTGTATATTTGGTAGGTATGAGAATAGGTCCTAAAGTATATTTCAATCCGCTAGATGATTAGGGTTCCGCTATACAGCGAATATCTAAAACGCTGGTACTAATTTTTAAGAAAATCGTGCATGGTTTTGGTGAGAAAATTTTGGAAATATTTTGTTTAAGAGGTAGTGTTGAATTCGTTCAATGCAAATACATGTATTGTTTTTCCAATGCGTTGCTTTCTCCTAATTTTATATACTCTTCTTTCCTGAAGCCTATACAGAAGCTTAATTACGGACCTAACTCATACAAAATATGAGATTTTTATAAAAAAAATGTCAAATATGTAGATATATGTCAATATTATTTTAAAATAAAATATATAGTATATTCTAATCTAAGGTAAGGTAAGGAAATCAATATGTTAAATATTTGTATTTGTATATTTTATTTTATTAGAATTTATTTTTGGCATCCGATTAAAACAAAGTAACTAAGCTAAATATATTGTGTGTCAATGGCCAAGCTTTCAAAATACACAAAATCGAATTTTAACCAACATAATTAATCTTGAATAGAATAAATATACCTATCTATCTTTACATAACTCTGCTTTTAAAATGAACAAACAAATTTTCTTATTTTGTCATTGAGTGTGTGTATTTTGAAACGATCAAATGCACTATTTCAAGAGAAATATACAACTCTAATGGACAAAATGTAATTTTCGTTAAAAGCCTCTTTCGTTCCATGAGAAGAAAGACACACAATCTGATGATAGAACTTAAGTACCGATTTTAGACAGCCAGGTTGGTCTTGGTACTCGGCCTTTTCTACCCACGCTAGCTACATATATACATATATAATGCACTTAAAGTTGGTCATGCTATCGCATTGCAATTTTAAGATGGGCCAACTCAACTCTAGTTTCATTGAGTTTTAAGTCTCTCCACCTACACCATCTGAAAATATATACACGTATATAGGATAGAATATTCAGTGATATCGCAAAACAAAATTCTACCAAAATACGTCTTCCTCTCTATACCTCTGGCTCTGTCTATAAATACGACTCGCATCAATTTCACTGGACTCATTGGATGCTTCTTTGTCAAAGGAAAAACAAGGAATAAAAATGAGACAAAATTATCTGCTACCAGGCGAAAAGTGGAGACAAAAATAACTTCTTAAAAAAGTTTTTTATTTTGCTTCTTTTTTTTGTTATTCTTTTTCTGAAAAGAAAACTTTTAAGCATTAGTTATAAATCGCCTTCATGATGCGAAAACACAAAGATGGATGGAGAATCGATACATTTCTGAAGGAGAGCCATTTATGGAATAAGTCCTCTTTGGTGTTTGGAACTTGATTTCATCGTATATATAGCATGTGGGTGCGGGACGAGCAACAACATTTGGTAAAGTCATAATTTCAAACAATAGATTTCAAAATGTTTGGTAAAAACAATAATAAAGGTATCATACGTCACTCGTCTATATGTGAATAAGTGAGTGTTTCCACACTTTCGAGAGGTCATATAAAATAAAATGGAAGAATTTTGTTTCATAAATCAGGTCAACATGGCTATTAACAATATTGCTCTGAGAGAATGCATGTTTTGTCAGCGTTTTCAAAACTTTGAATGATGGAAGGGTATAAACATTTGTCAGGATACCTACCATATGGTATGATGTGGGATAAAACAATTGACATTTTTTTTTTTTTTATAAAATATATGTATGTACCTAGTGATAGAAACAGTACCGGATAAAGGTTAAAGAGAAGGGTTGTCTTTTTGATCCTGATAATAACTTCAATGTTTGACAAAAACTTAAAGTACCTACTCAAGTTTCATCTTCAAAGTATGTATTGTAACGCTTTACTCAAGGTTCGTAATAAAACTAATTTCCTTTACTTATTAACTTCCACTTATTTCCTGTACAAATAAAACACACTTAATTTCACTTCTTATAGTTTTATAAATTATTACTCTTAGTCTTAATTGTATGCAATTTAAAATCACTACTTTTAACAACCAACTTTATGCAATCACTTTCAAAAATAAACTGTATCCACTCGCTCTCGCACATCGCTTATTTTAGTGAGTTGAATGGTTCTATACTCCTCTTGAAGGTTCTGGTCTATTCTATATGCTTCTAGTTCTTTCCTTCCACTTGTGTTAGTTTAGACACGACCCATGCAGGTATGACGTTGTATGTCTCCACTTAATATTTGTATGGTTATTAATTGTAAGATCATACATTAAGTCTGTCTGTATAGGCGTTGAATAAGTCGTTAATTTCAAAAGTAGTTACGTAATAATTAAATCGTTACAGTATTTTGTACTAGGGTAACTTTTTTTCAGAAAAAGGAAACACGAACAAAATTCAACAGAGGTTTTTCCTATTTGGGAAATTTGATATAATAAATGTCATTTATAAGAAAAGTGGGTGTCGCAGAAAGTGGACATAAAAAATAAAAAAAATGTTATGCTATTGGTTCAATAAGTTTTAATTACAAAATTTCAAATTCCTATAGGTAAAGCAAAGGAGGAAATCTCAGATACAAGAAAAGTGGGCGTGGTAGTAGGCAGATTTCCTTAAAAGATACACATGTCATTATTATATTTAAATATTCAGCTTTCTTAATTATGATCTCTTCTGATACAACAATAATAAAAGAAAATTGGGCATGGTAGTGGGTGCTAAATAGAGTTTAATAGAGTTTAATTACAAAACTTTAACGTTCTGTAACGAAGCGTTACAACTCCTATAGTAACCCTAGTTATTATGAGATTATAGTATGATATTAATAAAAATAATATTTTCTTAAAATAATTATTCGTAAGTTTGAGCAAAAGCGTGCGACACCTGCATCCTTTTCATTACATGGTGTATTGTATATTGTGCACGACCACGGCACAACCATTTATAGGCATTTAGTCAATAGAATCCAAATACTTAAAAATCCCTTATGATTTTACACTTCCTGTTTTTGTGCAGTTCACATTGTCTTTTATCCCCGAAATTAACAAGAGGAGGTGAAGGAAATGGCTAAATTGTTTTTTCTTCTAGTGGTGCATACCAAACCAATCAAGAGTATAGTAAATTCAAGATCGGGCCGTGGCGTTGGCGTAAAACCTACTCAGGTATCTCGGTGGCAGATAAGCATTATATTATTTAGCGGAGTTCACTCGGCATAAAGAAGCTAATCTAATTTTTTTATAAAAATTTTTAGGGACATTAGTTAGAGTATGGCGAAGAGTTTAAGAAGTATCATTTACGTTTATCATTATTTATTATAAAGTGTTTTCCAATAAGGACCCAATGACAGGCTTGCCAGATTGGGCTATTTATCGGAAATTGGGCTATCTTTTTCCAAAATTGCCGACAAAAATTTCACTATGACAGCCCAATCATAATATAAATAGCCCAAATCTAATCTTGGGCGAAAATCGGCCAAATTTTAAGTATCTGCCTTTGGACATAATTCCAAACATTCTTAAACGATGGAAAATATTCAACGATTGGAAGAACAATGGAATAAACTCCCTTTATATGAATGGAGTTCGGTTTTTCCTTCTAAAATTCCAACAAATTTAGAAGAATTTTGGACAGAATTGGCTATTAACGTAAAAAATATTTCTGATGTTTTAGTTTTCGGGGATTAATTCCAAATATTACCGTTTATTTCCCTAGGTTGCTTGCTTAGGGACAAAAGTTTCCTTCGAGATTCTCCACCGTTTAGTTCCTTTGTGTTCCTCTTCAAGGATCTCGCTGGACAAGGTGCTCCTCTGAGAGTTTCCGACCGTTTTGTTTCCCAGGTTGCGTGCTGGGGACACAGTATATGAAATACCGTGCTAGTTATTTAAGGTACCGAACATTGTAGTATATGAAATACCATGTTAGTTATTTAAGTCAACACTGTAGTATATATATTAGTAGGGCCCGGATTTCTATGTAAATACATATTGTTTTTGGACAGCCGTGGAAGCAAATAAATAATGTAGTTTTTCGAATTAAGAAATTTCTTTTAAAATGGCATTCAATCGTTAGCGCATATTTTTGCATATTTTGCTATAAATAAATATTTAAGCTTATTTAGCATATTTTAACAATAAATGCATATTTTTCGTGCATATTTAAAAAAAAATTAACTTTAAACACTTAAAACATCTATTTCACATGGACGATGCAGTTGCGAAAATAAATGCAGTAGAAAGTTCAATGGGTCGATGTATTTGTAAGAAAATTGAAAATGCTCTAAAAAAAAAACGAAGGATTTTTGCAAATTAAAAATATCTCCACCATGTTATCCTTGAATGTGAATAAAAAAACGTGCTTGGATATTGAAAAATGCTCCACGAACGTCTGTGGACGTAGAGAGATCATTTTCGATGTACAAAAGCTTTTTAAGACCTAATCGCCAAGGTTTTAGTGTTGAAAACTTAAAAAAAAAACTTTATGATCCATGCTAACAAAACTTACTTACGCTAGTTGCGTGCATTGTATAATTTTTCTTTTTTTTTTTTTCTATTATTTTTATAAACTTTGTGCTGTGAAAACTCTATAAATAAAAGACTGAATTAATTTTGTTATATTTCAATGTTTTCTCATCTAATTTTTGAATATTTTTGCAGCATGTTTTGGAATTCTTATGGCATATTTCCGATTTTTAATGGCATATTTTGTCATTTTTTGTGCATATTTTAGGTACATATTTTGTGTTTTTTAGGACATAAAAATCCGGGCCCTATATATTAGTGTTAGTTATTTCGAGATAAAACCGCATTGTTGTATATGAAGTACCGTATTTATTGTAAAAGAACATTATAGTATTTTATATAATGTTCTTTTACAATAAACAAATAAAGATAAAATAAATGAAAATTATAAAAGAACCACAAAAGGAAAGAATTAAAATTATTATTTTATTTGGAGTTACAAGTTACAAGACCCTCCAATCCCAAGTTTTGTTGCTACTTTGGGAAGAATCTTGGACACCGGTGAGTCTACCTCAGCCATGAAGAAGCATCACAGTTATAGATAAGGAATTTTAAGAAGAAAAAAAAAGACAAAAATTGCAATATATGATAAAAGGAGCGTATCAATCGGCTGATTTTAATCAAACCACCTTCTTAACCATCTAGCTGCTAATAGACAAAAAATTAAATTTCAACGAAATTGTTTCAGTAGTTTTCGAGTCAATAAATCTCATAAAGAAAAACATTAATTTTTATATTTTTTATAGAAGTAGATTTCGTAAGCTACTACATATTTTTGCCTTAAAAATTACTTCTAAAAAACTAATGTTTTTAAGCAATTTACGAAAACTAATTTTTTCCCTTTCACCCCACAAAATCAAAAGCAGTAAGTTCAAACTATAGTGTTAATTTCTAATTTTCCAAAACCTCTTAGCAATGAAACCAAACCATGGTCTGCAAAATACCCCATTCTCTATAAATTCTATTTTTATTTCACCTTCACAATACAAGAACGCGTCAGAAATCCTCCTAAGAGTTTATATTTATTTCATTATCTCAGAACAACAAAAACCAAGGGTAAGAAAAAATCAGATTAAAAGAGACAACAGCACCTACAATGACAATAGAAGATCTGCAAAGACGTAAATAATTGAAATCTCAGAGTAGGTACTTATTTTTATTATGTGCTGCCAAAATGTGTCTTATCTATCAAAGGCTCACCATATAGGATGACAGACACTGAAAGTGTTTCATGTGGCGCCAAATATAAAATAAACTATTATTTATCTTTACATATATATGTATGTACATTTTTGAAACGAAACGATATAACTCGTACGGAGAGAACTGTATTTAAATCTCCATCAGAAGTCAAAAGGAGTCAGGACTCAGGAAGCATGTCATAATATGTGACTTGTGACATATGACTTTGTCTGTATGATGGCTTATTCATCTTTTGACAAAGCGCAAAATTGTCCTGTCACATTTGATTAACTCTGTCAAATCTCGATAGGCCAACATCATATATTTAATATTTATCTCAAAAAAAGGATAATAAATAGTGTTATTCTCGAATCTTGATCCTGAAGATGTCATAGGGTTTTCGAGGGGTTATTATATTAAATTTGATTAATAGGGTGGTTGATAAAAAATTATTTATTACCTTTAGATAGGTATACATATCTACCTTAAAGATGTCTGATGGAAAATATTTGTATATACAAACCAATACATTCATACATATTTTCAACTTCGTCCTTGAGAGAAAGCTTAAAGTTATCAACACGTTCTATCTAAATTATTATTCTGAAATAAAAAAAAAACTCCACAAAAGACCGCATATAGATCATAGGTCTTGAAATTAGATATCTATACAAAATTTGACTGTGCTGACAGTGCCGTTTAAAATCACCAGTTGCCATCATCATAAATGGTTCCCATTAGACCCAGTTCGCTTTGTATCCTGCATCGATGATTACCTCTCTGCTACCCCATAACTGCTCGTACGTGATTTCATTCAACATGTCCATGGTTCCGTTCCGGTTCACAATCATTGAGTTCGGCGTATGATAAAATGCCTCAAGTGAAACCATAGATACCTACACAGTACACAGTGTTAGGTCTGAATCTGGAGCATCCCAATTGCGTTCATAAATCCTGTCAGTTATTACTTTATAGCCGACCCTCTCTAATAAAGGCATCATTTTACAACAAAAACAACAACAACAGTAGCAGCAGCAATATACATTTACAGTTTTTTATTTCACTTAATAAAACCATTAGATAACGATTGTTCATGGGATTTTGACCGCATGGCACGAAATTTGGGATATTTTCTCTTTTTTTTTATATATATGATTCGTGTAATCCGATAGAGCGGTTAGGGAGCGGTTAGGAAGTGACAATTTTGTTTTTTTTTTACAAATAGTTATGAGGTTTGAAAATAATGTTAGTGAAGCTGTATTATATAGAGGCTGGTTTTTTTATTTCACTTGACTGGTAATCGTTAGGTTTTTTGTATTGAGTTAAAATTGGATAAGTTTTTTGGTATTTTTTTTTTGAAAGTTTAATTTGTAAAGTTGCTTAGGTATTTTTGTTGTAATCATAAGAAAAGTAGTTTGTTGACTAATTTTAGGTTGTGGGAAAAATTAGAAATAAATCGGTTAAAAAAATATCTGAAATTGATTTGACACGAAGGCAACGTACACCGAGGGTTTTCTTACACATACCTCAATTTATGAGAAAAAAATAAACAATAGGTGAAGCGGTTTTTTGAAAAATTAATTTTTTTATATATAAAATTTTGAATACATTTTTAAGAAAAAAATTGGTACGCCAATTTTAAGTGCTTATTAATGCGGAATTAAAAAATTAATTAAAAAAAAAAATATCCAATTTAAAAAAAAATAATTTGAAAATTTTTTTTTTAAATCCAATATTTTGATTTTTTGAAAATTTTGATACGCAATATTATTCAAACTTATTAGGAGTTTTTGTGTAAAAAAATTTAATTAAAATTGGTTCAACAGATAATGAGATAGTCGAAAGCCAAAAAATGGTACTATGAGTGGTATGGTTTTTAAGCGATAAATACATTTTTTTCTAAATAGTATGGGAGATCGATCTGATATTAGTTCAGTTTTTAAATATTTTTAGGGGAGGTAGGTACCGTTATTTTTGGTTATAAAAAAAATTTATTCCAAATCTTCTAGGTAATGTCAAAAAACTGCTGGGTGTAATTTTAATAAAAATCGTCTATAAATTTTTTTTAATAAAAGGGTAGTCTTTTTGTAAAAAAAATTACTGAATTTATAAAAAAAGAAGTTGTGGGCACGTTTTTGAGAAAAATAAGATTTTTATGTATGGCAGGTACCGTTATGAAAAGCACAATAAGACCAAAGGTCTTAAAAAAAATGAAAAAAAAATGTGTGGGGGGGAATGTCCAAAAACGGTATTACCTACGAAATTTACTTAAATTTAGACAGACAGAATTACGAGACCCATTTTTTTCGACTTCGCAATCGTCGTAATGTCAACTTTGATCAAAATCTCGAGTTCGTTTTTTACGAATGCATTACTTGTTATATAGTACCTATGTACATACATATATATCGCAAGTAAAAATGTATAACACATTTTCTTCTTAAAAAATCAATAGAAATTATTGTATTTTTTTTTGTTCAAAACCCAGACATACGATTTTTGGTTCACTTCATTAAGTCTTTACGATTTAAATTTTTACAAACCATTTTTTTCTATACTGTTTCCACATGTTTCCTTGTGAAATAATTTATCCCCAAATGTTTTTCTTTTTCAACAACAGACAAAAATTACCACTCATAGACACTCTTGCAAAATGATTTATTACTTTTTTTTTCTCTGTCAAATCTATTTAGTGGAATATTGTTTATTTAAGAAAAAAAAAATAAAACATAAAACACCAAAAAATATTTCATTATGTGACTGAGGCACAGTCTTGCTAGACATACAAATCTTGACCAATGCTATTTTAGCTATAGAACTTAAGAATGAGTCCTTTGGCTGGTTGCTCTACTACCTACTTATAGTAGGTACATAAGGTTTTTGTATATCATCTTTGAAAATTATTTCGTGGCTTCATATTAAAGGTTCAAACGAAATAACAAGATAAGAGACGAAAAAATGTTGTATTTTCTGCCATAAGCCTGCAAAATCAACCCCATGCATTTTTTTCTTTAAAGGTATTATAGCCAATTCAAGGATAAATTCAAATGGATCCACCCTCTTTTCAAACCATCAAATTGCAAAATTCGACGAAATCTTTATCATTATAATCTTGTCAACGTTTATATTCAACGAAGCTTTTGCGTCTCATCAGACAGACAAAAATACAAATTAGGACATTTTATTTATAGGGTATACACCTTTATTCTTTTTTTTAAATACCTAACCTACCCCTACCAACAGTATTCTTATAAATATTTTAAAGATAAATGCAGTGGGAAAAGATGTTGACGGTGGCGTATATGAGTGACATTATTTCTTCTATGCATAAATCATGAGGTGGAAATTGTTAATCAGAATTTAATTATACATTAAACGGTTTGTTTATTTATTTATTTTCTTGTTATTGTGCTTTTCAGACAATGGAAATTGGTTGTATAACTTTATAATGAGAAATAAATTATTAATGAGAAAGTCTTTGTATTACCTTCAGTCAATCAAATTAAATTGAAATGTTTTAATAATGAAAAACTAATAATATGACGTCCTTCATGTAAGTACTATATCTGATGCACAAAAGAAAAATAGTACTCATACTTACCTCCCTTTTTGTATTTTCTTTCTTCCTATTCGAAATATGTGAAAACTTTTAATGGACTACCATATAGAATAAGAAGCTTCGGATATGTTGATTTAATTTTAATTTACCACAAATATTCAATAGTAATTAGTTTGGAAGGTTGCTTTAATCCAAAATGAAAAGACTTATAGAGTTTTCGCTTTTTTATTAAATTTTATTTTTGTAAATAATTTTCTTGTTGAAAATAAATAATAGCCGTGTTTTTTTAGAAAGTGAATAGCCAGCCCAGCAACATTATTACATGTATACAATAACAAATAAAAGTGATTAAAAATATTTTGTTATTGTTTGTAAACAAAGAAAACAAATATTTGTTTTTGTTTGTGGGTACAAATTTTGCTGAGTTGCTAAACACTTTCACCAAAACAGGGCTAATATGATTTTAAACTTGACTTAACAAAGTTGTCCCAAAATGCGTTGACGGGATGATTACATGGGTTCCACAAAATAATTAACGCGTTGACCCTTAAGTTCATGTCAACTCAACACAGCCATCAACTTATTGACAGTGCTCTGCGTTGACGATCCGCCTAGCCTTTTAAATTTTGGGAGAAAATTAGACGTGATTTTGACAGCAGAGACCAAAAAGTTGACTGTTTAGTTTAGTTTAGTGCGTTAACCGTTACAGTTGCTACAAATTGAAATCAGCTACTCTTCTAATTCCAAAACAAGAAAATCATAAGACGATAAGCTTTAAATTGTTGAAATTTCTTACATCCTCTTGTTATAATATTCTGCTGCGACATAGTGTGAACTATAAATTGGAAGAAATAAATTAAATTATCTTGACTTTTGAGTGAACACACATTGAGTTCATGGAATTGTTTATAAGTTGCATTGGTTGGATGTTGATGTCGATATAGTTCTTAGGATTGATTTGTGTGTGTTGGATGAAGTCATAGGGTGCCGATTGCAAACTGCCTAGCGTTGCTCTTGGTAGATAAATTAAATTTGCGTAGTAGGTTGAGGGTTCAAAGTTTCAATACCTTATGCACTACTACATATATAAAAACATCTCTTGTCTTGAATTAAAAAATAAATAAAATATTAAACACAATGCATAAATATGAACCTTCCTGAATGCGATAATTTATTTATAATTTTCTGTGATAGTTTTTTTTTTTTATATATAGAATTGGCATCAAAGGCAGCATTTATATACCATTATGTCCAAAGGTCCTAAAAATATAATAATTGAATGTTTATTTAAAAATTGATCTATTTTAAAAATACCTATTAAATAGAAATTAAGCTTATATTTATTTTATTTTACGTTACTCAGAAGTATTCGCCTTGTAGGTATTATTTATAGTTTTAAATAAAGCTTCAATTCATGGATGACTAAGAACAATGTACATGATAATGGTCGAGAAATATAAGTCACTGGGCCCTGGTTTTCATCGAGCTATCGCGCCACCAATTAATTTATTTAATGTAGACAGGGCCGGAGGACCAACCATATGTGCCATGATGTGCATATGCACAGGATGCAAAATTCTGGGGGCGCATTACTAGGAGCAAGAAAATGTAATCTGATCTTGCACAAACAAATATGTACTGCCATTTGCATTTTAACGATAAAACTTTTTCAAATAATCCCAAAATAACATCCATCACAACTGTGCTTAAGTTATTTCTAACACACTAACACTAACTAACGTCACCTACCGGGGATACCTCAGTAAAAAAAAAAAAACGCATTGAAAGTCTACCTCTTGGATAATGGGGAAAAATGTATGCATGTGTATCGGTGTATGTATGTGTGCAAATATAAAAAAGAGGAGCTTTCTACAAATCTGGCACATGGCGCTAGTTTGGCTGGGGCCGGCCCTGAATGTGGATAAATCCTCATGGTTTCAGAATTTTGAAAACCTTGTATTAAGTGTTGCCACAACCATGAAATATAAATTCACTATGATTACCACGAAAAGTGAGTAGATGTGTTGAATAAATACACGTAGGTATAAAAAGTTGCTTAAAGTTGGAAGAAAAAAATGTAAAATTTTTTTTTGTATTTGAACAAAGTTTGAAATGAAATAGGATGATTGTTTTTTTTGCCAATATTTATCTTAAAAAATATAATTCTTTTTGAGAAAACGCTGGTATTTAAAATTCTACACAAAAAAGAATCGAAACATCATTTTCTTCATAAGAGCGAACAATTTTTGCAAAAACTCAAATGCTACAATATCGAATGCTTACATTCGGATTTATTAGACATTCATAAAAATATTCCGCTAATTATAGCGACAAAGTAATTTAAATAAATGGCAACCATTGTTATTCCGCATTGATAACACTTCTTAAAGCATTTTTTTCTATCCAACGAAACACTATGGTGGTATGCTCACAGCATTGAGATCTTTTTAGTTGGAGCTGTACAATCATGTAATGATTAATAAGTGCCAATGATGTACATATATTATTACACTTTGTACTCGAGATAATATAATGTTACAATTAGTCATAATCATTTTCTGATAATATTTGTATGACTCTCACTTTCAAAAATAAGCAAATAAAAGGACAATTTTTTTTCGATTTTTGTTTGTTTACAAATTTGTTTTAAATGCAATATTATTTAAACTATTAAGAAGCACCACATTCTAAAATTATTACAATATCAGTCTAACCATTGAAAATGTAACGCAAAAATATGAAAATTTGCTCAAAAGGTGTGAAAAGGTTGTTTCCGTTATTTTAATGTTTTTTCCAAAAATTTTAAACGCATTTTCCTTACAACTTGCTCATTATAGATGCGAAGATAAATCAAAATCATTAGAGCTGTTTAAAATAAAAATGAAAAAAACCAAAAAAAAAATATCTCTTACCACATAAACAAATCTAATGCACAAAACAAATTTAATGATTAATTTAAGATTTATAAACATCCTTCTTATTTATTACAAATTACTTCTTAAACGTCATTTCGTATTCGAAATGAAAACGTTTTTATCTCGATTCTTAGATTTCTCCCAATTGTTCAATCTATCTACAACTGTCTTTTGTATTTTAAAAATCTTTCAATTACAAAAAAATATAATACATATAATGTACCTATGTCGTTCCCCTTCACTATATTGTTAAGTAGTTCGATAATATAATGTTTCCGCTTTATTTACCTACATTTTTGTATTGATTGGATTTGTTTCAATATGCATCGGGACTCCCTTTTATTTCAGGGAACAGGTAAAAATCAGCATGGAAAATATTAGGAATATCCATCGAATGATACCTAAAACTATAACTCCGAAATGCTCAAATAGTCGACTCACTTATTGGTTAAAAAACATGGATCCCCAACGGCAGCGTTCCATTTTCTTTTCCTATACCGGGAGCTACGGTGTTTACACATAAATTAAGATGGGGACAGCTCAAAGATTTAACTGTGAAAAAGGTATTACTCTACGTAACAATTTTAAATGCATCTACATCATACACCCTTCACCCGAAAAAAAAATTGGGATTCACTATACTAATGGGTGATTTTTTAAGAGGTTTAGAACTTTTAAAAAAAAAAAAACACAAAAAATTCGAAAAAATGAATGAAATATTTATTTGAATCGATAGTTTGAACCTTGCAATTTAATGTTTAAAGATAATTTCATGCAAATGTTGACCGCGGCTGCGTCTCAGGTAGCCCATCCGCTGAGTCCAATTTTGGCATACTCTTTCACACATATCGGCCGGTATCTCACGAATGAATGCATGGATGTTGGCTTCCAGTGCGTCAATCGAAGCGGGCTTGTCCCTATAGACATTAGCCTTGACATACCCCCACAAAAAATAATCTAATGGTGTCAAATCGCACGATCTAGGCGGCCAATTGACCAATTGGTCACAATCTTCCGAATAGACTGCTCAGAAGGTCGAGAATGCCGACCATAAAATGGAAGCAGCGCGCGATGAACATTTCGAACCGAGCACGAATTTTGATAGTAAAATTCAATAATTTGCAAGCGTTGTTCATTTGTAAGACGATCCATGGTTAAATTGCAAACCAAACTGAAGCTGTTTGACAGTGACACAGGTACTAAACACACGTCAGCTGTCAAAACCAGTGTTGCCAAAACCAAACCAGCTAAAAAATCACCCGTTACTATACTCAGCTCCTTCTAACACGACAGGCAAAAGCTATTTTTTGTTTTGAGTATGAATCACAATAATCGAAAGGAATTTCAATATACATTTTATTCTTAACTCTTTTTACTCTGACTGAATTTTGTTCATGTTTCAATTCAAAGAGATTTTTTCATCAATTTTTTAAACTTCTCCGGGCTTTGATTGAAAATGGTGTATCAGTGAACTCAGATTCAGATTTTATTCAGGAATTCAATTAATTTGCTTTGTTGCTCATCATGATTGCAAATAATGCCGTGATGTCATGGAAATGCAATTTTCAATGCCCTTTATTAAATAACATGTTTATTTTGTTCAGTTCATTTTTTTAATGTTCCAGGAACTGATAAAGAAATTAACTTTTTTTTTATCTTTAGCTTTTAAATCAAATGTCTTATTATTGTTTCCGAGATTTCTGAGAATTAATATATTTGAACCTTATTTTCTGGTATATTTTCCGGAAGATGTCGAGGAATTTATTCGTAAGAAATAAATAAATTACTAATATCAGTAACTTTGAATGATTAGAAAACAGACTGACGGATATTTTATGTGCAAATTCTAATTGACGCTTGTCAAAATTGTATGTACATACCTACTTACAGTAAAAGAAATAAATCTAAAATAAGATCCGCACAGTGCAGATAAATAAAAATAACTTAATTAATAATTATTATCTTAAATTTTTATAAAAACGCCATAAATAAATATGAATATAAATCTTAGATCCGTAACAATTGTTTGGAAGCAGGAGGGTTATTGTTCTTATAAATTAATTTAGAAGCACTCATGTTATTAATTTATTTTATCAATCTTACAGAAAACTAGCAAAACCCCCGCCCGCGGCGTTAAAATTTATTTGTTTTGCAGCGAATGTGTTGACAAAAAAAAAAAAAGAAAATTATTAAAAATTAAAAAAAAAAATGTTGCCGGTGACAGGAATCGAACCTGAGACCCCTCACTTCTAAAGCCTTGAAATTTCTTCTTTTTTTACAGATTTTCTTTATTTTTTTATATTTTTTTTTTGTCCTAAACCTTCTACCCTTATTCCATTTTAATTATAAAAAAAATTAAGAAAATCGGTCAACCGGTTTGGCTGGTTATAGCTAAAGTACACAAAACCAAACTTTAATTTATATATATATAGATAGATAGATAGATGTAGATAGTTTGGAAATTCTTTTTTTATATTCGACTGAAAAAACAAAAGTCCTACTTAAAATACTATCATTCATTTTAGGAACCTATAAAGATAGCAAGATATGCACAAATCCCATCTTAGTATCTACTAAAAATAAATTGTCATTTTTTATTTGCCAAAAACAAAACCGTAAGTTCTATTTAAGGTCATCTTATTCACCTCAAATCTAAAATATACAGAAGTGGAAAGAGTACCCTTGAATTAAAAGGGACAGTAGACATAGTTTTATAGAGGTTCCCACATAAATAACCTTATCTCGAGAAAAGTATTTTGGTATTTTTATTTATTTTTTTTTTTTTTGGTTTGAAAATTGAAAGATACAAAAAAGGTTATTTTCAGCCTTTTTAGCAGTCACAATCTACCTATATTGTTCCCTTTATCGATATTTGCCATTTAGTTTTTCTGACTTGGTTACACATGATGGTTTCTAAAAAAAAAACGTATAAGTTAAGGAAAACAACATGAGACTACTTTGCAAGTACTTGGTCTTAAGATAATTATGTTATAAAGTAGTTTAGTATTGAATAATAATATGCATATTAAATTTAATATAAATACAGTTAAACATTTTGGGGTAGAAAAATTAGACTTTCACTCAGAAAAAAATCTTTACAAAACTGAATTTTGGGAGTGAGGTATAATTTAATGCCTAAATAGGCTTTCCAAAAAAATTGCTCAAAATTTTGACCACTAGTTGAATTTTAATACAGACAGTTTGTTTGTGTCTTAAGTACATCCTAAATGCAAAGTACTTTGAATTTAAAAATGTTGATTTCAGCGAGACAGACTCAGGGGCATATATCAGGTTGAATTTGACCGATGGCAATGGGTAATTTTTTTTTTTTTTTTTTGCGACTTCAGAAAAATGATTGGTATAGTTCCAAATTCGACAATTTTGTTTGTTGACGTATCTATTCATTCAGAAATGGGCCTTATCGCTTATGATGATTTTACGATTAAAATCAGGGTCACTTTTCAACTACTCCAGAGCCCCTTCAGCGAACACACATCGTTGTCTATATGGTCATTTACCTTAAGCTCATGGGTCAGTAGAATTTTGTACGGGTGCAGACTTAAGTCACAATGCAGAATTCACCAAGTTGTGGTCTGCGAAAGGCCGAGTTCTTGTAAGGGATGCGAAATCTATTACCTCGGATTCTCCCGCTCTCACGAACAGCGACGATGTTTTCGGCAGAACTTGCCTTTCGTCGACGTAGGGTGTTGGTTTATCATTTACTGAACAAGTGGACGCAAATTTATTCACCAAAATGCAAATGGTCTTCTCCATCGTGATTTAACAAAACCCACTTAATAAACGACAGCGAATTTGACAAATATAGCTTTCAACCGTCAAAATTCGGAAGCCCCTATTAGAAGACCCTTTAGTATGATTGTATATTAGTACGTAACTTTATGTAAGCGTTTTAAAAAAAGGAAAGCAAAAATATTCACAACAACTAAACAAACTTCTTTTTCAAAACATTAAGCATTAAGTTATAAATATTATTGACTACGTCTTTTAGTAATCATAACTATCATTTAACTTTAAAAAATGTTTAACCGCAAATCTAATTATCTTTGTTTTGCCTACAATTTCCTTCATATAAACATGTAAAAAAAAAAAAAAAATATTTAATAATGTTCTTAAAATACAGCACCAACGATAGCTTGTAAAAATAAATGTTAGGGTTTTTCCAAGATAAGCCCAAGGCTTTAAACAATGATTCGAAATAAATATGACTGTATAGATATAAAACCGTTAAACACTACCTAGTCGAATTTTTATCAAACAAATTTCTCGATTTTCGCGAAAAGTAATACTTATTGTAAAAAAATTAACTCATAAAGATTTTATACTGCAATATATTTTGTTCAGTCTGCTTCTGAATTTTATTGTAAAAAGACAACATTATTAGGTGTATCTTAATATCTGTGCTTTGGCTGATGATTTCGCCATATTTTTCTGACGCAAAATGGTGTTTTAAGGAAACAACATTTAACAAGGAAGAAACGAAAACCCTTACAAAAATAGTAACGTTTCGAAAATGGTATTGGGGTATTAAGAGAAAAATTGTTTCGTATACTGCCACCGAACTTGTTCCAAGAATCAGAAAAGACCGAGTTTGCTGTGAGGGGTACACTTTAGATAGTATCAACAGAATTTGTGAACCGAACTGTCCAGCCGGATGTCCCCATTTTTCAGGATGTATTAAACCAAATATTTGTGAATGTCATAATGGATATCGAATGAAAGGAGATAGGTAAGCTTCATGATGAGTTCCAAGTAAGATTTTAATGATTTAATGATTTTTACTTTTAAAAAAGCTGTGAGCCAATATGTGAACCCACTTGTTCAGTCAATGCCTTCTGGTTCTGTTCAAACCCTAATGTTTGCAAGTGAAAATCTGGATTTGAATTCAACGATTCAACAAATATTCATGAAGACACCAAAACTTTGGATAGATCGTTTACCACGTTAGCAGATATTTCCACAATTCCAGAATTTCATACAGAGTCAACAGAAAAACTAACAACGATTTCAACAACATTAGAGCCACCTTCGTCTACGTCGTTAAGAACCACATCAGAGTCAGCATTAACAGAAACCAAAGAAATCATCTACTACGTCAAAAACTACATCAGAGTCGCCTTCAACTGATACAACAAGGACGAGTGAGATGGAGTCGTCATCGTCGTTGTCGGCGTCCAAACATGGTAGAAATGCCATTTGTATCTACTCAAAAAATTGTGATGATGGAGACTGCAGACTTGTCCTTGACCATTGTCAATGTAACGAAGGTTTTGTAAAAGCCGATTTATCCTGCCATATAAAATCTGGCTTCAAGCCTGATGATGATTGCATTGAAGAGAGTCTTTGTAAAGAACTTAAAACTACAACCAGCACAGAACACATTTTTACAAGTGAAACTAAGAAAACCTCAACTTCTGCTTCGACAGCTGATATTTCGAGCAACTGTAAACATGAATGCATCAATGGCATTTGTATAGATCCGGGAAAATGCAAAAGTCTTTATGGTTTGTTCATAAACCTGCAAATTTATTTGAGTGTAAACCCGATTGGAAAGATATCTGAAGACATGAAATTTTAGTCTCCACAATTCTAATCTTAATAGTTTTTTAGATTGTTTATCATTAAGAATTATCGATCACATATCTACAAAGCTGGTAATGATAACGGTATACGCTTACCAATTTTATTATAGGATAAGTCTAGAGAAATGTGAATTTATAACAGTTATAAAGTGGGGGTAAATTTACGCGCTTTGTGTAACTTGAAAGAAATACTTGGGGGGTCGAAATATGGCCAACGGTCCTTTATGGAGAGGCTACATAAACAGTACTTTTATATACAACGAAACTGTTATAAATTGGCATGTCTAGATTCACTACATCTATTATAATTATATTTAGTCACTTAGAGGATTTGTGTATAGAATATTGAAATTAAAATATTGCAAAGTATAACGTCATTATAATAAATTTATATTTACCGTTACGGTTTAAATAATATTTTTGTGATAAAAATGTTTAGTTTTTAATAAAAATGCTAATCTTATTTTTTTTTTATTTAAATTTTCTTAAAAATCACTTTTACGATTTTTAAATTGAAAATGTTTAAAAAGTCGTTTTGAGAAATGGGCTTACCAAAATGATTAAATGAAAACAAGAGATGAACAATAAACCCAAACGTAATTGAGGACAATTATTAATTTTCAAAACACTATTTTAACGGCCTTTAGTCCACAAAAATTTCGCGTTTCGTCCCGGCGATCTCACTTGGACTCATCAGTTCAGTTGACTAGTGAGGGCCTTTTTGTTAAGTTCAGTTCATCAATTAAAAGCTTTTTTGAATCAATAATGGAAAGTTGCTGATGTTATAATGGTTCTGAAAAGAAATCTTATAGACCCATTTCGCTTCTTCCTGCAATATCGAAAGTTTTTGAGAGAATATTACTACTGCGCCTACAGCCAATAATAGAAGAAAAATGCTTAATACCTGAACATAAGCTCGGTTTTAGACAATTGACCAAGTGCATAGGATCACCAATGTCATCGAAAAAGAAACAAGCTGATTTTATACAGACCGGTACTTAAGCCTGTCTGGACCCATGGTATACAACTATGGGGTTGTACTCGCGATAGTAATTTAAATAGCATACAAAAGTTTGAAAATAAATTGCTAAGATCATTTGTTAATGCGCCGTGGAAACGAAGATCTACACAGGGATCTTGGAATCCCCAAGGTACGAAATGAAATAAATTCTTTTGCGCGAAAGCATAGAACACGGATTTTAAAAGACGCTAATGGTAAGATTATCGAAATTCTTGACGTGACAAATTTAGTACGCCGCTTGGGAAGGACAAAACCTTCTGACTTGGTGCGGTAAACGGGAAACCGCTTTAAAAATTGCGGTAAACGCAAGAACTATCACCGGAAAGTTGCACGTTGCACCTCGTTAAAAACAAATTGCTAGATAAGTTTCAACTTAGTTGCAATCGGGAGAAGGAGATGGTTTTAGTGAAGTAAACGAAACGCCAAAACTTTTGTAGACTAAAGGCCGTTAAAAGCTATATTTTGAATCTTTCTAATTATTTACATAAATATGTACGTGGGTTCACTACATGTAGTTAATTGAATAAATTACACGTACTATGAATTTAATTTGAATTCCATTCAATGCAGTCCACAAAAGCAAAAAATAATAATTGTTTTGATTTCAAGGAACAAGACTAAATTCGAAATTACAGGAGGTTAACTTCACTTCGATGGAAGTCCCATGATTTTGCATTTCAAATTACACGTCTGAGAGCAAAGGAGATAATGCTACAAATGCTTGCCATGGGCGATACTAATCACCTTCTGTGATGATCACAATTTAGATATTGCTAAAAATGCAGCAAAATGCTTACGTTTCCTAAAAGGACGATGTAAGAACTTCCTACCCCTTTTGATCAGGCAAAAATTTACAAGGCCCATATATTTGGTCTGGCTTACTAAAAATATCATTGCACCTACACAAAAGAATCTAGAATAGACCTTTAAGGCTGATAGATTAATGATCAATATCGAAAACATTTTTCTTATTGGGACATCTTCGAAATGTCTCTTGCCTATCAGTGTTTCATCATTTTATCTTAAATGTCAAACATCTAGCTTCATTATTCCATTTAAACATTTTCACCATCATACGTGGCCCCACCAGGAATGCTCATCGTCATCAGTATACCTTTGAGCCCAGCCCTAAACGTATAGTTAAGATAAGAGATTCTTTCTGCACGACTGTAGAAGTAGATTTCCTTACTTAACTCTGTTGTTACAGAGAATGCCAAGACATTGACAAATATACATCATTTTCTCTTATACTCCTAAACGCGGGTTCTCAATTTGTCATAACCCCTTGAATGCGTGTCAATTCTTCTTCATTTCATTTTGATCACAATACTGCGTTATTTTTTCGTAAAAGTTTATCTTTTTTTTTTCTCAGTTTTTCCCATATTTAAAATATCCCCTTACTTTACATCCCTATAGAAACTTTTGGAACTGATTAGAATCTTTTGGCTCAAAAGCATGAAATTGTTGTATAAAGTACATTCAAAAAGTATAGACTTTGTAAAACTTTCCAACCAACTTCGTATGTCAACAAACAGACATAGACACACAAATGCATATTTTTAGTTATTAAGATTATTTAAGTCAAGCTTGTACAGTATCTGTCTTTGAATAATAATCTCTTTTATATTAAGTTGTAGTACTCAAATGTCTTTTTCTCAAACATAGCTAATAGAAATATGATTTTTTTTAAATCTGTCTACTGCCATACATACCTTCTGAAATTCTGTATTTGGAGAAGTTTTCAAGAGGTGGCTTAACGAAACGTGCCAGGGTTTAGCTTACAACAAATATTTTAAATTTATATTAAATTTACACACATTTTAAAATATTTTTTTTTTTTTAATATATGATAAATTTTATTTATCATGTCTTGCTTAATTTTATCATTTGACTTTAAAATTAATATAGCCTAACCGCAAATTCCTCTTTGTTTTGCTTACAATTAATTCCCTTGATAAAAACATTCAAAAAGACAAAGTAGTTAATTGCGTACTATGCGATCAAACGATATTTAAAAAAGTAAATACCGAAGTCTTTAAATGATATACTCAATCGTAAAACAATGATTCTTTGCAAATAAGGCAGTAGAATTATAGATAATATGCAGTTAAACAGTAATTGTCGAATTTTTATCACCGATTTCTGGATTTTCGGGGAAATTGAAAATATTTATTGTAAACAAATAAACTCATGAAGATTTTATACTCAAATATTTTATTCAGTCCGCTTTTGAATTTTGTTGTAACAAGACAACATTATGAGGTGTATCTTAATAACTGTGCTTTGGCTGATGATTTCACCATATTTTTCTGACGCAAAATGGTGTTTTAAGGAAACAACATTTAACAATGAAGAAACGAAAACCCTTACAAAAATAGTAACGTTTCGAAAATGGTATTGGGGTATTAAGAGAAAAACTGTTTCGTATACTGCCACCGAACTTGTTCCAAGAATCAGAAAAGACCGAGTTTGCTGTGAGGGGTACACTTTAGATAGTATCAACAGAATTTGTGAACCGAACTGTCCAGCCGGATGTCCCCATTTTTCAGGATGTATTAAACCGAATATTTGTGAATGTCATAATGGATATCGAATGAAAGGAGATAGGTAAGCTTCATGATGAGTTCCAAGTAAGATTTTAAAGTTTTAACGATTTTTACTTTGAAAAAAGCTGTGAGCCAATATGTGAACCCAATTGTATAATCAATGCCTTCTGTTCAAGTCCTAATATTTGCATGTGCAAATCTGGTTTTGAATATATTGATTCAACTAAATCATGTGAATCAGATATTCATGGAGACACCACAACTTTGGGTAGATCGTTTACCACGATTTCAACAACATTAGAGCAACCTTCTTCTACGTCGTCGTCAAGAACCACATCAGAGTCAGCTTCAATAGAAACCATAAGGAATACGTCAAAGAAAACGTCTACTACGTCAAAAACTACATCAGAGACGCCTTCAACTGATACAACAAGGACGAGTGAGATGGAGTCGTCATCGTCGTCGTCGTCGGCACATGGTAGAAATTCCATTTGTATCTACTCAAAAAATTGTGACGATGGAGACTGCAGACTTGTACTTGACCATTGTCAATGTAACGAAGGTTTTGTAAAAGCCGATTTATCCTGCCATATAAAATCTGGCTTCAAGCCTGATGATGATTGCATTGAAGAGAGTCTTTGTAAAGAACTTAAAACTACAACCAGCACAGATCAAATTTTGTCAAATGAAGTTCCTAAAACCTCAACTTCTGCTTCGATAGCTCATGTTTCGACAAACTGTGAACATAAATGCTTCAATGGAATTTGTATAAATGGACTTTGTCAATGTCCCAATGGATCGGTTTTTAGTTCAAAGTCAAATGGCTGTATCAATAATTCTTCTTGTGATAAAATATGTAGTAACGGAGTTTGCCAGGTAAATGGTGTGTGCGAATGCCTTAATGGATTTTTCTATCAATACGACAGAGGTTGTGTTCCTAATTGCGAACGAAAGTGCATCAATGGCTTTTGTATAGCTCCGGGAAAATGTAAATGTCTTGATGGTTTTGATCATAATCCTGTAAATTTATTTGAGTGTATCCCAGCTGCAAAGTTATCAGAAAAACTCAAAAGATATGAAATTTTAGATATACCATGGATTTGGGTCGTCTCCACAGTTCTAATTTTAGCACTTTTTGGATTGTTTATAATTAAGAAATCTCGATCACATATCTACCAGCACAATAAAATTGGTAATGATGGTAACGGTAAGTTTACCAATTTCATTATAGGACGAAACTAAAGAAATGTGTGTTTATAACAGTTATTATAATAGTTCTACACTATTAAAAAGAACGTGCATTAATGCGCTTTGTGCGACTTAAAAAAAATACTCTGGGGGCCCGAAGTATACATATGTCCACGAGCGGAAGGCCCTGCTGACATAAATAATATTTTTATGTACAAAACTGTTATAAATTGGCATGTCTAGAGTCACTTCCTTTAATTAAATTACATTGTTTTATATTACAATATTGCTTAATTAAATTACTATGTTCTTGTTTTCAGAAGAAGCACATCATATAGTACACTTCAAAAGTAATGGTGTGTGAATTTGTTAGGTTAGACACTTTAAGTATGTGTACATAAGAGGAACATTGGAATTAAAACATTACAAAATAAGACAATATTTTAAACATTTTGTATTTGTATACTATTATATAAAGACGAACAAATTAATTAAACTATTAAGTTTGTTAAGCCAAGATTTACTTGAAACAAATTTTATAAAATTCTTTTGATTTATAGGGTTGTTTAAGGCTAGTTTTTCTTTGAGTTTGACTGACACAATATATTCATTTATACATTATAATAATCTGTTTGATACTTAAAAAAAACAGAAATTGTTTTATAAAGACAATTTTAAAGCAAATTTTAAGCCCTTAATGTTTTCTTAATTATATATGTAATACAAACTGAGAAATATGACGTATTAAAACAAATTTTAAAATTACAAATAATGAATTCATCAAAAACAGGGCCGTATATGTTTCTATTTATTAAGTTTATAAAATTATTTTTTTTCTTCATTTGAGATAGCTCAAGTGTGTAGTTATAGATAAAATAATGAAAACATTTTCTACTTCGTCACACACTGCTAGAGCGATACTTTCCACTGGAATCTGAAAATAAATATCATGTGAGTGGTTGGGCTGGTTTGAGTTTATGTGTTCAAAGATTTCTGATAGATTTCCGAACATGGGTAAAAATAACTAAAATCT
Organism: Epistrophe eligans; assembly: GCA_951394125.1. Lineage (NCBI taxonomy): Eukaryota > Metazoa > Arthropoda > Insecta > Diptera > Syrphidae > Epistrophe > Epistrophe eligans. The sequence goes on along the minus strand of OX596029.1, from coordinate 105,346,341 downwards.
AGCACAATCTAGCACAATCTAGCACAAATTCATGCTTCACCTGGACGCAAAACAAAACAACAATGCTATAAAATGAGTGTGCTAGTGTACCCCCCAAACAGTGCAATATACATTGGTTAATTAAACTGAACGGAGCTACCTTTATAAAGTTAATAATGTTTCAAACGATACATAAATTAATTTCCGGTGGCATTTCCCGGGCGCCAATTTAAATCTAAAATATATTTTTTTTTTCTAAAAACTTCTGCACACAAAATTTGATCTTGATCGGTCGAACACTTTCCGAGACAATCAAAAATATGGAAATACTTGTAAAATCTCCATCTGAAATCAATTCCCTCGTTCTTATCTACACAAGTAGTAAATGTATGGTTCGTCATGTTTTAGTTCTATGATTTTTAAAATATTTACACACAATTTAAATTTTTTTTGCAAGTCGCTGATAAATATTATTTATCAGGTCTTAAAGAGCTGAATGTTATCATTTGACTTCAAAAATAGTTTAACCGCAAATCTATCTTAGTTTTGTTTACAATTCCCTTGATATAAACGTGCCAAAAACAAAGTATGTAACTATTTACTTAGAGCCCAGCGCCAACGACAGCTTGAAAAATAAATTAACATGTTGATTCAAGATAAGCCCAAGGCTTATAATATGATTCCGAACAAAGTATGTATATAGTAGAATTATAGATACATAAACAGAATACAATAGTTTAGTTTTACAGTTATCACAGATTTCTCCATTTTCGCGGAAAGTGAAAATAATCATTGTATACAAATAAAGTCATGAAGATTTAATACTTAAATATTTTATTCAGTCCACTTTTGAATTTTATTGTGACAAGACAACATTATGAGGTGTATCTTAATATCTGTAGTTCTTTTTATGATTTCACCCTATTTTTCCGACGCCAATTGGTGTATTAATGAAACAACATCATACACGAAGGTTACGAAGGTCCTAACAAAAATAATAACGTCTCGAAAATGGCATGGGGGTATTAAGAGAAAAACTGTTTCGTATACTGTCACCGAACTTTTTCCAAGGATCAGACAAAACCGAGTTTGCTGTGAGGGGTATACTTTAGATAGTATCAACAGAATTTGTGAACCGAACTGTCCATCAGGATGTCCCCATTTTTCAGGATGTATTAAACCAAATATTTGTGAATGTCATAATGGATATCGAATGAAAGGAGACAGGTAAGCTTCATGATGAGTTCCAAGTAAGATTTTAAAGTTTTAACGATTTTTACTTTTAAAAAAGCTGTGAGCCAATATGTGAACCCACTTGTTCAGTCAATGCCTTCTGTTCAAATTCTAATGTTTGCAAGTGCAAATCTGGATTTGAATTCAACGATTCAACAAAATCTTGTGAATCAAATATTCATGAAGACACCAAATCTTTGGATAGATCGTTTACTACGTTAGAAGATATTTCAACAATTCCAGAATATCATACAAAGTCAATAGAAAAACTAACAACGATTTCAACAACATTAGAGCCACCTTCTTCTACGTCGTCGTCAAGAACCACATCAGAGTCAGCTTCAACAGAAACCATAAGGAATACGTCAAAGAAAACGTCTACTACGTCAAAAACTACATCAGAGACGCCTTCAACTGATACAACAAGGACGAGTGAGATGGAGTCGTCATCGTCGTCGTCGGCGTCCAAACATGGTAGAAATGCCATTTGTATCTACTCAAAAAATTGTGATGATGGAGACTGCAGACATGTACTTGACCATTGTCAATGTAACGAAGGTTTTGTAAAAGCCGATTTATCCTGCCATATAAAATCTGGCTTCAAGCCTGATGATGATTGCATTGAAGAGAGTCTTTGTAAAGAACTTAAAACTACAACCAGCACAGATCAAATTTTGTCAAATGAAGTTCCTAAAACCTCAACTTCTGCTTCGATAGCTCATGTTTCGACAAACTGTGAACATAAATGCTTCAATGGAATTTGTATAAATGGACTTTGTCAATGTCCCAATGGATCGGTTTTTAGTTCAAAGTCAAATGGCTGTATCAATAATTCTTCTTGTGATAAAATATGTAGTAACGGAGTTTGCCAGGTAAATGGTGTGTGCGAATGCCTTAATGGATTTTTCTATCAATACGACAGAGGTTGTGTTCCTAATTGCGAACAAAAGTGCATCAATGGCTTTTGTATAGCTCCGGGAAAATGTAAATGTCTTGCTGGTTTTGATCATAATCCTGAAAAATTATTTGAGTGTATTCCAACTGGAAAGTTATCTGAAAAACTGAAGAGACATTATGACATTTTAGATTTTCCATGGATTTGGGTCGTCTCTGCAATTCTAATCTTAGTAGTTTTTGGATTGTTTATAATTAAGAAATCTCGATCGCATATCTACAACGTTGATAAAATTGGTAAGTTTTTGTTGATTATATTATGGGATGAAACTAGAGAAATGTGAATATGTGTGCGTGCATTTACGCGCTTTTTGAGATTTGAAAAAATAATCTGGTTGCCCGAAGTATAGCCACCGGCGGCGGCGCGTTGCCACATGTACTTTTATGTAGAAAATTGTTAAAAATTTGCATTTCTAGAGTCAATTCCTTATTATAATTATATTTTTATATAACAGTTAACGGTTATTCAATTAACTTATGTTCATGTTTTCAGAAGAAGCACGTCATATAGTACACTTCGAAAGTAATGGTTTGTAAATTCGTCAGTCACTTATAGAAGACTTTCATAGACGGAACGTTGGAACTAATTAATTACAAATTAAGACTATTATAATAACTTAATATTTATCATAGTTTAATATTTTTGTGATAACAAATATTTAATTAATTATACAAATTTATTTAATAAAAAAGCATTTTCTTATCAAATTAAGATGTATGATATGTGACTATGTGTACAGTACACTACTACCGAAATATTTGATATTCAATTCGATACAATTTTTGATTTGTATAAATAGGTAGTTTTATTATTAAAACCAAAATAATCGCTGATTTTTTTTTATTTATATTTAAAATCTACCATGATGGAAAATCTGAATCCACCACTTTTTCTCAGCTCAATTTACCACGATTTAAAATTTGAAAGTGATAATACTGCTTCAGACCGACTGATCAAGAGCAGGCACAACACATAACACACGACTGGCACAGCGTTGTCACCAAAACAAAAAAAAAATTTCCATGTCGTTTTTTTCAAAAATCATGCTGCCATTTTCGTGACATATTAAAAAAACGCGAATTCTTTAAAAAAAAATATTATTTAATTGTAGGGTAAAATACAACAACAAATTTGAAAAAAAAATTTGTCCTTTTCGTGTTTTGTTCGAAAAATAAGAGCTTCTGTCAGTTTTTACTACACTTGAAGCAATGGGCGCATTCACTAATGTAGTGACTACGTAGTCGAAATTCAACTAGCTTTGTGAATGCAAAATTGCACTACAAAGATAGTCAATTCTGAACTGTCATATTAATGACAGATGAAAACACACACAAAATAAGAAACATTTGCTTTTTGATAACTTTAAGTAATCTTTTCTTTATATATTAAATAATATCAAATATAAGATATAATATGAGTGATTCGGAAAAGATAAAGTCATAATTATGCAAAATAATTTAATTGTGGTCAGGTTTCATTTTGAATAGTTTGAATCTTTTGTATTTTAACCGAATAGCTGATTGTGAAACGTCAAAATCATTCTCCACTAACTTTGAAGCCGACATTTTTACACTACGTCGGAGGGGAAATTTCAACTCATTTTGTAGTTGTATGTAGCCAATCAGAATGACTTGACTACGTAGTGACTACATTAGTGAATGCGCCCAATATTCATAAAATTTCTTAAAAATTCGCTTTAATTTAATTAAAAAATGGAAATACGAAGAGCGTGTCATATTAAATTTTCTCTTGCCATTGCGTCACGATGAAATATTCGTGTCAAAAAAACACGATCGTGACACTTCGGCAACACTGCTAAAGCAGTGTAGCCAGTTATAAGAATTCTTCGCGTGAACAGTGTGAACCATAGTTACAAAAGTCGATACAATTGTACTTTTTATCGATACATCCAACATTAATGCGTTCAGCGCAATATGGGTATAGCCGTATCGTATAGGTTAATTTGAATTGGAAAATAAGCTATTAGTGTTTTGAACCAAAATTATTTTGTAGGTAAATCTTTTATATTATAAGAAGATTAAGGGTAAACCTACTTTAATCTTGGTTTAATGGTGGATGTAAACGTTGTATTACAAAATATGGTTATTTTATCTTTGTTTCCTGTTTTAAAAGATGTTCTTATCGTGGTACTATGCTTTTAAACAAAATTGATTTGTTGAGAAAAATCCAAAAGTAAAATTCGATAAATTTTTTTCAAACTTTTGTTACATTTCTGAAAGATGATTTTTCATCCCTGTTGTGAACACCTGAGCAATGGTTTTTGCGACCGAGATCCATTCAAAAAGGAATTAAAGAAGCTCCAGAACAGCAACATATTATTATGTACATTCAAAGGAGGAAATATATTGTGCTAAAATATTTAGTCATTCAAGAGCATTCGTAGGCGTAAAATTATTAAATTAACAATCCACAACTTATCATAAAAATAAAGATTCAAATAAAATTTAAAAGCGTTTCTTTTATTTCAGAGTTTTCAAACATTATTGAATATTTGAATATTGTCAAAATATTTGTTTTTTATTAAAACAAGAAAACATTTATGTAACTACATAGTTTCAGAAATCAGGCTGTCCCAGGAGAAAGCATTATTATCTGTCAAAGCAAAGGATATTAATTTGCAAAGACTTATTTTATTCTTCAATTTCTATCCAAAGTAAAAAAGAGACGAGAATATCTCTACATTACAGAAGAAGACGGAGGAAATCCCTCAATTTCTAATTCAGAAAGTAAGAAACATGACATGAGTATTTTTAAGAGGATGTCGTGCAAAAAGAGAAATATAAGGGTTCCCACTTTGTTAAGTTTCAAAATTATTTATTTTTTTTTTCCGAAATAAATTTATTTTTTAAACTTTTGTCTACTTTTATTTTAATATGAATTAATAATAAATCTATAAAATTTTATAGTAATATAATTTACAACAATCCCATACGCCAAGTTCTTACTTTATAAAGATTTAATATCAAATATTAAAAGTAGAGTAATATAACAAAAACTTCAAATTACCTTCCTTATTCTATATTAAAAATATCTATAAATAATTAGTTACGATATTTTATAAGATTTTAATTTGTAGTGCACTCCATCCCTAACACTGTATACCATATTTCACAATTCTGAAAAAGTGGGTGGATACCACGCCCTCTGAATGATAAACCTGAAATTTTTTCCTTTATATACACCACTAGACCTACCACCGTGCGAAATTAGAAGATTCTGCAGTGTCGGAAAGTCCTTAAATATTTGAAGTTAGTTGATTTAAAGTTGGTAAAAGAATGACTTAATTTGTCGTGGAAAGCAGATCTGTAATACATTTTTAATTTTGGCTACATATTAATATGTTTTAGAATGCATTTACGCATTTACGTTTACAGATAATTAATTTTTACATCGACTTACCATTTGAAATTATTCACACCTCGCCACTGGAAGGTATAGGTATCTACTGAAAATCTATAAAATTTATAAACCAAAGAAAAAATCTTCAAGGGTCTAGTTTTTCCTTGGCTTCTCCTTTAGAAAATATGAACATAATTTATTATTATGTGCGCAATCATCAAATTATATTAGTTTTTATAATATATGTAATTAAAATTAAAATTGGGAACTTTATCAATTCTTTTGGGAACAAGGTTGATATAAAACTCATTGTGTATATGTATAGGTAAAGCTCCTAAACGGAATGTTTCCCTCGAATTATATCAAACTACTAACGGAAGTTCTTCGCGGCATCACGATTTTGAATGAAATATTAGCTAAGGATTGTGTAGAGGAATAGGGGAAGAGGGAGACATTTTGAGGAGGTTGAATGAAAGAACGTAAGCGATTCATTTTCCATAGAGGATAGAGAGAGAATATCGCATTGAAATTGAATTGTTGAACGAATGTGTTTGGCATGAAGGAAAATATTTTTATTTTTTTATTTTCACTGAAATTTTGTATTCCCTCATGATAAGAGGAGGAAAAGCACTTCGTATATTATAACGAGAGGAAATTTTAGCTCAAAAGTGAAATCATTGTACGAGTTTATAAAGCCTAAGGGTTCTGATGCAATCAGCTTGGTGATGTCAAGTAACTTTTAACAATGAATACTTTACCTACATACATACCTATGTGTATGTGTAATTATATTAGGTACATATACAAATCACCAAATAGAAGTGTTGAGAATTTTTCACTTGCTTTAGGTATAGGAAAAATATTTTTTATAAACAAAAAAATTGATGGTGCGACGCGACGGTATGTGGAGAACAAGGCCCCATTACCTATACAATTTTTTAGCAAACCAAAAATGCTAAGATGAGAGAAACTTGTTAATAACACAGATAAACCTATTCCTGGGGGATTTGTAAATTTCCTCTCAAGAGTTTGTATCTGTAAACAAAAAAATTGGGAGATGTAGGGGGTATAACAACTCACAGCTACAATATGACTGGTCAAATTCGTTAAAATAGGCTCCTGGACCACAAGTAGTGAGTTATTTTGTCAACGTAAGTTTATGTCCAGTTTCAAAATCCAATTAGTGATTACCTTATTGCCAATCCATAATTTAGTTAACAAATAAAGCTGAATTCAACGCAATGCTTGCAACTATTAGACATTTTAACAAAGTGGGTTTTGAAATTAAACCTATGAGGGACCCTGGAAATCACTACGTCTACATTCCTGAGCCAGATTATTTCATTTTCAATTTTTATCAGCTTCTTAATTCAAACTTTAACTTAATATTTTTCCAAAAAAAAAGACTGATACCAAGGAGATATTGAGCTTTACTGGAACTCAGCCACAATCCCAAAATCTAGAAAACCGAAAAATTCTCAATTCTCAAAATCCCCCTAACCAATAATAAAATGCTTCAAAATGTTAAATTAATAATTCTCAATTTTTGCGCAAATTTCTCATTTTTAATAATTTTTCGGGATTTAGATTTCGTGAAAAATTTTACAAATATTTGGCTTTGCGGATGTTTTGTTTTCTGGATTGTGGGTTTTCGGGGTTTCTGATTTTTTTTATATTTGTGAATTTGGGTTTTTGGGTTTTTGGAATTTTGTTTTTATGGATTCTGACTCCGAATCTTATATTTTTGTATTTTAAAGAGATTGAGACTCACTTAAATCTCCTGTTGTATCGTTAAAATAATTGCAGTGTTTGTAATATTAAAGGTATAAGGTAATTCTGTCCGTCTGTAACTACATACATATATACCAACCTACTTATGGCTATTTAAACAATTTTCTTATAATTTATAATTTATAATTTTATGTTTTTTTATTAATTCCCTAAAAGTGAAATTTAAGAAAAAAAATCCATCCAAAAATATTATTTATTTCGGAAACAAGCCGATTTTTGTGATTTTAATCAACAACAATTTTATCCCTAATCCTGATCTTCTTTTTTTTTTATTTAATTTTTTTCAATTTTTTATTTGCAAAATTCTAATAAATGGTTATAGGTTTGTTACAACTGCTTGAAGCATCAAAAAGAAACTGTTTGGAAAGAGCAACAAAGTCCAATTTCATATTATTTCGCACATACGCATAGCGGATTATTTAACTCCGAATCCGAAAAGAGAAAAGAGAGGATATTGTTGATTCCATCATGGTGATTTTTTTTTTTTGTTGATAAAAGCTGCCTTTTCCGGAAACACTAATACGCATGTCCTTTTCGCGCAGATTCATAACATTCAATCTTTCGAGTTTTCTTTCATTCTTTAAGGTTGCAAAACAAGAAAATTATACTCGTACATATTATGTACATACTATACCTATGGATGGTAATGTTTTGTTGACGATGATGCTGCGAATTCATTTCATCCCTCTCTGCTTTGTCACTCAACACGAACCATTATATTTAGTTTGACATTGATTTGTATGTGTATATTTGGAAAGGCATCCTGCAGTTTCTATACACCGAATATAAACATGGACAAAGTTGACATATCAGGAAGTCATTGTACTCGTTCTTCCTACAAATACATGATCGCCATATTAGATATTTCCCTTTAGAATTATACACGTGCATTACAAGTTTTGTGGTTTCAACAAACGCAAATCGTTAAATCCTTGTGTACGAAAATAATGCAAGGTTAAATAAGGGGTTGGCATTCGACTTGTAGTTGCAGTAGTTGTTGTCATTAAAACATTTACGGACTTAACACTAGAAAAATGTCCTTCAATCAAATCGTGTGACTTCTAATTCCCTCTAATTAAGGGCAGATTATAAGTTCCAGTTATTTGAGGTATATGTGGAATATTTCAAAAATATGCGTTTCCATAACATGAAGTCGTTAAAATGGCTTGCTATAGGTATGTTTCAAAAATAAGCACTATAAATATATTCATATAAAAATGATGGATAAATATAAAAACTATATACCTATACGGCTATACCTGATTCTGAACTCAAGCTGATTTTATTTTTTTTACTACTTCTAAGTCTAAGTCCACATCGTAACTTGATGGTTGGACATTAAATTTTATTCCACTTGGCAGGACCAGGTAGCTATTTCAAGATGAAAACCACCACACCACCCTCTCTTGAAAGGAAATGGCCTAAAATAAAATGTCACAGCTAAAGAGTGTCATCCATATTGCTCTTTCGATAAGAACCGGATGCCGCCTATAAAGATAAGAGTTACTTAGGGCGATTGCTCACGAGAATGTTTAGATATTGTATAATATAGAGTTGGTATAGGAATATATAAAGATGAGATGGAAAAGTGTTTCTCTGTATCTATTTAGTGGTAGGTGCAAAGTGGCCATTAAAGCTTGAAACAAAAACTCCTTAGCTCTGCGGTTAATGTGGATATTGGCACATTTAATGGAGTGATAGTCAAAGTTTTACGGCGCGATTATGTGCGAAGGAAGGGCTATAAATCGTTGGTTTTGTATCTTCATGCGCTATAAATTAATATGTTTTCTTGGAGGTTTGGGTGGACGATATATGGTAGGATTGTTTATTTTACATGTTTTATAAAGCTAAAATACATAATATAGGATGGTTAACATATTTTACCCGTGTGCGGTAGTTGTTATAATATATCGATGTTTTGCTTTAGCCAAAAATATTGGCTTAAGGAATGTTTTACCACTCTCCTGTAGTTGATAATAGCATATCTCTATATTAATGTATTGGTATATATCTTTTTTTGTTTGTTTTTTGATTATTTTTCACACAAAATTATTTAACAGTTACAGTTAGCACTTGAAACATAAAAACCTCGGAATAACATTTATGAATTCTCAGAAAATCTTTTTGGATTGTTTTTGACAAGGATTACATATCCGTCTCGTATACAGCTGATAAGTAGTTAGGTATGATATGTACATGATAAACCTATATCTTGCCATTTTCATTTCATTTTGTAAATTCTTTTTCTTAAACTCATTTCATTTGGTTATTTCGCCATCGTTTATTTTGCAAACCAAAAACACATCCAAATTAGTTTAATTAACTCTCAGCTATGGTAAAATGTACATCCATCCATTCATTCATTAATTGATTACCTATAGAGTCTAGGCAGTATTTTTTAACCTAAGTTTAAAACACGTTATCGGGTGTGTTAAGTTATCTATACCTACATATTTTTATATATTTAGAATATACTTTGAGACAGTAGGAATGTATTGTGTAAATAGTTTAAGATCAAAGTGGATCTCGACGCTGTGTTGCATTGAACCTTTTCATATAACAGTAAATGATCTCGCAGATTGTGTTTTATGACTCACACCTGTTAGCATTATGGTATGAACAAGGGATCCGTCGGGCATCATCGTCGTTATCCACTTTAAAACCCTTATTGTTAGTTTAGTATTAAAGAAAACTGGAGATAAGATAGGTTAAGAAATTGTAACTGTATTTGTAAGCTAGGTATAAGATTTGTAAATAATATTAAGCAAAATAAAGAAGTTCAATTTTAGTCTCTTAAGAAGGAGGACGTGTTTTTTTTGCCTTCCTTCGGCTCGTGCGATATTACATGGGTGTTCAGAGAACATTGTTTAGAGTGATCAATATCCATTAAAATGAAGACCATTTTTTTTTTTTCATAGCTTTAGCAGTTTTTTGATAAAGAAAAATAATGAGAGATAATCTTATAGAAGATTTGTTATTTCAACAGCAAAAATATACAACCGATTACCTAATCCGGCGGCGGCGGCGGCTGGAGTCAGTCAGACTCACTGTTACACCATATTACGAATTATTGAATCTGTGAATCATGGACCATTCTCGCTGAATATTTGAAATTTTTTTATTTCATATCTGCTCTAAAATTGTTGTATGGATCAAAAAAATAACATTACTGTTAAAAGTCCCCCACTCAACGAGCGTAAAATGTTTCGGTCTCTGTAATTGGCTTATGATAATATTTTATTTTTATTAAAAAAATTAATATACATATTACGTATATATACATTATATATTTGTGTAAAAAATATTTGTATTAAAAGCATTTTTGACTGAAATCATATTTTTCTTGAAAATTAAAAACATCAAAAGATTTTCAGATAAATGGACTAAAAAATATTTCGAACTTAGGGACCTATTTTACTCGTTCGTAATTTTAAACTTTAAGGTCCAGTGTGTTCAGAGTGGGTTAAATCTGGATACCATATGACTTTTAAACTAGGTTTTAAAGTTTATATAGCTATCCACTCCCTTTTTTAATTCTCTCGTAACTCCTTTGTATGTAATATAGACCGAAATGTCACTTTAACTGACACATAACAACATAAAAGTAGATATTAGGGTGGTACTTATTTAGGGAATGTTTGAATTTCTTTTTTGTCCCTCCCTGAAAATGATCAAAGAACAGTATATACTTGTATTATACGTGCGTTTGAAAGCGTCTAACAAAGCCACGTCAAAGATTATTATATTATAGGGATCGAATCCCAGCCACCTTAAAAGTAAAAATAGAAATGTATTTTTCACGAGTGGTACTTCCTCTTGGGAATAATTGAATTTTTACACACTGCTTAAGATGTACATAATTTTCAATTTGAAGATCTTCACTTTAAGGAGAAGACGCAAATTAAAATCAAACATAAGTAAATAGGCGTATATTCTTCGCAATAAATTACACCACTGAGCCCTGGATTGTTTATATGTTTATTTCACCACCAAACCGAACCCTGGGTCAATTAAGTTACCTTTACAAATGAAGTGAGGTAAGCAGACAGTAGCTGAGCTTTATTATTGCCAATAACCCATATAGTTCACCCCGATAAAATAAAACGATACGGATCCTAATGAAAACAGTGTTATAGCCCATCTCTTTTTCCTTATTTTTGTTTATTTGTTATATACTTTTTATTTCTTTTTTCCTTATTTTTGTGTATTTTTTATGTACATTTGTTGATACTGTCTTTTTTATTTACACTACAATTTGCACCAATTCACTTTTTGTAAAACTGAAAAAGCCATCTACCCGTCAGAATAAAAACAAATTTCTGGATCCATGAAAGAAAACCCGATAAAAACCTAGATCTAATGTTTGGGCCTATTCGGGAAGATCTTTTATTCTGTTATTCTTTTATTCTGATATGAATTAACATATAAAAGTTAGAGCTGTCAAAAATCCTTTATGAACTATAATTTTAGTATTCGGCATGACATATTCTATTATGAATCATAAAAGAATAAAAGACAAATTTTTGTGACTTTTATCATAAAAGACTTCAAGTATATGAATTATAAATGAATACTTATTTTTTATTTCGTCAACGAAATGTTCTTAAAAGAAAATAAATTTCAGAAAACAATAAACAAATAAATAAATTAAAATAAAATTAATATTTCGTGTGAAAGCACTGAACACTTTTTGTTGGAGCTGAGTGGTGTAAAACGTAGTCCCTTTACCTATGGTATTCCCAATGTGCGATTCTTATGGCTTTTTACAATCGATTCGAATTAGGTACTTGGTTAAAACTCAGCTGGAACACCAACAAACTTTGTCAACAGACTACCCTGTGTTTCTGAAAGTTCTGTTTTTTTCAATATTCACCAAACCGAAAGCATACATACATACCTACATTACATACCCTATTTAAATTTTACTGTTTTTATAGCAGCTTTAAGCAATAAAAAGCTGTGTAAACCTTATTTTATGCACAAACCATATCTACATATACTTGAACCCCAAAAAAATTAAAAATTAAATTTCGTTAAGTTTCAAATTCTAGAAGAGCAACGCTTATCTTAAAACATTACCCATAAAGTTCTTTTGAGCTTGCTTCCTGCAATGGTTTAGATATTGACTAAACATTTTCTGAAACCCCTTTTTACAATTTATTATAGGAAGCTTCCCCAGATGTCGCAGTTAATGAATTGTTTTCATTCCAGAAGAGTTATTTGAATTTCTTTTTAAAACTATTTTAATTTGCTGTCGCCGGTCATAAATTGAACATGTACGTATTGTAATTAATCTTAATTATGTTTACTTTTTTGAAGTTTTTCGGTGCATTAAACGCAAATCCAATCACTAAATTGCTCCATTATACACTTTTGGTTTTAAAGAAATCAAAAAGCGCAAAAAAAAATAAAAGTGTTTCAAAGTTATTATGAATGATGTAATTTCGACAATATAAAAATCACCCTTCATTTCATCTTCTTATGGTTCACAATGTGTCGAAGCAGGAAATATAACAACTGGACATAAGAAATTTACAATTGGAAGCTTATCAACCAATGATTTTCTTGTTTTTGAATTAATGGAGCAGAGAATAAGTTGCCGCTTGATTTCAGTTTGTGGACTCTGGTAACTACATTTACATTTTTGCACAAATGCATTTGCATTTGCGCAAGAAAACAAAAATCTAAAACATTTTGGGACAATCTGCTTTGCAGGGATGCTTACTTTTGCATTTTGAAACTGTCTGGTTAGCATAATTTGCGCAAGTTTTGCGTTTAGAAATTCGGCCTTACTTTTAAGTGGGGTAACTGCTCACTTATTTTTTCCTTGGGCTAGTCTTGAGATGGAATTAAATTCCTACCATTTTTCTCCGGCTCACTTCTACTAAGTGGGCTGAATTTAATCCTTTACATAAAAATATCTCTATATTATATAAAATATATACCAAAATTGTAAGGACCCAATTTTTTTTTTAAATTAAAATTTATTTATAAATATAGTGAAAGAATAAAGTTCCCCCTTCAATAATCCCAGTTTTACCTGGTTTCTTCAGGATAACCCTGGACTCCGCGAGACCGTGACTAAGATCGTCACTCATCCTAAAAAAGATCATAAGATACACTTTAGAGTCAACAAATTTATTCCTAATATGATGCATCGATTCCAATAGGTATGTACTTCACCTTATACGAAAGATGAAATCTCGGGACCTATTCAACATCACGTTGATCTGGAGTCTGTACGCGCACCTCATCGGAAGAGAAATTTGACTCAACAACCTCGAGCAATCTGGAGAGGATATGTATTCCTTCGGACTTCGAAGTACGACGTCATAATTTTTCTTTCGTGACTTTAACTATAAAATCAGAAAGGAGGGAATCTTCGTTTCGATAGTCAGGGGATATAAAGTCTGCATGCGAACATTTCCTGGGACTGAAACGGACTCGGGCTTATAACGGGTGATTTTTTAAGAGGTTTAGAACTTTTTAAAAAAAAAAAACACAAAAAATTCGAAAAAATGAATGAAATATTTATTTGAATCGATAGTTTGAACCTTGCAATTTAATGTTTAAAGATAATTTCATGCAAATGTTGACCGCGGCTGCGTCTCAGGTAGCCCATCCGCTGAGTCCAATTTTGGCATACTCTTTCACACATATCGGCCGGTATCTCACGAATGAATGCATGGATGTTGGCTTCCAGTGCGTCAATCGAAGCGGGCTTGTCCCTATAGACATTAGCCTTGACATACCCCCACAAAAAATAATCTAATGGTGTCAAATCGCACGATCTAGGCGGCCAATTGACCGGCCCGAAACGTGAAATTAACTGTTCACCAAACTCGCCTCGCAATTGCGCCATTGTTTCGCGTGCTGTGTGGCATGTGGCACCGTCTTGTTGAAACCACATATCATGCAAGTCAAGAACTTCCATTTCGGGCAAAAAAAAGTTTGTTATTATCGCTCGGTAGCGTTCACCATTGACAGTAACGCTGCGATTCGCATCATCTTTGAAGAAATATGGCCCAATAATGCCGCCGGCCCATAAACCGCACCAAACAGTGGCTTTTTCGGGATGCATTGGTAGCTGTTACAATGCTTCTGGCTGATCTTCACTCCAAATGCGGCAATTTTGCTTATTTACGTACCCATTCAACCAAAAATGAGCCTCATCGCTGAACACAATTTTTCGATAAACAACATTTCGAACCCAGCACGAATTTTGATAGTAAAATTCAATAATTTGCAAGCGTTGTTCATTTGTAAGACGATCCATGGTTAAATTGCAAACCAAACTGAAGCTGTTTGACAGTGACACAAGGTACTAAACACACGTCAGCTGTCAAAACCAGTGTTGCCAAAACCAAACCAGCTTAAAAATCACCCGTTATATAAATACTTAACGGGGAGTAGAGGCGTCATGATTACCATCAGCACGTGATTCTCATTCCTTAATATATAGCGAAATATTTTTACGCATATCTGCAAAGAAGAAGAGAGGCACACAGTACTCTCAAGGAGGGTCTGCCCAGACCCTGAGTTTTGCACAGTCAGTGCTGAGGATCTGAATTAAAAAGAGTTCTTTTTAACATAACAAGGTCTCAAAAATTTTTTACTTTTTTTTGGGTTAATAATCATAAGATTTTGAATAAGCAATTATGGGAATTGCTATAAAATTTAAACTTTAAGTTAAGCTTGATGATTCTCCTTCTCAGAAATTGTTTCCAATAGTATAGGTATTAAAAGCAATCACTTTTAAATTATTTTACTTTTACCTAAATGTCTCTATAGCTAAAACTCCGTACCCAAATCAGTTTGAACTACATAACTCCTTATCCATCTTCAACCCAAACCCATAAAGGAAGATGAATTTTTCAAAAGCCCATTAGTAAAAAGCACCTTAGTCCTCTTCTCACACTTCCCACTTTGCATTCTAATTAAAGTTATGCATCAATCCGACATCCCCTGGGTGTTTTTCTAAAAATCCATATAGATACATATACCCATACGAACACATGCACAGGGTTCACATACGTAAACGACTTACCCACTCACACAGTGATATAGAACAATATACCAACCGTGCATACCATCCCTTTCTAGACTTGAGTGTCTGAGCTGAATGCCCAGCTCACACTAGAAATGTCTAAAAAAAAAGTCTTAACCACGGTCGCCGCGCCGCTTTTCAGACGTAGTCACATGGAAAGTATTCAAAGTGAAAAAAAAAGAAATCCTAGCTGGCTCTTCAGTCCATCATCTCATTCTCAACCCAACCACCCAGTATTTGGAATCTCCTTCACCTAGACACCTTCATAGACGCGATACTGAGCAATGATGATAATGAGACGCAGAGAAAGGACGTACAAGAAGTGCAGCACCAACATCCCTTTGCCCGTCCCTTAATCATCAAAACAGCACCACCATCAGCATCACCCAGCAGCAACGACAAGTCTATTAGTAGTGCACAATAGCAGCACAATTTCACTTTCGTTGCCCGTGTGGAGCAGCAACGGCACGAGCATTAGGGGTGGTTGCTTCTGCTCGGAGCTACACACCGTTCACATTTTCACAATCCTCCCCGCATATATAGTGGGGTCTGGGTTGCGCTGCACTTGACTCTCTAATGCACTAAGCAGAGCTCTGCTTTGGAGGTACATAGCTGGCTGAACACGATATAGCGTCTGATGGGGAGGCAGGTACGAAGCGAAAGTGTTGTCTATTGATTCAAGTGGCAAATGTTCTGAATGTACGTGGCGGCTATGTGTCCCCTAGATTCTTTTAGACGACGACGATGACGACGAAGAGGCGATATCAGTATACCAACACATCCACAGGATATATGCTCGAAGTGCTTCCATCTGGATGTTGAACAGGATGCAGCCGGGTAGAACATTTTTGTGACATGTGTATTGTGTATATGTACGTGAGATAGCGACCTCATCATATTTCTAAGCTAGCCAGGGGAATTTCGTCAGTTCTAAAAAGATTTTTTTTTACGAAATGGTTTTCAAGATTGTAAAAGCTGATAGTGTTTTTTTTTAATAATAGGTATCATCTGTCATACACAAACATAAACAAGTTGTCCAACCATTTTTAACCAGTAACTGAGTGAATCTGAAACATTATAGTATTTTTAAAGATGTATGCGTTTAAATCTAACGATGCGTTTAGTTGAATGGAAGTTGATAAAAATTGTTTTAAAAATTACTGGAGGCATGATTACTCTTCAAATCGAGATAAAAACTTAGTTTGATCAAAGTCACTTTGAACTAATGTCAGGCGCAAGATCATAACTCAACAGGCCATAAGTACACAATGGACTTTTGGATGGGTTAGAAGTCCATAAATCAATTCAATTTCAATTTTATAAAGGAATTGGGTCATAATTCCACAATTCGATTATTTGTTTTATTCAAGTTACCTACTTTTTGTTAAGAAAACTATTGACATCGGCGCCTGCCTGTCTGAACCCTACGCGGAGCAATGGAGTTTCGTGAGCGGTACAGAGGACCCAAAGAGGGAGTTTAAATACTTTGAACTTAAGAGCCAAGATGAAGACACCAACTAGATGTTGTCCAAGAAAACGCGTGGGCGTTGTCTGGAATTTTAGCAAAAAAAAAATATTATTTTCTATTGAACTCTTACAACACTCATCTTAAGATTTAAAAAAGCAGAATACATGTTTTTTCCATAATAATAAACTTAATAGTTTTGAAATCACTAACGGATATATTATTCACTCGATTCATCCAGATTAAAACTTAAATCCGGATGTAAGTTATACAAATTCAATGTATTATCCAGATTTAAGTTTTAATCTGGATGTATCAAGTGAATAATATGGCGCTAAGTGAATCAGAAATCCACACTCGATGGGCCAAAAGCTCACAAGAATTTTCTGTAGCCCAATAAGGTAGGTTCAAAATCCACAAAAGAATTGTGGACTTTTAACCCACCTAAGTTGGTCTGTGGACTTTTGACCCTGCGCCTTAATATCATATCATTTTGATCTCACAACATGATATCGTGCTCAGTCTACAAATAGCATACAAATCTAAAAAAAAATATATCAGAAAAGCCTTAACTCATCTTTTTGCATAAATGATGACCAGTTATTTTTACACTTTCGCAATATTTTCATTCGAGATTCCTTATAAATTTTATTTAAAACATACATTTTGTCGCGCGACAGCTCGTGGAAAACCATGGTCTATATCTAGTGACCAACAAACTGTAATTCGTTTGCAGGAATAGAATCGACCTATGCAAACACACTAATAAGTAATAATTACGACAATTAAGGGATACTTTAAAGCAGTGGTTCCCAACGTGAGGCCCACGACCCACAGGGGGGGGCAATTTGATTTTTTTGGGGCAATTTAAAATTATGCTGCATTACACTGCATTCCGAAAAGTCTATGCTTCTTGTGTTTCCACCCTTCGAGATATTATTTTTCTGAACACATCCTGGATCTGTCATTCATCAATTGCGGATTTAATGTCATAAATGACTTGCTAATAAAAAAGAAATCGTCTGGATTAAAAAAAAAGGAAAGAAACAGAAGTTTTCTCAATTTGACATAAAATCTTTTTGCAGGAGACATCTAGGGCGAGGATTTCAATAAACTTAAATATTACATACATATCAATATTATTGACAGGCTTGTAAAAGAATGCAATCTTTTTTGAATGCAATCTATAATGACTTCAATAATAAGATTGCATTCATTGATTTCACTTTGGGACTTCAGACTTCAAATTATGCAATCACCATTCACTCGTAGCAAAAAGATTGCAATCATTTTTTTCCCCCATTCATTTTACAGCAATCAATTGAATGCAATCTTTTGGGAATTCATGCATTCTTTGCATTCTTTTGCATTCTTTGCATTCTTTTTGCATTCTTTGCATTCTTTTGCATTCTTTGCATTCTTTTGCATTCTTGCATTCTTTTGCATTCTTTGCATTCTTTTGCATTCTTTGCATTCTTTTGCATTCTTTTTGCATTCTTTGCATTCTTTTGTATTCTTTGAATTCTTTTGTAATCTTTGCAGTCTTTTACATTGTATTGCAGTCGTTTTAAGTCACATTAAACTTTTTCCATTTACGTGATTTGTTATGGTTTGAGATGAGTAAGTTTTAAGTTAAAATATTAACATACAAGTAGTAATGTATTCTTTTTAATTTAATTTAATTGTAATGATTTTTTTTTTGTGAAAACATTAGTATTATGTATTTTCTTATGTTTGATGTCAGCCACAACACTTTGTTTAATTTGTGATTTGAACGATTTGATATTTTAACAAAAAAATTCAAAGAATGCAAAAGAATGCAAAGAATGCAAATGAATGCAAAGAATGCAAAAGAATGCAAAAGAATGCAGAGAATGCAAAAGAATGTAAAAGAATGCAAAAGAATGCAAAGAATGCAAAAGAATGCAAAGAATGCAAAAGAA
The DNA here is from genome assembly GCA_951394125.1 of Epistrophe eligans. NCBI lineage: Eukaryota > Metazoa > Arthropoda > Insecta > Diptera > Syrphidae > Epistrophe > Epistrophe eligans. The sequence goes on along the minus strand of OX596029.1, from coordinate 105,327,568 downwards.
TGCAAAGAATGCAAAAAGAATGCAAAGAATGCATGAATTCTCAAAAGATTGCATTCAATTGATTGCTGTAAAATGAATGGGAGGACAAAATGATTGCAATCTTTTTGCTACGAGTGAATGGTGATTGCATAATTTGAAGTCTGAAGTCCCAAAGTAAAATCAATGAATGCAATCTTTTAATTGAATTCAATAAATGATTTTTAAAGACTGCATTCACAAAAGATTGCATTCTTTTACAAGCCTGTTATTGATTTTTTTTGTAACTTGAAGTTCGGTTCTAAAATTTTTTGAAAACAATTTTACTGTGTTTATTTATTTTCTATGGATTCCTTACTAATAGGGCCGTTCACAGTTTCACATTCAACGATAAGTTCATCAATATGCGTCGTGTTCTAAGATTTTGGAAAGGTTCTGGTTGGACATAGCCAGAAAAAGGTTGGGAAACACTACTTTAAGGTTTATATTTATTTGCTAAAAATTTCCTTAAGTGAAATGTTGTATTTCGGAAAATTGTTCATAAAATTCCTGTAGCACCCAGTAACTAAATTTAATTTTTTTTTTAAATTCTATTTATGGTGAAATTCAGTGAGAAGATGGTAGCTGTGATGAATGGTTTTTGTTATTGTTGTCGTCTTCGTCGTCGGCTTCGGCTTCGTCGTCGTAATCATCAACATATCAACACCAGAGATGCAGCGAACTTGGAGCATGCAAGTTCCCTTCACAGTTTTGTAATTGTGACCCAAGCATAGAAGTGCATCGCATTGCATGTATACATAAATGTATGTTGGACTCCTTGAAGAGATTCTATATACCTAGCAGGTAGACGATACGATACAAACGACAATCTATATAGAAACATAAGAGACTAAAGCACACGGCGACTAAAAAGTGCACGTACGACATTGACATTGCTTGTGGCGTGCTTGATGGTATAAGAACTTCTATAGGTGGCCGGGGGTAAATCCCGCTTTCACTGACTCACCCACTTAAGGACTTCCTCATCCCCACCACTATACTCTCTTTGCACACACTGTGTGTTGTGAAAATTCTTTTCTTCCGCTTGGGATTCCTAAAATTTCATATTTTTTTCTTTTGCAAATATATAATATAGGTGGGGAAGAAAATAAATACAGCGAATACGACGAATATAAGGTCCATCATCAGGGGTGGAACAGAAAAAAAAAATAAAAGAAAAGATGAAAAGGATGCTTAGCAGGATGTTACGGACAAAGGCAATGAATGTTAAAGATTTTTCATTTTTTTTTATTTTTTATTTCATAGCATACTTAATAGTTAGTTGAAGTACAGCAAAAGGAAAGGAGAGGGCGTGAGTTGAAGCTCCGCTTATAAAGCTTCCTGAGCGTTTCTACTCTAGCTATAAGTTTTTGGAACGTATATGTATACAATGTACTTGGAGTTCTATGTGGGTTTTTTTTTCTCTCATTTTTTTTGTTCATATATTAAAAGTGAAATGATTTGCAAACGAAAAATGAGACTTTTGTTCTTCAGTTCTGTCAGACAGGATAGGGGACGAGGATAGCGCTTGGTTTTTATTTTATTTTTTTTTTTTTTCTTGAAATTTATGTGGCACTGAATGCGTATCGTTTTGACTCTTGAGCTTAGTCGGCTACAGGGTGAGTGTGGTATATACATGAATAGAGGTGGATTTCTTTTGTGTTCTTCGGCCGCTTTAAGGATTATTTGTTCTTCCTCTTGTTTCTGCTCTTGACTGAGTGTTGCCTATCGGCCGTGCAATTTTCAATAGGTCTATTGTATACCTAGGTACTATAATATGAATGTTGGAATGAAAGTTATTAGGGGAAAAGCTAAATATAGAGATTGTGCAAGTACTTGTTATTTGAAGACAAAAAAAAAAAAAAACGATGTGTATCTATGGGGTTGTAAGACAATGTCATGTGCATTTGTCACAATTAACGGGTTTCAAATGACAATGTCACTCGAACTGCCATCCCCAAAGGAGTAATTGGATGGAATCAGTGGGTGCTATCAAAAAGGGTTATGCGCTATACATCCAAAGCCGTTATTGTAAATTGACGTGTTATAGTGCAACATGCAAATATATTCTGATTCATGCAATCAAAAACAATTTCGAAGAAAGCTTTGGTGTACCTATTATGGAAGTTGCAATAGTCTGTACATGATGTAATGTTATGTATTAATATAACGGGTGAGCCATCTAATGGTTTCTTTTTAAATCATAGGTTATTTTAACACCGACAGCTGTTTCCCGCTCGTAATATTGACAGAAAGTTAGTATTATACCTCCGAGGAACAAAATTAGTCACTTTAAGGTTGAAGAGTACGCTGAGTGAGTACTGTGTAGTCCAAACAGTGCGTTTTTTGAAAAGAGACGCATTTCTATCTCGCCGGCTACGTTAACAAACAAAATTGCCGCGTCTGGGGCTTGGAAAACCCGCACGGTATTGTCGAGAAGCGAAAGCATCCACATCAGAGAGTGACATTTTAGTGCGGGTTGTGGATGGAGTGGTGGCGTCATTGGATCATTTTTCTTCGTAAATGAGGCAGGGAACAACTTTTCGGTCAACGGTGGGCGTTAAAGAGCCGATTTATTTTTTTTTACTAAAATTGAAAACATGGATTTGGACGACCTCAGATTCATGCAGGATGATGCTCCATGCCACATTCGATCTTTTCCGCTCCAAATTCCCAAATCGTGTTATCACCGTTTAGGCGATGTCAATTGGCCACTTTTGAGATGCGATGTTTTTTTGTGGGAACCGTTAAGGACCGATGTTATGCCAACAATCCGGAAACGATGAATCACTTAAGGCCAATATCATCCCAGCAATCCTTGATCTACAGCCCGAAACCACCAACAAGGTCTTGAAAAATTTGAGTGACAGAACGTGCTACTGCTGTGAAGATAGACTATAGAGGTTGGTTGGTTTCAAAAGACTGACTGGTCAAATTGGGGAAGAAGGCAATGAGGTGTAGAGTCCAAATAAACTAAACCCATCGTGTGAACATTAACTTTAAATAATTTACGTTGAGTTTGCAAATTGATGTTCCCACGACTAAGTTAACGCAGTTTTACATGTTGGTAAGTTTGATTGAAGCCAGCTATGGCAGCCACTTGAATGACGTTTTGTTCCATAGTTAATGGGAATGTTTGCTCTTACTAATAAAGCCAGTACTCAACTCCTACAAAGTATGCGTTATGCCTTTAAAACCTTATTAATCCGTCATGATTTTCAACCCATCAAGTTTCACACATTGCCGTTAAATTGTTGTATTTAGTTTCCGGATAATTTTATCTCATGTTTTTATGCAACAAATGTGTACGTTTTTCCGATAATAATAAAACAAAGAAAAACTATACGATTTTACTATACCAATCGTATTGCGAATGTACTGATTTTGGCAAGAATGCCCTAAAGCGAGGTTTAATAAATGTGAACTGCAATGAACGTACAAAGCTCCTGGGTGAAATTCCCATACAACTGCTTGGATGCCATTAAAACTACCCCTCATATAGCGGCGAGGCACAATCATACCCCTGTCCAATTAAGCTGCAGCAGTTAATTTCTAAATTTTGTAATGCACTATGTCGAGAGAATTTTGTTAGCTAAATATTTTCCCGTAGTGCTTTCTACATGAAGAAATCCCAAAAGTCTTCTCGGAAAATAAAAATATTGCCTTTATTATATCAACGTACTGAACACAAATTGACACCTTCTCCTTCTGTGAAATGTCAGTAGTTTCATCTGCTAAAACTGCAAAAAAAATTACTGAATTCATTGCTTGAATTATTTTATTCTGAAAGATATTACCACATACTGCAGGGCTTAAATTTAAATTTTCAGAATATTTTTTAAGAATTGAAAGTCCTTTGATTGCCGGCCGGTTACGGTCTTCCTCGAACCAATTGCACAATCACACTGTGAAGGTGATTAACGAGTTTTTATCTCCACAAACGAACTTCTTACTTCAAACTCAGCACTGCATATTAAGCACTCTGTAATCTGTATCGTGCTTAGAGATTACGAGTGTATTTATAAGAATCCCTCTCACTCTAAAATATATGTATGTCTCTTTTCCCTATATATAACAAACAAGCAAGCTCATGTAAAGAAAAATGTTAATAAGATTTACAATTGAATTCTGTTTTTGTGTAAGCTCTGGCGAGGTTCTGTTTTTGGGCTAGCTCGAGCAAGGTTATTTTTAGTGCGTGTTAAGCAAAATAAATGTTGGTTTTTTTTTATTTATATTTTTCCCAAATCAAAAAAATCGTCGTGCTTTATTTAAATAATTTTTTCTTAGGTTTTTAATTATACACACTCCGCAGTTCACACTTTGCACTCAGTAATTTGGCCTTTCAACTTGGAATTTCAAACTTCGCACTTTGCACTTTTAATTCCGCACCCTATACCTACTTCGAAATCCACACATCACTCTTTGCACCCCACACTTTGCTCTTCGTACTCTATACACTTTGGGCTTCGTATTGGGCTGCACATATCACCCAGAGTTGGGAAAAAATGATGTAAAAAAATTTCAATTACAATTACCTGTAATTGAAATCTCCAAACATTTTTTCAATTACTTTTAAATGTAATTGAAGAATTTCAATTTACTAATTACATGTAATTGAAAATCGTAAATTACATGTAATTCAACTACATTAATGTAATTGAAAACACAAGTAATTATAAAAAAAGCAGTAATGGTTCCTTTTTCAGTAATCATTACACAAAAATGTAATTAAAGTATTTTTTTTTTCAATTACGTTTTACGAGATATTGCACAAATAGTTGTTTTTCATTAATAAACATATATTTTATTCGTTTTTATCAAGTTTTTAAATTTACATTTCGTTATTTGAATAAGCCCAGTTAAAAAAAAATAATATTCAATTAGGGACTACCAGGACAAAACGCCAATTTTTGTGGACTAAAGGCCGTTAAAATCTATTCTGAATCGAATATTGGTTTAGTTTTTTCTTAAAATACCTTTTATTTACTTTTATTATTACTATTAATTGATAAAAACTTGTAGTGAATTACATTCAATGAAATTAATTACCTTTAATGTAATTAACACAGTGTTTTCCTTCAAGAACTTGCAAAAACCCATTACTATTTTCAATTACATGTAATTTGTAATTGAATTTTTCCAATTACAATTACAAGTAATGGAAATGTATGTTTTTTTCAATTACAATTAAGTGTAATTGTAATGGAAAAATTTCTATAACTAATTACTTTTAATTGAAATGAAAGTTGAAATAAATTACAAAAAGTAATCATTATTTCCCAACTCTGATATCACCCCATATTTCGCACTTCTTGCATTCTGACATTTTCATCTTGCACCAAGAAATCTCGCTAATATCAACCGAAATCCCAATTAAACCAAATAAAATTAATAACTTCTTTTTATTTTTGGAAGTTTATTTGTCAAATCGAGTACTTACAATTACAATTAATGAACTTTAAAAAAAAAAATTCTAAGCCATGCATGCGCCAAACCTATTTCGCGAAATATAAGAGTCGAATATATCTCCTGCTTTCTAAACAAAAAAAAAAATGTGTAGATACGATTATCCCCCCAGGCCCATCCATATCAATTTTAAAATGTTATATCTTTTGTGTTATTTATAACTTTTTATAAGTCGTAATATATATTGATACTCTATTTCACACCGCCACTGCCACCGCCGCCGCCGCCGTCGCCGTACCGCTGGTTTATTTTGTTTTTTGTTCGACTCTTCGCCTCTGCTTTTTTAAGAACTTTCATATATAGAGGTACCTATGTCACTTCGTGCATATAAATTCTAACATATATTTTAAATGGGATTTTTATGGTAGTTTTGTAGCTAGGCCAGATGGGGCCATTCGCTACACGCTGATGCTGCTATGCTATACAACACGCATTTTACCAATGTGGAGCTGAGCAGTGAGCACACAACAGCAGCATCATAAACGATTCAGTATGTCCTTAGAGATACATCGTACTCCTCCCGATATCAACAACAACAACAAACAACAACAAAATAAAACACCACACTATATTCAAACATAACACCACACCGAAAAATGTATTTATTCTTAGAACACGCACTAATGCGCCTTCGTACATCCGCGCGAGTGCCATTAAAAAAAGGATTCTATGTACATTTATGATCCTCCTACGCCTCTTTCTCTGAAATTATAAGGGAGGTCGCATTGCTTCTTCTTCTTCTTAGATATTTTTTCGCGGATGCCTTTTTGCCATTAATACAACACACACATTTTTGCACAGGGTTGGATTGGATTGGGGTTGGTAATTTAGGGCCCATGATTTTGTTGTTCATGTTTTTCAATTTTGGGAATAGTAGATTTTCATCTCGTTGCGTCTAATTTAGTTAAAAAAAAAAACAGACATAAGAAATGTTGACACATCGACAAAAGAAACTGGAGGCAGAAAAAATTTGTCTATTGTTAAGATCTCAGGTGGAATAACATCGCCACATGTCAAAACAGATCTGGCCTATACTAAATCTGAAGCGCTCTAAGAGTTTGATATCTCTAAGCAGATTGCATATTAGCTCCGTTATGGGTGTCATTACTGGACACTGTCTAATAGGCAAGCACGCAACGAGGCTTGGATTATTTTCCAATGATTTTTGCAGAAGCTGTATCGATGAGGAAGAGGAAGAATCGATTCCTCACCTTCTTTGTACATGTCCTGCTTCTGCCCTATCTCAAAGACGTAGGCTCCACCTAGGAGAATTCTTTCACAATGATCCTAGTTATCTGGCAAATCATGACATCAGTAGCTCGCGCGCTTCGTAAGAAGCCCTAAGTGGTTCAACGAGTAGGAAGTAGACTTCCTAGATTCTTGTGGTATCACAATGGGCCAACCTATGGTCTAAGTGTGTCAAGGTTCTCTGCTGACAGTCTCGTAAACCTAACCTAACCTAAGGCCTAGTCACTTTGTTGCATTTTATTTTATTGTAAAACCCTCAAGAGTCTTAGTTTTAAGAGTAAAAATTTTGTCAATTTTGTTTCTACAATCTTTAAAACAGAACCTGGCTTAAAACCTCACCTATAAGTCGCAAGGACAACATCAGCTGCCATTGCCACACACAATTCAAATCAAACAAATTCAAAATGGTGTTGTTGAAGGGGTTGACGTTATAGACATTCTTCGAAACACGTTTTTAAAGATTGAAACGCGCGCCGCCGTCCGTGTGAATTTTGAAGGGTACACAAAATATCACAAGCCCAATGAGTGGTAATGCGGCCCTGCAAAACCACGCTCATAGTTCAAATTTCCTCACCAGATCCAATGTAACGTTAAGAAAAGCGCGAAGCTTCTTTAACTATATACCAAAGCTAACGCTACCCTACCTACCTACCTAACTACCCCCACCACCATCTGAAAAAAGAAAAAAGGACTAAACTCACAATACCATTGTTCAGGACATTCAAGCCGAGTGGTACACTCGGGAGTTTCGTTTCTTTTTTCCATGTTGGTGCGTGCGTTATTGAAACGATGTTAAAATTTAATGCGTATCGATGTGTACAAGTTATAAAAACCTATAATGGCTGTAGAACGTGTCACAATGAGATAAAGTTGCTTGTACGGGGCCGTGAAGCTTCGCGTAAAAAAAATATAAATATATGTATGTATATGGGGCGGGGTGAGTCTTGAATGTGTAACTTAAGGGCTTATGTGAGAGATGTGACGTGGATAAGTGCCTTTTTTTAAGTTTGCACACTCTTTTGCTCCTTATCTATTCCTAATACATATACGCACGTATGTATGATTGTTATAAAGGTATAAGAACATATAAGTATATATTTATATATGACCAGGTGCGCGGTTGGGGGCAACTTAACCGCTTTTAATGATAACCCTAGAAGAAAAAAAAACCCTTTTCATGTAATTATCTTGATTGTGAAGCTGATTCACCCTAACATATAGATACCCTACATATATATATGTGCATATAAAACCCCCCCAACTGTTTGGGCAGTAGATTTATGAACCTAAAGCTAGTTGTGTCAAACTGACCTCACGGTATGTTCAAATCTCTTATCTTGTGAAGGGTGGATTTGCACATCTGTACCTATAATAGTATAGCAGCCAAGCTACAACCCCACAATTCAGTTTGGCGATTCTGGTTGTGTGTTATTAAAAACTTCCCCTTGGGTCGTGTACCTACCTACGCCTTTGTCTGTCGTCTGTGTTCGACAAGAATTGGTATTGCATGCAATACTCTAAGTCTAAATCGACAATGGTTTTGCAAAAAAATATTTATTTATGTATACTACTTAAGACTACTTAAGACCATGTTCTAATGAATTATATAGTACCCTATTTTTAGAAAGTGACACGTTGTATTAATAGTTGACAAACCTTTCAGAATACGACGTCATTAAATGTACCAAAATATTCGAAGGTTACACTGTGCCAGAACTCGTTAAAGAAATAAAATCGATAAAGTTAGAGTGTATTTCTATAGTTTCGAGCTTTTCGTCGGGAATTCGGATTTTAGTTCAGAACCCATTTTTAGCCTAAAATCCAACTCCTTTTTTTACGAAAATTTGTTTGAATGTTTTTGCAGATTTTTCTGAAAATTGTTGTTTTTTGGAACACTTTTAAAATCGAAAAACAAAATTAGAGAAGAGGAGATAGATTTTTTTTTTTTTGAAGAAATGTTCCAATATTTTGAACATAGACAAAATTCGCTTTATTCGGATGAAAAACGGAAATAAAAAGAACGTGCCATATTGAATTTTTGTGCCACCGTGCCACGATGAAATTTTCGTATCAAAAATACACGATCGTATCAGTTCGACAACGCTGGTTTGTAATTCAAGCGCGACGAAAATTGTCGGGCTTTTAAAATGCTGTGTTACATCCACTAGTAAAAGATAAAAGGCCGTTACGGAAATATTATTTATGTACTCGTTTAATCTACATTGAAAGTTTAGTGTGGATTAAAACTATAATCCTGATTAAATTTAAATTAATTCAAATATCTATATATTTTGAATACAGTCTCAGTTCTTCCAATTGGTTTTAAACTATAGTCTCTGGCAGCGTTGCCACTTCTGGAGAAAAAGTCGAAGAATTAAAGAAAAAAGCGAAGTAGATTGAGATTGCTAGAGTGAAAAATAGAAAAAGAAGTAGATTCGGCATTGTTTAGGCATTGAAGTAGGTTGAAACAGAGATTTTTAAAATGAAGTAGAATTCAATATTTTGGTGATGGTGCGAAGTAGGAAGTAGATTTTAAGATTTTTTTGAAATAAAAAGAAGTAGATCTACTTCAATTTGAGTAAAGTGGTAACACTGGTCTGTGGATGCCAATTTCATTGCATAGCAACGTTAACTAGGTACGTAATCCATATTTAAGTTTAATTTCACTTATTTTTATAGTTTTAATAAATTTCGTTCCCAGAAATAAAGAGATTCCATTACCAGAAGAAGGAGACATTAGAAAACCTGTGAAACAAGAGATAATAAACACACATTCTCCTTGCCAATCTTTTCGGGTATTTATGAGGTGTTAAGTTGGTGATTATACTGATTACTGATTATAGTACGACATTGATTTCTGGCTAAAAAAATAATTTTTTGCCTAAACTACATGATTTAACAGACATTTGTTGGTGATGGACGTTGGGTACGTTTTTTGTTAAAGCTGTTGGTATCACTTATTTTGCCTACTTAGACACTGTCTAACTAAAGGGTGGTTAAATTTTAAGGGCCGATGTTGATTTTGAATAAAACACAAATTATTTAGGAAATTATTGTCATTTCTTTTTATTATGATAATATTGGTATGGTTCAATTATGTATGAAACAAAATATCGGCCAAATGGCCGCTGCAACCTCGGCGGCACACCTCCATCCGATGGCCCAAATTTTCAACAGGACGGTGCCACTTGCCACACAGCTAACGTTGCTGCCTTATCGACGTACACCTTTTCTTTCAAATAACCCCAAAGAAATAAGTCCAACGGTGTCATCAATCATCATCATCATCATCATCATCATCATCATCATCAAACACATGATCTTGGGGGCCAATTGACATCGCCACTACGTGAGATAACACGACCATTGAATTTGTCGCGCAAAAGAGCCATTGTTTCGCTAGCTGTGTGTGTGACAAGTGTACCGTCCTGTTGAAACCACATATCGTCCACATCCATATCTTCCAATTCGGGCCATAAAAAGTTCGTTATCATCTCACGATAGCGAACACCATTCACAGTAACTGCTTGACTGGCCTCATTTTGTACAAAATACGACCCGATGATGCCGCCAGCCCATAAACCGCACCAAACAGTCACTCTTTGTGGGTGCATTGGTTTTTCGATAATCACTCTTGGATTATCATTCGCTCGAATGCGGCAATTCTGCTTATTGACGAATCCACTGAGGTGAAAATGTGCCTCATCACTGAAGATGATTTTCTTCGAAAATTGATCATCCACTGTTGCCATTTCTCGCCACCATTCTGACCATTGACGACTGTGTATCTTTCCATGGTTCAAATTGAGTTAGTCTGAAATTGAGAAATGTCAAATGAAATGCAGAAAAAAACTTGACGTTTAGGTGTAGTTCACATTCAACATCGGCCCTTAAAATTTAACCACCCGTTATTTTAAAATTGGTGGAAATATGCTTTATTAAATAAAAACAAATATCACATTATTCACAATTAAGATAATCTACTCTTGTGTCTAAGTTAGGCAGCTATTAGTCAACAATAAAAAAGGTTTTTGAACACATTTTCCAAAGTTGAACAGTTTACTAAGGTTAGACAACGTTTATAAATAAGACCATATGTATTTACTTTCTATTTAACTGCCGTACACGCCAAATTTTGCCATTTACGTCAAATTTTCAATACGTAAGAACTATTTTGACGTATACACGTCCTATATTGACGTGCAACAAACGTCAAATGAATTTAACGCATGTTTAGAATTGGTTTGACTTATGTGCAATTTTTAATTGTCAAAGTGACATTTGAAATTAGTATGATACCAAAAGGATAAAATTTGCATTTGGTGATTTTTAGTTTAGTAAAATATTAAAAGATAGTACAATGCTTACTGCTTTCAAATTTGGAAAATCAACCTATGTTTACATGTTCAAATTTTTAGATTAAATTATTAAGTCCAGATTAAATGGTTGCATTTAGAATTCACTTAAATCCAATTTAAATCCATCATAAATAATATGGCCGTAAAATTAAAGATTTGTATTGGAAACATACATTTTAGCAATTTTTGTCTTAATTTTTTTGTAATTATTTTTTATATTTATTTAAACTTTGCTTTACCAATTTTTCTCAGTGGGATTAGTTTTTTAACATCATTAATATACTTCTAAACGTTTCTATACAAGTGTCAAACCCAAAACATTATTTTGTAAATATAATCTTCGAGTTTTATCTGTGCTGAAAATTGCTCAAAAACCTACAATACCCTATTTCATAAAGTTTTTTTTTTTTTTTAAACAAAACAAACCTTCGCCTACGAGCTATTTTCCAAATCACCCATACCATCTTTCTAAGCACTTGGCCGTGGCATTCACAAAGTCACCCAAACCCAACCGCTTTCTAATAGTTGAGTGCGGGGATTGGGGACGGTGACAAAGATTCATATCAAGTTGGTGCTGCCATCATCATTAGACCCTAATTGCCCAGTCTCTACACACATGGAAGAGATGTATACATGCATGTGTATTTCAGCTAAAAGCCCTAAAACAGAACATCTCTTAAATATGTACAAGACGAACAAGCAGGAGCAAGCAGGAGCAAGCAGCAGCCCGCGCTGGTGTATTTAAATGAAGCTGGGGGTTGATTGAAATAGAGTTTGCTCTCTAAACTCTCTAAAAATAATGAGTCTAAGTATTTGAAGATAGGGTGACAATGTAGACGACTGCCATGATTGATGAATAAAACGGTGTATCTGTATGTATAGTTCGAAAAGCACACATTGTTACAAACACCGAAAGGGTTTCACAAGCCAGAAGCAAAGCAAACAGCAATATCGAACTATAGACCGGATAAGCGGGATAGAAAACTGTTTTGGTCAAATACAGCCGGATACTCCACGACACGGGCTTTTATTTCTTTCTTCTAAGCTGGACAGAAGGGGGTTGTGTACACTGCACATAGATATATGTATTTATATATACGTATATAACATTATAATAGCCTTAGAGATAGATGAAAAGATAGGGTTGTGTTAGATGAAAATGACGTAGGTATAAATCCGCAAGCAGCGGTTTGGGGATGGGGTATCAGAGTTGGGTACATTTTATAAATGCGGGGCTGTGTGAGATAATAATGAATGGGTCCTTTTAGTTTGCATATGGCTATAGGTGTGTGTAGAATTCCATTACAAAAGAATGTTAGCGACTTAATTGGGGTAAGGGCTAGGAGGTTTGTATTTATGTACTATAACATATACCTACACGGACTACGTTTTAGTTAAACGCGTTTAGATAAAAACAAGATGACTATGGGGTAAAATAAGGACACCAGTTAGTTGTATTTGATACAAGCACCAGGTTTATCTGTCGCTTTTATTTCTAAAAGGGTTGCTAAAAAAAAAAATAATAAAACTTATTTTTGTTTGTCATGTTTTGAATTAAAAAAAAACTGAAAAAAATAAGAATTAAATTTAGAACATCCTTTTATCCAGCATGTTTTTTTTTGTTATTATTTTCTATAGCTGTATCTAAGATTGCATATATATAGCCACCCATTCACTTCAACTTACTCAGCTTGGGAGAAATTAAAGTCCATTAAAGGTTTTTTTTTTCAACATTCTTTTTATTTTTGATGCTAAAAGAATTAATCCTTTTAATTATGAGTTATTTGCGTCTGTCTAGTTTGTTGATGGACCATTAAATAATTGTTTATAGAATAGCTTTTTATAGTTTTAAGCATGCAAATATCTAAGCAATTATACAAAAGCCAATATTCCCATTCCCAATATTTAGGTATATTTAGGCTAATTAAAAAATTTTATGTATACCACAGGAAACTCCTCCCCCTCCTCATATATAGATAGAAACGTACTCCTTATAAAAGGCAATTTTACCGACGATATAAGAAAAATTGTTCCAACCGTACCTACCCAGTCTACACTGCTTTGAAAATAGCTATAGTGTATTGTATAATTCATCAACAACTAGTAGTAGTCGAAGTAGTTAAAGTGTGATTTTATTGAACAAAAGAATTAAAAATCATGTTTTACAAATTTCACAATATATAGCATTGGCTTTTGCCATCAGCCAGAAAAAAGAGAGTATTATATCCGATAAATTACAATTGAATTTCTTTTAAAAATATTTAAGTACCTTAAAGTAAAAGTAAAATATATCATCAACAACTATTTTTATAAAAAAAAAAAAAAAAAAACTATTTTATCCGGTTAAACTTTATCATCAAACATTTTGTAAATATTTTTTTTTTTAATATTAACCGTAACTACAGCTGACATTATGGTCAATACTCAAGATATAATTTTCGATGACTCATTTAAGCATTTTAAGTTGTATTCGGCCTATGACCCAAGTGATGTTGGCTATCAATCCTTCATGATTTTGGATTTAAGACATCGTGTCGTTAGCTTTGTGGCAGGTAGCACCATTTGAAGTGATGTTGTGGCCGGCATTAAGCCAGAAATCGGAAAAAAGTACATGATATATGAAATGAAGAGGTTATATACTTTTGACACAAAAAATTTATAAATAGTTATTTTAACGCACCAGCCACAGGCCCAAAAAAGACTCTTGTATTCGATATCAAATTAGGCAGGTTTTAATTGTTATATCTGAAAAACATACAAAAAGGACTTACAAGATTCTGCACTTTACCCATACATTTTTTAAGCCTAATGATTTGGGGTGAATACCGAATCATGAATTAACGAGATGCTATTGCACTTTACGACCTTTTAAAAATTATTTTTTTTGTAAAGCATTTTGGCTTTCGAAAAAGACAACGCACTTCTTTCCACGACAAGAAAATTCCGCAAATGATATGAACATGAAGTCAGCAGTTTAAGATGTTTTCAACCACAATTTCAGTGGGGTACGGTATCTCCCTTTTAATAATCCTGTTTTTATAATCCCTTTTTCTATGGGAACGTTTCAAAATCCCGGTTTTAAAAATAAAAATCCCTGTTTTTTAAAAACCCCGAAAAAAAGTTTTTAAATCCCGTCTGCTAAAATACTATATTTTTAAAATCCTTTCTTCTAAAATCTCGTTTAAACAAAATCCCGATGTATTATAATTCACCTTTTTAAAATCCTGTTAAAATCCGAAAAATACGTTTTCTAAAATATCTACATACATATATTAAACTTAAAATGTTATATAATGATACTTGTTCATGTGAACATTAAAAACAAAAAAACAAAAACTACTCGACCTAAAGAAAATACTGTTTTTCAATTACTTACATACAGGATTATACAAATTTGGAATTAATAAAGGGGACTATAAAAAGCGAGATATATATAGAAACCAAACCTATTTATTTTTATACCCACCCTAGAGTTCATTTTGGAATTTTGGCCAGTGGATTTATGAATCGCCTACGCCTTCCAATACCACTTCTAAAACAAATTGCTTTAAAATTTATTTAAAATTTATTAAAATTCTAAGATATAAACCAAAGCTAATGCTCAAGCTCTGAGTTATTTTTATCGGTCAATCGGAATCGTTTTGAAAAAAACATTTTTTTCAAAATTTTATTGTATGTATATGTACCTAACCTATATAGCACCAAATATTATAAAGATTGCGTAATCTCTCGCATTGACACCTTTAACCTTAACTCATAATATTGTCATAGACCCTTAGCCTCGAAAACACCTTTGTACATCACTCGATGTCATGGCAAAGACATACCTAAACAAGTTTTTTTTTTTCTAAGGTCTCAAGTGGAAAAGAAGGTTTTTCTTTGGTTTTTGCAGAAAGTTCTAAAGAAAGCTTCTTGTTTTCTTTTTAATGAAAATTTAATTATTTTAGGATTTCTGAGAATTTTTTTATTTTTGTAAAAGTTACAAATAAAAATAAAAAAAAAGTAAAAAAAAAAAACTCACAAAAAAATCTTAACATAACCCTTCTAAAGTGTGTACTATATACTACCTATACAGTATATACTCTTTTCAAAGATCCCAGTTTTTCGAAATCCAACGAACCAGCAAAATGGAAGAAAACTTCTAAGAGACTTAACAAGCCGCTAAAAAAAAAAAATAAATAGGTACAAGAAGGGGCGCTAAGAGAGTTCCCTAAAAAAAACCTAACCATAGCAAGGTTGATGATGGCAAATGTAAGAATTTTTATTTTTCGCAACATTCTTCAGAAGTTTCTTCACAACTATATATGAAAAGGTACCGAATTGCATGGCAGGCTGGGCGGGTGCTAGGGTAGAGTTTGAACTAGAGATATGAGGCGAAGGCACCACACTGGTGGATAAAATTTCACTTTGTTTCAAAAATTTATAAATTATTTTTCGTTGGTTTTCTGTATTTGTTGCTCCTTGCTAACGGGGACTCGCGCTGATGTTTACCTACAAAGAGAAACGGTTTGGATATTTTATGCAAGTATGGGAGCAGAGGCATCATGCTAAGACCGTTATACAAGTAGGTATATGACTTCGGGTTGTTGTGTGATGGTTTTTTCTTCTTTATTTTTAGAAGAAAATATAATGTATATGACTTGGAATGACGTATGAAACCACAAAAGCTTTTAGACGACGACAACGACGACGACGATACGTATAACGTGTTTCTTCTTACACTCTTCTATTTGGAGAAGGAGCACAGAGAACACAAAAACAAAACAACAACAACAAAAAAAACGAACGAAATGTTATAATAATTTAAAAGAACTTTATGCGAGGCACTGTGTTCCTCACGTACTTACTCACTCACTTACACAAAGTGGAAAGGATTTAAATTAAAACCTAAAATATAAAACTCTGTACATAAAAATCCCCCAGTCGACATATTTCAGGTCCGTATTTACATTCTTTCTAATTAATAGGTGTAAAACTAGAAACTAAAGTTTAAGCATTTCAAAGTTCTGAAAGATTGGCTTGTACAGTTTTTGCAATAAAAATTGGACATTAAATACCTAAGCACCACTAAAAGTAGTCTGATGATCGGCCTGGCAGTCGTGAAATAGCTATAACTCCAGCCTATAAACCTCTTGGTGGTAGCTCATCTAATAGGGCCCGTACACTACACATGCGCAAATAGAAGAATGCACAATCACGCTTCAACTTAAACTAAGTACTCATGCGAATTGTACAATATTCAGTCGTGTGTTCATCGCTGAGTAGACAACATGTCAAGTTCCGAGTCCGCTGTAGCAGTAATTTTGATTGCGTTGGCAATAAAAAATAAAAATAAAAAACAAAAGAAACGAATATGGTACAAAGAATGGCCGGAAGGCTTTGGTACAGTTCCAAAAATTCAGCCCAAAACTTTTTATTTATCGCCGACATTTCTATATTTCTCTCTACTTGTGCACTTATCAAAATCAATCGCTTGACTGAGCAAATTTAGCCACACACCACACACTCTTGCATGCGCAACACATTCAACACCATACACTCGCAGTTTACCTGCGCAATCACTGTATTGCGCATGCAGGCGTGTGTAGTGTATGGGCCCTATAAGCGTTGTTGGCTCATTCAAACCTTCAATTTTGTAACCTTTCTGGCATTCAGTTGAACCCTAAAAATAATATTATTGTGCAGTATTCAAAATGAGGTTTGATAATTACGCTGTATGTTTACATATTATATTGCACAGTTCAATGATACCCTATTTCGTATTCTTTTCTTAGTAATTTTTTTTACATAATTATGTACGTAGTTGATATGTGATTCAAAACTAAATTTTGTATTAATAATATCTCCTAGACACTTTATTTCATCAACTTTTTGAATTATTTCATAATTAATTACAATGTTTCTGCATTAATTACGACGGCTTTCGTTTTAGCAGTGTTAGGTTTATTGATGTATTCATTTTGAGATAGATTTCAAAATTAGTTTAATTAAAAGTCGTTTATTACAATCGATCTCAGAGGCAACTGTCCTCCCTTACCTGCTAAGCTTACACATTTGTTCTTCCCAGATATACATAAGTACATATGCATGTGTATTGTGTATATAGAAAGAACAGAGTACATAATTGGAAAAGTAGCAAAGTAAATAGTGCGTATACTGTGTAGTTACACTTTCTTACATTAAGTCAGCATATAGTAGATTGATATACTCTTCCGCAGAACTACCAGAAACATAAAGCAAAGTATCATCCGCAAATAGTCGAGCCTTTGCATAACTCAGAGCTTTCTCCACATCATTAATGTATATTATAAAAATAATTAGTGTTCCCAATACCGATCTTTGAGGTACTCCCATAGTTGCTTCTAATACTTCCGAAAATTCGGTCGCAACTTTGGTTCGCTAAATTCTGTTCGATAGGTAACTTTTGAACCATTCAAGTTCCACACCTCCTATTCAATATCCTGTTCAGTTTATAAACCAGTATATCTTTGTCACATGTCTCGAAAGCTCTTTGTAAGTCCAGGAAAACTGCAATAATAACCTTTTTTTCGTGGACCTCTGTCTTTCATTGCGTAACAACTAAATTCAGCAATTGAATGTCTATTTCCTGACTGGTATTTTCAATATATCTTTGCAGCTGCTTACTGACAATCGTTTCCACCGTCTTACTTTCTGTCATTATTATATCGACTGGGCGAAATTTAGCTGAATTTTTAGTTTTGTTAACTTTTGCTATGGGAACTACATTCCCCTAATTTCACTTATTTCTTCATTTAGTACCAGCAGTGTTCTTCTTGTTCTCCACATTGTTTTTTGATCTGTTAATTGGTCAATCTTTTTAGCTATATATGTAGTTTTTTTTTTGCTTCCTGTAGTTCACTCGCGTACTTGTTTTTACAGAGTCTATACCTACTTCAGTCGCTGGTCACTGATGTCATTCGTCTTTGATGAAGTTCGATTTTCATTTTTTTTTTCATGTTCAATAAATGCTGGTTAAACCAATCGAAATTCCTTCTATTTATACCACTCAATCTTAAAATATTATTACTGTACTATTCTCTAAACGCACCGAAAAGAAATTCTTAATGAACATACCCTTCCAAATTGTTGTCAACTGTCAAATATGGAGAATTTGGAGGAGAAAAACATTGAAGAAATAGCACGATTAAACGACTTGATTCTTTTTTGATGCTTAATATTTTTTGTGGCAAAAAGTTTATGCAATATTCTAAGAGTAATTTCATATTTTTCCAAAATAAAAACATAACCTACAACTGGATTGTATAAAACAACGATGAGATGGTCAATGTAAATGGTGAAGGCAGGTGGAATGATGTCAAGTTTTAACCTTAAATTGGCAAAGCGTGTTATTGTCATCGCAAAATACTGTCAATACGGTGACACTCGTCTTGACACTAATTTCTGTGTGATTGTTTATTTAAATTACGCAATTATGACACAGTGAAAGATTACTCGTCAGCGCGTTGGCGTTATTTCAACGTTCACAATTGACACAACTGGATTTTCTATCGCGTCTATATTTCTAAGTTTTTTTTTAGAGATTATTTATCCATTGATATTGTAACTATTTTTCATTGACATTGGACAGTTCATGGTTTAAAAGATAGGTAAAAAGCCATTTTTTATGGCAAATAGAATATTTCGTCACAAAAACTGTCAGTCAAAAGCCCCTAAATCGAATTTGTAAGGAACAATAAATCTAATCTCATACATTTTGGATTTTTTACAGGTTACGATTCTTCAATGGATTTGACAGTTTATAGCTTGTCAGCCAGGAAAAAGTCACATTCATGTAACATTTTAACGTAAAGTGATCGTTAACGTAAAATTTAATTGATTTTTGCTCTCGTCAACGCTCAAAGTGTTCGAATGTGGACAAGTCGTATGATTGTCAAAATTTAACATGTCAACGTGTTCTCATTAAAAGGTAAAAACGCTTTGACATATAGATAAAACGTAAACGCGTTTTGGGACATCGTTGACCGAATGGAGTTAGGTATTCGAGTAATGGCCATTGGTGATATTTTTGGTGACGTCAAAAAGCGTTGACCGTTAATCGTAAGTTAACTAGGAAAACCTAACGACATTTATCGGATTCTTTTATTGATCTGCAAAAAAATGTAATAAATAAATAATATAGTTGCGTCACTTAATTTACAGCTATGACTTGTCATACTTATGACTCGGGATATTTTAATTTCAATAAAGGTTGATAAAATTCAATTTACCTTTTCACCAAGTTTTATAGAAATCATACCGATTTGCTTAGGAAAAGTAAAATGCTAACATCTAGCCAAAAAGAAAGAAAATCACTTTAACATTTCCAAAATAATAAATGTAATAACGTGGTCTAACTAATGGGCCTTCAAAAGAAATTATCAAACCGCCACTGTTGCGATAGAAAATAGCAAAGAAAATACAAAATCATCAACGAAATTTTCATCATTATTATGTTTGGATCCGCTTTGAGAACAGTGCTGTGCTGATGCTGAGGTGGTAAGTCGGTTGGTCGGTCGGTAGTTTGTGGTATGGTTTTTGTATGTGGAGGCTGAGAAGGCTTTAGGCTTATAGGGTGGGTATAAGCAAGCAGCAGTAGCAGCAGCAACAGCACCCCTCCGGATGCCTCTGTGTGTCAGTTTGAAATGTATTTTTGTGTGTAAGCTCAAGGGTGATTTTTTGTAATTAAAATCATGTTAGAACGCTTTGCTTTGAGTTGGGAAACAGTTGACAAAATGCAAGCGGCACCGGAATAGCACCGTTTAATGTGGGACAAAGGATTGTCGCGCGCGTTCCCGAAATGGATTCTAGTTGAGAATGTTTGTGGATTTTTTTTTTTTCGCTATTTTTATTATTTTTTATTTTTTTTGTTTTGAAACCGCACTGTACTTGCAACAGTTTGTTATTGTTTTTGTTGTTACTTAAAATGGAGTGTTTTATGTGGACAAAACAAAAAAAATTATTAAAACGTCATTGTGAATGATGAGTGGTACAAAGCTTTGGGAAAACACTGTCACTAGATGTGCAGTGTATGCAGACATTCTGTTTATATAAATTTAGGTTTATTTGAGGACAATTTTGAATCTAGGTTTATTAATTTTTCTGTTTGTAAAAACTGAACTAAATCGTTCTAGCAAAATAAATCATTCTGCATATTTGCAATATAGTTTGCTATTTGGTAAAGTAGATAAAATCGTTATGCTATATAACAAAATATTGGAAGTTTGTTCATTATTAAGACTATACATATAATGAAATAAATACGATCAAAGAAGTAAAGAACAGCAGTCTAAATGTAAGTCCAATAAAGCAGTGACAGTCTATGATTTGGTTAAAAGTATGTACATCCAGCTTAATTGCGAAATATTGTCAGAGTTAAGTATGGACTTTAAATGGAACTTCAGAATTGTTTGCCCGATCCCCAACAAAGGAGATCCCCTGCACTGCACTAGCTAAATAGTCCTACCTATTATGATAAAACCTGAAACCGTTCGTCATTAACCTGTTAGATCCATATTAATTTGCCTTAAGGCCATAAAAGCCCATCTTCGACTTAATATTCACATTACGGCAGACTTTGGAAAGAAACCCATCATAACTGAAATCGGCACCCACCACATTTTATCGATTTCAAAGCTGCGTATGACATCATCTATATTTAGATATAAGCTATACGCCGCATTGTGATCCAAAGTGGCCTTTTTCGTTGCAAAAATCACACAACTTTTGAGTGCATGAAGATATCGATACAATTTTTCTTCCTTTCTTTTAAAGGAAATTTCCCAAGCTATACAAATGGTGATTTTTAAGAAAATTCCTTCACAGGGTGTTTTTGAAGTTAGATTTCCTCAGAAAAATAAATTTATAGAGAAATGATTAAATCAAACTTTAAGAACAGTTAAAATTTTTCGAATTACGTAAAAAGAGTCTGGCATTTTAATTGTTCACAGGGTGTTCCAAAATGGGTGTTCTAAAATGAAATTGTTCGAAACACTGGATGCCTAAAATGAACGAAACAATTTTTGATGTTTTTAGTTTTTAAATTTTGAAGCTCTGTTTATATTCCTATTAGAGATAAAAAAAAATTAATAAACACCGGATTTTGTATTTTCGGTAAATACGACTTTTGGCTTTTTAGACCACAGTACACCGGTAGTATAAAAATTATCAGACGAAAGAAATGAAGGGAAGATCAAGAATGGAGATGGTTTTTGGTCCCAGGTGCGAGGTGCGAGGTGCGGCTCACGCAAGTGGAAGAGCACTCGAACCAATCAACACAACTGTGTCGGATAACTAATCAAAACATTGTAAAAACAGGGCCTTGATCTATTAAAAAAACAAAATTTTAATCATTCGAGCGATTTTTTTAAAGGTTAATTTTGTATACAAAATTTATACATACATATATGTTTTTATATTATTACACATTATATTCAATGACAGATACCATTAATAACAGTTTAACGAAAATGTAGACCATACCACCAACAAAAGTACCCAAAAAGATAACAATTACCTCTTTTATAACGGTTGTACGGCAGATAGGCACCGGTTATTTTTTTAGCTTAAAATAAATTCAAATACTGTGATGCTTTATTTTTAAGACGGGGGTAAAATTACGTCCTATGTATACCCGAAGAAAGCACGTAAAACTCGTGTTAAGATTAATTGAATTATTGACAGATCTATTTTACCACAAAATAAAGGTCTAAAACAACGTTACAATTTCATTTAAAACCTAATCCAAATAATACTGTCCTGTCACTCATGTTCCGTATATTCAAACGAAATTGAATTAAAATCGATTTTCAATTTCTCTCGAAAGAAATTCCAGCTGGAAACTCCTCTCTTCTAATTCAAAAAAAGAAAATCATGAATCGGTAAACTTTGTATTGTTGGTAACAGTTACTGCATGAACACAAAAGAATGCACCAAATGGAACTGGAGCTGCAAGAGCTGTGAAAAGTTTCGTACATGCGATGTTTTACGTGTCAAAATTGCAGCTCATCAGCTTTTTGTATATTTCAAAGAATAATTTACTACGAGCTTATTTTTTGTTTTTTTAATTAGATATAATATTTTTCTTTTAATTATACATATGTACGTATTTTTCGCGAAACACAAAAAGCTTCACAATATTTTTTTTCCGGCCGTTTTTTCTGTTTTTCATACAAATTGAAACGTCAGAAGTGCTGTACAGTGTACAGTGTACGTAAAAACTAAAAAGTTAAAACTTCGTTAAGACGTCAACCTTTGCAGCACCGAACCGACTGCGACTGCAATTAATTCCAGCTACAGCTGGAACCAGCTACGCTTTTTTAATTCGTTTAAATTGTGTGCATCGTCTTGTTATATTTTCTGCGTTGACACAGTGTGAACTATAAGGTGATGAAATAAATTGTATGTTATGCATTGTGATATCGGTGGGTGGTTGGTATACTTTTATTGGATGCTGACGTACGGTGCTGTTGCTTTGTTAATGTGCGACGGATGATGACATTGCGTGATGATGTCATGTTCGGCCGGCGGCGATATTTAATAAAATTTGGGTAGTGGGTTGTGGGTTCGAAATGTAATGCTTCCTTACAGTACTAACAGACATATTTACAGACTGACAGACAGCTAGAATTATTGTGGAACACACTTTTTTGTGTTCTCCATCATCTTAATGTCAGCTGATGGAGATTTCCGATGTTCAAAACAGTGTGTTTCGTCATACTGTCTGCGTTTGTCTATTCATCCTCTGTAATTTGAGCTGGTGCCTAAACGTATTAACTGATTTGCTTCAAATTTGGTAAAAAGCAGAACTGTGTGATTCCGAAAATACCAAATTTTGTAGTATAACACATGTAAAACGAATAGCTGCCATTCAACCATATTTTTGTCAACTTGTTATCTACAATTAATAAAAAAAAAAAAGTTTTTTTGCGCAACCGAATTTAATACGTCGTGACTTCATTGGCAGCTTACATCTGGTTGAATAAATTGGCTCTAATAAAAAGTGAAAAATAAGCGTTAAAATGTCAAATAAACATAGATTTTAATTAAATACAAAAAATCAGATTTTGATATGACCATTAAAACAAAAAAAAAACATATTTATAATTATACCTATACATAATACCCTACGGTAAAGTTATCAGCAAAAAACAAACCATAGTCAGTTAGAATTGTTCTAGAATCTCTTAATTAAAACAAAGAAAATCTACATATATATATGTTTATAAAACCCTTTCTAAATAATCAAAATTTACTAAAGAAAAATCTCAAAAAATTGCTTCCCTAAGCGTACCTAAGTACACTTGGTAAAACGTCAGTCCGCAATGTATTACCATGAATAATACAGTTATACTTACCTTTAGGTAAGTTCAGTTTTATACATCTTTTTATTATTCACATCAGCCTTCATATATGTATACCTAGCTATACCTAACCAAAAAAAAAAACCTTCCTTAACCAAACGAAAAATGTCGCAAAATCCTAAATTTATAATTCTAAAGCAAATAGAATCCTTTTTGCGCTCCCTTGCTATGTTCCAAATCTTTCCCTCTTCGTGTTTTGTGCTTGAAATAAAAATATTTTAATTTACCATTCACTAGAAATAAAACCAAAATTGCAAAAAAAAACTGCAAATTTTTTGTGAGACAATTAACCCCTTTTGGGGCAACAAAGACCGAGAGATCAACATTGCCAGGAGAACAGCTAGGCACTATGTGAAGATAGAAAGGACACACAATGCAGCAGCAAGCAGCATATCTAGGAAGGTATATCTACACATAGAATATTTTGCAAGAAATTCTCTGACTTTCCACGAAGCATTCCCAGTTGATTGCGACAAAAATATCCTACAGTCGGACAGCCACCCGCTTAACCCCTTCTTGAGCTTGCTCTACAAAATGAAGGTAGGTATATTAATTGTCTACACATTTGTGAGTATGCGAAGCGGAAAGGATATAGAACGAAAGGGCTTCCTGAAATTCTGGATCCCCATCCCTGGACCAACGCACGACGACGACGCCGAAAAAAAAAGAAAAAAACAAAAACTTCCAAAAAAATACCGTAATGCGAATAAATTATAAAATAACATCTAGATATACAGTCTCTCTTGCATTGCATTACCACGGGTGATATCGCCTTACCACCCAACCACAGCTCCAAAAACACATTACCCCCCACGGCTTCTCCCCTCCCACATTGGAACACCTACTCAGCTACAACGTTTTGCCGTTCATAAAATTTTTATTTTATTTAAATGTAATTATCTGCTTGAATAAAAAAAACCCACTCTCTCAAAAAAGGACCTCCAAAACAAAAAAAAATAAACAAAAAATCAAAAAAAATAAAAATAAAAAAATATTTCACAAAAAAAAAAAGGATAACTCACAAGCATAACATACGGAAAGCAGGCGGGGCTTCCATCCATCCACACACAGTGCAATATAGCCAGGACTATGGCACAGAAATAGTTAAAATGATTTTTTATGAGATGGGCCTATGCCATTATACAAGCAGGTATCCTTTTTTCAGTTTTTTTTTTTATTATTTTTATTTTATTTCTAGTGTCCTTTTTTTGTTGTTCGACTAAAAAAAACATGATTTTTATAAAAATCAACGCCAAACTCCTCCCACGAATGTGGATGCAGTTTTTTTGTGCAACGGCCGGCGGGTGGCCTTATTCGGGCCCACATTATGCGTTCGTAATGAGCCCAATGAGGGTGAACTTCCGCTGCCATCATCGTCGTCGACCGTGTCGTCCGTCGATCGGTCAGCTTAAATGTGTATCCTATCCCCTCCCACTAGGCAAAATGAAAATAAAAATCACCAAAAAGTGCGGAGAAATAGTAAAACAAAACTCTTATTTGTTGTCCATCCAGCCCAGAGTCCTGATTTTATTTTTTTTTTACTCTTTTGCTGAAATTATAAATTATTGCGTGGATGGGATGGAATGGGATGAGAATTGGGTATGAGTTGGGTGGATTGGGGTTGGGATTCGGTGGAGGTTGTGAATGGTTCGCCATGTCATTTGCCAGAAGCTACCTGTGCATATCATCCGCCTTGGGGAACTCAGGCAATTGTAATTGATTTATTCTTGTACAGCCGATGTATGACATCCTGTGATGGACGCACATCGACAACGCAACACCCAAAGCTTCTTTGCATAAGAACCATCAGACTTTGTCCTTCGTGGGTGGCAAAAATACACACAATCGGTCTCGGAGCTAACCAAACATTTGGGCTGCTTTGCCACCCTCGCTCAGTCTTGTGTCTGGCCATCATCCAAGGACGAAGACGACAGCAATATCAAATACCATCGACAACGACAACGGCAACCAAGTCCTCGACGATGGCAACAGAGGACTCCGTTTGGAAATCGTGGCTCTCCTGGTGATGACGAGAGGTATTATTAACTCATATGTGCGAGTATATCTTTCTATTTACAAGGTCAGGCTGCGAAGCCTGGATACATATTATTTTTTTTTCCAGTCTTCGACCAAAAATATCCTTCCACCCGCCCACACACACAAACACACATGCTATCATTCCACTTTCACTTGTGATGCTGCTGCCTCTCTTCATCTTCGTGTTTTTTCTTCTCATGAAAAGTAAATTTTCTCAGAAATTGTACTTGAGAGACATTCAATCTTTGGCGAAGTGGATGAAAGTAGGTGAAAAATCAGGAATTCCCAAGGTCGAGTGGTGGGAACGGGAAAGGTCTTCTTAGAGTTGGAGAAGTCGGGCACGTGGAGACAGCTTTTTTGGTGTGTTGCTTCAAAAGGTATATATACCACCCCCAACCTCCTTTGGACCGAAACTCGGCGTTCGAAATAATAATAATAATTATATAGCAATGTCGAGGGTTCTTTAAGTAAAAGGACGAAACGCAAAGAAGCAGCAACACAAACATTACAAGGACGCGGACGAGAGGAAACATGTGTTAATTTGTTGTTATATATATATTTAATTTTTTTTTCTTCTTTTTCAGGATTTCCCGTCTCCTCAGGGTTGGTCGACAACAACGCGAGTGTTAACCATGTTTTTGTACTTTTTACTTGTTACTTGTTGTCCTTCGCCGTAGTCTTGACCTTGGCGTTACTAAATTGAAAGAATTTGGGTTTTTCTAAAGAATTCTTTTAATAGAAAGTGTGTGTATCAGATGGGTTTAGGTGATGTGGTTCAATTACAAAGAAAAGAGGAGGACAATAGGTACACAGCTCTATCGGTGTTTTTTTTTTTCACTGAAAATCTTTTGGTGATACACCTACACTACATATACCTACCTGATAATCGTTAGATTTAATTTTCTGTTCTATGCGACCGTAAGATTATCTATCTCAGCTGAAGTCAAGTCTTTTTATGGGAAACATACGTAATCCCCAAAAACTAAAATCTTACTAAAAAAAAATCGTTCATTAAAAATCGTCTATTGACTGTTTTGTCATTGTCTCAATAAATTTTTTTCCAAACAATTTTTGTTTATAAAACTTCTTTGTTTTACTTTGATAAATGCGCAACAAACAAGTTATTAATTGCAAATAAACATTTTAATTAATTTTAACATTTTTTGTGTATTGGCCCAATAAATTATTTATTGGTCCAATAGTGCAAGCTAATTTTTCCAATTTAATAAATTATTTCATTGGCTCAACAAATAAGTTTGCTTGAATCAACAAAATAATTCATTGGCACAACAAACGAAATTGTTGCCAGTTCAATAAACTGTTTATTATCTTAACAAATTTTGTCCTTCAAGCAACAAACTTATTTTGTAAAAGATGAATAAATTAAAAACAGGATCAATAGATAGGTAGATAGATAGATAGATATTGATTTATTAATTATTTTCTCTTTGTATATAATAGATACATATTACATAATTATTTACAAAATTAGTTTAGCCTGGCATTGCCGTCTGCCTGATTGACATTACATTATATGTACAATTTTCAAGTTTCTTTTTTAAAGTTCAAATTAATTTAATAAATATCACAAATAAATAGTGTTATAATTTAAAATATTACAGAGATATTTCAAGTATCTAATTTATGTTTGGCTAAATGTTTGTTACACATATAAATCTAGAACTCTTCGTTTATAATTCTATTCCGGTACGTTATGGCTGTTTTATAGAAGCAAAATAATTGATTTATTTCACTTTCGCAGTCAAGGAGTGCTATTACTTCTGCTGTCGTTTTTACATCGCTACCTAGAGTATATCTTCGTATTTCCTTGAGGATAGTGCATCTTCCAATAAAATGGATAATATCTTCACGTTCCGAGAGATTGCATAAGTTGCAGTAGGTCTGTAGATCAGGTCGGTGAGGCATATAATTAAGCGCGAAAAGCTCTCCTCTCATTTTAAATATCGACGATATTAGTTCTTGGCTGTTGATATTTTTGAAATAGTTTTCTTCACACAAATTATGGTTAAATATGTTATAAACCGTTCTATGCACTGATGAAGTTGCCTTGTCAATACAATCTTTTCTGTATTTCTCGTCAACTCTCGAGACAAGATCGTATAGCGCTTCTTTCGAATATCTTCCATATTCTGTCACAAGATTTAGCTCCACTCCACAGTAGCTAGCAAGGTTCTCCAGCTTTTTATACCACAGGATTTTACTTTCGATTGCCCTAATCGCAATTATTTTAGGAAGCCTTTCGTCCGACATCTGTAGAATTTTTATGACATAGTCAACGTGTAGTTTTAGACTTCTAATGAATAATGGAGATAGTCCCGTTTCGATATTTAACATAGGTGTTGTGCTAGGTAGACCAAAACATCTTTTTATGTAGTATCTATACAATTGATTGTATCCCCAAGATTGTGCCGCATATACATCATGATTGATTCCACTACTGCACCAAACACTTTTGGCCTTATTTATAAACGTTGTCTTACTTTAGACAACTGTCCAACTTTTGAAAATTTGTTCAAAAACCTTGTTTATTGTTGTCTTATAGCTGCCTAACTTAGACACAAGAGTAGATTGTCTTAACCGTGAGTAATGTGATATTTATTTTTATTAAATAAAGCATATTTCCACTAATTTGAAAATAGTTAGACAGTGTCTAAGTAGACAAAAATCTAATAAATACGACTGTTTATGTTTTACACTATGTTGAATCAGTTTGTTAGAAAAACATTTTTTCAGGATCAATAAACTTTGGCTTGTATCAATAAACTGTTTTTTGGCCCAATGAAAATTAATACAAAATTTACTGTCCCAATAAACTTTTTTTTTATTATATCTACATAGATATCTTTTTGATTTAGTGCTCAATCGGATGAAATCCTCAAGAAAATTCATTCCAACAAGCCAGAATCCCTATAGGGAAAGACGCGCTATATATACAAAATCCCCAATAAATATTTTCTTTTGCTAAAATCTACAAATTTCCAGAAATAAAAATAATTATAAAGTTAAAAGGAAAATGCCCTTATTTCATTAGTAATCTAGAATACCAGTCAATGTATACAAATGACAAACCTATTAATTTTTCCACTAAAATAAGATGAGAAAGTAGTGAATCAAACAATAAAATCGCAAGATTTTCTTGAGATTTTATCTTAGGGAATTTGTCTTCAAGAGATTTTGTCATTGGCTAATTTTAGATTGGGGATTTTGGCTTTGAGGTTTTTTTTTGGGACTATGGCGTTTTGGCAAACATCACTAATCCTCTTCAAATCTTTTAACATCCCAAATATTTTCCGGATTAGTTATGTTTGTCAAATAGCCATAACCCCAAAAATAAAATCTCCAAACCCAAAATCCCCAAACTAAAACCAGGTAACGACAAAATCCCCAAGAAAAAATCCAAAAAAGAAGATTTAATGATCATCTTTTATTTTTGACGAAATATTTTGCAATATTGTTTAAATTTTTTGTTTGATTTTATTTTGATTTGTCTTATTTTCATTTATGTATGTACATAAGTAAATATCACTTTCTTGATATTTCGAAAAACAGAGTGATGATTTTTAAGCAGGGCCGAAGAAATTAACATTCGTATTTATTTATTAGATTTTTGTCTACTTAGGCACTATCTAACTATTTTCAAATTGGTGGAAATGTGCTTTATTTAATAAAAATAAATATCACATTATTCACGGTTGAAACAGTCTACTCTTGTGTTAAGTTAAGCAGCTATAAGACAACAATAAACAAGGTTTTTGAACACATTTTCCAAAGTTAGACAGATGTCTAAAGTTAGACAACTTTTATAAATAAGACCATAAATGTTTAAAATTTGCTTTCAATATTTTTTTTTTTTTTAAAGTTCAACCAATTTTTTAACGAAATTAAATTCAAAATACAGAATTACAACCGAAATTTCATGAAAGGTGTTTTCAAGGGAAGCCTTTGCTTTATGGTCTCAAGGTTTCTCTCTGAGAATATCAAAATTATCTTGTTTAAATTGTCTACCGAATTCTACAAACAAATCGTCAGTGGAAATTCTTCTGAAATGATTCTGATTCGAACCCTTCTTTCTTCTGCTTGCATATATGTACATATATTTTATTTGGTATACTTACTTCTTATGTGCTCTTTCTAATATAGCTTTAAAAACTGCCTACATGGATTGGAGCTAAATATTGACTGGTTTTTATTTGTATGTAATAATGGTGTTGAGTCGATTGACAAGTACCTATTATTTTTATTTAATAGAAGACGAATTATACCTAATAATTCTTTTTAAAAGCTTTTATTTAATTCATAAATAATAGATATAAATATACTTGCCATATCAAATGAGTATTATTTTAAAATTCAAATATATATTTATTCCAAGGTAGTTAATTCTCAACGAACCGAAAGAAGTTCTATTACAAAAACACATACAGCCAATCCC
The DNA here is from genome assembly GCA_951394125.1 of Epistrophe eligans. Lineage (NCBI taxonomy): Eukaryota > Metazoa > Arthropoda > Insecta > Diptera > Syrphidae > Epistrophe > Epistrophe eligans. Next base: position 105,297,611 of record OX596029.1, on the reverse strand, counting down.
ATCATACATATCATCAATTGAAACGCTCCACTTAAATGATGAATTGTCATGACTCTAGCTTCATCATTGAATTTACGGTTTTTCCATGATAGTCTATGTTTTACGGATTTCTCAAAAATTCTCTTCACATACCCATGAGTTGCCATTTGATCAATTCTTTTATTTAATTCAGATGTAAGAAATGAAAACTTGGACATGTATATGCACAAAAAATTATAAACCAATGGTTTCTTTACTCTTGAAAGCCATCGGAACATTGTTGCGTTTAAATTATTTCCCACAAATAATTCACCCCTTGTTAGCAAACCAAATTTCCCATCGTATTCATAAAACTTATCGAATATTTTCGACTGTGAAACATTATACAGAATCAATTTGTTGTTTAATTCAGAAAAATCTTTTAAGAAAATATTAAATTTTTGTTCGGTTATAAAATTGTATCCACTATGGAGAGCTTCTTTGAAATTATTGGGCACTGGTTTTTTAGGTCTATTATTAAGAAACTTATAAATTGAACTTTCATAAGAACTTCTTAAGATAAGTACGCCAAATAGCCATGGGATAAGTAGTTTAAATTTAAACGAAAAACCAGTTAAACTGGTGAAGGAAGTGTTCTTCAACAAAATTCGACCAATTTCTCGACCGATAAAGAGCAGTAGTATTATAAGCCAAGTATACGAATCAAATGGAAAGAGTAAGATTTCTAGAGAACTATAAGTTTCCGGTTGTTTAACTATCATGCTGAAGGGAGTTGCGAAATAAGATATCGTTGAAGCAAAATATGTTTTCCTTTCTTTTGAACAAATCGAACCTCCAAGCATAAAATCGCCAACGCCGTCTTCTATCTGAAAAAAGAAATAAAATTAAAGCAAAACTCGATATGTTAGAAATGAAACTTGTTTTTTTTTTTTCATTTCAAGTTTCCAGATTCGAATTTGTTTCATAAATAATGTACACTCACCATCTTAAAAGCTCCGAATGATGTTCCATTTAGTGAAACACCACCTCTCCCTTCAGGAGATATTATCGTTTCCATGGAAAAGTTCATAAAACTTTTTAGAGTTTCCAAAAACTGACCATCTACACCGCCAACTAATTTATTTTTATACAAATTTAAAAACGGTGATTCGTCCCATATTACAACTTTTAGAGGACATTTCCAAAAATTTGATATTTTCCTTGGGAAAGATGGTTTATTCCATTTTAATTGACCATTTTTGCAAATGTTGTACAAAACAGGCTTTGAATTTCTGCAATTATTTTTATCAAATGGAAAATATGTATAATCTGTGATATCACCATTTGGGTTTTCATGCAGAACATTTATGTGTATGATATTGTTCTGAAGGCAGAATTTAAAAATTTTCTGAAACGCCATTTTTAGTGTAAGGGCTTGCAAGTCGCTTTGTAGTATGACATAATAGTATTGATATAGGCCAGATTTGTCGAAAGTGTGTTTTCGTTGTTGAGTGATTAAGAATCTGAGGAAGAACAAAATATAGTGTTTTTTTTATTAAAACGAATATTTTATACGGGATTTCTTTTTTTTATTTAATGTAGGTATGGGCAATTTGGTATCGTGTAGAAAAAATCGTTATCAAAATTAAAAGTGGATTTCGTCATACCGTCCGTGCATCTACATATGTGTCTGCGCGTCTGGGTGTCCGTGCGCATCCGTATACTAATTTTTATTTCAAATTTTCTCGAAAACAGCTTTGATTTCGATTTTGATTAAACTTCGCATCTCTAATGCCAAAAAATTATTTAATTTTTTATTTATTATATTAATTTATTAAGAAAATAAAGATTTGACTGTTTTGCATTATTTTCCAGTTATTCACGTACCTAAATATCTTCTTAACGGCGGCGATTCAAATAATATTGCATTCAAAAATGAAATTTAAAATAAAAATAAAAAAATACGGTTTTTCAAAACATTTTTAATTTTTACCCATAAGAGTAAAATCCTGCGGTCCAGTCGTGTATACTTTTTTTATTTTACTTACATTGGAAAGCATAGGTAATTTGATTTTACACCAGTTTCAATCGCAAAAATTGGGTAGTTTGTTGTGCAGCGCGCTTTTTGTGTCGAAACCATCTTTGCGAAATCGACCTATTCTGTCGCATTTTTTTCTGACGTGTCAAATTTTCATTTTGAGTGTATGTGAGAACAACCAAAATATTATTCATTATTACAACGACACTAATAAGCTTTAATCAAGATTATAGTAAATTTTTTACAGTTCTATCTTTATAGCGTGTTTCATAGTATTCCATTCCTTTTTCTACATATTCCTGTCCTCGTGCAGTATCAAGATTATGGATAATTTTATTCCGCGCATAACTCTGATGTGTATCAAAGCACTTACCTACAGCTAATAGTGTCTTATACTTATATTATTATAATCTTCCAAAATTATAAGTTACATATTTCTTCAACTCGCAAATATGTGCTAAATATAAAGGGTCGTTCATTTTTCGGTTTCGAAAGTAAAGCTAAATAAAAATTTTATTTCGTTATAAAGTTTGGATTTTGCCATTAAGTGTGAAAAACCACATAACGGGTATTAGAACCACATATCGTCCAAGTCATGATCTTCAATCGCCGGCCAAAAAAATCGGTTAATTGCTGCAAACGCCGGGAAATCGATAAATTCGGATCATCAGCAACACTTGCACTTGCAGCACTGCAGCAGCAATATTTTCGACTGAGCATGCATTACGATGGCGCACATGGCCTTACGACATCAGTAACGCTTCCACTCTCTTCAAATTTCTTCACAATTTTACCGATTGCTTGCGTAGTCAGTCGATTATGACGACCATAATCATCGCGTAATGGGCGAAAAGTGGCTACGTTTGAATTACCACTTTTGTGGTAACTTTTAATAATTTTAAGGCGTTATTCGATTTTTGAGAGATCCATTATCGTAAATGGCAAATATTCAACTAATATTATGACACTTCAAATGACAGCTTAGTTTGACAGGTGTCAAATGCCAGCGCTTAAATTCGCTTCAAAATTCTTTGTAAATTTGTTTTTATTTTTTTATTTTTTTATTATTTATATATTTTTTTTAATTCAATACTTAGGTATGTTATTATAATTACATATCAATATAAATTATAGCAATAAGCAAAATCTGTGAATTAATTATCGTAGATTTGAATAAATAAAATAAATAAATAAACCACGAAATAAATTACCCGTTACTTATGACCCCCTACTTGAAATTTTTAAAATTATGTCTACAATTTATAAACTTCGCAACGATAAAATATTAGTGTCAAAAATAATTTTAAATTAAATTAAATTTGTGAAAGGAATGGAAGGATGTTCCAAAACGAATACACCTAACCTTTGTACAAAGAATATTATTTAAAATATATTTGTGCAACTAATAGTAATATACAGAAGAAATAAAAATCAAAGAACTTTTTTTAATTGAGAAATGTAATCTGAAGTTTGTGGTAACATTTCTAAATAATGTATGTTTAACATGAAAAAAGTGGTTGTTGTTTGGTTTGTTAAACAAAAAAAAATATTTTTCCAACAGATTTATATTTTCAAATCTTGAAAATCTGTAAGGAATCAAATTCAAGAATTGTCAATGAGCGCGAGCAAAATTATCAATTAAATATTCCAAACTAATTAATTAATCAATTTTGGACATTTTATAATATAGAATTTTTAAATTCATAAATTATAAAATCCACAAGTAAATAATTTCAATAACCTATAACACATGAGATCTTCCAACTGCCCAACATATTAATTATATTTTCTTAATAAAATTTTGACCAAATATGTTTAAAACTAATCTTAGCATGTGTGCCAAATTTCATTAAAAATCGGTGAATAGTTTATTTGAATAGACGTTTTTGGAATTTTAGTACAATACCAAAACCCTAAAATTTAAGAAAAGTGTCAATAAGTTTTTTTTTGTAATAATTTTTCTTAACCAAATTTGTATAAGATTAATTAAAACTAAATTTCAATTAAATCCGGTAAATAGTTGAGATTTAAAAGATTTTTTTGAAATTTCAATACAACATCAAACCCTTAAGTATTAGTAAAATATCAATATTTTAATTCTAACATTTTTGTCTACCAAATATGTATGTATGTATGTAAAAGAGAAATTTAAACATGTGTACCAAATTTAATAAAAAATCGTTAAATAATTCAGATTTAACAGCCTTTTTTCAAATTTTTGTACAACATCAAAACCTTAAAATTTTAGAAAAATGTCAAAAAAATGTTTCTAATAATTTTTTTTTAAACCAAATTTTGAATATGTATAAGAGTAATCTTAACATGCCTTTAAAATTTCATTAAAATCCATTAAATAATTCCAATTTAAAAGATTTTTTTCCGCTCTCCCATATGAAAGGCACCACTGTGCTGCGGCGGCGGCGGTGAATAGCAGAATGCAAACTTTCACGCGAACGTTTAGAAGAATAGGACTGAAAATTTTAAAATAAAAAAAAAAAAACAAAATCGTTGCATTGCAGCTACAATTTTTAGACGAGCTAGAACAAAAATTTTAATTTCTCTCCTAGGGAATCGCATAAAACTGCTCTGGTAAATTTAAAGTTAATCGGTCCACCTGTTTAGGCTCTAGCTCAAATTACAGTGGACAGGGATACACGGATGAGAACCCATCTGGTATCTGGTATCAGAAAGTTTATATGTATATAGGTTGGAGATGAAAAATAGACATTTATAGGTATGGTCTGTCAATATAATGTAATATTTAAATGATGGTACTTACTCTAATGACTCTAATGAATCAACAAGAAGAACTCGCGTATGATAATTAATTGACGATTGTTCTTCAGCATGTGCAATTATTTCAAACAAAATATTCATTTTGTTTATTTTCAAAAAGTGATTGATTGTATCTTCAAAATAATATTTCACAAATTGAGATTTCACATGAATATTTATTGAAAAGGCTCTTGAAAAGTTCAAATTTTCATTTCTAATAAATTCATGAAGACACTCTCCTAGTTTTCTTTCATTTTCTAATTTAAAACCTAAAATTGCACTTAAAACCACAAGTAGTATTAACAGTGAAAGTTTAAGGACTTGCTCCATTATACTAAAGTTAAATACTAAAATTAAACTCCTTGCAAAATTTTAACTTTACATACTGGTATAAGTACATAGATGTCATGATAAAGGCATACGAAAGTATTCTGTGACAATAGTCAATTTGTGCAATTTAATGAACAGTCACTAGAGGGTATTTTCAAGTGCAGTTTATTGTCATGCATTAGGTAGTTAGTTCAGCATCAAGAAATCTATTTTATAGTATTATAATTCTCAGGAGATAACAAATTTTCATTTAATTAGAGAATATTGAGGACCTTTAATTTTATAATTATTATTATTATTATTTATCAACCCCCCTATAAATGTACAGAATAATATACTTAAAACTTCTATAGCTACCAGAGCTTTTATAGCAAAATTGTATTCTATTTTTGATGCGTGACATAAACATTTAAGCTATCATGCAATAATATACCTTGTTGTTAATGACATTCATAATATATTAAATATCTTTGTTCCAAATAAACGTTCCAATGAAATTTTTACACGAAAAAAGGGTCACTGTGGCTTTTTTAACATTTTAATTTATATAAGCAGGCTTTTGAACACATTTTTCAAAGTTTGACAGTTTTCTAAAGTTAGACAACGTTTATAAATAAGATCATAGGTTTCCAACTTAACTCATATCTAAAATAAGACCCAAATATTTTGCTTCGTCTGCGAATGTGGATGCCACACCTTTTTTTTTTTAAGTATTTTCTGTATTTCCTGGTAAAGAGGACAAGATCCTAGTCCGCAGTGATCCACCCAATTTATTAGCTTATTTAACGCGTTTTGTAAGAGTTCTTTCAATTTATTAGGATGTTTTCCTGATACGGCGATAGCAACTTCAACCGTAATCAGTTTGTAGCTCTCCGCTTCCAGGCATATCAGAATCTTATTACAACCAAGTTCCAAAGAACGGGAGATAGAACACCACCTTGCGGCGTACCTGACAGATCTTCTATTGTATCTAAAGTCGACCAGTCCTGCTAGTCAGCATTTGATTTATCAAGTCACCAAGCGAACGATCTTTATTTAGAGCTGACAGTGCAGGTGGGATTGCAGATGTGTCGATGTTGTTAATAGCGCCCTCTATATCAATTAATGCAACCATAGTATACTCTTTATGATGTATGGAGTGTTCAATGGTTCGCACCAGTGTGTGTAGAACCGTATCCACCGATTTCCCTTTGCAGTAAGCATGTCGAGCGGAAGACAGAAGTCTTGTATCAATACTTTTTCTTAAATGGATAGTTTTTTAAAAGGGGTGATGATACGCTGAAAGGTCTGAGATCTTTCGGCCTAACAATCCTAACTTCTCTGTGCATGAAAAAGGAAGGTGGACAAGTTCCAAACAACTATTAAGGAGCATTTTCAGGATTGGCAGAGTAATATCAGAGATCATGCCATCTGGCCCAACTGAATTATATGGTTCGAAGTAATTGATTGCCATGTCAGTCAGAGGTTTCTTGTTTTTTGCCACAGAAGATCCTCCAAGAAGATCTTTTGCATTTCCTCAACTCTTTCTTATATAGTTTTAGGGATTCCTTGTAGAAGCTCCAGTCTGACACGAAGCTAGAATTACATAAGTAAAATAAATATTTATAACTTTCAATTTGAGATAATAAACTTGAATGTATAACAGTCTGAGATAGCAAATATCACTTAATTAAAGTCTTATGTAGAAGTCGTAACTTAATTACAATTTGAGAATGCTGAGTCATTAAATTAGAATCTTAGATAGAAAACATAACTGAATTACAGTCTGAGATAGAAGCTATATCTGAATTACAGTCTGAGATGGCACATGCCCCTTAATTACAGTATTATATAGTTTAAGTAATTTGATTACCGTCTAAAATAGCAGGGTCACCAAATTACAATCTGAGATAGTGGACATCACTGAATTACAGTCGGAGAACCAGAACAGACGTGCCTAACTTACTTCTTAAAACTTGGAAATTCTATACCGTTTACTGGAAGAAATAAGTTTTAGAATCACATAGTATTTATTTGGATAATTTTACTCATAATTGACTCTCTTTTCAATTCGTAAACAAATAATTTGGAATGCAGTACTTCGAAACCTTACAAATCTTCAACTTCCTTAAAAACTATATGAAAATATCCTTGATAAATTGATGTTCTATATACAATCATCTTGTCATAAAAGAACCCAATTTTTTTTTTATAAATAAAACAATGCTACGAGTAATTTTAGTGTTTCTTAAGTAATAATTTTTCCATTTTCCTGAAAAAATAATTTCGTTAATGCCTCCTTGTGTACACTCTAAGTGGCCGGATGTTTTATAATTTTTTGCAAAAAGAGTTCCGTTTCTCGCACTTTTGCCAATTAGGCAGCAAAATGTATTCTATTGTTTAAGTCGAATTATTCTGTTTTTTTTTTTTAATTTTGTAAACAGGAAAACTCTGCATCTAGCTGATAAAAAGTGAACACCATATAACATTCATTTATGTATAATTATAACTTTACATTTGCAACCAGTGCTGTTATGTTTTAAGGAACGATTTTTTTTTATTTATGTAGAAAAAGCAGGTATAATGGCTTGCTTGGCCATTCTATATGAGTCTATTATATTTTTTTAAATGAATGTTTTAATTGCCCATTGTGAAGATGAATTGTCTAGAATGAGTATGATGAGTATTCTGCTTATATAAATTAATATTTCCATATTTGAATGGTATAATGTATATATATTTGTAGTTTTTAAAATACTTTTCATTTGATAAAGCTACATAAGTTAATTTAATAAAGAAATAATTTTTTTGAACTAATTTAAATAAAATTAACTATAGGCAAAAATACAATTTAAAGATACAAATTTTCCGAAAATTATAAAAAGATGTATCTTAATTTTTTATGTTTCCCAAAAAACGAATTTCTAAATTTCACGTATGTACATATAAATAGGTACCTATGTACATAAATCGATCAAACCGGTTCGACTTATTTACATTACGTTGAGATAAGAAGAACTTAAACATATACATATGTTCTTATTTATAAACGTTGTCTAACTTTAGACAACTGTCCAACTTTGGAATATGTGTTCAAAAACCTTGTTTATTGTTGTCTTATAGCTGCCTAACTGAGACACAAGTGTAGATTGTCTTAACCGTAAATAATGTGATATATTTATTTTTATTAAATAAATCAAATTTCCACCAATTTGAAAATAGTAAGACAGTGTTTAAGTAAACAAAAATCTAATAAATACGTTGTTACGTTTTGTTGTGTTTTTTTTGTTTTTGTTTTTGACTAAATGTCGTAAAAAACTCACTTTATTTGCGTTGATATCGACAAATAAGTTCATGGCTAAGCTATATAGATATCTGTAGCCTTTTGAAAATATAACGTAGGTATACGTTATAATTTTGCATATGTCATAAAATATTAAAAATGTTGAATGTCTGGAGTTAATTGATTTTTTTTTTTTCATTTTTTCATTTCTCCTAATTCTCAAACCTAGACAACGATATAAAACATCTTAGATATAGAAAATATTTTATAATCCTTGTAATAAAAACAGCCTTGTGTAATGTATAACACAGCTTCCGTTTTATTTCGCATGAACGATGAACAACAACATCTATTGCCTAATTGAAAACTTTTTTCTTAGCGGAAAAACATCAACCGCCATAAGTACACGTTCTCATATCTCTCTCTCTATAGAAAAAAAAAATAATTCCCTAAACTAACTTTCAAAGGATGTTTCCCCAAGTTCGAGTTGGATGTTTATTCTTTCTTCCCGCACATGTGTGTGTTTTAAATTAATTTTTTGTTTGCAAACGAATAAGTACAACAAGAAAAAAAAAAGTGTACCAAAGCCTTCTAACGTCGTCGTCGTCGACAACGAAATAAGAAGTATAAACTTCTCATCTCCCCCCACCACCACACCACACACACCCCTCTCTCGCTAAAATACTCAAATTTATGTTTAGTTACACTCAAGTTTTTTGCCAATTTTATAAACTTTTTCCCTTTTTTAAATAATGAAATACCTCTTCTTCTCTGTCTCTGCACTTGCACTCTGATGATGTGGTTAGAGTACTCTACTACTATATGTACAAACAACAGCCCTTCTTTTAGTCCTTTCTTGTTCTTCTTATGTGCCCCGGAACTCAGTTATGCCAGACCCTCTTTTGCCCAAAACCCGACTTCAAAAACATAACGCAAATTCTATTTAAACTGTGTGTACAGAGTTATTAGAAGAAGAAACTTTTGCACAGAAAAGTAAAATTTTGTTCCTCTGGCGATATGGTGAGAATGGGTGAGGTTGAGGGTACGATATACAATTTTTTTAAGAAGGGTTTTAATAGGGGAATATTTTGAGGTTTTGCTTTAGGTGCATGTGTGTATCATGTTTGATGATGATGATGCTTACTGTGGTGATTCCTATTACAACTAAACTGTGAGGTCAATCAGGAGCAACTATATACTGGTGAATATTTTTGCCGTGGTTGAAACTTTTTGAAGATGATGCATAACTTAGGTCTACATATAGTATACGCCATAATTTCGTCATAGATTTTGAGGTATCCTTAGTCAATTCGGACAGCTTCGCGCCAAAAGGTCTTTGTTTCGATTCCCAACTTATGCCGCCTTACAAAAAAGACAGAAATATTTTTCACAACTTTTGTGAGAAATTGAAAAATCCTCTAAGGGTATCTTTTCTCTTGTCATAAAAATATATTTCGCGCCATGATCTGGCACTACACCCTATTTACGGAAACAAACACATGCGATTTTCGACTACCCTCTAACCAATAAAGTTAGAAACTTCAAACATTTGATTCAGAATATTTGCTTGGCTGGCCAAGCATAGGCCACATTTCAACCCGGTAACAGGACAAGTTTTCTTTTTATTGCTAAAAATTTAAACGTTTCGAAGACTTGACCATGTAAACCCACCAAATTTTAGTCAGTTATCATTAAATAATAAATTTCTCTCATAATTTGAATTTGATTTACTATTACTCTACTTTAATTATTTAATAATAAAGTTTTATAAATTAAGAACTTGGCTGTTTTTTAAACATTTTGCTTTTCTTGAAGCAACCGAAAAAACCTAAAGTCTTTGAGTTTTGGAAACATTAAATTCTGTTCTTTTTTTTCATCCCCTTTAGATAATGCTTTCAAGATCAGAACTTAATAGAGGAGAGAAAGACATCAGACATGTGATTTTAAAATCACAACCACAAGTCCACAACCTGTGATTAACTCACCTTTTATGGTCGTGATGCTTGATTTATTTTGCGAATTGTTTAAATAACGATAAATCTCACAGAGCACGACGAAAATATGAAGAACGGAACGGAATTAGTAGAATTACTGTACTCGTGATTTTTTAGGCCCACTATGAAAGAATAAATAACACAGAATAATCACAATGAAGAAATAATTTCTAGATCCCATAGAAATGCAATGAAATAGATTAATGTTTTCTTCTTATTCTGTTATTCTAAAAATCTGAAATTTTGTAAATATTTATAAGCTCTCCAGAACTTTGAGCACAACAGACGATTTTTTTTTTAAATCCACCCACTACCACACCTACTTTTTATGTCAAAGATTTTTCTTCATTCTTTAGAAAATTTAAATATTGTAATAACCTCTCTGGAATATAAAGCATAACCTGTTTTACCGCAGGCCAAATTATTTATGAACTCCTTCGAATAAAAAAATGTGTCGTTTAGAAAATAAATGTGTCCTTGGTGGTACAAAAACGTCAGATTTATTTTCAATAAACTACACTAAGATTCTGTGGTGGCATCTTCGGAATATCTTCAACAGAGATGGTTGTCGATACGTCGTTCAGAATTATGACATTGAGTTTTGGGAGTTGAGATGTTATGTTGACTGCGGAGCTTACACATTGACTTATAATATGACATTTTGTCGAACCTTAGTAAAAGTAAATGCCACAAGTGTATTGCATCAGGAGATAAAGTTTTTTTTTAAACTCTGAAACTCGATTTCAATTGGTTTTTCGGTTGGCACTGATTTTGATTGATTTTGTCTAGATCCTCTTGAAGTTGGTCACTTGTGATGATGTATTGCTGAGCACCATTGACGTATGCCTTCAACATATGTACCTTGCTTTATTTCTTTTTGAAAATTTTCAAATTCATCCATTATGAGAAATGCATACAGAACTGCGAAGTTAAGTTCTGGGAAGTCTTCACCTTGTTTCAGCTGTTCCATTACATTTTCAAAATTTGCTTGTATTTTAACAAATTGTTCCTATTTCTTCTTTGTTTCTTTAGAACGTTCGATGTGACATCTTGTATTTACGACATGTTCTTGAGTAGCTGCAGGTAATACGTTTCGTTATAACTAATTTTCTTCAACTATTCTTCTAACTTTTGAGCGTGTTTTCCTCCATTATTCCAAAAAGCGCCTGTTGAATTGATCCGATAAATCTTAAGGGTTTGTTGTTGTCGGTTATAACGACCATTTTTCGGCTCAATTGTTTATGAATTTTTCGGCATCCGATTGTTTGGTTAAGTTTCATTCTCGAACATATCCATCATATTTGCATTATTATTTTGCTGACATCAACATATAGGTTGATATATGTGATGAGATTGATGAAGATTTATTTCATTAGTGTAAATATGCATATTTGTAAGTCCCCACAGTGTCAAAGAATTTCCATTTGTCAAACATGTGCGAGTTTAAAAATCACATGTTGCCTTCTTTTCCTTGTGTACATAGTGTTATTTCCGTTGTGAGGCAATATTGTTCTAAGAAAAACCGCAACAACTTTTTACTTCTTTTCTTAACTAAGCTCACCCACATTTTGCATTCCATTATAATCTAGTGCTCCGTTTCTGACACATAGCATGTCCCTGCTTTTCTATACATCACCAACATCAGTCGTATTCATGGAACCTCATGCCTCAGAACAAAACCAAAAAAATCTCCTAGGAGCACCCTTTAAAAATTCACAAAGGGGTAGTCCTGGGGATTCAGTTATTATTTCGTGGCATACGAGGGCGTTATAAACCAACAAAACTTTCGATTTTACAAAAGCAAAGCACCCCATCATGCGGGTCGCAGTGTAAAAGCAAAGTATAAAGCAACACTAAGCGCCTTGAAAACAAAAATGTAAAAGCTTAATTTATGTTCACAAAAATTTTACCAAAAATTCAAGCAACAGCAGCTCAGAAGAATAAAATGAAAAACTTTTTCTCTTTTCTATCAAAACAAACAAATAATAAAAAAAAAACATTCGCGCGTCAAGTATGTATGGATATATACGAATATATGGGACAAAGGCATCCTCTTTGCCTCCAAGCATATGTCGCGGATGACTGTTCCCCTCCACTCCACATATCTTAGACATCTGCGTGTGTGTTTTTGTTTTTTTCTTTTTTTTTTTACGTAAAAGATCCATTCTTTAAAGTTAAGAAAGAAACAAAGATGGTTTGGTGTATATTTTCCGGCCGGAGGAAGAACTTAAGTAGCTCCAAGCTACACACAAGCATATGAAAAAATTTCAATTTAAAATAAGTCCATGCCTAATGCATAGAGGATTTCAATTTTTTCCACCCTCTCATCTGCCAAAGCCATATCTAACCCCCAAAACCACCTCCAGCCGAAAACACTTTTAATCAATCTTCGAGATACTATACGCACATACTTTGTGGTGCGTAAATAGGTGATGGGTATCTTTACTTCAGTGAAAATAAAAATTTAGAACTCCAACAACTACCTACATAATACATATACCTCCGTATGTAGTTATAAGACTACTGTGGCTGAAGCGCTGATGATGTAAAAAATGAAGAAAAATTGGAGACGCCAACAATGCCAAGTTTCACTTGTTTGATATGCAAATCTAAATTTTTCGACTGTCATCCCTAGGTTTGAACTTTTTTGTAGCAGTTTTGATAGGGGGTATGCTCAGGCACGGATCAAGAACAAGAAGTAGCGGGGGAGGGGGAAGTCAATTTTAATATTCTCTCTCTGTGTTCAAGGTCTAAACCACCACATATTAAAATCAGTGATATTGAAAATAACTGTTATGAAATTCATCATATATGCATCTGTAATAAAACAATGGTTACAATTTTTTAGTGGCTGCGGCGTTGCTAGAGCATTTGGTAGGTAATTGAGACGAAGTTGATCCTTTGGTAAAAAATACATAAATCAACGAAAACGTAGCTACTTCAAGGATTTTCTTAAAACTTCAGAACCCCTGCACCAATCAATGAGCTAAATCCTGAATACGCACCTGGATCTCCAACATACAAATAACCTCTAATGACTAATGAGTTCGATGTCTACGCAAGCATATGTGTGTGATGGCTTAAAATGCTGATCTTAATGGAATTACTGAAATTGGGATTTAATTTCACTAATGCTCTTGGAGGGTTTTGTTTGATTAAGAAGAGTTTGGGTGAGATATTATAAAATATATGAAGAGAATAATTATTAAATCGAATTTATTTATTGAATCCAATGGTAATGAAGATTCGTAAGGGGGAAAAAAACTAAAACTTTATTATTTTACATAATATTGGGAAAGTTAATTCGAAAGTAATTTGAATTATAAAATGTTTTTTGACATGTTATATCTGAAATACCATCAATTTAATAAAAATTAGTTTTCTGAAAAACTTCAATATAATTACAAGGAAACCCATTTCATGCGTGGAACATTTACAGCCGAATTTATTAAACTTTTCTTTAACTAGATTGACATTATACAGGGTCATTTATTTTTCGGTTTTGAAAGTAAAGCTACATAAATAAAACACACACAGCGATACATTTTTGATGAAAGTTATAAAGTTTGAACTTTGCCATTAAGTGTGAAAAACAATATCCTTCGATTGGCCGCCTCGGGAAGATTCGCAGCATGCGATTCTTTTGAAGTAATTTTTAACCACTTTTTCGCACATTTCGGGGGGCATATATATGCCATAACTTGAGAAATGTTGGTTTTTAACACGTCTAGAGTTCTGGGATTATTCGTGTAAACACGGTCTTTTGCGTAGCCCCACAGAAAGAAATCTAACGGCGTCAAATCGCATGATCTTGGTGACCAATTGACGTCACCAAAACGTGAAGTTACGCGACCAGGAAACTTCTCACGCAATAAAACCATAATTGGTCCTGTTGTGTAGCTTATTGCCCCATCTTGTTGGAACCACATATCATCCATAGTGAGGTTTACGACACGTTCAATTGCTGCGAACGCCGGGAAATCGATAAATTCGGATTACTTCTTGCACTTGCAGCAGCAATATTTTCGACTAAGCGTGCATTACGATGATGCATCAGTAACGCTGCCACTCTTCAAATTTCTTCACAATTTTACCGATTGCTTGTGTAGTCGGTCGATTATGACGACCATAATCATCGCGTGATGCGCGAAAAGTAGCTACGTTTGAATCACCACTTTTGTAGTAAGTTTTAATAATTTTAACGCGTTGTTTGATTGTTGAGTGATCCATTATTCGTAAATGACAAACATTTAACTAATATTATGACACTTCAAATGACAGCTCTGAGTTTGACAGGTGTCAATTGTTAGCGCTACTAACTTGAAACCACGAAATGAATGACCCGTTATTATAGTGTTAGGGCCAGTTTGTTTACTGTTCATTATTTTTAATCAAGGATTATTCCAGTTGATGATCATTGATTATGTTTGTTCACTAAAATTTTAATCAAGCAATCCACGATTTGAGTTACAAATCATGGATTTCGCTAGTCAGCCGAATTTGGTTGATTAGCGCCATTTAATCAAGGATTAACTGGTATTGCGTTTGTTCATGCTTGATTAGGCGCTGCCAATTAACAAAGAACATATAAAAATGAAGACAGTTTCTTGTTTGATTTCTCTTTGTAGATAGTCTGTGGTTGATTTTTGACGTAACGTTCAGGTGCGAAATTTAAAAAAAATATATTTCTGACTGCCATTAAGAATTCAATGGCGCGACGGCAGCGCGGTGGCGCGGCGGGCGGCGGCGTGGCGATCGCTTTCGAATAATCAAATAATTAAAAGTTAAGACACGGTAGAAATGTAGCCTCCTTTTGAAAAACAGTGCGATTTGTCTAACAAAGAAGAAGCAATAGCAATTGGGAAACTACTCTGCCATTTGTTTAGTGAACAGTGTTGTGATTAAAATACATTTAATCGACCCAATCACTGCGCATGTTTGCTGAAATTACATAAAGGTATATTTTCGAGCTTCCTTCGAAGAAATTTTGAACCAAAAACAATTATTAGAATTCATTATATGACGGATATCGTTATTATATTAACAAAGAAAAGGATCGCAGGCAGCTAAAAAGAATGGTGAATGAAATTCTTAGATAACTCTAAATGAGATGTTGGATGATTTGTACCTACCTATTTAAATAAGACATTGTGTCATGGGATATGAATTAAAGTTTTTAAATATGATTAAATTAGATTTTTTTTAATGGGACTAGAATTTTTCCGTTTCTTTTTTGGAAATGGTGTTTAAAGCTTATTACCACCAAAAACTAAGAATTGTCAAAAAAAAAAAAAAAAAAAAATAATGACAGCAAACGAAAACAATAATAAAAAAATATACTTAATTATAGATTAAGTTAGGCAACTGAATTAACAGATAGAGTGGAAAATGAAACGAATTGTGGAAAAGCCTTGAGAAAGTTGAGAAAAAAAGTGAACAAACACACCTTGATTATCACGGATTCTTAATCATGGATTAAGAAGAATCTATGATAATCAAATTAGAGATTTAACCCACTGTGAACAAAGGAGCCCTTAATAGTTTGAAATATTTGGAAATATGTTTTTTTTAATCAACTAAAATGTCATATTAGTTAAAATTTAGACAACCGATTCCGTTGTCTAAGGGCCAGTTTGTTCACAGTGGATTAAATTTACACCATGACTGACATGAAATCAAAATCGGGTGATAAGCAACTTCTATAATTAACAACTTAAATTATGGATTCCATTATAACAATTTTAGTAAACATAATATACACATTCGAGGATTTACCAGTTGCAATAATCCTTGATTAAAGATGATCAGTTTTAATCAAACAGGCCCTACAGCGTGGTGTTCTCCTGGGCCTCAAGTAATAAACTCTGCCAGATTTCATGATCTCTGTAGCTTTCTGTCTCCAATTTTGAATATCAAGTCGGCATCTGATATGAGAGGTAAGTTCTGAGATGAGGTCTGCCTCTGTTCCTTGTTCCCTTTGGGAACGTATCGCGTATTGTTTGACACGCGATATCTCTAAAAGTATTAAACTGATTTACTTAAAAACAATATCCCTTATTTATAAGGGGTTTTTGTGTGATAACACACTTGCATTAAGGTTGCCAAGCTTTCGCACCATCATATTAATATTAAAGGATTGAATGAAACAACAACATATTTACCAAAAAGAGAAATTTTTGGATTTTAATTTCAGCTTTCATACAAGCTTAGAAGACTATTAAAAGCGGCTGAGTCCACTTTTGGCCGAAATTCAGATTTTGATGCCATTTTCTTAAGAAACACATTTCGCACAAATTGTTTTAAACACTTTTGTCCAATGTAAAGTAGTTTTACCACAATTACAAAGAGAAAATCAGTTTTTATATGGGACTGTTCTGTAAAATTTGTCAAATTGGACTAGCAGTTTTGACCATTTAGCTGACGATAAGCTTTTAGTATTCATATCTTGCATGTCCTCTCAATTGTTCAATATTTTTATTTGGAATAAACATCAGAGCTGGAGTGGTCTATCGAAGGAATAAAAATAAAAATGATTACTTAATACTTATATATATTAAAAAGGTTAATTATAGTTTAGGGCAGGAAGGTGGAAGGCAGGAAGACGGGTTCCCCAATAGCTGAGTATTTCATGTTTTAGAATAAAATAATCAAAAATAAGCTGTGTTAAATTCTTTTTAAACGATATAAATCCTACAAAATATAATTTTCAAAGAAAAAATAATTTTTAATTTAGGTTTCTAACTTTAAAACATCTCAAAATAATTTTAGATCTCATAAAATTAGGAAACTAAATTCTTGTTTTTAATTTTTTTTTTTCATTTTGCAAAGTTCCAAGGACTCACAATTTGAGTGCTGTGAGTCCTTATGCAATTATAGCTTAACCTGTCGGGTTCCAACATGTAGCCAAAAGAGAAAACGGTGGCTTCCATAAAATAATTTTCTCGAACAAACCTCTTAGGTTTTGATTTGACGCTTACATATGTGCGAAAATAATTGTTTAGTTTTTTTTTAGTTATTCTCTTGTAGAAATACCGAGTTAAAATTATAATACTAGGCATACCATTATTTTTTTTAATTTAAGTAGGCTAGGTAGGTACTTTTGGTTTTTGAAAAAAGTTTAAGTCATGTTCATAGGCATGGTTTTATATTCTATTGAAAACTTTGACACACTAAGGTAAGTTTCTTTGGAGTTTCTTCACATTAAACTTAATTGAATCGGAATTTAAAGTTGAAAAGGTCAAAATGGTATGTAAACTTCCAATAAGCGAAAAAACATTACGTTCGTGAGTTGAATTCATACAAAACAAGGCTACGAGTGGTTCTTAATTTTTTTTATCGTTATTCATGGCCAACAGTCAAAAGTCGAGATTAAGTCTCGTAGTAAGTAATAACTTTCAAACTTTACCATGCGTTAGAAATCAAATACACACGATCGTGATTCAATCCCGTAAATATAATTGAAATGAAGCTTGAACATTGGGAAGAACTTGCCACTAAATCGTTTGCTATAATTACACTGATTTATTTATTTATCTTTTAATATTCTTTGCTTTTATTAATTCGTAGTCAAAATTTAAAAAATTAGACGATTTTTGGTCTTTTAGTTTTTGAGCAGGTAGGTTACAACGTTGGAAAAACTTTCAGTTTTAAGTTTTTTGAAATTCAATTCTTTAAAGAAATCATCTTCACATTTCTTAAAATATTCGCAAAGATATGAGATTTTCAGTATGAGACTTGACTTGAAATGATATAGTCCTTATATTTACATTAACCTTTAATTTACTATTAAATGATTATTTTCATTTAACCCTACAAAGTTATATAGTTTTTAAGGCTTGACGTGAGATGCAAATAATCTCGGTCTCGTTTTGATTTCCCGAAACCAATCCGAGACGAGATACTGCTAAACCAAAAAGATACTGAAATTTACTAAGAGTCTCTTGGGTCTCAGCAGAGAAAGATTAGACATTTAAGAAGCTGTTATGCACCCGAGAACGAGCCGCGATCTACATTTAACGTCATCTTATCTGAAGTTTATGTTTGATTTGATTTGATTTTCCGAGATCAAGAAATTGCCCGTAATTATTGGAACGCATCTGGTCTACTGTCACGCCAAAGATCTTGGAATTGAAACCCAGCTAAACCCGGCCATTTTTGAAGAAATTTTGCTTCACGTAATTAATTAATTATCTTCCCAGATTGTCATTTCTCATGAAAAAACTTTCCTCACCTATTATCCTTTAAGATTTGGGAAAAAATTGTAGGTCCCCTCTATTCCTTTCAATAACAAGTTGTCGTGACAGGAAATTTATTTATTTTTTGAAATTAAATACCTAGGTACATCCCTGCAAAATTTACAAAAATCAAATAAAATAAAAAAAAATTAACATCTTAACAAAAAAAATTTAGTTTTTTTTTTCAGGAGTTAAACTATAATTCCATTCACCAACCCACTTTGTATTTATCAAATCAAAGAACTTTTGGGAAGAAATGACTTCTCAGATGATTCTGTCAATTATGCAATATTTTTTCCATTTTCTCCCAAACATATCCTTTCATTAAAAAAAAAAAAGAAACCATACCTACGTACCATTATTTCTCAAAAAAATATTCCTCACAATAAAACTTTCTTTAAACTCCTTTCTCACTTGTTGCATGTTCTCATATATACCCGTATAGCCATTATACCAATACCTCAACAAACTCTATTTATTTCATCATTAATTTGTATATGTGTGTGCCTAAGCTAAAATTCAAAACAATTAAACATAAACCAACTTTCTCCATCTGCAGAAATCCCTTTTGACATTAGAAAATCCCCGTTTACCTATGTACACACATAAAACAAAACCACGCACTTCAATCTTAACATTAACAAAAAATACAACACAAAAAAAACGACAAACTAAACATAAACTTTGGGTTTGCTTGCATCTAATAAATCCCTTTATACACACAGTCAAAAAAAACCCAAGCACACACACTTTCAAATCAGCCAGTAGAAATGTTTGAAAACCTTTTTATTGCCTTTTGCCTTCTGTTCTATATTTCCACACCCATTTTCATCGCCTAATTTTAGAGAAGAACACACATCACAACCTATGTGTATCATAGCCCGTTGCCGTCCTCGTTTTTGATGCCTAAATAGATGCCTACCACTTGTGCCTATGCCTCCGTATAACTACAATAACAAAAACAACAACAACAACAACGACACTACGAGGCTATCCCAACGAAGGATAACGACGACGTCACGAACGGAAAAGCCAATCACACTATCGCAAATTATTTTAATAAATTCTAGCACATCCCTTTTTGGCGCACCCCGCACTAAAAAGAGCCCCAAAAACCCCCCCAAACTCAAAAAAGGAGCACAAGCGAACGAGAACGAGGTCGCAAAAAACTACACACACCGTAACTTCAGCAGAGGGCGTGTGTATTCCACATCGAGCCAGGACATAGACAATGTGAAAACTCAACCAAAAACACACACATACCTATCAAAGTTACCCGCATACTCGCGCACACTTGCCCATAAACAATCTCCATACGGTACACGACTAGAGTAGAAATCTGATTAGACCCAAAAAACGGGATAAAAATCCGGTGCTGCCAGCATAGTGGTTGTTGCGGAACCGTCTAAACGGATCCCATCGTTCATAGTTGCAAACGTGGCTGCCACATGCGGAGTCGAGCGAGGATGTGTGATGTTCTGCCTGTGCCTTGTGCCTTGCTCTATAAGCGCAAAATCCGATCCAAGTATAATTTTCCCTTTGGTTAGATGAATTCCCCCCAAAACCCACCCCCAATCACCACAACCCACCAACCAACTTCCTAACTAGGAAACCTTCAAAGATGCATTGGATGTTTTCTGTTATTGTTTTGTTGTTGTTGTTGTTGTTGTTTTTAGAAACCATCCAGTTCAGTCCAGTTGTACTCGTGCTGGATTCTGGTGGATTAGAAAAAAAGCCCGGTGAATGTGCAAAAACTAAAAAAAGGACTTCTCAAGGACACACAACTCACATTTATTCCATGGCAGTATAAGTACACATAACACAACAAGTCGAAGAGAGATCCTCTTTTTGCGTTTTAGGGTTTTTGTGGCGGCAGTGGCGGGGGAGACGCGAGCATGCGGAGCACATTATGATGATGTGCGTACGTAGGGGTAGTGGAAATTCACATTAATTTTTGAGATATTCCAAGGGGTTGTATTGTTAGTCAACGACAGATGCGAGGGTGATGCAAACAAAGTACACATAAAAAGTGAAATAAAATAAAGAAAGAAGAGAGCCTTGAGCTTTGAAGATGTTAATATTAAAAAAAAAAAAAAAAAAAAAGAAAGGAAAACCAGCACGCGAAGAAATTACAAAAGCAAGTTCGTGGGTTGAAGTGGTGTGAGGGAAAGTGTGTGTGATGGAAGCTTAGGGATTTATTCTCTTCCTTCTTTATTTTTCTTATTTTTTTGTTATCTGCTATAGATACCTTCTTCTTCTTCTCTACTACTACTACTTTTCCAATTCGCAAAGGTATAAAATTTATGTTTACGACTTTTCATTTTATGTTTTTCTATTACCTTTTTAAAACACAGTTTAGTATTAAGATATATATTTTTGACTACATATAGAGACCCTTTTCAGAGAAGGATTGCAATCCTCTGTCGCTAGTTTAACTTTTTTTTAAGAATTTTCAATCCTTTGCATGTATGTAAATTAGGTGATAACAATATTGGTGAGGAAGATACTTTATAAAAGAACAACAGCTTGAAAATAATAGACAGGACAGAGTCCCACTGCAAATGATTTCTAAAATGTACCAACTATGGCCCTTTACATTAATTTGCTTACATTTTGCAAGAATTTTTAAAATGTGCTGCTTGTTGAACCTATTGTCCGAATAATTCATTTCGAGATGTATCAACTGTATCGACTTGCTAGTGCTAGGGATGCCTACCACTTTTCTTGAAAACTTATTAAAAGACAAAACGAGCTAAACACTAAATATAAACCAAATATTTATACTTAACCTTTTTTTTTATAAAATTGTATTAAACAATTCGTGTTTTTATATTATTTATGTTATTCTTTTCGAAATGGCTTATGAAGTAAAAAATTACTTTTAAATTTATGCCAAAATAATGAACATATTTCAATATTCTGAAAATATTTATTTTTTTTTAAATATGCACGACGAAACGCATTAACTTGCTCTTGTGGTTCAGGACTTAAATAATGGATCAATTTTTTTTCAAATTCATGGTAGGTAATGGTTCAATAAGCTTATGATACTTTATTGTTAAAGAAAATATTCTAAAAAAAGCCAAAATTATGAAAAGCTAAATTGTTGCATGGATTCAAAAAATAAAGTTTAAAAAATTTGTAAATGCTGCATATTATTTAAGCTATTTAGAACCACCTAATTGCAGAGCAATAGTTAAATCCGTTCAGCCATTGAAAATATATACGGAAATAACCAACAAAATAATTTTCTCAGAAATCGTCAAGAACCTATTTGCGTTTGTGACTTTTTTTGTAAAAACAAAAAACTAAAACCTGATTTTCTTATAATTAATTTGGTCATTATACAGGTAGGTACGAAGTTTAAACATAATCAATGTCAAAATTCGTTGCATGACTTCTACCGGTTTTCAAATAAAAAAAATTGAATTTCCTCTCTAGGAAATTATGTACATAAATAGCTTTGTAGAATCTTCGATCTTTTTTGAGAAACACTATTAAGCACTGAACTGTCATAATGATTACTTAATCACACTAAGCTTTTTCTTCGATGTACACGGTCTTTTTTTTCCGAGCTTATCGAGCGAGACCCTATCGAGTTCTGAGCTAAAAAAAGAAATGCAAGTTGAGAAATCAGAGCGCTCCAAGATAAAAAAAAGTGACATAAAGCCAGGTTCTAAATTTCACTTCACTTGAAATAGAATTGAAATCAATTGAAATTAGATTGACTTCAATTTCATTTCGAGCGAAAGTGAAATGTAGAACCTAAAAGTTCTTTTTTTTTGACAGCTCAGTGCCCCGCTCGGGGCTAAAAAAGAAAAACGCCTACGACGCGCTTTTTGTTAATCGTTTCATTTAACACCACTTTTTTTACGAATTTTTTTTTTCCTGTTAATCATCAATGTAGAGCCCATTTAACTCTAAGTCATGCCTCAAAAACGCAAGATTTGAATTAAACACTACTTGTGTAGTAAAGTGTTGGAAACCCTTTAAAACAATTTGACAGCTTAAAGTTAAGGGTTAGTATATAAATTAAGCATTACATAAATGGAGCATCATATGAAAGTAGTAGTCGGAATATTTATATAACTATTTTTTTATAAGTTTATTTGAAGTCAAGGGTTTGTGCCCAAAAACCCACAATCAACCATGCATTTAAGAAGAAAATTGAACGCTGCATCAACGAAATTCAGCCAAATTTATGCAAAATGTTTTTTTTTTTGTTTTTTTTTTTTTTAAATAATTTTGCTAATATCTTTACTACTTGCTTTAAGTCACAAGATATGTAAAAGTTATTTTGAAAAAAAAATCAAACTTCAAGCTCAAATATGTATCTCAAAACTCACGATCATGATTTTCGAAATATATAATGATGTTAATATCACTCTAGGACAAAGCTCGGCCAAAACTTATTGAATTCTTACCGATATGAGTGACGTGGCTCTTATAAAGGGTGGTTAAATTTTAAGGGCCGATGTTGATTTTGAATAAAACACAAATTATTTAGAAAATTACTGTAATTTCTTTTTGTTATGATAATATTGGTATCGTTCAATTATGTATGAAATAAAATATCGGCCAAATGGCCGATCCATCCATCCATCCAATGGTCCAAATTTTCGATGACGCTGAGGCATAATTGAGGTTCTATGCCGTTAATGTGCCGAATTATCTCATCCTTTAGCTCTTGAATTGTTGATGGCTTATCGACGTACACCTTTTTTTTTTTTTAAATAACCCCAAAGAAAGAAGTCCAACGGTGTCAAATCACATGATCTTGGCGGCCAATTGACATCGCCACCACGTGAGATAACACGGCCATTGAATTTGTCGCGCAAGAGAGCCATTGTTTTGCTAGCTGTGTGGCAAGTGGCACCGTCCTGTTGAAACCACATATCGTCCACATCCATATCTTCCAATTCAGGCCATACAAAGTTCGTTATCATTTCACGATAGTGAACACCATTCACAGTAACTGCCTGACCTGACCGGCCTCATTTTGGAAAAAATACGGCCCGATGATGCCGCCAGCCCATAAACCGCACCAAACAGTCACTCTTTGTGGGTGCATTGGTTTTTCGATAATCACTCTTGGATTATCATTCGCTCGAATGCGGAAATTCTGCTTATTGACGAATCCACTGAGGTGAAAATGTGCCTTATCACTGAAGATGATTTTCTTCGAAAATTGATCATCCACTGTTGCCATTTCTTGAATGACTTTAACGCATTGCTCGATTGTGTATCTTTCCATGGTTCAAATTGAGTTAGTCTGAAATTGAGAAATATCAAATGAAATGCAGAAAAAAACTTGACGTTTAGGTGTGGTTCAAATTCAACATCGGACCTTAAAATTAAAATTGAACCACCCGTTACCTTTACCCAGGGCTCTGCTTCCTTCATGAAAAAAGCTGGTAGTTTAGTTTATTTATTTTATGGGCCTATAAACAAAAGTGCAAAATTTTAAACAGACTGATTTAAGGTATTAGCATGAGCTCTTTACTAAAATGTTCTTAGTTTGAATTAGTAAACCTATTTTCTTAAGAAACTTCAGCTAAAACACGCCTAAAAAGTAACAGTTCGTGCAAACAAGTAAGCAAAAATACCATCTTCACATTTTTAATAATTAAAGTAGGTTTGGAGTTAGTATCATACTAAAAAGTTAAAATAGGTGATTTTAACTTTAATAAAATGTTAAAAAGATACCAAAATGCTAACTCATTTCAAATTTGGAAAATCCTGTTTTTAACCAAGCATTATTCTAAAATTGCTCTTACATCGTACTTAGTTTTAGTCACCTAAAATTGTACGCCATAGTTAAAAAGTATTTGACAATGCAAAAAAAATTGATAGAAAGCAAAACCAAATAAACTTTAGCTTTTACTTTGGTCAACAAATTCAAAGTGAAATTTTTAAAATTCAATAAAATAAAAAATACGTATACGCCCGAGTGATTGCTATTTTCGTGTATTTCTAAATTTTTGGTTTTTGCATATCGGAGTTGCCAATAATTATCCTTTCAATAAGCTTAATTTGTTTTACTATAGGGAATACAATAAATGCATATTATTATTAAAAAAAAAATAAAATAATGTACATGTACTTCATACAACAAATAAAAGCAAATAAATCAATATTTCCTATTTGGGATAGGAATAACATGAAAGGAGAACTAATCGTCAATAGTTCGGGTTTATAATTTTAATTGTTGGGTATTTACACTCGTAACTCAAAAGCTAACAATAAAATGGAGCTCAGAGTGTATTCAGTTTTGAGATCTGTTTCATTAAAAAAATTTCAGTGGTTGTCCAGAAATGGAAACTGCTCGCTTGTTTCTTGTATTACATACACACAATTTTAGCAAAAATAATTAAAACTAATTATTAAGGAAAAGCTAAATTCATATGAAGATTTCTATTCTATAAAAATTCATCATTGATATGGGAATGGCTGGATCAAAAGCTCCCCAAAACAATTTGCCATGAATATCAACCTTTAATTTTACGAAAAAAAATTGAGGACGACAAGGACTAATCATGACTAATAAAATTCACAAATAGATCATTAATAATATTTCTTAACCTACTTTTCAATTATTTAAAAGAAAAAATATCAAAGATAAAAACTAAACAACAACTTATTAATCAATTGAAAATAATTGTGCAAAAAATTAAAAAATCCCAAATATGTATGAATATGTATGTATCCCTACCAGACTAGCAGCGTTCAATATTTTTGCGTAAAATTAAAAGAAAACAAATACCATTTTTCAATCGAAAAAATTGAAAAGCATTTTCAAACCTTCAAAACTTTATAACTTTGTATTTTAAGAGCGCAAAAACGTGCGATTTTGTCTTGTATTTTTTATTATTATTTTATTTTATTATTATGTTGTATTTTATTAGTTTCATCTAGAATAGGCTTGTAATGAATTTAGAAAATTTAAAAAAGTAACATTTTATAGACAACCATTAATGTGTGTACATCTCTATAACGTAGATACCTACATAAACTTTTTTGTGTATAGTAAGCAATTTTATTTTTACCCGTAAGACATTCATTTTACGAATCTAAGATGAAATCATAAACTTTAGAGCAAAAGGATTGAAATAAAGATATCTATACGTCTTTTATACGATTCCTGATAATAATGTAATTTCATTCAAAGGACTTTAAACCCCATTCCAAAACCCACTATACCTACCATCTACATTTATGAAGCTACATATATTTCTGCATCTCTAACAAGAAAAAATACTGCCAGTAGGCCAAACAAAAACGTAACGATATTAATATGATGTCGTAAAGAAAAAAACACGCTCATAAAAAATGGCACATTTACTTAAAACATATGCCGCGCGTGCATAGATATCTCTTTGTAAAAAGTCCCTGTGAATGTAAGTATTTTTTTTTTTTTATTTTATTTTTTAACCCGTATCAAATTCACATCAAGGAAAATAATAATTTTCATCCCCCGTTGAAGAAAATGGAAAATTTTTATTACTAGTATTTCCCGCATTAAAAAAAAGAAGAAAAAAAAGCATCCAAAAAACATATTCTTCTTTTATCTCGAAAACGTTCCCGTGATATGGCCGGGTATGGCCATTTCTCTTTTCTTCTGTTTTAGTCGTTAGGTTCCGTTTAACAAAAATTTTTATGATACATGATGTGAACTTTTATTAGATTTTCCGATGCAAAAAGATGACATATTCCATATATATTTTTTATTGGCTTCATAATACAAGTAAATAAGTTCTTTAAATTGTTTTTTTTTTTGACCAGGAATAAATATTTTTATTACTCTTTATTTTTTCATTGAAGAAAAACATCTGAAGAACCCTTTCGCGATAAAGGTGAACTTACGAAGGCAAAATGTCTTTTAGCTTCCGATGTAAAATGATAATGGACCTCCATCGATAAGATCTATAAGTCTTCATCATTAGGTACAACTGGACACCACATCCACTACATTAGATTCTCTCTTCACAAGGAGCCCAAGACTAACAAATATGAGGAACGTAAAAGGATTTCAGCACAATTTCACACCGAGTGTAATGCTTCTGTCATAAAATATCTCATTTCATCTGGATGAAAATTTTTCCTTTTTTTTAAATTAGGGTAAAGGTGGCAGATTCTGTCAATTTTTGTAAAAAGACTTGTTTGTCCCTCGAAAACTGCTATAAAATGGTTGTATGAAGGTGTTTTTTAAATGATCGAAGGAAGCATTTTTTTAAAAAAGAACAATAAGCTTTGCGTTCTTTAAAAATTGGTTAAATAGTAAAAATCCAGTAATTGTAGTTTTTTAACTATTTATTTATTTTTTTAAATGATTTAAAATTGTAAAACTTTTTTTTTGTTTCAAATCACTTTAAAATTGCAAACTATTTGTGTTTCAAATCATTTCAAAATTATTTAACCTTATTCAATAATTTTTTTTTCATTTTAAATTGTGGAATTAGCTTCCCTAATCAAAAATTTGTTAATTATAATTAAATCACATTGAGGATTTTACTTTCTTTATATTCTTTCTTTTTTTATTTTGAAATGACATATCAGGCAGACGGCAGAGTTTCAAAGTAAAAGGAACGCATATAATATAAACATGGAAATGCTTGACCTGTCTTTTTTTTCGTACCAAAAACCGAGCATTGATGATCGAAAATTCAAAAAAAAAATAACGAAGGCGACGCAAATTACAATTAATTTTGGGTTGCAGTGGCAGGTTCTGTTTATTTTGTATTCTACAAAAGGACTTCACAATTTAGGTCAAGTTTTTTATCAAATTTGATAAGATTTGGTATAAAATTCATTTTCAATACAAAAATACCAAAGCATCTCGAAAAATATTTGTGTAATCCATAAAGAATATTGACCAACAATTTTTACTGGCTTTACCAAATTTGGTACATTTATAAAACTATCTACATTAAAGCTCAGATTTAAGCACATTCCAAACATTAATTTGGCTAAAAGCCTGAATTTGACAAAAAGTTATGAATTTTAAATTTTGGTATTTATAATATAAAAAATAGGAATTCAGTGCATCTAAATCAATAAGTAGGTATACAAAATTTTCTTTAAAAAAAGGTGGAAAACATAAAGGGCTTTCAACCACGGGTGAATTTTTACAGTGGCCGTGATTTTTTGTGAAAGTGTATAACAATTTAGTAAAATTATTACACGCAAACAATAACAAATAATTTGCTGTCACTTTTTTTGCTTTTTGCTATATACACTTTCACCAAAACAGTGTTCGCATTTAGTAATTAAAATAAATAAATACATACATTAGTTTGATGACAGCTCATAGATTTCCAGGAAGTAGTTACTTACAAGTCTTAACCATTCCTGTATGTTTTATTAATCCGCAGGAATGGAAGGGAAGAACGTTGACGAAAGGCTTAACATGGAATTAGGTAGATCATTTAAAAATGAAGCAGATCATTTAATTTAGAGTCCTTTTTAATGTCCAATAATATTATATGGGATCGGATTGGAACACACAAACTTTCCCTTAAATTTTAAAAGGCCAGGAAAATCTGACTTCGAAAATTTTCTTACAAAGTTAAATTTTTGGTGGAAATTTTTATTTGAATTACATGTACATCATTTTCTCAAAATAATAATTTCTTAAAGGATCTTAATTTTGACGTTGAATTGTGTTGCACATTCTAGAAACTACCGTTAATGTTGGTACACAAAAAAAAAAACCTTTTATGACTAAAATGGACTTAGATAAGTTTAATGTTAATATCTCGAAACATATCAACTTTTTCAGAAGAATGATTAAACAAGATTGTAGCTTATAAAAATCTTAACTAAATAATCTGATATTTTTTTAAGGTAAGATCAATAGATTCTGAGAAAATTGTGTAGAAAAACGATTATAAGTACCTTACACGGCGGGGGCAGTTAAATTAACAAACAGTTTACTGAAACAAACAACTGAGATTGTAAAGGGTGCGCGTTTGCGTTTTATCAAAGTCTCTTATGAAAAAAAAGTATCGGAGGATTTTTTTGTCTAGAATTTAGTAAGCTACATTTTTCGACTTTCTCAAAAAATAATATGGAGCTTTTGAGGAAATTCCCAAAAAAAGATTGTACCCTTTTTCCCCACAAAATCAAAACATATATAGTCTGATTTAATAGAACTCGCTAAACAGATAAATAGTTACGCACTGCATAACGTTTTATGTAGTCTCTACTCTATTCAACGTTGTATAAATTGGGAAGATAGAATTAACTGCTGTGATACCGGACTCAATCTTCCCAATCTAAACATCGTCATTCGTATTGTGAAGCTTGTTTGTTTCCAGCTGAGGTAGGTCAGCGGGGTCCAAGGTGTCACCGAAGAAAGCTAAATATAACTCGGTTTTTATCCCTAGCCTAAACCGAGGTGAAGGCGTGGTACGGCGAGTAGACGGTAGGATAAATTCCCTAGCCTTGATGAAACTTCAAGGCAGAAAAGAGAGGAGGGGGAAGTACACGGCAAAATGCCAAAATTTAATTTAGAGGCTACCTTGATGTACTACACACCCTTGGTTTGCTTCTCGGTTCTACTTCTAGTCGTATAATAAAACTAGGCAGCACCGTAGAGGAAGTAATCCTGATTAGCATTGGCAATTCCACTCTCCCCTATGTATTTATGCGGAATGAGTGGGTGTGAATTCCATAAATGCAAAAAACTACTTGGCAGCTACTGTTGGCTCATTTACTTTGTGTGTTGTTGTGCTGCTTTTCGTCGTCATCAATTGCGTGGGCGCCTTGAGTTATGCCATGTTCTGATCGTTGTTGTCGAATGAAGTGTGTTTTGTGGGTAAATTGTGTAACTTCGTTACAGTATTTATTAACATAGTTATATCTACAGAGCTTGTGTCAAATAAAGTACCAAAAAGAGGAAATCTATTACGTTTTACTTCCAAAACTGACAAGCCATTAGTTTCATTCGTTGAACTTTACCAAGGTTGATCCAGGTTTTCTTTACAACCCCAAGTATTGGCAAAAAAAGGCCTGGGTTTAATGGTTTCCAAAAACCACTTGAGGGTGCAAATTGTGTTGTTGACATTTAAAGCAACAAAACAAGCAGTTCTGTGCTCAATAATTAAAAACATAAAATTTGTTTTAAATTAATTTTAAAATTAATTAACACAAATTCAAGAGTTTCCCTATTTCTATTTATTATCTTTAAATTTTTGCAGCAAGTCAATTCACAACAAAAGAATTTGCCTCATAACTCATGTCACTATGGCAGTTTATTCTATGCCTAAAATCGCCACATCAAAAAAACCTAGATCTACTTCAGGGCGATATCAGGGCAACCCAAGGTTTAAAAAAACACAGAATTTGATTGTCAGGGTTAGTTGAGGTTTTGAAAAAAAACGCCTTAGGGCAACCCCAGGGCCCAGGGCGACTTCAGGGCTCAACGAACAAGCCAATAATGTCAGCTGCGTGTTTTTGTGTTGTTTGCAATTAAAGTAAAATATTTTGGAACAAAAAATTAATGTTTTTTGGACTAATTAAAAGAATTATGTATTTTATTCACTCACAGTGTATTTCTATTGGGAAGAACGTATTTTATCTATTAGGGTGGCTCTTATTTTCACAATGTCTGAAATTGTTCTACGATCTACGTTCTCTCAAACGCGTTAAGCTTATAACACCTCTATTCAACGTTGCATAAGTTGTATAAATAAGTTTTTCGCGTTTAGAGGCATTATAAGGATTGTATAACTTTATGTACTAACTTTAATGCGTTGATAAATTCGGCTGATAGTGTCCCAAATTTAGGTTACTTTCTAGAAATGTACATACTTCGAAGCAAATCTCTTCACAATGATATTGTTTTTTTGGAATTTTTTTTGGAGTGAGAGTTTGGAGTAAATTCAATCTGTTTTTATTTGTGTGGTATTTCAACGTAAATAAGATCCAATGTGAAAATTTAATGAAAAAATTAAAAAACTGACGCACGTACTGAAACGCTTTTCATTGTTTGAAACTTGATTTTAAGAGAGGAAAATTACAAAGAGATCGCCTCATACTGATTGCTAATTCCTTATTTTACAGTCGCATCATAAAACAGGCTTCCTGGTCGCCAAAGTGCCCCATTGTAAGAATGTGCCACCTTTACCCTACAAGCAGTAAGGACTTCTAAAGTCTTTTCTCTCGACAAAATACAGTGATCAAGGTGGTGCATACAGTGAGCGGAATACATAGATGATGAAAATTGAGTAAACACAGTAAAAATAGCATCCACACCACTGTGTTGAAACAATGAGCGGCAGAAATAAAAAATGATATTACACCAACTATAAAGTGGATATAGGTATATCCTATACCTCCCCCACTCTCCCGAGGGGGCGAGGACCATAAGGTTTCTACTCCAACATCCAACTTATGATTTTTTATAAGACAGGGCTGATGAAGGTGGTGAATGGTGATTGTTGCTGTGTATTGTTGTATAATAATATGATGGAACGCAACTCGCTCCTATCGCGATAGCTAAAAATGTTGCTTCAAAATAAAAAGCGCACATATAACCAACGCGCGGCAGAATATGAAAAAAGGATAATTTGATATTTCGCTATACACGGAGAGGAGCAGCTGAGCGCAGAAAAAAAAAATAGTTAAAAAGGATATAACAATGTTTAATATTATTTTTATGGAAGGACATAATACACAAATACGTGTAGGCATGCTTATCTCCTGCTTTGCAATAAAATACACTCGTAAAATTGCTGTAATACTCGTATATTAAAAAATGTGTTTGTTTGGCTGGCTTGGCGAGCCTCCCTCTTATGAAAAAAAATCCCCCCCTTCATTTTGGCGTAGTGGTTGGGGTAACTTTACCTACTTTCAGTTTTTTTTTTTTTTTTTTTTTTTCTGTTAGAGATGGTATAACATCCAACTCTCCCAAAGCCATTCCCGGGTGAGAGCAGATGTGCAAAAATGAATTTATACTCACGAAATTCCAAATACGATGGTATAGTGGGCCGCGGAAGGGGCGACGACGAGGTGGGAGGACCAAAATTTTTATTAAAAGTATATTCAGATTTATTTCATTGTTGTGTATATGTATATAGAGTCCTTGATTTGACAACTACTATACCCAGAAATTGCAAAAGATGATGAAGAGCCTGTATAGCTTCGAGAATTTGGAAAAGAATGTCAGAACAACTTGAAAAATTACTATTAATTTTAAATAATAGAATAACTTGTTGTTAAAGTTGGAGGCAAGTTTGATGATTTTGTGGAAAAGAAGGTTTAGGTATATCTTCATATTTTAGATTGATTGCTTCACGATTGAAGAGAAGAACAATTTTCGTAGAATATTAAGTTCTTACTTTATTGTATTGTATTGGCATAATTTTCCAAGTGTTCAACGCAAGTTTATAATTGTAACATAATTTCAATTGCCATTTCCGTGTTAACTAAAAAAAACCGTATCTAACATTTTTTAATTTTTTGAATTAGATGCAGATTTTTGTTTACAATAAAAAATCTTTATCTCACTTTTTTAGCAGTTTGACATTCCTAAAACACTCCTTTTTTATTACAAATAATTTTATCCTATAATCATAAAAAAAAAGAAATTATTTACTTTTTTTTTTGGAATGGGGCAGTACTTCAATGTTTCTTTTTTTTTACTATTTGGTTGGGCCGTAACTTTTAATCATGAGCCCAAAATTTTAGAAGAATTAGTACGACGGTAAAACATTTTTAATATAATGCTAGGTTAAAAATTTTATTTTTTTAAATTTTAAACGAGTTACCATCGTACTATCTTTTTTTACATTTAATTAAATTCCAAATTCATCTTAAAACTTTTTAGTATTATACCTACTAACTTTAAATGTGTTGATTCCATGAAACGTCACATTTTTAAGTGTGTTCAGCTGAAGTTCATTAAGAGAATAACTTAAGTTATTCTTCTTAAGAATATTTTAGTAAAGAGCTTTAAAGTTAGTAAATTGTTAAGTAGGACCCTGTTTAGATTGTGATATATGCATATAATGCAAATCTCTTTTAAAATAAAATTGATGTCAGTTGACATCTAAATTATTTAATATTTAATTCATTATGTAAGAATTATAATTATGTTTTGTTTAATATATATTTTCTACTTCGATCTTTGGTTGAAACACATTATACTTACCGCCGAGGTTTTCTTCGTCCCATGGGAACTTAAATAATATTTCTATACAAATTGCTACAAAATTATAATTGCCTTATGCAGAAAAAACTGAAGAAATTTTGACGAAGAAAATTTCGTCTAAAATAAATTTTATAAAGAGCAATTTTATACAAAAATTTATTTAATATCAAGAGATTAAATATTAAATCAATAATGCACTTTTAATTCAAAAATAGTTATTAGTAATTTCATAAAAAAAAAATTTGGTTTAAACCTTGAAGTGAATGTAAGGAATAATTTTTTTTTTTTATTGAAGGTTTGAATGAAACAATAAACACTGAACTACCACCAAGTTTTTATAGGCTGGAGCCTACCTACCACACAAAAACCCCTTTCGACTATTTTTTAGTTAAAATAAATTAAAATCAAGAAACTTGCAAAACAATTAATATTTTTTTGTATTGTCTAATTTTTATTCAAAATGAGTTAATGTTGTTTTAACATGAACCAATATGGTTTCGACTGAAAATTAATTTAAAGCAGAATAAATAATATGTTGTACTAGCTGTTTTACCCGTCTTCGCACGGAATTTGGCATCACTTTTAGCTTTTTGGGCTTTAATTAACCCATTAGAATTAATATTTTGGAATGCTCTAATAATTTTTTTTACAGAAATGTAGCAGTCTAACAAATTAACACCATCTATTGGCGATCAGATTTTCGTTTCATAAGGGACAAAATTAGCCGATTGTCTTAGAATCAATATTTTCTGATATCACCACCAATCACCCATAGAAAAAATCCCCATTTCAATCGAAAGATGTGTAGCCGAGTTATTGGCTCAAACAAAAAAACTAATTCATTTTTATATATGTACATATTTAGTTTTACAAAGAATTTTTTTTCTCAAAAAAATTAAATGTGGATTTTAAATAAAACAATTTTGTTTTAACTTAAAGTATGCAGAAAAATATACAATGAGAATAAAAAATTCGCAGGAATCTTCGATGTTAAATTTACGGTAAAAGAAATAACAGAATTTTTTTTAAGTTGTGGGCACGTTTTTGAGAAAAATAAGATTTATTTGTACGCCGCAGGTACCGTTATTTTTTACCTTAAAACAAAAGACACGCTCAAATAATTTTTATACACAAATGTAGTAGTTTGAAAGCATAAATCAATATTTTCGCATCCCCTTACTAAAATTATGCTTTCTAATGTTGTTTTATGGGTTAAAAATTCAATTTATTTATTATAATCCATATAAACTTAAGAATATTATTAAAGAATATTTGATATAAGGTAATTTAACTTAGGTTGAGATGAAGATCTGGACACGATGACGGCTGGTTAAGAAGTGACCTTACCTTGAAGAAGATTCACTTGTCTGTAAATGTCATTTGAAACACTTGTCAACAAGTTATGAGTACTTCGTGGAACTTTCAAACTCAACACTTTCAAAAACAAAAATCTAACTCGAAATTTTAATTAAACTTGACAATTTGACATATAACGATGATTGCCCTTCAAGCAAACGCGCACGTAGTAAACAACGTATGGATGACTCCGTTTACAGATCCAAACATGGATCCGCAAAACTGCGTTTGTCGGCTCAAATTAGTATGGAAATTAGAATCACAATGGACCCATTTTGTGCATGTATTGCGAGAGAGAGAGCTTACCATTTCACTATACTCAGCGAGAACCGAAACCAAATCGGATCTAGAACGGATCCAAAAAAATCGAGTACAAAAACAATTTGTGACATTTTACAACCAAAATAAAAAAATTTAGTTTTATTTTTACTTGTTTTTTTTTTTTATTTTTCAAGTTTATTAACAAATTAACAAATTTAAACCTAAAGTAAATTTAAAAGAGGTCTTTTATCCAGCCTCAATAAAGAAAACAAAATATTGTATGCACAAAATAAAAAAATATATATATGTACATATACAATACACATAATGTGGTGATCATTTATGGTGTTGCAGTTGCATTTGGTGCGTTGTTTTTTTGTTGGTAGATCCTGTCCTTTGTATAATGGAACAATTTTGTGATCACTTAAATTAAATAATTCAATTTTGATTTTAAATTGTTTTTTTTTTCTGAAGGGAATTTTTACTAAACTGACAACTAACGTTTACACATTGAAAAGAGATTGTTGTTTTTGTAGTTTTCTTTCTCTGTTTTCAGTCCATAAAAAATACTCACCATTAGTTCATCCTCTACGCTCTCTCTTTCTCAGTAAAAAAAAGTACTCTCGATTCTCGTTTTTTTTTTGTGCATGCATATACACTTATACAGAAAATGTAAATGTGTGTAATGGAACTACGTTTTGAAAGGATCCAAGAAAGACCGACGAAGTTAGGTCAGTGAATTCGCTTGAAGGGTGGTAAGACGAAAAATGGTGTCTCGTTATTACGTTTGTCTATTAGTCGGCATAATGATGTTGTTAATGTTTTGGGATCTAAATTATTTCACAAAACAAAACTATTAATAAAAAAAATACAAATATTATAGACTCTTACATATTTTATATTTATTTGTACGTTTTAAATATTTGATGCAGAAAATCTTTTAAATCATGAATGACTTGTACGTGCGACCCAGACACGCATTTATTATTTTTTTTTTTTTTTTAATTTGCTTTTTCATTAAACCACTGCTTAAGTCAATATCTTTTTGAATTTTTATAATGTTCTGTAATTTTTAAACTTGTAGTAGATGAGGCCCAGGCAGGCATCCATCATTAAATCCGTACCTGGTAATTTTATTCTTTCGTTGAATTTTATTTCTCTCAGTGCGGGTAAATCATAAAAAAGAAATGTGTTCGTGGAAAAACATCTACATCATCAGTGTATCTGATGACCAAAGTTTTTGCTTGCTACATACATACATTATATCTATCTATTATCAAACTTCGTCAGATTTATAAACGAAATTGGTTTTATTTAAATTTTCTTACTCATTTCCATCATCTCAATCGAAATTACATTCTTTCGAAAAATATCGACAAGGTAATTATTTTTCCGCCATCAAATGCACCGTATATCTTGTTTCCAATATACATATGTACTTGTATACCTACCATCAAAACCCCATTAACCCATCTACCATCACGTCACAATATTATTTCGCATAACTCCCAACAAAACAGAAAAAAAAATAATAATCCCATTCACAGCACGCATCCTTGATGGTCTCTCTGCTTCGCAGTCATTACCAAAATGCAATGACCATCGTCACCCACAATTTCCCAAAAAATAAACTAAAAAAACAAAATGGAAAACAACAAAGAAGAAATTCGTTTTCCCAAATATAATATCCCCCCGCCTTTCCTCATGTCTACCCAAAAAAGTTCACCTCATTCTCAGATACATTTTACAGCATTATTATATCGAAACACATTTAATGGCTAAAAAAGGAATACAAGTAATATTTTCTTAAAAAAAAAATAAATATATAATAATAATAAATAAAATAAAATAAACCAAAACAGAACAAAACAAAAAGACTCAAATGACGACGAACGACCTGAAAAAAAGTACGACAGAATATAAACACACACAATCTATAATAATAATTGTGCGTCCGAACTCCAACCCCTCGATTCGAGGCTGCCAACAACCCCAACCCACTCATCATCATCAGCATCAGCCTCATCATAATAATGCACATACGTAAACATTTCGCATTTATGTGCAACAAAACCCCAAAAAAATAAAAAAAAAAAACAAAAAAAAAAAGTTTCAAAAAAAACAAACTAAAAAACACTTCAAAACAAAAAAAAATCAAACAAAACAACGAACAATTCGCACACACAGCTGGGCGCAAAACACAAAAAAATAGGGGGCAACTACTTAGTACATTGTTTTCAATCAGCCAATAAAAATGCAGTCATTATTCAAGCTATAAAGCTCTCTCTCGCATTGCACACTCATCAACCCACCAACCCACTTAACCCATTCCATCCCACATTTTACATTAAAAAATTCGCACCAAATAAAAATAAAACTAAAAACGAAAAAATCGTTAAAAATAAAAATCAAACAAAACACAAAAATCTCTCTCCACACGGCCACACACACGAAAAACGACCCAAAACCAAACCAACTATAAGCACACACGGACAAAACAAACAATTTAAGCAAGCACCTCTACGCATAAAAACACGAAAAATTGGAAAAAAAAAATGCCACCCCCTGCCCTGACTGAATACAGATAGGGATGACTATGAAGATGACGGTGGGATGTGAAATGATATCCCACTTCTGGGCCCCGGTAATGTGCATTCCCCGAAAAATAAACTGCCATCCTAAATTTCATCCGGGTCCTATGGACATGGAGGAAAGAGACTATAAGGGAGAGAGATGTCACCTCCACGATAGAGGGAGACCTAGTTCGACCGACCAAAAAGAACGACAGAGAGCACGTGTACTTTTGTTATTACAGTGCGACTTATCCGTGCAGCAGCACATTTATGCCAAACAAGTGTCGAACGATTGTCCGTAGAATGGGGAAGAACCCACTTTTACCGTTAAGCACCACTACTCGTACTGCAAATGCAATACTTATGTGATTCAGGCTGTGAGGGATTGTGATCGGTCGAGAATGTAGGTAGTAGGTTGGGGATGTATAGGAAAAATGCGTTTTTTTCACCCCGTTTTCGCATACAAAATTAAAAATGAGCCTACGAGTAGAGGTAAAAAAAGCGAAATAAATAGAATTTTTATACCTACGCTGCTGGTTGTCGGTTGATTTACTTTTTTTTTCCATTTCACAATTTTTTTTTTGTTTTTGTTTTATTTGCTCGTTGTCCTGCTTTTTTTGGACTTTTTGTATTTTTCGTGAGTCAACCACCACCCGAAACTCAAACCCCTCAAACTAACCAATTGCAGCAATAATACCTCGCAACGTGAATGCACTATGATAATATGGATGATGGTCGACTAAGTAGGCGGCTGTGCATCGTGTTTGCACTGTAAAACAGCATTAAACTCAAGCCACCCCAACTCACCCACCGAGCGAGCATCGCCTGCCCGACCGCATCCAGGGGATGCATTATATTAAAATAAAATATATATAAAAAGTAGCACACGGAATGGCAAAAAAAAAAAATAGAACAAAAACTCGTACAAAACAAAATAGGAGCAAAAAAAGCGGGAAAAATTGGGAAAAAAGATACACAAAACCGTTATATAAAAAAATCAAACTAGGTAGTCCCTATGTTGGTTGTTGCTGCATTCTGGAGAGCAGTGTGCTTTTTTTCGGCCTCGCACATGTGGATAAATATGCACAGAGACGTCGAACGGATCGGGTCGCGGGTTGCAGACGGCAGCGACGGTGGATTGCTGAAAATAAAAATTAAAAACTCCGCCCTAAAAATTATTTGAAAAAAAGCTAATAAAACTAAAAAAACGTGATGCGGTAAAAAAAAGAAATTCTCGTGCTAAATAAATGTGTGCTAATTTATAATGTATTATATCGCGGTAGTAGTGTGTTGATGAGATTTGGTGTACTGGATGATTTTGCCGCGATGAGGCTGGCGTTGGGCGCCAGACTGCAGCAAGCTTAAACGATGCATTTTGTTAAGTGTGTGTGAGTGAGAGAGAACGAACGAATGACATAATGCATAGAGATAGGAAAGAAAATAATGGAGAGGGATAGAAATGCGTTTGGTAGGCGCACTTTTTTTTTACATACAGTGCGTCAGATTGCAATACTCAAACTCACCTTTGTGCGGATATATACCATACCTTACTTGCATGTATTAGCGGTGTCACAAGTCAAAGTGTTATGACCGATAAGCACGAGAGTGAAATTTATGAAAAATGCGCATATAGATTGATGTTTGATGTTTGACCATTGCAAAAAAGACTTGAAGTTACTTCAAATTTTAAGTGTTTTTTATTCTGATATTATAAACAATATTGCTAACAACTTTTTGTTGTGAAGTATTCACTGTGACAGCTGTGTGTTTTTTTTTCATTTTCAGTTGTAGACATCCCTTTATGAACATTTTTATAGGTTGGACTATGGTCGTCAGAATTTTTGTATTCAATGTTCTAAACCTGTAAAGCATCACGACCTCTGTTAGAGAATTATATTAAAAGCAGATGTGGTTCTCCCCGTACAGAATGTCATTTGTTTATGTTAATTATGTCTCTCACCAAAAATAAAAGACTTTTTTTACACATAAAAGAATATAGAACGCAAATTAAAAAATTGTGGGTCATTTAATTATTTGCTTAAAGTAATTTCTTCTTTTTTAATATTTTATGATTAGAAATAAAAAACGCAACCGATTTATGTATATATAATAATTTGCTGTTAAAACGTTATCGAAAAACTAACATTTTGGAAAATTTAAATTAATAATTGTTAAAGTTTTTTTTTTCAGGAAAATTAATTTGGTTAAAGCTTTTCTTAGTAGTAGTACCTAATGTATTACGAAAAATAATTAATTAATTAATTCCAGCCGATTCAATGCATGAAATCATTTATATGTTAAAAAACGTACAATTAAAATATGTATATCGACAATAATCGATAGTTTTAATTAAACTAGTTATCGATAACTGTCGATAATTCTCCAATTATTATATTTTCTCATCAAATCATTATTTTATTCATACTCGAGAATATTAACAATATTTTTTTTTTAATTAAAGCCCACACGACTGGGTCGCAAGAGCTTGCTCTTAAACCCAATTCGATTACCCTGTGGTTTAAGGCCTTAAGCCTAAATATAAACATATTCATTCAGTTGATTTTAAAGTAAATAAATTAGTTGTAGGTTAGTTATTTTATACCCTCTACCAACAACATACTAAAAGTTTACGGTAGAATATTGTGTGTTATAGGTACATAAAATTTAACAATTACTGGATATCTGATTTGTTTAATGTTTATACATCGGTGATGATTCCAATTCTAAGTCTAAAATTATGAAAACAACATTTTAAAAATCTTTGCAGTTGTAACAAAAATTATTTTAGTTGGAAGTTTTTTTTTTTTTTTTGCAGCCTAAGTATCCAATATATGTATGTATATATGCGTTTCGCCCAGGCACGACAGTTGGGCTCATCAGTTCGATGCTGTCGTACCTTTCTAAGACGCATGATATTGGTCGATGTTTACCGACACATATAAATTTTGCAGCACTGATAGCGATAGGCTGTAAATTGTAATTTTTCTACTTCGTAAAAATTATTTCATGTAGATACATTTTTGAATAATATACATACATACATTTAAAAATAATGCCTCTCACCTTAGCTTTCAAATTCGAAATAATTACTGAATTACAGAAAAAGTAATCTCTTGTCACTCGACAAATTTTCTTTTTTTATTTTAGTAGGTCCGACCCGGCCACTAGACAAGCTACGAAGAGACTTTGGTAAATCTCGTCTCGGCCTCATATATCTAATGTATATCAAACGAGTTTTAAGCAATGAAAGTATACTAGAGTATACACAATGAAGCGTTTCACGTGTCGTCACGTCACGCCTTATTGTTCGAAAAATTGAAAAAAAGACGCGACGAGATGACGATTTTCTTCATTTGACAAGAAAGAAAACAGAATCACAGAAGACCACTACATCTCAACTGGATAGAGTAGGTATGTATTTTTTTAATTTTAAACTAATTCAATTAAATACAATAAAACAAAAATGAAAGAACATCAAAAGTGAAGAACTAATCTAAAACCTGCGTCTATTTTAATTGCAGATGGAAATGACATATTCTATCTCCTGTCAAATAATTTATTTCTGCTAGCATCGTCTGTCGCCGTCCAGGCCCGCCTTGTTGATCACAACACAAGCATTTTTTTTCTCAAAATTATTTTTCATTTTTTCTAAATGTATTTATTTTTTTTCTTTAAATCACTTTTTCGCACACATCACTGAAAGCAAACAACCGAATGAATTAACGTTGTCAAAAAGAAAATCGTCAAAAATCTCGTCGCATTGTGACATTGTGAATCGGGGAACGATTTTATAATGAGAAAAAAGTTGACAGCGTTTCACGTCACGCTCTCGTCTCGTTTCCTCGTCGCATTGTGAATCAGGCTTAAGTCTCGGTATTAGCCTGTCTAAATGAGTCTTGGGCCATCTCGATATCTCTCGACCTCTGCAATGTTTCGGATCTGTGTTGCAGCCACTTTCTGTCTTTTTGTGGATGAAATATCGAAATTGTATTTTAATCTATTGAAGCTTCTAAATATTTACAAGAAAAATTTAATTCTATTTAAAATGCCATATTTATATTTTTAATATTTTTTCCGGGGATCACCGCAAGACCGCTGAAAATTTCAGTCCAAAAAAGATTGTCTCACTTTCTTTTAATAAGTCTCAAAGCCATCCCTATAGTTCTAATAACAATTGATCTTTTTATTTTTCAGACAGTATAAAAATATATAAATCACTTTTTTCAAATTTACTATATATACTTTCTATTAACTTCTCCGTAAAAAATTTGATGAAAATCAGTTGAAATTTTTTTCGAGAAAATTCAATAAGAAACATTTTGTCTGATAAAAAAATTACCAAAAAAGAATACCAAATACTATATTTTGAGTTTGAAAGCACTGGAATATTGGAAACCAGCAGGTTTTGTTTAGTGTGTGTGTGCAACACACTCTTCTCTGCTGTACGATTACACTGAGATTAAAGCCTTGCATTTACAAGTGCATGCATGTTGAAATACAAAATATATTGACGGACAAATTATCTGTAAGCTTTTAAATTTACTTTCACTAGAAATAGTGTTCCCAATTTAGAAACCAAACCTCCGACTTTACTTGTATGAATCCATTCGTAAGATAGTTTTTAATTTTTATATAAAGTTCTGCATGAAGTGAATTCATCACGTATAATTAATCACCCATCAGATCTTGTCTCCTTAAAAAATTTCTCATCAGACAGTCCAAAGTTCTTTAAAATACATATTATAAGAGTTTTATTTTAGTATGAGCAGATATGGACTCCATGTCAAACTTCAGTTAAAACACTTTAAACAACTCTTATTCCTTGTCTCCCTACTTTCCCTTACATAACCTCAGGTTTTTTAAAATCCAAACGCGAGCAGCCATACTAAATTTATCAATTGTCCATTTAAGAAAAATTTTAATCGTCTAGTGTGTCATTCTTTTTAACAATAAATATCTACATCCTTCAACACTAACCCAGGCAATTTAAAATCTTCAATCCTCGTTTCCTTTCTTCAGTTTTTTTTATTCTCTGAGCCCATCTTTTAAATGCTGAACTAAATAATTTATTTCAATTTACCCAAACCCCGCATGAAATCCATTCTCAAAACACTCCTTCTCTTTCTTCAGTTTTAGTAGATAAATGATCAAATTAGTTTCAATTTTAGTTTGCTTATGTGCCTTTTATTTAGCCAAAATTAAAGGAATGGGATATAGCTTAACTCAAGTTCCACAAATCCACAAGTACCTACATATATGTTCAACACTTTTAGATGAGAACACCAAATTTCCAAGAAGTATTTTCTATCTTTCTTTAACTGTGCCATTATCTCCCTCCAATTTTAAGTATAATAAGAACCTGCTTATAGAACTTAAAACTAATAGATGCTCATTTCCTTTTTTTCCAAAATCTAATTACATTTGCTTATACTTTCAATCCATTCATTCCCATTGCGCATGCGCGCAACTCTTGCATGAGAAACAAGAAGGATGAGCCACATATGAAATGGGTTCATCCAACTGTGAGGAATCTACGAAAGGTGAGAAGAGACCGTTCATTGACCCGCAGCTGGACGGAGAGAATGCTCATTGGTTTGTACACCTTTTCAATGCATCCTTAGATCAGAACGAGCATTTTGCCAAAATAAAATAACAGAAAAAAAAGAAAACAAATGTTCACCTGACCGAATCACAAAAAAAAAAATATCTCCAACAAAAAAGAAACATAAATGTCGAAAAAAATATAGGTACTCGTAGCTATATATCAGCACAACTATCCTGACTCAAAGTTAGTAGGTCCTATGTAGAATATTTTGGTATTTTTGGCAACTAAACCGCAGTGGGCTTCAATTGCGCGCACATCAATTTCCCGTCTGCCGCGCTTCATGTGGGTATTGGGTAGATATATTGGCCGCACCGAATCCGAAGAGTAGTGGGCTTAGTTTAATTTTTTGGCAATGAGTTGTGTTACCACTTGCCTGCATTGTTCCTTTTTAGGCAGTGGTCATCAGTGAGTTTGATTATCTCAAAACCATCGACCCTAACGAAAAAAGACGTAAGAAATTAGCTACACAAAATAATTTGACGTAGATTAAAAAAGAAGCCACATTCAAGAATATTTTTTTTTATATGGTAGGTAAAAGGTGAACTGCCATAATATACTATGACTTGATATCCGAAGCCGTGGTGTTGAAAAATCTATAATTTTTTCGTTGACGACCTAATCTCTGAAGTCATAAATTGTCCAATTCCATTGATGGATTGCTACGATGTTGATGAAATCTTAAAAATATGAAGTATTTGCGATATTAATGCTGTAGATACAATCAACGCGCTGAACGAGCACTGAGCAGTCTGTTACTGTGTCCTCCTAAATGCGTTGACAGGTTGATAATACGGTTTTGTGTCAATGAGAGAACGGAACGGTAAACGGTCGAAAGTCTTGGAGGAAACCCTTAATCCAATGCACTACAAAACCCAAATAATAACACTAACAGTAAAAATAATAAGCGTAATACCAATAATACCTTACTATAATGTGCTAATAAAAACTAAATTATTGCCCTGCTTGCTCTAGCTAATGTCCCTAAACAATTTCAATATCAAAAATTTAGATCGGTTTTATCAAAGTTTCTATTACGGCCCGATCTTAAATTATTTATACACTCCAGGGGTTTTAACCCCTGTAATGTTGTGTGTTAGTCCTCTAGTAGAACGGTTCGTCTTAGTTGTGAATGATGTCTTCAAATTGTTGGTTGGTAACGGCTCGGAAGTACACATACCTGTAACTAGGTTCTAGTTATTGTTGGAGGAGTTGTTGTACTTCTGGGTTTGGATGGTCTTCTAGGTTGCTGATAATGCGTCCAGAAAGTTGAAGGAAATATTGATATTGATCATCAATTTCATACAGCTTTTTCGTGGGTATATTTTTTTTTCGTCAGTAGGTTCCGGTATATTCCAGTGCAAATGCGGAGCATCTTTCTCGCAAAGAGCTTCATCTTCTTCATCGCTGCCGGTGATATGGTGAACCAGATGGGAAACCCATACGTCAGAATGGGTCGGATCAGTTGCTTGTAGACAAGCAGCCTCGTCAGTCCATTTCGCTTTCTGAGGAGTGGATAGACCTAGTACAGAGAAAAGTTGGTTCTCTTCAACATCTAGTCAGCAATTCTCTTGAATTTCATTTTTTTGGAAAACTTGATTCCTAAGTACTTTGTTTCTGATTTGACTGCTACTTCAGTTTTGTCTGAAAGCTTCACTTTGATGGCATTACAGCGTGTTGCGAAGGTTCGTCTTCCTCTAAGGAAAGTCACTGGTGTTCGGAAGCAGATGAGTTT
This sequence comes from Epistrophe eligans, assembly GCA_951394125.1. Classification (NCBI taxonomy): domain Eukaryota; kingdom Metazoa; phylum Arthropoda; class Insecta; order Diptera; family Syrphidae; genus Epistrophe; species Epistrophe eligans. The sequence continues at coordinate 105,253,341 of OX596029.1, read as the reverse complement.
TGTCTTGTCGCTTTTGATCTTCAGTCCCCATTTTAGGTATTACTCCCAAAGTTTTTGATGTGTCCCTGTACTCTCCTGGCAACGATTTATGGTAAAGAAGAGTTGGCGTACGTGATGGAGTCGTCTGCATATAGTTTCGTCTTTGTTCCAAGTTCGTTGGGAATTTAATCACTCTCCTCACCTCCTCTTGTTAAATCATCGGCAATAAGTCAGTGTAAACTGAGAGAAAGAAAGTATAATAATGTACGGAATTTTGAGAATACAATACAATAGACAAAATTTGGGCTAAGTTTCCTATTGAAATTCAAAAAATTCATTATAGCTTGCTGAGATAAGGCTTATTTTTTAATTAAACTCAAAAATTTGGTCTGAGACTTCTCTTGAACTGTAAAAAATGGTGATTCGGGGCTTTATTTAAGATAAAAAGGTTGTTAAAAACAGGAAGTTAGCATATACCTTCGGGCATGCCCCACTATTTATAATGAACATCAACAACCATCAGAATATCAATAGGTAAAAAAAAAACTCCAAATTTGTGTGTTTGGTTATGACGAGCTCTGCCACACTGACAGCTGCAATATTATTATTTTCATGGCCAATTTATTTATATCAGTGAGTTTAAATCTTAATTTTAAGACTATCTACTTAAAGTTATTGGGTGATGTGAATAAAACGTAGCATCTTGCTTAACACAACAATCTGAACAAAAATTGATAATCTTCAAAATTTTGTTCATACTAAATGGAAAACTTGCTCTGTAAAGTGGAGTTTTAAACAGGTGCTCCGTTTTATTCAAACCACGTCTAATTTTTAACCAGCCAAAATCTGTTAGATATGGAGTAGCGATCACTTTGGTCAAAATTTATTTAAAGGTAAAACAACCATTCAAAAAATATATCATTTACACTTGAAAATTTTATTCACACGAAACAAATACCTTAGTCTATAGATAAAGCAGAGAATTTTAAAAAAAATGCAAAGTACTAAATCTTCAGCCATCAGCACATCTTTCAACTGGTTTAACAAAATTCTGAGAATATTCGCATCAAATCATTCTAATTATGTCACTTAAATCTGTGTGAGAAAAAAAAGGGAATATTTAAAACTACGACAATGCCAAAAGACTCTAATTGCCACTTAAATTTGTTTTTTTTTTTTTATACAAACGATTGAATTTTCTCAACTAAAACCAGACGGTTTTGTCTAAATTCTGTGTTTGTCAAAAAAGAAAAACACCAAAAAATTCAAAACATGTATATTTCAACGCGTCGACGCGAACCAGTCAAGAATTCATCACCATAATTGACCACATGTCTGTGGTCTAACTTGCGCATTCAAATCAATAAAGAAAACAATGCAACATTTATATGCCCAGCTCTCATCCATTAACCCAAACCATCTTTGGTTATTTCCCCCGAAGAAATTCTTCGTCATTCAAAAAAAGAAAAAAACAAAAACACAAGAGATATAAGTATGAGTGTTTATTTTGAGCTTGTCAACTAAATGCATGATGAGTAAGTATCTACAATTTGACTCCTTTTCGAAATGCCTCTCCCTCTAGCACACCCTCTTTTTGGTATAAACAGGCAAATGCAACAAATCAATCCTGGGCGCCCACTCTGTCAGCCGTAAAACAAAAATGCTCCAAATATATACATATTTACACACAAACAATAATGTATGTATTTTCAAAAAGACTCAAATTCAACACACATCATGTTTTGGCACAAGAATTGCACAAATTTTTGTAAAATCTTAATTACACCCGAGAATCTTACACTTTGTTGAGGATTTTGGTTTTATTGTTTTTTTAAATTTTTTTTTTGGGAGGGGGGATTGGTATTTTATCTGGTAAAATGTCAAACAAAAAAAAAAACAAAGCAAAGCAAAACAAAACAATGACATAGAATCCAATTGCAAATAATTATTGCAGACAAGCTAAAATGACTTTGTCAAATAATTTATTTAAAAGACAGCAAACGGACCAGAATCAAATCACTCTAGTCGCTACCCTCACGGAATTCACAAGAAGTACGGTACGTTCGTCGATAAGAATTATTGTTTTCTTCCTTAATCGTATAAACATTCAAAAGTGCATTTTTAATATAAAATTTTAATTGAAAAAGAAGCTTTTGTTCTCAAAACTTTAAACCGATCAATATCTTCAAAAATTACATCGGATTTTTTTTTATATTTGTGAATTTGATACAATTTTATGAAGTAGGAACTTCTTCGGGAATTATTTTAAATCTCAGTCAAGATCTAATTTTGTTAACTATGACTTGAAACGAATACATCTTCAATCATGAAGAATTTATAAATAAAATTTTTACTGCAAAAAAGGACTAAAAATCAAAAATCTTTTGTGTAGTAACTTTTAAATTTCAAAAATAATCACCGTTATAGTGTTTTTTGGTTATATACTTTAAAATCGAATGTTTTAAAAATACGGGTTCAAAAAAATACTTTAAAACCGAATGCTTTAAAAATACGGGTTTAAGTTTGAGTTTAGCTCCCAAAATTGGTTACAATTATTAGTTAAATCCAAAGCAGTTGGTGGTTCAAAGATCTGAATTAAAATTGAGTTTTCTTAAAGTTTCAAGATAGTTTCCAGGGATTTTCATAAAAATATACATATTTCACAATTCTGTTAATAAATTCAATTTAGTGACCTGCTTACTTATGTGATTTTTTCTCAATAGTTGCACTTTGATTATTTTATTCGCAAAGTAAATTATCAAAAGCAAGAAAAGTCATATCAAATCAATAAGCTGTTAGTTTCTTTTACTTTTCACTTGAATCACTTTGCAATTAAATCCTCATTTTACTAATCCTAATTAAAATAGTAATTATTGTAAAAGTATATTATTGTTCAGTTTTGTCTTTCAGTGTTGCGAAAGATCAGTGAAATATGAACTTGGTTATAATCAACATCCTGTTGATTTGGCCGTACCCTTCTATTCTTACCCTTATTTGGGAAACATAAGAAGACCTTATTCTCTCTGAGATAGTTTCTGACTGATAGATCTGACGCAAATAAATTAAACCAATCAGAAACCACGTTTGCAAACCAACAAAATTCTATTAGTTTTGGTACAGGATTTGTTCAAAAGGGATTGATCTTTTGTTCATAATGAAAATCCAAATTTGTTGAAATTGATCAATAGTTTCAGAATTATCGCCTTTCAATTCTTACGGGTTAACTTATTCTCCGCTTATATTTTATTTTGAATTCATTATTCGCTCAACAAACATCTCTTAACATAAGCATCAAAAGCAACTTTGCTACTGAAAGAGGAACAAAGAAAAAATACGGTACAAAACTGTTCTCGTAAAAGTTGGACACTTCATAGTTCTGAGAACTTACAAATTTTCCTTCGTCACTTTGAATGTGAAAGAGAACTCTTCAATTCTTTTCTTCTAATTTGATTTCGTCCGAACTCCGACAGAAAATCATTGTTCAACAAGTCCAACAAAAATTCGTTCTTACTTTCTAATACCAAAAGTAAGAAGCAGTTTTTATATTTTATGAAAATAGGGAATTCTCTGAGATCTTAGAAATAAAAACTATCTAAAAAATATCAAGAATATCGATTTGTTTGTCCAATGAAAAATTACAATTATTACTACTTTATGAACACTCCCATAGATTTTTAAATTGCAATATTATTTTTTGAATTACTTAAAATACTAAAATGGAATGGATAGTCATACAAAATCGATAAAATCATTAACGAGATATTAGGGAATTATCTAAAAATATTCCAATTTTTTTTAATAACATCAAAGCCCTATTTTCGCTATGAAATTTGTTTTTGGCAAAAATATAAAAACAGTGTTATTGAAATTGCCTCAAACATAGCAGATAAACAATTTAATAAAAATCTTTTTAATTATTTTTGAAAGAAAATTGAAAATAAATAAAATTTTACTTTGAGAAAATTCGGTAAAAATTCGGATTTGTGTAGCGTATTTTCGAAAAAGTACCGTAAATTTGTAAAAGGGCCAAAATGTAGTTCATTTTAAATTTTTAGACAAAAATTAGCTTATGAAATTCTTCACAAAATATTATAACATTTTTTTATAAATTTAACGAAGCTAATAATAATTTTTTGTTTTTCGCACCTTTTTGGTAAATTCTATTGCTCTTATGAAAAAGTGTAACAGCATCTCTTTTTATAAGGGGTTTTTGTGTGATATTACACCATCGCACCATCATATTAATATTGAAGGTTTTGAATGAAACAACAGCAAATGGGTGAGCTACCACCAAGATTTTATAGGCTGGAGTTATAGCTATTTATTTCACGACTGCCAGGGCGATCAGACTCCTTTAGTGGTGCTTGGTCATTGTTATATTTGAATTTGAAAAACTTTTTGCACCAGGTGGGGATCGAACCTGCCGATCGAACCTCTTTTATTTAGAATCTTTTAAGCTAAAACAGTAAACCGTGATTGTGCAAGTTTTTGTTAAAAAAAACTGATAGTTTCAAAATCCTTGCATCGCACTTTACAATTTTAACCCTTCTTAAAATTTGAGTAGTTACTTTTAAAGAAATGCTCAGGACATACAAATTAAGCTCTGCACCAGAATTCAGCTGTGTTGGAATTTTGTATAAGTTTGGCTTTATTTGTTGTCCAATTTTTTTCTGGTCCACTTGCCGAGAAACTGATAAATATCTTATTGCTAAAATTTTTCAAAAACATTTCAATCTTTCTTTCTTACAGTTAATCTCAAAAATCTGCCAAAATGTGTGACGATGAAGCATCAGCCCTAGTTGTAGACAATGGCTCTGGCATGTGTAAGGCTGGCTTTGCTGGTGATGATGCTCCACGTGCTGTCTTCCCATCGATTGTTGGCCGCCCAAGGCATCAGGGTGTGATGGTTGGTATGGGTCAAAAGGATTCCTATGTTGGGGATGAGGCTCAGAGCAAACGTGGTATTTTAACTTTAAAATATCCCATCGAGCACGGTATCATCACCAATTGGGATGACATGGAGAAGGTATGGCATCACACTTTCTACAATGAATTGCGTGTTGCCCCAGAGGAACATCCAGTTCTCTTGACTGAAGCTCCTCTCAATCCAAAAGCCAATCGGGAGAAAATGACTCAGATTATGTTTGAGACTTTTAACTCACCTGCAATGTATGTTGCCATTCAAGCTGTGCTATCTTTGTATGCTTCCGGTCGTACTACTGGTATTGTATTGGATTCTGGTGATGGTGTCTCTCACACTGTGCCCATCTATGAAGGTTATGCCTTGCCACATGCCATTCTTAGGTTGGATTTGGCTGGTCGTGATTTAACTGATTACTTGATGAAGATCTTAACCGAGAGGGGTTACTCTTTCACAACCACTGCTGAGCGAGAAATCGTCAGGGACATCAAGGAGAAACTCTGCTATGTTGCATTGGACTTTGAGCAGGAGATGGCTACTGCTGCTGCTTCGACGTCATTGGAAAAGTCATACGAATTGCCTGATGGTCAAGTAATTACCATTGGTAACGAACGTTTCCGCACACCAGAAGCTCTCTTCCAGCCATCATTCTTGGGTATGGAATCTTGCGGTATCCACGAGACTGTCTATCAGTCAATCATGAAGTGCGATGTGGACATCAGGAAGGACTTGTACGCTAACAATGTACTATCCGGCGGTACTACTATGTATCCAGGTGAGAAAACGCATTTTAAATGTGTGGGATATTTCTAAAATTAATTTCCCAAAAAAAAACAAAATATATATATTTCTGCTTTCAACACAATTTTAGGTATTGCTGATCGTATGCAAAAGGAAATCACTGCCTTGGCTCCTTCTACGATTAAGATCAAGATCATTGCACCACCAGAACGTAAATACTCCGTTTGGATTGGTGGCTCCATCTTGGCTTCCTTGTCCACCTTCCAACAGATGTGGATTTCCAAGCAGGAATACGATGAATCCGGCCCAGGAATCGTTCACCGTAAATGCTTCTAAGCTTCTTCAAATCACAGCTTTTGTGGCAGCTTATTGTCTATCAACACTAACCAGCTGACTCTGTTGTTTGTGCTCGACATCGACATGATAAGAAAAAAAAAACTACATTTCTACTTTTAAAAAAGACAACGAAAACAGGAACCAAACATTTTTTTTTTGAATGAAACATTTATAAACATCACGCGAATCACTCCTTCTTTTATTTTTGTTATTCTTATTTTTTCTTAGGCTAGCAGTTATTTTGTTCTTTATTTTTGTTTTTTAAGTGAGAATTGTATTTGTGCGTCAATAAAAGATATCAAAAAAGAAAACCATAAGAAAAGTGTATATAAAACCTCCTCCTCAATATCATAAGAACCGTATTCGATATACATGCATTCAAGGGAAGTTTTTCACCACCCTATACCCTCCGAAAGGAATAAAAATTAGAATGGCTGTCACGTACCACGCACCAACCAAACCGCCCATTCAATGTGGTCCTCAAACACCTACATATGACCGACATCACTGACAGGCTGTGCGTAGCGTATACGAGAGTGCAATTGCGGAGCCAACATACCCCCAAATTTGTTTTCGCATTTCTCATTATTTCTTCGTATAATAACGACGATTATCGTTTTTATCGGCCGATAAAAGAATTCAAAGTTTCACGCATAAAGCTGGTTTTTATTTGGCAGAAAATCACTTGGGACAACATAACTGCAGATTAGAATTACCACAGATGAATTGCTAGCCCCATATTAAATAAGTCTAATGCATTCCAACTACATAATATAAGGGAGGGTTAGAGGTTGGGTTACAGAGACTCATCCCTTGTTTCGCATTCGCATGTTTGTTTCGATTGACCATGATTTTCATTTGAAAAAGGGGAACATTTTCTTGGACATTTTTAGTAAACTGTTTTGTAAGAAAGTAGCTAGCTAAATCTTCTAAATTAATTTTTTTTTAATTGAACAAAAAAGTTTTCACAATACGATGATTGTGATTCCTAAAAGAAATAAAATATTTTGTATGTCGAAAATGCAGGGTGCTTGAGATTACTGATTCGTTCTCTTAAAATTTTTCAGTAAGTTTATATATTTCAGAAAGGTTAGTTAAAAAAACATACATTATGGAATATAATGCTGTTTTTTTTTATATCTGAAAGAGGGCTATTAGAACAGTTTAAGTCCATGTTCTCTCGGCGCTGATATACGACTCGTGCAAAATCTGATATTTTCGAAAACACGAATCGATCAATATCTCAAAAACAATCGGGAATGTTTTTGAGTTATATCGATTGACTATCTTCTTTTAGTTGTAAAAACATTTTTTTTTGAGCGGCAATATTTTCGAGGGAAAGTCTTTTCGATTTTTTCTTTTTCTTATTTTTCCGCATTTTTCCCGTTTCCTAAAAATTACATTCAAACTATAGGTTTTGAAACCAAAACAGGCTGTTCTTTGCATTTCATTGTTCCTTAAAGCCTTAGGTATAATATATTAAATTTTAGCATTTAGGCAAAACGGTTCCTGTGCTATTGCTCGTTTTGGCGTCTTTTGTTTTTGCAAGCGATTTTTTTTTCTATTCTTATTAATTCATTCCCCTCATGTTTTTTTTTGAATGTTTTTTAGGACCAAAAAATCAAGTATGTATATATATTTTTTTACCATTTTGCATTAATCTTATTTTTCTCAAAAATGGCTCCACTGATTCTAAAAAATACTTTAATAGATAGAGGTGAAACAAAAACTCAAACAATTGTTATTAATGCCACCTCCCATAGAAACATTTTTTTACTAGTTATAGATTTTCTTGAAAAGAATTTGATCAATTTTTCAAAAAAAATTTGGGATTTTTAAAAAAGTGTAAAATTTTTTTTGAAAACTCGATATTTGTGAAACGACTTGGTCGATTCTTAATAAACTTTGCACTAAGAGGTTAACATTAATTATTCTTACAATGGTAATTCACGGTATACCTTCCATACAACTGTTTAAAAACAACTTTTCTCAAAAATATATGCTCCTAAGATTTTAATTAAAATTTATATTATTGTGTGCTTGCGGTAAATGGACACACCCTGTCGAAAGCTGAGTTGCTAACATCGATTGGCAGCTGTCAATAAGCTTCGTGGAAAAATTCATTCGAAATATAACCGCGCGTCATATTGAAATAAAATAAATCAATCGTTTCTCTTTTTCTTGGTCTAAGTTACTACAGTACTAATATTGTGAACGAACTGTATTGACCATGATTTTTATTCCGCTTATCTTTGCGAAGTAAGGATACGCAGTCGATATCTCTAGTTAATAACTGATGTAGACGTTTAATTAGGGTTTGTAAATTTATTAGCTTGAGTCGATTTTCGTGGACAGACGTTAGAAATGGGTCATCCCGTACTAGTCCCCGTAAAGCAAATCTTATATAAATATGCGTTGAACGTGCATTCAATACGTTGAATGATATACTTGATGGTAGGGTGACCAGACCCATATTCAAGCAGAGGCCTTATACAAAGGTTACATAAAGTTATTTTGTGACGAAGGGATTTAAAAACTCCTTGGACCAGCGCTTATACCGAATCCCAGAGTTGAATTAGCTCTCGTGAATGGAAATGACAACAGAAACTAGAAAATTATTCATGAAATAATAACACTGAGAAGAAGGAGGGTTTTTCCGAGAATTAGTTAAGATAATTGACACTTACTAACGTTAAACTCAAGGAAATTATGTTGGCAGCAAGTAAATAAATTATTTAGGTCCGTTTAAAATGATTGAGAATCTTCCGTGCATGTAATCTCTTTAGAAATACGAATGTCGTCTTTAGGTCCTTTCAAAGTCTTCGTTAACACTTAAATAACAGCAGAGGCCCAAGGTTACTCTCTTGTGGGATGCCTGATGTTGAAAAGATAGGATTAGAATTGCTACCCCCAAAACTTAATAAAAGTCGTGTTTTTTTTGGAAAAGCTATTCACAGTACAATAGATTTGTACAGGAGTTACACATACAACATCCAGAGTAGAATTACTTACTGCCAATAAAAGCAGAAGTAGAACCCTACTGCGGATGGGTTTTGTGACATTTATTGGATTAGCTATATCAAATACAGTTGTCCATTTTATGTAACTAAAATTAATTTTTAGTTCAAGTTATTTTTGTTTTGCTTTTTCTTTGTAGAAAACATTCTTTTAAGTATTTATGTTTTATTTTAAACTATTCTGACAGCTGTTATTCGGTAGTACCAAATGTGAAATATAGAAGCTAAGCTACTGCGGACGGTTTTGTTTTTAATTTCTTACTATACCTACTATATATAAAATCCCCAAAAAAAAAAAACTGCTACTGTCGATCATTAAAATAGGACTCCATCTATAAACAATGATGGGAATCTTTCTCCGAAATTTGTTTGGGGTGGCAACACTCCTTCATAACTTTTTACTAGAAAAAAGAATATTTTAATATGAATAAATATATAGCTTTGTAGGTATGAAATGGTTCTTTTAAACCAACTAAAAACCAACTAAAAACTGTATTCTCGTAAGAACTATATTTTATTTTCGATTTTTTTTACTAACAGTTTAACAGAATTTAATAAGATGTTCTGATGAATTTTTAATTAAAATATTTTTTTTTAATTCAATGATTTAAAGGAAACCATGCAAAATTACAAATTATCGCCAAAGATAACATTTCTGTAAAAAGTTTTGTTTATTTTATTAAGATCATCACACACATAACATATACATACATTTGAAAGTCTCATTAGAAATTTAAATTAAGATAAAAATTGAGTTTCTACCTTGAACAAATAAAATGAATTGAAGTGAATATTAATCCGTGGACTTATAGGAACACAAGTCAATTTGGAAAATTTTGAGGAATAATTTATTTCGGATGCATATCATGCATACATACCTACTTTGAACTCCAAGCCCCCAAAAAAACTTAGTGATCAATCCTATGGTTTGACCATTCCTCTATCAATAAAGCGAGGTATAGGAACCTACTAACTGCATTTGGTATTAAATATTAAAAAAAAAAAAAATGGTGGATGCACAACAAAAATTTCATTGCCGGCCGTTTTCTGTTAATTAATTTTAAAAATGCATAAACTTAAAGCAAACATGGTCACATCTAGCAAACAACAAAAAAATATATAAATAATCAGCTAAAAAAGAAAGACAACCAAAATAAAAATAAAATTTAAAAAAAAGGAGCACAACCCCCACAACCGACCAATAACGATTTTTTTTTCTAGTGGGTGGTAAAACAGGCTGAAGCAGTGAAGCCCATCATCAACATCTCTAGGTATACTGGCAATAACAACAACAAAATACCCAGGAATGATGGTGCTAGTGTGATGCAATAAGGTTGTACTTGTACCTCAATGTGATGTTTACCCCATTTTCGTTAGTAGATTTATTTTATATTATAAATCAGGATACGAGGGGTGGGGCCTTGTGATTTTCACGCAGAACACCAAAAATAAAAGAATCCAACATGGACCTGGACAAAGCTATATGTACTTATATACATACATACATACGTCGTGGTCGTCAGTCGTTCGTTCCAAATAAAACAAAAAGAAGAAAAGAATTAAATTCCCAAAAGTAGGCATATATAGAGAAGAGAACGCGCTGTGGGGTGTGTTGCATCCCCAACATTAATTATTTCATTTAGGTTCCGTATCTGCGGCATCACGGAAAACAGTATCTCTGTATCGCTCCCATCAATTTATTCAGACTAAAAAAGAGGGCGGTAGGTACACAAGTATGGGAAAAAGGTAACCAACAAAATAAAACAAAAAAATACCACTATACCTACATGTTTGAAGAGGTACCTCCAGAATAATAAAGTAAATCCTTTATACTTACAGATAACGAGGAAAAAGATCCACCTGGAGACCTGGGGTGGTTGATGTCCAGTGAAAACTAACATAGGCGGAGCAAAACTTAGACCCGTCATTGAGATTTCTATTATTTTATTTCCAGTTTTTCAATTTTTACAAAGATTTTATTCGAGAAGATGATAATTTTTAACAAGTTTGCAAGAAATTAGTTCGGTAACGATCATCACAACGAATTAGAATCCATTTACATGGAAGCATAAGTCTGGCACCTGCTCTATACGCACGCCTGTATTCAATACGCGTACGGTGTTGTACGTGTAACTGCGGACTGCGCAGCCACAAATAAATCCATTAATGGTGTATGAAAAAACGCCTCACGTGAATAATTACATAATGTATGCGTATGTATGTTGTTTCAGTTTAATGATCGTAAAAGGCCTTTTACTTCTTCTATGTGACAGGTAATGACAAAGACAAAAGAAAACTGATTTTCGGTATAGTTTTTTTTTTTTTTTTTTAATCTTTAAGATTTAAGACTGACACCAAAGTATATAAGAGACACAAATATTTCTGAAATTGGTTTAGTGCGTTGGACTTTGATCAAATTCCAGAATAAGCAACTTAAGAAAAATGTCTTATTTTTTTCTTTTATTCAGGGACAAACTGCCTCTTGCGAAGCAAATGATTCAAACTCAAAGAATTTTGCCTCTCATCTTACCTGTTCGGATTTGGCAGAAAATTGAAACTCGCTCCTAGCCCAGCAATCTAACAACACCCGCTTTCATGAATGATTGGGAGCCACTATTGGCCTTGGTTATCCACGAACTTTTAAACGGGTTCCAATTTACTTCCTTGTATAACAAGGCTATTTCGGTATTGGTTTAAAGGACAACTTTAAATGAAGAAAAAAAAATAAAATAATCTACGATAGGACAGGTCGTGAAGAACCTCAGAGAAAATGTCAGGTAAAATTAACCAATTACAAAATGTTTATGTTGTGTTCAATTAACACAAATAATTGTGAAACATATTTGTTATATATAAACGTGAGCGATAAAACGCAAAACCAGTTTAAATTATGAGGTAGACAACAGTTAAAATAACTATACGAAAAGCTATAAAGCAAATTCGAAATTAATAGTAATAAAATAATAATAATAATTTCATGCAGATCTCAACAACAATTTTGAATAATTTTTTTTTTTTAATTTTAATTGAAATCATGTACATTTATAATAGAAAGAAATTTAAACACTGCTACAAGTCTGTGGCGCATTCGCGGCGGCTCCGAATTCAAAAGTGAACTCTAAAAAAGCTACACACAGATATGTCTGACAGTTCTCTGGTTCTCATCGTTCCTCTCCCTATTCACCTTCGTTCCAGTTATTAGGAGTGCTGCCAAAACTGCTTGTCATTCCAAATTATGTATGTTTTAAAAGGGAACTACCTAAATATGAGGCCAACGTTAAACTTTGTCTTTCCTTTTAAATCAGTAGCGCTCTAACATTTATAAGTTTTTGTGAGATAGATTCTTGTAAATTGTACAAGACATTTGTTAAATTTGTACTTGAGTGATAATCGACTTACAAATCTAAATGATTCCTGTGTGCATGTTTTATGAACGAAGAAATGGAGGGAACTCGCATTTTTCTACCGAATCCGAACGGTTAAGATGAGAGGCACTTCTTCTGCGTAAGGTTATTCAACTCAATTCAATTGAATACTTACAAATGACATTTTTCAAAAACATGGTCTCCATAGTGAACTTTTTAAATATTTGTTATAAGCTATCGAAATTATAGAACAAAAATGACGTCTTTGCAATTGAAATTCTTATATTTTCTTCATATTCTAAAAAGTAGGAAACTTTTCGTTCATAGGAATGTTTTTTTTTGTTGTTTTGTTTTTTATGAATGGTTAAAAAGAGAACTCAGAACAATTTTTGTAGGCTGTTGGTAACTCTAGTCGTACTGCGGCAGAAACGTCAAATGTGTTGGAAAATGACAATCACATTTTTGAGGTGATAGCTCTTTAGCTATCAAATGTGATATTATCAGAGACGAATTTGGTTGAGAATAGTTCATTACATTCAGGATTTTTTTCAATAGTTTTCTTGGACGGCAGTACCAAACTTCCAATTTTACTCCTATATTCATCCAGAAATAATTCTTACTGCCTGAACTCAATGGATACGGAGCTACAACTGGAACTGCAGCTGGAATAGCTGTCAAAACACCCAAATTCAATGTTACGATCACAACACAAAGCAACTTTTAACTTTTCACGTGCAGTTTTAACGTTCCAATTTGTATGAAGAAAAAAAGAGCTGGAAAAATTATTGAAGCTGTTTGTGGTTATTTGTGTTGCGAAAAATATTAATTAAAAGAAAATTATCGGGAATAAAAAAAGTGAATAATGAAACCGTGATTGTTTTTTTTCTTTAAAATATACAAAATGCTGTACAGCGGTACTGTGGGCACATAGAAAATAGGACGTTCGACACTTTTTCACAGCTGTTTCATCTATAGCTCCAGTTCAAATTGCAGCATTCTGTTGTGTTCAGGCAGTTACAAGTATTTATTGCACTTATTTAAATTGGTTATATATATATTACACCAAAGAGTAAAAAAGGCAACTTTTTTCAACTCCTGTTGCACATTTATGGAGTAAATTGAGTTACTCCTAAATAAACTTAATAGCGCAAAATTTTAAACGATTTAGTACGATGTTAAAGCATTTTCACTATGACAAAATGACTTTAACATCGTACTAAATCGTTTAAAATATTTTGCGCTAATGGATTTAAAATTAGAGAAAGCTTATAGGAGAAGTTAGAAAAATAAAAAAAGTATCACGTTGATTTATATTTATTATTTTATTTTATTTTGATATTTGTTGATATTTTCTTTTAAAGTTTTTATCTGAAATGAGATCTCAGAGTTTATGAAATAATATTTCAATTACAAAAATAACTTACATCTAGGTTGGTCTGAGAAGCGAACCCTGAATCCCATCACACCAAAAATCTAGCACGCTAACAGTTCGGCCATCAAGCCATATCATTTACTTTGCATTGTGAGCAATTAAAGAATTTTGCTAAATAAAATAAAAAAAACAGCATGCATTTTGCAGCATTTCACCAAGCAAATTTTACAAACCCACAAAACGTAATTTCCAAATAAGTAATCCAATAAGTATGGGTCATGGTGGCAGCCATTTTATTTCGGTTTGTTAACATTTTTGGAGCACAGTTTTATAGGAAGGCAATAGGACGATATTGCTCTATAAATAACAATAAATATTGTTAAAGCAGCCACACCAAATTAATACTTCTATGGCTATTTCCTAAGATGACTTTATTGGAATAAAAACTCCTAAGTAATTTTTATAATATGAATACAGTATGGTATGATTAAAATGAGTAAGGGCGTTTTGCACTGACACAATGTTAAATGTTGTCATGTTAAATGAATATAAAATATAATATTTAATATAAAATAAAACAAAATTTTTCTTTTTTAAATCTTTAATTTTATTTTTAGTTTTTACATTAATTTCATTCTGACACAATGTGCTCAAGAAAATAATGTAGAGATCATTTATATTATCAGCTTTGACTCTTATGACGGCTTTAATTCCTTTCAGGGGAGTTAAATGAGCGCTAGCTACGAAAGTCTCTTTAATTTTGAAATCGAAGGCAATTTTGTTTGTTAGGTATACCCTGAGTGACCTTCTTCACGGGTTCCAAAGGTTTTAACCACTTTGGGTTATCTATCCTGTACCGATCATTTGCTTCGCTTATGGTATGTTCATTCGCCAACCAGACGCCCATATCAACAAATTTCTTGCCCAATATTACGTTGTGTGGGCAGCTTACCATATAAATGGTGGTAAGAAGAATGAATTGTGACTTTTCACAATGTTTCTGAAAAATTCTAAATTTCACCGGTAAATTCGGGACTTTACTCTGACATATTTCAACATGTAAAAAATACAGGGTTTGTGCTAGGAGATATTTTTGTGGTACAATGGCTTCAATTCTTATAAGTTTCGCACTCGAAACAGTCGAGTCAGTATTTAAAGAGTTTTTTTTTCAGTGCTTTGTAGTAAACTGTGTGGGCAGTTGCCTATTAATGTAATACGTACTCAAGTATTATAATTCTAAAAGCCTTAAGCAACATCTAAAAATAGAGTCGAAAAACTTGTTTAAAAAAAAACATAAAAAGTTTTTAATCATTTGTTTGCCTCATTTCATTTACATCCTTATCATTACCACTGGGTACTTATATTGTATCAGCAGGCCACTAAAAAATTTGTTTTTTTTACACTTCTATGTCAACAGTGTAACTCTAACTTGATTTTAGCTCTCAAGCTATTAAATCCATCTTATTATAGTTATTCTGTAAGGCTTTTTTATCTCCATCCATTTTGTTTGTTCTCTAGAACATCATTTCATAAATTTCTACAATATAAGTCCCCGTAAAATATAGGTACTTTTAGCATCCCCTGCCCCAGCACCCAGCACCAGTCTTGGCGTAAAGACAAACAAAATTATATTCTACATTTACTACTTCCAAGGCTAGGATATCCATCAAGAATATGTATATTGTATATATGTATCTCTCTTACGGCAACGGCTTTTAAACAACCCCCTTGAGGCAGCGCTGGAGCTGATCCGCAATAGTTTCCCCCATCTTCGGTTCGGTTTAGTCCGAAATAAATTCAAAAACGCTTTTTACGCTAATTGTTTTTTCAGTTTTAATGCAACTTTTTATTTTATTGTGCCATTAAAACGCACCAAAGGATAGTAGCATAGGATTGGATATATAGGATAGGTATAGATGGATGGATGGCACAGAACAGAGAGTTTAATGCGTCCTTGCACCCCTTGTGTTTTGTTTGTCCATCCTTGAAGGGCATAAAGTTTAACTTTCTATACAGTGTTGTCTCTCTAAGCATGGACGCTACAAAGTTGTTAAAAATATACATTTCGTTCTTGTTTTTTTTTTTTTTTTCTATATACTATTACCGGAGCTCTAAAGATGCCGCTGGTGAATTACAAAACCATCGATGTGTGCAGACAGGTTTTGGGAGGCGGGGGAAGGAGTATGTGTGTGTTGTGTAAGGAAATAAGCGCGAGCGGGTCATGAATTTGCCATTTTTACAGCCTCATATTTTTCCGGGGGTTTTTGCCCTAGAAAATAATAACGGTTAAACTTTTTAGTGTTGTCATTAAATTTTTCCGTGTAGTATACGTTCACGTTGTATCCATCACTTATATATACAACAGCAGTAGCAACAGCAGCAGCAGGAGCTGAAGCAGGAGCGATGGCAACCACCCGACCCAAGTAGCATCCTGTATCCTGTTATTGTTTACTTGTATAGATTTAGTCTATCTCAGTGTGGGTGTGTTGTTATTTGAAGTTATTTCAAGTTTTAATATCGCTTCGCCCCGTTTGCGTTTGGGGCAGCAGTGGCACTAAGCAGCGCAACCAAGAGATGCATGGAGAATGTAGTACATCCATCTGTAGCGGGATGGATGCGCTACGACGACGCTTATAAAGCATCTATTGAGCATCGGTAGCGGCAGCGGCAGCAGCACCAGGGAGAGGTCTATAAATTCCGATATTTCCTTTTTATATTGCAGAAATTTTTCTGCTGAAATTACGGAAATTAAAACCGAAATGACGATGACGATGACGACGACGACGATACTGAGAAAGACGACGACAACGGCAACGGCGACGGCGTCGTCGGTGGGCAGGAGAAGGTGAATCAGAGAGTTTATGTGAGGCAGAGTCTTAAAGCGGTCCTTATACTGTATATACCATCATCTCAACGCTGCTACCGCTCTAGGTTACTGCTGTGTGATCAATGTTGCAGGGACCGTAAAATCGCAAGCTCACCCCCATCGTCGTCATTTTTGCTATATATAGGTACCCCATCTACTACCGGGGCGTTTTAATGCCCAGGGCTGTTTCGCCGCTCTTTTTTATATTTAATCGTAAAGTTTAGAAACTTTGTAATGGGATTATTTTGCGCGGGTAATGGCGCAGATCTCTATTCGAGTTTAACTAGAGAAACAACCAGAGGTCATCAGTTTTTGGGACTTTATACATTTTTTTCCCATGCCTGCCTGCTGCAACCCCCTGCTCATGTTTTTATTTTTTTTTTTTATTTTTATGTACTCTCGTACTTGATTCGTTGTTTTTTTTTTTTTTTTTTTTTGCAGAGGGATGTAAGATGTGATTAGCTGCTGCTTTATGCGCTAGAATTTATTATTCTTGGGCAATTCGATTATGTATAAATCCCACTTTGATGGATCTTCAGGCTTAGAGTTTTTTTTTTTTATATGCGAGTATTATATACGAGCATTTGTTCAAGTTTTTAGTGGATGGTCATGGAGTGTGGGTATATGAGTTGATATTATACGAGGAATTTGGGTTATGGTGCATAAAATCAAATTGTGGTTTTGGATTTAAAACAAAATTTACAAAATCCTATTATGCAATTTTATAGGAATAGCGTGACCAATGTTCTAATAAAGTTTCTTCATGTGAGGGATTTTTTATTTTATTTTTTTATTTTTTTATGTTTAATGGCTATACCTAAGGTAGGTATAACTAAAATGTCGGTACAAATGGTTAATGCTTTTGCTACAAATATATAGGAATTTCTGAGGTGGAAATCAAACATCAATTTTGTTGAAAAGAATTTGAAGCTTATCTTTACTTTTATTAAGGCCGCAAATTTATTTAAGATTGCAAGTCTATATTTTGAAAGAATGAATAATAAAGAACTAAATCGGCGAGTTTTTCACCAGAATATGGTCAGGTAAAAACTTGTTTTTATCAGATGGAAATAAGCTTATTTATCTTAAATTGATGTGAAGATAAAAACCATGAACAAGTTAATACAAAATTCTTCATTTCGCAATTGAAAATTTTTGTATTAAAATGTTTAAAAAAAAAACTTAAATGCGATTCTGTTTGTTCCTTAACTTTAGATTAATTTCATTTTCTGTGCATTTTAATGAATTTTAGTCTTAAGATGGCATCATATGGTCTGGCTACCCTGATGCCTTTAAAAAAAAAAATAATTTATAAATTAAATTTGTAAATAAATAAATTGTAGACCAAAATTGTTCCCATATTTTAAAATTTTGCAATTCTTCGCAAAGAGTGAAATTTCTTTATACATAAATTTACAATTCAGCAAAATATGAATGTTCAGGAAAATGAGATCTCGGTGATTTCAGCAATCTCGGTTACATGAACAGGATTCCTCAGCAAAATTTCAGCTTTGCTCTAAATTTGCTGAGGAAAACAATCTTGGATTCTCTTAGGATTGCTCACTTTTTGAGTGAGAAAAATCTCTGAGACCTATTTAATATGAACACTCCAATTGTGTTGTTCAATGCGTGTCATTCACATTTGGATATTTTCAAAATTTCATCGCTGTTCTTCAAAATTTGACAGCTTGTGAATTTTTGGTACACAAAGTAAAAGACCGGACAAATATAATCAATTAAAGTACGAAATAATTTAGTATTTGCCAGCTACCTTCAGTACTTTTGATTTTTGTTTTGATCTTCAGTTTTTCACAAGGAAGTTTGGCTGTGATACGATCACGTGTAGTTGTTTTGACATTTTGACTTCAAAAACTGTAGATGAACATAAAATATTAGGTGCGTTCCTTTACTTTGAAACTCTGTAATTTTCTGCTGAAAACTACAAAAATATCTGTCAATGTCATATATAAAAAATAAAATGTGTAGTTTGGGACAAAAAATCACAGAGTTTCAAAGTAAAGGAACTCACATATAAGGCGTGTTTTTTTTGCAAGTCCATATAGTTTTGTCGAAAAAAACGACATCAGGACTTACCAAAGTCATCACAGCAAACAAGGCCATAACTGTAACAAAATGTCATCACTACCCTTTCAACTTTATGGTGAGCATAGAAAATACAAACTTATCAGTCACGCCACATTAAAATAAAAAGAAAACTCACATAGAAAATTATATTTCACTTCATAAAATAAAATTAAATAAAAACAGATCTTAATTTCAAGTTAATTATAGGAAAACAAAATAAATTCTAGACAATGATCGCCATTTTTTTTTTCATAAAAAAATTGTTAATTCCAACTATCGATACCAAAATGATAAATAGCGCCAATAATACAGTTTTTATCGGAAATTATCTGGACTTAGCTAAGTCCATATGGACTTAAGTTATTGTTGTATTTACGTGTAAAGCTCTTAGTTTCGACAGATTCATATGGAATTGCAAAAAAAAACACGCCTATTGTCTGGGCCCTACCATACATGTAGAAATATTTAAAATTAAAATTTTAAATTCAGTAGGTAGTCTTAGAGCAGTGATTTTACCAATTTCAAGAAATGGTACTGTTTCTAACCTCGAAGGTTCAAGAGGTGTTTCCTATTAGAGATTCATCATCTAAAGTTTGATTATTGAAGTCGGTGTAAAATCACAGACAACTAGGCTGACAGAATTTTAATTGGAAAGTATTTAAAAAAGGCGAGTTAGAGTTTTCTGCAAATCAAATATAAATGGTTTGTGCGTCTGTGTCAATGTACTCCAACTTCCATTACATCGATTTGGAGCAGGGTTGTCAATTAAGATGTTTCCCCCAGATCTTTGGTTGTTATTTTTATTTTCTGTTATGGTGAAATCTAAGGAGAGCTCAGAGATGTCTGGGGCAAATCTGGGGGCATAATTTTATAATGAAATTAAAAATTCCAAATTCCAAATTGTATACCTCTATAAATTTCTTCCATGAGCACCGCACTAAGTATCACATTGACATTCTCAATATAAATCTATAGTACAAAATTCTTCACTATCTAAAATATCGTAAAATTCAGTGTATTACAGTGATATTGTTTTAATCGATTAACTTTGTATTTTTTATTTTTAAATAAAAATTGTACTGCAAAAAGTTCCAATCTATACTGTATTTTTTTTTGAATGATCTACACCGCAATTTTTTGTTTGTAGTGTCAACGCTGACGCACACATTTTTGCAATACCTACATAATGTTCGCTCACTTCATAAAATTGCCAAATAGTAGAAATTTTAGTTTAAAGTTCTGCGTCAAAGTTGATATATATGTATGTATATATAAAAATTAAAATTGAACTAAAAATGGTTGAAAATGTTAATTTTGTTACCAAATTAAATAAATAAATAAATAAATAAATTGTGAACATTTGTAAGAAATGTCAAGTTTCCAAAAATGAGTTCCCAGAAATTCAAAAAAAAAATATACCTACATACAAATTTTAAAAAAAAACAATGGTTTCCTATGTTTTTAACAAAAGAATCTGGGAACGTTTCTAAATTTTTCTGGGGGGATTTTTATGTCATCTGGCAACATCGTTCTGGTGTTAAAAGCCTAGTACGCTGCTGATGCGAAAGAAAAGACATATACAAACACGATTACAACTCAAATGACACTTTTCCGCACACAATAAATGAGTTCTGCGCCCCATTGCACCAACCACTTATCACTAATCACTTATCAACTTATCAATTTAAAGAAATTCTGATAAGTGTAAGTGATAAACGTTGCACAAAGCCATTTTACATTTCACTCAATTAACAATTTATCAAGTTATCATATTTTTGCTTAGTGAAAATGATAAGTGTTTCCCCAACTAAAAACCAAACTTATCAAAATCACTTCTTCTCTAAGCACTTATCACACAATTAATAATTTTTTTTTTCTCTGTTTGTTCGTTCGGTTCAATCGTCTTTCAGTGAGGAATTTACCGTTTTGCACATTTTGTGAAGAAAAAAAGTTGAAAATATTGATTAAATTTAATTCAAATAGCCATAACTTTTTTAAAAATAAACCAATCTTCAAGGTTAAGGTCTTAAAAAAATCGGCAGAATTGAGGCTACTTTTTGTGTTAAAATCAAGGGGGTGAGGTCACGCCTTCAATACGAAAAAGTTGCATGAAACCATTTTTAATTTGATTTTTATTTAATTGAATGCAAAAGATGATGAAAAATTTTACAATATCAAAAAATAATGTACTACAAACTAATTGCCCTAATCCTTTTCTACAAAAATGTCAGTGGTAGTATAACAGAACATTCAACAGGAGAGACGGCAGAACCACTTTTATTGGTTTATTCCGCAAAAATTGATTTTAATGAAAAAAATTAATTGAGATAGGTTAATAAATTAATTTCTATCGTGCATAATCCACAACGGATTTTCAATATTAAGGTCTTAAAATACTCTCATTAAGACACACATATGACTCATTGAAAAAAAAAATCCCATTTCTGCACGTCTACACTGAAAAAAAACGTAAAAACTATTTGGAGTAGTGTTTTTTACCATACACTTAATAGAGTATTTAATTAAATTCGGTATTCAAACTTTAAATTAAAGATAAATAATTATTTTTGTATTATTATACAAAATAATCTTTAAATATATGTAGAAGACTGCGAAGCTGTAAGTCTAATAGAAGAAGATATAAATAATTTTCCAAGTCAATATTTTTTAGCCTTGGTTTTTTTGATACGGGGTCTTGCCCAGATTATCATTAATAACTTTTTACATCACTAACGGATTTTGATGAAATATATTTATTTCGCTTAAAAACAACTAAGCAATTATTTTGATATATAAAACATAGGTATACATGACCTAAAAGCATAATAAAATGTTCATAAGAAAAAAAATTTAAAAAAATATCTTCGAATTAATTTTTATTTTCAATTTTTAAAATTATTGATTTTCCAGCACAAAATTGGCTAACATTCTAGATCAGTGTGAAGCAGTTACTGAATTCTGAAAGGTCTTGACCTGACCTTTCACCATACACCGTTTGGACCATTCATTATGGGACACCCTGTATATTTTTCTTACCCTTTAATTCTCTATCGTACCTATGAGCATAAGAATGACGGTGATAAAGGGGTAGAGATCTCACTTCGAATTACTTTGTTAACAAAATTTTGACAACAAAATTTAAGTGTCGCAAAAAACGTGTCGAAAAAAAAATTTAGCTTACAAAAATAATCTACCCTCTTCTCTTACTTTTTTTTTATTCCATTAAGCAATTTAACAAAAATATCCATACTAAACAGTTTACATTATTTTATTATTATTTATATGCATTATATGTACATATATAATTATATGAATTGATAAGACAATTTTTTCTTAGTGAAATTTTGCTTAACTAATCATTATTTCCATCGATAAGTTCAAGAAACAGAATGTTAGTGCAACAGAAACTGATAATTTTGGTCATTTTTGATAAGCTTATCACTTATCAAATCGAAAATTAAGAGCCACTTAATTATTGTTTGGTGCAACACTTTCTTTTATTTTTGTTTAACACTGCACGGGTAGGCTTAGCCTAGACTTTTATATCCCGTTAATAGATCCAATAATTTTGTTTGAATTTTTCATACAGGAACTTTTAAAAAGTACAAAGAAAATTTTGTTTATAGGTAACTAACAAAATAGAAAAGAAATTATTTATTTAGAATTTTTTAAGACTGTTCTCATAACATTAGCCCGTTTTGGTGAGAGTGTGCAGCAAGCTTAGCAAAAATGATTGCACGTTAACATTACAAAAAAAGCTTATTATAAATAAACGTTGTTATTGTTTTTTGTTTAAAAAAAAAAAATTGATTTGTTATTGTTTGCAACTCAGCAACACTTTCACCAAAACAAGACTAATATGACTATATTAATAAATATTAATTTGTTCTTTAAATTGATTAGTTAATAACTCTTTATCTGACACTGCAGGAATATCATTAATTTTTTTTTTTTTTGTTTTAATCTTATATTCTGATTCAAAAACTGCCTTGATTTTGTCGAGCCTTTTATGTAACTTCGTCTGAACTTAATAACATTTCTTATATGCATTTTTAAGTCAAAACGCGTGAAAAAGTAAAGACAATTTACAAAGTAAATGAAAAATGAAGATAAAACTGCATGGGTTATTGGTGCAAAAATATACTTCAAAGATATTCTGGTATACTTTGAACAATATGAGTCAGTTGAATATAAATCGAAATATTTTATAGTCACTCACATAATAGGAAAATAAAATAATTTGAAACAAAATTTTCGAAACAAATTTAAAGTATCCGTTCTTGAACAAAATTTTCCAATGAAATATGAGAAAAATGTTTAAACCTATCAACCTAAACGATGAGTTCTCACAAATTTTAAATCATTCCCCCTTCAATAAACCGAAGTACTCATCAAGTCCCACTTGATTCTAGCGTGAATAATGTTTCCATCTCGAGTACGCGAGTAGAATGAGTTTGGTCCACTTGGTGTGTTCACAAAGCCAAGCAGTCCTTCTCTAACCAAACAAGGAATAACAGAAACAAAAAAAAAAAAGAAACGCAAACCCAAACCCAAACAAAAACATTCAAATAGGTACAAGAAAACCAACAAAACATCTCCAAAACAGAGAATAAATGCAAAGCACATGCTTTATACTCCCGAAAATATTATACGAATATATACAAAAAAAAAAAAAATTACAAAAAATCCATAACTCAACAACATTCAGCACAAAGGGCTTTTGACCAGATGTATAAAAACAACCCATTCTCCAGTGGAGCGTTTTTCAAAGCCCATAAAACAAATTGCTGCCGAAAATGGTAACAAAATCTGCTAAATGCTTAAAAACCCGGTACTAATCCAATTTTTCAAGCCCTCAACTCACCACAGCATCACACAAAACCCATGGAACCGTGCCGGGCGCACAGCCACCGTCAGCACTCGTCAACTATCTAAAAATATATCCGTTTTGGTAAAAACCGTTAAAACCGACTGCGCGCATAGAAAAACCAACAATCCTCAGTCCCCTTGTCATGCAAAGCTCTGCACCACCACGCTCAATAGATCCCGCAACAAGGAAAACAAAAAAGCATCTCCAGCGAGAAACAAGAAATAAGAACAAACTACTAACGGTGCATAACATGTGCCCGGCCTATTACCCAAGCCCCCCATAGTTCACTCTTCTCGCGCGGATCACGAAAATTGAGTGCCGAGTGATTTTTTCTTCGCCACATTCCGCGCGAAAGGCATCATCATGCATATTTTTTCGGATAGGTAAACAAATAATAAAAGCCCCTCAGCGAGGTCGGGGTGCATCAAGCCTCCCGGCAGCTCCAGAAGCCCCCACAAAAAATTGACGAAAAAGGCTTTCTCAACCGACACGTTTTAAGTGAAATCATCGTGCAAACCAAACGGGCCAACAAAACAAACGTCCTTCGACGAACAGCAGCGCCCCCTACTGCCCCTACTGTTGCTGCTGCCAGCTATACTACCAACTACCAATGCACACGAAAAAGCCACAAACAGCGCTATAGAGCGAGGACTCTATTCCACAATCGCACTAGAGAACGGTCGGCAGGGATGGAGCCATATAAAGAGGTTGAGGCGATGGATTTTGTATGCACCACAAGGACGAGGGGCTTTGCGCCATGTCATTCGGTTGTTTTGTTGCCGAAACGAAACCCCGAGAGCTGAGGCTTGTTGTTGCCGCGACTGGCAATGGATGGCGCTGCAATGGAAAGATGAATGGATGAAAAATGGAAAGAAAAAGAAGTACATTTATTTAGATGGTGGAGAGTGGGGCCGTCTTTTTTGCTCCTGCTTGCGAAAAACGATGAGGAAATGAATAAATTTCACCTCTCGACTTATGGGCGGATTGGCCAATTGAATTGCATGTGTGCAGCCAAACGGTAGTAGGTATCCTTTGAATTGCTCTATTTTGGGGGAAACCACTCGGAATGTGGAACTTCACTTCGGGGAATTGCTGCAGCATTTGATGCTGACGTATTTCATTTGATGCAGGTAAATTCTATCAATAAATTGGATTGACAAAGAAGTCAGTTCTTGGATGTACGATGTACCTACTAAAATATTTTCTTTGTGTAACATTTTTTTCTTTTTAGAAAAAAAATTATTTTAATTATTTTATGTCAAGTTAAAAATTTTTGTTATACCGTACGTCGCGTCGTCGCATTTGTTCCGATCCCTTATAAATAAAAACACGGTACGACTTTTATTGTGGGAAAAATTATATAAAAAAACCCACATTTATTATCTCCGGTTTTAAAGGTTTCAAAACATGACTCGTCAGTCAGAAGGACCGAACAAGACTCTCTTCATTTTTATAAATAACTTTTATAACAAATTTTAAATATATAAGTTTAGATGTATTTGTTCTCCGACATGAATGGCCAGTGTTGCCATTCGTAACAGTCCCGGCTAAAAACATGGTTTTTACATTCCTGTCTCCCGACTAATTCATCTCCAGACTGGTTGTCTCCTGACTAACCGGTAAGATACATAGTTTTTGAACCGGACGCTTCAATCTATTTGTTGCTGTTTGAACGATAACATTACGGACAAGACCATCCCGACCTGGGAGTAGCTCACATATTCTGGCCATCGCCCAACTAGCTGGTGGAAAGTTTTCACTCCGGAGAACTACCAGTTGCCCAACCTTGAGATTCTCCTTTTCCCTTCTCCATTTCTTGCGCTCCTGCAGCGTTGTAAGATATTCCGATTGCCATCGACTCCAAAAGTGCTTTACCATTTGGTGTCTCTCCTTCCATAATTTAGCTCCTGCTGTCTCCGATCTTTCGTTAAATCTGAAAGGAAGAGGTAAAATTAATGGTTCACCTACTAAGAAATGTCCCGGCGTCAACGCCTGAACATCCATTGGATCGTCGCTCAGAGGATGAAGGGGTCTCGAATTGAGAATGGCCTCTATCTGAGTAAGTAGCGTTCCAAACTCCTCGTAGGGCAAAATCCTTTGTCCCACAATCCTTTTTAAGTGGAACTTCATAGACTTGACCGCTGCTTCATAGATCCCTCTTTGATGCGGTGCGGCTGGTGTCATAAAGTGCCATTCAGTTCCTTTCCTATTTAAATGCTCCAATGTCTCCTTGTCTGAAAAGATTTTCAAAGCCTTATTTATTTCTTTAGATGCGCCAACGAAAGCTGTTCCGTTGTCGCTAAACATCTTTTCTCATCTCCCTCTCCTAGCTATAAAACGTTCAAAGCAAGCAATAAAAGCCATTGATGACAAATCTGACACTATATCTATATGAACTGCCCTAGTCCTAAAACATACAAATATTGTCACCCAGCATTTCCTCCTGTTTCTTTTTCCTACTCCGGTTGACACCTTTATTTCAAAAGGGCCAGCATAATCTACTCCTGTAGCTAAAAATGGTTTCCCAACCTGGACTCTTTCTGATGGTAACTCCGCCATAAGTTGCCCCTCCATTCGTGCATTTAAACGAACGCACATTACACATTTATGAATGTGACTCCGTAATCCATTCCGTAGTTTTGGTATCCAATATTTTTGTCTTATAAATTGCATCATTACTTGAATGCCTCCATGCTTCGTCTCCCGATGAGCATAATCGATTACCAACTCCGCTAATCTTGAACTATTGGCAATGATCACTGGATGTTTCATTTCGTAATCAACCTCAGCCCTACCTAACCTACCTCCTACCCTAAGTAAACCGTTTTCATCCCTAATTGGTTTCAAACCTTCTATTGGACTCCTGTCCGGCAATTGCTTCCCAGCATTCAATGCCGTAATCTCCTTGTTATAATTTTCTTCTTGATTTTTTCGTATCAAGTATTCCATGGCTAAAGCTTTTTCTTGTAGGGTAGGGGGTACAACTTCCTGTTGTCTCATCTTCCTTTCCGATTTCCGTTTAGTCTTTCTAGAGGCTTGTCTGAGCTCTCTTCTCCTTTTTATCCAATTCTCAATAAACCTCCCGGCATAACTGAGAATATTTATTGCTTTCTCCAGTTTACTTGTATAATCAAGTAGTGGTACAGTTTTCATAGATCCTCTAAGTCTTATGTGAAGTGGTTCCTTGAAGCATGACACTAAAAATATCTTCATCTCCTTTTTTACATCCTGGTGAATTTCTTCCATAATTCTACTCCTTGGCCATTTGGTTTGTTCCATAGTTATCCAACTAGGACCATGTAGCCATAAGTTATTGTTCACCAAGTCCTTAGGTAAAACTCCTCTTGTCAGTAGATCGGCTGGATTCTCCTTGCCATCGATGTGACGCCAGTGTTTAATCTCCGTGTTAGTTTGGATCGAAGCAACTCTGTTTGCCACATATGTTCTAAGATCTCTAGTTTCTTTTTTTATCCAATAGAATGCTGGACTAGAATCAAGCCACAGCACATACTCCGCCGTTGGCCATTCCATTGACTCCATTACTTTCCTAAGTAGTCCTGAAAGCAACTCAGCTGCTGATAACTCCAATCGTGGAATAGTGATCATCTTAAGTGGTGCTACTCTTGTTTTTGATATCAAAAGTTTGCTTGAAACAATACCATTACCATGATCTACCCTAGCATATATAACTGCCCCCAACGCTGATTCACTGCTATCTGAGAACCCATGCAGTTGTATTTTTGGATTCCTACCTGTGCCTAGCCATCTATCTATTTGAAAATTTTCTAAGTAAGTAATCGAATTCCAAAATTCCATCCATTTATTCTCCAAATCAATCGAAGGTCTATCATCCCAATCGATTTTTAATTTCCATAATTCCTGTATCAAAATCTTGCCGATAATCGTAACCGGCGATATGTATCCATTTGGGTCGTATAATTGCGCCACATGACTAACGATTTTCCTTTTGGTTATGACTCCATCAAATTTAGGGTTTTTTACTACAAATGTGAATTTATCCTCTTCTATCAACCATTTAAGTCCTAAAATGGTTGTACCTTCCCCCTCCGAAAATAACAATGTTTTTTCAGACTCCGAATCCATTGCATTAACAACCACCTGGCTGTTTGACTTCCATTTGCGCAATTCAAACTTAGCACTTTTCAAAATTGTATCTATTTCCTTTGCCAATTTGATGGCAGACTCCACTGTGTGAGATCCCGTCACACAATCGTCCATATAGAAGTCCTCTTCTATAGTCTTAGCCGCAACTGGATATTCTCCTTTTGCCTTCCTGGCAGATTCAATAACCGACCTGACGGCTAAAAATGGTGATGCTGTTAAACCAAAGGTGACTACTGTAAGCCAATACTCCTGTAATCTTTGATTAGAGTCCTCTCTCCAAAATATCCTTTGTAAATTCCATTGACTCCTGTCAAGCTTTATCTGATTGAACATTTTCTTAATGTCCGCATAAACAGCTATTTTATGCCTACGAAAACGCATAATGGTTTCATGTAGATCTTTTTGTAATTTTGGACCTAGCATTTGTATGTCATTTAATGATAATCCCTTATCCGTCTTACAACTTGCATCAAACACAATCCTATTATCCTTTGGAATGCAGTGATGTGGTATGTAATATACTATTTCTCCTATTATTGGTTTCTCCGTGGCCAAAACAAGATGACCTATTCCTATTTCTTCCCTCATTTTCTCCACATAAATTCCTTTAATCTCCTTATTTTTAGCAAAACGTCTCTCTAAATATAGAAAACGACGTAATGCAACCTCCCTAGAACTTCCTAGCTCTTTTATTTCCTTTAACGGAATTTTCACAATGAACCTTCCTGATTCATCCCGCCTATATGTTTCCATGAAATGTTTTTCTACTAACATTTCCTCCTCCGTAAATCTAGAGTATGAACTAACCTGATCAGTTTTCCAAAGTCGCTCTAGTAATTTATCCAATTGCTCCTCCTCCTTATATTGGATGGATGAAATTGACTGTCCTGTCAATTCATCAACCTCTGTTTGTACTCCAAATATTATAATCCCTACCTGAGTTTCTAATAATGTCATACCACTAACATTTCTTTGGATTACCGAAGTAACTATCTTAGCAAAAAAGCCTACTCCAAAAATTATGTGAATTGGACTTGGTTTCCAATATTCTGGGTCCGCCCATGGTATATCGGTAGGATTGTGCACCAAGTTAGGGTTCAAGGCTACTGATGGTAATAATAATTCCCAATTACTCCCTTTAGGTAAAACCCAAAAAATTTCCTCCATGTACTCCTGTACTTGAGAATTATACCAAGGAAGTATCCTTATCTTAACCTTTTGGCAAATTCTAAATGGTATTCCGTTGATACCCACTGCTCTCCTGCTAGTGGTTAACGTCGAAAGTTTGTACTCCTGTACCAATTTATAAGATATAATATTAGGCTGTGAGCCTGTATCCAAAAAACCTCTTATAGGCCCAAACCTAACCCCCTCATTTTCCAAATTCACCATTATTGTTGGCATAAAGGTAATTGTTTCACCTAAAAAAAAAGTAAATTGAAATGATAAAACTAAAATTTGTTCATTTTAAAATATTTATTTCCTATTTTCCTTATCCTAACAGTTTCTTAGTTATATTTCCCTTTTAAAATTATTATTTTTAAGTTTACCTGTTGGATTGTTAGATGTGTCATCGTCTAACTTTCTCCTTTTTGATATAACTCCCTCCTCTAGTCAATTTTTCCTTTTATTCTGTTCTATCCTGGAACTTTCGGCTCGTAAAGTCAAAACATTTTTTAAATTTTGTTTGACGGGACAAAGCATGCTGTTGTGTGCTGGGTCCCCCCGGCATTTCGGATCCTTACATTTTATCTCGAGACATACTTCCTTCCTGTGGCCTGTCCTCAGGCAGTTTGGGCAAATCTTTCTCCGATTAACGAAATCCTTTCGTGCGTACAAACTAAGTGTACAAAACTCCGGGCAGTGGAACAGTGCATGGGAATCCTTTCCACAAGCTTGACATGGACCCCAAGATACTGGAGCATTATTTCTCCTAACCATACGTGCTGATGATTCGCTCCTGCGAGACCTCTCCGAAAACTCCGATTTCCTACTCTCTCCTGATGTAGATGGTCTGTTTCTCCAAAGAACCCTTGTGTTTTCTAAAGCTCCTGCTTGTTTGTCTAGAAATTCTAGTATTTCTCCGACTTTTGGTGATTCGCTTGTCCTCTGCAATTCCCATTGCCTTTTGGTTTCCGGATCCAGACGATCATGAAGTCCGATCACGAACACCATATCCCAGCTTTCCACTGGAACTCCAAGAGCCTTTAGTTGACGGATGGTCTCGTGGGTGACGTTAGACATCCGTTGTAGTTCGTTGGCCTCCGGTTTCTCCTGAAGTACCGGCAACCTGTAAAATTGGTTGAGATACTCCTTACTTATATGGTATGGCTTATCGTACAGCTGTACCAGCCTCTCCCAAGCCTCCTTATAGCTGTCTGGGTGTAGGTGGCTCTCACCCAAAGCCTTCGCTGCCTTTCCGGTCAAAGACTTCTTTAAATAAGAATATTTATATGCTGTTGAAATATCGTCATTCTCGTGTATGGCAGCTCGAAACCTATCCCGGAATCCTAACCACTTGAGGAGTGATCCATCATATTCTCCCCAAGTGTTCTTGATGTCATGCTGTTGTGAGGGAAGTGTCAAGCTGACATTGATTTTTTGCGGGTCCTCCTCGCTTGTTGACGATGGTATTTTATCCTTTTTTGCCAGTACTGACATTTGTTTTTTTAATAACTCCGCTGACTTATAATATTCACCCTCCATTTTCTCCATCTGGTCCTCCAGAACGGACAGAGCATCTTCTTCGACGATCTCCACCAGTTGAAGAAACAGCTCGTTGGTTTTTTCCCACAACTGGAGAAGACGATCCGCCCGGATCAACAATCCCTCATGTGAAGTCGATTCTAACTCCTCCGATTCCACGAATTTCAGCGTCCTGCTGATTGCTCTTTGAAGCGAACTGAACTGTCTATCTCCTGTCACGGCAGTTGTTTCATCTGGACTAGGAGTTCCTTGCTCCTTGTTTTTATCTTTTTTTAAAAAAGAGAAGAAGTAAGAATTTTAATTTTTGTTTATCTCCTCTTATTTTATTTTTATTTTCAAATTTCAATTTTTTCTGCTTTAATTTATTTAATTATCTACCTAAATTAGTCAATATCATATAGAACAATATGTGTGAGTGGAAGATACCTTTATTTAAAACAAAACGCCCCGTATATTAAGTAATATTCTGTGTTCGCATTGTACACTAATTCCCATTGAAAACAATAGACAAAATTTCCTTACTCTCCCTGGAATATGTTAGACCCATGTATATTTTATTGTTTATTGTTGTGTTTTTTTTTTTTATATATTATTCTAGTCCCCTAGAAAGATTTTTTTATTCTTCCCAGAATAAGTTCTCCCATTTTCCCTAGAATAATTAAAATTATTTTATTAATATATAAATGTGTTTGCGGTCCAGGCATCTATGTGCTCGCGCTGAAACACTCTTCCCTAGCTTCCCAGCAAACTCCTAATTCTTTTTCAAAAGAAAAAAATTCCCTTATTCTTCCTAGAATATATTTTGGGTAATTGTGTTAGTGGTCCGCGCATCTATGTGCTCGCACTAAACACCCCATCCATGCCTCCTGGCAAAATCACCTTCTTGAGTCCTCCCAAGAAAGCCTCTCCAAATATAAATTTATGACTTCACTTCCTAGTGAAATTTTTTGTGAGTCCCCTCAACAACAATAAACAAATTAATTTTATACTTCACCTCCCAGTGAAATTCTCCATGAGTCCTCTCAATAACAATAAACAAATTAACTCTATATTTCACTTCCTAGTGCAATTTTCCATGAGTCCTCTCAAGAACAATAAACAAATTAACTCTATATTTCACTTCCTAGTGCAATTTTTAGAGTCCACTCAACATGTAAATTTTCACTTCCTAGTGTAATTTTTTGATTCCACTCAATAATAATAAAAACTAAATGTAAATTTTCACTTCCTAGTGTAATTTGTAAAATTTTTTTTTCAGTCCTCCCAAAACAAAAAGATTAAATTTATCTAAGCGACAGCCTGTCGCGCCTCCAATAAATTCTACTTTGCACACACAGTTCTATACACTTTTTTTTTCAGATATAATAATAAAAACTACCTCACTTTCCTATCAACTAGACACATTTTATTTGTAATTTTATAGTTTTAGTATTATATTTACCTTTTTTAGACATTTTATTGATTTGGTATATTATAATTTTATAGTTTTAATAATTTAATTTCGCCTCACTTTTTTAATCTTTCACTGTATAACAGAACCTTTCTGTATAAGTTTTACTTTGGAATGAAAAAAGAACGACAATGATACATGTCGCGACCTGCAAGCATGTATTTTTCTATTTAAAATTTGTCTTCTTCTTTTTTGTAGAGAGAGACTGTGCGCTTGTGTGCGCTTGTGTGCGCGTTGAAGTTGTTGTTGATTGTTGTTGGATGATTTAGTGGTTGTTTGTTTGTTTTTTGCAAAGAGTGTAGTGACTCTCATATTAATGCGCTTGTGGATTGGATTTTATGAATTCCCTCCCTTTGCGCTGCCTCCCTTTCCATCATGCTCCTGCATATACTCCATTTTTCTGTTGATGTGTGAATTTATTCAGCACATCTTTTCTCCTCTTCTCGCACAACAACTAAACTCCGTTGCACATTTTAATGTGTATTTGTCTATCTAAAACGATTATTACCCTCCAAAAAAAATATTATATGTGTAGGTAAACCCCTACCTATTTGGAATTTTTTTTTAAAAAAAGGAACAATCTAGAATATTTTTCACTACCTATACCTCAAATATATGAAAATAAAATAAAACAACGCAAAAAAAAGCTGAAAAAAGTGACTGCGTCACCGAGAAAAGGTATATTAGGCTGTAAAAAGTGATTTCTCACCAGAAATAGAATGAAATTATGTAAATTTAATAATAAAATGATTTTTTTAGATTCCTGTGGATGGGCTGCACATATCCCTATGTACCATTTACCTCCACGTCCAATTTTTTCCAATCCTGCAGCACCTCCTGGTTTGATTTTTTCACTACACAATTTCACTCCGATTTGTATTAATTTTTTTTTTACAAATCCGCGACTCGAAGGACCATAATGTTCCGATCCCTTATAAATAAAAACACGGTACGACTTTTATTGTGGGAAAAATTATATAAAAAAACCCACATTTATTATCTCCGGTTTTAAAGGTTTCAAAACATGACTCGTCAGTCAGAAGGACCGAACAAGACTCTCTTCATTTTTATAAATAACTTTTATAACAAATTTTAAATATATAAGTTTAGATGTATTTGTTCTCCGACATGAATGGCCAGTGTTGCCATTCGTAACAGCATTGTCGGCCTATGCGTTCGAGCGTTCACTTCAGCTAGAACCTTGCTTCAAATTTGGTATAGAACATTTTTGTGGTTTTTTGAAAATTGAAAATTGACTCATGTTTTCTTTAAATTATTCTCCTGTAATTTTTTGAATTATTTCACCGATTTTGTTATAATTTTGCATCGCAATGTTTGAACAATGTTGCATTTAAAATTTTAAAAATATTTTTTTAACAAACAACTGATTGTTTTTCCTTAAATGTAACATTACACTAGGCACTAAATATTTGTTAGTCAAAAGAACAAATTCGTGTGATCCAGTGGTGAATATTTTTTTTTAAGTAAAAAGAAACAGAATTTATCATCAAATATGCAATTGCCTATATTTTCTTAAAATAGAAAAAATATTTAAATGTGATTTATTATTTTTACTCTTGAGCAAAATTGTCCAACTGTGAAAGGCAGACAACTTGTAAGATGTTTTGAAACTGATTTGAATGCAATTTTCATTGATAATGCGTTGTAATGCCGAAGGTAAAAAACTACACAGCCAGAGTTCTGTTAGTGACATAATTTTGTTTGATATTCAGAAAATCTATACTTAAAAATTCAAAGATTATTTATTAGATTTTTGTCTACTTAGAAACTGTCTAACTATTATCGAATAAGTGGAAATATGCTTTATTTAATAAAAATAAATATCACATTATTCATGGTTAAAACAGTCTACTATTGTGTTAAGTTAGGCAGCTATAAGACAACAATAAACAAGGTTTTTGAACACATTTTCCAAAGTTGGACAGTTGTCTAAAGCTAGATAACGATTATAAATAAGACAAGTTACTACCTGAACAGAATAGAATGCTGCAGCAGCTGTGAAAAAGTGTCGTGATCGTTTCGTACGTTTTATTTTTCTTTTACGTGACCTGCATTATGGTGTACAGCTTTTTCTATATTTTAAAGAAACAATCGCGGGCTTATTTTCACTTTTTTATTTCCTATGTTTTTCTTTTTTTCGCAAAACAAATTAGCACAAAAAACTTCAATATTTTGTTCCGGCCCTTTTTTTTTTCTTCATACAAATTGAAACGTCAAATGTGTTGTACGTGAAAAATATAAGTTGGTGAACTCTTCGTTCGTTTGCAACTGCGTTGCGTTGTGTCCGTAATATTGAATACTTTGACAGCTAATTCAGCTGAAGCTCCAATTGCAGCTCCTCTCGATTGTGTTCAGGCAGTTAATAAGACTTAAAAGCTATTTGCTCGAAAAAAAACGATGATTTAAAAACTGTTATTTTTGTTTATCACGTGGTACCGTGCTTAGTCACGTTTTATGTATCCATAGTGATTAATTTAATTTTGAAATCATGTAAGTACCTACATAAGTAACATGTATAGGTATTGGGGAAGCTCCCTTAATAAATATTAAAAGAACAATCTCTGATTGTATATTCAAATTTAAAATACTTCTAAATAGTCCCAATATGAAATATGTATTTCAAAAATGCGCAGGTTGTCAAAGTTAATAAGTGTCAAAAAATTATAAATGGCTGTTCTAGTGCCCACAGGAAATGAAAACGCGTCATTAGAAACAACAACAAATTATTAAAATAAGACACGTAAAGGGGCTCTGGATCCAACATTTTCCCACCATAATACCTCGATTATGACAGAAGCGCAGAACTGAACAATAATGAAAACTCTAATGATATTACTTTTAATGTGTGTTGTGTTGTGTACTGTGGATCTTGAACACCCAGTTTGTTTAGCATCACCAATTGATTTTTCAGTTACCTACTTTCTCCACTTTGAATTTTCTGCCCAATTTTCATTATTTTTAAAATACCGTTAAGCAATTAAAAAAGCGTTGTTCTGTCGTGTATATTACTCCATTTTTACTAGCCCTAAACTGTCCAGCTGTTTTTTTTTTTTACTGTTGCCAACACTTTTCTATACAAATGACGTCAAATTAAATTCTTGCGTTTGTTAAAAACATTGGTACACTTTTTTCAAATGTTCTCAAAAAAAAAATGTTGGAATTCAATTTTAAATTGATGCTTGTTAATAAAATGCAATTGATCAAATGATGAAAAAAGTGGTGAAAAAATACAGGTATTTATTTTCATTTATAGTATAAATATAAATTATTTGAAATACCGTTAACTATAACAATATTTTCAACATATTAACACAGAACAATCACATTTATTTATCCAAAACTTATGAATATTTAAGCTACCGAAGCAATATTTGCAAATTAAAAAGTGGTTAGGTGAAAAACTTATCGTTAATACATTAAATAGTTGTGATATTTTCGAATTTGTCCTTCAATAGTTTCTACTTTTTCCACTTTGCTTATGTTTTATTCCAATCCCGAATTGTTTTTTTTATCCAATTACACTTATTATCAAGCTAGCACCCCGTCAAAAAATGATATAAATTTTTTTTATTAATGGGTTTATTGCTTAACTAAGTCACCTTTAATAAGTCGTTAATTAGTTGTAAACATTTCAAATTTTCGTGTAATGTTTCTGTATATGTTTTTGTTATTTTCCTAAATTTAACAAAATATGTATTAGGCTATAGATTTTTTCTTGAGCAAAAATAACGGTATAGTAAGTATAAAACTGTTAAAAATATTATTTCATGAAAAAGGCTCTTCCAACTATCATAAAAATTTTTTTAGTTGCAGAACGAGGATTTGTCTATAACGAAAAATTGCTCTAACCTTTTCGGTTTAACTTCGAAGCTTATGTGGCACTTTAGGGCAACTTTTGTTCTTATCAACCTTATAATATTTGAATAAAAGAATTTTATTTCAAATTAGAACATCCTTAAACTTAAAACTTCCACTTGGAATGCTCAACAGACAACAATTACAAAACCGACAGCGTAAAATCAATTAATTTACTTCTCAAGAATCACATCACAGAAAGATCTGGAAAAACTAATAATTGAATTTTTTATATTTAAGTTTATCAACGGATTGGTGAGTGAGTATTGGTGAGTTCTAGGCCGACCCGGCGGAATCAAACAAATTAATAAATTTTCTTTTAAGGAATTAAAGAAAACCTATACCGTCATTAAACTAAATTTGATGATGAACGATTTTATTCTTAGCCTTAGCTTTAGAACCAGCCAAGGTGCCGGGTATTAGTATAGAGAGCTGGGAACGGATTATCTTAACCTCGTTTAAGCAAGTAGGACACTTTGTTTACAGAAAGATTTATTGCCATCAAAATAACTAGTTTTAGACTTTGGTTCGGTTAAAATTAGGTCTCAATTTGTTTCAAAACTAAAAATACATAGAATTAATCGGCCGAATTGAAGAGAAGGGCTGTCATTTTTATACTTGCCGGCCATAGACCTATCTGTGATGAAAATTTCATAACAGTCAGAAAGTAAATCCTTTGCTGGAACTTGATCTAACTCTCAAGTCTAAAGCAATACGGAAAAGTAGTAACACAGATTAACTCTTATATATGTTTACCTCAATTCTTAAAGGGATGAAACTTTACAGAAATTTTTATGGCCATGTAATATACAAACGTCAACATCACACTCCGGTTCACTTGATTATGTATTGGGTTTTAGTTTTAAAATAAATACTTACCTCACTAGCCGAAACGGAGTGTATTTTGTATTTGATGGTCATACATCTTATTTGAGTATAATTTTAGTAATATCCTTGCTTAAATATAAATCCCATAGTAAATCCGTTGCTAGAGCAGTAGCTATATCGCATTTTTAAGTGCCTTTTGGGGAATTTCTATAAAATTGTGATTTCCTTTTAGTTGCTTTTAACGTTGCTTTTTGACTTTGATAGAAACATACGAGTAAATGCTTGTACAATACGGACTTAGGAAGAATCTATATAAAGAACTATTTACCACAATCCTATTTTTAAAATCTTCTAACGACTTTAGCTCGTGAATAGGTAAATCCTTACTTATTAAAGAATGAACTCCCACGATCTAGCTGGAAATGGAACGAAAAATAAGCTCAGTGTCAAAAGTGAGTAAAAAGCTAGATGCAGTATTTTGTTGGCCACATTTTTGACACAGCTTATTTTAATTTAGGTTCAATTCAAGAGTTAAAATATTGTATACTCAGATCAGTTACCCTCTTTTCTATTAAACAAAATCTTTAATACTTTTCATTGTTTCCTTAATCGTCCATCACGTACAGCTCTTCAAATTCAGGAAGCGTGTGTGGTATCGGTATGTGATGATGATGCCTTAGCCGTTTTATTTTCTTGTCAATATTGTAGCCGCAATGTAAGCATGCAATCGCGAACACACAAAACAGAAATTTCCACGCTCTGTGGGAATATTGCGGAAAATTCTCCTTTGCACCTGAAAATCATCACACATACTATGGAATTGGAATTGGAAGTGGAAGTGGATGTGGAAGACAAAAAGAATAGCCCTTCTCGTGTTTTTACTCTCAATGTTTGAATAAAAAGGATGAGAAAAAGAAGGTGCACATAAAAAAGGAATTGCCAGTGCCGCTTATGCCACGTCACTGCTACCAACTACCCAACTACCACCACCACCGTCGCCCCATTTCCGCTATCACATTGCACCGACGGAAAAATAAATGGGCAACCAGGAAAGTGAATAATCCAGAAAGTGGACGGAAAGTTCCTCCACCTCCTGTGACGTCACATTTTGCGATGGACTACGACTACGCTGGCGGCGATGGCGGAGGCGGTGTTGTATTCCTTTTTTTGTTGTCGGTGAGAGATTAATGCACTGTGCTGGCTGATGTGATGCTGTGTCGGTTTTATTTTCGGGAGTGGATGTGGGCAAGTATTTTCTACTCAAAGGATTTTTTACGAATGTGATCCTTGCAGAATTGCGCCACGTACTCGATTGTGTGTTAAGTGTGCCAATGCCATCATCATCATCGTCGTCCTGGGCGCCCGACAAAAAGATGCAGAAGAGTGATTTTTTCGGCTTCCCATTCCCGAGTTTCTGAGTTGTTTCGCTGCGTTGCTGTGTGGTCGGGTGTCGTGCGGTTAGGTCATCTTTGGTAACACAGCACACAATTGGTTTACCGGGCACGGGTGGATATGGTGGGGACTCGCAAAAAAATGATAGCTAAAGAATGTTCGTTTTTTCGAAAGATTTTTCCTTTTTCCGAGTAGCATGTTAACTTGGTTCAGGACAATGCGGGCAAATGATTTTTTCTTGTACGATTTTTGTCCCACTTTGAGAGGGCATGCTAAAGACTGATGAGGTGTTAGTGTATCGGAATGGAGATATTTTTTGTTTTGTTGAGCTCCCAACGAGACGACGAAGCGATGCGACGCGACGCACGGGGGGTGGCATAGAGTTTTTTTTGTCGATGCTGAGATTCCGTCATGGATTTGATTAAGCGATAGGACGTTGTGCTTGCTGCTGTTTGCTGCTACAGGTGGTTGCAATTGATATGTCATTTAGGTTTTTTGTCCGTGAAAAGGGAAGTTCGTATAAGTCGAGTTGTCGCTCGGTTTGGTTGGTATAGATATATAGAGATGGGTTGAGATGGAAAGTCAATTTTCATTGGGTTGGTCTTCTTGTTGCTTTATTTTTGAGAATACTCGTTCATACATACATACACATACATATCTATACCAACGGCAGTTGATTTTTGGCCTCTTAATCGAGGACCACAATCTGTTGACATTTTCGAGAATATTGGGGGGGATATTTTTCTTTTTCTTATTGCACCAATGGAAAAGTGATTTAAGGGAAAGTCTCCTTTGTTTTGTTTTGTTTTGTTTTGTTTTTTCTTTTTTTTGTGATGATGCGGTTAAGCTTGAATTTGTTTGCCCTATACGAGTTATGATTAAATTCTATGAAAATATGATTTTATATGTATTTAAAGAACAAATAATTATAATTGAGGTGTTCAAATTAATATTTTTGTAGGGATTGGAGTATTTTATTTTAATGGTTTTTTTTTATTCAGATTTTTTTTTTGATAAGGGGAAATTGAATACATAAGAGTTAACAAGTGACAAACAAACACCAACACGGTTTAAGGGAAATTTTTGGGCTAACACCTTAATACTATACGGAGTAAATATAACTTATTCAAGTCTTCGATGTAGACCAATAGCTATCAATTTAGTCTAAACTCTAAAAGGAAGAGTTAAATTTTAAACTGTGATTCTCATGATTTAATAATTCAAGTGTATTTTTTTTATAATTTAAGCATTTTTGTTTAAATATGTAACTATCGAAATTAAAAAATTAAATTAAACCTACAGTTTATTCGTAGGTACAATCGTTTTGACGACAAATATACTTAAAAAAAAGAAAAAAAATATTTGGTTGCATGGTCATGGTCTTTCTCAAAGAAAATTGACCAATTCTTTTAAGCTGTAGCTGGCCAAATAAGTTATTCATATGAAATTTGTACATATGTAATTTAGGTCATAAAAGAAAGACATGATATTTTTGAAGTGAAGTTTCTTAATGCTCTGGAATGGGTCGAAAAACTTACTGATTTGCTGACCATTTATAACCATTTTCGGATCTTTCGGAATATCCTAAAATTTAGGTGTTAAGAAAAAAATCCCCAATCTAAAACCAGGTCATGACAAAATCTCTTGAAGACAAAATTCCCAAGTTAAAATCCCAAAAAGCAGATGTGCAAGTAGTGAACCAAGCAAGCGCCTTTGTCTTGTCGATGAGATTTTGGTATTTGGGGATAACGTATGTTTCCTTTAAAAAAGTTAATAAAAAACAAGAAAATACATAGTTTTCTGTTTTATTTTAATTTGTTTAAATGCAAAACGCTTCACGCTGTGTACTTGTGTGTAAATATTAGTTCGGAGTGAACAACAAAAATAATAACTGGAAGGTGGCTTCAGTTTAAAATCAATTCGATTTTTGACTTAAATTTATGCGAAAAAAAAAACAGTTTAAGGAAAAAAATTGGTCCTCTATTTTTTAGTATTTATTAATTTCAAAAAATTCATCGACTTATCCATTTTTCCAATACCGGATTTTCAAAAATTATTTTTAATTGTTTTTTTTAATCTTAAATTATTTTTTTTTTTTTTAATTTCGATTGTCATTTTATTTGAACTTATTAGAACTTAAGCTAAGTACAGAATATTGTCAGATCTTACAATATTGTCACAACTGTCAATGGTCTGACAATAGCTGACAATTGAAATATTTCTTACAATGAAAAATTGTCCTTTCTCACGGTTGGTAAAGATTTCATCCCAAAGTCTTACAATTTGATTGCCAGCTCTTGTCTGACAATTTTCGGACAATAATATATCTGACAAAATTGTCAGCTTGAAAATTTTCTGTTCAAACGGTTGGCAGATCTATTCAAAAAAATTTATTGATTGTTTACATCTTTTGGGGGAAGGCATCATTACTTGGGGCAGGTTCTGCAACATTCCCATCCATTTCCTCTGCATTTAATAAAGAATCTTTTTCTTCTGTGATCGATGGTTGCTCCTTTTCATCATCGTGTTCTTTAAGAATTGGTGAATTTCCGTTTTCCATGTTAACATTTTCGACCATTGATGCCTCCATTTTTTTAGATTATTGTATCTATTTTTAGTCAGAAATGCGACAAAAATTCAACAACATGCTAATGCGGCCGAGTATAAGCACTTAATTTATTCCGAATAAAACTACACAACACAAGGAATTGATATAAAATATAATTGAAGTGAGTTGCTTTATAGATATTTTCTTTTTGAGTTTATTTATTCAGTTGTGCAAAAACTAAAAATTTTCAACACAAATGTTTTTTTTATCTCACTTTAACCAACTCGACTCCAACCGATGGGTTTCATTGACATTTCGGACAATGAAGAAATTGTCAGCAATTGTAAGATGTTTTCAATGAAAACATCTGACAATGACCAATGTGTGTGACAATGTCCTAATCTTCTGACAATTATAAAAATTGTGTGTTCAGACGATTGTAAGATACCTGACAATTTGTTGTCAGATTGTCGTCTGACAATTACCTGACAATGACGTTTCTGACAATATTGTCAGACAAAATTGTGTGTTCAGATGATTGTAAGATATTTGGGGCAGTTTTATCACTGACAGATCTGACAATATTGTAAGATCTGACAATCGTCTGAATAATAATATAGATATGATTTTATATCGAAAAACCACAACTATTATTTTCCCATAGAATATTTAGCTTTAGGTACAAATTTAAATTAGTGCGGATGGATATTAATGAAATACTTGAAAAGCCAAAAAATGGTTCTATGACGGTAATGTTAATAATGGCTTAATATGAAATTTGGTCATAGAAATCGTTTTTGGGAAAAAGTATAGATTTTGTTTTACGATTTTTAACAGTTGTATGGATGATACCGTTTATTTTGACTGTATATGAACAATTTTTGTTTAAAATCTGCTACTGTTACCTCTTTAGGTCAAGTTGAAAAAAAACCGATCAAGTTGTTTTTGAGAATCTAAACAAAAAAATTAAAACTTTTTTAAAAAATCAAAAAAATGTTTTAACATTCTTCATCATAAGAAGAATTATGCAAATAATTTTAACAGTTTTCGAGAAAAGCGAAGATAAAAGAAAAATAATATTCTATGCGAGGTGTCATTAATAACCATTTTTCTGAAAGAAAATTCAAAATGTATCTATATTTCAACTAACTGATTTTTTTAATCCATGGAGACATTTTTGAGAAAATTAAGATATTTCAAAAATGCTAAAAACAATTAACTTATGTGTCAGGTACCGTTTTTTTGGTTAAAGAAATTAAAAAAACCTATCCAAGAAGAAAGACCTATCCGTTTAGGATATAGACGAACAGTCAGACAGAATTGCGAGATCCACTTTCTTCGTCTTATAATTATTATAATGAATAGCTTGATCAAAATCTCGAGTTAAATTTTTCATAAATACAAAACACCCCGTTTGTTTAAATCAGCTCTGAAGATAAAACTTCAAATAACGTTCTTTTAAAAATCTTTTGGAAAAAGTTCGAAATATATATATCTTAAATACTTTTTAGAAAAATTGCTGTGTTAAGATTTTTGAAAATGGCTCATTTTGCATTTCTTCATTTTGGAGTATCAAATTGATAACAAACCCTTTTTGACAAAAAATGTAAACAGTAATTGACATTAAGGTCATTTTATATTTTAAACTATGCAATTTAAAATAATATTTAATTAGATTCAGCTTTTTCAGAAGTCATTTATTAAAATATTCGAAAAATCGTGAGACACCTTTAACACCTGCTGGT
The DNA here is from genome assembly GCA_951394125.1 of Epistrophe eligans. Taxonomy (NCBI): domain Eukaryota; kingdom Metazoa; phylum Arthropoda; class Insecta; order Diptera; family Syrphidae; genus Epistrophe; species Epistrophe eligans. Next base: position 105,211,119 of record OX596029.1, on the reverse strand, counting down.
CTATACCCTATCCAAAACTTTTGCCAATCTATATGGTCTTTGGGAAGTCAAAATTTTAAAGATCCTTAATTGTATACATCAACATCCTTTTTCTTTTTTTCTTCAAAAGGTTAAGGTTTGTTGAGTAAAGTATTTTTGAATGAATTTCAATTAATTTTCGCATAAAATCACATTTTACAACCAAGCCAAATTTATATGTACCTATTGCTAATATGCTGCATCGAAAATTTTTGTTATTGAATGTATAGCTACTTAATTACGAATTCCATTTGCAAAATTGAATTCACATGTGTTGGTAGTAGGTATATAAAATATATTTATGTTTCTACATGTTGTTTTTTTTTTTTGCTTTTGACGAAAACATCCTTTATCACTTGGTTAAAAAAAAATTACTATAGCACACATATATACCTAAATAAAACTTTGCACAAACACGGCCTCTTAATTCCCCATCAATCCATGCAGAACTTTATATTGGCTCGTGTTTTTTTGTCGATGTCCTGACTTTCCGTCCCCATCAGATTCTCGATTCATCACAAATAATTGGCACAACGAATATGACGAATCTACTCCAAAACGGATTTGGTGTTTGTGTGGAATTCACTCTCTGCCACACGTCAAATTTTCGACTTCACAAAAAGGACACTTCAAAAAAAAAAAAATAATACTAAAAAAAAGAAACAAGACAAAAAATAGAAACATCATTCGAACCAAGCTAGAAGAGGATTCGACAAAAACAGGAATTCCATTAAATCGGGAACTAAAATCACTTTATGTCGAAATTAAGTTTGAACCACCACACACTGAGGTTCAATATAGAGGAGCTCAGTATACATCGCCATCGGTTCAGTGATGCACCACCTGCATTTGCGGCCAATTTACCTTTTCCTATACACGAAAATACAACGAAAAAGTTTGTCTCCGGATGGGTGTTTTTGTTCGACTCATCCCAAAACTAGAGAGGTGCTAGTTGGCGACTCTCAAAACTTTGGCATACCTTTGTAGCTAGCTCAGTTGATGTACATACATATATATTAAACCCCATTCCTATAGATGTGCTCTTTTATCTCGAGTAATGCATTCTGATGCGACATGAAAGCGTATAGCGGATTTCAGCTGGGTATCCCAAGCCCAAACCCAAACCCTACACCCCCCACCCCCTCACATTTTGGCGATGAAAAATGAGTTGCAATGAGCGCAAACATTTAGCAAAAAACTGATAAAACATTTTTTCGGTCGGATCTTCTTTTTGGGTTTCTTTTTTGGTTGAGAGACAAAAAAAATGATGGCAGCTTTTTCTAGGGGTGCATTACGGTGAAGTACCACCCCCACCCCAGCATACGTCTGCGGATGCAATAATAATTATTGTTGGATGCACCGATTATGCTCGTCATAGCATTTCACCTAGCACCACAGAGCGAATGCATGTACATCGCAATGAATGATTATCGGCTGGGGGTCGATGTGGAGGATGGTCATCAAGGGTTGATGTGCTCTATACTAACCACCTCTTCGTAGAAAGGTATATATATGTATATACAAGCGAGCGTTGGGACAAAGAGTTGTTTTTTTTTTTCATGCATTTTTGGAGCCTGGCAATGGCCGAAAAGCGGCAAAATCAATTTGACGTGTGTAGTATATATGCCGGATGCACTTCCTTTTGGGGTGCGTGACAAGGGGTGTTTTTTTTTTTTTGAAAATAAGGAACAAAAAAGAAAAAGGTCCATTTTTATTTATATCCATTTTTTATTTTTTTTGCGTTTTGTTGTTGCTGTTTTATGGGTAAAATGACAGGACAGCACAAAAATATAATTTACACAAAATTAGCGGAGGACGCGACTGGTCATGTGTGCACACATTGAAGAGCGTCAGTGGAGAGTCCATTTCGATTATATTTGGATGCACAAGGTTTTGATGTTCACAACCGGACATCATTCGGAGGCAAATATTCGCTGATTAAGTTGAGTTTGTGATTCGGTGGATGTGGAAGAGTCCAGAATTAATTTTTTTTTCCTATACCCTGCCATCTAGTAAGAGAAATATCAAAAAAAAACTAAAGAAAAAAAAAATGAAAAAAAACAAAAGAGATTTGGGCGACGGCGGCAGTGGTGGTGGTACCATTATGTACCTATACAACCTTTACCTATACGATTGTGTTAGGTGCGAGGAACAGATTAAAGGCTTTTTTACTGATGAATTCAAGTTGCGAATATACAGCATACATTTTTATGGGAATTATTGTTATTGATGGAAAAAGGTTAACAAGAATTTTATCTATTTTTTATATATACATATGTAGATAGGTGTACGTAGGTACCTACAAATAAACATCAATTTTATAATTCAATGCACATTTTTTTCATATAGCGCAGGTTTTTAATCGTATAAGGAATAATCTGAATTTGGGAAATTTAGTCTAACCTTAGTTTTTAGTTATTAAAGTTGAATTCGGTGAGGGTGCTATACCTACTGAGTTAAATGTGCATTGAACTATATGTCTAGGTATACTTGAACAAATAGTAGATGTTTCAGCCTGGCACTTTCTTAATAATTTGTTTTTTCTATTATTTACTTTATAACCTATACCTAAGTTGGCACTAAAATTCATGGTAGAAATGAGACTCAACCAACAAGCTTCTCTATTAGCCAGCGTGGTCCCTAGCTATCCAATTGCACATGCCAAAGTTTTGGTTGGGGACCTCTTTCACTTGCTTTAAAAACCTAAGTTGAGATATGTATTCCTATGAATATTTCAGGAGCATTGATGTCTATTTTCTCATGTAGAGAAAATAGACAGTCCAAACTTATTAGACTTATTAAAAGGATCAAATTTATATCTCATCCGGTATAATGTCCATATTTATTTAAATGCTATCCCATACATATTTTGTCATTATTTAATCCGAATTCCTAACTACATATTTTCAGCTTATTTGATCCGTAATCCATCGTTATCTCATTTATACCCTGTCCGTATTGTTACCATATCTGTTCCTATATCATCAGTATCTGATGCATAACCCATGCTTATTATCATTATTCGATCCATATCGCAATCATCCCAATTTTGAATTTCAAAAATATTGGAAGTGGTGGATGGGACGTCGTTGAAGCCGATCCGTAATTCGTCTGTATTCGACTCGTATCCCATTTGTGTTTATTTTAATTCACATTCATATACTATCAGTAATTGATCCGTTATCAATTCATATCGCATGCGTATTTCATTCATATTCGATCTGTGTATTCAATCAGTATATCCATCCGTATATTACATAATGTACTTTCCATCTATTTCCCAAACGTATATCCCATCTTTATATCTCATCAATATGTGTTTTATTTATATTTTATCCGAATATCCCATCCGCATATCCCATTCATATATCCCAAACGTATATTTCATCCGTATATCCCATTCGTATATCACATCCGTATATCCCATTTGTATATCCCATCCATATATCTCACGCGCATATCCCATCCGTATATCCCACCCACATGTCCCATTCATATACCTAATTCGTATATCCCCATATGTACATATATCGCATTCGTATATCTCATCTGCATGTCCCATACGTATATTTTATCCGAATATCCCATCCGTATATCCCATCGGTGAATCCCATCCGTATATTCTATCGGTATATTCCATCCGTCTATCCCATCCACATATCCCATCCGCATTTCCCATCCGAATATCCCATCCAAAATCCCATCCGAATATCCCATCCGTATACCAAAATCGTAAGGCATCCGTATACCATATCGCTTTATTATAAGATTAAAATTATATGTTAAAATTAAAGAAGTTTTACGAACGAACTTCTAAGGTACTTCTGTCCAATTTATTCTGATGAAAGTCTTTTTAGTGAATTAGTGAATTTCCTTTATTAGATTAAAATCCAAATGAGAAACAAACATGGGAGTACCAAAAACAAACTGGTTTTTAAAACAGAAGAGTTATCAGTACGTCAGCACTTTTTGAAATTTCGAAAACTCTTATATCATACTTATGCGTTTTTACTCAAAGATTTTTCAAAAAAAGTGTAGAAAACCTAACCCCCATTACCGAAAGTATTGTAACCCCCACCCCGCTCTGCTTTCATTTCAGTTCACCACACTTTTAGGAAAGCCATCATGTAGGCACATCGAATATAGGTATGTATATATTTATGTAAATGCAAATCTCTCCTTCGCCATCATAGCATATAAAAGAAAAGAGAAGAAAAAAAGATATAAATTCATTAGAAGAATATTCCAAACAAATCCTTGACACCATTTCGCGAGACCATAAAACAGCCATTCGCCAAACGAGAGCAAACGAGAATGAATGTACTTACTTCCATCCATGTGAATCCTTTAAGCGCCCGTCGTCGCTCATTGTCGTGCTGTAGCACGCCATGCCATATGCCCTTTCGTGGCCCAAAGTTCTTCTCCATTATATCTATATAGTCGAACAACACACATTCCATCGCTATGTATGGCAATAAAAATCAAAAAATAAAGGATAACCTCCTATTTCCTGTACTCGACAGAGTGTTGTGACTCCTGAAGAATGAGCTTGCATCCTACATACTGAAAAGAAGTAATACACACTTTTGTCCCATACAATATTCAACAGGCACATCCTTGCTTCTCCCGCATAAACTCTTCACATATATAGACAAGCTCCGCAGGAGCATGTGCTTTATGTGCTATGTAATGGACTCACTCGATCCATAATATCGTGGCACACACATTTGCACCACATATAGCCAAGCTGAATTGTGTATAGAAGAACCCAACCCAATCCGCGACACAAGGAACATATATATAGTAAAAGGAACATCATCCTGGATAGAGTACAAAGAAATCCCAGCTTGTAAGCCAATTTGCACTTATCCTTATCTGATTCCATGTCATTTGTATAATATCCTTCGCAGCCAAAAAGAGTCAGCCTCACAGCCTCAGTCGAAAAGAGCAAACGAAAGAAATGCCATTTTACTTTTTCGTCCTTATAGTGCTATTCCTATTCTTATTCCCAAAGCCCACACAGGGTGTATGACGACGACGACTTCGACGAGGACGAGGACGAGGACGAGGAAGGAAGCAGGGAAGGTGGAAGTTCATTGCTAAGCCCATTTATGGTTATGGCACGCCGTGCAATGGCACAAAGTACATCCTTTCACTTTCTTCGTTGCTGTTGTGTTGTTGTTGGCTCTCGTGGTCGTGATGTCTTCCTTCAAATATTTAAGGATATCGCATAGATTTAGCGAAACATCAAATCTACGCTTGTTTACAAATTCCATCTTCCTCCCGTTACAGAATAATTTTGATTTTTTTTTTCTTTTTTCCTTCCTCTCGTTTGGTGGGTTAGTCTGAATCTGAAGGTCGCAATAGCTTCAGACTCGTGCAAAAAGATTCCATTATTAACGAGATGGCCTCTTTGAGAGCGACATGGTCAGGTTTCATGGATATATAGAACAACAGCCGTAGAGAGTTCATTTATTTTTCCCTAGATTTGCGTTACTATACATAAATGCTTAAACAACGACCGCATGCCCGGCAAAGTGTTCTTAAAGTGATTTCTGTGAAAGAAAGTATACAATTTCGTTGAGTGTATGTATATTGCAATCCAATGTATATAAGTATATGGTGTTTGAAAAAATTATGAACTTGTACTTTATAGAGACATTCACTACAACGATCATTCGACCGAACGTATGTATGTAGGTATATGTGAATATGGTTTTTGTAGATTTGGCATTTCACGTGTCCTTTATTATTATTACTAAGCCTAAAGACTTATTCTTTTTCCTGAGGCAAAATATATAGAGAAAAAGTCTTTATGGTACATAACTACTATAGAAGTAATTTTTGTATAGTTTTTGATGGATCAATATGATTTTTACTGCCTCAACTTGCCTATGAGCTGAGCAGCCGAGGTTAGAAAAAATAAATCCGGTTTAATGTTTTACTTATTTTTAATAACTTTCCTAGAAAGTAGGAAATATGTTATTGCCTATGATTTGTTTATTATTTCAAATAAGAGAATGTTTGTTCTTATGAGGTCTTTGCTAATATTTCTATAATTTATTAACATTTAGTCTAGAAATTCGCTCTCGTATCGGATGGTTTGGAAAAAGACCTCGGAATTCCTCGTCTCGTCTATGTAATTTAAAAAAAAAAATCCATAACACATTAATTTCAATAATGGATTAATTAGTGAGGAAATAATTGATTGGAAGATTTAAATTTAAATTGAATTTTGAAAGATGACATTTTTTCAAAAATATGGTTAAAACTAAAAACCCTATAAAATAATTAAAAATTAAAAAAAAAAACATTTCCTGCAAAAAAACCTAAACCCGAAATGCTATTTCTAAAATATGCGAGACTGGACTACAAAAACTTGTTGCATAAAAAAAAATGAAAGGTAATTAAAGAATTGATTTTTTGTTTTATTTTTTTTTTTAATTTTTAAATACATATTGTGTGAATTATTAAGAACCATCAAATTAAAAAAGCTATAGGGAAATAACTAAAAAACGCAGTTTTCTGACAATCACTTTTGTAGTTAATTATTGGAATGAAGTTTAATCAAAATCGTTAGAAGAATAATTAAAAAAAAAATCGAAAGTATTAAATAACATTTTTTTTCAAATATTCTTGAAAACGACGCTAGTGATTTTCATTAAACTTCATTGCAGTAATGAACTTAAATTTAAATTTCTCCTCTGGGGAATCACACAATAATGGTTTATATTGAAATTGAATCAAATCGGTAAGCCCATTTCGGCTATACATATCTTTAGTAGTAGTAGTATAGCAGTCAGGGCCGTAGCGTCTCTTGGGGCAACCCCGACCTTGTAAAGTTAATTATAATACATGTATAATAAATTGAGCATATAGAAAATTTAATTAAAGATGTATTATACCGTTTTGAACTGTGACCGCTCATGTTCATCATATTCAAGTAGGTATATGTGTTTTCGTTATGTCTCCATTTGATGCAAGAAATGTTCGTTATTTGTGTTAGATTTTAGTTTTCTTGACCCGTGTTTGAAAATGCAAGAAATAATCAGCCACACACATGAAATTTGATTCCAGATTCCAATGGAAAAGATTCTAGTCTCACAGTGCACACACAAACTTTTGGAATTCTATGCATCTCTGACTGTCTGTGCTGTGTCTAGCCTAGTATATGCTGCTCGTGTTTTTGTTAACGATTTCCAGCAACTGCAATCTTAAGTTTTCTTTTGTTATAAATAAAACAAATTTATAAGGATAGAAGTACTGTGCATAAATATTTCAAGTCGCAAAAATGAAACGAGTTTACCCGAGTGCTGCCAAGAAGAGGCAGGAAAAAAAACCCAAATCAAAAAATTGATCAAAAACTAACTAAACTTGCAAAGCACATAATGGAGCAGGAAATATTCAGCAATCTATCATTGATACATATCTATTGAAATTTGAAGAGCACTATTTGCCGATTTAAGTAAAGTTATTGATGAGTTTGTCTGTCAAGGCGAAAAATAAAATAATTTTAATAAGCTTTTATTTTTGTAAGTAAATATAATTTTGTCAACTTAACAAATACAAACATAAAAATAATTTTTTTTTTTTCGCTGAAATTCATTTAACCAATATTTAGGAAGTAATTGAGAAATAGGGCCCCATATTTGATCTTGCCCCAGGGCCCCACCAGCCCAAGCTACGGCACTGATAGCAGTAATAGTAGTTAAGTAAGTAGATAAACAAACACACAGACCTAAGGAGAAAATAAAAATCCTTTTTTTTATAATAAACTTAGGTTGAAAGGCAGCCCTCCCATTGGCCGATAACGTTTTGGTACCACTATACCTACACCTTCTTCAGAAGGTATGTTGTAAGGATTAAGGAAGTTTTTCACGTTTCACTATTTTTTTTACACTTTAGTTGAGAACGATATTATTTTCCCATCATCCCGCCAAGTATGCAAGCATTTATAGAAAATATATACGAATCATCGATGAATAAAATGTTGCATATCCGAAGGCGTCAATTTCTTTCAGTTAAAATATTTTTTTTTGTGGCATTATCGGTTTAACGAAATCGTGTCTTTATCAAAATTATAGAAATAGCTCAAAGGGGGAAAGGACCTCCTTCGCATAAAATTTTGTTTCTTGTATGTACACAACCGCCATACCGCCATGGATAAAAAGAATACAAAGTATACTAATTAATAATTAGATATGTCCATGTAAATATGTATGTACATCCAAACCATCTTGGCATTTGTGTGGCGTCACAATTATATTTTAGTATATTATTGAATTTCTCAAATGTAGACTATAGATAATGTGTATTTACATACATATGTATGTTTATTGTGTTTATTAGAATTTGGCATTTAAACAAATTGTTATTAAGCGATAAGAGCTGTAAAAATAGAAAAACAAAACAATCAAATGAAATGAAATAATTTTTTTTTACTAAAAAGAAAATGATTGCAATTCGTTACTCAGATAATGAGCATGTATGTTTTAGTTTTTTGTCTCATGTAATCCTAAATTTTATTGTGAAAAAAATATTCGTCATCAAATCTATATACATAAGATGAACTGAACTTCACAAATATTGGGTATTGACAAAAACCTCACTAGTCAACTGATAAGTCCAAGTTAGATTGGAACGAAACGCTACATTTTTTGTAGACAAAAGGCTGTTAAAATCTATTTTGAATCAAAAAATTGTTATTCGTCTTAACAATTTTAATTGTAATTTTAAATATACAAATATGTAGTTGCAATATTTGAATTTAAATAAAATATTAAAACAAAATATTTCAAAATAATTATCTGAATCGGAGTAGCTATGCAGAAGTTTGCTTTGTTTTGTTTTAAAAGAATTTTTCTATTGCAGAAAAGCAAAAAAAAAAAAACATACCTATAGAAGATTACCTTTTTGGCTATAACTAGTCAAAAAAGAAAGCCTTCACAATAAGTTCATTTACGGTTTTTCCATTTTAAATTCATAAGTTTTTTTTTCTTTAAAGATTCTATGATCATTTAAAATGGACATTATATTTCAGCCACCAATTTGTCCAATATGTAGAATGTAGATAGACATGTGTGTTTCCAAAATAAAATTTATTTAAAATTCAGTTATTCTTTCAAAAATCTAATTCACGCCCTTAACACTTTGAAAAAGCTTTATACATCTTAAACCAATTTAAAAAAATGTACTTTAATTATGTTCGAAAACAATTCTCTAAATCTCGAAAATTATTTAAGATAAATTTTTCGAATGACACTGTGTTTGTACAAGACCAACCTGCCTTCTTGTACCTAACAAACTTGAAGGTTAATATAGTAGTATATGGTATATCCAATGGCAACTGCAAGCAAGAAGAATTAATAGTTTAAACTATAGCACAGCAATTTCATTGAGATCAGACCTATATTTATATGAATAACGTTCTCCATTATTATAGTTGTTAGTCAAGTTCAAGTTCAAGTCCAAGTGTCAAGATCAGGTTGACAAGCTTGTATTTTTAAATAGCCTATAACAAACTTTGTCTAGACGGTGTGGAATTAAATCGTTAATTTTTTGTTTAAATCTGCTTCGCAGAAAGACTATTAAATTTATCTAATCTAAATCCAACTTCGTCGGAATTCCCATCCATTCATAGTTTCTTTGTTAGATCAGTATAGGAAAACAACAAAAGCTGAAAAAAAAATATAAATAATAATCCAACGACGCAGAAAGCCTGTGAAATATCCACAACACGACGACAACAGCTATTTACGGGTATACCCCCTTCGGAACGAATGTTTACTTTGAGTCATAGATAGATCCAGACAAACTCTTAGCCGAGCCCCTACCACACCACCTCATCATCATCATCATCACCCTCATTGATTCTACTGATTAGATAGATGTGCGTATTTTGTTTTCTTGTTTTTTTTTTTTTTTTTTTTTTTTTTTTTTCTACGGCGAACGTTCTCTAAGCTTCCAGCCAGCAGAGCAGCGATTCAAATGCGGGGACTGGGACCGGGCTATTGAACGCCAACAAGGTCGTTTGGCATTTTTACTTAGGTATAGTTTGTTTTGTTTTTATACGCTCTATAAGGTTTATATTATATTTAAGTGTTAGTATTTGTGTATAGAAATATATGTTGCTATAGTATTTACAATTGACGTCTATGTAGTCTATACCACAACTGAATCTATGAATAGAACCTAAATATTGGCAGTATAAGTGGAATGGCCGATAGTGGGTTATTATTGTTGGATCATGACATAGACCTTCAAAATGTTGTTATTGTTTGTATTTTATATTAAACACACAGGCTTTTAAATTTGCGTGACGCTGCGTTTGCTTGACAGATTAGTAATTTAAATAAATTGAGAGATAACCATAGGTTAAAATGGCAATTTTTAAATAGTTTTCTTTTTAAATAGATAATGAAGCGAATGATGACCAACGAATTTTGTTTTGAAAACAAAATGTTTGAATAATATTTCTTGATAAATACTCAATTATAATTTACAAAAAAAAAAACAATTTACTTATGGTTTGCACATTATGAAGTAGATTAGGTACAGATTGGGCCGAAAATACTAACCATAGATAGTAAGTTAATTTTGAATATTTTTTTATTTATTTAATGAATATTTATATAATTATAGAGTACATTTATATTTATTGAAGTTAAATTTTATTAAAAAGAACCTTCAATTTAAAGGAGAAAAAAATTGCTTCTTTAGGAAGTTTTTAATTTTTAAATTCTACTTAATATTTTATATGAACAAAAACTACTTCAAAGAATCGAACGTGAACACCATTTGTTAAGATAATTTCACATTTTCAAACTTAGAGCTTAGAGCTTAGAGAAAATCAGAACGTAATGAAGAAAAGAAAATTGTCGGATAACATACGTGCAGTTCAGGCTGAAGAACTTTTGCACGACATCGGATCAAGATTAAAGAACCAATTTTATACTTAAAATAGGTTTTAGAAATATTAATCTGTTCAAAGCAATAATTCATATAATGACGACCAACTTTTTTGTATAGCATCCTTAGTTTATAGTGATGCCTTTTGAAACTCTTGGACTAGGTTCTAGGTAAATATCTCAAACACCACCATTTTGATTTTAAAGTTTTAAGATCAAAATTTAAGTAAAAAAGAAATGTTGACGCTTTTTTCCGAAAGAGGAATACATTTTGTAAAAAAAACTAACCGCTTCACCAGTGGTCGGTGTCCTATTTAGGCGAAAGTGGTTGCAAAAAACTTTTTTCGGGTGGGTCTATGACGCAAAATTTTTAAATTTCCTGAATAAATAAATTTTTCGAGCTATCGCTGTAGAACAAATTATTAGGTTTTAACTAATTGTTTTTAGCTTGTAAATAAAATTGGAATAATTTTTACAGTTACAAAAAAATATGTTTTTTGTTTGTTTAGTTTTGAGTTTAAAAACAAAGGAAATTATTTGAAAAATATTTATAAATATCAGGCTTGTAAAAGAATGCAATCTTTTTTGAATGCAATCTATAATGACTTCAATAATAAGATTGCATTCATTGATTTCACTTTGGGACTTCAGACTTCAAATTATGCAATCACCATTCACTCGTAGCAAAAAGATTGCAATCATTTTTTCCCTCCATTCATTTTACAGCAATCAATTGAATGCAATCTTTTGAGAATTCATGCATTCTTTGCATTCTTTTGCATTCTTTGCATTCTTTTTGCATTCTTTGCATTCTTTTGCATTCTTTGCATTCTTTTGCATTCTTTGCATTCTTTGCATTCTTTTGCATTCTTTGCATTCTTTTGAATTCTTTGCATTCTTTTGCATTCCTTTTTTGCATTCCATTTACGTGATTTGATTTGATATTTTAACTTAAAACTTACTCATGTCAAATCATAACAAATCACGTAAATGGAAAAAGTTTAATGTGATTTAAAACGACTGCAATACAATGCAAAAGAATGCAAAGATTACAAAGGAATGCAAAAGAATGCAAAGAATGCAAAAGAATGCAAGGAATGCAAAAGAATGCAAAGAATGCAAAAGAATGCAAAGAATGCAAAAGAATGCAAAGAATGCAAAAGAATGCAAAAAATGCAAAAGAATGCAAAGAATGCAAAAGAATGCAAAAGAATGCAAAGAATCCATGAATTCTCAAAAGATTGCATTCAATTGATTGCTGTAAAATGAATGGGGGGAAAAAATGATTGCAATCTTTTTGCTACGAGTGAATGGTGATTGCATAATTTGAAGTCTGAAGTCCCAAAGTAAAATCAATGAATGCAATCTTTTAATTGAATTCAATAAATGATTTTTAAAGACTGCATTCACAAAAGATTGCATTCTTTTACAAGCCTGATAAATATAATATCTTGTTTGCATCTGTAATTAAGAGGCTGGCTAGGCTATCCTTCATGTGACTCCATTTTTTTTTTTATTTTAAAAAGTCATAATTCAGCAGAAAACTCCGATACACCCTGTTAAGCACTTCTATTAAAAAGAACTTCCAACTTTATTGCCTGGGAATTTTCTGTGGTCGTATTTCTCTGCTGTTCGACCTATAGAAAAATATTTTTTTAAATCACTCGTTTACTATAATTCACGTCTGTTCTGCTTGAATGGACGGTGGGATATTTTGTATTTACTTAAATCGTTGACTTTTAACATTTTTTTAATTTTTAAAGATAAGAAAAACAACAGGCAACGGGAGCCACTTTGTTTAACTTGTTTCATTAAGAAGCACAAAGAACTAAAAACTTATTCTTAAACAAATTGAGTTGTTTTAAATTCATCAAAAATTATATATTTACCACTAGATTGTTCGAAATTGTTCAATCTTATATAAACACACACGTAGGTATAGACACACGAGCACTGATGCAATTATTTGATAGAGGTATTTGATCTCGATTAAAGGCAGTAAAAAAAATGTTTTTTTTTTTTTCATTTACGGCTTAACCGATTTCGTTAAAAAATTTCAAAATAATATTTTTTGGATTTAAAAAGAAATATTAAAAACTTGTTTTGTTAAAACAATATTTCGAAAACGAAGACATTATTTTTTTTTTGAAATTAGAGTTTCAGGTGTAGGTACATATGAAATTAATTAATTTAAAATTGAAATACCAAAATTTTTTACTTTTTAATAAAAATCCACCTTGGTATATTAATCAAATTTGACATTACAATGATAGAAAATACGAAAAATGTGGGGCTGTCTATTTGTATTGTACCTCGACTTACAGCTCCAACCACTCAAACGATTTCTTATAATTTTAAGGTTTTTTTTCTCGAAATTGAAATTGATTTTTTTTTTAGGTCCATAAATAACTTTACCTGCCATAAAAAACGTTAAGAAATTTTATGCAATATTGTAGGTATGCTCTGAATTTCGGTTGAAAACAATTTACCAAGAACTGTTATTAACGACTTCCTCGTAAACTGCTTAACTGATTTAAATCAATTTTGTATGTAAACAGGGGGTACTTTTAAGGCGTATTTAAATTTTCAAAAATCATTTGTTTCACTGAAAAAAAAACTTCTAAATTAACAAAAACTGATTTTGGAAGCTCAAAACAAAATTAAGTTGAATACCTGTATATGTTGTCAACAATGTATTGGTGAGAGGAGGGCAAAATAAATATAAATATAAATTTAATAGTTTGTCGTAAGTGTTCAAAAAATTGTTATTTATTAGTCGTAATTTTTTAAATATAATAGCTATTTTAAATTTAATGGAAAATGAATTATAATTAAAAGGACAAATATGAAAAATGAAACAATAAAAATGGTAAATCTTAAATCACTTAAAGAAAATATTTCCCACCAGTTCCCTAACTTCTAAAAGGCTTTACTTTCTTGCTTCCTTTTTTTGTCTCCCTTTATCAAATACAGATCGGTTATTTTTATATCCCATGTACTCTTAAATCCACTAAATCTACTGCATGAGTAAAGAATGTAGGTATAGGCTCAGAATAATTTTGCGATCCATGTTAACCGTTTCTAGCTTCCTCTTTCAAATCCATATTGACTCGACTCACTCTTAATTTGGTGACCTTTTTCATAAGGCGACCTGTAGATTTTCGCTTAGTTTTTCTGAGCTTAATCCATACCTGGAGAATTCAAAGCGTATATATGTATGTATGTAGATTATATAGGTACTCTCGCCTGGAGAAATTATTGTCCCATTAATCCTCTACCCATAGACCAATGCTGCTGTAATAACGATGGACAGGGCTATTCGTCTTTTCTTTATAACATTTCCAATTCCATGGAGAGTTTCATGATTTTTCTTTTTACGAAAAGACTGAAATAAGGATACCTGGTTGCTGATGGTTTTATTCACTCAACATATATGTATATCTACAACAAGGATCTTATAGTAGTTGGTATAAATATGTGCGCTTATGAGAGCATATTCGAAAGAGAAAGTTTTCGATTTTAAGTTTCTTTTAGGTTTTATTCTGAATTTTGACTCCGTGGACACACAAACATTGTTTCGAGCGTTTTGCACTGAGACGGAAAGGAGCTACAGAACAGAGGTATCTCAGCATACAATGGAAAGTTGAAAAATAAAGAAACAAAAAAAAAACTAAAGAATACGGTTCTCCAGTAGATTCAACCAACAATCCAACAACCCACTCAACGCCCCCTTTTGATAGTGCTTCAAAAAGGTTCAATTTGAAGGAGAAACGTCTGACTATATGCGGATGTGTATATTTGCTCTAGGTGACCCTCCTCATACTAGACAACTTCAACGACTTCCAAAAGCTTTCTCTTTCGTTGAACTTGGGACAAGATGAGGAGGACGGTGAGGTGAGGTGATGGTGGGTGGGAATCACTCTTTAGGGGGTCCAGGAAACACGAACACACATACAATTGTAGACTTCACTTCAGATCGACTTCGCAACTAAAGAATGGGAAGCAACACAAAAAAAATGGTCTTTTGGTATAATTCTTTTTTTACTCTTTTGTGCTGTTGTCAGCCACAGGAGAGAAAGTTGATTCTCTGTGCCCCACACGCGCAATTTTTTCTTTGCTTTTGCTTTTTCGTCCTTTTTCTGCGTTCATCATACCAAAAGGTATGTAGGTAGGTAGCTCCTCGATGTAGCCTCTTCTCTCAGTCTCAGTACAAAAAAAAAGGCTCAGCGGGACTTTCGATTTCGGTTGTGTTCTTCTTCGGATATTCAAGGACGATGTTTGGAAAAATACGTTGAACATGAAAAAAATAGAACTGAACGAAAAAAATATATCACAAAAAAAAATTACAAAGAAAATCTATCCATGTCTTTATTCGTCCTTGAATACAAGGAGCACTGAGGCGAGTATAGAAAGGAAATGAGGGCAACAAATGGATCAGAGCTCAGGATTTGGAAGCTTCTTAGCTCCTTTATACTCGTTCCACACTTTTTTTCTTATTCTTTTTTTTGGGTTCGCACTCTTTGATGTGAAATTGAACAGCTGAGTTTGTTTTGTGAAAAAGTAGGTACACCAATGTAACTTGTGGTTTTTTTTTTTGTTGTTCCATTTTTTGTTTGTTTTTGAGAAAAAGGACATGGTGAGGTATGGAAAGTTCTGAAAGTAGGTACCTATATCGAGAAAACTTTCATGGTCATCGATTGCAACAGGTATGGAAGCTCAAACTGCTTCAGGTTTGAGTGACCCAAAATAAATCTTAATTTGTTGAACTGCTGAAAACGTAGTTAGCTAAAATATCCCCTATATATTTATATAGTAGAATTTATGTATATGAATAATTCATTTCGAAATGCTTTTAGGGAATTCATTAATATTATATTTAATTTTATCACTTTATTGTTTCTTATTACCTATTTTATAATGCGCAGGTTTATTTGTCTACAATGTTATGGATAAGATTATATTTTCACAACTTTTCTGTTAAAAAATATAAAAATCTTACTAGCTAAACCCTGGCACTCTTCCCAGCGCCACCTATTGATCATTTGTCAAATTATAAAATTTCAACTTTCAAAAAAAAAACCTGTATGAGAAAGTGGGCGTGGTTGTAGGTGGATTTCCAAAAAATCACATTTCATGATTAAGACAGATTTATTAAAAAAGTTGTATCCTTATAACGAGGTTATATAAGGATAGAACTCTTCAAAAATTAAAAAAATGGGCGTGGTAGTGGGTGGAGCAGATAAAACATGGTCAAGCTTCAGGTTGAATTGCGCTTAGTTACACGTTCCAAAGATGTTCGGTACTGATAAAACTAAACTCTTTCGCTGCTGATAGGAAAAAACTCTTACCTCAATTGGCAAACATTTTAAAAATCTTGGTGGAACTTTTGTAGTTAAAATTTGTATCTTCACATTTTTTTCAAAAAACAAAGAACTAAATTTCATCACTTTTCAATATCACCCCCTAAAACTTCAGCTTCAGTCCAATTTTAAGATATTTAATAATTAATATCCATTAATTTCTTTGAATTTCGAAAGTTTTGTTAAAATCTTGACCTTGATTTTATCTTTTTTTTAACATTTTCAAAAACTGTTTTAATTAAACTTCGAAGAAATAGCGTTTAAAGTAACTGCAATAGTAAAAGTGCGATTTTTTTTATTTAAAGGATATTTGTTTTTTGTTTTGCAAAATAAAAAAAAAATATAAATTAGTTTTGATGTGTAAATATAGACATTTTTTTTTTATTTTTATTTATTTTTTTTATTTTTTTTTATTTGTGTCGGTAAACTTCGATCAATATCATGCGTCTTAGAAAGGTACGAAAGCATCTAACTGATGAGCCCAACTGTCGTGCTTGGGCGAAACGCATATACATATTGAACACTTAGGTCGCAAGAAACTTCCAATTGATAATCATTTAATATAGTCCACTACATACAAAACCAATATTTTCTATTGTTTTGTTTTTTTTTCCTTCTTCGTATAAACATACCACATAGATCATTGTCCATCATTGGCAAAAAATTATGTTTTTTTTTTATTAGTTCTTAGATAATTTTAAGATTTTTGTATTCAGTGCCATCTATCGTTAAACTTTTGATTTACATGCACTACCTTCAATTTATACAAAATATATTGTGTAAGTTTCAGCTGAAAGGGATTGCTAATTTTTTTAGATTACAGCTATTTTTGGTCTGTTGGTGTACAGCGCCATCTGACGGAAAACTTTCAAAGTTTAGATTTATTTTGGTTAAGTTACATCATTTATGAATATGCAGGTACATACTGGAATTATAAATAACCAATACTTGAAGAAAAAGTTCAAAATTTATATTGAAGTAAAAAGGGCGTATACGCCTAAGTGTACGTTAAAATTTTCTAATATATTTTTTTTTTTTAAATTGTTTATTCTTTAAATTTATTATATATTTATTAATAATTGACCACTCAGAAATCAGCATTTCCTTCATTCTTGTCCATATTAACTATACCTATACATACAATGGTAGGTAGATACATATTGTAAATCCTCAATTAAAATTTAAAAAGAAAATCGATTTTTTTAAATAAAAAAAAGTTTTTAAAAATTTTAATATGCAGTCATTTTTGAACCTTTTTAAAGATTTTTTTTTAACACAGTTTTAATTAAATCAGTTAAATCGTTAATGAGAGAATACAAAATAAGACTTATTCACACAAATTTGTATCAAAATCATTTAAATCGTTTTTGAATAAAAATTAGATAAGTCCACCCATTTACTTCTAAACGCCTTTTTAGCGAATTTCTTTAAGCCATTTCTGAGGACATTTTTAAAAACCAAAATCATTGTATGGAATTTTATCTAAATGGTAGTTTCTTTTTAATTTGTAAAAAAAAAAAATTGTTTTCGATCTGAAGCGATTGACAGACAAAAATGTTGGAATTCAGACTAAATCCCAAAAACAATTATCCAGAAAACTCAAAATTCTATAACAAAATGTAAAAACCCCAAAATCCTAAAAACTTGAAACCCCGAAAACCCAAAGCGAAAACATAAATTAAATTATTAAATCTTATTTAACATGAATTTGAATATTATTAATCTATGTTAAGTGTAACCTTTTCTTTCACAAATCGAAATTCCAAAATGTTTTTTATTTTATACCAATTTTCTGGAAACATCTTTTATGGATAATTCGGGTTTTAAGAATATTGTTTTTTTTTTTTTGGTGGGGGGGGGCTTAGTTTTCGTTTTTGCGGGGGGGTTTTCTGGATTTAAGATTTTCTGGGTTTTTTGTTTTCACATTTTTGGATATTCAAGATTATGATTTTCGAGGTTCCTGAATCCAAACCCACGTCACTCCCCTCTCTACTTACTCATTCGTAGGACTTAATGTTTTTAGATTATTACACTTACAGGAACAATTATCCGCCCACCTGCTCGACGAAGTAATTAAAGCCCGCGACGCTAACACGCATTATTAAAAATTTAGTTTTTCAAAAATTTTACCACTTTTTTAACAACAAAAGATAAAATCTTTTTCACGATTTTTTTTTAAAAACTTGTTTTTTTTTTGTGTTAAGTCTTTAATAAACATGGTTTTTTTTCTCAGAATTTTTGGTTTTTTGTTTTCTCAAAGTTTGCTTTCAACATTACTTAAACCCAATGTGGTCTCAACTTGACGGTTTTTTTTTTTAAATTTACAGAAATACTAAGTGGGCGGTTAAATATGCCTTTGAGTGTAAGTATATAAGTTTAGTTTTTATAGAGTATAAGTTTAGTCATAGAATATTTCCAATAAATTTTACACGATTTGCGGTTTATTTCTTGGTTTCCTTAGAAATATAAGTGAAGGTTTATAATTGAATATAAACTAGAAAAACTTGTATTTTAAATATATCTGATCAGTTTTATAATTATAATTCAACAGGTTGATATCGTTTCAAATTTTATTATTACCCATAAAGGCATTTTGACGGTGGAAGGTGTACCAGAACTTAATGTTACTTTTTAAAGTAAAAAAAAAACAGTTAACAAATTGTTTATAAATAAATAAATAAATTTGGTGGTGCAAAGCGATGTAATATGGTGAGCTTAAAATTTGTATATGCAATATATTGTTTGAACTTCTTAGAAAGAAGAGAGGAAAATTATTACAAAATCAGTCAAGCAATACAAAGTATATATAGGTACCTACGTTATTAATTCAAATATTTTGAATTTTTTTTAAACCTAAAAACCGCCTGTTTCTGCTATGTGAAGTTTTTGGCAAAAACCTGAAATGCAGTACTTATTATTTCAGTGGCTTTAGACATTATATGTACGAAGTTTAATCAAAATGATTGAATTTGTTTTTGAGAAAATTTTATGAAAAAAAAAAAAAACAAAATCGTTGTGTGGTAGCTTCACGTTAATAGATGATCTAAAACAAAAATTTAAATTTCTCCTTTAGATAATCACATACAAATGCTCTGTACCAAATTTGCAACAAATTTGAACCACGCATTTAGGCTCTAGCTCAAATTACAAAGGATCGCAGAGACACATATATGCACAGATGTATAAACTCAGAGATGTAAAGATTTATAGAAGCATAGATGTACACTACAGACGTTTGAGGTAAACCATCACTATTTATCAAAAAAAAAAAAATGTTCCCGTATAAAAATGACACACCTTAATTGGTATAGGACTTTAACTCACAGGTTTGGGTTCGATCCCACTCAAGTCAACATCAAAGGTAAATACCCCCAGCCTCAACCTGATGTCTTAGAATATCATAATATGAAAACCCCCTTACTATCATCTTACTGTGCCAAGAAAATTGCTTTCCTATCATTCCATTCTTCCTAACTTCTACCATACAGCCCACGTTGCATCATAAAAAAGGTCTGAAATCTTACCAAAGCAAATTCAACAGTACATATAGTTAAAATTATTATTATTATTTTATTATAAATTCAACTACACACAAAACCTTAGGATATTTTTTTAAATATTAAAGAACTCAAAGGAATTGAATAATGGCTGCAAGGAAACTAAAATAACTTCAAAAGTCTTTAATATCGCCCAGAAAATATATATTTCAAGTGTTCTACAAGTGGAAACTTTCATCGATTCGACCGAATTTTCTTTGAATTTTCTTTTTCTTTTGCTCATCGAAGATACTTTTTCTCCTTTCGAAAACCCCTCGCACTATTATTATTTTATTTTCCATATAATATATATCCCAACCTGTCTATAGTTTCTGTCCACGAGTCCAGAATCTATGTGCTTTGGTGTGCGCCGCGCAACAGTTATTTTTTATGTATTTTCCTTTTCTCCTATGTCCTATATCACTGCCATCTCAGAAATTCAGAAAATTACCGAAAACAACTTTGCTTTCTTCCCACAATGACCTTCGCCATTCTTTGTCTATATCATGCTCCTGTGAGACATCCTGCAAGAACACATGTGGCTGGCCTTATTCGAAAAATAAAGAGGATCCTTGTGCTTTTTTCCCATTTATCCTAGACTCGCAGAGAAAACTTCAAGATAAAATCAAATGTCTACGAAAAAGTTCTTTCAAAAAGGACGACTATATGTAAGACTATATTACATGCTTCTATATTATATACACAAATATATAGAATAAAATTGTCCTGTCATGTTTTCAAATCGAAGTAACTTTTGTATTACATATTTAACTATAGCAACAAATTACACTCTTGTTTGTCTATATTTTTCTATAAGCGAATACTTATTTATTTTTTTTTTTCATCATCTTCTACCTGACCTACCCATAGATGGATTTTGTTGTTTGTCTGTAGGTACTCCCTTATTATATTATCAAGTTCCAGAGGACTTAGTTACTCGTATATATAGACATACGACCAAAATATACAAAAATACACAACATCATTAGCGACTAGAAGGGGGGATTCTGCTGGCCACATATCTAAGAAATAAATAAATAAAAAAAAACGAAAAACTATGGAGACGTCTCAAAAAAAAAAAAAAAAAAGTTTCCAGAGCTCCTAATATTATAAGGATGAGTACACGTGGGACTTGAATTTATGTATGCTTGTTGTTTCAAGGATGAAAATCGAGAAAAATACAGAGGAAAAATGACCGAGGAGAATTTAATAAAATAATTAAGATAGTCCAGATCGGCCAGAGCTCATACATATAAATATATACAAGGTGGCTTTATAGACTTACCGGCTTTTTTTTCCATCTACCATCTTGTCGGGTGGTTTTTGGATGGACCATTTCTTGAAAAATACCAAAAACAAATATTTGTTGATTCTTACCAAACCATATATACAAACCTACATACATACAAATATACACATCGAAGAATACAAAAGGAGACCCATATATATAAAAAAAAAAATATGTCTTCGAGGTTATAATAGAAGACTGCGAAATGAATGTGTCTATCGCCTTCGGAGAAATACATCTACGACCATGGCAACTGGTGGTAGTCAAGGTTTTTCGTTTCTCTTTTCCAGACATATCCAGCTACATGCTCTAATAGCTGTTATTAAGATATTTTCAAAGGAGGTAGAGGTATGGTCGTCATCGATTATTTTGTAATACTAATAACTTAGTATAGGTGTGAAGGAAATAATATACATAATAGCTATCTGAAATAAAAGCGTGTATAAGTAGTTTGGTACTAGGTTTTAAAATGTTTAATAATTCTGTTTTCTATTTTTTGTAAAATTTGCATTGTATGTATTTTATTTTATTTATTATAAATAAATAAAAATACGTACATTTGCTTTAAATGTATTTTTTAAGTTGATAAAAACAGTTTTTTCTGCAGTTTTTTTTTTGTTTAATATTTTAGAGATATTAACCGATATCAAATGAGAGGACTGGCGTTGACAAGAAGAAGCGTTTGCACGTATTCTCAATCATTTCAACTTCCACTCTCATATCCTTGTGTTGACTCGAAATATAGGCAAACTCTTTTTAGAATGTTTTTGGTAAAAGCAAACCACAAAATAAAGGTTAAAGTTCAAAATTCAAAATTCAATTACATCTTTCCTTTCGTCGGAATGTTATCGGCTCATCAAATTTTTGAGTACCCTTAGGTCTATAACTTGTATAACCCACTCGGCTATTTTTTTAAATTTATTAAATTCACTATAACAAACTAAGAAATTGGCTTTAAGTCTTATTTATTATAAAGGTAAATCCAGATCTCACTGGTGTCATTCCATGGTCCATCCGTCGAACTTTTGATATATTCGCCTCCAAATGTATCTCAACATAATGTGAAGGTATCTTCACTTGTAACTTCACAAGTGTGGAGGTATTTCCTCATAGATCTCCACAAATTTTAAGATATCTCCACTATGGTCTAGCAGAAAAGAAAATAGTTTCTTAGCTTTTGATGTCGATACGATGTTTTAGTCGTGATTGCTGAAGATGAAGTGCAACTGCTTCGAAATGCATTCAAGGTTTTGTCGTGTTTGTTTAAATTTATTTTTCTTTGTTAAACGTAAATTAAGAACTTACTTGTACCGACTCAAGTGGAGTTAATATAAGGTGTACCTATTTTAATTTAATTTAAATTTATCGAACTCCATGCCATTCAACATAATTTTGTGATATCTCCACATTTATTTCCACATACGTATGTCAAGATATCTATCTCTACATATGTATCTTCAAATATGTTGAGATATATAATTGGTTTCTCGAAAATGGCTCCAACGATTTGGATGAAATTTTCACAGTTTATTTTAATAGATGAGAAAAAAAATTCAAATTAGATTAAGTAAAATCCGCCCAATGCCACGCCCTCTTTTTATTATTTCTTATTTTCTCGGAATAGGTCGGAAACATATCTATTTCTCGAAAATGGCTCAAATTATTTGAATGAAGTTTGTTCTGATAAATAAGGCAAACATTAAAAGAATTGATTTAGTAACATACGCCCACTGCCACACCCAACTTTATTGTTTCTTAATTTTTCGGAAACAGCTCTAACAGTTTGGATGAAATTTCCAAAGCTTGTTCAAATCAACGAGGAAAACATTTTGAAATTAAATCCGCCCACTACCACGCCCACTTTTCTTAGAAATTGGGTTCTCGAAAACGGCTCTTATATTTTAGATAAAACTGGGAACAAGAAAAAAATTCAAAAAATATTTTCTGGAAAATCCGCCTACTGCCCCATCAACTTTTATTGTTTCTTGTTTTTTCAACATGTCAAATTAAAGTAGTGCTAAGTTTTCTACTTGGCTGATGTATTTCAGTAGTATATTGAATTTGTATTATTAAAAAGAACCTTCATATATATGTAGGTAATGGATAAGGATACCTAAAGTTAAGGCTAGCTTCAAATTTTCATGTGGAACGTTAAACATCTAAGAAAATCACGTAGAAATCGCAAAAGCTTATATTATTATTATCGATAGCAAAAGGTAATTGGATAGTTTTTTGTGATGTTGCCTCTATATTGTGTGATTTAAGCGGCAGTTTGGCGGCACTCCGCCGGCTTCCGAATCTGGAAGCATCGCACTAAGCCCGTACCATCGAAATCCCTATGTTCAGGCCACAATCGTGGCTGTAGCCTCGTCAATACAGGCAAATCCAAGCGTTTCGACTTGAAACTTATCCTCGAAAATGGGAGTTAGCAGACGGTCATTACATTACAACGGATAATAATTGTTCATAATGATTTAAAAAGTTCAAAATACAAGCAAATTGAACCCCCTGGATTTGCCGGCTCACCTATAATTTTACCAAAAAAATTATTCAAGGGGCTGTAGAAGAAATCAACTTGATAAATTGCTTGTTTATGTCTGATGAAGGTCATTTTGTTCTAAACGGCAATGTAAGCAAGCAAAATTGCTGTATATGGACTGAAATTTCTATACCAGAAATGCTCCATGAGGCGGAACTGTATACCCAGAGCGAGCACAGTGTGGGAATTTGACTGAATTGAAGAAGTAGATTAAAACGATAATTGAGGCGATCACAATGAATAATTTTCTGGTCAGGTGTCGCATATGCGTGAATAAGCTTGTAGGTCATTTACGGTCTATCATCTTCAAAAACGATTAGATATATTATATAGAATAAATTTCAATTTTCTATACAATAAAAAAAAATAAAATACAGTGATTAAAAAAACAGTTATTTGATTTTCTGAATGTAGCACGATTCGTGCGCTAAGCTGTATTAAATATAATTCTAAGTTAAGGAAAGAACGTCTATATGTCTCAGTCTGAATGCATTGGCTTGCATAAGTCTGCCCATTTTCAAAATACTGTTAGTTTCCACCATAACTGTGTGTACCCGAACTGCAACTGTAACTAGAAGTGAAAGTAGAGCAGGAATAGCTGTGAACAATTTTCGTGGCCAATGGCCACATTCTTTATTTCCCATATATTTTTTTTAATTTATTTTGAAACACAAATAAGAAATGAGAGCTTTAATATCCAAGCTTTAATATGTCAAAAAGCGAAACACGACTACGATCTTATATAATTTTGGAACAAATTTTCTAAATTTTATAACGTTCCTGGCGATAAATAAAAATGGTACGTTTATTTATTTATTGATTTATGTGGATGATGGCCGACGATCTGTCAAACAAGTCGATATTTTTGAGTGCTGTGCGAAAATGTTTAAGTTTTTAGCATAAAGTATATATAAATTAATCCTTGAACCACTACAAAAGATCTAGAAAACAACACTTATAAACAAAACTACGTAAGTGCTAGTAATAAGTAAGAGATTTTAATTAAATACCGCATCCGCATGAATCTTAATCTTGAAACACCGACAACAAAGAAGCGAAATTTGTCAGATACCTCACCTGAATACGGGAAAAATCTGAATTCAACGAAAAAAAATAGAACAAATATGAGCTCTTTAGGAAATTTGTCAGTAGAGGATTTTAACCGGATTCTTGATGACCGCTTCAGAAATTTGGCAACAAAACAAGACCTCGAACCCGTAATCTCCGAACTAAAGCAATTGCGAGCGAGTAATGAAAGTCTTCAAGCGCAGGTTAAGACATTGGAAACGAGATGCGATCAGCTTGAGCGGCGCTTTGAAGTTTCTGATCTGCAGATGAGAGAAAGAAATATAATTTTTCACCTTCCGATGACACAAAATAACCCGAAAGAGTATCTGCAAAACACCTGTACAAGCATTTCAAATGGCTCAAATACGATAGCATTCGAACACTTCCAAGAACTTAACACCAAGGCATCGAATCGGCAAACATTCCGCGTCAAGGTAGCCAATGGGCAGGTAGCACGGAATATTTTAAGCCAAGGAAGAAAGCTACAAAATACTGGCATATCCATGCATAAAGACTACCCAGTGGGAATGCGCCGTAAAAGATCATTATTGTTGAAGCTCAAACGAGAGGTCAAACAGCAAAACCCAGATCTCAAAATAAGCTTGAGGGACGATAAATTGCGCATTGAAGAGCATTACTTTTTCTGGAACGATGAAAGCGGATTAATGTGTGGGAAAGTAGACGGATTCAATATTCTTTCGTCAAAATATAAAATTAATTTGAGGCGAGAAAATTTCACAAACCAAAATAACTTCCAAATGTCATCGGTAAAAGTCAACCAAACGTCATTAGTGAATTGTCTACCGCCACCTACGTCTCAACCAGTGAACAATGTGGGAAACAGTGTCGGTAATGCAGTGCACACTAATGCAGGGTCGCACTAGGATTTAACCGTCAGCCAGAATATCAAAAATTTATTTAGTTATAAGAAAATTAAAATTTTAAGCTACAACGTCAATGGACTATCAAACAAAAATATATTCTGTGAATTTTTTAATTATGTCAATACTTTCGAAATATTCTTCCTCTATGAAACTCACATCATGCAAAAAGACCAAAAATACTTCGAAGATTTTTTTACTGATTATGAACTGTGTTGGGTTGGAGCTGTAAAACGGAACGGAGCGACGAGAGGAAGAGCATCAGATGGAACACTATATGGCATCAAAAAATCTATGTTAACGATACAGCGCAGCTTTAAGGAAATAGAAGATTTTAAATACTTAGAGATGTTGATAGGTACAAAAATTGTAAATTTAATTCCAGTGTATTTGAACTGTTCGCATTGGCAGTCCGACTTTGCTTCTTTACTTGACTCTATGCAAATATTGGGAGAAAAACATTGCATTCTCATTGGCGATTTTAACGCGCGTACCGGACAAGAACAATGCGTATCTTGTGGAAGCTTTTCATTTCCAAGAAAGTCTAAGGATAAAGAAATAAATGCAAGGGGAAAACTAATCTTGGAAATGGGAAATTCTTTCGATTTGTGCATAATGAATGGTACACAAAAAAGTGACGAGGAAGGTAAACTCACTTTCATTCGAAACCCAGGACAATCCGTCATTGATTATCTTTTCATTTCCAATGATATAACTAATTATTTATTAGATTTCGAGGTGGACAGTCAGATATATTCTGACCATATGCCATTGATTACCACGCTGACCATTTCAGAATCAGAAAACGATCAAGAGTGCGAAACTGAAAATTGCCTTCTTCCAAAACTAAAATGGCAAACAAATCGAGTAGAAGAGTATCAAAGAAATTTAAATCGGATTATGACAGCACAAGGACTAAATGAGCGCATACCGACGATAGAAGATTTGCAGAGCGTTATAACATCAACAGCTGTTACCCATCATGTAAAACCTGTGCCTTGCAAAATGAAATCTCCATGGTATGATAGGGATTGCGAGTCTGCTAGAAAAAGATCTTTTGCTTTTTTAAAACTGTTTCAAAATTACAATGCCAGTTCTTTAAAAGAAGATTACGTAAAAGCAAATAGAGTCTACAAAGCTCTGTGTAGATCAAAAAAAGCAAGCTTCTTTAAAAAACAAGCTGAAAATCTAACAGACTGCAAAAATTCCGCGGATTTCTGGAAAGGAATACAAACATTAAAAGGGAAAACGTTTGCAACAAAATTACTTTTACCTGCATCAGCACTAAGCGATCATTTCAAAAACCAATTTAATGCAGAACTACTGTCTCAACCAATGCAATATGCTAGACCAAACCATGAAAATCAAATATTGGATAACGAAATAACACTTTCAGAAGTAGAATCAGTTGTAGCTAAAGCAAAAGATAATAAAGCACCTGGAGTCGATCGGTCCCAAACGAATTTTTCAAATACGCAACAAAAGAGTTTTTAAAACATCTCACCCATGCATATAATGATATCTTCAGAACAGGCGAAGTACCGGAGGCTTTTCGAAAATCAATTATATTCCCAATTTTCAAAAAAGGAGATAAGATGGACCCATCAAACTATCGAGGTATCTCTTTTCTTAATACATCGCTAAAAATCTTTATGGAGATCTTAAGATGCCGCCTTACAACATGGATCGAAAGTAAACATCTTCTCAGCGAATTTCAAATTGGATTTAAAAAAGGGTACTCCACCGTAGACCATATATTTACCCTGACTAATATTGCAGAGATTTATCATCGTAGACGCAGAAAATTATACGCCTTTTTCGTCGATTTTCGGGCAGCGTTCGATTCTATCGACAGAAAAGCCCTAATTTTTAAACTGTTTAGAGATGGGATTTCTCTTAAATTCGGAAGGATGATAGAGGACATCTATAAGGAAACTTTATATGCAGTATGGGATGGCCAAAATATCTCAGATTGGTTTCTTGCATTAGTTGGATTGAAACAAGGATGTAATCTAAGCCCTTCAATGTTTTGCCTTTACATCGAAGATTTAATTAAAGATATGCCATGTGGCATAACAATCGATGGGTTTTTGATTAAAACACTAATGTACGCAGACGATCTTGTGCTTCTAGCGGAATCACCTGAGTCCCTACAGTTGATGATTAACAAATTGCGGGATTACTGCTCGAAGTGGAGCCTTATTGTAAATCTCAGCAAATCAAAAACGATGGTCTTTCGCAGAGGAACTGGACGTTTGGCTGCAAAAGAAAAATGGTACTACGGTCAAAATTTTATTGAAAACGTAAGGGAATACCAATACCTGGGCTTCACTGTAACAAGCAACCTTAATATTGAAAAACACCTCGAAAAAAAGCTGTCTGTTTCCAAAAATGCAATTGGTTCAGTGTGGCAAAATATCTATGGAAATACGGACATATCATTCAGTGCCAAATACAAAGTGTTTACCGCAACTTCTGAAGCTATAATGTTGTATGCTGCAGAGTCATGGGGCTGGCATCAGTCGGAAACCACAGAAAAACTGCTAAGATTCTTTTTAAAACGACAGTTCCGTCTACCAGATACAACACCTAATTACATGCTACTCATCGAAACCGGACTATCACCACTTTATCTCACATCACTAAAGCTTCATTTTAACTATATTATCAAACTTATGAACAGCCACACCGATAAAACAGCAAGGAAGATTGCAGTCTCCATCATAAGATCTCGAAGCTCATGGTTTGAAGAATGGGAAAATTTGGCAGCTATGTGCGAACTCTCTTTCAACTTGACTTTGGATAACCTGGCAGAGTGGAAACCATTCCTAAACAACTTACTTGAAAAACTCCATTCCAAGGCAAGAGAAGACAGCGTAGAGAAGGCCAAAAGCTCACTCCATAGGGAAACCTATTGTAAGCTCAAGTTCGATTTAGGGGAAGACAACTATTTCAAAGACAGCTTTAGCACTGAAGTTATATCTTTCTTATTCCGAGCAAGAGGAGAATTGCTACCACTAAATTTTATACCTCATCGCACTGACTTAGCATTATACTGCTCTCTATGTAACACCAACGAAAGGGAAAATATAGTTCATTTTATGGCAAGATGTCCAATTCTGGGAGAGATACGAAGACAAATATGGCAACAAAGCTACTTGGAAGAAATTGAACTTCTTGCAATTCTGAACGGAAACAACTGGCAAAAATTGGCACAATATATTAAAATAGCTCTAACGTATAGAAGAAAAATAATAAGAGAAGTCTTTTAAACTGAATCCGCTAACAAAACTCAAATAAGTTACAAAATTTAAAAACTAAAATAAAATAAATACGCTATCATCTGGCTGACGGCCCCTGACCATGCCTTTAAAGATTTAAGTTAGTTAAACACAATGTTTTTTGTAAACTTACCTGATAAATCAATAAATCTCTTAAACTAAACTAACTAACTAAACTTGATTTATGTGGAACAAATATGGATTATAATGGTGGATTTATATTCATCTTCATGTGAGTTCAGCGAAAATGAATTTTTGCAGTAGCAAAGCTTCGATGGACATGAATGCACCGCTGCGCTGGAAGGAGAATAGTTGTATTTTATGGTTTGAGATGTATACCTAGTAGGTACAAATCAAACGGATTATTATGGAAATAAATTAAATACTAATTACAGTCTTTTTTTCTCTAACTACGTTGTTATATCCCTCAAACTTCTTAATCGCAACAATTTGTTTTTCTCCAAATATACGACAACCACTATCCCCTTTTCACTTCGCCATTTCAACGTCATGTCAATCGCAGACATGACGCGTTGCAGAAAAGATTTTCTCGTTGATTATAACCTGCCCAGTGGTGCAATTTATTCTGCTGCATCCAAACCGAACACATCTTTTTAGAAAAAATAACAAAAAAAAACAGCCCATCTTCATTGCCTAAATTCTTCGTGATTGCGGTCCTTCGTTTTGTTGGTAAGTGGTTTTCTGCATTCTGCTTTCCTTCCACCCAAAACTTTCAAACCCACAACAACTATGGAGCCGAAAACATAGCAAATGGCCAAATGGGCATCGGAGAACATTGCCCAAATTATTGTAGCGTGTTATTTTCGTTTGGTTTGTTGAAAGTGCATCTCATCTATAACAGCGAAATCGTGGTGTGTCCAGAAAAAGTGGCCGGTTTTTGTTTTTTTTTACTTATCTCCCGCCTGGTCCCTGCTGATTTTATATATGCCCCGGAAGACGAGCGGTTTGGCAAATTTAAAACCCTTAATGCGACCAAACGAACGCAGTATCTTTTTATTTTCGGCTGAGTGCGCCAATGCACATAGTTCGTCTGAAATCTATACACACAACCGAAAATAATAATACAAAAAAAATGGGAACAAGTTTGCTTACAATTCCTAGACGGGGACCGAGGAACAGGAGACGATACAACGCTTTTGTTGCGCTGATGGTATTAGTGTGTTGAATAAACCCATCTTGCATATGTCAAAGTCACGATTGAGCGAATGTATAATAGAAGCATCGAGGGGGGAGGATCGCCTCACCATGTCCAATGCATTTTTGGGCATCGACCATCTCTCGAAGCCAGCAATATAACGTCTATGTAGGTCGATGCAATTTAATACAACGCGACGCGGCTTGATTTATTTTTTTATATTTTTTTTTACATACATATAATTCTGTTGTGCAGCCTTTCCACGATGGGCTGATGGGATTGGGAATGCTATTCGAGAACTAAGATGTTTTCAAATCCTTATCGGGACCGGTTTCGAATTCACCTTTTTTAAATTTTTTTTTTGTTTCTTGGACCATTGGAACTATGTAAGAGCATGGGTATTAAATTTTTTTTTGGCAATATGGGCGACGACGCAGCGCAAGAAATTTAGGCAATTTCGAAATCTTTTTTTGTATTATTATTATTTTTAGGTTGTGTGCCAAATCGAAGTGATTTGCTGATCCTGTAGGTATACTAAAGTTGG
This sequence comes from Epistrophe eligans, assembly GCA_951394125.1. Classification (NCBI taxonomy): domain Eukaryota; kingdom Metazoa; phylum Arthropoda; class Insecta; order Diptera; family Syrphidae; genus Epistrophe; species Epistrophe eligans. The sequence goes on along the minus strand of OX596029.1, from coordinate 105,180,541 downwards.
ATCGCTTCGACAGCCAACAAATGATCCTATGGCAAAAAATGTTTTGGCTTTCGCTAATGATGTTCGATGTTTGTTTAAATTGATTGCGTCCTAGATTTTACAGCGGATGTGGGAATGAAAATGGAGTAGGTATAATTTGTGCAAAGGAAAGTTATTAATTTACAGAGTTTTGTGTGGTAGTGAGCTTACAGTTTACCTATAATAAACGAAACTCTAATGGGAAATGATTGTCACTCAATATAAGAGTGTAATGATTTTTCACAAAAAGTAGAAAGTGATTAGACTAACGTATATGGACAGAGTGTAGGTACTTATGCTTGATTTTTAGAATTTTCACTAATTTTTTCACCCAAATTTGAATTCAACAATTTCATAAAATGCATACATTTTTAGAATTGGCTCCGAAATCTATTTTGAATATTTTGAAAAGCACATTCTAAAAAATAGATATTGTTGTTTCAACAACTCCTTTATTATGAATTTTCTTGACACCCTGCAACGAAATTTTTATAGTTAAATATATTCTGAAATGTATCCTTGATTTTAAGACTTTAACTGGCATTTATATGTTTGTGCTTTTAACTTAAAAACTTAAAATAAACAACCACGTGAACTTAAGTTTGAATCTCATTAAGTCAACCATTAATTTTTGGAGGTTCTGCATATAAAATAACAAGATTCTACTGGTAGATGATGTTCGCAAGCAACCAAGCAAACATTTTTGATTGATTTAATTTAAAGTTCTTGATTGATTTAAAATTAAAAATTTAAGTTTTACAGCTCATGGGAAAAAATAGGCCAATTGTTTAACAACCCTGAACCTTTCCTGGGAGGATTTAGTCAGCTAGAATGGAAGACACCTACAATTTTTGGTCAAATTCGAACAGTTAAGGTGAAAGGCGTTCCTGTTTTTTTTGTCGAAATTTTTGTTCGGTTTATTCGGACAGCACAGGACCTAAAAATATTTCTGGTAGTATTCTCAACATCTGATCTATCGAAATAAAACAGTAACACTCGTATTTATTAGATTTTTGTCTACTTAGACACTATCTTACTATTTTCAAATTGGTGAAACTATGTTTTATTTAATAAAAATAAATATAACATTATTCACGGTTAAGACAATCTACTCTTGTGTCTAACTTAGACAACAATAAACAAGGTTTTTGAACGCATTTTCCAAAGTTGGACAGTTGTCTAAAGTTAGACAACGTTTATAAATAAGACCATAATTCTTCAATACTTACTTCAATTTGGAGACCAAATTAATGAACTACATTCATTTTCGTCTTCACAACTGAAATTTATTCTTTAATGACTTTACTGATTCATTTGACTCTCAAATGGCTGTCACATAAAAAGATGAAAGTAGTTTAATAGTTGTTGTTGATTGAAAAAAAAGAGTTTTTCAATAAGAGATTTCATTTTGAATAGCCCGCTATTTGGGCAGTTGCCGCTTTTGAAGCTGTCATCTTTTGACATTTGACAAATAAAAACTACGACATTACTAAAAATGGAACGATACACTCTTCAACAACGCATTAAAATTAATAAAATTCACTACAAAAATGGCACTACGTGCCACACTAAGCAACGAAACAATCGCAAATTTTGCAAGGAAAGTTTCCAGAACATGTTATTCCTCGAAGAGGTGATCACTGAGATCTTGTGATTAAACACCTTTAGATTTTTTTGTTTGGAGCCATTTGAAAGATAAGGTCTATGCCAATGCTCCACAATCGCAAGTGTGTGAATTAGTCATGGAAAATTTCATTTATTTCACTTTTCGGTACCAAATATCATCAGATCACCAGTAAACTAATTACTAAAAAAAAACCCTTCTACCGGTCATTAAAAAGCTTTAGTTTTTTAAAATATATCTATTAGCTAATATTATAATTAATAGGTGTTTTCATGACCTTGAAATATTGAAGGAAAGCAAGTGCAATTGGTTGATAGTTAAACGATGACGAGGATTACAGTAGCCATGGCGGTGTGCTTAAGACACATTGGGTGAGTATATCTTCCGGAGGGTAACAACACCGTACCTCTTCCCCCTCATAAAAAAAAAAACAAACACAAACATATATACGCCAGTAAGACCTAGGGTCTTATAAATTAGGATAGGATAGATTTTTGTTGGCACAGTGGATTGAGAAATTAGGTTTTGATTTTTCTCATTAAAATCCCAGGGGTGGCGTTCAGTTGAGGGAATATAGAAAAGAATGCTGCCTAGACTGGGGATCGAACCCACACATCCAAGTTAGCAGTCAAGCACTACTTCCACTGCGCCGGGGCCACCCCCTCATAGGAATCATTCTATTAAAAACGAAGTGTGTTCTCATTACTTTTATGAACCCAACTCTACAAGTATTTCTCCGGCATGAAGTCGTAACAACGGTCCAGTGTTGAGGTTTCAAGAACCCCAGTTTGGGAATCCAGCCGACAACACCTTGGTTTTGTTACAGGATTCAGTGTAGAGGAACATTCCTAATCAATAAATCACTGTTTTTTTTTCGGAAGTAACATTGAAGTTGTCATCAGATTTTTGCATTTTGCTACGGTGATCTGAATTACTTGGAATTAGGATGGTTTGTCTATGGATCTGTTTCCATTCTGACTGTGCGATCGTACTTGGTCAAGACGATGAAGTTTGGGACGGACAATAAATTGTAGATTTATCCTTACAGTAACGTTGGGAATTCTTCTTTAGAATAGACGTCCAAGAGGGTAGAATCTTCTAGAACAGTCGAACGGTTCTTAATTAAGTCCCTGCTTGGGCGCCATTTCTTGAGATGATTTTGTCTTTGACCGTAGGTATGTTTGTCGGACTCATAATTTACCAAAGAATCAATACACTTTTTAGTATTTGAGATCATTTTACAATTTTGCTATACATTATTCATGATTTCGTCTTAGTAACTTTATACATATATTTCAAATATAGTCTTAAAACTCAGTTGACTCAGATAGCAGGTTCCACTTAATGAAATTTGATATAGCAGATGTTACTTCATATTAGTCTGAGGTATATAACAGATGATCATACAGATCACTAAATCGCTAATGACGTCATACTACAAACTACTTATTTAAATCTGGGCTTCAACTGTCACTCCTCAAACCAAAGTACAAAATTAGAGTCTTTCCATATCAATTGGCTTGGTATCTTCTTCTATCATTCTAATTCGAAATAGAGAAAACAAACCATACTAAATTAATCCTATCAGCTTTCTCTAGCTAAAAAGTCTTAATCTTACAAACATAACATAACATAACATTATACATATTTGTAGGTTCAAAATAACAAAACTAACTCATAAAACGTAGAATGTAATAATTTGTTGACAGTTTTAATATTCTCCATGAAATTCGCAAAAGAAAAAGTTTCGTCCCTTTGGAACAAAAAAAAAAAAAAAAAAAACAAATGTACATAAAGAATTATTTCAACTGACAAATGATCATCCTCATCCCAACACTTAATATAAACACATTCCCCATACCAAAACTGACAGAAAATTTATTTCATAAACCCATTTATCCCTCTGTTAAAAATTTAATTCATTCAATTATAACATATTTAACACACATGACCCCGAACTGACACTTCGCTTTACCTACTGGTTCTATCCCAAATCCCGAGGTCAAATCAATCTCAGCCTATAGTTAAAAAAAGCAACAACACAACAACTCAACCCCTATCACCTTTTCTTGTAAATTATCCCATTTACAACATCAGAACATGCTAAATAGTTTAAAAGGGTTAAGTGTCCTGTCAAAAGATACCTATGCGTACCCAGCAAAGCTAGCAACAGGTCACTACTCTATATACACCTTTAACCCCCAAACCCAACAAAAAGGCTTAAAAGTGGCACACACGTCCACAAACAACACATAAGCGTCCCAAATCCGATTAGAAGAAGCACTAAGCATGCTAATTTGGCGCAATGATCCTTTTACTACTTTTTACGATGGGAATGGGGAAAGTCGTAAAACTAACCACCACAAGTGATTTTAATAGACGAAGGAATTCATCAAGGGTAGGAATGGTCTTTGGTATCTTTGTCTGCTGCTGGTGGTGGTGGGTTTGGTTTCCTTGGGACACCATGTGCTAATTAATATGCCTCATACGATTAAACCGGCCTGAAGGCGCCATGCCAGCCGGCCGCAGGAGAAACTTTTCTACAAAAGTATACACTATGCTATCAACCCGAAAGCCATATCAGCCGAGAATGGAATTTTTCTTCAACCCCCACACAAGTGCGAAAAGATGCCGCCTCACACCCTATACCTACCGTACTCCACCCCAACATATAAAAAAGGCTGCCGACAGAAAATCCGAAATTTCACTCGCTCAAAGTTAATAAATTCATAGAGCGATTTTATGCCCACTTTGCTTGGGTCGTACGTGTCTTGCAGTCTTGGGCTGGTTCTGGCTCTGGGTTGTTGGTTGTGTTCCACACATTCGAACGGGTGGGTGGTGTTGAAGGAGCCGTCATCACCACTTCACCACCAGTCAGTCAGTCGGACAAATCATTTTGGAGCGAGGAGGGTTGGGAAGATAAGTTGTTTGGGTGTCCCAAGCGTATGCACACACAAACACACACATGTATCTACAATCTACATGTTCCGACATAGGTCAAGAGAACAAGAATGTAGTTATTCATCGACCAAGGTGCGATTGGTGATCTCGGGCGGTGGATGGGGGTTGGTTTTGAGGAATTCACTTACACGGACATCGAGCTGACCTTTCTGAAGTCGCTTTAAGGGTTGCTGACTGGTCCTTGAATAATATGTAGGTCATGCATACATTCATGCTTTGTTTTTCTTCTCCTTATACTCAGTAAGCCAAGATATGGGGTGGGAATTTCCCACTCCAACTGACCCTTTTTCGCCATCGTCCTTGCTACCCATCATCGTCGTCGTCTTCGTCTGGATTCCACCCCAAAACTTACAGCGCCCAGCTTTATTGTCTGTAAACTGATTACTTCGGAGAACATAGAGTGCTGGTGACAGAGACAAGTTGTTCGTCTTCACACAAGCTACCGTTGGTGGTGGGGGTGACGCGACGGCAGTGGCGGGACACTGCCTCCAACCCCATGCCGTAAAAACGAACATGGCCCATTCTGGCCGCCCCGACATGAAGCATATTGAAATTTGTCCTTTTTCTCTTTGGTTGTGTTCATTTTTTTTTATTCTCTGCTGATTGTTAAATGGTGTGAAGGTTAAACGATAAAGGAGTTGGGGGCTGAGAATTAAGGATGTCTGTCCCACTTGTCGATGATTGAGAAAGGGATGTCGTTTGGGTTGTTATTTTGCATCATTTCTTGGAGCAGCACGCACACCATTTACATGGTTTGGTTGGTACCACACAAAAAATCCCCAGACATGTCTGCTTTCTCATTCCAAATATTAATATATATGTATGTATACACACTTTTGCAAGGGTTGAGACGTTATTGTATTATACGTATTGCGGCTGTTGATGAGGAAGAAAAATGTTTATGTGTACATTATCCTTTTCGTTTTACAAGGGTTGAACATATCCCAGTGAGGTTTTCTTCCCTATATATATCTACACATATTTATATTGCCACCCGACAACAGCGGGTGATATTATTTTGGATTTCTTAGCTCGTCCTGACCTTGGGGACATCCTTAAAGAAAAAGGCAACCATGAAAGCACGACACGACGCACGACGACGACGGCGACGATATTCTTGATATGAATCTCTCGATTGACTGAAGGGTCAGAGGAGTGATTTTTCGGGCCACTATATTAGCCTATTTGTCGCCTTGTTGCTCTTTCTGATGATAATGATGTGGATGTGATCCATTTTGGGTCACATCATGAGTGTGTCGTTTGATGTTTCATTTTACAATAACGATATTGTATATGTACATAGTTGGAAAATTTCTTTTTATTTTAAGGGGTGACAAATTTATTGATGGTGCGGACGATTTATTGACGTAGTTTTATACAAGTAGTCATTTCAAAAATTACTTATAGCTTAATTTAGTTTTCATTTTTAAAACGATTATTATCTGCTATGAAAGATAGTGCTTAGTGTTTTTCCTGACCCGTCATGGGTAAGGAAAAAAACCGATACAATTTAACACAACGTATTTCGACTCACTTAGGACGACAGTTCGAGTCCAACATTTTCAAAGAGTTAACCAGATACTTAGGTATCAATCATCTTAAAACAACGCCTTATCATCCACAGGCCAATGGAATGATTGAGCGATGGCACAGAACACTTAAAGCGTCGATCAAGTGTTATGAAAATGAAAACTGGTGCACCTTCCTGCCAATAATTCTTTTAGGATTGCGCTCAACGGTGAAAAGCGGATCAGATTATTCTCCAGCAGAGATGATCTACGGAGCAAAACTTAGACTTCCTGGTGAGTTCTTTTTTCCCAACCCAGTCACTCCCACAGAATCCGAATTTATGAAAGAGCTAAAGAGATCTATGTCTACACTAAGTCCGATTCCTGTTACTCACAAAGACAACTCAAAAATTTTCGTTAACCCTGATCTTCAAAGCTGCAGTCATGTATTCGTGCGATGCGATAAAGTCAAAGGACCTTTGAGAGCGCCCTACGATGGACCGTACAGGATCTTGAAGAAAGGTGACAAGTTTTACAAACTAGATATTCAAGGAAAAACCAAAAACATATCATTGGATAGACTAAAGCCGGCGTTCGTTACTAAGGAACCTCACGACATCAGCACATCAGTAAACACAACACCAAAAAAAACGATAACAAGATCTGGTCGTCGAGTCCTTATACCACAGCGATATCAATAGCGCTGTTTCTAGAGGGGGAGTACTGTGGCAACTACAACCTGCATTCTACACGGACTACACTACTATCGAAACATTATATACGTAAGTGGCAACATTCCCCATTCATCAAATGTCAGCCGTGATTTTAGATTAGATATAAAATACCAAAACGAGCGAGAAAACCCTTGAAGAAGTTTCTCGACAACGACGTGCCACACATCGCACCGCCGAACTAAATTGTTTACTTTAAACTTTATATTGATAGATTATTAAGAAATATTATATTTTATTGTTAAATAAATGTTATTAAAATATTAAATCTTTTTTGATAGAACTTAATCTTCATCGGTTCTACACTTCTCAATACCCCAAATTTAAAATACCACGAGAGCCTATGGAATATTAAACAAACCGTTGAATATTTATAAACCTTTAAAAATATTAAAACCGTTTATTTACGTTTGGGAATTTCGGAATTTGGATCACTAGCAATACAACCTCTTCCACAGAGATTATTTATCTCGGAAACGGCCTTACAAAAACTTGTGTCTCGAAGTGCATTGGCTCGTAGGGAGCTTGGTCCAACTTCGAGAGCTGGGCATAAAAGTTTTTCAAATTAAAATTGAACAATGACCAAGCACCACTGAAAAAGAAGTGTAATGATTGGCCTGGCAGTAGTGAAATAGCTATAACTCCAGCCTATAAAAATCTTGGTGGTAGCTCACCCAAGTGTTGTTGTTTCATTCAAACCTCCAAAAGAAAAAACTTACCAAAAACATTTATAACGTTACCTACCTGCCATTGAATCGATTTTTCGAATTTCTCGTCAACGGTTTAACTAATTTCGATCGAATTTTTTATGCAACAGGTCCTTATTTTATTTATAAATTTTCAAATAAATATTTTGTAGAATTAAACATAACTGTAATAAATTAAATTTAAAAAATTTCAACAATTAATATTTTGAAAATAAGTTAATTTTTGTTTTCTAATTTCGTGGTTTTTTGGACTTTTGACAAGGTTGCGTTCGACACCCGAGGTCGAAAAATTAGTTTATTGATTAGTCCATTTATTCATTTAAGTTGCAGTGTACTTATTTAATTTTTAACTACACATTACTAAATGCTTAGAAATTTAAAAAATACAAAATAAATTATTTAAAAAACCTCCCTAACGATTTTAATTTTTTTCCCATAAATAAAAATTTTTTTTGAAAAAGGCCAAATTTCAAAAAATTAATTTACTGATCACTTTTATGTATGTAAATGGCTTATTTTTATCTTTATGTATAAACAATGCTATAGTCTAAAAGACATCAACACCAAACTGTCATTTGAAAGCCTGATGATATTATGAGGGCACAATCTTTGATCTCCTGCCGTCCTTCTATATCGACAACAACCTATTAGGCGCCATTAATCTATGTAAATATATTTGTTCATAAATAAACATAATGTATATGCTGCTCAATGAAGAGTGCCAGTGCAACATCAAAAAATAACATCGTCGTCACATACATAATCGTTCAGTCAAAATTATTATACCTACATACATACATATATGCGGGCAAAATATTGTTGCAATGAAAATGACTCGAGTGCAGCCTTTCATCAACAAACTTTAGTCGCACCGCCAATATGTGGTATTTTAATCGATTCTGACAGCTTATGATAGTTTTGTCCAAGCGAATTATAAGTCCAGGAACCCCGAAGGAACCCATATAGGTATAATACGCGTGCGTAATGCACCAGCATGCATCTGCGTTGTCCCCAAAAAATTTCAACAAACAAAAAACAATGACCAAACAAAAAAAAAAAACCACAAAAGTGCCTTCCATCATAGAAATTTAAGCCTCGCAGGTTCCAACAATAACATTACATATATATCCAATCCATCCTGTGCCACACAACCAACCCATCAGGCGGAGTGCATTGCACCCATGATGATGGTAAGTGTAGTGTATCCATTTTGGAACTGACGACTGACGGTGCACATACATATAAAACACGATTCCTTTTTTTTGTGGTTCCTCAGATTTCTGAGGCCCCTAATACAAGAATTCTAAAAAAAATTAAAGCAAACAAGATCCGTATAGGCGAAGATGTTGATCATCATCATCATCATGATTTGCTTTTAGTTTATTTTTTTTGTTCCTACATATCTACCTACCTACATAACATAATATGTATGTATATCGTTGTTTCTGCATCGCTTCGCTGCACTGAGTGTAGCGTTCAATAGCCTCACTGTTTCATTCCCAAAAAATTGCCCACAAAGACTAACGATGAAATTTTTTGGGAACAACTGCCGAAATGTGGAGACAAACTTTCTACAAAACGGAGAAGAATTTCTTCAAATCCAAAGTTTTTTTTTATTTTGAAATAAGGTTTCCTCTTGAATTCTGCATAAATTTCTAAGATTCAGTCTTTTAGTGCGAGATTAAATGTTAAACCTGAGTTAACTTTCCATGTTTGGTGAGTTAACTGTGAATTTACTGAACAGATGCTTTGATTTTGATGTTTTACTCTCCGAGTTTGTTAAGTCATTCCATAATTATGAATCCTCCACTAAAAAACTAGCTGTTTGAATTAACTATTTAGTTTGATAATTAGTTTCCAGAGTTAATTAACTATGATTTAATTTATGACTAAGATTTTCGAATTGCTCTTCTTAAGAGCTCCGTACACCAAATTTGACATTTCTGCAATAGCATTTATGTAAGCATGGTGGAAAGATATTCTATATTAGATACATCTGGGACTCATGCTGCCGTATTTATTAGATTTTGACTAGTTAGTTTCTAGTCTGTTTGACTAACAGTTTCTAGTGTTTAAAACAGTTGAACATATGGTTTGTTTAATTGAATAAAATGTCACATTAGTCAAGGCCTATAGACAACCGATTCTGTTGCCCAAGTAATATTACTCTTAGACAACAACTAAACAGACTTATCTATAACTTGGAAGACTGTCCAAAGTTAGACAACGTTTATAAATACGACCCATGGTGTTTAAGCTGTTTCAGTACAAAAACGTATGTATGTACTTACCTGTCTCTTTTTTATTAGGAAATATTTTTTTGGTATCTTAAGCTTCTGGTGAAATTCACCTTCAAACAGAACAGAACCCCCAAAACAAAGCTTTGCAAAAAAAAACCCTTACCTAACGAAAATAAATAGGAACGTGTTTATATCGTTTGTCGGTCTTTGAACTGAGATCACATCACACAGATTCGCATTAGGGTTTTTCACTTTGTGTGTGTCTCTTTTTGATTTTATTGTGTGGCAATCTACTACATTCTTAGAATGAGAAATTCGAAAAATCATGCGGTTGAAAAAGAAACACAAACGATATTTTTGTCTTATAGGTACAGCGACTCACTAACACCAATTTGAAAAATGAAATTTTCGGCAAATTGCAGTTAATCATCATCAGTATGTCGTCGTCCAAATGTGTGAGTGAATTGAAATTGGTGTTAGAGAGGGGTGACTTAGGCTTTGCCTGAGTAGTAGTCACGTATTTGTATTCTTTAGCAGCATTTGTAGGTAGTGTAGCAGAAAGCAGAAAGGAAACTGGGATTGTGTGTGTAGGTTTTCAATTTCAGTTTCTATGTCCCTGGTTCCTATCTTGACTTATATTTTATGTTCTTCTTCCTCTTTAACTCTTCACATCCCTTTTTTAACCAACAGTCTTCATTATATTTGACTTTTCTGATCGTTGATGATTACTTTAAAAAAAAAGCTATGCATTTTGCAAATTAAAGCCGTTAACCTCGTCGCAGTCAGTTGATGTAGAATGCAATGTGGTGGTGGACCCGAAATGAAAGATTAGGCCTACGAATGTGCATGGGAAAAGAAATTAATATTATGTATATATTTTTCGTTACTGTCAAAAAGAGGGAAGTAAAGCTGAGGGAAGGTGATCATGAATCTTTTTTTTGTTTTTTTTGGATGGAGAGGGGAAGGGGGTTAACACGTGATTTCGTTGAAATTTTATTGTATGCAAAATGGAATGCACTTTTCTTTTTTTTTTTAATTTAGGGTGCCACTGCCACATCACATTGTGGCAATGCCTCGAAGTTATGTTTGAAATTGCAAACCCTTTGACTAAGTTCAGCACTATACCTTATCTATTTCTAAATAATTATGCAAAGGTAACTTAGTCACTGAAATAAAAGACTGAATCAAACAGAATTTGATTTAAGTTCACAACTACACCATCCAATATTGAAGAGATAGACTTAGCTATGAGAAAAAAGCTTACGCATAGACGAAAAGCACGTTCTAGTACAATATCATTAAGTAGGTACCACCCAAACTAACGCGAAACATTCGCTAAGAAAAAGAAACTTTCGCTTGTAAAAATTAATTTAGATACATATGGCGATACATGAGAGAAACCACACTGACCATAACGTAACGCAATGAAGTCGATTCTACGCGACACATGCCATGTGCGTCGTATTAAATGCAGCGTATCTTTAAACTTTCGTTGTCGATTGCCGCTTCAGAGTGGGTTATCTAAGCTTTTTTAAACATACAGTATGACATGTATTATTTTTACCACCCACTACCACGCCTTTTTTTCATATATTTTTAAATATTCTTCTTATTATACATACGTCCTTAGAAAGCTGAAAATTTGCAACGAAGCTATAAATATATTAAGCATGAGGTGCATTATTTTTTTAAAAATCAGCCAACTAATACCACGCCCATTCATCTTATTTAACTTACTTACTTTTCTGGTTAAAATTGTATTATTATTTGAATTTTTAAAAGTTCAACTTCTGCCATACCCAAATTTTTATAGAATATTAAAGTTTTTTTTTTACTATTTAACGTCACTAAAGAGTTGACTTTTGCCAACCAGGGCCCAGTGACTTACACCTCTCAACCATTCCTGTGTACGTGTTTTTGGCAGGAATAGGGGGGACCTACAATTTTATTCCAAATCCAAACGGCTATAGGGTGAGAAGCACTTTTTCATTACAAGAGATACTCTTGGAGGATTTGTCGATTCCTCGAAAGAGGCAGTAACCCATGAAAAACATTTCAGTTTTTAGGTGGCATAGGCTGAAAAATATATACGTATATATCTTTTGAAATACTGGTTGCTTCACGGTGAGAGAAAAAAAAAAAACGTTAAAAAAGCAACTGCAACTGCCGTAATAATTTATATTTTAAACATTTTATTTCTAAAAAGGTTAAATTAATCCGTATCTGGGTTTTTAATTTTTTTTAAGTCTGGAAGGAAATATGAATAATTTGCTTTAGGCCGTTTTTTTATTTTCTTAAATTACAATATTTTAAAATAATATTTTTTTATTCCCAACTTTAAGTTACAGTTTTTGACCTACGAAGCCATTTTTTTAATAACGTAGATATTTTTTTGAAATATGAACGGATAGATAAAAAATAGATAATTGCTTAACAGTGACACTTACTTTATTTTTCTTATAAAAATATGTTTGTTACTTATATTTCTTATATAAAATTTTATATTTCTTAAAATCCAAATACAATATTAATGTTTAAAGAAATATAAGTAACAAAGATATTTTTATAAGAAAAATAAAGTAAGTGTCACTCTTAAGCAATTATAGCAAGAATATTTCTAATGATTGGGGTGATAAATAAAAAGGTTTTAAAATATAAAGTTACAATTTATTTGTCCAGGAATGAATTGAATTGAAAGTTAAACATTTCAACAAAACATCAAATGGAATTATTCATTAAAATTTCGAAACTCTCGCTATCAAGACTTAGGAGTCAGAATTTGACTTGTTTAACAAATAATAATAACAAATGAGAAGTTTGCATTCTGATAGAGAGATAGTTTATTAAATAACCGACACCGAGTTGTTCGAAATATAATGGTTCATAAAATGCCAACATAAACTATAACTAGGGATTATTCTAAAATTAAGGTTACCTGACCTTCTAAAGAAAATTTTTAGAACTTTAAAGCACTAAAGATGTCTGACTAGAAGAATTTTCAAATTTCTAAATAGCGATACCTACATACTTATATATTTTATGTTAACATATAGGAATATCATAGTTTTAATTTAAAAATATTATTATTTCTCATTGATTTGGTTCTTTTTTGGAGCGTGATCGTCTAAAAATAACGGTGATAATTGATATGGTAGACGATATTACAAGCCTTAAATTTAGCGGGAACTCTTTAAAATAATATGGTATCAATATGGACACAAGTAGTAATTTAAAGGTTAAAATACATAAAGCAATTCCTACTGTATTCTATCTTTTTATTTTGAAATGAAATTTTGGGAGTGTGACAAGAATTTTCAGAGAAGGTGATATAATATTAAAATTTAGGAGTGAACTTATTTTATGCCTACTGAATTCCTCTCTTATGGCTGTTTAAGTTGCATTTCTCTAAAAATTGCAGTTAAATATTTACACAAACTTGCCATAAAGCCCACCTATTAACTACACGTTTTTGTTGTTATAATCAACTTTAAATTAAATTTTACTTCACACTCGACCTAGCGAAGCAACTCATAGCTTGGATCATATAAACACAAAACCACAAGACCATGCATAATGCGTTTTACACGACTTCCATCTCAATATCCCAGAAAGAAGGCACCTTCATTCAACAAATTTGTTGCTTTTATTTTCTCAACAACAAAAAATTTAAAAAATAAAAATAAGAATACAAATCTCAGGAGAAATTGAGACCAAAGCCAAGGAAACAACACTATGAAACCATGACGAAGAGAAAAATATATAAAACAATACAGCATTTACCGTTATTTCGTATATAGGCAGGGACTAAAGCATCAGATTCAGAAGTGCTTCCATATATACTTTCTCTCTTATACCTTTCCCCCTTTGCTTTGGATTTGGAATAATGTGAGAGACTTTCTAAAAATTTGCCAAACTGGTAGGTAGGTATAACACACAAAAGGCTCTCAAGTTAAAGGTGGACAGAAGAAATTTCAAAAATTAAACAAAAATCACAGCGGAGGAGGGCGATGCCAAGACAATTCGATATGAAGATGATAATGATGCGCTCACGAAGAAGGTATGCTTCTTCAAACCGCTTAACCGGTTACGTGTCGTACTCGATGCACACCTTTGTTTTTAGGGTTCTCATCCAAGTCCTCACAGAGGAAATTTAGAAACGTTTTCAAAAGGAGACTCACTTTCAGATTTCTCCTCTTTTGTTGTGGATTATTTGGATGACGAAAAAGAAAATTAAAAAAAAAAATAAATAATAAGAATAATAACAACGAGGTGCTCGCAATGAAATTATGTTATCATCCCTACTTAAGTATGCATCAAACGCACGTTGTCGTCGCCGCTACAAATCACCTGTGTTAAAAGGAGAGAAGCGCGCAAAAAAAATTAATACGCCAACCAGCTAACCGGACGGACGGATGGACGGACAATCAAATCCAAGGCAATCGAGATGTTACGCAACCCATTGCGCCGCACACCGCAAACAACAATGATGACGATAACGACACTCCGACACCCCGCTGCAACGTCGCCACCATTACGATAACTACGTTGGATGGGTCTCAAATACAACATCATCACCAAGACGAGGACAATGCTTGGTTATAAGTTTTGTTTGTTCATTTCATTCTCAAGACCGCCCTTTCGCCTTCAATCGTCCATCGACCAATGAGTGATTCGTTGTAGAGTTGCCGACGGCAAAACTGACTATCGGAATGACTGCCGAGTGGCCAAACATACATTCACTGTATAACATATAAATATGCTTGTAGTTTTATTTTATTTAAGAATTCATTCGGCAGCTTTTACTTAATTAACTTTTGTCCATTAATTAAAATGTAATATCTAATGCACATCTTGATTATTTTATCGTACTGAATTAAATGCACGACTGGATGGCACAAGGTTTTTTTCAAACTATGAAAGACCGTTTCTGAAAACGTAAAATCAAATGATTGTAATTTTTTAACGAAGTTATTGCTATCGTCAAAAATGCAATCATCTTGCTAGCACAAAATCTGTTTGATCGAAGACGTCAGTCAATTTTTTGCAAACACATTTGACGTTTATATGAACATGCTGTCTGGCTTTCCAATATTTTTATCGTCAACTTGATTTTTTTTTTACTTCCTAGTTGCGCCGTAAATAATATCGAACATGTGACTTTATCAAACTTCGTTATCGATAATAATGCTCTTGCATTCAAATTTCGTTTCAGGTGTCATTTTCAGATTGCGTTTTAAAACATCTTGCAATTTTTTTGAGGCCAAAATTATATAAAATCTATGAAATGTATGAGTTTTGTTTCGACCTGGTATGTGCCAATGGAAGCTTTGTTAAAAACACCTGTCTGCTAAGTTAAGTATCCGCTTAAGATGTAGCCGAACAAAGTTAAAAGACGAAAGTAATTTATATTTGAATTTTGTTTAAACCTTGTAACTATTACAAGTGAAACTGGTTTGGAAAACACCCTAGTTCTTATTATGATGCACAGACACAACTGCATGAGATTGAATCATGATTAGGGTACACAGAGAAACTCACTTAAGAACGCCAGGACCACATTACGGTTGCACTGCCCTTGGCGATCAATCTTAATATTATTATATTTAATATTTAATTCAACAAAAATATTTAGAAAAAAAAAAAAAACAATGAAAAACCATTTTACAGAAAAAAGTTTGAAAAAACGGCGTATATTGATTAAGTGTTCAAGAGAATTCAATTCGTATTTTAGAAGAAAATTGGATGAAATATAATATAGGGTGTCCCGAAATCACTACCACAGAAGAAAACCATGAGTTTCTTAGGTCATAACACATATTGCGCTTTTATAATAAAATAAAAAAATTATACTTAATAACGTGTGAAAAAATCATATCGAAGTCAAAAAAACAACCTAAAAATGCTTACAAAATGTGTTTCATAATAAATTGCGGGAAAACCGTTATCCATACAGAAAAAAGATGTATGGCAGTTACAAATTTCTAAATATTCTTGTTTAAATAAAATTTCAAAAATCGGTTGGCAAAGTTAGAGCCAGTCAAAGGAAAAAAGAATAAAAATCATAAAAACCGTAAAAGTCGAAAACGAAGCAAAAACGAGAAAAATACCTCTTAGGTTTTTCGACTTGAAAATCCAAAACTAGTACTAACTTGTGCGATAAGTTAAACTCTGTTCAGATTCGTATTGAACTAAGTCAGAAAGTGTTTCAGTTAACGGTAAAAAAAAATTAAGTAAATCTACTCCCATTTAAATAGCAGTTTTTTACTTTAACTCTTACGCTCTTATTTATTAGATTTTTGTCTACTTAGACACTGTCTAACTACATATTTTTAAATTAGTGGATATATGCTTTATTTAATAAAAATAAATATCACATTATTCACGCTTAAGACAATCTACTCTTGTGTCTAAGTTAGGCAGACATAATACAATTAAAAAGGTCTTTGAACACATTTTCCAAATTTGGACAGTTGTCTGAAGTTAAACAACGTTTATAAATAAGACCATTAATATCTTCGAATTCCTTTTTTATGACTTGGTTCAGTATATCCAGTGAGCCCCCCATTTGATAGTTGATTTATATTGAAAATGGATATTTATGAAACAAATTGATAAGAAAAATTGATAATTGAGAACGGTGGTACCCGTCGTGAATTGGTTTTCAAGTTATACCCAATATATTGTGACCAGTGTGACAATTCCCTCCGAAATGCAAAATGTTGAATTTAGTTGTGTTTTGGATTGTAAGCATGCTTTGCTTAGGTCCCAAAACAAACATGATAAATAATAAAAACTCTTGAACGCGTTTGTCGGTATTATAAAATTGTGTTTAATGTCTAACATCGCTCTAAAATTGTGTGAGTTCTGACATTCAATATTAATTCACTAATTCTTTTTGCATGTGATGCAATAGTTTCTTGGCTGATTGTAGTTTCTTAAATAATGTTATGATTATTTATTTGGCCTGCAACTTGGATTTTTTCAGAATCTTTATCACGATCTCAATTTCACAACAAGCTGCTCAAGAGTTGTACCTCAAAAAATAGCCAGCTTAGATGCTTGAAGTTGCTACTCTGTTACTATGGCCATCCTGGCACACGTTGCTCACTGCAAGCGCAAGCCATATTTAACTCGGTCACTATGGCGTATGCGTAAATTTTTATTGTATATTTTTATTACATTAATTTGTAATTCAGTTTATTTTCATATCATTTTATTTTAGTTAACGTTTTTTTATTTGAAATGTTTAATGTTTATTTTTTGCTTCTAAATTTCGCTAAAATTAAATTTATTCTTAAAAAAAAAAAAATTAAAATAAACTAAATAAAAAGAAATTAAAGAAAAATGAGCTCAAAATTAATCTGATAATTTGTCATTCGATTTTACCCGATATTGATTTTAAATATTCCTTATTATTTTTAGCGTATTTTTCTTATGATTCTTAAATTTTTATGTTTCTCAAATCTCCCAAAAAAAATCAGTTACTTAGATTCTGATAAAAAAATAAAAAATTATATGGTCGAATAGCTGAACCTTACTATGCTTTATAGCGCCACGTATTGGGTAGTTTTAAAACTAAATTTACTTATAAATTTACCTATATAGAAAAAAACTGTCATATGAGAGAAAAAATGAAAAAAGTGAAAAAGTTTTGGAATTTTTCATAATTTTTTATGTAAATAAACTGTATGTCCTTAAATTATAAAAAAACTTGTTCCCTATAATAATTATAAAAGGAAGTATTACAATACCACCATATATTTTACTTATATATATTTATATTTTATATACATTTATTGATACATATATATTTATGAACTTTTAATTTAATGCTGTCCAAAGAAATTCTTTTCACAAGTAATCAACATTTGGCAACCCTACCTTAGATCCGGCCATTTACTTAGGTGCGTTGAATTGAAGGAGGACACTTTTGTTTTATTTTATTTTATTCGCACTATCTGGGCTTCCTTTTTAGCCCTGGCCTAAGCACAATCGAGCAGATGTAACACTTATGCCACCGAACAAGCGTGATGAGTAAAGCCCTCAAATTGCCAGTTGGGGTTTTGTTGGAATTTTTTTTTTGTATCTTATTTTCTGTCGCAATCCCACATTTCCAACCCCGACCCTGAGTTATTCAATGGATGATGGCATTCCCCATCATTTTGTTGTTGCTTAAGAACTGAATTTTCCATTAAGAAGGTGAGTCAAAGAAACACCAGAGAATAAAGATGCTCCTCAAACACCACGAGTATCCGTGGGGAAATATAAATGTGAACACCATCTTCCGTAAGTTTTGGTATTAAAAAAAAGAAGAAATATAAAAAAAAAAACAAAAATGAAAACAGAAATTATTTTAATTTTACGGCCGTAATTGACATCGATGTCGTTTTGCCACCACCGAGATCCTTCGCTGTCGTCGTCTCTGCCGCCGTGAAGACCGTTCGCACATTCGGCATCGTCACGACATCATAAGACACGAGATTCGTACTTATTGTATAGCCTGGTCCCGTTTTGCGGTGGTCATTCATTCCCGCAATGATGCGAATTTAATTTGTGATTTCACATTACGCACTTCATAAGCCGCACTAAAGAATGCAATAAATTAGCGATATGGCCCAAAGCCTACAAAGGAAAGAGATGATGTTGGCGAGCAATTGTGTGATGGCCATTTTGGAAGAGGTGGTTTTTAGTATATGCCGCGGTTGGTAGATTATTCGGTGATGGTTATGGCTGAAGTTGAGCTCTTTCTATTACCAAGGTCTAATTTTTCTACCTTTGTTTTTTTTTTTTAATTTTTTTAGCTAAGAATGAGGGAGTTGAAGTTGTATAGGTAATTGGATGCTTGCGATGAAATATAAGCAATTTTAATGGGCAATCTTATTGCTTTGCGGATCATAAAACAAACGTGGTCCACTAAGAAATTATTTATTTGCAAAATGGTCAAATAATTTATAATAGAAAAGGAAAGGGATACTTATGTGCGTATTGGAGGGAAAATTTAAAGTTCAACTATAGGTTTTTGGACCTTGAGCTTATATAAATTCTCCTCGTGTAGCGATTGTTTTATTGATACATTTCAAGTGATATTGTGAAAAAAGAAAGCAGACCAAAAAACAGACATCTTGGAAATAATCATCAACATTCGGAGAAATATATTATATTTTCTAATGTTTTCTAATGAGAGGTTTCATTATGATATTAAAGAAAAAAAGCGAGTAATTTTTAAGAGAAATCAATGGATGTTTATTTCATTGCAAATTAACAACAGTATTAATTAATTAATAATAGTATGCCATTAACAATGGAAAACGATATCAGCCAACTGGCCGCCACGGCTACGGTTACAGCACCATATCCTTTTCATGAAATTTGGCGGCTGTATGTCCTCTATAACTTCACAAATTCTATCTTAAAGGTCTTGAATCGATTGTGGAGCATTGGCATAGACCTTATCTTTCAAGTGGCTCCAAAGAAAAAAGTCTACAGATTTTAAATCACAAGATCTCAGTGGCCAATTGTGATCACCTTTTGAAATAACACGGTCAGCGAACTTTTCTTTCAAAATTGTGATTGTTTCCTTGAATTTTAACAATTTTACTTGTCAAATGTCAAAAGATGACAGCTTCAAAAGTGACAGCTACCTAAAGCTACCTAAATAGCGGACTATTTAAAATGAAACCTCTTATTGGAAAACCCTTTATATATATTTCTGACGAAATTTTTGAATTTATGTATATGTTCTAATACAATTTTCGAATTCAACTGTCTTTGTTGAATTTTGTTCTTTTTAACTGAACAATAAGTTGCATTTTTAAAATTGTTCCTGTAAATAATTTTCTCAAACCCGAAAACCCATACAAGTGTTCTGACAGGTTATGAAAAATTAGCTCTTGAACTTATTCAAATAAATTAATAATTTTCCTTTAAGTCCAAGTCTTTTAATTAGGGCTGAAAAAGAACCTTTCAAAAATTGTTTAATTAAAAAGAAAAAATTAAATTATGTACATTTTTATTTAAAAATTAACAAATTATACGTATCAAAAAAATAATAACAAAGTTTTTTTTTTAATTTAACCTAAAAACCAAGAATTAAAAAAAAAAATTGATAATTTATATTAAAAATAACTTAACTTTGAGTGGCTGTACAAGTAAGTCATAGCGTTGAGAGTTTGGTTTTGGCTCAAACATAAATGATTTTTTTTTATTGAAGGTTTGAATGAAACAACAACAATTGGGTGGGCTACCACCAAGATTTAGGCTGGAGTTATAGCTATTTCACGACTGCCAGGCCGATCATCAGACTCCTTTAGTGGTGCTTGGTCATTGTTCAATTTTATTTGAAAAACTTTTTGCCCCAGCTGGGGATCGAACCTGGACCAAGCTCACTCAGAGCCAATGCACTACGCATTGCGCTACCGAGGCCACCTGATCAAGTCCGTCCCAATTAAGGTTTTGTTGTTTGACAAATGCATTTGAAACCAGCATTTTTACTAGCCACACACAAGTTGTTGTTGTACATTCGGTTTCTTTCTTTTTCTCCGTACTCGATTTATAAGTCAACAATTCGTTGAACTTATAAGGAGGGAGATTGTATGAAAGATTTGACGCGGGTCAAGAGTTAATTTCAATTTATAAGGGGTTTTTTGTGTGATAACACACTTGCAGTTAGGCTGCCAAGCTTTCGCACCATCATATTAATATTGAAGGTTTGAATGAAACAATAACAATTGGGTGGGCTACCACCAAGATTTAGGCTGGAGTTATAGCTATTTCACGACTGCCAGGCCGATCATCAGACTCCTTTAGTGGTGCTTGGTCATTGTTCAATTTTATTTGAAAAACTTTTTGCCCCAGCTGGGGATCGAACCTGGACCAAGCTCACTCAGAGCCAATGCACTACGCATTGCGCTACCGAGGCCACCTGATCAAGTCCGTCCCAATTAAGGTTTTGTTGTTTGACAAATGCATTTGAAACCAGCATTTTTACTAGCCACACACAAGTTGTTGTTGTACATTCGGTTTCTTTCTTTTTCTCCGTACTCGATTTATAAGTCAACAATTCGTTGAACTTATAAGGAGGGAGATTGTATGAAAGATTTGACGCGGGTCAAGAGTTAATTTCAATTTATAAGGGGTTTTTTGTGTGATAACACACTTGCAGTTAGGCTGCCAAGCTTTCGCACCATCATATTAATATTGAAGGTTTGAATGAAACAACAACAATTGGGTGGGCTACCACCAAGATTTAGGCTGGAGTTATAGCTATTTCACGACTGCCAGGCCGATCATCAGACTCCTTTAGTGGTGATTTTTTTTTATCTTTAAGCACAAAACAATCTGAACATAAAATAACTCAACATTTTTAGGGGAACTGTAAAATTAATTCCAGAATAAGATATTGGACTCTATTTAATATTTAAAGTTGAAGGTTTTTTCACGATGAAATTCAACTATGAAATAAATCCCCAGATTTTGAATTTGAAGTCCCGAAGAATGCATAGTGGAATTTAGAGTGGTTCAATAATTAGCGCGTTGGATTGTCACGTAAGAGTGATTGGAATCAAGTTCCGGCATATTTTAATAAATTTTTTTAGGAGAACTGCTGTTATTGAAGAAGTTAAAAATCCTGCTACATTATTTTCTTCACATGGAAAACTGCACCTCAACTTAGCAGTTCGGATTTGGCAGAAAATTGTTAGGAGAGAAATGGTTGATACAAAATTTTAAGTTTTCTTTTCTATTTTCTATTCGCGTTCATAATATCTATTCGTAACTTAATTTATATATCTGTGAACGTATACACGTTATCTGTCAAATTTTTCACCTCACTCTTGAGGAATCGTTAAATTTGATGTGCACAAGGCTTTTTGCGTACATAGATTCTCCACGATTTACTAATTTATTTTTATTTTAAAAGAATAAAAGAAGAAGACAATGCTGGAAGTCAAGAAAACTAGTCAAAAATCAGATTGGATGCAGCTACATACATAGAGCCAGGTGGGGTACAAAGGTATTTTTTATTAAAAAGTTGAGTAAACATTGTTTTTTAAAAATTCAAATCAAGAAGTAAAAGTTTTGTAAACCAATTTATTAGCCTTTTAATGCGAATGGGCCAAGCAATGAGTAGCAAGTGGCCTGAGTTTTTTGCCTTGAGAGAACACCTGATAATTTGAAAATCGTTCACTTAAATTTAAAAGTGCCTAATTTATAAGACCCTAGGTCTTACTGGCTTATATATGTTTGTATTTGTTTTTTTTTTTTTTTTTTTTTTTTTATTGAAGTTGGGATAACAGAAAATCTTCAAAAAGCTATCTACAAAAATTAATCAAATCATTTTTTTAACAACCGATTTAACTTAATCATTTCTTAAAAAAAAAAAAAACCAACTACTTAAAAAAAACGTTGTTTTAGTATAAAATGTTCGTTTTACTATTACTATTTTACATTAACAGTTTTCAAGGTTTCATCGTATTTATCGACATCGGAACATTGATGGATCAAGAACTGTTTCTCAGTTCTCGATGTTTTATACGTGTTAACAATCTTAATCATGACTTTTTCAATATTAAAAAAAAATCACTCATACGCCATGTATACCAATAAATTATTTTAATGGAATTTTTTTGCTATGTTGCCCCTCTACATGCCAAAATTTTTACTAAGCCGTAAGATGGTCTGAATTAAGTAGAAGGTATATTTAAATGGATATTTTGCATATTAACACAGACATAATGATCGATCTTAGAACCTTCTGCGACACTTAAATTCTTAAATTAATTTTCTTGTACACTCAACAATTTTTTCTAGGTGTCTGAATTTAAACAAATTCCCCTAGAAAAAATACTATTTACAGCTTTTCATTGCTGCAAAATGTATTTGTGTCGGTAAACATCGACTAATATCATGCGTCTTAGAAAGGTACGAAAGCTCTAACTGATGAGCCCAACTGTCGTACCTGGGCGAAACGCATATATGCACATATATATTGGACACTTAGGTCACAAAAAAACTTCCAATTGAATTTCATTTAATATAGTCCACTAAATACAAAAACAAAAACAACATTTTCTATTGTTTTGGTTTTTCTTCAACGTATAACATTTTTAAGCAAAAGTAATAACAAAATATACAAAATCAAAATATTAATATCTTTATGTAATTTAAATGAAGGATTTCAACTTCGCACTCTGCAACGTACAGTGGTCCGTTACTTGAATTTTCGTGATAAAAAACATTTTCCACAACAATCCTATTAGAATGAATGAAATTAAGTACACTTAATGATTTTTGGATACTGTGGTGTTAGCAGCTTTGTTTTCATAATGGGTCAGAAAATGGAAGGAAAATTAAAAATTCATATCAAAGCCATTCCTTTAGTCTTTTGACATTGGTTAAACAATTGTCCTTAATGAAAGTGATTTCAGACTAGAAATGTACCAAATTTAGAAAATCATATTCAAAGTATTTCACAATGTTCCCAAACGGATTATAACTAATTTTTTTCAATATTTCATTGACATTTTTGTATTAAAAATTATTTTGAGACCAAATTTAATAGAAATTTGACAGTTTTGTCAATTAAAAGTTTACAAATAAATTCTAGGTATGGAAATAGTCTAGAATTTTTCTAGCTATTGTTGAAATTACTTAAATTAAATAAATAGTTTTAACTTGTTTTTTTAAAAAATAAGTATTTCGATTTCATCATTGGGGCCTTAAGGAGCTTTGGGCTATATTTTAAACTTGTTTCTCATATTTTTGTGATATCAAGTTTTATGAGCAATATTTCCAAATCAAATTAGGATTGTAGGTATTGGGTGGGATTACCCAATGCCTCACCAGCCCCCTTGACTAAAATTTGCTAAGGAACTGCTATGCCTGTTTTACAACATCTTAGCAGGGTATAACATACTAAAATAATGTGTGGATAGATATACCAATCAAGTGGTCAAAGACAATTGTAATTTTGTATCCTTTGGACTTATGACCTCTTGTACTAATACTTATTTGTGTGCCGGATACCTTTACATATATTCAGAATTTTAGTTCAAGATTGTGAAAGAAGGCCTAAGTTTATTTCTAAATATTTATATACAATTGAAATAAGCACATTTAAGTTGTTGTTGTTTTTTTATTTCCGTTTATTTTTCAAAATTGTAACTACATATATTTATGTATTGTATACATATGTATATGGCTGTAGACCTTAGGTTTTTTAAATGAAAATTTAAATGCATGCGCGCTAGTAAGAAGGAATAAGGATTTTTGCTGGCACAATGCATTGGAGAAATATCTCATGAAATCTCACGGTTGTAGAGAAGAGTTTTGGCTAGAGCGGGGCTCAAACACACACCTCTTAGTTAGAAGTCAAGCACTTTTCATTCCTACCCGATGGGTTTTTCCCTTCAGTTGGAATTGATTCATCTTCCAACTTAATTATAACCAAGTGAGTTGATTTGAATGAATAACTTAAAACAAACTGCACCAACAGAATAATAATATTGCAATATGTGTAGGTACACTTGCCAGAATTATTTCAATCAAATCATTTCTGATGGTCGGTTTATCAAGTGACTTAACGGAATATTTATAGAATATAGTTTTAAGCTTCTGTAGATATAAATCCTCAAATGAAATAATTTTTTTGTATAACTAAGTTGCTAGTTATATGTATAATTTTGCATACCATACCTATTTGCTCTACAGATTAATATTTGTTAAGAATTAAAAAAATAATAATAATTCAATTAGGAGAATCACTTAGGTGTGGCTTAATGATCTTTTGAGTATCTTATGCTACTTGACTATGTACCTATAGATTAATTAACTGCAGCTGTTAACATTAAAACAAATATTTTATCCCATAGCGTTTTCAAAAATTGCATCTGAGGAAATCAGTTTCTTTTTTTTAAATATACGGTTCATATGATCAGATGAATAGATGATAGCCACTCCATCAAAGATTTTAATTATATTTTTTTTCTCCATACACACCCACAAATTTCACCAGGTATTGATAGAGATGTGCCCGAAACTTTTTCTATACCCACTGTAAGCTCGATCGAATCGAAATGTTTGCATTTCATCCCCTAATTAACATTCACATCCTATTTATGGATCAATGGACTTTATAAATCCAACGGAATAAGTCCACGCAAACATAAAACAAAACAAAACAAAAATGGGATCCGTGAGCACCCCACCCAGCAATCCCTTACAAATAATTTAATTTATCCCTCTTGAGAAGAACAAAATAAAAAAAAATATATATAACAAAAAATTAACTAAAAAGAAAGTAACAACCATCAGCATCGCAAATCTGTAGAAATAAGTATGTGGGAGAAATTAATTCACCCCAACCTGCGAAAGTCCTTCAAATAAGCGATACAAAATAAAATGAAAAATAAACGAAGTCAACTAAAAAGGTAGCTATACAGCTGCACTCTGCCTTTCACTGCACTTAAACTCGCAAAACTCGGCCAAACCCATCAACATGATCATTGCCGTCGTCGTCGTCATCGTTATGATAGTCGACGGACTTGGTTTTTCATATACGCGTATGAAGCAAAAAAGGACTCTCACAGGATACTCACTTTGGCACTCGAGAAGAATGGGAGAGCCAAACTCACACACACAACCCCATTCACGCATCACACTCCAGCACAATGGCTGCCCACAAAAGTGCATCTCACACACTATACTATAGACTACTGCGCCACCAACCGGATGGAGTGTGGTGAGTACGAGTATAAGGCGCGTGGGGCTGCGTATACGGTATAGGCAAGGCTAAAGCATCGCAGAATTGCCTTCCAGCTACCGCTAATACGAAATTCGAATATCACATTATCGGCGGGATTGCAATAAAACAAAAAACAAAAACACACAAGGACCTCTCCCCCCCTCTTGTCAACAGGATGATGCAGGGCAACCAAAACAAAAAAATAAAAACAAAAAATAAAAATTCAAAACACAACAAGAAAAACTTTTACATGCGAACATTTCGCGAAAAAAAATCCAACATTTTTATATCCTTCTCTAATGCATTCATCGATGATTGGGCATGTGGCCCACTATCGCACTCCGCACACGCGTGTGTATGTGTTTGGCCAGTGAATGCAAAACAAGGAGCGCTAGATAGATTGGTGGTACTACACGCACGAAAATAAAAATCCAAACGACCAGTGTACGCGATTTTTCCCGTTATATCCCGAATCCAGCTACGAGTATATGATGGTGGTTGGGGGTGATTTTGTGTTTTGCTTTTTTTTGGAATTTTTTTTTTATTTTTGTTTTGTTTTGTTTCTTTTTATATTTTTTTTTATTTTACTTTTTGCATACACTTTTAAACGTGTTGACATGTTCTTCGTTTTTTAGTTTTTCCACGGGGATACAGCTCACACTACATACAAATGTTATGGTGAATTCAAAACCACCCCCTCATCACGATGAACAGTGCCAATTTAACTCCTGGACAGTGTCGAATGCGACTGCATTCTGGTACACGGTAAGAATCTGGGATTGTTGAAAATGTACATAATGACTCCTACAAATTGAGTAGAAGAAAAAAACTTAATTTTATTCTCCATTAATGTGCATAATAATTTCTATTATATAAATTCCTAAAAAGCATTCCAGATATTAATATCATCAAGAAGTGCATATAACATATTCACTGCTAGAACTCGGCAGAAAAGTCCCCTCCTTTCCTGTCGACACACAGTTATGATTGTCAGTTGTAAGTCACTATAGGCCCTAAGTCCCGAAGGGACAGCGCATGGTCATAAGTCCACAGTATCAAAAGTTCATAATGGAAGCTCTATAGGTTGATGTGGCCTGTTTCGCAGATTCAAAGGATTTTAACTACCTTTTTAAATCTTTTTTATCACAAAAGATATGTTCATTGTTCAGTCATCAAGCTGGCGCTAATGACAACCTAATAAACACTACCTTGGGTGGCCGGCTTCGCTAAGATCATAAAGGTACCTAGTATTGTCCTAGAAAACATTTTAAATTAGTTTGTATATTCAATATACATATGTACTTTAAAAAAAAAGTATTCAAAATTCAAATTTGGTTTTTAAGAAAATAATCTGAATATTTTCAAAATTAATCTATGCAAACAAAAACAAAATTTAAATTTTTGAATACAAGGAATTTAATTTTTGAATATCGTCTAAATATCAGTCTTTGGCAAGATTATTGTCTCCGTCTCGTCCGTTATTTTGTTTGTAGAGGAACTGTTAAACTATAGACCTAAATTCAATTTCATAATTTTAAAATTTTCTGCTGAGACCACCTAAACCACCACCACCGCCTGAGATTCTCGATACATTTTAGTCTTAAAAATAAGGCCTCCGAAGATGAGACCGAGATTTTTATTGTCTTGTTTGCAAATCTTGTTTAGGAGTTAAAAGCATTTAATCAAAAAAGAAAGTTGGAAATTGGCCGATTTTATCCTTCTTTTATCCTTCTACGACAGTGAAAATATATATTTATTTTTAAGTAATTAACTAAATTTTGTTTATAAAAATCTGTGGACTCATTTTTAAAATTAATATTGTAATATTCTTAAAATTTAGATGTTAAGTTGAAGTGACTGTCGGTGGAGAACCGACACACTTAGACCAATTGTTGGCCTATTGTGATACCACATGGATCTGGGAAAGTTTTTTTTTACTCAATTAAACCATTTTGAGCTCCTTATGAAGCGTGAAGCTTAAAGGGTAAAAAGTAAAAAAAAAAAATACAAAACCGTCTAGAAATACGCTATCTATAAAATTTTATGAAAATTCACCAATGCGTTTAGGATGACGATTTAGCATACCTATACATTTAGGCCAAATAGACAGACAACATTTCTCGCAGTGCACTCCAACCCTTTCCAAAATACATAGGTATGTTGAGTACTTTTTTCTACTAATGCGTATGCACTTGCATTAAAATTATACCCCATCAGTTCTACCACCCTTCCACCTCATTCTCGATCAACGCGCAGCCATCGATGTTAAAACAAAAAGAAAACTAAAAAAAAAAAAAATATCCACATATAATAAAAAAAAAAATCACAAAAATAAAAACTGTGCACTGAAATTATTTCCGCAGGAGAAAAAAATACAAAAAAATGTAAAAAAAAAAAAAAATTATTAAAATAAAAAATTAATAGATCGGGGGTAGGGTTTACACATTTGGCAGTGCCGCACGAAAAAAGAACATCCCTCCAGTTTAATGTTTTTCAATGTACGCACATTGGAGAGAAGAGTGCTATAAAAAAATATTTATTTTTTCTACACTTTTTTTGTTTTGTTTTGTTTTTTTGTTTTTATATTTTTATTTTTTAACTTTGCCATACTATCTATACATATTTTGATTTTTATTTTATTTTTGTTAAATTTATTTATATATGCGTTTTTAATTTTTCACGGGATAAAAATCAACCCTATTACATAGGAGACTTCGGTGAGCAACACTATACAGACAACTGAGTAAGGGGTTGTAGAGGCGGAGGGGGGAGGGGGGTTAGCCGCATCTAAAAAGCACGAGTTAAATAGCCGAATCGTTTCAGGAAAAAAGTTTCACTGGCGAATAGGAGTGTGTTAGGATGTGGCTTTTTATGGGGAGATGCTGCTCCAACCCAAAAAGAGGATGTTCTATAATAAGTTCTTTTTTTAATTATTTTTTTTTTTCTATTTTTATTTTTATTTTAATTTTATTTTTATTTTTATTTTGTTTAGGTATATGTGTATGGCCTGGAGCCACCACCAACCATCCCATTATATTCATATTAACTCACTTCAATAGCAATTGATTTTCTATTAAATATACAATGCGATTTTAATTAAACTCTCAAGTCATACGCAAAACAAGCCTTTAATTAAACTCCGGTCACCAGTTGACATGGGTACTGAATTTTAAAATAATTATCTAACTCTTCATACTTTATTTATGAAGTATCCATTTGCCCTATGGAAGAAGAAGTTTCCTTTCACTATATACTAAGGGAATACCTTTATATTTGAGCAACACCCAAATAAACTTTCAATGGGGAAATAATAAACCTCTTAAATTTTTTAGCCATACAGGGTGTTCCTTTGTCTTGGGGAGATGAAGTTTGCGAATCATGTTGGTTGGTATCGGTGGCCTTCATCAGATTATATATTTTCGTATGAATTATCCAAAAAATCAAAATGGTGAAGAAATAAAATTGTATCAACAAAATAAATCCATTATAAGAAAAAAAGAATAATGTTAATAGTTCACGTCCAAAGATATAGTTTCAAGAGAAAACAAATTAAATTTTGGTGAAAATGGAACACCCCATAAAAAATCAACCTTTTTGTTTATTTAATTCAATAATTAAGGTTCTCTTGTTCTCTCAAGAAGTCTTCTGATAAATTAAAAATTAATTAATGAAATTTTAGTGAAATATGTTCAAATGATTGTTAGATTTGAACTGCAACGTTGACGATTGTTGATTTTTTTAAATTTATTTATACTGTAACTTATGAATAAAATCAATTTTAATTCATATTATAATTATATGATGATACCTATTTTTGGATTCACATGCAAGCTGTTCGGATCATGGTGCATTAAAATATTATCATAACGATAAAATTAGATCTGGTTGAAATTTAAAAACAAGTAATTTCAATTTATAATATGTACATATGTATGTGTATCTGATATTGAAACCGAAGCTGGGTGATCAGAGGGGTTTAAACAACCGAAAGTTATTTGAAATGAATTTCATACTCTTACTTTCTTCTTTTCATGTCATGCGAAAAATATATCATGCGAGATCTCTATCACGCCAGAAATATAACATGAAAAATATATCATGCGAGAAAAATATTTTCGAGAAATACGTATATGCGAGAAATATACTACACGAGAACCTTCATGCTGCAGATTTTTATCATGCGAAAAATAAATAACATTAAACATACGTTACATCTTTTTAACTGGGTTTCTAAACTTTTAAAGTTATATTTTTTTAAGAAGTGCAGATAGACCACAATAAATGTTTTATAAAAAAAAAATAAAAATTGCTCTATGTCCCTTTCTCTAGGGGTGATGTTCCTTATTTTTTTTTAGATTTTTTGAGCATGAAACTTAAAAAGAATTAAAAAGAAGTTTAGACCCTTATAACTTCGGATCAACGAATGGTAGATAAAAACAAAATACATAAATTACCTACCACCAAATTATAACAAAATGGTAAATGGTAATAATAAAAAAAATTGGTACACAAAAATATGTTTTAAGGACTATTCACATGAGAGCGACCAACGACCGAAGAATGAACGAACATTCGTCCATTTTGACATTTCTTTCACATAGCTTTTTTTTATTCGTTGCGAATAACGTTTAAATGTTTGTTTAAGCGATGACCAATCACCATCAAGTAACCACAAACAAGAATGATTTTGAGGTTATTCGCGTGCGAACAATTCATTCGTTGCAGTGTGGATGGTATGTGGAACGCGAATAGAGTTTGACAATTCGTAACAATCAGATTGCAATTCGTGACGACCAATTCATTTTCTCAAATTTCACTTATTTTAGTAATTAAAACGCAAATTTTAGTATCTTAACATTAATTTAAATAAGTTTTCCATTTTACCATTTTGTCTAGTTTTTGTGAAGGATTTAGACTTATTAAATGTTTTAAATCCCATTTGTTTTTTTATTCGTCGGTCGTTGGTCGCTCTCATGTGAATAGGCCTTTACTGTATATATTATACCAAGCGAAGGTTTTCTTTTAAATATTGTGAGATGTGAAGCATTAAATACTCATGTAAGCTGGAGCGCTGTCTGAACTTTAGGCACTTTATCGATTAATCTTTAAAATAAGAAGCCAAGGAACAATAAGAGCAAGTAAGTGCAACTTAAGGTGTGCATTATTTTGTTCCTGCTTATTAGTTTTTTTGTTATATTTACGATTGATAAGAGTAAGTAAGCTTATGATAATAATACCGGTCCAGTATTTATGTAAACCGCGGTCGGCGTCATGTTGGACTTTTTCTTTCTTTTAAAATGTTCGATTTATTTTGTTGTTAATTTAAAATTTAAAATTTTTAATTTTTAACAAACCATTCCCTTTATAGAGCAATTTTTTATTTTTTTATATATGTAAAACATTTATTGTGGTCTAGGTATCTGCACACCTAAAAAAATATAAAGTTTAGAAACTCAGTTAAAAAATGTAACGAGGTTAAATTTAAAAAAAAAAGTAACGGACATCACCCCTGGAAAAACTTGCTCTCAGCATGTTGGCGTTTAAAATTTTCCAATATCATCGAGATCTGCAAGTCTAAAAGAAAAAAAAAACTTCGGATTCAGCGATCTTCAGCTTTATTATTATTGCAGTTATAAGAATATTTTTTTTATATCAGCTGGATAATGTTAAAAAAAACTGTTTTGTGCCAAATTTAATAAAAATCGACGAAAAATTACACTTCAGTACCTAGAATCACGTTAAAACTAAAGGAAAAAAATAGTTTATGAAGAAAGAGTACGTTTTAGATATGTTTTTTATTTTTTCAAGTAGAAAATAAATTACCATTTTCAGTGTTTGATCTAATGAGATCATTAAATATTACAAAAAAAAATAGTATATGTATTTAATAACCGTACATTTTGTAAAAAAAAAAATTCAAAGTTTCGTTATTTTTTTTATTTTAAAAATCAAAATATTTTTTTTTTTTTTTTTTCAAAACAACTTGATTTCAAATAAATTAAATGAATGAATTTCTTACTTTGAAAGAGTTATAGGATACAATTTTAATTGAAACCTCTTTGTTTTACAACATTTGTTTTCCTATTTTAAGTAAAATTCCCTTTGCAATACAATTTCTTTGTTTCTATGTTTCAACCAAACCTACACGCTTAAGATTTTTAGTTGTATCTTGTGCATAAATCACCCTGTATAATAATTTAGTTCATTTTATTAATTTTATTTATTTTATTGAAACTTGTATTGGCCCACCCTGTACATAACTCCTGGCTATTAAGCATACATTTTTAATCACTATGGTCTATAAAATTTAACTTTTTATCTTTTCTTGGAATCAAACTTTACTTTTCCAAATGTTTTCAAAGTTATGAATTCAGGTTTCGGAGAAAATCTTGTTTGGTAAAAATATATAATTTTTTGTTTGCATTTTTTGGAGTTAATTAATATGTGAGGTCATTTTTTTTTAACAAAACTAATATAAAAATTTTTAATTTGTGATAACGCATTCGCAGTTAGGTTGCTGAAACAACAACCACTTGGTTAAAATGTTATAGGCTGAAGTTATAGCTATTGTGTGTGACTACTAAAAATTTGATTTTGAATTGGTTGACCCGTTTAGGCTCTAGCTCAAACCACAGAGGATACACGGACGCACATACCGATCGACGGTATGGCGAAAACTACTTGTTTGTACTTCTATATCATCTTTTTATGTTAATTTTGATTAAAACCTCTAATTTTTGTTTAAAACGAATGCATTACTTGCTCTGTACCGAATAAATAAAAATTTATCATTGTAACGGGTCATTCATATTTCGGTTTCGAAAGTAAAGATAAATAAAACACACACAATGATACATTTTTGATGAAAATTTTATTTCATTATAAAGTTTGGACTTTTCCATTAAGTGTGAAAAACAATATCATTCAAATGGCAGCCTCGGGAAGAAACTTTTTGCATTATTCTGTTTATTCAGTTTCATTTGATATGAGTCCTTTTTTTCGCAAATAAAACAAAATATTTGCTTAAATCGCTCTTGTTGTTAGAAATATGCTTATGATTCTATTCAAGTGACTACAATCTACTTATATACATTATATCCTATTTATAGTGAAACACAATTTAAGTCTTTTAAACCTTTCATGATGCAAAGAACGCGGCGAGTTTCTTAAGTCATTAAATTCGTCTAATCCAAAAAAGGCCATTTATTTTCTTTGTGTGAATAAAATAATCGACAAATGAAATACAAAAACGACAAGCAAGATGATAAATAAAAAATTTAACCTCGTTACTCTGACTATAGCAATGCGCAAGAATTCGTTTGAATAAATACTGATGCTAAAAATTACTGTTTTCCACTTGGTATGTACCTTAAAGACCACTCAAAAGTATCACTCCTCTACCACCAATTTTCGAAATAACTATTTTATTATTTTTCAGTTTTTTTATATAGAAATTTCTCCAAAAATCTGTTTATCCGTTGATAAAAAAGTTTTATAAAAATAATTTTTTTGTCAGCAGTTCTGTACCTGCGATTTTTTTGTCCAAAAAAACAATAATGATAATTAGGTGTTAAGTTAAAAAGCATTTGAGGTTATTTATAAATACAGACAGACAGACTGACAGAATTTCAAGACCAAATTAATAAAAGTCCCTTATTAGATTTTCGTATACACGAATGCCATCAATTATAATGTGTCACAAGTAGCAAATCTTTTAAAGTACTTAAAAAAGACCCGCAAAATAAGATTTTCAATTATTAAAAGAGTATCTTTTGTCTTGAAAAACTACCTCTCATGTTATCCGCTGATATTCGACAGAAAATTGTGGGTCCCCTCCATTCCTGCTGACTAGTCGAAAGATAAATAAGTCGTACATTTTTTATCTCTTATCTCGCAGTCGCATCGTCATAACATAAACTAAGGGTAGTTTACTATTATAAGTCTGATTAGTTTTAAGCTGGACAGATGCACTTAACCATCGCATTAAATAGTACGTATTTATTACAATGAAGGATATATGTACATAATATGTACATACGTACACATAGTACGATCGTGTTTCGTTGTCTTCTTTCTCTTGATTGAATCGAATATGAACAAGCTCTATACTACTTATGAAACGTTACAGCATGGGCATTGCGCACTGGACAAGGCATGTTCTCTTTGATGATAATGGTGTTGTCAAGAGTTCTCCTTTCAAACCAGTCAAACGGCGCGGCGGCGATGGTTCTCCGATCAACAGGCAATAGTCCATTTCGTAGGTATGTGCATTGTGCATTGCACCTATTATATTCCTTACTTACATCCTACACTGACTAAAATTTCTCCACATCAACTTCGATAATGTAAAGGTCATCACCCTTTATCAGAAAAAGATACCTACCATTTTTATTCTTTGTCGTTTTTATAAGCTGAGTACAAAGAAGAGCGTTCGTTTGATAATTCAGTCATACGAATTAAAAATCATTTGATTATATGAGCTAAAAACAGTAGGATTTCGGTAGTCCGAACTATTAGAGACTGACCCCAATTCGTTCCCCAAATGTTTTCCGCTAATAGATCTAGAAAAATACTTTAGACTGCAAAAGCACTCACCAAAGACACAACGGACAAATTCGATTCGAATTACAAAGTACCAATTTTGGTAAATGTTCGAATTAGAAGATATTTAATGTAAACAAATAAGTGTTCGAATTAGTGGAGCATTATTGAATTAGCGAGTGTTTAAACTACCGAGGTATTCTGTAAAAGAAGATATTTAATTGATCGACGGAAAGTTAGAAGGGCTTGTACTGCTGGTAAAACTTAACGAAACAAATATAATTCCTCTTCAAATTTCATCATCATACAAGATTTAATTTCAAATAAAAAAAAATGACAAATATTTATGAATAACCCTTAATTTGTTCAACAATAAGATTAATAACAATAAGATAAGAAAATGTGGTTTTTAATTCCATATTGCTCATTTTAGGTCACTCCAATTAATGTTGCTCTCTTTTTTAAAATACTCTGTAGTAGTGGATTGATCCGGTTGCGGGTTTTAAGCAGAAGTTCCATTGGCTGGAAGTCTACTTCGAACCCAATCCACTCTCTCATTTCAATTAAAATTCATAGTGATTATATTCAGATTGGGATGATTAAATCCGATCTGGTCAGTCTTATCGTGTTTACATTGGAAAGTTTGAGGCGCCATGAAAACATGGAAATAAAAAGAATTTTGACATTTCGCACATTGAAACATCATTAAATGAGACTTGAGTCCGGTTTTTATGTATTCTTCGTGCCTCACGGAAACACTAACCAACACTTCTCTTATCCGTGATTCTGAACTCAATCTTACCAATCTTAACAGCGTCCTACAATGAAGATAGCTCAATGAACCCATTCAGCTGAAATCAATCCAAATTTTCTACTGTTAAAAGTAAAACGAAAAATCAAGTTTACACGTGTGAAGTCTCCGTCCCAAGCTGACCATACTAAGATGTAGAAAAATTCCGATTCCAATCGTAAAGTTGCATTTTCTTAAAACACTGTAAACTTCCATTTAGATTTGGAGAGTTTTGATAATCACATATTAAATTAAATTTCCAATATTCTCATTTCCGTCAATTTAATAATTTCTGTCATATATAATGTTGGTGGACAAATGGACCGTATTTTTTAGATTGAATTATTTCGCGGATCACCTGTAACACATTTTTTTCTTGAATACCTATTTTTGTTCCCAGATACTTTAGGATTAGACCTCTGGCTGATTAGACTATATTCTGGCAGTATTTTGCAGCCGCAACATAAAAAGAGGGGTGGTAAGGAAAAAGAAGAAACAAACAAGCTGGTGAAACTCTAACTTTTGGTTGAATTATATTTTTTTAATAGCTGCATTTTATTATCCATATTATCTGATATCAAATTTTTACACGTAAATAAAAAAAAAAAAACATGTAATCTTGCTTATAATCTGGATCTATTAATTGATCCAAAAACTACTACTACTGCTTTTGTATTATTATTGTGGTAAAGTAGTGTAAACTGTAGTGCAAAGAAAAAAGCCAACCAACACATGAGAAATATACAAGCTCAAAGAAAAGACAGATGATTATATACCACTGGTTGTCACTGTGATCTTGTTTGTTTTATTATGAGGATATAATCAAAATCAGATCATGCTGATAATAAAATGCAGCTAATATACAAATTTGCTTTTTTTCCATATGGCACGAAAATTGGACATTTTTTTAGAAAATATAGCACGGATTTTTTTTTTCCAGCGGCAACGCTGATGGAAACTACTTCGTTTAAAATCAAACTTGTTTTTCTGGGAATCAAAAAGCCGATCGAACTAATGGAACGCTTGCTCTATTTCATTCCATTCCATTCTAATTTCCATATAATATATGCTTGATATCAAAACAAAGCCCAATACACCGAAATTCAGCTTTCTCGGAATTTTTGTCCAAAGTCAAAGTCTAATTTTACTTCGAGTTACATCCAGAAAATATGTTGGAAGAACTGCATTTTATTTTTGTATGGTTGAAATTAAGCCTACTGTGCAAAATAAACGCACCCTGTTTTACACCACCCAGGTTTGGAAAATTGTTATAAAGAAGATAAAAACTGATATTGTTACGTTTGCGCAAGTTTTTCGAAATCAATTGCTTCTACGAAAAAATAAAGTATCGAGTACTTTTAACCAGCTGGTACTTTAGTTGGTTGGTCGATTCATTTATTAAAAATTACGGCTGATAATTATTTCAGTTGACATCCTGAAAAAAAAAGTTATTATTCTTTGAGTTTTTCACCTGAAATTAGACTCATATGTCTTAACTCATATGGATATATATAAATTTAAAATTAAGTCTAAGTCAGTTCTGCCTTGTCCTTTTCTTTCCTAGCCTCTGTACTGACCTGTTCTGAAATCCCAACCCACTGTATCAACTCCCAACGCACATTCATTTCTATATCACGTGGAAATAAAATAAAAAAATAAATAAATAAAAATGGCAACCATAATGACAAACGAAAAAGTTATGTGCATTTTTGTATGTTTTATTTTTTATTTTGTATCGCACATCGAATTTGTCTTCATCCCGCTCTCCAACACATAACATAATACTCTTTTATGTTCGTCCAAATTTTTTAAAGCAAAACACCACCCCACCCCCCATATGAACCCACCTCCTTTGCTCATATATGCATCAACAATTTTTTAATATTACATTAACTGAATGCATATACCTACAAATTGTTCCCGTAACTGCGTATATTGTTTTTACGTGTGCAGTGTTTGTGTATATGCTTTTTATTTGGCGGCCACTCACTATAGGGTCTCTTTCTTTTACTTTTCTACAAACAAAACTACCCCTTCGCCTTTCCACGAGTATATAATCTTCTCCAATTCGGGAAAACACAACTTCCCATGAATTACGATCGTCAGTCCATCTGTCCATGCGTTCTGATATTCTGCACTGAAAACGTCACTGCCACACTCACCCACCGTCGCGTCGGGCGTCATCGTCGTCCCACGTGTATGACCAATTGTGCGTCGTGATGTGTGCTGCTTTGTGTATGGTGTAGTCGTATCATTATTATCTTGTCGTAGATATTTTGGCAACCACCCTCACCCTCGCCCAGCCCCTCCAAACTCTGCCCTAAATGCAACATCAAAGTAGAGTCAGAAAGGGTGTACCTATGTGCGTAGCTTTAGTTTGTTTTGATGGCTCCTCTCGTTAAACTTGTTCTATTTTTATTTTTCATTTTCGGACCCCCTCATCCTTTTTTTCGTACTCCTCTATTCTTACACACATGTCAACCCCCTTGTGCTGTTTGAGGGAGTAAAGGAGGGAAGGGTTAAGTTTGTGCATTGGGGATGCGCAGGGTGGTATCGCATTTCCAATCTCTATCCATAGGTGCATCGCACGCTGGTCGTCGTCGTCGGTCCAATAGGCCTACTCTTCTATGCCGACTTCCAAAACTGCCCATCTACCTCTCTCGCGCTCACTTTTTGCCAGAAATGACCGCAACAAAAACTGAGAGGACCATCACCACGAGGATAAAGCAGCTCCTTTTTGGATCCTTTTTTTATTATTTTTTTTTTTTTTTTTTTTGTTTTGAAACTCCTGTGGGCGCATTCAATGTCAATGTGTTTAAAAAAGCAAATTGGAACTTTTTTAGTTTATTTTTCTTTTGCCAAGTTTTGGACGAACCTTTTTTGTTTTTTATGAATCCGTTGCTGCGTTTTACGGGGCTTATTATTATTGACTGGGCTAAATGATGTGTGCGTGAGCGTGAGTGCACTTTCGAGTGTTGGTGCTGGATGCTCACATAATGAGTGTTGTTGCATTTTGATGGTAGCTTCTAAGGGGTGTTGCATCGAGAGGGGACGAGAGGGAGGGGATCTGATTGCATTTCAGTGCGAGAATGCATTGCACATCCATCCACAAGGGGAGGCTCTGTGGAAAAATATAAAAATTGTTATCCTGCATGTTATATGCGTGTGTTAGGCCAGCCAGGATATAATTCGCCTGATTTTTTTTAGTTCTTTTTTTGTTTTTTTTTTTTTTTTTCTTTATTTTTTTTTTTATTTGGGGAATTGGGGTTGTTTGGGGTTTTTTATCGCGCGCACACGAATTTTTATTTTCCGCTCACACATTTTATTTGTGATGGCCACAGCTAGAGGGCGATGACAACGGAATGGTGAGAAGGGGAGCCGCACATTTTAGAGGCAAATTTTTGGCCACTGCACTGTAGTGCAGTGCCACGCATACACTTGCATACGCACTACCAGAATTTTTATTTATTCGATGATTTTTTTGTTTTTTTTTTACTTTTTAGTTTTATTTTTATGCATTTCTTTTTTCGTGTGTGCATTTTTTCTCTCGTTTATTTGCACACACTCAGAAGCTTGGATATCGTTGTTCCGCGTTTGGGAAACGATAGGCTCGCTCTTCTAACCGGCCTCCCTCTTCGGCCCTTATCCCACCGGTAGATTCCTTTTTTTATTTTTTTACACACATTTGCTCCATCTTTTTCGTTGGTTTTGTTTTTTTTTTTTTTTTTTTTAACAAAATTTTTATTTATTACACTAAACTTGTAGTGGTCTGACGATGATGATGACGGTCGTTTTCGGTCAAAATACATGCCTATAATGGGTCTTCCCATACCATTGCACCAACGACCAACACCCTTTCTCCCTTGCTTCTTCCCTAAGAGCGAGGACGGTGCGGTGGTAGTGTGTGCTGTGCAGGCTCAATATTCGAAGTTAGTGTGGAGAATGGTGTGTACCTGTGTGTGAGCAGAGCTGCATCTTTCGGACTGTGGCATTGCATTTTTATAGGGTTTAATGTTGATCCTTTTTGCACTGTTGTGCTCTTCCTTGTTCATATTACTTTTTTTTTTCTCTCCCAATTTGGATTATTTTCTGTATTGAAGTTGATTTTTGTTTTTTTTTTTTTATTTTTTATTTTTTATTTTTTGGGCTGATTTTTCGTATCGTCGTCGTAGTCGATAGAGAGGAGGACAAACTCAAACCGTGTAGTTTTATGTTGTTGGTTGTATATTTTTTTCTTTTATTTCGTTGGAGCTCCAATGTGAGTGTGTAATACTATAAGCAGCGAGTAAATATACATTTAAAGTAGCCGAGAACATTGACAAACAAAATGTAAAACAAAACAAAAAAAAAAAAGAAGAAGAATTTTGGAAAAATTACGAAAAGCAACTTGCAACAGCACACAACACACATAGAATGTGCATTGCTGGTCCTCCAACACTACACATCACATCATCATCATCATCATCAACATCATCAGCAGCAGCAGCAGTATAGTAGCACATTAAACAAAAAAAATTAAATAGGTATACCTACCTATAGGTTCGGGTACCTTCCTTTCCTATACCTATCTACACCTACCTACTCCGCACCAACAACGCAACGTCAGAAAAACTTTGACCGTAAAATAATTTTTCGGATAGTTCAGATCCGTTTAGATGAACAACAGAAAGCTTTTGGATTGGTCGTGTTTTGTGCAGAAGTTGCCATCCGTTCTCAAAATTTTTGCTGGAGATTTTCCAAAAAAATATGTAGTATATTTCTAAAATTACAAAAATCAAAATAACTTTATAAAATTTTTAACAATTTTTGAACTCATAACTATGAAAAATGTGAAAAAGTGAATAAAATTTTTTTCAATTTTTTGAAAATATTTTCAAAAAAAATAAAATAGTGAAACCTACAACGAAGCAATTAAAAAAAAAAAAATATTATATACTGTCCAGAAGGACTTTGCA
This sequence comes from Epistrophe eligans, assembly GCA_951394125.1. NCBI lineage: Eukaryota > Metazoa > Arthropoda > Insecta > Diptera > Syrphidae > Epistrophe > Epistrophe eligans. The sequence goes on along the minus strand of OX596029.1, from coordinate 105,140,727 downwards.
GAATTTTTTTTCAAGTTGGTTTTGAAAAACAACTATAGAAGTGTTTCTGACCTATATTTAGTGAAAAAAGTAAAGTTTTATCAAATAATAACTTAAACTAATCATAATTTGTCTTCTATTAACACAAAAAAACAACACCAAACAAACAAACGGAGAAATATAAATCTTAATATGTAATTTTGTTAAGTTTTCTTTAATATTAAAAAACAAAAAAATAATTTATATTCTTGTTTATATTTTACGTTATTTTGTTTATTCAAACTCGCAGGCGCCCTTCGAATAATTTTGAATAATTGAAAGTTTTTGTGTATTTTCTTTCATTTTTCATTTTTTTTTTTTTGTGTTTGTGTAAAAGTGTAATTGATTTTAATAAAAATTATATCTCTCTTGTTTTAGAAAAAAACTTAATTTTCTTTGCTGAGCAATTTAAAACAAACAAAACAATAAATACGTGGCAGGATATTTTTTGAATAAAACATCAGCAAAAATATACAAAAACTGAACAGACATTTTGTGGAAAAACCAATTTCTATCGAAAATTTTATCTAAAGGTGAGTTATTGTAAATAATAAAATACAAATTTACTGACAGAATATATGTTTTATATGTACCTAAATATGTCATGTCGAACTTCAAAAATGGATATAGCTTTTGTTTATATTGTTTCATACATCATTTGTTGATTTATTATTGTTTATACAAAAACTGCGCATAAACTGCACCCAGATCTCTTAGCAGAAAATTCTCAAAACTTCACCACATCTACATAATATAGCTTTGTTTGATATTACATATTTTGAAAAACGGTATTGGTTATAAAGGTAAAGTTTTACACTGTATTTTTTTATTTATTCTCGAAATAATTGATAAAAAGGCTTTACTTAATCATACAAACTGTTACATTTTTAGTCGATTTTGTTGGCCAAGTTTTGATAACTCTTGAACAACCGTTAAAAATCTTTACTTATGACTAGCTAGGTTGTCTAAAGTTAGACAAAGTTTATAAATTTAACTACAGAAAAATGTATGTATTTTACTCAACTATGTTATCTTATTTCAAACAGACTTGTTGCTACATCTATAGGTACTTAGTTTAATTCAAAATAAAGCATGTTTTATTGAATTCTAATCTTAATCTTTAAAGCAACAAGTTAACTGATTCTGTTGAAGTCAGTAAATCTTTAAGGTTATAATATGCTTGACAATGTTACGTTTCTACTGACAACTAAACCGAGATTCAATTGGATTTTACTTGAATCGTCTTTAAATATCGAAAATTTACCAATTTATTGTTGTTAAATCTTAAATAGTCCAATTTCTAGAAAGCAATGTAATCTAAATACATATATATCTATACATCGCGCTGAACGCCTTCATATGGAAATTGAATTTGACAAAAATTGAAAATTTCTATCTCACTACCACTTCATTAGAAAAATTAAAGACCATCGTATATTTTGAAAGATGCTGTCAAAGTGAATCTTCTTTAAAATCATTTGTGATAGTGTAAAAGCTCAGCTCTTGCAGAGACAACTAGATTATTGCTAAGTTTCCGTATAGGCGTATAGAAACAACTGAACTCAGTTGCGTTGTCATCCATGATAAAGCACAAATACCTACATTTCGGGGGTAACCTAGCATTAAGGTGTTCTCTATTAATTTATTTTCTCTTGTGATTTCATTTTTAAAAATACATATATGTATGCAAATTATTATAAAAGAAATACTAATAATACAACAAAAATTTCTTATTGTTCTTAGTTCTCAACACTAAAATGCATTATTTCAGACACAAAATAAAAATACAAAACAATACTTTCAACAATCTTCTAATTGCGATATTAAAAGTCCTTGAATAAAGTGCCTTGCTCGCACATGAGACACAACGTGCGAGATGCCAATTGCAAATGATTGCAAATTTTGACATTTCATTCACATTGTTGACAAGAGCTGTCAGATATCATACAAAATAATTTCTGTCATATTTGACCCATTAGTTGCTATAATCATGTTTAATAAAAAAAAAACAACATAAAACAAAAATGACATAAATTATGGTAATAATCGATCGTGTAAATGCAGCACATCAACTCAAAATAAAAAAGCTTTTAACATGTCAATTTATATACATATTAACTTTGGTAACAATTTGTTTAAATGATAAAAATTGTCTCAACATTTTTAAAACCTTGATGTTAAAGTAACTAACAATTCTCTTAATTTTAAATATTGTTTAACTTCTATCATACTAAAACCATTTCCCTAATAAAATTCCACTGATCACGCCCCATAACTTGACAGTTCATCTAAAAGAACTTAGCAGCCAAACCTTTTTTGAAATGGTCAAATGGTCAAATGGTCAAATGGTCAGCGAATCCACATAAGGCGATTCCATTCTGTCATTCTTTCAGCGTTTCCCATGAGATAGTACCTAATCAAGATATCATGGGACATGATCGGGATCGCATTATGTAAAAAAATTCGAAACATTAATTTGTTATAGCCGTAATAATTTTCAGCAAATAATTAAAAATTTTAAGAAAAAATTACTCGTTAGAGTTTAAAACTATCAAAACAAATGAATCTGTCGCATTCAAATTGCTACTGGTGCATGAGAAGTTAGCATTCAAAAAAACATGTGAAGAAAATGTATTTCTTTTAATTAAATTAATCACCATGTGAGTCACTCAAACTTCATAATGATGGGCGCTACTGATAACATGTGTTTGTCAAACTAAGAATTGTTAAAATCATTTATATGTATGTAGTTAGGAATCGATATCATAATTTAATAACATTAAATGACATTTCTTTAATTACAGGTGGTATTTTATTGTAAATTATCATAAGTAATAATTTGTAAATAATAAACAAAAATAATGATTTTTCACAGAGAAACACAGATTTGTTTGAAATTATGGTATAACTTTTCCTAATCAACCAATAACTTTATAAACATTTACAAATGTCAAATGGTATGTTTGCTTAGTTTTTGCACGAACTGTCACTATTTTAGGCGTGTTCAGCTAGAACTTTTTATAAAAAAAAAGATATATTTCTTTTGCAAGTATTTCTTTAAATTTTTCTAGCATTTCTGACTTTATCTCATTAAACGATCTAATCTGGATCAGATCTTGATAATAAAGCCAACAAGATCACAGTTAGAATAGTGATATGTAGGTATATTACCATTTTTGTTTTCGTTGTGTTTTTTTTTTTTTATTTTTCATATACCTAGTTATTGTTTTTTTTCTTTAAACTACAGTTGATACCACCCTACCACCAACCGTATACAAAACTGAAATGTCATCTACCTTTTAGAACAAGAACTAGTTTTTAGACCATTGAAATAGATCCAAATACAAACCAAGATAACGTGTTGTTTTTGTATTTACTTGTCAAAATTTTATGCGGATTAGATCATGTGGATGATAAAACGCAGATGATCACAGAGATTATTTTATGTACCTACTGATACATAAGTATCCTTCTTTTTCTTTCGAAATAGCTTAACAACCCTTGAGATAAATTGCTAATTTTTGTTGACTACATACATTACTATCAGATTTGATCCATGCATGAACATGCATCAGAACAACAATGCGAGATCATGCTCGGCAAGACAACCGAAAGAAAGAGATAGGTATATATAAACCTGTTGTTATTCTCAACCGCATCGTTTTATTTTCATGGGATCTATGTATATGGATCATTAGCTATAGTAAAAGCTGTTTCTGGGTAAACGTTGCATTTGACAACAGAAATTATCAGTAATTTGATAAGCAAGGAAAAGCAGTAAGTAAAATGTTTGAAATTATTCTTGCAAAAAAAAAAAAGGTCAAAAGCTCTGGTAATTTCTTGCCTGAAAAAAGTACAGAAACACATTTTCGGTAGATTTGGGATATTGTAGGCGAGTAAAGAAACAGACCTATTATTTCGACCATTTCTTACTCTTTCGTTTTACGTAATAAGGCCTTAGTTTTCTATCTTGGACAAAAAAATATCACCACCACATCTTCATATTAAGTGATTGTGACACATATTTCAAATTAATGATCGCTGATCTTAACTAAGCCCTTGGCAACATGAAATCATCTTAAAAGAAAAAACAAAACTCTATCAGTTTTCCGCACAGAATCATATTAATAAAAAATAAAAAAACAATTAAGTAAATCTTTAACTAATCCCAAGGTAACTCTCAAACTGAAAAAGCTCTTAAACTCATAAAAACTCATTGCCAAAATATGACCTCCGTAATTTGTTACAATAAGGCCAGTCCAGTGCAGCAATATAGAAGCTACAGCAGCAAATCAAGCGCAATTCTCCAAAGGCATTACGGCAGACCATAAAATTAATCCGGTTTTGTCACACAAGCTTCACTATCCGCATTTCGATGCAATAAAAAACCGATGCAATTTCAATAAAAAAAATATAAAAAAGGCAAACCACATGTATGTATATTAGTAGTTGACTCCTAAATACTCAAGATCATCAAGTGGATGACAATCTGCCCCCGCTGATGCAGCAGCTGAATTCAAACAAACACTTGCGTCGGTAGGAAGGTAGGTAGGTAGGTATATTCGAATAGTTTGTTGTGTTGTATTATATTGACCAACAAATAGATTCTCTATGCAAAACAAGAGCCAAGTTCCGTCGGCATTTGAACTAAAATAAAACCAACTGGTACTTCCTCCACTGGAGGCACAAAGCGGCAATTAAAAGGGTGCCACTGCATGCATAAACAAATATGCAACTAGGAGATAAATGTTTTTCGACTAAAATACACTTCCGACACTCTCGGTGAACCACACACTTAACGGGAACACCCAAGAGCCCGCCACAAAAGCGCGCGCTCGCAAGCCCACTAGCGTTGGCAAACAAAACACACGAACGGAAACAAAACAAAGCAAAAAAAAAAAAATAGACCCAGCTTTGCATCATAGAAAAAGCGCTATCTATGGCCAAGCGCGGCAAGACCATCAGAAACTAGCTTCATATGCAGTCCCCTCTCACCCACAATGCCGCCACAACTATTCCTCTAAGCACGGGACGGATAGATCCTATGAATAATACCCTCACCCATCTCCGGAATCGGATTCCATTCAAAAAAGCGCATTGCACACGTGATCCCGTATCCTGTGCTTGGTTTACAAAACAAACTGTAAAAGGAATAACTCATAGAAAAGTACTGTTCACTATGATGTGAGCTCGCTGCACGCTATTACGCTGCACGAAGTCGAGTCTGTATATATAGTTGAATTGAGGCAGCAAGGCGTACAATAAGCCTGGCAGAGCGACGGCGTTTTTTGTTGCCACCTTCTGGTCTAGGGAGCACTTTTCATCGTTAAAACGTCGTTGATGGAGGACGGTAAGTGGGAAACGGCAAAGTGGGTGCTATGCAATCGACGTCGTCGTCGTCGTCGTAGTCGTGTTTAGCGCCAACTACACAAAGAACACAAATAGAGCTACTCCGGAATAGGGAATCCCCATGAGGGAAGTCCAATCCGCCTTCCTACCGCACCTTGCTGCTGCCATCATCAGATGGCATAGGACTAGGAGCCAACAAGTTGATGTTCAATTCCTCTCTCGAGGACGTCGTCGTCGTAGTATAGACGTTATAGTTGTTGCTGTTGCTGCTGCATTTACTGCTGCGGTCGTCGGAGTCGATGTTATTATATTCATCGTCGTCGTCGTCGCGTCGTCATCGTCTAGCTCTCTAATGGCGACGATGCGGTGGGTTGTGGTGCATCTGTGCATCAGTGCATCAGTGCACCGCATACTTGACCTGTTTTTCTGCCACATGGCACGCTGTGGATCTCGTGTTGCTTGGACATGAAGACGGAGTTGTAGCGCAAACAATGGTGGCTAGAAAGCGGTTTAGTTCATGTATAACGTTGGCTAAAGTGGGAGCATACTCGTATACATACGACGACGACGATAATAAAAGTGAAACCAACGGGTGCTGTGATGCGGATATTAGGTGTAAATGGGTGAAGGACGTGAGTGGATGATGAAAATAGACGAGTATAAAAGAGTTTGAGGAAGAATAAATTTGCATGGTGATAGAAAAACTGGAGGAAGTTTTATTCGATTATCTAAACGTTTCGATTTTTTTTTCTTACTTAATTTAATGAGGCACATTTTGTAGAATTCTTTAATTTGAGTTCAAATTTAACTTTAAAGCTTAAAATTCTTGCATGTTGTGATGATTTGAGCTATATACATTTTTTTAAATTAACAGAATGTTATAAGCTTATAAGCTATGAATCCAAAAAAGCTAGGATTTTCTCGGATTGCACAATATTTACAACACTTGGTGTAAGTAAGCGAAAAAAGTGCTGATAGAAGAAAAGAGCTCAATTTTCACACTGATTAAAAGAAATTTGTGTAAAAAAAAAAAGGAAAAAGAAAAATCATAGGCATATCAAGTTGAAAGAATGAAATTCAGTTCTTAATTTGGTAGTTTTTTTACCATGGTGCTTAAATTTGACACCAAAAAATATAAGTTTAATATTGCTACGACCAATGACGTTAAGTTTTGACAGTTTAGGTGCGGGAGCTTAAGCGGACTTCATCGGCAGTGGCGCGGTTTTTGAAAGGATGAATTCCAATTAGCGTTCTTGTCACCAAAACGTGGACCAAGCTACCAGAATGAAGTCGCTAAGTTTGCTTGGCTTTCTTCCCTACATATCACGTCATTAAAACGTGCTGTACGCGCTTTAATGTACTCGACAGACGTCAACCAATACCGCTATACATCTCCAATGAGGTAGAGAAACCATTGTTAAGCTACAAGCAAAACCCAGATAAAAGAACCTGTGCTATGACATTGAATGTGTGGGGCGAAAAAGATGACAGTTGATGAAATTATCTAGACAGGAGAAGGGAAGAAAAAACGATCTGGTATCGGAAGAAGACGGCATACGCTGTAAGCAGCCTCCCAGCTAAAGGAGATAGAATAGCCTAACAACTGGCTACTGGTAGGATTTAGACCGGGATTTTCAAAATACCGAAATACCCTAGTTACCCAAGCATAAGGAATAGTAAATGTCTTCAAGCAGCTGTCAAATTTGAATCATATAAAGCGCAAGTCAGAGGGCAAAAAGAGAACCAGGATGTTTTGGTAAGGCGCATGCATCAAATCATCAATGAAGTATGAATGATTTGAAGCATGGCTCGACTATCGAGGTATATCTCTGCTAAATATCACATGAAGGTACATAAAACCAAACCTGCTGATGTGTGGGCATATCGTAAGCCTTTCGCCAACACTTAAATAAAGCACTTTATTAGCAACTGCCAGTGTGGTTTCCATCTCGCCCATAAATCAAATCTTCAAAATCAGGCAAATCCAAGAGTTGAAAACGACCATCTCATTCACCGTCGGGTGCTCTATTTGGAAAATGCTTGTGTTTAGGATCCTGGGAAAACTTATTCAGTTGTATCGCATGACATTAGCATACGATACAATGTTCCTATAGCTTAGGAATAACTCTTTCGAACAATTCCAAACATGCACAAAAATTCGGTGATTTCTTCATTCTCGTTCTCTCGTTCTGGAGCAGATGCTAATATGGAAGACAATATATTCAAAAGATTTGTCAACCAATTAAGGTTTATTGAAATCAATGTGCCATAAAGATGATGATGTGAATCTTGAAGTAAACGAGGATAGGACCAAGTACCTAGCTATCCACAAACAACTACTTCGAAGTTGCTGCATGTAATGGTTATGCATTACATGCATCAACTTCGAAGTAGTTAAAAGTTCATCTTTCATGAAGTAAAAAATCAACACAACACATGATACCTTAGTAAAGATCGGATGAAGAATTATCCTTTAGCAAATCGCTGCTAATTCGATTTGGTGAAATAAATAGGTTCATTGGGTTCCTCAGAGAAAGTACCTACGCACGCTCTATAAAACTCTTATATTGCCAATTATAATTTACGGAAAGGTCAAGCTGATACTTTCTTCTTTTCTTTAAGAATACTTCTTTAACAGCTTTGATGGTCCTGTGTAGGATGCGTGTTGGTCGAGGATTTAACCACGAACTTTATAAGGTCCGTATAAGGATGTAATACACTTTGATTACACTATCTAGGAGTCTAATAGGACATTTAATGACTGGAAGCTATACGTCCTCGGCAACCAAAATAACTGAAAACCACCGTACGTGGTCGTGTCTCAGTCAGAACCATTTTAAAGGTCAGAATTCAGAAATCAGTTAAGTTATGTAAGAATATGTTTAAATAGCAGTCGATTTTTTTTAAATATTTAGCCTTATAAGTCTAAGGCTGAAGTCTTAAGGTAGGTGTCTTTTGAATTGCTGAAAAAATTGATCATAAAAAACGTATAATTTTAATCAATAAAAATTTTAAGGTTTCAAGTTAAAAAAAAAAACATAAATATGTAGATATAGTTATTTCAAAATAGTTCAAAAAATTCATTCGAATTTTAATGAAGGCCTTCTGAAGAAGTCGCAATTGAAGATCATAAAATAAAATAACAAGTACGAATAAAACGACTTAACACTTTTGACTTCACATGATATACATATTTACTATAGTATGCCTACTGCGTTCTGCCAATTTAATTATAGGTTCAACTTAAGACCTACTGCCGAATGATGTCATATTTTGTTTCTCCATTTTTTATGAGACACTTGACTTCTGGGGTAAATTGCCAGAAAAAACAACAACAACAAAACGACTTCAACTTGCACAGTTTTATGAATCAACAGGGTTGTTGTGCCAAGTTGTCGATATAACTTGACAATGTTTTAAATTATTGTTCACCATCAACATGTTGGATTTGAAGACCGACGAAGAGACCGGAACTGTACATTTTAATGTTCCTGTATAAATATACCTACTACATACATAAATAAGTAAAGGCAGATATAGGTGTAAATATATTCTACATTGTTATGCAAGAGAAGGAATACCGGCAATTTATATACTTTTGTCTTTAAATTCTCTTTATCATCCTTGAAGCCAAGTTTGTTATACCACATCAGAGAGAAAAGGACATGACTCCATCGATGAAACTGGAAGTAAACACAGAGGTCGTCATCAATGGTGTTTGCCGATGACGTGCGCATGGCGGTAACTGCTACCTACCATCACGTTAACTTCATAAATACCATCATCATGGTTTCGTATTTTGGTTTTTGGCCATCTTAAATTAAATTTTTTTTCCGACAGCATCTGCTTAAGGAAAGTCAAAATGATGATACAGTATACAAACAACAGGTGTTGGTTAGTTATATCACACTCTTTATACATATATCATAAGGATTTGACACTTTTTTGTTGCAACTTTTAAACCACATTAAACTTACAATGCTGCATCCCTCATTCCTAACTTTCTATATTTATAAATCATCAGTTCTATACTTTAAGTGAAATTGGTGAATGGGACAATTAGTGTTTTTGGCCAAATTTACATTAAACGAAATTAATTTCACGACAGCCTTATAAACGTTTAGGTATAGTTAGGTATACCATACGCGTCACTCAATTTCTCCAAATTGAATGAGTTGCAATGAATTGACTCTGGCGTGTAAATCAAATAGATGGCAGTTAATTACTGCCATTAGTTTGGTTTAAATGTCATCATGGTGTCTGAATTGATTTCCGGCATACCACAAATTAGAGATAACATGCACACTTATAATGTGGCATTGACTATAAATGTCAAGTTGGGATACATTCTGATGAAAATTATGAGAAGAAGGTTTGTGTTTTATTGAAGGATAAATGAATATAATAAATAAAATCCCTAAATGAGATAACGAATAACGAATACAAAAAAAAAAAAAAAAAACAATACAACTTACATAACATATAATGTAGATTAATAAGTTATGTGGATTTCATTCCTAAAAGGCACATGGTGTAGGTTCCAAAATTTTAAAAGCTAGTAACTTTATCTCCTTTCATAAATGTGAATGGAAGGCTTTAACAAAATCTTTTCCTTATTGTATTTTTTCCATTGAGTTTGACAAACTTAAGCACACTCCGAAATGTATCTATATAATTATTATTAAATATTTATTAGAAGATCTTCAACGGTAATGGGGGGAAGGCAAATACTCTACATACTAAATTATTACTTGTAGTTCATTCTCTTTTTAAATTTATTTATCGATCTCATTTAAATAGGTACCATTTTGTAACTTATAACAATTGTTAACTTTTCACAGACTTAAAAGTCATATTCTTCTTAATAAATACTAAATACTAAATACTAATACTAATTTATTTGATTTTCAATTACGAAATTACGGAGCTATTTTTTTTAAATCTAAAATCCACACTATTTAAAGTTCAAAATATTAAAAGCGACACATACATTTAAAAAATACATTTTTCTTGGCCTTAAACGTTAGTTTTAAGTTAAGTTTAAAAAATCAAAAGCTTATAAGCCAAAATTCGAATGCATACGTAGGTACCTACATATGAATTTATATGGTTAGATTATTTTTTTGGAAAGGTATACCTATTTTGATTGTAGTTGCAACTACAAAAAGACTATAGGTTATTAGTTGCTAACCTATAGTGACTAACTGCTTGGTAATATATAAATATAAATGTAAAAATAAATGTATACCTTTTGTAGGTACAATCACCCCCGCACAAAAATGTGCTCATTTTCTTTTTTTTTTCTTTGTCATAACAAAAAAAGAACACGTCCCTATACCTACCATAAAACCCTCTAAAAATAAAATTCTTTTTCTCCTTGAGTTTGCTTCAGTAAAACTTTTCCAGTTTAGAAAAACAAACCAAAGTCAATTCAACTTAAAATCGAACTCTTCTTATTTTTGTTTTTTTTTTTTTTTTTTTTTTTAAATCTGCTGGCCATCAGGCTAGCAAGAATACAGATAGCAAACATAAGATTTTATAATACCTATACCTACCTACTTTTTTTTTTGTTAAGGGGGTCATTGGCCCTCGTTCGATGCGAGATGAATTCTGTTGTGTATATTTTTTGCAAAATATACGCCAACGTAGAAATATACCTACTACGCCAGTGTGTTGTTGCACTTTACTCCAATCTCAAGTTGCTATGAAGCCAACCCCCCCCCCCCCCCAAAAAAAAAGTACTAAAAAAAGCATACATAAAGTAATCTCCAAAGAAGAAGGCGGGCTAACGAACGTATCTAAGTATCGTCGACCGCCGAAATTCATACTTAACTTACATTATATACCTATGCCCCGCATGCAATGCAATCGCTCACACATATATTGAAGCATAGCAAATTTCTATGTACTACTAATACATAGCAACGATAGAAGGTTCTATATAGAAATATATATCTTCTCAGAGCCCCCTTTTCCTGTGCACATCCTGTCCCGGCCGCACTCATACCACAGAAAAAAAAAAAGATCGACGATCTGCAAATATGTTTTCTTTTCTTTTTATTTCTTTATTTTTTTTTTAATTCAATTTTGGCAAAACTTGCACATGTACAGAATGTTGACATAAACAAACGAAGAGAACGAAGAAAAGAAATTGCACACAACTTTGCGTCAGCCCGCCAGAGGTCATTGCTCTCTGCCGAAAAATGTTGTTTGTTCATAAAAATCGCAACGAACCAGAATGAGGAACAAAAAAACAAAATCAACTCGAGAAGAACATTCATCTATTGAGCCACATGCATGAAGTTGAGTTAGCTCTTCCATTTTAGGTTTAATCCTTCTTTAGCCAACCAAATAAGGAGGAGGGAGATCATCAGGTATATCAAATATCCTAACCTGTAAATAATGGATTCTTCAAAGACCACAACATTCTTACTACCCTCTCAAATTGAGATGAGATGAAGGGATTCTTATAAGATCATTGAATATGCGCGGGAGTGCGTTGTCCTTTCCAGAGCCCGTGACTGATAATTACTGGTTCCTTGATCGATGGCACACAATAACCTGACCCAACAATACTAATAAAACGACAACGGACAAACGATCAGAACACAACAAGACGACATTGCTGGTTGGTTGGTTTATGCCTGAGCCTGGTGGTATTGTTTTGTTGTGGAAGTAAAGACCCGAAAAATTGTATCTGACGTGATCACCATAAAATCGAAACACGAATCACACTGACCTGCCGACCACCACCATCCGCCGCTAACGCTTCTCCACCCGTTCACAGCTGGAGAAAATTGCGCTTTGCCGAAAAATAAAAACACACACGTAACTGATGCCTTGTTGATCTGAAGGTGTACCTACCTACCGCGGCATGAAGTCACAAGAATAAATTAATTAAATACACCTCAATGATCAATTTGAATTGAATTCTTATTTTATAAAAATTTATCAAAGATTAGTCATTTTGGGAAAACCCCTTGTGTCGTGTAGTAAAATAACAATTGCGTATCATTTGCAATTAAATGGTTTTTTTTGGTTTATAATAAAGAAGAAAAATCTTAGTTCTATGGAAATTATATAGATAACTTAATAAATCTTATAACTTATTAATTCATATCTCAAAACATCTATATGTACCTTACTATCTTAACCTTAACCTCTACATTTGTGATGCTTTTTCTTCGTGGCTGAGGTAAGCTTGCCGGTGTCTAGGATTCATCCTAGACAAACCAAAATCTTGGACTTGGAGGGTCTCAACTTCGAATAAAAATAGTTTTATTTACTTTAATAATTTCCAATTATTTTGTTTTTTTTTTCGTTCAAATTTCTAACAGAATTGTGGTTCACAATATTTTTCCTCTCATGCAAGATAAGTAAAACGGTATTTTTCATATACAACAATAATTTTCCTTTTAGAATAACTTACACGATATTTCGTATAATTACAATGTTTAGCGGCATAAATAACACTAACACTGTATCTTTATTCCATATAATACAAGATGTAAGATTCTTTGCACATACACTAGATTGGCACGAACACTTAGACGAGAAGAAAAGAAAATGATTAGGTTTTTATTGAACAGATATATTTACAATTGGTTCCTAATTCTGTTACATAATAATATTAGGTACATTTTGGTATTTTTAAGATTTGTTGGCACATAAGGGGCTTACCTTACTATAAACATTGTTTTTTTTTTATAAAAATTATTTTAAAAATTTTCATTGGTAAATTAGTTGGATTATAATTATAATTATACAATATAGATGATTCTTCTCGGGTTGCTCAACTTTAAATCCGGTTGCCTTGCGACAATTTTCAATTTTTCAATTTCAATTTTGTTTTATTGAACATAATATGTATATACAATTTGGCTTATAAATAATATGATGCTATGATAAATTTACATTTGTTGGCACATAAGGGGCCTAACGTTATACAATGGCTTAAGTTTAACAAATTATAGATATATAAACTAGATGTCAAAAAATTTAAATTAAAAGTCAGCTGACTTAATCGTCCTTGCCTTGCGACAACTTTCGTTCACCTCCTTTTATGAAGTCCGCGTCTTTAAGTCAGTGTGAACTGAGAAAAGAAAATACAAAATTGTATGAAATTTATAAATTCCTGTATAATTTGACTTCATACACGTTGGTGCACACTGCACAGCGAATTGTGCAATAATGTTTTTATAAATTCTATCTATAAATCCTAGCTCTAAGAAATTATAAAAAAAAAAAAATTCAAATGACCCCGACGTGATTTGAACACGCAACCTTCTGATCTGGAGTCAGACGCGCTACCGTTGCGCCACGGAGTCGTTAAAGTAATCGGTTTTTATTAGCTAGCAGATAAGGTATTTTGCAATGTTAGAGTGCAATACTGCAATCGAGTGTAGTAGTACCTACAATTGAATTGAAAAATTTAAGATGAAAACATATACAGATTTTTACATATAAAAGGCTGTTAAATTAAGAGAAGGAGATGTTCCTTCCTTTCACAAGTCTAAATAGAGTAAATTGAGCAAAAAAAAAAACGGTGACATGATTTATCAAAGCTTAAAAAAAAAACTATTGATTACAACGAAGTGATTCGCGGCGGTAACAGAGTTTTCTTCTGAAATGAAGTTAACCCCCGGAAATTCAGTAGTGATAGCTTAGCCATTGGGAAATTTGTTATTGTTGGATTTAACATATTAATTGTGTTCACTCCCCTTCGGGCTGGCTTGAAGAAAAAAACACCAGACATTGACTGACTTTAAATGACAAAATAAATACAAAAAAGACACAAAATTTTAGATAATTAAGTATCTACGATGTTAAAGCATTTTAAGTACCTAGGTATGATGCTAGGTTTAAAACAAAATTTCCAAATATTACACAAGTAAGATTCGTGCCATCTTTTAAACATTATATGAAAGTTAAAATCATCAAATGCCCATTTTCACTTTTTAATGTCACACTAATTCCAAATTTGACAGTTAAAAATGTGAAAATGATATGTTTGCACTTGTTTGCAAGAACTGTCACTTTTTTAAGCGTGTTCAGCTTAAGGTTATTAAGAAAATAGGTTTAGTATGACACTAGTTAAAATATGTTAAAACTAAGAACATTTCAGTAAAGAGTTTTAAAGTTAGTAAACTGTTAAGTAGTATCATGCTGATACCTTATCATCAGGCTGTTTTAATTTTTCTCCGCTAATATTATTATTTTTTGTTGTCATAATTGTTTCAATTTCAAGAGAATGTTTCAGAAAATTGGAATTTTTTTAATTCCCACATATCATAGACATTTTATATGCGAATCACCATGTAAGTAGGTACCTATACAAAAACATTTTATACTTTAGGGACTTTCATGCCTAACTTAATAAACGTAATCTAATAACTTTTAACAAATAAATAAAACTATTGTTCTACTATCGCTCTGGGTAAATGAGTAATTTCAAACCATCAGTTTAAAAATTTTCAAGAAACCATATAACTGCGACATTATAGGTACCCACAACAACCACATCCGTTTGTGTTTTGATAAACAAAAGTCTACAAACCAAACGGTGCAATTTTTCACCAAAATGACTGCAATACTTACCCCCATCCGAAAAAAAAATATCTATTTCCTCTTGCCTACACAAAATGAAACAACCTTACAAAAATAAAAAAAAAAAACATCCTTACAATGCTGGTTAGAGTACCTTACATTCGTATAACATAATACTAACGTTCTTCCAAAAAGAAGAACCAAAACAAAGCATTAAAAGAACCAAACTTGTTGCACGGTCGATGAGCAATTTTTTGTTTTTTGGTTTGCATTTTAAGCTCTAAAATAAGAAATCCTTATAAATATTGTGATTTTTTCACCAGAGGAAGGCACTGAACCTTGCATCCGGTTTTTCTAGATTTTTGTACTATGTAAGAATGTTTGTGTGTGTGTGTGTGTCTGTGTATGTATTTATGTTTGTATGGACATGTACAAACAAACATAAACAAATTCCCCCTCCTATTTAAATTTAAGTCCAAACCAGTAGAAAGAATATAGAAAGACACACAAACAAATTAAAAAAAACGAGTAACTAAAGGCGAATCTAATGAATCGGTTTTGTTGTTGTTATCAGGGTTGTTATATTATTTACTTTAAAATTCGTTTGATTTCAGAAAGGTTTTCCACAAATCAAACTTTTTTGATCTGATAATTAACAATATATAAAAATAGTTATTATTTAAATATAAACAAAATTAAAAACAAACATAAATTAGAAAAATGAGCATAATTCACCGCAATACCGCAGTTAGATAATATACAAAATATAACAACACTGGTGGTTTCATTATCTACTTGTTATTTATTATTTAAGAAGTAAAATTGAAATCATTGGTGCAAAATTTTAAACAGCGCGATATTTAGATATTTGCATGATACTTTTTGACAGTTTACTAGCTTTCAAGCTCATTCCTAAAATATTCTGTAACTAGTATCATAGGGCGTTTTTCTTTTTTAGTTCAGAGTAGAGCTCTGAACAGAGTCTGAACACTTTGAACATACTCTGAGCGATCACTGAACTAAGCGTGCTCTGCTCTGAGAGTTAAGATTTATTTATTTCCGCCATTTTTTTGTTTGATGTTTTTTTTTTTTCCACTTTTCAAATCTGTGTTGAGCTATTCAACTCTGTCTGCTCTATCAATTTATTCTGAGCCCATAGAGCTCGCTCTGAACATGATTTAAACATGCTCAGAGCGAAAAAAAGAAACACAAAATTGGATCTCTGAATGCTCTGAGCTAAAAAAGAAACACGATTTTTTTGAACAGAGCCTGCTCTGAACTAAAAATTAAAAACGCTTATATTAAACCTATTTTCAATAAACTTCAGCTAAACACGCTTAAAAAAGTGACAGTTCGTATAAACGAGTAAACGGACATACCATTTTCAAATTTTTAATTGGCAAAGTGACATTTGGAACTAGTAAGGTACTAAAAAGTTAAAATAGGCATTTTGTGAGTTTTACTTTAATAAAATGTTTAATACCTATTTGGAAAATCATGTTTTTAATTTAGTGTCCTTAGCATCATATACTAAAAATGCTTAAATATCGCACTTAATCGTCTTAATTAATCTTAATTTTGCTCTATAGTTTTTATATTTTGAGACAGTTAAACAAATAAAATTTATGATGATATTTGATACAAAAATGAAGCTTATTAATTAAAGCATAAAAAAATGATAAAAAAACATGAAATTTATTTTCTTTTTCCGAAAATATCAAAATTTGTTTCAGCATGAATATTTTTTTACTGAAATCAATTTTCGACGATGCATTATCGACGAGATGCGTATTATAAAAAAAAATTTCAACGATCGACTAATTTGCGTTTAACAACTGATAACTGTTACTGCCTCATATAACCTCTATAAGGCACCCCTAGTATGTATGTAAACGTCGATGTTATGTAGTTTTGTGGATGAAAACTCTGTTTTTCGAAACTGTATAAAATAAAAGTCTTTAGAAATGTTAGTCTTCAATCAAAATTTGATCTTTGGTATATAGAATACTCAATGGGTTCTTATCACAAAGACTTACGTCATCTCCTTGACTTCCATTAGAGCAGAATGTATACTCATTTAAATCAGTTTTGCTTAGGAGTTGAACAGAGCGTATGTATAACAAGAACGCATTTTGTAATAATATGCTTTTCGAAAGTCAATGGCCGCCCAAAAAAACGATCTACGAAAAAAGAAAAAAAAAAGATTTTTTTTTGTATTTTGAAAGAGCACCACATAAATACACCAACGAATGGCAAACAAAATAAGAGAAAAAGATTGCAGCAAATAAATGAAAATAACAATAAATCACTAAAAATCACTAAAAAGCAAACACACTGGGCACATATAGTCTTATTAGGGAAATAAAATTTTTATTTCTGGTTACTGTACGCATACCTACATTCGTATTTATATGTGGGATAGCAAGTATATGTATGCATGTTTACAGCTTTACACAAAGTGGATGTTGCATTTTTTATCTTATATGCTTCATTTTCATATTGGACTATAGATAGGTATTTAAATAAGACTAATAATAATACAGATGACGTCCAATCTTCTGTTAGTTTTAGAAACAAAAATGCTACAATATAAAGAGGAGTCATAAGACAAACCGCTCGATGACGTTAGGGTTGTTTATCTATGCATTGCATAGGTAAATCAACATTTTTGACTCTGAAAGCGCAAAAAGTTTTTGCTTGTCCTCTTGAAAATAAATAAATACCATGAATAAATTGAAATTGTGGAACTTTTTAAGATCTTATTTAAAAAAGAAATCTTAAGGTACCTACCAAGTAAACAAATTTTCACTTTCCAATATTTCAAAAATATTTGTGACCAAAAGTCTTACAAAATATTTTGTTCCTATAAAAATTTACTAATATGTAAATTAATTTCCAAAAATGCTTAAATTATTTCCTATTGCCTGTTTTAATATATGGTTATACCTATATTATACTAGCGTTACACCGTCCGCTTCGCTAGACATTTCCTTTTCATGACCACAAATATAACAAATATAACTTCATCAAGTGTTGAGAAAAAAGTAGTTTTGCCATTTACAATGAATCTATCATTAAATTCATTATAATTAAGTTTTTGGTTAATGCTGATATCGTCTACAAAACGATCATCCTTTTGATGTAATTTAGGAGGGTTTTCCGTAGCATTCGATGGTGGAACTTCCATTTTTTTCGTAGTATCAATAAATGAATGATCATCTTTTTCATATAATTCAGCAAAAGTACCTACTCGAAGATTTTTCCGTAGCAGCCGACGACCGACCGACGCGTCGCGATGGTGGAACTTTCATTCGTGATAGAAATTCTAAATCAATACCTACAAATAAAATTCTGCTTTTCTCATTGGAATTCTAATAAACTGATAAACTTGAGTTTATAGCTCTTTAACAAAGAATCCCGTTCGCGTTGTAAATGTCCTTTCATGACACTGATTTTGAAGGTCATGTAATCGTTTCAATTCTACTTCAGGCATTTCTGAAATTTTAAAAAAAGCCGCAATTTTTTTTTTGATTTCTTCGTTTCGCAATCTAATCATAATCATCATAAATACTTAAGAAATTCAGATTTGAAAATAAAAAAAGTGCAAATAAATAGAAAAATTATTTCATGCAAAATAAATAGAACAAAGTAATGATTTTTGACTGGAAAACCACTCACTTTCCCTGTTAACCGACAATGCGACAGCAGCTATGACAAAAAGCTCGCACGCAACATCAAAAGTAAGAAAAGACAGTACAGTACAGTACAGATTGGAAAACGGGTTGCAATTTCAATTCCAATTAATTGTGTCTGAATTTCATTTGATGCATCGTGCGTCGTTCAAACTTTATATCACAATTTAGTCTCAATATTTAGAAAAACATTTCACCGATGACAATGCAGCAAATATAAACCGAACACAATTTGATGGCATCGACACCATATTTTTTTTTACAAAATTGACACTCAATTTCACCTTGCAAAACAAAACGGTATAAACTAGAGATGCCGCGAATATTCGGCCACTATTCGACATTCGGCCTATTCGGCCTATATTTTTGATATTCGGTATTCGGCCGAATAGTCACAACATTCGGCCGAATACCGAATAACAAATGGAGAATAAAAAAGGCTTATTATTTTACAATAAATGTTTCTTTTATTCAAAAATTTTTATTTTAGTATTTAAAATCTACTAATGGTTAGTTGTGGTGAATAAAAACTACTTTTTCGGCATTCTTTGGTAGCAAACGATTACGTCTATCTTCGTAAACAATTTCAGCTTTTGAATACATTCTCTCACTTACATACACATCGTTGGCCGAATGTCCGGCTGCCGAATATTCGGTATTCGGCCGGCGAGTGTGGCCGAATATTCGGTATTCGGCCGAGTCACTATTCGCGGCATCTCTAGTATAAACTTCAACAGCACCAGTAGTAACGAAAACGTGGTGAGTGTATGTAACACCGTTCTTTCATAACCAAAAAATAAACAAACGTGGCCAATTCCATATGGAATTGTATTTGATATTTTAATTTTAATTTTCAGTTAAAATTTTATTTTATTTCTTCGAATTAATATTTTTTCTTTCCCATACAAAATGGAATTTTTAGATATCGCCTCCTAAAAGTATGCAGCGTCGGGTTTTCACGATTTTCTGACTTTTACGGTCGAAATTTCCAATTTTCGGCTCCGTATAGTGTTTACCTTGTCCAATACAAATACATCAAAAACATCCCCATGCAAATCGGATGACGTTTTGATTTCTGCATTCATATTGTTTTCTCTCCAGAAGTTCCCACACGTTTTCATTTTTTCAATAATATTCAAATCAGGAGATTAAGGTGGCCACTCTAAAAAACCTACATTTTTCTAATATTTACATACCTATTTAACTGAACGGGAGTGTATCTATTTAGATTGTTAATTGTTAAGGTGAAAACTATAACAATCGGAAACTCGCTTTAAATTCTGTCATAAACCACCAAAAGGTAGCTTTCCGATCTGCCAAAACGACAAGACACCCATGTTATACAGGGTGTTTTTTTTTTTAAACAGAACTAACTTCTGACAGTTACACATATCTTTCAAACTAATTGTCATATTTTACCATTTTTTTCAATATGGAATAAATAATAGGTCTTGAAAAAATGGTCATCAATAACTTTGTTCCTCCGATAATTTCAGGAGAATGTAAGCATTCTTTTATTATTGAAAACAAATAAATTGCTTTTAAATTAAACTTCATTTTTTTTCAAAATCAAAGTAAATGACTGGCCCAGAGAAATAATCTTTAGTGAATTGAATCGTTAACCTATCTCTTAATTTTTTCTTGTTCCTATTTCACCAATAATTGATATGCTAAGAAAGATGAGTAATACGGTCACGAGCACTTTTTACTAAAGTACAAGAAAAAAAGTGAACGAAAACTGGATGAAAAGCAGTAATTATGGGCATTAAAAAATACCTTAAAATCATGAGTCACAAGTTAATATAGCGCCAAATTAATTTGTATCCATTTGATACACCACACCTTCTTCTTAGAACCAAAACCCTCTTCCCACCTAGACACCTACATCTTTTGAGTTTTCAGGAGGATAGGAATTTTATTTTTTTTCGAAGGATTTTGTATAAATACTATATATACAATATACATATATGACTATATCAGGAATGGACGGTCTAGGCGCGGATGCTTCCGATGTTATATATAGTCTTATGTCCAGCACATCATGAACTATTTTACCAACAATATGTACCTGTTTAGTTTAATTTTATTTGAAAACTTTTCGAGATGCCTTACTTTTACCATGCGATCTGTTTTTATTTTCCAGTTAAAAGCCTATTTTAGGCATAATATTGTAAGTGTATAGCTATATGAATTTTTACCTATTAATTTCTTTCAAATCAATGTGTACCAAGAATTATTTGTGCGTAAATAAAATAGAACAATTTATTTTTCACTTAATTTACAACCAGTTAATCTATTTTCATATAGATGATGTAGCTGTGTAAATTTATCAGTCAATAAATATGTATCTAAAAATAAATTTGACAAGTTCGACAAAAAAATTGCCTTGAATTCTCTTTTATAAAGACATTAAAATAACCTTATCTTCCTTTTTACTCAATTGCGATCATTTTTATAACACAAAAAAAGATAGTAGGTAGGTATATAGGTAAACCAATCTTCAAACATTTACAAAAACCTATTGATTTGAACAAATGAAAAAAAAAAAAACATAAAATAATTGATAAGTAAAATATTATTTTAGTAATTTACCTTTCAATTTCAAACTTATCAGTGTACAAAGCTTTTTATCTTTACTTGAAGTAATACGGTCACTTCCACTGAATGGCGAATAAATCATCAACCCCCTATGCCCCCCCTCAAATGAATTTCAAAATAATTCATAAATTGTTGCCACACATTATACAAAAAATAAATTCTCGAGAAAATCATGGTAAACGCATTATTTAGTACAGAAAGGACTGATTGACTGGTTGAATGCCCGATATTTTATTTCAGGAAACATCCCCTGCCATTAAAATTTTCATATCGCCTTATGCACGTTTACTCATAAAATCGGTCACCCGCGAGTCCATTCGCATTATCCAACGCGACCTACGACACCTCATTTTAGGCACCTACATTATACGTACATACATACATATGTATGTGTATTGCCAAACAGTAATTTAATTATGTCTGTATGTTATTAATTGTATAAATGATGATAACTCCACATCATACTGCCAATGCCAACTAACCTCCATATACGAGTAACTACCTACCTACCTATATATGATTTGGTTAGAAAGGCCTTGATCAGAATACGTTTGTTTTGAAGGTTCAAAGACCCCCTAATGACAACGCTGCTGTTGCACTGAAACGCGGGAGTGGAGGGGGGAAAATTAAATAAACACAGTTCAATGCGTCACAATGAACCCTGTTGTTCGTCGTCCGTCGCGTCATGTGGCGTGCGTCGGTCGTCCGTCGGTTGCATGTGGAATACATTCTAATGACAAACTTGACAAAAATACTAAACAAGATGGCAGCCATACAATCTCCAAAGATCACTGACTTCTCGGAACTTTTGTTTGATAGCAACGAATGCAATGCTTCCATTTCTGTTTATATTTTAATTTTTTTTTGTGTGGCATTCTTTGCGACTAATCATGACAAATAATATTAATGTCGATATTTTGTTTGTTTGTGCTGTGTGGGGCAAGTTGTACTAACATCACAAAACTCACATGCATTTCTTTAAACAAGATCTGCGGTTTAAGTTTGTTAAAATTTCTTCTTAAAGCTTTTTGTTTTTTTCTAAAGAAACATGAATAATCACATCGTATCGCTGTATCATCGGCTTAAAAAAGAGGGTTATTTTGACATTTAGGAGAAATGATCTTTGTGCATGGTAGGTACACATAGAAACTGTTGCTGTCATCCAAAAAGCCAACCATATAATGACTCAGATATATTCTAAAGTTTTTGGGAGGTACCGTTGTCTGTTAACGTTGATCATTTATATGGTCATTAGCTTAAAAAATATACAAAGAGATAGATACATGCACATATCTGAATCTGTCATCTGAAAGAAAGTTGAACGGTTCTTTGTAACAAGTTATCAATTATTTATTAATTTATTTCCTCAAAACCGTTGTGATATCGATTTAAAATAAATTTGATTATCTATATT
This sequence comes from Epistrophe eligans, assembly GCA_951394125.1. NCBI lineage: Eukaryota > Metazoa > Arthropoda > Insecta > Diptera > Syrphidae > Epistrophe > Epistrophe eligans. The sequence goes on along the minus strand of OX596029.1, from coordinate 105,118,110 downwards.
ATTGCATATTAGGTTTGTCTTTTTTATAGTCAACCATTCTGGGTATTTGCTCACATACGATTCTCGAAAGGAGCTTGATCAATATTGTTGAAATCAGAAAATAGATGGAAGCAAAAATTATCCAAAATGTCACAATATCCATCGCAAGTTTGTTTCCGATTGCAATAGGAGATTTCGTTTTGGTTTTCTAGTACGCTGTTCGACAAGCTAAATTATGAATTGTAGCCGGTACCGAACCTTTACAAACCTTCGTCAATATTAAACTATTTAGCTTCACACTCCTTACTAGAATTGTATCAAAATTTTCTAACGACATTTATATAGGATACCTACTATTAAACTTTTTTGTGAGTGTTGCATCAGTTGCTATAGCTATAACTTTTCAAAGCTTAGGCGTATAAAAAAACTATCATTGCTCAACAATTCGACAATTCGGCATCGATTGTAATAGAATAGATTTGGAGAAGTCTTCACTCTTTTCGCACTTAAAGCCTAGTACGCAGCTGAAGCGAAACAAAAATTGTGGTCACCAAAACAATAGCGAAAACGTAAACGAAAAGACTACCAACAAATATGAATGGAGAATTTTATCAGATGATGCTTAACGAAATTTATTTATGGTCTCACTTTTCTGCGCAGAATTTAAAGTTAATGCAAATAATTCAGTGCGAAAAAGGAGCGGAAACTTCTCCAAATAATTTGTATTTGTATTTATTATTTATAATCCGCTGTAGTTATCAATTTCGCTCGTTGAACAGCGAACTGCAAAACGTCGAGCAGAACGAAATTACGTTGTGTCATTTTTGTATGGAAATTTTCAATTCGTTTCAGCTGAAAAAATTTCAGGGAAAAAATTAGATTTTTTGGCTCAGTTTTTAATGGAGTCAAATTTCTGGGGTCTCGTTTTTCTGAACGCACCTTTTGTGTGACATTTGAGTTTTATTGGTGTTTGATTTGTTGTTCGCATTCTAAGAAAATAGTTGAAATAACAAATGATAGCTAACCTTTTACAACAAAAAATATTCGATTATTAAAGTAAACAATAAAGTAGGTATGTACAGAAATGAAGAAATGTAAAAAGTAGTGAACGAAATTTAAGGTATGTTAGTTGGTATATAATATAGCCATGCTAATTTAAGATTATTTATTTCATTGTATATTGTAGATAACTTTTATCATGAAATAAAATCTTTTCTATTTGAAAATTCCATTCTAGTTTATTCAAAATTTGGCTTGAATGATATGTAAATTTTTGAAATTTAATTCTAAACTTCATTTAACTGGTTCTCCCGACTTCGGGAGAAATCCAATAATTTGTATAAATAAATATAAAAAAATATGAGAGCGTAACGCCATCTGTTAGCGTGACGGAAAAAATTTAGCTAACGTTAATTTCGTGGTGTTTGTCTTTCCTTAGAATAAATATTTTCTCCTTCCCCTACAAAATGGAATTTTCAGGTATCGCCACCATCAAAACCTGAAAGTATGCAATTTCAGGTTTTCACAATTTTTTGGTTTTTATATCCAAATTTCGAAATATTTGGCCCTGTCAATATTATTCAATATGAATCTAACTAAAAAAATCTCCATGGAAATCTGATGATGCTCTGCCGAGTTATCCGCGTGCAGACAAAAAACCAATTAATTTTTATATGTATCTTTATATTTTTCTGTTATAAAATAATTGTTTATTAAAATATAATACAACATTTTAAGCCAAAATCCACTCAAATAAAATACAAAACTATGGATCTTAAATTCTTACTCTTGTAGTTCAATACTTAATAAACGAAGCTAAATCATTAAAGAAGTTAAGTAACTATTAGTATTGTACCTATAATTTATCAAATAGTATTGGTCCTAAGATTCTACGTTGTGGAATACCAATAAATCTTTATATTTATTAAAACATCTTCTGAAACAATTTAATATGAAGACTTTTTCATAATCAATATCTGACAATTTTAGATTAATTTTTCTATTAGTTGTTGATTCTATTGGTGGTTTTGCAAATGCATAAAGACCTTTTTACTATTTTTTTGTGTCTCTTGGTAAACAAAACAAAAGAAATTAATTAAATTTATCCTTTTGAGAAAAACAGAAAGGATTCGCTTAAACTCAGTATCGGCTTCCTTCTTCTCAATCCTTTATCATCCCATGATGATGCTTTGATGCTGCTAATGATATTCAATAGCTGTTGTGTCAAAACTTTCCCAAACTCATCTACATCAGTAAATAAAACATAAAAAAAAGCAAATGAAAGCCCTACGAGTATAACAAAAGCGGAAACTGCATTATTGCAACTTTTACATCCAAATGAAGGGGAATCAGAATATGGCTCCTTGTGTTTCACTTCATTTCCATCATCTATGTATCGACACCGCAATTTTTGTTAGATATTTTTTTTGGAGTCGCAGTCGAAAAATTCGAAACTATACATTCTATCCCCAAAATATTTAACCAATACAACCAAAGACGAAAAACGCTTTTCTTTAGTTTCTCTTTTTCTTTTTTTTGTATTATTATTTTGTTAAAACATTTTTTAGCACACTATACTACTATACAAATAGAACAGCATGAGACCTTTCTTATACTTTTTCAAGGGTTCCACATCTAACTATACATACCTCGTCCCGCAAAATAGGGGGTTATTAAGGGTGGTAGTGGTGAATTGAAGGTTGTCGGAATGAAGAATTCCGGGAAAAACTTTGCTAGGGCAATATTTTTAGTGGGAATAGAAAAATAAAAAAAAAAATGAAAAAACAGGGAATATAAACGAAAATGAGCGAAGGAACCTAAAGAGAATAAAAATAAAAAATAAAAAATAAAAAAAAATTAAATCCATAAAATGAAGGAATGAAAAATATTTTTATAGCATCGCGAATCCGTAACTGTACACCATCACATACTCTCTGTGAGCCATTAGAGATGGCAATAATGGCAGCCAGAAGCAGCGAAAGTGGCACAGCGATGAGGTGGAAGCAAGGATTTATTTTCCTTCTTCTAGTTTTTTTTTTAATTTTTACTTGTTTTGTGTGGGGTTGTATATTGAGAGATGGTTGTGTTCGTTCGAGAAAAGTTTTGGGTGCCGCCAAATGCTACACTCCTCGCGCGCGATTTTTTCCTCAAAAATAATACGAAACCAAGAAGAGATGAAGTGCTTTTTATCGTTTAAAAAAGATTCTTTCCTTCTTTCTTGTTTTCTAAAAAAAAAAAAAAATACACCAAACTCTATACTTTATACTTTAGCTGATGCTCGCTCATAAAAAGAGAACAAAACTAAAAGATAGAAACAGGCTGGGGGTGTAAAACTGGAAAATTCCACCCCATCCATCGGCAAAAAAAAACTTAACGCGCCGCGCTCTCTATGGGGTTGGGGTGCTCTGCTTTAGCTAGATTTATCACAGAGGGGGGCATGGGGGGCAAAACAAAAAATGTCGCATTCATACAGTTAACAAGTTTTTCTACACGTTGATGCTGCTGCTGCCTATCGCCGCGCCATCACCCGCGATACAATTTTCAAACAAAAATTATATTTAGGGGTAGTATTTGGCATAAAAACTAAGCAAAGTACTAGAAACTGAAAAAGGGCGACCAACCCGAAGGAGAAGAGCAACGGCAACACAAAAAAAAACCCGATTATGAAATTCAAAAGTTCTTCGTTTTCTATTTTTTATTACATCTCTACTTTTTATGTTATTTTTTTTTTTAGAATTTTACGAGATGCTGCTTCTTCTTCGTCAAGGGATGAGATTAGAAATAGAGAGCAAGGGAGAACGCACTTGGCATTAGAATGAGATAGACTTGTAAGTAGATAGTTCTTGAGAATATAAGGGTGTATGGTTAGTGCCAGGGGTTAGAAAGAATAATTTCCTTTTTTGCTAGATTTTTTAAAAGTATTTTTTGAATAGATCCTGGTGCGCTCTTCGTCGTCGTATCCTTAGGGGGTGCTATTACATGTACAAGAAAAATCTATAATTGTGTATACGAGCGTGGGGGTGAGTCTTCCGGATTTTTGTTGTTGTTGTTTTTTTTTCCAATATCGACAGTGATGTGTATGGCACTAGTTGTCGATTTTATAAGACACACTGGCTGATGGAAGATTTATTTTTAAGGAGGGCTGCAAGATTTTTCGATTTTCTTTTCTTTTTTTTTTTTTTTCTTAACTTACAACTTCAAAAAGGGATGATAAATTTGGCGGGTGTTGATGTTGATGCTATAGAGAGAGGTGCCAAGGGCGGTGATGGAATTCTTTTTTTTTTTTTTATTTTATTTAAACTTCTTTTCCTTCGTCGTATCTCCTTCGGCACGAGGTATAGGTATAAGAAACTTAAGATATTTTATTCGAGCAGGGGGTGAAATTCCTTTTGAAAAATTTCATTCATTGCGACAGGGTTGAGTAAGGTGGGTGATGTGGAATGAAGGGCGAGTTAGTATAAAGTAAGAGTGGGAGTGAGTGTAGTTGGTGTAGTGAGCGGGTGTACCTACTTGAATATACACGTTCATCAGAGAAGAAACATAGCCAAAAAAAAAAATATATAAATACATATATCTACCTATCAAGTTTCTAAAATGAAAGTTTTGCTTCTTCATTTAAAATATTCCCTTAGTGTGGTGGCAGCAGTATCGCCTAAGAGCACAAAGTACATGAAGATGATTTGCATTGTAACAGATTGTAGTGAATTTATATAGGTACAGAAATAAATATGGAAAGAAGAGGAGAGTTGAGTTGAGGGTGGTAAGTAACCGAACTTGCCTTTGTTCTTTAGCCAGAAAAGAAGAAAGAAGAGGAGTCTTCTCGCTGTTAGTAGATATTATAATGCCGCGCATTATCGATTATTTAATCAATAAAAATATAGAAAGAACGGAGAAAAAAAAAGTTATAATGGCTTCCCGGGAATGATGTCTTTCGAATGGGCGGATTATGTAGCACAACACAGCACCAGTACAGAAGGATAATTTTACCTCTATATAACCTGAAATGCGTGTGTGTTTTAATAGGCAGAGGGGGGAGGGGAAGTGGATGGATTAGGTGACATTCATGTTATTTTCGATATTTTATTTTTGAAAGATTTTGAATTTTAGCAATGACATGAATTATTTTTTTCTTCTTGCTGATGCGGAGTGTGAAGTGAAGTAAACGGAAGAAAGGAAAAAGAATTATACGATAAATTCGATAAAATAAAATATAAGTAAAATCGTGTGTCTTCCGGTCTGGAATGTTGACAGTGAAGTAAATCAGGATGCTTCAAATACTTCCTACGAGACGTTGAGATGACATCCTTTGGAATTTTTCTGTTTTATTTATTTATACTTGATTTAATTTAAGTAAATCGAAGAAATCATAAATTTCCGCTGACTATGTACATATATATAACGGTAATATAGGTTTTATTTTCTATGTATAGGTAGATAAGATACCTAACTATGGATAAAGAAAGAATTTTACATGGTCTGGTCTGGTATACCTATACCTACCTAAAATAAATGCAAAATAAACTAAAATTATTTAAAAATAAAAACAGTACACTACGCGCGTAAAAATGTAATGAGCAACAATGATTTTTAGGGAAAAAATATTATTCACGTTTTAGAACTTCATAAATAATATTTTTGTTTTAATTTTCTTTTTGATCTGTTAATTCGTTGCGACGCTTACTTTTGTTCACTGATAATATGTGTTAGTTTAAATGTAAGAAGTAAGAAGTACTGAAACCATTAGGCCTGTTTTGTAAAATTTCACAAATTTTCACAATTTTCTGTCAAAATCCATAGAAAAAAAAATCTGAAAATTCTGAAATTTATTGAAAAAAAAATTATTTAAACTCTGCAACGCAAAAGTTAAGAATCTCTCAAATGAATTAGTTTGGTTTCTTATTGTTCACGTTATCAAGAGTCTATGGTTCTAAAAGAAAAGAAGAGAAACAGAGGACAGAGACACAAATTTATTTGGTGTTGTTGTTTTTGTTTCTAGCTTTGTCTATACTATGCCTATGATATTCTCGATCCAAAAAATGTATCGTCTCGGGCTTATCGAATCAGGTTGTTGTTTTAAATGATTGGTAGGCGGGATGAAGTTTTAATGTCAGGTTAAAGGGCTGAACCTGATCGTCTTCATCGTTGAGTTCTATATATAAGAACCTCATTTAAAAGTCCAACTTCCGTTTATTCAGGCAAATTTCCAACTCTTCCTAGTTGTCGTCCAGTTTGTATTTTTTTTTTAACTGCATGCTTGCTCGTGCAGATTCGCAAGATATTCCACTCAAAAATTTCCAGATTTATTTATGAATTATGTTATGATGTATAAATATGTTTTAATTTTAATTACACTTCTGATGAGTTGATTATATAAAAGCAGTTTTAAAATCCTGACGTAAAATTAAAAATCCTTAAAACTGGTTTTATGATCCAATAAATTTTGTTATCCCTTTGAAAACGTTGGTAAAGATTTTGTATAACTAAGTTTTGTTCAATAATTAATCATTAGGTACTGAATTTAGTAGTTCTTCAATTCTGGCAAACTTTGGGCAGATATGAAATTATTTGCTATTCACATTTCCCCGATTCATTTTCTATTCGCTTCTATTGCACTTTGTAATTTTTTTATCATCAGACTAGATATATTTCTTTCTGGACAAACCTTGCCCCTTATTCCTAAAAAGCAAATAAACAAAAGAAGAATAGTGTTTTAAAACTTAAAATAATGGTTTTTCTTAGATTCCTGTTTCTTTTTATATTCTTCCATGTCAAAGATTAACTAAACTTTTTATTTATCTATAAGAAAAAGAAAATTCACCTGCCAAAATATATTATCTACATATTTGAGGAATATTACAGAAATATGTATTATAAGGACTGGATGGCTATATTTATTATTAGAAACAATATTTATATGATAAAATAACCTCACCTTCATTGTAAAAGCTAATCTGTCACAAGTTTCAATGACAAGAAAACAAAAATAAAAATGTATATTTTCTTAGCAAATATAGACTCAACCCAATTTGGATTTATGATTAAATGACATATACAACTCAGCTAAAAATGATATGAGTTATCTCAGCTATATAAAATTATATTGTGAAAGTGCAATATGATTGGTTGGGTTATAATAAATTTGCTTGCGCGAATTTTTAATAACCAAGAAGACTAATCTCATGTAATAAAATATAATTTAATTTTTTTAATACAATTAAAAATTTCAAAATATACCTACCTATACAGTTACAGACACTGGCACAGGGTGATTAGCATACAATTCGACGAAATTCTATACTTTTGTATAAAAAAGGTAAGGTGTGGAGACAAGAACAAAATTGTATGGGAGAAGTGTATGTTCTTGTTCTATTTCCACCACATTTAGACGGCAGAGGTGATTTTGTGGAAACAAATACAAGCTGTATGGCAAAATTCATATATTAATACTAAAATCACTTTTATTTTCTATCCTTTTAAATTAATTCAGAGCAATAAAATAGTTTCACCAATGTAAAAAGGGAAATTTGAAAGAAATTTAAGTGAACATTGAATTTGATTGCACATGTCTAGATGAAAAAAATCTAAATTATTAGGTACTACTTGTATCGGTACTTGCTTATATTTGTTCATTGTGGGATTAAAAATATACTTAAAAACCAGTTTATGAAACCAAAAAACGTTATTTTAAGGTTTAATGGACTTTTAAATTTTAATAAGCCCATTATAAAATCGACCATTCAAATAGAAAAAAAAAAACTGATTAAAAACAGCCGCAGAATTAGCAATATTTATATAAAGATTTTTTTAAATCAGGAAAAGCGCTAAGGGGAAGGAATGGGGAATGGTTATTTTTACTTAAGTCTTTGAGAAATAAAAAAAAGAGCAATATTTTTATAAAAAAAAAAACTAGTTTCTGATTTCATAGGTAAGAAATATACATACAGTAAAACCCGCTTAAGAGAAACCCCCTTAAGAGAAAAACCCGCTTAGCTAAAACAAATATTTCATCCCCGAGCATTTTTCGACCAATCACCTATAAAACACTCCGCTTAAGCGAAACTCGCTGAAGTGAAAAACCCGCTTACCTGAAAAATATTTTCAGTTAAATTTTATATTTCTCATTGAAAAAAAATCTCTTAAGTGAAAAAAAAAATTGAATCGAACAGGACAAAAAATTTGCTGAACGCTTTCACTTCTTTTTTATTTTTCACCTCCACCATTTTCACCACAAAAATGACATTTAAATTTCTGTATGTCACAACCATTTTATTCTCATTTTGTAAACAAATTGCTTTTTGGTTTGGCTATCAAAAAATTAATTTTGTGTTACATATTAAATCGTTGTTGGATTTTATTTAATTTTTTCTAGGCAACTCCAAAAGATAAATTCAATTTTTTTCTAGCTTTAAATTACCGCTGAATGGAATTTTTAAATCCGCTTAAGTGAATTTTTTTTTCACTTATCCGGACTCCGCTTAAGTGAAATTTTTTTTCACTTAAGCGGGGTTCGGTTAAGTGAAAAAACCGCTTAAGTGAAAGAAATACTGTGACATTTTGCCGTTTCTCTTAAGCGGGTTTTACTGTATAACAAATCTTTTTGGAAGGTATTCGTCTAAAAATTGAAAATAGCTAGAAAAATAAAAAATAAAATTCAAACTGAACTGATCTGAAAAAATTAGTTATGTTTTTTTTTTTAAATTTTGAGTCTGAAAATAATTTTTGGAAAAACTATTCATTAAAATAACCGAAGTTAAAAAAAATTTAAGAATAGAATTTCGGCATAAAAACGTTAAAGCATAATGTTGTAAGTACTGCCATTGTTTTTTTTTTTTTCAATTTTCTCAGGCTATTTTTTACTCGTTTCAGTTTTTTTTTTTTTTTTTTTGTCAAATCATATGCGAATCACCCTGTATACGAAGTCATTTATTTTAAAGGAACATAAAATGAAGCAATATATATAATTTAACTACGTTATTATAATTAAAAATAATTATTCCTTTTTCGTGACCTAAAGCCCACAAAAATAGGATTCAAATAATTAAAAATATATAGTTCACGCTATTCTGATTACGTGAATCCTAAAATCAAATTTTTGCTGCATCCAGATAGTTTCGAGATGTTGTATAGAATATTGTCGGGTCGAATTAAAGAACCTTCAATTTGTCTTGCAGTGTAAAGATTTCGCTTTCTAATACGCAGAAATTGAATAGGTACATATTCTGTCAGTTATGTGCAGGGATGTCGCTTAACTTTTTAGTTTGCAACAAATTTCATTTTGGGAAGGTTCTTTTTTTTAGTAAGTGGTCCAATATTCTCTTTATTATATTATAATAGGTTTTTCCTATTCCATCAGCTAGGGTGCTAGTTACAGCTTTTATTGAAATTAATTGACAATTTTGATATATTTAGAAAGGAAAATCAGTGATTATTTTGATACCACTTCCCAAATTTGATCTAACTACCGACAGCCGCTGACCAAACTGCCATCATCACCCTACATATCATCATTAGACGTACATAGACCAAGCAACAGCACCCTGACATTAACATTCAACTAATACATACCAGCCACCACAGCAGCGTTCGAATTCGACACTTACCCCAATCGCAGTAAATTTACTCCAATTTTAAGAAAGAAAATAAATCTACTCCCATTTTTTTTAAATCTAGTCCTTTTTTCCACACCTAAAAAATTTAAAAATTTAAAAATGTGTGTTATGTAATTTTCCAACCAATTCTAACTCTGAATGTCTGAATCTAAGATTCTATTCGTTTCTGAAACGAAAAGAATATGTTATTTATTTTTTTTTTTTTTTTGTTAAAAAAATATTTATTTTTTGAAAACTTGACTTTTTATTTCGTTTTTAAATCTAGTTTAGTTCGATTTATTCTACTTTTTTTTTTTTAAATCTGCTCCGAAATTTTAATATTGATGATACGAATATCAAAAAATTGATCAAAGTCAACTGCATCACTTAAAATAATTATATTTATTTCGTTACCTTTATAATTCACATCATGCCGTAGCGGGAAATATAGACGATAGAATAGAAGCTTATTGATTTATGATTTTCTTGTATTTGAATAAGGCAGAGAATAAGTTGATATTGATAGCTGTTTTCAGTTTACTTACCTTAATGCAATAGTGTAGCAGAAGTAAAACATGATATTGTTACTCCCCTCTCTCCTTAGAAACGAGAATCAGTTTCTCCGCCCTTACTTTGAAAGTAAAGTAAGTCATGGGCTGGAAACAAATTCTCACCGTTTTTGCCCGCTTAACTTCTTCTAAGTCGGAGGTTGAGGAAATGAGTTATTCGAATTGTAAAAGATTGTAAAACCCTTATTTTGTTGAAATAAAAATATGTATATGGCTAGATTTGTAAGTCAATGATTTCCCGGCAAGATAAGTTTTCGCTTCATAATCTTACCTCAATGATGATGTTCTATACAAGAATTCTTCCTCAACTTTCTTTCTGATTTAACATCATGACCTTAAAATGGAATAACAATTTTATTTGCGATACATAAAGAATCTTTATTACAAAGCTTATATATTTCACCACTCCAAAAGCATTATACCTACCTACGTACCTAATTTTATTAAAATTATTAACCAACAACAATAACCCTATATAACAAAACATCACCACATATAACTGGTGTACTCATATAATAACTTCATATCACACGAATAAGTCGCTGTGAGTGTGGTTTTTACATTATAGTACCAACTACGTATGGCATTGTTTTGTGTGCTCGCCGCCATGGATTAAAGTTAAAAACGAAATTACCCCATAAATCCGATTGTGAAATAACAAAGGGCAAACAACATCATACATCCAACGAACGGGGCGACCTCTATCTCTGCATACAGAACAGAAGATATACCTACTATACCTATTGTAGAAGCGGCGAGCTATCATCCTCATCATCATCTGAGCCATCTAACCAAAAATAAGCACAATTCCTATATATCCCATACCTACCCCCAATGATATGCAAAAAAAAAATCTAAAAAAAATATAATAATAATAATAAAGTTTTTAAAAAAATTATTATAAAAAGCGCTTACTCACAAACGAATGCCGATATGAAAAAAAAAAGATAATATAAAAATAGGTATATATGTAGGTATATCCCTATTCGCCTATCTTCAACACTACTCTCTGCCGCCACAACACATTACATTATCATCCCTTTATATAGGGTTTTTTTAAGTATATGGATTTTTGAACCTAGTCCATCTACCTACACCCCCTTACTATACCCCCAAAATACCACCTTATAACTGTACTCTGTGCACATTACATTAAAACTTGTATGATGTGTTTTTTATGATTTCGTTTTCTGTGTTGTATAGGTAGTTGTTGTTGCTGCTATACTAATATTGGGGTGGTGTCTGTGCCTTTTTTTTATTTTTTGAATCTCGAGCTAAAGCTTGAGCTTCTGCTGCTATTACTGCTGTTCTCATTTCTCATTTAGTTTCACATAATAATAATAATAACACAACAAAATAATGTATAGGTAGTACCTTTGCCATCATCATCGCTGCCAACGCTACTCTTCGCTAGCTCTACGAGCGGATATTAAAAAAATAATAACATTTAACACACTGAAAATGGGTAAGGCCGAGGACAAGCTATATAAGGAGGGTCTATTGAGGGGGAGTGTGGTGAGGGGTTATATCAGTACAAACGGCGGCGGCGGCGGTGGTAGATTGTGGGGGGTTAGCAAAGAATAAAGGACGAAAAAATATTCCCTAATAATTTTCGGTGATGCGCAAAAATTTACCCAAAAGCAGTAAAAAACCTATACAACCCGAATGAGAAGCAAGTAGAGGCTATATAGGGCCACGGCGCATAAAGGAGGGTTGGGCGGTTCTTTCAAACTTCCACCTAGGGTATAGGTACCACGAATAACAGCCGCTCACCCCCATCGTCGCCGCTGCTCCGTTACTCTTCACCTAATCTGGCACTATTTTTTATTTTTATTACCCTCTGCTCTTTCCGTGTTGGCGACGAGCTTTTCTTTTTTTTTCCTTTTTTTAATGTATTAGTGCCTTAGAAAAATTATACAACAATGCAAAGCAGAATATAGGGGTTTGATGATGGAGTTATATTCTGCGCCTCTTCTATTTTTTTATTTCATCCATTTAAATATATTCCGAGGGAGATTTTAATTTTTTCAGCCACCCACCCGCAAGGGAGATGACTTTTTTTGCCTTTTATTATTTTTTTTTTTTGCTGAAATCGTTTAGATAACTTCCACTACTTACACAAACAAAAAAGCAAAAACTCTCCCTTAATAAAAATTTCAAAAAAAATAAAGAGGACCAATATGTCCACGCTGTGTATCCCAATGGTGCTTAATCAGGATACGTGTGCCGTAAAGGTAGTATAATATTATTTAAATTTTTTTGTATTTTTTGCTCAATAAAGGTAGAAAAAATCCCTTCTAATCATCACCCTTGATTTTTCTCACATTCGTCCGACAACACTCTCTTTCACGGACAGGCAAAAATTGGATAGCCAAAAAAAAGTTCGCGAATGTAATTTGTAAGTTTTGTTGATGGTAACAAAAAAAAAATATTTCGATGTAGTGATAAACATCATTTTGTCTTTAACGAGTAGCAAGGGCTACGAAAATTCGCCTTGCGAACGAACACCTATGAAAATATATGTACATTCCTTTAGATAGTTATTATTATGATAACATGTATGTAAGTATAATATTTGGAGGGATTAGATAACAATAAATGGCTGCAAATTATTTTTCAATCAAAAACACAGTAATTGGAAAGGGAAATGTTATGAAGGGAAAATTTTTTATATGAAATTGGGTGGTCTGAAAGCAGAATCTTAATTCATTAATATCATATTTTGAGTAATAACGGTCTTCGTTTTAATGAGCGGCATGTCATGCTTAAAAGATTTCAGTTACAAAACATAAGCTTCAAAAGGAGGAATCAATCGAAATTTACCATAATAAATTATTATAAATTTTCAGACTTCTAAGGTTTTTTATAGGAATTATAGGACGGAAAAGTGGGCGTGGTAACTAATGGGAGCGACGAATAACATATTTCATGCTTTATATTAAAGGTTGGATAACAATAAAATTTGGTCTTTCTAATAAGATGTTTAATCATGATAAAACTAAAATATAATTAAAGTAGGCGTGTCAGTGGGTGGATTTTACTTAAAACACTTTTTAAACCTCATCTCTTCTAAAAGGAACAAAGTGATATTGTAGTTTTCGAGTCTATAGGCCTCATACAGAATTATCGAATATCGAGTTGTGCCATGTTCATGGCTCATGTAAAATTAAACAGAAATTAATCAATTATCAGGTTATTATTTTTCGACACGAATAATTATACAAAATATTTGGAATCTATTAATCTACATAAAACAATGTATGAACTGACTTCAAATCCATTGAAAAATACTAGCTGACCCATCCGGGTTGAAATATCAAATTAAAACAAGAAAATATAAAAAAAATTCTTAGGCAGGCAATGTTAATAACTCTAATGTCAAAATTTTATTATATATTTTATTGCTGTAACAAACGCACTATATTCATGTTAAAATTAGACCAATTTTCTTCTTTACATGACTTTTATGTTAAAATAAAATGTCATCTCCTTAAACCAACTAAATATAAAATTGTCAAAGAACCCGTCATTTTAATTTTACATTGACTTAAAACAAAAAAATTAAAAATCTTGCAAATTTCTAAGATTTCTATAACTTTTTATTGAAAACTGCACCTGGTAAATTTAACAAGAGTCATGTTAAATTTTCTAACTTTTTCTCCGACTTAATATTGGTTCTCTAAATTTGACAGTTTCTAAAATCCTTATAATATTTCAGTTAATCTGTATACGTAATGAATGTTTTGGCCCCTAAAAATATTGTTCCTAAGTAAGGTAGTATTGTTTAGAATATTTTTTGCAACAATCTTTTTAACAATAATCTTTTAAATTGAGTTTCTTCTCTACATAATATTTTCTTATTGCTTTGAATTCTATAAATAGTTTTAAAGATTTTCTTTTATTAATAAGAAATGCTTGAAAAATGTGAAATGTGAGTTTTTCATTATAATTGTAGGTATTTCTATAAATGAATTAAACTTACCTTCATTAATAAAAGATTTGACAAATTCAAGCTCTAACTTAAAACTGAAATACTGTTTTTTTTTTTAAATGGTACTTAAATTTAATTTTGTTATAAAAGAATATTTGTATGTAAAAAAATAACTCAAGGTGTTACTACTACGTAGTTTTTATAACTTTTTCTCCTCTCTTTAATCCTTAAACCTGCAAAATATATTTCATCCCCAAACACTGATGTGGATGTCCTTTACCTAAAATTTTGCTAAATTCTTCTTTCTCTGTTTCCAATTTTTCCCAGCTACTGTCGTCACTTCATTAACATTAAGTGAAATCTGATACCTAGCCACATTTGGAACACCATCATCACAAAAAGGTGCAATTCATCAAAGTCTGACAGCAGTATGTCGCCTCTGCTCATTACAATGACCAAAGCCCATCAAATGATGGCTATCGATTAAAAAAAAAAAAAATAAGAAAAAATACTTTAACCGAAATTACCATGAAAAATAAAAATAAAACAAAAATAAATTTTTTCTAGTAATTCAATACGTCTTCCCATATGCTAATTATCACTTTCATGTTTGTTGTGAAACTCCTAAAATACTTACTTATACCTCTTTCCTTATACTTTTTTGTTAGTAATAAGCCCATAAACTAGTTTGCGTGGTATGTGGTATATATGAGAGAATTGGGTATCTAATTACCGCATGTATATTATATTTGGATACTCGCACACACAGTATAACGAAACTATCCATAGACTCTCTCTTATACTCTTCCTCTTTATATTGCTGATTATTTATTATTTTTATAAGTTTTAACATATTTCAAATGCACATTTTGGTGTCTGGCATCAAATCCTTAGCCCCTCTGATTCGACCTTCATTTTCATTCACAAAATGCCGGCATTTTTATACTTTGCAACCCCCAAATGAGAGTTTTGATGCGACGACGACAACGATGACGACCAACGTTGTCGTAGGCAACACACCCCCCTCTTTAATTCATTCATGCAACACAAAAAAAAAATGCCCACTTCGGATACTATTTTTCTTTTTAGGGAAAAAAAACATATCTACCTACTTTTCAGGCTAAACTCTTACTTTCGATGGTTGCGTCTTTTTCAACTTTCTCCCAAGGTTGATGTGCGAAGAATGCCCCTTCCCACACGTAGGTAGGTATATATACATACATATATATACACATTCTGACAGACCGAGAAAAAGACGAAGCATTCGGTGTGAAAATGATTCTCTGCATAGAGTGCACTGGCAACAGGTGAATCTTTAACAAAAACGATTCTCATCCTCGATGGAGGATGGCAATGGTAGTATCATCCCCAGACGAAGACTCAGACTACCCCCCAACCATCCCTACCTTACATTCACAAACCAAAACTCAGCCATACAACCAAAACACCATCAGACTTTCACTTAAAGTCCTTGTTGGTTAATATACGAAAAAGAAAAAGGTTTTGGTTATCTCAAAAACCGCCCCCACAACCCAGCCCCTCTTCTCTTCGCTGCCATAAGACGACAGGCTAAGTTGCCGTTTGCTTTTGCCATCGTCGTCGTCGTCGTCGTAGTCTTTGGCGTTGTCTTCATCGTTTTCCTTCTTATATACACAAATGTGTCGCGACGCGACACGACACGACACTACACGACTGACAGAAGGCAAAAGCAGCTCCAGGACTTCCTTAAGTGTTTGGACTTCCGGACTCTCTGAATGAATGTTAAAGTGATGAGATTCGATGGGGTAGGAGGGAGGAGGGGAGGGGAGGTGTGATGAAGGCCACTGAAGCCACAATTTATCCACTCAACCCTAAGAAGAAAATTTCTCACAGGCGAAGTAGGTAGTAACAACCACAACAAAATAAAAATAAATAAAAAAAAAAAAAAAAAAACATTCACGTCCAAGGACGTCGCAAATCTCATTCTCGTCTTTCGTTTTCACCATATCCACATACGGAATCAAGAGGATATCTCCCAAGCTCTCTATACCCGCTTAAGGGATGAATATATTAGCCAGTCCCTTTCCCAATAGTGCGTCTTAACACATATCTTATCCTCCCCCCACCTTCATCTCTTTCCATACGACGACCCCACACTGTACGTACACACTTGTTGGGTGTTTTTGTTTTTTTTTTTTTTTTGGCAAATTGACACATATGCTCCAAGAAAAGATATCTTCGTTCAGATAAAATGGAAATTTTCAGGATCTTCCCAAATATGTACAGTCCGGCTTAGCCTGCCTGGCCTGGCCTGGTCGGGGTTATCCATGTTCGGTAGCAATATTTTCTTTTTGTGTGGTACGTATGTACATATATAGGCAATCCCCCATTGTCCTCATTGTCCCGTTGATGTAGTATATGTTGCCATGATAGACCGGGGTTAGGGGTGAGAAAACAATTGATTCGTTTTTTTGTTGTTCTTGTTGCTCATCCTTCTATTATCATATATGATGACATAGCGGTGACAGGATAGCTCTCGGGTAGGTAAGGTATGCGAATAGATGTCAAAAAGGTTAAGGGGATGGTGGATTATAGGTTACGGGTCTCATTTGTATTCAAGTGTAGGACAGGACACATAACTATTGGTGTCTAATTTCCAACACTCGCACACGCACTCGCATTCGTACATTAGTTGAGGCTTGTTTGTCATTTTCCTGTCACTATAGGATCAGAAGTTTTTCGAAATTTGGCTAAAGAGAGGGTTGTTTGTGGTCGGTCAATTATTAGCTTAACTTGGACCTTCAGAATAAAGGTCAACGAGAATGACCTGACCAATTAGAATTTATTCAAGTTGCGGGATAGTTTTCGAATAAACTTTTTGTCCGTTGTCGTCCAATTACAAGATATCAACCCTCATTTTGAAGATCCGGTATGTATAGGTTGTTTTGTCTGCAAAAGGGTCAGGTTCACCCCTTTTTCTAAAATATTTAAAATAAAAAAAAAAACAAACAACAAAAATTTAAACAAAAAAAAGGGTTAAATCGTTGGAAGACGACGACTATAGCTTGAATCGAAAAAAAAGTGTTTTTTTCAAGTTGATGATAACTTCCACTACCTACCATGATGATGAACTCTTTCAACCGTTATAGCCCTGGCTCTCCTCGGATATTCTAGGACGATGACGACAACGGCGACGATGATGATGATGATGTAGATGACGATGACTACGAAGTCTGTGCTTGAAAGTGGCTGGTATAACTGCAATTTTGTTTTCCATCCATTTTACGTTTTTCAATTGTTTTTACTTGTTTTTTTTTTCATTTTTTTCTTTTTTTCTCATGTTTTCATCTTCATCTCGTTTCTCTTGGTAGATCCTTGATTTGAAGTATTCTCTGTTTATGACATTCGCTATGTTGTTTTTTTTTAAATTTTTTTTTTTAATATTTAAATCTGACTTATGCCTGAGCCTAAAGGATATCTTTTTCTTGTTTCTTTGGTTGATGGTTTTAGAAAGAACTAAATTATTTTTTTTTTCTTGTTTTATATTTTTGCATAGAAAATAATGTTGACAAAAAAAAAATTGTATTTTTAAACATAAAAGTTGAAGAAGGTGGTGAGGTTTGCAACTTAGACTTCTTTTCAATGTGATTGTGTTTGTCATCCGTGATAAGGGTTGACGGGGTGAAATTGTGACGGAAATCAAGTTTTTTGTTTTTTATTTCTTACTTTTGTTTTCTTTTTTTTTTTTTTCTTTCTTTCAAGTGACGTTGAAGCGAAAGTAAAAGTTTGATGCGGCCATGTTAATTTTTATTTTTGTCATGTCAAAATATTCTTGTCGTTGTTTTTAGGAATAGAATTCTAATGATTTTCCTTTTTTGTCAAGCAGTTTTTTTGTGATAGATCTGCCCTATTGTTTTAATTATTTTCTTTTTCGCTGTTTTGAGCACTCAAGTGATACTACCTATATTTTAATTTTAGATTCTTAAATTTTGGAAAATAATTAAATTCTAAAAAAAAAAAATCTATTTCGGATTTCATAAATATCTTTCGTTCGGTACCTATACCAGTAAGACAATTTTATTTACAAACCTATAAATATATAGTAATTTCAGATCTTGGAAAGAAATCCGTATTAGTTTTGTGCAATTATAAAGTTTTGTGGTCTAGAGCGATGTGGGATCTATTAAAAAAAAATATATGATTGTAGGTAGGTATGTAAAAGTATATTATTACACAAGACTGATATCAACAATAATGCTTAAAGTTCTGTCACGTTGATAAGACGATTTTTCGCCATTAAAGTTTAGGTACATAAATCCCTATGAAGGGAAACTCTTTTAATAGATCAAAATTATATGACACGGATTGAACAAAATTCACTTTAACCATTAAAGTTTTATTTTTATTGCTGGTATAGTACCTATGTACATACATATATTGTATAGTTCACGCTAGTTGAGAGTTGTAAATCACTAAATACTGGTTCTCTACGAGCCGTTCGTGGTCTAAAATTTTATTTACAGATAGTGATGATTCTTCGAGTTTTCGAAGGGTTTACGCAATTTTGATATAAAAGTGTACCCAGCTTTATTATTTTCTAAACAGGAGGAGATTGATTTTTGTTTTTGTATAATCAATATATAGGTTTTTAAAATATAAAAAATCAGATACAGAAAAAAAATAAAAAATCTAAAAATATAGATACGCTATTTTTGAGTTTTTCTTTGGGCTACGAATTTGTGGATAACGATTTTAAAAACAACATAGTACCATCGAATTAATAATGAAATTCTCTTTATGTTGATGTTGTTCTAAATGAAAATACCACTTAGGGTAAGGTAAAATCGGTGAAAAAAATATGTACAGTCAATCAAATTCATATTCGTACAGTAGGTTCGAAATCTTAATGCTCTTTTTAACCAAAATTCCATTTTTTTCGGTTAATTTGAATCACCAATTATTCTTAATCATTAACTTAATTAAATCAATTCCTTCAAAATCGGATAAATAATGTCTTAACAACTATATTGTTCTTCTGAAAATAATTTTCTAAAAACTCAGATCAAATTCATATTCGTATACGAATTACAATTTGTCCTCTAAACATTTCCGTATTTCAGTAGTGTGTTTGGAATTTAAAAAAAAAATAAAGTTTTACAAAATGGAAAGAAAACAGTGCGAAACGTCGGTTGAGCACAGAAAAAATTATTATGTTTAGTACCATAATGATGGTAACTCATTAAAAAAAATATCGGTTGGCAGACCACGATCGACTGTCCAATCAGTAGTTCAAAAGCTCATGATAAACGTCTTATCATGCGTGAAATAAAGAAAAATCCCCGAATAGTTCACCAAAACTAGCTGAAAAGTTGCGTCAGGAACTCAACAAGGAATTTTACACAGAAACACTGAGGAACTGCATTCGAGACCATGGTCTTAACGGAAGAGTTTCCCGGAAAAAACTGTTCATAAGTAATATAAACAGATCTAAGCGGCGGCGGCGGCTTAACTTTGCAAAAGAGCATCAATCCAAAGATTTCGACTTTTGGAAAAAAGTAATTTTTACAGACGAATCAAAATTTTATGTTTCTAGTTCAGATGGACGGCAAATGGTATGGCGGAAACCAAGTACGGAGCTACTTCCAGAAAATACAGTCGCAACAGTGAAGCATGGTGGCGGATCGGTGATGGTTTGTGGTTGTTTCTCTTCAACTGGGTTAGGAAAGCTACATACGATTGATGGTATGATGAACCACAAGAAATATATTGACACTTGGGAGAAAACGCATAAAAATTGGGTCTACAAAACTACTTCACTTTTTGCCAGGACAATGACTCAAAGCGTAAGGCTTAATACCCAGATGTAGCTTCTTTATAATTGCCCTAAAGTTATGGAAACTCCACCCCAGTCACCGGATATAACACCAATCGAAAATTTATGGGACCATTTAGACCAACAACTCGGAAAACTAACCATTCGAAATGCAAGAGATCGGAAGGAGAAGATAGTGCAAGAATGGGACAAAATTTCTGCTGAAACAACAAAAAAAAAACTTGAAAATATTAAAAATTTGTTAAATTATTGTTTTTTCACCAAGAAAAGTTAGATGTACGAACAAGAATTTGTTGTCTGTTAATTGATATTTTTGGGTTTTGTGATTAAAAGCTCTATTTTTGTTGAAGGATGGTGTTTGACAATAGATATTCACCAGATCTTTGATTTTACAAACAAATAACACTTATGTGGTTCTTGAATAAATCGAAAGAAAGTTACTTATTATCCTACCTAAAAAACTGTATACTCCTCATCTGGTAACTCGATGAGGGTAGTTCGCCCTATGGTGGGATCTACAACTATCGATCCAATTCAATTTTAAAAACAGAACAAAAATTAAAATGCAAGCAGTTTCAAAAATGTCGCTGGCTTTCTTATTAAAAAAAAAAATTAATTAATTTTTGAAGACTGATAGCAATAATTGTTGAAAGTTCAATAATTTGAAGTATACTGAGAACAACTTTATAAGTCCTGGCCATGCCTTTAAAGATTTAAGATATTTAAACACAATGTTTTTGTAAACTTTACCTGATAAATCAATAAATCTCTTAAACTAAACTAAAACTAAAAACTAACTTTATAATAAATTAATGCTTAAAAAATCATAGTAATAGTAAATGGTATTTGGTACTATCTGCTGCTCCAAAATGAGTTTTGTAATAAATAGTTTTAGAAAAGAAAAAAGTATGCTCAAATATTCTGTGCTTTTTCAAAAATTGTCCTTTTATTTATAAATTAAATTTACCATGGTGGATTAAAAAAATACAGAAAATGTAACAAACATTTAAATAAAATGTTAAGAAAACAAAATTTACTTTAGATATTCCTGAATAAATATAAAACTTACAAAAATATGTAGATAATAAATTAGTAAGCGTCAAGAAGAGTGAACAACTGTTTTATTTTCGCTTTGAAATTAATATTTTAATAAAATGAAAAAATCTCCGGTTGGCACTAAGACAAAGTAAAAAAAAAATAGAAACAAATTAAGAATATCACAAAAACAATTCCTTATATTGGAAGGATTCCGAATCCGAACATTCTAATGAGTTTTTTTTTTACCAAAAATAAATCTTGTGGAAGAGAAATTGGTTGATTCAGAGTGAAATCATAAACATCGAAAATCGTATTCTGAACAAATTTACATAATTGAGTAATAGTCCAGTAACTTTGTCGGCTCATAGAAGGAAGACCTTGCTCCCGATCTGGTAGGTAGTTCTGGTTTTTTGCTGAGTTGTTTATGATGTTGGCCTGATGATGAAACCAAGTTTTCGACCTTTTTTTCAGTTATTGGCGATTTTTACCCTAAAAGACTAGTTTTCGATTTTAACTTTGCTCAACGATTTAAAACTGACTAAATTTTCTTCAATTTGAATAATGAACCATGTCTGTAGACCCAACAGAAATATTTAATTTGTATTTTAAATGAGGCAAACATTTTCTTTTTTATAATTATTAGGTGTTATACCAAAATAACAGCTGAAAAATTTGAATCTCCCACTTTTTTTTAAATGTCAAAATGACAACACTGCTAGTGACATCAAAAATACAGTCTTTCCGTAATTTTTTGGAATGAACAACATATTAATTGTACCAAATATATATGTGCATTGTCCATCGATATTGATCTTGTCAAGTATATATACTTCCCAATCCCATATATATCCCGCATTTACAGGTTGCTGGTAACATAATTTTTATTATATATAATGTATGTATTGTATATACAATCCTTAAGGAAAAACCATTATAACCGAATTGTATATAGATATACGTAGGGTAGGTACCAACCTAATACAGCAAAAAGATAAAACCTAAATATAAAACACTACATAAAATTTTTAATATCTTTGAACATACAATGGAATACAACAATAACAACAACAAAAAATCATATGTGTGCGTAATGTGTATGTGTGTATTTAGGTATACATATTTACTTCCTTTACACAAGTATAAGACTAGAAAAATAATTAAATTTAATTTAAAATTCAAATCAATTTGCAAAATAATACAAGTTGTTAGCTAACATAAAACTTTTCTTCCCGCATCATTCTAACATATACATACATACATAACAGCAGCAACAAAAACTCATAACTACCTACCTTCTTTCCTATAGCGCTATTTTTTCCCTCCCCGAGTTTTTGTGTTTTTCAGCTTTTATATTATTTTATTTTATTTTTTTTTTTGCTCGTTTTCTCCTAATTCATATATGTACACAACATCCTTTTGCCATATACAAACAAACGTATGAATATGCGATATATGTATGTGGGGCCACCCTTCTAGTTCCTAACAACACAAAAAATAGAATAGCAAGAATAAGTTTACGCACGGGGGGTGGAAGGGTCTATAGTATAGGTATAGAGTGAATGTGGTGTATGAAAAAGTTGCCCTTAACCGCGAAAGGGGGATTGGAGGCCCATCGCTCCACTCCATAGTCATCGTTGTTGTCGTCGTCGTCCCAATGCCTCGCAACTCAGAGCTCATCTTCATCCGCACACAAAACGACGATGTGTTAGATATGAAGGGATGCCAAGGCCAGGGGTATAAAAAAGTTAAAAAAAAAAAAAAAAAAAAATACGTATAAGTTGTGCCGCGCTCTACGACTGATTTACATTTTTAATTGTATATACACGAAGGTATAATGCCACTTCATTCCGCTCCTCCGCACGTCTCATCCTTTTAGCTTCACTCCCCATCGCTCTGCTCCGCTCTGTTCCCTTCTAGTGCAGGAACTTTCACGCGGGTACGTGTTCGGATTGCGGGTTCAGGACTATTTTACATTTTGGTTTATTTTTTCTTAGCCCTGGTTGAGGGTGGTATGGGCATACAGCGCACTTGACGAACGTACACACTCAGAACACAACTTGGTTGGGTTTGACAAAAAAAAAAAAACCTCCTTCGCTCCCGCCTGGGCCCCGGCTTATTCCTTATTTAGTCTTTTTTCTAACAAATACACAAAAATCCTTTTTTCCCGAAACTAAGTACGTCGGGATCGGGATGCTGGCTGTCGCCCGCCCGCTACCTCAGCCGCTACCATAGCCGTTGCCGTCGCCGTAGCCGCGTCTCAGTATATTGTCGTTGTCGTCCTTGGTGCTTTCAGAGTGAAGCCTGCACTCAAGTGCTGTATGGGGGAAGGATATAGTGTGTTTAGAGAGAAAGAAATAGGTTTTAGGGTCTGGAATGGGTAGAGTCAGGGCTTGATGGGAGCCGTGTAATATTAATGGCAAAAAATGGGGGACTATACTCAGCAACACAACCCTTGTGGAAGGGAAGTACACAGCACACCAGCTCTCGCTGGCATCAGCAGCAGCGACGAGAGCGCACATAAAGCAAATTTATTAGAAAGTTTTTTTTCGTTTTTTTTTTTTTTTTACAAACTGCTTTTTCGATGGTTGTTTTTCTATTCAAAGTCGTTACGAGTGGGGTAGTAAGTAGGTAGTGGCAGTGGGTTAGGGGCAAAATGGGGGCAATACGTGAAGGGCACCACCAAACAAATTGTGTAATATTATATATGCGAATGTGTGTGTGTTTGTGTTAATGCAATGTATCTACAGATGGCAAAAGAGATAGGTTGGCCTCACAATGATACAGATTTTTTTTTTCCAAAATAAAAAAAAAATTAATATATAGAGGGATAAATATGTGAGTAGTATTTACAACTTGAGGTTTTAATTGTCAAAAAGTTTCGTTAGCGTTTGTTGAGATTGTCTGTAAAAGAGAGTACCTACCTATCTATATACATATATTTTTTGTTCATTTAAAAATATGTTATATAGCTATTTATCTACTAGTATGCATATAATATACGTATCTATCTTTACCTTCGAAATTTGTTTGTGAAGTTTAAATGAATTTTGAAGTATGTACCTATATGAATGGAAAGGATATAAGTTTCAGTCATTCGCTATTCAGGAAAAATTTACTGTCTAATATTTTGCAGTCATGATTTGAGATACCTACTTGAAATTTTCATAAAAAAATATATATATTTCAAAAAAACATATAAACCATTGCAAACATCTGTTCGTAAAATTTATTATTTTAATCAAATGAAAGTACCTGAAACAGCACAAGAAATTATTGCTTTGCAGGTAGATTAAGCAGGTACCTATATCTGCCTATGTCATAAATTTCCTCACTTCATGAGAATTTTAACATGGATAATTTTTGAAAGCAAAACCCTTGAGATAAGTTCAAAATGCAGACGCATTGTACGCTTTTCAAATATCGAAAAGCTTCCGTAAAAGAGTTCCTTTATTTTTCCTCAAAATTAAAAAAAAATCCAGCAAATACCCAAGGAATTTGATAGAAAAACCTCGAGATGACATCAGAAACCTGATGGTTTTATGAAATCTCAAAAAATGAGATAATGTGATTGACCCGCTTTGCGAAAATTTCTATGTACCATTCTTTTACACTCAAATCTTGAACATTCTGACTTTTAAAAAATGTTTGAACATATGTAGCTATAAATTAGACAAAGATTCCTCTGATCCTGTTGGGATAGGTTGAAGTATATCAGACAGTATGTCAAAATAATTTATTACCTACTTACATATATTCTACTAGTTTTCTCATAAGTTTGTAAATATTTGAAGTTGATGGTATTAAAATGTAAGTAATAGCGACTCTTTTCAAAAAAACAATAAGTGCGAAGTAGGAAAAAGATAAAACACAACACTAACCACTTTTATGTAGAAAACCTTCGAGAAATTGCAACCAAATATTATGAATATAATTTTGTAAATACAAATACCTAAAGCCCCAAAACGGGGTGGCACAGAGCCCCTTGAAATTTAAGATTTAAAATTTTTTGAAATTTTTCCCCTCGTCAACTCTATGCTTTTTTAAAAAGTTTCATCAAGTCTTATAAATAATAGGGGTATTCATGAAATGAATGTAAAGTCGATGTAAACTGTATAAACCTGTCAAATCGATATTTAAGCAGCTCCAGATAAAAAATCAAATTTTTGTTTCTTACTGTACATGATTTATCTGTCAAAATTTAGCGCACGATATAATTATTCGGCACATTAATCCTCAAGCTAATTTTTTTTTACAGAGTCTTAAGTTCTTGAATTTTGTGTGAAATATGTGTTTGTTAAAATAAAAATCGAAATGTTGAAAAATTGGAAAGAAACGGTTCATCCCAGCCAAAGAAAAGAATCCATTTGATTCCATGTACATTCTTGGATTAGTGAAAATAAATTCTTTAGAATGGTTGAATATAATTTCTTCTCAGAAAACAGCTGTTATATTACACATACTCTCCAAAAGGTTCTTTTGCCAAAATTTAGCAAAGGTTTCAGCTGATGTTTGGAGAGAAAAATGACAGCTATTGAGTATCGATACCACACAAAAAAATATAATTAAAAATTTAAGAGTCGTTTTTAAAAAATAATAAACTTTTTATTAAGTTCACACTATGAGATTTTTAGAAGTTTTCTTCAAATTTCTTCTAAAATCTCTATCTTTTCCCTCACAACAGGAAACAAAATCATAAGAGATTTGTGTACTGTTTCCTTTAAGATCTTTTGATTGAACGCACTCTATACGTAAAAAGTGTGATACGGAATGCGAATA
Organism: Epistrophe eligans; assembly: GCA_951394125.1. Lineage (NCBI taxonomy): Eukaryota > Metazoa > Arthropoda > Insecta > Diptera > Syrphidae > Epistrophe > Epistrophe eligans. The sequence goes on along the minus strand of OX596029.1, from coordinate 105,092,418 downwards.
AAAACTCCTAAAATCGTTGACCGGTGCTATTTTGATAATCCCTTACTGAAACCGAAAGTTACTGGAAACTCAAACACTTTCTTCGAGTGAAAGAGGACTAGCTACCTTACTCTTCTATAAAAAGCTCTAATAACCTTTCGGTAAAGTGAATACAAAAAATGCCCCAGTTTGATTATTTAGTTTTGCAATTAGGTTGACGTACATCCATAGGACCCTACTTATATTTTATACCTATACTTTACAAAAAAAAAAAAACTTGATAGATAAGAATACACAAGTTTTTGACCTCAGGCCTTCTTACATCAAAATCAATACGCTGCGCTGTAGGTACCTAACTTAATTCTTATGTACGTTTTCTCATGTTTTTTTTTGCTGTTTTGAACTTTTGTTTCCCTTCAAATCCGGAAAAAAGTCCGAAACCCTTTATTCTCCATTTATCATCTCGATATTCCCTCACCTTCAGCAATGACCTACGACCTATATTCTCGCGATTCAAAATTTTCCCTTCACTCGAAGCCACCATTAAAAAAACACACACTTTGTTTTGTTTGTGTGTTGTATTTCCTCAAAAAAGTTTGTTTGTGTATATGTATGTATTTTTATTTTCGTTTGACCAAAGGAATGCGATTTTTACGGTTCACTGGCGCAAAGAAGAGGTCAACTCGTACCCTTTCTATTTGTATTTCATACCTATTTCCTCTTTTCTCTGTGTTTTCTTTTTTTGCATTGTATTTTCTTTCTCCCTCTGATTCCACACCACACATTAAATATTATGTAGAGCCTTTTGTATCGGAGGAAATCTCAAAAAAAACTGATTCAATCAATCAAAAACCCATGATTAATCTAAAACCTCGGTTCGGAACAAGCCAAAAAAGGGTTGGTTCTTTTTTTTTGTTTATTCTTTTTTTTATTTTTATTTTTTTTTGTGTGTTTTTAATCCCCTTTTGTGCGAGCTAGAGATGGATACCTTAACTTTAGAGCAAGCAGCATCAGCTTGCTTGATGATGAGATGGCCTATGGCTCTTACGATTAAATGAAAAATAATCGGTCAAAGGAACTATACAAGGTATACAATTCCTCTTTATGCCGTTAAATTTCTATTGCTGCTGCTAGGCCCTAATCAACCCTTTTTTCGTTATTTCGAAAACACTAGAGAGAGAGCGAGTTTGAAAAACTAGGCAAATAACCATAGAAGAGGGTGGTATTGGTGGTGGTGGTGAATGGCGGTGGTAGGGCATAATAATAGCAAGAGAATCAAAAAAAAATTTAAGTTAACAATGCGGCCGAATGAGCGTCTCTTTCGCACACTAACTAAAAAATACTCCGCAGGATTTTTCCTTTTTTTTTTCTTCATCATCGTCGTCGTCGTCATAGTCGCTCTCTTTATGCGCGCCTCTATACTTCTAAAGATTTCGCTTAAAAATGATTTTTTTTAACATCCTCCACACCGTTTTTATCGTCGTCATCGCTTTACAACCATTAAGGGTAGTTTTTGAAAATAGAAAAAAAAAAATAGTAGAAAAATATAAACTCGTAAACGACAACAACAAGGACTAAACTCAGTTGTTATTTAGGGGTTTGGTGGGGGGGGGGTGGGTGATGAAAAGAAAGAAGTCGGTGAGGTGGGCATCAAGAAAGGGAGAAAAAAAAAGAAACTGCTGAAAAACTGTTTTCGACTAACAACACACTCTAAATCGATAGTAACTTTTCGCGGAGGCTGTGTGTACCCAGACAACTGCGAACTACCACCCCCCTAAAACACTACCTAACACCCGAACGCAGCGCGCCAAACTATGGCTTCTTTTGACATTTTTCTTTGCAAAAAATTATAAAACTTCAACGAATTCTGTGTATCTGTCTGCATCTCTAGACCTACAGCCTAAACCGTTGAAACAATTTTCTTCAAGTTTGGTGATTAAGGAATTAAAACTTTGTTATAAAAAAACCGTTACAAAGAGGCACATTTATCTCGAAAACGACTTAATGGAATTTGATTAAATTTTCTGTGTATACTTATGTTTTAAATAACTAAAAGCGGGTTTCAAAGTTTGTCCCGGAATATTTTTATACAGTTTCCCGCTTCACATTGAAATAAAATTAAATATTAAAAGTTTTAAATAAAATCCATTTTTTTTGGACATTCAACACCTCAAAACTGCAACATAAAATTTTGGGTTTCCAAATTTCGGATTTGCAGAATTTTGCAAGAATTTTGAAATAGGTACGTTTTTTTTGGAGTTTTGATGGTAACACTACGTTCTTAATTAAGTATTTCGTTTGACTCTATAGATTCTTTAAAAAAAAAAAAAAAACAGCATTGCCAGACCAAAATTTATTTCCCTAATTACATGAAAAAAATTGTAAGCAACTTTGTTATAAAAAAACCGTTACGAAGAGGCACATTTATCTCGAAAACGACTTAATGGAATTTGATTAAATTTTCTGTGTATACTTATGTTTTAAATTACTAAAAGCGGGTTTCAAAATTTGTCCCGGAATATTTTTATACAGTTTCCCGCTTCACATTGAAATAAAATTAAAAATTAAAAGTTTTCTTTTCTTTTTTTAGAATATTGATTTAAGACATTTTTGTATTTAATATCCATAACTGCACAATCTCTTACATATCAAAAAACCCAGACCAAAACTGTTAGAATAAATGTTTCAAACATAATAAAAATACATATAGGTATATAAAATTTATTAATGTTAAAACCTTTTTCAAATAAAAGATTTTCGTTAACAGAGACTAGCACTTCCTACTTTAGTAAAAAAAAAAATGTTCAGTTGGCAATGCTGTGTTTTTAAATGTTTTTATATTCCATACTACAGTGGAGGCTGGTGTGTGAATTGGATTAAAATCGCCTTGAATTTTATCTAAAGATCAATTTTTGACACTTATGAGGTGAATGTATGCGTGAAGAGGTCAAAATATAATCCCAGATTAAACTTAATCGAATCCATTTCACACGCGGCCTAATGACACAAAATTACTTTTTTTGAATAACATCAATTCTGTTAAATCTTTACAATTTTCTAATTTTGCATTTTATTTAAAAAAAAAAAGTGAAATTTTCAACAATTTTTTCTTCTGTCAAATTGGTCCACAGTGTTAGTGTAATGTGCCGCCCGTCATCATCATCATCGTCTATATCGTGTTTCTTATTTATTTTCTCGAGGTCCTTTTTCTGAGCAACTGTGTAGGTAGTTGTATAGTTTAGAAAAAGATGTAAAAGCAATGAAGAAAAATTCAACAACATCATCGCACCCCCTCACCGACCATCATCCTTTTTATATCCCATACTGCGACTCTCAGAAATACCCTCATCCTTCTTCATCCTAAGCGAACTAGCGATATTAAGGATGAAGTAATAATTTTTAGCAGGTAGTTTCCCATCCTGCATTGTGTTTTGTGTATAAGGAGTTTTCTTCAGTTGTATAAATTTTTAGTTCAATTTCGCGGGCTATGAAACTAGAAAGGCGCTATGGGGTTCGAATATTGGGATGCTGTTAAAAGGTAGAAAGGGCGATTTGTTGCTGATGTTATAGTATAGTAAAGTAGAGTATAGTAGCGAAGAGGGTGGTGATTTGAAAATGAAAACTTTTGTGCTTCCTTGTGTTTTTCACATTTCTCTTATTTTAAACATTTTTTTATTTGGGGTTTTCTTTGCCTTCGTATTTTTTTTTTCTTTTTTTTTGAAAAAGATTTTTTTTTTCTTCGTCGTCCTTTGCGCTTTCATAAAATTTTGTATAGATACTAAATTTTCTAGTTCCTTTTATTTCCTTTCTGGTATTAGTGTTTATTTTCTGAAAAGAAGATTTATATATTCCCCCCTCGTAGAAGGGGGTGAGTTACGACCGTGTGCGCTGCTGTTTAGATGAGAGGGGGACAGAGGAGCTCGTTTTCGTTTTGAAATAACTATAAAAAAATTAAAGGCTGCCGCTATTACACCGCTACTGTTATAGAGCGAAGGTCCTTCCTTCTTTACAGCTACCGCGCGCGCGATGGTATATCGGGACGATTTTTTTTTTTTTTTTATTTTTTCTTCTTTTTATATTTTATTCTTTCCTCGTCTCGTTGGATTTGGCTTTGTATTACTTAGGTAGTAGAATGGGAATTTTGGGGGGTTGAGGTTGGATTTCCCCAGCAACCCTCTGTGCTTCATCTTTTTCTTTTCTACTGCTTTAGAGATTTATGTTGGTGATTATTTCTAAGTTTTTGTATAGGTAGTAAGCTCGTCGTGTCGTTCGCTATAAAATAGCGCGAGTGAGCGAGCATCCTTTTCAAATGATGATAGAGAGGCGGGGGGGGGGCTGGAGATGAATTGTATTAGAGGGGAGGGGGAAGGGTTCTTCTTTTTTCTTCTTATGCTGGATGATGGTGCCTCTTGTACAAGGACGAAGAAAAGTAATACCACTGCTGTAATGTTGTGATGTTACTTTATTTTCTTATTTTTATTATTCAAGTCGTCCTTCTTCACAGTTGTTGTGAGGTGGAGATGGAGAGTGTAGAATGTGGAACTAAGCTTTTTTTTTTGTTGCTTTTCTGTAACAGCACTATATACCCTGCACTATGCTGCCTCGTTGATTGTGTGGTGTCGTTATAGTTGTTGTATTGGCTGTGTGTACCCAAACAACGCAGCCAGCACCCATCCATCTAACATCCTTTTTTTTGGGGGGTTTTTATGTGTGTTTGAATTTAATTTCTGTTTCTTTTCGGAGGGGATGGGGTTAGTGGGTTGAGAGGGTAGGTCGACATAAATCGTCCGCTATCTTTATATTCAACTATGAAATGTAATACAATGATGCGAGTTTAAACGACATTAGAAGGCGCACAGTTTGGCCTGGGTATGGGGATGGTGTTTTTTTTTTTTTTTTTTTTTTAAGGGAGCTAGCTGTGCATAAGGTAGAAAGTAAAATAGCAGCAGTGGCAGCATCACCATAAGCATCAGCAGCAGCTAAAACAGTTCTATAAAGGACACAATGGGTTGTCGATGGAATAGGTATCTAAAGTAAGAATAAGCGGGGTAAAGGGTATATATTCTTGGCCGTAATATTGCAGGATGTGAAGGGATATTATTATTGCTTTTTTAGTGGCTGAATGGTTAAGCAGCAAAGGGAATTAGAAATATTGTTCTAAAAGGGATGAGTTTGAAGAGAGTGAAATGATGTTGATGGTATACCTACAAGTAGGTAAAGTGCGGAAATAGAATGAATGTGCCTGGAAGTAATGGATAGTTCTTTCTTTTCTTTGAATTTAGATAGGTAGGTATATATCTGGGATACATATTTTCTTGATTTTTTTTTCAAATATTTATTTCTTTTTCATCTTCTTTTCTTCGTTCTTAGTTTGGTGGATATTGATTTTTGAATTTAGAGAGGGTATATATATTTTTTTTTAATGGGTGCTTTTTATATTTTTAAGAGATATTTATAGGTACATATACATATATACATAGATAGGTAATGAGGGGTGTAGAGAAAAATAGTGATAGAAAAAAAAAAGAAATACATACAATTTTAAAAGTGTATAATTCACCATTATCTATTATATAAGCATTTCACCAATTTTTAGATTTTTTTTCTAACACAATAATGTAAAAAAAATGTAGATAAATTTCAATGTACCTATATTATATAGATATATGGCACCTATTTTCTTTATTTGTAGAGTAAATTTAAAATGTTAGGAATTGGTTTGATCAGCAAGGTTTTAAAATGTAATTTTAATGAAAGTTTTTTTTTTTAAATATTATATTTGAATCACCTTTCAGAAGTTCGAAATCTAGAGGCAACACAATAGTTGTAATTCTTAAAAAAAAAAGAAAACCAGCGACTGAAATCATATTATACAGTACAGACCGTAATCCATGTAAACAATTAAATATGTTGTTTTTTAATTACTTGTGAAAGATGATGAAAAATAAAACAAATACATTTTTAGTTTGGATTCAAGAATAAACATGTACAACGTACACTTAATACTCAATACAATTACTCATCCTTGACAAACCCTTTAGAAGATACAAAATTTCGCTTGAACATATTTTTCGATTATTTTGCTAGTCTTTGAGAAGGTTTACAATAAAATCTGGAAGATCTGGCCAAAACATGAAATATTTACAAAACAAAATACCTATTTCTAATGAATTTGAAAGACTATTGTAAATTTCCGATACTTATAAAATTATTTAAACTGAAGTTCCACAAAGTAGGGTTCCAGGACCAATATTGTTTTATCTAAAAATATTTAAAAACAAAATAGAAATCCGAAATTTCGAATATTCGAATTTTTAAAAAAGATCAATTTGTTTTTAGGCCCCAAAATCATTTTTGGAATATTTTGAAATGTGATTTCATTGAAACTATTACGAAACTTATGTGCATAAATATTTATTAAAATCGATACTTAAGCCCTTATTGAGAAAGTTAGTAGGTAGTGATTTTTAATAAAATTTTCATGCAAAAAAGTTAACCTTTTACATATTTTTTGTTTACTAAAAATATTAACTCATATATGATTTTTAATTATCAATTGAAAGTTGATAAACATTAAAACAAATCGATATTTAACTTATTGATAATTTTTACGGAATAGTGGATCAATTTCTTAATAAATTAAGTTTAAACTTACGAAATTCGAATAACAATTATAATGTTCAACGAGTTGATGGCTTTTAAATCGAGTACGGAGAAAAAAAGAAAGAAACCGAATGTTTAACATTCAATAAAAGCCAAATTGGGATGGCCTTGGTCACGTGACTTTGGTACGGCAATGCGTAGAGGATATAGCTGTGAAGGTAGCTTAGTCTGGTTCGATTCCCAGTAGGACACCAAAAAGATTGCAAATTAAATTGATCTAATTACCAAGCACCACTTAAAGGAGAAGGAGTCTAAGATTCGGTGTTTGGCAGTCGTGAAATAGATAGATAACTCTCTAGCCTATACAAACTTGGTGGTATTAACCTATAAAAAATTCTTGGTATAGGTGTTTGTTGTTTTATTCATAATACTGGTTAAAAATTTTTTGGTAAAAAAAAAAACAAAGAAAAGGTTTGACTTTATCATTAAAAGTGTACTAAATCAGAAACAAATATTTTTCCGTAAAGTGTCTTTATTAATAAATTATAATAATAATAATAATAATAATAATAATAATTAACAGAAGCGTTAACTTAAATTTTTAAAAATAATATTGTTTTTATTCATTTTTTTTTTAAACTCAATATTCTAAAAACGAGTCGTTTGATTTTTATTAAAAATTGCTTACCTATTTTAAACTTCTTCTTGGAGATTTTATATAAAAAATTATTCTTATAACTAAATCTAAAAGGGAATAGGGAAACGTTTATTTTTTTTCGAAAACGATTCTTACGATCTTGATCACAAAATGTCCGTATGTTAATATTAGTTTTATCAAACATTTATTTAATCATAACACATTTTACTTCAAGCTAACATATTTTATGTAAACAGTAAAACAAAAACATTTATTTATTTAAATTCTTTTAAATGTTAGACTAGGTTTTAAAATCACTAGCGATCGTAAAAAGGAGCCATCAGAACATGTTAAATATTGTGCATTCTATTATTTTATTTGCCACTAAATGAATACTGAATATAATATGTTTTTCTTCTTTTTTTTTTAGATAAAAAACTTAAACACAGAGAAACATTCTTAAAACAATACTTTCTTACGGATAAGGTAAGTTAATATTAATATTTTATATTTATAATAAATCCTAATTTATAATGATATTTGAGAAATAGAAATTTAAAATATTCCTTTGACATTTAAATTAAGTTTTTCATGTGAAATAAATAATTATACAAAAAAATACAACAAAAAATGCACAAAAAATATTTAATTTGACCCCGACGTGATTTGAACACGCAACCTTCTGATCTGGAGTCAGACGCGCTACCGTTGCGCCACGGAGTCTTTAATTTTTTGAGTGTTATATAAGAAGTATTAACTAGAGTGATTCCGAGAAATTTATTGTTGAGTGCATTAAAAAAAAATTGTGCAATACCTATGTAAATAATTGAATTTAGATTTGTAGGTTAAAAATCATACCAAATTTCTATTTAGATCTACAATTGAATCCCGCTTACAACAAAATTGTGGGGCATTGCGTTTTTCGACACTTTTGAGTTTAAATTTCTTTCTTCAAATATACGACGAGTTCTGTAACGTCTTCCCATTATCAAATAAACCTTCTTGAATTGTAATCTTAATAGATTCGAAGCCAAATACCTACATAGCTAGATATTTATTAAAACATAAACTCATATCGGTAAAGCAACTTTAAATTCTTCCAAGAAATACCTAAGAGTCCTACCTTAGCATATAGTAAATCGATAGCACAGTGAACTAATTTCAAATAATTTTGTTTTCTTAAACTCTGGTCCACCAAAGGATAGGTACAACAAAAAAAAAATTTTTAAGCAACCAGTAGGTGGCTTAAATTCCTTACTTCCTTCATCTCTTCCACCTCACTACTTATACAACAACTATAGGTAGGTAGATATGGTATATAGGTCGAGAAAAAAAACGAAATTATTCTCAAGAAAATGTCCTTTTTCCAAAGAGATCGCCTCGTCGCCGCCAGCAGGTAGGTATGGTACACGCATATCCTAGCCCCACAGCATCCCAATGTGACTTTCCCTATACTTTTCTTCCATCATCATCATACCTATATTGAGGACGAATTTTGGTTTTGTTTTGATTTCCTGACTTTCTCCCATTTACCATTAAACCCAACCACCCACTTATCTACCGCCTACTTATGCTATAGAATCTCTCTGTCAGTTGTACATTTTTACTCACTTCTCCGTCTTCTTTGTCGTCTTTCTGCAATGTGTGGTGAAAGTGAATTCTGAAGGTATAGCGTTGCCACCGACCTCCATAGGTATAACAATGAATCACCTATACACTTACCTATCTACCTATAACAACAACAAAAAATCGCAGAAGTCCTTGAGACGGACGACCAGGACGATGATAACGTTGACGGCAGCGGCGGCGACTGTGGAAAAATAGCTTGGAAACACACTCTGAATGTAATGAAAATGATAGACGAAAGTCATCCAATCGAAGGAGATTGAAGGACGAGAAGAAATAAAAATACATATCTACGGATGTATGTATATATGCATTTGAATTTATTCTGGAATTCTTGTTGCTCATGGGCTCTCGCGTGCTAGTCAATGGTCTGTGACTATGTGATATCTAAGTAGATATACCTACATAAAGCTACAAGGCGGATTGTACCTCCCATTCCCATGTTGCTTATCAAACCACACACATGAATGCGGTAGTGAGTTCTTTTTCTTTTTTTCCCATTTTAACAACAAAGGACATGTCATGAACACACTCGCATAATGAGTTTGTACCTAAATGAGAAAAGGGCACTTTAACCCGCTCTGGCATTTATAGGATCTCCAAAACAAACGCAATCAATACTTAACAACAACAAAAAAGTCCTACAATACGTAGCTAGAAGGTAGATAGGTATATTTTATGTAAGTATACCAACAATGCTTGAAACTTTTTTCGTTCCTCTGATCCCCCCCCCCTCTCTTCTGTAGATCCTATCCGAAATCATTCTAATCCACCACCCCCTTTAACTTTAAAGGAAAAAAAAATTAAAATTAAAAAAAAAATATAGGTATAGGTACAAAAGGAATAGGAATAGAGCCAACAAAAAAAAGGCCTCTATGTCGCGATGTGTATATTTCTTTCAGATTTTTACATCTCCACTAATACTATAGCACTACTTGTAGGTAAGTATCTGTTAAAGCATAGAAAAAAAAAACGTAAAATAAAAAATTGTTATAAAATATAAATTCATACCTACATAAAATATCCACTTACAACTATACTAGGGGATTTTTTTAACGTTACTTCTTGATCAACCCCCATCGCTGGCTGTTGTCGTCGTCGTCGTCGTCATCATCGCCGCCCGACAACGGTTTTATACACCATCGCCGGCTGCCGCCTCCACCTCCACCTTCGTTTCAACCAGACTTTTCGCTTTTTTTTTTTGAGGTAGCAAAAGCAAAGGCAATAGCAATTCTTCTAAGCAGCATCACTCTCTATAGAATAGAATAGAGTTGCCACTTGCAGGAAAATTCTGTAAAATAATAAAAATTAAAACAAGAAAAAAAAAAGAAAATCCTTGAAGATAAGTGGGTTTTGGAGGAAAGTTATTATACGAGCCTATTATATGTATACCCATTAGGAACATAGTTGGTTCTTCAAATTTGATGACTTTTTGAGATGTGTATGCAGCTGCTTTGTATTTTATTAAACACGTGACGGTCAAAAGCAAATATATGACGGAATAATATAGAGTTAATGAGAGAAAAAAACTGTATACCGGGAAATTGTATGTTATAATACTAGAGAATGAACATAAAAACTGGAAAACTGATTCTAAGTTAACTCAGGTTAAATTGTTTTGCAGAATTAACTTACTTTCCAGCAACCAGTAAGAAAAAACTATGAACAAATTTATCAAAATTATACTTTGAAATTGTTACGTGTATGACAAGTTAATTTTAATAATATAATACAAATATATAATATAAATATATAATATATAATATTTATATATAATATAATACAGTAATAATACAGGACATTTCAGTATCTACCGTTGATTATTTATACGCTTATTAGAGTATAACTCATTTAACAAACCGGTTATTTTTATAACCGGTCATTCAATTTACTTTTCTTCTTTATTTCTTTAACGATAAACACTTGTTTTGGGTTTTCTATGAAATGAATATTACGAATATTAATTTATTTTAATTATTCAACGAATACCAACATTTATATTTTTCAAATAAAGTTAAGTACTTAAGTAATTTCAACTAGTCATTATTTTGATTTAATTTCTGTAGTTTATCAGAAAACTTGACATGACAACGTAAATGAACAAGTCATTAGTATGTGTCATTTTTAATTAATGTATTTGTTATAATTAAACTAAATGATTTGTACTTTTGTACTTGATCTAACTTTTACCGGAATTGTTAGTAGGTCATCGCCAGAACCAAAATTTCCGAATTAAAATCGACAGGCTTTGGAAAATCATGTACATAGATACTTAGGACAGAGTTTGGGCTTCCTTTTTTTAATTTAAGACAACAATTTTAGAAATTAACCCAAATTGATATTATTTCATTATTTAAATTTATTCTAAATATTTTTTTTTTCAATTAACTAACTTTACCAATTTAATTTTTTTTTTTATTGTTTAACTGTATGAATTATAAATATTGTCTAATTTTTATAGAAATTAAAAATTAAATTTTTGGGACCTAGAAACTCTGATTTCGAACTATGAATATTGCTAAATTAAAGATATTTTGTACAACCTTTCACATAAAATAATTTCTTTATTTCAATGATTGAACTATCTTACCATTGAAATCTTAAATGTTATTGTATGTAAAATGTTTGGCCGAAATGAAATTTATTTTTGGACAGAAATAATAATTGTATTTTGGCATACAAATGAATACTGATTTGGCTTTCTAAATAGATCAAATTAAACAGTTAAATTTTCAATGATCGTTTTCAATGAAAGCTGTAACTGGCACCCTAAGCTTACACTGTATTACCGGCGTGAATTATTACATACTTGTTATCGAAAGTTTGTTAAATTTCATTTTGTTTCTATGATGGTTTCGCCGTTGTCGTTTTTAACCAATTGTCCCCGGGTTTTCAAAAAAAAAACACCTTCTAGTCATGATCAAAACTGTATTACCAGCACAAAATCACTTTGCTATCGATATATTTGTATGAAAAAGCAAAATATTTGAGCCATGAAATCAAACAATTAAAAAAATAGAATCGACAACGGTTTTGGAACTTATTTTGATTATCTATTTTATTTCATTGAGCGAACAAATTTTCTATGAGATTTCTGTTTTGTTTTGCATGCTTGCCACGAAATTGAAGGGGTAGTGATTACATTTTGTGAATTTTTTAATAGTGATGGGCATTTTTGCTGTGATGGCATATTAAAAAGCCATCTGCCCGCCAGAGTACAAACTAATTTCTGGATCCATAAAAAAAATATCGACAGAAACCTATATCCAATTTTGTTTTTGTATTACGTGTTAAAAGATAACCTAGACCCAGGCCCATAGATAATAAAACGGGGCTAATGCATGGGTAAAAAATATTTCTATAAATTTACTATGCAGCTTGTTAGTGTGTTTTTATGCATTCGAACAATTTTAATATCTTCTTCATAAATATATAATGACAATTATTATTATCACTATTTCTATATACACAAAAATTCATCAATATGGCAACCCACAAATCCCACCAAACTCCAAGACGAAAAGTACCTACAGAATAGAAAATGTTTCTGCTATTCAATATATAGAAGGGATGTAACTACACACTACCAGCATAAAAAAGCTCTTTAAATAAAAAAAAAAAATAATAAAAAAAAAAAACAAGATGAGATTTTTTAACTGTGAACACGTAGTTAAAAATAACGGGAAAAACCTACACACACGCACATATAAACACTCTAATGCCAGTAACACTCATACACCGGCACGGTAGCGGCGGCGGCGGCGGCAGCGGTGAGCATCGGGGCTTTATGTCGAAATACAAGACCACCCCAAACGGAATAGAGCGAAGAAACAAGAAGAAACTTTAACTAAGGTTGGAAAAGCAGCAGCAGCAGGGGGTGGTAGGTGGGTGCGCGTTCATTTGTTCGCATTTCACTCGCTGGCAATAAAAGTAGTAATCAGTCGCCGAGTTAGAAAGAGATGAGCATTAGATGTTAAAAAAAAAAAAACGCAGTTTTCCTCCTTTTTTTTTGCATTTCTAGGGGCTTAGAAAAAGGGGTTGGGGGCGTTGAAGTGTTGTTGGTTAAGTCATATAGCGTCGGTCGTCTGGATAACACCGTTTTAAATACATTTTATGTTCTGTTGAAACTTAGAAATCAAGTTCACAATATTCAAAATAATAATAAGTATAATGGTTTATATCTTTCAATTTAAAAATGCTAAAACATTCACGATCATAAGAAACTTTCCAAAAATTTGTTAGAATTTTGGTAAAATTTATCAGAAAAATGTTTAAAAATTTTTTTTTTTTTAATTGCCTAAAAACCTAAAAATAAAAAAAAATAAAAGCCATTTTATTCTTAAAAAATATTTGAAATTTCTTGAATATAAATTTCTTAACGACCGACAGTTACCGTAACATTTTATTTAACCAAGATGATCAAATATGTAGTTTGTTATGTAGGTATAAAAATATGTTTATTAAAATAGTTGGAGGTATTTTCGATATGAATAATCAGGATATACATATATATTAGAACTTAAAAAACATTTCGATTTGAGCCAATCACTCTAAAAAATACTCCGTAATTCGAAGTACCTACTCACATCGATAAAGACAGATAGAAATTAGGGACCCATACTTTGTCCTCTATCCTTATAATGTCATATTTTATTTAGATCTCTAGATTTCAGGCAGTTAAAATTAAAAAATAAAACAAAAAAATAACTTATATCAACTCACATTATACATACATATTTGTACATATACGATTAAATACAAATTAAAAAAATATTTGTAAAAAAATATTAAAGGAAAAATAGCACGTAAAAATTATTGGCGCAAAATTTTAGACAATTAACTTTGATGTTAAAGCATTTTCAGTGTGATGGTAGGGTAAAAACAGGAATTTCTTAAATTTTAAACGAATAAACATCATGTTATCTTTTTAAAATGTTATTAAAGTTTTTAACTTTTTAGTATCATACTAACTCCAAATGTCACTTTGACAGTTAAAAATGTGAAAATGGTATGTCAGCTTGCTTGTTTACATGAACTGTCACTTTTTTTAGGCGTGTTCAGGTGAAGTTTATTGAGAAAATAGGTTTAGTATGATACTAGTTAAAAAATATTTAAAACTATGAACATTTTAGTAATGAGATTTAAAGTTAGTAAATTGTTAAGTATTAGGTATCGTGCTAATAACTTAACATTAGGCTATTTAAAATTGTGGGCCATTGTATTTTATTTATATACAAATTCGGATATGTATATATGAACAGACCAAATAACAAACCTACTTTGGTTGTAAAAACAAAACTGATATATTATTTTTTAATTTTTATAATAGCATAAATATTGAACCATAATCAATTTTTAAATAAAACAAAAAACAATTATTTCTACATTATGTATAGATACTTTGTCATATATACATATACTGATATATTCCCATTTTTATCGTTTGGACGAAACTTTTGTGCACACTACATCGTTAGTATCACAAGTAAACATATGCGCATTAAAATATTTGTATAAGTTCCATCATTTGCTATCATTTACTATTTAGAAAAAAAAATCAAATATTTATCATATGACACATAATTTTTATTTTTAACAAGACAGATAAAGCGTTTTTCAAATGCTCATACATTATAATATGATTGATTTTGTTAAACTAAATTTTCATTGAATTTTTTTATTAATGCACATACAATATTTCATAAAACTAAATTTCCTGCCACTTAAACAAAATGATTTTTCTGATGTCATACATTTTTAACACGTCTAGAATATTAAAATATGGTTCGTAACTAATGTCGATTTTTGCTGGGATTTAAGGTTGTTGTAATGGTACTCGAAAGGTGCGTAATGAAGTATTAAATTCCCTTAGGATTCATGAATAACTATACAGGAATATGAAAACAAGAACAACTCGTATAGGTATACGATCCACTATATCTCTTGGGGCTAAGTAGACAAATTAGTATGAAACGTCTTTCTACAACTATAAGAAATCACTTTTTAAATTTTTTATTGGCTAGTCCTTTTTTACTTGTGATATTTAGAGGTGCGGGATTTTATAGCAACTCATATGTGGGATATTGACACAAAAAACGTATACCATATAAAAGTTCAATAGTTGGTCAACTAGCTACTTTCAGAAATTGGTCAGCCATAGAAATTTCTTAATTAATGGTTAAAGTGTTTTTAAAGTCATTGAAGATTATCAGTACCTACCTACCGCATTTGTGGGATATTCGCAATTTTGAGGGATATTCGCAAATAAAAGTAAGCCATTTGAAAGGTCACCTAATCCTCATAATAGGTTAACATGTTTAAGTAATTCCTCATGCTCAGCCGTAGATTTTTTTAAGGAATTTTTGGTAGTCTTATTTTCAAAACCATTGGAGAATGTTAGAAATTGGTGTTTTGAAAAACAAAAATTGATCTATATATATACCTCCGAATTGTTGGTCTTAACGGAAAAGTTACATTCAAACGACCTTAGGTCTTACAAGCATATAATTAAAAAAAATCCTTTCAATAATTATAATTATTATTTAACGGCTTGGCGATTCTCAAGATACGATTGCGCCTTTATATGTAAAATAAATAAAGGGCAAAACTAAAAGCATTGTATTTGAGGTAAATAATTCGGTAACACAGACGATCAGTGATAAGAGCTTCTTCTTCTGGTTTAGGATTAAAAAGAATAAACGATGATTTCTTCTTTTTTAAACCAAGTAAATGGTCTCCAGTTATGCAATGTCAAACAGAGAGTCAAGGGCATCATTAGCTTGGACATAAAATAATGGGAAGGTTGAATATATAAATACACACAATCCATTTATAGATATAGCTACATAATTTACTTTATATATAAATTCACAAGAAGGCGCTTTAGATATTTTGAAAAGGAGTTGCATCAAGACGACAAATGTACCTACTACTGTGGCTGGAAAAGGTCTCGCGGCATCGTAGTCTTGGCCATAAGCGCGAAAGATGGCAAAATCGGAAGTGAATTATTCTCCGTCATATGTAGGTATATATACTTAGGAAACCGGGATGAGTATCTATTTGTTTCAATTAGTTTAGAAATTTCGTTGGGAAGTTCTTTTGAAAGTTAAGATCAACAAAATATCCATCGTGAAAATAATTCATCTCCATTTAAAAAAGTGAGTCCAAATATAATGCTCAAAAGCGCGTTAATCTGCAGGTTCTACTAATTTTAATGCTTCTATATCTTTCGGTTTGAAAATAGCTAAAATTTAAATGCTACACACATATATATAAAAATAAATCTATTTCATCTGTTGTTAAACAAAAGAAACACTCCTGTGCATTCAGCTAGATCTCGTTTACAATTTTTTTTTTAATGACATGTATTTGTTGAATGACACTCCGGTTTGTCTCCCTCTATATAATGATGAAATTGTGACCCAAGTAACAATGCCTTGTAACACGTATATAGCTCATACACAATACAGTATACAATACCACACGATCAAACAACGAGCTATCCATCTATGCATGCCGTGTCATCCATCTATATTTATATAGATACATTGAATCAAACCTTCCCTATTTAATTCACTCGCTTGTTTCAAAGCATCTTCTCACCCTTGGAGCTCCTAAGCTTGTCTCGGTTTGAAAAAGTGCGTTTTGTGTTTTCTATATTTTGCACCCCTATACATGCGACTAGCGACAACGACGAAGCCTGAATGATGGAATTTGTTCAAAACATCCTTCGTGATGCTGGTGAAGAGCGGTGCTGGTAATAGTGAGGTGGTTGGGTGGCTTTGGTATAGTGCGGCATACTGCCACTCAGCCATACTATATATTTATATATCTGCCATCCACCACGCGCCCCCTCATACTTTTGACAACGATGACGACAACGGAACGGCAGCGCAACGCGGAGACAAGGGGCCACATAGCAGCGGAGTGTCATGTCGTTTGCCATAAAAATTAAAATTGTAAAAAGCTGAAGGAGCATCACCCGAAACGAACACGAAAAAGCGGAAAAAAGTATTCTAACACACACCGCCCACTAACTCACATGTGTGTGTATAGAAATTTTTAACTAATTTCACATATAGTTAAAAAATTATATACCTACCGTTGTTCCGTTACATATACGCACAACTCCATCTCAATTTTTATGCGAGTGAGAGCGCGCACATAGGTAATATTCAAACATTTTTTTGTAATTTTAATTTGTATACCATTTTTGTTGCTAGCTATATATACATGTATACGTAAGGTGGTAGGGTTAGGGGAGGGGGGAAGCAAAGGGATGAAATAAAAAAAAGAAGCAACTTCGAAAAAAACTCATCCGCGGAAACGCACAGGCATAGAGAGCGGGGGGAAACGATTTTCCATTATAGTGAAAAATAAAAACAAAAGTTTCCCGAAATCCTGGGTTCGAGGTTGTGTTACAGGGGGATGAAAGTATTTGGCAGCAGAAGAGTATAGAAGCTCCAACAATGAGTAATAGAAGGATCTGGGGGAGTTTGAAGGGGTGCGACACAACACACTTGGAGCAATTGTATGTATGTACCTACCTACATATATTACACAGCATGTAACACCCACTTTCCGCGTGTGGTGTTATTATAATAAAAAGCTCACATACCCACACTCTATTTTTTTTGTTCTTATTTACATCAAAAAATTAGGAAGCTGTAAAATGGGAATGGCAGCAAAGGGTAGGGGAGGGGGGCGAGTTACTTACATATATGTATAGTTAGAGAGGATGGAAAAAAATATTAAATATTATATATAGATACGTAAGTACATTTCCCCATCAATATTGTTTATCTAGTAATTGCTTAAAAATAGTTTTATTTTTTAGAATTGTTAAGAAAAAAAAATTAGAGTATGGTTAGCTTCGGAAAGTGAGTTGACATAAATTTTAAAAGAGAATAACCGCATTAATTAACATTTTAAAATAATAACAAAATAAGGCAAATATCTAGTATTCGTTATCAGCTGTTTATCTAAGTTCATTTTTTTATATACACACCTCAAAATGCATGCGAGTAAAATGTTCAATATAATTTAATAGAATGAGTAATACTGCGCATCGTGTACCGAATATTAATAAAAAATATTTGTTAAAAATGTTGTTCTTTTAAATTTGTTTAAATTTGTGACTTAAAATATCAAATTTTAAGCCACAGTTTGGCTTTAGCCACAAGGGCAAGTAGGTATACATGTAAGCCAGTAACTATACCTAAACACAATGAAGATGTAGCTGCAGCTGGAATAGCTGTCAAAATATTCAATACACACACAAATTCAATGTTATGAAAACAACGCAACGTACTACAAACGGAGCTGAGTTCATCAACTTTTAACTTTTCACGTGCAGAACTTTTGAACTTTCAATTTTTATGAAGAAAACAAGAGCCGCAAAAAAATGGAAGCTTTTTGTGCTTACTTGTTTTGTAAAAAAAAAAATATTAATTAAAAGAAAAATATTATTGGAAATAATAAAAGTGAGTAATTAGCCCGTGATTGTTTATTTTTTATTTAAAATATACAAAAATCTGTACTGCTGAATTGCATAGTGCACGACACTTCTTCACAGCGCGGCGGCGGCGGCGCAGAGACAGAGACATAGCTGCTCCTGGAGATATCATTTGGCTGAATCATATCAAGAGAGGTTTGAATGAGCCGCACTGTTTTTAGATTTTTTCTTTCAATTTATTCCACATCGCGATTAACTAAACACTATAAAGAAGCATTTTGATCATTTGCCGTGTAGTTAGCATCACCATTTTTAATTTTCAATCAACAACTGATTATGCTACCTTTGCACAGTTAAAATACTGCGGCCATTAAAAAAATCATTGGGCAGGTTAGACTTTAACAAATGTTGCTGTAATGTGTTCAACTTGTGCGGCCAATATGTATCGTTAATATTTAAAGAACAACATTAAATTTAATTTTTTGAAAAAAAACATCGTAACCTAAATTTCAAAAAAAAATCATCCGTAAAAGTTGCAAATATACCTATGCTAATTTAGTTTATCTTTTCGGCTATTATAGCTGCATAAACTGAGCACAGAAAGCATAATCTTAATTTTTTTTTAGTAAATCGTTATTTTTTTAAAGAAATGTGTCAGCTTTGTGGAATTCGGTAAATGTGGTGCTAACTTCACACTAAGGCACTTCTAAAAATTTATTTTCGACTGTAAATATTGTAAATATAGGTATACGAATTTTTGCTAACCCTTTCGCTCGTAGAAGGACATTAATTTGCCCTTCTTCTTTTCAATTAATTCATCTTTTCGAGCATCTATATTTGGTTGAGAAAGAAAATATATATGTAGCTTTGTATATAAACTTTATAGTAGTCTCATCAGCATCGGCGATTGGTGCGCCAATTGGTGTCCAAATGTCTAACTAACTCTCAACATTTTCTATCATCTCAACATTGAATGTCAACTTTTAATGTTGAGCAACTTTGTTCAAATATTGATAGAGGTGAGATAAAAGGCAAAATGGCAAGAATAAGAAGACTATACACTATACAGTATACAGTATACATGTAGGTTTATATACAAAATATATGGGAGTTCGAGGAGAAAAAAAATAGAACAGAATAGTATTTATAAAAATGACTGATTAATTTAAGTTAAAAATGGCAATCTGTATGTTTTGTGCTTTGTAATTTTATATAGAGGATAGGTAAATATGTAGGTATAGCTACATATAGTTTGTACATTTATGGAAAAGGGTTGATATCGTTGGTTTTGTTGGCTTATAATGCCTGTTCTAATACTCGGATCTTTAAGATTAAGGTCTTAAAATGAAGGTTAGATTCAGGCTAAAATTATTAAGTTGAAAAATCATTGCGATCACATAAAGTTGTATGTTGAAAACTTCATAATTTTGATTGTTTTTCAATTTAAACTGAAAATTTAATGAAAATGATATGTAGGTACATAATATGTATGTACATACCTATGTACATTTATAGAAAAGGGTCGATTGGTTGGTTTGATTGACTTTCCTATAACTTCGGTTCTAATAATCAGATCTTTAAGATTAAGGTCTCAAAATTAAGGTATAATGTCAAGTTTATTAATTAAATTAAAAATTCATTGTGATTACATACAAGTGTAGGCAAAAAACGTGATTGTTTATTTATTTATCGTTACAATAATTTAATTAAAATAAAATTTTAATAAAAAATTGAATACAAAATAAATAATTATACTTAGGTTAGGTAGGTACATTATGCATCAGATCCTCAAGTTTAAGGTTAAGTTTAGGTAAATTATCAGACTAGAGGTAGAATTGTAAGTGAAGTGACTAATTTCGGTCGATATTTGGGTTTTTTCAATTATGTGACCCAGTCCATATGGTAGGTTTTAGTGCTAAAAAAAATATCATGAAAGGAGATTTTATTTAAAAATTTTAAAATACGTGTTTTTTTTTAAATCGGAATTTCAATATGGTAAATTAGGGCAAAAGAAGAGAAAGGTCTAGATTCTATTTTCTAAACGAAAAGTGATAGCGAGTTTTTTTTTCTTTTATCGATAGATCATGTAAATACAAGAAAGTCACATATATAAAAGAAAATTCTAGAAAATCTAAAATTCGAGATAAAAACGTTTTAAATTCAAAAAATAAAAAATGAAAAATGGACGTTGGAGAAAAAAATCACATAAAATTAGGGAAATGTTTTCTAGAAATATTTCTGAGAAGTCGATAAAAAATGAAAAGATCCGTGTTTGCAAAATTTTTGATTTAAGCTTTTTTTATGGCTAGGTGAATTTTTGGAAAATTTATATTTTTTAAATCAATTTAAATCAATTTTTTGATTTTTTTTTACCTTAATTAATATTTTCATTTAAAAAACAGTAACATAAAGAGAATTTTATTATCATTACGATGGTACTATGTTGTTTTTAAAACTGTTGGCTACTTTGAGAGTTGCCGAAATTTTAATAATCGACGTTTTTAAATTACTCATGGCTTTAAAGAATACAATTTTAATAGTCTCAGAGAGGGTTCAACAAATTCTGGGACAGAAACTATGTATAACAAAATGTGAGTATATGGGTAAATAGGTACAAGTGTCATGATCTTCTTTAGCTCTAATTTACCCTATTTAAATTCCGTATTTTAAAATAAAGTTTCCTTTCATATTTTTTTTTTAGCACTGAACCCAACCACATAATTGAAAAAAAAAACCAAAAATCGACCTTTAAAGCGTGGCAACCCAATGCCTTGAGCATATTTCGCCAGGCAACACTTGAGCAAAATGTTAGTTAAAACATTATCTAAAAAACTGCATACCAATTAACTCGATGCGGGTAGGTCGTCCTATGGCGGGATCTTAGACTATATGGAAGGGGGAGTCTATCTCACCCGGAAATTTAGTTTT
Source organism: Epistrophe eligans (assembly GCA_951394125.1). NCBI lineage: Eukaryota > Metazoa > Arthropoda > Insecta > Diptera > Syrphidae > Epistrophe > Epistrophe eligans. The sequence goes on along the minus strand of OX596029.1, from coordinate 105,071,191 downwards.
ACATTTCACAATTTTGAGAAAAATTGATCCAAATATTTTGTTTGCGTTTTTTTTTATCAAAATTTTGAGTTTGAATGCAAACTATTGACACAAATAATATAATTTAAATGTAGGATTGAAGAACAGACTTCTGGCTTTTAAAACCGTTATTGTTTTGCATTTTAAGTATTGTCGTTGTTTTTTAATATTTGTTTTTCCATTTAAGTCGTTTTTTTTCGAAAGTCGCCTTTACCTCCTAAACGGGGCCCCTCCCATAGTAAAAAATGCTTGTATTTGAACCCTTCTATAAAAATCCGTTACCAATAGCCGTGAAAGTGTATAGCAACTCAGCAAAATTTTTACACGCAAACAAAAAAATATTAAACGCAAAAATAACAAAATATTTATAAACTTATAATCAATTTTTGTTGTTATTGTTTACGTGTAAAAATTTTACTGAGCTGACTATTCACTTGCAAAAAATAGGGCTTATATACAAATAAACATATATATATACTACACTTTGCCTCTCCTGACATTTGTGATAGCAACACTTCTGTTGCATATTTAAACAAAAATGTATTACTTTTAAAATACCTACATAGTTGAAAAAAAACATCGAAAAGTTTTTTTTTAATAATATCTTACATACATAGGTATGTTTATTATTATCATTTCCATTAAATTCTTAGTTTATATTGAAAAAACAATCAAATCACTACGTTTTTCACATACACTTTTATGTGATCGCAATTATTTTTTAACTCGATAATAAATCCTGATATTTTACCTTTATTTAAACACCTAAATCTTAATGATCGGAATATTAGAACAGGAGCTATAAGCTAAGCAAATCGATCCTTTTCTGTTTTTACCCACTAAACCAACCAACAAAAATGTGCAACATATATGTACATACATACCAACATCATAAAACTCTCCTAAAAAGGGTTAAAGTACATGTGGTTTAAAAAATTTTTTGTATTAATTTTTTGTTTCTTTTAAATATTCAATTTTATGAGGTTTTTCATGTATAGTTTTATGTGACTGCGCAATGATTTTATAAAAAAAATGTAGTCCGGTATTCTACCTACATTTTAAGACCTTAATGTTACCGATAGGATTATTAGAACCGAAGTTATAAGCAAACCAAACCAACCAAAGTGTACCCTTACAATTATTATACCGACTACAAATGTAAAAACAGCATTTTTTCCGACCCGAAGCAAATTTGCCACGATTGTGGTTTTTTATTGCACAAACCCCGCCGCCGCCGCCGCCATCGGCTTTAGAATACTATCTCCCTCTCGCCAATTGGTGTTTGTAAGTATTTTAATGTTTTTTTTTTTTGTTTTTATCAACATCTTCGTTGAATGAAATTATTTGTCCCATATTTATTTTCATGTTTTTAGTATGAAATTTTGAATGATTTTGAAAATTTTATTTTTGCTCTAACACGCCTGTCATTTTTCCTTTAATTATATACCTTCACATTGAAATTCGGACAGCTGGGTAGAAAGATATAAGCATTTAAGTAAACGCAAATTTTCAGAATTCCTAAAAATCGGCACTGAAGCTCGCTGTTTGCCGATGAAAATTCCTCTTTTTTTTTTAATTTTTGTGTGATTTTTAAAGCAACCTTTTTTAACTATTGTCTTTGTATATAAACTTGTTTATGATATTATACTCCCATAAGGATAACTCTCAAATAAGAAAATGTTGCCCGTTTTCCTGCCAAAATGTTGCAAATTTTATTTTCAACATCAGCGAGCACGAGCGCCGCCACCGTCCAAATGTCTCGTAAAAAAAAACGACTCCATGAGATTACTATAAAGTTTATATACAAAGTATGTAGTTATAAATAGAAAAATCAAATTCCTATATTTTGCTTATCCCGAAAGTACCATTCACAAAACTGAATAACGTTACATAAATATAATTCGAGGAACTAAAGGCAAAAAAAACGTAAAAAACTGAGTTGCAAATAAACCGTTCATCTTTTCAAATAAGTAAGTAGGTACCTACAAAATTTGAACTCGATTCATCTTTTTTAGCACTAAAAGGTGAACAAAATTTCGTTCATCTTCCAAACTCTTCATATAATAGAACCGTTCATCTTTTCGAGATTTTACTTTAATTGTTTTTACTTTTTTTTTGCTTTTATGTGAAGTTAGTCATAGGAAAAAATTAAAATGGAATTTTTACTGATTGTAAACGATAAAGAAGAATTCAAAAGCAAGTCATAAAAAATCATATTTATATTTTTTTTAATTTATTTGATAACAGACTATGTTTATTTCTCATGACTATTTCTTTAACAGAATAACAATAAACCTATAGCTTCTAAATCTAATTAAAAAATCCTTAAAGAAAAGTCTTAACGCTTCAACAATTATTTTTTACACAACAACAAAAATCACTAAATTAAAAAAAAAAAAAAAACTTAGTGCTGTCAACTTCAATTCCAAATACAAAGTCAGTGCTTCCGAATTACTACAATTTGTTTATCTTTAGTTAAAATTGTGAGTTATCTGCCATTCAATTAGGTAGGTACCTATTAAAAAAACAAAAAGATTTTTAATTTGTTAGCTATACAAGTAATAATAATAATCAAGTTGCAAGTTTTTAATTAATTTATCTGTACAAAAAAATTGTAAACAAATAAACGAAACGAACCAATACCTACTTTCTCTGGGAAAATCAATTTAGGTGCATTTAAGTTGGAAATAAAAATGAACTTAGAAATTCGTAGTAATATCAAAAGTATTTTTTGTTTTATTTTAAATAAAGTTTTAATATTTAATATAAAATACCTATGTATGTACATAGGTACCTACCTACCTTACCACATATGTTACAAACTAAACAAATATACATAAGTTGCTTGTAGAGCATTGCAACCAGACAAAAATAATCTTCAATCTAGGTAGGTAATAAGATGGTATTCTACCTACTTACTTATCAACCTATGTACCTACCTACCCAGCCAACATAGATATAAATACCTTACCCTCAAGATGAAAGATCTTTTCCCCCACAAAAACACCCTTCAAATTATAAAAAATTTAATTATATTATCAACTCCATTTCGATTGCTCAGGTACAAAAATCAACCAAAAGAAAGACAAAAAAAAAAAAGGATTCCACAAGACGACAACTCACTCACCCACAATTCCAAGACTACATATACTTTAACCCATAACGCGTCTGAAAATAAATCCACACCAAAGTAAAGCAACAGCAACATAATACTAAGTTACCTACCTACCTCCTGTGAAAAAAAAGCAAACAAAAAAAAAATTCTGAAAAAAACCAAGAAAATAACTACACCAACGTCCATAAAAACTGTCTACACGCACCCAAAACGAGCAAAAAAAAAAATTGTACAAGGATCACACAGAAAAATTTTAACACCTCATCTCTTCGATTACACTTTGCCACTCAAAAAAATGTGCTCAATTGCCTTGTTTTTTTGTAGTATGTGTATAAAAGTCACCCATCATCATCATCATCATCATCTCTACTTCAGCTTCCAGCTTCAGCCTCCAAAAAAAACTCAGGATGGCTCCTTTTTCAAAAGAGCACAAACAATAAAAAGAAATAAAGAATTTTCCCCTCAAAACGCTAACAAAAACACATACTAGCTACCTATATATACGAAAGAGTAAAAGAAACCCGAAAAAATGTAGAAAAGAAATAGAAACAAACAAAAAAAAATGAAAAATTCTAGTCAACCTTAATATCCACCCCTCCCCACCACCCAACAACCTTATTTCAACCAGTGTACCCCCAACTTGTCGCCGCCACATGCACAACAACAAAAAATCCCTTTCACTTTCCCCATTTTTTCCATCAGCATTCGAAGGATCTGGGAAAAAGAAAATACAAAAGAAATACGAAGAAGCCGGCGTTTCCCATTTCCAATATCTATCCTTCGTCCTTCGTCCCCCTCAGTATCCATCCGCATCCACATCCAGTCAGAGATCCAAAAGTGTGTTGTGTGCTGTGTGGGCTTTGGCTCTCTTTCTCTCGCGTAATCACAAAAAGCCTGAGAATTTATATTTCTATGAAAAAGGACCTAGAGAAAGGGGTGGCTGTCTGTCTGAGTCTGAGGCAGGTTAGAGGAAAATAACAAAAAAGGATGTCTCTCAGTTTTTCTGTTTCTTTTTTTTTTCAAATCAACGAAGGGGATGATGAAGTTGTTGTAAGTAGATTTTTACTTTATAGCGGCCGCGGCGGCAAGGACGAGAATCAAATCGAAGAGAGTGAATTAAGTTCGAAGGGCAACACAGCGCATTTCTCTTAAAGGATTCCCTTTTACACTGTGTATGTGTGAGATTGTGTGTGCGTGTGTATGTTCTTCTTTTGTGAGAGATTAAAAGGCAGCAAAACAGATTTAACTGCTGTTCTGTTATAATATGACCGAGAAGATAGGAGAGGAAACTCTTGCTATAGCTTTCTACTGCCACGCGACTTTGGCGCGATTATTATAACAACAAAACTAACGATAAGAACGACGAGCGAAAAAAAGTAAAAAGTAGCTGATGAGACAGGAGGTTACAATATTCTCTTTGGACGATGTCCTTTCTACTTCTGTGTAAGCGAATACAAAGGCGATGAAATCCTCTTCTTCGATATCGTCTTGTTGGTTGTATTGGAAACACTGAATGTGAATGGAATTCTGTTACTTTGGCTGCTGTGTTGGCTTGGCCAGTAATCATTTATCCTTCTTCGAAACTGAGTTAGGACGTACGTAAGAAAGTCCTCGTGATATTTATTTTTAAGTTAATACCTACCTTTGTTATTTCTGCGGTGAATATAAAAAAAAAATAGCTCATTGATAACGATAACCCTTCTGCGGTTAACAGTTTCGGTTTGTGTTCGGAAAAACAGTTTTTTTTTAAATTTCGGTTTATCCAAGGATAATCCATCGGCTGAAATGGCACCTTATCTATCTAAGAAGTATTTTATCTCACTGTTGCTACTGCAATTAGACATTTGAAATTCATTTCTAACACTGCCTCCCCCCATGGTTTCCCCTCCCCATCGGCTGACCAACCTTGAATCTCATCATTCGTCACAAATATTTTTTGGGAGAACAAACAAAAAAATCACAAAACAACAACATGTGCTCGGCGTGTGTGTATTTGTGTGTGTGTGTGTGGAAAAAAGGAGGCATCCAAGGGATAACTCAAATATATCTACTCTGTGTTTTTATATGATTGTATGCATGTGTGTTTCTCTCGCGTGAATTTTTTTTCCGTTCTTTTTCATTATTTTTTCCCAATCGAGGGGGATTTTTTCCTGTTCGTGTGTGGGTGGCATGGGGAGGGAGGTGGTTAAGTTTTTTTTTTTTTTTTTGGGTGGCAAGAGGGATGCGATTGAGGACTTTTTGTTTTCGCTCCCAATTGGGAGGGATGTTGTGAGTTTTATTTTTTAGTCCCAACCAACGCTTTGATTCTCCTTAATTTTCGGTGGAATTTTTATGAATGTATTTGATTATTATAAAAAAGGATCCATCCGACATTATTACACATTCATACATAGAGAAATGAAGGAAAAAATAGGATAATAAAATATTGGCGGCGTGAGTTTTGTGTGTTCGTTTTTTTTGTATCCCCATCACATACACTAGAACAGAGGGGATAGAGCAGCAGTTGTACTGGCTTGTTGTACTTTGGTTGCTTTTTAAGGGAGCAAAGCTGGAATAAGGATATTTTTTCGGGGGTTCTGTTTCTGTGCTGTGTTTTTTTTTTGTCGTCCACACACTCAGTATTTTCTCGCTCCCTGATGATGGGCTTCGTATAAATGATTTGGTGCGGCATGGCAAGAACGAATGTGTAGAATAGGTAAAGGGGATGAAAGCACGACAACGAAGGATGTCTTCTCGTCGACAAGGGGGACCACTTGGAATGGCGGGGGGAGATTGAATTCCTTACCACGTTCGTGTGCAGCGGCTTTTTACTACTTTTTTTTTGTTGTATTATTATTATTCCTCCTGATTCGCTCGTTCGTTGGGTTCGAGTTTTTATTTTTTTCTCCGCCGCGTGTATTTTGATGTTATATTTTTTCTCTCCCATTATTTATCCTTTTCATTTGGTGGGTATTTTTTTTTTGTATGTTGGTCCTTATTTTTGTTGTTGTTGGATCTCGTTCGTGTGCTATTCAACGTCGATGATGGTGTGTCATAATGTGTGTGTATGTGTGTATGATTATTATAATGGTACAAAACTAAAATACACATAGCATCATAACGTTTAGAGCCAAAAGATTTCTAACCGCCAGACTAGGCAGTCATACATAGTTGGTTGGTCTCGTCCGTTCCGTAGTATATTTGTTGTCACATTTTTGTTGGATACTTTAGATATTATTTTTTGAAACTTGCTGCTGCTGCTCTATAATACTGCTAACTGCTGTTGTTGTTGTTATATTTTTTTTTTTGTTGTATAAGGTGGAAAGATAATATTTTGGACTTGTACTTTTGAGGTGAATTACAGATTTTTAAAAATTAAAAAAAATAAATAAACAAGGATTTTGTGCGTTTTGTTCTTTTTTTAAAAAATCGAAAAGTGCGAATTTATTAATCGAACGACAGAAATTAATTGTTAAGATTTTCCAATTGACATGTCATTAATATTTTAACTTTGTGTTGTTTCTCGTGAGTGACGATATAGGTACATAAATATATGCCTACCGGTTTTTTGTTAACACATAAAGTGTGACTAAGATATTTTGAAAAAAAGTGTTTTCAAATCCTGCGTGTTTGTTTTTTTTTCTGCTGTTTTTTTGGGAAAAAAAGTGTTATAAGAATATTTGTTTTTTTTTTTCTTTTTAGTTATCGAATTTAAGATAAAATATTTTTTTTTGAAAATATGTTAAAATAAAGTGCAATTCTATATGAGCCTGAATTAAGAAAAAAAAATGCAAAACGACTTAGGAAAAAGGTTTTTAAACTTATAAAAAGTTTGAAAGGACAAGACTACCCAAGGATTAATAACAAGATGATATAGAAACAGGGAGAAAGCTGAAAGAATTTAATTTGGAAACTGAAAGTGTGGCGTAAGTGAAAAAATTTACTTTTTTTTTAACTAAATATTCTATACGAATTTAATCTATCTTATAAATAAATAACTATCTAAGTATACACTTTTAGTTAATCTGATTATTTAGGTAGGTTCGTAGTCAAAAACCTCTCTATTCAAATTCATAGAACTTTGGAACATGGTGAACATGAAATATCTACATATTAACCTATAGGTAGTTATTCAGTAAGTTGCACCCGAAAAATTTGACATTTCACTTTTCGCCTAGGTATTGTGAATTTCACCCGAAATTTTATGCTAGAAAAATTCCTCTTATTGTGATCCTTCATTTCGGACGGAATGTTTAATGCCATTGACAGCCAAAATTTTCTCTTATTTTTACTAAGCAAAAGAAATTTCGTTCAGGCGAAACTCACAATAGCTTTTAAAATTCCGGGCAAACAAAAACTTTTAAGGTGAAATATTTTTCGGGTAAAAATCACAATAAGACTGATTCAAAAATATTAAAACTTATACATTGTGAAACGGGCCCAAATGTTTCACAGTGTCTGAGTTAAGTTCTGATTTGTTATCCGGAGCATACATACCTACATACCTATACATTTTGAAGTTGGGTTCACAATAAAAAAAAACTTGCGGATTTATAATCCATTCAAGTGAAATTTTTCTTCTGAAGACTTTCGACCAGTGCCAAAGTTTAGGTGTCCAATAAATAATTAAAAATTTATTTAGAAATTGTGAAACAGGCCCTTAAAATTTTTATTTTAATGTCCTTTGAAATTAATTAAAACAGAGAATTCTGGCTTGGTTTTGAAGAATTCTTTGGAGTTGGACATAATTTAGCTAATTTAGTTACAATAACCAATTCTTTAAATTCATGATTTTACATAGGTATCTTAAGTTTAGATTTTTAATCAATTTTATCGATAAAGGTTTGTTACAATTAAAACATGTTTAGCATCATTTAAAATGACAATAATTAAAAATATCAAAAAATCAGAACCCAGAAAATCTTAGTAGGTGTCAATCGAAAATTATTACAAAAAAAAAAATGAAACCTTGAAAACCCAAAATTTCAACTACTCAAAAATCTTAATTTTCAAAAATACCTAAGCGCGTTATTTAAAAATTTCAATTGATTTTGTTTGAATTGATGATTGATATTGCAAAATAATACAAAAAAACGGCTGACGAATTTGAGTGTCACTTAATATTTAGTTTAGTGTGCACTACTGCAACTGTGACATAGTTTCCTAGTTAGTTAAGCTATGATGAATAGGTCACTAGGGTTGTAATTTTTTTTTAAGTTGAGGTAAAGAATTGAACAAATTTTAATTATTTATAAATAAATAAATTAAAATATAAATGTAAAATTGGTGGTCAGAACCTAATTTATAAGCTGATAACCGTTACTGAAACAAAAACAAATTAGGAATGTTTTTTTGAAAAATTACATAGGTACCTACCTATAACTTAATAGGTATAGGTAGATTAAAAAATAGATTTATTTAATAGATTTAAAAATTAAATTAAATTATTATTAAAAGAATAAGCAAACAACACCTCACAAAACCAGTGCATTATCTTTATTTTTTACTAAATAAGAATTTACTTTTTCCAAAGATTTTATTTTATGCCTATACCTACTTAGTACCTTATGCATACATTCTGGCAATAAACTAATTTTAGTCATAAGTGGTTAATTTCATTGATCTAACGTTACATTTAGAAGAGATTTAATAGATATTAAATCTCTTCTAAATGTAACGTTTCTATCTTATAAGATAGAATGATATAAGAATTAAAATTTTAATAAAATAACTATTTATTAAATCTCTCCTAAATGTAACGTTAGATCAATGAAATTAACCACTTATGGCTTAGATTAGTTTATTTCCAGAATTTATGCATAAAAAAAGAAACATATTTTGGTAAAATATTCTACTTTGAACTTATTTAAAAAAAAAACACAATTATGTCTGCCTACCAATTTTATAATTTTATTTTATATAAACTTTTTCATAAAATATTTCTTGAGTTCAGAAATGTAAGCAATCTCAAAAATGTGAATAGAAATCCTCAGAATAATTTTACCTACTGTTGAATATTGAGTAAAAGAAATTTTAGATTTAATTGTTCAAATTATTGAAGCAGCTAAATTTGTGAGATCTCATTTTGTTGCGCTAGCCAACAGTTTCAATTTTTTTTATCAAATCTGGGTTATATTTTGTTTGCTTAGGTACTTGCAAATTGTCAAAATAATAAGTATAACATAAGCTCTGTTTTAGGTTAAAGTAACTAAGATCAGTCTAAAGTTCCATCTCCCGTTACAAAAATATATTATATAGGTACCTATTACCTATGTAGGTATACCTATACAAAATAATTTGGTGAAGGAAATGGTTTTGGTCAGTGTGACGTTTATATCGTTCAACCTGCGGCTATGATTTTTATTATAAAAACACGAAATTTTTGATACAACTTTAGATAAAAAGTTATAACTTTTGTCATTTTTTTGACATACTAGGCTTGAAAACAATCAAAACTACTTCAAGCATCTCTTAAAAATCAAAATTATAGGTTTATGTATCGAATAAATCATAAAATTTTCAGCTCAATCGGTTAAGAAAATTTAAGTTAGTGCGTAGGTATCAGCTAAAAAATTCATTTTTGAAAAAAAAACTCTAAACAGTTTTTGGAAGGTACAAACAAATCGCTTTAAAACCATTTTTACTCTCCTATATTTCTGACCCTCATTATTCATTATTATTTACATGCTTGCTAAAAATCCTGCCACATCACTCGATTTGAAAAAAAATATATAGGTATTTCATTCCTTCTTTCCCAATTTACCTCTAAAAGGTGATAAAAACTAATTAAAATTTAAATCTGGTATTGAGACGTTTATGGTCTCACTTTGTGATAAATTTAAACATTTCTAATCTAAGTAGGCAATTATAAATTTCCATAAAAAAAAAAACACGTGACGTAAGTTAAATTTAGATTTAAAAACTGCAAAAATTGTTTCTTACGAAATGACGCAACTACAATCTACATACCGGTTAATTTACAAGCTTGATTAAATGTAGTTTTATTTTTAAATAATTATTGAAAGACTCTCAATAGCTTGTTCAATGCAAAAAATAATAAATCAAATAGCCTCAACGAAATACAGAAATAGAATAAATTAAAGAAGAGTCAAAACCTTAAACATGTGTTTAAGTAATTTTATAAAAAAAAAAAAAATCATAAAAAAATCCTTTACAGAAAATATTTTGAACTATTGGTAAGGTGGGTATTTTATAGGACCCTCATCTACCTAACCTACCCCCACTAGAGCTTCGTTCTATTTTTCCCAAAAATCAAATTATAGGTATTTTATGGAAAGACAAAATATTCATGCAGCAACTCACTTTTGTTAAGTAACTGCCAGTAATTATTTTATTTTTTGTAACTACCTGCTACGAGTTAAGTTTAAGTTTTGATTTACCAAGTTAAATTTTGTATTACAAGGGATAAATTTTAATCAACTTGTGCCATTCAAATTTAAAATTGTATTAAACTACGATTTAAGTACACACAAATTATCTAAAAAAAAAAACATTACAGCAGGATCTACATTTTTCCTTCCAATAGGTTTTTCTTCCGGACTTTCACTAAATAGCTGTCGTAGATTTAATAAAGTTTTCGTTAAACTAAATGTTTGTATTTGAATCCTATTTCTGTGGGCTTCAGGTCAAAAATAGATTTAAATAAATATATTGAATTAAGAATTAAAGGTCACGAAAAAGGAATAATTACTAAATGTTTGTATTTAATTGTATGGCTAAGAAATATTCGTTATGTTTACAAAATTTCGTACAATTCATGAGAAAAAGTCTTACGAAAGTATTTTTGTATCGACTTAACCATCATTTTTGAATGTGTTAAATATTCTCGTCTTAGGTATACTTTAGTTTCCTTATCCATCTGTTTTTTTTTTTTTTTTTTTTAACTAACTTGAATTTACTCACAGGTCAAATTTTTGTTTAATTTATAAAAACCGAAAAGTTGACTTCCCACGCTTCGATTCAGCTTCCTATGAAAGGAATCAACTTTATTTTGAGTTCTGGGTAAGCTCTGTTATATTTAGTCAGCACATGACCAAAAATATATGAAATAAATAGACATGATCAATCGTAAATCTTAATAAAAAATATATCGAAATAGTATTGATTCTTCAGCCAATACCTACTTTAAATTTTTGGACAATCGAATAATAGATTTCGATATAATAATATATTTTTTATTCTAGATTTTTGTTAGAGGTTGTAATTTTATAATTTTCTTATTTTTATCATTTAGAGTATTTTTTTTACCATGGCATCATGGAATTCAAAAAATTTTATAGTAGACAGAGATAGAGATATTCAAATTTACGCTATTAAATTTCAGTTAACATTTTTATAAATAAAATAAAATGAAAATTTTCTATTTTTTATTAAATTTCATTTCTTTATTGAAGCAACATTAAAAATAAAATAAAATTCATTGACTAACATAACGTAAAACGTGGTTCATAACAAAATTTTCAAATCTCTGACACAACATCTCCAAATTCCAAAAAAAAAAAAACAAAGGGTGTAGACTACATATTGCCTCCAATGAACATGATGAACATGAACGAATGCACATTATATATTATTTAGGGGGTGATCGACCGCTATATATAAATGATTGTTAAATTTCCTAAAATAATATTATTTTTTTCTGCTTTTTTTTCTTCATTAATTCACACAATCTGTTTTATTTTAAAGAAAAAAAAGAAAAAAGAAAAAAAGCTTCTCGCCTTTTGATGGTGGTATATAGAATGTATAGTAGAGAGAGTGCGATGAACGAACGACACATAGATCAACTACCTTTATCTGGTGCATGTACATACATATATTTTATTCTTTTTATCTCTATACTGGCAAAACCCCTTCAACCCCCAGATATTTAACCCCAAAAATTGCATCCATCATCGGTTGGTTTTTTTTTATTCTTAAGCCATTATATGGGTAACTGCTGTCATCTGTCTTCCAATATTCGTTTTTTTTTTTTTTTGTCTTTCTTTGAATTTTGTTTTCAAACTGAACTGATCAAACATTGTGTTAACAATTTTTCATATACTCTCATGGCTCCTTTTCCTCTCGCCTTAAGCTCTACCCTTGATCGTCGATCACACTTCAATGTTTGATTAATCAGAAAAATTACTTATAATCAAGAAAGTAGGGTTGTAAATGATAACTCATGTTTCTTTAAATTAATTTGTTTGTACAAATTAAAATTCGACTTATAAAAAACAGAAAGAGAAAGCAAAACAAAACAAGTCATATACGGGCAAATCAAATTCAATATGAAAAGAGCTGCCAAACGAAATCGGCAACCTTGTGAAGAGAACACTTTTTCTGTAATTTGCGAAATAACCCCATTTCAGCTGGAATCAAAAACGTAGTAGGTATAAGATGGAAATCTCATTATCGGCTCTTGTTTTTCTTTCCCTTGTGGTACCTATGTTCTTTAATAATTTATTCAAATTCACAATTAGAAACGTGGTAATTTCAATCCAAATGAAACTTATTCAACTATTGTAAATTTAATAAAAATGTCAAAATTCAATGTACCTACATAAAAAACAGAAAGAGAAACAACGAAAACAAAAACAAAAAACAAAAGCATTAACGGCCAAATTAAATTCAAAATAAGTTGAGCTGTCAAACTTGCGGAATTAGCTATAGGTACTATAGAGTCCAGAAATTCGTAGTTCATATCTGCCAAACATATTTGACAATAAAAACTAGAGGCGAAACCTCATACTATACATTTTTGTAAAAATTCACAAATTAAACTTCGAAATTTTTAGCAGTTTTGATTAAACTTTGTACTTGAGGTTTAAAGTAAAAAAAACATCATCTGAACTTACCGAAGACAAAAATGAACAAAATAGCATGACTTCCCTCTCAGCTTTCAGCTTTCCGACAAGCAAGCAAAACTAAAACTAATCAGCCATGCCAAAATAAAACAAAAAGAAATCTCTTATAAAAAATTATACCTCAAAATGAAATAAAAACATAGAACTTCATTTCTAGTCACTAATCGGCGAACCAATTAAATTTCCCGACAACGCTATCACCAGTTTTTTTTTTATAAAAAATTGTTGGATTCGATAGGTCGGAAATTTTTAAGTTTCGATACAAACTATCGATGACAAAGGCTTCAGCCAAACGAGAGAGCCCTCGCTATTGAGTTGGCTACATACATTAACTGTCAAATTCCTATTATTTTACCAACCTTAGCTACTGCTTTATTCGCTTTTTAACAGCTTTCGAAAAAAAGCAAACTAGTTATAAAGTTGCAACTCGCTCACGAATACCCACCGGCCCGTGTGGCTTCAGGGTTATTTAGTTTTTACCGAGGCTGAAGTAAAGGCCCGAAAATTATCTGAACTTAGCTCAGTCCATACGGTCTTAATGACCCATGTCGTTTTTTTCAACGCAATTTTTTGGACTTGCAAAAAAAACACTGTCATAGTTTTGAAGAAGCTGCAAAAACAAGTTCGTGTTAATCAGGTATATATTTACCTATTAAAATGCAAAAAAAAATCACTGTATCGGAAAATACCTAATTATTAATTTAATTTGTGTAAAAATGCAGAATAACTCCAAAAAACACAACACTGCAGCGCAGACTATATTTTCATTTTTATGAGTTGTTCATGTTCTTGGTTTCTCTTTACAACATTTTGAGCTTTTAAAACTTCTTTTATGCAGTTTTCAATGGAAGATTATTACGATCATAACAGATTCTAAAAAGTTTAAAACATTAAAAAAAAAAAAAAAACAATCTAGAGGTGTCAATGATCGTTACACTTTCTTCTCCTGTGACCCCATCATCGTATACTGATCTTTCCTTTTATCATCGTATTGGTTTTGGAGAAGGGGAGCCTTTGTAACTTGGAAAAGGGGTTGTTTGTTTAATTAGCCAGGAAGACATCCAATCACTTGCACTTTGCTAACAATTGAAAAAAAGCTAAAAAAAGCTCTGTTGTGAAGATCACCTACAACTGTCCCTCGGGCCAGTGCAGGGAAGGAAATCGCATGCATTTGTGTGTGCATAAGAATAGTCGTTGTTTTTTGCGATGATGGGGGGATCCAAAAAGTTGAAGTAGGTTTTAGGGAAAAAGCACCCATACACAGGCGAAATTTCGGTTGCAGTTTTTTATCTTTTTTCTTCGCCCAGACGGATGGACGGACGAAAACGACACAGAGAGAGAGATATGCAATCGTGGCCTTCGTAGTGTGCGCACTTTTTTTTAGCAAATACCATACATACATACATATATGATATATCTGAGTGAGTGTTTTTTTTTTTTAACCAATTTTCTCGTATTATTTTTACTTTTTGTAAACAAACGACATGACGAAGACGGCGGCACAACAACAACGAAAATAATATGCGACTACGACAAGCGCGAGCGGAAAAAGTGCCAAAAAATGAACAAAGTCTAACAAATAACTTGTATCTGGCGGAAAGGCAGCAAACGTAGAGAGCGCAGCGCAGGGTATCTCTACTATACTATGGTGTAGTTAATACAACAACACTACTAAATATAAAAAACCTATTATGTGGTGTGCGTTTTTGTGTGTCGTTGTTGTTGTTGTTGCTGGTGCGGCGCGCCTCACCGCAGCAGCAGCACGGCTCCGTTGTAAAAATTTATACAACAAAAAATTTTTGATTCAATTTGAGTTGCATTTTTACGAAATTCAGTTGAGTTTTTAATTCAATCGGTAAAGGTTTAGTTTAGTTGTGTTCTAAAAATTTTATTTCAGCAACAATAAAAAAAAATACCTACCTACAAAAAAAAAAAAATACCCAAAGAGGACAGTGCAATAATACACGCGACTCTGCAAATTAAGCCCGCATAGAAATTTAATTTTTTCCCCTTTGGAATCCCGAGAAGGGAAGACTTTTTTTTTTTTTTAATCTCAGATAAAGAAATGACCACATTCATAAAACTATTAAACTATTAAAGGATTAAAACTTTGTTTTTTATATAAATAATTATAGAAAAAAGTGAACTTAAAAATTAAAAAAACTTGCAACACCCTGTACATAGAATTTAAAAATACAGTTTCAAGGATAATTTCAACATTTTTTTTTTGTCAAGAAATTAAAAATGACAATAAGAAGAAAATAGTTGTGAGCAGAATTAAACGAGGATATCTACCTATTTTTTGTGTGTGTGTCGAATTAAAAAAGTAAGTTTTTGAAATTTTATTTTACAGGATGTGATTTTTTTTAAATATTTTTCTTGTTGATAATTTTATTTTTAGTATCAAAGGTCATTGAATTTTGCTTAGGTTTTTTGACCTTTTCGAGGTGATGACTTGTGCGTCAGCTTAAGCTGAACTTATTTAAACTCATTTGAATTAAATGCGAGTTAAATTGTAATAGGTGTACCTATATATATAGGTATATGGGAACCTATGTAAGATGCCGTCTTGGAATTGACACATTATTAAAGTTTTATTAGTTTTAGGTACCTAGGTATTTTTTAAATTTAAGTAACTACTTAGTTATTAAAAAAATTATTAAAATTTAAGATATTAAACAAATTTAAAAGTTCAGTTCTTACAAAAATAATTGAAAAAAAAAAATATAAAAATCTTAAATTGGTGTTATTTTTTTAGGTAAATATGAATAGTACATATACACACATATGAATAAGCAACAAAAAATTCATGGTATGATTTTAGTCAATCTATTATAAGAGCCATATTTTTTTTTACTTGCTATATTATTAGGTAGGTAGGTATAGATATAGATAATTTCTTAAATTATGTTTACTTAAGACAATTTTTTGCGTTCTAAATTTTTTGAAATTTGTTTTTAGGTTCAAACATACTTATACCTACTTAAGGAAAAAATGATTTTATTTAGAAACAGCTTTTAAGATTTGTAGTGTATGTATGTATGTATTTTTACTTATGTATGTTCATATTGTTTTGTGTATGTATTTTTGTGTAAGTATGTTAAACCTATTATAGCACGGATAAGATGACGAAAAAGTTACAAATTTACCTTTTCCTGTGAATTTCAATTCGATAAAAATATACTAGGAGTTTTGATATCGAACGTTGGTTTGGCGTTTGAATAAACTTTCGATAACAGCGTTTCCACGAAAATATACCTATTTATAGAATTAAATGAAGTCATACTAACTTCAAATTTAATGAGTTATTTTGTATAGAGGTACCTTTTTTTGTTCTTTTTTCTTATACAACTATAATTACTCCATTTCCAAAAAAAAAAAAAACATGTGGCAACTCAGTCATCATTATTTAACGTTTACATTATAATAAAAAAATGTATATTCAAATACTATTCAACGATAGTTTATTAATTATTCTAGGATTTATACGATGTGTGCCGAAATGTATGTTTCTATCGGTAAATGACATACATTTTACAAATGGCGTCGAATGTCAATTTCGACTTTGACATTTGTGAATCCAACAGAATAAGGATTTATGTGTATAAGCAAACAATGGATCAATATACCTATCTTCTTCTGAAGAATGCGGAATGATTGTCAAAGAAGTGAAAAACTTTTACGAGGAATGGATTTGTGTCTTTTCCTTTGGAATCAAAAAATCGTATCATATAAATCTATCTCTATAAAATTAAAATCATTCAACTAAAACGACCTGAGTTCGCTATCTTTCACATGATGTGTAGCCAACCTCCGTAATTATTTCTATTTTTATTAAAAAACGTTTTACGTGTATGTCGCTTAAATTAAAACAAATATAGGTCAAGCAAGTTCAGGAGCCAGTTTAGTGCACTTCTTGCCACGCCTGCCACCACCGCACCAAAACCACATACATATACATATGTATATGATGTGATCAATTTTAATGAACAGTTCTGCTTTTTATCAGCGCCTACAATTATACTATTGTTTATTGTGTTTCCTTGTTCAATTTTTTTTTAATTTTTCACTGATTGTAATTTCTACCTACCATATAGTTAATAAATTGTGTTATTTTTGGTGGATCCATTTGCATGTGCTTTTGAAATTTTTCAACAGCATCACCGTCGGTAAAATCGCATTAGGTACAAACTTATTATTATTTTATAGAAAAGACTTTTTTTTAATGAATTCCTTTAGCTTTGTTTTAAGTAAAACTACGCCCACTTTTTTACCCTTTAAGCATCCCTTGTTATTTTTTTTTTTTGAAAATCACCCCATTTACATATGTATATACATTAGGTATAACGTATGAAAAAAATAATATCTAAAAAACAATCTCTGCAAATGCATTTTTAAACTGCCCACAATTATACATGCGTAGGTATAATCCAATGCCAAATTGGTACAATGCCCACCCGCTTTTTCAACCCCTTTCGAAATCTAACCCATTGTCGTCGTGAAAAATGAATTCTACCAACACCAACCCATGGCTCTCCGTCTGCATCATTATTTACAACTACTGCGTTAAAACTAGCAAAAGCAACCCCATTTGGCAGAGAAATATCAATCTTAGCCTAAGCATAAAAATCTATTACTACTATACTTCTATGTTCTATCGCCTACTTGTAAACAAAAGGACACACAATGAAAAATACAAAAACAATAAAAGTTCTCTTGACACACACACACACACACACATACAAACTGAAATCCATTACTGCGGTATAGTAATACTAATATCACAATATAATATAGAATAACTCCCCTCCCGTTACATCGCCCACCAATATAGTGGTATAATGCTGTAATAATTTCCAGATTTATTACAACATTTGTTATCCGGCGTGTCCTGCGTCTATCCTTTCACCCCTCCCTTTCCCAGCCAATTCCGGATCCAATTCCAAAGCCGGCCAACCCGTTGGCCTTGCCACAATAATTCTAGTGAAGAAGAATAAAAAAAAAAAAATAATAACACACACTAGTTCTACTATTCTCGCAGTTCGCAAAACGCTCATCTCAGATCGAATAAACTTTACAACAAAACGACGAAAAGAATCCCTGAGAAAAGAATATTGTATAAGATTGAAATATAAGTACAAATCGATTGTCGTCTGGGAATGAGAGGAGTTGGAACTAGGAACAGGAAGGAGGTGGCATAAGTTTGTTATCCCAAGCAAGGTGGTGGAGAAGATTTACTTTATGCTAGTGATGATCCCTTAAGAGATTAAGAATATGGATGTGGATGAGAGTGAGAGTGAGAGTGAGAGGTGGAGAACCTGTAAAAACATATCAAACCGGATATTTCTAGTAATTCTGGCCTGAGCTCTAGCTAAAGCATAGTTAAGTTAGCAACGTTTTATTTATATTTCTGGTGCGTGGAACAACATTAACTGTTTTATTCTTCGTTAATACCGGATGCGTCATAGCAATCTTCTTGGTAAATAAGAAGTTAAAAAATTTTATCGACGAATGATGATTTTATGAAAATGAATATGAAAAGGACAAAGATATTATTCAGTTAATCTATACTTCTATACTTGGTTCATTTTTTTTTCAAGCACCGATAATTTCATGAGAAACATGTTAAATTTAACAACAAATAGATTAAGTAGCTCTACATACGAGGTTTAACTAAGCCCAAGCAGTGTTCATGTCTTAAATTTTAACTGTATTACCGGCACGAATTAACACTTTACTTTCGACAGTTTGTATGGAAACGTCAACATTATTTTTGTTACAATATGGCCGTTAAGTGCATCAAAATTCAATTTTTCTATGTTTTTGTTTCGATGTTTTGTGCAGTTATTTTTATGTCTTTTCATCCATCGGGCTCATCCATAACTCATGTCTATAATTTTTTTAATACAATTTAAAATTCGAATAAAGAATACGGAACTAATTTCGATTTACTTTAAAAAGGTAGAAAATGAAATGTATGATAGTTCAAACAAAATAAAAACAAATTCTAATGCCTATCTAATCTAAATTACCAAGTTAAACTTAATTTTTTGTCTATACTCATTTTAATACATTTATATGGTGGATTGTTTAAAGCAGGATAGTCATATGAATCTTGATTTCCGTGGTTCTTATAATCTTGCGTTTAATGAAATCTATTGAATGTTTCAACTCCTTTCTCTATCAGGTGCCAAAATAATATGTAGGTATTTTGTATCCTTTTTTTTTTGAATAAACGAAAATGTAGATGTAGAAGCCATTTCAGGTTGAACAAAAATTAAAAAAAAAACCACACCATTTTTGCATCTGTGAATTTCCACAAAATGATGGAAATCACTTTTGATATTGGCAAATTCCGTTTTCCGTATTTTCGTTTGCGAGCCAAATCTTTCAAATTGACACCAGCTCACATATTCATAGTTAGTAAAATATAATTCTTTTACAAATAAGGTGAGTTTTTTTTCAAATCTCGAAGTGAATTTAATGAAGAAAACGGTGCTGCTGCTAAACAATTTGATTGTTAAATGCCCTACGGGCCTACCTTAACCCAGAAAATTGTCGGGACTTATGTCCTATGTAAAAGAAAAACTCTGTTATCGGCATTGATTACATCTTTGTCATCGATAGTTTGTATGGAAATGTCAAATTTTGTCTATGATGGTATTACTAATCCCAGATGTTGTTTTTTTTCCAAACAATTCTCACCGGAATTTAAAAAAACACACACATAATGCGTTAGTACAATGTCGTTTCTTTTGCTACTTGAAATTTTGATCCGAGATTGCCTATTTTTTTTTGCAAAATAGAACATAAAACAATTTTTTTAATAATGACGCAAAACCATTTTGGTCTTAAAGAAATATGTCAACCTCATCATCACTTTTAAACGATTAATTAGTTAAAGTAACGTTTTAAATTATCTTATTTAAACTTTAATATTTCCTATACTTATCTATGGGCTTGTGTCGCACTTCGACTTTCACTGAAAAGTTCATCATAATTTACTTATAAGATTAACTATTTCTGATTTAACTCGGACTTAACTCACCAACGAAAAAATGACCCTATGCAGTACATTTTTTCATATTTTTTTTTTATTTGAGGTCTCCATTTAGCTCAAAACCGAAAAAAAAACTGATTATTCAGTGATCTCAGAAATTATTTAAACTTTATTTGAAAATTTGCAAAAATCTGCATGTTTTGGAAAAAAAAAAACAATTTCACTTTTATGAGAAACGTTGTAGGTATGAACATACCTATAACCTTACCTATAAAGTCAAGGAAGAAAGCCAATATTAAAACTATCATTTAAACTCTCCAAAACTCTCTTCTCCATTATGCTATAGCACTAGCACCTATGTAACGGGTGATTTTTTAAGAGGTTTAGAACTTTAAAAAAAAAAAAAACACAAAAAATTCGAAAAAAATGAATGAAATATTTATTTGAATCGATAGTTTGAACCTTGCAATTTAATGTTTAAAGATAATTTCATGCAAATGTTGACCGCGGCTGCGTCTCAGGTAGCCCATCCGCTGAGTCCAATTTTTGCATACTCTTTCACACATATCGGCCGGTATCTCACGAATGAATGCATGGATGTTGGCTTCCAGTGCGTCAATCGAAGCGGGCTTGTCCCTATAGACATTAGCCTTGACATACCCCCACAAAAAATAATCTAATGGTGTCAAATCGCACGATCTAGGCGGCCAATTGACCGGCCCGAAACGTGAAATTAACTGTTCACCAAACTCGCCTCGCAATTGCGCCATTGTTTCGCGTGCTGTGTGGCATGTGGCACCGTCTTGTTGAAACCACATATCATGCAAGTCAAGAACTTCCATTTCGGGCAAAAAAAAGTTTGTTATCATCGCTCGGTAGCGTTCACCATTGACAGTAACGCTGCGATTCGCATCATCTTTGAAGAAATATGGCCCAATAATGCCGCCGGCCCATAAACCGCACCAAACAGTGGCTTTTTCGGGATGCATTGGTAGCTGTTGCAATGCTTCTGGCTGATCTTCACTCCAAATGCGGCAATTTTGCTTATTTACGTACCCATTCAACCAAAAATGAGCCTCATCGCTGAACACAATTTTTCGATAAACAACATTTCGAACCGAGCACGAATTTTGATAGTAAAATTCAATAATTTGCAAGCGTTGTTCATTTGTAAGACGATCCATGGTTAAATTGCAAACCAAACTGAAGCTGTTTGACAGTGACACAAGGTACTAAACACACGTCAGCTGTCAAAACCAGTGTTGCCAAAACCAAACCAGCTTAAAAATCACCCGTTATATAAAAAAGAATCAAAACCTTAACTTGACTGAACTTATTTATAAAAGTTCCATTACGCTTCTTTATTTATACAAAGCTTCCCTGCTCGGTTGGACTTTTTATTTAGTTTTTTTTTTTTTTTTTCTTACACTTTTTACTTTTATCTTTTTTATTATACCTACTATTCCATCACCAGACGACTACGAATGGCCAGAAAAGTAGCTCGTTTAGACAGACATCAGGGTTGTAGACGATCAAGGATCTCAATCTCAATACACTTCATTCTGTTCTGTTTCAGTTTCTTTCAGTCAAACATTTCCCTTTCGGTCGAGTGCATGTGTATTTTTTTTTCGCTGCTATTTCTCATTTGCATATTCGTAATTCGAACTTCGTTGTAATTTTGACATTTGTCAACGGGTTATGTGTGTGGTGAATTAAGTGACAGTGTGACAGAAAAGGATAAGACTTTTAAAGAAATCTCTCAATGTATACTAATATTTTGCAATAACCGGGGTAAGTTGCAAAATAAAACAATGGCATTTCTCACTTGACAAATGATAATACGGATTACTAATAAATAAGTTTCCATATTGTAAATTATTTTTTCTGAGAATATCTGCCATTTTATGGATTTACCGACAGTTCACCCTCATTTTTTTTTTTTGTTTTTTATTCAACATCTTACTTCTTCATTGTCATGTTTTGTTGTCAATAGAATCTATTCTTTTTCTCTATAATCATGCATAAATGTGGGGGACAAAACCGCAAACATTTCTGCGGGTAGATTGGTTAGGTAGAGTATTCCCATTGTCAATGACAAACTCTGTCTAGAGTGCTTCTATACTCTTCTACACTTCCCATTCCCAGACAATCATGAATACTTGTATACAAACATCCGTCGATCTCTCTATAATAGAACCCACTCCTTGGTATCGCAGCATAGCGGTGCGGTCGGTGCGGCTCGACGGTCAAAACAAAACGACAATAATCCACACACTATATATTCCCCCATTTAGTCTAGACGGATCGTTTGTTATTGCCACGATCAAGTTGTTGTCTACACAAATTTACAACGACTTACACACTGTTAAGCATCACACACAATAATATCGGCGATCCGCTTTACCCTAGAACCTATACTAGGCTTACAACGCAAGGCAAGGGGTTGCCTTTTCTGAACGCTTGTTTGTATAAGTAGACCATGAACTGTTCGACTGCGAATACTAAGATACATGGAAGAATTTATATAAATTGGCGCCTTAGCTCAATTTTTCAAGGCTAAATTACAAAATATCTCATTAATTCATCGAATTAAATTTGGCCCTTTACTGTAACATGTTGTTTAACAGAGTAAATGTCAAATATTGGTTGAAGACATTTATTTCGATAAGAATACGTATATTTAATACTTATTGACAGCTAACTAATCAGAAAAAAGTTGAATTATGTCTTTTCGTCTACTTATTCAAAACTGACAATTTTAACAAACTAACAGATCTAGAATCGATATTGCTTTAAATCCTTCAAATGTCAAATATTCCGTAATTATGATGGAAACGTTACGTAAGTATCGACTCCTGACATATTAGGGCGGAAACAGAAAATAAAACCGGTTTCACAAGAGAAAACTTCGATATAAATTTAAACTTAAAATACCTACTCTAGGTTTCTGTCGAAATTGTTGATCTTTTTATTACAAGAAAGAGATAGCTGAAAAGAATTAACCTAAAAATAATCGACAATTGTCTCACTCTGTGAGGTAGAGAAACAGATAGAGCAGACAAGGCACGTAAAGGCGAAAAAACTCATCGCAGTGTTTTCAATCTAAAAACAGCCAATGAAAGCGAGAAGCAATTTGTCAAAAAAGAAGACATACATATAGGTATTTAAGTTAAATTCGTAAAAAAAAAATAAATAGGATTTTATTGCTGACAACTCCAACCGCGTATGGATGAATCTATTTAAAGCTAGCACTATACACACTATAGTTTAGTTAAAACACTTTCGATTTCAATTATTGTGGTTTGGCCAACCTATCTTCAATCAACACACGTATATGTACATATGCACATATTATGAACACACGTATGCACGCACATTTTCACAATCCGCCTGCATGCTGGTTCAGAATTCAGTGTCGTTCCGTTGCCTAGATCTTGAAAAACATTATGTACGTTGTTCGGCTTTAGTAGGTCTGTTCCCAGCTCCCATCGAGAATGTCTATCTATCTATCTATAGATAGAAGACAGCCACAGACGACCAAGTCTAGAGAGGTGACGTAATCGAAACTACTCCACTAACACATTTTTTTCTGGAATCTTGATTCTTCGCTGTTCTGTTGGCTTGGTTTTTTTTTATATTTTCTCGGGTGCGCTTTGCGTTGTGTTGTGCTATTCTTGAAGTATTAAGTAGTATATTTGGTTCTTGGTCTTCTTTGTTGTGGTCTTTTTTTTTATTTTTGCATTTTTATCGTCGTCTTCGTCGGCGGCAGCGATGGCTTCTGGACTTCTGGGTGGTGGTGGTGTGGTGTGGTGATAGTATGGAGCTTCGGAGTACGCACAAAATGGATGATGATGGCGGACAAACATGATTTGACTTCATATTTTTTTTCTTTTTTTTTTTGGAATTGGTATTTTAGTATAGAAAGGTATATTACAAAAAGTTAAGTTTAGACTTTAGAATGTTCCTTTTTTGTGTGACGAATAGTTTTTTTTAAAGGTACCAATGTTCATTGACGTGTAAACTGTACAAGGTGTTAGTATAATGGAACTAGTAGGGCTTCTGGGAAGCATATGGCCTAGTTTGTTGTATCTTAACAGGAAATTGGTGTCAATAGCTATGTACATTGTCCAGTATAGGTACCTACATATTTGTAAAACGAAGCTGGTTTTAGCGACCCTCTTAACGAAAACAAAATGTTTAATCGGATGTAACACATTCTCTTTTTAGGTTATTTCTAAAGCAATTCTTACAAGGTCAAATAATTCCTTCAATTCCTGGAAGCTTCTTACATATGTATATGTAATGTATTTTGCAGAAATTGAAGTGATTAATAGATATCATTTAGCTATGTAGGTAGGTAAATTCCCTTAAATATCATTTACCAAAGAAAAACTACCTTACCCTAACTACTTTAACTCTTATCTACCACACCCATTAGAAATATTTCGGTAAGTTACCAATTTTACTATCGAAAAGTCATGTATTTTTCCAAAAAAGAAATACAATAAGTAGATTGATTTGGTGACACCTACCGAACATGGATTGCAAGTCTATCTTTTTAGGGGTTATCTGTAGTCTCATCAGCTTTAAATCTCGATTTCAAGATAACCAACTGCAAAGAAGTGACGTGGCTGCCGATTTCAAACTTTTCGCGTTCTTGTCGGTCGGTATATTCGTACATTCTGGCATGTAAACGGTTGTGGTGGGGGGGTCCTTATAAATGAACATTTTCTCATCAAATCTACAATTTTATGCAACTTCCGACATTTAAAATTATTGCCTCAATTTAAGTATAAAACTTCATTCAATAGTTAAGCTGCGACTTTGAAATAGAAACAAACAGAACTAGAATTTTGCAAAACGTGCAGACGAGTAAAAAACAACATACATTATGTTTGTATGTATGTTTCGTAAATATTTCATTAACATATTTCTGCACATACTCACAAAAACCCCTATTTGTCACATTTTGTGCACATTTCCTGCTGCCTTTTACTCTTAAAGATGTATACTCTATCAATAGAATAATGGTTCTTATAATAGTCTTGTCAAACATAGACAAACATATATTCGAATATATTACGCAGTATTTTATGTTTAATCAGTATAACAATTCTAAATGATTTCTCGTGTGCTGAAAAGGTTCCTAAATAAACTCACGTAGTATTGTAATACATATACATACAATGGCTAGCTAGCACTTCTAACTAACCTAACCTAATCAAAAAAAAGTTGAACAAAGAAAACCAGGGGAACACCACTGAAAAATTACCAAAGCTAGGCAAAGTACAGTTTCAATTTTTAAAAAAAACGAATGTTTACAGACTATCTGAATCACTGATAATTTTTAAAATGTCTGATTCACTAGAACATTTCTTATTTTGCGACGCAATAGAAAAAAGGCATTATTTTTTTTTCAAATTTATTGCAAATTGTTAGCAACATCGAGATTGTGTTGACATGTTGAGATTTATTTTGACGTTTAAAACACAAAAGTTGGTTTGACATATTTTACCTAGGTATCTGACTTAAAAACAAAAGAGTAATCAAACACAATAAACGAATTGTGTATAAGTACCTATGTCAATTTAATTGCATTCCAACATCTTAAGTTATCTCAGTTTACCTTCCTCCTTTTTTTTTTTTGTTTTGTCACACACCTTACAAAATTATTATACCTAATCGTAATTTTATATCAAAAACGTAATTTGTTTTATTTACCCACATATTACACTCTACGAATAAGTAGGCAGGTACATATAGATATCTTCTATATCTACGTTCCATTATTTTAATGAATCACACTCGAAAAACATTTCACGACGTAGTTTAGAAACAAGTACGTACATATAATAATACCTATATCTACTTTACCTATACTACTGCTAGAAATTATTGGATATAATCAGGCAGCGATGGGTTACTACTATACATACTACATCCGATGGCCTTGACCATTGTTACATTAAATTAACCATTAGAGAGAGAAAAAGAAATGAAAAAAATAACACTGTCTATGTCTTGTCTATACAGTATTTATTGTTTCTTTTCATATTTCGTCTGTATTTTGTTATTTCTGTGAATTAAATGCTTTTTACTAATGCGGGGGATTTTCTGCTACTAATTGATAAACAAACCCCTTTTCTACTTCTACATCATATACGAGTAGAATACTGAGAATAAAGAGAACAGGAACAGGGATGATAATGTTTATCACATTTGGAATTCATAGAACAAATAATTACCAAATACAAAATTCACTTGTTAGATCGCGTTTGTGGCACCTCCCCAATATGGATTACATTGCTCAGAGTAAGACAATAATTATCTATTTTACTATCAAAAAAAGAAAGCTAGCTTAATGTATAGGTACAATCGGCCTATGATAACTAAATAACGAGACATAATTGATGAAGTTAGATTGGTGATAAATAAGAAATATAATTTAGTGGCGACGGCTCGTGAAAAGCAAGGCCCATAGTGACTTAAAACTCTCAACCATTCCTGTGTCCGTATTGCTAGTCTGCATGAATAGAGAGGACCTACAATTTTATGCGGAATCTCAACGGGTAAAATGAGAAGGATTTTTAAATAACCAGAAATACTCTTGAGGAATTAGTCACTTCGTTTTTATTAAAAAGAAAAAGTGACCTAAACTGGAGTTACCAAGGCGGGCACTTGCAACTTTTAATTTCACGACAGTTTGGTTTCTAAAACGAGAACCACATGCATGTTTGCGCACTCTCATATAAGTCTATGGTAGACACTTTAGAACCCAAACAGTAAGTTGCAAAACTAAAAACTGCGTTTGAAAACCCAACACTCTTACCATTTTGCCTAAGATCATCACAAGCACGATAAACGCAATCCTAATTTTTCATCTCGGATTCTTGCTCTTTTTTCGTTGCATGACGAGTTTTCGACTTCAAGAACATCTGATTCCAAAACATAAATAGTTTTTCTATTTCTTATTACAGTTAATCAATTTTATCATTTAAGCGGAGGGCAGCTAAGCGGAGTCGAATGTACTTAATAATAAAATTTCTCAATTCATACTCGTATAATACTATTATTTCTATCAATTCAAATACATAGTTAAATCGTTTATCAATCATTTGATATTTGACAATTGTATAAGGATCTATTTCCTGATGAAGAGTGTAAGCACATTCGAAATTTCGCTTTAAAATCAACTAGACCTTAATCAATGAAAGAAGTCTTAATAAGTATAAAGTACTAGGTATTCTTCAAACAAATAAAGTAAATTGTCATCCCTGGCTTGAAAAACTATCTTCCTCCATTTATTCAACGAAACACATATTGTTTGTGTGGGAAGAAAAGGAATCGTTTAACTGGATTATAAGTGGAACTCCCTTGATCATTTAATTAATTAGTATATTTCTAAGAAACTAATTAAATGAAAATTGTGAATTCACAAAAAAGAAAAAGAGTGACTTATTCATAATAGCTAATATGAGTTCTTCGTATTTTTTAGTAAACGAATTTATTGTTAAAGTAAGATTTTTATGTTATCAACATTTTGTGGTTTTTTAAAAGTTAAATAATACATGAGAAGGAAGGAAAATATTAATAATTGAGAATGATAAGAAAAAGGCACCAAATTACGTATGTAGGTACCTACAATCACAATTGAAATATTTATGTAAGCGAAATTACATTTTTATTACAAACGAAAAATTAATGTTAAATAGGTATACCTACAAAAAAAAAAAAAAAATTGTAATAGAAAATATAATTATATAAAACTGCATTTATCTTATCTCAACAAAAAACAAAGTAAAGTATCAACCCGCGTCAACACCGCTAGTTCAATGTTTGCTTTTTAGTCTAACCTTGGAGATGTTATTAAACCCCAAGAGTTTTTTAACCTTTTGCTTGCCAAAGCATGAGGGGGACGATAAACACATGAAATATTTTTTTTTTCTTTTCTATACCTACCTACCCATATTAAAAAAAAAAGCTGTAGAAAAAATTTAGCAAATGCACACAATAAAAAATTGCAAAAAAAAGATCAAAATTAAAATACGAGAATGGGGAAACTTTAAAATTCAAATGTATTATGCCTACTTTGTGTGCATGTGGCTGTATAAATCAGCGAATCTTATTCTATATTCTACTTCTCCACAAATGCAGCTCAAAACATTTGCCAAAAAAATGCAAAAAAAAAAATGTTTTCTTTTATTTTTTTGTCAATATAAAAAACCAACACAGGGAAAGTTTTTGCAACTAGTCGTTTCGTTCGACCAATGCTATCCATCCGTTGGTTGCATATAAATCTATTTGCCCCAAAAGTATTTTTATATGTATGTACCTACTTACGTCTCTCTGACTGTCGTAGAATAATAAAATATAGCTGCTGCTGCTCCTGATGCATGGAGCCATGGAGGGTAACGCACTCCCGCATGCTTTATACAAAAGTAAAGAATTTAGCATTATAAAAATGGCGAACTGCATACAAACACTTTTTCTAACACAAATTCGAACGAGATCGTGGAGAAAAAGAGAGAGCTTTTCATACGAGACTACAACTACAAGCTTAAATATCTCTCACTCTGAGTTTTAAAAGAGAGAATAAGTATAAACGCTCTTGATATTTTACTTTGTTCAAATTGTTTTCTGTATTAGAGAGAAGTTAGATCTTTTTGGTGTGGTGGTAGTATAGAACTATTGGACATCTATTTGTGTTATGTAGTATGAGTAACTTCTAACACAAATTCAAAAAATATTCGTATGCATATGTATTTATGGCCCTGACCTCTTTTAAAGTTAACTTGAACTTGAATCGACAAACCTAAATAGCTAAGTGATAGTTATCACCGATCATGTACGCCATCGGGCTATTTACAGTGTTTTTAATAAGAGTAGGACAGCAAAAGAATGACTATTTTAGAGGGGTGCTTCAAGTATAATCACGAAAGTCTTACCGTCGCCATAAGGCGAAATGAGTTTAAATTATTGCATGATTCTTGCAATAAAAATAATCTATCTTTGATTAAAATTTCAACTTTTATTTTTATTCTATGTAGGTACATATTTTATATTTCTATCTCTTTTTTTTCTTAAGAGAATTGATCGTGTCGCTAGTTGTTTTATTAGATTATTCTTATCACATTCATAGGAAAACTTATAGAGAAGAAAGATATGCATGCGCAAACTTAAACCGCCGCCGCCGCCGCGCCATATACCTCCACCTATGTATAACTTTAAAAAAAAGGAAAAAAAAGATGATTTTATCAACAAAAGTGTGAAAGTAATAATTTTAAGAACAGACAACCTTTGAATTTAAGTGCAATATCTTTTTTGTTTCTTTTTTTGTATTATTTTAAAATTTTTTAATAGCGTGGGAGTTATTTCTATAATTTTCTGTAGGTAAGTAGGTATGTGGGTGGGTTTGCATAGTGATATAATCTAGATACTAAACCGTTAAATTCTTATTTTATTTATTTTTATTTTTGCTGTTGAAATGTTTTATTACTAAAAGACATTTGTGAAAATAGTTCTTTATCTACTTCAGGTTTTTAAAATCCCATTGACTCTTATGGAGATATATGTACATAAGTGAGCTTAATTCAATGAATTTAAATTGATTTCAGGTTCTTTAATTAATCATTTTCGAAATTCTAATCAATGAATTCAATATTAATTCGCTATTCATGGTTTAAAGGTTCTTATTCCAATATAAATAGAATTTTAAGTCAAATATTAAAGAGGCCGAATGTAGAATTCACTTTAAAATGACGTATGTAAATATAAAAGAAATGATAACTTTTGGACACAAATACCGAGCTAACGCAGTGATCGCATACATATAAAACTAGACTTTAAATTTTATTTTTACTTAAACTTAGCAATTCTTACCAAACTTCATTCTTTGTTTAAATGAATCAGTTTTAAAACATTCTTAGTTTATCATCTAATGACGCGTTGATCAGACTTAACTCATTAACTCATGCTGACTTATTTTGAGGTCTTGACTTTGACTTTGATTTTATTTTATTTTTAACTATAACGACTTTATAATAAATTCTCCCACGAAATTTGATTTCTATACCACAAAATGAATCGGCCTTATTCATGTTGATTTATTTCTGAAAAATAATGTAGGGTGAATCTTCGTGTCTGGCTACATGTTCCTTTCATTGAAAATCTTTTTTTTGGCCTTAAATGCAGTTAAAAAAATAATGTAATATGTAAGTTTATTTGCGCAAAAGACTGATAGATTTTAATTGATTGGAAAAGGGAAATGAAGACTAATGGTCTTATTTTTAAACGTTGTCTAACTGTTGTCTACTGTCCAACTTTGGAAAATGTGTTCAAAAACTTTGTTTATTTTTGTCTTATAGCTGCCTAACTTAGACACAAGAGTAGATTGTCTTAACCGTGAATAATGTGACATTTATTTTTATTAAATAAAGCATATACCTATACCTACACCAATTTCAAAATACATAGTTAGACACTGTCTAAGTAGACAAAAATCTAATAAACCAATTTCTTAAAAGTTATTTATTTAATTAATGGCGAATTTTTTTAAATAATCAACATTCTTGACTAGGGAGTATGGAAGAACTTTGAAAATAAAATATGTAATGACATAATGTATTTAATAAACCGTTTGTTGATTGATATGTTAGTAAGCATTTCAGTGTTTTGTTTCATGAATTTTTCTTTGGATGTTAGGTATATACTTAACGAAAGACATGTTCACAATGGAGTATTTTAAACTCACCATTTTTAAAGAATTATTTATCGCGTAATCCATTTTTGTTCGAAAAATTCTTTTTGGTTGTTTTTGCAGCATAATTAACTAGATTAATTAACCTAGAACTTTTTTTGGTATGTTTAAACATCTATGCCGGGGGTAGGGTAAACTAGAAACGTTTGACTTACGTGTCACGGGTACATGTTACGATATGTAAACTGAAATCTGGCACTTGGGTGAACATTTGTGTTTACAAATATTAACCGGGATTCCCGATATTCTTTCATTTTTTTTTATTTTAAACCTTTACAGGTCTGCGGAATTAAATCGAACACAAGACGATAAACATCTCGGTCTTAACTGATGTCGTGTTCACTTTACAAAATGAGACCGTAACGTAATATTTTGATTAAAAGACCGAGACCAACAATAACGATTTTAATGAGACCGAGCTCAGGCTTAAACATTTCTCATCATCTCACTTCGTATCCTGTCCAGCCCTACAAGCTTGACTTCAATAATTAAATAATTTTTTTAATTGAGTAAAATCTCCATAACTTTTTAATAACCAAATACTTCCACTGATTAATCTTTTTTTTCTTCTCCATACCATTTACATATATATATGTAAATATATCTATGTAGGTATTAGATCACATCACAAAATAGAATTTGCAAGGCTATTGAACTATGCTTTGGCTTTTGAGCTTTTAAACTTTTTTTGGTTATAAAATCATTTTACGCACTTTTCAAAAAAATTTCCATTGTGGTAAGATTTTAATTTTCCTTTTTTTATAGGTATTCAAAACTTCATAGGTATAAGCATAATCACTAATATTATCACATATTATAACGAAAAACAAGATCACTAATTTGTATTTCTAAAATTTTTCTTTACACAATAATTTTCATGGACTGATCTAATAAAAAATTCGCCGTAATTCGTTCGTTCGTACCGTTTCATTAGAAAACCGCAACTGATCAATTCAAACGATGTAAAAACCCGTTGTGGTACCAAACTTACAAAATTATTACAAATACTATTACAACTAGCTGCATTTTTCTCCCCCCAGAGTATAGTGCAATGGGAGAGAAAAACAACTATTTTTGTTTTCCTTGTAAAGATGATAGAGGTATATCGTATATCTATTTTTTCTATTTTCCTTCTTCGTTTTATTGGTGGTGTCTAGCGAGTATACACAACAGCACTACGACTACACCATCGAATTCGCAACTATTTACTTGAAGCATAGAAAACTAGAAAAAAGGTCTTTTCATCTAGTATATGGGATTGGAAATGGTGGTATAAACATAGAAGAAATACAACAATAAAAAAGCTTTTTCTATGCTCTTTCTGGTTAGGCCTATTAGCTAGGCCTCTGAAATATTTTTTATACGATTGTGTGTGATAAGATATATTTTTTTTCTACGCCACTTACACATAAATCTACTTGAATCTACATAGATGAGCTTTTTAAAAAAATAATATAATGTTAATAGGTATTATATTAAAATTATACAATTTGTAGAGAGATAATAATTATTATCTAAACATTGTACCTACATATATTACGATCAAAATTTTTAGAAAACAAAATTCTAAACTATAAAATTTATAGGTACCTATAGGTATTTATTTACATGACAGGTATTGTAAATAAATCTCAAGGTGGCAATGAGGCGTTCAGTTTTTTGAGATCTCCACAATCTCAAATCTAAATTTTTGTGATTTTTGACGATGCAAAATTTGTGAGAGGTGAATTAGTTGATGTACCTACCTACCTACAAAATAAAATTCAATATTTAAGCTACCTACGTAAATATTAAGGTTAAATGCTATGTAATTTATTTACATTTATATATTTTTTTTGTACCTTGGTACTCTTAAATAAACGTATCAATTCACAATAGATTATTAAGACCACTAAAACTCAGTTCACATAATATCACGTCAATTTGAGGAAGAAACAAAAATTTAGATAGGTAGATGATAGGTCTGTTTGTGTACGAGTACATATCTAAGTTATTCCTTTTTTAATCTTAGTGAAATAAATAAATAAATATGTACCCACATGCTTATATTATATCCCTCTTGATAAAAAAATCTTAGTTATCTTCTTATTCGTAAATCAACCTAGGTATCTTATTATAAAAAATTAAATGTTAATTTACATTAAGAATTATAAAGTCCGCACACACAAATTTTCACAACGTGTGAATTAATGTACAAACATACTTTCACATTTGTTTGTTTGTAAAAAGTTTTCTGTCACTAGGTATATCCTTTGTATTCTTTCAATGGGAAAAGTATCTTTATTATTTTTTACTAAACGTTAGTCCCCCTATTATGGGTGAACTTAAGTCACCGATTAAAGATAATTCATGCTCGATTTTTAATTAATTAATAGGGTTGTATATACTTAATATTTGGATAAATCGCATTTGGAATGAATTTTTATCATAGATTTTCCTACAGAAATAAGATACATTTCACTTCCTTCAACATGTTGTCATATATCAAACTTACATATACCTAATCAGCTTTATTATTGTGATATTCATTTTCTACTGAAAAAACATTCCTAGGTACCTACCTATTTATTATACTGAATTTACATATTTAAGAAAACTTTCCTATATTCGAAAAAAAAAAATAAAAAAATATTTTTGTCGAGCGAATTGTGGTTGATTCAAAGACGTTATCATCATCATTAATCAGAAATGTCAAAATACAAATATAATAATTTCATAAATAAACCATAGGCATATATACCTACTCATATCAACTATTTAGATACAATTGACTCATTAACCTAAAAAAAGAATTATATAGTTGGGTATCTTAACAAATTTTTTAACAACTCGTTGCACACTTATGTAGTTTTTCTGAATACTTCATTGTGAAGCAATGTTTTACTGTGTTTTATTCTTAGTTAGACATTGTGAATTGATTTGTAGGTACCTACTTTACAAAGTAAACCTTAAACTGATTTATACATGATGAGACACGACCAGCTAACTGTGAATTGCGAAACATACATAGTTCTGAATTTTGAAATTTGATTAACATAATTATTATAGTGCTCTCTGACAATTGCGAATTGTTAAAATAAGCAAATTTTCTATTTGACGACGACGGTTTATGGAATGCGTCCTGATGTTCTGAATTGTGAATTTACGTTTGACAGTTCAGTTCACAAGATAAGTTGTTGATCGTTGCATAGAAAATATTAAAATACAAAATTTTGTAATTAAAACTAATTTTGCGCAGTATTTCCTATTAAAATTTTTTGATCAGACCATTTTATTCTCTTTGTCGAAAATTTGAAACAAAATTTAGGTATGAATCTTGTGAATGTACCTTACTGAGGAAAGGTCAATAATTCGGCCTGTACAAGAGCACGACGCGCCATAAATAAATAGGTATGTATAAATTAAGGTAAAACTTTAACTATGTGGGAGTTTTGTTACTTTTGTTTCGTCTAGTTTCTTTCACTTCTTATTTGTGAGGACCTCTCAGAGAAACCAATTTTTTTTCAATCCTCCACTTATAAGTTTAAAGTTATTATAAGTTATTAACTGTTAATGTTTGGGTTATTTAAGTAATTATTGTTATAACAAACTATTGTTATACATATGCGCATTGTACATACCTATTAATATTGTTATTATTAATACATATACTAAACCCGCTTCAACTAAGCTGATAATTCAAAATAAATCAATATTATTAAGTTTTACACTTAATTAAGCCTATAGGAATAGATAATTATTTACCTACCTTTGTAAAAATTCCTACCTAGGTACTTAGCTGTTTCCCTAAAAAAATTAAATGATAAGCAAAAACCAGCATAACACGTACATATGTTTGTGCTAATTGCAACCGAAATTCTCAAGCCCAAGGGCTTTAAAACTGCTACACAAAAAAGGTTGATTAATAGAGCAACCTTTAGATATTTTCTATCTACAGTCTTTTACTTAATTTTCACACGAATCTTAACTAAGTAGGTAAGTACCTACATATCTACCTTTAATGTGTCCTTGTCAATCATAATATGTCAAAATAACTGCACCTGTTTAAAATATGTACCTACCTACCTACAAATAATTGCAAAAGATTCCTTTGTGTTAAAAATGTTTGTTATTTTTCAAGGGATGAAAAATTATAAAAAAAAAAAAAACAATTCGCAATTTGCTATTCGCGCCTCTGTCATTTTCTGACCTTGATCGAGATTGTTTACCTACCTCATACTCTTGCTCTCTCTTTCTGTTCATTTTTATAATATTTAATCTAAATTGCATATCTAAAATAATATCTATCTCTATAAGAACTCTATTATTCTGTCTGCGCAGATACATTCCGCTTTGTCTGCAGATTTGTTTTGTGAGTAATTTTTTTTTTTTTGTTTCTCGTCTCTTTTCTATTCTCTCGCAAAGGATGTCCTATAATGAAAAACTAAAATCAAATACAAAAACCAGTTCCTAGAGATCGTGCATTTTTTCTAAAAGTGCAGACAGCACCAAAGTCCTTTTTTTTAATTTTTTTTTAACAACGCGAACAAAATAATAAATTCCTTTTGAAACTAGAAAAAAACAAACAAACAATAGCAATAGGAAACAGATTGAAATCGCAATCAAGAAGCAGAGAGGAAGGAAAAACGACAAAAATAAACGAAAAGTGAAAAAGTCTAAAAATGTATTTGAGATACATATTTGAAAGAAAAAAAAATCTAAGACTATGGTTGTGGTTGTGACTTGTGGTGGGTTTTTTGGGGGTACGAGAATAAAAAGCTTTTCAACGTTCAAACGTTATACCTATACTCTACTCACCAATCGCTATAGTCAGCGATATCTAATCTAATGCAATTGTATGCGTTTCTTGACACAAAGCAACAACATAAAAAAAAACAAGCGTCGTAGTCGTAGTTGTCATCGTCGTCGCTGGTTTCTAATGTATGTGAGCAGAAATGGTAGCTAATAAACACAGACCGCGAAAGGTAACTGACCGTTTGTCCGACACTGCCACTAGGTTAAGGTGAAGGTCATTCTATGCATGCGAAAGAGAGAGAGAGAGAGTGTATAGATACAGATAGAATGAATGGCTTGTTATAACCAGCAATAGGAACAGCTCAAGCTACTGCGAGTAGGTAGGTAGATATAATAGGTATAGAATTGAGAAACTAAGTCATAGGTATCACACTTCCACATTCTCAAATAGTTTCGTTATAATAAAATTAAATTAGAATTTAACACCAACATTTGCATAGGCTAAGTGCGACTTCACGTGGCGTTGAATGTTTTTTTTTTCTTTCATTCTACTTTTAGTCCATAGACCGAGGCCAGAGTGATAGTGAGATAAAACAAAATGAGCTACTATCAATTACATATATTAATATTGTTGTTTGGTTTGAGTTCTTTTATTTTTTTAATTTAAAATTTTAATTTATTCGCTTACCAGATCGAAGAAAATTGTATATATTTTTTTTATTTACAGAAAATAGATTTGAATAAATAAACAAATTAGTAAGTTCCGATTGCTGGTTTTTATAATGTGTTTCCTTTGTTTTATGATTAGGTTTTAATTAGGTAATTGATTTGGGGTTTTTCAAAAATTTTAACTATCAAGTTTGTTGAGTCTTGGACAAAACTTTACCTAAGTCTGCTTATGCAGAACTGGTATTTTAGTAATATCTAGCTACATAAAAACGAAGAGACAAACATTTCAATAACAGTTCATAGATATCATAGGTACATATGTATATACCCCTATTAACAAAAAAAAATGCTTTATTTTCTACTACATATTTCACAAATCAACTTAAACCTCTATTACAACGTTAATAAATATTTAAATACTAATTCATGTTAAATATACCAAATCTTAACGAAAATCTACTACATTCAACAAAAACTCTGCTTTTGTTAGAGAGTAGGCCTTATTTAGTTTGTACACATACGCTCCATTTGAGCTTGTAAGTAATTTATGTGCCCCTAGCGTTTGTTTTTAATATTTAGTCTTAACTTAATTATTTGTTAATCCACCGAGTTGGGTGAATATTGAGTAAGCCAATAAAAATGAATTAGTTTTAGTTAGTGTCTTATTGATAAGTTTCGCACTCAAACTTATTGACTAATTCATGTTTTATTTAAGTTTATTAATAGGAGTTATAGTCATTAATTATGTGTTGTTAAGGTTAAATCCGATATGTCAATTTTTACGGAAATATTTACAGGTTTACTGTAGGTTGAATTTCTCATCGACCCAGAGTTTTTTTTTATCATGTGATGCGCCTTAATATACACCAATTAAAATTGCCAAATTAAGTGGCAAAAAACTGTTAAAACTTTTATACGTAAGCGAAGATGTGGACAAAAGCTGACAAAAAAAAAAAAACTTATTAGAATAACAAACAGTGAATATGGATATTTCTGCTAGGCTAAAATCCGTTCATCAACGAGATTTATATATTCAAAGTGTGATACAATAAGACAAATAACTTTTGTGATCATGTGTATACGCCTTAAGTCAAAACCACAATTGTCACGTGCAATTGTTTTGTGAATTAGTTTGTCACTGTCGCTCTTATGTGGAGAAGCATATTTGAATTGATCTGTTGTTAATTGTGTTCCAGATTGCACCATTCTACGCTATCTCCCAGACATTTTTTTTTTGTGAAAAAAGACAGTAGTAGTTTTGGAAAGAGTAACAAAAATCAATAAAAAGTGAAAGTTAATAATGACAGTTTAAAACACAAAACTCTTGATATCAAAGTGCAGCCAACCTAACGAAACAATGCTCTAAAACACAACATATAAAATAAGTGTGGCGCGCGTTTCAAAAAATGAATCATTATTGCACGTACATCGATATACGTATAGGTCGTTCTGTTAAATGTATTTATTCATCACAAAACAATAACAGAACACTTATTAATTAATCCTCGGTGTAAAAGGTGCCTCTATAGATTATATACAAGCTTAAAAAAAATATATTGACTTGATTGCAATAAAAAGAACGAACAGAACAAACTTTGTTTTAAAAACCCATTCAATTCTCATGTCAATCAGAGATCATGCCTGCAAGGTTTCATTCATTTTCATTTTCAAAACCAAACAAATATTCATAGTTCTAACATCCTCAATATAAAGTATATGATACATGCACTTACCGAAAAAAAGTATCTAAACTACGAGTGTCCAAAAAGTCAACAAGTAGTGCTTAAACATGAAAAAAAATCAACCGCCTAAAGCACTTCCATTCCGGCACCAAACCTCGAAACTGCGTGTCTATCAAAAATGTTCATAAGTTTTGTTATCCCGTCAGAGTTCGTATAACTTCTACTTTTACCGTCTATGATGTTGATGATGTTCTTTTTTCTTTGACAGAACGAAAAAAACCAAAAAGAAAAAACAAAAAACATTTCAACTCGAAACGAATTTTCCTCTTCTGTGATGCAACTCTGACAAAACATACCATCACGAGGTACACTTTTTTGTGTCCACATCAAGGTTGCCTTCATCAAATTCTTCCTTCTCCCTCGCGAATCCCCTAAACTAACTCTTGACGTTATAGTGTGAGCGATGCTTTTTCTGTGATATTTTTTGTTGCCCCTTAAAAATGTACACTTTCCACACAAAATGCCGGTACCTACCTATAGTTTTCCCTTCTATGAAATTCAAAAACAAGAAAAAGAAAGAAATGAGTTGGGCGAGTGTAACAACAAAAACAAAACAACAACTACCTACAACAAAAAAAGCATCCTTCAACCGTTTTTGCTCCTAGAATATTGCATTGCACTGTTGCATGTGAATAAAACTTATCTCCACTTATCCTTTTTAACATTTTCGGTATTCATTCCACAAAAAGGCACCTCTCTCTATAGATCATAGGAATAGGCAAGGGGGTGAATATTCAACAGAACCAGGACACACACGCTTATGTGTGCTGCCTGAACAACACACCATGCACTGCCACTAGCATCGGCACCTATAAAGATGAGGATGAGGGAGGACACTACTCCTGGTGATGCTGGGCTCCTCATGAAGGACA
This sequence comes from Epistrophe eligans, assembly GCA_951394125.1. NCBI lineage: Eukaryota > Metazoa > Arthropoda > Insecta > Diptera > Syrphidae > Epistrophe > Epistrophe eligans. The sequence continues at coordinate 105,032,443 of OX596029.1, read as the reverse complement.
TGTACATTTTGCACACATGAAGCCTTCACGTCGATGGTGTGCAGAGAGTGTATAGGGCGCCTCTCTAGTAGTTTATAAGCTTTGTTTCTTTTCTACAACTGAATGCTATACCCCTACAGCCACTGCAATGGCATATACATATATACAACAGTAGGAGCCTCAAATAGTGAAAGCGATAGCGTTCCGCTCGTAGATTTGTTTGGTTTCTCGTTCTCGTGCTATTCGGTTGGAACTTTCACTTTCACTCATATTCTATACACCGGCGGCGGTGTGTGGGAGGTAATGTTGGATGGATTTCATGTGTGCTATTTGTGTTATAGTAGATTGTGTACAACTGTACACGGGTCGTGTCAAATCTAAGGCGAATATGCCGGCCTGACACTCCCACAAATATAAATGTGTCACCCTCGCTCAGACCATATTGTCCCACCACCCCATCTTCTTCCTTACACATACATATATATATATATATGTATGTATTATACACACCTAGGTATAGGTTCATAAGTTTCGTCTGACAAACAACAGGTTGCAGGGCTTTCCTGACCTTGGTTGAATTTTCTTCTGGCCCCCATACCACACACACTCTTCAACTCACCAAGAGTCCTCTCCTTCTCAATTGGTATATATTTTCTCTTGGGTGAGTTTTCTTGTATGACAAGTGTCCCCAAGTGGGGGTAGTTTTGTTAAACTTCACTGAGTGCGTGTGTATATTATGTCCGTCTGTTTGAGTGTATTATCAAAGAAGAAGGAAAATTTATGCTAATTTCAACAGTTGACCTGGGTGCGAAAGGGTTATTCTTTTTTTGTTTGCTTGTTTCCTCTATTTTTTTGTACATTGGTTCAAGGATATTCTTATTATTTTTTTTTTTGTGTTTTAAAGGCAATAAGAAAGACCTTAAGGATTAATAATGGCAGAAATAAACAAGAATAGCAGACATTTTTTATTGGTTACTTTATGTATTTGATTTAAATCTAGGTACTTAGGTACCTACCTACAATCTAAGGTAAAGTATTATAATTTGTATGAATATTCTAATTGCTTTCGGCGAATTTAAGAAGTTTGTTGAATATTAACCGGTAGATTCCTTTTCATACTGGATTTTTTTTTTTAATTAAGTTTCTAGAGTTGTGAAATTCTGTACAATTGATTAACAATTGGTATATTTAGGTTCATTTTTAGAATACGCTAAAATTCTTAATAACTACCCAGATTTTTACAATGTATTAAATATTTTTTTATTTTTGTTTTTGTTAGACTTAATTGAGTTTGCTCCTCGAAGCAAAAAGGAATTGTAGAAACATCGGAACAAAACCCATTTTTGAGAAAAATTAGTTTGTTGTTTTAAAAGAAAAGATGAGCGAAATGAATTATTTTTAACAAATTATTTGGGGAATTTTACAAATGCACGACTGGGTCACACAACTTGCTATTATAGGATTTTTCTTTATTTGTTTGCTTCATTTTTTTGTAAAAAAAATTTTAAATGTTAAATTACTACAAAATCAATCCAGCATCATCAGTCCTTTTTCCTTTACATGATAATTTTTGAAAAAACAAAAAAACAAAAATGTAATTTTCTTAAAATCATCTTCGTTATTACTGTACGAAATAAGAACAACCCTTCAAACGCCGAAAAAATGGTTGAAATCGGATGTATGTAGTTTCTGAGATTATACCAAACAAACAAACAAACAAAGCTAAATTTCCACTTTATTTTTATAGACGATATGGATACAAAACTTCAATCAATGAAATAAAATTTTCGTCTTACATTTGTAAATATTTGAATTTGTACTTATAAATTTTAAACCTAATTTTTACTTCCACGAACAAAAGAAAAATGATTGAAATTCCAAAAACGTTGCTTCTTTGTCAAACAAGTTAAACGATTTCAAGCAAACAAAACCAATACTTTGTTCAGGTGATCAAATTCAAAAAAACCCAAAAAAAATGAATTTTTTTAAATAATTTGGACAGCCAAATAAAAAAAAAAATGGTGGACACGTGTGTTTGGAATGCAAACACAACTTGAGAATTTGCCAAAAATAGTTGAATAAAAATGAGAACATATAAATCAACTTTTCTAGTTCATGTTTTATTTTTTTTTTTTTGCAATTTACACTTCTTTGACGTAAGACCTGTTTGATATAATTGTTCTCTCGTGAGAGAGAGTATACAATTTTTATAGCTATGATTGCTTAGAACTATTCGGCAGTGGTATACTAAAAAAATAATAAAACATACAGGCAATGTTTAGATAGAACCACTTCTTCATAAATGTTATAGAATAGATTCAAATTAATAGCATACAACTATATAAGGGGGCGGAGAAAAGGTAACCTTGCACTATAATACAAAAAAAAATTATTCTTAAGTGGGTGTACGTGAAAATATATTTTTTTTATTTTAATCTTTCTTAAAGTTATTGTTGTAATCTTAAGTCAAGTTAATTTTACCTTTAAAAGATCTGTTTCTTTTTTTTTGTGTGATATTTTTGTCTTCTTGTCGAATTTCTTTGAATGATTTTGAATAAAGAAAAGATATTTTATTTAGCTGAGCACATTTATAGACATCATTCTACATACATATGTGTATCTCTATAACATATGGTTTTTTTATGACTTTTATGGGCTGAATCAATTTTTGTGTGCTGACTTAATATTTCATTATTTCATTGAATCAAATAATTTGACAGAGAGACTCAGTTTGGTATAAATAGTTACAAATCTAAATAACTTTGTCGGTATGGTAGGGCGATTCATCAATAAGGGAATTTTAATCTAAAAATGAAAATAACAAGTCATACACTATACTGAACCATTTTTGGTATTCTGAAAGAAAATATAACGAAATTCATATGAAGAATCAAAATAAAGAAATATAGTCACTATTATTTATGTGTATATATGTTTATATTTTATACATTTGTGTATAGATCTTTATTAACTATATATATATGTAGCTTGGAAATATTAATCTTTAAGAAAATGTTTCACACACAATGTCACAAAATAAAAAAAATTTAAAAAAAAACAAACAAAAAAAAAACAAACAAAAAAAAACCAAACACATAAAACAATAAACGCTTAGTTGGCAACAAAAATATATAATTGTAGTTGTAGATATCTTAATAAAAATAATATTCTTTAATTAGATCTTGTTTCTATGCATTCTAACTTCATTTTTTATTTTTTTTTTTTATTTTATCGCGATGCATCAATATTGTTTATTTATTTATCACAGTTTTATATATTTTTATTTAAACAATTCAACAATTGGTTAGGAAGTTTATTAAAAAAAACACAGGCTGGTGCTTAGTAAATTATATACTCTAAAATACATTGGTTTTGCATATGCAGCTATTAAAGAAAAAATAAATTTAGAAAGAATGTTTTTTATCGTTATCTTATTGAGAGTATCGTTCCTTTTATCGACAAACGCCTTTTGTCGTTTAGTTTAAAATATCTTAAAGTTTTTCTTGTCTTATATTATTATCAGTTTATTTTTCACAAGATATTTCAATAACATAAATCTATCCATCAACGAGTTCATTTTTTTTACACGATCGACTTTTATCGCATCGAACTTCAAACGACACCCCCAATGAGAATATACATTTTAGTAAAATTACTTACTAGGTACCGCAAAATAGAAGTAGATTCTTGTATAGAAAGATAAAAAACCAACAGTTTTTATAATCCTTATCTCCTCTCATTAAGGCGAAAGTCTAAAAAATAAATACTTACAATTTCAGAGAAAAAATATTTAATGATGACCTATAACAAAAATTCAAATTTCCCCTCTTTGCCATAGTACCACAAAAATTATTATTAAAAAAAAAATAAAAACTTGAGTTTTAAAATTCAACTATCTAGTTCCAAATCATTTGTATGATTCACATTGATGGGTGGAGAAACCCACCAAATAAAAAAGAATAAAACTAATCAAAAGCGTTTCGCAAATTAAAAAAAAAAAAAAAAACATTTTTTTCTTCACCTCAATGAAGACTATTTTGTGATAAATATAATTTTATTTCAAAATATTCTAATGTTTAATTGCGATAACATAAGAAAAGATATATCGGATTAAGATAGTTATTATCTTCTAAAAGGAAAAAAGCCATAAATATAATATTTCAAGGGTCTCTGTGGCGTATACGCACTTTTTTTTAAATTATAAAAATCTTATTTCAGTGAACTGATAATGATAATTATCATTTAACTCTAACATGTCTCTCGGTTCTCCTAGAAAAAAATATTTTGTAACACAAAACATAAAAAAATTGCACTGGCCTTGAATAAAAAACCCTTGCAAAAAAGTGTGTACTTTATCACACAATCAATAAAGCAGTAGAAAAATGTCTGTTCACATTATAATTTTATTAAAAAAAAAACGCAATACTCAGCCGTTTAGACCAAAATCGCTGAACAAATAGAAAAATAAATAAAATTACCTAAAATTGGAAAACCACAATTTATTGTTGCAATTTTATATATACATATATATTTTTTTTTTTCTTCAAAAGGGCATTGTATTCTACTCTAGATATTACGGTTGTGATGAATTTAGCAAGGTCAGCTTAAAAATGTTCTAATTTTTTTTATTTTATCCACAAAAATAGAAAGAAAAAGTTCCACCTCATTGTTGGTTATCGAAACTATTGCCATATATTTTTTCAAATTCTTTCATTTTTGTTTGCAGTTAAAAAAAAAAAAAAAACAGTTCAACATTTATACAAATATATACATACATAAAGAATTCACGGAGTAATAAAACTCAACATAGTACGAAATGAAATTAAAAAAAAAAAAATTATAAAGAGAAATATAAACGACTGACTGCATGGCGGGCATAAAAAACTATGACTTTATCGCACTTATTTTTGGACTTAGTCTATACACACTTGGTTGTGTGATCTTTTCTTTATTCAGTTTGAACTTTCAAGGTTATAAGAGATGGTGTGCTTTCATTTGATTATTTTCTTTTAAATATTGTATTTTGAGTCTTTCTAAATATTCGTCTTTCTAGCGTTATCACTAACATAACCTTTGACCATCGAATTCATCAAATGCAGACGTAATCCTTTGTACTTAAATATCCCCCTTTATATTGGCTTTATTTTTATTTTTGAAAGCTCAAATCTAAGAACTACAGATAGGAACTACTAAAATGTTTTCTGTTAAAGTGTGCAAGTTGTTCCTCTTATTAACAAAAAAGCGTTCTTTTGTCAAACGATGTGGAGAAGATATAATTTGTGATTATTATTTGTGATATAATTTTGTTATTTTTTTTTTTTTTTTTTTTTTTGTGAAGGGGAGGGGGTTCTCTTAGTCAGCAAGTAGCATGCATGCCTTTTTGTTTCGATTACACACCATCAAAATTAAACCACTAGAATTTGTTTTTTTCTATGTCTTTGTTTTTCGGATGTATTTAGGGGAAATTGCATAGTGTGTGCTGTGCTTAATGCCCGCTGCTGCCGACACCGGGTGGTGGAACTACAAAATAAAAAACGCGATTCCAATATCAATAAAAAAAAAAAACAAAAACAAAAACGTTAACCAAAAAAATCATCATAATGAGAAAAAAAAAATTAAATGAAATGTATTCACAGAAATACCGCTTGGATTTGCCGGTATAGGAGTGTTATTTCGGCTAGTTTTTTGGCAGTGCTATTAATGCGCTTTTTACTTTAGAAGCTTCTACGCGAAGCTCGGTCGTTAAATATTTTTCTTTTTAATAAATAATATATAGTTTTTATTACTTTTGTTTGATAATACATAATTCGGTTTAATTCAACAATTCAATGTAATGATTTAATGTAAATCATTTTTTTGTAATTTTTTGATCTCAATAAATTTTTATTTTGTGATACATCATTTCAGTTAAGTGATATTAAGTGATTTTTTGTAAAAATACAATCTGGAAAAAAGCATTAATGTGAGATAGAAATAAATCTATGTGGAATTTTAAGTGCCTAAATACCAAAACATACAGATCAGAATATTTTTTTACTTTATTGAGATTTTATCTCGAGTGTGCATAGTTAAAAAAAATAACAGAACAAACAAAAAAAACAACAAATTTTTAAATTTATTTAAAAATGCAAAGTAGCAATTAGGTAAGCTGAACATAATATTAACTTCTTTTTTTTTTGTCTTATAATTGAACACACAACTTTCAACTGAGTTGAGAAATCATTGATTGACCAAATATATTATTAAATACAACCCTTTGTAAAATAAGAATTATTATAAGAATTCTAATTACAATATTGAATTATGCCAAAAGATAGAATTAACAGGATTATGACTAAAAGAATTCAATTGAAATAAAGTGCACGACTGAGTCTTTAAGTGGATTAGAATTATTTTAAGATTTATATACATGAATACTTTCGTTCGAATGATGTTTTCCCCGAAATATAAAACTGGTCTCTTTCAAATAGAAATTCAGTGTGTAATTCAATAAAAAAAAAAAATATGAGTAAACAATGTTAAGTACACGTAAATAAATAAGTTGAGTTTTAATGTTGTTACGTTATAATTTATTAATTTTCAGTGGCGAATTAGCTTAACTGCGTAGTGTACCTATAAAATAAAAGCGAGTTTTTATTATTTTTGTATGCGAAAAAAATGTTAAATAGTTTTGATTTTTTTATTTCTAACGATTTTTATTAATTTTACTAGTCAAACAAAATTTTTGTCACAGAGATCAAACCATATTTTGAAGGATGTTGTCTTCCAATTGAATCCACCAGTCAGATTTTTAAGATATTCTTACCAAAAATTAAAAAAAAAAAATATTTTTTTCGCTAAATATAACCTCAAATATGAGGTTATGATACATTACGAAGTCATTTTTGCTCGTTACATTAAGTACTTACAGAAAGTACTTAACGACTTCTTTAAAATCAACTTTTAATCTTTTAAAAATTTTCTTTCTTTTTCGAAAAATCTTGAGTTGTTAGGCGGTAATTTATAAATATCTCGCAGTTAATTAAGCATAACTCATAAATTTCAATTAATGATTTCTTCCTCATGATTAAAAAATATTGCAAAAACTCCAAATAAATTTAAAATGAAAAAATTAATACTATCGAACACCGTATTTGTTTTTTGGGGTGAAATTTAATGAAATAACTTTATACAAAATATAAGAATAATTAAGATAAAGAAATTACACAAAAATATCAATACAAAAACACAGCGATTTTGTTTGTAAATTCTCATATTTAATATTAGATTTTCAGAGTTTCCACACTGTAGACTTTAAGCAGCGCTAAGTTGTGCGCAATGAGCTAAATGAATGTATTATGTGGGCTAATATAACAATTTGTGCTAAAGCGCATTTCATCAAGTCAGTAATGGAATAGCGCTTTTTGTCTGAGGGTATAGAGAAAATTATATAGACACAATTATAGATCTTCATTACAGAAAGAAATTTGAGTACTTTGCGGTAACATTTAGATGGAATACACTTTATAGTCAAAATATAGTTCGTACACTATATGTCAAGCTATAAACTGTCAAGTCAAATTTTTTCTAAGGATGTCTACAAAATCAATGAATTAAAAAATTAATGTCTTGGCTTTAGAAAATATATTTAATCTCCTTTCTGTCATTAAATAAATTGTCCAATTCCATAAAAACAAAATGGCTAATTTGTTGATTTTATTAATCGACATATTACCTCTGAAAAAATTTAAAAAAAAAAGATGTTTTTAATTATCTTCTTCCGAAAAATCCAAAATACTCTATTTACCGCAAATTGTAACCATTAACTGTCAAATTTTATTAGAGGATAGCTAAGAAAACCAATAGATAGACTAAACACATATGTATACAAAATACAAAAAAATATTTTAATCTTCCAGTCGGGAAAAAATAGCAAAAAAGCTGATTAAAACTCCTCGTCTTCCGTCTTCCTTTCAATAAAACGCAGTGACGTATTTAAAACCATAGCCAAACTTTACATTCCATGAGTTATGCCAAGAAATAGATATTTCTGAGCCAGGGTTAAAACCTCGGTACTAAAATTTCGGAGCAGATTTGTAAAAAAAATTGGAGTAAATTGAAAATGTCTGGAGTAGATTTGAAAACGAAAGAAAAACTCAAGTTTTCAAAAAATGTATTTTTAACAAAAAACCTTATTTTAACAAAAATAAAATTAAAAAAAAAAATAAATCACATAAATTTCATTCCATTCGATTTAGAACAGAATAGAATTTTAGACTCAAACAGTCAAAGTTAGAGTTGGTTAGAAAATTGAATGACACAACGCTGTCATTTCCTTTCATGTGGTTTGGCTGAAGAATTTTCGAATTTTTCAGTGTGGAAGAAAAGGAGTAGATCACAAATAAGCGGAGTGGAGGAGAAGATTTATTTTCTTTTATAAAACTGGAGTAAATCTACTCCGATTGAAGTAATCTAAAGCAATTTCTGACAGATTCGTTTCATAACACTATCAAAAAAGAGAGGGCGAAACTATTTTTAATCAAAATTTCACCATTTAATGCCACATAGGTTCACCCTCTCTGTTACGATAGTGAAAGCGCATTTTAAAAACTTACTGAAAGTAAAAGTACACTGAACTGGATTGAGTTCAATTTATTTGCAAGATTAACTAAGGCCACATGTCAATTTGATTAAAATTTCAATTAAATTTAATCCTAAATTAATTTTTGACGTTTATAGGTATAGAATCACCGTAATTGTGTCAAAAAAATTAACTTTGTATAAAATTTAACATGATTTTAATCTTTAATCTGGTTTAACTAAGGATTAAGTTAGAACTGAAAGACTGGCCCTAAGCATGTTATTGTTAATGAAACCAATTAAGAAAAAAGAATTGTGCCATAATAGCTTATTTGTGCTCTAACCTTTTATAATGTGAATTGAATTAGTCTATTAGACCACAATTTTTTCCCGAGTTTTTGGATACATGGGTTTTATCAAAGCCAGTACTAAAACAGTAGTTTTTAGTATAAATTACTTAAATATTTTGATTATTAAAGTTTTTAAATAAATTCACGTTTTCGATAGCACCATTCAATTAAATCACTTTTTATATTTTTCGTTTAGATTGCTTAGCTTAAGTAATTTATGACTGCATCAAAACAAAGGCGTTTCTAACAAAAAAATACAAAGAACAATTCGGTACAAGTAGTCCATTATAAATCCGCCTTGTTGGGCTTAAATAAAAAATAACATTGAAAACTCACAACGCATGGTACGGCCGCCACCGCCGCGCCGCCTTATATCTCATTAATTAAACAACAAATTTTGTTTAAATTTTGTTTAAATCTTGTACACTGTTACTCCTAATTCCATTTCAAAATTGTTAAATTACAAAAAAATGTAATGTATGAACAGTAAAGTTTAAGAACAAATATAATTATCTAGTTTTTTTTTTCTTTTTTCCCAAAACAATGTTAGTGCATTAAGAAACTCATGCATAATTTACGTATTTAATTATTAGCGGGGCGGCCGTATAACCTTGAACTACAAAACCAAGTTTATGCGATAGTCGTGAATTTAAAATTTTTATTTATTTTTCAAATATCTTTTTTTATTTAAAAAGTAAAAAATAATATCGTTTCTTAGAACTACCAACAACTACTTGATAAGTAAAACCACACTATACTAAATGACTCATATTATTATACATATTTTTCTTTTCGTAAAGTTTTCATTTATTTATTTAGTGATTGAATAGTAATTTGCTATTCTTTTATTTTGATAACAAAATTCTTGGAAAATAATTAGTTATAAAAGAAAAAAAATTCAAACAACAAATATGTAAATAAATATTTAATTTCTTTTATGCATATTTCAAACTCATATGACTTTGAAAATGAAGTATCTATACATAGCAATTAAATTGCACAAAAAAAAAATATCAAACAATTTTATCAAAAAAGTGAAAGCAGCAATATTGCTTACGTATAAAAATAACTACATAATTATGTACATATGTGCCATGACTCTTAGATAATATTAGTTTTTGCACATTTTTTTGCATTGCGAAAAAATAAAACTAGATAAGAATAGAATTTATTTTTGCTTAAAATCCCCAAAAAAAAAATTATACGAATTTAGTAGGTAGGTATAGGTAGGTTATATTATAGATATATGTATATAACAAACAAACGAACAATTCTGAAAGTGATAAGATATAGTTTTTTGTTTGCATAATTATTTAGAAAGCCAATTTTTTGCTGCCTGCAAGTTTATATTTTTTTTTTCCTTAGAATAAAGTGTGTTTTATTTGCAAATAAAAGTATTTTTTTTGTGTGTTTTGTATGTTTTTTTTTTTTAATATTATGTATCTAAGGGGAAATAAATTTAAGTAAATTTAAAAAAAAAGGCGACATTAGGTATTTTACTCAACAACTATGTTTCAGATTAATAACATCTTACTGATTTTTAAACGCGCACTCATTGAAAGTATTTCACAATTTTAGATACATTCATTTCAATTGGAATATTTTGTGTGAAATTAATATATTTTGAAAGTTAATAAATAAAAGTGTAAATTTTAGCAATTTGTCAAATTTATAGTGAATTAGATTTCAATTACTCAAATTGAAAAAAAAAAAACAAAAGGAACATTGATAATATAGAAATAATAAATAAACTATCTTTTTCACGCGACAACTTGCTATGGCTTATAGGCAATAACGCGGATTTTGCTGATCGTCTTATGGTTTTTTACAATACTTTATTTTATATGGTAACTCTCTTGGTTAAACTTATAAGTTTATCTTGTAACTTTCTCATTCACACACAAGGAATATTACTACTAATAAAAATATAATAAATAAATGACGTGACGTGACGTGACAGCTGGTGGATATCGCGGATCTATATAGTGACTTAAACTTTCAAACATTTGTTTCTGTGTGTGTGTGTATGTTTTCGGAACTCGAGCAGCTAAGTGGAGAGGAGATACTCAGTTGTCACTTCTCCGCAAGAGGCAGCATCTACTTATGACAAAAAAAATGTTAAGGTGGAATTAGCACGATTTGAACACAGACCTCAATCGTGATAATCCAATGCACTAACTATTACGCCAAGGGAAACTAACGCTACTAATTTTGCATTTATTTGTATTAGATTAGTGATAATGCCTGTTTGGTAACTTGAAATGTTCACCCAGTTTCCCAAAACCGTTTTTTTCCTATGGTTTTTGACAGATAATTTTATAATAATGTAAAAAAACTAAATGTCAAGTGTTTGAAAAACTCTAGTTGTTGAATATTATTTACCATGATTTATCTATGATGGTGAACTGATTTTTTTTTTAATTATATCTGAAAGTTTCCTAATAACAGCTGTTTGGTAACATGTGATTTATGAAGTATATTTTAACTATACTTATTTATTTGTACATTATAATATATTCCCTGTATATATTTTCTAATATAAGCCTAACAATTGAAATATTATGATTTTTTTTTTATTAAAAAAAATATACAAAAAATAAATATATATATATATATATTTTTTTATTTTAGGATAAACTCACATAACCACAAATATCATCATGGACGATACACAGCATTTTTGTCTGCGATGGAATAATTACCAAAGTAGTATCACATCGGCATTTGAAAATCTTCGCGACGATGAAGATTTCGTCGATGTGACATTAGCATGCGATGGGCGCAGCATTAAGGCTCATCGGGTGGTCCTATCAGCATGCAGTCCATATTTTCGTGAATTGCTAAAAGTAAGTTTAATTTTTTTTATTTATTAAAAAAAAAACACCATAGGTATACAGTGGAAGTTCCCTAAAGCTTTGAATTTTTTCTGGTAGGCCTTAACTAATTTTATAAAAAAAGAAAACAACAGAATTTGCTCTGTCTAATTTTAGGTATATACATATTACATATACACAGTTAGATAATGACTTTTTTATTTTTTGGAAATTATTACAAATATGTATGTGTGATGTTTCTGTCTGCTATTTCTTTAAATAGTGCAGCTTAAATATGACAATAATCAAATTTTATGTGTAAAGTGTATCTGTTTTGAAACATGTGGTGTGTCAACAGTCAGGATTTTTTTCATACGACTCAGACTCACCACTTAGTAATATTTAACTATTATTTATGTCGAACATTCATACAATGTTTTAACTTTAAATATAAATTTCTTTTTTTATTCCTGAAAATTTAGGCCTGAGATCTTTGACTGTATACATCAAAAAAAATGCAAATATAGTTAGACTAGCTTTCTGTGATATATTTCCAAACGGGAACACAATCACTTTTCCTCTGCAGATATCATTTATCTTTTTGGTTATACTAGACATATACTTACAATTTACATACATACAATTTTTTTTTTTTTTTTAATATAAGAAGGCTTGCGTGACTATACTTTCTTCTACTCAACCACATTCCTATATATATTCACTAGTATCGACCGAAAAAATAGCATACGCAGTAGGTTATAATATTAAATCCTGTGCTAACCTAAAATGCAGTACAATTTTCCCATCAAAAAAGTTAAATATAAAAAATTTAAAAAAAAACAGTATAAAATGCTCAGCCGGCTCCGTTTCGAGGACATCAATAAAGAGATCATTTTTATTAGTTACAGACAGGTTAGCCAGGGAAACCAGATACACTACAATAACAAACAAACAAAAATAAAAAAAAAGGGTTACACGATTCACACGCATGTGCACCTTGCTTTGATGGTTGATTGTGTAGGCATTACCTTTCAAGAGCTAAAATAATCTTGTACTTTTAGTTCCATAAGCGTAACGAAATCAACCCAAACATATACACTTATACAAAAAATCTCATGAAGAAGTAAAATAACAACAATATACATATTAATAAAACATATCAGGATATGTGCATTCGTTTTTATTCATATGTATTGTTGCAGAATTTTTAATATAAAATGATCTGAGAATATTGTTTTAGTGTTGGTTTTTTATTTTAGTGTAAGTGACGTTTGCTTGACCTAGATTCCAAGTTTTATGTTGCTTACATCTGGGATGCGTTTGTTTATTTTTTATTTTATTTTTTTTTTTAATTAAACTCAAATAAAAGGAATAAATAAAAAAAAATATACAATCTGAATTGGTACATCTGTTCTCACACTTTTACAGCCACACTAAATTAGGCCGAAAAATGAATTAAATTTGTTATTTTGGAAATGAGGGAAAATGGAAAATTTATCGCATTAATTTTCCCTAATAGCCAACGGCACGATGGTATTTATCAGTGGGGTCAAAAGTTTGCTAACAAAGTGGAACGGATATTTTACAGAAGTTTCATTTATTTTTTTCCTAAATATCTGTAATGAACTTAATGTAGTTATAGTCAAATAGAATGTCGGAAAATATACTCAACTCAATGTTATGCATACTTCAATTTCACCTATCGATTTTTAGGAACGTCGTAATAAGCGGGGGACGTATTTGGTGGACGGGGTAGACATTTACAAAAATACGTACTGCAGAAGCTTAAAAATCGCTGTCGTCTTAAGTCAGTCTTAGCTTAATCCATGTAATTTTCGGGACTTTATTCCTGATAAAAACTGTATTACCGACATTAACAATTTTCTGTAAAAAAAATAAATCCTTACCCCTTGTGGCCACCACTGTGTTCTCTAAAATTACCACTAATCCATTAGCAAAGCAGAATAACAATTCATTTTAAAATAAATATCTTCCAAAGGATTTGATATACACATTTAAAAGCGAAAAGATAAAAAATAAACAGTAAATGACACGACCGCCGACGACAACGCAAAAGCAGCAGTAGCAGCAAACACAAACGAGCAACTATAAACCTTTAACAAAAAAAAAAAAATTAAAAAAAAAAATAAAACGACTTAGTTTTTGGCTAACAGAAGAAAAACTTTTTCCTACTTCCTTGATGTGCCAGCAGTGAGCCTGCTGCCTGCACGTAAATTGCAAATTTAAAATAGATTCATTTTATTAATTAGGTTGCCATAAAAGTTTCCTGTTTTTCGAAAACGACAACGACCCTCTAACTCCATCTACCAAAAATGCCTATCTCTATATACCTCTGTTACCTCTAACGGCCCAATCTGTTTCCTTTAAATACCTAAAGCCAGTTTTGAAATGTAAATTATAAGAATGGTAAGGTGGAGTATCTAGAATGGGGGGGGGGGGCGGTGGGATTGCAATATAGCAAAAGATATACCTATCCTTTCGGAATGTATAAACAAACAAACAAACAAACAAACAGACAAGAATATTGTATAAGTCTTTTCTCTCGTCCTTCTTTCAGTTTCAGCAGATTTGCGGAACACACCCTCCTGCCACTCGCGTCGCGCAGCGCCACCGTCGTCGTCGTCGTTTACTGCCACCCATTTCTATGTTGTTCCTTGTTCTCTCTAATGTAGGACATCATGACGATAAACTATTTTAGATGGATACAAAAATAAAACAAAAACAACAACAATAACTATAGAATGAAGTGAATCAAATTTCCGTAATTTCATTGTAAGCTATCTGTACATACTAGGTACCTACTACGTTTACCTTTTATATTTCATAAAATAAACTTTTAATTTTGTTTTTTTTTTTATTATTATTATTTTCCTTCAACATTACTCTTAAAAAAATAAATAAAAAAGGACTAACAAATTATCCTTCGTTCAAAGAGAAACAACCAGCAGAGGAATAAGAACTTAAAAAAAAACTTCATTTTTGAAGAAAGTTTTACATACCCGCCGCCGCCGCTGCCACTAACTTCATCTAAATCAAGTTTCTTTTGGGACCTGTTCCTTCCCCCATTTTTCGTCCTTTTTTCGCCTATTAAAAAAACACACCATGTAGAATCGTAAAACAATTTTTAGAAACAAAAAATACACAAGAGGGGGAAGTATGGGAATATAAAATAATAAAAAAAAAATTACAAATAAAAAGAAATTAAAGTGTAAAGAGTATATAAAGCAAAAGTAAGTTTATCACAACAAAAACAACAACAAAAGCAATGTTCATAGGAAATTCTTTTATAGAAAGGATATATGAAGGAATTTTCAGAAGTATAAAAAGGGGAGAAAGGGTCTTAGACAACTTAAAAACTAAAAGCAAAGCACAAGTTTTATTTTAGATTCTGCACTCTATATCTACTGCTGCTGTTTATATTATAGCCGCTGAGTCTTCAGATTTGCTTTTGTTTGGGAAATGGATAAAAACAGCAATAGATTTTTTCCGTAGGACAAGAGAGTTTAGAATGTGCATGGATATAACTGAACAATATCTTTACATGTAGTAGGTATAGAAAAAAAAAAACAGTTCCATAAAAGATATATAGACTCATTATGGCGTTTTTTTGTTGAAGAAGGTTGGATGTTTCATGGACATTAATATACATCAAAATTTAAAACTATGTAATAATTTTTATAATTATGCAAAAGTAGAAGTTTTGACTATGAGGATAGTTTATAGACATCATACCTATTTTTTATTTATTTTTAAGACGGTTGTAACTCTTGATCGTGTAACGTTTTTTAATAGGTTAAAATTTTTGTTACATAGTAAAATATTCTGCTATTTGATTGAGGTTTTACACTCACCGCCAGCTATGCCGCGAAGAAAAATAAATTGAGTGCCATTTCCAAAAAGTGCGGGCCACTACACTTCAGAGAAAATTAAAAAAAAAAATATTAAGAAAGGTATAGGGCAACATAAATATTTATTCAATTTATTTTATAATTTTATAATTGTCTGGGTTAAGCTAAGCACTGTTTAGCACTGACTTTGGTTTTTTGTTCAAATCATTTTGGGATCTGGAAAAAAACACAAATTATATAATTTTACGGCTAGAAGGGTCATCATTCAGTCCATAAGTCATACAGAAAACATCACATCATCTGAAAAGGTGAAAAAGATAATTAAAAAAAAAATATGTATGAAAAAAAATCACTTCGCTGATTTCTTCAATAAATTCAAGCTATAAAAAGTAATTTGGATTAGCTACCTACATTCAGGAAATAGGGGCCAGTTATAGCTTTCATTGAAAACCATTATTATAATTTTTGTTTTTAAGTTTTTAGGCATATAGTGATTATTTTGATGCCAATATAAAGCTGATGGCTCAAGTATTAATTATTCATTTTAGCCCAACCTTTGACATGAAATTAATTTCATTAGGCGTGTTTTTTTGTAAGCTCGGAGGGAATTGGATGAAAAAAACGACGTCGGTTCTAAACAATCACCATGTTAAATACAACAACAACTAATTTCCTACGGGCTAAACTAAAACCAGAGAATTCTCCGTGCTTAACTTAAGCACGGAGAATTCTCTGGTTTTAGTTTTGACATCAAAATAATCAGTGATTTTGCCTTTAAAGTGTCTCAAAATAAGAAATTAAAATTTTCAATGACAAGTTTTAATGAAAGCTATAACTGGTTTTAGGTAGGTAGGTCTTCCAGCATTTTTATGCACGTCAACTTAAATGCAATCTGAATTTGAATAAACATATGAACCTACAAGTTCTGTCAATTATTGAGGAGGAAAAATAGGTGATGATGATTTTGAAATACTTATAGGTAGATATATACCTATATGTATATATTCTTTTTTACAAAGTAAATTTCTGATATAAAAGCTAAACGACTTTACATAAATGGTTTTACTTTATATTTGCCTGCTGTCTTCTTGATTGGGATGCAAAAAATTAAAAGGGTTATTTAAAATATTGGTTTATAAGACAAAGCCAACCAGTTTCTCCCGACTAAAATCAATCTTATACAATCTAAATATATGGCCATCGCAACGAAAATAGAAAGTTTTCTTTTGAAAAAAAAACCACTTCCCTTGCCTGCAAAAAACTTATATGTAGGTATATGTATGTACGTAATTTGTTAAAAAAAGAAGAAAATTAAAAACAAAAATAAATTCAAATAAAATACCTACCTACCATGAAGTCGTTAAATTCCCTCTCTATATTTATATTATTGTGATAGCTATGTACCTACGTTTTATCTCCCGTCAGTCGCCGGTCGCGTCTAGATGCAGTTTTCGCCCATTTACAGCGAAAAGAAATAACACAACAGCAACAAAAATAAGACTTGAAATAAAGAAAATAACCGGGTCAGGGGATCGTAAGAAATTTCTTCAATTTTTCAATTGCTTCATTTGTTTTCTCTTATGTTTATATTTATTTATATATGAACATATAGCGTGTAAACTGTAAACACGCACGTTGGTTTTGACTTTAACTGCATCTTTCATATATACAAATATATGTACATATATAAATGTAACAGTTGCAGTACTAACTTAATTCCTTGTGTGAACACAAAAGGCAAACGAAGAAAGTGGGACAAAACCGCAAAAGATTGCAACATGGGAAAAGGGAATTTGCTTTGAGTTTCTTTTTATCCCTATTTGTTTTTTTTTATTTGCCTCCATGCTCCATCTTGACTTGCAAAAAATAAATAAATAAAAATAACATGGAAAAACAAAGTGTTAAACCAATTGAATGGAATTTCAACACCCAAAGCAGAAGAGAGAAACCACATTATCATCGTCATCATCACTTCTATTGAAATGTAGGGCAAGTACATCTTGGGTTTACAGTTTTACACGATACATCTGACTGACATCTCCTTCGTGCCGCTTTGTTTTGTGTGTAAACTGTGAACATTTCCGGTCATCGGACGTTTTGCATTATTGCTCAAGCACAAAACAAGATGGCCAACAAGGAAATCTGTGATCTCCTTAGATAACACAGAAACCCCCTCTTAGTGGAATGTTGCTGCTTGCCTTGCCTGTAGCTAGGTCCAGGAATGTGATGAGAGGGGAGAAATATTAAAAGAGAAAAAAACAGCATAAACGTTCGTTTTATGCTAAATTACTGCATTTCGACTGCAGTTTAAAAACTAATTAAAATAATACTGCAGTCAATTAATTATTCATGTTTAGAGTAGGGAGGAGGTGATGGTGGTTGGTGGTGGTGCCAGTTGATGGCCTATACCTCCTCCACTTCCTCCATTCAAAACACTGTTCCTATTTAATTTTTATTTCTGTTCAAATAAGCGCTGAGCAGAGCACTTCTATGCTGCAAAATAGTGCGACGACGACAACGACAACGATGACGACATAAAACACCAATACAACCACATTATTCTGCCCATAGGCAAAAGCGGCGCGGCGGCGGCAGGGAAGAATAAGAAACCCTCGACAGTGCCTCTCAGTTCTCAAAGTTGCAAAGCAAATACAATGCAAATCTACAAATCTACTTGTAGATAGATATACATACTATTTTTATTTTTGCTTCGTTTTTCTTTTGTATAAATTCGTTTTATTATATTATCCTTGTGCAATTGCAGTTTTGCCTTCGCATTCCATCTTTCCGCCATTCCTCTGCCCTCTGGGTCATTAAACAAAAAATAGTTTAGGTTGTCGTTGGCCTTTTTCGCGAAGCAAAAGTTTTATCTTTCTGTTCTTTCCCTATATTATACAGCATTATATATTTTGTTTTCTTTTTTTCTGTATGGGGTAGGGTAAAAGGGGGTGGCATAACTGGATGGGATCGGTTTGGTATAGTTGTTGTTTCTTATTGTTATGTTGAATTGTCAGTTCAGTTAATTTGTGCTGGACCTAGCTTTTTTCTATTCTGATGCGATGCAGTTCTCGCTCTCTAAGAAGTCCTTCTTTTATTTCTTTTGTACTGACAGAAAAAATTTAGTCCCGTAGTTGTAGAGTGTGAGAGTTTGTGCAGCACAATTGTTGAAATACTGGGCGAAAAGAGGTTATCGTGCACAGCACAGCATAGAATGCAATGGACATTGGACAATTATCTGCTTGATAATGCTTCTGCACTTCACTTTTTTTTTATTTAAACAGATTAACAACATAAGTTGATGTACATATTATATCTAGAACTATTTTTTTTTTTCTTTCTTACAATTCTTTGGATTTTGTGTTTTCTTGCTGGAAATTCCAGTTTTGTCGCAGTGAATGCAGAGTGAAATTGTGTCGAAAGTTACAGCTTCAGGATGATTGAGCTTAAAAAGAATTAAAAGAAGGTAGGAAAGCAATTGAAATTTTACAATCAAAAATTTTAAGGCAAACAATCTTATCCTTTCGTAATATAAAAAAAAAACCTTTGAACTTAATATTAATAGAAAGCATCGATTTGAATATAAGATCCTTCAGCTCTTTTAATTATTTTATTCTATGTTCGCGCGTATTCATAGTCGTTTGCTAAGCTAAGGTTTTACTTAACTGCAGTTTAATATATGTATATTGGATCAGTTTTGTATTGGAATCATTAAAATAAAAATGAATGTCATAAAATTCAATTGAACCTTCTTTAAACTTAGTAAATTTTTGAAAATGAATATGAACACAGACCATTTTGTTTAAATGTAGCAATGTCCATGACCATAACAAAATGTCATCACTTACACTCTCAAAAAATTGTATTCCAAAACACTCGAGTTACTTTGACGTTTGCATTCAAGCTATCGATATTCAATTCATTATTCGTGCAGGTAATACAGTTTTTATAGGAACTAAAGAGTTTAGCCCCGAAAATCATTTGATTTTTGCAAGCGCATAAAGAATTGGATGAAAAAAAACGACATCGCAGCAAAACGATTTATACGTAAATATTGTGGTATTGTGGTATGGCTTATAAGTTTTTGTTTTACATGCTTGTCACAAAGCTGAAAGGATAGTGATGGCATTTTGTAACAGTGATGGGCTTGTTTGCTCTGATGACTTTAGTAAAGCCCGATGTCGTTTTTTTGTCTAACTGAATATGGAAAACACAAAAAAAAAACACAGCTATAATCTTTCTCGTGTAAACTACTTAATTTTGTTTTCCAATTGCTTTTGACGTTTTGCTTATAACTAATTTTTGCCAGCCTTGTTTGACATTTGGCCAGTTCATATTACTTTCGATTTCGTGAACCACAAATTTTCTTTCGGTGAAAATGAGTTGTGAACATAATTTGTCAGTCAATTTTTTCTCTTCTATTCTATTAAATGGTTTCCGGTGTCTCAAAATGTTCAAGCAATTCAATTCAAGGATTTCAGTCTCAGCATATCAGAACTCAAAAACAAGAAATGCCTAAATACCTTTTCTCGCTGCCTTGTACTTGTAAGATTATAAAATTAAATTTCTTTGCATATCTAGGAAGATCTAAAAAATGTCAAAAATAAAAACTGAGTTATGCAGTTATGAATTGAATTAAAATTTCCAATATAAAATTAATTTTATAAACAATAATTCAGACATTCAATTATGGCAAACATTTGTTGCCTAACAACATACATACATATATGTATATCTACACAAACACATGTATGTATGGTGTACATTAGTACATATATGTATAACAAAGATCATGTTTTTCAACTTCCTGACAAGGTTATCCTCAAAAATCTCCCCACAACACCATGCCTCTTTCATCATTGAAACATTTTTGCCTATTTTTATTCCAGAAACTTCCAAGCGAAAAAAAATTCTCCACAAAGCACAATATAGCAAAACAAAATCCCAAGGCTAGCTAGAATTTATCTGTGAGTCATTAGGAATGGAAAATTTAATGCTTCAAGTTTGTTCCATTCATTTGCTGTGCAGGAACTTGTGCATTTTTATGCATTCGTATATATGTATTTTGTATTTGTATGTAGAGGATGTGAAGTAAATCGACAATGGTCATAAACGTTGAATCTGCCTGGTACTGATAGATACCGTTTGTCAAGCCTATAAAAATGTTTAAAAATGAATATAAAAAAAAAAACATGTACATGTAAGTATTTGCACAGACAAACAGCCCTCTGCCATTTTAATCTTGTGCAAGATCATCAAGTGATTTCGCACTTTACTAATACACGCTCAAATCAAGTGCCTACCTACTAACAAATAAGTACTTATCCCCTTATCCCTCTTCCCTTGTCTCTGATGGTTCAAAGTCAGTAGGGCCATCAGTTTTTAGACACATTTTAGCATTGTGTGCACCCAGCAGCCATATCAACGTCTCCGCAGCAGCGGCCTCTACTCTACGCAGTCAGTTGACCTAATTTCTGTAATTGGAAGTTGTAACTCACAAGTAGTCTTGTATAGCTGTATTAGTGTGATGGTGATCGAGTGTATATTGCCTGCTGCACCCTTCGCCCGCTTCCTCTATAGATCCCTTTCGTTTCAAGTTTGTTTGCTTGACATTGCTGCTTGGTTGCCAATGATGGTGCATTTGTAATGCAGCACAGCAACAAAAGCGACACACTAATAACAAAGTTAAATAAAATGTTTATTACTTTGTGCAGTTTTTGTTACTTTTTCGTTTTCCCCCTTCTTTCCCCTCCATTAGCCCCTAAAAATAAATATGATCTACCCATACGAAGGCAACTTGACAGTCAGCCAGTACAGCCACTGACAGCCCTGACGAGTTTCGTAATTCGAATTTCGCCTGCGCGATCGGATTGAAGGCTGTTTTCGAATAATCACACTGTACAATGACGGCTTTTGCAGCATGCAATTTTTCTCTTATATTTTTTCATTTTTTCAGTTTGCTTTTTTTTTGTTTTTTTTTTTTTTTTTAGCTAAAAAACTTTTATAGATACTTTCCGCTTTTGAATTGTTTGTAGGTATAACTTGTTTTTCATTTTATATATTTTGTTTTAATTTTCGTTATCCTATCTCATGATGATGTTGAGAATGCGTTCAGAGAAACAGGCAAAGCCAAGCCAGCTTCATTGCGACTACTTTTGGAAGTTGCCTTTCTATTTGCTTTAGGTTGCAACTTAATTTAGGTTATAGCTGTTTGTTTTATTTGTAGGTATATTTCTTTTTTCTGTAGCCCAACCTTTTCTGTTACATCTCAGGTGTTTGAGATTAAATAAAAAAAAGTCAAAACGCGTTGCAGCTGTACCTTATGTGGCCTTGCAGTGGTGCATATAAAACAAATTTTTATTGTATCTAGACAGGAGGATTTTTTTTTGTTGGAGGCCACAAAAATATATTTTTTAGGTTTTTTTTTGTATCAATTTTGTATGTGTTTTATTTAATTTTTTCTGTGCGATTTACGATGCAACGATAACAAGGTGCGCATGTGCACTTTAGTAATAAAATGCTTGTATTTTTAAGGCTTTGCAATCATTTAGCACATTTGGTCACATTTTTTTTATCTTGCGACGAACGAAAACGACGACGACGCAATGAAAAAGCCTTTAAAAATGTCATTCGCATTGTAAATGATAATATATAAGTATAGATAGTTAAATAATTTGCATATTTATTTTTTTTGTATTTAAAATTTAAGTGACTGGTTAGTGAGAATAGCTTTGACCTAGAAGTTTATTATCAGGAGACAATTTAATTTTATTTGAATTTGAGTGGCATGGATGTAATAATAATATTTTGGAAATTTTTTTGAACAAACAATCGTTAAATTAGAGTTTCTGATGGTTAAATATGTAAATGAAAATATAGCTAAATATGTAATTTGCATATTTATTTTAGGTTCATATTTAAAATTTAAGTGACTTTTTGGTGAGAATAACTCTGACCTAGAAATTTATTATCAGAAGATAATTCAATTTAAAAATTAATTTGAGCGGCGTGGATGTAAAATAATATTTTCAAAAATCGTAGGTTAAACAAAAGTTGCAGATTAAGTAAAGAACTACATGAGTGAAGCCTATTTCATTATACCTTAAACAATGCGTTGGATTGATAGATTTTCTATCGGGTGTCTAATAAGTAATAACTATAAAGTTAGCAAATTTAAACTTTGAAATGATACCTACCTGTTCTTTATGCAATTATTTTTCGTGTTTGAGAAAGTTGTTCGTTTGGGCTCTTAGGTTCATATTTGGAATTCATTCCAACAAGCAACAAATGGAAAGAACTAAAAAAGTCAGTTCAGTAAGAAAAAACTATTACAAAGTTAGAATCGATCATGGATTTTCTATTACTCTGCGCTCTCATTTGAAATTACAAATATAACAATTTTAACTGAATGTTTTTTTTTTTTTTTTATTATTTTAGAGTACACCCTGCAAACATCCAGTTATTGTTTTACAAGATGTTAATTTTTTGGACCTCCATTCACTGGTTGAATTTATTTATCATGGAGAAGTTAATGTTCACCAGAAATCGTTAAGTTCATTCTTAAAAACGGCCGAAGTACTTCGAGTGTCCGGTTTAACACAACAGCAAGCAGAGGAAACACATAGTGTAGGTTTTTTTTGTAAATTTTTTTATTATTATCAAAATATAATTTCTTTCTCATAATATAGCAATTAGCTCAAATCCAAAATCTTGCTAACACCGCCGGTGGACGTACCCCCGTTAATCAACATCCATCCGTACATGAAGACCCCCTATTCCCGCGAAATACTTGCTCACCACCACCCGGTCCCCCCGGTCACATCAGTTCTCAATTATTTAGACGAGCTGCTGTAGCAGCATCTTTACGTCGGGACCGGAATAATTCAACTCCGTCCGGTGTAGATGAATGTACAATGAAACGACACCGACCCGACAATGGCATTATACCCAGCAATAATAATAGTCCCGACATTCGTAGCACATCCCCTCAACTAACTCCGGCCGATTTCTCAACGATTAAGCATAACAACAACAATACACCACCTCTAAAAGACGATAAACGTAAGAACTTACCACCTAGTGTATAAATAGAGAATATACGTAATGAATATTGAATGATATATTTGTATATACAGGAAATGGACCCACAAATAACGGTATCTCAGCAATTGATAAGGAACACTTTACACCATCCCCACGTGCACGATCTACTGATGATGTCAAATCGGAACCTATGGAATTGGTTTGCTCCAATAATAATCCAGTCATGGATGAACATAGTAACGATTCGACTGGTGAAAATGATGCAAATCGATCAAGCAGTGGTGAATGTGGTAAAGGATCTCTAAGGTGAGTTTTTTAACAACAAAAAAAACAATCGAATGACATTTATGTAAATGTCAAAACTATTTTTATTTCTTTATTTTAGCTCAGGAAATGATGATGAAACAGAAAACAGTATACATACGCATCAACCACCTCCATTTCTAATGTCACCTGCTGATACGAAATTGTTTCCAACGCCTGGATCATTTAATTTTTCCATGGCAGCGTTAACAGATTCTTCACTTGCAGGTAAATTTTAATTTTATTAAAATCAAAATTCGTACAGTTATCTAACAATTCTCCTTTAACCTTAATTGCAGGTTTTAATTCTCAACTTCAATCTGCAGCTGAAATGGCAGTTTCTCCACAAGGTGAGCATATTCTTAATTTCTGTGTGAATAGTAACTGTCTTTAACTATGTTTTATACATACATATCTCTTAAATACATTTAAAAGAAATTTACAATTTCCCTATCCCTGTTTGGCAAACATACTTAACTTTAAAATTCCTTTATCCAAATGTTCCAATCTCAGCATGTGAATAAGGAAATATAAGAAAAGGATTTTCTATTAATATTGGTTGAGTGTTTTAGAATTAAACGGTTTTGTTATATCAATTTAGTTTAATTATAATTTTTTTTTATATTGGGTTTGCGTGTGATGAATGCTATTATAAAATATTATTTTTTAATAATGAATTGTTTCTTGATTTTATTTTTTACATTTAATTATTAAATTTAATTTTGAAAATTTTAAAAAGCCGTTGAAAAAATTAAATCCTTTTCTAGTTCCTTGTTCGTATGACTGATATAATTTAACACTAACTTCTTATATTGGACATTTGCTATTTCTTCCTTATTTGATTGTTTCCGTCGCGGTTGAATATTTAAAAACGAATTGAGCGAAGAAAAATGTTTGAATTAAAAATAAAACAAATACAAAAAGCGAAGATTTTGAGTTACAATTGGAGAAACTTTGAGAACTTATTTATGGTTTTAAATTTAATTTGTTGGACATGAAGACCAAGGGATTTACTTTGCAAATAGGTATTTTATTTATTGATTTAGATTGAAGATCAAATCTGGGGCCATTTTTATTCATTCTTGCTATAAATGATGTAGTATCATGTATCATGTTCCCGAAATTCTCATATTTGCTGATGATATGAAGATTTTTAAGACAATAATTATTTATTACTACTTCACCAACTTATGAACGTTCCTGATTTGTTAGCCTGTATTTGCATAAATTACCATAGAAGATCCCGTCACTTGCGAATATTTGAATTTTTACATGTCGATAGAACTAACTACGGCATACATGAGCCTCTTAACCGTATGAGCGCAGGCTTTTCATTTTTGTTGATTTTTACACGAATAAAATGGTATAGAAAAAAAAGTTTTTCGAACAATTGCTCCACGGTGGTGAGTGTTTTTTTTTTTTTTTACTTCTTCATAATAGACATTTATGTTCTATATATTTCTGAATTATTGTTTACTTGTATATTATTTAATATTGTAACTATCTACTTTATTGTTTGCATGTGTTAGTTTGCATTATTTTTACTTATTTACTATCAACTAACACATGTACTTATGATGAGCCTTTGGTTGTAGGTTGCAACTAAGCTAACTACAACAAAGAATATGAAGTGTTAAAAATATGTACAAGAGGCCTGTAAATACAATTTTTTTTTTAAATGGCGCCCAATGTTAAACTTCTAAATTAATCGTACCGACATTTTGCGTACATTTAATCTTATTTTAAGGACTTTCTCCTTTCAAAGTCCTATTAACTCTTTATCTTTGAAATACAAATGATCTTTCTATGCGTTCACCCACTAAAATTATTTATTTAAAAAAAAAAAACAACAAACAGACAAATCCAAATGTAAGATGTGATTTGTTGATAGAAATTAAATATAGAATACAAAATCGTTGTGACGGCGAATACATATGTATGTAATCTATTTACAAAAAACGTTCGGTCTTTCGGTCGAAAAAAATTATAAGTTGTATTTTTTAAACGCTGTCGCCTTTTTTCGTCACTCTAATTTCTGTCAGAAACATATATGTATTTATCGACTTCAACAGTGTTAGAACTGCATTTCTGAAGGAGGAAATAAGGAATTATATATATACGATAAGTTGGCACCCAAAAGCACATGTAAACATGACACAACAAAATAAAAAAAAAAAAACTGTTCACATTTCTAGCCAGCTAAATCCTTTTTAAGTTGCTTTATCACTAGATACACTTATCTTAGGATTAAATGTTAATGATGTATAATACAAAAAAAACCTCCTTCATTTTTGTTGCTCAACTCAATAAAAACTCTCTATAAACCATAAAATCACAAGCATAAAATGTTCAAATATCATATCCTCACATTTTTTCCTTAAACAACTTTTACTTTCCAATTCCTCTTTTTATACTCATCAAAGCTAAAACACAAAACCATAATATTGTGGACGCTTCAAAGTAACCACTATTTTACGCTCCATAATAGGTTAGCTAGCAGCTTACATGTAGTTCAAATGTTACATTTTTTTTTATAACTCTACCCAGCTTCCAGAGAGTGTCGTTCTTCATTCACATTCTATTTTATTCTCTTTATGAGGATGAGAATGTTATATGATGTTATGCATGCCTTCATTATATGGTAAAGTGTGAACATGCAACAAGTTGTATCGTCATTCATAGTTTATAAAATAATCCTCACCATTCTCAATATTTGGGGTTTTATACAGCTTCTAATTGTTATTTGCTTAGTAATTTTACAACCCTAAACCTTTTCTACATCATAATTCCTGAAAGGTTACGGTAAAGTAAAAGTTTTCATAGCTAACCGCAGGCCCTCTAATCTCGGCTCCGTTTGATGTGTGTAATATTTGTGAGGTATGAGTGAATTCAAAAAAAGGATGCCGACAGACATGCTCCCATATTTTAAGTCCCTTCGGGTAAAATCATTTTGAATAGTTTTCAGAACGTTTACACTTGTGCTTTTTCTGCATCATTTATCCTATTTGATGTGGATACCAAAATAGAGACATACCTTCATCACTTTGTATTGGCTTTCTGTTTATGTTAATGTGAGTGTGTATGTGGCTGAAGCCTGTGGACAAGTTTGCACATACTTTTCCCGAAAGCCCACATCATCATCATCCGAATCTCATAGCTAGTCATAAAAGAGATATCATGCCTGTCTGATGGGAGTTTAGATTTGACATATGGTAAACGTGTATACATATGTATGTATAGTATATGTGTGTACATGTTTGTGTTCATGCCGAATTATTTTGACTTTTAACGGTCGGGTTGTATAGAGGAGGACTTGAGAACGGATTGTTTTGATATGGGAGAAAGCTTTTTTGAAGTGATAATTAACTCTTTAACGATGTGTGAAAGTTTACAGCTCTAAGGCTTAGGGAAAATTTTGTTGTGTGGGTGAAATAGTTTGGTTATGTCTAATGACTTGTTTAATTGGGTTGTTTTTTAATTTGTTGTGTTTTTGTAATTAAAACTGAACAAATATTGTTTTGATGAAATGGCAGTTAATTAGAACAAGTACCTATTATTATTGGTAGGTACTTAATGAATAATTAAAATTGGTGGAATATTTTGTTTGTGGATGTTGTTGTAATTTTACTAGGTAGGCATTTTTTTGGAAAACGTTCACCATGGAAAAGACTTTAACCACCCAAATGTTTTATATCTTTTGAATTCTTTTTAAAGTTTCATTTTCACAACAATCACTTAAGAAAACTTAAGTGAAAAAAAAGAAAAACGAAGGAAATTTTTCGCTCTTCATGTCCTTCAATCATTTTCTTTGCATTTTCTGTTTTGTAATTTCACTCCATCTCCTTGTGAATATATAAAATTATTTGAATCACAAAAATAACATTGCATTAAAATGGTTAAACATTTCTGGTGTTATATTTCCTGACAATTATAATTTCTTCCTTTTTGTGTCAACTTATTTTAAAAATTCTGAATTTTCTGACATTTGTACGAAGTTTTTTGAACCAGCATATGAATGTTGAAGGTATCAATGAAACAGCAACAACACATTTCATAACAGCTTCAACGAACAATTCTCAAATAAACACAACCTTCTAAAATATTCACATACGCATCTGCAACTAGGGTAAAATCTAACTCTATTTATTACGATAAGATGGTTTAAACCATTCCATTGGCTGCGCCTTATATTAGGCTGTTTGTTTATTGACCACTAAAGATTTAAAACTAAAATAAAATAATAAAACAAAAATTTAACAATACTCAAAATCTTCGCTAAATAAAACAGAATCGCGTCCTGCCTTACATATACCAAAAATTCTAAACAAATTAACAATAAAATTAAATTAAACAAATTACATAAAAATATATATTTTCTGTGAATTGGTTTTTCTGTGTGCTAATTTTGTATTCGTATTCTATATTATTATATCAGTACATATTGATATTAAAATATTATTTTCATTAATAATAATCGTACCATTTATTTGTTTTCCTTATTTCATGTATAATTAAATATCTTATCGTCGTGTATGTGTGTTTCTTAAAAAAAAGAACAAAATATTTAATATTGAAAAAATTACATAATATTAAAATCAACATTTTAACATTACTTACTGTTTTTTTTATTTTTATTACTTTTTTTTTTTGTTGATTGCGTTAATCGTTTTCGCTATTTTCATTTAACTGTTTTTTTTTTATTGTTCGTTTCGTTTCTTTTTTCGTTTTCATTAAATTTTTCATCTGTTATTTTTTTGTTATCATAAATTTTACATTCTTTTTTTTTAATATTTAACCAGAAACAAAATTAATTCAAAAAGTATTAGACTATCTTTTAAAACATAATAAATAAAGAAAAAACAAAAATGTTTCAAGAAGATTGCAGCATTTATTTTTTACGAATACAAGAGTGTGCACCATCTTTTTTTTTACATATATGTTGTATACAAATATTGATGATTAGGTGATAATAAATTTTTATTTTTGGTTTTATTTAACACAATCAATTGGCTTAAAATTCCTCCCGATCATATTAATCCTAGTTTTGTTGTTATTAACCAATTTAGAGGTTTTTATTACACAATAAAAAATGCAAAAGAAATATGCAAGGGTTACTATTTTATTATTATTATTAATTTTTTTTAAATAATTTATCAATTTGGTTCATGATTAATTGGAGATATATATTATATACAATTTTGTTAAGTAAATTGTATACGTGGAATATGTATACGTGGATGGTTTATTGTTCAATATGCTTTTTATGCGTTTAGCATTTACATATATCTTTTCTATACATATATGATTATATTTATTATTAAATAAATACACGCTTTGGTAAAGCACTAGGGTATGACACATGAATGTAATTATATTTTGTTGGAATAATTGTACAAATAATACAAAACAAAAAATCGAAAATGCGGATGAATTTTTTTAAAAACTAAAGTAGCTCTAGTGCTTAAGAAAATTATAACATTACAAAATTGTATTTATAGTAGGTAAATTAGTTGTAAGAAAATTTTAAATTCAAATAATTGGATGGTTGTTTTTGTTTTCCTGTCAAAAAATTATGATTGTTTATATTCAGGTTTTTGAAATTTTGTTTATTAATATTCCTAACCTGTTTATTTATTAATAGCAATAACATCATTTGTTTTGAATATTAAAAACCATGAAGTTTAAAGATTTTAATTTGACGTTTGTCCAGAAAATTACAAAGATTTATTAAAATATACGGTATTGCCCAGTTAAATCTCATTTGAGAGCTTGCTATTTCTCTGTGTGGAGATTTCTCACACGAAATGTTTTTGGATTCTTTCTCAAAGCGATTTCTTATTTGGGACACACTAAAAGTGTTAAAACCTCAGTAAAGCATTTTGGTTTGTCTGATGTTTATATCTTGAATTTTTGTTCTTGGTATTGATGGCTCTATTAAAAAAAAGATCTTATAGAAAAATACAGTGTCTTACCAACTAACTAAATGTATGAGCTGTCTAACTGTTTAAAATAATAAAGGAGGTTTATACTTTTCATTGATTTCAAAAACCATTCCTTTTTTCTCTTACCTGTAAATATCAAGAAGTGTCAAGCCTTAAAAGAGTCATCGTCTGAATCCCAACTTATTTACCAAAAATAAAATGTAATTAATACCATTCACTTCTAAATGACAAAAGTGCAAAAAGTGTGTTTCCAATCGTGATTCATACGTCATATTAATTTTGCTTTTGAATACAAATAAATTTGTTAATTTATAAAAAAATTAAAAACGATTTTGGAAAATAATTTTATATCGATGGAAAACAAATATAAAAAATTAATTTAAAACAACACACAATTAAATTGACAAGAAAACGAAAATATTAAAACAACAACAAAAAAATTGTTACTTGGTTAAGGATAAATATAAATTTTTTTATTTATTTTAAAATTTATTTAAGCCTGGACATAAATATTTATACAAAAGGTAGCAGGACAATACACTTCTACTAATAAGCAATATTTAATACCGCCCGCCCTACAAGAAACACAAAATAATAAACAAAAAAACACACACCAAAAAGTCGGATAAAGGGTTATTTTGTATTATTATTTATTTTTTTTTTTCAATATTATTGGGTTGTGTTTTATACACACTATACACACACAAATATACATGACACCATCACACAAACACACACATGCCAAATGCTTTATCTCGAGGATGTATTTTTTTTTGGAAATGTAGTCTAACTTTTTTTTACTAAAAAAAAAAAAAAACAAATCCCCAAACTAAAAGTATACACTCAACAAATTTGTATGCTTAAAGGGAGAAGTTGGAATGTATAAGAGCAGGTTTAGCTAATTGATTTTCTAATATTGTATAAAGTATATGTAGTATATGATTCCCCCCTTCCCATTACCAAAAAAACCCATAAAAATGAAATTTTATATATATGGAAAATAAGAATAAAAATAATTCGGATACGATGGTGATGGTGTTGAACACTATTAAAAAAATTGAATGCAAAACATAGTAAACGGACAATCAAATCAAAATTTGAATAACCCCCCTAAACAACCAAAAATACAAAATAAAAAAAAAATAACTTAAATGTTAAATAAAAAATCTTTTGTTTTTGGGCTAATGCGACGTTTTTTGCCTCTCTCCCCTCTTGTCGTCAGGTTACCTGACGACGACGACGGCGGCTATGACAATTCACCAACACCATGATTCACCACATCAATTCAAAACACCTCCCTCTTCTTCAGCAATTACAAGCACGTCATCTTCAGTTGCATCTAATTTATGCGGCACCGGCGGAACTGGTGGCGCAGGCGGCGGCTTAAACCTTTCTACATTTAGCACTTGCAATATGTCTTCGACGCCAGGATCTCAATTAATGCCTTCACCGATGGTGTGCTCTACACCTTCATCAGGTGGGAACGTCAAAAACGAACGCCAATCGCCATCTTCATCACATTTACTTATGGCAGCAGCCGCCGCTGCAAACATGGCGGCTGCCGGGAGCAGTGGCAGTGGAACTGCTATGAGTGGCAGCGGAAATTCCATAGCTGGGATTGGAATCGGGGGAGGTGGAGATGATTTCCGTTGTGACCCTTGCAACAAAAATCTTTCATCGCTTACCCGCCTCAAACGGCACATCCAAAATGTACATATGCGCCCTACCAAAGAGCCAGTGTGCAACATATGCAAGCGGGTTTATAGCTCGTTAAATAGCCTTAGAAACCACAAGAGTATATATCATAGAAATCTTAAGCAACCCAAAGAGGAAAACACCAACAATAGCGCTAACAATACCCATTCGCCATCAACACTGGGCCATAATCCATATTATTCACCGTTAAATCATCGTTCATCATAGGGGTTCGCTTATTTCAATTATTTAGCTAATATAAATTACATTTAAGAAGAATACATAATTTCTAAATTTCTTTTCAACAACAACAAAACATAAAGCGTTTAATTAAATTTAAAAAATTTAAAAAAAAATGTGTGTGTAAATATAAATAGTTAGTTTAAAAACAGAAATCAAATTGCATTGAACAAGTTTATCATTTCTTACTTTAAAAGTCGGTTAGCCATTTTTTTTTTCAATTAAACTGTAAATACCTAGCCAACTTTTAAATTTTTGATTTTTCTAATTACATTTTCTAATTTTAATTATAATTAAATTTAAGTTTATTTTTATTTTTTGTTTACTTTGCATATCATATAAAAAAAATATATTTTCTTCTTCACCATGGAGTACGCAATAAATCCGATTAAGTTATAACTCCTGTTGGAACCAATTGGCACAACGTGAGATAGAAATTTATATCAAATATTTCTTTTTTTTTAACTCTCCCCTTAAAATATACCCTGTTTTTTCAGTATTAAGCTTTAAAGTTCAAACAAAACTAGCAAGACTTGGAATAGTAGATAGAAAAAAGTGTTTTTCCACTTAGTCAGATAAAAAATTTGACCGACTAAGTCTGGTGCTACCAAGAATTTAAAAAAAAAGAGACACTAGTGACAAAAAAGTAAAATCTTTGCAAAATAAAATCGTAATCAGGCCAAAAATGTTTTCAAAATTTTGCTAAAAAGAAACTATATTTTGTTTTTTATTTAAAGTTTTTAATTTGATCCAAAAAAAAATTAAATAATTTGTATTTATATGGTAATCGAGAAACAAAACCAATTGGTTCCAATTGGTGAACCTGTTGGATGTCAGATAGTTTATTTTTGTTAATTAAAATCAAAAAATGTTATATGATTTACTTACTGTACAAAAAAAATTTTAAAACCTACAACACTTACGTAAAAAAAATACATTTATACAATACAAGAAAAATCTAACAGTTGTTCCTGCTTCCTTTTGAAAACAAAAAATAAAATACAAATATTTATTTTCAATGGTTGATAAAAAAAATTCAAACTGGGCGGTAATTCGCGATTTTTTTCAATATTCCAAAAAGATATCCAAACAAAATTAGCAAAATTTGTAACATTTTTAAAGTTGCCTGAATAAAATAAAAAAAAAAAAAAAAAAAAAAAAAAACTACTGAGATTACTGAAAGTCACTATTGTCTCTTTTTTTCTCTTCTCTTCCTATATTCAATATAGGTGGAAGCACCAGCCTTATCGGTGGCGTTATAGTACCCGGTGGCAATTCAAATAGTAGTAACAATAGTCACCATCACCACCATCATCCCTCCCACCACCACCACCAACAGCAACAACAACAACAGCAACAACCACAACCACCACCTCATAGTCAACATCATCAACATTCTGCGCCGCATCTTCATTCCCACCATATGCACCATCATCAGTCGCACTCAAGCCACCACGAATCATCACCTCAACATCAAGTCGTTGGCTCACAACAACAGATGCCTTTGTCGTCTTCTGGTTCGGTGTCTTCATCGGCGGCACTGCAGCATTTACATCATCACAGTGCATCACCAATTGACTCGCTACATCATCATCCAATGCAACATCATAGACGTTCTTTGTCGCCGGGTGGCGGGCAGGGTGGACTGAGTGGATTGAGTGGACCATCTGGATCATCGATAACATCTGCAAGTAACAATCGCCTCCTCTTGCCATTACCACTGACAGCATGTCATCGTTGTGACGTTTGTGGTAAACTTCTTAGCACTAAACTGACACTTAAACGTCACAAGGAACAACAACACTTGCAGCCATTAAATAATGCTGTTTGTAATTTATGTCATAAGGTATTTCGTACCCTTAATAGTCTTAATAACCACAAAAGCATCTACCACCGAAGACAGAAAAATCATCATTCTTCATATTTCCATAGTAGTAGCTTGCATCATTCGTTAACAAATAGTAACAATAACGGTTCAGGAGGTAGTGTTGGCAATCGCGGTAGTAGTGCCGCTGAGTTATTACTTTCACCTATTACACAGCAGCAGCACTCACCAGGTGGCGTTGTAAAGCCATGTATGGATTTCTTATAAGAACAACATCACTTTCTGAGGCAACTGTTTACAGTGTGCGCCCAAAAATTCGCCCAGTAAAATGGAAAATGAAAGAAATTTGTAAAAAAAAAAAAAATATCAAAATTGTGTATGCGCACGTGTTTCAAAAAAATAACTATGAAAAGGCCTCAGATAAACTGAGAATATAATATAAAATACACACACAAAATGTAAAGTTTTAATGTAAATACTATAAAAAAAAATACTTCATTTTCCATTATTATTACTTAACGGTTTTTTGTCTGTGTTGCACTTTCGCTGTTGCTGTTTCTAATTTCTGATCTCCAGATGCATTTTTTTTGGTATGTTGTTAAGAATAAACTACCTAATACGAAATGATAGAAAAAAAAAAAAAAAAGATAACAAAACAAAAATAAGAAAAAAAAATATGATAAAATGCAATTTTCTGTGATTATTATTTTGTTAGGCTTTTATAAATGTATATTTTTGACAGCGAGTTTTTAATGAAGAAACGACGATTCGCAGACTGATTTAGATATGAATGTTTTTTATTAATAGATTTTTTTTTGGGAATGATATTTTGAAGAGCTTTCCCTTTTTCTAAAGTTCTTTGCAAAAGCTTAATTAGTTGAGAGAATAATTGAATGTTGTCCAATTTTTTACATCATTCTTACAATATTGCATTAATTCATCAATGATTCGCAATTTTTGCACGGAACCAAAACAAATGTATTGAGTAAATAATACTAAATTTTTCGATCAAATAATATTTTTTTTAATGTAAGGCAACAATAATATCAATAATTGTGTCTCCGACTTATTGTCCTCGGTAATATAGTTATGTTTAATGTATAGTTTTCCTGTACAATTTACAGTTTCAATTATCGTCAAGTGTGTTTCAACAATTCTTCAGATGCATTTCCTATGTTTTATATTGAAACAAAAAAAAAACTCAAAGGCTACAACTATTTTAAATTGTTGTTGTTTTTATGCGAATTAAATATTATTTTATTTTGAAACTCCAAATCAAATCTTAATAATACCAAGATGGTAATACATATGTACATACAAATAGATACATAAATCTTGAGATATTTTCAAAATTCAATTGTTCTCTTAACATTTTTTTTAGAAAAAGAACGAGTATAACACTTTTTTTAATATCCTGCCCTTCATATCCTAAGGATTAGATTTTTTCTTAAAAAAAAAAAAAACTAATAAATTAAGTAAATCGAATATAGTAAGTATAGACTTCCATGTGCAATTTTTGTTGACAATATAATGCTTAGGCTTCGATTATTATTTTTTTTTGTAATTCATAACCCATATACATAGTTAGTTACTTTTCTGATTCATATAATGTAAAATAGGTTTGAATGACCTTTTCACTCATTAAAAATGTGTAACAGACCCATAAATCACCCCTAATCGGAATTAATGTGTACTCTAAAGTGTAATATATAATAACTACTTATAAATATATAATATATATACACCCTAAACTATAAGATAAAATACTATATATAATATGCATAAGTGTTTGTACAGAATTCATTTTAAAATAATTTATGTAGTATTTTTTACTATATATTGATTTTTTTTTATTTTTAAAAATTATTTGAATTTGAACGTTTTTTTTAAAAAAGACGTCAAATACATACATACTTAAAATTCTATTTTTTAATTCATTAAAATAAAATATAACAGTTTTTTTTTTTAACTTTTGGACTGATAAATATAAAGAAAAAATTAAAGTTAGGTGGTTAAGAGAACAAAAGATCTTTCGGTAGAAGTTTTTAGTTCCACTTTTTACTATATTGTTCTTTATTTTATCGTTCATTTAAGGTACACACTGACATGTGTTCTTTTATATTTTAGTTCGTCATTGATTTTTTTTAGAAATATGAAATCATATTACATATTTTGTTTTCCTTTTTAAACTAATCGAATTCATAATATTTTTTTTTTTTTTTCAAATATCGAAAGGACTGATAGGTTAGAATGTCTCATTTCATTTAAAAGCATTAGTATCGGCGAAATTTAATTTCCATTTTATTTTTCGAAAAAAAAAAATACAAAAAAATATATTAAAATTAACGAAAGAAAACTTCCCGAATTATGTAAAAAAAAATTAAAAGAGAAACGAATTGTGATCATGACTATAATTGGCATTAATATTTAGGCAAAAAAAAGACTAAAAATATACAAAAATATAAAAAATTAATTAAAACATATATTAAAAAAAAAACACCAAAAAACCCAATGGATAAAAAATCAAATAAGAAAAGTTTTTTTTTTCTTTATTTGCGCAAAATTTTTATTTTGTTTTAAATTATTTTTTTTTTAAACAAGTTTTGCTAAGCAATTTGTGATTGTCCTAAGACTGAATTTTTCTCCCTGTCCCCTTTTTCTTTAATTTTATGTCAAAACATGAAAAAATCAAAATTTTTGTATAATGTACTTTTGTTTAACATAAAAAAAAATTAATTTGAAATTTATCAGGCGAAGAAAATTAAGAGAGAGTAAGAATGAATGAGAATTCGTATTATATATACACACTAGAAATAGTAGACATAAACATATTTTATTTATATAATTTTTTATTTTCAAAAACATTATTTTTTTTATTTATTGATATTTCATTGGATTTCATCAAAATTTCTTAAGTTTTTTTTTTTTTTTAATAAGAGTGATTCTGAATGAAGAAGAAAAATTTAAATAAAGTCTGAATTTTAATTTTATTTGATACCAAATTTTTTATTTTACAAAACAAAAGATTTGTTGTTTTTTTTTTTTATAAATAAATATATTATGTATATTTATTTTCAATGAGAATATGAATTTATTAAATAAATAAAAACAAAATAAAAATTGTTAAAAAAATCGGTGCATAGAAAACAAAGTTTACATAAATAATATTGTAAATGATAAATAAGTTCTTTTTTATGTTTTATAATATTTGCTTTTTTTAAATGTTAAGTTTAATTACTACCCTTTACCTAAGTTTAATCTTTTGCTGTATAAAAACTAACTCTACAAACAAATAAATATATTTCCTATCTCTGATTGATAATATAATTAATAAATAGAGCATAGTTAAAACATAAAAATATTACAAAATTAAAAAAACAAAAAACAAACAGTTTATTTTAAATTTAAATATAATAAAAACAATTTTATGTCAACTGTAAACTGCACTATATGTTAAATGTAAAGCATAAACAAATATTTTATCTTTTCTTTAATTTAGTTTATATTTCTTCTTATTAGCAATTTTTAAAGTAAACAATAAATATAACAAAACTGTAATAAAATCATAAAAAAAACACAAAAAAATGTAATGATACAAATAATATAGTAATTATTTAGTTAATTAAACTTTGTATGAATACAATGAATAAGATTAAATGTTTTTATTTTCTAAAACTGAGTATTTTTTAACAAAAACAAGGAGTGCTATGCTAGTTTGTATAGGTACACACATATATCGAAAAACTGTTTTGAGAGAATTTAACCATTTCAATTCCATCCATATTTTTATAATTTCTTTCTTTTTTGGTATTTTCCAAACAAAAGTAAAGAAATGCATTATGTGAATACTAATTAACTTTACATAAATTCTGTAAAACAAAACAGACTCCACATAATTAATAACATAATGCAAAGTATGTAGTTTAGGTGACGTTTCCCTTTTTATAGAATACTTGCATCCTTTTCGGGCTCGTCTTCTTCTTCCATTAATGGTACAACTTAATACAAATATGCCCTTTGATTTATCAATTAAAAATAACAAAAAACATTGTTCAAATGCAAATATTTTTTTATTTTATAAATATGTCATTTCATCTATTATTTACTTAATTTCATGTCCGTTTATTTACGAAATACAGCTTTGACATTTCGAAAAGCTTTCGATTTCGAATAAAATTCAAACTTAAAACTGTTGAATATAGAAACAATATGTTTTTTTGTTTACTTCATCGTTTTATTCTTTCTCTTCTTGAATTAAAAAAAAGTGCAAGCAAATAAATAAAAATGATTACAGCACAAAATTTTCAAATCAAATACATACAAACAGTCGCTGTGTATTCAAACTCCTGTCTTGGTTTTAAACCGCCGAAAATAATAACTTTACCTCAAAGAATCTACCACTTCTCAGTGCAGGGTACATCCAGACAACTTGAATCAAGTACCTACACACATGTACATTATAAACGTATTGAAGTTATCAAGTAAAAAAGAAAATCCAAGGGCAAGTAATGAAAATAAAAAAAATCTGGTAATTTTTTTTTTTATTTTTTTGCATGGGCGCACCATGCATGCACGATTTCGATGACCTTGACATACTTTTAATTATGATCATTACCATGAGTCATTTAAATTGAACAGACATTGCAGTTGCACTCTGATTGCATTGAATTGTATAAAAGGGTTTCCTTATTTGTTTTTGTTTTTTTTTTTATATATTTATTCGTAAACAAAAATATTCGTTGTTCATAATTGTGAATGGTTAACAATAGCAATAGGTTTATTGCGATATGACCCAAAAAATTACTGATTGGACTTAGTCTTTTATGGTGTAGCCACATTGGGGCTTCTGTTTAACTGAAAATAATAATGAATTTTAATTAGGACTTTTTTCGCTTTGAAATTGAGTACATATTCTTGTTGTTTTTTTGTGTTCATAATCTGAAAAAATGTATTTGTAACATTGGGGACATAATTTTCGGTGTCTCAAAGAAAAACAGCTTTAAATTGACTTTGTTTTTGGTTATAAATTAAAACTGATTTATTATTTATCAATCATAACTTGTGTTTTCTTACACAATCAAGCATTATGAAAAAAATTATATTCTGAAGAAGTTGTCATTCCAATACTAACATTTTATTTTGTGTGTTTGTCTGTGTTGTCAACATTAATCATACGAAAAAAATAAAAACAAATTTCATGCTCCTATTTTTTATTTTTTTTAATAATCTCATTTTAATAAATATCCACCAAAATAACTACATACTTTGCAATTCATTAATGAGAACGCTAAAGTTTCATAAATATAATTTTTAAAGAATTGTTCAAGTCCCTAATATAGCAGATTTAACAAATACATACATACGAATTATAGTAAAACGAAACAAAAACTCTAATTTTAAATGAAACTTAACATCCTAATATTATGATTTTAATTGTTATTTTATCAAATAAATAGATAAATGTAAAAATTGTATAAATTCAAAGTGAAACTTAAATTACAAATATCTTAATTAAAAAAAAAAAAAATAGAAAACTGCAGATTGGAAAACAAATAGTAAAAAAAATAATAGCATCTCATTTAAAAACAACAAATCCATTAAAATAAATCCATTATTAAGTAAGAAGAAATTTAAAAAAAAAATAAAACAACCTACAAAAAAGTTCTACAGTAAAAAAAAAAAAAACGAAAAAACAATTTATAGAAAATAAAATAAGTTTGTTATATTCGAAGAATCCATATAAAACTATTTATTTATTAATTATTTTCTTAATAGTACATACATACATATTATTATAATTTTTTTGTGTCTTATATTTTCTTTTCTTATTTAAAACAAACAACTATTCGTACATAGTACATAAAAGAATACCTTTTTAGAGAATATATATATATATAAAATATATGTATATATACATAAAATATTTTCGTAAATAAAAAGAAAATTATTGAGTTATTAAAGAAAATATAAAAAAAATCGTAAAAATTGTGTGTATTCTTGTGTTTTCACCATCGCAAAGTTATATTTTTTTTTTCAAACTTAAATTTCAACACACACTTTCTCTTCTTTCACTTAAAAAATACAAAGCATATACATAATGTTCTTGATGTGTTTTGTAATCCTTGGAAGGATTCTAAGAAGAAATAATAAAGCTTTGGGGGCCTGAAGTTTATCCATCTATTCATCTTACAGAATATACATAATATGAGGTTTATTTCTTTATTTTATTTATGTATTAATATATAAATATATAATTGCGTGCACACTCGGCAATACAAAAGAGGAATTTAAAATACTATTAAGTTTTTTTTTTCTAGTAGTCGGAATGAAGCATTTATATTTTTAAGAACATACATTGGAACTTTTTTTTGATAGTTTAATCATAATTCCTAATCGAGTATAGGTAGGGCCTGAAAACCACCTTCTATCACTTGCTACCACCATCGATACAACCACCTCTATCTCTCTTGTATCTCTTTCACTATAAAATAAAAAAATATTTACACATTATATTCCTTAATATCTGAGGAAAAAAGGTGTAAAGTTCTAAAAAAAAAAAAAAAAAAAAAAAAAACAATCAAATCTATCCTAAAAACAAAAAAAATAGTGTATTGTGTGTGTATTTTTAAAACCTAGTTAACCAAATTTCCAGGCTGTTCACCCAAGAAACTGTTTTCATGCCAGCTCTGCGGTAAGGTACTGTGTTCGAAAGCTTCACTTAAACGTCATATAGCCGATAAGCATGCAGAACGTCAGGAGGAATACCGTTGCATCATATGTGAAAGGGTCTACTGTTCTCGAAATTCCTTGATGACACACATATACACCTACCATAAGTCACGACCTGGCGAATTGGAAATGAAAGATATTAAATTCTTTTAGGAGGTGCTTGCACTTGCCAACCATCAAGTGCTACCCCCGTTCGTATACTATTAACAAAACAAAACAAGCAAAAATCAAAAATGACAATCAAAAGACATATAAAACTAACATAAAGCAAAAACCATGAACAAGAAGTGAATGAACAAAACGTGTGGAAAATGCAAATCTTGCACACAAAATGATTATAAATTAAAATATAAATATAAATTTAAATACAACGACAAATAATAATAAATATCTTCTCGAATTATGACAAGCAATGCCATATACACAATATTAGTATTAGAACAGAAAAATAAAACAAAAAAACAAAAATACTAATAATATTAAAAACTATCTATAGTAGTGATATAATCCGTAATCGTATCGTTAACATTGATGTGAATATTAAACTACACTACCTGTGGACAATCGCCTTCTATACATATATACATACACTTTTTTAGTACTATCTACCTTCAAATCGTAGTCAATTTATATACATTTATATACATTATGTGCGATAAAAGGCATCAACTATTATGCTGCTGCACCGTCTACACCTACGCCTCTACCTCCATCACTCCGTTCAACACAGGAGCTTCACACACAACCAGTGCCATCTACTCTGCCTACAATCTACCTTCATCCTCAGAAAAGAGAGACGAGTCCTTTTAACGTTCGCCAAGGTTAGAAAAAAAAATCTTAAATATCAAAAAATCTCCTTCTACAAGACAAAAAAAAAACAAGTTTTATATCCTGTTTTTTTAAAAAAAATTCAACTCTACATACTTTGGGGAGCTTTCTCTCTCTCTCTCTCTCTCATCTGCTGTAAATTATGATATCTCTCTGTATATTTTCTCACTCACTCTCTATCTAAGTGATTATACCTCTCTGTCTCTCTCTCTCTCATTAGAAATTTGTAAATTATATTCTTTCATTGAGAAAATTTAAGAATAATCTTAGTTTAGAATTGCATCATATCACTTTCTATTATTGACTTATTTTACTCTTTAATCTACTTTACTTGTATTGTAAAAAAAAAAACAAGGATTGATTGAAGAAAAAAAACTATTTATCATCCACTCTATAAAACATACGGACAACATTTTATTTACCTACAGTAAGGCCTTATCCACTCTTTTCATAGATATTTTTTTTTTTTGAAAATTTGTCTTAATACGAACATGTCTTTCTTTTACCATTGTTCACAAAGCTACTTCTGCTGTTGCTGAAAACTATAGAACTATCCAAAATATTGATTGGTCTACTTTCTTCTTCTTTAAAAAAAAAAAAACAAACAAATGTAAAAAAACATATAACAAATCTCATCTTTTCATCTTTTTGAGTTGTAGAGATTTTTTTTTTTTAATTTATTTAAATTTATAGTACTAAAGTGATGTACAATAATCTGTACTAAAAGCTGCTTTCGGCTTTACATATTTTTGAGCTAAAACCAGAGTTTAAAATCTGATATTAACTGATTTTAGCACTAAAATTAAGTGCAAATGAAATTAGTACACAATTTAGTACTTAATTTCTTAATTTTTCTTTCAAAAAATTAAATTTAAGTAGAAAACAAAATTAGAAACAAATTAACCAAATTTATCTCAAGTAGATTTATTTCAATGCTTTTAAGAATAAAATTTTAATTTACAAAAAAAAATATTATACAAAAAATATAATTACTTTATGAAAGCTAATTATAACAGTTTATTTTGTGTATTTATACATATATATAATACCAACTATAATTATAAATTAAAACTTCAAAATAAAAATAAATTACTTCTAAAGAAATGCATCTTCCGACAACTATTTTTTATTCTCTAAATTACTATATTAATAATTTTTTTTTTATTTAATTTTTTAATTTTAATTTTGTTTGTTAAAGTTAATTTTAGTACTATTTTTTTCTGTTTTTTTTTTTTTTTTTAATTAATTTTTGAATGCCGTTCTCATGATGTGTGCTTTTAAAGTTTTTTTTCATTTTCAATTTAATTATATTTATAAATCTGCTTTATCATTTTATTTTCTATAGCTTTATCGATATTGTATTAGTTTTGTGTAGAAGAAAAACACAAGTCTTCACTTTGATTTTCCATCTTAACTATATAAATTATGCATTTTGGGCTTTTGAGGAAGCTTAATAGGTTCTTACACATAATAAGCATGCTAAGGATTCATAGAATACTCTTCTTTCATTGCATTGGAGTTTGGTGAAATAGTTTTATAATTTCATTTTGTGTTACGTTTTTTTTTTTTTTTAATTTATTCTATGCAGGAGGATACAACTTCAAAGGAAACCATAAATATTTTGGAGTGCAGCATGGAAAACATACGTTACCTACATCCTTAACTTATTAATTTTAAAGGGAAGTGTTGTATGAAAAATCCACCATTTTGCTTTCTTCTTTTATTTGTTTTAGTGAGAAAGTTATTATAAAATTTAATCAGTACCTACCTATAACGTGGGATTTTCTATTATCTACAGCAGGAACAATTAGTTGCAAATAAAACGATGGATCAGCACTACATCAGGCAATGTTAACATTCATGTTACCAAATTAAGTAACTTTCTGACTAA
Source organism: Epistrophe eligans (assembly GCA_951394125.1). Classification (NCBI taxonomy): domain Eukaryota; kingdom Metazoa; phylum Arthropoda; class Insecta; order Diptera; family Syrphidae; genus Epistrophe; species Epistrophe eligans. Next base: position 104,989,380 of record OX596029.1, on the reverse strand, counting down.
TTCACCTATTGTTCATAATTTTGGCATACCACCCAATTTTGTTTACATGTATGTAGATTTAAGGTACTTAAATCTAGTCGCCCACTGTGAACAAATTAAATTTAATTGAATTTGTTTTACACTTGGATTTCTTTATAAAAAAAATATCACCAGTCAATAGAAACGTGCTGTTCTGTTCCACACGGTCGTGCTCTTCCACACGTTGCAACTTTCTTAGCAATTATAAACAATTAATTTGCAACTAAACACGTAAAAAGTACATGTGTATGTTTTTTCCAAATGCCCTGGAATTTTTTGAAGTTAATTTGAAAGTTATTTTGAAGCTATTTCACGCTCATTGCCTTTTCCTTATTAAAAATATCGCCAATAGATGCGCATTCACAATGGCAACATCGCCAATTTAATATTTTTCAAATTGTATCTTTTTCAAAATGGCCGAAAATGTAATTGAATTTCAAAAACTTGATTGCCAGTAATTAAATGTCCACTCATAAATTTTTTGACATTTAAGAACTCACTTCACTCTTCGCCTTCAAAAGAAGTTTTAACTTTGCAGATTTTACATAACTTTTAATTCATTTAAATGCTTCCATTTACATTTGCTTAAATGCTTTTTGTCATCGTTCATCGCACCAGATTATAAAAAAAAAAAATACAGCGCCATTCCATTGAAGTTGCATCCTTTTATCATGTGAGTAACTAAAAATAAAAATTTGTAAAATTTCATATAATCTACTAGTTTGTGTTTTGTGTGCAGCTTTTTGTCTTGTGTAAATGTAAATATTGGAAAATATATAATATAAAAAAATAAATAAATTTATAATAAAACAAAAAAATTGGCTTTGATTTTAAAACATTACTTTTATTTTAGTTTTTTTTTTTTTTATTTACATAAAATGTAGTGTTTTAAAATCGAAGGTGTGCGTGAAGCACATTTTTTTAATAAAAAAAATATTATAAATTTTAAAATGAAACAAATTGGATTGAAAACAAAAACTTATAATATTTTTTGGTTTTCTGTTTTTTCTTGTATATTTTTTCGGTACACGAATTTGTAATGTGTTACTCTACCTACCTACTACTACTACCACCACCAACCATCTACCAACCATCTTCTACTCCACCTATACCTGCACACAAAACAAAATGTTTCGAAAAAAAAAATTATAAAAAAAATCGTAACACTAAATTTGAAAAAAAAAAAAATATATAAACATGAAATTTTAAAATGAAACAAAACCCAAAAACCACCCACCAGGCCCCCAAAACGCTGCTGTCTCAGCCGCTAATGCGCAACTAGCACAAACGCCACTGTCAACATCGTCATCGTCGACAAATTCTACCTCATCCCCTTCGCCGATCTCACTGACATCACCGAATTCTTCGCTGGCGTCTGGTGGCCTTCTTGGCGCCATGCGCCATCACCACCACTCATCGCCGCCGCCATCAACGCAATCGCCACACCACGGAATGGGTGGTGATCAAAAGCCACAGCTACCACTACGCATGCCCCCACCTACAAGTGGTGGCATTAACGAGCCACAAGAATGTCCATACTGTCGACGCACCTTCTCCTGCTATTACTCGCTAAAACGTCACTTCCAGGATAAGCACGAACAATCGGATACCCTCTACGTTTGTGAGTTTTGCCATCGTCGCTATCGCACAAAAAATTCCCTAACAACGCACAAGAGTCTACAACATCGCGGATCAAGTGGCATGCTTAAACGCCTTCTTAAGACATCGGCGATCAAAAACGTTCTTGTGCCACACCATCATCATCACCACCATTCGATGACTGGACATCCCAGAGCAACAAGCTTGTTTGACTTTACCAGCGAATTGGGACAGCCGCCGCCAGGCATCCAATAGGACTTGAGATGGAATGCGATTTTTTAGAGAAATACAATTTAGAACTTTTATTTCCTTAAAATCCTTTATTTCTTTTGTTTGTTTACAAAAAAAAAAATAAATTTGTTTAAGTTTATATTTTTTATAAAATTTGGCGAACGTGCAATATTTCATGAGAAGAGTTCTTTTAATATTTTTTATTTTACATAAAGTTATAGATATGTAAGTCTTGTAAATAATTATGAATATTTTTTTTTGTTTTAGTTAAAACTTAGAATAAGTTTAACAATTTAAATACAAATATTCTTATCAAAACTAGTTTTACATAGAATTAAATATATATTTTTATTATCTTATTTTATTTTATTTTTTTTTTTGGAAAATCTCCGTTTTATAATGGAAGTTTTTTCATTTGGAAGAGAAAGAAGGACTTATTGTACAGTTGTCAAATGCGTTTTTACGTTTTGTAAGTTTAAAAAAAAAATATATATTTTATCTTCATTAAAATTGTGTTGATTTCAAGCCTGCTCTTAGATTGGGTTTGATTTTTAATTTTTTTGTTGAAATGAAATTAAATTATTTTTTCATATGTACTATCATAATTAAAATTAATATTTTTGGTTAAAAATTTCTCTAAAAAATTATATTCCAGCGGAAAAGGTAAAAAAAATATCAAAAGGTTTCACCTTAAAAAAAAGTATATAAATATTTTAATCTTAAAATTATATACATTTAATATATATGAAAAAAAACTATTTGTAAATGTTACATCAAGGAACAAAAATAAAAAAAAAAATAAACAATTATATATATATATATATATTTCAGGGATAGCACACATATATATATTTATCATCCTTTGAGTGTAAAATATTTAAATATTAGATACAAATTAACAAAAAAGAAAAACCAACTCAGTGATTTTTCACCCATGAAGTACAAATGACAAACAATGGAAGAAACAAAAAATAAAAATCTTTTTTGAAAATAATTATTAAAAAAAAAATATATGTAATCTTCATATCTTCAATATGAAAACATGAATTTTTCTACGTCTTAAAATTTTAAATAAAATCATTTTAAAAGGACATATTTAACAATTTAAAAAAATAAATGAAGAAGAAACATGTAAAACATATTGTTATTCGCACATATCCAGGCTCTCAGGTATTTAATTATTTGTTTAAGAAAATTTATTTTTTTAAAACTAAAATTTATACTACAATAAACCGGATTGAAAGATGTTATGAAATAAAAAAAATAAAAACCAAATTCGGATGATCCATCATATCAACAAAAAAAATAAACAATTTTTAAGTTAAAAAATAATTTTAAAAAATAAGGATAATATAATATGTGTAGTATTATAGTGTGCCATTTAAACATTGAAAAATAATCAAGTAAAATGCATATAAATATTTGATGCAAAGGTTTTTCTACATAAGAGTTAAAAGTTAAATTAAAAACTTTAGCAATAAAACATATTTTCTGTTCGATTCTTATTTTAACTTATCATTATCATAATAATAAATGATAGAAAAAACATTGAAAAATTCAGACATGGTGTTCAGACATTTTCTTCAGAAGAAGCCCCATGTTGGGCGCCATTCAGATTAGTTTATCACAGTTGATTTTATTCTTACTTCGTTTCTCATTACAAAAAAAATGGAAACAATTTTGAAAATATCGACTGAAAATTGAAATGACATAATGAGCGAGCAGATTTAACCCATACGAAATAGTGATTAAATAATTGTTTTAACAAAATCATAACCTACCTAAAATTTAGTTTATATCTTTTTTTTGTTTTCAAGAATCTGGTAAAGCTCTTTTGTCGTTTTACCTTTGCATAAATAGGTATCTAGGGTTAAGTTTTGTAAATAAATAAAAATAATAATTTAATATTTTGATTTAACTTTTTTCTCCAACTGTGATCATTTCGAAGCAACAAAATTCTAGTTTGGCTGTTATTTAATTTTATTAATTTATTTTTTTTTTTCATTGCTTTTTGATAAGTATTTTTTTTTTATTAAGAAAAAAATTTCAAAATTGTGGTTCGAAAAATTCCAAATTGTTCACCTTATTCTATTTTTTTAACGATTTTAAATATTTGAGTTTAATTCGCTGAAATTATCCAAGTTGGAGCGTGTTGGAACTCATATCAGTTTTATAAATAGAAACTTCAAGCCGTTTAACTTCACTCAGTCGTGCCAATTTGTATACAATTTTTTGTTTCAATAAAATAAATAAAATACGTAGTTATTTTTCAATGAAATAGTTTTTTTTTTTTTAACACACAATAAATAGAAAAGTAACAAGCTTATATTTTTTTTGTCAAAATACAAAAAAGGACCACACAACAAAAAAAAGTCTCAGGTTGTAATTTTAAGAACAAAAAAAAATATTAATAATAACCATTAACTTAAATTAAATTAAAATAAGATAAATATCCACTCTTGTCCATCTATCCATATTTATATATTAAAAAAAAAAAAAAAACATAGGTACATCTATTTACAACTGTGGACTACTTTTTTGAAAACCATTTTATCGACGTAGTTAAATATAAAAAGTAAACAAGAAATCTAAACATTTTAACATTAATTACAATTGAACTAATTTATTAATGAAGATCAGGAAATATAACTTCTATTCGTACTTCGAACAATAAAAAGATATAAAATTGTAAAATAAAATTCACACTGAAATAAAAAAAAAAACAAAAACTTTTAATTAAATTAAGGCATATCAAAAACTTATTACATACAACAAAACAATGTTAATGCATAGGTAAAATAAAAAAAATTAGTCAAAATTATGAATTATAAATATAATACAAAATATAACATTTTGGAAAAATACTCGTCGTCGTCTTTTTTTCGGAATTTAAAACAAAAATCTGTGATTTAATAAAAAAAAGATATATATTTAAAAATTAAAAAAAAAATACAAACAATTATTAGTAAAAACTAAAATATATCTTTAAAAAAAATTTCAAGGAATTATTTCTAATAAACCTAATAAAATTTAAAAAAACACACAAATGTGAAGCTGTATTTCTTATCTTCGATATTTCGGTTAAAATATGTGCCAATAAAAATGATTATTTTTCTTATATTATTCTTCCTTCTTGAAAATAAAACAGTGTGAACTATTTACAGACTTTTTCAGAAACGTCAGTTGCCAAACAATTTTTATGTATATTAATCTATAAATATTTTTTTTATAGAACCAGTATTACAGAAATAAAATAAATATTTAAAAAAAAATAAGCTTCTAAACTTTTTATCTTCAAAGTCCGAATTTATAATCGTAGATGTAAAATTAAATAATAAACAAAATATAATTAAAACAAAAAAAAACATTAAAATCTTTGATTGAATCATTCATGTGTAAATGTAATTAATACCAACTAAGAATAAGAAGCATTTTATGTATAAAGTACTAAATCACTATATAAATATTTCAGTTTCTTATAGTTATTTTTAAATCCAAACAAAAAACAAAATAAAATAAAACAGACACACAGTGAAAATAATATTTTTTTTTTAAGAAAAAGTGTTATAATGAATGTGTATAACTTTGCCATTAATGTAAAACAAAATAAAATACATATAACAAAAAAAACAATTATATTTTGTATCTTAACACAGAAATAAAAACACAAGTATAATTATTATGTTTGAATAAGGGTAGATGCAGAATCAATTCTTTTTCTGATTGAAAAGCAAACAAAAATAAAATAACTTAATGTAACTGATTTTTTTTTTCATTTAAACTTCTTTAACAGGGTGCTTGTAAAACAAGAAGTACAATTATTATTGAAAACGATCTGATCTTAATTAAATGGGTAAGAAGACAGCTAATCAATCTTGAAATACGTTTGATTGGCTTGTAAAGGTAAGATTTTTTCGAATTTTTATCTGAGAGATTTTTTTTTGATTATTGTTTACTTAAATTTCGTAAAAATCAACATAAGATGTTTTGTATACATACGCTTTATTTTGACATAACAAAAACAGTCAATGGATTTTATTTATATGGGGTGGATCATTTTGTAGATTTGATTTGTAGTTATTATACCTAACAAATCTAGTGTAATTTAATTGATAAAGGGACTTATATAAAAACAACATATTCACAAAGCTAGAAAATCACTCGAGCAAAGAGTTAGCCAATAATAATATACATAAGTTGTATTAATGAAATTGCTAGATTTATACAGCACAAATTGAACCCTATCAGCAATCTTCTACTCTTTAATTCGATCAAAAATCGATTCACATGATTCAAATGAGTTTAATACGCGATTTATTTGAATGAAGTCTCTTAATCAAAAAAATGCAAGTTTGTGATTTTGATGTGTCATCTCGAAAGCTAAACAATATTCAATTTAACCTACAGATTAAATTATGCTATAGATTAGTTCGTGAAATAAACAAAATCCTTTAAATTCTTGGATCTAAATAATTCTGGACCATTTCTTACGAAATATAATATTTTTTTAAATATTCAATGTGAAACCAGTTTCCTCGACTTTTTGACAAACATTTTAATTAAATTAATGAAGAATCACTATGGTTAACTTATATTGAATCTTAAACAAGATAATCACGAGTTACCCAAACTTTACTTTAATATTATAAAACGACGTACAGTTTCCCGTCAACTAAACGTTCTTTCTTATAACAGTTGTCAAAGAAATCAGAATTGAATTTTTCTAAAACTTCTGGCAAAAAAATTTTAATTCGCTTTCGACAGTTCTGTTTCTGTCAAGTTCCTTGGAAAAGAAATATTGAATTTAATTAAATTGCCAATTTCAGAAAAGCTTGTTTAATTTAATTTATAAATGTATTGTTTTTTAACATACATACATACCTATATTAGTTTCGTATATACTAATATATTATGAACCTACATAAGTCTAATCTCAAATAATAATTTAAGGAAATGACATCGATCTCATCATAACTATCACACGAAAAATTTGCTTTAAAGAAAATTGATCGGATTTTATGAACGTTTGACGGAAATGGCTTAAAGATCTATTTACAGTTTCTGAATTTACTCGTTACATTTTTTTTAATGTGAATAAACTGCTTTTAAGGCATGAAATTCTTCGTAGATTTTTTGGTTCGTTTTATCTATTCACGTCACGCGTATAAAAGATATCAAAAAATACTAAGAGACAGAGAAACAAATATGAAGCGAATTACCTAACACAGTGACAATATGAGTGCGAGAGAAAGAATAGCGACATGCAAAATATCATACCATGTAGGTATTCTGTGTACCTTAGTTTTTAACCAAATTTCTTCATAAATTATGTGTAGGTTACATATTAACTAGCTCAATATCATGCCTTAGCACTTATTTATTGAAAGCTTCTTTCAAAAATCTCATTGACGATAAAAGAAATTTCAATTTTCGTTCAAGTCCAAAATTAATTAACTGCGATTGTTAATATAATTTGATATTTTTATGTAAATCTGAAACACACTGTTAAAGAAGAGAATTTATTAAACTAAAATAAATTACAATTAAAAATTAATAACAAAAACAACAAGCTGCCTTCTTGACAGTACAACATGAAACTAATATATTATATTTTTAATTTTGATCAACTTAATTAAAACTTTAATGCGCTGTAAGAATATATTTTATTAATTTTTCGGTAATTTTTTTACATTCTTACACAATGTATGTATTTTCTATTTAATATAATGTTTGTAATACAAAAAACAGCTCAACTCAGGTACAAAAAAAAAGATTGATAAAGAACAAATATAAATAATAAAATCAACCAACAACAGGTACCTCAGGAATCAAGATGTCAATTTTTATTTAATGTTTATAAAATTCAAATTTGAAAAATAATCAAAACGATTATTATTTGTATCTTGTGTAAATAAAAAAAAAAATATTAAATATAAAAATTTTAAGATTATTATTAAAAAAAAGATAAAACGATGGCAGTATTTTTTTCTATGGAAAGGAAATCAAGAATATCAACTGCAGATATTGAGGTTACAATTATTAAATTATTAACAAAAAAAAAGCTATATTTGAAATGAAACTGTAAAGAGAATAAAGTAATAGATTAGAAATGAAATAGTTATTTTACAGAATGTGAATGCAGCTCATTACAAACAACATTACATTTATATTTAATAAATATTGTAAACGATTATGACATAGTCAATAAATTTTAATAAAAAAAATAGTATTTAAAACATATTATTAACAAAAATACAAAAAAAAACAAACAAAATAAAACCCCAATGAGAGGAAAAATAAATCATATCTTTCAATTAAAGTTGTTTCTTTTTTTATATTTTTGCGGATAACATTTGGAATCTTAAGAAAAAAAGTATGTATGTATTTAGAACAGTTAAAATAGTACTTACACAAAATTCTTCAAAGAAAACTGAAGTTCTAGGGTAAATCAAACGGAATAATATACTTTGGTATATAATCTGAGTGTCTGATATGTACATTATTGTTGGGTAATTTTGATTGCTTAATCTAATGACACAAAAAAGATACAACCTTTAAGAAAGTTATATTCCTTTTTATGTAAGGATGACTATATTTGAATTCATTAAATTGAAGGTTTATGGTTTTACAGAATAAAAAAATAATATCACTCATACGTCAAAGTGTACCGAGCATAGTTTTGGAAATTGTTTTGACAATAGTTATTAAAGTCTAGTATTCATCTCGAAATTAATAATAACGTGTTGTTTTCATTGACAACCACGTGTTGTTATTATTGTTTTCGTTGTCACCTCGACAGTTTCGCGTTGGTTTGAGGGAGCCATTAATTTTCTTTAAACTACCTACTTGCGTTGCGTTCTTTTTCCCATAAATTGGGCTTTCTATATGGTAAAAAAGTGAATTTAATTTTATTTGGTTTTGCCGAAAAGTCGAATATGACAACACTGTCCAGACATAAAAAGCACTGTATTTGTTCCTTGCATTTTTGATAATTTTACTGTCACATGATTGACCTGACCATTTTTGTGGCTGTTAGACAATCGATTTAAATTAAAAAATATTATGGAATGGGTTTATAAATACGACTGTTTAATTCAACTCATTTATTTTGTTCGTGCAAATCATTTCTTAGGTGGGTAGGTTGAACAGTCACATTTATTGAAATGTATGAAATTTTGATTGAATGCAAATTTATCAATTCAATTAAAATTGACAGATTACAGGTATTTCTGTGAATATATGAGGACATAGTTATTTATAGACAACTGTTTGGATAATAAGATGTTCAACTGTTAAAACAATAGCAGAAATACGCATTACAACAACAACACGATTTCCTAATCCACATATTTACAGATGGACTTAGATAGATAGGTACATATATTTTATTTTGCAAAACAATTTCTAAGGTAATGTTACCGAACATTTTACAATTCAGAGATTTGACTAGATATACTTATCTTATCTAAAATATTATTATAATATTTAATACTACTACTTAATAGGTACTAAGGTATTTAAGACTACATTTTGGCAATATTGTTTGTCTGAAGGAAAATACATTTAAAAACCTTCAATTACAGACGTATTTATTTCAATTTAAACAACGTTTATAAATACGACCATTAGTTTTTAGCCTGGTGGGTAGATGGCCATTTTATTAGTGTAAAGAAAAGAGGCAATATTATAATATGCATGAAAAATAAACAAACACAAGAAAAATAGAGTTGGGTATGTTATCCTTAATATCACCCTGATCTGTATTGATTTCATTTTCTTGGGATGATCTATATGAGCATTAGGTGCTATAAATACGACTAATGGCAAGCTAGACAATATCGAAGAATTTTTTAATGAAATCTATTAAATACAACTGACATTCTTTTCATTTAAGGCTTTTTCTAACCAACACGCATACTTCGGAACGACAACTAAACTTTCCCCTTGTCTACATTAGTTTACATGATGATTAAAAATGAGTGTCCCACACTGGCATGATGAGAATCTGTGAACATTCATCGCATATTTGTTCCAAATATTAAGATTGCTAAGCACCGACGTGGTTTTCCAAAGTCCCAAAGTCCCGGTGCCAAAAGTTTATAATCTTTTTGACAGGCTTCTAAAACATCTTTTGACAGCTGTTCCATTTAAATTTCATTTCGTATAAAGGAATAAAAATTCTTATCGAGAAATAAATGGACGCCCTAAAAAGGGCCTATTGATACATTTAAAAAGAAGAAAAAAAATGTTGCGGTTGGTTTCGGGATTTAATTTACTATTTAATTAAAGATTAATAATGGAACTTTAAAATAACAGTAATTTTACGATGGCAGATTGCGACACTTTTTTTTTATCCTGCAAGAAAGAAAAAAAGTTCCTACGTTGCTACCATAAAACCAACTTTAAAAAAAAAATGTATTGTAAGTAAATTCAATTCTTTTAAAAAAAAACACGCCTACCAATAATAAAAAGAAATTACATAGTAATTAATTGTTGTTAGGCGTGTTTTTTGCAAGCCCGGGGGAATCGCACGAAAAAAAAACAACCATAGGGATTAGAGACAGCATCACAGAAACAAAATGGAGCTTACAAAAAAACACACAAACAACAAAAACTAAATTTACATTGAGGTTGAATTTTTTTTTGGAAAAATTAAAGCGTTCCAATTATCATCTACATGGAAGTACTAAAAAGTACTTTTCGAGGCCCAACGGAACATAGCTATTGACAACTTTGCGCCCTCCAAGGGAATACGCTTGTTAAAAATGCTTTCTTTTGTTTCCAGCTTTAATTGTCGGTAGAGTAGTTCCACAAGATGACATTTCTTTTTCTTTGGCAGATTGAGGAAAACGTCACAAATATTACCTTTTTAGTATTTACTAGCAAAAGCGACACAAAAATATTAAAATCTTTAATGTTTTATAAAAATTATATTAATTCGCTTGTTAAAAACCAATTGAATTTGGAAAAAATATTCTAAGTACTGAAAGTCACGCGAACATAACGCTGTCATTTTAGAGAGTCTGATAAGAAATTATCCAAAAACCGATGGGATTGATGACCAGTATCTCCCGATAAGAGCTCCGAAATAAGCAATTTTACACAAAAATTGCTGATTGAAAATAAAATTAAAAATAAACATGGCTCTCCAAATTATAAGGCAAAGCTATCTGGAAATACCAACAGTAACACGATTTTATATTAGCGCCTGTGTCATAACAACACTAGCTGTGGTAAATGTGCCAGTTCATCCAACTCGCAAGAGAATCCCACGTCATCCTTATTTTATTATTGTTCTTTATGTATATATTTTTTTTTTAACAGCACCTAGACCTTGTATCACCGCTCCAGCTTTATTTCCATCCCATGCTGATAGTTAAGAAACTTCAATTATGGAGATTCGCAACGACATTCTTATTCTTTGGAACAGTTAGTTTTGGTTTTCTTTTCAACATGATATTTACTTATCGTTACTGTCGAATGCTAGAAGAGGGCTCTTTTCGGGGTCGTACTTCTGATTTCGTGATGATGTTCATTTTTGGTGGATTGCTAATGACATTCTTTGGACTGTTTGTTAATCTGCTGTTTCTGGGTCAAGCATTCACACTAATGTTGGTCTATGTGTGGTCAAGAAGGAATCCCTTTGTACGGATGAACTTCTTCGGGCTGCTGAACTTCCAAGCGCCTTACTTGCCATGGGTATTGCTGTGCTTCTCGATGATCTTGGGAAATACAATTTGGGTGGATATAATTGGTATGGGAGTGGGACACATTTACTATTTCCTTGAAGACGTATTCCCGCAACAACAAAATGGATATAAATTCCTTAAAACACCAAACTTCCTGTAAGTTCTTAAACTATTCCCAAAGTAAAAAAATAACTTTATGTATTTGCTCAGATGATGTCATATGTCTATTTTATCAAATAATCTAAAATAATTTTTTTTTTTTTTTAGGAAGGTCATGTTTAACGAACATATAGATCGCAACTATCAGCCAATGCCTGAAGATCGCCCTGGAGGCTTCGATTGGGGCGAACAAATTGGTGAAGGAAATCGACTTGAACGTGATGATAATAATCAGCCAGCAGCGGGCGCTCGTGCAGCTCAGAACTAAGAGGACGCCAAATATTTGTGAGAAAAAAACGAACATAACAACAGAAAACAAATTCAAGATCAAAGACAATTTCCAGACTTGAAGTTTAACAATAATTTTAATTCTATACAAAATCAAGGAAAAGGAAAATATGTTAAATGTTAATATAAATAATGTTCATTTTGCAATACAATTTAATTTTTTTTGTTTCTAGGTATATTCTTGCTTTCTTTTTTAAATAAGTTTATGATCGAAAAAAATATGGTTGAAAAGACATGAAATGTAATATAGGATTTCTAGTTTCTTTGTACATAAATATATATATAAAAAAATTGATTAAGGATTATGCAGACACATTTTATAAGAAAAAATATTTGTTGTGTTTCACTGTTATCGATAGGTAAAGAAATCTTCACTTGCCCAATTTTTGTACATAATGCCTTCGTGCAAAGTTTGGGTTAAAACTATTATTGCAATAATCTAAAACTGTTTTTTTTTTCAATTTTGCCCTACAAGACCGTAACGATTTTTATAAAATGGAAAACAATACCGATTAAATTCCCATTTTTTATAAAAATGTTTTATAATACACTTATTTACACAGGTACAAAATATTTGTGTTGCGAAAAGCAAGATTGTAGGTTCGAAGTCGCTTTGAATTCAAGCCTTAGAATAATTAAATTTGTTCAGACTTTACAAGTTTCCAAATCAAATAGTTCTAAAAACTGTTGTTTTTTGTAAATATATAGTGATTCGCATAGAATGACATAAAAGTTATTTTTGGTTCAATTAAAAAAAAATCGTATTGGCGGTTATCGATGTTTGGGAAAAACAAAATCAAAATGCCTGTTTTCAGCATGGTATGATGGTTTTAAAATATTATTTATGTGCTGGGAAAAATGAAGTTTTTGTAATTTTCAACTTTCGTAAAAAAAAAATACATATCACCATAAATATGCTCACATGCATATGAATCCTGGCACATAGACATTTCATATCAAAACTGTGGGAGCCGCTTTCAAGAAAAAATAAAAACGAAACGATGGAGGGTTCGTCTATCATCATCCTTGATCTATTTGTCTTACTTTTCTTTTCTAGCAGCAACATTAAGATAACGTTCACTTGATTATAGCACCACATTATATTCCTAAGTCATAATCAGTTCGACAATCCCGAAACTTTTCCAGCGGTTGATAGTTGGATTTTCAAATCTGAAACTACAATCAAAACGTTTTCATTTTTTGGGACCTATTCATCGGATGTGTTTCTAAGAGCTCAGCTTTTTAAAAGCTTTCGAATGGGTTATGAATATACGATTCCAAACTCGCGTTCCAGTTTTAGATTTTTGCAGGCATTCTTCCGGACTATGCATTTTGTATATCTCATTGCAAACCTGTGGTATGATTTATTAATTTAAAATATATGCATTTTATAGGATATGCATATGTAAGCAAAAATCCTTTCTACTGAATCTTAAAAATCATACTCATAATAATACATACATATTTAAACCTCTCTGTGAGAAGAATTTCAAATCAATGGCCTTAAAAACCGAAAGGATTTTTGGATGTAGTTTTGAACAATAAGTTACATAAAAATAAGATCAACATTTTGCTTTTTGTAGCACAAACTTCGATTTATATTTGCGGCAAATTTAACTCATCACAAAATTGGTAGGTACTATTAATTACTGCTGATTGATTCAATTTGAGGATCTTCAAACTTGAAAGCAGGAAACTGTGTCATGTCAACCCCAGCACCACCATCGTATTGTTTGGCCACTCGCTCTAATTCGTTTTTCAATTCACGTTCAATTTCAGGGTTAGAGTCAACCATTTTTCCACCACTATTTGAAAAATGAACATATATAATTCAAATAATTTAAAGATTAAGAAGTTATATCGTTTTTTATCCACCTGCTCTTGCTTTTGTATTCCTGAATCTTCTCAAGGAATAACTTCTGAATGGGGTCTGAGGCTTTGTTTAAAGCAGGGCTAAAGACTCCAAAGTTTCGGGAAGCACAAACTCCTGGACGCAAGACTTTAAGGATACAGCTAGCAGACATCTATAAGTATAGTCAAATCGTTTTTAATTAAAGCAAATGAATTTTTTTTAACAAAGTTGCATAACCTTACCATTTTGGCAGAAATTTTCTGGTGCAGACGAATGTGAGCAGACTGAAATGACAGATTTAATCAACTGACAAGTAGCAAATTGGCAAGAGACAACTGCAATTCCAATTACAACTCGCCTTCCAAAGAAAAAATGTTGCTTCCATTGAATTTTTAGTTTCCATTTGTTGCGAATCTCCACACACACTCACAGGCAGTTTTAAACAGTAGAAATGAGTGCCTGTTTAAGTGTTTACACAGTCGTTACTGTTACTGATAGGCGCATTCACTCAGACGGGAAGATTTTATATGTAATATTTTTGGATCTAGTTTGAAAGACTTTATCAGTCGTATTTATTAGATTTCCTTAGAACACTCTTGGACAGTGGAGTTGTCCAGCTAGCCACTGTCTAAATAGTTGGACAACTCCTTATTTATAAATGTAAATTATTCTTATTATTAACTTTTGTAATTAAATAGTTGGAAATACTAAATAAACATACATACATACATAAACGCATTCCAACAGTGGCCTACAAATATTCTCATACACTCACTCACAACCCTGTAATCTGTCAATTTCGTGAGCATTTGGATACGTTCAATGAACATTTCGTTCATTTGAAGATTATTTTTCAATTTTTTGTTCATTGAACGTACCGACTTTAGAATAGGTTTGGACAACCAATTTCAGTGTCTAAGTTAGACACTCGATGGAACATGATTATAAATAAGGTTTTGGACGTGGACAGCTGTCCAAAGTTAGGCATACTTTGGAATGGGTTTATAAATACGACTGTATATGTGTAGGAGTATCTGTCAGATTTTCTTAAAAAGTCTCTTAAGCGCCCTCTAGACGATACAATCGGTCGTACAACTGAGAGTTGAGCCGACGATTGTATCGTCTAGAGACCGCTGATGCGAGGACCGTGTGGGGTGGAGATTTGAAATGTCAGCTGCACTCACTCTTAGAGAAATCTGAAAAGAAGCGAGAAGAAAGAAATTTGATTTAACGAGAGTTTCAACAGATGCAAATAGTTAAGTTCGTGACGGCAGAACAAAATTCTTGTATTAAAAGTTAAAGTATATTATCAATAAATTATTGTTGAATACTAATCTAGTGTTTACGTTTTCTTGAGGAACATTGAACTGGAGAATATAATCGGTAAGAGTATTTATATTTGTAGTGAGAAATTACCTACACAAAACGAATCAACACCAACTTCAAGTGGGATATACTTTAACTGCGAAGCGACGATTCTTAGACTGCTTTTAAACGCTGCAATTAACCCCTGCGATTTTTAAAGCACGTAGGCGTGGTCGGGGGACGTATGCGGTGGTCGGGGTAAACAAATTTTCAGAGGTTGAAATAATATGCAGAGTTACCGCTCTTCCTTCTTTGTGCTTTTTCCTATTGATGCTTTTAGACGACTGCAAATTTTAACGGCGATTCTCTTTTGAAATTCTTTCGGTTTGCAACATCTATTTAAACGCTGCAAATTTTAATAGCTGCAATTTTTGTTACTTAAATGAGAAGGAAACATCTCTTCACACTCTTTAAAATAGTGGTTCCCGTGCCCTTTACTTGTCTTATTTTAATATTTTGTTGTTGTTTCTAATGATGCGTGTTTAATGATTTTTGCCATTAGACGCAATGGAAACAGCATAAGCTGCCTTACTAGGTATAGAGGGAGCGTTTGACAAGACCTCCCATGATGCAGTTAACACAGCTCTAGTAAAGGAAGTGTGTTCCCATCACCATAACCAGATGGATTTATAAAATGTTAGGCACTAGAGCAGCATTGGCACAAATAGTTTTAAATGTACAGAAAATCATCACAACAAGAAGATTTCCTCAGGGAGGGGTACTATCACCTTTGTTGTGGAGTCTTGTAATGGGTGATTTTTTAAGAGGTTTAGAACTTTAAAAAAAAAAAAACACAAAAAATTCGAAAAAATGAATGAAATATTTATTTGAATCGATAGTTTGAACCTTGCAATTTAATGTTTAAAGATAATTTCATGCAAATGTTGACCGCGGCTGCGTCTCAGGTAGTCCATCCGCTGAGTCCAATTTTGGCATACTCTTTCACACATATCGGCCGGTATCTCACGAATGAATGCATGGATGTTGGCTTCCAGTGCGTCAATCGAAGCGGGCTTGTCCCTATAGACATTAGCCTTGACATACCCCCACAAAAAATAATCTAAAGGTGTCAAATCGCACGATCTAGGCGGCCAATTGACCGGCCCGAAACGTGAAATTAACTGTTCACCAAACTCGCCTCGCAATTGCGCCATTGTTTCGCGTGCTGTGTGGCATGTGGCACCGTCTTGTTGAAACCACATATCATGCAAGTCAAGAACTTCCATTTCGGGCAAAAAAAAGTTTGTTATCATCGCTCGGTAGCGTTCACCATTGACAGTAACGCTGCGATTCGCATCATCTTTGAAGAAATATGGCCCAATAATGCCGCCGGCCCATAAACCGCACCAAACAGTCGCTTTTTCGGGATGCATTGGTAGCTGTTGCAATGCTTCTGGCTGATCTTCACTCCAAATGCGGCAATTTTGCTTATTTACGTACCCATTCAACCAAAAATGAGCCTCATCGCTGAACACAATTTTTCGATAAACAACATTTCGAACCGAGCACGAATTTTGATAGTAAAATTCAATAATTTGCAAGCGTTGTTCATTTGTAAGACGATCCATGGTTAAATTGCAAACCAAACTGAAGCTGTTTGACAGTGACACAAGGTACTAAACACACGTCAGCTGTCAAAACCAGTGTTGCCAAAACCAAACCAGCTTAAAAATCACCCGTTAGTAGATGAATGCTAGAAAATCTTACTTCCCAAGGCATACGCTTAGGAAAGTTCGAAAATTAGGAAAAGGTGTCTATCTGTAGGGTTATCAATTAAACCTAACGACAATCATACCATTTACCAAGAAAAGATTTCTACCGCGCAGAAAGCCTATTCGATTAGCTGGCGAGGTAATCGAAACAAAGAGAGGTAAAATATTTAGGAATTACACTAGAATCTAGTGTATCTAGTGACTAGATAGTAAACTCTTCCGAAACAAGCACGCAGAAACAACAGTCAGGAAAGCCGCTAGGGCCCTTATGATATGCAAGAGACTTCCAGGCAAATCATGGGGCTGCAAACCAGACATCCTCAGATGGATGTACACCATAATGGTAAAACCCATCATTACCTATGGTGTAATTACTAATTATATGGCATAAAAGAACCGAATTATTAAAAACTAGAAAAGCGCTAGACAAAGTCCAAAGGCTCGCATGTATATATGTATTATACTCAAGCAGCGCTGAATTCATTGAGCTCCTATACCATTAACTCCAAAATAGTGTGGGAATGTTTTAACCAGTTTTTTCCTTTTTTTGTAATTTCTACTTATGTATCTATGCTGGCGGTGATGTTCGCTAAAAACGTGAACCTTATGTGTAATACGTTGTACTCCGAGACTTGTACGAACAAGGTTGCTTACATATCTTAACCGTGAGTCCCGGCACTCACACTATTTTCACACACACACTTTTACCTCAAATTTTTATCTCAAAAAAGCAATATCAGTAATTTTCAATTTTCTCAAAAACTAGAAGACATAAAAGCTTTCGGTTTTTTGTGTCATATCAGAATTGATATGTGCATTGACCACAAAAAGAAAATTTAGTTTTCCGTTTCATAATATTAAGTTTCGCAGTTGTTTTTTAATATTTGTTTTTCCATTTAAGTCGTTTTTTTTTCGAAAATCGCCCCTACCTCCAAAACGGGGCGAGATAGACCCCCCCCCTTCCATAGTAAAAAAAAAAAAATGTTTGTATTTGACCCCTCTACAAAAATCCGTTATCAATTTTCGGCGCCCAAGTTATCGTACTCGTGCCAGTCTTCTACTTGGATGATGTATTTCAATAGTACATATATAGAAGGAATCGTTGTTGCTAGAAAACTTGGCTTGAATCGTTACACCGCCTTTTCATCTTTTAAAGCTCTCAATGATTGGCAGAATTCCAGCTATAAATGCAGTCAAACACAAAATTAACATTTAAATTTTTTAAATTTGATCTCTTTATTGTTATTTTCTATATTATATCTAATTGATTTAGCTAGCTTAACACGATCGCATTATAATTTAATAATCGTTCTTTTTTAATTTTAAGTTTGTTTTTTATTTCAATTTTGTTTGCAATATAATTGTTGGTATCAATTTGCGTTTGTTGTTTATTTTCCCAAAATTAATTATTTATAGATCTATTTTTAGTTCAGTAATATGCTTAAATTCACAAGTATGTATAATAATTATTATTGTATATTTTTTCGAATATTTGTTGCTGATTTATTAGACAACTCAACTACATACTCACATTCATTTAAAGCTCACTTTTCCTTGCAGATGAAATATCTTTTTATAATAATAAAAAAAATATAGCCACAAACACAAATTAATTAGTATTAACAAAAACCTAAATATTAGGCAGACTGAATAAAAGAAATAAAGAAGAACTACTGATAACTGACTGTTTTTTTTTTTTTTTTTTTTTCTTAAAACTTTGCTCTGATTAAAAAATGGGTATATCTATTTGGTTAAAAAAAAAAAACAATCGCATTTATAGAAGAGTCTGTACGAATCTTAAAAACAAAATAACTGGAATGGAAATTAAGTATTCTTCTACGACCAGACTCTGGGTTGGTGTTTTAAAAATGACGATGTTATAATAAATGAAAGTAAATAGGTGAATAAATAAATGCCAACACACATTTTTATTTCTAAAGGCCCTACAGGGCTAAAGTCCTCTGCCGGTGGATATACTTCAGGCACATACATTTTTTATTAAGTCACGCGAAGGCATTAATGACCACCTACTTTTAATGGCAATATAAAATTTGTAATTTTTTTAAATTGGCATTTATCTAGGCTAGTTCTAAATGAAAAGAAAACTGGCTTAAACAAGGGAGCATTGATAAGGTAAAATGACGACAGCGGTCGTTTAAACTTTAGTTAACAATTCCATTCTTCTAAAGTAATTTGTTGGTAAGTTTGTAAGGAGAACAAAAATAAACAGCAGATATTTTACAATTGACCAAGATTTTAAAACTGGAACAAATTTGTACTTCTTCATAAATCGAAACAAAAATGTTATCATTGTTTTTTGAGTTAAAGTTCTTCTACTATCTTCGCGGTGATTCAACTCTCACATAAAACCTTTTACACACGCATAATAAAACATAGTTTTAAATGATATTTAAAATATTTACCGCCATATTATTCACTCGATTAATCCGTTTAAAACTTAAATCCGGATGTAAATACACCCAGATTTAAGTTTTAAACTTAATAAATCGAGTGAATAATTTATTTATTTAAAAGAAGCTTATAAAATTAATTTACAAACTCTTTGCGAATTAAGGCATGTAACGCCATTTAATCGAGTGAATAATATGGCGTTTAAAGCAAAAAATCTATTTTGCATTATAGGAATCAATATAGTAAACAAACTACATAAATTATTTGAAAATAGCACTCGTTCGATTATATCAGCGTAACAGTATGGACACAAAAGAAAAACACTCTTCTGTCATCACTTTTATATCTCGCTTATGAAACTATGTAAGTTAATTTTTGTTTAATTTTCTAAATTCTAATTAATAACTATATATTTTATGTTTGCCATTCTATAGCGAGCTTCGTTTTCTTTTAAATGTATTAATGTTCTGTGCTTGCGTTCAGTCCTTTAATGTTTTTTTTTTTTTTAATTTTAAATTTTAAATGTATCGTTACCATGTTTGTTGTATTTAAAGTTATTTTTACTGTTACTAACTTAAAAACTAAAAAAGAAAAATAATATACAATAGCGGGAGTTGGGTGAGCAGGAAATAGTAAAAATGGAACAACAGTCGTTTGGTTATGAAAAATCACAAAGTAAAGTAACAACGTTGAACCAAAGTTACTGCGCACGAAAAAAGCTTTTAAAACCTTTTTTCTTTCACAAATCGAATATCAAGACATCAGTCTTTGCAGGTGAATATGTAAAATCGATTTGCTTTAAAAATATAAACTAATACGTTTTACAAAATATTATTTTCACATCGAAACGGTTGCTAGTACCACAGTGATATCGTCTGGCTTGCCACCTAAAATTAAAAGCGAATTACAAAAAAAATGTATAAGTATATATGTAATAAAATTGACAAAAATTGTATCCAACTTACCGGTTGCATTGATATTGTTTCGCCTTGCGTTTATTGCAAAAGGCGACATAAATTCACTATCAAAAGACAAGGAGCGTGCCATTAACGCAAGTGAATTTGCAGTCATTTGAAGTTTCACGGGATCGGTAACTCCCTCGACCTATAGAAACAAAAACAAGAAAAGTGTAAATAAATATCTTGTAAAACATACTCTTTTTCTAATTTCACTTACATCTTTGAGAACATCAAGTAGAAGCTTCTCGGGCACATTATCAAAAACTCCATCTGTCGCCACAAGAATCACATCACCATCTTTCACGGGGAAGCTGAGGGTGTCTGCTGATTCGGGGCTATCGCTAAGGACATTGTGTCCATGGCCGGGTGGTGGCAACGACAGCTGGAAAGGTGTGTTGAAATAATGTTGTTGCTCCTCGGATTTGTGGATGATTTCACCTTTTCGAACAACAATGAAGCCACTATCACCAATGTTGGCTGTGTACACCGTGCTATTCTCTCGATTTAGTACTAACACACATGCTGTACTACTACCTACATAAAATATAAAAGACAGTAAAAAACGTTTGAAAATTAAAAACGTAAATTAAACATTTTAATTATTTTGGATTTATGCCAAAGCAGTTCAGTTCATCCAACGACTTTATATTTTTTCATTATTATTTATCATATTTATCGTTTAAAATTCAATTTGGATTATAATTTGGATTATAAAAATAGAATTTAAATTTAGACTTGAAAATGAGCCAAGCAAATGAAATTCAGTTAACAATTTGTTAATAAAAAAATTATACTAAGGGCATCAATTTGGTTCAAGGCTAATAAAATTCATTATTTTTTTCAGCAGGAACACAGACCAGTCATAAGGATATCTATTATAATATTATCTTTGATGATAAAAACCCAACCCAAAGAGGAAAAGTCAGG
The DNA here is from genome assembly GCA_951394125.1 of Epistrophe eligans. NCBI lineage: Eukaryota > Metazoa > Arthropoda > Insecta > Diptera > Syrphidae > Epistrophe > Epistrophe eligans. Next base: position 104,968,169 of record OX596029.1, on the reverse strand, counting down.
ACTCAATAAATATTCGCCTGGCCTAATTAAAAACAATTGGTTAAACCCGTATTTCAAACCAAGATATACTACTTGATTACTATTCTACCAATCTTATAATCTAAAGATCTTGCCATTGAAGTAGGTACATATTTTTTTGTAAACTTAAATTCTTGCAACGGCAGGTAGTAAAACAGAAAACGAAAATATCGAAACCACACCTTTAAAACTTATAAAACGTTGAATATCACCAGGAATAAAAAGGAGAATACTGCCAGTTTCGTTAAGAAAAACTAAATCAAGAACAATTGAAAAAATGTTTGTTATGTTTTGTCGTTTATCAATTATTTTTGGAGAGCCCGATTACGTTTGCAAATTCATTAAATATTGTTGATATGGTTCTCTCTTGAAGCTTATAGCTTAAGATCTAATCATCAGATCTTAAAATTGAGGTAAGATATTCGGCAAAGTTATAGATTATCTTGAAAAATTATTTATGGGTGACAAAAATAAAATTTACCCCTTGTGATGTTAGCCCACAATAAATTTGATTTTCGCTTTTCATACTGAGAAGGTTGATGACAAATTTCATAATTTCGGAAAAAATATATTCAACACAAAGTTGTTCTTCTCTAAAAATAACGACAGACAGATATAAAGAGCAACATATTTCACTCCAGAGGCAGGGTCATTTGTTTTTTTTTTTTTTTTTTTTTTTTTTGCGAAAAAGCAATCGACTTCCTTCATAAATCTTTAACTTCTTCATTTTAAAGGTCAAACAATTTGTCATTAGATGGGGATCGCTTAGCAAGCAAGCACGGGTCTACTAGTACAAATGTAAATTCTTTATTATAATATAAAAATAATCGGAATATTTTGTTTAACATTCAAAAATTAAATTTAAAAACAAAACTATAAATATGTACGTAACTTTTCGTTTTTTTCTTATATGTGTATATATATGAATGACGAAAATAATATGAAAAATTTCCAGTTCCAACTACTCTCTTTATGAAACAAGACATGGAACTGGGTTGTTAGACGTTGGCCGAATGACCTTAAGCCGAGTTATCAGAAGTGCCCGACACCTTTAGCACTTAAAGCTGAAAAAAACTCCGTTTAACAATACGTGTAAACTATAGCGGCTTAATTTAGCAAGATACCGCATGCCCGAACTGGATTTGACTTCATGGGGGCATACAAAAATATTACTTTATCTCCAATTCCATTTTTGCCACACTTCAATACAAAAAAAACCTACTGTGATTTAGTAAGAATATACGCAACTTAATTAATTATAATTAACTTTGATTGCAATACTTTATGTGAGATGTTCATGAGTTTGATGAGTGTACTTTGAATTTGAACAATAAAATTTAAATGTAGGTATATCGCACGTATATGTTCTATCTGTTCTAACTCTCAGTCAAGTATGTGACTTAATAATATTGTTGCCCCAGTTCATATAACTGAAAAGATCATTATATTGAAACCGTCTAAATTATCATTTTCACAAAAAAAAAAGAGCAGAGCACACACAGACTAATACATATTAATATTACACTTTCAAAAAACCAAACAACTGTTTTAGTCGGGGGTGCAGATGCAAAAACGAACAAAGAAAAAGTTTTTCAAAAATCTTTCTAACCGAAATTTTTAATTGTAGAGATTTTAAACTGAAATTAATTTATATGGTATATATATACCTTTATAGCAGTACATGATCTGTAGCTGAATTCTAGTATGTACACAAAATTGGCGTATCATTTATAGGAGAGTATGTATCTATAAGTGAGTAAAAATCACATGCAAATGTTATTTGTATAACATTTTTGAAAATATTTGTTTCAGTTTTTTGTCTCTTTGGCTAACTAAATATATTTAGCTATGATCACTCTTATTTATTTTATATTATGTTCTAGGTTTTTAGTTACCCGAACATAAAATTATTACATAACAATAAATTATTATTTTATATTCTAAACCAAAAGTGTGACAATATATATTTATTTGCAAATCATACTAAACTTGTAATATATCTGGAAAGTACATTATATATATTCTTTTTGCTGTAACAAAGACGATTAATACCCTGAACCTCCTACTTATAATTCAGAAACATCTTTACCGCATCCCCATAGCAAAAAAAAAAAACCTAAACCTGGTTCTCATGTGTTAATGTTTGCGGGCATGCGATTGAATTTCCCTCTTATTATTGACAATGCAGTTAAGATACTAAACTGACCATTAGTTGACATTTATAAAAAAAATAAAATGCACGGGTGGGTCGCACGAACTTGCTTTTATGTGCGATCACACTGTGGTTTTACAGTAGGTATACATGGCAAATCAATGAAAAATCAATGTAATAAGAAATAAATTAATTAAATAACTTCTAAAACTGTTTTGACACCAACACAATGTATACACCATCTGATTTCTTACACAAAGCTTAATTAGTGAGAAAAAAAATTTAAAAATCGTTGGAGCGGTTTTTTTTTTAATTAATTTCTTATATATACAATTTTGAAAACATTTTTAAGAATACAAATTGGTACGACATTTTGTATTATCAACTGATAATGAGATAGTCGAACACCAAAAGTGAGAGATACTATTTTTAATGGATAGATATTTTTTTCCAATAATATAGTAGATCGTACTGATATTAACTCACATAAAACCTTTAATTAAAATCGTAGGAGTCGTTTTTGAGAAAAATGAGATTTTCCATACCGGTTTTATAACATTTGTACGGGAGGTACCGTTATTTCTGGCTATGAGAATAATTTGTATTTAAAAATCTGCTAGATAATGTCAAAAGAACTGCTGGATGCCAAGTTTAATAAAAATCGATCAAGTCGTTTTTGAATTATTAAATTCTCAAAAAAAAATTTTGAAACTTTTTTTAAAAATCCAAAAAAAAATTTTGAAAATTTTAGTATGCAATACTTTTTGAAAAATTCTCTATTAAAAAATTGATCAAATCCAGTTGAACGATTTTTGAGAAAATCGAAAAAATTGTTGTATGCGAGGTACCATTTATAACCATTTCTTTACTGGATTTTAAAAAAAAAGTCGTGGGAACGTTTTTGAGAAAAATAAGATTTTCATTTTTTGCTAAAAAAATTGTTGGTCTTAAAAAAATAAAAAAATAACGTGTGGGGGGAAGACCCAAAAAACGCTAAGCTTGGATTAAAGAAAATCGATCCAACTGTCTAGGCTACATCCGAAAGGACAGATAGAATTGCGAGACCCACTTTTTTGGACTTCGCTATCATTTTTTATGTCAACTTTGATCAAAATCTCGAGTTCGATTTTTTTCACGAATCCATAACTTGCCATGTAGTACCTATCTATGTATATATGTATATCACAAGTAAAAAGTCATTTTGTTTACCTATTTAGCTTGGATTCAATGAAATGCAGGCCACGTATACCTTTAGTTGTATTCTTCCCGATAAATGCACAAGTATAAGAGGTATTAGTGTCGATTCAGAAAAGACATGTGTTCAAATTATTTTAGTCACTTATGTAAATGGTTTGCTGGAAAATCCCAGTAAAACTGATTTATCATCTGAAGTGTTTAAGATTTTAAGAAGTTTCACGTATCATAAATCTTGTTTTTGTTATCATAAAGACTTCAGTAACAAGAACTTAGTTCTAAAAAGGTTTTAGAAAAAATTAATGGGTATTGTTTTTTTTTTCCTTTACAAAAACTATTTAAGTGGTTGGTATTTGACGACAAAATATAATGTTATTGAAAATTTTTAAATCATTCGCTGAAAGAAGAAATAATATTTCGTTCTTCTTTTAATGGCATTAGAAAAAATTACCAGTCAGCTTAATGTACGATGTCATGTTTATGAAGTAAACTGGCCTAACAAAATTACTTGATCTAGATGTTGTACAATAAAAATAAATTTAGTTATATAATAACAAAAATGAAAGCATAAACCAGATGGCTTAAGACTTGAATGAACAACTAGAAGTACGTAAAATATAACATCTTCGAATGAAGCGCAAATGAAGCAAGTCTTTAGTTTAGAAAAAATAGTTTATATAGGATTCAGGTTGTTTTCTGTGTAATTACCATGTAAAGGAACAAAATCTAACACCAAACAATTTTTCAATTAAATTTTCCACACAAAAAGTCCAATGAATTAGACAGTGTTACTAATTTGGTTTTAAATATTCAGAACCATGAAATACCAAAAGATTTACCATGATTTTTTATTCAAGATTTAACAACAAAAAGAGTAAGAAATCGAACTACAGAAGATTATTATCTCTTTTTTTTTGTATTTATTAAACTCAGCTTGTGTTATGAAATTGTACACTTTATTTACTATTTTGTTTTCAAAAACAAATAAGTTCACACATATCAATGCAAAAAGGTCAAACAAATCTGACGCCAACAGTCCACTGTCCATCTCTCTAACTTGACTATTTACTAAAATTAGATTTCCGTAGACGTGTTTGTTGTATTCAATGTTTAGAGTATGTAAACATTCGTAAATATTGATAAAAACACTGATCGTAATTTTCCCATTTGGCTGTCTCTATTTCCGTAAATAAAGAAAAAACTCAACCAGACATCGAGCAAACTCTCAAAATGGACAAATAGTAATCATGAGAAGAGACAATAGATAAACAAAAATTCAAGCATGGTCTTAGAGAACCTTATTATATAGCCTGCGCAATTTACTTGAATTTATTTTTCTTTCGTTTAATTTTTATTTTTAAAAATCGTTTTTTTAGTCGAATGATATAAAATAAAACGTGATGTTATGTGAACCCCATTATCTCAGTTTGAAAGTTTAATATTAAAAATAAAAACAAAAGTACAAAAAGATATAGGTAAAGGAGAAACAATAATAATTCATAACGTAACGACGGAAACACGGAATACGCTAAACCAAATACGATAAGAGTAGATAATACAAATCCCGAAGAGTTTTTAACTTACCTAAGATAGGTTTCTTTTGCTCCAACAGTTCACAGTAACTATACGCTAGTAGATTTACTGGTCGTTGTGGATTAAAATTAACACAATGGACTAGACGTTCGCAGGTTTTCATCAGAAAGGAAGAAAATTCACCAGGATCAATACCATAACTTCGCCATCCACCAACACCATCGGCGACGCCTGAAAAAGAGGAAACAAAAAAAAACATATTAATTAAAATTGTTCCAATTCAATTCAATCTTGTACAGCATTCAAATAATCATATGTTATGCAATACAATAGTTAACACAATATTATTGAAAAGAAAATGTATTCAAAAATAAGTTGAAACGTCGTAATAAATAAACAAATTACTATTACTCTTGGTATTTTACGTATGCTATTGTCAACAGAATAATTTATCAACTTAAATATTAAAGCCAGTAACTGTTGGATTTCAATTTCAATTTATTAAGACCATTTACATTTTTCTAGATTACACCAGTGAATAAATTGGTTGATGAATCACTTTTATCGTGTTTTATGTTGATTCTTATTTTGTATCGTTTGGTTAATTTATTCCATATTAAAAAAAAGGCAACGATTCTTAATGGGATTTGGAAGTATCCATTAGTTTGTCTCTTTTTATGAGGCTTTTTTAAATTATTAATAACAATTATAAAATGAACATAAGCCTATAGCTTTTCAAACTAAGGCTATGAGGAGTTTCAAGTGATTTGGATTTGCTATATTTAAAAAACAAAAAGTAAAAAAAACAATTTTGAGTGTGGGTGTGATCAGAAAGAAGTCAGAACATTTTAATATATTAATATATAGCGTTCGCTGGCTTTATTGTGACAGAATTTATTACTAATTTATTGTACAGGGTAAATGTCTTTGATGTACATTATGTACTTGGTTAAAACAAATCTAGTTTTAAAGATATTTACGAACAACTTAAAATTGATCGACAGAAAGTCGTAAAAACTCAGGACAGAGCTTTCCTTATCTTGGAAAAATCATCTCGTATGAAAGCTGGAAAGATAAAATCTATCTGAGTGTATACCCTTTTTACAATTTTATTTTACTGATTGCTGTTGAACTGTTTTCCCTCATCACAGGAACATATACTACGAATATTACAATAAAGTAGGAGAATTATTCTATTCCTTTTTTCTTAATCATCTTACTCGCTTGAGAATTATTGTAACTTTTATCTTGAAATTTTCTTTTCTTTTTTGTTAAAGACAAAGGCTATTTTTTTTAAAGAGAGGGTGCAATAGCTTACTCACAGGATCGTTGGAAGGGTAAAATCGTAAGGGATTGAGTACAGCAATCTTATGCGTTCTTATTTACTGGAGGTGGATTTATTAAAAAAAAAAATTTTATAATGTACGATTTTTAGGTTTCGTCTCAATTGTGTCAGTTACTGTAAGTGAAAGCTGGAAGCACAATCTGGAACGTTAAGTTTAAAGAGTTTAATAACTCTGTATTCAAGCACTTATGTCATAATTCCAATGCGAATAATCCTCTATCAAAGTCGTTTACTATCAGAGGTAACTTATTACATCACTTTCACCTAGTAAAGGTATACATAATTGCATTTATAACCATTAGTACCCTCTTATTAGCACACGACGGCGACGATTGCTTTTGCAATGAGATAATTTAACGTAAGTTGCACACATACATACATACATACATAAATACGTTCAGATTATTTGAGTGTGTAGTTGTGTAAATAACATAATACCTATAAATTTTCTATGCTAGCATTCTTTGCTCACCACGCTCAGAAGCTTATGACAGAAAATAAAAACATTTTACCGGAGGGGTAATTGAGCTGCTGACCTTTACGTCATTCGTATATGCGCCTCAAGGAGAATTCTCAGCTACAATATCAATCACGTTTTGGCGTACTTGTTTGTACTTTCAAATGAACAGCGCTTGAGTTTTTATGAACAAACATACTTACAATTAGTCTGTAAAATTACAAGGGAGATGATTTTTTTTTTTGTAAAGCTTCGCTTTGGATAGACATAGTTCATTGACTACTTTTACAGACACACCCCCATTTTATCGATAAAATCAATTACACCAACAAATCGTTTTACTAAGGGTATCGACAATTATAAAAATATAAGATTCTATTTAATCAACGAAAATCAAATCAATAAGCAATTTAGTTGAATGAAAAAAAAAATATCAAGATAATTTTATTTGGCGTTATAATTAAATAAGTTTGCCTTAAGGCTAATGGAAGAAGAACTGAATTCTGTTTTATTTTGTAGATTCCAAGGCCGAGACAAAGTTGTAGAATAAAAATAAAATTAAATCACCAAAAGACAAAAGCTATTTCTGCGCAGTAGTTTTTTAGCAAGATAGAATTTTGTTTAAGGTAGTTTATTGCTCAGCTTTTGATTGAATCTGTTGATCGATTTTTATAAAATAAATTGTAAAATTATGGAAAAAGATCATTTTTTAATTGAATCGGCAACATTTATTTGTTTATTCAAAATTTCAAGCTGAACTTTTTCTGCTTCACTTCATACTACCAATTGAATTACATAGATTTAAATAGATAGATTAGGTTTAATTTTTTTGTTTTAAATTAATTAACAATTAGGTATTTTATAACTGTAATTTTAAGACATGCAGCCGTCTTCCCGAGTTTGACTAACTTTATAAGAGTATTTAAAAAGGTTCTTAAATTATTGCTCTTCTATATTTTGATATTTTTGACATTAGTTATATAGTTTATTTCATTACTTTCCATTGAGAATGTTTAAATCGATTTAAAAAGTAAATTGAGTCAAATATTTGAAGCGCCAAATGTGTCTTATCCTCTGTGTTGTTTGACTGTAATAATTCAAAACGTTTTACATTTTACTCTCAATTTTATATGTACATTGATCATGCATATGTTCTATATAAATACACGATTTCAATGTAATATAAAATATAATAAACGTATTATAATTGCACACACCTCAAACTCGTGAACTCTTAATTAGCGTTCATCATGAAACCAGTTAGTATAGTTTCATTTATAGAAACTGATTAAATTATCCCAACCTCAACCGGCATCAATTTATGATGTCATAAGAACAGCAATGGCCGAATAAATCACATTTTGGTTAGACTTTAGACGGCTGTTTAATGTTTATGCGTCTGTTTTGGGATATGATCTTTGAACTTCACATTTACTTTGCAGCCAAATTAGTGTGTAGAATTCTGAGATCGTTTAAAACTCTTATTCTTTATGAGCAAAATAAAAAAATAATTCCTTTTCTATTGGAAATGGTGGAAACAACAACAAATATGAATTTATTAATTACACTTCATTAATTTAATGTTACTTTTCAAAATCAACAGATCGAGTAAATGCTTTGTAAGTATTCCTTCTTTTTGCCATTTTGATTCTCATCTTGTATAATTTCCACTTTCTCACTCTGGTTCACATGGAAATATTTCATTATTTTTTCTTTTATTACTTGTTGTTTGAAATTCTGTCTGAAAATTAATTTTATTTTTGGCAAATATTCAAACTCGTGATCAACCTTCCCAATTGTTTGTATAAATACAATTAGTTATTTACGGAGACAGAAAATTTCGTATGTTGTGTGAGGGAAGAATTTAAAAAAAAATATACATAAGTTTAGACTTCAGAAAATAAAATTATTATGTTTTCTGCAGCATACTCTGCTCATAAATAAATATGTATAAAGGTAAAATGACAAAAATACACAAATCAGTTAGGAAAAAAAAATAAATATTTTTCTCGAAAATAAAATTACAAAAAAAGTGTGGGTTAAGTAAGAACTTTTTAATTAATTAAAAGTGAAAGTAATGATTTCGTTCATTTTGAACCAATTTAGTTTTTATGGTAAAGATATTTTTGTGTTGTGCATGACATACATGCATATGTACGTACCCATTATTAGTAGTTAGTATCGAGCTCCAATGCAGAAAAATAAATTTACCATCGGTCTATTTGGGTGTTTGATTTTCTATCCAAACAGCTAAGAATTTTATTTTTTTTACGCAGGTTCGTTTTGTCATCTACCTAATTGTTAAAATAAATCCATCTACTTTCAGACTCCACTTTTTGAGTATATCCTATCCATCTATTTAAATCTTAATTATTTATATTAAAAGTACCATAGATTTTCGTAGATAAGTTTGGTACACTGAAGTATCAGTTGATCAGGATTTGCCATCTACCGAATATGGATGCGATGGATCTCTTGGATATAGTGCTTATAAGCAAATGAGAATACTTTTAGAAAATGGAGAACCTATCTTTGATAGTATGAACGAGCTAAAAAGTATAATCAGTACCCCAATAATAGTTGGAAGTGTGAAATAACACACAATCAATATTATCATATCCAAATTGCAAATAAGAATACACACAAACACCAACAAATAAATAAATAGACAATAAGGTTGGAGACTGAAATAGAAAATCTAAAATTAAGTTCTAAAAAAGTTTTCAATGTGTTTCCTCTATTTTTTTTAGTCTACTTTTGTGTTGTTAGAAAAAACAATATTAATTCTCTTTAAAATAAAAACAAAATTAGTTTAAATTTTGTTTACTATTATACTTGATTAATAATGTTGGCAAATACAACTTATGCAATTTATTTGTTATTTTTTCGAACACTTTAATTGATCCCTCACCCTAGCATACAACTAAATATCTCAATGCAATATCAGGAAGTTATTTCACGTTTTTTTGTCATTGCATTCGGGTAGGTCTTTGCTTAAGAGTTCCTTATGTTGAATTACACATTGGCTGAACGCCATACTTTACATTTTTTCTAAGGTAAACATACTTTTCACGTATGAATGTAAATTGCACAAATAGAAACTACGGATTATAAAATAAAATGTGAGAATGCCAGGACTGACATTTCAGATGTGTAAACATAAACGTTCACCTTATTTTTTTTTTTTTTAAACAATAATTGTCAAACATGTTTGACATAATTTAAAATGTGGTTTAAAAAAAGGAATGCGAATAGTTTTATCAGCTTCTGGAGTTACGATTTGAGTACATAATATGTAGGTCCGTCGAGTAAATTTTTAACTTATCTACTTAGCTACTCAGGTGGCGCACGCAAGTGAAAGGGGACCTCATCCAACTTGGCGTGAATAACTGGACCGAGCTGGCTGGAAGAAGCTTATTGGTTAAGGCCCTAGTCCACTCCGGACTGTAGCGCCTCCTTAAGCAGTAAATAATGTGTTAATTATGGATTTTAGCTGAATGCACGTTCTTTTTTTTGAGTTCCTTGGAGCTCTGAGGTATTAAAAAAAATCTAGCTAGTACCTTACATTTGTATATTAAATGCATTGCAATGCACAAGATATTGCAAAAAGCTTTCAGAAATATTGAAAAAAAATATTTACATTCATTGGCATACATGTATCAGACTTGGAGGACATCGCTTCACCCTTAACGGCTCTAGCTCTATTTAAAGTGGAGTGGACGTTAAGACGCAATTTATTTTGGAGTTACTATGCTTCTGATAAAATCCGTAAATATTTACAGTTACCGATATACATAACTACTTGCTTTTAAAAAAATTCCCCCTACATACAAATCGAAAAAGAACCCATTTTTTCGTGTGTGTGTCATCGTTAGCTAACATTTGATCAAAATCCCGAGTTGCATTTTTTTTTACCATATTATAAATTAATCTACAGTTTTCTAAACATTTACATAAAATAATATGATAAAAACAAATCTGGTTAAATTTTTTTTATAAATAAACCTGATTATGGAAGATTCAATCGTATTCAATGGTTTTGAATAGTAGTAGCTTCCTTACTTGCTAAAATCTCATGTTCCACGTCTTGAGATCTACATAAAGGTATAGTTCATTTGTTTCAATTATTATTTGAAAAATTTGTATCATTTGACTGAGTGGTCTCAGGCTCCCAGTCCCAGCGCTCTGGCAGAAGTACTTTACAAAATATACTATAAACAACTATAAACATAAAACTGAGAATGGAAATGAATTTTAAATGTAAACAAATAATGATTGCATTTCAATACTTTATTACCATTATGACTCCCCACACATAAATAAACCCAGATCGTACTTTGCCCCTTTCAGAAACACAGGCAAGGCAATTCACTCATTTTAAGACTTCAAACGACAGCAAAATCAGCCTATGTGACCGAGTTGCTCTCGAAATTAACACTGCTATCACTCATGTGAGTGAATGAAAATCAAATGCAAATAAAAAACACATTAATGCAATCCGCGTGACAAACTGGTTAACTACCAAAAAAAATATAATAAAACGCTTCCAACTCATAATCACCTGCAACTTGTCCTCAATTCGAGATAACACGAGAACACCACAAAAAACAAATTCATTTAAGTCTCGTCCCGTGCTTTTCGCGGATAAATAAATGAAAGACAAAAACTTTCAAAATATAAATTTTTGGGGCTGCTACATAAAAGTACGCAACTTATTTAATGCGCAGAACTTTACCATACAAAATAAAATAGGAAAAGTTCATAAAAACTAGAGAATTCGATGTGATTACGAAATAAGATTTTTTCCAGATACTTTCTACGGATTCTATAGTACATCGCACTTACCCAAAACGTCTGCGGTTGATGTGGAGGCCTTGAACCAGGAATCTTCTCCGTATTTGCCGGGCTTATATTTGGATGTTAGGAAATCTTTTGGAAATCCACAAACGACTGACACAAAGTGTGGTCGGGATTTGCTTGTCGCATTAGGCTCTAATAAAGTTGAAAAACCACTACGGAGCGCCCGTGAGATCAATCTCGTTGTCCAGCTAAGCGAATGCATTATATTTTGTTTTTTTTTTTTAATTTTTTATTATATTATCAATGGAAACACAGAGTTTTGTCACGAGTTTTATTTTTTTTTCTTCTAAAATTTACATAAAATCAATTCGTGGTCGATTGAGGGAGAAACGAAATAAAAATCCGTGTCGTGATAAATTTTGGACATTTTAATTTGAACTGCGTTTAAGTTAATTAAGTTTCATTGAGCACACTTTTATTGATTATTAATTTTTAACTTCGGTTTGTATTTGAGGTATAATACAAATTGTTTCGATTTATTCGCTGGCTAACTAAAAAGAATGATAACTATGAAATTATTGTAAAATGTAAATCGACCTCCTTCAACAAAAATCTGTGAGTAAAGTGGTGTGGTGGTAGAAATTTTCTTTGAAAAAACTGCTGAATGAGTTTTTTCAGCGCATTTCAGCTAAGGGACCCATGTGACTTTTTTGTGATAACTTGTCAAAAAAACTGCATTGCCAAGTGGTATGGTAGTTCGTTTAGAGATGCGATGTTAAAAGGGGTGTTTTGTTTTGCAATCCGGATTGATTAAAAAAAAACATTGGGTATTAGATATTAGGGCCAGTTTGTTCACGGCTGAAAACCACTGATCTGTACCGTTTTATTGTGTCTTTTTCATTAAGGGTTTTTATGCAACCACGGAAAACCATCATAAACGTGGGCTTGTAAAAAAACACGCCTAATATACATCAACGTATCGTAACGTGTAACAGCACAACGTAATGTGCTACAGAAATTTCTACGTTTTTAGTTTACCCTACCGCCGGCATAAATGTTCACACATTAAAACCGCAAAATAGTTGGGAGTATCAATTTTGTATTTCAACTGATGTAGAATTCCTTTCAAACAAAGAATCGATTATGTTTAGAAAAAGAATCGATTTTTTTCTGTCAAAACAAATCCAGCATATTTTGGAAGATTTCAGAAAGATTTCATTCTGAAGTGAATGTTTTATTAGAAATAATAAAAAATAAGAAAATTGTTGTCCAAATGGAAATTGTTGGCAATTGACTTTTGACAGCCCCACACCGACATATGGGTGTGTAAATGCCCATACAGAATCGGATTGCTTTATCGGTCAAGTGTTTCGATGCTGGCGTGTAATATGGGTAACAGAAACAAAATGAAGTTTTCATACAAACTATCGATAACAAGTATATAATTTATGCCGGTAACACAGTTTTTCTGTGTGTTTAATTTAAGCCCGGAGAATTATCTGGGTTTATAATGGGTGATTTTTTAAGAGGTTTAGAACTTTAAAAAAAAAAAAAACACAAAAAATTCGAAAAAATGAATGAAATATTTATTTGAATCGATAGTTTGAACCTTGCAATTTAATGTTTAAAGATAATTTCATGCAAATGTTGACCGCGGCTGCGTCTCAGGTAGCCCATCCGCTGAGTCCAATTTTGGCATACTCTTTCACACATATCGGCCGGTATCTCACGAATGAATACATGGATGTTGGCTTCCAGTGCGTCAATCGAAGCGGGCTTGTCCCTATAGACATTAGCCTTGACATACCCCCACAAAAAATAATCTAATGGTGTCAAATCGCACGATCTAGGCGGCCAATTGACCGGCCCGAAACGTGAAATTAACTGTTCACCAAACTCGCCTCGCAATTGCGCCATTGTTTCGCGTGCTGTGTGGCATGTGGCACCGTCTTGTTGAAACCACATATCATGCAAGTCAAGAACTTCCATTTCGGGCAAAAAAAAGTTTGTTATCATCGCTCGGTAGCGTTCACCATTGACAGTAACGCTGCGATTCGCATCATCTTTGAAGAAATATGGCCCAATAATGCCGCCGGCCCATAAACCGCACCAAACAGTGGCTTTTTCGGGATGCATTGGTAGCTGTTGCAATGCTTCTGGCTGATCTTCACTCCAAATGCGGCAATTTTGCTTATTTACGTACCCATTCAACCAAAAATGAGCCTCATCGCTGAACACAATTTTTCGATAAACAACATTTCGAACCGAGCACGAATTTTGATAGTAAAATTCAATAATTTGCAAGCGTTGTTCATTTGTAAGACGATCCATGGTTAAATTGCAAACCAAACTGAAGCTGTTTGACAGTGACACAAGGTACTAAACACACGTCAGCTGTCAAAACCAGTGTTGCCAAAACCAAACCAGCTTAAAAATCACCCGTTATTAGCCCGTAGGGGATCAGTTGTTGTTGTATTTAACAGGGTGATTGTTTAGCGCCGACGTTGTTTTTTTCGACCAATTCCCTCCGGGCTTACAAAAAAACACGCCTTATGTATACAAAATTTGTGCACTCTTTTTCAAAAAAAAAAATATACATTTCTTGATAGTAAACTAGACAATTTGATTTTTTTGTTGAAAGACTGCTTTTAAACGCTGCAATTACCCCCTGCGATTTTTAAGCACGTTGGCGGGGGACGTATGCGGTGGCAGGGGTTGAAATAATTGCATAGTTATCGCTCTTTCTTCTTTCTTCTTTGTGCTTTTTCTTAATGTTTGAGACATAAGCGGAGTAAAGAGTGTTAAGATATGTTTCCATTGACCTACTAGATATGGACTGCCAGGAGCCAACTTCACGATGGTTCCACCTATAACTAAACGCCACTAGCTCTCACGTAGAAAAAGCGGAAAACATTGTAAATAATTTTGACACTTCAGTTTTGTGCTGTTCTGTTATTTTTTTTTCATTCGTGTTTTGTTTATTTCAGATATTTTGCCAATTCATGTCAGCTAGCCGACCACAAAATTCATAGTGCCGTGGATAAATCAAGAGCATTGTTTGTTAACTGGTTGCTACTACTTCTGCCTCGAGGGAAGAAGATTTTATCAAAGGTCAATGTATGTTTCCTACTCATTTAACAAAAATTTTAGCTATTGAAATTTGCGGCGTTTAAATGGATGCTGCAATCCGAAAGAAACTCAAAAGAGAAACTCCGTTAAAAATTGCAGTCGTCTAAAAGCAGTCTTTGTTTACCCCGGCCACCGCATGCATCCCGCGACAACGTGTTTAAAAATCCCAGGAGGCCCAGGAGGTAATTGCAGCGTTTAAAACGACATGAGTGTGGGCATTGAGTGTGGGTATATCCTTATCTTATCGGCTTTCGTAAAACACAAGCTTCTAACTACCGGTAATGCAGATTCAGAACTGTCTCAAATGACAGCTTCCTAATCAACGAAAAAGAAAAACCAGAATACATTTTTAATTTTTGTTTATTAATCTTTTAATAACTAAAAGTTTATAAGATAAATTATCAATCCTGCAGGACTCAAGTATGTTAGACGGTTGGTATTGCCGTAGCTTGGCTAACGAACAGGCAGCTTCTTCGCAAAACCATGATGATGACAATGATGGAGAATCTGGCTCCGAAGATAGCCAAGACGAGGGACAGGATAATTTTAATAATCCCGTCGATTATAAAACACAATCACGTTATTTAAAACGAAAATTAAAATTTCTCATATACGTGAGTACATTCCATAAGCTTAAGACTAAATCCAAAGGCTGATGATTACTTTTCGAAGGAAAACGAATTCTTCCAAGATGCTCTTCGTTCGAGCCAACGTCGTCTACTGAAAGTTTCACGTGATAGGTCATTTCTATTGGATCGTCTTTTACAGTATGAAAAGCCTGAAATAACATCCTCTGAAAGTGAAGAAACGGAGTCTTCAGATGACGAAGCGAAGGAAGCAAAAAAGTAAAACAATTTTATCTCCTTCCTGACACAATCTTGATATTTTTATTTTAGGCGTAAAACCGAAGGTATTCCAGCAACTGGACCTGGTTCAGGACGGGGCCGAAAGAAAAAAGTCGCACAAAAAATCAAAACAGAAGCACCTAAAAACAGCATGAGCAATCAACCTGAAGGTCACATGACTGCCGAAGAAGTTGAGCGACATTTACAGTCAAGGCAATCATTGGCGGAACTTGTTCCTGAAAGAGCTCCACCTACGGTTCCGACGGAAATGTTTAGCAATGAACCATCGCTGGATAGGTAGATATTAAGTCACACAAAAATCGAAATTAATAATGTTTTTTTTTTTTAAATTCTTTTTTAGTGAATCAAATGATCAAATGATTGAGACTTCACCCAGTAATATAGGAGAGGAATGCTTAAGCGTTGAATATAATAATTAAGAAAATAAATTGAGCTCTATAAAAATCATCTTTAATTTAAAATACCTTTCATTTCTTCAAAAAAAAAAAACAGTTGGATCCATATTGAGTTTTTAGAAAATATTTTTTTTTTTTAAATAAAATGTAGAGCAATACAAGATCTGTGTTGCTAGTGGAGGGAATTACTGTCTCATATTTATCAAGGTGCAGACACTAGATAACTTTTTTTTATTAGAAAATAAACCAGTTTACGAATAAATTTAATTAAATTACATTCCCTTTATTGCGGTAAATAACTAAAAGAAAAAAAATAATTATTGGGCTTTAAAAACACCAACAGCCAACAATAGATTCCTGCGTGTAAAATGCAAAGTTAAAAATGGTGACGATTTGGTTGGGAAAGCCCTTAGCAAATATTCTGTGCCGTCATTTATATCTGGATTGTGTGAAGCATTGTGTCCTGTATTAGCAAGCTGGTAGTCTTCGGTTAGTTTTGAAAAGTCCCACAAAGTGAGATAGCAATCCAATCCACCAACAGCAAGTATATTACCATCGCGACTAAAAGACATGGTATGAATAGAACCAGTATGCTTCGCCAAAGAAGCAACTAATTGACCATGTGTTATGTCCCAAATGAGCACCTGATGGTCAGATGATCCCGATGCAAGATACCGGCCACAGATTGAGAATGCCAAACTATATATGGGTCCTTTGTGGCCTGTCATTAAACGCACTAGCTGCCCATTGAGCACATCCCACAAACGAACCGTCCTGTCGCTGGATCCAGTAGCAATGTAGTTGGAATTCGGATGGAATTGGACACAATCGACGTCGGCCAAATGACCGCAGAAGATTCTCAAAGGTTGATTGCAATCGGTGGCCCAGAGGCGAGCACTTTTATCGTAGGAGCACGTTGCAAAGTAGTAACCATGTGGGGAGAAACGCACATCCCACACGGGATACAAGTGGCCTTTGTAAACGACCACACATGTCCAGGTATGCAAGGACCACAGTCGAATAGTTGTGTCTTCTGAACACGAAAGCAGAAGATTCTTCTCTGGGGCAAACGCACATCGATAGACTGGACCACTATGCCCAAAGAATGTCCGCGAAGCCTCTGCTGTCCTATCGTCCATCATTCGCACCAGGACATCCTCTGCGTCTTTGTCGATGTCCTTTAGCTGCTCAGCTGTTTTCATCTCGCGAAGCTTGGCTAGGGTCAATGACCACACTTTAATGCTGGAATCTGTGAAGCCCACAGCCACCATCGAAGAATCCTCTGAGATCTCAGCGCAAGTTACACTGTTCGCACCATTGAGAATCGTGTAGAAACACACAGATGGAAAGGAGTCCTTGCCTAAATTAACTCTCTTTGAAGATTCACGGAGGGCTTTTAGTTTTTCCAGCTTATCGGCGTCTTTAAGTTCTGGCAGAGGTATACGATCATGGGCTGGAGCATTCGGATCGGATTTTGACTTCTTAGAAAAAAGAGGATCTTTCTTCGGTTTCTTTTTCTTTGGTCTATCGGGAGCGTCAGGGTCGTTTTCATCCTCTTCTTCGGCGGGTGGATTCGTTGTCGTGGTAGTAAGGCTCTGAAAATCGACCTCTTTTAAGAGACCAAAGAACACACGAACTTTGTTGTCTTGACGACGAGCTTCGCCTACTATTGCACCCGCAGTGGCATCGCACTGAGCCTTGCTGCGTGCTGTTCCTTCGTAAGTATCAATTAGAAGATACTTAGTCACAATCTGGGAGAGGATTTCCAGCTTCTTATCCTGAATGTGTCTCTTGAACAGTGAGTGCGAGTCCCTTGACATTCGAATGATGAATTTGTCTTGTTCCATGGCTGTAACAAGATCGTTGTTTTCCATTTGAGAGGGTTTTGTTATAAGCAGAATGTTCTGTAAGTCTTCCTGATAATAATCGTCCAGACCGGGTCCAAATTTTTCGACGAACTTACGTGCCTGGATCTCGTTTCCATTTTGGACGAGTTTAAAATATATTTGTACCAATATCGGATACAAAACGAGGGACAACTCATGTTTGTATATATCGAGGGATTCTTCAACGAAATTCCGCAAATCATTGAAAGCAATCTCATAAAGTTCTTGATCTCCACCTCTTGTTGCGACTGGGGCGTGTTCACCATCAAGAGCACCTGCTAGGAGATTACTCAGATCAGTATCATCAATTACAATATCATCTTTTATGTTAGCTTCCTTTCGCAAGAGGTCTTCGGTTTGCTTTAGATTGTACTTTTTGATGAGCTTGAGGATCGTTATGAGCTCGCGTTTGTCCTGCGATAGACTCATGATGGTGCTGTTAAGACTAATCGAATAAAAGATTAATTTTTTTTAATGTTAAAATATATTAATATTTTGATTTATAAACAATAAATATAAGAAAAACACTGCAACACTCAATGCGAAACACCCAAAATAAATTTTATTTATCTTGGCATTTCGATTTCAGACACTGAATTTTGGCAATTAAGGCGTTGCCAGGCTAAAACCAAATTTTTCAAGTTTTCTGTACAGTTCGGAAGAAAAAACTGTACACAATAGACGCGACGCCAGGCTACGACGCCTTGAAACACCCTTTGTCAAAATGAAAATCGGTGTTTTTTACCTAATCCTGTTTCTACGTTCTGTAATTCTCGTATCGATAAAATTGGTCGAGAGACGGTGAAAAATGGAACAAAACTCATATTTTTATTCAATTTTCATCGTGTCTCGACAAATTTTTTCGGTGCGAGAATTGCACAACGTAGGCACTGTAGGGAAAGTTGGATGAAAAAAATTAGGTGCTCCGTGCTACCCAATTTGTCTTTGTCCCTGAATAGTTTCAAAAATTAATGAGATCATACATTTTTCTCCTGGCAAAAATTAAATAACGAAAAGAGTCAGAGACAATCAGGACAACGGGATGTGTGCAGTTCGAACAAAAAAAAATGTTGTTCTGTCCATGATAGTGAAATTATTTTCATTTCGGCATCTACGTCATTGACGCATAAATTATCATGCAATTTGGTTCTTTAAATAATAAGAATGTTCAGATGCCTAATATCAAGTTTTATGTTTTGAAGAAACAATAATTCATATTTGATTATTAGTTTTCAGGCGTTGAACCGTTAAATAATCATGTCGATAATGGAATCCGCAGTGATTCACAGTACAGTGCTCTCTTTTCTCCTTACCCATTTGTCGTGAAAAGAGAACACTATAATGAAAATCATTGCGGTTCCAGTGTTGCGGATTCCGTAATCGACATGAATGTTCTGTGTCTGCCTCGAAAAATCGTGAAAACATAATATGTTAATTTCATGGGTTCCATTTTAATTTTTCCACGGAATTGAAATAACAAGTGCCTTCTTATCTATTCACAATTCGCATTTTTCATACCTACAAGCTATTTTTCATAATATCTTATTTTGGTACCTAATATTGATGGCAGAAAATATATGGTATTTTTCTTTTCTTCCATAACAAAACTGGTGGAATTTTTTTTTCGATTTAGGTGGAATTTTAAAATCTCGTATGGTATCACTGTCACTGAATAAACACTGAATAAAAATATAAGATGCAAAATACAAATGATACTTTTTGAATTTTCAAAAACAGATGTCGCGAGCATCTATGTGAAAAATTTTAAAGTTACATTTATTTCCTAGCATCGCGGTCTCTAATTTTGACGACATTTTTTTGACAATTATTGTATGAAACTGACTTTAGACTAGCAGTCCATGCTTTTAATGACGATAAACTATTATGAATTGGCAAAGCTCTTATTTTTTAGTCCAACTTCCAACAGTGGTCGAAAACTGTTATAAATTAATTTCTCAACATTTTGAAGCAAAACAAAGGGAACACTATATTAAATTCTTGCACTTTATGTAGTAGAGTATGAGTACACCTTAAAATGGTGTATAATGGTTAGTGCGCCGAAGTATCACACTGGAGGTCTGGCTTGGTTGGGTTCCAATCCAGCCTTTTTTACCTAAATTGTTTTTTTTTTTTAGCGGTACTAATCCTCCAAGAGTATCTCTTGTATTGATGAAGTACCTCAGATTCCACTGTCGACCAGGAACACTGGAATGATTAGGACTGTATCGTAATTTACTACACCCTGGTTCTCCATGAGCTATCGAACATTATTTAATTTATTTTTGTTCATTTATTTTATTTGCCCTTTATAGTAATAAACAAACACATTAATTATTATCAAGATTTTTTTCTTTAAACTTCTCTGGACACAAACATAAAAACATTATTTCTCTCAGTATATAACTAATTGTTTGGTATCGATATGATTGATAATGGAGAGGATGACTAATATACATATTGTGTACTCCACGTGACTGGAAAAATAAACAAAAAATTCAAAAACCAGAACCATAACAACTTTATGCTGTTAAATACTCCAGACAACCTAAAGGGAAACTTAAAATTATAGGTCTGAATCAGTCCTTTCGAAGATTTTGTGGGCATTGGTCATGGTTATTTTTCTTCTTTTTTTGAAAATAAAATATTATTAAGTCGAAATAATTCGAACAAAATACCTTCTTCTGTCTTGTAAAGAGTAAAAAAAAGAAAACTGAAAACTAACACCGAAGAGTGAGTTACAGTGTGTTAAAACAAATGACGTGATTCTAATTATAAAAACCGAGCTCAACATAAACTCGTAAATTTAACAAATAAATTCATATAATCAAATAACTGTAATCGTAAAAGAGGATCAGTCTGCATCGGGACTAGCTGTTTTTTTATGGATGAATAGAGGCTTATTTGTAAAATTCTTATCTCTCTTTTTATGAATATCTCGCTCTAGTTTAAGTGGGTTAATTTTTGATGTAATAACTTTTTCACTATTATTGAAGCTAATCTAGTGGTTAACTTTTATTTTACTAATTTTACATCCCTTCAAATAATTTAAAATTTTAAAAAGTTAACCGTCTATGACAAACGAGAGCCGAGAAATTTATGAATGAAGACAATAATAGGCGCATCGGTTAACCCACACAAAACCTTCTCGGTGTAAAATAGAAACAAATATTCTTTTTTTTATAATAATTGCTAGTATTTTGGGGTAAATACTTTTTGCTTAAAAAAAAAAAAAAAAAGGGAGAGGTAGTTGAATTGATATTTTTGCTTGTAATACTATTTTTGATATTATTAAAAAAAGACTAGTTTAAAGCCTTCATTATATTTATTGTGTTGTGGAGTGAGACCATATTTAAGACACCAGTGTTGAGTTAAGACTATTTCTTTATTCATATAAAAACTTATTCTACTTAAAACTATAACAGTTGTCTTATATACTAAACTAACTTAAACATACATAAATAATAGGTGTATGAATTTCACTTCTCAACTTCATTATGTTCATACAACAATATTCAACATATATTTTGACTTTTAAGTACAAAACACAGTTTTCTTGCAAGAAGACTCTATTCATGTATGTATGCAGGTATGTGTGTAATTTTTCATAATTGTTCTTTTTGCAAAAAATGTTGAATGCAGCTTAACTCTTAACTCTTAACTCTTAAGTTAAGTTTTTGTTTTTATATTTAGTTTTCTCAATTTTCTACATACATAGGTGTATCGATGTACTCACACCACAATTTTTTTTAATGGTTTTATGAACGTCAAAAATATAAAAAAGAATATGTTTTTTTGTTTTATGTTTTATATATCCTGTACGATATACCTACTGGAACCGATATTGCTCGGTTGTGTCAATTTGTTTTTAAGATTTTCAATTCATAAAAAAAATAGACAGTACCTCTACACTCAAGTTCAAATGACGGGTTTGACTGGACTAATATAAAAGAACAAAGATCTCATTATTTGATTATGTTATTGGACACCATGCGGTGTTTTATATATTATTAAATATTTTTAATCTCATTTATTAATGAGTATAACGACTACCTAAAGAATTAATCACCAAGTACGAAAAAGAATTTCAGATAAGGTTATTCAAAAAAGGCTCTAGTGATTCTTCTGATGCTGTTGCCCTTGGCCGTAAAATCGCTGTTTAAATAATTTGAATCAGAATGCAGATCTTATACAGTGTTATCGCACGAGGTACAACTGTTCTTGCTGAATTCACTGAATGCGTTGGCAATTTCAAAGAAATCTCAAAGCAAATTATTTATAAAATACCACTGGAAAACCATAAAAAACATTTTTCCTATGGAGAATATTTTATTAATTTTATTTGCGATAGTAATATTATTTACATGTGTATTACTGATGCTGTAAGTATTTGTTGATATTCATATTTAGTTCACTTAATTTTATAAAGTTATTCATTTTAGGAGTTAACGCAAGTAAGAGCATTTATGTTTTTAAACTACATAAAACTTAAATTTATTGAGGCTTATGAATCGACGATAACCACAGCTGTTGCTTACGAAATGAATTCGGCCTTTAAAGTAGTCCTTTCCACTCAAATGGCATTTTATAGTCGTTCTCGGGCAATTGATGTTGTCTCGGATATTGATAGACTAAGAAGAATTGCAAATGAAAGCATTCGTAAGTACTTTTTTTTTAAGTTAAGGTTTAATTTTTTTTAATTAATTTTGTCGCGGTTACGGTTACGGCCGACGCGATTGTAGAAAATCTTATGTTCAGATAAATAATCAAAAACGTTGTCGTATAGATTACATAAGTAAGAGAGTCCACGCTAGTAAGCTAGTAACTCATTTGATTTTCAAGCTTACTAGTGCGGAAACGTTGTAAATGGCGTAAACCTGTCAAATTTGTATAAACATTTGACAAGTTTACGCAGTTTACCACGTTTATGAGGACTTTACGACGACGTTGCATGAATTGAATACCACTATTATAATCAAAGTATACTGTGTTCACGTCCCCAGAAACCTAGAATCTCCACCAGTGGGCAACCTTGAAACACCCAATTTTCATTATTATTTTCTGTACACACTGTTATAATTGTGTAAAGCACTCCCACGATCAGAATTAGTTTTATGACTTAAATAAAAACAACAAATTGTGGATTTTTGTCCTGTGGAGTTATGCCCTTTATTCGAACTTCCTTATAAGTTATAAGTAAACATCCTTTTTAACAGATATTTTTAACAAAATCCGACTTAAAATACACATGTATATCCCAAATATAATAATAATATTTATAAATAAATGTTTGGCAAAATCAGTGAGCAATAGTTTTTGGCAAACAAAATTTCATATTGGCCTTACATATGGCACATAAAATGGTTTTCCTTATTTCAATGATTGAACTATTAATATTATCTGTTTTTGGCTTAATATAATAATTGAGTCTAACCTTCATTTTTACATAGAAATAAACACTGACTTTGATTTTTAAACGGGTTAAAACAATCGAAATTTTCAATGATCGTTTTCAATGAAAGCTATAACAAAAAAATAAAAGTTTCGTTCAATTTTTCAATGTTTCTCGACAAATTTTATTAATGCGAGAGTTACAGAGCATTAGTTACCGGTTACCGTAAGCTCGAATAAGCTGCGCAGCGATGGTCAAAAATATTACTTTGTGCGTGGCGTGTGCGCAGTTCAGGAGGAGATTTATATGGTTGGGTGGTGGGCTTGGCAAGAATTAAATTTTAAATAATTACAAAGTGGTCAAAAAAGTGACAGTGTGACAACAAGTGGCAACAAAAACATAATAAAAATGGACACTGAAAACTGTCAAATGCTGAATTACCGTTGTGCTTCCAAGGAATTTTTGAAGAACATTAATACAAAAAAAAATTATAGAAACTACTACAGTAATAACATAGAAATAAGTTCACAAATGGAAGTTCCTGTTGCTGATCTAAAGAAGAAGATGACAACAACTTTTCTGCCATCATTCCACAGGAAAAAGTCAAGAGTGGCTAAAAGACACATTAACTGGTAACGGCATTTTCATTTGGTTTCGGATTGACAAAAAAGGAAATTTTTTTCCAGAATCGTTCCAGAAGTGTTCACATGTATCAAATTGTTCTCCAAGATTATCGAATCGAATAGACCATAAGTTTTACCTTTTTGATTATTATATTAAATTTGAATTTCGAAATTACTAATTGTCTTAAATGAATCGCCTATAAAGTGTGCCGCTGATTAGAGTTTTGAGTTGCAAACAATTTTGTTTAAGAAAGAATCTCCAGAAACTTGTTTCTTCGTGGCTGTGTTTCTTTATTTTTCCGGATAAAGAATAGAAAAGACAGAAAAGTCAAAGTATATCAAAAATCTCCAGAATGAAATAAATAAAGAAACAGATGTAAATGAAAAGAATACTCAACTATCACCTGATTGTTTTCATGGAAAAAAATTATTTCTCGATTATCTTACAAAAGGCCAAACAAAGAAGAATTATCGAAACATCAAAGTTGTTATGATAACAAGTTACACAAATTTTAGTTTAGCAAATTGCAAATAAATTTTTCGTGCACGCACGAGCTACATTATGAAGATACAAAAATAATTATCACAAATGCTGATCCATTTCTATTTGATTAAATTCATTTTCATCCATGGCAGACGGCAGAAAAGACAACAGTAGTTAATAATGAAAAAAATTAAATATTTGACAGATACATTTCATTTCATTCAAACTAACTTCTTGACTGGGAAAAAGAAGCCATTCAAATAATTCTGGAAGGAATAAAGAAACAGCAAAATAGTTTATCCGCAATATTCCAGTGAATAAAGAAACGCAAAAGCGGTATTCCAGATATTTCGAATATTCGAAACTAACTGATACTAACTGATAATGTATTCGAATCGTTATAAAGGAATCAAATGCTGGGCAGTGTTTGTTTCTTATGTGAAATTCCTTTCAACCAAAGATTCGATTCTCTTCAAAAAAGAATCGAATTTCTTCTGTAAAAAAAATCATATCATATAAAAGCATATTTCGCAAGATTTCGAAAAGAATTTACACTAATTTGCACACACACTAACAAGATTTGACATTTCTAAAATTTCGCTGTGGTTTAAGAAGGCAAACTATATTTTTGGTTGCAACGAATTTTAATTTCAGTGATTATTTTAACTATATATATATATATACATATGTATATCAAATATTTGTGTGTTCTTTTTCAATAAACAAAAAAATGTATTTCGCGATAATAACAATAAGTTTCATTTAATTAAGTTGTCAAGCACCACTCACACAAATACAAAAAAAAATTCTATTCTTTACACATTCCTTTCAACAACAGAAAAAACAGAAAAACAACAGAAGGAATTCGACATTAGGTGTTGATATTCATACACTAAAGTTCTATACTTGTTCAGAAAAGGAAAATAAATACATTCGGTTTTATCTACTCGTAAATAATTTTTTCCACCTCCAAAGCAAAGCGTTATTTAACGATTTCTTTGTCAAGGGTGGTTAAATTTTAAGGGCCGATGTTGATTTTGAATAAAACACAAATTATTTAGGAAATTATTGTCATTTCTTTTTATTATGATAATATTGGTATGGTTCAATTATGTATGGAACAAAATATCGGCCAAATGGCCGCCGCGACCTCGGAGGCCATCCGATGGTCCAAATTTTCGATGACAATGAGGCATAATTGAGGTTCTATGCCGTTAATGTGCCGAATTATCTCATCCTTTAGCTCTTGAATTATTGCTGGCTTATCGACGTACATCTTTTCTTTCAAATAACCCCAAAGAAAGAAGTCCAACGGTGTCAAATCACATGATCTTGGCGGCCAATTGACATCGCCACCACGTGAGATAACACGGCCATTGAATGTGGCACCGTCCTGTTGAAACCCTATATCTTCAACATCCATATCTTCCAATTCGGGCCATAAAAAGTTCGTTATCATCTCACGATAGCGAACACCATTCACAGTAACTGCCTGACCGGCCTCATTTTGGAAAAAATACGTCCCGGTGATGCCGCCAGCCCATAAACCGCACCAAACAGTCACTCTTTGTGGGTGCTTTGGTTTTTCAATCACTCTTGGATTATCATTCGCCCAAATGCGGCAATTCTGCTTATTGACGAATCCACTGAGGTGAAAATGTGCCTCATCATTGAAGATGATTTTCTTCGAAAATTGATCATCCACTGTTGCCATTTCTTGCCACCATTCTGACCATTGACGACGCTTGAAATGGTCAAGAGGCATTAGTTCTTGAGTCAATTGCACCTTGTAAGCGTGTAAATGCGAACAGCAGCAATATTTTCTGCAGTACGAGCTGTACGAGCATGCAGTGGTGTTTTTACATCTCTTACATACCCGGTTTGCTCAAATTTTTGCACATTTTTGCATGATTTTTCCGATTGTACGCACGTTTGGACGATTAAATTGACCGAAAAAATCACGAAGTGCACGATATGCATTTTGATTTGAACGCCCATTTTTATAATAAGCCTGAATAACTTTAACGCGTTGCGTTAGTCTGAAATTGAGAAATGTCAAATGAAATGCAGAAAATAACTTTAGGTGTGGTTCACATTCAACATCGGCCCTTAAAATTTAACCACCCGTTATATATTTTAACCTTGACAGTTTTTCCATCGTATGAGTCGTCGCGTCCGTCGGTTGTATTCAACCACCAAATACAAAAAAAAGTTACAAAAATTGTTTTTAGTGTACTAGTACACTTGGAAGCAAGACTTTTGACAAGTCATTGACGGAAACCCTACAAGTGAAGTGAAGTGTCATTATAGGTGTCATCTTTCTACGTCTCTGTGCCCGTGTTGACATTTTGATTTTTCTTGCGAAAAACGAAAATAATTTATTATTATTTTAAATAATTCGCTTCCTTCAAACATTCGATAAAGAATAATGTAAAATAATATCGTCTACTTGAAAAGAAAACAATCCAAGTGGAAAATTAAAAGAGAAACCCCACATTATCTATCATTTTTGCATTAAAGACAAAGCTGTTGATTAAACAAATTCAACAAAGAATACATTTCAAGAATTTTTGTCTGTCGTCGTCTTTTAGATGCTTTAATTTCTCATTTATCGGTGAGTAATACCAGCTTCAGTCATTGAGTGGTTTCTATATTATTATTATCAGTGCGTTTCAATTATTCTGAGAGTTGTTTGATTACTAAAGAAAATAAAGTACAATTAAATTTATTCTTCGTTTGTCTTAGGCTAGATATTTGTGTCAACATTTATTATAAGTCAGGATGCCGATCTTGTACAGTGTTATCTCACGAGGAACAACAGTTCTAGCTAAATTTGCCGAATGTGTTGGAAATTTTGCTGAAGTTACGGAACAAATTATTTCTAAAATATCCCTAAAGAACGAAAAGCTCACATATTCCCATGGAAACTATCTAATTCATTATAATTGTGAAAATAAAATTATCTACATGTGCATTACGGACGATGTAAGAAAACTCAATTCTCTAGAAATAACTGAATTTTATTTCAAAACGTCTTGGTTGGATTTTTTTTAGGAGTTTGATCGGACAAGGGCGTTTTTATTTTTGGGCGACATCAAACAGAAATTCATCCAGACTTATGGCTTGACTGTAGCCACGGCCATTGCCTATGCCATGAATTCAGAGTTTTCCAAAGTTCTGGCAGAGCAAATGGTTTTCTTTAGTCAATCGCGAGAGGTTGATGCTATATCTAGAGTTCACGGACAAATTGATGAAATCAAACACATTATGGTGAAAAATATTGGTAAGTTTTGGAAGAGTTTATTAATTAGAAAGTCGATTGTGGTGAAAAGTATGTATATATAATCCTAAGCATTCCATTACATTTTCTATAAATAGATTATCTCCACAACCGCTTAAAGTTTAAATTTCTAGGAAACTCTTTTGCGGTTGCTTTTGACTATCATATTAACTACAAATAAAACAACATTGGTGAGGCGAAGTAAATATTATTGCCAGTAAAACGGTTGTTTCATTGTTATTGCGTGTGATATGGCAACTGTAATTCAAATTTAAAAAAATCGAATTTTGATAAGATACCATTCCATTTTAAAAATGACCTGTCGTATTTGTTTCAAAATAATTTCTCGTTGTTGTTAAGTAAATATAATGACTCAGACCAATGTTATATTGTTATCACATTTGAATGCCTAATTCCGTGACCTTTTTTTCCAGAGCTAAGATTGTAGGCCTTGTGACGTAAGAGCAAAAAAATCAAATATGTATTAGGTACACATTATATGGTTTTTTATTTTTTTGTGAACTAAAATTAAAAATACCAATGGTCTTATTTATAAGCGTTGTCTCATTTTAGACAACTGTCCAACTTTGGAAAATGTGTTCAAAAACCTTGTTTTTTGTTGTCTTATAGCTGCATAACTCAGACACAATAGTAGATTGTCTTAACCGTGAATAATGCAATCTTTGTTTTTATTAAATAAAGTATATTTCCACCAATTAAAAAAAGTTTGAGAGTGTCTAAGTAGACAAAAATCTAATAAATAAGACTGCAAGTGTTTACATATTTCGTAAAATGGATCTAAAAACAGAAAAAGACCACTAAATATGAGCTTTTTCTTAGATGCAACTTAATCGTAATCTAATTGTAATAATTTACATAATTTTATCATTTGATCGTTTTTTGAAATAAAAGCAGAAAGACATTTTTAGTTTCAGATTTTGTTGTGTATTTTTTGTATGAGATTTTTCTTTTCGCATCAGCAGCGTACTAAGCTAGTACACTCACATATTTCTGACAAACTACTAATGTTTCCTCTAATTGATGTGACATTTAAGTTTCGCTGTTGATCATATTCCAATTATTGAACGTTTTTTCCGTTTGTGAGGCACTCTATTTTCTTCCAATTAACTTGGAACCAATGATCAACAAGAGTTTCGAACATTCAAATTCCATTTCAAAGACCTCTACCATTCTATGTTAATTTTTTTTATAATAAAAAAAAAAATTAAACAAATGTAATTTAGCTTAATCTTTTGGATGTTTTATTACTGTTTATTCTATACAGACAGCCTTAAGGACCGAGGAGAAAAACTGGAACTTTTGGTCAATAAAGCCGAACACCTAGACAGCAATGTAATGCAAATTAATAAACGCTTTTTAAAGTTATTCCCTAATATGCCTTATTTTATAGTCCGTAACATTCCGCAATGCATCACGCAGTCTAGCCCGAAAGATGTTCTGGAAAAATATTCGACTTTACGTAACAGTTGGTGTCATTATTGCTTTTGTTATCTACGTTATCATCAGCATGGCATGCGGTGGTCTTGCTTGGCAGACATGCATTCACAACAACTAAGCTTACCGATCGAATCTTTGAATGTCTGTTTAAAAGTGATAAAAATATATTTATTTTTTTTTTTAAGACAGGTATAATTTTCCTGGTCTCATTGTTGTTAACCTATAAAAAGAACAAACAAAAATAGTATTCAATCAAACTAAATAATACAAAAAAAAAAAACAAAAAAGAGACGACATCAACAAAATGTTTTCTAATTAGATTTAACGAAAACTAATGTAAAACCTTCTTTGATTTTGCTATCCAAATTGGTACAAGGACATATATTTGGTTTAATATAATTTAAAAAAGACTTGCGGAAATGGTAAAAACATGTTATTTATTGTTCACGCGTAATACATTTATTAAGAACGTTTAAATGATTTAATCTTACCCAAGTAAAATATAATGCGTATTACATTATAATAATCTTTAGATTAATTTTCTGAAAAAAATGTCTTAAGACATCAATAAAGAATACTACGCAATTTATTTTTAGTACATTATTCTTGCATTGAGATAATATAAAAACGATGCAAAAAAATATTCTTAATACATATTAAATAAATTTATTTACAAAAATTGTTCAAATCTTGTGTTTTTATATTTATTTATGGGAGTTAAATCTCTCAGTTATTCTAATTTATCTCGAACATAAAAAACTTGTATAAAAATTCTAAAAAGTTAAAGTTTCGCTGGAATCATGTTACTATACGCTGGACAAATATGTAACTATAACTGTAATTATATAGCCGATCATCAAACTCTCTTGGTGGTGCTTAATGTATAATGTTCATTT
Source organism: Epistrophe eligans (assembly GCA_951394125.1). Taxonomy (NCBI): domain Eukaryota; kingdom Metazoa; phylum Arthropoda; class Insecta; order Diptera; family Syrphidae; genus Epistrophe; species Epistrophe eligans. The sequence goes on along the minus strand of OX596029.1, from coordinate 104,938,264 downwards.
TGTATTTGAAAAATGTATTGCCTTCAAAAGTTTTCAAACATATTAAAAACAAGAACAGTGAGTAATTTAATAAATTTAATAGAGCTGATTGTTAGCTTCTACGAACAAAAATTGATAGAAATTTATCCATCAATTAACGAAAAGTGGAAAATAGAAAAAAAGTTCTATGAAAGGTACCGTTAATGTAACCATAACTCCAATTTCATATATATACATACATACATCCAAATCTTATAAATAAAAGCTTTTCCACACTATATCCCAGTGTATTATTAAATGTCAAAAATGTCTAAAAATAAATGACGAAAATTTAAAAGCTCCTCACACAATCTCCTCCTGACAGCCTATCGAACAAAATTTGACAGTCCTTACACTATTGGACACGTGTTTCTGCAAAATATGAACATTTTTAGGATTGGTTTTAAGTCCGTGTTTGAAATGGATTAAAATATCGTTTAAATTTTGAGATAATGTAGAAAGGCTTTAAATTGTTTTGCTTTACGATCTTTAAAATGTTATTCAGTTTGGAACATATTTTATTGTTATTTTTTTGCTTATTTTTTTTTATAAGTTTAAAGCGTTATTTTAACTGAGTATTTTTAAATTTTTTTTTTCTAAACAGATATCATAAAAGATCGAGGTGAAAAGCTAGAACTGTTGGTTAATAAAACTGAACGCCTAGAAAACACTGTAAGTTAATACAACATTTGATTTCGCTTGAATCTTTATAAAGTAAATAACTTAAAAAAATGTTTTAGTCCGTAGCTTTCCGACAACAATCACGCAGTCTTGCACGACAGATGTTCTGGAAAAAGATTCGAATTTACATAATAATTGGATTCGTTTTATTGTTTATTGTCTACGTTATCATCAGTATTTCTTGCGGTGGTCTTGCTTGGCAAAAATGCTTAAAAAAGGACTAATAGCACAGATTGAGTGTTTTAGATGTGATGATGAAAGTGATAAAAAAAACTTTAAATCTTAATTGTATGTTCTTGTTGATATCTTACTAAAAACTTTCTCATTTATATAGTGTTCCATTGAATTATTAACAAGATAAATTAAAAAAATCATACGAATCAAATATTTTTTTTTAACTACATAAATTATAATAGACTTATCAATAGGAAGAAATAAAACTTGATAAGTAATAATCTTTTGTAGTATAGTTTTTCACAGTTTAGGGAGTTGGTTTTTCAAATGGCTGGGTGTGAAACCCAGAGATAATTGGTATTCATTATTTTTTTTCTTTTATTCGTTTATGTATGTGAGTATAGTAATATTTCGCTAATCCGAATCAATTATTGCAAGGGTGTATTCGGAGTATCAAACGTGCCGCAAACAAGATTGAATAACGGAATGGGTACATAACATCGTTTCTAGTTGAACTCCGTAACCATCATCAACCAACCAAGAGTTAAATTGAAAATAATTAGCAATCATAATACCAAAGGGACTGCGGTATGTAAAAAAATCTAAATATGGAGAAGCACTTGAATGAAAAGCTCACACGATAAACCTTAAACCTGTTGATTTAAACACGAGTAAAATTGGATTAAAAAAAGCTTTTCGAACCAGTGCTTCACGGTCGTGATTGTTTTTACTTTACTTACTTACTTCTTGACAATAGATACTTTTGTTCTGTATAATTCTGTATTATTATTTACTTGTATTATTATATTGTTTTATTTTGTTACTATGTATGTGTTTAAATTTGTATTTTCATGTGTTATTAGATTGAATTATTTTTACTAATTTACTAACACATGAATTTATGATGAGCCTCTGATTGTAGTTTGCAGCTTGCTCTAAGCTCACTACAACAAAGAATTCTAAAGTGTTTAAAAAATAAATAAATCCGCTAGTCACACTATAATATTCAGATCAATAGAACAATTATAATTCAATCTACGCATATTTGGGGAAGTAAACAATATGCCATGATGGTAAGTAAGCTAGAATTCAAAGTTTGCCTTAAAAATTACCGTAAAACACAACCTTTGCTTTCCATTTAACCAACAAATTGTTACAATATTTTTTTTTTTTATTTATTCATTGTATAAGCAATACCATTTTCATATTTTTTTCAAAAAAGATAATTTTCTAGATAAACAAAAAGTTCAGTTCAACGTAAACACAATCTCCTCTTTTAACACTTCCGTTGGATCTTAAACCCAATTGTAAACCCATTCCGAGAGAATCAAATTTGGATCCTGGAATCTCTCAGTATCAACCTTTTCGTCATCATCCAAACGTGTATTCAAACCATCAACAAAGACGTTATTGATTAGGTGATAACAATAACAATTCCTAAGCTTTATAAAAAAAAAAACTTTATATAAATTTAACGGAATATTAAATGTACAGTGTTATGCTTAGTATAAATGCCTTCTTTGTAAAATCTGCCAAAAGGTGGTGTTGCAATCTGACGCAGATAGTACACTAAACGCAATCCGTCTTGCTTTCCCAAAATGTACTGAGAAAACCATTTGTTATTTATTTCTTCACATTTCAAGACCTTCGGGGTAGAAACCGTATATTTGTTAGTAGGTGCTATGATGGTATCATCAGAAGGGTCGTTTTTCGGAATCCCATAATCAAAGTGAAGATCTTGCTTACCAAGTGCAGAAAGAACTAATTCAGAGCGATTTACAATTTTGGGACTATGTTGAACAGCTTTGGATAAGTTCGAGCAGTAATAACCTGTCCGCATTTTTCAATCATCATTAAGAGCACGATATTTATAATATCATCTTTTCGAATTCCAAGATTCTTACAAAAAGCTTCATCAATAATAAGATCCCATTATTTTATTAAAATGAAGTGTACCGACTTTTTTCCATTTCGTAGGTAAGAGTTTTTTTTTTAATGATTGTAGAAGAGGTAGAATAGGCCTGATAAAATTGATGCATTAATTCCAATTCCGACACTAGCCAATATCCTGGAATAAGTTGAGTCTTTAAAGAATTATATGACAAAAAAACAAATTTTTAAATGTATTGGTAATGTTAAAAATGGTTTGTTATCGGAGTAATAGAAGCTAATTAAGTTTATAATCGTATGACGAAAAAAAGATTAAGTTGATACGAATTTCCAAAACGTTGTAGATACACGGCTAATCTTTATAAAATAAAGTGATACAATTAAAAGTGATGCAAATTGAAAATATTATTGCACATATGTAATATGTATGCATGTGTTTTTAGCCATGGTTATCATCTTGGTGACTCTGATTTTGGGATGGACCTGATCATGTGACTTCGGTAGCGCAGTGCGTAGTGGACTAGTTCGATTCTCAGTGACGGTGAAAAGTTTTTGAAATTAAATTGATCAAATAGACCAAGCACTTCTAAAAGGAGTCTGATGATCAGCCTATAAAAAAACATGGTGGAAGTTCACCCAAGTGTTTGTTGCTTTATTCAAACCTTAAAGAATAAAGAAATTCTCTCAAAAAATTTGAAAATTGCGCAAAACTACTGGAACGAAAATTTTTAACTTTTTTCAACAAATTGACGAGAATTGAGTTTTGTTCCTATGGGTTTTGACAGTAAATTGGAAAATTTGTGCAAATTTGAAAGAACTTCCTCGTTACCAAACAAGCCTAAAATCACAGTATTACGTACTATCTTACTATCTTAAGCGCGGTACACATTATCGATCATGAATGACAGCTTTGACTGTCTTCAGTTTTGCGTACATACATATTTATCAGTTTTGTTAGCCGTCATTCAAATACAAATTCTCATCTCAAACCAAGATACAAATCTCAATATTAAGGAAAATTAACTAAACAAGCAAAACTGAACTGAATGACTTCCGCGACTGATGAACGATATAATATTGGTGCACATTATCGATAAATCAGACCAACAGTGTGGCTGACTGTTTAATATGAAACATTTTTGTCAGAATCAGAACTGAGAAACCAGCAGTCATATGTACAGTCGTAAGCAAAACTGTCAGTCATGATCGATAATGTATACCACACTTTATGTGAAAACGAGAGAACGACATTGAACAGAAAATCACAGATTGTTTTTTTAAATACATTATAATACAAAAAAGCGCGCATACGCCACAGTGTCTACTGTGTTATTATCTTGATTTGTAAGTGGCACACAAAATGCATTTTTGATTTTTAATAATGTAGGTTTATATTGAACATCTATTATTAATAAAAATAATGTACATACGCATGTACCTACATAAGAGCTGTATGTATCATATGCTTACATTATATATAAAGTGATTCGCATCAGGTGGCGGGATAAGGAAACAAATTATAAAATGCACGATTGATTGACTGAACTTATTTCCTCTTTTGGTTCAAGGTTATAACATGACTATGAATTATTATATGGCTTCATTTCCAACTGAAAAGTGTGAAAAACATCGCAAGAAAGGAAAACAGTGTCGCGTCTTATATTTAATATTTATTATTATGACACGATACATATTGAAAAAATATATTTAAATTATTTTTACACAGAATATAGTTATCTTATTTGGTGAGATCCTCTACAAATATATAATCTCCCTTCTTTACAACTCCCTGAGCTCTTAGACCCATTTGAATTCCCATGCTAGGAGACTTAGTTTTACCATCAGGTATTACACGATACCTTAAAATTCAGAAATTCAAAATAAATTATTTTACACAAAATATACAATGAAATCTTACGTTTTTAAGGTTTTCAATGGTTCAGCATCAGAATGGCGATTCGCTGTTATAGGATTGATGTTTGGCAAAATACATCTATAACATGGTCCAATATTTCGAAAAACTGATTCATCTCCAATACGAATCCATTGCCAATTATCTTCATCATATGGTTCTCCTGTAGTTTTAATATTGAAATTTGCTCTAAATTGTGTGAATGGAATAGGATCCTTTAAACGTGTGTTTAGTTCTTCAACAGAGTTATTGTTGATTAAATGATAACTCGATATGTCTTGAAAAGTACCCTAAGATTAGAATGTATGAGACTTATTAAAAGTTCTTAAATATTGAAATATGTATATTATTATTGATCTTACAGTATCCTGTTTCGTAAAAACTCCTTCCACATAGTCTTTATCAATTGGTCTTGTTGGAAATGAATATGGATAATAAACCAATCGAAGGCCTTCTTGCTCTTCCAAAATATATTGCGAAAACCATTTATTATAGATATCGCCACAGTCTAATACGGTGGCATAGAAACCATAGATGAGAGCCTTTGTATCACCTTTTGAGTCATCACCAAGGGCAGAAAAATCAAAGTGTAGATCCTTCATTCCAGGTGCGGAGAAAATCAACTTCGAACGGCCAATTATTTTTGGCGAAATTTTAAACATCTTTGGATACGTGCGAGCAGTAATGACCTGTCCACTTTGTTCGATAATCATTAAAGATCTATCCCTGATATCACCTTTACGGACTCCTAGATTCTCGCAAACAGCTTCGTCCAATTCAATTGCACCACAAGATTTTATAGGATACATATAAACCTCCTCAAGCTGTCCCACTTGTTTCCATTTAGTTGGCATGACTTCCTTTTTAGTGTACTTGTAGTACAGATAAGAAAGCCCAGATAAAACTGTCACTCCCAGGCCTAAACCAACACTTGTCATCATTTTTGATTGACCAGAATCTGTAAAAAATTTTCTATTTAAATAAAGCTAATATTGGCAGCTGTTTTTCGATATTTGTTATTTTTCAGTCGGCGGAGACAAAAAAATATTTTTCATAATGCAAAAATATACTATGAATAAAATTTATGATCAAAACTGATAGGCGGGGTGTAAAAAAATAGTTTGGTTGGGTTTTGCTTCAGCTGCCTGAGAAACGCTTAGCACCAGACTGCTGCTAAATTATAAGTAAATAGGAGTAGTCATCAAACAGCAATATGTGCATAAATCAAAAATGGGGAAAATTTCTTAAACGTCAAAACTCTATTTTGGTAAAAATCTGAAACACAGTTTTCTTAGTTAATTTGATCGCTATACAATACAGGTACGAAGTTTAGTTTAAATCGTTGGAGCCGTTTTTGAAAAAAATTGAAAAATCCGGAATCGTACGATGGTAGCTACCTGTACCACTATCGTCTAAACCGTTTTGAATTAAATTTAATTAATTATTAAATAAAGTTTATTGACAGGCTTACAGATCAGTAGTTTCGAAATGCAATTAATAAAAAGACTATTTCATTCTCTCCCGACATTTCGTTGACTTTTTTCCAACTTTTTCAAGAGTTTGTTTTATTTCGTCTTTACATAACAGGAAAAGTTAATAAATAGAACTCAACTTTAAACACCAAAATTAACAGATAAGAATTTAGATGCTTATATCACAGAGCTTTTTTAATGGCTCACTTTAGTTAGATTTCATGTCGCACTTATCTTCTTTCTTGATCATTGCCTTCTTCATTCTGCTATCGCAACATTTTGTCTAAATATTTTAACCTCAATTAAGGCAATATTATTATTATAGAAATCTTCAACTACTCTACCTACCTCCTCTTTAATTAAAAATAAACACTAAAAACAAAAACATTTTTGTACGGTAAATTTTATTCTATAAGGTTAACAATTGACGGAATGCAACTAACTTACTGCAGATCTCATATAAAAATCTTTATTTATAATAAAATTCTTGTAAAGTCATAAAAATATTAAACTTTTTTTAAAGAATTTTTTACTTTTTCGTACTGGAGAAATTCTTCTTTAAAGAGATAATACAAAATACTTACTTGACATTTTGTTCAGTTATTTTGACTGTTGCTGATAAACAATGAGACCGAATAAAATTAAACAAACACAACAAAAATATAACTGATAATATTATTATTGGCTGAGAACACTTTGAATTATAATATTAATAATAATGTAAGCATGAAACAATAACATTGATTTTAACAAGACAAGTTCAAGGTAGGAATAAGAGATAACCACTGAAAATTATTACACTTTGAAGCACATATTTTTTTACCAAGAGCTAAAAACAACCAAGTTTATGTGACATACCATTTGTCAATAAAATGAAAATATAGAAATGCAGTAAACAAAAATTATACCTGAGTAAATTGAAAGAAAATGAAATTGACGTTCTTTTCTATATCATTCACATAGGAATTTATAGATAATAAATCTTAACGAGAACAAATTGAGAAAGAAGTTCGCATTAACCTAATCATCTTTGTAGAGATAGGGGAAACAAATTTAGATCATTTGGACATTAGACTATTGGCATAGGCGCCTGTAGGATAATTTACAGGGAGGGGTAGACAAAAAAATGTTCCCAAACATTCTTTAAATTAATTAGTAGGTGCTTTGAACGACATATTTAAAGTAATCAAAACATTTTAATATCAGTATTTACGAAACTTTATTTACAAATGTACCTTGGTATTATTTTTATAAAAAAATATAATTACTCATTTCCATTATAAAGGGTGTTTGTTTTAGAGATATAGAACTTTAAGTTGGCAACGCTATTTTAACTGGTGGCCATTTTGTCAGCTGTCGAGTTATTTATTTTTAGTTTGGTTTGACATTTCAAGAATTGAAGCCACAGGATCACCTAGCAAGGCGTAGATTCAGTGAATGGGCCCAAAACAAGATTGCTGTTGATCCCAATTTTCATAAGCGAATAAAAAGGTCACGAAAAATATTGTTTAGGGGCCCGAAGGGGCAAGATCATCATAAATATATGTACATAATGTACCTAATTTCATATAAAATTTAGAACACTTTTGGTAAAAACATTTCATAAACTTAATCCGGTTTTGACAACAATAAAAAAATAATCATAACATTTTTACAAATATACACGCAAACGCAAACGCAGGTAGTTTTATTATTGAACAAGATAGCCGTTAGGTACCTGGGTACTGTCCCATTTTACTCCTGGTAGCTACGTCTCTGAATAAGTCAATTTATTTATTTGTCTTAATATAGAAAAAAATATATCTTGTGGGATATTATGGAAACATTTGGCTTGACCACCTACATTCATCAACGGAGTGGAGTTAGATCCGAAAAGATATGCAAAAAATTAGTTTTAGGTACGTTTGAATTTTGCGTTGAACGCAGATAAAATTAAGATAGAAATCGCTTTTGAATTACAATAAAAATGATATTCTTTATAGAAAAGTGCTTAATGCATTCCTATTCCATTCCATTCGTATACATAATATCTCATCGCATTCTGTTTCTTTGGCTATTGGTTGAGTCAGGTAGAGAGAAATAGAATGGAGCACTGTGAAATGAGTGGAATTTGCTTATGCGTCAGGTTTTGTTTGTCTTAGCTTCTGTTGGCGGTCCTACGTGCGTCGGCGTCGGTCGATCGACACGCATTTCATTTTCAGATTTTTGTATTGTGTAAAGATATCTTGGGAAACTCAAAATGGAAAGATTAACGAAAACGAACGAAAATCGTCGAATTTTATTTTGAAAATCAACTTTTAATAGTTTTAATGCAAAAAGGGCAATGTCGCTGTTTTTAAATCAAGGACTAAGTTAAGTTCCCAAAATTATCTGGACTTAAATTGTTGTTGTATTTAGGTGTAAATTACTCAGCTCCGATGTCGTTTTTTTGTACAATTCTACGTGGACACGTTAACAAGTTTTGCTGCATAAATACTTTTTAACCTCGTCTCATATGCTTATTAAATTTAATCAAGTTAAATGTGATAAATTGTTTATTTTTGTTATTGTTTTTTTATATGATAATTTTTTTTCTGTTAATTTTCAAAATAAAAATGAAGTCTAATTGAAATTATCATGAAAAAGAATTGAAAATGGAGAATCGAACTGATTCAAGACTGAAGACATGGCAACCCTGAAACTGCGAGTATGCAAACGAAAAGATTGTAAAAGTACCAGTACGCTGGAATTTATGGTCTACCTCAATTTTGTTTTTATATTTCAAAGTGAAATAATGCCTAATTATAATATTATATAATTTATGCTGTGCTGACCCATCCATTTATTATAATTGATATGATTCTACACCGCTGATCTGATTGGCTGTCTTATCATTAATAATAAAAGGTACAGCAGTAATTCAAATTAGGCATTATGTGACTTTTAAACATACCCAAAAATTTGGTCAGCCCTTCATGGGCATATTATAAACAAATAAAAGTATTAAAATTGGTTAATTTATTTATTTAATATTTTATTCTTGAATACATAAATTACAGTGGTTGGAATATTTTGCAAAAAAAATCGCACATTTTTGTTTATATCTTTTTGTTTTTATTGATAGAAAAAATTATTAGTCATTTGATATCCTTTGTACTTCTTCTATGTAGTGAGATCTTCAACAAAAACAGGGTCTCCTTTCTTCACTATCCCAGCAGATCTTAATCCCATTTGAATACCCATTACCGGGGATTTCATAACAGAATCTGGATTCATGCGATATCTTTTAATCAAATAAATAGATAAATATAAATAAATTATAAGATCCTTAAAATTAAACCTTCACGCATTTAACCTACTTCTTTAAAGTTCTTAATGGTTGTCCATCAGGATCTCGTTCAGCAGTAAATGGATTAATATTTGGTAAAATACATCTATAACAAGGAGCAATATTACGAAATACAGCTTCATCGCCAATTCGAATCCATTGCCAGTTATCTTCATCGTAGGCTAATTCAGTATTAACATAAAAATTTGATCTAAATTGTCTGGGGAAAATGTTATTTGTAAGTCGTGAATTTAAATCTTTTATAGAGGCATTGTTAATGAGATGATAGCTTGAAACATCTTGGAAGGATCCCTGGAGAAGAAAAAAAAACAAATTTTTGATCATTTTCTTTTACCAAAACATAAACAATTTTTATACCGTATCCATTTTAGAGAAAATTCCATTCTGAAATACATCAGCAACTGGCCTAGTTGGATTAACATACGGATAGTAAACTAATATAAGACCATCAGGTTTTCCTAAAATAAATGTGGAGAACCAAGTATTACACTCATCTCCACAGTCCTTAAACTTGGCTGAATGATCGAAAATTGTTGCTTTTGTAAAATTATCCTCAATTTTAGAATAATCAAAGTTCAAATCTTTCATTCCAGGTGCAGTTATGACGAGCTGTGAAGGACCAACAATTCTCGAAACTATAAGAAGCATCTTTGGATAACCCCGAGCTGTTATCAGATCTCCACTCTTCTCAATCACCATCAAAGCTCTATCTTTAATATCACCATCTTGAATTCCAAGATTCTCACAGAGTGCTTTATCCATTTCAATAGGAGCACATGATTTAATCGGAAAGAAATGCAATTCATCGAGAGTGCCAACTTGTTTCCATTTGTATGGTATTATTTCTTTTTTCGTATTCGTATACTTGTAATACAAATAGGACAGAATAGATGCACAAATTCCGATTCCCACTGCTCCCAATAGTCGGCCTTAAAAAGAATCTGACAAAATTTACACATACTTATACATACATATATAATTTAAACGTTTAAGCATTTTTAGACATACTTGCCATTGAGTTAATTATTTAGCTAGTCGCTGCCAAAGCCGATTTGATACTGACAAACTGGTTACGTTAGATATTTTATAAAAACAGATGGCTGTAAAATAAATAATAATAAAGATTTTCGGTGTATTGCTTTGGTTGTATTGTCTATTGGTTACATGTTTTGCTTAAAGCTTACATTATAGTTTTTTGTCGTACCTATAACTGTAGTCGTAAAAAAATTGGTGAGAGAAAATTTTATTTTAAAATGCTTATAAACTTTAGTCTTAAATTTATAAAAATTAAATCCAAGGCTGGGTCGTACGTACTTAATATTATGTACGATTACACTGTGGTTTTAAAGTTTGGGAACAACCAAATGTACATACCTGATTTTAAAAGAAAAAGATTTGATATATTTAGTTGCCTATATTTTTAACAAATTTGTATTTCTGGGAAAATGTTAATAATCGCGTATCTTAAAAAAATTATGTATGTTTAAAAAAATTTTGGTACACCACTTTTAAGTGGCTTTTGAAAATATTGATATTGATTTATTATTAATTATAGAAAAATCTGTTTACAAAATTTAATTTCAATAATTTTTTATGGAAATCTTTTAAAAAAATTTGCAGAATGTTGTGTATCAACTTTTTTTGGTTTTTAAAAAAGTTTCAAATTTAAAAAAACTTCGCAGCGTTGCCTTTTTTAACACAATAAAGAAGATAGAAAAAATAATGATCTTAAAACAAAAAAATAAAAATTAAAAAAAAAAATTTACAGATTTCACTCATAGAGTAACTATATGGGACATTGAAAATGACTTATAATACGTCGATAAAACAAAAACATGTCTAATCTTTGTAATTTTTATTTTGTATACTATTGTTGCATTATAATTTCACAAACTGTCTTAGAAACCATTCTACAGTCTGAAGTTCCAATTTGTAAATTTAATGTCACTTCCCAGTTGGCGGTTAAATTAATGTTGTTAATTTTTTTAATAAGGTGAATCTTAGTTTTAATTGTAGCTTAACTCGCAATTATACAATCATACTCATTTTCATCCGCACCGGTACAGCACTTATACCTACACGAAATTAAAGTTACATACTATCTATCTTAACGTAAATCTAGGTATTTGAAATTTTTGCATAGCTAACCATTGCAGAAGGGTAACTGAATTATTACAGATCGATTAAAGCATACATATAATACGGTTCAACTTAGTTCTCGACTCAGTCGGTTGTTGTTCAAATCAACCCGTGTCTTGGCTTGTTATTTGATCAATTTGACGATTGATGAGAAAATCAAAAGATTTTGAATTTTTTCAAATTGATTTACAAGTATTTCAAAGCCAAGACATTTCATTTACTGTCCAAGTAAACCTTTTTTAAAACGAGACAAAATTTACAAAGAATTTGATGCGAAGCCCAACCTCACTGCTAATTGTTTTTATTCTATAATATTTTATTTTAAAATATTTTGAACCCTTCTTTTAATCAATTTAACTATATCGAGTCGCGTAATTTTAATGTTTTTGACACTTGGAGCTGTATTCTTTTAACTGAGTTTATGAAATGTGTGGCCGAGCGGCGGCATCAATTTAGTTGACAACCAAATTGAATAATTTATGGTCTACTTTAAGATGAAGCCTAAAATTTTATTTGCATTTGAGGACCTTAAACTTGAAGATCTGACCATTAGGGCTTAAGTTATAAGTTTATTAAAGAGGTTCAAGTAGGTAGCTATGCAATATGCATGTTCTAGGTTACAAAATAAAATCGATTTAGAAGTTAGTAAAGTTTTTCCCCAAACGTTGTCTAGCATATTCTAAGTTCTTTAGGTTGACTTAGAAAAAAAATCAACTTTTGTCATATTTTACCTTAATTTTGAGACTTTAACCTCAAAGATCCGATGATTAGAACAGAATATATCAGCTTACAAAATCGACCCTTTTTGATCATAATATTTTAATTGTTTAGCTAAGTTAATTCTAAGAAGTTATAAGCTAACCAAGACCTTAACCTTGATGTTTTTTTCTTAGAACTTAAGTTATAATTTTATATAAGAAGTTCAAGTAAATACTTATGCATATTCTAGGTTAAACAATCAAACTGATTCAGAAGTAAGTCAAGTTTTGTCAAAACTCAAAAGCATTTTCTAGTCTGACATTTTACCTTCATTTTCAGGCCGTAACCTCAAAGATCCGATGATTAGAACAGAATATATAAGCTTACAAAATTGACCCTTTTCGATTACAATATTTGAGTTGTTTAGCTAAGTTAATTCTACCTCTTGCCTGATTTACCTAAACATATCTTAACCTTGAGCATCTGGCCCTTAGAACTTAAGTTATAATTTTGTGTAAGAGGTTCAAGTAGCTACCTATACATATTCTAGGTTAAACAATTAACTGATTCAAAAGTAAGTTAAGTTTTGTCAAATAGATAATTAGATCAGAATATATCAACTTACAACATCGACCCTTTTTGAATATACTATTTAAGTTGCTTAGCTAAGTTGATTTTCCCTCTAGCCTGATTTACCTTAGTTTAAATGCCTTAACCTCTCGCATCTGGCCCTTAGAACTAAAGTTATAAGTTTATTAAAGAGGTTCAAGTAGGTACCTATTATGCATATCTATTATAGGTTCAACAATCGATTGATTTAAAAGAAAGTCAACTTTTGTCACATAATTTCTTTAGACTGACATTTTACCTTAATTTTAAGACTTTAACCTCAAACATCCGATTATTAGCACAGAAGTTATAATCCAAACAAACCAACCAAATCCAAACTTTACGATTTTATTATTTGTAAAATACCTACTAAAAATAATGTTCATGCACATACCTACATACCTACATATGTACATGCATATCTACATACCTACATAATGTATATCATTTTTGTGCCCGATGCAAAGCCAGTTTTGTTTGCCACGTGGTGTTTTTTTTTTATTGCACACACTCCACCGTCTTCTCCCTTCTATCAATATCTTCTTTGTAGGTACGTACCTACCTACTCACATACATATTTTGTTTGTTTTTTTTTTTCTTTTGCCGTGATGAAATTTGTTCTAAAAAGACAATTTTTCAAGTTTCTAGTATGAATTTTTTTACGCCTTTGCTAAATTTTGTATGCAGATTTGTAGCTTGCCATTTAAGCTTTAATTATCTAGCTTAATATCGAACATCCAATAATTTTAACTTAAGTTATAGGCTTCTAAGTGGGCTCAAATCGAGCATTTTTCGAATTTTACATTCCTCCACTGAATCTCGTCCGTTGGCGATGATCAAAATTTATGTACGCTGGCTGAAATTCATCACTTGTGTTTTTTGCTTCATTTTATTCATTTTGGTAGTTTCTTTGGTAACACCAACCAAAAATTCAATCGTTCTCCCCCTATACGCTAGAGTTCATTCTATATCTTTGTTCATTTTGGTAACACCATACTTTTATCAAAACGACCCTATAAACATTTTCAATGTTAAAAAAAAACAACAGAGAAAAATCAATCTTATTAATCTTAAAAACGATTTTCATATAAAAATATCTGTGTGCTTAAAAACCGAGTCGTTTTTGAAATAAATATATGTACTTATTGATTTTTTTAAAATTAATTATTTTTAAAAATAAAAACAAAAATTTTTAAGACATTTTGATACAAAACACCATACAAATTTCTGAAAAGGTTTTCTATAAAGATTTTCACAAAGTGTGAAATTTTGCGCCACACCTTTTCATTTGAGCTTGAAAACTATATATGTATGTATGACTAGCTTTCGTTTTCTTTTTATTTAAAAATATCTTACTAAATTTTAACTTGATTACTCGTTAATCAAACTATTTTCATAAATTAACTAATTAACATGAATTAACTATTTGCTTGTCTTATTGATAACATCACTGATTAAAAATAATTCATGTTTGATTTGAATTTATTAATATATGTAGCTATAAGTTTTTACACAAAATCTATAACTATCCCTATCCAATATGGTCTCTATAATATAACTTGATGCGCTCTTGATGCAAGCACAGTTTTGGATTGATCCCTTTAACAGAAAAAACGGATTGTTTTCTTACAGATTTTAGTAAAGCATTTCAAAAACTGTTTTATTAAGTTTTACTTTAAAAAATGAACAAAGTGTTGTTGAACATATATTTCATAGCTTCCGTGGAATTTAATTTTATTGACAGATCTATGTGAATTTTGATGGCTTTATAAGATTTAAACAGTTGTTTGAATTCTGGAGTTTTCTATGACAGCCATTTGGGTACTGTTGGAACAGAAAGCCAACGTCCAGACTTTTCGTAAGCTCAAACAAGTTTTTTGGTTTAAGTTACAAAATCATTTATTAAATATAAAATTTTAGTAACCATACAAATAAATTTTGTATGTACTTAAATCTGTCTAGAATATGATTTATTTAGGAATAAAATGAAGGATTTAGAAAATGGCTTTTCAAGCCGGATATACTAAGCTTTATTTCAATTCATTTAGTACTTACATTTATTAAATAAAGTAAGGACAAGGCGGATATAAGCTTGATTTAAATTAATATATAAACAAACTGTTTTTTTGGTGACTTGTATGTATTGCCTTATAGAAGTGGGACAAATTCACAAAACAAAAAAATTGTATGAGTGCTGGGACCCAAAGTTAAGATTTGTAAACATCATATCAAAAATATCCGCAAAAGACAAGTATACTCTATACCTAGTAAGATTTGATATCATGTTTTTATGGGCGCGGCGATGATCCGCACTCTGCAGTGGATGATTGGATTTTCAATGCGTGTAAAATCCTACTTCACCATAGAATGGTTGTACTTTAAAGAAAGATGCGTAATATTACCAGCTAATACAAAACTTTACACTTAAGCTCTTGTTAAAAATATTCATTGTTAATTGATGTTTGCTTCGCAGTTTATAATGCACGTATATTAAATCATACAAAACAACTATGTATATATGTTTTGTATTTCGTTTTTGAATAGATTCAAAACTCCCCAATTGAGTCAACATTAAAGTACTTAAAATGTTATCGACAAAGCCGATGACCCCATCAGTATCACAAAAATACAAATAAGCTGGATAAACATGAGAGTACCTAGTGCCTCGATTCGCTTACAAGTATAAAGAATTTGTGTGATAAAAAAACAATATTTTATTAACTTATCAATGTTTGAATGAAGCCAATTATTATCAGTTTTTTTTTTTAAATTAGCTACATATACATACATATGTAAACAAACAACGACATTATTCTTGTTTTGTATTTTTTAAACAACTGGCATTTTCAATAATTAGTATAGTGTTTTATATTCGATGAGAAGTGTTCAGTTTGTAATTGCTATTGCAGGAAGCTCATTTTTAGGGGCTTTCTTATACTTTTACTTCAAACGTCGCGGTCGTAAGCATAGCGAGCCTTCAAAAGAAGATTGGCAATATGCTGGAACTTTGGAAGAAATTATAATGTATCCCATTAAATCGTGTGGTGGAATTGAACTTAAAGAAGCCATTTGTGAGAAAAATGGGATCAAATTCGGAGGATTAAAAGACCGACAATTAATTTTAATCGATGACGAAGATAAACCTTTATTTGCTGGAGCCAAACCAAAAATGTGGAAAATTCAAACAAAACTTATTGGAGTCGATGAAATAGAAGTGACTGCACCAGGAATGGAACCATTGTTATTTAATATTCATGAAATCACCAACGGACGAAAGGAAATTATTAAATGTCTTGGAAATTCGTCTATTCCATTGGTGGAATGTGATGCACAGTATGGAAATTGGTTCTCTAAGTTTTTGCTGGAAAAAGAGTCTGGCTTGAGGCTGTTTGTGTGTGTTAATTTAAGAAAAATTCCATTTCGTAAAAATGTGGTAAGAATGTTTATGTTGCTGTTGTTGTTTTTTATTTTAATTTTCAAAAAGCTTGAAAGTTAAAGAAGATAGTAAATTCTTTCGAAAAGTCGTAAAGTCTAAATTAAAAGAGAATAAATCCACTTAGTAGTCAAATTTTTGATATTAATTCGGTTCCAGTCGAATAAATCGAATAATTTTACAAATGCGTGTTCCGTGTTATAATTCTTTATGAAATCGGGAAGAAAAAATAAACTCAGAAAACATAACTCGCAACCATAGCACACAAATCTACATAAAAAGTTAGTAAAATTAGGTAAAATGGCCGTTTTCGAGTGCCTTCAGAAACATTTTACAAACATTATTACAATTCCAATAACCGCCATTTAATCGAAAATAATTGAAAGTTTTAACCGTTACACGTCCTTTTTGACATTTCAACACTTAATGGTCCTGTTTTTCCAACACATTTTGAGTTTTATTATATGTTGAATGTGGAATCGACGGTAGAGCGATATAATAATGTAACTCTAGGAAAATCTACTCAACGTAGGAAATTACAAAATCTACAAATAAAGGTAGAACTATAATAGTCGGATGGCTACGTACGTGGTCAGAGGTGAAGAGGGATCACCGATAGCTTCATAAGTCTGTACAATGACGCGAAGCACGTAGCGACGTAGATTCCCTAGATTCTGATTGTATGAAATTCTAACTTCCCCGGAAATCAAACAATCGTTTCATTTGTTTTTTTTTTTTTTTGTATTTTGATTGTTAAAATACCAGAACCTAATATTAAGATAAATACCAAGCCTTGAAGTGGAATTTCATTTATGGATTTAAATAATTAAAACTGATAGTAAATAATTAGGGCCCAGTATTCACACTTACCGTGGCACTACCGGTAAGTGTGAAGTAAGTGTCACTCATAAGTGAAATTTCCTCAGATAAGAGTGCAATGTGATATTGACCCCTAATCTCCCATATTGGCCACTTTATAATATTGATTATTTCGACTTATCTTAAAGGTAATGTTGTCTTTTTAGGATCACAATCCCTACATGGTCTTGGTAGATGAATCAATTAAGGACTTAAACGCCCGCCTACCAAACAAAGTCCATCACTGGCAGTTTCGTGGAAACTTTCTCATAAACAATAGTCATTTTCCCGCATTTTCTGAAGACAACTGGAAATGGCTGCGAATTGGAAATGATGCTATATTCCGTTATAAGGCACCATGCTACCGTTGTATTCTTCCCAATGTTAATCCTTTCACAAGCGAACGCAGTAAAGATTTTGAACCTCTGAGAACTCTTAAGAAGTAAGTAGTAATTCAATTTGGAAAGAAAAACAATAAAAATAAACATATAATATATTTCCATAAAAATGTTCACATGCGTGCACAATGTTTTAATCTTTAAACAATCTGAATTATTTATTATCTTTTCTAGATATCGAATGAAACCAGGACAGATTGAGCCAGAAATAGGAATCTATTTTAATCTATTCAGAGAAGGTTCAGTGAAGTTGGGCGATGAAGTGTTTGTAGTCATATGAAGAGTAATAAAAAATAAGATATATATATTTTTTTTTTGTTTCAAAGAAATATATTTTTTCTTCTTAATTTTATATTCTCTTATCTTTCTATTATTTGCAGAAGAGAATTGTCTGCAAAGTGTAAAGTAAAAATAATACACCTTAAAACCACAAAACAACTCCATCAAGAGTATTACTGGCTGGCTCTTCAGGTTTTGTGAGGGAAATTTATATATTCATGGTTGACAAACAATTTTTTTAAAAATGTTTTCAAAAAGACTTATAATACAATTTTAATTTAAGAAATTCTTGGTATGATATACTCAATTCTTTATTATTGATATTTAAAGAAAAACAACTGATCCAAAAAAAAAAGGAAACGAAATTCATTGTACTTAATGACGCTTTTGAAAAAACCATCAACACATTTTGACGCTACCAAACATTCTGTTTACTACCAATTTAGCAGTTAAAACCGCAACCACTTACGCGGCTCAGTCGCGGAAATATCGGGTTTTGAAAAAATTTAAACAAATTATCAATTTTTAAGAATTTGCATAAATATCATAATTAAATACTAAATGTTAAAAAAATATAATAAAACTGTTTGACATAATCTTGATTTATAACAAGTAAATAGAAAGTATTTTTAATGAAGATGTACAGTTGAATTTATAAACATTGTCTAACTTTGAACAGACGTCCAAGTTATAAATAAACATGTTAAATTGTTGTCTAGGGGTTATCTAACTTAGACAACAGAATGTGTTGTCTTAGTCTTGACTATTGTAACATTTTATTAAATTAAATAAAGCATGTTTCCAACTATTTCCAAAACTGTAAAGACTGTTAGACATTGTCTAACTAGTCAAAAATCTAATAAATGCGGCTAATAGGTTTTATATTTCTTTTTCAAAATTTTTACGCTCATGATAGCTTTTCAAAAAACTAGTTTTATCGTTTATTCATTACACTTATTTAGTTGAATTAAAATTTGTATCAAGCTTTTAAATAAACAATTCAAAAGTTCTAATTTAGAAATTATTCTTCCCAAGTGGTAACCTTGTTGCTATGATGCAGAAGAGGAAAGACGATGAGAAATACTTGAATTTACTTCAGCACAGGGTTTTAGTTCAAACAAAAATGTGCCGGCTGTCGGAACAAAGTTCGTTTCTACTCTGTTCTTAAATCATCTAAGTGTCAACATCGCAGACGAAATATAACGAAATTTAAAAAAAAAGCCGACTTGCTATACGACCTTCGGGTGTGGTTTTAAACAAATTTGAATATATTTTTGTATTTGTTAAATAAACAAGTGATATTGTTTTGTCTATTTTGAATTACATATTTGTAATAATTCTCCATTATTGTGTAATGACATGTGAGTGTGACAAGTAGTTTAGTTTAATTTAACCATATTATGATATCGAACCGATAGATTTATTGTTTTATGAGAGTGTTTGCCTCATTTGAATAGAAGACTGCTTTAGTTGGAGCCAGACATGTGATATAAGGAGTCAAGAGTTCTCCATAGGCAATTGACACATTGATAGAGACTTGCGCATTGGAATATAGAAAATATAATTATTATTTGAATAAAACCTGTTTTGCTATCAGTAAATATTGTGATGTACATAGATAAAATTTAATATAAATATTACGATTTACCGTACCCAAATAAAGCAAGCAACAGCAGATGTGCTAATGAAAACACTTTTTTGACAAGAAGTGCAAATATTTAACTCATTGAAAATATTTTTTTTTTTTTTTTGAAAATGTTTATAGGGTCGTTTTGATAAAAGTATGGTGTTACCAAAATGAACAAAGATAGAGGATGAACTCTAGCGTATAGGGGGAGAAAGATTGAATGTTTGGTTGGTGTTACCAAAGAAACTACCAAAATTAATAAAATAAAGAAAAAAAACACAAGTGATGAATTTCAGCCAGCGTACCTACATGTTGATCATTGCCAACGGACGAGATTCAGTGGAGGAATTATTAAATACGAAAAATGCTCGATTTGAGCCCACTTAGAAGCCTATAACTTTAATTATAATTATTGGATGTTCAATATTAAGCTAGATAATTAAAGTTTAAATGACAGGCTACAAATCTGCATAAAAATCTTTGCAAAATCGTAAAAAATTTCATACTAGAAACTTGAAAAATTGTCTTTTTAGAACTATATTTCATCACGGCAAAAGAAAAAAAAAAAAACAAAATATGTATGAATGTAGGTACGTACCTACAAAGAACATATTGATAGAAGGGAGAAGACGGTGGAGTGTGTGCAATAAAAAAAAACACGTGGCAAACAAAATTGGCTTTGCATCGGGCACAAAAATGATATACATTAGCGCAAAATTTTAAACAACCTATTGTTAAGGGCTTAGCATTTTACTAGTTAGCAATTTGCTAAATATTTAGTAATTTACTAGCTCTTCGGAAATTTTAATCCTTTTTTTTCGTTTTACTAACTAGTAAAATACTAGTTCCCTTTTATTAAAAATTGTGCATCTAAACACGTCCAAACAATGACAGTTCGTGAAAGAAAAACAAAGTAAACAAACCTAAACATAGGGAACGGACCTAATAATTGGATTTACCGTTGGCCAGATACACTCAAAAACCTTTTTCAATTTTCTTAATTTTTGCCATCATGAAGAAAAATTTAAAACATTTTGGAGTGTACCCGACCAACCATAAACCGTGCAGGGATGGTTGATACCTTTTTGGAATCAGTACCTCCATTAGCTTCAGTAACTCTTGATGTCTTCCGAAAACATTTTATTTTATTTTATTATTATTTACTTTAAAAAACAATTAGCACACGAATCATTAAAAAAAACACAATTTAACTTTTTTTCGAGGAAAATGACAGATTTCATATGGATTTAGCAAGTTACTAAAAGTTAAAGTAGCCATTTTGTGATTTTAACTTTAGTAAAATGTTAAGAGATAGTAAGTTGTTAAAATCGTTTAAAATTAGCAAAATCTTCTTTTTAACTTAGTAACTTACTAAAATGGCTTTAACATTTTACTAAATCGTTTAAAATTTTGCGCCATTATGTTTATGTAGGTATGTATGTATGCATGTATGTAGGTATGTGCATGAACATTTGTAGTAGGTATTTTACAAATAATAATTTTACAAATAATAAAATCGTAAAGGTTGGATTTGGTTGGTTTGTTTGGATTATAACTTCTGTTCTAATAATCGGATGTTTGAGGTTAAGGTCTTAAAATTAAGGTAAAATGTCAGTCTTTTAAATCAATCGATTGTTGAACCTAGAATATGCATAGTTTGGGTAAAAACTTAACTAACTTCTAAATCAATTTGGTTGTTTAACCTAGAATATGCATAGGTACCTTTTTGAACCTCTTATATAAAATTATATCTTAAGTTCCAAGTACCAGATCATCAAGGTTAAGGTTTTGGTTAGCTTTTAACTTTTATTCTAATAATCGGATGTTCGAGGTTAAAGTCTCAAAATTAAGGTAAAATATGACAACAGTTGATTTTTTTCTAAATCAACCTAAAGAACGTAGAATATACTAGACAACGTTTGGGTAAATTACGCGACTCGATATTGTTAAATTGATTAAAAGATGAGTTCAAAATATTTTAAAATAAAATATTATAGAATAAAAACAATTACCAGTGAGGTGGGGCCTTGCATCAAATTCTTTGTAAATTTTGTCTCGATTTAAAAAAGGTTTGCCTGGACAGTAAATCAAATGTCTTGGCTTTATACAATATACATAGTTCAATGATTTGAAATACTTGTAAATCAATTTGAAAAAAATTAAAAATCTTTTGATTTTCTCATCAACCGTCAAATTGATAAAATAACAAGCCAACTCGCTGGTTGATTCAACAACAACCAACTAGTCGAGAACTAAGTTGAACCGTATATGATGTAGGTATACTTAAATCGATCTGTAATAATTCAGTTACCTTTCTGCAAAACTATGCAAAAATGTCAAATACCTAGATATACGTTAAGAATGATGGTATGTAACTTTAATTTCGTGTATAAGTGCTGTACAGGTGCGGATGAAAATGAGTATGATTGTGTAATTGCAAATTAAGCTACAATTAAGACTAAGATCTTATTAAAAAAATTATACAACATTAATTTAACTGCCAACTGGGAAGTGACACTAAATATACAAATTGGTACTTCAGACTGTAGAATGGTTTCTAAGACAGTTTGTAAAGTTATAATGCAACAAAAGTATACAAAATAAAAATCACAAAGATTAGACATGTTTTTGTAATATTGACGTAATACAAGTCATTTTCAATGTCCCCATAGTTACTCTATGAGTGAAATCTGTAAATTTTTTATTTTGTTTATCTTTTATTTAGACATGTTATTAAATGTACCCATACGAGTTTCTTATTTGAACTTCAAAACTCGAACGCACTGTTTTTTTTTGTTTTAAATTTTAATACCCTTACCCTTTTTGGTAATATTTTTAGTGAGCTTCTGAATTTCTTTGTTTCTGTGCTCAAAGCAAAGAGTTGGACCTATTTATTTTTAAAGCTTATTTTTTGAAAGATTTTTAAACACAGTATTAAAAATTAAATTTTTGTTCACACAGCTTTAATTCAAGGAACCGACAAAAGCCGCCTATCAATCTATATTGCGGTTGGAGTAGGATTAATAACAACTTCTGGCATAATATACATCTATAGACGATACCGAGACAACTACATTCCTCCAAAAGAATGGAAGAAAATAGGAGAGTTAACCGATCTCATCTGTTACCCGGTAAAATCCTGTGGTCCAGTTCGGGTGAGCTCAATTTACTGCTCGAAAATTGGACTTCAAAGCAATCTGATGCGTGATAGGTAGTTTGGTCTTTTTTTATGGATTATTAATCAGAAATACCCTTTATTTTTTTTCATTTCAGAATATTTATGGTTGTAAGGACAAATGGTGAATTCATCACAGGAAGACAGCATCCAAAAATGGTTCTTGTGAAACCCAGTTTTCAAGATAAAATTATGAAACTATCAGCACCTGGAATGATTGATGTAGAAATCGATGTGGAAAGACTTAAAAAGCTTTCTCCAATCACAACTCGAGTTTGGAATCAACCTGTTAAAACTGTTGATTGTGGAGAGGAGGTAGCTCGATGGTTTTCTCGCTACATTCTAGCTGAAGATTTTGGCCTTCGATTAATGTATTATCCCTACGATTATGCTATACGAGATGTAAAGCCTCCGAATAATATGTTCAGCACAATGTTAAAAGAAGATACAGTAAGAAATAGAACTATACATATTTTATATAAATTACCTATATACAATTATTTTTAAAAGCTACATAGATAACTTTTTAAATTAATATATAGGGAGCTCTTCATGATGCTACAAGCTTTATGCTATTAAATGAGAGCTCAATAGCTGATTTGAACACCCGTTTAGAAAACCCAGTGTCAGTATCGAATTTCAGGCCAAATTTCCTTGTCAAAGGTCCAGCAGCATATGAAGAGGATCACTGGAAATGGGTTAAAATTGGCGAAGATGTCATATTTAGATGTAACAAACCATGTACAAGGTTAGAATTTTGGCAAACATCAAAACTAAACTGAAGAATTGATTGTTTTTTTTTGCAGATGCATCTTTACGAATGTTGACCCGGACACAGCAAAAAGAAGTCCAGATGGTAATCCGTTGAAAACGCTTAAGGGGTATAGACAATTTGCCAAGCTTGGTGAAAGCCCAGTTTTAGGTGTGCATTTAGGATTACGTAGGCCTGGGAAGATGTCTCTTGGTGATTTGGTTTATATTGGTGTTTAGAATTACGCTTGTCATACGATCGGAAAGTGCTTTGGAAGAAATGGGAAACAATTTGTTTATATTAAAATTTTAATTATAATTAATCAGGCTTTAAGTTTAAATTTATACAACATTTTTTATACATACATACATATACATACCTATGAATGATATATCAGTCATAAAACAATATAAATAAATAAGTATATCCTTACTAATATTGTTTCATATAAATTTTGAAAGCATTATTTTAAGATGTAGGTTTATCAATCAAATCTACATTCTGTCTTAAACAAATCAAAGATAAATGATGGAAAAATTACCAGGTTAGGCTAGGTTGAAGTGGCTGCCAACCGAAAATTTGATATATTTAAACAATAAGTTGGTCTATTATGAGATTATATGAATCTAGGGGACTTCGTTAAACCACTTTAAGCTCCTTTATGAATAGTGGCACACTACTAATATCGAGAAATATTTTATTAGATCAGGCTCATTCTAGTTGAAATTCTTCAGATTGGGTCTTCATCTTTGGCAATGAGCAGGACAAGTGCAGAGCAGCATTTGCTATAATACCTCCTATAATTCGGAGCCGTTATATACAATCTGCTTTAAGATTAGACCTGATGTTGGTCAGATGATGATGTTATTCCTCCTAAGGTGTATTTTTTCTTTTAAGAATCTTCCTTCTAAATACATATGTAAGTGTAGAAGTAGCGTTGTCAGCACTTTCGTTATGAAAAAACGAAGATATTTACGATTTATTTGAGCTACCAAAAAATTATAACTGTGATCTGATCGTTGTGGGAAATAGAAAAAAAAAAATGTTTTTGAGTCCAGTTGATTTAATATTTGAGATAACTAAACTAACTGCAGTTTCGGTAGTAAGTAGTTTTAGTTATTTATAGTGAAATATACAACACATAGATTTGTTTTTAAATCATAATATACTATAAATATTCGTGAGCAACAACTCTCTAATTTTTTTTTAAATTATTTTCCAAAAGTCAAAACTAAAAGCAAAACTTTTAGTTCTAACTTTAAGGAAAATCGCGTCAGTGGTTAAGACTGTAGGTATGGTACAGACAAATAGATGAAATTACTGGACCTTCTCATGCTTCTTTTCATGTTCTTAATCTTTTAAAAACCGTGTTTGATTGAAATCTCGAATTCGATTTTTTATGAATGCCCTATATTATCTATCTTTAACACAAGTAAAAATTACAAATGATGCTCTTTCATTTCTCCTAAGTTCAAAGACTTTTTTCTGTACGATCCGAAAAAAAAAAACAAATTAAACAAATACGTTCTAATCATTTATTTACAATTTATCTTTTAATCTTATAACAATTTAGTAAGATAAAAATAGTAGGTTCTTTTTTTTCAATTTAATTCGTTTTGTTTTCGTATATTACTAAAAATAATTCATAAATTTGCATGAAATGATGTGTTTGTATCTATTTTTGTGTGAGTTTTGATTTTCGAAAAATAAAATATTTCGAATTTTTACAGTGATTTGCCCATTTTTACCAAAATACAAACAGAAACCATTCAAAACTTAAACAATAAGCCCGGAAATGATGCACATGCAAATAAATATCAAACAGAGATATTTATTTTATTTGTATAATTATTGGAAGTGATAAAATAAAATTTCAAAACTAAAAAAAAACAACAAAAATTGGTATAAAATTAATATACAATTTTGTATTTTAATCCATTGTTAAAAACTAAAA
Source organism: Epistrophe eligans (assembly GCA_951394125.1). Lineage (NCBI taxonomy): Eukaryota > Metazoa > Arthropoda > Insecta > Diptera > Syrphidae > Epistrophe > Epistrophe eligans. Next base: position 104,912,867 of record OX596029.1, on the reverse strand, counting down.
CTTAAATATTTATTTATAAAACATGTATAAAATAATAATTTCACATTTTTTCCATTTTTTTATGACATTTTGTTTTTTTTTCTTATTTAACTTAATGTTAATGCTCCATTAAAATAAAAAAAAAGAAATAATTATAAACATTTACATATAGGTAACAGACCTCTCCGACGAAATAAGCAAGGATCAGCTCTCTGTCTCTTTCTAACAAATATTTTTATTTAACAACAAAAAACAATCTTTTTATACATATTTATATATTTTTTTAGTGACTTTGACTACCATCAGAGATTATTATTGAGAAGGGAAAATAGGGGTTTCAATCCAGCCTCAATAAGTTTAAATATAAAAATAATAAAACAAAAACATTTAATAAAAAAAAAAACATAAAATAAAAGAAATACACCACAGTCATTAAAAATATTTACAATTGTTTGTAGATACTGCATAAGAGGAGAAGAAGAAGAAAAAGAAGTACAAGATGCTAAAAATGAGTATAAAGCTGGGTTGAGTCTAAGGCTTTTAAATTAAGACTAACTAAGCAAGCAGTTACTGAACCAAATCATACAAGTGATTGGCATCTATCTTTTAATGAAGATATAAAACTTAGAAGAAGAGGAGATTAAAGTTTAAGGAGGATAGAGGATAGAAAGAATTGTAGAAGGAAAATATATAGCTAAACAACGAATTTGTTATAAATAAATTAGTTTTTTTTTGTTTGTTATTATTTTCACGTAGGTATATAATGTAAAAGTGTTTCGTTGTAGAGTTTTTTTTTATAAATTTTTAAATTAGATAGATTGACACGGTATATGACGCATGCCGTTAATAAGTTTGGTTTAAACGCCAGACGGTTGATTATACCCCGACTTAAATGAGTGCAGTGATAAGTCGTGCCTTGAAGTTCACTAAACGTTCGCTTGTTGCAGCAATGCGCTGTTAAAAAAAAAAAATAATAATGAGGATATGTAGAGATATTTAGAGATTTAAATAAACTTACAAGAATCAAGTCTTGAATAAGGTTGGCCAGGCCACGGTTTGCAAGAACAACCAGCCTTGTTACAGGTCCGGGAATACCTTCGGAGTAGCCATCGACAGTTCTTGAACCATCGGTATCGTTGCTGTCGGTAGAATCATCTGTACTGCTGATACTGCTTTGTGCGTTTGCTGCTTGATCGCCGGTCTGGGTTTGTACACTTCCTCCGAATAACTTTAAGAAAGAAAATTTATATTAAGAAGAGATTCTAATTAAAAGTTTTAAAACTAAATATCAAGAATAAAGAATAATTTATTTTCCCACTTCGCAATATTTTCCAACTAACTGTTGCAGTAGATTTTGTCAAATGAAAAAAATTTAATTTATTAGTTTTAAAAATTCTAAATGAAGAGTTACAGGGTACTTACTCTTACGATGTCAAACAAGAAATTTCCAGAGTTTCCTTTGTTACCAGGATCAGCTCCGCCATTTGCTGCTTGTCCTCCGAAAGCCAAAAATCTTTATATTAAAAAAAAAATAAAATAAAAATATTTTCAGATTTTTACCATCTTCACATTTCTTCACTTCACTTTAACCTACCTCTTATTACGATCATCAATGTCTACAGAATCTTCATTTGAGTCCAAATTCAAATCATCAATAGCTGGTGACTTTGATTCAGCAGTTTGTTGATCATTGCTAACGCTGCTTGTTTGAACTTCATTGGTAGATGTCAATTTTTGTTCTGCTTCGGCACCTTCAGCTGCTGCTGCATTAGCTTGTCGTGCAACACGAATTGTCTCCTCCAATTGCCTATTTAATGCTTCTAAATCAAATGACGCTCCGTCGCCAGATTGCTGTTTATATATTGTTTACAATTATCGCCGGCAGGGGGAGGGGGTCAATCATGCGTTGGTTTTTTTTTTTTATTTGTTTTGTATTTTTAGGAGTTTGTGTTTTATGGATGTACAAAGTTATGGACGATCAAAAACGGTGTAATAGTAGTGTGGGGGAATTAAGATAAGTGAAAGGTGAAGTTTTATAGTTTATTTGGATGGGATATGACATAAAAACGAGAAGGTATGTGATAGCAAAAATAGTGTCAGGAATTTGATTTGTGCAAATGAAATTTTTTTTTTAATTCATTAACGTTTTTCCGATTTTTTTTTTGTATGTGTGGTAAACAGTGGAAATAGAAAGAAAGAAAAAAATAAAAAAAGCATGATATTAATGAATTTTGCCAATTGTTTTAATAATTTTTTTGTTTAACTTAAATTTAGTATTTTTTTTTTTTTTTCAAATGATGAAAAAATATAAATGATGAAAATGTCAAAAATTTACTCTTTAATTGCAATTTTTTAGCATATTATTAATTTACATTTGACATTAGCAGCTTATGTCAAAGTTTTTTTTTTTTTTTTAATTGTATAGGATAGAATATGTAAATACAATTATAGATTTTTTGACATTTTCATACAAAAATCGATTGTTGTCATGATTGTCCTAACATTGGTTTCAGTTAAATCTTTTCTAATATCAAAACTGCTACATACATTTTTTTGTTTAATTTTTAATCAACACAATAAAGTTTAAAGTTAAATAACAATTTAAATGTATCTGATTGGCCAGCTGTCAATGTCAATTTTAAAATTGATTTTTTGACAGCTAACCAATTAGAAGCCATGAAATAGTTAGTTGACGAAATATCTAAGCTGTGTTGAAACCGATCATTTCCATGCGTAAAATGTCAATTATTTACGCACAGACATATATTATAAACACAAAACTAAAAGGGGTTGTTAAAAAAATTATATATATGTAATGAAAATAGTTAACACATAAAACTGATGAGAAAGAGAGAGAGAGAAAGTAACATTCAATGCAAAATATGAAACGAAATGCGCCCGAACCAAAAACAACATAGATAACTGCAATATATAGAATAATAATTAAAAATGACAAGAGTACCAACATGCAACGAAAAAATCTTTAAATGTAAAGTTATACGAACAACACAGATGTCATCAATCATGCAAATATCCAATGACAGTTGATGATATGATGAAAATTCAAAAATAGGGAAGGAAAGAAAAGCGAAAGAGATTTTGTATTTTTCAAAAATAATGTTTTGACAGATGACAGTCTTGGCAGTTTTTGTTTTTTGAAAATTGAAACAATGGCAATGTTTTGAGTCGGCGTTATTTTGTTATTTTGTTCTTTCTTATTTTTGTTTTTATGATTGCTGATCCTCTTCAATTCAATTCATTACGCTTGATTGTCTGTTGTGTAAATGTTGTAACTGTTGTTGGTTGTGTTCGGAAATAATGGAGCGGAGTTATTGTTGTTGTTGATGATTGATGGTGTAACGGTGTTATTTCTACTTGTAATAAAATAATTTGTAGAATTTAGTATACGATTAATATTTTCGATTATAGAGATGATCTGCGTATCATTAACACCTGACGGCTGCGAAGGCGTCAACAACGCTGCCGGAAGTGTTGATGATTCGATCGCAGACAATGTGACATTATTCCACAGTGATGTTGAACTCACATTGTCATCATTAGCAGCGGCACTAGCTATCGTCGTTGATGCTGTTGTGGTTGATGAACCATCCGTATCAGTATCTTCATTGCTATCTTCGGGGCTAAATGTTGGTAATTCAATTGAAACTTTTGTACCCGAGGAATCACCACCTGAACTGGAACTACTATCATCGTCATCATCAAAGTCGGCATCAAAATCACTACGTGCCCGATTGGCACTGTTGCCTTGAATGGCCGTACGTAATACTGTTGGCCCAAGGACGCGTAGGAGTTTTGAAATTATACGATTTGCTTGATCGTCGATTTGCTATACGAAAAAGTTAGCAGCGATTTCAAATTTTAGCTGAGTTGATTTTTTTTTTTTATATTGTTTCATTTTTGAGTTTGAGTTAAGAATGAGTTTTATGAAATGAGGATTTGATATCAAATTAGTCAACGTGTATGGCAGGCATTTTTGAGTCAAAATATTAATAGATATTATATAGTTGCACGAAATTGAGAGAAAAAAAAAACATATCATGCTTTGTTATGCAAATAATGATACTCAGAGATTTAGGAAAAAAATGAGAATAATTAAAGTTTTTTTTTTTTTATTGAAATGAAATTTCCATGCTGATGCAGTAGTTTTGTTTTGAATATTTTGAATTTACTTGGTAAAAACAAGATTCAAGTAATTGTTTCTGGGCAAAATATTAGACTGCTCACAAGCACACATCTTCTTATTTGATTTTAAGCAAGATATATAGAGGGCGTTCATGGTAGTTTTGATTGTTTTCAATAGTCTGTGTTCTGGAATTTATTTGGCTGAACTGTCAAGTAGTGTCAACTTAATGAATTATAATTTTCAACGACTCCTTTTTGTGTGCGTGTTTTTAATCGATAAGAACCAAGGGGACCAACAATATTCTACCGATTCAAACGGCTAAACCGGAAGGTACTTTTACTTGAAAACATATACCATTGTAGGATTTTTTCAGGATTTAAACTCCTTTCATTTTTTTTATTTAGGTGGAATAGACTGGGATTCAATTTCCAAGACCTCCAACGGTCTTATACCATTAGGCCATTGAGTATTACAGAGAAAATAAAAACAGAAGAAATTATCTAAGACCTCTCAGGGATCCAAATAAAAACATTCCCAGCAATCAGAAGGTATCTCTTGGAATTTCAGTCCAAAGTTAATAAGTGAGTGGAAATCAGTAACGAATGGGTAGTTAAGTTCTAGTAAATAGCTAGTGTTTTCAGACAAGTCCTATTAAAGTCCTTTCATCGAGATACCTTTTTTTATTTATGATATTCAACATACCGACAAATAAACAAGAAACTAATTAAATGAAAATTTGGGCTTTTAGGCCATAAAGCAATAATAATAATACTTGACGTCTTAAAAGCTATTAAGAAGTCATTACCATTTATATGCCAAAATGTCAAATATATTAAACATTAAAGAGTTTTCGCAGTCTTGACCTTCTGAATGCTAGAACTACAATGTATTATTTTAGTATCGCTTATTTAAATGTTGATACCAACGATAAATAGGGTTTGCTTAATTATATGTCACATGCATAGTGCATTAAAGTGACAGTTTAATGCATCCATTTTGGTTGTCTATGGCTTTACCTTTAAAGACATAGATTAAAAAAAAACAATAATTTTTGCATACATAAATATGAGGTTGTTTAATTTAATGAAGGCTCTTGTTCTCATATAAATGCATTACATATACGCAATGTATATATAGGTTTAACAATTACGTTGTCGTGCCAATTCTCTCATATGTCATAAAAGTGTCAGATTTTGAATATTTTAATTGGTCCAAAGAGTCGACACACTTTCGTTGATTTCTTCTTAGACTTTATTACACACATTTATGTGATTGTTGATTGTTGCCTTGCAGCTTTTATCTGACAAGTGCAGTGTGGTATAACATGACAGGAGTGGACGACAGCGTAATAATTGTTATGCCATGATACTCTCTTGATGACCAACCGGTAGAGGTAATCTAAGATGTTGCGTGCAATAAAAATTACCATCGTAATGTGGTAGCGCACAGTCGTGCAAGGCGAGCAACCTTTTACTTTTTTTTTGCAATACAAAATAATTCGAAACCAAAACTGAAAATTGATCCCAAAACGAAGATCGCTGGAATGTTTAGATGAAGTAGAGCATAAGATTTAAAACTAAAGGGGTGGCTTTTATAGAATTTCTTTGTTGTTTTGTTTCTTTTAATTTTTTTTAAATATAGAAGAATCAGTGGACGTTGCACTTTGCATTGCTAATTTATTTCCAATGTTGTGTCTGGTATGCATTTTGAAACTTGGAATGTAAAATTAAAAAACAAATCGCATATACGAATGTAGATAGTCTTTGTTCGGGAACATAACTGATGAAAACTATCAGTGACAGACAATCGCAATGTTGACATCTTAGCTGATGTGAATAGGAATGCTATACGAAGATGCGGATGAGAATGTCTATTTAGGACTTACTAATACCTGGTTCAACAATGTAGATTTAATCATTGGTATGCTAGAACTTTAAATAATCATAACTGATTATGGAATCATCATTTAATCCCGAGGAGTCGATGACTTTTCACATTTGTTTTAGGACATATTGCATGCCAAAATAATGTACTGTTTGTTATCTACAATACTGTTGTTACGGATAACGGATATGAACGGAATGTATTTTTATGCAATACCCCCGATTGCCGTGCATTCACAAATTTTGTGGAATAAGGCAAAAGATTTCCCGTCAAATTAATTCGGTAGCCCGAATGAAAAATGGCGTTTTGATTATCTTATTCTATACTAATGAATATTGCAAAAATAAAGTTTTAATTGAACATAATTTAAAAATTGCTTATTCTATTTAAAAAAAAAAGTTTAAAATCATCTTGATAAACCAGGCATTAAAGTTAATAAACCATTCAACAATATAGCCAGTGAATAATAATTCATTTTCGTTATTTTTTTTTTCTTAATTTAATTTTTGCATATACTCATATAGAATTAATAAAAAGCATTAAAGATACCTTTAAAGGTGATTTACGAAATAATCTAATTAAGTATTCAATGAGAGATTCTTTATGTTCGTTATTTTATAAACTTTAGCAATTTAGCTACTTAAATATGCAATCAGTGTTATTATTTTAAGGAATTTGTTACCTTTGTGATGTCGGGGAAGAGATCTCTCAATAGACCAACCGTTCTCTTATTTCTTTCGGCTAATTCTTCAGCAGTTCCTAATGTAAGTACATCTAATTCCTGTAATTAAATAAAAAAAAATATATAAAATCAGTAAAAGGGCATTTTTTTAAATGTAAAATCATGTTTTAATTTTATTATTGAATTCGTATATATAGGTTTTAAGATTTAAATAGTTTCGCAAGTCAAAGATTTTTTCGTCAAGTTAGGGAGAAGAATTTATATAAGTCTTTTAGTGCTTTCGCACACTTTTTTTTTTATTGTTATTAGAGAGTAATTTATTCCCTCCCTGACAATTTCTAATCGAGAAATTGTTTCCATTTAAATTCTTGGCGTCATTTGTAAAAATTATCCTGTCTTCCGATAGGGTGAGAACATTTGAGCCACCTTGTATAAGAATTTCAACCAATAACAAAACAACACAAAAATTCTATGAGCTGTATAAAGTACCAAGCGGCAACGGAACTGCTCAGCATATCAAGAAGCGACTTTCTTGTTCTGCATAATTGCAGAAATTCCTTTAACCAATTAATATAATAATAACCGGGTTTGCAAGCTCTGCAGTACGCTGTTCGATGAACTAAATTGATAACTGTAGCAGATTATTTGGAGAAGTCTCCACTCCTTTTTTCACATAGAATTGATTGCACAGACTGTAATATCCGTATTCTTTTAGGGGTGGTCCTCATTAGGGTAGTTTACTTTTGGGGGTGGTCTTCATTAGGGTTGGTTTACTAGCCATTTCCAATTGAACGCACAAAAATAATTTTCCTACAAATCTCATCGAGCACGAGTAGTTGGTAGTACTAGATTAAAGTTTGCTTTAGCTTATGAGAATTCAAAAGAACACGACTAATAATTGTCTGCGGACAAATTTGTTTGTAAAAGGAATCTCTTAAATGAATCTTTTCATTAAATATTTTTTTTTTACGTTTATTTTTTCTTTTCAAATGGTGAAACTCTCCATTGCATTTTTGAAAAAATTTCATTGTTTTGTTAAAGATCACTGAGAAATTTCGTTTCGGATTTCTTACTTCAGCTTTAGCAAATAAAAAATTAATTTAATGACGTTGCACAAAATATTTAAAAATGTTATTCTATTTAATTATTAAACAATGCATATCAGTATATGAAAATATCTTATTTGATTGTTTTTATTGTAACACAACTTTAATTTGCAATATTAAGGCTTTTTTAACATAAATAGTTTATATTATTCAATTGAATGGATTGCATCTATGATTTACATACATAGTTGGTTTAAAATAGAAACTCATTATAACTTAACACATTAGTTTAACTAAATTCAACATAAATAAAAAACATGTGACTTCCTAATTTATTTTTGAATTGTTTGTATCTTCGCATTTTGTAAACAAAATTAAAAAATATTCACAAAACTACAACAAATTCGGGACCATGCGAACATTAAAAGAAATTGTACAAGTATCAGTAATATTTATAATTCAGAGAGTAACGTTGCTTTGTGAGTTTATTTTTTAATTGATCATTTTCATTACCGTTTATTTTAAATAAAAATTAAAGCAACTTTGATAATTTATTTAAACTATAATAAAACTTTATTTAATATTTTATCCGTTACACAGCTGCACTGCAGAAACTAAATTCCTAACAGAAAGATATAAGTGACAGTTATAGCAAAAGACCGAATGTATCGATTCTGACTGTCACTAAGTACCAATCCAACTTATAGCCATCCCAGTTTTTAGGATGTTAAACGATCTTATATGGTGAGACATATCATTATCAGGGTAAATTGTTTCATTCATTTACAACTTTAGCTCCTAGGTTCTCTTAAAGCTTGGCCTAGAGATCGTTTGAAACAATACCTAAAGAAACAAAAAACAAAATGTATCAAACAAAGGCCTATTTAGTAATAAATCTTCGTTAACGCAAAACTAACTAACTATAACTAGTGCCTTCCTTTTGTTTGCATTTTGCCAATAAGGTCAGTTTTCAGTATGCGCCTTTCAATTTCAATATAACTCATTCCGGTTTCCTTTCTCCAAAATTTTAGCTGCGCTTTAGTTTAAAAATTTTTAACTCCGCTGATATAACCGCCTACCTTTTTGACCGAAAAAAAAAAAACAGACTGATGTAATACCATACTAGCAGCAGAAAAAGACACAACAACAGTTGTATGGTATGTAAGTATAGTGTGGAAGCAGGTAAACTCAAATGACTCTTACAATTACTTAACTTTTCAGCACAGTAACAGTAAAATCATAATAATAATAATAAAACAAAAATAAAGTGTAACAGAGCCCAAAACACAAATGAGGCAACACAAAAAACAAGACTCGTTCCGTCAACACAACTTATACTTAGTGTTTCTTCTTTCATTTCCCATTTGAATGAATTTTTTGTTTTTTTGTTGTTGTGCTATCTTATAGGACAGATGACTGATCACGCATCCATGCTGCAAGTGGCAAGTTGCATATACCACATCAGCTAGACCGAAGCCAAGATATTTGAAAGATCTCTGACGAAGCCATAAAACTGTGTGAGCATCTAGGCATATGCTAAGGCTTCCAAAGGCTCGAGCTCAAGCTTTATAGCAGGCAGCTTAACCATGATTACACAATTAAGTATGTGCTCTATCAGTTGAATGATGGTAATGATGAATGAGATAATACAGACAATGATGTGATGATGATGATAATGATGATTCCCATAGAGATTAATGAGTAAGTCATTTTAGTATACCTAGTGTACTTTACCTACCTAAGTTGTCCACGTGCCTTATGGTTATACTATATCTATCCAACTTATATAGAGACTTTCACTCTGTTTTTCAGTGGCCTTTATGACTCAATGTAAATAAAAGTTTTGGTTAGGAGAAGTTAGTTTCGATGGTCTTCGAACTTTAAAGCTTTTAAATTAAATGAAATAATCTTAAGGTCTACCGAGGTTAAACAATTATTTCCTTATATTTTATTGAACCCAAAGCTTATAGATCAACTCATTAGCTTGTTCGATAAAACTTTATTATAAATAAACCTCAAAATTCTGAAGAAAACTAATTTAAATGCATATACAAATTGAATTTAACGGGGTTAAGACTGAAGAACTAGTTCCAGACAAGATAAACAAAACGGACATTCGGTACAAGGTAAATGAATAAAATGATTTGTATTTTATACAAAAATCAAGTTAATAATTTGAGGTAAATCAATAAAACCCGAATTAATGGGGTCTGGTCTTGACATGACAATTTTTTGTTAATTAGAAATATAAGGTATATTAATTTAATGGCAATTATTAACCATTAATTAAATGTACTAAACCAGTGTTTCCCAACGTGGGGCAATTTAATTTTATAAGGGGGCAATTTACAATTATGCTGCATTAAACTTTATTCCGAAAAATCTATGCTTCTTGTGTTTTCACGCTTGGAGATATGTACATATATTTCTGAACGCATCCAGGATCTGTCATTCATCAAATGCGGATTTAATGCCATAAATGACTTGCTGATAAAAAAGAAATCGTCTGAATTTAAAAAAAAAAGAAATAAAATAGAAGTTTTCCAAATTTTTAACTGATTGCTGAGGTCTCCGAGATCTCATTTTCCTGGACATGGGTAATGTTATAGGGACATGAGGATTTTGGAAAGGTCTTGGTGGAACATGGCCAAAAAAGGTTGGGAAACACTGTACTAAATCGTTAAAGATGCTTAATATGAATATGAACACGGATTTTTTGGAAAATTTGTCACGTGCTATACAGTTTTTTTTTGTGTTACTTTGTCTTATCTTAGCCTAACACGCTGCTAATGCGAAACGAAAAATCACGTACAAAAATGACACTTAACGAAATTATAAACGAAAAATGTCATTGTTCGAAATTGATGGTAATTGTAGCAGATTACTTCATAAAGTCTCCACTCATTTCTGACTTTTTGACGAGCGAAATTAATAATTAAAGAAGATTATTTTTAAAACTCTCCACTCTACTCCTTTTTATTTTTTGTCGGGAAAAGATAATTCAATTATATTCGTTTTTCTGTCGTTGTATCTCAAATACAGAATTGCTTTGTGTTTGATTTTTTAATTGAAGGTAAAAGCTTCGTCGTCGGCCAGAATGTTTCGTTTTGGTTTAAGATAACCTTAAAACACATAAATCTATGACGTGCGAAAAAATATGACAGATGTCACTGTTTAAAAACGTTCTAAGTTCAATGAATTTCAATGAATTATTAAAAAAAAAAACACTTTTATATGCTCACACGGGGAAACTTTAATTTCAGCAGTTTTCACCACATTCCGATAAAAATGGGAAAGAAAATCAGGCCTTAAAATGTCCAAAAAATATTATTATTTTCTAAATTGTATTTAAATTAGACAAAATCAATTTTGAAATATAAATATTCAATTAATTATATTAAATTTAAAACAGTCATTCAACTTAACTATTTCAGGGCTTTTCATTATCAATAAGATAGGAAAAAAAAACTTAAGAGATTTGTCACTGATCTTGTACCACTTTTCTGGGTTATTTCCCCATTCCAACTGCGAGGCTCTGTACACTCGCTCGTACACACTTCCACTCACTCAATTTCATGGCCATGGTGAAGTAGTTCCTCAAGAGGCAATTGAAACCCCGGAAGAATGGCACAGCAGCGTGTCTTCCATGATGTTGTCTATGGGTAACATATCTCCCTCTCTCTCTTGCTCTCTGAGTAAATCAATACAAGTATAAACGCAAAATTTCTCCTCATTACCACCTTCATCGTTGATTGATATTTCCAAGAAAATGCACATCAAACAACATGCACGAAACATTGCACATTCATCTTTGTCACAAGGTTTTCGATAACTTTACGAACTGACTGACTGACGACGAGACGATTGATTATTATCAACTTTTTAAAAGTCCGTCGATATACATACATACATATTTTTTTGAATGAATATCTTAACTAAATCGGCGCGGTGATTATACCTACATAATTCTTGTAGATGTAGGTAGATAGATGGGTTTATTATTTTTTGTTTTGTTAATAATATACACAAAAATGTATTTTAAAAAAGATTATGAAATTTAAGTCGGTTAAGGTCGAGCATAATTAATGAATTCGTTGCCGTTGAAGTTAGACTGCTTAATTTTTGTTTGTTATCATCGATGTTTTGTGATTCCATTCACAGCTTAAAAAAAAACTGATTTGATTTTAGAGTGTGAATTAATTTTCTATATGGAAATTCATTAAACGTCATACTGATACTAACTGATGTGCCAATCTTGTACAAAACACACACTACTGACCATTTGAATAGTATCAACTTTTTTGAAAGCTGTTTAAAGCCGTTAAGCACGTTTGATCTTTACATTTTTCCATTATCTCTGATCATTATTAAACAAAAATCAAAACAATCAAGATTTAAAACAAAAAAATGTTAATATATACACACACATAATTAAAAATCAAAATACTTGTTAACATTTTAAACAATGTCGATTGATGAATAGAAATATTCATAATAACTCGAAGCTTCAATGTTGACCCGATTTTGACCGTGTTTTATGGTAATTTATAAAAAAAGTGTTTGCAACATTTTTAAACAGCTGGTGTAATTAACTAGTAATTCATAAAATTTATTAATTTGAACTTACTTTTAAATGGAAAAACGTTTATTGGTTGATTCTCATTCTACTCTTGATTGTGAATTGAGAAGAATACACAATTATTATGACAATGTATTTTCTTTGACAGTTGTTGAATTTTGATATTAAAATGTTGAGAGTTGAATCAATTCATCAAATAAAAAATATACAAGACTAAGAAAAGGAAATATCAGAGACCTCAGCAATTTCAGTTATATGAACAGGATTCTTCAGTGGGTAGTTAAAAGGGAAAAAATTAAAAGATTTGTGGGACAATTTTATGTTTTTGGAATTCAAATTTTCAAGATTTTAGGTTTTTGGATTTGATTTTTTTTGGATTTTGAGTTTTTGGGATTTTAAATTAACCGAATTTCAGGTTTTCTGGATTTTAGGTTTTCTGGATGTTTGGATTTCTTTACTTTGGGTTTTTAGGATTTTGGGTTTATCTTAATTTTGAGCTTTTGGGATTTTTGGTTTTCTGTCTTCTTGAATTTTTTTAATTCGGGTTTCCGGGATTTAGGGATTTCTGTATTTTTCGGAATTCTGTATTTTGGGTTTTCTAGATTTTGGATCTTGAAATTTTAAATATCTGAAAAACCTGACCTGATTCTTGAATTCATGGCATCAAAAATCTTTGGAAAAAAAGACAGAAAAAAAGTAATATTTCTTTGTAGCAGTGTTATTGATCAATTTTAAAATTAATAAAGTTATTTTCTGTAATTCTATAAACCATCCAATCCTTTCGATAAGACTCAAAGTTTTTAAAGTAATGGGTTTAACAGCTTCTAAGAAAATTTGAACCTATTCAACAAATCAAGAGTGTATAATGGTAGCTCCAAAGTTCAAATTGCTATTAAACAATCTCTTTTTTTTGTAGGTAATGTACATACAATATACATACATACATACCTACATTGCAATTAAATAAGATTATTCGTGCAATTTTAATTACAATAATTGTCAACTTGTTGATGTCATGATTTTCCCTTCCTATAGTTAAAATGGTTAAGTACATATAGTTATTATTAAAGAAACTAGTGCTATTTAATTAATCTTCTGTGTATTGTGACGTAAGATATAGCAAATTTATTTTTTTTAAATTTGTTTATATTGCATCTTTTTAGATGATATAATTTTCTTAATATTGAATTTTCGAACGAAAATGAATTAATGTAAATTCATTTTGCAAACTTTTGCGGTAGTAATGTTTTTTTTTAAGCTTTTGTGAAATTCAAGATAATAATATTTGTTTTCTAAAAGAATTTGACAAACAAAGTAATACATTTTTAATAGTTGTGGTTTATGACAGCTGTTGATGGATGATAAATGATATTTGTCAACATTAGTGAGGATGGTTTTTATATTTTTGAGAATGCTGATGCGTTGGTCGTTTGACAATCTTATGGTTTATTATACTATAGATTTAAAAGCCAGTCGAACGATGCAAAATAATGCAAACATATACTGATTTAATTCAATTGTGGTATAGGTTGGTTATTCCCGAAATTAAATAAAATAAAAATGGCTCGGGTGTTAGTGATTTACCTGGCCGCCATTTTAAAAATGAGTTTCTTGGGAACGGCTGATTTCTTAATAACAGCTGATCGTACAAAAAAATTGCAAAGTTGTTTTTATAGACAATTTAATTATATTTCTTTTTCATTGAAAAAAAATTCCAGATTTTTTTTTGTTTTTGCAACTTAGCTAGGCGTTACAAGGAATGAACCAAATTAATCGATTAAAAGTTTATTTATGACGTTCTCCAAATCGTATATGTATTAGTCGACAACAATGTCGACTAATACATACAACAAATGTTGTAAATTATACCAATACCTACATAGCTTTAGCTTTAACTTGTTAATTTTTTTTCATTCAAAACAATTAAGTGATAAATCATTCAGTGTTGGTAACATATAAACGGTAACATTTGTCAAATTTTACCAACAAATATACAAAAAAAAAAAAAAAAACATTTAAAAAGTTAAGCAATAATAATATATTTCATAGGAATTCCAATTTTGTTTTTATCCCAAGATGCATAGTTTAATGTTTAAACACGTCTACAAGCAATAAACCAAAAGTTTACCTTCTAACAAACTAACTCATACGGCCTTTTCAATGAATGTTGTGCTGAATGTATATTAACTGATTACTATACGCTGTTCGATTTTAACAAGAGAGACAAGACCAAACGCAAGTTATAAATGTATAGCTAAAAAAGTATTATTTTTGTATTTCGTTTGTCTGTGTTATTGAACTGTGGGCCCTCTTAGATTTAACGTTTAAATTATCTTCATATTACGCAATGTCTATACATATAAAAAAAAAACCGTACGTAATTGGCGCCTTAATATAATTATTAATAAAAAAATCGAGTTAATTTCATTTTGTAAAAGGATGTTCGCGCAGGCAATAGTGGCAGTGGTGCCGTAGCCGTATAGCCGTGTTGAATTTAAAGTTGTTTGATGATGTCAAAGTTGGTAAAAAACCATCATGATAATAATTATTGTAAAGCATATAAAGCATTTCAAGTGAGTCACTTGAGTTTTAATTAAAGGAGAAAAAAAATAAAAAAATGACGTCAAGAGAAATCCGCAGAATTATTGAAGGAATAATAATTTTGTTCAATTTTGTTATTGAATATTTTAAATTTGATCTAAAACTATCTTAAATATTTTTATAAAAAATATATTTTCTCAAGTACAAAATTTTAAACATAATTTTATGCTGGATTTAAATCAGTTGATTGAAATGAAAGCTGAAAATTTCAACTTGTCTTCTTAGCATTAGTATAGTTCTTGCCATATTGATCTTCTAAAAATCACCAAGACCGTTACAGACTGATTGACGGATCATAAAGGTTATGGAGGACTATCCGATACCTTAGAATATTGCAATTTCGCACAACGGTGAGTCTTGGAATGGAAAAATTTGAGGTTTTCCATTTAGGGGGTTTGGTATCTGCCCTTTTCTATATACAATTATTATAATTTGTTAGATGCATTTCTGACTGTTATAACTAGAATGATGAAATTTGGTAAAACAATAGGATTTCTAGTGCATAAAAATGTAAACATTGAAAACTTTAGATTTTTGAATCGGGAGGCGTTGTAGAATTTTTTAGAATATGAGTACTTTTGATCGTTGATAACATTTTGTAGAGTGGTAGGTCTTGTAATGCATACAAATGTGTATTGAGATTTTACATTCAGGAGGCGTGGCGTCCACCTACTTATCTAGAATTGTAATTAATTATTATAGTGAATTATATTTATCGTAGGATTAAAAACTTTGTTAGATGGTTAGAGAACTGAAAAAGACGTTGCATTCAATTTTCACGTGATGTCAAATTTTAGTCAGTAATCATTAAATAACAAAAAATCTTCATCAACTTTGAGCTTAAATTTTCACGGCTGAATTGTTTAATTATCCAAGTTTAAGAGATAAGCTGTGATTAAGTTCCAAAACATATTTTTTAATAGTGTTAACTAGGAGTTAACCCACGGAAAGCGAAGGAAAGTAAGAATATTATTAATTTATAAAAGTTAACTCAAAGTCAGAGTTAACTTATTACTTAAAAGCTAAATTGCACCTCATAAGAAACTCTTTCTTTTCTCTCTCTCTTATTTTTCATCAAGTTAAAAAAAAGCATACATACAACATACATTTTCAAGTTTTCTTTGATATTTCAATCTACCTAAACATAAAATCTGTTAACATTAATTATTAAAATTGTAAAACCAATTTTATGCGTTAAGCCACCCACTATACTCAACAATTTTAATAAAACATCTTTTTCAATAAATCTAATCATTAAACCTTTCATTTTGTTACTATCTAGTATTTTTTTCTTTTTATAAAGTTCAACTGCAAATATTTTATACCAAGCACAACAAACCCTCTTTTGCTTTTTTTTTTTAATTTTATTTTACCACAAAATGCAATATCCATTAAATTTACTTTATTTAAGCTCATCATCAACATGCAACATTATAACACTTATTCAATTTGTCTACCGCATATACGGGTGTGAAGGAATGCGCGCAATCGATTCGATTTTTAATTAGATAGTCTATAGTAGATATTTTGTAAATTAAATAAAACCTTCACCTGTTTAATTGTTATAATTGCTAATGTGAGAGTTATTTTCAAAATAAATGTAAATGTCATACTAAGTTTACTTTTATATAAAAAAAAGAAATTGATAACGATCGGCTTTGAAAAAAAAAACCAGTAGCCTCAACTTAACTTAACCTTAACCCTAATTTGTTTTTAACTAAATCAATCAGTGATCTAAAAACTGAGAATAACTGGGTCAATTAAAATCAAGTATAGCAAAGAAAAATATACATATCTAAAGGACTTCCTTAAACTGTTTTGGTTGACATCATTTTTTTTTCACAAAACTTCCTAAAAAGGCTTCAAAGTCTTAGTGGCATAAAGATCTTGTAAGCTAGAAAAATTTAATACCTGACCGAAAAATGTGAATAAGAGATAACTTGTTTGGAAATAGTTGGCATAAACTGGAAACAGATACCTTATGACTATATACTCTTACTTAAATGTATCTCTTTGTACGAAATCTTTACGCACATTACCGTTAAATCAATGATGGTAGGTTGATATAACTGCCATATACACCACTCTTTATTTAGTTTTGTCTGTTGTAGTCCAGGGACGGATCAATTGATTTTTATGAGAATCAGGGGGGTGTTTGATTTAAATGTTTGCTAAAAATTCACATTCGTCGAGTACTGTTAAAAATATAATTTCTAGGATGTATTTCCAAAATTCGTTTCAAAGGTGTACTAATAATTATATAAAAAAATTTTGAAAAATAGGGATGAAGCTGGCTACTTCCACTACAGTACTGTTTAAGAAAGTATTGATAGAAAAAATAATTGATTTAACAAAAATGAGAGGCGAAAGACATTTCCACCGTATTGTGAAGCTAAACAAATGTAAACATGGGACATTTTTTCGAAGTAACCCTAACAAACTGTGCTGCAGATATAAATAAATTTTCTCTAGCGAACTCTCAGCAAGATTGACATTAATAATGAGCGTTGGACCTGAAATTGAGGTAGTAGTATTTCGTAAGTTATCTCTTAAAAATGACTACGAATCTTATACTTCATTCGGAACATTGCCTCAATCTTCGATCAAACAAAAATTTCGTTGAATGTGTTTGAATTTATTTCAGATTTCCTGAATGGGGTTTGCTTTATTTAATCAGAAACAAACAAAGCTCAAATCCAACCAACAGTTTTCTTTAAAATTAAAATAACCAGAACTAATTAAAAATGAAAATTGGTTCTTAATGTAAATTCTTAATTTTTATATTTTATCATTAATAAGATAATGAAGAAAATGTATCGAGATTACAAAATTTTTCTTTTTTTTTGGTTTTATATCCAAGTAAAAAAAAAATGGCAACACTTGTAAAATTTATGAACAGTGCGGCGTTAAAAATGCAGATTTTTTTTTCAAATGTTTTTGACTTTAAAAAATATTAAATAGCGCCCTAGACTTATGTTACATCTACATCATTTTAAATCCGCTGTTGTTTTGCAACGCTCATTGCTTCGTGTTTTCGATATTTTTTATGTCAGACTTTCACTTGTGGCCGGCGTGTTGCTATGTTTATAAGACAGCAAAAAAAAAAAACAGCACTGATTGTGCAATTTCGTAACGTGTGCCGCGCTAAAGTTTTATGGTGGGTAGTTAAAAAAATGCAGCTTGGAAAATTATTTTTCAGGGGTATGTCCACAAAACAACATGGCGCAGGGATATGTGTCTTTTCGTCCATTTTGTTTGCTGTAGGTAAGTATATCCGGTTTGTATCTTGTCTTAAGCAAAAATAAAATAAAAATAATCTGCACTGACTCACATTAGAGGAAAACTTAATGTTACTGACACAAACAATTTTGGTTCGTTTTCCGACATTTTTTTTTTTTCTAATTTGAAACCAGTTAGTAAATCGGATATTGGACTATATATGAAACAACAAACTACTAACGGCCTCACAAAAAAAAAAAAAAAAAAATGAACATTGCAGCTGACCGTTATGTAAGCGACCAGACCTGATGATGGTTACAGTGAATCATACATATAGAGGGTTTTGTGTAATGAGTTTTTTTTAAATTTGTTTGTTTTGAGGTCTTTCGTTTATTGATTTGATATTTTGTTTTGGTAAAAGTGGTATGGCCCAGGTGACCTAGAAGGTGATTATAAAACAGTTTTGTCAAAAGAGTTTAACGTCCGAAAAGACCTGTTAAATTAAGTTTTAAACATCATCGAATAAACCAATATAAAGAAGACAGGTTTAATTCATAACTTGATTTGGCATAGTGATATGTGAAAGGAAGAATAGACAGAAAGGTCGTGGGACTTTTGAAATTATTTAATATTTATTTATGCACAAAATATTTCAGGATTATGATTTATAGATGAAATTGATAAGTTTTAAAACTTTGTTTAAATATTTTAGTAAAAGTGCATAAAGGTAAACAATAACTTCGCTGAAAATGAGTCAGTAAAATGAAAACCTTGAACTTAATCAGAGCTACATGAATATAATAGTTAAGTTTTATTTTAAACATACATTATTTTTTTAAAAGGCAAAATTTGAACCTTGCTTTACATTCAACTTTAAAAAAAAAATAACTAGATTGTAACCTCGGATAATGGCTTAGTTGTAAAAGTTCAGTTTTATGAATGCATTCACTTAAAGTCCTTGGTGATTTAAAATCACTTAAGAATTTAAGTTGTTTACTATGAATTTAAGTTAAAATCAATGTATCTGAGAATATTGTGAGTAAAGATAAGTTAAGACACAAAGGGGTCTTTAAGGTACAAAACTATTGTGTGAATAACAAAATTCATCAGCATTTGGTAAGAATGATAAATTTATAAAAGTTGCAAGATTTAAATAATCTCTTAAAGAAAAGAAATATATTTATTTGCCAAAAACTCATTTATATTTTGAAAAATAAATATAAAAATGAGATTTAGTTAAGAACGTAAGTAATAAAAAAAAAAACATTGTATAGTGGATTTGCAATGTCAATTAACTTAAAATTGTGTTGTCCAACAGTTAATAATTCAATTAATGATAATTGTGTTTTATTGTACCAATACAGTAGATGTTTTACAGTATTACCATAAACATATCAATTATAACCTCAAGGATGCTGTTAATCAGGTCATGATTTACCCCTTACATCATGACTTGATCTATATAATTTTCAATGTTTTCAAGATTTATATATTGTTTTTTATATGGAACTTTAAATCTTTAGTTGTATTTTAGTTGGCACTTGTTAGGTGTTTTGATTTGGCTCTAAATTATTAAAACAAGTAAGAAACTAAAAACCATAACCTTCTTAGCTCGAATAACTGAGATTTTCACTTTGAAAAATTTCAACAAAGCAGTATCTGATATACGTTAAGTATTTGCCGAAAAGTATATTATAAGAATTTGTATCCATTCACCACCACTTATCTAAATAGAGAACAATGTTTCAAATTTAGGGTAACCAACATTCAGCTTTGTCGGAATTTGTGTGAATATTGTCGTTTTTTTTCCAAATTTTCCCGAGCTGTTTAAAAAACCAAAAAATATTCACACTGTGTGCAGAAAAAAAAATAAAAATTTTCAAAAGAAAAATCATTAATAAAATATGATAAAAAGTCACGGAGTCAAAATAGAGCCCTGCGGTAGACTAGTTTTATTTTTTTTAATAATTGGAAACTTGGAATTATTCAATAATACTTGAAATATTATTTGTAATCTTACTAAGAAATAATTCTACGATAGTAATATTTCTTTTACAATTTTACTTAGAATTGATATACTAAATTTTTTTAAGTGAACTCGGAGATAGCTGGTTGATAAAGGACATGTTGCCAGTCATACTTTTTCAAGATATTTCTTCAGCATTTTCAAAGAAGGACAACAAATTTAAAGCAGGAATTAATTTTTTATTTTACTTTTTTGGCGAAATATATATTTTTAATGAGATTTTCACTATGACCTCAACATTATCCCTTACAAAACCCTTGGTTAAAAATATTCATAACACGCTTAAGTTGTTATATTTTCATTCAAAAATGTTTAATATTAATACTAGTTTGATGTTTGCTTCACAACCCTCGCATCAAATTATGTAAAATAAATGCAATCAACCAGTCCAACATGAATATTTAATGTTTTGTCCAATAATATTAAATAAATAAATAAATTTATCAAATAATGAATCCAAAAAATAATAATGGGACTAGTAATTCCTGTTTATCTGGTTAATGAAATGTAAAAAGAACAACTTCTGTTATACACAAGCAGGTTGCAAAGAGTTTGCGGTTTTTGGGCAGCTTTAAATTTGTTTAATGATTAAATTAAGGTTTTTGATTCTTATCTTTACATATTTACTTTAGTCAAAAACAAAATAATGAAATTAGGGACTAAGTAGGTACTGATCGTGATGATCGAATGATTAGTACAGCGATCGATCAAATTCCAGACAAAAAAAATTACATGTGTACAACCTCTGAGAAGGAAGTGACAAATCTTTCAAGAGTAGGTATATAACTTGTCATGAGAAAGTACTTCTCACTATTACCGTTCAGATTCGGTAGAAAATTGTCAGTCTCCTCGCGTAAAACACAAACAGAAATGGTTGAGAGTTGTAAATTAATAACCAATACGCCTTGTTTTCGGTGCACTTGAGGATGACCGCGACTCAGATAGCACATGTAAATGGAAGCGAACTTTGTATATGTGAAAACTAAGATATTTGGCTAGAGACCAGCCTAGCTGTAGAAGGTATTAGTTGAGTACTTAGGCAATGAGGAAGAGAATTCAAACACTTATATAGTATGACATAATTTTCTGAACATCCCAATTTTCAAATGGACGTAAGCTTGGAGACTTTATGAGGTCAATAATGCTCATACTGTCACCTCTTTATGTTCAAGTTAATGTATAGTGTCTAAAAACTTTAGAAAAGGTTAATCTCTTGTTCCTTATATTCTTGAAAAAACTACTACAGTAAGTGTGTTTCCATTTCTGAAATTTGTAACTTTGTGTAGTTTCGTTGAGATGTTTACTTTTTTTTTAAACATTTTGCTTCAACAAGGATCATATAGTTAATTATAGTTCACTTACCTTTCCATTACTTAGTGGAATTTGTAGCACATCCAGTTCCTGATTACTGGCAGGCAGAGGTACGGCTGATACAATGGCAATAGTACTGCATAGGCAGGCAAGTAAAACTGTGTGTTGTCTCATTTTGTTTGATTTGGTGTGTGTGTTGGTGTTGTTTTTTTTTTTTAAACAAAGAAAAAAACACAATATAAAAATATATCCACTGGTTGTAAAAATTCTTCTTCTTTACAAAACTAATTGCCACTCTGTAAAGAAAAAAAATAAGTTCCATTATTCCGAAATATTTAAATACAAAATTGATTATAAACTTTATATTTTAAAAGTTAAATAGTACATATATAAAAATCCACGAAAAAAAATAAAGCCTTAACTGGGTTCTCA
Source organism: Epistrophe eligans (assembly GCA_951394125.1). Taxonomy (NCBI): domain Eukaryota; kingdom Metazoa; phylum Arthropoda; class Insecta; order Diptera; family Syrphidae; genus Epistrophe; species Epistrophe eligans. The sequence goes on along the minus strand of OX596029.1, from coordinate 104,890,964 downwards.
AATACCGGCTTTTATAGTCTTTATACGTTCTATGACCTTCAAAAACAAAAACCGACCTTGACCAAGAAATTTAAAAAAAAAAAAAAAATATTTTCACTTTTTTTTTTGTCTTGCTATAAGCAGTTACAGATTAAAATGAAATAAAAACGAAATAAGATAGAAATAATAAAAATAAATTTGTATATGGCACACTTAAAAAATAAATCGTTTTTAGCCAAATTTGAGTCTTTTCAGTGATTAGCAATCGAGTGTGGTATTGAATTATGCAAACATTGGCACATCACTACTTTTCGAATCGAATGATTTCACGGTTTTTCCCGCACGAACTACAAAAACTTAATCCTGTTTGTTTGGACTTTAGATTGTTTGTCCAAGTTTAAGTATCTAACATCAGAAGCGAGAATCTTCAATAGTTCACAAATTCATCTAAGTGAAAGGCTTTCGTAAGAGAAATGTAAACAAATCACACTTGCTTGCTGCTAGTAGTTAGGTATACCGACAAAAAGATACTAATTACTAATAAATCGATGAACAAATATTAAGAAAAAAATCAGTAGCGAGAAGAGTTGTCTTATCGAGTTTAATCATAATTGACACTTGACAAGATGGCAAACAAACAAAAACGTACAATATCTGTCGTCGACTATCGGCTTCGTAGAAATAGGTGTCACAGGTATCGAGAGATGGAGGGAACAACAGCTATAATCCGTACGCTTCGGCCAACTACTGATTACTAGTGATATTTTATCACACAACGTTCACAAAAATAGAAGAAAACAAAATTGGTTGGTGTAAGGTTTTGAGTTGCAACTTTGGAAATGGCTTCTGGGGGCGCCAAGACTTGGTTTAAGTTTGATTGTGTGTTTGAACGTATTGTCTACCTTGTTCGACACTTTAACTGGGAATGTTCACACTAGACGGTAGAGGTTCGTTGGAAACTTTACCATCCTCTGCTCCACACCTCGCAAAATTGGGTGGTGTAATCGAGGTGTTCAGTTGTATAGGTATTGCCTGTAAAAAACTTGTTTGAGCTGAAGTTGTTTTTGTTTTCTTTTTTTTCTGTAGAGAGAAAACGGAAGCAGCTCAGCTCGCAGTGTGTTTATTGAAATCGAAAGCTTTTGGCTTCGCACCGTCTCACCTCACAAATGAAATCGAAAGTAAGTTTGAGAGTGAGACTGAAAGCTTGAATTTGATGGTTGTGTTAGTTTATCACACTATACTCTTGCACAGATGGTGGATTATGTTCCGATCAGGTTTCACCTCTTTTGGTATAGTTGAGTTGGTAGTAGAAGGAGGGCTGATAATTATTGAAGTATAGGATCAATGTGCGATTTGAAATTAGATCGGATATACAATTTGCTTGAGGACTCTTGAGCAAAAGTAAGGCAAGAGGCTTTGTACTGTAAATTTTCCGTGCTAGATTAATGTGTGATATTGTTGCACATATTGGAAACTGGTTTAGGATTGACTGACTATATAATTGTGCTTACGTTATGCGACCATTCGCAGCAAGAAATAAACTACAATAAGAAATGCATAATTTTGTGACATGCAAGCCAGCGAATGTGTCTTAAAAGGGTTCATTAGGGTTAATGATAGCAATTTTGAAATAAATTAATATAAAACTGAGTAATTATATAATAATTTTGGGAATTTGGAGTTTTTACGAAAGAAAGAATTAAAATTTTCAAGCTGATTTTAAAACAACATAATAGATGTGATAAATGTAAATTTAACATGTTTAAAATAAGATTATGGTTAGTTTTCAAATCCTTTTAAGTTTTTCTTTTATTATTAACTAAAAATATTATTTTCAGTGCTTAGTGTCAGAATTTAAGGCAATTTGTTATTTGTTTGTATTTGTCAATTTTGTTAAAATAAAACTTAAAACAGTGGCTTAGCAGAGTAATAATATTTTTAAGAATCGACATTAAACTTGGAAGTGTAAAAGAATTGGTCACTGTGGCGTATGCGTACTATTTTTTATTAAATTTTAAATAAAATGTCTTAGCTGAACTATATTTAATGAGTCTAAATTTATTCATATTTTACTTAAATTTAATGTTAAACATTATTACAATTTATACGAATAAGCACCTAATCAAGTAATAATAATTTTAACTATATGCATGTAATGCATTAGAGCTCCTTTAAATGCAATTTGAGCTACAAGGCAGCAGTAGAAGATAGTAAAGAACTTCTCTCCTGGCGGGAAGTTAAGGTCGCTACTGTAATTATAACAAGTATTCTAATTTACCGCTTAAAAAATCTATGAAGCACAAAATATCAGGGCTTAGGTGGAATAATTATTGTAAAATCATATACTATTTTTATACTATAAAATCACAGAATGCTTGGACCGATTTTGTTATAATTTTAGAATTTGGTAACTGCAATTATTTTGTTTTAAATAATAGGCGCGCAATGCAGAGGTATGGTCAAAAAGTGGTATTTGCAGCCATTTTTTTTTGTGTAATTTTGCCTGTCATTAAAAAAAGACATTAAAAAGCCTTTAGCTAATTGCGTTTCAAGTTTGTAAACAAGCATAATACAAGACACAATTTATAAATTGATTCATGGTTGGGATAGTTTTTTTTATGTCACATTCCATCAAAATAAGTCATGGTGCGATAAATACCTGTCTGTATATGTATGAGCCGGCTTTCTACATTTAATACATCACAACAAACAAGTAGGTATTAATCCAAACGTAATCTAATTATGCAATATAAATATTTTTACTGTTGACAAGATTGTATAATCTTTAATTAAGTACCCTTCACTTTTCTATAAACAAAAAATTAATTTGATTAATTTTAATTCATCAGTTATAACTATTTCCAAGGATATGTTTTTGATTAAAGGATATTTTAATATTTTAAAACCCCCACATGAATATTCAAGTTAATTTGAAGGTTTGGAAAAATATTTAAATTACTATCAATGAATCTTAGTCCTTGACAACTTTTTACAATAAACTAGAACGGATTACGAACTGTGACAGGTCAGCCTTGATGTCTCCCGGTATCATTGGATTACTACAAGATTTGATTAACCTTTTGATTACATATACTAGGCCATAATTATAAATGTTGGTTTATTAAAAGAGAAAAAAACCGGCGCCAGTAAATGCATAAAATACAAGTATGCCTGCTCTTTAACATAATTAAAGGTAATAAACGTTTGTCTACAATTAACAGAAAAATTATGTGTTTGTTTCAAAATTTACAACAGGTTCTATTACTATGAAGTTATGTTCGTTTATTATATTTTTCTCTATTATCAATAGCTCCTAAGTTTGAATGAAACCGGACACTTAAGGTTTTTTTTATTGCGAAAAAATATTTGACGTAATTTTAGGTTGATAGTAGTTTTGTTTTTTTTTTTAACAAATTCTTAAAATCTGGTTCAATAATTTTAATCAGATTATTCAAAACATAATACAGTAAAACCCGCTTAAGAGAATCGGCAAAATGTCGTAGTATTTCTTTAACTTAAGTGAAAAAAAATTCACTTAAGCGGATTTAAAAATTTCATTAAGCGGAAATTTAAGGCAAGACAAAATTGAATTCATCTTTTGGAGTTGCCTAGAAAAAATTTTAATGAAATATATAATAGAGAGATTAAATAAAATGGTTGTGACATATCAAAAATTCAAATGTTATTTTTGTGGTGAAAATGGTGGATGTAAAAAATAAAAAAAAAAAAGAAAGCGTTCAGCAAATTTTTTGTTCTGTTCGATTCATTTTTTTTTTCACTTAGAACAGTTTTCTTTCAATGAAAAATATAAAATTTAATTAAAAAATATGTTTCAAGTAAGCGGGTTTTTCACTTAAGCGGGTTTTTCTCTTAAGCGCGTTTTTCTTAAGCTGGTTTTATTGTAGTAAGAAAATGAATTTTTTTCGTTTTGTAAGTAAGTATGGAGATTCTTGTATTTTATATCTGTTTGCTTCATAATCATCATCAATAAATTAACCAAACAATCATAGCATCTTTCGATAAAGTGATGACTTTTGCACCATATCCCATGGGTTCATTTTAATTCTAAATAACCAGTAAAATTCTTTGGGGCTTGTTGGCTTCGGTGGGAAAAAGTTAATTTAAAAAACTTAGTCAATAATGTTTTCATTAACCATATTTTAAGAGGGAGGAAAGCTAAAATGTAAACAACTGATTCAATAAAAATTAGGAGAAAATTAAAAATCTCTGCTCTCAAAAGTCGAGCTTTGAGGATAAAAAAAAACTTTTCTTTACTTTTCTGCATTTTCATTATTTCAAAAATTAGAACTAATTTAAATTTAGCCCAGGAAACTATTAAAAAAAATGTCAAACTTCGAAAAATAATGCTGAATTTTAGTAGAACGCTTCTTGAGAAATTGTAGTTTTTGTTACAGACAACAAATTGCATTGTGGTTGAAATTTGATATCACACCATAACTCACAGAAATAAAAACTTTCCGCCAAAAAATCGCATAGAAAGGAATTTTATAGGACCGGAAAAGTTCAATAGGCATTTTAAATGCAGGTGCCTCAATAAAAGTGTATCACTTTAAATCAATTAATAATAAGCCTTGTACTTTCAAGGATAGCTGCTTAAATATCATACCTGAATTTGCTTTTAAAACACTTTTTAATTGATCTACCTACTCATAACCGCTATGAGTAAAAAAAAATAAATAAATGCATCACTATTTTTTCTTTCCATTAATAGTATATTTAGCTTAAGTTTGTAGCTATAAACGCTTGATTTTATGGTTGAGCGATGACGAGTACCATTAACCTAACCCTGACCCATCCACATCTTCTATTTTTCAAACTAAACAAACATAAAACTTATGCCTTAACTTTGGACATGTTTACATTGAAATGTGAATATCATCTGATAAGTTTTAAAAAGTCAATAAAAATTGTGATTTTATTATTTGCGGAAATGAATTTGGCATGACTTTATGCGGTTTTTTTTTTTGTTGTTTTTTTTTGTTGTTTTTTTTTTTTGTTTAAGTTGAAAGGTTAAGGGCTTGAGTTTAAAATATTTTGTCAGATTTCTTTTTATATTCATTTACATATAACTTCCTTTTGATGTGACAAATTAAAGTTTTTACTTAAATTAATTTATATTTTTATATATTTTTTAGGTTGTGTGTCACTGGGAAATGGAATTTAACTATACCAAGGTGCAATATATTGTTATGTGATGAATAATCAGAACTATTCCGGCGAAAAGAGCAATTGGTAGCCTTGTTGCCAACAAATTATTGGTAATAATAACACAAGCTAAGTAGAACAATTCGTAGCAAAATGTCAGTATAATGGAAATGAAAACATGGCCTGTAAGTTTTTATTAACAGATCAAGGGTGTAATTATTATTTAAGCTCCTAAAAAGAAGTTCTCACAGAAATATTGTTAACTAGTGTTTATTACAATTTGTAATAAATTATTGTTTAACAATAAAGGTGTAAGTAATAAAGTTCTAAGTATATTTTTTATCTGAATGCAACTTTTTAGCCTAGATAAATGTAAACAAAGTTTTTCCAGTCCATTTTTAAGTCCCTTGAGAATTAAACACATTGAAAATATACAAAGATTGTGAACTTTAATTACCGGTTATTTGCGTCAATCAAAAAAATTAAAATTTATTGCAATCGCAGTGCCAGTAATTAACTCCGGAAATCAGTGCATTTATAAATACAATTAGCTCAACTACCAAATTGTGTGTTCGTTTAGATTGGTTTTGGTTAGAAATTTCAGCCCTGTGTTCTTAAACTAACTTCTACAATTAAAACTCAAACTTAGCGGTCATGCATGTTAAGTACCGTTTTATTGTTAAATAAATATTTTATTTAATATATTTTTTTAAAAGTAAAAGTGTTTATCATTTGGGTTTGCAAATGCTTATGATTTGAATTATTTGCCTTAAATACACTTTTGGTTCTGACACACTTGAAAACTTTAAATCCATACTTTTACAATTTTACTGAGGAGTGGAAGGAAATATTTTCTATAAAATTTTAGTGTAAAATAATGAAAATGCATGAACTTGCACTTTTTTATTCAATCACACAGTGCTTTAGAAGCGTATAATAAGCTTTACAGCTTTAAAAAACGTTATTTTGTATACATACAATTTTTAAGTACACATTTTGGTACGTCAATTTAAAGAACATATTAATTAATCTGCTGTTGAAAATTTAATAAAAAAAAAAATCCTCATTAGTATTTGATCTTGGGGTTAGTTAGTGGCTGAGAATTTTAAGGATTTTATTTAATATTTAAATTTAATTATGTAAAATACAACTTATGTTAACTCACGACTAAACCATCGTATCGGTGATTGCTGAAGATGAAGCGCAACTGTTTCAAAATGCATTCAAGGTTAGTGTCGTGTTTGTTTTAATTTATCTTTCTTTGTTAAATGTTAATTAAGAACTTACTTGTACCGACTCAAGTGGAGTTAATATAAGGTTTATTTTAATTAAATTTAAATTTATCGAACTCCACGCCGTTCAACATAATTTTGTAATTTATTTAATATATTTTTTATTTAGTTATTATTTACACTCGACAAATTGTTTTAATTCCAACAAATATTCAAAAATCGTTTTAGTGTTTTTGCTTTAAAATTAATTTTGTATATATAGAACTTTTAAAACATTAAAAAATAATTGGTACGCCATTTTTAAGGATTTAATATACACCTAAAAACTCATAATTTCAAAATATATATTGATTTTTCAAAAACAAATATTTATTTTTTTTTTAATGCAACAAATAAAAGAGGCTTATGTGTAAACAAAAAAAGAGAAAGTCAAAAATAAAAAGAATGTTTCTATAAAGCACTCATAAAATTCTGGGTTGCAGTTTTTTTTGCTGTTTTCCATTTCGCTTTGATTATTTCGCAATTTCTTGTTTTAAAATTTAGTAATTTCGTATTTAATTGTTTTGTGCGTTTTGTTTCGCAAAATCCTCATTTTGCATCGTAATTTTTGTGTCGCATTTCATTATTTTTCATTTCATACTATTCATTTGCTAATTATATTTTAATGCATTTATTTATTTCGCAATATTGTCTCTTGCTAAATAGATTGGTTGCTAAAAGCAAAATATGTAATTTGAGTTTAGATAATTAAGTACGATTGAAAGTGGGTTTCAAGAAAAATATGATATGTATTTTTTTTTTGGTTTGAGCCTTTATATTTGGTTATAAAAATTAAGTTGTTTTCCAAATATAAATATTTATAAAAGTTTTTTTTTTTTAAATTAAACTTATATTTTGCTTAACAACTTTACAATATTCTGTATGGTAGGTAACGTTATTTTAACCCCCCCCCTCGTTCAAGAAACGCTGGGTATCGAATTTGAAGAAAATCGATACATCCGTTTAAGCTGCGGCTAAACGGCTATGTATATTAGAGAGATGGGCAGAATTGCGAGAACCGTTTTTTTTTGTTTTCGCTAGCATGTAAGTTTGATTAAAATCTGGATTTCGATAAAATAAATCATGTTAATCAAGCGGACGACAATACGATAACATACCATACATATTACCCATACATATTTTTTTTTTCATTCATGGTCCAAAAAAAAACCACAAAAGACTGATTTTGAAGGTCATTATGTGAATCAATTTCGGCTAAAGTTAGATAGTAAATTTGAATTTAGGTCAAATTTTGGTACAGTGAAGCTGTCAAAATGATTAACACCATATACCGACCACAGTTAAATGAATCGCAAAAAAATAATAATGATATCCATTAAATCACTCAAAAAAATAATTCATAGGTGAGTGTGTGCCATTCAGATGATTGCATCTTGTTTTTTTTTTTTTTTTTTTTTTTTTTTTTTGTATACTTTCACTTACATCTCGAAGCTATGTATCAGTTTTTTTTTTTGTGTGCTATTTTTACTATCTTCATGGTTATTTAGTCCAAAGATTGAAGGTAAATGCAATAATAACACAAAAAAAAAAATATGTTACCTTTTGGGTATATTTGGCTGTGGCCAAAATGACATAATGATAATAATGAACCAAAAACAAACGCATTCACGGTTGATCACATAATCGGGCATAATCGATTAAATCGATATATATAATTTTGCCATGATGTCTTTTTGGATGTTTTGAACGTTTGTATAAGCAATAATAATTAAATATGTAATAAATTAATGTGAAATACACGTTAACTAATTATGACAGTCTTCACAACTCACAAGCAGTAGCTTGCGCATGCTTAGGTTATTGCCTTAGTTTAAATACAAGAGTATAAGAACTTAAAATAATTATATTTTATTTTTTAATATTTTCTTTTATTTAATTTATTTTAATTTTATTTAATTAGTTGATCAATTGAAAGAGCTACTGTTATATATGGACAATGATTTTATAGATTAACCTTAAAATTAGGCTCCGAGAACTTAGAAAATCATAGGCGGGATATTCTAAAATCTAAAGTTGCTGTCAACTATTTTTAGAAATGGTCAGCTATAGAATACTTTTAATTTTATATCATATAATATCCCACAAATGAAATGCTAAAAATCCTTAATGACCTTGAAAAAACTTTAACCCTTTATTTAAAATTTTCCATGACTGACAAATTTCTGAAAGAAGTTGATTTTTTTAAAAGAAATTAAAATGATCTTTTAAATAGCGAATATCCCACATTATGAGTTGCTTACATTCTGGAGCATTTAAATAATTTAAAATTTCAGGCTTTAGTAATAGCTATTTTACGGGAGCTAACCCAATCAACAGACTTGTTTTTGTGATGCTTAGTCTAAATATTGAACACAAATTTAAGAAATTTAGCTATGGCTATGATTAAGAGCTTGATATGGACCATATATTTTCGACGATAGGAATAAACACCAACATTTTTAAAATGCTTTAAAATTACTTAAGTTGTTGTGAGTATCTTGAAACGTATATCAAGGAGGGTGCGTATTCAAGTTATGTAGACAACCTTGTTAGATATATAGATCTCTGGACAATCTCTTGCCAAAGTCTTTTAGAATTATACATTATATACCAGGCCAAGATCGAGAATTGATAACACGATAGGCGGACATAGTGTGATTACACAAAAAAATGATTTGATCCAAGCAATCATCGATGCACCATAAGGTGAATTTTTTATCTCCATATCAATGTGGTTATAAGTAAGAATTAAAAGAAGAGAACCCAAGTGGCTACCATGGGCAACGCCAAGTTATATGTAGAAATGAACACGATGAGGTAAATCTGAAAAGAACGGTGCAGTTAAGGATATGAAAATCATCAAATAATCAGTAAAATAATCAAATAATTTCCCATGCAACTTTTTGTATTAATATTTAAAAATCTATTTAAGTTTTTAGAAGACAGTATCAGAAAGGTACCTATTTTTAAACAATGCTATAATTTTGTGCGAAAAGGTAATAAATCATATATACGCTCACAAACAAGACCTGAGAGAACTCAGCCCCATTTGTGAATATGAATCTTTTAATCTTACATAACTTATCAATGTTTTATAAGATTTATAGTTCTATTCTACCATTTGAGGTTTTTTTATAGGTTGTACATTTAAGAGTGTTTTTACTTTTTTGGAGTTGTAAATCATAACTACAGAGTCTGCATGAAAAAAGTCTGAACGGAATTAAGTATCCAGTTAACCGCACCTGCATTGTATTAGTTGTATTAGTATACCAACTACATTTTGATTCTCGCATATCACAAATAAAATTGATCATAAATTATATTTTTTTTTACCATAACGCTTTTGTATTGAAAAATGTTTATAAGTACTCCAAATGGAAATTTATTAAAACACAATGAATATAACGAGAATTAAGTGAAACTGAAAAATTTATTCGACCATAACCGATTATAATTTTATTAGAGATATTTCATTGCTTCTTTTCCGCTTAAGTGACGTTACAAAATATTATTTCTAAGGCATTTTTCAGATCTAATGAAGTTCACCGAACCGCTGCTAAGTAGGTACTTTATAGAGTGGCTTAAACTCTTAGCACAAACAAAACAAAATATTATAACTGTTAATTTGCATTTATCATCTAAAGAAACATTATAAACGGTATTTAATAAACTGTCAAAACGGATGTGTTTGCCGCCGTTTAGTTAAAAACCAGCATACACTATACACATGTCACAACAACAATTGAAGAAAACCCTACATATGTAAGTAGTTATAATGTCTATGCATGGAAACGCCTTTCGATTTCAAAATCGATCAATGGAAAATTGGAAAATGTCACATGAGTAGCCGGGCGTAAAATGTGTAATATATTGGATGACAAAGAAGATGGCCAGCTTAGTGGTCGAAGGTCTTTCCAAGAGGATATATCCGCATCAGATAAACGAGTATGAATCGAACGGTTTTGAGATTCATTTTACTATTCGGATTAGTGAATGTCTTAAATGCGGCGCCGCGACGATCAAACAGGATCAAAATCGATCCAAATTATTTAAAAGCTCTGTTAGCTTACAAAAAACTTGAACCAAAAATGTCACGACGCGAGTTAACAACAATAACTACCATTGGAATACTAAACGGAGCCTTGAAGGCAGAAAAAGAAATGGAAAAACATCTGACAGCATTAGTAACAGATTTAATCTTGAATACAAATATATCAGATAAATCAGCAGCACTACCTAAAATAACAAAAATTGAGGATACCATCGAACGGGATAAAAACGCTGTTCAAATTTTGACAGGTGCTATGGATTTGGCAACTAAGTCCTTGAGTGTAAAAGAGTACAAGGAAGAGCTGCAGAAGACTTTAGTTGAGCACAAAAACAAAAAGCGGGAAACAATAAATCATAAGAAGGATATCGATATGCCAAGATTAAAAGAAGCCATTTTGGATCATGTCCTAAATACTCAGAGACAAATTTTAAAGAAAATTGATGTAACTTTGAAGTATTTGGAAAATAATAAAGAATTAACTATGATTAAGGTTAATAGAAAACGAGATGCTCAACAGGATAATAATAATTTGAAGGACTTTTTTGAAGAGGTATTTCAGAAGACATGTACAAAGTGTTTATATTTTTTGAAGAAATATTTTCTTATTCAAGGATAAAGTTGAAAATAATTTGATAGATGCAGATAATAAATCAATGCAAGGAACTGGAAGAATAATGAATAATCCTTCGAATATTGAATCAAACGAAGTAAGTGAATATTTTTTGTATTGCAAAAAAAAAAAAAAGAAAAGTGTGCTAACTGTTATTAATATATTTGTGAATATACATAATAAGAGATAAATTTGAGAGTTCTCATGATAGATTTTGTCAATTTTCCATTGAAAATCTGGATGAAATTTGCGACTGTCCTCAATCTCAAAATAAAGAATGCCGAAAATTATATGAATTTATGCAAAGATAAAATTCAAAAATCATTGGAGAAGATTCCTTAAAATAAAATTTTGTAAATATAAAAATTTTCTTACATTAAAAAAATTCGTATCAAATAATATATATCTACTTAAAAAATGAAAATATTGATTTTTCGAAAAATTTATTTTCTTTTGAAAATTACAAGGACACCTTGTATACATTTTTCTATCAAAATCAGTCAAGTTGAGAAAGTAGTAATAAAAAAAAACAATTCTGTAGAATCACCTAAAAATCTTTAGTTGGATAAATATCGCTTCAGTGGTTTAGACTTCATGCCGAGGTGAAGATATACAGACAAACAGACATAAAGCCATAGAGAAATTGAGGCATACAGATAGACAAAACATTTTTGGGACCCACTTTTCGTCGGGTTTTCTATCATCGTTATATTTATTATCAAGTTTGATTAAAATCTCAAGTTAATTTTTTTACGAATCCAAAACTTGCAATATATCCTTAGAATCTTTATAGCAAGTAAAAAGAAAATAACAATTTTTTGGTTGTCTTCATAGTTAGGAAGCAATTAACAATAGCTTTTCCTAAAATTCTTCACTTTTCCGTAATAATTTTAGGACATAGAAAATGAATTCCTGAAAATTCGACAGAGTACGTGTACAAACCGCAATAGTAATAGAAGCCCTTGGCGTAATGTTTAGTTCTTGGGTTTGATTCCCAGCCTAATCCACATAAAAAAAACTAATGTTTTTCACGGGTTACTACTGCCCCTTGTGAAGAATTGACAAATCCTCCAAGAGTATCGTTTGTCATAAAAAAAGTGCCCTAATCACCTTAGTCATTCTTATTTGGCAAAAAATTGTAGGTCCCCTCCGTTCCTAAGAGTTGTAAGTTACTAGGCCTTGGTTCTACACGAGTTGTCGCACTATCCAATTTAATTATTTATATTGGTACTACCGACTAACAATATTAATGAAATTGGTATAAATAATTGGTATAAATTAATAAGAAAGTTATTTTGAAAACTATTGTAGAATTAATTAAAAAAAATTATTTCTTTTTAAACAAAAAGAAACTTAAACGCAGTGCGTCTCAAATTAATCAAAATACGTTAAAAAAAGGTCTGGGTATATTTACTAGCTTACGTGGTTTCAGGGTAACATACATTAAACATACTCAGATCCTTTTTGTTTAAATTTTTTAAAAAGATAAGTCTTCTGATCAAATTCTGTATGTAGGAGGTTCTAGAAAGTTTAAATATTGTTTACCAAAATTTTAATTTTTTTTTTGTAAATTTAATATGTAAATAAATTTGAGTATTTTATTTTTTCCCAGAAGAAATTTAATACTATATCAAGAATATTTAAAAAATCTTTTTAAAATGAATAATACAAGTATTTACCATAAAAAAAAAAAAACAAAAATATTATTTTCTCAAAAACGGCTTCTAGGATTTTGATAATTTTTTTTTTGACGTATGTACGTACAACTGGTAAAGAGTCTTGAAGTAAGTTGGGTTCCTTTGAGTTTTAATTAGTTTGCATGTTTTTATTCAGCAAATTCAGTAAACTTTTTAAAAAAAAAACTGAAAATAATTTGAGTCTGCTCAGATTTATCTGCTTTTAATTTATGTACATAGATTCTATTTTCTTCTAACCTTTTCTCATCCAAAATAAAAAAAAAAGACTTTTGAAATCAATACAAATGACGATAGCAATAAGACAGCAAACCAATTAGATGGATCTGATGAAGATGTTGGTGAAGGTGGTGGAGCACCTGGAGGACTAGTTGGCCTTATAGCAAGTTTAAGTGGTGTGAGTTATTTTTTAAAAATCATCTTTAACTTAAAAAATAAAAATATATATTCAAAGGGTGAAGGAGGTTCAGATGTTGGAGCATTAGTAGGAGCCTTAACTGGAGTAATAGCACAGATTTTTGGGGTAAAACATTGAAACAAAAATAAAAGAACGAAAATACAAAAGAAATACAATTATTTTGAAATCAATTTATAGCCTGGAGGATTGGATATTGAGTCTCTTATTAGCACAGGAACGTCTTTAATCTCAGGACTACTTTCTGTAAGATTTAAAAAAATATGCCTATAATAATATTCCAGATATTCAAAATATTTTTTTTTTTTTTTAAAGGGTGATAAAAATTTTGGAACTGTTTTGGGTGAATATGTTGGAACAGCGTTTGATGGTCTTTCTGGAGGTGGCGGAGCAGTAAGACTCGACAGAACTAATGACTTAGTTTAAAATGTAAATATTTTGCTTTTTTATTTCAGATAAATAATGGAAAATTCATTGGAAATCTTTTGGGAACAATTGTGGCATCCCTAAGCGCAGTATAAATAAATATTTTTTTTTTCTTTAAATACTCAATTCTGTTAACAATACTAATATTCTGAAAGCACAAGACTTTTTTGGTTTATAATATGGTTGCACTCAGATATTTCTATTTCTATTTGAATGTTAATAATGAAGAGGTTTAATAATTTTTTTTTAAGGATCCCGAAGATGATGATCTTCCTCCTAAGCCATTTGTATTTCTTCAAACTTTACTTCAAACTTTTCAAGAAGCTAAAAATCGTGCAGGCACACCTGAAGAAGGCGGTGAGGAAGCTGCACCTGCACATCCCATGGGTGGATCAGACTCATTTGGGTTTGTCAAACAGATTATTTCCGCCTTGGTAGGTGGAGTTACAAGCTTGGTGTTAAATGCTGCTCTTGGTGCATCAGGTGGCTCGTCACAGGCATCAACATCTGCGATAGCTAGTTCATCGCATCCACATCCGCCAGCTCATAAGCCAACATGGTAGTCTTAAGTTCATTTTTATAGTTCATCTTCTTACGTCTTACCGTTGGAAGTTATATCTAAGCCTATAAAGTGTAAATATTTATTCAATTCATTTGTGTGGATTTTTTTCTTTTGATTTCTGTTGCACTTCGAAGAAAACAAAATGAAAATGGTTGCAGCGAAAGTGGAAGAACACATAAGAAAGGCAATGAAACAAGTGAAACTTAACCAACAAAAAAAAGCTACAATCGCAAGAGCCATATTGGATCAGAGCGTTTAGTTCATGTAATTTCATCGCAATTGAAGTTGATATTGGAAATCGCTAAGTCTCGCTCTGGCACTTGTACACTTATTGATGATAAGTACAGACTACAGACCCAACTACAATACGCGTCTCTTCTTTAATATATTTATATTGTATATGGCTGATGGTGTTTATTTCGATTTATTTTTGTATTTACTTTTTGTACAAGCAACGTAAACGGTCTTCGTCACACACTCCATGTTATGTGTACATATATGTAACTTTCGATTTCGAACAAAAATGAAGGCGACGATAGTGTGATGACTGTCGTTCCTCCTCATCATCATTGACACTGACCAGGGTCTTGGGTAACAGTACAATTTTCGAGGTTTACACTTTTTCTGAGTCAGTTTCGGAACGCGGTCTTTCTCAAGAGTTGTTGGTTGCATCTTCAAATTATTGTTAATAGAAAAAATAAAATAATAATAAAAAAAAAATCTGCTATGTGGAAATATTGAATTTGAAATTTTTTGAAAGTCATAAATTAGTTGTATATAGTGTTGTGCGTTATTGATCCATGAAGTTCAATTTGTTGACAGTGCAGAGTATTTTGTTGTTTTTTTTTTCTTTGTAATTCGGTGGGTGTTGGTTTAAGTTTTAAGTTTGTTTCATTTTTACCTCGATTTGGTGCAACTTGTTTTTTTTCGGGTCGTAAAAGACAAGACAAGACGAGAGTGTACGAGTGAGAGACTTGATAACATATATTAATATTGAAAGAGATAAAAAAGGTGAGTTGGAGTTTTGATTATGGTGAATTATTGCACAATATCTATGTTTTGTAGGAAAAAAAAAATGCGGAAGTTTATTTTGCCTTTTTTCTTGTATGAAAGCTTATTTCGTCAGTAAGCTTTTCAGTGGAATTTGAATTTAAGTCATTTTAAGCCTCAATTATGCTAAATTAGAAATTTATTTAAACTGAATGATGTACGTTCTTGAATAAATTCCTTTGAAACGAAAGAGCTGTTGTTCGAACCTTATAATTGTATTTTTCTTCGATTTAACATGGAATTGCAATTAAAACTCAATGCTAAATTTAATTTGTCTTCATATGAGGAATTTAAAGATTCCAATTTCAAACAGGAGGTATACTTTATTTGCGTTGATCAAATAAAAAAAAAAACTACCACAAACAAACTACAATAAATTTATAAAATGCAGACATACATTGTAGGAAGTCATAAAATTTAATTGCAGACAAAAGTGACTGAATTTTTATTTTATCAATTCAAGGAGTGTTTTTTTATATTTTTTGGTATATCTGATTGCTCGAGTCATTATACTGTTGTGATTTTTTTCTTCTTTTTTTAATTTTAAAGAAATCATAATGGGACGTGCAGAGAGATAGAGAGAATTTTTTATTTAGTGCAGCGTAGTGTTGTATTTTTTTAGTTTTGAGTTATTTAAGTATTTTATTTTAACAATGAAATAAATTTAAAAAAAAATTAACTGAGACAAAGATTTCTTTAATTATTAAAAAATAAGGTTTTATAAGGTTTTACCTTTAAATTGCGCCAACTGTTTTTTGTGTTTCTTCAGTTCCTCAACTGTTTTTGTTTTTGACGTTACTGAAAATGATTTTTGATAACTTAAAATGTTAGACCTACCCCAGACGCAGCAGAATTATTTGGATCAGATATTATTTAGCTTAGAATTGAAAGAAATAATTGGACTGGCATCTATCGTTTTGGAAAGTAACTACAAAAATTTGAAACTAAGAAAATATTTTAATTTATTTTCTTAGTTTCAAATCTTTGTTTTTGTATTTTTTTTTGTATTTGAAGTAAAATAAAGTAATGAATTCAAATAATTCAGTTCTTTCTTTAATAAGAAAAACGAATGAGTTTAGGGTTACTCAATCTTATCGCTGGATTAGCACAGCTGTAAAAAAGTGTACACAATAGAGCGATTAATTTAGTTTAGACAATTATAAAATGCTCAAAAAAGCATATCACAAGTTTCCTCACGTTATTTCAAACTTTTTAAGTCCTTTATTTAGTTTAGAGATTTCATAGTGTCGATAATGTAGTATACTATACATGTCAAGGTCATTACTAAGTCAATGGTAATTAGGTTAGGTAAAAACAAGAAAAGTAGAGTCCAAGTTCGAGTGCGCTCAATAAGCAATTGTACCATATAAACATTTGTCTTTCTTTGGTTGTCGCCTCTTAAGCACGTACAATCATCAAGATATAAGAGTGAGTCATAATCAGAGTATCGTATAAGTCAGAGATCGTGAATGCATTGCCATGTTGTCTCTACGACTACCTTCTAGTAGCTGGATATAAATATTTATTAAAAACTATCTGATGGACGTGCATTTTCCTTCAAGATTCACGATTACAAGCAACGCAACTTCGCACAAACTACGAGTATATGTTTAAATATAGTCAAAACTAGCTTTTAATGTGAATCCACACGCCTCTAAACAAGATTTCTTTTCTAAATTTTCCTATCTACTTTTCGTTCTGTTAATTATTTTGGGCAAAATCTTAGCCCAAGTTTTCTTATAAAAACATCTTAGGCATTTTAAAAAAAATTATTTTTTGTTCCTTATTGAATGAAATCTTAAAAAACAAAGCCGATAAGTTTGCTAAAAAATATTCTTCAATTAATCAAGTTCTATTACAAATTAGGGTGTTTAAAATTAGCACAGCTTGTTTTTAAAAACTAATGATCGTGAAAATAATTGCTCTGAAACAAAAATCAAAAATTTCATAAAGCTTTTTTTAAAAAGGGCCGAGAAATTTCACAACGCAAATAACCTAAAATTTTGCTTCTATGTATGTAGTTATGTATAATGGGTGCTGCGAATTTACTTCACGTTAACTGCCATCACATGGCGAAATAGCTTTACCTCTAGTGCGAAATAATTTCATTTTTACTGGTGAAGTTCTTTTCCACTGCAGGTGAGAAATTATTTCTTAAAAATTTGAAAATGTATTAGGATCGATTTTTAAAATAAATTTGCATCAAATTTGGTTTCGTTCTAGAGTTTATGATCAAAACCTATCGTAAAGAGCAATGTTCTGGATTATTTTTGAAGCGTTATGCCTCATTTATACGAATGACAAAATGCCATTATAGCTGCCAAATACAAGCCATTTTTTTTATATCGTTTATGTTTTTGGCATATTTACATGTTTTTGTTGACAGGTGAGGTCTAGTTCGGGGGCAAGATCCCCCACAATCCGGCGAGTTAAAGCCGAGCTTCGCGAGCAGGCCACGATCCTCGACCTAGACATTCTTTTCTTTTCCTTTCCATTCCATTCCATTCCATTCCATTCCATTCCATTCCATTCCATTCCATTCCATTCCATTCCATTCCATTCCATTCCATTCCATTCCATTCCATTCCATTCCATTCCATTCCATTCCATTCCATTCCATTCCATTCCATTCCATTCCATTCCATTCCATTCCATTCCATTCCATTCCATTCCATTCCATTCCATTCCATTCCATTCCATTCCATTCCATTCCATTCCATTCCATTCCATTCCATTCCATTCCATTCCATTCCATTCCATTCCATTCCATTCCATTCCATTCCATTCCATTCCATTCCATTCCATTCCATTCCATTCCATTCCGCCTTCCTGCCAAATCCTTTTTCCTACCCTACATCTACACCGATTCCCGGCTCACTTCCTCTTGCCTCGCAACGAATGTTTTGCATATTTTTGGCATAACAAAACAAGCAGAGAAAATTTGGTATTGAATGCTGCCATAAAAATGGCATTGTGTAAACAATTTGCTGGCGTCATTTTTCAAATTATGCCATATTCGAAAAAGAATAAACATATTCATTCTTTATTGGCAAAATGCCATTTTAAATGTCAAAACGTTGAATATTGACGGCAGCTTTAAAAGGGATTATTTATTTATCAACAAAATTAAAATTGTAAGTAAGTAAATAGAAAATACAAGTTTTAGTTTTCAATAAATATAATAAATTAATATTTAGGAAATTGAAAAGACATGGAACAAGGTAAAAAAATTAAAAAGGCAGCTCGCACTCGAAAAGAAGAAGAGGAACCGCTGCTTGTTGAAATGGAATTTTTGTTCCCCCGATTATAGAAACAGGGATTTGAAAAGTTTTTAATGGGACGAAATCTCTCAAAAAATGAACCACAGTGTAGATGATACCAAGCTACACTAGAGTTTATTAAGATCACGATTCAACGTAATATTTATATTATATTATTTCGGAAACAATGTTGCATAAAGAAGATTTTGACCTCCTGAACAAAAACAGGCTACTATAATTGTCTCCAGTTGCGAGGAAACGGAGGGTAATAGCGAGACGTTCTTCTACAGATATTGCTTCACGCATATTTGTATTTTCTTTCCTTACAACTGGGTATATTTTTTCAGTGACGAAATCCGGGG